>OZ005651.1:91427532-94107532 GCA_963930645.1 Salticus scenicus
AACACGCTTATAAGAGTTACTATGCTCCAAATTGTCTCAGGATAGCGATTTTTTGATCTATAGATTGGTTATGCGTACTCAAGACACACACTGCAAAGGGATTTTGTAAAATTCCACCGTATCCTCTTGGGGGTGGGGGAAATCATTTTTCCCATGTGCAACTCTCCTCTGAACTATCTTAGGCGATTTTTTTTGCGTGGGCTGGTCATGCTTTCTCAACACACATTATATAGAGATTTCTTGAAATTTCCTCTTTGCCTTTTAAACCAAAATGCCTGTTTTTAATTGTTGTGTGATCTTAAAAAATTGAATATTTCTTGTCTATTCTATACTGGGAAAGAGGACTGCCAGATATCCGGATCCGGCAAATAAAAATAATATCCGGAATACAGGATATCCGTATCCGGTAAAATCCATATCCGGTCCATCCCTAATTAAAAGTTATATTTAAATGCTACTTGAAATAAATTGATATCTAATAATAACAGGAGACTTGGCGTTGGAATATTAAAACCCGAATAAACTACTACGTCAGAAACGCAAAAGAAAAACATTGGAAATGCATACAGCTGTTTCGGCAGCCTTAAGCGTGCCGTCATCAGTGCAAAAAGGATTCTGAATCTGCGGAAGTGCTCGTATTTATAGGAGAAAGGCCGAATTTAGTTCAACCAATAGGATTGCGGGAAAGGTGGGGAGAGTGGCCAATAGGAATTTAAGTTAGCTGTGTAAACAGTAGAAAAATTAAGAAAATGTGGACTGAATACAAAATTTCCAACAGTCAGACAAATAGGGAATAGCGAAATCACAATTTACAAGGTTTTTAAAATTTTTATAAATATGAAAAGCTTTAAAGAAATCGAGTTCATGAATGGATTTAGGTCTGCAAATTATTTTAGCTGAATTAAATTTAAAATTATGATTTTCCTCCCAGCAATGTTTAGAAATAGCCGATTTATTGGTTTCTTGTTTGCGGACGTAATTCATATGTTCTTTAAGACGAAATTTAAGACTGCGTTTAGTTTGGCCAATATATGATAAACCACACTGACAGGAAATACTATAAATACCCCAAGAGTTATGCATATCAATTGGATCTTTTAACTGAGAAAAGGTGAGTTTATTGAAAGGCGAAAATATTATTTTAAAATCATATTGTTTGAGAATTTTAGCTATGGTTTGACTGGATTTAGGAAAATAGGGTAAGAAGGAGGAAGGGCTTCCTCCCCATGCGCGTTCATGTCACCCACCTAACCAAAAAATGGCTGCGTTCTATACTTTTGTAAACCGTGCCCTTAATATTTGTTGAAATCCTAGTTTATTAAAATCTGAAATTAAATACCTGAAAGCCATTGCAATTGACAGAGGTTATGACCCTTCCATTATAGACAAAGCTATCCAAAAATTACAACTCCCTCGTATTTCGTCCACTAAGTCAGTCTCTTCTAATATCAGCATTGTCTTACCCTATTTTCCTAAATCCAGTCAAACCATAGCTAAAATTCTCAAACAATATGATTTTAAAATAATATTTTCGCCTTTCAATAAACTCACCTTTTCTCAGTTAAAAGATCCAATTGATATGCATAACTCTTGGGGTATTTATAGTATTTCCTGTCAGTGTGGTTTATCATATATTGGCCAAACTAAACGCAGTCTTAAATTTCGTCTAAAAGAACATATGAATTACGTCTGCAAACAAGAAACCAATAAATCGGCTATTTCTAAACATTGCTGGGAGGAAAATCATAATTTTAAATTTAATTCAGCTAAAATAATTTGCAGACCTAAATCCATTCATGAACTCGATTTCTTTGAAGCTTTTCATATTTATAAAAATTTTAAAAACCTTGTAAATTGTGATTTCGCTATTCCCTATTTGTCTGACTGTTGGAAATTTTATATTCAGTCCACATTTTCTTAATTTTTCTACTGTTTACACAGCTAACTTTAATAAATTCCTATTGGCCACTCTCCCCACCTTTCCCGCAATCCTATTGGTTGAACTAAATTCGGCCTTTCTCCTATAAATACGAGCACTTCCGCAGATTCAGAATCCTTTTTGCACTGATGACGGCACGCTTAAGGCTGCCGAAACAGCTGTATGCATTTCCAATGTTTTTCTTTGGCGTTTCTGACGTAGTAGTTTATGTGACATACATTGTATACTCCATGGTTAATCGTAATCGATATGTTGTTTTATCTTAAACTGTATGGCAACACCAATCTGTTGTTGTTGAATATGATGTTGTCGAGCTTGTAGGATGTTGATGATGTATCCTGATCCAGTTATAATCATGTATTTTTATTTTACTTTAATTCTTGTTTATTTTTAAATAAATAACTTAAGTTATAAGGAACTATGGTGTTTACTGAATGAAATGACAAACATTACATGGTGTCAGGAAATGAATTCGCGCCGATTAAAAGAGATTACGAAAAATTGAACTGTCGTGTTCATTAATGTCGAACTTTAGTGTTCAGTGATACACGTGGAACTTTAGTGTTCATTTTCAGTCATAAATCATGGAAACGTTTAAGCCACCGGGAGAAATGAACTTTTCTGCTGGTAATGTAGCAGACAACTGGAGTAGATGGCACCAGAAATTCATGAATTTCCTGATCGCGTCCGAAAAGACTGCAAAAGATGATGTCACTAAAATCGCCATTCTCTTGAATCTAATTGGTGATGAAGGCGTGTCGATTTTTAATACATTCAAGTTCGATGAGGAAACGGATAAAAAGACATTTGAAAATGTAATCAAGAAATTCGAAGACCATTGTGTTCCTCGCAAAAATGTGGTTTTTGAGAGATACAAATTTTTTACTTGCACGCAACTAGATGGTCAAGCTGTAGATCTTTATTTGACCCAATTAAAGACGTTAGCTTCTTCCTGTGAGTTTGGCGACCAAGAAGACTCACTCATCAGAGATAGGATTGTCCTTGGACTGCATGACAAAACACTCCAGGAAAGACTTCTCAGAGAGCCTCAACTTTCTCTTCAGAAAGCTACAGAATTTGTTCGTGCCTCAGAAGCAAGCAGAAAGCAGATAAAAACCATTACAGATCCTCAGACCAGATCTGACATTGATGCAGTCAAGCTCCGGAGGAATACCCGACGCAGCAGTGCTCAAGTGTATCAACCTAAAAGTGATGTGTTTATGTGTACCAAATGTGGTAAATTTCATAAAAAAAGAGAATGTCCAGCTTATAAGTTGTGCAATTTGTGTAAAGGAAAACATCATTTTGCTTCTATGTGCAGTAGTGCTAGAAAAAATCAAAAATTTGGAAATAATAACAAACCGCGGAAAATTGATGAAATTCATAGTGATAAATTTGTGTGTACAGAAGGTATGTCTAGCCTATTTATTGATACTGTATCCACAGGTAAGGAAATCTCAAATGAAACTGTTTGGTGTGAGAACATTTTGATTGATAATAAACTGATAAACTTTAAATTAGACACGGGAGCAGAAGCTAATATATTGCCATTATATGTGTATAATAATTTGAAATTGCATGAAAATTCTAAGTTAAATTATACTAAAGTTGTTTTAATTTCTTATGGGAATCATAAACTTAAGCCAGAAGGTGAAGTAAGTTTGTTATGCTCAACTGAAAAGTGTCAAAATGTAAAATTGAATTTTGTTGTTGTTGATGTTGCCTCTAAACCAATATTAGGGTTAAAAGCTTGCAAATTGTTGAATTTAATTCAAAGAATTGATGATATTGAAATCTCTAGTAAAGATGATATATTAATTAAATATAATGAAGTATTTACAGGTCTTGGCAAGTTCCCAGGTGACCCTTACCATATAGTATTAAAAGATAATGCTACCCCTGTTATTGATCCTCCTAGACGAGTTCCCCAAGCTATAATTAGTGAGTTAAAAGATACTTTATCTGACTTAGAATCAAGGGGTGTAATATCTCAGGTAAATAAACCTACTGATTGGGTGAATAGCTTGATTGTTGTAGAGAAACCTAATGGTAAATTACGCATTTGTTTAGACCCCCGTAATTTAAATAAAGCTATAAAGAGGGAGCACCACATAATCCCATCAAGCGATGAAATAATCAGCAGATTAAAAGGGAATAAATACTTCACAGTTTTAGATTTAAAAGAGGGATTTTGGCAGGTTCCGCTGGATGAGGAGAGTTCTGAATTATGTACATTCAACTCGCCATTCGGAAGATTTAAATTTAATGTCCTGCCTTTTGGAATTTCATCAGCTCCAGAAGTATTTCAAAAGAGGAGTCAAAAACTGTTTAGTGATATATTGGGAGTAGAAATTTACTTTGATGATTTTATAGTGTCTGGGAAAACTAAAGCTGAGCATGATAAAAGGTTGATTGAAGTTTTAAAAAGGGCTAAAGACAACAATATTAAATTTAATCCTGATAAGCTTCAGTTCAGAGTGCAGGAAGTTAAGTACATGGGCTTGATCATTTCAGCAGAGGGTATTAAAGCAGATAAATCTCATGTTAGGGCTATTACTGAGTTAGATGAGCCTCAAAATAAAAAAGATGTCAGGCGACTGTTAGGGATGATTAACTTCTTATCTAAATTCATTCCAAATGTATCGAAGATCACAGCACCTTTGAGAGAATTGCTCAAAAATAATGTAGACTTTTATTGGTCGTGGGAACAAAAACAAGCTTTCGAAACAATTAAGAATTTGATTAGCTCAGCGCCTGTTTTAAGAGTTTTCGATAGTACGAAACCTATAACCATACAGTGTGATTGCTCTAAAGATGGCATAGGTGTCTGTCTTCTACAAGAAGGCCACCCTGTTTCGTTTGCTTCTAGAAGCCTTACAGAAACAGAGAAAAACTATGCACAAATTGAGAAGGAACTACTTGCTATAGTTTTTGCCTTTACTAAGTTCCATAATTTTGTGTATGGTCACAAAGTGCTAGTTCAAAGTGATCATAAACCTTTAACTACAATTGTTAGAAAGCCAATTGGTAAAATTTCAAATCACCTGCAGAAAATGCTTCTCAAATTATTGAAGTATAATTTTGAAGTTACATATCTACCTGGTAAAGATATGTACATTGCAGATACATTGTCTAGGGCTTTCATTAAAGATACAGTGCAAGATGACCCCGAAATGTTTCAAACAGTGCATTCAATTGTAAAGTACCTTCCAATGAGTTTAAATAGAGTTGAACAATTTAGAAAGGCACTTTTAGAGGATGAGGAATTAAAAGAAATTCTTAATTACTGCCAGGAAGGATGGCCTGAAAAGAAGAAAATTTCCCCTAATTTAAGAAAATACTTTAAATTGAAAAATGATCTATTTAATATTGAGGGTATGTTATTTGTAAATGATAAAATTTTTGTCCCAAAGGCATTAAGATCTGAAATGTTGTCCTTAATCCATGAATCTCACTTGGGCATAGAAAAGTGCAAAAATAGGGCTCGTGAAATTATGTATTGGCCGGGTCTGTCACAGGACATTGAAAATTTAGTACAGAAATGTGAGATTTGCATGAAATTTCGTAAAACCCTTCCTCATGAACCATTGCTTCCCCATAGCATTCCTGATAGACCATTTCAGAAAATAGGAATAGATTTAATGTTTTATAAAGGGGTAAATTATGCTGTTATAGTTGATTACTACTCAAAATGGATTGAAGTAGGAAAGGTCAATAGTAAATCAGTGAGTGATATCATTGTAGTTCTGGAGGATGTTATTGCTAGATTTGGTGTTCCAGAAGGAATTGTCTGTGATAATAATCCTTTTAACAGCTTTGAGTTCAATAACTTTGCAAAGCAATGGGATATACAACCATTTTTTACTAGCCCATATCATTCTCAGAGCAATGGGATGGCAGAAAAAGCAGTGGGAATTGTGAAAACTCTATTCAAAAAAGCAAATGAGGAAAATAAAAAGCCTGTAGTAGCTTTACTCGAACATAGAAATAGTCCTATTTCAGGCCTGGGTTTATCACCTGCTCAACTCTTATTCAACCGCAGATTAAGAACTAAGTTACCCATTAATAGAAAATTATTGAATGCTGAAATTCCAAGGGGTATTAAACCTAAACTTAAGCAGCGTCAAAACAAACAAAAACATTATTTTGATAGGAATGTTAAAAAGCTGAAACCATTAAAGCCTGGAGACAAAGTTTTTGTACAAAATATTAAAAACAAAAATTGGGAGCCTGCCACCATCCTGTCTAAAACTAATACTCCAAGATCTTATAAAATTAAAACATCTTCAGTTAGTATTTATCACAGAAATAGAAAATATTTAACTCTATCAAAAATGGATAAAGCTTCCAATGAAACTGTAAATTTTGATTTTAAAATGGATGATGATATTAATCAGGATAACAACTCAAATGACCATTCATCTGTCAATAATAGTCAAATTTCTACGAATACAAACTTAATTCACGAGGAGACTTATAAAACAAAATCTGGTCGCATAATAAAACGTCCATCTTATTTAAATGATTATATTTGAATAAAAAGGGGGATGTGACATACATTGTATACTCCATGGTTAATCGTAATCGATATGTTGTTTTATCTTAAACTGTATGGCAACACCAATCTGTTGTTGTTGAATATGATGTTGTCGAGCTTGTAGGATGTTGATGATGTATCCTGATCCAGTTATAATCATGTATTTTTATTTTACTTTAATTCTTGTTTATTTTTAAATAAATAACTTAAGTTATAAGGAACTATGGTGTTTACTGAATGAAATGACAAACATTACAGTTTATTCGGGTTTTAATATTCCAACGCCAAGTCTCCTGTTATTATTTGTTAAGCTTCTACGGGCTTAGTTGAGTTATTGGTCTTCTGCTCTTATTGTTACTGAGCAACCTGGTCTGAGAAGCCTCATATGAGGGGGATATTAGGTCAGTAATAGTTTGAGCCATTTTCTCCATTTCACAATGTGCAAATTAGTTAACCGGTTCTACCGATACCGATTACGTACCAAAAAGTTTCGTGCCCTCAACCGGCTGAAGTTCCTTTTACAGTGTAAGAGACACCGCATAATTCCTAAATTCATTCAACTGAAATGCAATATTTCTGGTTCCAGTTTTGTTAACAATGCAGTACTCAGGTCTCATTTTAATATTCTCCGTGCAGTTATCAAGGAAACTCGTACCACCATCGCCAAAATTGAAAAAGATTTATTTTCTCTCCACTTAAAGTTAGCTTTTGAACGTCCTAATTTTATGTTGATTGATCACAATTCCTGGATTCATTGTGACAACCGCTCTCGTAAACACTCAATTAAATTACAAGATAAATTCACCCGGCTTCGTAATTCACAGAGTCCTATTCATTCGAACGACTTTCCTGTTGTCAATAAAAATGCAATCGTTAATCTTTCCAATGTTGAAATTACCAATAATCAATATTCTGTTCTCAAACTCAATTCAAATTTTGCCATTTCTAAACCTCCTTCTTTTCCTCAGTTAATTGCACCGGTTGAAAAAGCTTTCAAAAATTCTCGACTGACTGACCAACAGAAAGAAAATCTTCGTCATTTAATTCTTAATAATGCCAAATTCAATTCTAAACATTTTAAATCAAATCTCAGCCCTGCAGAAAAAAACGCCTTGAAGGAATTAAAATCTAATGAAAATATCATCATTACTAAAGCTGATAAAGGTGGTCAGATTGTTATTTTGGATAAAAAACAATACATCGAAAGTGTTACCGAATTAATTAATGATGGCCCATATATTCCTCTGCCCCCTGACCCCTCTACTCAAGAGTTAAATAAAATTAAATCTGCTATAAAATCTTGCCCCTTGTTATTGGACTCGACTAAATCTCATCTTATTCCTTCTATTGCTAATTGTGCCAGATTTTATGCTTTACCGAAAGTTCACAAACCCAATATTCCTTTTCGTCCCATAGTCTCTAATATCGGTACTGCTTCCTATAATTTAGCTAAATTTCTCACTACAATTTTTGCTCCCCTTCTTGCTGCTAATAGTTATACTGTTAAGAATTCCATAAAATTTGCAAAAAACATTCAAAATTGCCCTCACACTAATCTCACTATGGTTTCTTTTGATGTAAAATCTCTTTTCACTAATGTTCCAATAAGTGGCGCCCTCTGCTGTCTTGAAAATAGATTAAAAGAGTTTCATTTCACATCTTTCGAAATACAAGAATTAATCTCTCTTACCCGCATTTGTTTATCACAAACCACTTTTTCTTTCCAAAATAAATTCTATCGTCAGTCTGAAGGTTTAGCCATGGGTTCCCCTCTCTCCCCTATTCTCGCTGATATTTACATGCACTATTTCGAAAGCAAGCTTTTTAAGAAAATATTCTTTCCTTTTTGGACCCGTTACGTTGACGACACCTTCACGCTTATCGACATATCTCATCACAATATTGACCATGTCTTAGAAACTTTAAATTCAATTGACAGTAATATCCAGTTTACATATGAAATAGAAAATAATGGCTCCCTTTCATTTCTTGATACCCTCGTCTCTCGCACTGTAAATGGATTTTCAACCACCGTCTATCGAAAAAATTTTGCTGTCTCCCTTCCTCCCCATGCACGTTCATGTCACCCACCTAACCAAAAAATGGCTGCGTTCTATACTTTTGTAAACCGTGCCCTTAATATTTGTTGAAATCCTAGTTTATTAAAATCTGAAATTAAATACCTGAAAGCCATTGCAATTGACAGAGGTTATGACCCTTCCATTATAGACAAAGCTATCCAAAAATTACAACTCCCTCGTATTTCGTCCACTAAGTCAGTCTCTTCTAATATCAGCATTGTCTTACCCTATTTTCCTAAATCCAGTCAAACCATAGCTAAAATTCTCAAACAATATGATTTTAAAATAATATTTTCGCCTTTCAATAAACTCACCTTTTCTCAGTTAAAAGATCCAATTGATATGCATAACTCTTGGGGTATTTATAGTATTTCCTGTCAGTGTGGTTTATCATATATTGGCCAAACTAAACGCAGTCTTAAATTTCGTCTAAAAGAACATATGAATTACGTCCGCAAACAAGAAACCAATAAATCGGCTATTTCTAAACATTGCTGGGAGGAAAATCATAATTTTAAATTTAATTCAGCTAAAATAATTTGCAGACCTAAATCCATTCATGAACTCGATTTCTTTGAAGTTTTTCATATTTATAAAAATTTTAAAATCCTTGTAAATTGTGATTTCGCTATTCCCTATTTGTCTGACTGTTGGAAATTTTATATTCAGTCCACATTTTCTTAATTTTTCTACTGTTTACACAGCTAACTTTAATAAATTCCTATTGGCCACTCTCCCCACCTTTCCCGCAATCCTATTGGTTGAACTAAATTCGGCCTTTCTCCTATAAATACGAGCACTTCCGCAGATTCAGAATCCTTTTTGCACTGATGACGGCACGCTTAAGGCTGCCGAAACAGCTTTTATGCATTTCCAATGTTTTTCTTTGGCGTTTCTGACGTAGTAGTTTATTCGGGTTTTAAAATTGATATCTGTCATCTTTTTTGTACATATTGCTCTACAGATAATGCCGCTGTCTTCCCGTTTTTATCGTTATCTTTATGATAGTGTAAAACAAAGTTTAGTATGAATGCACAAAATGAGAAAATTTTTATAAAATATAAAAATGAAAAAAAGAAGTGCTTAGAATAGTAATAGCCTCGCTCCTGCACCCCCTTCCCTCACCACCCATTTCCGAGCCGTTCTACTCTCAAAACTGGTAAACGGGAAGTGCTGGGGTCGAACCCAGGTCACATTCTAGACGTATCTGTTAGAAGTTTTCCGTGGATTTCTTTGACAATCGCGTGAATGCGAGATAGGCACCTTTATAAAGAACCCCCACGGACGGCACACTACCTAGGCATAGAACACTTGTGTAATGAAACTGCCTGAACCCTTACACTAACCCAAACTCCTGCCCCCCCCCCCTTTTCTCGAAGGAGTAAATTTTTAATATTATTAAAAATAACTCGTCGATACCTTAAAACGAGTGGTTGAACCATCCATCTGAAATTATATGAATCAAAGTCATCCCTCTTTCTTTAAATTTTTAATAAAAATTAAAATATGTTTTTATAGCTTTTTTATTTATTTATTTGATGATTTATAGGTTTTTGTGATCAAAGCTGGTAGAACGAAAATGTCGGGTTCGGCGCTCGTCAACCTAGTCTTTCTGAAATTTCTTTAGTTTTTTTTCGAAATTCGCGTAAATAGAACGCTTAGAAAGACCACAAGAAAGGCACACCACCTATGTCCACAATCCTCGTGTTGGGAATACGGCGTTTACCCTTACACCAACACCTGTCCCCTACCTGGAAAGAGTAAATTTTTAATATGAATATTTTTAAAAATAAATTGTTGGTACTTTTCAAACGAATGGTTGAACCATACACCAAAAATGACTTTTTTTCTTTCTTTTTTTAACACACATGTATATAACGTTTCTGTTCTTAAAGCTGCTAGAAGGAAAATATCACGTTTGATCCTAGGTCACGCTTGTTGACCTAGCCATTCAAAAATTCCCATAGTTTTCTCCGAATTTCTTGAAAATTCGGGCTAGGACTCCTTAGAAATACTCCTCATGTAGGGAAACACCACTTTGGCAAAGATATCTCGTGTATTCAATCGGCGTTAACTCTTACACCAACAAATCCCCCCCCCCTCATTTTTTTAGAAGAGTAAATTTTTTATATGAATATTTTTTTTAAATAACTCGTCGATCGATACCTTCAAAACGAAAGGTTAAACCATGCGTCTGTGATGATGATAAAAAAAAAAAAAAAAAAAAAATCTTTTATAATAATAATAATAAAATAAAACAAAAAAGCTTTTTTCGCAAATTCTTAAAAAGAGTTATGTAAGAAGTTTGCAGATATTTGCACATTGAAATAAATTAGTATCTATAAACTTCTGGTGCACATCGCTCAATAGGTGACGATGACATTCCTTTTTATGATAATATTGAATATAACAGTATAGGTGAAAATTTTCATTTAAATGTATACAATGTGGATTGGATTTGGGAATAAGGCCGATTGACTGCTGTAGGTCCTAGGCCTGAGGAAGAGTGCCCTCCGTGGGGTCTTTCTAAGGGGTCCTAGCCCGTATTTGCGCAAGTTTCGGAGGAAACCACGGAAAACTCCGAACGGCTAGGCTGACGAGCGTGATCTGGGATCGAATCTGGCACCTCACGTCTACCAGCTTTGAGCGCAGAACCGCTCGGTCGCTGGTGGGCTGTATACAATGAGGAATATTTTTAAACAAACATTATAAAATTGAAAAATTTAAATTTTATTTAGAATAGAAATAATCAATCAGGATAACTTTTTTGTATATGTAATACCATCGCTCGACCCCCCCCCCCCTCCACACACACACCGCATCACCAGTGACTGAGCGGTTCTGCGGTCAAAGCTGGTAGACAAAAAGTGACAGTTTCGATCCTAGGTCTCACTCGTCGATCTAGGTTTTCGGAGTTTCCATGGTTTTCTCTGAAAGTCGCGTAGATATGGGCAAAGATCCCTTAGAAAGACCACTACGAAGGGCATATCACATAGGTCTAGGACCCTTGTGTAGACAAACGGCCTTAATTTACACCAATACCAGTCCCTCCCTTTCCTTGAAGGAGTAAATTTTTTCTGTTAATATTTAAAAAAAATATAACTCGTGTATATCTTTAAAAAGACTGGTTGAACGATGCATCAGTGTAGATTTAAAACTAAGTTATTCTTTATTTTTTTAAACAGAAAAAATAAAAAATATGGTTTTTTTCCGCCATTTTTCTCTTTCTTGTAGATGGGAAGTGCTGGGTTCGATCCTCGGTCGCGTTCATCAGTTTCGCTGTTTGGAGTTTTTCGTGGTTTTCTCAAAAACTCGCGTAAATACGGATAAGAGCACTTAAAAAGCCCCCCCCCCATGTAGGGCACACCACCTATGCCTAGAACTCTTGTGTAGTAATTTGGGGTTCACCCTTACATCAGCACTTGCTTCCCCCCTTCTTCGGAGTTGTAACTTTTTACTATGAATATATTTTTAAAATAACTCGTCGATACCTTTAAAATGAATGTTTGAATCTTGCATCTGCAATGTTTTAAAACAAAATTATTTCATTCTTTTTTCATTAGAAAAGAAAATAAATAAATAAAAAGATATTTTTCTTGCCTTTTTTTTTTCTTTAAAGAGTCATAGACAAAGATAATGGATATTGGCACTTTGCTTGACATAAATTGCTGTCTATAAACTTCTTGTGCGTATCGCTCAATAGATGACGCTGATGTCCCGTTTTATCATAGACTTCACGATGACAGTAAAGGATAAAATTTCGTATAAATGTACACTGAGGATTATTTTCACCCAATCAATGTGAAATGAAAATTTTGTTTGCAACAGTAATAACAGACAATCCAGGTCTAAATTTTTGTACATGCAAGAAAATAAGTCCCCCTCTGAGGTGTAAACTTTTAATATGAGGATCTGACCAAAAAGTCTGATGCTTTTAAATCTAAAGAATGTACTATGGATTTGTGATGATTTGAAACATAATTTCTTTTTCTTTATTATTATTATTTGCCATTTATTCAAAAAAAAAAAAAAAAAAAAAATTATTTTCTTACCATTTCCCCCCCTTTAAATTATATTTAGTTACATAAAAAGTAAATTCATGTTTGCACCTTGACATAAATTGGTTTTTGTCAACTTATAAGATTTCTGGTAAAATTAAGCTAAAATTTAATGGCAATTTTTAGCCAAAAAGAAAAAAAAGAAAGAAAGAAAAGAGAACCTATCACATAATTACAGATTAGATAAACAATGTAACTGTGACACATAGATACATTATATATATCAAGATCTGAACATGTAGTTAAAATGTTATTGCAAGTGTAATTTATTGAAATTTTTACAATGAATCTACCAATATAAAGTATTCACATGATAATCAAATAATTTGTATGCATTTACTATTTGAGCATATATGGATAACCATGTATCATTTTTAACATTGTATTCTAAATGGCCCTTCTTCAGTATTTACATTTGTCTACATTTATATTATTTATTTTCATAATCTATTATCTATCATTTATTCATTGTATTTTTATCAAGTTAACGAAAAAAGGAAGAAAGAAATAGATGCATATGTCTGCAAAATGTCGTGATAGTTATATTATCAGACAGTTAAATTAAATTAAAATTTACCTGTGAAATGTCATCTTTTTCTTTTCTGAAGAGTTTTTCGTGATTTGTCTGTTCGTACAACCATATTGTTGCGTACTTGGAGCAGGGCCTGACTATTGCACGGGCACCTGGGGCTTGTGTCCTGGGCACAAAATTTTACTAATGGTTAAAAAATATATAGTCTAAATTTCCTTCTTCTTTCGCGCTTTTTTTTTTCTAATTCAACTGTGTTTCACATACATGAAAACTTTTAAAATAAAATCTGTCGTTAGGCTGACTAAGAGTAATTTTTTTTCTTTTGTCTTTAAAGCCTCCCAAAACAGACACAGATTAATTTTTTGGTCTGCTTTTTCGCCCGCTGAAAATTTTGGTAAGTAAATAAAGAGTTCTTTTTTTGGGGGGGGGGGGAGTCTGGCTCTCCTAAGGGGGCACAAAAAATTTAAAGTGCCCTGGGCACAAAAGATCGCTAGTCGGGCCCTGACTTGGAGGTTCGTGAGTTGATCGAGAATGAAAGGCCAAACTTACAAAAATTCAGTAATTTATTCACAGAAAGTTCCAGAAAAATACAGGTCTATAAACAAAGTATCAGCTTCAATTCAACCAGTAAACACAGCTTAAACAACAGCTGTCAATAGCAAATCCACAGTACAAACTGTATAGCAATAACACTTGAAGCAAGTCCATTTCAAAGAGGCTCAAAACAATGCAAGTACTAGCGAAGCTGGCTGAAAACTGAGCTGACTGCCTTGGCCTCCATTGTCATATGAATCCGCTCCCGAGCAAAGTTGTGTACATCTTCAAATCGTGCCTGCAGATCTTGGATGTACTCCTCGGGCGATGAAGGCACATCTGGTGGACAACCAAACGAGATCACATGGGAGACGACGTTCACGTCCAAACAGCGTTTGGGCTGGAGTATAGCCGGTGGTTTCATGGACAGCACTTCGATAAGCCAGCAGGAACAATGGCAACTTGAAGTCCCAATCTTACTGGTTCCTTGATACTAGAAGAGAGAGGTTATTCAGGATGGTGCGTCTGAACCTCTCGACCATGCCGTCCGACTGGGGATGTAAGGGTGTTGTCTGGGTTTTGTCCATGCCGAGTAGTTGACACAGTCCTTTGAAAACAGCAGAGGTAAAGTTCGTACCTTGGTCGGTATGAAGTTGTAGGGGCTTGCCGCATCTTGACACCCATTGCTGCACTAGGACCTCCGCAACTGTGCATGACTCTTGATCGGGAATAGGATATGCCTCAGGCCACTTGGTGAAATAGTCCCTCACGACGAGGATGTATTTATTTCCACTGGAGGTCCGTGGCAAAGGACCCAAGATGTCGAGTGCAATCCGTTCAAATGGTGCTCCCACGTTATACCGTTGCAGTCTTCCTCGACTTCATTTCTGCGGGCCTTTACGTGCTGCACAAGCATCACAGGATTTACACCATTTCTCCACGTCCTCCCTTGCTTTGCACCAGTAGAAGCTTTCCCGAACTTTCTGCAGAGTCTTCATTACCCCCAAAATGGCCTCCGGTAGAGCTACTATGTAGTTGTTCTAAAATATCTGGAATTTTTTATCTTGGTAGTACAATCTGCCATCTGAAGCTTTTCCCATCATCACATTCCCACTTTCTAAAAAAACAGTTTTTTTCGGGAAAAAACCGGGTGTTTTGAAAGCCTTGCATCTCTATTGCAGAGATCTTCTCAGGATCAGTTCTCACACCTTCGGGTGAGATGATATGGCCGAGGTACTTCACTTCACGACGGAACAAGTTACACTTGCCTGGATTCAATTTGAGGTTAGCCATTCTGAGTTTCTCCAGTACCTTTCGGATGTTTCGATGATAATATCATCCCCCACAATGATAATATCATCCAAATACACCAGACAGGCTTCATAGGAAAATCCTTTTAGCACTGTCTCCATCAGGGGTTCGAAGGTGGCAGGTGCATTACATGATCCGAATGTCATAACTTTAAATTGCCACAGTCCTTGTCCCGTGGTGAATGAAGTCTTCTCACGATCATCAGGATGTAATTCTACTTGCCAGTAACCGCTCTTCAGATCCAAAGTCGAGAACCATTCATTGCCAGCAAGTGTGTCTAATGTGTCGTCAATTCTGGGAAGAGGGTAACTGTTTTTCTTTGTGATGTCATTCAAACGACGATAATCCACGCAAAATCTTGTTGAACCATCCTTTTTTTCGCACCAGTACTATGGGAGAGGCCCAATGACTCGTTGATGGCTCGATGACGTCATGTGCTGCATTTCATTTAGAAGTTCAGTGACCTCTTCCAGTTTAGCAAATGGAAGTCTTCTTGGATGTTGTTTGATTGGAGGATGTGTTCCTGTATCAATTCTGTGCTGGGTGATGTTCGTTCTCCCGACATCTTCAGGTGTTCGAGAAAAAAGGTCTTTAAATTCTTGGAGTAGCTTCTCCGCAGCACACCTCTGTTCACTTCCTAATTCTTCATTCTTGAGTAGTTCCGTTGTTAATTGCTCAGAAGACTTGGATTCGGTTGATTGCGTGGGGCGGTTTATGCATGTTACAGGAGTGCAGGCTGCTAACACCTCATCCTTCTTCACTGTTCGGACCTTATCGCTGATGTTTGCGACTCTCACAGGAATAGTACTCTTTGAGAGATCAACTAGAGATGAAGCTACCAGAACTCCTCTTGGGCTATTGTCTGTATTCGAATATTCAATCAGTCCATAGCGGAAGTATTGATTTGTAGGAGATGTTCCTGAAACTATTGTCTCTGTGTGTGGAGGGATGGAAATTTCAGACTTGGCTGTTATCTGTCAAATTGGCTGAATGTCTTGATTTTCAGTGTTGAACACAGCGATGTCTTCCGAACTCGAATGCAGTTCATTATTCTTGAAATCCAATTTAAAGTTAAATTTTCTGAAGAAATCAATTCCAATGATTAAAGGATCTGTTATATCAGCCACATATGCCATATGATGGTAACTGGCATTCCCAAAAGTGATGATCAAGTTCATTTTTCCATATATTTTGATTTCGTCTCCGGTCACAGTCTGGAGTTTAACGCAGGGCGGAGTCCAAATGATCTTCCCTTTTAGTTCTTGAGCCAAATCCGTTCTAATGATGGTCACGTTGGCTCCCGTGTCCAGAATCATCCGGCAGGTGGTGTTGTTAACTTGGCCATAGACATAAAGTCCATTATCGCCACCACTCATCGATGACACATAAAATACTGTAAATTGGGGCTCTTTAATTTCAGGCAACCTCCGCCCCGCGAGATGGCCTTCTCCTAGTTTCCTTGCAGTGATGGTGAAGCCGGGTGATTTCCTTTAGTTGGTCGTACAGGGCAGTTCCTTTTCACATGACCATCCCCTCCACAGCCCCAGCACTTTATCTTCCGATCCTTTATTTCCTTATTATTTTCCAAGCTGCGCAATCTCTTTAAGATCTCTGCGAGACTTCTCTTCATTTCATTTTCATCAGCAAGCGTATTATTTAATGAGACTGCTCTTATGGTATGGCGGTCTTTACGGGAGGCTTGTTGGGCTGCCTCTATCCTAAGTGCATAGACTAAAGCTGATTCTACGTCTCTGATGTTGGAGAGTCTCAGCGCTTTTTGAATTTTTGGATCACGAACAGCATCGATAAAGTACTGAAGAGCTAAGTCGTTTTGAGTGTCAGCATGACAGTCTCAGAATGCTAGGTGTGACAGTCTCTGAATGTCCGCTGCCAGCTCTTGCAAACTCTCGCCCGTTTTCTGGTAACGAGATTTTAGCTGGAGGCGACTATAGTCCTTAGAACACTTCTGTCCGAACCGTAACTCCAGTGCTCTAGTCAGGGCCTCGAAGTCGTTCCTTTCTTCTTTAGAAACATTTCTCAGTATCTCGGCTGCATCTCCCCGTAATGCTGCTGCTAAGTGGACTGATTTGGCGGTAGAGTCTTAGCCATTAGCTTTAGCTACGATGCAAAACTGCGTCTTATATACATGCCAGGAGGAACTGCGATCGTAGGTAGATAGCTTAATAAATTCCTGATTCTGGATTCTTCTCTCTTTCTTTTCAGTTTCCTGGGGCATGGATTCTAACTTTTCTTCCACTTTTCTCTCCAGATCTTCTTCTATTCTCTTCAATTTACCTTCTATCTCTGAAAACCTTCCTTTCAGTTCCTGATCAAAATCTTCTTTAACTTTCTCCTCGAAACTCAGTTCTATCATCGTAACACTCTCTTCAACCTTCATAACATTTTCTTCTATCTTCATAGCTTTCTTTTCAAAATTCTCTTCTGTTTTCAAAACTTTCTCGTCAAAATTTTCTTCAATCTTTATAACTTTTACTTCTATTCCATCTATTCTGTTTTCCACATCTGATAACTTACACTCTATCACTTCTTTCACGTTTACTAAGTCGTCTCTCACTGATGATAGTTCTTTCTTCATCTCTTCTTGATTAGATTTAATTTCTTCACCCAAACTGTCTTTCATTTCCTTCATTTCTTCAGTCAAGCCGTCTTTCAATTCTTTTTGTCCGGTTTCCATACTTTCTTTCATTTCTCTTTGTCCTACTTTCATTTCATTCATCTGGGTAGCTAAGCTTTCTAGAAGTTTCTTCATTTCCTGCTCCATAGCTCTAGTTATCACCATTCACAGACAATCCCCCTTGAACCAGAAATGTTGCGTACTTGGGGGTTCGTGAGTTGATCGAGAATGAAAGGCCAAACTTAAAAAATTCAGTAATTTATTCACAGAAAGTTCCAGAAAAATACAGGTCTATAAACAAAGTATCAGCTTCAATTCAACCAGTAAACACATCTTAAACAATAGCTGTCAATAGCAAATCCACAGTACAAACTGTATAGCAATAACACTTGAAGCAAGTCTCTTTCAAAGAGGCTCAAAGCAATGCAAGTACTAGCGAAGCTGGCTGAAAACTGAGCTGACTGCCTTGGCGAGAAAACGCTCCTTATATATCCCTGTAGAAAAGTGTGGAAAGTTCCAGAAATTTCCGCATCTCATCAGCCAATGAGATTAGAGCTTCCATATTTGGTATATCCCTAATAAGGATTTTCTCGCCATGGTCGCCAAAAAAATCGCCAAGGTGGGAAAAGTCGCCAAATTTGAAGCCAAATCCATTACCTGCCTTATTGGGACTTTTTAATGCGTTTTTAAGGGAAAATAAGGCTATTTGAACGCTAAAACGACTAGAAATGCACAAAATTAGCACTTTATCAACTTACTAAGCCTCTTTGAAAGAATTTATACAAAAATACACACAATTGTTTACAATTTTGTAACAATATGCAGAACATGATATAACCAATTTTAATTCATTAAAGAACACAGTAGAAACGGACGACCCGATAAATGCTAAGTGCCGTACAAGGATTGACCTTAGTTCTAACGATACCAGACAAATTCTTCAAAAAACGGCACGCTCAAATAAAATGTAAAGGTATTGGAACCATTTGCTCCAGTTGTTCTTCAGCTCAGTGGCGATATGTTCCGTTCCGTTTGTATAAGGAAAGGGCATGTTTACAAACAAACGCTCCTTTAATCAATCTTTCGCGTTTTCTGAGTACTCTGCTTCCGTGGGATGCAGACGCTTTTTGCCATGGTCCCAAGGGTCGCCACCTATTGCTGATTTTTGTTGTTAAATGCTTTTTTCGACTTATACTGCCTTCGTTACCAACTACTTGAGTTTCACTACACTAACTTTCGTTTCCTTGGATCTGGACGTGTATTCGCCCAGTAGGCCACGCCTACTTTCTCAGCGAGGCTATTTAGGATTGGTCGTGGACTTTTATCGGCCAAATTTGACTTTTTTCACTATTAATATCACTTTAAGTATCTTTTATCGAACTTTTTCGCCAAAATATAGCAGATAAAACTAAAATTAGTAATACCATGTTCGATATTAACGGACACATAATCTCTGCCGAAGTTATCACTTCACAAATTGCCTCTGGAGCATTAAAACCAGATTTTCAAAGACTTTTTCAACATAAGACTTTTTCAACACAATGAACTTACTCACATACTGGAAGAATACCTCCAATATATTGATAATTGCATATATGGACTGCACCAAGAGAGGCTACAATCTGATGATACATCGGAACTGGAAAAAGTGGCGAGTCTATTTTGCTTTGATGCTTTCTCTGCTACTGTTGAGCCCAATTTTAAAACTGTTACTAAACTTAAATTTTTTGAGAAATTTTGTTTAGATATCAAAAAATCATCTCTTAACGATATTCTAACCCATCTTAATGGGGCTAATTTCAGCTTAATCAATTCTAATAAAAGGAAAAGAAAAACACCATCAAATATTGATAATCATGAAATTACTACTAGTAACTTGTTTGCTCCTCTGGACACTGAATCCCATAGTCAGGAGAACTCCAACCAATTAGACGATGACAATATGGATGATTCTGGCGGCGGTAACACAGCCAATAATTCTAAAGCTCTCAAACCTAACCCTTTTTTCATCGAAGTAAACACTAATTGGAATATACTAGCGAAAGAGATCTCTACAAAATGCGTAATGAAACCCTTAATAAAACTTTCTCGGCAATTATTAAAAGTCCACTGCAAAACTAATAATGATTTTACGCAAATTCAAAGCTATTTAACTGATAAAAAACTTAAATTTAGCACATTGAACCCAATTGATCAACGCCCTAAAAAGGTCTGCGTACGTGGTATGCCATGGTACACGGACCAAAATACCATCATTGAAGGCTTCTCTGATTATAATTTTATATGCACACGTGCTGCTATGCTTAAAAATAAAGACTGGGAATCCAATGCCTCTCTATATGTGTAATATACTCCCCAGAAAGGATTTTGACAAAATTTACGAAATAACCAACTTATCATTTATCTCAGTAAGTATCAAAAGACTTAGATCAAACCCTATTAAGCAGTGTTATCCCTGCCAGAACTACGGACACGCCTCCAAGACCTTCGGGCTCACCCCCAAATGCGTAAAATGTGCTAAAGAACACATGACTAAAGACTGACCTCTTAAAGGCAACTTCACACCAAAGTGTGCCAACTGCGAGGAAGACCACCCTGCCACCTTTAGGGGATGTACAGTCGGCTGCAAAATTATTCGAGCACTAGCAATAATCCTTGCTAAAAAAAAGTACACTTAATACAGCTTTGTTAAATAAATCCTTGTCAAGTCATGTTCTTAATCAGCCTAAGAACATGATTCGACAAGGATTTACTTAGCAAAACAGTCTTAAGTGTACTTTTTAAATATAGGAATTATTGGCTAGTGCTCGAATAATTTTGCAGCCGACTGTAATTAAAAACCCCATCAACTTAAAGAAAAAACTGCCACCAACAAATCTAAGCAGGAAGAGCCCAAACAGAACAAAAAACATCTTAAGGAGAGTTATCAACTCGCGGAGATACTTAAAGACTTTAACTATACTAAAACTCAAAATAAGGATAACTCTAAAAATAAGACCCAGGATAATGAAAACTCTAATGACAACAGCACTAATAATAATGCTGATGACAATAAAGAAAATAACACTGTTGCTCCTGCAACCAATAATACAGCTGACACCATCTCAGCTGCTAATTCTGTTTCTAACTCATTTAACACTACTGAACAAGAACAAAATAATAATGTTACTAAATCTGTTTCAAAAGCCCCTGGTAACATTACCAGTGAGCTTGGCGAGATATTTTTCAACACTAAAAGACTTAAAAGAAATTCTGCAATTTACTAAATTCCTTTTACTCATTAAAAAAATAGCCAAAGAAAAAAATACACTAACCCACTTGACAAAATAGTTGTTATAATAAAGGAATTCGACAATTTTGCTAACGAACTTCCTTCCACCCATGATAGTTAACAGCCCAGTTTATAACTCATTACCTATTCTTTCCTGGAACTGCAACTCTATCCAACACATGATTAATGAATTGAGACATTTCGTCTCTACTAACCCATCTTTTGATATTCTTCTTTTTCAGGAGTTACGTAACTCAACCTGTAGCATTAGTATACCGGGTTTTAAACTTTATCATACTCCCAGACTCAACTCCAATTATGGTGGTACTGCGATCTATATTAAAAATCACATACCTCACTATCCATATACACTCCACAATTTTAATGACATTGACTATACGGGTATTGTCATTCAATTCCCTAATCTTAATCTCTTTTTAGTATCTGCTTACATTAAACACTGTAGACAATACCCAATTAATGAAATTACTCAACTTTTCACTCAACATCAACACTGCTTTGTCGCTGGTGACTTCAATGCACATAACACTAGGTGGAATTGTGCCAGTACCACTAGTCGTGGCAAATCACTTCATAATTTTATCCATTGCCAACACCTTAGTTTACATGCACCTAAAACACCTACACACTTCCCGTATACTAATGCTAGACCCTCTATAATCGATTTTGCTGTTACTAAAAATCTTCCATATCCAATTACCACTAACACAATTAATGATCTTAGTTCTGATCACTTTCCTGTTTCTTTCAAAATAGACCTAATTAATCCTATTCCCCCCCCCCCATCTATTGCAATTAATTTGAAAAAATATTATGACTACCTCAATAACATACCTATTAACAACAATACTATCAATAATCCTGAAGGCATAGATGTTGCACTTTCTACCCTTCATAAACATATTGATAATGCCCAGCAGCAGGCCACTTTCCATTACTTTAAAAACAATAAACGTTTTCTTCTTCCTAATTATCTACATAACCTTATCAAAAACCGTAATAGACTCCGTAGGCTATACCAACATATTCGCGATCCCTCTCTTAAGCACCCTATTAATAATCTTAATAACAGTATCAAACAGGGTATTATAAAAGTAAAACAAACTAGGTGGTTTAATTTCCTTTCAAACTTATCTCCCGAGGATAACTCTCTTTGGCAGATCAAAAAACGACTCAACAACAATCATATCAATATTCCACCACTTTTCTTTAACAATTGTACTCCTCCGTGATTTCGCCAATTCCTAAAACTGGCAGTGATCTTTCCAACCCCATCAACTTTAGACCCATCTCGCTCCTCCCTGCTCTTAGCAAAGTTGTGGAACGCGTCATTAAAGCCCAGCTCAACAAACACCTCTTTAACAATAACCTGCTTATGCCTGAACAATTTGGTTTTAGACCCAAACATTCAACCCAACACCAGCTGCTTCTTGTTGTTGAATTCCTCTGCGAAAACTTCAATGCAAAAATTCCAGCAACTGCTATATTCCTTGACATTGCTTGCTAAGGCCTTTGACAAGATATGGCATGAAGGCCTTATATACAAATTAATTAAGCTCAATTTTCCTGCCCACTTTATACATCTTATACACAACTACCTTAGCAATCGCACCTTTGTCGTCCGTGTGAATAACTCTATTTCTTACAACAAACACATCACCGCTGGCATCCTTCAAGGCTCTGTCATCGGCCCCACACTTTTTAATATATACTTTAATGACATTCCAAGACACCCACATACCAACTTAGCCGTCTACGTGGACGACACCGTCCTTTACACATCAAGTCACTTCACCTACACCTTGAATAAGCGTTTACAAGAACATCTTGACAAACTCTTGAGCTGATTTGCTCTATGGCGCGTTCTTATTAATGAAAATAAGACTTCTGCGGTTTTCATCTCTAGAAAATTAATTTATCCTAATCGGGTTATTATGAACAACACTGCCCTTCCATGGCAGGATGAGACAAAATACCTGAGAGTTCATCTCGATCGTAGGCTAACTTTTGAAAATCACATCCTTCGCACCAGAGGTAAAACTTCTGGCGTCCTTAAAGCACTCATCCTTTATTCAGGGGTAAAACCCTTAGTATACGTAACAAACTTATACAAAGCATGTGTTCTGCCTATTATGACTTACGCTTGCCCCATTTGGGGGTGCGCCTGCGACTCCTCTATAGATTTTCTTTCGCGTACTCATAATAAAGCCCTTCGTCGCATCCGTAACGGCAATAGATATCTTCGCAGTACAACAATCGGAAAAGACCTTCGTACTGTTCCTTTTAAAGAACGTATTACTCATCTCTTCAAAAATTTCTTTGACTCCATCAACAACCTACCCAATGAAATTATCGCTGAAATACCTGACTATGAGATTTCGTCTCCTTCCAATAGGAAGCGTTCTCGCTTCTCTCTCTTATTAGACCCCTAACACTCTTTTAATTACATTTAACCTGACTTAACTAGTCAGTCAATGTAAATTCTAATTGCTTATAAAGAAAGGGCACGTGACGTCACTCACAGTCAAGTTATAGGTAAAGTGGCATAACATTGGCATTTCCACCAATACAAGTTAATCTTTTGCCACTCGAGAGTGGCAGAGATTGATTGACGGAGCGTTTGTTTGTAAACATGCCCTTTCCTTATCCCATGTACTGCGGTGTCGGATTAGCATCTGGCATTTCGCTAGGTGTGACCTCCTACATTCAGCGCATCTTCAAATTACCTTTTCCAGGTTCTATATCTTAATAATATACACACACATATATATATATAGATCGAATTTTTTTTTTAAAAAAAGAAGAAAAGAAAATATATGGTCGCTTAAAAGCGCCTTTTTTTTTGGGACAGTCTTTCCGGCATTCGGGATCTGAGAACTTTTATCACTTTTAGACCTTTATTTTAACGGTTCTTTTTACTGTACACGCAGATCTTATCTGCAGCTAAACTTTATTTTACTGGGCTCATACATACAGCGAGACATCAATGCATAGACTGCCCGTAAAGTGAATGTCACTAGGTAGGCCTAAGACTCCTATATGATAAGAGCTGGCGCAGTGTCCGCCATTTTCTATCCTATCCCGTCTGGGAAAGTGTTGGCGGTAAAAAAAGCTAGGTTACCTGATTAGAGTTGTTATCGCTTTTAAACTTCTATACAGATCAAGTGAGCTAGAACTTCTTATCACGAAACCACGGATTAGGAGAGTCTATAGGATATATAACGAATGTTACGGAAAGGTAGTAATTTTCATCTTACCTATAGAGGGATACCAGATCTCGAGAATTCACTAATCAGCGCGTCAATCAGCATGTTTGTTTAAATTTGTAGCGGTTCATTGGTCGTTCTCGGAAATCGGATGATGACAGAAGCCGAAGGGGCGGGCTTTCACTTTCTTCCGATAAGTTTCAAAGATACTACACCAGGCGGCGATCGGATCGTTTTCGTCTGCTCGGCTGAATTAATGCGGAAAAGAAAGCTCCTTTTTCCTCGCTGGCTGCCCTATCTCGTTTATCATCCTATAGAGCATTTCCTCGTGACGTCAATAATTAAAGGGCACCCTGGTGGATGGCAAAAGAGCTCGACTTTCCCGTGCCCACCATTGTTTTCAATTGACGATCCTAGTTTTATCATATGCTATTATTTTCGCTATATTTGTGTTTTTTTTTAAATCATTCGCCTTATTTCAAAAAATTAATAATATTTCTTCATTATGTTTTCCTATCAATTCATTTTTTATAGTAAATATGGTGACAAATTGCTGTACAAACGAACATGCTAGACACAGACGTTGAAATAGTTTCAAAGCATGCAACGATAAAAAATATATGGATCAACGCCATTAGAGACAGAAATTATACTGTTGTACCTTAAAAGTGTGGATAACATCTTTAGATTGGTAAGAATTTTTTACTTACGTACTACATTTTTGTATCTATTTTCAATTTCTTGTGTGACTCGTTGACTATATCACGCAAGGCTTAATAATCATTTGTTGTGTTGTGTTTATTTCATATGAAGTTTTATTTAAGTTGATTTCGTTATTTAAAATAAAAGTTGAGTAATATAGTATTTAGAAACAGAGCAGTGTTAAAAATTTCAGCAGTTCTTACAGTTTACATAATTATTAATTTTTATTTTTAATGGTGTACGTGCATATGTTTGACAAAAACTTAGTTTGGTTTCTCTATCTCTGCATAATTTTTATACTGTTCTGGGTTTAAAAAAAAAACCATATTAACCATGCTTATGTGTTAATTTATTGTTGCTTCATGTACACGAAATTTTGAACTTTATTTAAGTTTTAATTAAAGAAAAACATATTCATGTCTTTTTATTAAAAATGAAAAAGGGGGAAATATCCAAATTTAGCAGATAACTCTTAATGAACGTTATATGAAAACAGCGAAATGGAAATAAAAATATGAAATGAAAGTAATAAACAGATTAAATAATGAAATATAAAATCGATGACACTGCTGAAATTCGTGACACTTTTTAAAAATTGATTGCTTATAAACTAATGCAGAAGAGAGTTAAAAGTTACATTAAAATTTAAGTAAATATATTAGCACCATCAGTGTATGTTACCATAGAAAAGTAAAATTAATCAATTTAATTTTCTTTCACTAAAATAAGTACTGATTAATTTGCATTTGTAAAACTTATAAAAAGCATTTTGATATTGTGTTTCATGTGAGAAAAATATGTTGCATAAATATTTAAGTAAAAATAATCACTATTTGGTTCAATTGTAATTTTTATCGTTTTATTTCCACTCTGCCATAGATAAACTAAAACATTGACTAAAGTTTCCTTTGTTAAAATATTTATATAGATTCATTTAAAATAAATCTTGTAAAAATATTTATAAATTATCTTTCATGTGGTTATACTAAATTACTTTAAAAAATAAATAAGTTATTTTAGTGCAGTAGATTTTTTTTTTTTTTTTCTTTTTAAACTATCATTTACCATAGATAAACTAAACATTACTGTGATTTGCTATTGCTAAAATAATTAATTTTTCAAAATAGTTCTTGTAAATGAAATGACACATATCTTTTGTATAAAATGATAAATCATTATTATAATTTAGAGAAACTATAAATTTTCTTTACTGTTATCGTAAACAAAACTATGGAAGAATTTCCCATTGCTAAAATAGTCATTTAAAGTGTCTTATGATAATTTAAAAACACTTTATTTTTGATATTTAATTATTATACGTGATATATTTTCTTGTATAACTGTTAGTTGAAAGAAAATACTGTATAATAAATATCTTTAATATATGTTTATCTCATTTTTTGATATGTGTGTGGAGGGGGAGGATAAGATAAAGCTATTTAATATTTTTTTGTAGTTCAATCCAAAATATTACTTATAAAGGTGAAGCAATCCTTAGAGTGGCTAGCTTTATGGCTCTATAGTAGTCTATATTTTCAAATAAGTCACTTTTCTATATATATGTATACATATTTTAATTTCCTCCTGCTTTTTTATTTATTTTTACTCATATTTCAAGTACTTAATTCTTTAACATTCATTGGTTTCTCTCTCCTCACTTTCAAAAGAGCGAAAGAAAAGTTGAAGTTTCTCTCTCCTCAATTCAACCATGAACTCTGAAAGTCCACACTGAGGCAGCCCTCCTACAGAAATATGAATGACCACCCTCTAAGGCACCCCTTCTGCAGAGGTCAACGACCATGGGTCACTGTAACTAAAGTCAAAAGCCTGGTGAGTGTCTAAATTGTGCGGTGTATATTAAAAAGCTGCACGATTGAGGCACTTCTCCCTGGCAATAATTTAGTGGACATCGATCACATCTAAGAAACGCTATATACAGGTAATTTTATATTTTCTTTTTCACTTAAGTTTAAATTGATTTTTTTTTTTTTTTTTTTTACTGAAATGAATTTTTACTTGATTTTATGTTGTTGCTTTAAATTACTTCTATTGAATATTAATTGTCGTAAAAATGTTATTTTATTAACTTTTTGTCTTTTGTGTGTGAATTTGTTCAATCTGCTAATCAGATAAAACTTAATTGAATACTAAATCATAAAATAATTTCTTTTTTACAAATTGAAGATTATAAAATATATTTCTTACTCTAATACAATAAATTTTGTTATGCATTTAATTTCAATGTCTTGTCTTGGCATATAGTAATACAGTTTAATCTTCGTCTTTTTGATCACATCCCTGATCAAAAGATAGTTTTGTTATGACTCGCAGAGCTCAATTGTGATGACTATATTCCAGAGACACACCAAAGTAAAAGAGAACTTTTTGTTTTCTCTACTACTATTTGAATATAACTGTACTTGTAATTAGATGGTAATAAACTGTATCCAAACAGTAGTGAAAAAAAAAGACTTTGTGTCAGTTTCTCAATTTATGTTAATTTTAATTATAAATTTAAATAACAGTTCAATGTATAAATATTTACACAACATTAAAAATGCCAATGTAAAAAATATTAAGAGCAAACTGCAGTTTTCGTACCATATAGCATACTGCACTAAATACGTTGGCATTTTCAATGTTATATTCTGTTTAATATCAAGTCTTATTACATATTTTAACTGTTCAATGTGCTAAAAATCTGTTGTTCAAATTTAATAAATAAACTTTGTCAGACGATACGAAAAAGTGAAAAAAAAAATCATCTTACAAGGAAACATTCAAAAGGTGTCGTCTTCAAAAAATATTGAAAAAAATGTATGTGATTCTACTTTTCCTAAAACACCAGAAAGGGAAAACATTATCGGCTGAAATGAATTCACAAAAAATTATCGAAATTAAGTATATTTGGCGATTGATTTTGAATACTCAGCGAAGAAACAAAACACGGTTCTGTTCGTACATGGCAATCTCGGTGCTAGCAAACTGAACGCCTAACAGCACTAAATTGCCAAATAGGCTTAATTTTGATAATTTTTTGTAGTCGCTGTAATTCATTTCAGCCGATATTTTTTTCACTTCCTGGTGTTTTATGAAAAGTAGAATCACATATTTTTTTCAATATTTTTTGAAGACGACACCTTTTGAATGTTTCCTTGTTAGGTAAACATAATAGCCTTAACCCTTCATCAGGCAAAAAAAGTTATGCAAGAGTGCATGAAAATGCCACTTATGTCTCCTTTTTTGCCTGATGAAATGTTGTACTATTATTTTTATCTAAAGCAGTTGGAGTATTTTTTATTTCATAATTTGTGTTTCATTACAAAGTTTTTCATTTATGAAAAAATTAACACACTTCAAAAGACAATCCTTTAAAATTTTATACTTTACAAGTGCTGCACCAAGAACTCAGTATGTGCTCGGTGTCGGTGAATACTGAGTAGGTATAAAAATTTCATTTTTAAGCCTTCTGGAAGACAGATCTTTATTAATAAATCAAACTATTAAGCAAAAAGCTTCTAGGTAAAACCATTCCAAAAAAAAATTCTTGACGGTGATTTTATTTTGATAAATTGCAGGATGCGTTATATTAGATTCTATTTCGTTATACAAAGTAAACAGTTCACTGATCTCTACAAAAATTTGTACATTTATTAACCAGACAAAAATCTATCTAGCGCTGCAACTTTTAAATCAATAGGATAATTAGTTTGCAAGATATTAAATAAAAACCCCATTTTCACTTCAAAATTAAAAAAGAAAAAAAAAACTTCCTTACACATGAACATTAAATTTAAACCTGTTCACACAAAAATATCTGATAAAACTAATGTCATAATTTATTTATTTTTAAAATATTCATTTAAATTAATCGAATTGTCTTATAGGTTTTCCCCTCGATTTTACATCCACAAACTAAAGTAGGCACAATTTTATTAAACAATCCCCTTGGCGACTTTTATTATCTTTTGCCAGTTTGGTGATGAATTAAAATGGCTATTGCAATTGAATAATAAAAAAAAACTTTTCAAAAATCGCCCGAGCAACTTAGGAGCCAGTTTTCAAATTTCGTTAAGTGGTCCTATACTAAAGCTGTTCCTTAATGTCAATGCATTTTTAGTCTATTCAATTCCTATTATTAGTTCACACTTTCCCTATATCTTGTACAAATCTTGCAATCGATTTTTAACTAACTTCCCGACTAGCTAGAAATTTGAAACTTTCAGGATTGCTCAGAACACGGTGACAACACAATACTTCGAAGTCCGATTTTTGAATTTTTGATTAGTTTTCTTACAATTAATTAAAATATGAAGATAATAACATCCTAATAGCGTTTCAATAACCATTAAAATATCAGCTATAATTTAATTGTTGCCAAAAAAAAAAAAAAATTACGAGTTAATTTTTTTTTTTTTTTGACATACAAATAAATACATTTAATTTAAAAATTTTTATTCATGAATTCATCAACCATGAATATTTATTTAAATCAAATTGGAGTGTAAAGGTTGATATTTTTATTTATTACCAACTATGCGAAAAATACCAGAGCCAGGAATCAAACCCAGGCACCTCCGCTTAACGCACGGATGCTCTACCGCTGAGCTACCCTGGCTGACAACCAGCTAGGTACTTCTCGCATAATATGTGTTGGCAAAGTCACCGAGTCTGCAAACGCAGATACATCAGGTGAGACAATAATAATCGTAGCACAACTCCATAGACCACGAAATTTTTAATTTTGAAATTTTCTAAATTAAAAATTTCGTGGTCTATGGAGTTGTGCTACGATTATTATTGTCTCACCTGATATATCTGCGTTTGCAGACTCTGTGACTTTGCCAACGCATATTATGCGAGAAGTACCTAGCTGGTTGTCAGCCAGGGTAGCTCAGCGGTAGAGCATCCGTGCGTTAAGCGGAGGTGCCTGGGTTTGATTCCCGGCTCTGGTATTTTTTGCATAGTTGGTAATAAATAAAAATATCAACCTTTACACTCCAATTTGATTTAAATAAATACATTTAATTAAACGTGAACATTAAAAAATTATAAAAAGTTAAATTATGCATATCACAAAAATTGACGTCATTATCACTTTAAAAATTTTATGCATATTGATAAGAGCTCTATGATTCATCAGAAAATTTAAAACATGGTATATAAAAAGTTTTTTTTTTTTAATCTTATAATTATTTTTATTTCATTTTTCACACGCGCTTTTTATTTCCTAATTCAAAATTTTTTTTTAAAAAAAAAACTTTTTCGATAGTGTTTGTATGTAGGAATTGACTTAAAATTTTTTCTTTTTATATTCCTTGTTTTAAAGTAACCGTGTTTCTAATCAACATAATGAACCTCAAATAGTTGAATGTCATTTATATTTTCTTAACAGCTGTATATGACAGTACTTAACCATGACTTTCATTTGCTGAAAATAGGGCACAACTTTAGTATGAGACTCTCTTGGCGAAGTTTGTGATTTTTTTCTTTCCCATTTTTTATTCATTCTTCCAAATAAAGAATAAATTTTTATTTCTTTATTTCGATAAAGTGTTTTAGCAATGATAACAGTTTACAGTGTTACTTTTCGGGCACTTGTTTTATTAGGCTTATTAATAAAGAAAATAAGCTTTTAAAAGATTAGCTTATTATTAAGAAGCTGTTTATAAGATTTAAAAAAAAAATGAATAAATAAACAATCATGCTTATGTTGTTGCAAGTTGTGAATTTTTCAATGATTTTTACTCTAACTTACATTTTACAGAGAGCCAAAAATTAATCTTATAGGAGGAATACAGCTTTCAGATTGTTTTTGTTTTTCATTCATGATCAATTATAACTTGAGAGTGATTCATAATTTGATCTATTGCAGTTAATAATTTTGAATCTGTTAAATGTGGGGTGGGGTTCGAACTCAGGACTAGCTTGTCAGACTGGGAGTTCAGAGATTTTTCTGAAACTTACATGAATGTGAGCTAGGACTCTTTATAAAGAGACCCACGGAAAGGCCACCACCCATGCTTAGGGTCCTCTCATAGTCAATTTATGTTAAACAACACAACACCCTCCATTATATGTGATATGTGGGGTGGGGGGGTGATGTTTTAAGGATTTTCTTTAATGAAATCTTGTGTACAAATGCGAGTAATACAGAAAATTGTGAAGTTTAAATTGACATGAACAATCAGTATAATATCCAATAATGGTAAAGGGCAAAACTGGATCGTGTTGTGTAGGTTGGGACTGATTGACTATGCAAGGTTTCTAGGCCATGTTTATGCAAGTTTCAGGGAAAACCCTGTAAAACTCCAAACAGCTAAGATGAATGTGACTTAGGATCGAACCCAGCATCTTCTCCCTTATGGCCATATCACATGAGGGATTTCGCTAAGCTTTTTTACTAAACACAGCATGCTAAATTTTTCTGAAAGACAGTCTAAAATGTTGATGACACACTGACCTCGAATCTTAAAAACCATTAATACACATTTCACTAACAGCGTTTAAAAAAAAAAAAAAAAAACTAATGACTGCTTTCTTTTTTAGTTAAAAATACAAGAAAATTCAATTTTTTCTTCCGACAGTGCTAATGCTTAATATTTAATAGTCTAAATTAATGTTTTGAAACAACAAATTAGAGGTGAAATTGATAGTAAATTGACGTAGAAGAGTGTATGTATGGGAGGGGGATTTATTTTTTTTCTCCTCACAGGTACAGAGCTTCATCACATCTAACACACACACAGTCAGTTTCTGAATGGTCAAATCATGTTTAGAACATCTTTAACCCCTTGAACTGCAATTTATTTTCAGTCAGCACTGCTCATGCAGACAATTTAATTTTCTTAGTTTTAATAGGTGGGATTCATATAGAAACTTATGGTTTTGTTGCTCAAATAATTTATTATTAAAAATAATACAGTAAAACCTCTCTAAGTTGGACACCTACGGTTCCAAGAAAAAGTGTCCAACTTATAGGGGTTAGACATAATGTTAATGGATACATTCCATTCCGAGAAAAAGCGTCCAACTTGAGAGGTTTCACTGTATTTGTTTCACACATTTATATGAATGTTTATTGTTATATATACATATAAGAACATAATTAGTGTTACGAAATTCATGACAAGCTGGACTCATCATTTAAGTTCAAGGGGTTAAATATGCAATCCATTGAAGACTAGAAGTTGAAAGGTTTTATGAATCCAATACTTTATGAATATTGCAGAAAGTAAAAATATGTTTTAAAAGAATATTTCTTATGGACTTTCATATATTTTGATAGATTCTTGTAAAAAAGGCTAGAAAATATTTTTAATTTAGGATGCATAAGGTTTAACTTTCGACTGGAAAAATTACAATTAAAAATAAAAATATTTTTCAGCTCAATTTTCTATGAAAAATTAAGACATTAAAAAAATTCTTTCAAATACAAGTTTCATGACAAATTAACTAAAACTTCTGATGAAGAAATTACTCGAATGTAAAATTATATATATAAAAAAATAAGCTAATCGTTATATTAATAATTTAATCAGTCACCATATTTAAAAAGGTATAAATTTCAAAACATTCAATTGACTAACTAATTCAGTCCTAAATAATAATAATAAAAAAAAAGATTTAATTCTAGAATTATAAAAAATTCCTGTTAAATTTTAACATTTTGAGGTAAATAATTGACAAAATTCATAAATTAAATGCATAATAAAAATGGAAAACTTATTAATAAAAGAATAATTCGACAACAGAAAGGTATTATTAAGTATGACAAAATCTCGTAACATTACAGGTGCAAAATGCAATGCTATACAGCAACTACTGTATTCGAATAATACTCATGTTTTAGTTATAAAGTAATAGAATCCATAAGTATTATGGATACATTATTAAATAAATCACGTCGTGAATAAACCTTATGAAAATTTGATTACATTAATCATCCCATTTTTCCCCAACAAATTGCCTTCGATGGAACACTGATTGGCCTAACGGCCGATCGCTTTTTCCTAAGAAATATGAATCTGTGTATGATATTATATCCTTTTATATGGGCTTCGTCGAGCTTAATTTTTAAATGTATTTTTTATTTCAAACACATTCTGAAACATCTGCATAAGTAGAACGAAATATAAATGATTTAAATATCTCTATGATCAAAAACAGCCATAGTCGTCAATGGTGGGAACGAGTGCTTTCTGCCAACCACTACCGAGAGTTGAGATGTTTGTTTACAAACAAGGAACTGCCCTATAGATTCTAGGGGGCTTACTTTATTCGCATCGAGATCATCTCGAGATCGAGAGTGACGTCTTTCGTTATTGTCTGGAAACGATACCTAGAAAACGAAGTGTGCAAGAATTGGTACTTTATTCCTCTCGTCCGATAAGTGAAATCGAGATGATATCGTCAGTGAAACGACAGTAAGTCCCTCCCTTCGAAATGACATAACAGCGAAGGAGGAGTTACATTTAACTTCTTCTTCGCATTTTTTAACCAATAAAAAAATAGAAAACTATTTTCGAAGATTCATAGCGAACATTAACTGTAATCGGCTTCGGATCGCACCTCCGTGTTGTTTGTTTATTGTCGAATTGTTTACAAATTGCATGCGTTTATTATTTTAATAATAATAATGTTTTCCTTCTAGAAAAGGGAAAACATTATTTATGTAATGGGCTTGGGGGTTCCTAGATGTACAAATTATAGAAGAATAGATGCAATCAAAGTTAAAAATAAACTATTTTCTTAGATTTAAAATTAGTACTTTTAATTACAAACCTTTTTAGATACACTTTTTCCTTGTATTTAACATATTAAAGTATTTATATTTTTAATATAAGATGTAATTTTTTGTGTGTGAGTGTGTTCAGTCTTTATTGCATTTTAACAATGCCATTGAGCCTATTTTAAAGCATGAAGCTGAAGCATGCAAATTTTCTTTCATTGGAATGCAAGAAGAGAATGTATTTAAAGTGACTGCAAGAAGTAAATGTATTTAAACTTTGTCAGTCTCAATAGAAACAATAAATTGAAAACAGACTTTTTTTTAATGATCATTAGTTGATTATGAATGTATCGTTATCTTAATTTACATATTGCACTTTTATTGCGTAGAAGTTGCTAAATAACATTAATACTTTAAATTAGCCATATTAAAGAAAATATAAAATGTATGGATATGAATACCAAATTGTTGCAATATGTATGTTGCTTGTTCACTTCTTTTGTTTTGGTTCAGTTTTGATTTATCGTAGAGTATCATAAATTGTAATGAAGAGAATTAAGAAGGAATAGAGATAAGTTTTAAGAATTAATTAAAAAATTACATTTATTAGAGCTAGTAAATTTAATTGCTCTTATAATTGAACTTAAGTCATCAAAGGATGACATTTTAATGATGATTTTCTTTTTTATATGTATTGCTTCTGATCAAATTGCTTTTCTTCGATGTGTTTTCTTGTTTGGTTATATCGCTGAAAAGCTCCCTTTTGTATGCTGCCAGTGAGGATTACTATTCGGAACGGTGCCATCCAGGCGAATTCCAGAAAAATCGCCAAGAGGTGGGTAAAAGTAAATTTCCCCCTGTGTCAGGCGTCTGGCCCTCCCCATTTACACAATGCAATTTTCGTTATGTAACACCCAACCATGTTGAAATTTAAAATTTCATAAATATCTGACAGTGAGCCAACTACCAACTGCACTTCTTTAATTTATTTCCAATTAAAAAAATTATGAACTGCACGCAGATGTGCAAATGCCTCATGCTTTCTGAAACTCCTGCTATGAATTAGGATCACCTTTCTTAAAGTAATGAAATAGAAAAGGAAAAGATATGATAGGGATGCACCGAATATTCGGTATTCGGCCATACTACCGAATATTCAGTTTAGTCGAATCAAACTATTCGACTAGCCGAATATTAAATTATTCAGCTAGTTGGAACGTATAAAAATTCAATTTTTAAAAAATTTTTAATTATTTGAAAAAAATTTGCGATTTTTAATTATAATTAAAATTTTCAGAGTAATTAAGAAATATAATAACTACAGAACTATGGATAAACACCATAAAATGCAATAAACTTGCAACTATTGTTTCGGGTTGAAATAACACACGACCCTTCGTCAGGCGAACAAAGCAGCTACGCGTTGGTAATAAGGTGCGTTGCCGCTTTGACTGCCACACTCGTGCCTACTTTGTTCGCCTGACGAAGGGTTGTGTGTTATTTCGACCCAAAACAATTGTTGCGAGTTTTGAATTTTATGGTGTTTATCCAAAGTTCTGTAGTGATTACTTTAAAACGCCAGTTCTGTGGTGCTTTATTATTATAATTAAGAAATAGTTTATATTTAAAGGAAAACAATTATTTCATCTAATTTCAAGTAACATTAAAGAAAATTATTAGTTACATTAATCATAACAATTAATAATATCTAACAAAAGTTGTCTTTATCAATAACAGTATAACGATACTTTTCTAAGTTGAGTTAAGAAAGAACGTACATAATTCACATGATTACAATTCAAGTTACAATCTAGGAAACTTCAAGAGATCAAAAAAAGGTCGGATCCAAATCTGGCAAGAAAAATGACACAAGTCATATATTAGCAGTTTTTAACTTGTTACTAAAAAATGTATATGAAGTGCCCCAACATGCACGAACAGTATCGCATCTCTATCTCACAATTTATTCACATGAGAGTCAGAGACATTTACAACAGTTTTGATATAGGTTATCCAGTACGTTGTCACTTTTAAATTGATTTTTCTCAAATGCTGCATTTCTGTTTTTCACTTTCTCTTACCCATAGGGTCGGTACTCGGATGTCTTCGGACGGGGCGAGTGAAAACTTTCTTACCCATAGGGTCGAGAAAGTATTGTTTTAGGGTCAAATTTTTGAATGTGAGTTTTTGTTATATTTACATGTTCTGAGGTCCCCTGACTACGAAAATCATGTTTTTAGCGAATGGTCTGTGTGCCTGTCTGTTACCAGCATATTTCAAGAACAAATAATAGCAGAAATTCCAAAGTCGGTATTCTAAATGGGTATCATATAGGGATGCTACAGTAAGCTTTTCGTTGAGATGAAGCAAATGGTTCGTGTACAGGGATACTCGAAAGTATTCAAATACATTACGTGTATGGGGGGAATTGCAGGTAAGTAGAGTTTAACATCTATAGACTGCACTAAACAAAATGAAACAAATAGATATTTTTTGTAATTGAGATAGTCAACTGGTAAAAGAATTTTGTGTATGTAGGAGCCTCGCCTCCCACCCTGGAGGGGGGGGGGAAGTCCCCCGCTCGATGGGAGTAAATTTTTATGACGGATAACTTTCAAAACAGCTCGCCAATACCTTTAAAACGAATTGTTGAACCATCGATCTGTGATAATTTAAAATAAAGTTATCGACTCTTTTCATTTTTAACCAAAAAAAAAAAAAAAAATTGAGAATAAATTAAACTTTTTTTTAAAATATTTAGTATGATACTACTTCTCTAATATAGAAATCGTCTGCATTATCATAAAAGATAATTTGTTTAAATAATAATTTTAATAAATTATTTTTTAAAACAGAATTATTTCTTAATAACTGAATTAAATTCTATATAAATGTAGGTGCATTAATGAAACAGGGGGTTGAGGGGGGGGGGGGCTAATTATCATAATAAAACTCTTCCGAAGCCTAATTCGAATTTTTTAACATAGGTTTACATAACAGTACTTGTTATCTTACTTCTTAATCTCCAACCTGTATTTATAGTATTAAATTTTAGGGTAAGAGAAAGTCGTGTGAGTGACACACCAAATTATTCTTTTTGGAGTGGGTGCAACAAGATATTGTTACTTAAGAAAGTTTGTAAGTTTATTAAGAAGCCAGACAGTTAATAATTTTCTTTGACTGTGAATTCAGCATTACACCACTACTTATGTTTGGTAATATTTCCTAATATTTTTCTACATTTATATAAACCATAGTTTCTGAATAGTAGTTTTTTGTAATATTTTTTTCATAATTAACACGTTAATCGCCATGTCAGTCATATGTGTCTGACGCATTTTTAACTAGGAAATAACCCTAAAAGGAATATGATATACGCCGAGTAATTATTAACACGTTAATCGCCATGTCAGTCATATGCGCCTGACGCATTTTTAACTAAATTGTCTAATAAAGTTACCATGGCCCATGTGAAAATTTTTCTGATATTATCGTGGCGATTAACGTGTTAAAAAAATGAAATATTACTAAATGTAAATGATATTACTGAAAAAGTTCCCAAAAAATTAGCTGATTGACACTTGAATATAAGTAAATCAGCCAGCCGAATACTCGGTATTCGGCCGAATAGTTACTATTCGGTTGGCTGAATATTCAGCCAAAACTGCTATCCGGTGCATCCCTAATATGAATATTTTTTTTTCAAATGTATTTTTTGAGGTGCTTGCATATTATCCTCATGCCACTAAGTAATCGCCAATTTTTAAATATAAATAATATGGTAAATTTATAATTAACTAGCAGGCTTTGCCCGCTTCGCTGGTCATTATATTGAAATTAATTCTCAAAATACCATATCATTAATAATAAAAATCATTGAAATCAGTCAAAATCCAAGTTAAAGTTCTCGCTACCTTCGGTAGCTACCTCCTAGTGCTTCACTCTGATTGGTCTCTGCTCATGCGGAGATTTATTCAGAGATCAAAATTCTAAATTCATCCTTTTGGCTTTTAATTATTTTATGGAAGATTATTTTTATGTTTTCCTCATGTTTCGTTGGAGGTAAGCATTGGTTGCGACCAAATGCAGGTACTCCGAAGCACTCACGTTGACGTTTAAAACATGTTTTTTCTCCCACCCCTCATCCTGGAAGGGGGGGGGCAGGAGAATTTTCACAAAATCCCTGTATAGTGCATGTTAGGAACATATAACCAGCCAGCACATAAAAAATCGCCTAAGATAGTTTGGAGCAGAGTTTCGCATGGAAACATGATTCCCTAAACCCACCCCCAAGGCGAATAAGGTGGAATTTTACAAAATCCCTTTATAGTGTGCGTCTTGATTACGCATAATCAATCGACATATCAAAAAATCGTTATCCTCAAATAATTTGGAGCAAAATTACTCTTATATTCGTGTTTTGCCTTCCCCCTCCTTTAAAAGGGAGGGGGGGGGGAGAAATTTCATAAAATCCCTTTACTGTTTGTGTTGTGGAAGCATAAACAACCCACGCATAAAATTCAATTTTGCTGAGATAATTTGAAGCAAAGTTATACTTGGAAACGAGTGTATTGCCCCTTATGCAAAATTTCATTATAATGGGTGTTGGAAACACGAAAATAAGCCACACACTAAAACTCGTGACCTCAGCTCCTATAGATTTCCCCGGACAAATTCAGCGCTAAAATGTGGCTCGAATTTGTCCCCTCGTAACTCCCCCCCAAAATCGAAAAAAAAAAAAAAAAATGAATTTTTGGAAATATCCTGAAGGTTCTTGGCGGTTTTCTATATCTTTGTGCTATTATTGGTAGAGTTTTACTCGAAAATCCATATTTTTCTAAATTTGCCTCCGAAAATTGTTTTTACCCCTCCCCCCCCCCCTCTTAAAAATCCCAAATCGCAGAAAATACTTTTTTTGTACTCAAGTCTAGTCTCTCCCTCTGCAATTTGTTCACAGTGAAGCAATTTGGAGTTGAGTTATGCTTATAAAGGGGTTTTTGCCTTCTGCCCCCCCAGGGGGGGGGGGGAATGAAAAGATATTTCACAAAATCCTGTCTTAGTGGGCGTCAGTGTCCTAAAACCAACGTGGTTACCAAAATTGGCGACTCTTATCTTCCATAGAATCGCCACGACTGTGTTGAGTCGGTGATTAGTAAGTTTACTCTTATATATATATATATATAGATAGATAACTGTTTGTAATTTATTTTTTTTGTACTGATACATTATTACATGTATCTACGGTACTGTACAACACCAGTTACAATAGTACTTAAATGTACTAATAAATTTAATTGTATTTGACTGAGTATAAATCTCAAATTTACAATATTCGATTCTGTAGCAATTATTATCCCGAGTGTATATATGTAAGCTTCACACATATGAAAAAAATAAAATAAATAAACAAAAAAAAAGATAAACTATGGAGGAAGTTCGATGGCATTTTCGAAGTGGAACACTATAAATTGGTAACGATACAAAATACCAGATTGAAAGAAATAGTCCTGTTGTACTAAAAAAAAAAAAAAAAAAATATTGTGTGCTGCTACCATATTTTCTATAAATCTAAAAAGTGTGAGAAAATCTTTATTGTAGCAATCACTTTCAAGCATGTTTGTAAGCTACATGCACGAGAAAATTAAAAAAAATATATATCACTTGTATTGCTACCCCAGAGGCAGAAACACGGCGACATAGTCGCGGACACAGAAAAACGGCTTGCGGACAGTTTTTGTCTGCACTGAGAAAAAAATTTGTCTGCAACTTTCGGATAACAATTCACTTATAAAAATTGCTGTATCAAAACTAAAACTTGTATTATTTATATTGTGTTGTATCAAACATTGCTATAAAATATTTAATAGAATGAGATGAATTGAATGAATACAATTGTTTATACTATATTCGTTTTGTAGTAAAATTGTATTTGTGTATTGTTGCACAAGACCACCACTGATGTTAACCCCCCCCCCATCAGCTTTCAGTCTTTTTGAGTGTAAGCCATTTTCAGTTTCACCCCTGATTACATGCAAATTTTGCAGACAGATTATGAAATTTTAAAAGCCTGTCACAGACAACTTCAAAATTTTCTGCCACTGGGATTGCTACCTTATTGTGTATGAATTACAAAACTCGGTTCTGTAACAATTACTGTCATGCACATATGTACTCTTTTGCACACGAAAAAAAAAAAAAAAAAAAAAAACAGCCTTCACTGTTTGCCGCTACCTTGCAGTGCATGAATCTAAAATATGCAGGAAAATCCATATTACAACATTCACCACTGTGCACATATGCACACTTCACTTCACACACATAAAAAAAAAATCACTGGGTTCTGTTACCTTGCTGTGTATCAATCTCAAAATGCACAAAAATTTGTTTCGTAGCAATCACTATCATCAGGGTTCCCACTCAATTTCAAAAATAAAATTCCCTTACTTTTCCAGGTCTATTTTTAGAAAATTCCAGTCACAAAATTTGGTTCGTGACATAAAAAATAGCTCACAGTATAAAACAAAACATAGCTTGCAACATAAAAGACGATATAGTAACGTGACTTGTGATATAAATTGAATGTTCAAAAAGCATTTTACAGGTTTATATCATCATTTTTCCAGGTTTTTGAGCAATATTTACAGTTTTCCCTGACTTTTCTCAGTAATTTCAAATTCCCTGACTTTTCCGGTTTTCCCTGACCCATGGGAACCCTGTATCATACATGTATATACACTTCATGCACACAAACACAAAAAAATCTAATTCTATTATACATGATTTTTCATGCTTAATACTGTTCTATTAAATAAATCCTTATAAACATATTTAAAATATACAACCTTTTATTAACTTCATGTCTTTGAGACATGAAGTTAATAAAATGTTGTATATTTTATAAGTTAATAATGTCTGTGAGAGATGGTTAATAAAAGGTTGTATATTTTAAATATGTTTGTAATAAGTGCTTATGTTGTATATTTTATAAGTTAATAATGTCTGTGAGAGATGGTTAATAAAAGGTTGTATATTTTAAATATGTTTATAATAAGTGCTTCATGGTATATTTTTTTTGAAAATAAATCCTTGTCTAAGAACATGATTCAAAATGACTTTTTTAACAAAACAGTATTAAGTGCAGTATTTATTTGCTGACGACTGTAATATGAAATTGTTGTCAGTAAAGAGAAATTATATTAGTCATTCGAAAATAATTTAATTGCTAACAACTGTTGTGTGAGTATGAGTGATTAAAAATTTTCCGAAGTTAAAATGAAGGAAATATATTGTTATAAGTAACAATTTTATGCCATATTTATATTTTTATAGAATGTGGTATTTAATATTGATGAAATAGATATAAATGGTAGATGATGAAAAAGTTTGTCACTTAAAGATATACCAAGTATTTATTATTATTACTATTAATGCATCTGAATTAATTTGAAATTTATGTTAAAGTAAATAAAGATTATCTAGTGTCTATTAGAAAAATGTTAAAATCGAAAACAAACTTGTCCTGATAAAAATACAATGACGATTACAAAGCATATAACAATTCAAAAACAATTTGAAACCATCGGAATTTTCATAACTATTCAGACAGAGAGAGAGGAAAAAAAGCATAAAATATCAATGTAATAAGGAAAAGAACTGAGAGGATGAAGTAATTATTTATGATAGTATGTAGTTATGATTTGGGACGGTTTTATTTCGTCGCAGAGAAATATCACAATTTCTTTATCCAGACTGAATAGTTTGGTGAATCTCACATCTGGAAGATCAATTTCTTAAATAATTTCTCGGAATTCCTCTATTTTGCTCGACATCCATAGAAATTACGTAGACGCCATATTGAAAAATGCTTCTACAACTCGCTTTCGACAACGTCTCGCAAACACAGTAGGCTTCGTTTTGATAACGAATGTTTACTTTCGAGACCGTCTCGAAAAATGTGGAATAAAGTAGCAAACTGAGAAAACGGTATTCAGGTTTCGTTTTGGTACGTCATTGTGACGTCACTCTCGATCTCGAGATGATCTCGATGTGAATAAAGTAAGCCCCTAGATCCGTGCACGAAACAAACAAGTTGGAACATCGCCAACATTCTCAAAACTGCAACCCTTCACGTTAAAAGAAATGTAATATTAAAGTTAATTTTAAAAGAATTTAAAACAATAACTTAAAAAAAAGTACATTCATATTAAATTTGTCAAACAACTTTGAAAATAAAATGAAATAATTTGAAAATAAGGGAAATCTTACGCTACAAGGTTGTGCTCTTGCTCCGGGTATTCACGAGTTACATCTGCAATTTATAATCCACTTTTTCCTTCTTTCTGGATTAGAAGAAAATATAAACAGGCGGTGTCCTTTTTTGGAGTTATTCGTGCAATTTATTGTAGAAAAACCACCAATAATAAATAATCAGCCGGTCTTGTGGGATAGAAAATGGCGGATGCGTCAGCTTGTCTTATGTAGGAGTTCTAGGTAGGCCATCAACGTTTGCATCAGTTCCCAGTTCAATCTTTCCTACTCACGAGTGGCAAAAGGACAATCTGTATTGGTGGAAATACCAATGTTTTGCACTGAGCGTGACGTCAGCTGCGCTTTCCTACCGGAAGTGTTTTATTTGTATGTGCGCTTTGATTCTCCGAGACGATACCATAGACGATACAGCCTTAGCGACATAGCACATGTTCATAATGCACCCTTTTATTTACCTAACCTACCTATCTACCTAACAAAAACAATAAACTGTTCTTTGTATTTTGTGGAAAGTTAATGTCGTAAAGCGTAATTTTAAATAGAACTTGTAATGCAAATTCAAAATCGTGTATGTTTAATTTTCAACATATTAGTTTTGAATGTCGACCCTCTGTTAGCTGATAATAACACACTGAAATTTTCAGGAAAAGAAAATCAAGAGTCATCAAAAGCTGAAAAATTATGTATGGTCTAAATGTGCAGTATATTTTATTTTATTTTTTGCTTAGTTTGTTATTTTTTATCGTTTGAGCATTTGTTGTGTAAATTGTAGAAGTTCATAATTTCTTTGATATATATACAGTCGGTAACAAAAGGGTACAACTATAGTATTTCCCCTCAGCTAGATTTGGCGATTTTTCGTTGGCGCCGGTTTGAGCGATAACGATGTCGTTCTGGATTGTTTGCAATACAATATGGCAACCTGCATGCTGTTTACTTTTTAAGCCATAGCAACCGGCGTTTGGTCATTTTTTTATTACCATGCAAATTAATAATAAATTATAAACAAAATTAATCAATAGTAAAAAATAAAATACGACCGTTTTATATAATGATTTTTGTAGTAATTTAGGTGAAATATTATGACATCATTTCAACATCGTCTGCAGGCTGCATACTATTTATTTTTTATGCTATAGCAACTAGCGTTATGTTTTTTAATTACCATGGCAACCAGCTTATTAATTGATTATAAAGAGATAATTATTCATTGTTCTATTTCTATTTCACCCGGTGAAGTATTATTATACAAAAAAAGTCGTACTTTATTTTTTATTACCGGTTTATTTTGTTTAATTAATTTATTATTATTATTTACTATGGCAGCTAGCAGTAATGATTCTATAATGGAAATTGTTGAAAAATATAAAGATTTGTTGAGAAAGGATGTAAGAATGGTTGTAACGAGTGATAGACGTTGATTCGAGACCCGAATCAGAGTATCGATACTTTTTTCTGTTGTATCGAAACGTAACATTTACTGATTCATGCATCGCTAATTAGGGGTATACAGTGATGTTTTTTTTTTTTTTTTTTTTTTTTAATGCTCGCGAAGCGAGCAAACAGCAGAAAACATAGTGACCGAGGCTCTATGAATCTTCATGCTTTTACTGATTCATGCTCCACGAATTAGGCGCGTCCAGTGATGCTTTTTTTGGTTTTAATGCTCGCGAAGCGAGCAAACAGCAGAAAACATAGTGACCGCTGCTCCATGAATTTTCATGCTTTTAATGATTCATGCTCCACGAATTAGGGGCATCCAGTGATGTTTTTTTTGGTTTTAATGCTCGCGAAGCAAGCAAACAGCAGAAAACATAGTGACCGCTGCTCCATGAATTTTCATGCTTTTACTGATTCATGCTCCACGAATTAGGGGCGTCCAGTGATGTTTTTTTTGGTTTTAATGCTCGCGAAGCGAGCAAACAGCAGAAAACATAGTGACCGCTGCTCCATGAATTTTCATGCTTTTACTGATTCATGCTCCACGAATTAGGGGCGTCCAGTGATGTTTTTTTTGGTTTTAATGCTCGCGAAGCGAGCAAACAGCAGAAAACATAGTGACCGCTGCTCCATGAATTTTCATGCTTTTAATGATTCATGCTCCACGAATTAGGGGCATCCAGTGATGTTTTTTTCGGTTTTAATGCTCGCGAAGCGTGCAAACAGCAGAAAACATAGTGAAACATAAAAAAAATGTTTCATAGTGATGAAAAGTATTGTTTCATAACATTTTGATTCGATTCACGACGTTGTGAAACGATTCGCAGTACCGACTCACAAACTGAATCAAAACACCATCATACCACGTGATCAAAACATCGGCAACGGCAATAAGCAATGGGTGCCGTATAGTAAAGCTGTTCCTTTTTTTTTTTTTTTTTTTATATAAATAAATGTACATATATGTACATTAAAAATAATTTTTTCCTTTTGTTAAAAATGTTAAACGAAATTCTAATTTATATAATCATATTTTACCGGTAAATATAAAATAGCATTTAAACTGAATAACTGTATGGAATGTAAAAGCATAACGAAATTCATAAACATCAAGAAAGTAAGTCAATTTTAAATACATATTTGTTTTGTTATTATTAGAAATAAGTTCAATGAATTATTTTAATGATGCCATTCTGAAAAACATATTTCGGTTTTGTTTACGTTAGAAATCCATGGCAACCACTTCAAAAGTAGAATTTACCCATAATCGCCAACGAAAAATCGCCAAATCTAGCTGAGGGGAAATACTATAGTTGTTCCAACAAAAGTATCCGAACACTAGCAAAAATTCCTATGTAAAAAAAGCAGAGTTAATATTGTTTTGTTAAATAAATCCATGTCGAATCATGTTTTTAAACTGACTAAGAACATAATTCGACAAGGATTTATTTAACAAAACAGTATTAACTCTACTTTTTTTACATGGGAATTTTCGCTAATGTTCGGATACTTTTGTTACTGACTCTCTCTCTCTCTCTCTCTCTCCCTATATATATATATATATATATATATATATATATATATATATATATATATATGTATCAGTGGCGGATCCAGAACTTGACTTTTTTTTGGGGGGGGGGGGGGCTAAGATTTTTCAAAGTGTTATTCTAGACTAATAAAAAATTTACAATTGCAGTATTCAATTGTGAATGTCAGTGTTTTTTTTTTTTTTTTTTTTTTTTTGGGGGGGGGGAGTCCCCTAGCCCTCCCCCTTAAATCTGCCACTGATATATATATATATATGTATGAATTAGAATATTTTCATCATAATTAAAAGAAATATTTATATATATTTATGTCAGATATTTTATTAATAGATATGATACTTATGCATGATTTTGATGGTTTTTCAAAAAATATTTACAGCAAATTGAAATTCAAAAATCCTTTTAACCGATTTTCGTCAACTACATATTAAACTTCTCTTCCCATTATTCCAGATGATGCTGATCCTCTTAAACTTCTTTACTTTTTATGTCTCTAAAGAAATAATGTAATAATCTCCATTTAAATTATTTATGTATGTATTATTATCATGTATTCCTTTTTATTTTATTTTTTTTTTTACTATCATTGTTCAGATATATATTAAATGGTCTAATTATGCTATTCAAAAATTTATTATTTTCAGACATTTATTTATTTTTATTATTTGATATAGTGTTGACTCTAGAACAAAAGGGCCGCTGGGGGGAACTTGATAGAAGGGCACTTTAATATTCTCAAAAGGGGCACTATAATATTCTCAATAATTCAAAAAGGGCACTATAACATCTTCATAAAGAAAGTCTTTTAATAATGTTTGCATAAAAGATACTATAATATACTCAAGAAGCGTAGTTTCTAACCTTGTTAATGTGAATTACTTTTAACATGAACTGTTTCCACAATCCCTGTTAAAAGGAAGATTATTTTAGTTATATGAAGATTGGCTACTGATAGCGTAAACTACTGATAACATGAAATTTTTTTTTTATCTCCCTTGATATTTTTGTTAATGAGGTTCGACTGTATTAATAAAATTATATATTAAAAAAATATGCTATTCTCAAAAAATATACTCTTGTGTCTTATTCAAAAAACAAACTGTGAATTAGCTTTGAGTATGTTTTAAGAATAGCCTTTGTATGCAGAAACAAACCAGCATAATACTACAGAAGAATGTTCATCAATATTTTTATCTACAGTTTTTATGAACTTTTATTCATGAAGTAATGTGATATAATGGAAAAACTGTATACAAATCATAAAAGCAGAATGTGTGTATATATATTTTCCAAGATACAGTGAGTTTAGTTTTCATTTAAATTAATATACTAGTGCTAAGGAATTAACTTCATATTTTAAAGTAAAGAAGCTTTTTTTTTATTTTAATTCCCTGCTTCTGGTATATTAAAATGGAAAGACAACTATTAAATTGTAGTATAATAAAGGAAAGGGGGAAAAAAAAAAGGACTAAGCAGAATTTAGTTTAGTACTTAAGTCCTGTTTTTGAATCAGAATTTCTAAGTATACAGTCGGTAACAAAAGTGTCCGAACACTAGCAAAAATTCCTATGTAAAAAAAGTACACTTCATACGGTTTTGTTAAATAAATCCTTGTCGAATCCTGTTCTTAGTTAGTGTAAGAACATGATTCGATAAGGATTTATTTAACAAAACCGTATGAAGTGTACTTTTTCTATATAGGAATTTTTGCTAGTGTTCGGACACTTTTGTTACCGACTGTACATATATACATTGTTAATAAAAAGTCCTGTTTGCTGTAGTTCGCTGCCAGAAATTTTCTGTAATTCAGAAAAATACGTTCTATCAACATTGGACTGAAAGAATTTTTAGTATATGATATACGACAAGCACAGAATGATCATACAAGTTTTGAACATGGATGTTCAAACAGTCTCTATATTACCAAGTATACAAATCGTAGTCCTATCTCTTAATAAACAATGTTATTCAGCTTATATCCTAACTTAATGAAGCAATTAATAGATTAAGATTACTTATTCTTAATAAATAAATAATTATACAAGACTACTTTAATTTTGAAAATCATAAATATACAGCATAAATCATGTTTACAAAATATTTAGGTTATTGAATCTGATTACATGACTTAATAAAAAAAAAAAAAAAACATGTTTTAAATAAGATATTTTATTATGTCATATACATCAATTAAAAATGATTATGGGAAAAAAAAAAAAAAAAACTTCTTTTTATAGCAGCAATGTATCCAAGGTACAAATAAATGAAATTTAAAATTTTTTATATTTTTTAATGAAATATATCACTTACAAATGTAGCACTCCCCCCCCCCCCCCCAAAAAAAAAAAAAAAAAAAAAAAACTTGCTATTTTTTTTTTTTTTTTTTTTTTTTTTTTTTATAGCAGCAATGTATTCAAGGTATAAATAAATAAACAAAATAATGAAATTTTAAAAGAAAAGAAAAATCAGATAAAAAAAAGCTTGTACAGATAATATATCATAAAATGTGCCAAGACAAAGTCAGATTTTTATGAGAAACAATTTTGAAAATTTTTTACATTTTTGAATGAAATATATCACTTATAAAATGTCGCCCTTTGTATGGTAATGTGATTTTTTTCGTTATTTTTATCTTTTTTGATTGGGCCGGGCCATACATTGAAATAATAATAATAATAATAATAAAAAACCCAGAACGGACTAAGTAAAGCTTTTGCATGGCCTCAGGAATTAAAATTTCGGTGCTTGCAGACCTCTAATTTAAACGCAAAAAAAAGTTTTTGTTTTTCAAATGTCGTTCAGACATATTTATCATGATTATGTTCTTTGTTAAATGAATTGATTTATGGATTACTCTTTTACTCTATATGGAATAACATCAGATATAAGTTTGTTTCATATAAAGTTCAATGAACGGAAAATTATTATTTTACTATGAATGGAAAGTCAAATCAAGTTATTGAATGTTTAGCTTTAGATGATGAAAATGAACATTAATTATTTGATGACGTCATACTTTTCAGGCTAATAATGATCTCATTTATATATCGGGCACAGTAGAATTGTTTATTTAGTGATATACATACTATTCGGTAAACATTGAGCCTTATTAAGTAAAAGTTTTTTTTTTTTTTTTAACTGAACCTATTTTTATGCTTATACTTTTATTAACAATCTGCAGGTTTACGGCGTTTAATCACAGAGCAGAGAAATTTTTTTTATTTGCAGCATTTTTTTCTTTTCCTCTTTCTTTCTTTCTTTTTCTTTTTTCCAGTTTTTTAGTTCAGTATTAAATTAAACTTCATTGAGTGCATATAAAAATAAGATATTTGTCATCATCTTTTTTTTTCTCTCTTCCTTGGAAATGCATTTGAAGGGACTGTAATTTGCAAATTTAGAAATTGCACAGTAGAATTGTTAATTTCATGCATCTTAAATTAAGCCTCAGTGTATAGGAACTTTTATATTCTCTAAGAATTATCTGAGAATGATTCACATCTGAGAAAGACTATATAATAAAGAATGAAGTTATCAGCTATGGTTTTAATAATCCACTAAGATGGAAGTAACAAATATAAAAATGAACCTAATTGTGCATATACACTACAAAAGTTCTGAAACATTTCATAAAAACATGCTGTTTGCCATTTTACTTAATTTTGTGTTCAAAAAGCCTTTTTTAAATTTCAAGATGTGCAAAATTCTTCATATGCTCGTCAATTATGCTTTCTTACAACTACTCGGTATTTGGTACTCGGCCGAGTAGTAAAAAGCCAAGTACTCGGTTACTCGGCCAAAGTGCTACACGGTGCAGTACTATTACTAACTACCAATAAGACTAGCTTTTTTGTTTCTAAAAATGTTTATATTAATATCAAATCTGAATGAGCTTTTTTAAAAACTTTATTATCCCATATTAATTTTTGGTAAGAAGTAATTCTGTACTGTGGAGGTTAAGGACACAATGTCCATTTTGTGAAAAGAATTTTTACTACCATGTCTTTGATGTGCTGCAATGACATATATTTGTCATCAATAAAGAAAATGATTTTTTTTCTCCCACTGTCTTTCCTTTATAGTAAATGTATATTAATGCTTAATGCCTCTATATAAATATAAAAATACACATAAAGGACATGGTGCTCTTTTCACAAAATTAACATGGTATCCTTTACCTCTGAAGTACAGAATTTTTTTAAATTAAAGAACAAAAAAAAAAAAAAAAAAAAAAAGGAATTATAATCCTTTACGAAACAGTTGAAGAAAAATAAAAATTAACTGAATATATAAAATGTTTCACAGGAAGATAGAAATTAAAATAGTAACCCATGAAAATGTTACTTACCTGCAGCTAGAATTTCTGAAGAAACAGTGAAGAGCTATTTGCTCTATTTAATTTTGTTATAATTTGTAATGTTTTAACTAGATAAAAAAATAATATGAAAAAGTAAATCATATTTTAAAGTACTAGTTTACAAAGTTAATGAAACACCCTGACCTTATTTTAATTATTGTTGTAGAAAAAAACAGGAAAAAAAAAAAATAATAATAAGAATAAGAGTGTTAAAGGTATGAATTGTTTTAATTAACAAAAATATATATATTTTTTAATTTAATAATATTTTTTATTATTCAAACATAAAAATATTTTTACACAATAACTTATCAATGAATGCACAAAATAATGGCCAAATGAGTTTTTTAGACTATATTGTGGAAATAAAATAATATAAGGTCAAGAGAAAAAACTAAACATTAGTTAAAAAGGAGCATAAAAAAAAAAAAAAAAAAAAAAAAAAAATGAATTTTGTCTTAATAATTTGGGGAATAAAGGGAACTTAGGACAAAAAATAATGGGAAAGCAAAATATGTATTAAAAGTTAATATATATATATATATATGGGAAAATATAAGAAAAAAATTACAGGAAGAATTTTTTTTTAATTGTATGAAAAAATAAATAAGCCCAAACAAAATATAGATCCTGAAAGCTACAATTTCACAACTAACTGACAAAATTTATGTTTAATTGAAATTAACTGTTGTAAAAGGCTATTATTTAGCTGCTAATCTAGACAGCTTGTACTTATTTTTTAAAGTTGATTAATGAAATATGTGTTAAGTTTAAAGCCAATTGCTGAAATATGGATAAATTTTACTCTTAATTACCATTAACTACTTAAATATGTTATTTTTGCAACTGGCTAATCAATAAACTAATTATAAAAATTCTCAAAATTTTTACAGCCAGTTGCTGAAATACGTAATTATTTTGCTACAAATTTACAAAATCTACATTTAATCGTGAATAATTACTAATATACACCATAATTTTGTACGTAATTTATATTAACTTTATTTACTTATTTATTTATTTTTTTTTTTTCAAAAGTCAATTCCTGAAATTCGCGATATTTTTGCAGTTAATTACCAAAATATGCAATTATTTGTCTGCTAATCAATGAAATCTGTGCCCTTTTCAAAGCTGAATTCCTAAATACTGAATATCTTTGCCGTTAATCAATGAAATTCACTCTTTTTTCAAAACTGAATAGTCTCAAATTATGCAATACTTTTGCAACTGAAATCAAAAATACCTAATGATTTCACCCCTAATTGTTAAAAATGTATGAAAAATTGCAACTAATCTATTTTCCAGCAAATAGATAATAATCACGCTTTTTTCAAAGCTGATTCTCGAAATTCACAATTTTACGATTGCAGAAACATGTTAATATTCAGCTACTAATCCATGAAAATCACATTTTGAAAGCTAAATCCCACATACTCAATTAATTTGCCACTAAGCAATGAAATTTGCACTTTTATTTTCAAAGCTGAATCTCTCAATACAGAATAATTGTACAGTAGGGGTGCATAACCTTTTTGGCTGGTGGGCCACTCTCGCTGTTGAGTGGGACATGAAGGGCCACAGATGAGGTAATATAAAAGAATGGAACTGTGCAGATGTATTCGTTGTTTATCATATATCTATATATGTATGTATGTGTGTGTGTGTGTTTCTTAAAATATATATAATAAAATTTTTTCAATCAGTGAGTCAAGTGAATCTTAAGGTGTAATAATCATAAAGTTATTGAATAGTAAGCAAAAGAATTAAATACATATATCATATATCAGGGTTTAAGCTGAGTAAAAATTTTCTTTAGCAAAAAAGCTAATATCAGAAAAAAAGCTTTAGCAAAATGCTAAAATGCCAGAAACAGCAGAAAAAGGATGAATATCAGTTTACACATTATTCTAAAACCCTCAATATATTTGATTTTCATTTGTAAATTAAACTTAAAAGATTTTAATCAAGGCTTTAAAGAGTTATACACAGAAGGTAAATTTTTTTTTAAATATATATATATTTTTTTAATTTGGAATGAAAAACAAAAACAAAAAATTAATAATTGTACTTACCACTGTAACCAGATCAATTTGAATATAGTACAAGCATATATCTTAACACATTTATTGGCAGACATGAAAAATATTAAATTTTTTAGATTACTTTATATTGTAAACTTTTTTAAAGCAATATGAACATCTTAGATAACGACTTATATTGTTTTTCTGGAGATATAATTATCACTATAGCATGTAAAACTACATTAAGCTTATACTGTATCTGAAAATAAAAACATAACTTACAAAAAAAAAAGAAAGTAATATAAGTGAAATTTGTTTATTACTATTCAGAGCTTTTTCGTTTACAATTTATAATTTTTCTTTCTTTCATATTAGACCACTTTACAAATGCCTCATGTTTATTTACAAATTGATTTCCTGTATGTGATTCTTATGCATAGTTCAACGTTTAATTTTCCTTATATGCATGAACTGATGTATTTTTTTTTTTTTTTTCTTTTTATGAATGTTGTGATTTTTTTTCCACGAAAGATTTGTCATAATATTTTCGCTGAAGATTTTTTTTTTTTCAAATTGTGTTCAGCTTTAGCAAAAAAGCGAAAACATGTTATTTCATTTTCGCATTTTTGATAAGTCTTTTAGCATTTCGCGAAAAATGACACCGTAGCGGAAACACTGTCATATATATAAAATACAAAAAAAAAAAAAAGGATAAATAAAATATATTGCTTTGCAAAGAAAGGGGTATAAAAAGGTTATATTGGGATTCTCAAAAACACCTAGCACAAATGTTAAGGCAGATAGACGGTACCAAAAACAAACAGTTTTAGTGTAGACAAGTGGGTATGAAAATACTGCTTTGAGGTATTAGATCACACTGGCGAGATCTGTATGTGAAAAAGCTTCTCAGGGTTTTAATTGTCATTTTCCACATGAATTTCAAACAATGTATTGTGTCACCTTCCTGTTCTGGTGTAACAGAAAGAACATGGTCTGCAAAAGTCTTAATGTATTTAATGAGGATTTGGTTGCTAAACTATTATGACAGTAACCAAGGGGACCCTTAGACAAATTAGGAAATCAGCCTCAGCCTCCTACATGCCTTCTGCTGATAACATCTGTAGTTACGTGATACGTCCCCGTTAGCAATCAGCTAAATTGTCATAATTGTCACCATTCGCAACTGAATATACTGCTGAAAATCTGTGATATATCTTATATTTTTGCAAATGTAACCAAAGTATTTGCACGACCACTGAAAATCTTGGTTTTATCTACACATTCTTTTAGCCGCTGCCCCATTACTGTTTGCAACATCATAAATGATGTCCACCATTATCACTGTTTGTGTTTTTATCAGTTAAAGTGGGGGGGGGGGTGGAGGAGCTTTTACTTACTAATTGTTGCATTTTTCAGGTTTTAATCTTCTCAGGTAGATAAATATCACTTACCAATAGATTATTCCATGATTTTTCCAATAAAAAATGAAGGAACATACTGTAGGTTATGTTATTGAGAAATGAAATGGAAAACTTGGCTCTCAAACAGAAATGTGTGTATAAACCAACAATTCCCCCGCAAACAACAACAACAACAACAAAAAGTTTGTCTAAATGCCAGTTTTGCAAATGCAATAAGTGAAATATTTTTTCTTTCTTTTTCATTTTTTCTCTTCTACTGATGACTAATGTGTGCTAAAATGTCTGTCCTTCTGCGGGCAGCAAATTGATGGCTAGTGGGCCACATGTGGTTCCCCGGCCGCAGGTTGTGCACCTCTATTGTACAGAAAATTTCAGAAATACGTGATCGTTTCACCACTAGTAAAACATTTATGTTTAATGTTCTATTATTGTGCTGGTGAATAAAGATCACAATTTTTTAAAAGCTGATGTTCGTAAATTGGGATATTTTTGTAGCCAATAGTGGAAATGGAAATATGTAATCAATTCTCCACCAATTTACAAAATTTATATTTAATAAAAATTAATTGTTGAAATAGGCTTTATTTTGATGCTAAACGGTGAAATTCTTTTTTTTTTTTTTTTTTTTTCAAAGATGATATCTGCGACATACGCAAAAATTTTGGGGTTATTACGGTGTTGAAGTTATTATGGAATTATTTTACTGCTAATTATATAAAAAAAATTACGTAATTGAAATTAATTGCTAAAATAGGTATTACTTTGCTAAAAACATGTAATTATTTAAACCTCATAATTCAGCAATAGCCTTTTTTTTTTGTTTTTGATTACTGAAGTATATCATATTTTTGAGGCTGGCTTCAAAATACGAAATTTTATCACGCAATTTTCGTGAAGAATTATTTTAAGTCCGCCAATTTTTTGTGAAAAACTAGTTTTCAGATCCGAAATTTTCTTAGAATTACCCCCCCCCCCCTCCCTCCTGCATTATAAAAACTGAGTTATCACGTTTTCAATTATCTCATCAAATGTTACAGAAAATATTCTCTTTCTTTTTCTAATGGTAAATACTTTGTTAAAGTTCAAAGTTTTCCGTGATTTTCTCCTAAACTCACATGAATGCGGACTGAAGCGTTTTAGTAATTTTCCCACAGAGAATACTTCATTCGTTTAAGTCATATTTTCTATGAAACTTATGTAAATATGGACTAAGACACCTTAGAGAGTCTCCCACACAAGACACTGCTCCCAGTCCTAGAAACCTTAGCACAGTCACTGGCCTTAACATGTACACCTTACCATTACCATTAAAACTCAATAGCTTTGAATATATTATTTATTTATAATAATTTAAATGACCGTTATTTTAAGTTTTATTTTTTAAAGATTTTTCAGCTATACAACTGAACCTTTAAAAAAATTGTTAAATGAAAATCAAAACGCTGCATAATTATAGCATTCTTTTTCTTCTGCATCACTTTCAGCTTTTGATTCTAATTAAACTAAGTTTCAGTTAATATAAACAAATATTTCTCTCCGTCCTGATTCAGTAAATTTTGATAACACAATTCCTTGCACATGATTATTTTTTTTTCTATTTAGCTATGTGTATTGCACGATGATTTGTGTAGTTTTCAGTTAGATTATAAAAGTAATTAATTGATTTGTTATTTTTCTATTTTCAAGAGACGTTAGGCAATTTTATAGATAAGGAAGAAAAAAAAAAATCGAGGAATGTTTTTTACAGCATCTGTAAAAAAAAAAAAAAAATTGGAAGTTTATAATGATCGGACCGTGATATCTTTTTAATTGTGTGAAACTAGATAAAAAAGGAGGAGGGTGAATTATAGGAATGAATATTAGAAATTCATTTTAAAAGAAAAGGCAGCTTCCTTCAAATTCAATGACTGATCGCGCGGATAGTTTGAAACAGAAGAGAAATCGCATCAGCAAGACAGAGTGCAGACACAGATAATGAGCGTAGAGGGCAATATTGCTGCTGCTGCTGTTCCGTACGTACACAACGTTCAATGTTTTTCTGCCGTTGTTGTATCGGTATCTCTGCAGTAATGTAACCCTTTTGTACCTTTCTGCAGAATGAGTAGTTTCTGCAAAAATGAAACCTATAACTGCAGAACAGTTTCAGACACGTTATTGCACTGTTTTTTTTTTTTTTTCAAAATATTTTGTTCCTAAAAGAAAAACCTTTCTTCAAGGACTCAATGCCATTCTGCGACAATATCGTCATGTCGCCGCATTTCTGCCACGGGGTACTAGACCAACTTCTGAATTTCTGCAATTCATTAATCAACAAATTAGTCATGATAATGTTTGTTTACATTGTAAATGATATGCAAATTTTAAAGAATTGTGGATTTTAGGGTTGCAGAATTTTGAGAGTTGACTGTATGCAATAAAATATGCTGTATAATTTAAAATCTTTAAGCATAATAAAAAATTATCTCCCGTCAAAGTAAGAAAAAGTAAAACCATCTTTTAAAATGAATTTTCATTTTGTAAGTGAGTTTACATAATATGTCTAATTTAGATTGTAAAAATCAATTATTAATTTTTATTTTTTTTTTAATATTCACTCACTTTTCCCTCACTAAGAAATGAGATTCTTATTAGATTCTATTATATAGCTACAAATGAAGTTTTGCAAGTGAATGTAGAATTGACGTGTTGTATCTCAAACTTACTTAATTCAATTATAATAAAATTTAAAACAGAAAATTTTAGTTCCAGGGAAAATAAATCTTTATCATAATTTCCTTTAAGCTTTATTAATGTGTTATATACTGGGACTTGCATCATTCATAGACATACTTTAAATAAAACTTTTAGTTAAAAAAAAAAGAAAAAAAAAAAAAAAATATATATATATAAATGCAGTTTTCATTAAACTTAATTAATTTTTAATTACTTTAAATATTAAGACTTGTTATTTTTAATAGATATGTTATTAATATTATACATGATTAATAAGAATTTTAATTACAGAAAAAATATATAGGTATTTATTGTAATTTTCATTAAATTTAATTAATTTTCAATAACTTTAAATATTAAGATATGTTATTCTTCATACTTTTTAAATAAGAATTTTAGTTACCTATATATATATATATATGTTATATATATATGTTAGTTATATATATAACAATTTTCATTTAACTTAATTTTCAAGATTTAAATATATTTAAAACTTATTCTTTCATTTTCTTGAATAACACCTAATGCCAAGATGGACGCCATTAGAACTTTGAATTTTTTATCTCACAACGATTCCATTCGGAAAAGACCTGTCGAAATTTCAGGAAACGATTCCACCAGACAATTCCGATAATGAAAGAGATTCGATAAGATCGTTCTAGCAAAATAAGAAAGGCTGTTGGAAAGTGATGTCACATCAGAGAAATTCCGACAACGAGAGGATCTAGATAAGCTCGTTCTAAATCCCCACGGCCTTTACAGAGTGTCCTATTGTATTTAACAATTATTGTGTACTAAGCTTAAATATTTTGATTGATATGTGATGTCATATGTTCTAAACTTGATATTTTTTGCTGCTGTTCCAAAAATCTAAACTTTTAAAACAGATTTATTTTGAATTTTTTAGTTTTTGCAAAGTATAAAGTGTACGATTCAACTTTTATGCATACAAAATCTGTAGACATTTTGATGTGATTTGTTCAATATTTCCTTAAAATAGTAACAAAAGCTGTACTGTCACTTTTGTATGCCGCATTTGTTGAAACGTGTAAAATATTTTTTAGTTCTATGGTTCTGAATCAAAAGCCATAAAAATATCAGTTATAAAAACAAGCCAGTGGTAAAATAATTTTTAGGCATGTATACTTTATATTAAACATTTTTCAGCTTTTGGGACAAAATTTAAATTATTATTTTTGAGCATTCATAAAGGAACAGTATTTGATGCAGTGTATTTTATAGAATAAAACAAGTGCTATAATGGTTTATTGTGAATTTTATATTTTATGATACAAATTTATGATTTGAATCATTACATTTAAGTTGTTTCAAGTAATTTTTTTTTTTTAAATTAATTCAGCTTTAGTTATTCTTTGCTGCATTTTTAATATCTTAATTCTTCTATAGTTAAAACTGGTTTTCTAGAAGCAAGACATCAGCATATAGAAGCTTTAAAGCACATTCGTAAAACTCTGAATTATGAGAAACAATATAAACTAACCTACCAAGTGTTTCAAAAACTATTTGATGTAAGTATGCTTTAATTGTAATTCAGTAGTAATATAAGAATCATTTTATGCAGTTGCAGCTAATATTATAATTAACTGTGCTGTGTTTTACTTAAGGGAAAAAAGAGAGAGAGAGAGACAGAAATAAAAAAATTCATTCAGTCCTCTATTTAATAAAATTGCTAAATCTAGTCTTAAAAAAAGAACAAAAAATCATGCAGTTTGCATAGATAATTAACATTTTCCAATTGTACTTACTCGTTGCATTATTTAGCTTTTAGTATACTTTGTCTACATGATCACACAACGAACAGATAGAAGGGCTGAAATACATACAGAAAAACTTACTGAATTTGTAAACATTGTTGTAAAGTGTTGAAATGCAAATTCAGCAATATTCATGTGTAGCCCTTAATGTATCTGAATATTGTAGTGTATACTTGTAAATCTTAACACTAAACATGTCATATTCTAAAGAAAACATATGAACAATAGGTGTCAATTTCATTATGATTTATGCAGTGCAAAGTTACTTCAGTATGATTTATAAAAATGCCTCTTATAAAACACAATTCATTGGCATACTTTTGGATGTCCCTGTACACAAACCATTTGGGCTATTTATATCATTTTAAGTACATAACATGTCATAGTGAACTTGAATAACATATTTTGAAGATATTCTGATTTCTGGAAATATGTACTGATGCTAGCAGCAGACAGCCAGACAGAAAGACAGACTTACAGGCAAATTTAAATAATAAACACTGTAAAACCTCGTTAGAATATGTTAAAAATGATTAATACCAAAAAAAAAAAAAAAAAAAAAAAACAGCAGTTTCCAATTATACCCATTAATGTAACTGAATATTTTTGTGTGGCCCTGCAATCTTAATGCTGATCATTATTATACTCTATATAAAGCATTTTTTTGTGCATATGAATGATAAATGACAATTTAATTATGATTTGTACAAAATCTCTAATATTATTATAAAAGTATTAAAATGTGATATTTATTGAAATTTTATTTTTCCGACTCCCGGTCCAGGCATTATTGTCACTCAGTCTGAACAATAAAATTTCAATAAATATGATTTTCTTCCAATCAGTTGATTGTGTGATTTTAATAAAAAATTGTATTAAAATGTGATTTATAGAAATAACTCTCATAGAACGCAATGCTTAAGAATTTTTTCGAGTGTACCAGTAGTAGCACCAGAAATTTCCCGACAGGGGGGCACTATATAGAGAGAGTTTATTATATGAATATTTATCAAAAACCACAATCTTGTTAATAATATTGCTGTTAATATTTGTACCATTCCATTTATTCGTACTCCTTGTGGTTTTGGAGATCATCATGCCATTCTCTGACTATATACTATTTTCTTTTCACAGAAAAAAATTATGTACAAGATACCTGAAGGAATATTCTTAAGAAAAGATCTTCGTATCCATTGATCACAGGTCTCTAAGGGGGAGGGGGGGGGCAAAGAAATTGGCTCGTGCAAAATTCAGAAAATTCATCGTGCCATAGAAAATTGGCTCTGCAGAGAAGTGGCCTTTCAATAGAAGTTGTCTTTCTATTCACAGAGTAAATTACTGAACATCAGCACCACCTATCAGCTCATATGCACCTAAATTGAATCAGTATACTGTTTTAAAATGGCCCTCTCATATACCAAGTTTTATGTAATTATATACAATAGAATCTGATATATAGCCTTCCCATTCATGGGAAAAATTGAAGCACAAGAGCATCACCTATCTGACTTTATGCACTGAAACTGATTCCACATAATGTTTCATAATTGGCCTGTTCTATAAAAAGTTACATGCAATAAAATCCGAGATATAGTTTTTTCTTCGCGAGAAAAATAGCAGTAGAGCAGTGCAACTTATCGGCCGATATGCTTCAAAATTAAATAAGCACCCTCCAATTATCACCCTCCCGAAACATCTGTTTCCAATATGCAAGCGAATCCAAACCTAGCAAGTGTAATCCCCTTCCTCACCTTCATGACGAAATAGTAATCAACATCTAATAATCAACCCTTACCTATCTCATGTTAGCTGCTTAAATTAACACTATTTCATTAAACTGTGGTATCAAAGTATCTCTATACCCAAACGTTTTTATTATCCCATGAAAAATAATCAACTCCAAATAAAATCATTTCTTAGTTAATATCAGTATGATGTTATTTGTCCTAAACGTTAAAATTATCTTGCTTATTAAAATTATTTTGATTAATATGTTTCACAAAAAATATTCCGTAATACTATATTCCAGAAAATATTCGAGCTGAGCTGTGTTATTTTTTTAACAATAATTTTATGAATATGATGGAAAGAGATTACTGACTGAGAATATCATTGAGTAACAGAGCTGTATCAAACTTGTTACTGAGATACGCGAATTCTACTATCAGACTTGAAGTAACGAAACGGTATTCTGGAATTTGTTTCGTTTCTCCTTACTTGTGTATTCTATTCTATTACTGTATCTTGCATTGCATGAGTCTTATCGTTCAGATGCCACAGAGCAAAGTTAGAACATTTGTGCAGGAAGTCTGATGCAAGTCTTTTCATTACCCATTTATGTATGATACTGTATATAACATGTGGGGTGCGGGGATTGTTAGATGCAAAAAGATGGGTGTTTTACTCGTTACTTTTTTCCTACCATATGACGCAATTTGGACTATCAGTTTTCGTATGATTTGGATATCGGTAGTAGCTGGCGTTCATAATATTGTTTTTGTAATTCGTTTTATTATTATAGGACATTAACATAATTAATTAATTAATTTATACCTTATACTTTGTCCGTTTTATATTCACATTATGCATTTCGGATGCAAACCACATCCTTCATCAGATGATTAATGACTGTCCTCGCTGTCTGTGTTTATGTTGCTTTCTTCTTGGGTTCCTCTCTTCGTTTCACTTCGTTTTCCTTGGGTTTTAAAGATTAGATGGTTCCAGTTATTGGGGATAGTAGCATGTTCACGTTCATTGATTGCTGTCGTGTTAGTAAGGATTTCGAGGGATTCTCTTTTTAGGGCGTAGCTGTGATTATTATAGTTAGCGATTTTTTTAGTTGTTATGGTGTTAATATCTATGGGGTTAGAGGAGTGGGTAGAAGCAAGAGCTGTTGAGTGGCGGTTATGTTTTAGGTCGGCTTTATGTTCTTTTTCTCGTTCGTAGATTTTCCTTTTTGTAACTCCGATGTAACATGCTTGTGAATTATTAATGTGTTTGAAGTCTATTTTGTAAATTCCTGCGGTTGATCGGCTATCGATTATGTCTTTTTCGTTGCGGATGTGTTGGAAAATATTGCGGTTTGGTTTTATTGGGATATTGATATTATGTTTTTTAGCTTCGTTTTGGATTTTTATACTATTGCCGTTACAGAATGGGATGGATGTAGTAAATTTTTTTCTTTCTTTTTGGGCGCTATCGATTTTATTTAGTTGTTTTTTACGCTTATTGTACAATTTGTTTACAATATTTTTTGGGTAGTTTGCTTTATGAACTATGGATTTTATATATTTGAGTTCTTCATTTAGGAGTTTTTTGTTGGAGCATATTAGAATTGCGCGATTAATATAGGAACGGATGGCGGCGTATTTATATGGAAGGGGGGTATTACAGCGGTTATTTATAATTTCAATATTAGAGGTTGGTTTTCTATATATGGTTGTGTCGATGGAATTGTTTGGGTTTTTTATGATTTTTATATCGAGATAGTTTATTATGTTATTGTTTTCTTCTTCTATTGTAAATTTTATATTTTTGTCAAGGTTATTAAGTTCATTTAAGATATCGGTAACGTTGGTGTTATTTGGAAAAATTGTAAATATGTCATCTACGTATCTAGTCCAGATTTTGTTGTTTTTCATAATTTTGGTTGCTGAATTTTCAAGAAGTCTCATTTTAAATTCCGCAAGAGTCCCTGATATAGGTGACCCCATGGGCACGCCTTGTTTTTGCCGATAAATTTGGTTATTGAATTGGAAGTATGATTCGTTAAGTAGCAGGTTGCTAGTCCTAATTAACGTGTCACTAATTTTGTTATTTCTGAATGTTTCAATTATTTTTTCGTTAATAATTTTGCTAATTTCTGTAGTGTCTATTGAGGGGTATAGGTCTTTTACATCATAACTAACCATTGTATCTTCGTAGTTGATTTTTGCGTTTTGGAGTTTTTGCATGAAGAGTTCGTTGGAGTTTATGGAGATATTAGAGGGGGGAAGTAGGGTTTGGTAAATATTTTTCATATATTTTTCAAGGAAGTATGTTGGACCTTCTGCTTTATTAACTATAGGGCGAAGGGAGGCGGGATTTTTATGATCTTTATATTTGGCAAATAGTCGTGGGATAATAGGAGCAAAGTTATTGTTTTTTGGAGGTATATTGTTGGGCCATTGTCCGGTTTTTAGTAAGTCCTTTATTTTTTCGTTTAGTTTATTTAGTGGGGAATTTTTGAGTTTTTCAGCGTTGAGTTTTTTAATCATATCATACATAAGATCGTCTAATTACAATCCTAAATCGCGAACATTATAACGTTAATTACAATCCTAAATCGCGAACATTATAACGTCAGACAAAACCAACCTAATTACAATCCTAAATCGCGAACATTATAACGATCTTATGTATGATATGATTAAAAAACTCAACGCTGAAAAACTCAAAAATTCCCCACTAAATAAACTAAACGAAAAAATAAAGGACTTACTAAAAACCGGACAATGGCCCAACAATATACCTCCAAAAAACAATAACTTTGCTCCTATTATCCCACGACTATTTGCCAAATATAAAGATCATAAAAATCCCGCCTCCCTTCGCCCTATAGTTAATAAAGCAGAAGGTCCAACATACTTCCTTGAAAAATATATGAAAAATATTTACCAAACCCTACTTCCCCCCTCTAATATCTCCATAAACTCCAACGAACTCTTCATGCAAAAACTCCAAAACGCAAAAATCAACTACGAAGATACAATGGTTAGTTATGATGTAAAAGACCTATACCCCTCAATAGACACTACAGAAATTAGCAAAATTATTAACGAAAAAATAATTGAAACATTCGGAAATAACAAAATTAGTGACACGTTAATTAGGACTAGCAACCTGCTACTTAACGAATCATACTTCCAATTCAATAACCAAATTTATCGGCAAAAACAAGGCGTGCCCATGGGGTCACCTATATCAGGGACTCTTGCGGAATTTAAAATGAGACTTCTTGAAAATTCAGCAACCAAAATTATGAAAAACAACAAAATCTGGACTAGATACGTAGATGACATATTTACAATTTTTCCAAATAACACCAACGTTACCGATATCTTAAATGAACTTAATAACCTTGACAAAAATATAAAATTTACAATAGAAGAAGAAAACAATAACATAATAAACTATCTCGATATAAAAATCATAAAAAACCCAAACAATTCCATCGACACAACCATATATAGAAAACCAACCTCTAATATTGAAATTATAAATAACCGCTGTAATACCCCCCTTCCATATAAATACGCCGCCATCCGTTCCTATATTAATCGCGCAATTCTAATATGCTCCAACAAAAAACTCCTAAATGAAGAACTCAAATATATAAAATCCATAGTTCATAAAGCAAACTACCCAAAAAATATTGTAAACAAATTGTACAATAAGCGTAAAAAACAACTAAATAAAATCGATAGCGCCCAAAAAGAAAGAAAAAAATTTACTACATCCATCCCATTCTGTAACGGCAATAGTATAAAAATCCAAAACGAAGCTAAAAAACATAATATCAATATCCCAATAAAACCAAACCGCAATATTTTCCAACACATCCGCAACGAAAAAGACATAATCGATAGCCGATCAACCGCAGGAATTTACAAAATAGACTTCAAACACATTAATAATTCACAAGCATGTTACATCGGAGTTACAAAAAGGAAAATCTACGAACGAGAAAAAGAACATAAAGCCGACCTAAAACATAACCGCCACTCAACAGCTCTTGCTTCTACCCACTCCTCTAACCCCATAGATATTAACACCATAACAACTAAAAAAATCGCTAACTATAATAATCATAGCTACGCCCTAAAAAGAGAATCCCTCGAAATCCTTACTAACACGACAGCAATCAATGAACGTGAACATGCTACTATCCCCAATAACTGGAACCATCTAATCTTTAAAACCCAAGGAAAACGAAGTGAAACGAAGAGAGGAACCCAAGAAGAAAGCAACATAAACACAGACAGCGAGGACAGTCATGAATCATCTGATGAAGGATGTGGTTTGCATCCGAAATGCATAATGTGAATATAAAACGGACAAAGTATAAGGTATAAATTAATTAATTAATTATTGTTTTTGTATTTTGTAAATAAAATAAAATAAAAAAGTAATTATATAAAAGAAATAATTCAAGCTTTTTACTTGTATGATGGTGTATTATATCAGTTTTATCGTCAGAAATTTCTTGTCTATTTCGCGTGCAGAGATAAAGTTGAAAATATTATATTTTAATAGGATATTTTTAGTAATATATTACAGTACTAATAGGCTACAATGCAATAATAATATTACTTATGTTTCATGAAATAACGCCCATCTCTACTTTTAACACTATTTTTGCTTCCTTCTCAATGCAATTATTTGAATGAAGACGAATCCTTCTCACCGATCTTTGTACTGGTTGGGTACGTGGTCCCCTATTGTGATGTAATATCAGAGTTAGGTACACTTAACAGAAATTTTTATGAGCATTTTTAGGGTGCCCTTAACACATTGCTTTCACGCCCCTCTCAAAGAATTTATTAGAATAAAATACACTCCTTTTCTCTGACCTGTGTACTAATCCTATATTATAATGTAAAATTAGAGATTAATTTATATAAATAACGTGTTTATAGAAATTAAGGAGCTTTCTTTTACTAACATGTAATAAGAACGTTGTATGCGTAAATTATTAAAATGATAGAAGTTTTGATAGTCAAATTATTATGAGCGTTTTCAGGATGCCCTTAACACTGCTTTTGTACCACCTTGATGAAATGAATAGAATAATATACCTTTCTTACACGAACTTTTCCTTAATTTGCTTTGCACTCGCCCTCTGCATTTCAACTTTCCAAGTAATTAATCTGTTAGAGAAAATTTCTCTCAATTCATTTCCTTTACATTCTCATAGGGTGTCTAGATTAAAATTGTAGTAATGACTTATAACTGTTATTCAAGTGATTTGCACATTTTTACTTTTACAAGAAAAAGGGAAGGGGTATTTTTACTGCCTCTGATTCTACCCAGCATATGAGAATGAAAATTCTCGGAACCAATTCACTCTTTTCTTGAAAAAGGAATAGGCGCCCCTAATTTGTCCTTTAGCCAGTAAAGACAGAAGTTGAGGAGAATGTTCTTGAAATTGTTTATGTATTTATTCCAATTCCATAGAAATTGACAGTTTTTCTCTTTTTTTTTAAAAGGAGATAAGAACTGACCTATATTTATTTTTCTAAACGTGCAGTGCAATTCAAATTTATGACTTTTTTTTCATTGACTGAGGGCGCCAAGGAAGTTTCAAACAGAGGGTGCAGAGGGACAAGTCCCCCTGTCCTAAAGAGCAAAATTAACGGTCGCCACCGGCCACGTGGCGACTAAATAAAAAAAGATGGCGATTAAAAATTATGCATCGATCGCCACTAAAGTCGCCACTTTTTATGATCATTAAAATAATCTAAAAATCGAGCGACGATAGGCAATCGAAGCCTTGTGATTTCCAATCTCTTTGCATCCGTGGCATAAATGTCAATGTTCATTTTAAACTTGCTTTATTATATTCTACAGCCTATAAAGAAGTAGAATTGTTTAATATGTCTCACTCATATATTTTTTTTTACCCCCCCCCCTCCCTTTCCCTCCCCCTAACGATCTGTGATCACACAGCTTATAGAAAGCTTTATAATTTCTAATCATTCTCCATTTGCTGCAAAAATATAAGTATATATTTTAAACTTACTTTATTAGATTCTAGAATCTGTAAAGAAGTAGAATTGTTTAATATCTCTTACTCATAATTCTTGTAATCCCCCCCCCCCCCCTCCAACGATTGGTAATCACATGCTCCACTGAAGTCTTGTGGTTTACAATCTTTCTCTATCCATAACATAAATGTAAATATTCATTTTAAACTTTCTTGATTAGATTCTAGAACCTATAAAGAAGAATATAGATGTACCTTTCCCCCCCCCCCCCACACACACACATGTGATCTCCATTTCCACAAGCAGTTAATGATCAAATGTCCTGCAAAGCACAATCTTTTTCCATTAATATCTCCATAGTATTTAGTGTATATTTAACCCATTTAAAATAGTTGACAAATGTGTGTATCAAAATTTGATTTGACTTAAATGTGTATTTTTCAAAAATTTTTGTATTAGCTTTCTTTTGTGTAGAAATCTTCCTTTTCCCTTCCCATTTTAAAGTAGAAATCTCCCTATTTTTAAAGCTACAAATTTGGCAGCTAAGTTTCCATATCTATACTTTTTAAGAGGAAGTATTTTAACTCTATTGAAATAAAATCATTTAAAAAAGTGTGTCTTTAGAAATAAGGAAAAATAATAAAACTGCTAACTGTATTTACACATGACCATGTAAAAGGTTGTGATGATGATGAATCAGCTGATTCATTTAACTAGAAAATATCAATGTGAACTGTGAATGATAACAGCTTATTTCACTTAAATAAATTGAAAAAAAAAAAGTACTACTGAATTATCTGAAAGATAATAACTTTTGCTGTTATTATTACAGCCCTAAGCAGATTTTAATTTAGGATGTGCAATTTAGGATTTTTAAAAAGAGTGTAATCACAAGTTACAATTTCAGTGTCCTGCATTAATTTTATTATTATATGTATTTCTTATTTTCATATTTTTCTTGTGGTAATTATACCGCAAAATGGTGACAATGCTTTTTGCAGTCTGAAAGAAATAGTCTTATCATGTGAAAAGTGGCCACTAACTTAAAAAAGTGGCTACTAATGAAACTGACAGTACCGGCCACTGGCCACTAATGAATTTTCCCAGTTTTGCCCTTTACCCTGTCCCCCCCTGGCCAGCACGGGCCTGCTTCCAGAGATATCTTTTGTTTACAAGAAAACCTCTTTCAAGTGATAATCGCAGATTTTCTTGGGGTGGGGGGTGGGGATGAAATAATCTATTGGCATAAGATTTAACTATAAGTAATATTTACCTGAGATATTAGCTGTTGAATCATTGTAGAAAAGCTGTAAAAAGTACTAAAAAGGACTTCATGCCTACAATATTTTAAAAAAAGTGCCTTGTTTGGTGATTTTATTATTGCAATTTTCAGATGCATTTACTAAGTAGATTAAATAGATGTAGATGATCTTCTTTCTTTTTGATTTTAGACCAATAAACTCCAAGCAAAGTCAACCACTTGATAATGCAAAAGAGATTAACTGCAGATACTGGAGCACTCAAAATTCTAGATAACATTATTTAATATTTTAATTAAGATGTGGCAATGGCAATATTAAATCCACCTACGTCAATAATTTTTTAATAATGACATTTCAACCAACAAAAAATGACTGTGATCAGGATTTTTACAGCTTTTCAAATTTTCGTCTTTATTATCATGATTATATTACTATGTTTGCAAAACTGCAAGATTATGAAATTATCAAGATAACTGCAACATTTCACTGTTGAATAACTATGAAATTCTGCTACAGAATTTTACAAAATGTTTAGCATTATTGTTCATACAGTTAAATAAAATATATCGCCAGAAGTAATAGCAGTTTTAATACATGCTTCACATTTTAAATATTTGTATTTTGATTTTTTCATGTTAATTTCAATCAATCAAATATTTTAATATAATTTCCTTTTTTCATGGTCTGTAAACTAATGTAAATGCACAGGCCAAGCAAATTTATAATTTAAATCTGAAATCTAATTTGCAATATTTTAAATTAGTGCAATATTGAAAAATTACATAAAATTAAGGAAAATAGTAGATATTTAACATAGACATCATATTACTTTTGCTGAATGATGCTGCTAGATTTTTTAAACTGGTGGCTGCTATATTTAAGTGTTTTATCATCAGTAAAGAAGATGTAATTTGGCTATGACTTTTTTGTATTTGGCATACAAAATGTACTATTTAACAATTTTTTGTGATTTTTTTTTTTATTTTGTGATTTAGCTGCTAAAAATTTAGTACAATATAAGCAACTTTCTGTAATTTTTCAAGAAGATCCTAAAATTATTGTATTTTGCAGGTGTTGAAGACATCAAAGGTGGCTCTAGAAAATTCAGACTATATTCCTGGTTTAGATTTCCCGACAAATCAAACAGTAATTGAAAGTATGTTTATCAAAAATGCAGTACCAAAATATATTTGAATGTCAAATAAATATGAATGTAATTTTCCAGAAAGTTTTGTTTAGGCATGACTGGCCACAGTATTTCAAAGTAAAGCTGTTAATTGTCAATTAACCTGTAATTTTATGAAAAATTCTTTTTTTTTTTTTTTTTTTTTTTTTTTTAACTGTTCTATTAAAAAAATGTACTATCCTTGAAGCTTGATTTCATCATTGTGGAAGTACATACACTCCTGCTTAAAAGTTTGACAAGATTTACAAAAAAAGAAAAAAATAATAATTCATATATTACCCACTTGATGAAATACTCTTAAATTTTAGAGATATAAAGAACAGGGTCATCCTCATCTCTTTCAGTGAAGATTGCATTATGACAATTAGGTAACCAATATCAAATTGAGTAAACAATATAGATTTCATGGTCATCCGGTGTCAATAAAAGATTGACACCTATCTGTAACTGTAGTAAATGTTAACAAAGACTTTGTAAAATTTTTTGATCCATTTGTGTAACAATACCATGTTAAAAAAAAATAAAATAAATATAAGCATTTATTTAAGAATTTTTTTAAAAATTCAGTTTTTTTTTTTTTTTGGGGGGGGGGGGGCTTAAAACATGCAGAGTTTTCAACAAAATTTAATGTCTCTTGCAGATACATTGAAAAAGCATTTTAGACCAAATATTATACTGTAATCAGAATACAAAAATATTAAAACACCGTAGTATTTTGCATATATCTTTCTACATTTTTCTTGTATTTGAGTGGGCTTTTAGTGTGAGATGATTCATTTATTTGGCTATCAAATTATCCATAAAATACTTTTTATGTTCATGCACAGTTAAAATAATTTTAAATTTTGTTTATTTAAATTATATTTTTTGTGTAATATTCAAGGTTATCTACTGCACTATAGAATGAAAAATACAGGGGGGGAAAAGTAAAAAATCTATAGAAAAGAAATGGGGAAAAAATCATGAGTGTGTGTGTATGGGGGGGGGGGAGGGAGGAGAAAACCCTAACAATAGTAAGGAAATGCAGGAAAAATAGATGAAAAAAAGAAACCAATGCAGGGGAAGGGTGGGCATAGGTACCTTGAGGCTATCATCAAGGCTTAGTTACATCTCGCCTAATGTGTGACATAAAATTTTCTTTTCTCTGTAATAATAACAAACATATTACTAACCATTAGTAATCATTTGCTCTTTCAGTCTAATAGAACACAAATTACTTGAAATATTGTCTGCATATTAGAAGCTTTTTATATGAAATTGACTTCCTCATCGTACTTCGTGTCATGCTAATAAACAAGGCACCTCTCATTTTAAAGTAAATATAAGCTGTTCAGTTTGTCATTTCATGGCTTAGTTGGTTAGAGTGTCACGTTAATAATGCGGTGGGCGAGAGTTTGATACCCGAAGGTCTGGCGTGTTATTGCAGATAATTAATAGAAAAGGTGTGAATTGATAAAAGAAAATTTTTCGTTGACTACACAGTATCTTAAGAAATTAAAAAAAAAAAAATTAAGAAGTTTTTTATTTTTTTAGATATTAGAAAACACAAAATATTTTAGATATTCAAAAAGCTCAAAATAAGAAGTTTCAAGTAAAAAATACATAAATAAATATTTTTAGAAGCTTTATATATATATTATATATTATTGTATGAAATTAAATTTAACACCGTGTTTTCTGTCATGCTAAAAAACAAGATGCTTCCACTTAAAAAAGAAAAGCAATTCATTGTATCTCTTAATGGCTCAGTTGGTTAGAGCGTCATGTTAATTTTTGCAAATAATTAATAGAAAAGGTGTTAGTTGATAAAAGGAAGTATTTCGTTGTGTACACAGTATCCTAATAATTTTTGAAGAGTTTTTTAAATAGCTTTTTATCTAGTTACTAAAAAGCATAAAATAAAAATTTGAGTAAAAATAAATAAATTTTTTAGAAGCTTTTTATTGAAATTGGATTTCGTTATCGCGTCTTTGTGTCACACGAATAAACAAGGCACCTCAACTTTAAAGTAAATATCAGCATTCCTTATCGGCGCCGCTGCCTGTTGGCTCAGTTGGTTAGAGCGTCTAGTTGCTAATGCGATGGTGGTGAGTTCCATCACCGAAGGATCGGTGTGTTAAATTTTGCAGATAATTGATAGAAAATGTGCCAGTTGATAAAAGAAAATTTTTCATTGTCTACACAGTATTCTATAATTTTTTAAAGAAATATTTTAAGAAGCTTTTTTTTTTTAGATACTAAAAAGCACAAAATAAAAAGTTAAGTAAAAAAAAAATATATTCTTTTAGAAGCTTTTTTTTGAAATTGAATTTTTATCATTGTGTCTTTGTGTCACTCTGAAAAAGAAGGCGCCTAGTTTTTAATGTAAATTTAAACAACCTTTTTCATTGCTCGTTAGCGCATTTGGTTAGAGTGTCATGGTGATAACGCGAAGCTCATGGGTTTGATCCTCACAAGCCAGTATGTTACTTTTTTGCAGATGATTAATAGAAACGATGTCAATTGATAAAAGAAAATGTTTCCTTGTGTACACGTATCCTAAGGAATTTTGATAGTTTTTTTTTAAGAAGCTTTTTTTTGAGTTACTAAAACACACAAAATAAAAATTTCAGTAAAAATAAAAATAAATAAATAAAAATGACACTGAAAGTTTTTTATTATTGTGGAGCTCTTAAAAGCCTAAAATAAAAATTTATTCTTGCAGACCCATGGTATAAAATTATAAAAATTTAAACAACAAGAAAATTTTAAGGAAAAATATAGATATTTCACTTTTGCAAAAGAGGAAACATTTTAAATATTCCAAATATTTTAAAAAGCATTCGAGAACAATATTCCTTTTGTATTAGTATTTGTTAGATTTTTCTAGAATGTTCTATGATTTTTCTTGACATTTCTTAAACTTTTGGTTAGAGCAACATGCTGATAACGCGATGGTCCCGGATTCGGTCCTCGAACGATGATATAGTACTTTTTTGCAGATAATTAATAGGAAAAAATATCGATTGATTAAACAAAATCTTCCATTTTCTACACAATATCCTAAGAAATTTTAATTGGTTTTTTTTTAAGAAACTTTTTCTTTTTTTGTAACTCAAAAGCACAAAATAAAATTTTAAGTAAAATATAATTTTTTAACATTAGAAACTTTTTATTGTGAAGCCCTAAAAAACATAAAATTAAAATTTATTCTGGCAAAGACATGCTACAAAGAAGTGAAAGTTTCAACACTTAAGAAAATTTTAGAGAAAAATATTGGTACTTTCCTTTTGCAAGAGATGAACATTTTTTAATGTTCAAAATATTTTTGAAAGCTTTCGAAACATTTGAAATTTGTGGCCTAACAAATGATTATACAAAAATTAATAACCAAGAATATTGCTATTGAAAGCTATTTTGAACATTAAAAAATTTTCATCTCTTGCAAAAGGAAAGTACCTATATTTTTCTCTAAAATTTTCTTAGTGTTGAAACTTTCATTTCTTTGTAGCATATCTTTGCCAGAATAAATTTTTATTTTATGCTTTTTAGGGCTTCACAATAAAAAGTTTCTAATGTTAAAAAATGATTTTTTACTTAAATTTTATTTTATGAGTGTACCAGAGATAGCAATGAATTAAGCATATATTAATAACAGCAGTCATGTTTTTAAAAATAACTTTTATTAAACTGCCCCAGTATTTCTCAACATTTTGTCAGTCATTCAAGTATCTTATGAAGTTCTGTACAAAAAAGCTATTCTTTATGCCCATAAAAAGCTATTGTGAAATTCCCTAGAAAATCAGATTTAAATATTCTAGCTGTGGGGATATAAACATCATAGTTTTTAAAATATCATATAAAATCAACTTGTGAAGATAGATGTCCAAAATTTTGCAAACATAACTCAAATTTGCATGATGAGTTTGTTATCTGATTAAAATGCCATAACAAATTCATGTGACTGCAGTTTGTCATTTGATGTAATTAGGTTAAAAAAAAAAAAAAAAAACCTTCATCTTTTGATTTTTAAGAAAATATTTTAAACCCTAAACAATGTGAATATGTGTATTAAAAAAATAATGATAAATTGACTATTTAAAAAAAAAAAAAAAAAAAAAAAAAAAAAATTAGACACATAAGGTTATATGCACAATATTTATTGTTCCATTAAAAATTAGTTGTCCTCTTCACTGTTTTATGTTATAATGCAATATGCAAGTTAAATTTGTCTGTTTTTTTTTTTTTTTTTTCTCATTTATATTTATATTTATTTTTTATTTCTGTTATTTTACATTGTTGAATTCTCCATTCTTCTATTGTATTACTTGTTACTGCTACTTTTATAGTTTTTTACAAATTTATTTTGAATGGGACTTAAAATAAATGTAAAGTTAGACTCTTAAAAATTCATATTAAGTTAATAATATGTTATTTATAATAACAAAGTATTACTAGCAGACCAACCATGTTATTTGTAGATCAATAGTTTTATTATTGACCAATGTTTGCTGAATAAAGCTCATTCTTTAATTGTAATCAACAAATTTACTTATAAAAAACCTTTATTATCTGTTTATGTCATAACACTAAGCATAATTTTTTATTTCATTTTTTTTATTTTTTTATTTTTTTTATTTTTAATTATGAAAAATATAACACGGATTTAAATTTTTGTGAGCAAATTAACATAAAATATTTATGTGGGGTCCATGATGAATGAGAATTTATTTTATACCTGGAATGAGACACATGTTTGTGATAAAAATATTCATTGTTATCTTACAGCATTGGATCCCAACCCATGGTTCACTAATCCTTAGGATGGAGGCCCGGGCCAATTTTCATCATTTATACTTAAAATTTTTTCTATCCTCAGGCTGAGCCAGACTTTAACTTAGTTTTATTTATTTATTTTTGTATACTCAGGCAGGCCTAGTTCAACTTAGATTATATTTTATCCATGTTATATTGGTCTGGAAATTTTTCTCCCCTTCCTTATTTATATATATATATATATTCAAGATCAGGCTGGATTTGATTTTGTCAAATTGTGTGCAGACCAGGCCATATATTGCAAATAAATAAATAAAATAATAATAATAAAGGGGTCAGGCTCAGGCAAGATTTTTAGTTGCCACATTAGGCCGAGCCAGATAAGCAAAACTCTTGTGGCCTGCATCTCAAAATTTCGGCTTATGAAGACCTCTATTTCAGGGGTTCGTAAAAATAATATTGTAATGGCAAAATTTTAAATTGCTAATAAAATAATAATAAATAAATAAATAAATTTACATATGTATACTTATTGCATTTTTAATAATAATAATCAAAATAAATAATAAATAATGTAAAAGTGTTCTTAATAAAACATATATTCAGAAATATGTTGTCTCATTTTTAATATTCTGCCAATTGCACTGTTAAGATGCGCTGCAGTGTCACATGGTCATTCGATGACAGCCAAACTTTGGAATTTTGCATTTTCCATCGAAACCTGTATGTATGTCAATTTGTGTCCAGTTTGCATTACTCCTTGATGCATCTTTTTTTTTTTTTTTGTTCTTGTTATAGAGTATATATATAAAGCTTCTAAAAATATTTATTTATGTATTTTTTATGTAAAACTTTTTAATTTGTGCTTTTTTAATTTCTAAAATATTTTGTGTGTCCCAACATAAAAAAAAAAAAAAAAAAAAACTTCAAAAAACTCTTCAAAAATTTTTAGGATACTGTGTAGTCAATGAAAAATTTTCTTTTATCAGTTGACACCTTTTCTACTAATTATCTGCAAAAATCAACATGCCGGACCTTTCGGGATTGAACTCTCGACCACCACGTTATTAACGTGACGCTCTAACCACCTAAGCCATGGAGTGACAAACTGAACAGCTTATATTTACTTTAAAATGGTGGCACCTTGTTTATTAGCGTGACACGAAGACACAATGACAAAGTCAATTTCATATAAAAAGCTTCTAATAAAGAAAGAAAAGAAAAGAAAAAGCCATAAAAGTTTTATTACCTTTTTGCACAACATATAGTTACATGAAAGTTAAATACAGAAACAATTTGAATACAGAACCTGATTTAAGAATAAAACTCTCAGATTATAAATCAAAATTTGAAATGTGTTTCATCTGACATCAGGCAACCACAAATAACATATTAAGAGTTTTTATTTTTGAATTTAATTTATGTTTAACTAAGAACCAGTTAATTTTTTTAATTGATTTTCTTCTAGCTATAATTTTAGTTTTTATTAATGTTTATACTTAGATGCTTTACAATTACATTTTTGTTTCTTGGTATATGAACTATTGTGCCACATAAAAAAATATTCTATCAAATTTTATTGTTCTCTTACCTGTTATTAACAACTGCACAAAGGCTTCATCAATTTCTATCAGATTTTAAACGAGATTCTCAAGAAAAAAAAAAAAAGGTTGTAAGTTTCTGTCTTACTTGAATCTTTTTTTGTATGGGAGCGATAATTTTATTGTTTTTATACCATATATATATCTTTGTTTATTATACCTATCATTATTATAATATTATGATGATATGTACTTTTTCTTTATTATTATTATTATTATCGTATCTCTTTATTCTATTTTAAAGTCTTAGGACAGTTATTGGATAATACTGCTTTCTATGGTGAATTTCAGTTGAAGTTGCCAGACATCACTGATCGGATTATGAAAACTCATAATGAATGGATGATTCTCATTAAATGGGCTATAGGCTTTTCAAATTCCACAGGGTTATTCGATGCCAAAACAAATACTATGCTGAACTTGGTAATGCTTTACTTGTTTTATCTGAGCAATTTGTTTTTCAATTCTAAAGATATAGTGGCGAATTTATTAAGAGGCTATTGAGGCTAAGCCTACCCCCCCAAAAATATCTAAAAACTGCATAATATTTTTTTATTAATATTGTTTTCTTTTTAAATTAACTATTACTGATAATGTTAAATTTTTACATGTGTCTTTGTGCATTTCCTTCATTTAATCTCTTCAATTTTTCCCTTTGGGTTGGAGGAACGCTTTAGAGAAAAAGCCTTCCGATATAGCTTATTCACAGCATTTCTGATTTAGAACTTCAGGGTAGGGAGAAGAAAAGACACATGCATATTGGCAATTACTCTGAAGATCCTAAAGGGTAGCCTTCTTTCTCCCTTCGAGAGAACAGCAGACATGTAACACACAGTGGATTTATTACACGGCTGAAGGCTGAGGATAACGTCTTGCAAAATGTTTTACTTTTCAAAGTTTAACCTCAATCTTCAAATGAGTTTATTCACCTTTTTTTTTTTTTTTTTTTTTTTTTTTACATTGGAAAAGAATTATCTGCAAAGTTTTATATAATAAGATTTTTACATGAAGAACTTGTATACTTCTTAAAAAGCATTGATGTCACGTATGTAACAAACATCCTTAAATAGAAAAGTATTTCTAGACCTTAAAAAATACTCATTATCTTTCCAAAATATTAATTATCTTTTGGATTTGGTCTTTTACTATTTTATAAATATTTAAACATAATTTAATTAGAAAGTAGATTCAGATTTTTATTTCAAGCCTTTTTTTATGCCATTAAAAAAAAAAAAAAATCTATACTATTTAATAATTATTTTAATTAACAATTTATTTTTATTTTTTTGTGTATGTGTTAATGAAACTTTTCTCTAATTCAGACTAGTGAGAAAAATCATTCCAGAAACCACTTTTTGGCTTATTTTAATTTTTATAACTTGATTATTATTTTTTTTTTCCTCATCGAAATTGATACTAACTTCTTTTAGAATTTAGTAGCCCTTCTTATTTATTTTTATTTTTAAATATATTTTGTTTTACATTTAAAAGTGTAATTCAAAGTTATTTATTTTCAGAATGTTCATTAAATATCTGAATAATTATAAGCACTTTAAATTAAGAATTTTAATTTTTATATTTTTACTAGCTATATATATGCTTTTGGATCTATTAAAAGAATTATTATTTTACAGAACAGGCAATACCTAATCTCGTCGACAGCCAAGATCCATGATATTCTATGGGAATTATTATTATTTTTTTTCTTTTCCAGAATTACTCATTAATCATTTTTTTTTTTTTTTTTTTTTTTTTTTTTTGCATTTAGGAAATTTACAACCACAAAGGAGTACTCTTTTTTTATTTTATTTTATTTTTTCACATTTTACTTTTTGAGTTAAGGGGGAAAGGGCATTTAAATGAGGAAGGTGCTTTTGCAGTATTTTTGCAGTATACAGTAAGTGCCACTTAATGTGATCGCAGATAATGTTATCATTCCTTTAATGTTATCAGAATTGCGAAGTCCCGAATGCTTGTATATTAACACATGTTAAAAAAATCGGTTTTTGTTATCAGCGCCTTCGTTTATTGTTATCACTTTCAAGTACCATTTTCGATTTCCATTTTCAATTCCGAAAAAATAGAAAGCCTCTTTTGTTTGCGCGTGCACATGCAGAAAATTCGCAGTTGTTGCGCCTTGCGTGCGCCGTCGTCGCTCTAATGTGAGCATGAGTGTGTGAGGGGAGAGGGAATTGGCTTCATTCCAGCTCCTCTCGTAAATCGGTTTGGCGGCTACCTTCTATTCTCTGCTTCCGCACATTTTAACTATGGAAAAAAAACTGCGGTGATTTAACTCTTCAGGACAAAATTGACATTTTGAAACACTTTGATAATTTACCCACGATGAGTCAGAGAAACACTGCTGCTGCATTAAAAATTTCTCAGTCGTTACTATGTAAAATGATAAAAAATCGCAACGAGATTGAAAATAAAGCGAAGATGAACGCAAATTTGAGCTGTAAGCGAAGACGTACTGGAAAAGATGGAGAAGTCGAATCTGCTTTAAAACTGTGGTTTGCCAATGTTAGGCAAAATGATGCATGCATAAACGGTCCTTTAATGCGTCAGAAAGCTGAAAATCTTGCTTCTAAAATAGGTAAAGGAAATTTCATCGCAACAGACTGGTGGTTTAATCGCTGGCAAAAAAGAGAGAATATTGTGTTCAAACGTACCCATGGAGAAGAAAAAAGATGCTGATTTTTCAGCTGCAGAAAAATGGATTTCTGAGGAATGGCCGAAAATAATCGCTCATTATTCACCCGACAGCCTCTACAATGCTGATGAAACTACATTTTATTTTCGTGCGTTGCCAGAACACACGTATTTGTTCAAAAATGTGAGCTCTAAGGGATGCAAGGTTTCAAAAGAACGTATAACTGTACTCTGAGACTTTTTTTAATTGACCTATTTTAACGATTTGTTCAATATAGCGTTTAAATGGATCATTGTCTTTTAAATTTGTAGCTTCAAAAATAAATGTTACTTAGTACGTTGTAAAATTAAAATTTTGTATTTTAATAATACACTTTTCACACACTTTTAATAATACACTAATACACTTTTCGCTTATTGTTATCAGTCGGTTATTGTGATCAAATAGTGTCTGTCCCAAAGTGATCACATTAAGCGGCACCTACTGTATATATAAAATATGATTTTGTGTTGCATTGAAAAATGCTTTTATCAATGTCATCAATCTTAGATAAACTGTGAATAAGATTAAAAATTAATTACATTTTCAAAAAAAAAAACCTCCTGTTCTTTTTTCGGCCTTTGTCTACTGACAGTATTTAAAAGTACCATCTCATTTAAATATCATTAATTACTATAGTAATATAATAATCACAATTTTTATAGCTTATACCTTTAAGTTTGCTCTTGAGTAGTCAGAAAAAATATACATGAAATAGATTTACTATGTAATTCACAATGCCTTAAATAAAGGGTTAAGAGAGAGTCACCATTTTTTTTTCTTTAATGTATGACGAAACAGTAGATAAGCAGAATTTAAAGCAATTGAATGTTTTTGTGCGATACTGGTATGAAAATCCTGGTTGTGTAGAAGAAAAATATATTCAAAGTGAGTTGTTAAGCCATGCAACTGCTATGCGTATATCCAGTAATATCATGAATGTGTTGAAATTGGCTGAAATTCTCTTAAAAGATCCTCTTATGTTAGGATCAGATGGTAATGTAAGTTAACTAGTTTTTTAAATTATTGACAAAGAGGTGAAATGAATAAGAAAAATGTAGAAGGTTGATTAGCATTCGAAACATAAGTTATACATCATGTATAGTGCATTTATTAAAGGTATTGCATATGAACCTTTCTCAAACATTACAGACTTTCTAAAAAATATAAATTTTTAGTTTTCAAAATTCCCCTTCTGAAGAAGAGATTTAAAGTACACGATGGACAATTTTAATGCAGAATTTCTCCCAACATTACTATTTGTAAGCAAGAGATGGCTCAGCTTAGTTAAAGTTTCAGAAAAAGCTTTAGGATTACTATCAATGCTAAAGATATACTCTCTAGAAAACCTTCTTTATGAAAATTCAAGACTAATTAAAAGGGATACATACCAGTACATCAAGAAGGTTCTAGAAATTCGCAATAACATATCTAAGTTTCATAAAAAAACACATTTTATATGATGAGTTGACACAACTTTTATTAAAACTAATGTGATGTTTTATGACTGATTCTGCATTGAGTAACAAGCACAGAAAAAATTTAATTAACATTGATGTACATAAAGAAGCAATTTCTTTAAAATCTAGGAACACTAACAAAAAGCTAAAGTTTCAGTTGTCTTTTGAACTAAACATTGAATTTTTAGCAGGTGCCAGAAAGTTTTATATCAGTATAACATATTATTTGCAAAAGCTACCTTTTAGAAATCTTCTTTTGAAAAATGTAAAAATTCTTCACTAACTTACTCGAAAGAAAACTGACAAATCCACATTACCAGCTATAATATTGATTGCTAATATAAAGCCTCATGTAGTAGCAGAGGGTGCTCTCGACAAGTACACTAATGAGTGGATTCTATAATGATGAGGTTATATGTGAAGATTAGACTTTTGATGGGTTTTATTGGCAAGTAATAGATTTTTATTGGAAAAATGTTCTTAACATAAAAAAATTGATTTCTTATTTAGAAAAATTAATGAATTTTATTAGACTTTTTTTTCAGAACATTAATTTAATTGGGATGGTTCTTAGCATTGTTTGTTAAAAATCTCTTTGGTAATATTTTTTCAAGACGTTTTGCATATTGAAATTTTCAAACTGGCAATCTTCCACCTTTCAATTCATGTTCAATAAAATTTACAAGCTGACAATCTTCCAATTTTCAAATTGTATTAGAAAATAAGTCATGGAGTGTTTTGAATATGAATATAAAAATGCTTTTTAAAAAAATCTTGAATCTTAAAACCAATTTTGTTAAAGGTTTAAAACTAACTATAAATAGTGATTGTAAGTTCACAATCCCGAAATCTCTAAATTCTGTTTAAAATGAGAGATTTTATAAAATTAATTAAAATGTGATTTAAAAAAAACTTTTTTTTCCAAGCCACTTTGCACTAATATTTTAAAATTTGTGAGCTTTCAGTCTTTCAACTACCAACTCATGTTAGATGATATCTATTTTTATTTTTAATTGGAGTGTAATTTTTTTCTGTTATTGCTAATTTTTAGTTAGTTTTTACAAAAATTAAAAATCCCCAAAAATTGTGATTATGAATTCACAATCTGAAAATCACTAAATTTGGTTGAAAATTAGAGAAAATAAGGAAAAATAATATTCAGTTAAATTGAAGGCTTGCCCTGCATTGACGTTTTATAATTTTTGAGCTAGCATTCTTCCAACTGAAAATTATAAATAAATTTTAATTTTATCAAAAAATAACATTGAATTAAATTCATGGTTGTTTTTTTCATATAGTTAGTGTTATACTCATTTAAGTCTAATTGCGATTGTTATTAAATTATAGGTTCTTTATTATTTAGGTTTGTCAAGAAATGAATTTAATAGAAAGAGCAGAAGATTTTGTTAATCCTTATAGAATTACTGAAACACAGGTAAGAGTTTAAGAAGTTTTGCCTTTAAAAAATATAATAGAAATGTATAAGATTTTTTTTTAATTGTTGCGTAAACTAATTAAATGCACATATCCTTTATTTTAAGTGAATGAATATACAGTCTTATTTTTTAGTTGTATGAAATCTGGTTTTAACATTTATAGTTTTTTGCATTTATAAAAATAATGGATTACATAGAGAAATAAAATTAATTTGATTTGAGATATGTAAAGTATGTTATTTATATTTATATATATATATATAAATGTTTTTCATTTAACTTTTTTTTTTTTTTTTTCTTTTTAGTGAGTTATTTATTTCTTGCCCCTTTTAGAATTTTTACTCAGTTTTTCTTTAATAGTATATAAATATGACACATTTCTATAATTTTTTATAATATATTTTTAACATAAATCTATATATCCACCCACCTTAATTACAGTCTATAACACTTAGGTGTTGAAATTGCCATGAATAATTTCTTCAGTTATTGATAGAAATTGCAGTAGAAAAAGAAATCAATGCAACTAAAACCTTTGATGAAATCATTTTAAAGAATCAAGTTTTATTATAATGCTTATTTTTATTATTATAATGATTTTTAACATTAACTTTGTGTGAATTATTTTTAGTAGTATGTGCTACATTTGTCAACAGATCTTTCTTTGTACTTGTGTAGATTTCCTTGTTAAAAACATAAATATAGATTCAATTTTCCTAATTGTTTTTTTCATCTAAAGGTATAACCAGAAGCCCAAACAAAAAAGTTACTTCATGAAAAGGAATTCATTAAACTAGTCAGGTGCACAAAAATACATATTAAAATGAAATTTAGCCTCTTGATTTGTATGAAAATCTTATATGAAAAATGATTAAAAAAAAAAAAAAAAAAAGAAAGAAAGAGAAAAGAATGAAAAATGATATCCTCCATCAGGTCTTACTGTTTTTATGAATTCTCCTATTAATTTACTATTAATACTTATTTGACTTATAAATCTAAATTTAGTGATATGATAGATTTGCCATAGACAAACAGTGTGCCCACTATCTGGAATAAACTGGGAAAACCTAGAAATGAGACATTTATGTGGAAAAATCAGGAAACACCAAAATTATCTTGAAAATATCTTGTGTAGGAGGGGGGGGGGGAGGGGTAGATCAGCCTGAATTTGTGCAATATATTAACAGCAAACACCAATCGTCTGCACTACTAACAAAGAAGGTCTCTTTAAAGCACATACTCAGAATTTTGTGAAAAAAATTACAGACATACTACTTACATAGGTAATACAAGATCAGTCAAATTTATCTGCGGAATCCCAATAATATAGTATGGGATATTTGGGGCCAAAAGACAAAAAGTGCATGTGATTTGGTGAGCACATTTCTTTCCTTTAAATGCAAGTAATTTTAATGTGTTTAAGAAATTCTTGGAAAACAAATCTTTCTAAATAGTGATATAGTCAATGTAGTTTGAAATTAATCGATGAAAGAATTACCTGTTTCTCATACAAGCTTGTATTAGTATATGCATGTGGCCTTTTATTAAAAGTATTTCATTTTAGTTTTGAATTTTTTTATAAGTTCACTGGTTAATAAAATCAGCCGCCTAATCTGATCAAACTGCCAGGACCGGAATCGAATCAATACAAACTACTTTTAAAGCCGCCGCTTAAAAAAATCAGCTTTGGCAGTTAATAAACTCAAAAATATGTCCTCAGCAGCCAAAAACATCATTTATGCACACTGAAAAATTTATTTACATTTTTTTAATAGACTAGGGGGCTCTACCCCCTGCTTGCTCCGCCCACCAACCCCCGAGGAAAGCTTCACCTCCCCCCGACTCGCTTCGCTCATTAACCCTTGTGGGATTCTACCCGACTGTTCACAACTTTGCCTTCCATTGAATTGGAATATTAATAATACATACCCCAAGAGAAAAGTTGAACAATATTATAGAAATCCATCATATTTGGTATCACATTGAAATACACAATATTTAATATTATATCATTTATAATATGTGAAAGATCTGTTTTGGTGATCGACAATTTAATGACAATTTGCCATTATTTTGAAAGAAAACATATGCTAGACAGCTAGACGCACAAAATAAACAATGATATCGCTAACTTTTTAGAACAGAGAGACATTCTTAACATCTAAACCATTTAGCGTTACAGCTTTAGTATATGACCCACTTGTTAAATTTTTGTCAGTGTTTGACGATTAATTTTCTGCGTATTATTGATTGATTAAAGAAATTATGAACATATTTTTTCTAATGCCTATATTTTTTACTATTGAGTTTTTTTAGTTAATTTAGGACAATATGTAACACTCTGCATTTATTTCCAATGTACAGCTAGGTTTAAAATGGTGCTTATAACAGTAAAGATGCAACTTTTTAAAGTGCATTTTTTTTAGAATACGATTTAGTCAGATACATTAAAAATAAATATCGAATGTGATTAATGCAAATATTTTAAACATTTCATTAGTAGTAGTAGTAGCAGCACGAAAGGACAATTTCTTTGAGATAGCGATATTTTACATTGTCGCCATTAATTGTATTACACTTTGAATTTGCCAAGATGCCCGCTAATATCTGATTTTACCATTTAATTTCTTAAACTATATTAAATACTAACAAGGAAACATTCAAAAGGTGTCGTCTTTGCAAAATATTGAAAAATATATATGTGATTCTACTCTTCATAAAACACCAGGAAGTGAAAAAATTATTGGTTGAAATGAATTACAGCGACCACAAAAAATTATCAAAATTAAGCATATTTGGTGATTTAGTGCTGTTAGGTGTTCAGTTTGCTAGCACCAAGATTGCTGTGTACGAACAAAACCGTGTTTTGGTTCTCTGCCAAGTACTCAAAATCAATCGCCTATCAATGTGAAATTGCCAAATATGCTCAATTTGGATAATTTTTTTGTGGTTGCTCTAATTCAATTCAGCCGATAATTTTTTCACTTTCTGGTGTTTTAGGAAGAGTAGAATCACGTATATTTTTTTCAATATTTTTTTAAGACGACACCTTTTGAATGTTTCCTTGTAAGTTAAATCGGGGGATTTTTTTTTTTTTTTTTTTTTCACATTTTTCGAAACCTACTGATAAGTCAAAAATTCATCCTTGATTGTATTGTAAAAACGAATTGCCGGTTTGAGATATTCGAGAAAGACCATCACCATTCATAAAATGGATGGCTTTTGAATATTTGTTGACAATATTTTCTGAATAAGTATTGATGAATACTTGTTGGTGATATCTTCTGAATAATTCTTATTGTTGGCAATATCTACTGGATATATATTGATCATGTTATCTTAATAGTTGTTGGCGATATCTCCTGAACTTGTGTAAATAATAACTTCTGAATAGTTGTTGGCTACATCTTCTGGATATGTACTGATTATACCTTGTTTTTTTACATATATATTATTTAATATTTGAATTTAGAAAATAAAAAATGCGTGTTGAGAATGAAATATAATGATACTGGATAATTTAATTTAATTTAATTTATAGATACATCAGTGGTATAAGAAAGAATACTTTAGACATTTAGAAATTTTTATTCATGAATTCATCAACCGTGAATATTTATTTAAATTAAATTGGAGTGTAAAGGTTGATATTTTTATTTATTACCAACTATGCGAAAAATACCAGAGCCGGGAATTGAACCCGGGCACCTCCGCTTAACGCACGGATGCTCTACCACTGAGCTACCCTGGCTGACAACCAGCTAGGCACTTCTCGCATAATATTCGTTGGCAAAGTCACCGAGTCTGCAAACGCAGCTATATCAGGTGAGACAATAATAATCGTAGCACAACTCCATAGACCACGAAATTTCAATTTAGAAATTTTTATTCATGAATTCATCAACCGTGAATATTTATTTAAATCAAATTGGAGTGTAAAGGTTGATATTTTTATTTATTACCAACTATGCGAAAATTACCAGAGCCGGGAATCGGACCCAGGCACCTCTGCTTAACGCACGGATGCTCTACCACTGAGCTACCCTGGCTGACAACCAGCTAGGCACTTCTCGCATAATATTCATTGGCAAAGTCACCGAGTCTGCAAACGCAGATATATCAGGTGAGACAATAATAATCGTAGCACAACTCCATAGACCACGAAATTTCAATTTAGAAATTTTTATTCATGAATTCATCAACCGTGAATATTTATTTAAATCAAATTGGAGTGTAAAGGTTGATATTTTTATTTACCAACTATGTGAAAAATACCAGAGCCGGGAATCGAACCCGGGAACCTCACATAATGTGAGAAATGCCTAGCTGGTTGTCAGCCAGGGTAGCTCAGTGGTAGGGCATCCGTGCGTTAAGCGGAGGTGCCCGGGTTTGATTCCCGGCTCTGGTATTTTTCGCATAGTTGGTAATAAATAAAAATATCAACCTTTACACTCCAATTTGATTTAAATAAATATTTACAGTTGATGAATTCATGAATAAAAATTTCTAAATTGAAATTTCGTGGTCTATGGAGTTGTGCTACAATTATTATTGTCTCACCTGATATATCTACGTTTGCAGACTCGGTGACTTTGCCAACGAATACTATGCGAGAAGTGCCTAGCTGGTTGCCAGCCAGGGTAGCTCAGTGGTAGAGCATCCGTGCGTTAAGCGGAGGTGCCCGAGTTCGATTCCCGGCTCTGGTATTTTTCGCATAGTTGGTAATAAATAAAAATATCAACCCTTACACTCCAATTTGATTTAAATAAATACTTTAGACATTTTCTTTCTAATAATAAACAGAACTAAAAATGGATAATATTTTACCTGGAGACATTTTATACATTTAAACCAAATAAAAAATGTTCTTCACTTTTCCCCTCTTGCATTAAGTTAAAAAAAAAAAAAAAAAATCTTGCTAAAGCAGTGGTACAATTTAACCTCTTGGCAAAATTTGAAATTTGACACCGAAGTAGCTTCGATGTTTCTTGCGAAAATCTTGACATGCATAATTGTGATAGATAATTCAAGTCATCGTGGAAATAAATGAAAATTTTTAAATCTGCCTGTGGTTTTCTATGTAGCAGTAACTAAAATATTTTAGCAGTGCAGGTACTGCATGCCTTTATATGGAAAAATAGGCAAAAAAAAAAAAAAAAGTCACTGTCGTATTAAATTAAATTCTGTTTCCTGCAAAGTTTTATATCAATGCTTAAAAAAAAAAAAAAATAGGTTGCAGATTTTATTATTATTATCATTATTATTGTACCATTTTATAATTTATCTCTATATTTAAGGCATAGCTAGAGTTAAAATGGCTATTGTGGTTGCGTAAATGAACTCCTTGGCGAAAAACGTATGAGCTTCTTCATTTCTAAATTTTAAAAATTGCTAAATTGATCATAGTAAAGATCTATCCTTTTAAATATATTTTGAGTTAAAAAACTAAATCTTTATATAAATTAATATAAATTTTTGTCTCGTAAATTTCATTTTAAAAATTTCTGGGCTTAACCTCTAACTCTATACCAATAGTTGTTTAATAGTTGGTATTCATTACTAAATCTTTTTCACCTGATGTTAAAATAAAAACTAATAATAAAAATTTAACTAATAGCATAAACTTAACTAATAATATAAAATAATATAAACTAATAATATATACTAAGATAAATATCAACTAATTTTCATTTCATCTTCATTAAATTTTCTTATTAATATTTTTAAAATATCGGTTATTTTGAAACGTTTCACTATTCTAAATAATTTTTTTTCTTTTCTCGAGTATCTCAAAGATGCCAACTTTTCAATTTTTCTTATTTACACCATTGATCACATTTTAATTTTCCTGAGGAAAGTGACGTCAGAGACAGAGAAAAAAACGTAATAATAGAAACTTTTTATGCGGTGGCAAATAGAGTATCTTTATAAACCCGACATTTTTAGTTAATAACTTCATTAATTAAAATGATAGAAATTTCTTAGCAGCTGAAATTCCTTCCTTGAAATAGTCGGAATACACTGATATATCTCATGACACAGAGAACCCTGTCCTCCGCGAGAAGTTGCTGTCACAGACAAAAAATTTTGATGCCAGCGGCAGGTACTTTTTTTTAATATATAGAGAAAAAGAAATTAAAGCACAACAAACCCCCCGTTATCGTTCATTATTGAAAATTTTACACTTGTAGCACCATTACAAATTAAACACGCCTCATAACTTATCTCCGTAACAATTTGAAGGAACGTATTCTTCAAAGCGCGGCAATAAGTTACAAATTTGATTTGAAATGATACTCTTTTTTTTTTAAATTTCTAATTATTAAAAGGCAATTTCTAGTTCTTATTTTGAAATTACTATAATTCCTGAGGTTTAAATGGAAAGATTTTTAATTTATAAGAACAGCGTGAACTTTTGGTAGAGTAATGATGATTTTGATCAAAAGAAAGTATATAGGAACGTGGAATTCGTTTAATTTACTTACATTCAAGGAACAATTAATTATCTATCAAAAATTAATATTGTTTACTAATTTCATAATCTGTTAACTTTTGAAGTTTCTTTCTAAATTTAGGGAAGTAATATTTTTCCTTTAAGTGTATGAATGTTCACCGGATATAAAAATCAGCCGCTTAATAAAATCACTTTGGCTCAGAACGAAAGTGATTTTTAAATAAGCAATTAGAACTGTATGTGTTTTTACTTTTAGTTAACATTTTAAATGAATTTTACAATTTAGAATATTAAACTTATTATTATTATTATTAAAATTAACGTGTACAATATTGTTTGGATACTGTATAAACAATACATGGAAAGAACTATTGCGCTCACAAGTGTTATAGAAGAAGAAATTAATTAAAAAAAAACAGTAGCATTATTTCTCAGCCAGTATGCCCACTAATTGAATAAACATAGCTTTTCATCACGACTCTTATTCCTATCAAGTTTTGTGCATTGATACACTATAGAAACTATGATATAACCTTATCTTACATGGCAGAAAATACATATAATGTATTTGGGCGGTATATTTCAAAATTTAATCAGCACCAATTTAAGTAAAGATTGAACCAAGTATAAAGTTTTGTTGAATTCCATCCTTTGGCTAATGAGATACAGTATCGACAAAATTGTGCTAACGCACGACAGACGTTTTCTAAAAATGGTCAAATCCTGTGTTAGGACACCTGAAAATGAATAAATATTCATTCAAAACTGGTAATCGAAAATTCTCATGAACCCAACATTTTCACCTTTTGTAAACAGAAGACATTAATAAAAACATGAAACCTAAATTCAAACTCTCACAAAATAAGTAAATAAGTGAATGATCAAATAAAAATAACAATATAAATTCTTTTATTATACATTTACTATAGAATATTAAGATTTCTAAAATAAAGGCACTTCCTTCCTGCTGCCTCTGAAATTAGACTCACAGTAGAAAATAATCAGTATCCTGAGTAAAGAAATTGCTTCGGTTTGTTTAACAAAATAAAAATATGAAAATAAATAACACCAAATTTTCACTATATTGATCAGAAATAATAAGATATTTGAAAGAAATTAAATAATTGTTAAAATATTAAAAACAAATTCAGTATAAATTGAAGAAAAAGCTTTTGAAAAATTATTTAAATCAAAATAAAATAAGTTAAAATCTAAAAAAAAAAAAAAAAAAAAAACAGAATATTAAAACTTTTTTTTTTTAATTTTTTTTAAAAACAAATATGGATGTAAATAAATGATGAAATTATTCATCTATTTCTTAATAAAATTAATGACATCAACTATTGTTAATTCTATTTATAGGCAAAATAATAGTTTTGTATTAATATTGTAATGACAACAATGAATATTCATATCGTAGCAGCGAATAAAGAGATTAGATAAATATCACGCAGTGTCTCAGTCATATCAGAGTCTGATATCATGCATGCGTTATTGCTCAGCTGATAACCAATTCCCAGTAAAGCAAGATCATGATCATAAAAGGTGATAATGAATATTCAGATTGTAGCTGTGAGTAACAAATTCAGATGAAATCAATGTATAAAATCACGCATGCGTTATACATGTATAATGTATCATCCATCCACTATTCTTCGTATCAACGATTACCGGCTATCATGGGATGAAAAGTTGGGCTCACAGAAACTGATATGGTTGCTCACAGTACATTCATAGTTGAGTTCCTTATAATCGTGGAGTTTATGATATATCTCCAACTGAAAGATTTTGTTATCGGTTTCAATTTGCATGCTTTAAATTGATGTTTTGCGATGTACCGATGTATCGCCCAGTCCTGGTCATAGATAGCAATGGGGATTATGCACAATAATAGGTACTGTTCAATTTGCATTTATTTGTTCTTTTTTATGGGTAATAAAAATGGGTAAAACTTTTGCACTCACTCAATAGATATAGTTTTGCTATAAAATTTATTTTTTGCTGTGATTTTTTATTTTTTATTTTTTTGCTTATGCAATTGAAATATTTTTTAGTTAGTTGAAGTTATATGGACTTCTTGAAAATTCTGTGCAATTGCCTTAATTATATATATATATGTATGTACATTGCTAATAATATGATGATTTGAATTTTTTTTATTTTTAGACTTCACCATTAAAGCAAAAAGACTCTCCTTCCAAGAAGAAAAAGAATTTTAAAAAGGGTCCAAGAATGTCAAAACAAGTTCATACTGAATTATGATGATTTGTCTACATATTTTTTATTGTTTAAATAAAATATACATAATTCATTATCTATTTTAAAACCAATTTCTTTTTTTTTTCTTTTAATACACTTTTATATTTTGCTAAATTTACACTTTAACACAGTATTACTGATTATACATTAATATTTTTTTAATCAATAATAATTTTCCAGCATATTATCTAAAAAAAAAAAAAAAAAAAAAAAATACGTTTTTGCAATTTTGCATGCAAATTAAAGCAAATTTGATGTCAAGTTTTGTAGCTGTTCTCAAATGATTTGCATTTCATGCACTATAGTACTCCTGGTATTTTCTCCCAAATTTTCTGTTTAACAAAAGTTCCAAAGAAAAAAACAGTTATTTTAAATTCATCTTACAGAATGTTGGTGAGTATTCCTTATTATTAGACAGTTGCTTTAAATTTGAAAAAAAAAAAAAAAAAAAACGGATGATAATTAATAAAATTAAAATTAAGAAAACAAGTGTCTTATTTTTTACGAATTTTTTTTTAAATTTTATTTTAAGTCAAGCTTACTTATGCAGTAAAACACTGGCGCTTTCCAAGATTTTTTTTTTCTAATTTAAGTTACAAAGTAATCCTCTCAAAATCTTGAAGAATAATTTTTAAAAAATTAGTTTTAGGGATTAGTTTACCAGGGGTTAGTATTATTAATTAATATTATAAGACAGTGCTTCAAATTTAGTAAAGAATGGATGATAGTTAAAATTAAAACACATTTTTTAATTTAATTTCGTTGAGAAAATGAGAACCTCAAGCAGGTTTAAGATAAAAATATATTTTTACAGGTAAAAGTATTTGACTTCAGTTTCCCATCTGTCTTGTTTTTCTGTGCTCTAGCTCTTGTAATTATTATTTAGATGCATTCATATTTAAATTTGTTAATCAAGTTTATTTAGCATGTTTCCTGTTGAAAATAATATACTACATTGGATTTGTACACCCCTGTTTAAAAGTTTAGCAAGATTTGCAAACAATCAGTGTTTTTCAAATTAAAAACTTATCTCTCAGTGAAACGTTTTCAAACATTGGGTAATTAAAGAACTCGATCTTCCTCATGTTTTTCAGTGAAGATTGGTTTAAGACAACAATTAGGGGGCCAGTAACAAATTGAGCAAAATTAATAATGTTTGTGATCACCCTGTATCGTTAAGTAAACAAAATGAGCTGTAACTTTAGGATATGTTAACATAGACCCAGTTCAATTTGTGGATGAATTTGTGTGATGATAGCATGTTAAATAAAGGAGCTATAAGCATTTATTTTAAAACTAAAAAAAAAATAAAAAAAAATCAACATGTTTAAAATCGACATTTATAATATATAGAGTTTGTAACGAAAATTATTCCCACTTTCAGGTAAGTTGGAAAAACACTTTTAAAACAATATACTGCAATCGGAATACAAATATCTTAATAAATATCTCATGAAATATGAACATTTTTATGAAAAACATTTTTACTGTGCATGTGCGAAAGGCAAAACATTTTTTATTGCATAGGTTGAAAGCTAGATGTATTGGGCAACTTTTATCAAAAGTGCATTTGAATAGAATAAAAATTAAGTGAATTGTAGGAAAAAGATAGATATTTTCCAAAAGTTGAAATTTCTTAAGGGGTTTTTCCACATGCCGCGTAATTAATTTAAAAATCCAATTATTTCAACCACACTCCAAATGTACTTTTTTGTGAAAAATCCCTTATAAACTTGCAACTCTAACATATTTTTGTTTATTTACTATGATTTGTGAGATCATAAGGGGTTTTTCCCCAAAAACAACCTTTGGAAAGTGGTTGAAATAATTGGATCTACAAATTAATTACACGGCATGTGAAAAACCCCTTAAGAAATTTCAACTTTTGGAAAATATCTAAAATCTAGCTCATTCTTTTTTGTACAATTCATTTAATTTTTATTCTATTCAAATGCACTTTTGATAAAAGTTGCCCAATACATCTAGCTTTCAACCTATGCAATAAAAAATGTTTTACTTTTCACACATGCGCAGTAAAAACATTTTTCATAAAAATGTTCATGTTTCATGAGATATTTAAGATATTTGTATTCCGATTGCAGTATGTTGTTTAAAAAGTGTTTTTCCAACTTATTTGAAAGTGGGAATAATTTTCATTAAAAACTCTGTATATTATAAATAAAAAAACATGTTGATTTTTTTTTGGAGTTTTAAAATAAATGCTTATATCTCCCTTATTTAACATGCTATCATCACACAAATTCATCCACAAATTGAACTGGGTCTATGTTAACATATCCTAAAGTTACAGCTCATTTTGTTTACTTAACGATACAGGGTGATCACAAACATTATTAATTTTGCTCAATTTGTTACCGGCCCCCTAATTGTTGTCTTAACCAATCTTCACTGAAAAACACGAGGAAGACCCGGTTCTTTAAATACCCAATGTTTGAAAACATTTCATTGAGAGATAAGTTTTTAATTTGAAAAAAAAAAAAAAAAAAAACTGATCGTTTGCAAATCTTGTTAAACTTTTAAACAGGGGTGTATAATGGTTAATATAGAAGAACACACAAGAGTTTTGATATGTTGTAGTCTATGATCAGAATCTTTAAAAGTACACATTGATATCTTTATATTATATTAAACCAGGGACGTAGCTACAATGGGTGACACCTGGGGCGGTTATAAACGTTGTCACCCTTTACATGGTTATATATATGTAATATTGTTTTTAGGATGATAAAGTGCTGAATAAACGCAACTTGCAGTTTCTTGTGGTTAGAGGATGCATAATAATTAATCCTGGCAATCTGGACCTCAGCTAAGTTGTCAATCGTTAAGTTAATAGCCAATAATGAGACGAAGGAGTAGTGTGATTTCTTGTCAAAAATGCCGGTATTTAAGAGAAAATGCACATAGAGGAGCTCTCTTCTTCTTGTGTGCTCTTGCTTAGTAAAACCACGTCAAAATAAAGGCCCCGAGAGGTCACGGCGATGTGTGATAGTCAGTCTCGGCTTAACTGCACTGCTTTCCACATGCCTTCAATCATGGATACTCTGTAAGATGTTCCGGATAGCCCAATAAATGCCTGTCTCATCTTTGGATTCATTACTGACTGAAAGCCTCTCTTCTTTATAGCTATTATGTGACCCAAAGTAAGAGGATAAGTCACACACACACACACACATATATGTAATATTGAATATTCAAATGTCTCTGTCAAATTGAAAAAAGCCATATTAAATATATTATTCATACTATTTTTTTAATTACTGTTATCTATTTTTTACAATCGTAAGTGATGGTAGTTACTCAAATGATGCAGCAAAGCCCAAAGGAATATTTATATACATAAGAGAAAACATAAGAATAGCAAAATAAAAAACAAAATGCTAATGTAAAATATGACTGGACAAAAATAAAATCTTAATTACGTCAAAAAAATATGATTCATTGCTCAATTTAAAAAAATAAAACTTTTGCCTTTAGGTAAATGGCTGTATGCCACTAAGAAAATAGATTAAAAAATAACATTAATAGCTTATTTATTTCTAATCTTGTTGTGGTAATACATCTATTTATCTATGAAGAAAGATGTATTATTTAAAAATGAGCCATGTATTTTAGAATTTTGTGGTATTTTAAAAATCTTTATTTCATTTTATATTGTAATTAAACATAGTTAAAATTAAAGAATGATTTACTCTATGAAATACAGTAATTTTTAAATGGATTTCATTGATGCAAAATTTGAAAGTACTTCTTCAAAATCTATATTCTAACTCTTTGGGGTTCAATTGCCATAACAGCAAGATTGCTTAACCAGTTGTTGCTTATAGTGGATGGCAAATAATTCTTGATAAATTTCAACTTACTAAAGCTTCTTACGCATAATGTGACAGATACACAAATAGTTAAAAATAGTTTTAACAACAAAACTAGATTTTGTAGTGATTCTAAAAAATTCCATGTGACAATAAAATTTAAAATTTCCAAAGCAAGTCAATCTTCAGGGCCGCCGCTAGGCATTAAGCAACTCAGGCAATGCCTGAGGGCGGCACTCGAATCATTAAATAAAGTACGAAAAATATATATATACATTTAAATTGGTATAAAAGACACCTCCCCTCCCATTCCCAATCCTTACAAAAGAGTCTAAATTGGTTGAGAAAACTGCTGCTAGTAAAATTCACCAATAAATCAAACAAAATGTGTGAAAAGGACGGCATGAGAAATGTGAAAGCACAAAGCTTTCCGCTTTGAATAAGAAACTATCTTTGTATGGGTTCGATATCCGATTCCGGATAGCGTACTAAACAGATACATTCTGAGAAAACTTTAATTGAGAGACTACAGATGAGTACGTTAGGACCGAGCCCTGTTGGTATGCAACAAAAAATCTATTACTGAACGGATATTGTTAATTTAAACAGAAATAAGGGATGTATGTAGTGTATGGAGTTCTACATAGGTGGTCTTAAGAAAAAGATAAAATTATTTAGAATCCATGTGTGTGAAAGAAAAATAAAACACTGAATTTGAGATACAACATTTTAAAGGAATCATTAAGCTTAAACTAAGCCCTTTTTACTTTCCTAACATACTATGTAAGGAAAGTATTGTAATCATGTCAAAGGTCTGACTATGAAATTTTAGTGTTTCTATACGCTTTAAGGTCCCTTGAGTTCATTTTTACTATTTTTACGATGATGTGTGTGGGAGTATACACGATAGCACCTAAACGCTTTGTAAATCACCATAACACGAATGGTAAAACACCGAACCCTATTGATTTTAGTGAATCTAGGTCTTGCGTCCAAACGCCTTATTCGTCTAAGCTGAAAATTTATACACATGTTATAAGTCATTACGCACAAACTGTATAAGTTTTCGTGAATCTAGTACTTAAAGACTTTCTACAGGGACACAAGGAAAAATTTTGTTATCATTATGGTATGGGCCCTTTTTTTTTTTTTTTTTTTTTTTTTTAAGTGCGATAGTGTCTAAATGCCTTACTCAGTTGAGCTGAAAATTTATACTCATACTATGTGTCACAGTCACACGAACTGCATAGATTTTGGTGAATTTAACACTTATAGATTTTTTACAGGAAAGGAACACAAAGAAATATTATTTATCATTAAGAGCTATTGTCTGAAATGAATTGTAAGTACAGTAGCGTAAAATTAAACTATGGAGATACACCCTATTGTAATTTTCACTTTTGTTTATTTAAGAATTTGTTTTACTTTAATTTATTTATACAACCGTTAATTACACTGGTCTACAGTGGTTCGGTAACAACGGTCAAATTATTATTTTTATTATTAATTCCAATTTTTATTTAAATATCTGCAAATAAAAAAGTCCCACCACGTCACATTTTTCTGTTAGAGTATCAGAAAATGGCAATTTTCACAATTTTTTTTTATCATTTTCACAGTATCACAGGTGGTAACCCTTCCTGCTGGCAACCCAGAGTTCTGGTAACTCAGAGTCCAGGCAATCCATGTTTGTTCCATTTTTTTTTGTTAAAGTATCAGAAAATGGCAAATTTCCCTATTTTTTTATGATTTTTACAATACAGTCGACAGCAAAAGTATCCGAGCATTAGCCAATAATTCCGATATCAAAAAGGTACATTTAATACTATTTTGTTAAATAAATCCTTGTCGAATCATGTTCTTAGACTGTCTAAGAACATGACTCGACCAGGATTTATTTAACAAAGCAGTATTAAGTGTACTCTTTTTAGACAGGAATTATTGCTAGTGCTCAGATACTTTTGCTGCCGACTGTATCACACATGGTAAATTTCGTGCTATCAACCCTGCCTCCTGGCCATCCTCTGCTGGCAACCCCTGTTTGGCAACCCTGTATTCGTACCTCATTTTTTTTTTTTTTTCCTGGTATTCTAGTTAATAGACATTCTTTGTTTAGTATGATTGTGCTGTTTTATAGTTAAAGTTTCATGTTCAAAATCGCAAGTTTTCAGTGTAGAACATGTAAAACCGTACCCGATAAGTTTTGCTATATTTGTGAACAATTCATATTAAAATCACAAGGTAGACATTTAACACAAGACATAAAAAAGCCTATTTTTGTACTTTGGTTTTAAAGTAACATATAATAACTATTCAATCATTTAGTGTATTTTCCATGTGTTTATGTTCAACTTAGTCTACAATATGTATATTTTCTCCATATTAACAGTATTCCATGCTAAATTAATAATATTGATAGTAATAATGCATGACTTCTAAAGACTTTTGTATATTGCTTCCTGTACAGATTAAATAATCATAACAACAACAACAACAAAAAAACTGTACGTGTTACAGATTTTTCACTACTATTTTTGAATTCTGCACTACAAAATTAGTTGAAAATAGTTAATTTCATTTCTGTTACCCGCCCCCCCTACCCCCATTTTTTTTTTTTTTGTCGACTAGTGTTATTTAATGTTTGGAAAATCGAGTGGAGTCACTCCAGATTTTTTTATGCATTATCTACAATATCTAAAATTTTATTCTTAAAAAAAAAAAAATAATAATAATAAATAAATAAATAAAAAATAAAAGGAATAGAATGGAATTTTATATTAATTTAATTAAAACTATACTTAAAATTTATGCAAATTGGATATTAGCCCTCCAGCAGCAAAGCAGTTTTGCACTCAAAGTTGATAGAGGTGAAGTGCCGAGTTCCATCCCAGGTCGCGCTCGTCTACCTGGCCTTTCGAAGTTTTCCATGGTTTTCTTCGAGATTTGCATAAATACGGACTAGGACCCCTTAGAAAGACCTCCACGGAGGGCACCCCCCCCCTAGGCTTATGACCCTAGTTTTCTATTTGTTTACAAACCTGTGTAAAGGTTTGTGTGACTAAATTAATTTAAATTAAATCAATTTTTTATGCAATGTTTGATCAGTCAACTTAAAATTGCGGATTTTAAAAAAAGTGATAACACGCGAAAGTGGGGAGAGGGGGGGGGATGCTGAATTTTTTAGAATAAAACTAAAAGAAGACAGTGGATTTTTTCAATATTTGATTTTCTTACGGTCTTACGTACACTTAATTTCGTTACACCAAAGTCTCAGTGACTAAGAAAGAGTTACCATTGACTAAAATGGAGTTACCATTATAAAAATTTTGACTGACTGAAAATTTCAAGCTATAAAAATTCGTCTAAGCAAAATTTCAGCGTATGAAGGAGCGGCAAATTGAAGGTTGCCTGAGGGCAGCAGAACACCTAGCGACGGGCCTGTCAATCTTAGATTTCTGAAATTTTCAAATCGGTCTCCCTCTCAAATATCTCCTTAATTTGGAAATTTCCAGCAAAAGTTCTATTTCATTTACTTTGTTATACAAAGAAGTTAATTTATCAGTAATATTTTTATTTTTTCATCTGATGAAAGTAAATTTTTGGCTTTTACTGTTTCGAATCTTTCAGAAACTCTCTCAACTGATTTTCTTCTATATTTTGGTGTAAAATCGCGCAAGACATTCCAACATACAATCTTTTTAGTTTTCAGCTTGTAGACTGAGGCCTTTATCGCTAGCTTTCTTCTTTAAAATTTTTTTTTTCTTTCAGCAAGTTCTGTAGTTGTTTCATTTTGTTCACAGATTTTTAATGCTCTTTGAATTGCATTTTTAACAATACCATTCCAATTTTCATCAATAAATAAGTGAAGCTTTCCAATTTTATCAATGTTGTCAATTTTAACAAGTTGTAAGGTGACAGTTTTGGTTTGCATGGCATTTTTTTGTCATTTACTTTTTTTAAATACGTCATTCCAAAATAAAAGATAACTAAGGATAATAAAATTAAGAGTGGCAGGCAGTAGATTTTGTGCAGCATCTTATGTATCTAAATTTCCTTTAATGTCACACAATTTTTCTATTGCTGCAACATCATCACGAAACTTCTCTGTCATTATTTTCACAGCAGCATAATGACCACTCTAACATTTAACAAGTTGTGGAAAGTCTTCTGGAAACTCCTCTGTGTTTAATTAACACTTCCCATTAACTAGTGATCACTAGTCATAGAAGAAAGAAATACTGCTTCTAGTGTTCCAAAAAAAATGTGACACAAGATATTTGTTCTGCAAAAGAGTTTTGACCACATAAGATTAAAGAATAATTAACACATAAAAAAAAAAAAAACTTTTGTTTTTTGACTTTATGATTTTCTTGATTTCTGAACAAATGCTGCTCATAATAATGGCAATATCATAGCCTTGGGAACGACATTGCATGATGTTTAAACCATCATTTTCTAGTTTTTTTTAGTAATATCATCGCTGAGTTCAGCAGCCTTCTTACTTTTATTATAAAAAATTCTGAAAATGCTTCTTTTATTTTAACTTTTCTTTCTTTTATATACACAAAACAAAGCCCTTGACACATTTAATCTGTGTGTGAAATATCTAGTGTACTGTCAAACATCATACCAAATATACAGATGATTTTATTACTTCAATAACTTTACTTTTTATATGATTTTACAGGACATTTATAGATTCATTTTGTATTATTGGAGAGAGGTAAGATATTTTCAATGCAGGATGTAAACTCATAAGATGTTCCTTTACCACAATATCATATTTTGAAAGCAATTCAACTAATATCTGAAAATGACTTTTATTAGTAGAGTTCCTGATTTCTTCATGATCACAAAATATCAAGTTTTGCTTCTTTAAAAATAAAGTAATAATAGCTAAAACACTTATTAATAAAACTTTCCATTTCCCTTTTTTATGGCATCTACTAACGGTATTGCTATGTAATCTATCATTGAATTAAATGTTAATCCTGTTTCCAATATTTTCCACTTTTCAAGATTTCCTATTATGTTAATAACTTGTGACCTTATGATGATCCCCTTTAGGATTTAATTTCCACCATTTACAAAATTCATTTACAAATGCAGTCTTCGTGCCGTACAAGATGAAGCAAATAAGCAGTGTTGCCAGATTTTGCTACTTTTTCATTCAATAGTCACCAATAATTCTGAGAAGTGATATTTGATATACATAATAAATGAATAATCTTTGAAGCAATTAGACAAAAATTACATTTAAAATTTAGTGGTGGATAATGAATAAAAAAGTCACAAAATCTAGAAATGCTGTAAACATGCTGTGACAAAAGCAATACAACCTGTTAATAATTGGTGAATAAATCATCTATAATGGAAATTTTTTTCACAGTCAGCCATTTTCTTAAATACCATTCTTTTGTAAAATGTCTAAAATCTCCTTTGGAAACTGACCTGTTCCTCATCAAAGTAGCAGAAGGTCAGTCCAAGCAGAGTTACTCTTGCAAACAGGTTTTTACTACCTGCTTTCCTTAGAAGGAATTTCAAAACCCCCATCTCTATAGGAGTCAAGCATCAAAATCAACATTCACACCAAAATTTGTAACATTATCTCCCATAGAATCACCACAACTGTGTTGAGTCATTGAGTGAGTGGATGTATTCTTTTAATATGTCTAGATAAATCAGTGGCGGCTCGTGCACCGGAAATTGGTGAAGAGGCACACAGTATTTTATGCTGTATTCATTTATAGAATATAAATTTACATTTAAATAAGTATTTTTAGTTAATTTTAGTTAAAACCATGCTTAATAAAAATTATGATTAAAAATACTAAATATTATTTTTGAGCTCTTCGCCTATTTTCGGTTCACAAGCCGCCACTAAGATAAATAAGTGCATTAAATATATAAAAAAATCAAGCTAATAACGACAGTTTTATAAAATTGATAAAATTACCAATTGACGAGTCACAAAAACTACTCACTGTCCTGCCACAGAAATCTCTAATTTACTCAAACAGGTGACACAGGCTCTGATTTTCCATTAAGTCAATTAGGTTGTACGGGATAGCCCCTTCAATTTTTAAACGATCCCTTCAATTTTTATTTACAAAAATACAGATACATATATAGTAGTACCTCCAATTAAGGAACACCCAAGAGACTGGACATTCTGTCCCTTAAATAGAGGTGTCCCTTATTCAGAGGTATGAACATACCTCTGAATGGTATACCACCATTGAATACCATCTGAATACCACCGCCACTTTGGAATGTAGGAAAAGAGGGGAAAAAAAGCTAAAAAGTTCATAGAGACAGCATGGGAAGAAAACCAAAAAAACTCACATTGTCAAGTGTGTTTAAAAAAAAAAAAAAAAGAAAAAAAAAAACAGGCTCCCACCGGAAGTAATAAGGGGACAAAATTCACTAGAAAAATACATCGAAGAGCGGGAATCGGGCGGGCTGGGGCATGGGTCCTATCGTCCAGGATTAATACGTCTCGCTTATATGTGTATGAGCATACATGGTATGTAATAAGTACAAAACTTTGAATACACACCATTGTGTTTATTCAAAGTTTTGTAATGTGTTGCTTTTTTATAACATAGTACATAAGTCAAACTTTCCTTAAGAAATTTAATTTAAATAGAAATACAGGTAACATCAAACTTTAGACTCAGCATGCAGTGTAACATAGAACCCATTTTAAAATGAATTTTTTAAATTTTTCATACAGAATACATAAATCTCTCAATAAATGAAATAACTAAAATTATGAAAGAAACTGAGAAAAAATTTATTTGAAATAATCAGTATTTTTATTTATTTATTTATTTTTTTTTAAACAAACATGTACATCACAAAACCATTTTTTTCTCAAATGGATATTAAACACACTTATAATTTTAAAACTTTCCCAATCACCATTATTTAAATGATTTTTTTTTTTAGTTGTGAAGTGTATTTTAGGGCATCTTCATAGCTTTGGAATTCCCACTTTTTTTCCTGTATATCCTCTTCTTCCCTATTCTCTTCTTCTTCTAAGAATTTTTCTAAGCATTTTTTTCAATGCTTTCATGATCTACAGATGACATCAAAGCTCTGGAATCCTCATTTGTCTCATCAGTGCACAAATTTTCATAACACAGAGATATTCATTTAGTTTAACATTTAGGCAACTTATTTCAGGAAGTTCAGTTCAGACAATTCTTTTTCTTCAAAGTTTTTATCAGACAGATGTATCAAAACCTGCTTTTAAACTTTAGGATACACATTTAACAGCTGTAGTAGGCTTAGCCATAGTATTGTTTCCAAAACAATGACACAAGTATGTTGCAAATTTATCACTGTTTTCAGATGTAGCTTGTGAAATTTCATGTTACAGAAAAAAAATTCTGTGTTGAACCTTAAAGCTCCAGTTTATTCTTTAATGTAAAATTTGCAGTAATGACGTTGCATTTGATGGAAAGAATGCTAATTTCACAAATTTAAATTTTAAATTGGTTGGTTGCGATGATGTGTTATCAAGAAAAAGCTAAATTATCTTTTTTTTTTTTTTTTTTTAACATTCTTTCATCTAAATCTATCAGTCATTCTAACATAATGTCTTGAGTTATCCATGACTTTTTATTGGAATACAAGTGTACTGATAAACCTTTTGAGTTAATGTTTTTGAAGCATCTAGGTTTCTTGGCCTTCCCAATGACAAGTAGTTGCTTGAATTCTTTTTCTATGTTACAACAAAATAACACAGTCAGGGGTTGCAGGTAATGGCCTGGCTGTTTCTTCCTGTATTCTTCCCTTTTCTGCACTGAAAACTATTCTTCAAAATAGAAAATTTAATAAATTTTACTCTTTTATGTTTTCTTTATCACAAAATCTACCACACATTTGAAAATTGTTGATTTGATAAAGTCTCAAAATTTACATTTTTGAATTTTTGAGTGTCCCTTAGCCAGAGGTAATCACATTAAGGTTCCTATTTAAAGGGACTGGGACAAGAGAAATCGTCCCTTACGGGAAATTTCACTGTATATTTATTTTGCTAAAAATGTCACCTTTCTTGAGAGTAGTTTTCTACACCCATTCAAACTTTCTTAAATAATTTCAAAACTATAACATTCCAAACTTATCAATCTGTATCACTCAATCCAATGTGATATGTCAAAACAGAAATTTAACGAACCTGTGTTTTAGAAGGCCCACCAGCCTATTTGTGTTATGCCTTACCTATAGTTCAGAATTTTTTTTATATTGGGCCCTGAATACACAGCTTTTGTTTGTTCACTGGTGTATTGTGTATTTAAAAATCAAATGCCTATTCAGAATTGAAAATAAAGAAAAAATTATCAGGTTCCATTAGAATTTCAATAATTTTGACTTTCTTTTGTGCTAAGCTTGATGTGGAATAAATCAAATCGATAAGTTTTTGTTATTTATTTTACTTATGTTACTCTATTTCATGTAAAATCTTATCACTGCTTGTAGAGTGAAGTAAGTTTATGTTTTAGGTTGAAAAATTCATTTTACATTCCATTTTTTGTATTTGTTAAATATTTGTACAAAAACACTCATGAGACTTTGTTCAAATTGATCGAGTGTCACTTAAGGGTAGACCCCCCCCCCCTCTCTTCTAGCTATGCCACTGCATTAAACATAAAGAAATTCATACGTTTTTTTAAATGCACAAGAACATGTTTCCCATAAAAATTGGTGTGGAGAGCATTAGTATTTTGTATACAGTCACACAAAACAATTTGGTTATATTGCAGACTATCAGTAGAAATGCTTGAAAATGAATTTTAACTTGTGTTAGCCAATATTCTTTTTTTAGCTGTTTAGCAGTTTTTTACCATATCTGTTTAACAATTCATAAAATCAGTGCTAAGTAAAGTAGGAATATAAAGAAATATTTTTTTTAAATCTATGAATATTCAGTAATCATATTTCCTAAAAAAAAAAAAAAAATTTTTTTCAAAAATTTGTCACATTAACCATTTATTTTAACTATTGAGAGATGGAAAAAGCTATTTATAATGGTTAAAAGGTTAATTTATTAAATTTTAGTGTGCCATGTTGCATGTATGAAATATAGGCAATGCACAGGGTTACTTAAATACTGTCACATACACTAAGGACAAAAAAAAAAAAAAAAAAGCTGCACTAGAGAAAACTTGACTTATACCTTTTGTGTTTGTAATAACTTAAAAACTAATAATTGAAACAAATAAACTGTTATGTTTGTTTAATATAGAAGTCATAACATGATACCGACGTACATTTTTGATTTAATAATTCGTTTTATTACACTCTACAAAGTATTTAATAAAAATCTACATGAATTTTTCTTTTTAAACATAATATAATAAACATATACTTTGTATTCTATTATGATTTATTATATGAAATAAACGTTATCTTTTAATGTATAAAATAAAACTATTTATTTGTTAGATCTAATTAATTACTTAATAAAAATATGTATTCTGCCTTGGATAATTCCCCTCTATATGGAATTACTACTTTAGTGCACAATAAAATAGTATTTTGCAGTTGTTTAACATGAAACTCTGAAGTTTCACTGTGCCAAATATCATAAATAATTTTTTCTAGTTCTTGCAAAGTTGTAGGCTACAAATTTCAAATCCCCACCCCCTTTATAGACTAAACATTTTTGAGTTGATTGAGATTAGGACTATTTTCAGATCTAGTAAAGAAGAAATTCTATGATATTCTTTGTGGGATTTAACATTAAGTAAAAAAAGTTATGATAACTTACAAAATTATAGATGCTCATGGGAATGGATTAGTAATTTTAACAACTTGAATCAAATAAACGTACCACAGGTGCATTGTAACAAGGTGCATTATCATCTTGAAATTCTGATTGTACTAAAGTCTCAAATACCTCCAAAATAGTCAGTCAGGCATTAAATTTAATGGCTGAGTTTTATTTAGGGTTAATTTATCCCTTGAACATGAAAATTTGCCTGATTCATTGAAAAATTTTGTATTTTTTTATCATAATGTATGAAGAATGTGTCACTATTTTAAAAGTGCGATTTTCATTAAGTCGGTCACATTTTCGTCATCAGACCTGCTTGAAATAAGTTAAACTTGACAAATCAGAGAGAACCATTTCAGCCCAATAATTAACTGATCATTTTTTAATTTTTTACCCTCTAAAGTCTTGCTTTCCTAATTCTTTTCTTTAAGAATGGATTTTTTCAGATTTTCTGGCACTTAAACTAGCTTTGGTTAATTGTTGTTGCCCTGTATTTAAAGAAATTATGTCCCTAAATACTTTTTCTGAATCCCTTCTATGTTCTAAATGTAATAAAAACTGATTTTTTAAGCACTGGCTTTTTAATTAGCAGTCATCTCGATTGTATGAGCAACGTTTCCACCTAGCGGCAAATTTCCAGTTTAAAAGGCCAAAAAAATTTATGTCTCGCTAAAAACCAGCTCACCAATATTTTGTTAACATTTAATCATTTTGAGATCCCACGTATTAAAATATTTTTTTGATTTTTACTCTAAAGTTAATATATTTGTGGTATCGTTATTTACATTATTCTTGCCATTTTTAAAATACTTTCTAAGATTATAATTTTTTGAACAATTGCATCTTGTTTTTAGTACTTATGGCTCAATCCTAAATTGTACATGGGACACAACGTAATAAAATCTGTTTGAAAATTTACTTTTAAAACAATAAAATTGGCGATTGCAGAAAGAGAAATGGAAATTACTCAAGTGCATTTTTTTTCTCCCTTAGTGTACATTCCTTTCTACTTAATTAAATTTTATATGAATGCTTTTTTAACTTATGTTGCGTATTACTGCAGATGCTTTCACTTTGGCTATACTGTTTTAAGTATGAGCATATTTTTAATGCTTGATTCAGATAAAAAATGTTTTCTGCTAGCACTATTTTAAAGATAGTGAGAGAATTTTTTTTACATAATACAGTGGTTTTCAAAAATCTAGTAAAGGAAAATTCTTGATTTTATAAATCTACTAGCTTTACTGTAATTTTATATTTATACATTTTATTATTTTGAGGTTTTTAATTTAATTTATTTAGTATTATATAGAGGAAAAAAAAAATATTCTAAAGAATGAATTCATAAAATTGCTATTCTTGGTATCGTAAAATCATACACTAATTTAATTAATATTGCTGATAAACACAGATCTACAAAGAAAATGTTGGCAAAATTTGATTTGATAATTTCAGCTGATACGTAATGTTATGAAAAACTTGTCGACTTTCTTGTGAGGAAGTACTTTGTAAAGAAACAGGCAGGTTGTAGTTGATGAATACTCTTTATTCAGTGTAACTCCTCTAATCAGTACAACAAAATTGTGATTACAATGAATATTCTCAAAACAGTCCAATAATACTGTTGGTAATTCATCGAATATTTCAGTAGTAGTCAAATAAAGCTGTCGCTTGTACCCCAAAAATCATTATTCGACAAATATTCTAGAACAGTCCAAGTAAAGAGGAGCAAAGCAAATATTGTCAAATACTCCAGAGCAAAAATTTTCACTAGCTTATGAAACAAGCTTAATCGCTTGGAGCACAGTCTCCAAAGTGCAGTCACTCAGAATAACTCTCTGAACAACACTGACTCGCAATGACTTTCACTCTCTCTCGCAGAAGTCGACTCACTCCTATTTGTACCTTTTGACGATGGTATTTGGTTGTAGATCTAGCCAGAATCCTATGGAAAGTTCTAGATCCTGGATCCTGTGCATAATACAGTTTTGATCATTGAGAACCTTAAACTACTATTTTTTGCCAAATTTGGTTGCCAAGTCACCAAATTCATCGCCAAGTTTATCAACAAGACTGACCTCACTGAAAGTGAATGAACTGCCTCTTTTTTTTTTTAATTACTAATTTTTGCTATTGACAAAAACTTTTTTTTTTTTTTTTTTTTGTGGTACTTTCATGCAATTACAAAAAAAAAGTTGGTAGACATTTTTATTATTAAGATGCCTGCCTACCTTTAAAATGCAATTTCCGGTCAAAACTCCGATTTTCTATTTTTGGGTTAGTATTAAAGGTTACATTTTAGCTTTCTAAATCAGTTTGAATTTTGTTTCTATCTTGCTTAGAACTCGAGTTACAGGCATTTTAATATTAGCCAGTTTTTTAAACCGTAAGTGACCGGAAATGACTTGTAAATGTTTGTTTACGTAAATGTTTTACTCAATATAAGCATCAAAATTTTTTACTAAATATAAAATGAATTTAAAAAAGAAAATAAAAGCTTTGTAATAAATCAGGAACTTATTAAAATTATTTTTTGTTTAATAGGTAAAATCTTGTTTTTAAATTTGTTTTCTGCTTTTTCTCAAAATGAGATTTTTAGCATTTTGCTTTATCCTAAAACATCATAACTCCAAAAGTTATAATAAACGGCAGCCATTATTTCTATTGTCTTGTATTACTTTGGTGTTACTTTTTTAATCATTTACATAATTTCAGCTCGGTAAATTATCATATGGGAGATTGTTTAGTGATAAATTGCTATAACAACTCAAGAAAAGAACATAAAATGTTCAGATTTCCATAACATAATTTAGGAAGAATAAAACAATATAACTTTTATTTACTTATACTTTTCTCTGTGTTTTTCACATTTTCAAATGTCAAAATACAAAGAATGTGCTATTTTAATCATAATATTTATGTTAATAACCATAAATTAATTAAAGAAGACCTTTTATTACTGTGCGTTTGAGTTTTGGCGATATTTTCTGGGGTCGCCAAAGTTGTTTCATTTCCGTGTCGTAATTACATTTATTTTAAGGTTCGTTTTTTTTTAAATGAATAGTATGTGCTAGAAATAGCAGAAAAAGTAAGTAAATGAATAAAGATTTTCCACTATTAAACAATAAGCTCTTTTTTTTTTTTTTTTTTCTTCAAAAAGTTGATTTTTATTTGAAACAGACAGAAATAGTCAGAACAGCACATCTTATTCATAGTACATCCACATAATATCCTGAGGATGAAAAAACATACCAAGAATGTACTGTGTATAAATGTGCTGTTAGGGATATTATACTTGTTGCTTATTGCTCTTGACCGATCATAGCTTCAGATCAAGATTTCTTAAAATCTTTAGTTAAGCGATAGGGACGCCAAGCAGGAATGCTGCCCTCATCCGAGGCCACAAAATGGCGGCGATGCGTCAGCCTATATATTTTATTTAAGGGGCTCTACTCAAACCATTGTAATTGTTTCCCTCGAATTCCTAATAAATTTAATTTCTACAGAAGTAAAATGTGATTAACTGAATCAAAAACTTTTGATATGTCTCTATAAATTGCTACAGTTTTTAAACTATTGTCAATATTGTTAAAAATAGAACCGGAAAATTCAGCAAGTGCGCTTTCTGTACTATAATCTTTTCTGAAACCATATTGATTTTTTGAAATGAAATTTATTGTATCTAAAAATTAAACAAGTCTAGATCGCATAATTTTTTCAATATTTTTTTTAAAAACTGGAAGAATTGAAATAGGTCGATGTTGTTGTTGTCTTGTCCAAGAAGTTAGTTCAGAGGAGTCCAATAGAACCAAAGGTATCCAGGACAGCCGTAGCAACATCAACGACCCTTGAAGAATAGAGGAGTTGATGCGAGGGAGCTAGATGGATACTGAAGAGCTTGGCCAATATAGCAGGACAGTCGAAAAGGTGGCCAGGAGAAAGTTGAATGTCAGTACAGTGAGGGCAGTAGATATAACTTCGTTGACCATCAGGGGAAATTTTCATTCCCCTGAAGTGCTTTGTCCTCAGCCTGGCAATAGTAGAAGAAATTGCAGGGTTACAATTTAGGACAGGAATAGAATTCCAAAAAGCAAGTCTTGCTTTTGCCTCCAAGGCAGTTGCACGTGTTTGCACCTGATGAAGAAAGGCTACGTCCTTTCGAAACCGGTTGTGCTGATTTAAAATTTATGGTGTGTGAAGAAGTTTTTAGTTCTTTCTATTGACTGTACGCCAGTTTTTGAATTTATTTTTGGTATTAGTATGAGTTGCAACATTTATAAAATGATGATTAAATTTATTTACAAGTAACTTAATATCATTTTCATTGGGATAAACTGTCTTCTTAGTTTTGTTTAAAATATTATTCACTAATTTCCACTGATTATTCTGATTGCCCGTACATTCGAAAAATTCATTTAAATAATAAGCATGTTTTACCCCTTTAATTTCTGATTTTAAAATTTTTACTGCATCTTTATAAGATTTTTTAATGTTTATATTGTAAGGATATTTCTTAAACTTTTTTTATAGAGTTTTTCTTTTTCATTTATCATATTTAAAAGTGTTTTATCAATCCAAGAGTTTGAATGATATCTTTTGTTATGTGAAACTTAAAAATCTCTCCTGAAATTTATTATAGAATTTGAAGCAAAATCTAAAAGTTCTGTATATTGACCGTTGAAATTAAGATTTTTAAAGTCATTTGAATTCAGAAGGCAATCAAATTTATTGTAATCAACAAAAGCAGTTTTTGAACTTAAAATTCCAGGAGACATTTTCTTATTTTCTTTGTAATTAGTTATTCTACAAATTGTCGGATAGTAACCAGTAATGCTACTAACTAGATAACCTGATTTAACTAAAAATTTACAAGAACATCTGATAAAAACATGATCAATACAAGTTGCAGTTTCATGTGTTATTCTAGTTGGATCATTAATATATGACTTGAAACCATACGTGCATAAACGATCAATATAAGAATTACTATCAAAGTTATTCAAAAGCAAATCAATATTTAAATCACCAAGCAAAATTACATTTTAAAATTTACAATCCTTCAAAATTATGTCAGTCTTTTTCATTTTTATATATTTATTTTTGTTTTACAAGTCCACAGATATGTTTTCAGATAAAAATAATCCAAATTTTCGAACAGGATAATTTCAGATGGTTTTTATTCTTTTTTAACGAGGTTCACGTAAGTTACGGAGAGGACACGTAGCAATAAGAACACGTACTCGTAACAATGAGAAAAATGTGCAATTTTCTCGAAATTTTGCTGGTGTGACCACCATTACACACGCTATGTGTACATATTACAAAAAATATTAAGCAGACAGGGCCGGATTAACTAACAGGCTGACGGGGCTGTACATTTTGAAGAAAAAAAAAACTTTTTAAAAATATATTTTTTAGTAAAACAATGAGGAATATTTTTCGGGGATATAAACAAGGTTCCAATAAATAACCAACTAATACTGATTTATAATTTCATATAATGTAATTTTAAGCGTTGAAATTGCTTATTTTTTTCTGATGTATACAGAAGAGCAAGGGGCTGAAAATACACTGGCCTCTGGATCAACTTTTGGCCTGATCGGGCTGTGTAAGCAAATATTTTATGAATGAAAATTATGTAAGCAAACACTATAAATTGAAAAAATACACATAACGTATAAGAAAAGTTTTCAACGTGTAGAAAACCAAAAGGAATAATCAAACTGCAAATATTTCAATATCTAGTGTCCCGTCTCCTGTTAATTTTTTACTTATAACTTGCTTCAGGTCGAAGTAAACTAGCATGATCCTTCATCAGGCGAAGAAAGTAGGTACGAGTGATCATAAACACGGCAATAAAGAACCTATTTTTTTAATGTTCTTGTGCGTTGCTGCTTGCATAATGCGTTCGCGCCTAGAATTTTTCACCTGATAAAGAGTAGTTCTTAATTATTTCGATCTATAATAATTGTAAAAGCATTTTTCCATTTTATCGTGTTTGTTTATAAAGTTTTCATGCATTATCATTTAACATCAGTATTGCAGAACATTTATCTGGAAGCAGATAATTGTTTTAATTATTTGATTTATATAAGAACAGAGACTAGATGGACTATTAAAACAACTTTTTACTCGAAAATTATATTAATATCTTTTTTCGATTAATCATAATCATATAGCGTGCACAAGATTGCAATTAGCTTTATTTTTATGCTCAAATATTTCCTTATGAGTATATGTTTGGCTTGAGGCTGATGTAACGTTGTCAATGTATAAACGGCATAAATAATTTCGGAATTACATGCGTATTATCTGAACTAGGCGCAGGGCTTGACGAAAACAAGGGCATCGAGGGTAAATATCCGTGCCTCCGTGACGAAATGGCCCCCAAGCGAAATGTAAAATTAACTTCGATGCCCTTTTTTGGTTTTAAGTTTAAGTAAACAAATGTAATTTACCCTTTCCAAAAAGTCTCTGTTATAGGCACCAGTTCGGATAAGTTGGGCAGTAACTAGGCATTAATACTTATAGTTATTAATTTCTTTCGCTATAAAGATGAAAATAATTTTTCATTTACGTTGCTAGTTTTCACCGTGGATTTTCGATGACATCACGATTTTTTATACTCATGTAAATAATTGATTTAAGTACATTTATACAAAAGAAACAAAATCATTTGTTGCTGTATGAAAAAACAAGACAAATTACGAATAATTACTTGCCGATGATGATTACGCACTGAAAGTGTCCGTAATCTGAAGATTTATTGATATATAACATTATAAATTAGAATCTCAAGTGTATTTCATCATATTTATTATTTAAAATTTTCGTCGGTCAATAGATGGCAGCAGTAAATCACTTTTTACAAATTTAGAGAATAGGCGTGTTTGAAAGACAGAATATTGTGTTAGAAATCGCCACCGCTATGTTACAGATGGAGTGGTATGGGAGAGGGATATCGTACTAAAATTTTGGAAGAAGGGTTCGAGGATTTTAGCTTTTTATTTCTCTCTCTCTCTCTCTCTCTCTCTCTTCTGTTTTTTTTTTTTTTTTTTTTTTTTTGAGGGAATGGGAGTAGACTGGTATTGTTGTTGGTGTTGGGATTAAGGTCGACTGTTTTCGCTAGAGACGCCCAGGTAAACCGATTTTCGCGGGGGTCTTTCTAAGGGGTAATAGTCCGAAAATTTCGACACATGTATTATAGAAGTGTGTGTATTTGGACTAAGGCTAATTGACTAAAAGAGGGTCCAAATCCTAAGTTTGAGTGGTATGACCTTTGCAGGGTCTAAAGGGTCCTAATGCTACATAGGTTTAAACCTGGCACTTCACGCCTAGTAATTTCGAGATCAGAACTTCTCGGTCACTGGGGTTGAGATATATCGGAGTCACATGTATTCGTAAATCATTTTTCAATTTTATATTGTATTTAAAATTTTTTTATTTTATTTATTATTGACTCAAGAGGTCATGACGCGGGTAATATCCACCCTTTTGTGATGGTGTATGGTTGTATGGTTTAAACCCAGCTGTCTACGTGTTGCTTGTGTGGAATGCCCTCATTTAAGGGTCGATCTAAGGTGTCCTTCCTAAATAGTATTCACACAAGTTTAAAAAAAAATTAAATAAATGAATAAATTTTCGAGCGGCTAGGTCTTTGTTGCCTTTCCTATGAATACACTCTGAAATGATTTGGTAAATGTATTTGGAAAAAATCAAGTGAAATACGCAGTGCGTCAAATAAGTTTTAAGACTCGTCCCAGAGGCAGGTTGTAAAGGCGCTGTCAGTGTAAATGCGCATGTGTCATAACGTCCATCGTCTGCTGGCACACGGCGAGCGTTCATTTCATTACAGAAGTGAATTTTTTTCATGTTGATCTTTTAATATGGAACAAAGAGCTGTAATTAAATTTAATTCAAAACTTGGTAAAAGTGCTCAGGGGCGCGCCGACCCGGTGTGCGAAGTGTGCGGCGCACACAGGCGCCAGTTTAAAAAAGGCGCCAGCCGAGAATAGATTATTTTGAAATATATATATATATATATATCAAAAACCGGATTTCATAATCCTAGTCTGAAGCCATGTGAGTAGTGTGGCCAAATAAGGCGCCTTTGAAACTGCATTGACAAAACTTGAGCTCAGAAACAGTTTTGGAGATTAATTGCGAGAGGGCGTGTTAAAAGTGGATTTACTTGGTGAGGATACGCCTACCCTCAGCAAAATTTTCGTTGTCTTTTTTAACATATCAAAATATCCCTTTGAAACTTAAAAGCGCACCTGAATCTCTTTCTTCCCTCTCCCTCTTCTGCCGAAAAAAGGCCATTGGGGCGAGTAAAAAGACAACGTAATTCGATTTCAAAAAAGAAGATTTAATAGATACAAGAATTTTATTTAGTTAGTTTGTGGGATGAGTTTAACGTCGCACTAGTGCTGCGCAATGGGTAATTGGCAACGACGCACCCCTAAAGATGGTCGTGAGACATACCATCACAACTTTGATCCTCTACAGAGACGCTGGCTCCGCTCCTCCCGCTTTGGTGACCCCACGAGGTATAATTCAGATGGGGAAATGGAGGGCATTGCGGCCATGACTGATTTTACGTGCTCCCGCCACCATTAGTGTACACGATGGTGTTTGGCCTGCTCGAATTCGAACCCGCAATTTTCCAATTACGAGATTGGTACTCTACCGATCGGGCGACCGAAACCCCGGAGGATTTTATTTAGAGTAGTTTCTTCTTCTTTGCAGCATCGATGTAATAATAGGTTATATTCTAGAGGTCTGCACGGGCCAGGCTTTCGACCCGAGCCCGGCCCGGTCCACGGGCCGGGTTCGGGTCGAAATTTTCAATTTGCTCTTGGGAAGAGCCGGGCTCGGGCTTAAAATTTTTTTGTAGGCTCGGGCTCAATATTTTTGTGTGCCCTCGGGCCGGACCTGGAGAAAATTTTAAGCCCGAGCTCGGCCTGGCCCGAATCTTTTTCTAGATTTCTCGTTAATCAACGAAAAAGGAAAATGATAAAATACTTTTTCAGTCATTTATTTTACATAATTTTACAGTCTGGTATGTCACATAAAATTTTTATTTGTTAAAAGTTGTCTGTAACTTCAATTTAATTGTCTATCAGCTTGTCTGTTCGTGATCTGATTTTCCCCAAATATTTTAAACATGTCTCGAAATTAATATACTTTATTTAAAGTAATATTAGATGGTTCCCATTTCAAAATAATATGGCTGTTATTACCAGTTTGCGTACATGTAACAAACAAAAGAAATTAGATACGTTACTGTATATAAGGCTTTGTTTTCTATGGTCTGTAGTGTTTCTGATGTATGAAGGCTATAAAAATCCTTCCTCTGTAACTTTTCCTCTAAGGCTTCTTTTTCTTTTCTCCGGGGCACTGGATGAAAGTAGAATCATTTTTAGCATGTGCAAAAGCATCTTTTCTATTGAATATGGTTGGATTAGCATTAAAGTTTTTTTTATCGGATCACGTGAAAGATTTGGATACATTACGGTATATAACAGGAAGTGGTTGAAAGTGTATTTTTAGTACTACTATTAACCATTTTAAATATCTTCCTATATTGTTTGAGAATGCTAATATTTTCGATTTGACTTTCTGTCTGTCTTCGTGCCTTTTGTACGTCTGTAATAATGAAATACTGTTTATATATAAATATCTTGTAAACATTCAGCAGTTTTGTTAGAGAACTTTCTATTGCTATATAAAACCTCTGCAAAATACATACTAAAAATCTTTTTCGTAGAAAGGCTTTTTTTTTTTTTTTTTTTGTAATTTTACATATTTTTGAATCGGGCCGGGCCCGGGCCAGAATATTTCGGCCCGTGCAGACCTCTATTCTATTCAATGAAGGTTTTCTTTAGAAAAATAGTATGTTATTATAGTTTAATTATTTTCTTCGTTTTCGGAATAAACATCGAAGATGCTCGAATTAGCTGGAAAGGGAAACGAAAAGGAAATCTATGCAAGAATTAAAGTTGAAGTTAGTTTAAAGATCGGAGGCTAAATAATTAACAAAAGTTATAAAAATATTTATAATTTCAAAATTCCCAGTTTTGGGGAAATTTCCAATTTTGTCTTGAATTCCCAGGGAAGAGAAACCCGGGTTTTTTCCGGGAAAAAACTGGGTGTTTTGAAAGCCTTGCATTTCTACATGGAGGATCAAAATTGTGATGGCATGTCTCCAGACCACCTGTAGGAGTGAGTCCCAGACCGTCACCAAATGCCCATTGTGCAGAAATAGTGCGACATAAAACCCAACCAACCAACCAACCTCTCTTTGCCTTCATAATTGTACCGCTTGTTTTTTAGACTCTCTGTAGAAGATTTTTCCCTTTCTGCAAGATGCCCTTTTTAATTGTTTCTTTTAAAATTTCATTTTATTTTATACATTTCTTTATTTCTTAGCTATTTAGTAAACTTATTATTATTAAGGTTCGAGATTCAGTTGAATTTCTGAATGATAATTATTCGTAAAACTTAAAAAAAAAAAAGTTAATATAGGGCGCCAAATAAAACTCTACACACAGGCGCCTGACAATGCTGGCGCGCCCCTGAAAGTGCTTCGGAAACATACCAACTCATGAAACAAGTTTACGGTGACTGTTGTTTAAGTAGATCAAATGTTTTTGTGCAGCACAAACGTTTTTTTGGACGGAAGAGATACGTTAGAAGATGATCAGTGTATTGGAAGACCAGTTTCATCTGGTTTTCTTCGAAACTTGAGTGAATAAGTGTTAGCCTTAAAAAGAACCACACGGAGTGTCTAGTATCCTAGTGCAGCCAATCGGCCTCAACCGCTACATCGCTACATGACCTTAACTATTTATTGCTAAGACATTTATTTATTGTTAAGATATCTTACCTCATTATTAATAATATTGTAGCTCATCTGGTGACCGAATGATTAGCGCTCTGACCTTCAGTTGCCAGATGTCAGATTCGAATCATGTTCGGAATCCACTTTAATCCGTAGGTCAAGATCTAATGAGCCTTCATGTGCAAAAAAATGATCGTCGAGAGATGCTTCAAACAAAATCAAACCGTTAAAATTATAATTACAGAAATTTATTTATAATTATTTCTTTTTCAAGCATTGAAACTCATATTACTTTATTTCTTCCGTTATTTTCCTCGTGAAAAAAAAGATTAACATATGAAAAATTTATTACAGCAACGACTGTTTTTGATATTTAAGCAAAATATTACTTCTTGAAATACAGTAGAACACAAGTCAATTATAACGGTATTTATTTTACCGTTAGTCTACATTTATCGTTGTAAATTAACCAAATAATGTATTATAGTTTTTATCCCTTGAATAAATATTAACCTCATAACTCGTACAGGTTCAATTCAATCAATGATTTGAGCGTAATTTGCATATGACTGTAAAGTGTAAAGCTGAAATATCGGTTGACGATTAAACAATTTTTAAAATTCACCAATTCTATTTCTCATGATTTATTACAATCACGTTGCAAATTTCAGGACATTATTCCGAATGGAAAAAAAAATGCTTGATCTTTTATAATGATGTATTGATGTCCTTTGTTTTAGGTCAACCCCGTAAAATTAATAGTTTCACGCTTATGCATTTTTAAGTGCACTTATCGGTTGAAATTTGAAGCGTTCTTTAAAAAACATCAAATGCGTTTCTTTGATTTATTTTATGCAGATACCAAATTTCACATTATTTTACGACTAAAAGCTATGCTAGATTATTATCATTGCTGTTACTTATTTTATGAAGTCCGTAAGCCCGTACAACCGCAGTTGCATGATGATTTAGAACATGATTAGGACACAATCATGCTGGTTTAAACATGACTTATAATTTTAAAAAGTTACGTTTTTTAGTGTTTGTAAATTATAAATTATCATCGCTTGCAATAAAGGTATGATGAAAGCAATAACCCAAAAGAAATAAAGAGTTGCTAGTAAAAAAGTATCTTTCCACCTTGCATTGTCTTTATAATTTGATGAAATATATAGTAAAACCTTTCTAAGAGGACTACCCTAGAGTCCTGCGCGGGTCGGGTTTTACCCGACCCGAACCCGACAGAGGAATTTTAAATCAACCCGAAACCCGACCCGAACCCGACAAAAAAATTTTCATCAACCCGAAACCCGACCCGAACCCGACAAAAAAAAATTCATCAACCCGAAAACCGACCCGAACCCGCATTAGAGAATTTTTCGCGACCCGAACCCGACCCGAAACCCGACTTATCTAACCCGAACCCGACCCGAAACCCGAAAAATAAATCAACATTACTTATTCATTTAAAAATCATGCAAAACAAGGTGAAATGATATAGCATGATATAAAATAAAGTAAAATTTCATTGTCACACAGTTTTAAATTATATAAAAAACTAGTATGTTGTGGCCATCACAAGGCATTCTTCTATATTTTTCTGTCAAATTAACTAAGTGCGAATAATTTATTAAAACTATTATTAAAAAGTTTAACGTGATGAATGCAAATAATTTTCATCTTAGGGAAATCTAACACTAAATATCCAAAGAGAGACAGTTTTATCGTCTATAAATAACTTCTTAAACAATGCGTTTTTATAATGGTTATCTCACATATCATGGTTCGTACAGTTATATGGCATAGAAGTTGCGATATAGCCATCCTGTTATCGATGATTTTTTGCAGTATAACAACGCCACCTATTGGCCGACAAGCATTCAAACTAAGTCAGCATAATTTCTCATAATCTCGCCTTCTCACATATTAAGTTTTGTTTGATGATACACAATAGAACATAAGATATAGCTTTCCTTGTAATTGTTGAAATCGTTGTGTAGCAGCGCCACCTGTTGAGCGGTTTACACCAAACGTTGACAGGCGCTAATATATATTGAATGGCAACTACGTACAAATTTATATGAAATTCTGTGCAGTAGTTCTTGAGATATAGCCTTTCCTTAAATTGCGTAAATCGCTGTGTAGCAGCGCCACCTGTTGGCTGATACGCATTCAAATTGAATCAGCATAACATCTCATATTGGTCTTCTCAAATATCAAGTTTTGTTGGATTATACGCAACAGAACCTGAGATATAGCCTCCCCTGAAATTGCAGAAATCGCTGTATAGCAGTGCCACACGTCGAGCGGTTGACACCAAATGTTGATAGAATCTAATACTTTCTTTTACTGAATATAGAAGAAAGTTAAAAAAAAAAAAAAAAAAAAAAAAAAAACCTGTAAACTGCGAAATCTTTTCAATTTTCAGAATGTAAATGTGAGGTTATACTGTATTTGTATTTCTTTAATTTATATATTAACAACAGTCGAGAAAGATTTATAATACATTTCTAATTTTCATACAATTTCTACAAAAGATACATATTTGTTTCGTTGAAGAAAAGAAAACAGATCCAAATACAAATACGGATCTATTTTTCTGGCGGATATCCGCGGATACGAATAGGGAGGTCCGGCACATGTCTGCCCACCAGCGGAGCCCGATCGGGCTCAAATCTTACGCAAGTCTTCGGGCTCCGGGTGGGCTCGGATTCAAGCTAAAAGTTCCGTTTATTTTATTCTTCACTAACTGGAAACTGTAAAAAAGAAAGAAAAAAAACTGGCCGCCGCATCTCCGATCTCCGCCTTGTCCCGTCTCCCGCAGTGGTCAATGTTAGTAAAATGGACATACCACGGGGTATCTCTCCGTAGTTGTTTCTCGACTTCTTTGCTTGTTATTTGGGGTAGAGTCCTGCATCAAGTCGGGTCGACTAAATATTTTTCTTGCGGGTCCGGTTCGGGTCGGGTTGACTGATTTATTTTTACGTCGGGTTCGGGTTTATTTTTCAGCTAGTCGGGTCTACTTGAGAAGATTTGTGTTTGGATATATACCATAGTGAATACAGGCTTACCCAAATTATTATAGTAAAATAAACATCCGTATCGCACTGAAACAATTAACAAAATACATCAAATATATCATTATTATCTTTTAGAATAGAAGCTGTGAAAAACAGGCTCCCTCTTGGAGGATAATCAGATGTGTGATTCATCTATTTTGATTACTCACATCCTTTTGAAAGAGACTGTGAATCGTGAATGTAGTAAACTAATAATTAATAATATTTTTTCTCTTGCAGATGTTTTTGAGAAATTATTGAAATGTAATGTACGTAGATTTAGATGAGAACGGATGTTTAGTAGGCGTCTGCAGAGCTGTATTATTTTTATATTTTTTTGTGTGTGTGATAAACATTAAAGAATAAATCTTAAGGCACTTGAAATCACATTACACATACAGTCCGCAGTAAAATTTTTGAAGCGCCAGCAGTCATTCATGTTTAAAAGATATACACCTAATAGATACATGTATACAGAGACACGGGCATTATAAATTGTTATAATACATTTATAGTTATTTAAATTTAGGATTGGTAATAAGAAAATTAATTTGAAAATGAAAACGGTATTTAATTTTACTATTGTGTATGAGTTGTATAGCGTACCACTTTCAATATCGGGCTCGGGCTCTGATCACACAAAATTTTTCGGGCTCGGGCGAGCTCAATTCAAAAATGTTTCGGGCCCGGGCGGGCTCGGATTGCCAAAATAGAGCACGAACTCATCTCTATTCTGAGCTCATCGCAAGACTCACTAATTGTAGAAATTCAACAAAAATTGATAAATATAAACAAAGAAATATATTTTGACTGGGTGAGAGGTCATACAGGTATTGAAGGCAATGAGCTGGCAGATGCATTGGCAAAGGAGGCGATCGGGAACGAAAGTGCAAAGCAAATATATATACCAATCCCATTATCATCATTAAAATATGAACTAAAAAATGAACTTATTCAAAATTGGCAAAAAATATGGGAAGAATCAGAAAATGGGAGGTATACATTTAAATTTATACCAAAAATAAACCACGAATATAACATAATAAATAGACATCTATATATCTTTTTGACAAATCATGGTCCATTCCAAACTTATTTATACAAAATCGGGAAAAGGTCATCTCCAAACTGTATTTGTGGCAAACTTTCAAACTCTTTGCACTACGTTCTTGATTGCCCTTTAACAGAGCGTTACCACCTCAAAATGAACGATAATCAGTCACTCATGAGCTGGTTCAAACATATTACAAAACACAACAGTCTGAGAAACAAAATAATAAATTGTATGAAATATGTTGAAGAAAACGAATTTATTTTTCAAAGTACACAACCAGCATTAAATGAAGATCCCTAAAAATATTTTAGTAATTTAAAACTCAAAATCCGAGGCTGAGGCGCTCAAATAAAGTTTAAAAACAGTATATTTGTATTCTTCCCCCCCCCCCCCTTTTTTTTTTTTTCTTCTTCTTCTATTTTTTTTTTTTTCAAATTAATACTTAATTAACTGCAAAATTAAAAAGAAATGTTGAATGGTTGTAAAGGCAGTTGTGAATCCTATTGAGATCTTACTAAATAAAAAGGTACTATATTTATTAGAAGAAGAACATTCCTACTAATATAGTAAAAACTGTTGGAACAAAACTATCTGTAAAAATTAGAAATGTTCATATTCAACTATTCACATCTAAATATTATTATAGAAAATCCCCGGTCGGGGATTTGTTTTACAGATAGTGGATGGCCATCGCCGGACCATGATTCCTCCCCGATAAGGCGATTAGCTTCGGGCATGGTTCGGAGTCTCTGTATCTCTGGTAGATGGGAGGTGTCGGGTTCGATCCCAAGTCACGCTCATCGACCTAGCCGTTCGGAGTCTTCCGTGGATTCCTCCGAAACACGCGTAAATACGGGCTAGGACCCCTTAGGAAGACTCAAACGGAGGGCTTCCCCCCCTATTGGCCTAGGACACATCTGGAGTCAATCAGCCTTAAATCCTCTAACCAACCAACCGATACATGTCTAGTATGTGCAGAATATTTAAATTAGTTACATAGTTGTAAACATGCCTATAAATTTATGTTTATAATTGTAAAAAATATTTTGAAAGGTGTTCTCAAGTCAACCCGACTTGTTGAAAACCAAACCCGACCCGAACCCGAACCCGACCCGCAAGAAAAAAAAATCAGTCAACCCGACCCGAACCCGACCCGCACGAAAAAAAGATCAGTCAACCCGACCCGAACCCGACCCGCAAGAGAAAAAATTCTGCCAACCCGACCCGAACCCGACCCGCGGGTCGGGTCGGGTGCGGGTAAAATCGGGTTACCCGACCCGATGCAGGACTCTAGACTACCCACAGTACTATAAAAAAGTTGACCTTTTGGAGAGCTGAACTTTCAATAGACGTTGTTTAGAAAATACTAGTTCAAACTGTAAGTACTATAAATTTATAAGTACTATAAATTAAAAAATCGTTTTAATTGTTCAACTTTACATTATTTATCCATGTGACTTTATAACAGTCATCAAAGTAAATTTGTTTGAATTTCAAAAGCTGGTTGGGGAATACTTTAGTTTTCAATGGATTCTTTTATATACAGGTCAAATTGTTCAATTTCGTGTTGGAAACAATGTCTTTTATTGATATATTCTAATCAGAGCTTTAATATAGGTAGAAAAAAAAAATCGAAAATATTTTTTGTCTTTTTATGGTACTTTCTGGCTTATATTTGCTTATTAAAATACAATTACGCATTTACAGATGTATACAAATGATTATTCTTCATTAATTTTTATTAATTTATTTTTATTAAGTCTTATGAGAAGCAGAAATCATGTTTTGACGTTTAGTAATGATATGTTTTTATTTGATTGAGTAAATCAGTCAGAAAATGAGTAAATTTATGAAATACTTGCTTAAGATACTAGTTAACTAAATGTCTTTCTTCAGCGACTTATTACTTAATTTATTTAATAATTAATTCTTCCGCAGAATGTTTAAATAGGCCTTCCTCAAAAAATAATGCATAAGACTTTTTAATAGTTCATTTTCAGCTATTTATAAATTGTTAAATTGCAGGTTTATCTTTATGACACAAATTTTCAAATTAGTATCACAAAACTGACCAAAAATTTAGAAAAACTTTCCGATATTTCCTAAAAATATAACTTTCTCAGCAAGTAAGTACTTCAACGCAAACTGACACTTGACTTTGTATTAAACAGTTATGAGAGGAAAAAAAAGGAACCAGAAATTATTAAATTTGTTTGATTGGGATTTAATTATAAGCTATAAAGATCCACCAACAATAAATTTTAAAATTTGGTGAGCTTAAACTCATGAATAAAACTATAAAACTTCTCAACAGTATTGTGGATGATATAGTTATCTCTAAAAATAATTTTTATTTGCAAAATATAATACATACAAAAATATTTTCATTGGACGATATATCACCGAAATTGCTTTAATTATAATAAACTAGCAGGCTTCGCTGGGCACTATATTTAAAGGATTTCTTTTTAAATGAATAATTGAAACGTTTAAATAAATATATTTCGATTGGCGACTATTTTCTTCACAGTTTTAGTATGGGATCTCCTTGACAATATCAAACGTTTTTTTGAACTTCTCGAATCTGTGCAACAAAACTATTATTAAAACGAATATTCTCGAAAACAATCAAATAGAAATGTTAATTCTTCGAATATTCTGGAAATAGTTGAAGCTGTTACTCGTACAGTAAAAGTCACTATTCGATGAATGGTCGAATCAGAGAACGCACGTAAGTCGTTTTCGCAGCAATCACTATAACTCACGTATGTACGCTTCACGCACATGGAAAAAAAAAATCACTGGAAAGCCCTACATCGCTGTGCATGGATCTCAGAACACACGAAACTCGGTTCCTTGGCAATCACTATTACGCATGTTAAAACCAAAAAACATCACTGGACACCCCAAAAAAAAAAAAAAAAAAAAAAAAAAAAAACATCACTGGACACCCCTACATTGCTGTGCATGAATCTGAAAACACACGAAACTCGTTTTCGCAGCAATCACTGTCAGGCATGTTACAACAAAAAAAAAAAAAACATCACTGGACACCCCTTCCTCAAATCAATGAAAATCAAATAAACCAATCAAATATCACGTAATTCTTCATAACGTAACTCTAGTTAAACGTAAAATACACTCAAATCAATGAAAATCAGACAAACCAACCAAACCTCTCGTAATTCCTTAATACGTAGCTCTAGTTCAAAGTAAAATACACTCAAATCAATGAAAATCAAATAAACCAATCAAATAACTCGTAATTCCTCATAACGTAGATCTAATTCAACGAAAAATACACGCAAATCAATGAAAATCAAATAAACCAATCAGATCTCTCGTAATTCCTCATAACGTAGCTGTAGTTCAATGTAAAATACGCTGAAATCAATGAAAATCAAACAAACCAATCAAATCTCTTGTAATTCTTCATAACGTAGCTGTAGTTCAATGTAAAATACACTCAAATCAATGAAAATCAAATAAACCAATCAAATCTCTCTTAAGATTCTCCATTCTGCGTCATTATAGAAATGGGAAGTTTTATTTTCATATTTTTATTAATTAAAAGAAAACTAATCAAAAATTCGAAAATCTGACTTCGATGTGCACAATGACCCTTCGGAGGGCACATTTGTGTTAAATTACGTGACTGTCCGAGCTACCGTTTCCGAGAACAGTGAAATATACATATATGTATACAAATATTGCTTACTTAATAGTATAAGATTAAAGATGGTTAATAATGAAAATAACACTAAGATAGCTAGAAGTACTAGAAAACAATTTAAAACTAAAAATCACTGAATTTATGATATTTTAGTACTGTATTAATTAAATGCTACACAATTAATTACAGCGACTTTAAATAAACAATTTTTTTAATGAGAGTTATATAAGTGGGTACGCAGTTTAATAAATAATTTTTGCTGCATTCTTAAATGTCATGGGATATTTACAGCATTATAACTTTTATTTAAAAATAAGACATATAAATGGACTATGAAAACTTAAAAATCAACTATGGTAAATATTTTTTATCCTAAAAATCATTCGTAAAATGCATAAGTATAGTGCTCCATATAAAGAATAATTTAAACCAGTCTTTAAAGTCATTTACACATTAATAATATTCTACGTTAACTAAATTATATGGCAACTAAGGTTGTATTTATAACACTAAAAGACCATCCGTCATATTGAAGTGCAATTACTTATTATTATACAGACTATATTACTCAAAAGTGAATCATTGTAACCTGCTTTCATTAGATTTTCATCAAGACACACACAACAGAAAACTTTCCAACCCGAATTCAATGAGATGGAGTGACGGTATTTGGCAGCTTTTTAGTTGAAGAACAACATCTGTTTTGCGTTGCCTGTAATTACAGGCAGGTTAGCAATACCACGACCTCTGAACTTTCTTGAAAACAGACAGCTTCTTCACGCTGTTAAAAGGCGGCTAAAAAATAGAATCATATATATATATTAATAAAAATAGTTAAACTATTTTTTTTTGCTAATGTCTTAACATAAAAAATGATGTTTATAATACTATTCACTGTAAAAAAAAAAAAAAAAGAAAAAAGAAAAAGAAAAAAGAAAAATTGTTTTAAATGATAGTTGACATTTTGGTAATTTTAAGTAGCTGTGGAATTTTGTACAGTTACATTAAATAAACTCTTTAAATAATACGTCATTTTGGAATTCTGCTGTTGCATAAGTTAAATTTTAACATAAAGAAATTGGAGCTGAACGTTTTGAATTATTATTTAAACTTTTTGAAATGATATGTATTTACTATATAAAGATTTCAACATGTTAACTGGCTAACATAACATAAAAAAAAAATGCTGAATGAAATCATAAATATAGTTTAACATATACTGATAAAAATTTGTATCTGGATTATATTAAATTTTGATATCTGTAGTTATAAATTTTGATATTTGTAGTTACAACCATAAAACTTTTTCGTGATTTGGTGTTTTATGGGAAATGGGTGGGAATTGGCACCATACTGGATCAAAATTTGATTATTTTATTTTAAATATTTATAAAATAATATAATTTTTAACCTCTGTGTTGTGGGCTACTGCTCAATTAATATATTGAAAAGTTTCTTCTCACCATGTAAATAATTTTATCATCACTATGTCTTTCGGAAGAAAAAAATCTTTCATCCTCAGATATAAAGAGACAAGCAACCACTTTTGGTCATAGAGGAAAAAACTCCTTTCAATATTTCTCATTTATATAGTATATTAATGCTCATACACTAAAATTATTAGCTTTTAATAAATTAAATCATATTAACACCTTTAATTGTACCATACTTACTCGACCATAAATCTTTATTTACTAATGTTCCTATTGAAAATGTTTTCATTTATTTATGTTTTTTTCTCTTCCTATGAGGTGGTAGTACGTCCTTTTGCACCTGAGGATGGAAATTTGTTATTTCAAAACACGTCGTATCAATGAAATATTTTGTATGATGGCTCAAAAATTTTTTGAATTTTGTTTATTTCATTGCGTTTGAATGTTAAAGATCATAAAATGTTAAACCTTTTGGAACGAAGTTTCTTATCGCGGGTTGCGGTGGTAGTTAACTCGCAGAAATCGTCACGTAAGGAAAAAGCGTCACGATCTCTCCATGCGAATTTCTCTCGCCAGAAAGAAGAACCCCAGCAATTTCTACTTTTTCTCCCTAGTTACGGTTGTTAAGGAGGAACGCAGAATTATCTATTGAAATTTACTTTTTATCATAATCGAAAGCAAGCTAGATCAAGAGAAAAATTATTGCAAGAATTTCAAAGATTATCTTTGAGTACGTTGCAGACCAGAACATAAATTATCTTGGATATGATTTGTAAAAGAAGAGGTCTCAGATATAAAAAGACAAGCAACCACTTTTGGTTATAGAGGCAAAAATTGTTTTCAATATTTCTCATTTATATAGTATATTAATGCTCATAAACTGAAATTATTAGCTTTTAATAAATTAAATCATATCAACACTTTTAATTGCACCATACTTACTCGACCATAAATCTTTATTTACTAATGTTCCCACTGAAAATGTTTTCATTTATTTATGTTCTTTTCTCTTCCTATGAGGTGGTAGTACGTCCTTTTGCACCTGAGGGTGGAAATTTGTTATTTCAAAACACGTCGTACCAATGAAATATTTTGTATGATGTCTCAAATTTTTTTTGAATTTTGTTTATTTCATTCCGTTTGAATGTTAAAGATCATAAAATATTAAACTTTTTGGAACGAAGTTTCTTATCACGGGTTGCTGTGGTAGTTAACTCGCAGAAATCGTCACGTAAGGAAAAAGCGTCACTATCTCTCCATGCGAATTTCTCTCGCCAGAAAGAAGAACCCCAGCAATTTCTACTTTTTCTCCCTAGTTACGGTTGTTAAGGAGGAACGCAGAATTATCTATTGAAATTTACTTTTTATCATAATCGAAAGCAAGCTAGATCAAGAGAAAAATTATTGCAAGAATTTCAAAGATTATCTTTGAGTACGTTGCAGACCAGAACATAAATTATCTTGGATATGATTTGTAAAAGAAGAGGTCTTTCATTATTCATTTTTAACTGCCAAAGCTTAAAAAAACATACCTTAGATTTCGTGGATCCAGTTACTCAAAACTCTAATCTACCATTACATTCTGAAACGTGGATGAGCAACAAAGAAGAAATTGTTCTTCCTAATTTCGATTGCATATCTCATTATAAGCGAGATAATATTCTTGCAGGTGGAGTTGCAATATACCATAACTCTGAAGATTCCGTCCACATTTGTACAGAAAATATGGGACAGATTTTGCCAAATGTTAGTGATTTAAGCACTAGGCATTCATCAGTTGGTGGCACTTGTTCAATTGTTTGTAAATTAGGAAACGATGTTGAAGTAGTTATTGTAGCTATTTATATATCCCCAAATCTAAAGTTTGAAGATATAACATTATTTATTCATCGATCGCTATTTGAATATACTGAGATAGGTTCTAAATTACTTAAACAAAATTTTCATAAACTTCCGCTTATATTGGCTGGAGATTTCAATAATTATTTCAATAATAAAGAAAAATTTGAAGGACTCACATCCTTTTTATCCGATACATTTGATTTAAGTATTAATAATAATCGAGCGCAGTTCACAACAAAATACTGTACTGAAATTGACGCTGTTTTTTCGAGATACTTGGACAAAATTGAATCTCAAATATATATATCTTATTATAGTTATCATAATAATTAACATGATAGAATATGATAACATTAAAAAAAAAAAAAAAAATATTTTAGTATTTTTTTAATATAATTTATAATTCATTTTTTTTATTTAATTTTTAATAAACAAATATTATGGCTAAAATATTAAATGCAACTTTTTAATTTGGTTTATTACTTTACGTTATTTGCATTGAGAAAAAATAAATAAATAAATAAACAATGAAATAGTATGTGTGTGTGTGTGTGTGTGTGTGTGTGAGAGAGAGAGAGAGAGAGAGAGAGGGAGGGAGGGGATAAACAATCTAGATCTCTATAGCAAATCAAATTTGGAATTGGAGAAAAGGCCGTTCCTAACAGGGGGTATCCCAAACGCAGATATATATATATATATTTCTTTTAGAAATTAGAATTTTGAGACAAAGTATATGGTACATTAAGTTTGGCGAAATGTACAATATATAAGGGAAAAATTTTTAATAGATACAATATAAAGTACGTTTTAAAATGTTGTGAAATATACAATATGCAATATACAAATGTATAGTGAATATAATACACTATATTAATAAGTATTTGGGCTTTCGAATTTTGAAGTTTTGTCAAATATCTAGAAAAAATCTTTAAGAATTATCTTGAAACTTTGGTAGCATAAAAAACAGATATACTTCGTATATTTAGCAAAAGTTTTGTCCTGAAAAGGAAAAGAGGACCAGTAAAAAATTAAATAAAAATCAAAATATTTTGAATCACCCTGTAATAAATAATACTTGAAATGCATTTTGGCTGTAGCATGTTATTATGAAGATTCTTCTAATTATCTGCATAAATTTTTATGAGGCTACCACATATATTCAAGGAGATATAATGGTTTCTTTAAAAAATTACAGGAGGAAAAAAAAAAAAAAATAAATTATAACACGTAGAGTATTAGACCTAGTGCAAAACCAGTTTTAGAAAACTTGGCATACAACATTAGATATCAAAATGCAAAAATGTTAAATATCTTACAAAATATGAGCATTTTTACTAAATAGTTTTTAACTACGTATGCTTAAGCTTAAAAATAAATAAATAAATAAATAAATAAATAAACCATTTGCATAATTTAATAGCCAAAAGTATTGAACTACTTATATGAAAGCCCCAAACAAATATCGTGTTTATTCAAAAAGTTAGGAAGATAGAATGAACAGAATTTCAGTTCCTCTCAAAATAAAAACTAAACTATAAGGGGTTTCACTCACATTTTTATTTTGATCCAATCAAAGTCTAATGGTATTAAAAAAAAAAAAAAAAGAAGAAGAAGAAGAAGAAGAAAACGTGTTATAATTAAAAAAATGTTTTTTTTTTTTTTTTTTTTTTTTTTTTTTAAACAATTTTTTAAAGAAACCTTTATATCTCAATGAATTTATGCATTACTTTTTACAGGATGATCGAAAACATTTTGATTTTTGCTTAATTTTTACTGGTCGTCTTTCTCTCTGCAGAGCAAAATTCTTGCTGAAATATATGAGGTAAGACATGCTCTTCATAATTCCAAAGTTTTAAGATGATTCCTTAAGAATTTTTCTTGATGTTTGACAAAGTATCTAAATTCAGAAGTGTCCCAGTACTCATTGGTAGATAGTGTATATACAAGCATATATATTTCCAACGGTAATGTGGCAGATGCGTACAAAAAACTTGCATACAAGCTGAAATTGGTGACACTTGCATACAAGTCCAAGTGTTTCAAATGTTGCAGATGTGTTTTCGAAATATCTAGTGGCACTTCTGTACAAAATTTGTCTCGCTTTATTTCTGGTTTGTAGCACTAAGGGGTTGTAGCCGTACGATAAACTTGAAGAGAAACAGTATTCCATAAAAAACGTTTCATTTTTCTTTTCAAACAATTATTATTATTATTATTTTTTTTGTAGTTATGTAGTACATACCTATGGAAAAAAAAGAAAAATGAATCACAAATATTGTATTAAGTTTCATTGTGTAACATGGTTTTGTTCTGATACAAATTTTCATCTGTAAATGACCCCTTATCGTAAAATTTTTTTTAGAAAACAGTTGCAAAACCAGCTCCTTTAATCACATATATCTTTGTGAATTTTCATGATATTGAACTGTTTTTTTTTTTTTTTTTAAATAAGATACTCTATACTGTTGAGTATTAAACTATATTAAATGTTTTTGGCTACAGTCCGCATTATTTACTACAATTATTTACTAGTACATTATTTACTACAACTATCCATATCTCTTTGAATATTAAATGTATTTCTTTTAAACTGTAGTATAATGATTTAGGCATATTTTGTCATGTTTTCTGAAAGCTTCATGAAATTTCGAACAATACCTTTAGAGTTGTAAAGTAAAAACTTGCGAAAAAAATTTGCGTTTTTTAATAAACCTATTTATAACTTTTTAAATATCCAAGCTAGCTTCACAAAACTCTACACACGTACAAAATATAACATTTATAACCACATCTAAAATTTGCAAATGAATGGACGCACTTCCAGATACAGGGTAATCACAAATATTTTTTATTTTATTGGATTTGTTGTTCGCTCCCTAAAGGCGTTCGTGACAAAATCTTTGCTGTAAAATATGAGGAATGACATGTTTTCCTTATTCCTAAAACTCAAGAATAACACATTAAGTATTTTTCGAGATATTCGACAAAACGTAAAAAAATTGAAGTGTTTCCATTATTTTGTCCAATACTTGTATATGTTATCCGTTTCGAAACAGTCGTCCGATAAACATTCAAATTAAAGTCCAAGGGTAAGGAGTTAGTTGTCTTCGGCAATAGTAACAAGGGCTCGAAATATTCTGGGTGAAGAAGACGCAGCCGAAGGCAGCAGGGACCCGAAGCAAGTTCTTGAGGGATTTCTGTGGATTTTTGATTTTTTAAGTTTTTATTTATGAAGTGAAAATAATGATTCTTTTATATTATTATTACTCATTTAAATATAGTGACCAGCGAAGCGGGGAAGACTGCTGGTATATACATAAAGCCGTTCTGGGGTTTTCGCGGTTTTCTCCGAAAATCCTGTACGGAATTTGAACAGCTTATATCAGTCTGAAAGTCCGCAATAAAAGTATTTTAAAATATTTTTGGAATGATGCATTATAATTTATTTAATCATAATTAGAATTGGAGATGTTGAAATTTTAAAATATTAAAGCGCTATCTGGCGACAGATTTGCGACATCTGCTCTTCATTTCCAATTCAAATAAGCATTTAAATGTTATATTACTTATGGAATTATGTTAAATAGAAGCTGAGATACAAAAGTAATATAAATATTGTTATTAAAAGATTTGTGTCTGACTTTTCTTTGGTTTTCTCCGAAACTTGCGTAATTCAGGGCTAAATGCAGATAAAAGGCATTAGTACAGAATGTGAACAGAGTATTGAAACTCGAAAGACTGCAAAATATAAAAGAAAAAGCCGTTCTGAGTTTTCCATGGTTTTCTCCGAAACTGCCGTACGAAATCTGAACGGCGTATATCAGTTTTTAAGTCCATAAAATATAAAAGAAATATAATATTTTACACTTTCTTTCACGTGAAATAACATAATAAAAATTCTGCAAAGCACAGAAGAATAGAGGATTTCTGAGTTTTCCGTGGTTCTCTCCGAAATTCAAATGTAAAAGAAAAAGCCGTTCTTTTATTTCTGTCGTTTTCTCCGAAATTCCCATACGAAATTTGAATGGCTATTCCAATATGAAATTTGAAATGTGCTATAATGATTACATACCAGTAACTAATTAAACAAAAATAAAATGTTTTGGATCACCCTGTATAATGTAATGCTTGAAATGCGTTTTGGTTGTAGCATGTGATTATGAGGCTTCTCCTAATTATCTGAATTACCCATAGTGCAGTACTAGTGTGACATTAAACCCAACCGACCAACCTAATTATCTGTATAAAGTTTTATGAGGCTACCACATATATTTATTGAGATAAAACGATTTCTTTAAAAAATAGGGAAAAGAAAAAAAAAACCCTGCCACTTTTTGAATAAGAACACGTAAGATATTAGACCCACACTTTTAAAAAGAGAGAAATAAAATAACTTGAGTGAATTTTCACTCATTTGCGTGGAAGAAACGCGCCCTCTCATTTTGAGTTAAATTCAAGAAATTGAGTGAGTTAACATAATGCACTCAAGCTTGAGTTATTTATCGTATTTGAGTAATTTATTTATTTTATTAATGAATTTAATACAAATAATTCTAATAAACTAGATCACTTTACAATGGCGTTGCCCGTTGCATTTGCGTGTTACTGAAGAAATGCGTTGCAGCGAGAGCGATGTTGCCACTTATATGAGGCTGAACGAGCAAAAATAACGCAAGTATCGATAAATATTGATAATTCAAGTTCCTTAAATAAAAAGCTAAAATTACAATTCTTTAAGCTAATTAGTAACTCATGTCGATTAAAATTAATAAAATTAATAATAATAATAATAACTCCTACTTGACATATGGTGAATTAACTCATTTGTTTTAAGAGAGTTGTGTTGCCAAATTTAGAAACATTTTAATTCGATATTTACTACTAGGGGAGAGTGGGGTTGAATGGGACGCAGGATGAATGGGACAATAGCTAGATTCTTATGTTTTGCAAGCACCAGAAACTTGACATTTTTTCTGTTATATGGCAGTACTGAGACAATTCATCAAGTGTAGTTTCAGATTTGTGCTATCCATAGAAGGGCAGAAAAAAATTAAAGTGTTTTTTTCAGCTGCCAAAGTAAGTTTTTACTGATTCAATTAAGTAGCAGTTAAGACATTAACTATTTGCTTAAAGTTAATATAACTGTTATATGGTGAAAAGGCATGATCTTTTATTGTATTTATGATATTCAAGAAGAATATTGACAATTGTTCATTAAGCCTGTTTCCTGTTTTATATGATCATGTGGTGGTTGGGATGAATGGAACAGTTTGAATGGGACATTCTCCACAATGTGCTAATTTAAAATTATACACAAGAATTATATTCAAAGAAATCGTAAATAGATTTTCAATATTTTTATAACCTGAAATTCAGTAGTTATAACATAGAATTATAAAAGTAGCATAGATTTAGAGAAAAAATAGATTGAAATTAATTGTTCTGATTTTTGTTTATAATAATTATGATTAAAAATATTATAAGTTAGAATATTCAATGCAACTTAAATCAATATATATATAAAATAAATAAATAAATAAACTAATAATAATTTGATTAAAATCACAATTTCAATCAAGCTAATTAAGTAAATCCCGGTGATTATTAATGTAATACAGAACAGAATGCTGATTTTTTCCGATCAGTCGGAAACAAATTTTATCTGAATAATTTGTACTCTATTATAATGATTTATCTCTTTCTAGTGTCTTATTTATTTATTTATTTTTAGATTAGATCTTTTTAGATTAAATTACCAAAACCTAAGGCACTAGGAACTGTGCGAACCAAAGGACTTTTGCCTTTTGATGTTAATTTGAGTCAATACATCAGTTTATGTTAATTACAGTAAATTCATAGTGTTTAATAAAACCACATAAACCAATTTAACTTTAAAAATTTATTTACTTTCCATTTTGTTTTCTTTTCTTTGTTAACTCCAGTCCTGTCCCATTCATCCCCATAGGTCGGGATGAATGGGACAATGCACATGCACGTAAAAAAAAATTATTATTAATTAAAAATGATAACTTTTTATTAAAGTTAGTATGTTTATATGTAACTGGTTACTGAAGTGTTCGTATGAGCAATGTTACAAAATTCTGAATGACATATGGTGAACGTTATGAGAAAAAACATGAACAACATCCCCAATCTCCCCTAAATTATAATTGTAACGGTTGCCCAATCACTTCGATGATTAATCCTCTATTATGTATATCAAATATCACTCCTCAAAATCATTAGTGACTATTGAATAAAAAAGTCCCTGTGCAAAACCATTTTTAGGAAACTTGGCATGCTACATTAGACACAGCATACTTCGATCAGAATGAAAAAATGTTAAGGATCTTATGAAAAATGAGAATTTTTGCTAAATCATTTTTAACTATGCATGCACAAGCTTTGAAAAAAAAAAAAAAAAAAAAAAAAAAAAAACATTTGCATGAATTAATAGCCCAAAGTACTGAGCTACTTTGGGCTATCAAAGCTCCAAAGAAATATCGTGTAAATTCAAACAATTATGGGTGATAGAATGACCTAAACGCCAGTTCCTCTGAAAATAATAATAATGAAAAAAAGAAAGATGATAGGGTTTTTTATCAATATTCATTTACAATCAGCGAACACTGTATTACCATTGATTGAATCAAAATAAAAATGTGAGGAAATCTCCTTATAATTTAGCTTTTATTTTGAGAGGAACTGAATATGAGTTTATTCTATCGGCGACAACTATTTGAATTTATAAGAGATTGTAGATAAGAGACTTAGATCTAGAAAGTAATACCCAAATATATGTTCAGAATCCATTTTAAACCATACTAATTTAAAATCGAAGGATTAAAAAAAGAGAGAGAAACTGATGCGTATAAAAAGTTTTCCAAAAAATTAAAACTTTGAATATCATTTTTTAATTTAAATAGTTTTGTAAAAAAAATTATGTACTTCATATTGTTAATGTTTAACGTTGTTTAATGGCCATGTAAGCAAAATTTCTTAATCTTAACGCAGTACTTTGCAAAAGATTTACGATGGCCACTGTCCTCTTAATCTTAAAGAAGTTATATTAAGTAATTGTAAAATTAATATTTGTATGATATCTAAAATTTTAAAATACCTTTTTCTTTCTTTTTCTTTAAAGAAAGATTTTTGAAGTCTTACCCGTTCGTTTATTTAGCTGTATTGGAATGTTTTTAGTCCAGGTGATAACAATTTTTAGACTTCATTATATTTATCAAAAAGGTCAGCCGAGATATTTAAATTAGTTACCGTTAAAAAATGTAATTTTGTAAAATACTTCCAAGATTTTGCTTGATTAAAAAAAAAAAAAAAATGACAAAACTTGAACTTTGTGCGAATATGTTTTACGAATTTTTGAAAAAATTCAATAAACAAAACAAAGGATAATAATAATAAAAAATAGATTAAAAAAAAAGAAAGAAAGAAAGAAAGAAAGAAAAAAGCTTAGTTGTGTGTTTAAAGTTAATAAATGTGGTATAATCTGGACAGATGAATTGAGAATATCATTTAAAGATTTTGTTTTTATTTTTCTTTTAAATATTTCATCATTTTCGTACAGTGGCACATGTTCTAAATTTGCGCTTATTCAGATATTAATGAGAGAGAAGTACAAAATTTTCCCTCAAAATTTGTCTGTAAAGTCTAAAATTCGCACGCGTAATATGTTATTTTATTTTTTGCAAAAAATATTATTAAAAAAAAAAAAAAAAAGAAAAGTAATGAAATATATAAATTATTCTTACAATATTTAAATAACGGATTATTAAAAAAAGATTAATTAGTCATTTTTCACTAACCATTTATTTCAGTATTAATTTATATTTCACTAACCATTCTTTCAAAATTGATAAAATGTATTTCTTATTAATATGCAAGATTGAAATAAGAAATAAATATGTGGGATTGCATTCGATGTTTACATGAGAATTTAAATTTTAACCGTCTTATATAACAGCCTTTAGCGTTATATGCTGGCTGGGAATTGTCCATACTTTAGAAACTCAGAAATTTAAAGTATTGGTGAAAAGTCTCAGGTTTGATTCTATGCAAGGTTATTTTTACCATTCATTTAATATTCTGTCATTTAATATTCAATAATTCAATTAATTATGAATCATTTAATATACTGTAGTAAATATCCTTCATTCTCCTTTGTTGAAGAATGTTTCTGAATGTTTACTATTTTGCATGACACTGAATTCAGAAAATCTGCATGGAAAGTGTAATCCCATACACATGTCTTAAACAAGTGATACATTAGCTTTGATTCCATTAGGTAAAAGTATGCGGGAACTTCACTGAAGATTATCTTGAAACTGTCTGTTTTTTGAAAACATCAGTGGTGAAACGCAGATGAAAAAGGATGAAATATAAATTCCAATTCCAATTTTATTACTCTCACGTACATTTTGACAGTTAGTCGGCTTGATCTCGATGTTCATTGAAAAGTTATGTAAACATCAGTCTACTTATGGTTGCACTAGCAGGTGTATTCGTACGAATCGTTCATCTTTAATTTTGGCAAAAGTATGTCGTTGAAATGTATCATTTTTATCAGTTGATGCTAAAAGAGACGCAGGTGTTTAATAGACAACAATAATACTTAGTTCCGTACGTAAATAAAATCCTTATGTATTGCAAAATCATATTTCTAAAATGGAGATGTAATGTGGTACTGTGATAAAGGTCGTTTGGCTGCGTGAGAATCTTAAGCCTGGGTGAAATGCCTACCATGGGGTCTTTCTAAGAGGAGCCTAGGCTGTATTCACGCGTGTTTCAGAGACAGCCACGGAAGACTACCAACGGTTGGCCGGCCAATGCGACCTGGGTTTGCACCCGGCACCGCCGTCTGCTAGCTTCGACAGCAGAACGTCTCGGCCACTGGTGAGGCTCACGTTTCTGAAATGAAAATGCTTTATAAGTATATGCAGGCAAACACGTGTTTCTTCTATCAATTCAACTGATATAAATTGTAATAATTTGGAATTTCATAAAATTAGATTTAATAGAATGATTTTTGATAATTCCTATTTGATGTAAAGGAATAAATGAAACATTTTATTTTTTAAACTGAAAAATAAATGTCAGCATCGAGTAGAAATTGACATGGCTCTCAAAATAGTAAAAAGTATCCAGATACGGCATATTCAATTGGAAAATTTATGCAAAATGGCATGTAGGAATGGAAACAATATTTTATTGATATTCAAATTTATTATCAAATCAGTTTCTTTTCTTAAAATGACAAAATTATTCAAAATTTTCCTTTAAAAGATGTGTAAAATCTAGAAATCTTTGTTATTATTATTATTATTATTATTTTGAAATAGGGTGATTATGAAATCCTGATAATTTTAAATCCCTTCACTGAATTCAATGAAAATAAATAGCTACGTATTCAATAGTGTTAAAAAATCAAGCTAAAGGTTTCAAAATTTACTCGCTGATTTATTCGTTTGTCTAATGTCATAAACAAAAGACTGCGTTGTTTTATTTTACTTAATAGTACGATTTTCTAAAGTTAATTTAAATTAATGCTGCAGCTAACTTTTATAATTTATTCCGGAATATTATTAGCCCTACCTTTTTTACGTACGACATTTTTAAGAGTAATGTTTTTCTTATTTTATCGTAGTTATTCAAATATTCATATTTAAATCGGAGAAAATTCATATTGAAAAAAAATTAATATTGGAGAAAATTATTATAGGAGAATTATTCATATTGGAAAAAAATATTCTATAAATAATGTGGTGTGAAATAAAGGTGGAACTAAAAATGCTCCGAAATAAAGTATAAAAGTTGGTAACTCTGAAATGACATTTCATAATCAAGGATGTTAAATTAAATTCCAGAAATAAATATTTTTAACAAATTTTGACAGCATTTTTTTATGACATAATTACTGTTAATTACAGAAAATTCATATTCAGTTTAAGATTCATGTATATTTTAAAAGGATTAGATAAATCAAAACAAAACAGCAAAGATATGACGATACAACAATTTTTTATATTAGTGAGTAATACACAAACACACAATTGCCAACTTTTACGCTTTTTTGGATATTGGAAAATTTTAATAGGAATTTACATTTTATCTAATCACTGAAAACTGTTATGTATAATAAAAAATATATAATAATAATATAATATAGATAATATATAATAAAATTATTATATAATATAGATAATATATAAAAAATAAAAAATATATAAAAAAATTCATTAAGATTTTCTGGTAGCCCAAAAGTGTAAAAGTTGGCAACTATGCAAATATCAGTAGATTTGTGCCAAAGATCATGGACAGTTAACGCCTCTCATAATGTGCATATGTTGCTTTTAGTTCTGAAGTCCTTCTGATAAAAAACATTCATTTCGTTAAATGAAACTGTCTATTTCGGAGATCATACCTCTCAAATACCATCAATCTAAAATTTACGGTGCTTAAGTAATATTTAAAATAATTTTTACATTTGTTATTATTATTTGAACCAATTCATTTTACGTATTAAAAACAAACACGGTAAAACACACAGTAATTAGCTATTTCAAAAGTATCTTTACATGAACAAGCACTTATTTTTACGTCAGTAAAATACATCGCTGTAAGAATTAACAAGTGTCTCCCATGGTAACGTTTGTGGGGTGTTGGAGAGAAGAAAATGTTTATTTCATTTAACTAAATGTCTCTAATTACGCATGACGCCCGTAAGTGGCGTTACCAAGGGTCTACACAGGTAACAGACAAGTGAAGATTTGTTCATTACGGCGCACATTCCCGTGGCAATCTGCCGTTTCATTAGAGGCCGTCAATTTTCTAGAGAAAGTGAAAGATGCCGCTAAAAGACAAAGCGGAAAATGTGCGGGAAAAAATGCATCGGCATCTTAATAGATTGGGGGTTAGATACATAGTAAAATGATAGCAGTTACAGGTCATCTTTAATTTCTAACTTTGTACAGTGGATTGGTTTTATTTCCTTCATAATATGTAATGAAGAATATTATAAAATATGATTGCTGTAAGTTGTTCGATTAATATTGTGTAGACCGATGCAAGGATAACGAAGGTCAAGTAGACTTCCTTTACAGTAAAAAAATGTGAGATAAACGAAATAACTTTGTATAGATAATTTTAAAATGCAAGTAAAGTAAGACATGCTTACAGTTTGAAATCAGTTAATTTGTATCTTGTTTCGTCACGTGAAGCAGAAATACGTAAACATATCAGAATGCAAAGTATACTTGTGGTGAAATAATTAATTTTTAGTTTATAGAGAAAATGAACCAAAAGAACTGAATTATTAAACAAAGAAGAAAAATTACAAAGTTGGATTTTCAAATGGTAACAATGAAATTCAAAATAATTTATTTTAATTGATTTTGAGCTAATAAAATATGGTTGTAGTTCGTATGTGTTGTAGTTCGAGTCAAGGGGAATGGAAAGCATGCATTAGCATAACGATTTAATGAATTATTTTAAAAGTTTTAAGTATGTAGGAAAGTTCTGTCGTTTTGAATTAGTAATAGGACACCGGAAACTTTTGTTTTAAAATACTTATATTGTATTTTACCAATATATATATATATATATATATATATATATATATATTCTTTTTAAAAATTATATAAATGTTGTTTAGGAAAACTTTTCGGTGTCAGTTTTTTAATTAAAAACCACAGAACTTCCCGCTACATCCAATGAAATGGGTTAGGAATAAATAAAGAAATAAATAAAATTAATATATATATATATATATATATATATATATATATATATATATATATATATATATATATATAATCCTTTTGGTAGTAATGAAAATGAGAGAGAAAGAATGAGAACGAAGAATAGTTAGTCAAACAATTCACCAAAGAGACATATACACGTCAAACAATATATATATATATATATATATATATATATATATATACTAGCAGGCTACGCCCGCTTCGCTGGTCACTATTTTTAAATGAATCACAATAGTTAAGGAATTCTCAAAATTGCATCAATTTTTATCATGCGAAAAAAAAAAGAGAAAAAAAAAAGGGATTGGAAAAAATGTCGCAACTGGTCCCCACTGCCCTTGGCAGCGCAGGCATTGTGGGCTGCGTGCGCGCATTTATGTTCAACACTCTTAATGAATCACTATATTATTGTAAGGGGAAAAAAAATCTCCCACCAGTGGAATAATCGGTTCGAGCCACCACTGCCTGCGGCATCTCATACAGGCGCGCAAGGCTCGCATGCTCCTCCACTTACCGTTCCCGCCCCTCCTAATTATTTTAGACTTTAAAAAATACTCGCAGTCGTTCTCTCGGGCTTTTAAACCTAATAATACTAATTTCCAACATTTTATCTGAATTTCTTTATTTTTACCCCTGCGCCCGATCCCTTCCTGCCCTTCGTAATGATTCTGTACTTTCGAAAATATCCGCAAACGATTTATCGGGCCTCAAAACCTACTAACACTAATTTTCAGCGCTCTAACTCTTATTTATATATTTTTGCCCTTTCACCTCCCCTTCCCGTCTATCCTAATAATTTTACAAATTCGAAAATATACGCAATCGATTTGTAGGTATCAAAAACCTCCATGTGCCAATTTAATAACTTTACAAATTCAAAAATATCCGCAATCGATTTGTAAGTATCAAAAACCTCTATGTACCAATTTTGAACTACCTAACTCTATTTTTATTTTTTGCCCCTCCGTCCCCTCCTAATAACTTTATAAATTCGAAAATATCCGCAATTGATTTGTAGGTATCAAAAACCTTAATGTACCAATTTTGAACGGTCTAACTATATTTCTATTTTTTTTTTTACCTCATACCTTTCCCGCCCCACCTGGGACGAATTTCTAAAATTAAAGAAATTAGTTTTTATGCATTTATGGGAACTATATTTTAGAGCAAAAATATCTTACACATATATTTTTTTTCTTTTTGCAATATAAACGATTATTTCAAATCACGTTTTGCCCCTTCTCCTTCCCTCTTGGGGGCTGAATTTCGAAAATTCCAGAAATTAGTTTTTAGGTATTTGTATTAGCTATATATTAGAGCAAAAATTTCACATATATCTGTTTTTCTGTTTGAGATATATAGGAGTATGTGAAACCACGTTTTGAGCGTGTGAAATAACGTTTTGCCCTCTTTCCCCCCTTGGGGACCGAACTTCTAAAATTCCAGAAATTAGTTTTTAGATAATTAAATTCGCTATATTTTAAAGCAAAAATTTTACGGATATCTGTTTCTTTCTTTGAGATATGAAGGTTTTTGTGAAATCACATTTTGCCCCCTACACCCCCTTGGGGGGCGAATTTCGCAAAATCGCTTCTTAGGGGGTGCTTACACTATATGTTCTATAATCTGACCCAGTTTCGAGTCAGTGGCTCCAGTAGATTTTGCTGTGCGTTGATGAGTCAGTGAGTGAGTAAGTGGAAGTACTCTTTTATATGTATAGATATACACATGTATATAACAATGATCCATCAAGCGTAGAAAAGCCAAGCAACAGACACAAGACCACCGAAACCACAAAGACTAACAAGAATGAAAAATTCCCTTTATGCAGGAGAAGCTCAGACAGGTGAAAAAAATTCATCAGGCCATGAAAGACACACATCCAAAGAAACCAAATTCATCAACCAGCAGCCCGCAAAACAAACGAAACAACAAACCAACTCAACAAAATTCCAACAGAAAAACTTAAACTGAAATGAAATTCACGAAAAAACAACCCAAGAAACCCAAGAACAGAAGGAAGAAGGCAAGCGGCAAGACTTGTGACATGCCTGTGGGGTTAAACTAGTTTTACGCCGGCAACACTCCCCCAGCCTGCCAAGACCAGATTAGGAGACACATGGATGAAAAAAAAAAAGAAGGAAAACTCCATAGCAAATAAAGAACAATGAAACCATGAAATCCACCGATTGATTACGAACCCACAACAAAAAAGAACCCCGAAATGAAACAATGACAAATTATTTCCCAGAAAAACAGAAACAGAAAACCCTCCAGAAAAACAGAAACACACCATGAACCTAAAAAGTAATAAAACCGAAACCTAAACCCGCAAGAAAAAATCACCCTGAAATGAAAGAGAGGCAATTTAAACACCATCCATCCTGATGTATTGAAACACCAACCAGAAAAAATAAAATAAAATCGAAACACGAGCCACAAAAACTGTGTTCTTTCCAAAATCTAACACACACTAACTTATCAAAGGATTTAATTATACCGCTAATTTCTATAATTCTTATTCTTTTAGAAAGGTATACAAAAAATATATAAAGTAAATATCGCAATATATAACTTATATACAATGTGCCATTACTGAAATCACCCGAGAAAGCCAACTTTTTCTCCTAACTGCTGTTTTGTGAGCATATAAAAATAAATATAGAATCATAAAAACCCTAGTGTATTTGGTTTATTTGCAGTACAAGAAACTCAAAATGAAATTAGCACGTAACTGGAATTCTTTAATTCACTATTTCACTGGATGGTTGGTTGGTGGTCTTTTAATGCTATTTCACTGGAAATAGGATCATATATTTCCATCTAAACAATGATTGTGATGTCACCACACTGCAAATCGCCTTCGAGCGTAAGAGAGCGGGTTCGATTCCCGCGCTGGTCTTGGGTGTTTTTCCAATTCTTCGTCCTGTAATTCTGTCATGTGCTATCTGTCCTTATCTGACGAAGATTTACTAGCGGACTTAGAGTCAAGCACACAAATCTGATGTAGTATATGTGTTATCAATAAATAAATCAATAAAATGATTGTGATTGTTGATAAATTGTTCTGAAGTTCAAATTAGCACACTTGCCAGCTTACTAATTAATATTCTGTAAAATAGTTAATACCCGCCCCCTTTTTTTATTTTTTCCTTCTTATTTAACCATAATTACATTTGAAGAAAATATCTCTAAAAATAAAGTGTTGTGAAAAAATGGGCAGGTTCTGATAATTTTATGAAATATTGATTAGTAAGTCGGCAGGTATGAATTAGGCTGTTAGTACATCGATTTGAACTTTTGTTGTAGAAGGAATGCTGATCGTTTAATAATCTCATTCTAAAATTTTAGTTTGGTTTAGTTTAATTATTATGGAAAATTAACTATAAGGATACGATTAATAGTTTTATTAAATAAGTGTTAAAAAGTTTATTAGTACGTAATTTAAGTAAGCATCTAAAGTAGTGCTGATATTTAAAAACAGAACAGTTATAAATAAGTCAGCTTGCAAAAAACATGCTAAGGGTTCGTGTTTGTATTATCAGAGATAACTACCACCCAAGAAGGGAGGGAAATAAATCTGTGGTTGACAGAAGAAAAGAGAGAAAAGAATAAATCATGTAAAGAAACCGGGTAAGCAAATTACTAGAAACTCAGAAAGTTTAATCGCGTGAGGAAATATTGAGTAGAATCCTAAATAATTTAGTGGTTAAAAAAAAAAAAAAAGAAAAGTATAATTTTGGAAATATAAAATTTTAGAAAATACATTCTGAAGTAAATAATGTTATATGAAACAATGCTTCCATATTTGTTAATTATTAATTAGTCTTTTTTATTATTTAGACCAATAATGTTAATTTTATTAAGGAGTTACATGGGTTTCAAAGGCTTAAAAAAAAAGCACATTTTCTATACTTTTTTTAAAATTAAATATAAAATTGAAAAATTTGGGCGTGTAAAAGAGCAACATTTAAACAACATTTAATAAAATTTTCATTAAAAATTTTGGAAAATTCAGACGGTCGTTCAAATGGGTCCTGGTTTCCAGAGTCCCTTCGGGAAAGCGGTGGACACGTTTTCTCAAAAAGTAATTCACTGGTCTTATAAAAATTTTGCACACTTCTTCAAAATAGAATTGACTAGTGCTTGAACGAAGGATTTTTCTTTTCTTTTCTTTCTTTCTTTCTTTCTTTTTTTTCGATTGTAACTAATTTTACAAGGCTATACGTGGGGTAAAATGTATCTAAAATTGTACCGTTTTTGCATACAATGCTGCCTAAAGTTCAAATTTCATTTTTTTAAAAAAATTCCTTCGTTCAAGTACTATAGTCAATTCTATTTTGAAGAGTAAAAATTTTCAATAAGATTAGTGCATTAGTCTTTCTGAAATCGTGTTCACCTCTTTTCTGAAGTATCTCAGGAAATCAGAAACAACGGGCTGAATTTTCCATTTATATATTTATTTATTTTTTAATGAAAATTTAATAAAATATTGTTTAAATTTTAATCTTTCATATGTTCAAAAATTTGAACTTAATATATATTTGTATGTATGTATGTATATATATATATGAAATTATAATACATGTTTTCAGTCATATAAAAGTTGAAAATATGTAACAAACATAACTAAAGAAAAACTTACGAGAAAATTAATAAATGTGAAACAATTCATAAGTAAAACTTACTGCAAAAACGTAAAATAAATTATTTAAACTGCCAAAAAATGCCCCATATGACTTGAGACATACGTGTGGGGTTAAAGCATGCTTTTAATTGATCAAACTCTCCCCCTAGGCAGACAGTTTAATAAAAAAGCACATATATGGCTAAATTCAATATAGATAAAACAAAATGAATAAAATAATATGGAACAGACAAAAACTTATATGGATTAGGCAGAAAATTGATCAAACATTTACACAAACAGCAGCAAGTATTTCATAAGATCTCCAGCGAGTCAACTAATCAAAATACGAAACAATCGAAAATATATTACAACGCCATCTATATTAAATTAAAGAAATTAAAACAATAAATAAAGTTATTATAGCTAAAGTTAATAGAAAAATAAGGAATATTTAAAAAGGAAAATTAAAAAATCATTTATATTTTAAACGTTTTAAATATTTTTCTATAATATAACCATGTAAAAAATCTATAGGATAATCATTTTCAATAGCTCTATTAAAGAAATCTTGAATATCCTTAATTTTGTCATGATAATTAGAAATTAATCTTTTATTACGATTAAAATAGTTTAAAATGATATTTGTGTAGATAAGTTTACTTATGTTAGAGCTTCAATGAATCAATTTAATCACATTAAAATCAAAATTATTTCTTTTATCAAAAATAGTTGTAATCATTTCATTATCTACAATATTTATATCCAAGTCCAAGAAATTTGCTTTTAAAGGATTAAAATGAGTACTAATGAGTTTTAAATAAGAAGGATAAAAATTTGTTTTTATTTTAGTGTCATTATTAGTACTAGTAAAAGCGATCAGACCATCAATATATCTGTAAATTATAATACCCTCATTAGATTTCAAATTATTTTCATAAGTATGCAAATACATATTTGCTAAACTATTGCTAGATACAGAGCCCCGAGGAATTCCATGTTTTTCAACATAAAATTTCCCATGATAATTAATGTAATTTTCTTTTAGAACCAAACTGTATAATTTTTTATATTTATTATAATCTATAATATATTTTATATTACTTTCTTAATAGAAAATATCCACAGAATTGATCAAATCATCTAAATTAATATTATTAAATAAATCTTCAAAATCCCAAGTGAAAACATTATTAACCCTCTTATTTTTCATAGAAACAATCAAGTCATAACTATTTTTAAGAATTGTAGAATTTTTAGTTTGATCTAGAGCATTTTGATTTAATTTTTCTCGTTATATATATATATACAGTGGTGGACATAATTATAAGACACCTATCTAATTTGACAAATAGTGAAAGAAAAGATTCAGAGCTTAAAAATGTTTTATCAAATACGTCAAAAACATAAATTTATTCTGTTATCATATATAATTATTTTATAATAATGATATTTTCATGCAATGTAATGAAAACACTTAAAAACATAATGGACAAAATTATAAGACACCAACCGTTTTTTACAAATACAGTGGTCAACATAGTTAGCGGACACTAATGGTCTAAAAGAAAATCCTCTAACATGGTTATTCAATATTTGGTGGAGCCGCCATTGTTTTTTATAGCATGAAAGATGCGATTCGGCATCGAATCTATCAATTCTAACAAAATATCGCAAGACATTTCTTCCCAAGCACAGGTCTTCGACACATATAAACTGCCTCCCATTTCGGTAAACCGTACGATCTAAGACCCCCCACAATTTTTCGATGGTATTTAAGTCTGGGGATCGAGAAGGCCACGGGAGAACATTGATACTTTGCTCTGAAAGCCACTTTTTTGTTTCGTGTGATGCATGAATCGGCACGTTATCGTGCTGGAAAGTGTAGCTTTCGCCACAAAGAAGTTCACCGTATATGGCTAGTTGATCTTGATTCTTATACTTTTCAGAATTCATTCTTGAATGCACAAAAACAATATCCGTTTTCCCTTGAGCCGAAAAACCAGCCCAAACCATTACTGAGCCTCTACCCATTTGGCGGCTCATTAGTACATGAGGAGACTTCCGTAAATCATGCCAATAATATTGAAACCCGTCTGGACCATCCAGGTTAAACTTTTTTTCATCAGAAAATAACACAGAGTACCATTTGTAGGTCCAGGCCATAGTTTGTTTAGCGACGTTTAGACGCTCCATTTTGTGCCGGCTTAGAAGCTGTGGTTTTTTCTTCAATTTTTTATATTTCACATAGGAAGCATTATGCAACACCCTGCGTATGGTTCTCCTTGAACAATTTAGTTTCAAAGCATTTTTAATACCTGTAGTGGTCATCTTATTCTGTGTAGCGAGCACATGGTCTCGAGGACAAGCAAGGAGTACGTCCAGATTTTTTAATCACCGATCCATTAATTCCTCTTTTCAAAACATTTCTAATTGCACATCTAGAGCATTTAATAACTTTTGAAATATTATTAATTGAAGCACCAGTTCCATTTAATCTCCAAATTTCGCGAATTTCACTTTCTTCTAATTCTGTACCTCGTGGCATGTTTGTAAATGCGTGAAGTCGGTTATCGTTTGCTTTAGTTAACTGCTGACGTCATAACAGAATGCAGAAAATTTGCATATTGCACATTATTTACGATAAAAAGCAGTTGTTTTAATTAAAATGTTAGGGTGTCTTATAATTTTGTCCATGGTATTTTAATTTTTTTTTTTATTAAACTCTATAAAAATATCATTTCTGTAAAACAATTACGTGTGATAACAGAATAAATTTATGTTTTTGACGTATTTGATAAAACAATTTTAAGCTCTGAATCTTTTCTTTCACTATTTGTCAAATTAGATAGGTGTCTTATAATTATGTCCACCACTGTATATATATATATAACGAGATTTTTTTTAAAAAAACTCTTTGAAACGCATGTAACCCCTTAAAAAATGATTGTGTAAAAAAAGTGTGCAACTGATTTTTTCTTTTTTTTTCTTTTTTTCTTTCTTTCTTTCTTTTTAGGGAATTTCCTCAATACTGAGTTTTCCTTTCGACCAAAAACAGCCTTTAGATTTTGTCTCTATCTTTCCCTGTCCTGAGCATCTTCCTCATCTGTTCCATTCTTTATCAACACCGATCGGAATCAAGTGATAATATATTAGAAATGATTAAACTTATTAAACCTTGTGGAGAAGACGATGCCGAAGGCAACAAAGATGGTTTTTAACGATTTTAGTGGAACTTTTAAAATTTATTTTATAAAGTGATATAAACAATAGTGATTTATTTTATTTTTATTTGTTTATTTATTTATTTGAAAATTCATTTAAATATAATAACCAGCTAAACGGGCAAAGCCTTCTAGTGAATAATATTTGTAAATTTAAATTCTGATAAGAACGGCTTTAAGTAATTTGAATTAATATATTTTTTTAAATTTATTTATTTGTAAGTTTTATATTTTCATACAGAATTGATAAAATACCGTAAATTCGCGTATATAACCCGCGGGTAATCTATAAATAAAACCTGAGTTTGTATGTCCTGCGGGCTATCATCCGGTGCGGGGTATCTATAGCAAAGAAGGAGAAAAATCAACACCAGTCTCATTTTTTTTTTCAGAAGTCTGGATTATTAACGTATAATATCGATGTAATTGAGGACAGTGAAAAGGAACTTGATGAGGAGTATAATAAGAATGACGAAGACGAGCTGTCCCAAACATTTTAATTCTGATACGGAAGAGTCCAATTTCGATGGATTTGAAGGAATTTTGTAAATAAATTTATTATTAATCTATAATTTTCTTATAAATCGAATGAAGGTGTTAATTGTTAGAAGTTACTCCGGTTTACAGTAATTTATATATAGAGAAAGATTAATACTAAGTTAATTATTACTTATTATTTACTTTTTCGTTATAGGTAAGTAAATTTATTTATTTATTATTTATATCTAGTTGTATATTTCTTTATTATTTGTATCTTTTCCTACTTATTATTGAAATAATAGCAATTAATATTGAAAATATAAACAGCGATTGCCGACCAGGTGATTCTAAGATTCTAAGATTCTAAGACGGAAGGTGGCCGCTCACCACTATGCAGCGGTTTTGAGCGATTTCAACCTTTAGAGAGGGGCTCCGATGGCACTGTGGTGATTCAAAAGAGCCCGTGTCTAAAGGTTAAACCTCCTCCGTTGTTTATTGCATAAACAGAAAAAAAAAAAAAAAAAAAAAAAAAAAAAAGGTTACAGAGGTCGCCAAAGTGGAGCTTTCACACGACAGAGGGCGACAAGGAACAAGAATATGAAAAGAAGAACGGAGCCTTGATCCCTCGCATGGAAAAGCTTGTGAAGAAAAATTGTATGGTCCTCCATGAGAAAAGTTGGTAACTGCCTTGGAAGATTGAAACATTAGTCGGTCAAATTGGAAAGATGCATTAAGAAGTTATAGATTCTGGTTAGTTTCTGACGTAGGGGAAGCCGGGTAACGATATTAAAAAGCCAGTCGTTAGGTTTATTAGGTGGGTTAAGGATACGCCAATCAAGAGTTAGTGGGCATGAGAAAAAGTAATGATTTGCATTACCCTCAGCGCCGCACTCACATTGTGGAGTGCGCGAGCAATGAAACTTGAAGAGATGTGATTTGAACGGGCCATGGCCCGTTAAGAAGGCTGTTATGGCTGGGGAAAGGTCAAAGTTATAATATGACACTTTTGGGAGGAGGTTAAACGTAAATCTACCTTTAGGAGATGTATCCCAGTATAGCTGCCATTCTTTCTTTAGTCGTGCTTTAAGACATCTTTTGATATAAGAGGAGGGGAGGGCCAAAACGAAATCCACTGCTTCCTTTTTAGTGGCAGTTTTTGCTAAGAGATCTGCCATTTCATTGCCCGCGACACCCCTGTGAGCGGAGACATGAGCTAACGAGAAAGTCTCGGGCTTAGACAGGAGATCTAATTTGATTTTCTGAATAATAGGATGGTTACTCCTGTGGCGAGCCAGAGCCTGAAGACCTGAGAGACTGTCACTGTAGATAGAAATTTTCGAATTGGTAAAATAAGAAATTGACCAAGAAATTGCTTGGCTGATAGAAAAAATCTCAGCCTGGAAAACAGTGTTACAGTCCCCAAGCCTACAGGACCACTGATGAACCAAGACCCCGTCAACAAAGGCGCAAAATGCGGCACCCACACCATGGTCTGTCTTAGATCCATCTGTATATATCGCCACAGGGGCTGTAGGAGAGAAGGAGTTAATATTAGTATTAATTAATGCATGCGTAAAGTCCTCTGCTGGGTGTATGAACCAGCTGCCCATTTTGAGTTGAATTTCTTCATTTGGAAATAGGATTTTCTGTAGGTCTTTGTTTCTTAGTTGTAGTACGTTTATTCTGTTGTATTCGTAATTCAGAGTGAGGTGTAAAGGAGGAACACCGGTGATGACGTGGAGGGCATCAGTGGAGATGGTTTTATAACCCCGTGACAGTTGCAAGAGGAACATCCTTTGCAATGAATTTAATTTTCCTATAGCTGTTTTTGAAAGATTACCTCCCCAGATTCCCGCCCCATAAGTAACGATTTTTTCCACTATTGTTAGATACCATGTTTTTAACATTTTGGTGCTTATACCCCATTGTTTACCCATTAATTTGCACGAGTTATGATAATGTATAAGAAGTTTAATTTTAAGTGAGTTTAAATGTTCAATCCAGAAGTGCGGGGTATCTTCTAGTGGGGGTATATTTCGGTTATAATTTTTTTTAATGAATTTTTTAAGCTGCGGGTTACCTTCCGCCGCGGGTTATATACGCGAAATTACGGTACTGAAATTTTTATATTTAATTATCTCAGATGATGAATAATTACTAAGTAAAATATTTACATTATATTACACACTTGTATGTGTGTGTGTTCAGCAAATACTGAATATCTACCTAAAAACTAATTTCTTGGGATAAGATTTTCAGTAAAACAAAATTTTACTATTGTTTTATGAAATTTTTGATAAAGTAATGCGCTGCTTTTCTCCACCAGTTTTTAAAATATTGACCTAAAGATGTGAATTTTATATAGTATAATAATTTAATACATTTAATAAATAATTTTAATTAGTGTAAAACTTTCTGAATAAAACTCTTTTAACTAGTTTCTAGAAATATCCGTTAACAGCTAACGTTTCAAGTATTTTATGTTTGCCTTCTGCATTTAATGATGAAATTACAGGCAAATTTTTAATATTCAAGTATAAATATACCTTTGTTTTATCAAACCACAAATAATATCCAGGTACATTTGGAATACATTATTAAACTATAATAAAGTAATGTAAGGGAAAAACATTAAAAACTAGTTAGCATGCAGCATTTTAAAATTCTTCAAAAGTTTTAATTTTGCTCTTTAAATATAAATAGGTTTCAATACGTTTCATTTCATACGTATGAAAATTTCATAACGGTGAATAATTAAAAAAAAAGTTTTATAACATCTACTATCTCATTAAAAATAAATATCAACATGTTTTAAAAGGGTTGCATTTATATGAAATCTATTCTTATTACTAGAAATTATAGTATGCCATTTATAAAAAAAGAAAGATAAGTTTTCCATTTCCACTACTAGGTTATCTTTCAAAAGTAAGGAGGTAAAAATATGTGGCATAACTAAGATAATTCGAGTATATACGGAATCATTCAACAATGGATCGTTTTGTGGTGTTCCGGAATGTTAAGGGACTCGGTGATTGTCGCTTAGTTTCCCTGATTTTTCTCGTTATGTCTTCTAAATATTTTTGTTTGATAACAGCTTTATAGTTTCTGCAAAATTCCTGTATATGTAATAATTTTGTGATTTTGTCAAGTTGTCATTGTGCATGACGAAGATAAGCCTAATTTATACTTTTAGTTTTTATCATCATTTCTTTTTCCCACCGACTATTTTACTGTACATCAAAGCAGATATCCAGTTAAGCAGACACGATGGGATGAAAAACAGACCTCATCAAAAGATTCATTGCCTACGGATATTTATGTATTCCAACTTGTCAAAACTGTAAAGGCAAACCGCACAAACACCGACTAAATCTCAGGGGTTACAGGAAAAATCTTAGAAAGGAATACTATCCTTTTTTGCAATAACGAACACGTGTTGTTATCTTAGAATATTAGGTGTGGAGTGATTTTTATGGGGATTCATCAGCAACCCTCTTGGATCTTAACCCCTATGTTAACCTATGAAGACATGATGAAGAGATTCATTAAAACTGCAATTTTTTATGATTTTGCTTTTAGTATCAGTTAGTTTGTGTTTGTATTGTAGCAAAAAACACTTGTGACTACAAAAACTGTTTTCGGTAACCTTTAAACTTCTTTTTGAACCTGTTTTAAAGCAATAAATTTTTAAAATTTAATGTTATTCGTTTTGAAGCTATTTAAAGTATCAAAAAAAGAAAACTGGAATTTTCAAAGTGTTAGATTTTTAAAAAATGTTTTTCATGTTATACCATCTATTTACATCACTTTAACTAAAGTTAAGGCAAACATGAAGCTCTAATTAAAAGAAATATTTTATAAGTGTGTTATTATACAAAATTATCCCAGATTTCCCTTTACGTAAAATAAATAAATAAATAAATAAAAGTAATCATCCTTTTATTAACTGCCTAGTTTAAAAACAGTATTTAGAGTATTTAAAAACAGTAAAATATAAAATTCTAGAAACTGGAGAAACGTTTTTCGAAATATAGGTAAAATGTTATAGGAAAACATAAGTTAAAAATTTTTTTTCAGGAAAAGATTCCTTTAAAGCTGATAGAATATATAATAATAACTTTATGCCATTATTTTAAATAGCTAATGTTTTTGATTTTCCTTGATATATATAGCACAGCACATTCATACGATTCTTTGAACTATGATAAAAGTTATTATTATTATTATTATTATTATTATTATTTTATGTATTTTAATGCTCGTATGGTCTGAAATTTTCAATGACAGGCAAAAACTTTTAAACTTTTGATTTGAATTTTTTTTTTAATTACTATTGTTTATGAACGTAGAAAAATCGTAGAAATGAGATAGATGAAAAGAGTAAAAGACTATATAACAACCAAATAGAAAAATAAATTAATGAGATATGAAGAAACACTGTGTTAAACAGTTAAAATCAATTTAGAACTTATTCACATTATTGAATTTTAAAATTATAAATAATAACTTATTTCAAATTAAGCTAAAACAGATGATTTTTCTGATTTAAAAATTTGGACGATATAAGAAGAAATAATAAGCTATCATCATAGTAGTAATAATGATAATCACATTAATCGTATCGATTCATAAAACTCAAATCACATCTCATATCATCACAAAATCCCATTCGTTAAAACAGTATATGTTGTTTTGATCAATGTAAAATTGTTCATAAAATGATGCATTCTGTATTTGGATATTTTTGTTGACTTATTTATACATTAAAATGGAACTTAATATTTTAATCTTGAATAGGAATAGCAGCATATACGTATAAGTATTCCGTTTGTATAAAGAATTATTATTTATTTATTTTTGTATGAATTAATAGTAATTTAAAGTTATGAAAAATCAAACGAGTATTAATGAAATGTCAATTATTTTTTGTATGATCCAAAAAACAGTTTACTTGTTACATTCTTTTTTTAAAATCTCAAACATAATGGGCAGTGCATAAGTATTCTGGATTAAAATGATTTCCAATATTTATTGTTAATTAATAATTTTGAGCACTAAAAAATTTCAGTACTTTTATTATTGAAAATTTTAATTGTAACTACATATTTTTTGATCACCATATTGATCAACATGGCAGGAAACTTTCCAAAACAAATATTCTGTTCATTTGTTCATTGGTTTGGTTGCCAAATTATGCTCAAAATTATATAAATAGCAGTAGTTAGAACGCCAGGGGTGAAAGTGGTTATCGTTATCGTCATCACTATTTTTATTTAGAAAAAAAAAATGAGTATATTTTTACTCTGGACGATAATGTTAGCCTTTGATTAAATAGGATACAGATTATTCAAAAAATTTTTCCGGTGGAAGAGTTCCGTCAGAAGACGGAAAACTTTCACCCCTGCAACACGAAAAAGTGGTACCAGTTAGGCATATTTAGCTACAGCCAATATTTTTGGTGCTAAATTTCTCCCTTTTAACCTGTTGAAGGACGGTGATGCCATTACAGCATGACTTTATTTTTTCCTAACTGCAAAAACTTGAGTTTTTGCAGTTTGTTGAGAAAATTTGTTGCAGAATTTTACTTTTATAACTTGGAAAATTTATTTTTTCTCTTCTAACATTTGTTTGTAAATTCTTTTAATATTTAAATGTTGAAAATTACTCTGCTCCTCAAAGGGTTAATAGTGTTTAATACTAAAATGGTGAAACATAGAGCATCAAATTTCTAAAAATATTGATTGCAGCTAAATTTGAACCATTTTTCTGGTTAAACATAAGATATTATTTTTAACAGAAAATTCGCATTTTAGATTTAAATTGCAAATCCCCTTTCTTCTATTGAAATATGTAATTCGCAAATAGCGAATAAAAAATCGTAATGCAGAAATCTAAATCTAAATTAAGATACAGGTAAGCAAATAAAAATAAAAATAAAAGGAGCAAAACATTAATTGTATTAGAACATATGACTAACATATTCAAATTTCATTGTGTTTCATAAGGTATAATTTTATTAATAATCTATTTTATAAACTAATGCACAGTTAAATACGATCTAGACGATTTATAAGACAGTTAATAAGTATATGGATAGAAAAACTAATGTTATTTTCTCCCTAGAGTCTACTATTCGGTTATTCACGGTAATGATTATAATTTTGTGTTAGACTGCTTTTAAAAGTTAAGATATTTATTATCAACAGCCGTTTATTTTTCTTCTTATTTTATTTTATTTTTATTTTTATCGAAATAAAATTTTAAAGAAGTTAGGACATTTTCAGTTTGAAAGAATTCAAAATAGGTAGTTTGTACTAATCAACATAATTTTTTGCGAATAAGTAATGAAAATTAAAAAGCCATTTTCCCTCAAATTTATTATCATCAAGTATTTCATGCAAGTGAATATTAATAAAAGTAAACAAGCATTATAAAAATTAAACTAAAAATTTTTGAACAGATTCAAATTTTGCGAAGTTCTATAATAAAATCAATAACTTTAATCTTTGCAGTTAGTTATCTACTAGAATCGTTTTCAAAACTAAAATTCACTATCATTTATGTAAGTATTCATTCGAATGTATTTTATTAATGTTATGTTACTTCACAGTCTCAAAGAAATTTTCTTATCCTGTTAAGTATTTTTATGTTTCATATTGAAGGAAGATACTTTTTTACTATCAACATTTACATGACAACACCCACATTTACATAACTAGATACTTTATATTCTTTTCACAGCAATGACCATACTTGAAAATATAAGTGCTTTTAATAGTTTTAGATATATCGTTTGTGCGAAAAATTTTGATCTCTGCTTTTATATCTTAAATATTGGTCTAAGACGTAATGGATAAATTGAAAAAATAAGGGTACAAAACTTTATCAAACTAATTAAGAATTTCCGAAAGATCAAATTCAAGAATTTAAAAATCTTAACTTTTACATGTCTCTTATGCAAAAAACTGCCTAATGAGTAAAACGTACCACATGCCCTAAATAGTAATATACTAAGTGTCAGTATTAATGGATTAGTACCAAATTAAAGTGAAATGTTTTTATTTATTAGTACGACAGGACTATTTCTTACAATCTGGCATTTTGCGTCGTTACCAATTTATAGTGTTCCACTTCGAAAACACCCATGTAATTTTGCGCAAGTCGATATTTATAGTCACAATTTGAACTAACACTTTTTTAGTGGTGGGAATATGATTTTACTACCAGCACGCTATTTCGCCGCGTATTTTTGAATAGCAAAGTTGTAGTTGCTGCTTTTAAAATACCATTGTAAATTCGTTTTTTGATTTTAATCTTGCTTACGATTTTCGGGATTTTATTTTCCAGTGAGAGTGATTAAATATAGTAGTTTTTTTTACATCTAGAAGTTTGTGGAATTCATATCGAAACAAATTTTCATAAATAATTTAACGATACATTTCTTTACTCATATTCCATTATTTGAATAAAAAACACAAATTTTTAAATATTCTTTTTTTCATTTTTGGCTCATGTTTCCAAATGTTAATTATAATTAACATGTCTTTTTATTAGTACGACAGGACTATTTCTTTCAATCTGGCATTTTGCGTCGTTACCAATTTATAGTGTTCCACTTCAAAAATACCTTCCAATATCCAGTTTCTACCGTTTAATTTCTTTCTCTATCTTAAAATTTTTTGTGAAATCCGTAAAAACCAGAATTTTTGTACGTAAATTTTTCATTGTATGTGGCATATTTAAATTTTCTTATCCTTTAAATAGGATCCCCTGAAATTTTTAATAAAAAAAAAATTGTATATTTTGTTAAGCAACCTTGCAATTTATACACGTATAAGAGTGTATTACAGGAATTAAAGGAGAGACGTTTTTTCGAACATCTTGTACATATGCTTGTATATACAAAATATATACAGCATCTTACATATATTATTGTTAGAAAGTATTAGTTTTTTAAACATTAGCATCGTTGGATGGGTCATTTTGACACAAAAACATTTTCCCTCAAAAAATTACGAACTGAACTTAAAAAAAAAAAAGACTGTGACTTTTTTAATTTTTTATTAATTATTTTCTGTAAAATAATAAAACTGTCAACTCTCATTAGTTTTTCTTAAACATATCTGTGGATCATTTTGACCCGAAAAAAGTTTTTTTTTTTTTTTTTTTTTCGTCCCCTCAAAAAGTTATTTATGGAATTTAAAATAAATTTATTAATTTTCTAATTTTATGCCAATAATTATCTTAAAAAAAAAAAAAAAAAGAATTTCGAAGATCTTATTCCATTTTTCGATTTTAATATCTACACCTAAAACTACGGAATAAATTATTCTGACTCAAAGCTTCCCCCGAATGTTTGCATATTGCATTAGTTTAACTATAATAGCAATAACTTTTGCCTTAAATGCAGTATTAATAATAATACTTATGGTAAAAATATATGTCATTACCGTTCAAATATAGTGTTCTTTTTGTATCGCAAAAACAATTTTATAAATCGGAGTTAAACTGACCGAACCTACGTTTTTAGGTACATTGAAAGCGACGTGGCTCTAGCGTCAAAAAACTTATAAGTTATTAAACAACTAATTCATTGATATAAAGTTTACATAAAAAATAAATTTTTTTTCGTAAAATATCAGAGAAATATCGCTAACTTAACGTTTCAGTTTATCTTTAGCCAAAGAAATTCAAGTAATTATTTTTGGTTAATCTATGATTAATATACTATTAGATTTTAAAATTTTACTGGAGGGTTATGATGTTCTAATCCTTATCTTAACTCCGTAAGTGCGTTCGTACCTGCGTACGCCATTAACCCCTTCCGTTTTAAATACCAGGATATAACTGTATACGCCTTCATAAAAGCCTATTGCGTAATCCTCTGGTAATCTAGTATTGAGCACACTATTGCTGAAAAGGCATACATGTATATCGATTTTCAGGTATCGTACACAAATTATGAGTATAAAAAATGAAACCGTAAATACACAAGTTGACATTTTCATTTGCAACTAATTCATCAACAACTTTGTTTAAACATATCTCTCGATCTTTTTATAATATAATACTACAATATTGTATCTGATCTTATTAGGGTAGAAGGCACTTTTACAAGTCGGAGATTATTTTGTATGAAGACCATAAAAAAATTCAAGTTAAGTAATTCTTGAAATTAAATCCTCTGAAATTATTAATCAATTTTTTAAAGTTTTGCACATTACTTTTAAACCCATTTTATTCTTGCATTTTAAACCACTTCGATTCTTGTTTGTTTGTTTGTTTGTCCAGTACAAATCTCGCAATCGATTTTTAATTAATTTCCCGACAACTAGACATTTGAAACTTTCAGGATAGCTCAGAACACGGTGACAATACATTTTTTTAACACTTTCAACTGTATCAGGTCCCTACTGCCTTCGGCAGCGTTTATATGATTCGATAGAAAATTTATTTAACTAACTTCCCGACTAGCTAGACAGTTGAAACTTTCAGAATAGTTCAAAACATGGTGAAAATGCATTTTTTTAATACTTTTAGCCAACTGTTTTGGGTTCCTGATGCCTTCGGCAGCGTTACCAGTACAAAGCTTGCAATCGTTTTTTAACTAACTTCCCGACTAGCTAGACATTTGAAACTTTCAGGGTAGCTCAGAACACGGTGACAATGCATTTTTTAATACTTTTAGTCAACTTTTTCAGGTCCCTACTGCCTTCAGCAGCGTTTATATGATTCAACAGAAAATTTATTTAACTAACTTCCCGACTAGCTAGACATTTGAAATTTTCAGAATAGTTCAGAACACGGTGAAAATGCATTTTTTAAATACTTTTAGCCAACTGTTTCGGGTTCCTGCTGCCTTCGGCAGCGTTACCAGTATAATGCTTGCAATTAATTTTTAACTAACTTCCCGACTAGCTAGGCATTTGAAACTTTCAGGATAGCTCAGAACACGATGACAATACATTTTTTAAAAATATTTTTAGTCAATTGTTTCAGGTCCCTACTGCCTTCAGCAGCGCTTATATGATTAAACAGAAAGTTTATTTAACTAACTTCCCGACTAGCTAGACATTTGAAACTTTCAGAATAGTTTAGAATACGGCGAAAATGCATTTTTTAAACACTTTTAACCAACTCTTTCGGGTCCCTGCTGCATCGATTTTTAACTAACTTCCCGGCTAGATAGCTAGCCATTTGAAACTTTTATAATAGCTCAAAACACGATAACAATGTTTTTTTTAAAAATACTTTTAACCAATTGTTCCGGCATCCCTCTGATTTCTGTAGCATTTATATGATTCAACAGAAAATTTAAAAACATGGTATGCAAAAAGTTCTTTTTATCTTGTAATTATTATTTGTAATTTGTTATACATTTCTGCAGGGTTCCAAAATAACTGTGCATTTTTATTTTGAAAAAGTTCTCGTTCTATCTTATATATTTTCTTGGGAACTTTTATGAAACAGTTTATCCAATAGCTTTTATGTTAGACCTTTTATTATAAAGTTCTTTCGAGAACTTTTACGTCAGAACTTTTAAAATAAAAGTTCTTGCAAATATTGTTTGGTCAGAATTTTTGTAATGACAATTCTTACAAAAACTGTTTGTCCATGACCATACAAGTTTTTTATTATAAAAGTTTGTAAAGTTTCTCTGTCAGTGGAAATTTGCATTGTTATCGTGTTTCTAAATGTAGGATATAAAACGTAAAGATGCAAATATACAAAATACTTCAATTTATTTAACTGTTAGAAAAGGGGAAGAGTTAATACTTGCTAAATGAAGTATGTGGTATTAGGTGAAAATAAATTTAAAAGCGGATATATAATTTATTCTAGCTTCAACCTCCCCTCCTCCCTCATCAGAATGCAAAATAACAATATTTAAGATTAAAATTTGGCAAATAAAGCTACTTGCTTAAGTTAATTATTTTGTTCTTAATATTTTTTGTTATTACTTTCTTCTATCTTCAATAGAAGAAAGTATTGGATTCGTAAAAATTTTCGATTTCGGGTTTTTGATGGATTTACACGTTTTGAGAGGTGTAGAACACGATTTTACCATTTTTAGAAAATGTCTGTCTGTCTGTCTGTCTGTCTGTGTGTGTGTGTGTGACAAAATTTTGTGGCAACTGTATCTCTGGAACTACTGCACAGAATTTCATACAAATTGGTATGTAGTTGCACCTTGACATAAATTAGTGCCTATCAACTTTTGGTAAAAATCGTCTTACAGGTTGCGTTGCCATCCCGCTTTTTCTAAATTTTCAACAGGGTGATAAAGGCAAAAATTTTCAAGATGGGTATCTTTCGAAAGGTCTCGTCAGTACCTTTAAAACGAATGGTTGAACTATAAATCTGTGATAATTTAAAACAAAGTTATCGATTTTTTTACTTTTTACGAAAAAAAAACTTAGAAATTTTTTTTATTTTTTTCTCCCCTTAATTTTATCAAACTCCCACGGTTTCCGTGTTCTGACAAACTTAAACTAATTTTTGCTTTTTTCCCCTAATTTTGTCAAAGTCCTACGGTTTCCGTGTCTTGACAAACTTTAACATATTTTTGCATTTTCCCCCTAATTTTGTCAAAGTTCCACGGTTTCCGTGTTTTGACAAACTTTGACAAAATTTTGGGTAAAATGTGAAAATTATTCTAAATTTGTCAAAACACGGAAACCGTGGGACTTTGACAAAATTGGGGAGGAAATGCAAAAATTTGTTTAAGTTTGTCAGAACACGGAAACCGTGGGAGTTTGATAGAATTAAGGGGAGAGGAAAAAAAAAAAAGTGGGACTTTGACAAAATTTTGGGTAAAATGTAAAAATTTGTCAAAGTCCCACTTTTTTTTTTCCTCTCCCCTTAATTCTATCAAACTCCCACGGTTTCCGTGTTCTGACAAACTTAAACTAACTTTTGCTTTTTTTCGCCTAATTTTGTCAAAGTCCCACGGTTTCCGTGTTTTGACAAACTTAGAATAATTTTCATATTTTACCCAAAATTTTGTCAAAGTCCCACTTTTTTTTTTTTTTTTTTTTTTTTTTTAATTATTGTTGCTGAGTGAATTTGTATAGGAAAAGATAGAAGAAAGTCATGTGGTGGCCACAACATACTAGTTCTTTTTTAATTGTTGTTATTCTTTTTTAAATTTAATTTTTTTTAAAGTTGTTATTCCTTTTTAAATTTAATTCCTTTACCCACTAAAATGTGTTTTGAAAGTCTTAAAATCCACGCTGTAAAAAATATGTCCTGTTTGCTGCCAGCAATTCTTTGTAATTTGAGAAATACGCGTAATTTACGAAAACATTATGTTGTCAGAACGTATTTTCTCAAGTTACAGAGAATTTCTGGCAGCAAATAGGACATATTTTTTACAGTGCAGTTTGGTACAGTACAAGAAGTAGCATAGACATTTAAATTGAAAAAGAAAAAGAAAAAAAGAAATGGATAAGAAAAGTTTGCCGCTTTAAGTACGTATCCCCTGAAAAATTTTAACACTAGACGAATGCGCCACCTATATCCCTGAAACCGCTGTCTCTAGAGCGTCCTACCCAATGATAAGACATAAAATTATGAGCTAGACGCTCGTGAACTCATACTTAAAAAGTTATTTTTATTATCAGAACTTTTGTAAAAATTTCTGGTATGAAATTATTTACAGAAATTTTATGCAAACGTTCTTCCCATATAAGTTCTTATGGAACATTTTATAATAAAAAAAAATCTTTAAGTTCTTTCTGAATATCTTTTTGTAAACCAATTAAACTAGAACTTAAGAAAGAAAAAAAAAGACTTCCAGTAACTGTTTTGATACCTGCATTTCTGTGATGAATATTTAAAGTAAAAGTCAAAGGTTTTTCGAATATCCTGTTGGCAGAAAAATCCTATTTTTTTCTTGCAGCATTTCCATGAATTTATGAAACTATGAGAGACTTTTTAAAAAATATTATCTCTGTAGAAGCTGCTTTTTAATTGTATGGCTGTCAGTTTAAATGCGGTAACAATAAGCTTTTTATCCTGAATTGTGGTGAATAAAATTTTAATTATTCCTGAAATAGAAAAATGTACAAATAGATCAGCTTTTTATCGTTTAGATGGCCTGCGTATGTGAATATATATGTCAATTCAATATGTATGTCTCAGTTTAGTGAATATATATGCATTCTAAAAAATTGCATTTAGTTAGCCATGTACAACATTAAACTGTACAATATAAGAGTAAAGCCGAAGAAAATAGTATCTAAGTCTGATATTTCATGTCCCGAAAAAAAAAGTAATATTTAATTAAGTATGCATCGTCTAGCAGTTTGGCGACGCCGTAAGTACTCTAAATGTCAAATACAAATGTGCCATATTAGAAGATGAACGATAAGTTAAGCTTTGATAAGCTTCTTAAGATAAGCCTTGAAATATCATGTAGGACAAATTCGAAAAGAAGTAAATGAATTACTATATTTGTTCAAGGATAAATTTGAAACATAATGCGCTATAAAAAGTTGTAATATTATTATTTCGAATGTGATTCGTCACTAAAATTTGCAAGATAATTAAAAATAAATTACTATGCTAAAGTACACTTTTACAGTTTTTTTTAGTTAGGAATGGAAGTTTTTTTTTTTTTTTTTTTTTTTTTTTAATCACTAAATGTTTCAACTTTTAAAAAATAAATTAACCTTACATAATTTTGGTTTACATATTTCGTAGAAAATTTATCTTATCTTGCTGAAATTATTATATACATACCTGGTAACATTTACAATTTATTCTGGAGTACTGTTAGCCCCGTCCTTTTTTTGCACCAGTATATTTTAAAGGTATTTTTCTTCTTATTTCATCGTAATTACATATTGGAGAAAATATCTTTTAAATCATACTGGTGTAAAAAAAAAGTGGGGCTAACAGTACTCCGAAATAAATTATAAATGTTATCAGGTATGTTATATGCACTAGAACTCATACAGATTTGAAAAACAGATTTAAAAGATTTAAAAAATAAAAAAATCACAACAATCCGGGTAAAAAAAAAAATACCTGAACATTTTTTTTTTCTTTTCTTTTTCTTTTCTTTTTTTTTAATGTTTTATTTAAAAAACCCAAGTGCACAGTAATCTACAGGAAACATGGAGACAGGTGAGAAGGCATTTAAATGAAATTCTTTTATTTTAATTTCATTTTTCAATTTTCAATTCATTTTTTAAGTGGCTATGAATATTAGAGATATGAATGGTAGGCTTATTTTCATGGAATTTAACCTGGTTGTTATTGAATAGTTGGAAAGTCTTCTGAATACAATTATTAAAACATATTTTTGGTGGAAATCCATGTTAATTTTTACATTTTTTTTTTCTTTACTTATAGTTTATCATTATCAGGGGTTGCACTCTCCGCCCTTTTTTCAGGACAGATTCATAGATGAGAAATTTTCAAATTTATTGCCACCACTATCTTTATAAAATAATCTCTACTTTGTATAATCATGGCACATTAACGTAAATATACCTGGATTATTTCTGCATGAATTAGTGGTGGCAAAAAAAGCGGAAATTTCTTATCTCTGAGAGTGTCCTGAAAAAAGAGCGGAGAGTACGACCCCTGCATTATGGAAAATTCCCTTATAAAGGAAAGACTTAATAAAACCTTAAGCAAAACTTTTTTTGATTTTGTGTAAACAAAAGTTTTAGTTTTTTTTTCGGGTGTAAAATTATATTTTTCTGTTACAGTCAGATAAATATGTATGTATAGACATAGTTGAAGCGATGGAATGTTTTCTTTGAACAGATATTAAATCATGTTTTTCATGTAAACTTACTTACTATGTATGTTATTTTGGCATTTTTTTTTTCTTTTTTCGTTATTTAAAGTATATGTTATAGAGGAAATCGTTATAAAGCAAAGAAGTGATAAATCATAAAATCACGAGCAAAATTTTCCTTGCTTTCATTAAACAAAATTTTGAAATTTTTCCTCGTTTGTTAAATCGAGCTTTTTCTATTATAGTCAGATAAATATATCCAAGTCTCCACAATCGTAATAACATATTTCGATTTTTTTTATCGTCAAAACTTTTTTATACAACAATCTGCACATGGTCTTACGTGGAGCAACATATAGATGGGTAACAAGGTACACTTTCGAGTTTTGAGCATGTATCTATAGAAATATTTGGGGGAGTCTATCGGAAGTTCAGGGGGTAAAGAACATTTTGTAACATCTAAATTTCAGCGAAAATTTTGTCAAGATGAACAATTGACCTGTAACAAATTAAAGAAAATTAATAATTTTTTGCATCACCATGTAAAAAATAATACTTGAAATGAGTTGTAGCTATAACATGTGATTATAAGGGTTCTTTTAATTATTTGCTTTTACTTGTATATGATTAGCACGTATAATAAAAAAAAAAAAAAAAATTTAACAACAAAGAAAATTTTTTGTACAAATTTTGTTTATAACATGCAGGGTTTTCAAAGCAATGCAATGTTATTTTTAGAAAACTTGACATACTAAATTATACGCAACATACTACATAAACTGACTATAAAAATATTAAATTTCTGGTGAAATATGGTACTTTTTACTAAATAACTTTTAACTACACATATTACATTAACTGCGTAAACATTAAAAAAGTTTCTTTTGAATAATATACTATACAAATATGCAGAATTACTATAAAAGAATAAATAAATAAATAAAATAAGCAAATATCATGAAAATTCACAACGATATTGTCAATATAAGAGATGGATTTCAAGCGCCCCTCCTCCCCTCAAAAAAGTAAAGCTATAAGTATTTTTACTTTTTTTTTGGTGCGAACGTACAATATATTGCGATTGATTCATTAAAACTAGAAACGTGAGTAAAGCTCGTTATTCTTTTGCTTGTTTATGAGAACACTTGAATTTCAAATCTTCTATCAATGATACCTTTTTGAATTTTCTTGATATTTGCTTGGCTTTTCTTTTCTTTTCTTTTCTTTTCTTTTTTTTTTTAAGAGTAAATCACATTTGTAAATAAATTATGCAAAAGAAATTTTGTTAACTCTTGCGCATACACAATTAAAAATTATTCAGTAAAAATACTCATATTTCATCGCTTATTTAATATTTTGATATTTTCATTACAAAATGTTGTGTATAAAGTATTATGTCAAGTTTTCTAAAAATGACATTGCATTGGTTTGGAAATCAACTCTCTCGCTCCCTCTCTCTTTCTTTCACACACGCATATTCACATTAAAAAGAAAAATTACTTGAAAGATTTAAAAAAAAAAAAAAAAAAAAAAAAAAAACCTCAAAAAATAGCAAATTTGCATACTTAATGCTCAAGATAATGCAGCAATATATAAGATATGCAAATACGAATATATTAAACATTATTTGTTTTGCCTATATTTGTTTTTAATACGCACACACACACACATACATATACAGGGGGGGTCTTAGTACCACTTTTCAGAACGTCTAGGAAGGGTAGGGCGCATACCGACAACTCAGAACCATATAACAATGCCAGGTTGGAAATTCTTTCCTGACGCGATGGTGCAGACCGAAACATCAGAAATTAATTAAGAATATTAGTTTTAATAATAAATGTACATGAAAAAAAGGATCAGGGGTCCAAGATGGTGTTCAAAGTTTTACCCACCGACTTCAATGCAGGTTGCAGACCTATGGCGCATGAAATTGTGAATATTTTGAAATAGTCCAAGCTTATTTCGAATTTCACCGGCAGCTACTGTGATTCGTGCAACCAGCTCCTCGCTGTTCTCATCGGTTTGGGGGCATTGAAGTAGGTGGACGAAGTGAAAACACTCCATAGTTTTTTAGTTTATGTACATCCATTATTTAAACGAATATTCTCTTTTTATTTCTGATGTTTCTGTGCACACCACTGCGTCAGGAAAGCATTTCCGATCCTGCATTGCTATATGATCTGAAATCATACTCCTTCTAGAAGTTCTGAAACGCTGTACTGAGACACTCTATATATCTGTATATACCGTGCGAAAAATTTTCAGTATTGTTAATGGAATGCTTTTATCTCTATGAATATACAGGGTGATTATAAAAAAACTACCCCGATATATGAGACCATAGCTGTCATACCGTTCACAGTAACTGGATAAAATTTTGGTGGAAGGTATTTTGAGGTATGCGCTCAAGAATTATATAAAAAACAACAGTTAAACTCTAACAGTTATGGTTACAGTGACAAAATTTCAAAAATTTCAAATGGCAACACCTACTCTTTTTTATTGAAATGGAATCTCCATGGCAAAAAACCATAAATAGCCTTAGAACGGTACCTGTAGCAGGAAAATCACCAGGGCTAGCAGGCTAAGAAAAACAACAACAACTATTATGTGCCTACCAGAGCACGACTTTCATTTTTTTTAATGACGTCACATTTCACACTGAGTCTTTGGTTCAGAATAAAGTCTACTGATTCTGCTTCGAAATAAAAAGAAGAGATCACGGTATCGTTAATTTCATGTAAGGCTACTGAAAAGAGGTTTTGATTTCGTTGTAAGTCGTAAGACGCCGTCATGACTGACGTCATCACACTACGTGAAAAACAAAGCATTGTGAAATGGCAATCAAAATCGATTTTGATGATGATAATGATGTTTGACAGTAAACGGCATATTGTTCACAGAGCAACAAAGCAAGATACACATAATGCATTTCACAATGCTTTATTTTTCACTTAGTGCGATGACGTCAGTCATGACGGTGTCTTACGACTAAGGGGTACTTACAAATGAAACACTTACGGTTGAAAAGCGGTTTGCAGGCATTCCAAATGTATGACTGCAGTCGGCAGCAAAAGTATCCGAGCAGTAGCGAAAATTCCTATATGAAAAAAGCAAACTTAACACTGTTTTGTTAAATAAATCCTTGTCGAATCTTGTTCTTAGAATGACTAAGAACAGGATTCGATAAGGATTTATTTAACAAATTTGCAATAAGTGTACTTTTTTTACATAATGAATTTTCGCTAGTGCTCTGTTACTTTTGCTGCCGACTGTATTTGCAAAAAACTTGCAAAATTTACGTCATCGAAATTGCAAGCGTTCCGTTTGTATGTAACCCTAACAAAGAAATTAAAACCCTTATTCAGTAGACCTACATGAAATTAAGGATACCATGGTCTCTTCTTCTCGTTTTGAAGCAGAAGCAGAATCAATAGACTTTAGTGAGAGCCGAAGGCTCAGTGTGAAATGTGACGTCATTAAGAAAATGAAAGTCATGCTCTGGTAGGCACATCACAGATGTTTTGTCTTTTTTTTTAGTTGCTTAGCGTTGGTGATTTTCATGCTGGAGGTACCGTTCCAACGCTATTCATGGTTTTTTGCTATGGAGATCCCATTCCAATAATAATAAAAAGAAAATTGGTGCTGTCATTTGAAATTTTCGAAATTTTGTCACTGTAAACGGAACTGTTAGAGTTTAACGGTTGTTTTTTATATAATTCTTGAGCGCATACCTCAAAATACCTTCCACCAAATTTTTATCCAGTTTCTCGGAACGGTATGGTAGCTATGGTCTCATATATCGGGGTAGTTTTTTTATAATTACCCTGTATGTGATATTCACATACAAATGAATATAGATAATCAACAGAAGACTCATAACCACATGTTACAGCTATAACGCATTTCAAATGTTTCATTTTGCAGAGTGTTCTGAAACATTATTTGGTCTCTTTAATTCGTTACTGTTCCCTTTTTGCATAAGAGATAAAATCATCGCTTAAACGTATGTATTATAATATGATTTTTACAATCCTGAAATTCCACGAGAATCTATTACGTGTTTACCTTGATAGTTGACAAAACATCAAAATTCAAATGTATTCATATTGTCAGTCATGTGTAATTTGACGTAGACGCTCAACTTGTTGGTGTTATTATTATTACTATTAGCTACAAATGAAATTTTATAATTTTGTTTACAGTTCAAATAAAAATAGTTAAAGATTTGACCCTTATTTTGGCTGAGGAGGGGGGGGGGGCGTCGGATATCTTTCTCTCTAAGCCCGACCAGTGGTCGAGAGATCCTGTTCTTGAAGCTGCTAGACGTGAGGTTCCGGGTTCGATCCCCGATCATCGGCTTAGCCGTTCGGAGTTTTCTCCAAAGCTTCTGTAAGTAGTGCTAGAATCTCTTAGGAAGACCCCCCATGGATGGCACTCCCCCTCAGGCCTAGGACTTTATTATTGTTAGTATTGTTATCATTATTATTATTTTTGTTATTATTTGTTATCATTATCATTATTATTATTAGCTACAAATGAAATTTTATAATTTTGTTTACAGTTCAAAAAGAAATAATTAAAGATTTGACTTTTTTTTTTTTTTTTTGGCCGGGGAGGGGGGCGTTGGATATCTGTCTTTCTAAGCCCGACCAGTGGCCTAGAGATCCTGCTCTCGAAGACGGTAGACGGTAGGTTCCGGGTTCGATTCCCACTCATTGACTTAGACGTTCGGAGTTTTCTCTAAAACTTCCGTAACTACGTGCTAGAATCTTTTAGAAAGACCCCCACGGAGGGCACTCCCTTTATGGCCTAGGACCTTATTGCATTCACACTAACACCAACACCATAAGGAGACATGCACAACATCATGAAAATAATATTAATGAAAAATATTTGATATTAATGAAAATCATGTTAAATTACATTTGAAATTATGAAGCTTAAAATAAAGAGAGAAAAAAGTAGTGAAATAAGAAAAAGAAAACAGTCTTTGATAGAAGAGAAAACCACTCTATCAGATTAAAGTTCAACTAAAAGTACTAAGAGAGCCGAATAATTTCCAAAATATCTATGATATTTTCTCAAGGATAGTTTTTATATGCAGTGATAAAATAATGTATGTTGTTTCTGACACAATATAGATGAATTGTCTAAATATATCGCAAAATATCCGACAATATACAAAAGAATCCAAAAATAATTTTCAGACAAAATGATCCAAAATACAAATAAGAATGAAATTATTTATTGGGTTGTTCGATAAATAATGTCGTTTTTTTTTATGTTTTTCAAAGTGAATTTATTTATATTAACAACAAACATTAATCAATGATATATTGACCATTTTGTTGGATGACCTTTACCATCTTTCGGTAAGTTAAAAAATTCCACGTTCGAAGAAGCCTTGGTTTTTAGAAGCGAAGGTTTTAAAAAACGACATTATTTATCGAACAACCCAATACCTTTAAGTTGAGAAAAGATTACAGCAACATCTATGTAAAAAAAGAAATCCACATAAAAGGCATATTTTTATAGAAAAAGACATTTTTATATATATTTAGTGATGAATTACGATTTTAAGCATTATGAAAGGTAAATACACATTCTTTAGGTATGTATTTTTAACCTTTTTTTAATCAAACTTTAAAAATTCAATCCATTTGTTTTGTAATTTTGTTTTTTATATCATGTATTTTATGTTCTTTCCCCTTTCTTTTCCTTTTCTTATAACCGAATAACAGTATCTCTTCATAAAGCCAAAAATTTAACTATTAAATATTCAGTATTCTCGAGCATATTGTTGTTAAGGAGTGAAGGAAAAATCAAGCTTGGTATTTTAAGAATAGTTTTTTATCTTGTAAAATAAATTGAATACAGATTGTTCAACAGAAATGTTATCAGATTGACCACATATATTTTTTTATACCATCTGTCTATCTAGTTCTATTTCTCTCTCTATATATATATATGTACGTTTCAAAATCATTAAAAAATTGTGCGAACACTGTTAGTATCTATACATAATACTAAAATCTATACATAAACACTTCAATTTTGTATTTGACACAGTTTTCTTTTAGAAAATATGAATTTTAAATAAATACTAGTTAATACCCGTCAAAACTTGACGGATCATTTATACATAAATTTGAGACCTAAATCTTTTCATGGCATAAAATTTAAAACAGTCCGCCTTTACTATTTCGCAACGATGCTCTTAACCTGTTTTAAACCCCTGCTTTAATCAATTGTTTTGGTTTGATGAGAAGGGGGGAGAGGGGGAGGGGGGGGGGTAAATTTCATGAAATTTCAGTATACCGGCCTACTCCACATAGTAAAATTAAAATCATAAGCTTTTACTAATTTTACTCTAAATATGACCAAAAGAATGTTACTAATAATTAAAAGAGAGGCAGAATTTATATAAATTATCGAAAAAAAAACAATATTTTAAAATAAGATAGTATCAATATTTGTGATAATATTTAACAGAGCATCATGCATGTAAATTAATCCCACAATAAAATTCATTCCTACCTCACCAAATCGACTTATGATCTACAGAACTGCACTCGTTTCATGTTTACTGTGTAATTTGTTCGTTGTTTTCACGCAAAATTAAAAATACAAAGATTTATTTATATTGACTTTATTTATATCAACGGTAACAGATCATAATTTTTCAGTAAAGGACATGAAAGAAATAGATTTGAAAAATGTATTTAAATATTTGCATAATCTTTTAAAACAATAAAATAATAATGGTGTAATTTTGCAAATAGAATATTTGAAAAGTACATATTTTTATGATGTTGAATTTGAGAATTTATATTTAAAAAGTTAATGTTAGTATTCATTTCGATATGGCATAGATGCCAACATTTTAATTTATTCCGGAGTATTTTTAGCCTTGCTTTTATTTCGCACCACTTTATTTATAGAAAAATTTTCTTCAATACATAACTTCGATAAAATAAGAAAAAATTACTCTTAAAAAATAAGTGGTATGAAATAGAGGCGAGGATAAAAATACTCGGGAATAAATTAAAATGTTGGCAATCACTAATAATATTTTTTTAAACTATCAAATAAAAATAAATATTATTCCAAGTTGATATCTATCGTTTAAGTTTCTAAATAGTATATGTTAAGGAATTAGAAAAGTTTTTATTTTTGATTCGTGAATATTTTGAAATTTTTTATTTTTAATATAACTAACACGAACACCATATCGAGATACACACAAAATTCATAAAAATAATATTAATAAAAAGTATTTAATATTTATAAAAATCACATTAAACTACATTTGAAATCATGAAATAAAATTGCCCATCTGCGCAGCACTAGTGTGACGTAAAACCCAACCATCCATCCATCCATGAAATAAAATTTAAAATGAAGAGAGAAAGAAGTTTATTTCAGTCACATGCTAAGGAGGGGGATACATACATTCTTACACTTTTATATTTCATTTTTGGAAATAAGAATAAGGATTGATAGTGATCTAATGAATTAAAAAAAATGTAAGGCACAAGACTATTAGAACCATACTTTTTCTCAACTCCAACTCAAAATTTGTTTCGAATTTTAACCCATTACTTCCTATAATTCGATTGAGTTGAAAATTTGTATACACGTATAATTCTAACGACAGTATATGTTTAAGTAGTAATGGATTTAAAAGGGGGGGGGGGACAACTCTAGTTAAAAATTTCTTTTCGAATTTTAAACCACTTTCTATTGTCCAGTTGAGCCGAAGTTTAACCTAAATGTACAATATCCACATCCGTTAAATTGGTGTTTTTAGTACATGTTGAAAAAAAAAAAGTCTTTAATTTTTTTGCAATTTATGTATTACATGTACACTATTTGCTACAAACAACTTTACTTGTTGTGATGATGTTTTTGTCTGTAAGTGAAATAGTTATTATCATTGACAGTCATATTTCTTTAGAAATCAGTTTTAAATGATGTCTTAATATTTGTAATTTAAAATAATTTATGTATAATCTTTTAGAGAGATTAACAATTTTTTTTTTTTTTTAATAAAACTAAAAAATTGGAATTTAGCATAAAAAAAAGAGTGAAGTTGTATGTAAAAATACTTATTCAACTTTTAATTCAAGAAAGTTCTGCAAAGAAAATAATACCTACCTTTATAACTTTAGTTGAAAATGGTTTTAAATTTCATTTATTTTATTTTAGATTCAATAAAATTAGTAACTAATGTTTTTTTTTTTTTTTTTTTTTTTTTTTTTTACACGAATATAGGAAGATAGTAGTGATCATGCATAATTAAATATGAATAACAGACTACAAATTTACAGCTATTTTATGTGTTTTATGAATTCTGGAAACCTCCTGCGAAATTGATTGCCGTAAAAGCATGCCGACCGCAGCAATATATGGAAAAAAAAGTTTCTTGCAAAACATTCATTTCATTTTATTTTTATTAGTACGTCTTTTAAACACTTTTTTGAATGATTAATAAATTTTAATTGAAGAACATTTAGTAGAATGTTTTACTACAACCTGATTTTCTTTTCTCTGTTACAGATTTTGAGAAAATACAGTATACAGTCGGTAACAAAAGTGTCCGAACACTAGCAAAAATTCCTATGTAAAAAAAGTGGAGTTAATACTGTTTTGTTCAATAAATCCTTGTCGAATCCTGTTCTTAGACTGATTAAGAACAGTATTCGGCATGGATTTATTTAACAAAACTGCATTAAGTGTACTTTTTATACATAGGAATTTTTGTTAGTGTTCGGACACTTAAGTTACCGACTGTACAATGTATAATGCCAATAGCATAGGTGCCAAGTCTCCCGTTTTTCAAGGGACACTTCAAACCGGAAAATTTTTATAGCTGATTTCAGTAATATTAATCGTCGAAAATATATATAACATATTCCATTAAAAAATACTGGTGTCAATTCTGATTCAAAAGTTAAAAATGTTGGCAGCTCTGCAATAGGAAGGAACATTAGTAACTGAATGAACTGTTACTTAATATTTGATAAAATATTGAATATACTTTCTTAATTTTTTAAAAATCTTTATTCCCTCATAGCACAACTTCTCCACAGAACATCCCCAGAATATACGGGGGAGGACAGAACATTTCCAGTATAATTTCACTATGTCTGTGAAGAAGATTTGCTGTACGGGTTAATGTAAAAAATCCCTAGTACTTCTTGGTAAACGCGCGCGTGAGCAGCATCTCGACATCCTTCCTGTAAAAGTGGTTTTTTGGTTACACGACACATAATGTTGGAATGCGGTAATAATAATTTTTTTATTTAGAATTCTTGTGTATATATCTTTAAATATTTATAAAATGACTTAAAAAGAAAACTTTAATCTGGAACACTTTTCAATATTTAAGGTATTATAAATATATGCGTAATAAAATTGCAGTATAACTAATCTTATTACAGTTATCAGTATCATTAAACAGAGTATAAAACTAAAGAAGGATATATCCAAAATCTAATTTTTCTTCTTTGAGTTTTTCTAAAAGTAGTGGTTTTTAAAAACGATTTTCAATGTTGTAAAACGTGAAAATTTTTAATAAAACAATTTTTTTTAGTTATTTTTTAATTCTAATTTTAGCACGTAATTTTTAGAAGGTAAATTATTTGATAAATGGCTACATTTTTAAAGATGTTATTATTCTGTTAAAGGCGTTTTTATTTATGTTTTGTTGTTAAATCCTTTGCAAATTTTTAATGTTTTAGATAAGTAATTTTTTTTTTAAAGCAATATTAAATTTTGTAGTTTGAACGAATTTTTCACAACCGAATATTAAAATAAAACAGGAATCTTAATATATATATCATTTTTATGAAATTGAGTGTTGCAAAAGGCGTATTTAATAATATTCTAAATTTGCTCTCAAAATTAAAATAAATGTCTCATATTTCATATTTTATATTTCATTTTTTTTTTCAAATGTAAAATTTATATTAAAAAAAAAAAAAAAAAAAAAAATCACACTCAAGCACAATTACAATGAAATAAATATTGTACTTATGTACGTGCATGTAAGTTAATATATATATATTACTATATGCATTATATTTTAATTGGAACAAATGCTCTTAAAATACCAATGAACTTTAAGTAGTATTTTTAAAACATTTCATTTACGCAATCTATAAAAAGAGAATTTATGTAAACGATCTGGTGTGTCATGCACATGATTTTCCCTTATCCAGCATTTGAATACTATGAATAAAGGTTATAGAATAAGGGATAAGATAGCAAGCGGTGTATATAAAAGTACATTAAAAACAGTTGAAAATGGTTTTAGAAACAATTTTATTATGTATATATGTATACTGGGTGTCTCAAAAAGGTTGAAACGCGGTTTAATTCTTTACCTGTTAGAGATAAGAGGGTAATATAAATTGCAAAATTGTACAAAATAAGATAGGAAATAAAACTACGCTAATAAAATTATCTTCCTGTTAATTTTCAAAAAAAAAAAAATATATATATATATACATTTTTTTAAGTTTTATACGACATCTCTAGACAAATTTGGTCAATTAGAAAGTTTTTATTTTCAATGCAACACCATCATTGCAAAAAACCGCATTATTGTATCTTTAAAACTGAATGAATTATACTTAATTGAAAACTAAACTCTGATTATAGGGACCATATACCGAAATAGAAGTGTAAATTTGTGATATATTATAAAAATATAAAATGCATCGTAGAATTTGCATTAAAACTATTCTTGATTATGTTGGATTGATTTGCAATGAAGTCACGTAATCTAAAATATTTATGTATTTAAACTGACCTTTATTTTACCATGTTTTTATTAACTTCGATTCTTGTTTGTATGTCTGTTTGTTTGTTTGTGTGTTCGTCAGGGACAAATCTTGCAATCGATTTTTAACTAACTTCCCGACTAGCTAGAAATTTGAAATACTCAGGACAGCGCACAACACGGTGGCAATACATTTTTCTAATAATTTTAGTCAACTATTTCAGGTCCCGTTGCCTTCGGCAGCGCTTATATGATTCGCCAGAAAATTTATTTAACTAATTTCCCGACTAGCTAGACATTTGAAACTTTCAGAATAGTTCAGAACACGGTGAAAATACATTTTTTTTAATACCTTTAGCCAACTGTTTCGGGTTCCTGCTGCCTTCGGCAGCGTTATCAGTACAAAGCTTGCAATCGATTTTTCACTAACTTTCCGACTAGATAGACATTTGAAACTTTCAGGCTAGCTCATAACACGGTGACAATACATTTTTTAATACTTTTAGTCAACTGTTTTAGGTCCCTACTGCCTTCGGCAGCGTTTATATGATTCAACAGAAAATTTATTTAACTAACTTCCCGACTAGCTAGACAATTGAAACTTTCAGAATAGTTTAGAACACGGTGAAAATGCATTTTTTTAAATACTTTTAGCCAACTGTTTCGGGTTCCTGCTGCCTTCGGCAGCGTTACCAGTACAAAGCTTGCAATAGATTTTTCACTAACTTTCCGACTAGCTAGATATTTGAAAGTTTCAGGATAGCTCAGAACACGGATAGCTCAGGATAGCTCATTACATTCTTTTAAATACTTTTAGTCAACTGTTTCAGGTCCCTATCGTATTCGGAAGCGTTTATATGATTCAACAGAAAATTTATTTCACTAACTTCCCGACTAGCTAGACATTTGAAACTTTTAGGATAGATCAGAACACGGTGACAATACTTTTTTTAATACTTTTAGTCAACTGCTTCAGGTCCCTACTGCCTTCGGCAGCGTTTATATGATTCGACAGAAAATTTATTTAACTAACTTCCCGACTAGCTAGACATTTGAAACTTTCAGAATAGTTCAGAACACTGCGAAAATGCATTTCTAAAATATTTTTAACCAACTGTACTGGGTTCCTGCTGCCTTCGGCAGCGTTATCAGTACAAAGCTTGCAATCGATTTTTCACGAAATTCCCGACTAGCTAGGTATTTGAAACTTTCAGGATAGCTCAGAACACGGTGAGAATACATTTTTAAAAATACTTTTAGTCAACTGTTTCAGGTCCCTATTGTATTCGGAAGCGTTTATATGATTCAACATAAAATTTATTTAACTAACTTCCCGAGTAGCTAGACATTTGAAACTTTCAGAATAGTTCAGAATACGGTGAAAATGCATTTCAAAAATATTTTTAACCATTTACTTCGGGACCCTGCTGCTTTCGGCAACGTTTCCAGTACAAAGCTTGCAATCAACTTTTTACTAACTTCCCGGCTAGATAGCCATTTGAAACTTTTATAATAGCTTAAAACACGATAGCAAGGAAGTTTTTTAATACTTTTATCCAATTTCTCCGGGTTATCGCTGCCTTCAGTAGTGTTTATATGATTCAACAGAAAATTTAAAAACATGGTGTATAAAAGTTCTTTTTATCTTGTAATTATTTTTATTTCAAAATTAATAAAGAAAGAAAGAAATAATATGCGCAGCTACGTAATTTGTTTCAAAGTCGATATTATATAAACAAGACACTAAATTCGGAACACATTTTAAAATTCTAAGTATTAATTTAAATGCATTTGGAAAATTTTCGACACATTCTGTTTTTGATCTAATCATTTCCGTTATCAATTCGTAAATGATCCCTATTTTCACCAAAAAGCCAGCCTTTTAAATGATACGGAAAAATGGCATAAGCCACTTTTTTTTTTCTATTCGGTTGGTTTTAAAGATGTAGTTATGCGGGTTTTTCTAATGGTCTTGTTGAATGAAAAATGAAAGCTTTGTAACTGACAAAATTTGCGTAGAGAAACTGTATAAAAATTTAAAAAATTTAAAAAATGTAACTTTTTCAAAAATTAATGGGAGGGTTTTTTTCTTAATTTAGTCGTCTTTCCTACCTTAATTTGGACGTTTTTTCAATTTACATTGCCCATTTATCTGTAACGAGTAAAGAAATAAAGCGTGTTTTAACCTTTTTGGGACATCCTGTATATATTTCTGTGTGTACACTCGCCCCTTGATCGAACATAATACATGCATTCATAAAAATTTATAGCTGTTATTAAGTTTGAAAGTTTATTCCAAATTACTCATATAAATTTTACCCACACCATTTTTTGAAACTTACCAATCATTATCAAAATTTGCAAGTGGCAACCCGATATGATGTTCAAAATACTCAATTTGAATTTTCTGCAATTATTTTTATGTACAGTCGGTAACAAAAGTGTCCGAACACTAGCAAAAATTCCTATGTAAAAAAAGTACATTTCATACGGTTTTGTTAAATAAATCCTTATCGAATCATGTTCTTACGCTGACTAATAACAGGATTCGACAAGGATTTATTTAACAAAACTGCACGAAGTATATATATATATTTTTTTACATAAGAATTTTTGCTAGTGTTCGGACACTTTTGTTACCGACTGTACGTTTTGCCGATAAAGGTCACATATATAAATAAACGGCTAAAAACATGATTTTCTTATTCAGAAAACTCAAAACACGTAATTATATCGAAAAATTAATGTTAAAATATGGACTTCAAACTAATACTTTGTTTATCAAAGATTATCAGAAAGTAATTACCGTTCCGGAGCAGTTTTCCCGAAGTTGATAAAATTTAGTAAAGTGTTTCCATTAATTACATTTAATAAAGAAGAATGCATTCACTCAATTTCGTGTAACGCTGTATATTGTGCCTAAGTTATATAGACACGACATAGTGTACTTAAATTTAGCACATTAAAATTACATAACAGAATTTGAAAAAAAACATAAGTAAAATTGTGTCAGTTTAACAAACACTTAATAGAAGCAGTTAGTTTGACCATATATTTAAAAAAAAAAAAAACATCAAAATTAGTAATCAGGATCATCCATTTTTGCGAAATTTTCACAAATGAAAAAATTAATTAATAATATTTGCAGATGGCAGATTCCTTTATTGCATTTGTACAGTCGGTAACAAAAGTGTCCGAACACTAGCAAAAATTCCTATCTAAAAAAAGTACACTTCATAAGGTTTTGTAAAATAAATCCTTATCGATTCATATTCTTGGACTGACTAAGAACAGGATTCGACAAGGATTTATTTAACAAAACCGTATGAAGTGTACTTTTTTTTACACAGGAATTTTTGCTAGTGTTCGGACACTTTTGTTACCGACTGTACATTGCTTAAAATTTATCTAAATCAAGTTTTACACAAATTTATTACACTCCAAAATTTTCGTTTAAACTGTATATTGCAATTTACTATCGCAATTTTAATGTATTCGCACATTTATTATTCAAAATCTTGAATAGTTTGTAATTATAGAATCTACAGTCGGCAGCAAAATTATTCGAGCGCTAGCAAAAATTCCTATATAGAAAAAGTACACTTAATACTATTTTGTTAAGTAAATCCTTATCCAGTCATGTCCTTAGTTATTCTAAGCACATGATTCGACAAGGATTTATTTTAAAAAACAGTATTAAGTGTACTTTTTTTACATAGGAATTTTTAATAGCACTCGAATAATTTTGCTGCCGACTGTATGAGTGAAAACATCTTAGAGCGCCCATTATTCTAATCAGCAATTTAGTGACGTTGAGGTTGAGGGGATTTTATGTCTCACTAAAAGTACGTAGCGCATTACTGGCGACGGTTTGGGAGTTATTCTTACAGTCGGCAGCAAAAGTATCCGAGCACTAGCAAAAATTCCTATATAAAAAGGTACACTTAATGCAGTTTACATAGGAATTTTTACTAGTTCTCGGATACTTTTGCTGCCGACTGTAAGCGTTGTCTTGAGAGACATACTGTCACAATTTTGATTTTATACAGAAGTACAGCGCCTAGAATACACAGTGTGACAAGCGCTTATGATCGAATGGTTAAAATACTGCTAAAAAAAAAAAAAACTTCCTAGATGGCGCTGCGATCGAATTTTTTACTCAAATTGAAGAGCTGATTGGTTTTTCCTAGTTTCGTCTGTTCAGTCACATGATCTAAGCATATAATTAACCAATAGGGAGTTTTTCAAGCAATAAACTCGATCGCGCTGACCTCAGGTGTGAGTAAGACACTGATTTGCTGATCGCTTTTCACACTACAGTCGGCAGCGAAAGTATCCGAGCACTAGCAAAAGTTCATATGTAAAAAAAGTACACTTAATTCTGTTTTGTTAAATAAATCCTTGTCGAATCATGTCCTTAGGCTGACTAAGAACAGGATTCGACAAGGATTTATTTAATAAAACGGTATTAAGTGTACTTTTTTACATAGGAATTTTTGCTAGTGCTCGGATACTTTTGCCGCCTGTACTTTAATTTTCTGAAATAACAGATAATTACCTATTCCTATTAAATAAACAAATGTTTATTGAATTTTGTATTCCTTTAGCTGGATGATTGAAAATACTTATAAACACATATTAATACGGTGAAATAATCTTATTTTTCGCCATTCACACAAATACGCTTCAACATAATTTCTTATCAAATTAAAGCTTCAGATTAGTATTTTATGTCGGAAATGGGGTCATAAATGAGCCAATAAACAGGGAATCAATGGAGATTATTTTTTTGAAGCTGAAGAAAAGAAGACTGTGAATGACAAAAATATATCAGCAAAAGATTAATGTTAATTATCAGGAGAAAGTGAAAAAGAAAACAGTAAATGCATAGTTTTTTCACATTTAATTAATGAATACAGGGTGTCCCATAAGTCTGTTGACATTTTAAAAATTCAAAAATATTGAATGAATTGATAGAATCATTGTAGTGAAGGGGAACTTTTTTTGGCAAAGAAAATAAATAAATAAATAAAAAAATAAAATAAAATAAAATAAAATAAATAAATAATAAAGCTATTTGTTGACAGAGGGCGTGATCAGATCACACATTTTCATGGAAAACTGTACTTATTCGCATGCAAATGTTTACAGGTATATAAATCCTATTCTATGTGTCCGTCGTCACCACAAATTACAGTTTGCAAACGAGTTATAACACAGCTAACCTCAGCTTTAGTCATCGGTTCTTACCTAAGGGAAACATCTTCACCAATAATGCTTTGTCCACCAAGTCAGCATAGCAATTAAAAGTTCATGTATGCACAAGTAGGAGACGAAATAAGAAAACTGTTCTTCAAAAACCAAAATCAATTCATTCAATAGTCATGAATTTTTAAATTGTCTACAGACTTATGGGATACCCTGTATATTATTTCATAGAATTTCGGATTCTTTCAAGCAATTTATTTAATCATTTAAATAAAATATTTCAAGAAAATAAGAATAAGAAAAAGTAAAAGTAGAACAGTAAATAAATAAATAAATAAATAAATAAATAAAAATAAAAAGGTTGAATTAAATTTTTTTTTCGAGTCTTGCTTGATATTTTAAGTTTAGATGACATTTGACAATTCTTAAATAATAATAATAATAATAATAAATGTAAAACGCTCTTATCCCAATATTTTACCATACAATACTAATTTTTACTAAATTTTTCATCCCACTGTTTTGATTTAAATGATAAGTACCACACTCTTTGTTACATGTTTAAAATAAATAGAAATTTGTTCATAGGAAATAAATGATAATTTCTAACTGTATAATATAATGAAAATCAAATTAATTAAACTCTTATAAATAGATGTTTTAAATACTAATTTAAAATATACTATCGTTAAAATCATTTTGTTAAAATACCTTAAAAATAGAGAAAATGCAACGTGTTTCGAAACAATTCATTCTTCTATATCCGTGATGTAATTTTCGCCTACGAACAGACCTCGATCAAGCCAAAATTGGTCCCAGGGCACAATGTGCATTTGGTCGGGGTCGATGGGGAAGTCTTGGACGAGATGACTAACTCTGGCCCCGATTTAGCTCCCTACTTTACTATAGAATCAGAAAAAAAAAAAAAAAAAAAAAACTATTTTTGATACATTAAAGTGCATTAAATGACATATCAGTAAGTATTTATTTGATGCCCTTTTTTTAACATCTTAGGAAAACTTTATTATTATTATTATTATTATTATTATTGTTATTTCTAATTTTTAGAAAAAAAAAATCACAATGTTTTTATCGCTATTTACTCCAAACATGCATAATTAAAAAATATATTGTTATAAAGAAAATTATAAAATTATGAGTATATCGTGAATAGCATAGTTCAGCATTCATATGAATGTTAGTAGACAAATATTCTAGTTTTTTTTTGTTTGTGAGATATATTTTAACCTTTAGCAACACGGCATAATGTGCGGTAATAATAATTTAATTTATGACAAAAATATTTGTGTAATATTATATTTGAGAGTTTAATCTTATGGATTAGTATTTGGCTCATACAATAACCTGGAATAATAAACAAATAGCAATGTATATTGAGTAAAATGTTCAAATTTGAGAACGTTTTCATTATGCTTTTAGAAGTAAAACTTTCACGAAGTATTTTTCTAGGAAAAGAATTTTGAGCCCCACAAAGTCAAGTTCCTTTGGGCTGAGGTCCAATTGGTCCTTGGGTTAATCAAGCCGTACTTTTGAATGTGACAGCACGCCTCTTTGAACCTGATGGAGAAAGTTTTTTGAAATGTTGTATTTTTTACTTCTTTATACAAAGTATAAGGAAGTACTGTAATCCCGATTTGTGAAATGGACTATGTATCTCGCATAGCTCAATAACGAATGATCGTAGAATGTTGCAAATTTATATTTGTGAATGCCATGTTGTCGAGTTGTAACACCCGCACCTTTGGTCGTAATACGAGCTCCCATTTTAGAGATATCTGCGACTTTACACGATTTTTCGTGACGTCTATATGTACATATGTGTGTGTGTGTATGTGTGTATCTTTCATAACTCAAAAACTGTTGAACGTAGAACGTCGCACATTGGTACATAGGTTTGTTATAACATCTATTTGTGCCCCTTTTTGGTCTTTTTCTGTTTTGGAAATATTTACGTAAATTATATTCATAATGACCAAAAATACAAAGGTTTTGGCCATTATGTATAACCTACCATCACAGAGATTTCAAAAGAAGCTAATGATAGAGTCCGTAATGATATTGTTATGAAAGTTGTCGACATTTTTGCGTGTAGAAAGTAATATTTAAAGACATAAGCAGGTTCTTGTCGACAAATCACTTTATTTAATGAATATTTAGCTCATAGATAGAGCCTGTAACGATATTGTTATGAAAGTTGTCGACATTTTTGCATGCAGAAAGTAATTTTTAAAGACATAAGCAAGTTCTAGTCGATGAATGCAATTTATTTAATGAATAGTCAGCCTGTAGATGGAGCCTGTAATGATAGTTATAAAAGTTATTAGCATTTTTGCGTGCAGAAAGTAATTCTTAAATACATAAGCAGGTTCTAGTCGACGAATATACTTTATTTAATAAATGCGCAGCTCGTTGTTATATTTTTATGAAAGCTGTTGATATTTTTGCGTGTAGAAAGTAATTATTAAAGACATAAGCAAATTCTAGTCGATGAATGCACTTTATTTAATGAATATTCAGGAAACAGTTGAATAAAACTCTCCTTTGTTCTGCAAAAATCAATAATTAATGAATATTCTAGAAATAATCCAATGGAAGAGTCATTCATACTGCAGAAATCAAATAAACGTTGTTAAATACTACAGAGCAGAAATTTCGCTAATTCAAGAAAAGCCGGAAATCTGGAAAATTCATCGAGAGTATTGTCAGTGGTTTATAGAATTTGCGAGTTAGTTCTGCGCTAGAAACCAATGAATCATTACAAAAAAATTCTGAACTCGACTGCTATTAAAGTTAGAGTTTACAAACTTTGGAGATCCTGAAGTAGCATTTTTCGCCGCATTTGAATGCCTAATTTCACGCTAATTTCCCGCTAAGTCAACGCCCACGTTTGTGGAAATAAAAATAACCTACCATCTCGTGCCACTTTTACTGGAATACCATACAGAAAGTAGCACGTAAAGATATAGACAAGTTCTAGTCTAAAGTCATCAATAATCACTCCTCTTTTTTTCTACAAACTTAGCGGCTTGGCGAGATTAGTGATCAAATTTGGCGGCAAATATTGTTTCAGAATAGATTTTCATTGAACTCTAAGCTGTACATTTGCCAATAACAGGTTCTGTAATAATCTGTGAAGATATTCCTGAAAAAACTACTATATTTGTCTCGTGGTATATACAATTTTATTATCATGACTTTTATAGTCGGAATAGCTTTTTTTTTTTTTTTTTTTTTTTTTTTTAGGAGTGTTCGTGGACTGGAACCTGTCTGTTTATTTACGAATCAGTTACAGCCTGCAGCAAAATTATTGAAGCACTAGCAATAATTCCTACTTAAAAGATGAGCACCTGTTTTATTAAGTAAATATTTATCGAGTCATAGTCTTAGTCTTATACCGTTTATGAAAAAGTAAATTGATGATAAAAATTAGCGATTAAACTAGATATATATATTTGAAAAGTGTAGATGTGTGCTTCAATAATTTTGCTGCTGAATGTACCTCACACAAAACTGTCAAAGTTTTCATAACATTATGTATTAATATATAATCTAATGAGTGTATAAGGAAGTCATTGTCATATGGTGTCCACATCAGATTTATATATATATAATTTTAGCGGATTTCTTAAGGATTTCTTTTGGAAGCTACTATTAAAATAAAATATCTTGTAACTGAAATTTAAAAGATGATTATTATATATATATATATATATATATATATATATATGATAATGTTTTAGTTATGTAGTTGTATTATTTCTAAATTACATTTAAACATAGTCCTAATATTTTTATGCGAATATGTCCTAGTACAATAATAAAATACTAATAATAGGTTTTGCAATGTTTGATTACATTTTTATTTTTACATTTGTTCATTGTTGGAAGTATTTCTGGCAGATTGTCTACTGGAGGAACCTAGGTATGCGAGGGCTTTATTAAAGAGTATCTTAAACATTATTCTTATGAGTTTCGGAGAAAACTACGGACAACTCTAAACGGCGCAAATTGTATTCTATCCCGGCACTTCCCAGGATAATTTGGACTGCCCTGCGCCTTGGACAGCAAAACTTCTCGGCAATTGGTAAGATATTTTGAAGTTCAAAGAATTAAGCAAAACTACAATGACCTTATAAAACTGTTAAACACACGCAATGTTATACATAAACACGTATATTAAAAATATAAAGTGCGTGAAAAATTCCCTTTGTTTATTTAACTTTGAAGCAGCTCATAATTTAGCACATCTTAACTTAAAAATTCATTGATTCAAAATTCTTCACATTCTTCTGACATTTTACTGGTGCAAAGTGTTTATCTTTAGGCATTATTTCCACAATCGATCAACAAAAGATATATTTCCAATTGCAACTAGTACGATGTGGCCACCACATGACTTTCTTCTATATAATTTTACACAAAATTTATTCAATACAAATTATTTATTAAATTATCAAATTATTTTCCATTATAAATGCAGACGATTTTTATCTGACAGTATTATATTACCACTAAATGCCGAAAGATGTTAATTTTTTGCAAGTCAGAAGAAATAACATTTTTCCAAGTTTTTTTCGTTAAAAATTAAAAAAATCGATAACTTTGTTTTAAATTATCACAGATTTATGGTTCAACCATTCGTTTTAAAGGTATTGACGAGATCTTTCGATAGGTACCCATGTTAAAAATTTACTCCCTTCGGGGGGGGGGGGGGAAGGTTACTACTATTATCAATAATTCATATTAATTTTACAATCACACGATTAAAATAACTCTCATATTAGTATACGAAATTTTGTCATATACTGCCATGTTAAAAATTTTGAAAAAAATGCGATCACAGCGCCACCTGTTGAGCAATTGTTCCACAAAATCTAATCAGCACCGGTTTATGTCAGAGTCCAACTAAATACCAAGTTTGGTTAAATTTCGTTCATTAGTTCGTGAGATACAGCTTCCACAATATTTGTGATGCACACACACAGACACACAGACAGACATTTTCTAAAAACAGTCAAAACGTGTTCAGAACATCCCAAAACATTAAATCCATCGAAATCTGAAGTTGAAAAATTTCATGAATCCAATACTTTTTCTATAGTATATATACTTATAGAAGAAAGTAAAAAAGGTTGTTATGGCTTAAAGTCTAAAAAACGTTAAAAGTATGAGAAACATGAATTAATCAGAAAGGAGACGATCTGCCAAAAACGATTCGTCAACTAAAAACGTTCTTTATTATCTGTTATCAACGTCCCGGAAAGATCCGATAAGAACTTGAGTAATCCGACCGTAATGACCATTTGATCAAAATAATTAAGTTCGTAGATCATTCACATACCCGATTTTTTGGACCGACCCCTGAAACATTCTCCAATCTTTTCTCATTATGCATGTCATAGCATACTATGATACGGTTGCTACGGACGACCGGGGAAAAGCTCTACGTAATTCCCTAACTCCGAGATCTTCCTCAGGATGAGAGCGAAACAAATTACGAAGCAGCACGTGCAACGGCGGTGTAAAGCACAAGTGGGTGATAGTAAAAAGCACGTAAGGAATGTCGCGCCCGTCTGTCAGGTCGACAACTTCGCCCGTGTCGCGTTGACAGCCGTAAAAGTCTCATTTCCACTACTCCTGTCAAGGCATCGCATTCCGTAGCGACGGATTGTTGCTTCACTCGATCTTTATTCTCATGTTTTTTATCTTTGCCCACGATTTCCGATTCTCTGCTTTTTTACTTTCGCCAAAGATTTCACTTGTTTCTGAGCTGCTAAGTCCCTTTCACAATTCGAATGTCAGAAATACCCGCATTGAAGGAGTCAGCTGTCAACGTTTTTAGGTGAAATGAAAGAGAAATATTTTGAAAGTTGACTAAATCTTTAAAGTGTATATTATTTGGGATTTAAATTTTTATTTGTTAGTTTTACTGGCTTGCCTCTTTCAAAATATCTGCATATGCCATAGTAAAATGCAAAATCATAAAAATGAAGTTTGATCTATTTAAGTTCTATTCTGGAAATAGTGGGATAAATTATAAGGAAATTTTGTGATTATATAATTTTCAACTAGTAAATACCGATTGCAAAAACAAAAGATTCGAAAATTTCCACTTCTGAATGAAGAAGAATAAAGAGAAAGAGAGAGAGAGGGGGGGGGGGGGGATGCTCAATTTGGAGATATTTTAAAATTTCCATATAGAGCACGCATTTATAGTGTACAGAAAAAAATCCAGTGTGACAACTCACATTACGTTCTCTTGCCCGAAATGTTTTTAGAACAGATCGTTACAGTTTAAGGTGTAAAATAAAATGTAATGTACATTATGAACATCTCAAGATGCCTTAAAAATAGTTGAAAACTGTTTTAGAAACAGTTTTGTTTGGGATACATTACGGTGTGAGGGATGTACCACTCTTTTCAACTACCCATTTGAATATTGTGGCTTGCAGTGGCGGCTGGTGCAATTTTTTCCATGTAGGGTTATTACGGTCATTAGATGAAAATTAATAGACTTTCATTACGTTTATGGACGAAATCAAACTTTTTGTACGTACCTGTTCATGAACTAATTGTACGATCTCAATAAATGTTTCAAGTAACATCCGCATATGAAGCAGATTTAGCATACAACATGTACAGTCGGTAACAAAAGTATCCAAACACTAGCAAAAATTTCTATATAAAAAAAGTAGAGTTAATATTGTTTTGTTAAATAAATCTTTGTCGAATCATGTTCTCAGACTGACTAAGAACATGATTTGACAAGGATTTATTTAACAAAACAGTATTAACTCTACTTTTTTATATAGGAATTTTTGCTAGTGTTCGGATACTTTTGTTACCGACTGTAAGCTTATTCTTACTTTATTATTATTATTTTTTTCGTTTATGTTGATATCAGACTCAATCACAGAATACACATGTACACATACTTACACCCCAACAGCTGAAAACCTGAATTTCGTGTTGAGGGGCCTCAAAACGTGTAATTATAGCAAAATCTCTGTTTGAAATTTTGAGCCAAAAACAATACTTTCTCTAGACACTTTTAATTGTGTTTAGATTCTGAAAACAGAATTTTCTGTTGTAGAATGTTGTAAATCACTACAAGTATGTCTTATGTATTTATTTATTTATTTATTTTATTTTTTTTTTTGATAAATTACAATTTTTATACAATCTTGTTGTAATATGTTCTGGAATGGTTGCTATTTTGTAAGAATGTGCCATTTGGTTCTTTCCTTTTTGTGGAAAATTAGGGATATAGATTTGATAATATTTATTTTTAATATGTAGAAGAGGCTCAATAGTCTAATCTTTGTGAATATTGGGATCAGTTTGAGATATCTGTAATAAATGGAATGGCTGAAAACACGTCTTAATCTCGCGTATTTAAAAAGATTTCTTAAAAAAATATATACAACGACGGTGTTTCATTTCCCACCTCTCCATCAATAAGTACAATAAGATATATATATATATATATAAGTGTTTTTTTTTTTGAAATAGTATGATTATTAGACCTAAGCGAAAACAATTTTTCTTTTCTTTGAAGATCAAAATTTCTTTTTTATTTTAGTAAAATTTTTTAAAGTTCACCTTGATATCTGAAACTTATTAATGAAACACAAAAACATAAATGGAAATTGATTTTCTTCAGATTATTTATTGTTTTACTACATTAATTTGTAATAATCTTTTTTTCTTTTTAAATAAATGACTTTTTTAAACATTTTTTTTTAAAATGATTTCTTTATGGTTAAATTTTGTATAATAAAGAAATTCATAATAACAATAACTTTTTGAAAATTCTTCTAAGGAAGTAAGGAGATAGATACACACACACACACACACACACATATATATATATATAGAGAGAGAGAGAATTAAAAAAAAAAAATGATACGTTTTATAAACGTTACTTATTATTACCATTATGTATATATGTGTATATCTGTACTGATAAGTATAAAGGATTTAAGTCCATATTCTTGATTTTTCAGGAGACGAAAAATAAAAATAAACTAACTATTAACTAATCAAAAGACTCGTTTAGGAAAAAGGGATTATGTTGATTTATACCCTTTATATCATTCAGAGATTGTCAACCATCATTTAGTAAAGGGAAAAAATTGAAATCAATATTTTATACAAAGATGAATGCTAAATTCTGACTTGAATCCTTTTTTACCAATGGATTTTCTCGAAGACTAAATGACATGAATTTAAATTCTTTATACCAATCGATAAAGAATTTTTTTTTGAGTCTGATAATGTACTTAACTCAAAATCGACATTTTTGGACTTAAATCCTTTATACTTATCAGTACAGATATATATATATATATATATATATATATATATGTGTGTGTGTGTGTGTGTGTGTGTGTATAAGCTCACTTCATAATACGACACGTTTTTGATGGGTCTACCACTCTATTCAATCCTACGCGATCTATCTATATATATTATTTCTCTTTGTATCTACACTACCTTGCTATAAATGACCAGTCACTTTCGATTTGGGTGAAATCATGTCAAAATTCGCTTGAAAGAAGTGTTATCATTAGACCTTAACTTTTGTACTAAATACTTTTGTGTGTGCCTGTACACGAGCTTACAAATACCATATTAAAAAAAAAAAATTATATATATATAGCTAATTCTGTGTAACATAAATGTTTGTACCAAGTTTGACGTTAATTGGATGATCACATAACGTATCAGTTTTTTTTTTTTTTTTTTTTTTTTTGTATGGTACTGTAGAGTAATTTTTAAGTCTATGCGCACCTTTTTCTGCAGAAAACAATAATGTATGTTAATAATGTATGTTAATTCCAGTATTGCTTGTGAAGTGTAACCATTAATATATAGTCGGTAACAAAAGTATCCGAAGACAAGCGAAAATTCCTATGTAAAAAAAGTAGAGTTAATACTGTTTTGTTAAATAAATCCTTGTCGAATCAAGTTCTTAGTCAGTCTAAGAACATGATTCGACAAGGATTTATTTAACAAAACAGTATTAACTGTACTTTTTTTATATAGGAATTTTTGCTAGTGTTCGGATACTTTTGTTACCGACTGTACGTTTAAAAGATATTCCGTCTGTAGACCGTAATGATGCGAAATACTTAGTGTGTCTTTGTACATGAACCTCAAACACGATATACAGCAAAACATACAGCTGGTTCGGTATGGCTCATGAACTTTTGAGTCTGCTTTCGAGTCAATCCGATGATTTTTGTGACCGCTATCGTGGTACAGTCAGTAACAAAAGTGTCAGAACACTAGCACAAAGTCCTATGTAAAAAAAGTGCACTTCATACAGTTTTGTTAAATAAATCCTTGTCGAATCCTGTTCTTAGTGAGTCTAAGAACATGATTCGATAAGGATTTATTTAACAAAAGCTTATGAAGTGTACTTTTTTTTACATAGGAATTTTCGCTAGTATTCGGACACTTTTGTTACCGACTGTACATACACTTGCACACACACAGTCACCAAAAACGTTTGAGTTTCAACGTGTTCTATTGTATTTATGTTGATGAGGTAAACTCATAATTTTTGTATGAATTAGTGTTAGTATACAATGTAATGAACCATATTTGTGAATCAATTTTTTATTCAATGAAACGACTAATTGTAATATATGGTACAAAAGTATTACGGCTTTCGTTTTCCAGTAAATCTTTTAATAAAGTTATTAACAAAATCGATTTTTGTTATCAGTGATTTGTATAAGCATTATTTATCATGAATTTGACATTCCCTTGATATTCACTAATTCACGAGATCATTTTTCTTTATCAAATGTTGTAAAAAATATCCTTAAATAAATCAAAAAATTGAAATCAAAATGCAATATTATTTTCATTTTGAAAATGAAATTGAGGGAAAATGTCTTATAATATATGCTATGTAATATGCGAACATTACGAAATACTTATAATAATGGATGCACATCTTATTTCTGACACATTTACGTCTTACTCGATAAAAGAATGAAAGAACAAAAGACCTGTCACTACAAAAGAAGTTGATTGAAAATTTAGTAAATTCCTGAGTGTCACAATTCAGGAAAAGAGTTGTTAAATTGAGGTGAAAGGGAACAGTGGATGGGAATTGGTATTTGGAAACCGGTTGGGTTTAGATGTTCTTTAGAGCTTGTTTACGAGGAGAAATTTCATCTGTTTGGTTCTATCGATACTCCGTGTTTATAAAATGCAGGCAATTTTGTTACTGGAATGTTAAATTAAACATGTTCATTGTTATTTTGAAGTAAAGAAGAATTTGTGTTTATGAGTTCATAAAATTGTTGTTTCCATTTAATTTTCTGTTTGAGGGTCTCATTTTATTGGATTCAAAGATGTCAAAGAATGTGATATTTCGTTGAAATATATTAAAATCATTGAACATAGTAAATTAATATCATACGTTATATACATATTCTAAAGCTTTATGTAAATACTGTGTACTTGTTGTTTATTAATATATATTTTGCATCATCGATTAGTCTAATAAAGTTAAATATTGAAATTTAGATAGCACTTCAAATTTGTGCCTATACTTTTAGATATTACATATTGAACGATTTCATGCATTTTGTGTTTTTTAATAAAAATAATGTAACGTTTTCAAAAGATCTGCGGGAATTTCCTATAATGCAAAGTGTAAATATCACATATATATTAAATATAGAAAAACGTAACAAATTAAATATGGAAACTAAACGATTAAATTGAATACTTAATATATATATATATATATATATATATATTACAAAAGTGAAAAATAAATTAAAATTATTCAATCTAAATTTTATTAATGCAATTAAAAACAATAAGAGATATAATAATAACAGAAGGAGAAGAAACTCCGAATATTTCAATGGCAAATAGTTTGCAACGTTGTAATTTTGAAAATAATGGGAATTGTCCGAATTCTCTTAAACTTTAAGCAAAGTGTATTAAATTATGACTATACTGAAAATTTTTTTGTGTCCGTGTGATTGCTTTGTCTTCTTGAAAAAAAAAAAAAAAAAAAAAGATAAATTGAATCTTAAATTTACCATTCTATAAACATTTTTTTTAAAGACCTTAAAAAATAAAAAATATATATATATATATATATATATATATATATATATATATATATATATACAGTCGGTAACAAAAGTGTCCGAACACTAGCAAAAATTCTTATATAAAAAAAAGTACACTTCATACGATTTTGTTAAATAAATCCTTCTCGAACCCTGTACTTAGTCAGTGTAAGAACATGATTCGATAAGGATTTATTTAACAAAACCGTATGGGGTGTACTTTTTTTACATACGAATTTTTGCTAGTGTTCGGACACTTTTGTTACCGACTGTATCTGTAATTTTACTGAAATGTTTATTTATAGTAAAAATTGCGTACTTGCGATATGTTTATTCACTGTATGACTTTCAGTTAAAAATAAATAAGCGCAATTTTTAGACTTTATTTTATATATTATGTAATTGTTTTATTTCTTAATAAAATTTAAAAATCAATATTTTTACTTTTCAGAAAAGCATTATAAATCACTATACTCTTACAATTGTTAATTAAATTAATATTAGCCAGTAAAATGTATAGCTAAAAGAGATTTTTCAATGTCCCCATGAACATTTCGGTGTAATTTTGATAAAACGTAACATAAGTAATACTTCTTTATTTTTTTCTCTAGAAACTTTTAACAGTGAGTAGGCAATTGATTATTTGATATTCAGCAATATTTAAGAATTTTTTCTTTAATTTAGAGATGAGTTGCATTCAGTCTCTACCGACACACATGCTTTTTTTTTTAAGAAACATCATTTGACAGTGAGAAAAAAAAAAAAAATAAAAAAGTGATATTCACACTTTTATGGTTCCTTGTGGTGCCAAGTAATCGTTGAGATTAGAAATAGGTGTCAAAGTCAGAGCAGTCAAGGAATGTGCCAGTTTCAATGGTCTTACTGAGTGTATGTAACTAAATAAATATTCCAACAAATTTGTATTACAACAAAGAAAAGTGCATGTAGTTGTTGTTTAAAAAATATTAGTCTTTTATGATATGACATTTTCATTTTCTGACAAAAATAGGGATGAATGGTGCTTGAATAATTGTAATTTTGCCAATATTAATTTCAAAATGTATTTTGTTCCTAAAGTTCTTGTATAATGTTTTAAAACTTCTCATAAACTACGTAAACTATTAAATTACATATTATTTACTTAAATTAGAAATGCTCAACCAGATAAATAAATCATGATAATTACTACCACCTAATTTATAGACTGCAGTAATGCTTAAGTAAATGCAGTTTCTGCGGGAGCAAGAAACAATTTGCTTTTTTTACTCAACACTAGAATATTTTTCAGCAGCAGTCTGATTTAGAATAAGAACACCTGTCAAGAGGCATAAATCTTCATTCCCAAGGAGGCTAAATAGAAGTATTTAGTTCCTATAGTGTCAGCAAAACGGGTAGTTAGCATTCCAGAATGACACTTGTAATGAGAGCTTAAAATAGATTCAAATAGCATGAAAGCAGTTAACGGGTTTTAATGAAGCATTTAAGTTTGCTGTTTTTCTAAATGCTCAGTAGACAAATGAAAACTAAAGACAGATCAAAACTTGTGCTGGTAAAACTGTCTTAGCATATCCAATTTATTTTATTATTTGATCTTACTCTAAATTTATCATTATTAATATGATGAGTTATATGATAAACAGTTTTAGGTATCATAAAAAAGCCCTACAGAACTGGCGTTAAAAAGTAATAAGCCCAAAACTTTGAATAAACACCATGCAATGCAAGAACTCACAACAATTGTTTCGGATCAAAAGAAGACACAACCCTTCGTCAGGCGAAAAAAATAGGCACAAGTACTGCAAACTAGAGATGAGATGGGCTCAGCCCGAGCCCGTAAGCCCGAGCCCGGGCCCGAGCCCGATCGGGCTCAAATCTTACGCAAGTCTTCGGGTTCCGGGCGGGCTCGGATTCAAGCTAAAAATTCCGTTTATTTTATTCTTCACTAATAGGAAAATGCAAAGAAAAAAGAAAAAAAAAAAAAAATGAAATTTTATTCATTTTGAGAGCACTTTTATTAATGCCATAATAGTCATGATAGGTTATAAATCACAAAATAATCTTGCAAACCTTAATAGCTTTGTTTTCCCTTTTTCTAAATAGAACTTTTTTTTTTCAACGGGATGCATATTAAGTCATAGTGTTATACAGTAATCCTTACTCCTTCGTTATATTGGGCCTCATTATATCACTCAACCGGATAAATTTTTTGTCCCCCCGATAGGCGAGTTATAAACAATGGGCTGCACTATAAATATATATTATATAAATATATACATGTATACAGAGACACAGACATTATAAATTGTTATAATAACATTTATAGTTATTTAAATTGAGGATTGGTAATAAGAAAATTAATTTGAAAATGAAAACGGTATTTAATTTTACTATTGTGTATGCGTTGCATAGCGTACCACTTTCAATATCGGGCTCGGGCGGGCTCGGGCTCTGATCACACAAAATTTTTCGGGCTCGGGCGAGCTCAGTTCAAAAATGTTTCGGGCCCGGGCGGGCTCGGATTGCCAAAATAGAGCCCGAACTCACCTCTACTGCAAACAAAAGTCGCAGCGCAAGTTCTTGCAATTTATGGTGTAAGTTTTTTTCTTATTAGTTTTAGACATTGTTTTTAATTTGTTGTTAGAGACATAAAGAATTCTTTTTTGGCTAGTTAAAAAAAGTAAAAGACTACTTTTTAAAAACTTTTATATTACAAAAAGCTTTTACAGCCTATAAAAGTTCGGTAAACGCAATTCAGAAATTCTAAATTTATAGTTTGGTCTCAGATTTAGTAGATATAAGCATTAATCAATACTTTAGACAAATAAACAATATTATATTGGTTTAAAAATTGGGATAGAATCCGAAAATTTTAGAATTATTTTCTAATCCCAAATATGGAAGGCTTTCAAATTTCAAATACATGGATTTATGAGGACTGATAAATAAGAAATTTTTTTGCAGATTTTAGTAATTGTCATCTAGAAAAATATAAAATTACAAACTCTAAGTTGTAGAGAAGATTTTATAGAAAATTATTATATTAAACTTGATTTTTTTTTTTTTTTTACAGTTATCATTAAGCCCATTCTTACAAAAAATTAAATAATCCTTTTCAAGTTTTTTTTTTTTTTTTTTTTTTTTTTTGGGGGGGGGGGGGGGAGGATAATGGTCAAATATGAGTTAGAAATTTTATTTTGTCCAATAAAGTTCATCGTATCAATTAAAAGAATATTTATATATACAAGTAACTTTTTAAATAAGGATTCACAGCTGATATTAAAAAAGCAATGTTTAATTGCACCTTAATCGAGCATATCATCGATTCAAATTATATAGCGTAAATAAAATATCCTTTAGAACACTAATATAACAATCGTATAAGTTAGAAGGATGCACTTGCAATACTTACAAAAGTTTATACTAGTTTAATGTAACAACAACAAAAAAAAAAGTATAGATAGAATAAACAATTTAAACAAAGAATTATAAAACCTCAGCAATATATTGATATTTGGTAGGTATTTCTGCATTTTTATTGTAGAGATAAAAATAAAATACCTGTGCATTTTTTATGCTACTTTTTCAAATGCAATATGTAAAATGTTGATTATTATTTTTTTTAAAGGGAAATTGTCATCCCGTTTCAATAAAATAGTTAGATTGCATCATAAACAGAGAAACGAACACGAAGTTAAACTAAAATATTTGTCTTTTTCAATCCTATTGAAATTCTCACGGAATCCACAGGAAAGAATCTATCCAAATACAAAACGAATTATAAAAAGATTGGTGTAATAATATAAATAATTTATTCTTGAATTATTGAAGTGGAAAAGGAAATTTTAATATTTTTTCTTGTTGGATATAACAGAGGAAAATTTAAAGACGATGAAACATGGTTAATTAATCGTTTCTATTGTTACGTTTTCTAACCGAGGTAGCACTCAAAAGTTATAATAGGTTTTGAAAGTTATATTTAAATTGCTTTCTTGCTGAGATAATTGGCGTGATGATATTAATAATTTACAATGGAATTATTGAAATAACAAAATAAATTTTAATATTTTTTATTATTGAATGTAATGGAGAAAGTTTTAAGAAGGTGAAGCTTGGAAAACAATTCACTTTTCTTATTATTTTTTTTGAAGAGCATCATAGAATTTTCGTAGGAAATTCGTAAGTTAGTATTGCGAAGAAGTCGAACAGATTTGGTCTTAGCGCTGTTTTATGAAGACATTCTGCGATTAAATTGTTATCTGTTACGAGTTTGGAAGGAAAACTTTGGGTTCGAAGGAGTTTAGTAGATGATTAGATTTGAGTAAGTTTGCTGGAAAGTAAGTGGTTTAAGAATAAAATTAATTCTCCAGCGTATAAAAGCCATGTCAAAGGAGTACTCAGGGTTCAGTCAGTTCGGTACAGCTCGGTTTAGTTCAATTTGACCACCGTTCTGTCGCCTGGAGTTCATTTGGCATTTTAATTTTGATTTAAGCTCAGATGAATAGAGTAAGAGAAACCCAAGAAAAGTAATGTTAAAGCATTTTCTATTTTACTCTTGAGTAGACAATGTGATTCATTAGTTTCACTATACAGTGAGAGTAGTTCCGGAATCCCCTCCCCCTCCCTGTTTGAACACTTCAAATAAATAAGTTATTGATTTTTCATAAGTGTTTGAATTTCTCTATGCAAGTATAAAGCAGGGAAGGAGTAAGTTGAAGTTGACTCAAAAGGATTAGCTTCACATACTTTCAAAAATGTATAATTTGCAACAATAATTTACTGTAATGATTTTAAAGAGTTAATTACTCTTATATATTTTTTATTTAATCAATTGAAGTTTGGATTTGTTTATTCGCAAATTAAAGAGTATTTTTACATTAATTATCACTTTTGTAACATCAACGTCTTTATAAATTGGGAGAAAGACAAACGACTGTCAGCGGCATGATTGTTCATTCAATCTCTGGATTGAGCCTTAGCAACCTGGGGGGAAAAAAAGGTACGAAACCTATCTATGATATAAATTCACATAAAATACATATTGATGATTTCTTAAAAATATCTGCTTATATGTGAAATTTAAAAGGAGAATTTTTAAAAGTCTTCGATAGCTAAGGAGGAAAAATGGCTTGTCTGATAGCAATGTCAATCAGAAAAAAATCGCGAAGAAAGATAGGTGAATCACCATAAATAATATCCACAGCTAATACTAATGTTATCTCTTAGGTTGAATTTAAAACCATATTCGACTATATTTTTAATCTTGTTTTACAAGTTTTATTTTGAAATTTAGAGTACTATATACTTTACAGCAAAAAACTCGTAGATATGTATTTTTTAAATTCTCTTTTTTCTTTCTAATGGTTCAGAAATCTGTATGTCTGTGGCAGTCGTTGACGGATTTATGCCGCATAATGTTACGAAATCATCTGCTCAAAGATTCTTTGGTTTTCTAGATGTTTTATGATATCTTCTAACATTTAATAGCTTCATTCATCATATCAGCGGTTTAATTTTGTTTAGTTGTTACAGACACTTTATGTTGTTTCTCACTAACTGTTTTGCTAAATATTCATCAAACTTCTTTCTCTGTATTGACTCATTCCATTTCCTAGATTTTTGAACTTTAAATTTATAATAATTTTAGAGATTCTTGTGAATTCACTACATTTAATTAATACCTCATACTTATATTTTACATGAAAGACTAATGTGTATCTGAATCAACCAGCTATTAATGAATTAGCAATATATTTTAGACTTGACACAACAAATTAATTCAAACAGCCCATTCCTTCTATATATTTCTGCTAAAATGAAAGAGACTTCTTTTTATTGGGCTGATTAAAAAATTCGTTCCGTTTAGGTGACAAAAATTAAAAGAAAATTATATTTACTAAAACTTACATTTAATCAATATAGTGTGTGCCGTTTTTGTTCAATGACCTCTATTTTTCCGGTAGCTACACTATTCCACGCTCATAGAAGTTTTGAAATTTATCGCCAGTTTTTAGAAACTAAGTGATTTTGAAGCCATCTAAATAATTAGTAGTTGAAGACATAATGTCCGGAAAATAATAGTGGATGGGCCAAAATATAATAGTCAAGTTGTAAAATTGTTGAATGACCGAAATGTGGGTGGACTAACAAGGTCTTGAAGGAATTGTTAGCTCCTTTTCTTTTGACTAATTTAGGCTGATTCTAGTCAATTATTCACTTTAAACTTTAATCCAGTTATTTGTGAATAATATTTCCTTGAAATAACTGCATAATTTTCAAGTAACATTTATATTGTAAACAATGCTTTTCAGTTTCATCAAATAAATACACAGTAAAACTGTTTTGGTAACATTACTCATATATATCACAAACGTTCCTGAATTTTAAATGTTTGGAGCATGTTCCTGAAAATACGAGATTTTTCTCCATTTCATTTTCCTGATTTCAGGAATTTAGTGTTATTTTTATCGAAATATTCGATGTTTACTGATATATTTATGGGACATTACTGGTAAATGTTGAGCAACTCTAATTGCTTGAAATTTCCCAGGGAACATTGTGGATTTTTATTTATTTATTTATTTATTTTTAAGAGTGTAATATAATCTTCTTTGGATCTAAAGTATCTTTTGCGCTGGTTGGAAAAGCAATGCCACGCTTAAGCCATGACATTTTACGTTTCATACTGTAACATAACCCATTTTTTTATCATCTATAATTATCCGTTTTAAAAATGAATCGATTCGACCCGGCTAGTAGAAAACTAAACCCGACCCGAACCCGAACCCGACCCGCAAGAAAAAAATTCAGTCAACCCGACCCGGTGCAGGACTATACTGCGGGGTAACATTGTAACTTACTACGCAGTCGTCTCTGATTCGAGATTCAACCCTGGCTGGTACAACTGAAGACTTTCACTTAATGCGAGTTTTTTTACAGTGTGCCCTTTGGAAAAAATCTATTGTGTACGGATAATTTCTGTATTGTTATGCTACAGAAAACTTTTCTCAACGTATTTTATGATATTATACTGATATTTTCTGTCAACTTTGTTACCAGGAATTTTCTGTAATGTAACATGATTATTTTAACAGTTTAAAATTCCGAAAAAATTCAAGAAGACATGTCTATTTGAACATGTATTACTTTAGCAAATTGTAACATATATTTTTAAGAGAGAAAACATGTTTTGAAACAGTAATCTCAGTTATACTAATACTCAATGATGGAATAAAATCTGGATTTGTATTTGTTTTTCAAATATTCAGTGAAACATTGAATGTCTTTTGTATGTTATTATAGATGTTATGCTCTTCCAAAATTTTATCGTTGATTTCTAACGATTGTAGATTTATAAACATAAAAAAAAATCTCTGAAAACAAGGGAAGTTTAACCGAATTTTATTCGTAAATTTCTAAAGTTGAAATTGAAAAGCAATAACCTCTTTACCTAGTAGGTAAATTAAGATGACAAAAATTTTTGCAATATTCTATAACAGAAGGTTTTTCTTTTTTCTTATTTGTTTCCATTTCACTACATAATATAGTTAAGAAACTAAAGAGTTAATTCGGACAATTCAACATCAATAAGAATATCTCAATTTTAACTTTCAGAACCAATCAATTTTATTATGCAAAAGTAAATTATTCCAATAAATCAATCTTTTTTTGCAATATTTAATAAAAAATACATATTTTTGATAATGGATTCTATGCTGCATGCAATAATAATATGTAAAGTCGAAAAAAATAGTGAGCACCTTATATTATGCAACCTTATTGCATTATACAGCTACTTATACTAATCAACTGCGAATAACATCTATTAATAAATGATAAGAATAAATATTATTTTGGGGCCATTATAATATCAAACAAAAGACAATTTTAACAAAACAAAACATAAGTTTGATAACATTTCTCTTAACTGCGTGTAAAAGTATACTCAACACCAAATTTCAAGTCATTTAGATAAAAAAGTTTTGCAAATAAATTTATTCAAAAATTTGTCCTTGTAACATTACATTGTTTTTAAATATTTTCAAATGTTTTCTGCGATAGTAATTTTATCTTATTAAGTTTTTGCATGGGTATGCTGATTATAATCCTAAAGGTAAACATTTAGAATTTTAATTTTCATACTTTTGTAGAACGAAATATGAATCATGATTGATAAAATAATAATAATAATAATAATAATAATAATAATAATAATAATAATAGTAATTACGTATAAAAATTTTCTTTGTGTTCGATTTATATGCTACATGCGTATACAAAAGTTTAATTTTCTCTTCAGATACTCTTTGAACTACACATAAATATGATCAAAATCTGAGCTTAAGGAACAATAAAGTAAAAGTGTCAGATTTCATTATGAATCCGACAGAAGTATCTGTCTATCCGTCTGTCCGTCTAAAACGTCCATAAATACTTTCAGAATTTCTTAAAAATGATAAGTTCACTATGAAATATTCCGTATTACCACTGGTTTGTGTACAGGAATACCCCAAAACATGCCAATGTTTTGCATTTTAGAAGAAGCATTTTTATGTCACATTTAAATAAATTTCTACCGCAAAATCATAAAGAAATTAACATTTTTTGTTAATAGGTTAAATTAATATTTTGTATAGAATAATGATATGTTTAGCATTCAGATTTACAAGGCTACACTAAAATATTCACATACATTAAGGGTTGCATTTCCGTTTGTGTTAAGTATTTTTAACACTTTCCAACAATGTTTAAGTGTGATTAGGAATTCGTTTTGTTTATCTGCCTACTTTTCTGTCTTTCTGTCGGTTGTGTGATAACGTAGCAAAGAACATTGAAGGTTATACGATACAAAGAATATGTACGTACGGTTGGAAACTGTTAATAATCAATGCGTACCGCATGATTTTTCGTTCGTGTTACAGGAATATTTTTTAGTTTTTTCCCCTTCTTCTTTTGCATTTTTTTTTTTTTATTAAAACCAATAGAATAATTCTCTAACAAATAAATCATTCACTCAAGTGAGGAAATGACCAGTCAGGGAATCATAAATTTAACATTATTAGCTTTTAATATTTGTAAATACATGCAAAATTAAAAATAATACATATCCTCTCAAATTATCTCTTCAGTAAAAATTGAACTACTTATTAATATATCTTCAATTAATAAATCGACACTACAAATTTAAATTAAAGAATGGCGAAATCATCGTAGTGCTTACCCAATTTGTTTAATTTCTCTTTAAACACAGAAAAACTTTTCTAAGATTTCTAAAAACTGCTTTACAGTCAGTTCAGAACATTTTAGTTCATTTTTATTATTTTTATCTGTAAAGTACTGCTCTATATATGAAACATCTTGAATTTTAATGAGTGAAAAAATAGTATGAATTACGGTTTGAAAGCTTTTTACCAATGGAAATTAAGTATACACACACACAAAAAGAAACACACAGGAAAAATTGTGTTCATGTTAAATGTTAAAATTCAAATAAGAAAATATAAGTATTTCAGTAAAAAATAATATGCTTTATAATCGTAGGTGGTAATAGTTGTATATGAGGGAATGGTATTTTATAGATTTAAAAAATTAGAAAAAATACGTTTTCTTAATTAATACTTTAAATATCTCTCAACTAGTGTAAAAAAATACCGTGATCTTACTATATGCTGAATGTATAATTTATTACTTATTCTGTCTAAAAAAATAAAATACCCTGTAGTTTCATCACCATGGACTATTTGCAGATAATCAAAATTTAATCCTGTTTAAATTTTGGTTAACACGTTGAGTGCCATGTTAGCCATCGGTGGCTGACACTGAACTTTCCGTTTAGGCCGCGTCAGCCACCGGTGGCTGACAGTGTCAAATATGATATAAAGCTGCGTCAACCACCGGTGACTGACAGTGTAAAATATGACATAAAACTAAAAAAAAAAAGAAGTAAAATTTACTTAATTTTTATTTATTACAGGATTATATCATTAAGGAATTTTAATGGATTTATTAAAACATGGTAAACATAACGTGTTTCTAAACAGCGCGCGTGGCCTGACGGAGATTTCCTTAAGAATTCGCGTGGCGCTCAAAGTGTTAATTTACATTTAACTGAAAAAAGGAATTTTGTGTCATACCGTCATTTAACTAATAAATTTAAATATAATGATAGGTAATGCTGATTTTAAAAGGCAAGATAAATATATTAAACCTACCTAATATTAAAAATCAAAAGATAAAATTAGTATTTTGGAACAGAAAACTTTATTGGATATATACAGCTTAATAGAGATATATTTTTCTACTAGAAATAGCACTAGCTGAACAAATTGTTCTGATATATGAAAAAATTCTTGTAAAACAAAATTATTGATAAAATGTTTTAAAAATTCAAACAAAATAATATGAATGTTTATTATAAAGCTACATAAACAAATAAATAAAATTTAAATAATTAAAACTATCTAATTTACATAATTTGTTGCCTAATTAAGCTTTTCTGAATAATCCACGAAAATTTTCTGAATAATAAAATACCTCCTCAACAAAGAGTCAATTTTCTGGATGTTTCACTGCATAAGAATATGTTATATTAGAATACAATTACTCTATCTTCAATTGTTAGCAGCATTCAAGTTCATATTGACAGCAACTGCCTAAATTATGTTAGAACGGAAAACTGAAAATTTTTCTTACTTTGAAATAGTGAAAAATATGGAAAATAAAGAATATCAAAATAGTTTCTAAAAAAAAAAAAAAAAAAAAAAAAGAAGAAGAAGATAAAGAAAATTGAGAAACTTTTATTTTAAAAATCACCAGGTATTGTGCATCATCAATACAGTACAGACAGAATAATATGTTAGTATAAATGGAAAATGGTAAAAATTTTAATATTACCGGGTTTTACTAAACTTATTTCCATTAAAAATGAATCGCTTGATCTATATAATAATATATTGAGATACAACATTGATATGCCTTAATGATGAATAAGTGTTTCATAATTAAGTTCCAATGCAGAATGTTTTCGGATCAAAAATGACTCTCAATTATAGTAAATTTCATCTACAGCCAGTTAATGCAGAGAATGTGAGAAAACGTGATTGAGTATCTGTTTTATTTTGTCCACTTAGCCACTCCGTTAATTATCTAAATACAAAATAATGTCATTATTACTGACAGGCCAATAAATATCACCATTAACCACTAAATAAATCTAAATGATCGATGTTTAATTAGAAAGTGAAAGATTAAATTCAAATGTCGACAACAGGAAAATCATGTTTCTTTTTTTTAATTCTAGAGCTAAATCCAAGTTCCCTACAATGTCATCAGCCTAAAAACATTCTGAGAAACATAAGTTAGCTAGTAATAAAGATTTGGATACATGATTATTAATTGTTTGAAGACATGAAGTAAGATGGGTTTTCATAGACTTTTCAGACATGAAAATCTGAGAAATAATTCTTTTATAAAATGCCCTAAAGGTGGAATTTTGACATGATATATGATTGTTATAAAGCAAATTATAAATACATATATACCGTTAAACACTGTCTAATTTTTTTCTGCGTAAAAGGTACTCAATAATGGGAAGCCTATTTGTTATAGAAAATAAAAGTAAAGTTTTTATCACACACTACTCAAAATTAAAGGGAAATAAAAAGAACTATAAAACTTATTTTAAGTTCTATGTAAATTTACAGCGAAAAGTATGCAAGTATGTTAATAAAACTTTTTCTATCTACATTTTAACTGAAAACTGCATTAAATTTACTGATACTCTGATAAACATTATGGTGCGTTTACAGAAAAATTTTCTCTGTACTCGCTTAAAAATAATCACCATATAAATGAGATTTAAAGTTCGTTTTCAATTGAAAGAAAAAACATTATATATATATATATATATATATATATGTATGTATAAACGCAACTAAAGCCCATTTATCTACATTTTTATATGAAATTCTAAATGGGCTTTTATTTATTATTATTATTATTGTTATTGTTTGCTTTTTAAAATTTCTAGATGTCATAAATGTAAACAACTGTAAGTAACCATTAAAAAAAAAAAAAAAAAAAAAAGAAAGAAAGGAAAAGAAAAGAAAAGAAAAGAAAAGAAAGAAAGAAAGAATGGAATACACTACTTCGCAAACATTTAACGAGAGCATGCAATTTAAACCCTCTTAAAATAATTAACAAAGAAATCTTTAAAATAATGTGTATTTATCATATTCTATTAAAAAAGTAATTATCATATATATATATAATAGGAAGAATAATTTAAAAGAATGCGATATAATTTAAAATGATGCGAAGTAGAACATTACATCTTTCTAATACTGCGTCATAGTTTCAATTATATTAGAAGGAGATTTGGCGCTAGATATCTAAACACAGGAAAAATCTTTAACATTTTGAACACAATATTCAATTATTTTCTTTGGCGTTCAAAACTTTGAAGATTTTTCCTGTGTATTGTTTAAATTACAATCCCATTTTAACATAAATGAGAGATGCAGAAATTAAATAAAAATAACAATATTTTATAAAAATAAAAATAGTTGTTTAAAGAATGATTAATGATTCTGTTGCAGAAACATTTTAGCAAGGTATGGGATTTTAAAGGTTGTTTGAAGAAGAAATTTAAAAAAGATAAGAAATATAATTAATGTATCTATTGTATATAATTACTATTTCAGCAAGCACAAATATTGTAAAAAAAAATAGCTTTTACAGTTTTTATCTTTTTCTAAATTTATAATGTTTATTTACTTTAATTGATTCAAGTATTTTTACTAACATTTACTTTTTACGATAACCTTTTTTCTTGGACATGCAATAATTATTACAACAGTAAGAAAGAATTGATCTATTTTTTAAAAAGTTTTATTCATTAATTTATTGTTTTTTTGCTTTACAACAATTAAAAAGGAAAATTTTTCAATAAGTTCCTTTAGAAGAATTTCCGATTTATTTCGAAATTGTCTTTAGTTAATCAATTTCAAAGGAATTTCCTTTTTGTAACATTTCATCTAGTTACGAGCAACAATTAAGTGGTAATTAGTAATTTATGGAACTTGTTGGTAAGCTCTTGGAGAAAGGAATTTTTAAATGCGTACAGTATATATATATATATATATATATATATATATATATATATATATGTGTGTGTGTGTGTGTACGTTTAAACTACACTATAAGCAAAATAAAATTAAATTTGTATAAAATCAGTGCAACGCTAAAGTTTTATAGAAAAAGATAAATTTAGGATTACATATATATATATATATATATATATATATATATTTTAATTTGCAATATTCCCACCTGCTGACGAAGATGATACTGTATTTGTTAAATTGTTGGCTTGAAAGTTTTGCTTAAAATAACATTCCTTATCTTGTTTATTAATATTGTTAAAAATTTGTAACTGTATTACATTGCCATTCTTCATAATTCATCATTATTTAAATAAAATTTACATGAAAATATGTATGGAAAATTTACTTTTTTCAAAACTTTTTAATATTTTACAGTCAAATGAAAGTACTGAAAAAAATCCAAAGTTGAAAAGAATGTATAAACTTCTCTGTTAGCAAATACTTTTTTTTTTTTTTTTTTTGGCGTGTGTGCAATAATTTTGCCAGTACAATTAAAGGAAGGATATATTAAAACTTCATAAATTTATTTTGCATACAGAAAAATATTTTTAAAAATCCGTAATGTTTTCGTACAATGTTTTTATCAATATCATTGAATTAGAATTTTGCAAAAACTGGCAACGCTTCATATATTATGAAAATGATATTACTTATAGCCCAAAATAAGATTGATTAAAAAATGAGTTAAGATATCGAGAAATATAATTTAAAATTTAAATATTTGTGATTATAATAAAATTTAATTTTTGATAAAAAATATTTTCTGTAATAAATTAATTATAAGAAAAAGTTGCGCGAAGTCTACTGAAATGTACTGCCAAAGTTTTGTAAAATTTTGGTTTAAGTTTTATTATAATGTAATACATGTATGATATAAGAAGTAAATACATATTCAATATAAGAACTTAAAATTATGAGAAACGAGGGGAAAGTCCAAATGAATGAAAGTGATTTAATTTTAAGAAGGAGCCGAGACCTCCACAGCTTAAAGGTGGAGCGGGTTAAACCAGCTTGCGGAAAAGCCCTACTTCTCCTAAATCCTCTGCAGGATCATACGAAGAGAAAGGAAAAAGTTAAAATGAAGATTTTTATATTATTAGGTATAAAATAAGTTATTGTTTTATAGTTTTTGACATCTATTAAGCAAATTAATATAAACTAAATCAACTATATATATTATGATCTAAAAAACATATATTTAAAAAAATTACACACACACACACACACACACACACACACACATATATATATATATATATTTTTTTTTTTTAAAACGTACACTGTTAAAAGAAAAAAAAAAAATCGAGTAAAACTATGGGCAAAGCCAGGCAGCAGAGTTTCCAGACAAAGCCCGTAAAAAAAACATTTAGACGATAAATGATGTATCGCCAGTAATTTTGCGATGTGATGAAACGTACAACCAACCTGTAAAAAAAGTTGTATTAACCGCAAAATTAAAAGGCAGCTGAGTATTAAAATAGTAATACCCGTAAAATTAAAAGACAACCCTGTGTGTTAAAATGGTAGTATTGCCCCTAAAATTAGAAGACAACTCAGTATGTTAAAAAAAAAAAAGAAAGAAAAAAAAAAAAAAAAAAAAGGAGTACTATTTACCGTCAAATTAAAGAAACTTTGTATCTTTTACGGCAGCACTAAAGTAGGTTTTATATAAAAGCTTATATTTCCCTTTATTATTTATAAATTGAACTATATTACGTTTGCTTATTCAATGAAATATATATTCAGGTAACGATTCTTATGGTTTTTGACATATTTTTTACAGTTCTGAAATCTTTAAATTGCGTTTTCTCAGTTTTCGTTTTTTTGATAAATTTATGATCTTCAAAATGCTAAAACTGCTTCAAATATTTAAGAAGATACTTAATTTTTTTTTAATGTTTAATAGAACCTATTTAAAAGAGTTAAAAATGGGTTTTGAAATTTATTCATTAGTCTTTGTGATAAAAATTAGAAAGTGAATGTCTATGTAAAAGTTTGAGGGGAAAAAAAGCTGATTTTTGTTATATTTTTAATATTTTTTATTTTAAAGATATTGCAAAACCCATCCCTAATTCTTTTAAATAGGTTCTATTAAACATCTAAAAAAAAAAAAATAATAATAAAAAAAATAAAGTTTTTTTTTTTAGTATCTATAGAAATTTTAGCATTTTTGAAGATCATGAATTCATAAAAAAATGCAAACTGTGAAAACGCAATTTAAAGATTTCAAATCTGAAAAAAAAAAAAAAAAAATGCACCAAAAAATGTATGAATTGTTGCCTAAATATATATTTCATTGAACAAACCTAATATAGTTCCATTTATAAATACTAAATGGAAATACAAGCTAAATCTACTGCAGTGCTGCAGTAAAAGGTGCTAAGTCCCATTAAAAAATAATTATGCAGAGAAAAAAGTATAATTGTCCATTTTCCAAGTATACGATTATGGGCAAAATTTGTCCCCCCCCCCCCCCTCCAGAAAAAAAAAATTATAATCATGATAAAATGTAGTGTACTTTTTGTTTTTAAAAAATCTGTTTAAAAAATTACTATATAAAAAGGCTTCTTCAACTTTTTCGATACTTTTTCGAAACTAATTATTATTAAATTTCTTTTCTTTTCTTTTTCTTTCAAAATTCTGGCAAAAGCAGAGTTTAGTTTAGTACGGAGGACTATTATTATTATTATTATTATTTATTGTAACATCGCTTTCAAATTATTCAATTATATTTTCGATAAATTTTCGATTTCGATAAAAGTCCAACTATCGTAAAACTGGTATCATAAAAATCCGTAGACTGACACTAATAGTCCTCCGTCCTAAAAAAAAATCCAGTTATACTCTATATGAATATTACAGATAGATTTACAGTAGAGGTTAATATTATTAAAGCCCCTTATCAGCTTTCTGATTTCCTTTACTATAATGCTAAACCAGGACAAGAAATGCATTAGTATTTTCAAAATGTCTTTAAAAAATGAATATTTTTAACTATTTTTCTGCATACTCTTCTTAAAATATGTCTCTTATTGTCTCATCTTTGCAAAATATTTCCAAAATGTACACTTTTATCTGAAGTGTTAAAATCTTTTACTCTGAGCTTGTTAGCTTCGATAATTTTAATACATCAAATACAAAATTAAGTGTATGTTTTAGAAATATTTTTCAAAAAAAGACCATAAGACATCCTTTAAGAGGTCACAGAAAACAAAGTTAACAATATTCATTTTCTGATGAGATAGTTTTCAAAATGTGATACCATTCCACAACCATAGGCTTAGTATTAATGAAGGAAATCGTAGAGCTAACTGATGAGGGGGACTATGCTCATGTCAAAAAAGAAATTCACAAGCTGTTAATTCCACGAGATCGTTTGCTTGACAAATTATTTGATTGCACTGTTTTTCAATTTTGGTTGCAGTTTTTCTGTTCTGAAAACAAAAAAAAAAAAAAAAAAAAAAAAAACTGCAGATGAAATTGAAAAAAATATGTTATCAAAAATTTTTTCAAGAACATGCTGCCATGGAATTAGCATTAGCTTGTCTCTTCGTGGACGTAGCCTCTCAAATGCAACAATTGGTTATGAGTAATCACCAATAATATGATCACTAATCAAATTTTTAGAGAACTGGTATTTAGAAATATTTTTTTCTGGCATTTTTAAACTTTCATTTACCACTAAAATTTAACATAAAATTTTCATTTATTAAATAAGTCAAAATTTTAGTGGCTAGAAAGAATTATAGAAAAAGGTGGCAGTTATGTGGCAGCTATAATTCATATCATTTGTATTCAGAACCTAATTTTCCAAGAGTTGCGTTTACATGTATAACATTTTTTCCATCAAATTAAGACTGAATTTCATCACAAAAGATAAAACTGTCATTCATGCTTAATAAAATAAATTGATAAAATAAATTCATCATATTTCAAAAAGTATAAAACATTTTTTAGTAGTTTGTAGTCTATAAAGACAGTTACCACTTTCTAGAGATAACATGAGATTCAAGATATTTTTTCTAAATTTTACAAGTACTTTCTAAAGTTATTCTTTTATTTGTGCAACTTTATTTACTTCAGAGGGAATTTATATCAAATAATACAGAAAATTCATAAATGGAGTTTTGAAATGTTTTAATTGTTAAAGAACATGTAATATTTTTACTTTCAAAATTTTGTTTGACTGAATCTTGGATTAGGATTTATAAAACAGCTTGTGAAATCGGAAAATTTAGAGATGAAATCAATACCATTATGTTATTTATGTATGAGAAAATGTGAAAGACTGGGAAACTGAACATGAAAATATTCGGAATGAAACATGAACAAAATATATTTACAAAATAAAATTTTATTATTTCTAATGGGATATAAGACTCTTTGCAAAAGAAACCAAAAACACCAATAAAAATTACGTATTTTAAAATGAAATATCTCAGTCAGTTTTAATCGTAGAAAGATGTTTATTTATTTATTCTTTTTTTTTTAGTGTTAGGGTATCAAAATTATTTTACTAAATATAACTATAGAAACCTGGAAACTACATAAAAGTTTATATTTAGTAATTTTTACAAAATTTATTTTGTGGATTTTTTCGTAGCATAGAATTGCTATTAACTTCATTTGAAACATTTTTACTTTCTTCTATATGTATATATAGAGAAAGTACTGGATTCGTGAAAGTTTTCGAACTCCAGTTTTCGATGGATTTACACGTTTTGGGGTCTCCTGATTTAGAAAATGTCTGTCTGTCTGTGTGTCTGTGTGTGTGTATCCCAAATTTTGTGGACGCTGTATCTCACGAACCAATGAACGAAATTTAATCAAACTTGGTTTTAGTTGGACCCTGACATAAACTGGAGCTGATTATATTTGGGGATCATTTGATCAACATGTGGCGCTGTGATCGCATTTTTTCTAAATTTTTAACATGGCAGTATAAGACAAAATTTCGTATAAATGTACATAATGAGAGTTATTTTAATTGTGTGATTGTAAAATTAATATGAATTACTGATAATATTAATAGTTAACTAGGAAAAAAAGTTTGTGCATGGGTCATCGCTTCTCTCTCTAAGGAGTAAATTTTCAATATGGGTATCTTTCGAAAGATCTCGTCAATACCTTTAAACGAATGGTTGAACTATGAATCTGTGATAATTTAAAACAAAGTTATCGATTTTTTTTAAAACCTTTTAACGAAAAAAATCTTCGAAAAAAAAAAATCGTATTTCTTTTGATATCGGCAAAAAAAATAACTTTCTTTCGGCATTTAGTGATATACGTCTGTCAGATAAAAATTGTCTGCATTTATAATGGAAAATAATTTAATAATTTTATAAATAATTTGTATTCAATGAATTTTGTGTAAAATTATATAGAAGAAAGTCATGTGGTGGCCACATTATACTAGTTTTTAAAAGGAAACCATATCTTTTTTTACAGAAACATGTTATTAAGGGCAAAAAATCTGTTAAAAAAAAATCATGTACTGTTTTTTTTTATTTTGCAGCGTAGGGGCCCCTCTAGCCCTTTTTTTTTTTTTTTTTTTTTTTTTTTTTAATTTAAGGTTATAATACAAATTTCAGAAATTCCAAAATATCTCAATAAAACAGAAATTCCGCTGAACACATTACTTCAAAATTTTCGTGCATTCAAATAATCTATAACGTAAAATAACATAAGTGGGCCCCCTGGGATCCCCATGGGGAACAAATTCAATTCTTTGTAATAAAAACTATACTTTTTTTTTTCACAGACCCGTGGTAAGTGGAAGAAATCTGTTTTAAACCATGTTTAGTTTTTTTTTTTTTAATTGAAGCGTAGAGGGCCCCGGGCCCCAATATTGTAATAAAAAATTCGGATGTCAAAATTTCTTAGTAAAAAATAATATCGTTGAGCACATTAATTTCAAAAGTTTGGCGCATTCGAATGATCTGTCACATAAAGTATCATGAGTGGGCCTCCGGGGCCCCCATGATAATAAAAAATCCGGATATGATAAAATTTCGTAATAAAAAACCAATTCCGCTGGAAACATTTATTTTAAAAGTTTTGTACAGTTAAATGATCTATCACATTAAGTATCATGAGTAGGCTCCCGCGGCCCCCACGGGAAACAAATTAAATTTTTTTTATTTGAAACCATACTTTTTCTTCAGAGATTTGGGTTAAGCGGAAAACATCTGCTATAAATCATGTATTGCTTTTTTTATTTTGAAGCGTAGAGGGCCCCGTGCCCCAATATTGTAATAAAATTTCAGATATGCCAAAATTTTTTAGCAAAAAAGCAATTCCGCTGGACACATTGATGTCAAAAATTTCGTGTATTTAGTGATGTATCATATGAAGTTTCATGAATGGGCCACCTGGCTCCATGTGACATATATTCAATATTTTTGTAAAAGAATAACACTTTTTTCTCACTTAATCGCATTAAACAGAAATAATCTGAAAAAAATCATGCATTTTTAAATATTGATATTAGGGGGTCTTGGGCCCCGAATTTTATGTTGCAATAAAAATCTGGAAATCCCAAGATATCTTAATAAAAATATAATTTCGCTCAAAAGCAATAATTACAAAAATTGCTGTGCATACACAATAAAGCAATACCTCATTTAATACAGATTTTTTTCCATTTAACACGATTCTGTGAAGAAAAAGTGTGGTTTCCCTTTGAAAATATTGAGTCTTTCACTTGGGGCCTTAGGGTCTCCGATGCTTCAAAAAAAAAAAAAAAAAAAAAAAAAAAAAAAAAAGTACTTGATTTAAAACACACTTTTTTTTCGCTTAAGGATTCTGCGAAAAGAAGTATGGTTTCTAATTAAAAAATGGAGTTTGTGTCATGTGGAGCCCCCAGAGGCTCCGAGGACCCACCCTTGATATGTTATGTAATAGATCATTCGAATGCATGAAACTTTTGAAATCAATGTTTTCAGTGGAATTGCTTTTTCATTGAAATAATTTTTCGATTGCCGATTTTTTTATTACAACCTAAAAATAGGGGTCTCGGGGCCCCCAACGCTGCAGTATATATATAAAAGAGACAGTACATGATTTTAAACAGATTTTTTCTCTTAACACGATTCTGTGAAGGAAAGTATGGTTCTATTTAAAATAAAATCTTTTTGTAAAAAAAATAGAACCGACTCCAAAAAGGAACTACTATTCAAACAACTGAAAATGAAAGAAAATTGGCAGAAAATGGAGCTGTAAATTGCGTCTAAAAGTATTAAATAATTTCCTTCGCCAAACAACCTATAACACTACAATTAATCATAACTTTTGAAGTCGGCGCAAAATTAAATAAAATTTAATTAGTTTTTAAAGGTTTGTCTTTAGATCAGTAGCATCGAATGCTGTTGTTTCGAATGATCCATTTTCCATTTTCCTTTATTATTTTATCACTGTATACAATTGGTCCATTAGTATCATCTACATAAAACAGTGAACATTCTTCACAATGCGGTATTTATGTTTCTACGAAGTTAGAGTTTCCTTTCCAAATTTGGTATAACTTTGATAACTTTCCTCCTTGATGGCTTTTGGATTTGGTGATCAAAACGTAAGGCAAAAATATACACAAGATATTATATATATTGTACGATATGTTGTTTCATATTCTTGATTTCTCTCTTGATATACCTTATCAAAATAATCATGATATCCCAAAGAAATTAAAAATGTTTGCCAGATAATTTTGCAATTTTTCTTTCACCAAGGACGTCAGATACCAGCATCTTCGCCAACTTTTGCTGCTTACGAAATCTTATTTGTTTTCTTGAATCAAATTAGTTCTCGATTGCGTTTTGCAGGTAACAATGTGAGATGTGTATTTTGAATAGGATTTGATTTTTGTATTGAATAAAGGTATCAATTTTTATTTAATTTTGCGCCGACTTCAAAAGTTATGATTAATTGTAGTGTTATAGGTTGTTTGGCGAAGGAAATTATTTAATACTTTTAGGCGCAATTTACAGTTCCATTTTCTGCCAATTTTCTTTCATTTTCAGTTGTTTGAATAGTAGTTCCTTTTTGGAGTCGGTTCTATTTTTTTTACAAAAAGATTTTATTTTTCTCTTTTCAGTGAAAACTTATTTATATAGCAGAGCATCAGAAGACGTTCGACGGAAGTTTCACAAATCACAAGTTCCAACAAAAGTGATATTACTTAAAAAATGGTTTATGTCACTGAAAAATACATGAAATGCACCCAATGTGAACAAAACAGTTACATCTCCATCTAGAAAGTTATCCACTCGAGAGACAGTTGTGCCAGTTTTATTATAGTCAAGTTATTTTTAAGTTGATTTTTCTCAAATGCAGCATTTTTAAGTTGTGCTAATTTTCTTGCTTTTATCCGATATAAGCAAAAAACTATCTATTGAACGAACATACGTTAAATAAAAAAGTCTTTAGAAATGTAAAGTACGGATACGCTGTATTCGTAACCGAAAATTCTGTTAGGCATATATATTGAACTTTACAGTGAATACGTGTCACGCGCTGCGCTAAGAATTGCGCAGCGTAAAGTTCAAACAAAGAGCAAAATATGCATTGCAGCTGACGGACAGAAGTTTCAACATCGATACTTACATATTGCTTTTACCAGTGTAGTTGCATGCATTCAGCATTTAGAGTGAGAACAGACTTTGGTGAGTATCCTGTAATTTGTTTATATCTTAATTAAATTATAATGAAACCTATTTCAGGCCAAGATCATTACGACAACAAAAAAAGTATTAAAATTAAATCATCTCTTACGAAATTATAAGCTAACAAATTTAAACAACAACAACGAGAAACATGGTTTGCATTGAGAACCTCTTCCTTTATGAAGTCGGTTTAAAACGTTCATGTGTTAATCGATGTGACCGCTTACAACCATACTTTGAATTTTACATAGCATAAATGTCACCCGCTACGCTACAACATATGCAATGTAGTTCAAGTGTGCACAAAATAGGAAATTGTGAACAAACAAATGCACGTTTTAAGCGTTCTGTTTTTAGCATTAATGTCTAAACTATCTTTGCGTACTACATCGATGATGCTCTGCAATTTTATAATTCACTTTTTTCCCCTGTCTTAAAACGTTTCAGAGATAGGATCGCTAACTCCACTCTTTTCCACCAGGTGGCGCTTTAGACGGATGAATCGCGTATCACATGTCCACTTTACTATACCTACATACCACTTTTATAACTATAGCTGCAGCTGTTCAGCAGTTAAAAGAGTCGGGACTGACTTTTTTGGGCACCCTGTATTTTCTTTTGATCGTAAAGATCTTACAATGGGATTTATTTCAGACCAAGACCTTTACAAAGTATCAAAATCGGATCACCTGTTCAGAAGTTATGAGCTAACAAAAAAAAAAACAAAAAAAAAAAAAACATATGCTTTGAATTGAGAACCTGCTCCTTTTTGAAGTCGGTTAATTAGAGCATCTCTTACGAAGTTATAAGCTTACAAACACCAACAACAACAACACACAGATTGAATTAAGAACACCCTCCTTTCTGAAGTTGGTTGAAAACGACTTTGCGCTAATCGATGTGACCGCTTACAGTAACAGTACTTTGAACCACAGAGTATACGTGTCATCCGCTACGCTGCAAAGTGTGCAACGTAGTTCAAGTGTGCACAATGTAGGAAATTGCGAACAAACAACTGCACGTTTTAAGCGTTCTATTTTTAGCAATAATGTCTAAAAACTGTCTTTTCGTAGTAAATCGAAGATGCTCTAGAACTTCGTAATTAACTTTTCTCCCATCTTGAACCGTTTTTTGGGATAGGAGCGCTAATTCCGCTGTTTTTCACCAGATGGCGCTTTATTTCCTTTAGATTGTAACGAAGTTATAATGGGACCTACTTCAGACCAAGATCTCTACAACAAACCAAAAAGTATCAAGTAACCGTATTTTGAACTATATAGCGCATGTCTCACCAGCTACGCTACAACGGGAGCAATGTAGCTCAAGTATGTATAGTGTAAGAAATTGCGAACAAAAAAATGCACGTTTTTAGCCTTGTATTTTTAGCATCAATGTCAAAACTATATTTTCGTACTAAATCGATGATGCTCTGCAATTTTATAATTCACTTTTTCCCCCTGTCTTGAACCATTTCCGAGATAGGAACGTTAGTATGAATGTCTAAACTATCTTTTTGTACTAAATCGGTGATACTCTTCAGCTTTGTAATTCACTTTTTGTTTAGAACCGTTTTCGAGATAGGAACACTAACTCCGCTATTTTCCACCAGGTGGCGCTGCAAGCGGTTTAACCCTGTACAGCATGGCCACTTTGCTATACTTACATACCATTTTTATCACTATAGCTGCAGCCGTTTAGCAGTTAAAAGAGTTGGGACTGATTTTTTTGGGCACCCTGTATTTTCTTTAGATCGTAAAGATATTACAATGGGACCTATTGTAGACCAAGACCTTTTCAACAAAACAAAAAGTATCAAAATCGGAGCATCCGTTCAGAAGTTATGAGCTAACAAACATAAAAAAAACATACGGTTTGAATTGAGAACCTTCCTTCTTTTTTTGAAGTCGGTTAATAAAAATGGAATTTATGTCACGTGTGAATCCACTTGTGATTAATTCTTCCTGTGATATACTTATATCTTCGAAACTTCATAACATCATACAGCTTTCTTGTCCTTGAATTAAATTAGTAAAATAATAGCTCTTCTATATCAATCGCTATTTGTATGAATGTGGAAATAAAAATCTGTCAACCATTAAAAATACAATTATATTTTCAGTTACAAATGTGAAGTATTTCTTTTATGACGTCACTGAAAAGCTAACAATTCACATTTGAAGAGATTTGACCATAAAAATACAGTTTGATGGCACATTTGAGCAATTTTGGTAGATTAACGGCTTTTGCCCGTACAAAAAAAAAAAAAAAAAAAATCCAGTATTTCACGGATTATGACCGTTTAGCTAGTAAAACGGTCATTTCTCCTAAAATTATACTGTCAAATACCGTGATTATATATATATATATGTATATATATATATATATATATATATATATATATATATATATATATATTTTACTGTGCAGTAAAAGCAGAGTAACAGAAGATTTAAAACCCTTGAAACCCCATAGACCAATAATAATAAAATTTTATCAAATCTTATTTACCTGTGAAGATTTTTTGCACGCACATACACACTGTAAAAAAATAACTATTACCAGCTGCAAGAAACTCTCTGTGATTGGAGAAAATAATCATTTTCTCCAATCACAGAGAGTTTCTTGCAGCTGGTAATAGTTATTTTTTTACAGTGCATATATACATTCCTCATTACTTGACAGTGCCTACAATTTTATTCGTGTAATTTAAATCTATAATCAAATTACATTAATATTTGAAAGAGTCAACAATAAAATAAAATTTATGTAATTAAAATAAATTGTAAAGTTAATTATTTTTCAACAAATTAATTTTTTAAATATATTAAAAAAAAAAAAATCATATAAAAAATGAAAAGATATATATGTTAATATACCAGTTTTTTTTTTTTTTTTTTTTTTTTTAAATGTCCAATATACAAAAAACTGAAATGATAAGTATGAAACTACCAGTTTTTCTCTTTAAAATTCTAAATTTCATGTTAAATATAAAGTATTAATTGTTATTGAAATTTTAAATTCAGCAAAGAAGAAATAGGAAAATTATATAAAGCTTATAAAACCAAAGTTTAATTTTTAATATATTTACCATTTTTAAAAATCATGTTGTATTCATTGAAAGATAAATATAATTTGTTTTTATTATTAAAATCCTAATTTTATTCATTAGTAGAATACATGGATTTTTACATGTAGAAAATACATTTATATGGTGTAGCCATAAATTAGTTTTTAAAATTGAATAAGGAAAGTAAGTATGGCATTTTATGCTATTCATTAAGAAATAGGTGGATAGGTCAATATAAGTAAAAATAAAACACATTCAATATAAATATATATAATATTTTTTGATTTTATCATCGGCTTACGGAAGGAATAAATAAAATAAATTTTACATGAATTACAAAGAAAGTTTTTGCAAAGCTAACATATGATTTAAAGAAGTAGATACATACAAAGAATATTAAAATAAATTTTAGGGATAATTTTTTAAAAATTTGCTGTGACACTTTTCTTTGACTTATAAAGAAATCACTTTGATACAATCTTTACACAAAAAGCGGAAATAAGGCTTTATGCCGTATGACTACATGAGGGCAAATTACGTGAAAATGTGCCAAGAGCGAGGATTATTTGATTTCAAATCCTATTTTTGTCATTCTTGAAGAACAGTTTTATTGTGATTAGTGAGGAAGCATTTCATTGCTTAAGAAAGGACAAGAATCTTCGGTCAGGAATCTCTTAGTCGAAATTTCTGAGAGATAACCTAGTCAAAATTTCTCAAGTTTAGAAGTTTGATTTAAACAGATCAGAATCTGATAAAAAATGTTGTCATGAATGAAATAGAGGAGAGGAAATAATAACGGGTAGTAACAAAGAAATCCACTCTAGTTGCTCAAAGCGGCGGAAACGACCACTATTCTATCCATAAGTGCTCAACAAATTCTTCTTCTTGTCTCCTCTAGTAAGCATAAAAATATATAAAAAAAATCATCTTCAGAAATATAAGAACCAGGAGGAGTTCTTAGTGAGTTACGTAAATATTTCATTTCTGAGACACTTCGACAATCTTCTGGCCTGAAGGACATGCGGGGGGATGTGCTTGTTCGGTAAATCGCTATTTGGCCTTCAATGGTTTGAGCACAAAATGATTCATAAATTTTGCTCTGCTTTGTATAAAGAGCGCAAAAGTGAATGGAAAAGATTGGTTAGAATCCTTTGACCTTTCTCTCCTTGATGGCCTTATTTATCTTCGGCCATTTTCCGCATCGCTATCATCCTGCTTTATATTTGTCTATCCCTAACACGTTAACTTGTATCCTAAAAATAGTGATTTAACAGTAGGATGAACAAGAAAAGTAGAAGGTGCTATAATTCATATCATCCTGTTAGGGAACAAAAAAAAAAGCATTAGAATAACTTAACTTTTATGAGAAAATATTGCATTTTGTACTGAGTGTCACCTGATCTTCAAGGTTTTCCTTTTAAAAGGGAATTTCCTAAGCAAGTTTAATTTGTATTTGTAAAATACAGAAATACATATATACGTATTTTTTATATTAAATATTGTTTTATACATATATGAATATTGTTATAAATTTTTCAATGTGTGATTACCACAATTATTATTTTCTATTTTTGTTCGGATAGCCCTAATCTGAATATTACCTAATTTCTATAAATGATAATTATAATTGAGACACATGAGGTTTAAAATGTTCCTATAATTTTGCAAATTCTTTGAGGTCGTACCTCTATATATTTACATATGCGTACATTTCTTAAGCACGCACATTTGCACATGCAAACTGTATTCATTTTTAAAAATAAAAACTCATTAAAATATCAGTAAAAACCTTGTATTCAATGTATGTAAGTACAGTCGTAACAAAAGTCTCAGAACACTAGCAAAAATTCCTATGTTAAAAAAAGTACACTTAATACAGTTTTGTTAAATAAATCCTTGTCGAATTCTATTCTTAGTCAGTCTAAAAACAGGATTCGACAAGGATTTATTTAACAAAACTGTATTAAGTGTACTTTTTTTATATAGGAATTTTTGCTAGTGTTCGGAGACTTTTGTTACCGACTGTAATAGTAATAATATATTAACTGCTAAAAAAGTTTTTTCTTTTTTTTTTTTTTTTTTTTTTTTCATAAAATGCAAATGGACAACTCAGAGAATAAAATAGTAAATGAAATCTGATTTTTCAATCTATAAAATCGTCTCTGAGGTAAAAACGCGTCATTTATTATAAAAATTTTAAATATAACACGATACATGAGTTGCAAAAATTGTCCCTATAAAAATATATTTCCATAAAATGCATTATTCTACAAATAAGATATTACGAATGGGTTTAAAAACAGATTTGAATATAATGAATCAGTATATCCAACTTGTTTGGGATAGATATATACAGTCGGCAGCAAAAGTATCCGAACAATAGCAAAAATTCCTATGTAAAAAAGGTTCACTTAATACAGTTTTGTTAAGTAAATCCTTGTCGAATCCTGTTCTTAGTTAGTCTAAGAACGTGATTCGACAAGGATTTATTTAACAAAACAGTATTAAGTGTACTTTTTTTTACATAGGAATTTTTGCTAGTGTTCGGATACTTTTACTGCTGACTGTAAATACGCAAATGCATGAACATTCACATTTATATGTAAAGCATTCTTTGTAATGTGCATACAGACAGTTTTTATAAAACAAGAATTGAATAATTTACTTGATAAATACCAAAAAGCATTTGAATTAAATAGTTTATCCAATCTTTCTTCGTGTTTTGAAATTCAATAGCCATGATTCTAATGATATTTATTCATTCGTTAATATGTGACATAATTCAATGGTTTATTAGTACTTTTTGTTCATGTTATTTTTTACAATTACATTATACCCTTTTCTTTTTTTAATGATAAGATTGTGAATCTTTTATTTACATATTGTTGGGTAGATCCTTAATTTTCTACTAATTTGATGTATGTAGTTTTTTTTAAAAACTCTTTTGATGAGAACAATCAAGTATCATTTTTATAAAACCATACAGTTATTTAATTTTTATGCAAATGTATTATTAATATTATTTTGAAGTGTGCATAGGTGAACTAACATAATTTTAATCAGACTTTATATAAATTATGTATAAAATTCACTGTGAAAAAAAAATTGTTAGAATAATTTTTGGCAATCAAAAAGAAAACAGGTAATTTGCAAATTCTACATGAGTACTTTTATCTTCCTATCATTTACCTGTTCAGCGGAGAAATTGCTGCCACTGACTGCATATCTTGCCATTACCCCAGTCTACTGACAGGCAGTGTAGTAGAGGTATTTATGACAGTAGCCTCACAATGTTTCACAGTTTTGATCTCGCGTTTGGTAATTAAATTAATTCTATGGTATGAATCCTTGAGATTCTGCAAAGTGTTACTTCTTTCTAAAATTCTTTTGCATGTGATTTTATCTAGGTGATCACTAAGGCATTTTTAAAAGATAAGATCGACATCAACATTTCAGAGATCTGTCCAAGTTAAACACGGCGGGTGGGCACAGGGCCTTCAGCGTTTACAGACTCATTCTGCCTTGGAACGCCTTCCACCCACCCACCACAACCAGATAATTCATTGTGATATTCTATGATGTCTCAAATAGCATTAAATTCCTTCAAAGTTTTTTTTCTCCTTTTTGTGATTATAATTACATGGAAAAAAAAAAAAAAAAAAAAAAGAATTAAACTCCCAGTGTAACACATTACATGCAACAATACAGGAACATTTATATATAAATTGAACTTTTTCAGTTTTTTAATAACTTTTAAATAATATTTGAGAATTCTTGTTAAAAAAAAAAAAAAAAAAAAAGCTTAATTTAGTAAAGATACAACTAAATATTTATAATAACAGTAATAATAATAATAATAATAAACTGTGAAATTTCTTGATCTAAATTTATCATTTAATATTTTTGTAATCGTAACAAAATATTGTTTTTAAATTAAAAAACAATGTTTTGTTTACATGATATATAAAATTGTTTTTTTATGATATTTTTACAATTTTCATTTTCTTATGAGCAATTTTTATCATATTATTATTATTGAAAATAGATATTTTAATAAAATTATCTTAATATTAAGTCATTTGTTAGTTCAAGCATTTAGATTTACCTAGCTAGCTATTATTTTTTTAGATATACCTAGAAGCAAAATAAAGATGCTTTCACTAAATTTTCCAAAACTGTTTCATCACGTTGTACGTATGTGCAATATGAAAAATAAAATAAAGTAATATAAAATAAAATAAAAAACTAGTTATAAAATTACTTTCAATGCAAATTTCAAAAATTATAGAAAAAAATATTTACATCATTTACACTTGTTAAATATAGATATTTTTTATTTCTAGTTATCTCCAGTCAGTATACCTACTTTTGTACAAAAGTTGAATTTCTCGATTAAAAAAAAAAAAAAACTCTTATTTTCATATTTTTATTATGTTTGCTTTAATTACTGTAAATATATTTTCTTAACACTTTATCATATGATAAGTCAAATGTAATCTAAACAGTACCTGAGAAGTTCGTCTGATTAATTGAATTTTGAAAATTTAATGTAAATGTTATTATATTTACTAAAATAAAATATTTAAAAAATAAGGATTTTTGTTGTTCTGATTGTGATTTTGTCTGCTGATTCAAGACTTTATATATGAGCATTTTTAATGATTGGTTTACTCATTACATTTAAATTAAAAAAATTAATTAAATGTGTAAACATTGTTTGTATCGATACATGCAGTATCGTATTAATAATAAAATAACGAAATGTTTAAGCTAATAATCATCTATTCTGTTTTAATATTGATCGGTTAATTTTTATTTCGTTAAATATTAATTATAAATCGCAATTTCTCCTTTTCCTTTGAACATACAATATGCAATTGTATATGAACATACAATATGCAATTGGTTGTGAATATGAAATACAACCTACGGATTATACTGGAATTTAAAAGAATTTAGGTCCCAAATTGAACATGTATACAATCTCTTACGAAAGAAAGCGGGAGAACCATCCCTTCCGTGGAGGATCAAAATTGTAATGGCATGTCTCCGGAACTCTATGGATGAGTCCCAGACCATCGCCAATTGTCCACTGTGCAGCACTAGTGCGACGCAAAAACCCATCCAACCAACCTTACGAAAGAATAAAAAGTGCACTTTTCGTAAAGATTTTCCGCAGATCACTACGGTATATTTCTTGCTGGTTCTTTCTACATTAATTGTATTTTATTTTTTGTAAGCATTCGCACTTTTTCTCGCATAATGTACAGATACACTGATGCTTAAAAGGTAAGCAGCATGAAAAAAAAAAAAAAAAAAAGTTACGAGTATGAATCGCTAAAATTACTCAAAATCTGTGGAGAATCATTTTTTTTTTTTTTTTTTAAGGAAAAAAAGGTCGTACATTATTTACATAATTACTAATTACGTATAAGACACCAGCGTATACATGATGGGCTGTGTCTATATAGTATACAGGTATGAACATATTTTTATCTACACTTGAAATCGTTACATTTTTTTTTTTTTTTTACTAAAATAAAACATTGTTTGAAATAATCAGACTATTTAATTTAAAAGTACTTCTTATGATTTACCTTTTGTTTATTTATAAACAAATATGTTTATTTAATTGTCAAACTTTCAAACAAAACTTTACAAATATGGAAAAAAAAAAAAGCGCGTTTTACTTGCATTTTAAATTATAAATGTAAGTGTAAAAATTAATTTTATTGTGAAAAAAAGTAAAATTATATACATAAATTAGGATATGACAACAAATCATTAAATTTAAAACTTTTCTGTTCTTTATAAATTAAGTCAGCTAATCTATACAATTTAGATTTAGATAGAGGAAAAGTAAAATAGTATTATAATTGGCTATAGAAAACATGCCTAGAATTGTTATATAAAATTGAAAAAAGTCTCTTTTCAAATGAATATATTGAAAAATTATTCGAGTTTCAAAATGATTCTATTCATTAATACTTTTTAATTTATCTCTTTTATGCATTCCGTTTTCATAATGAAAAATTTAATTTTCATGTTTCCTTAATAGGATAGCAAAAGATTTAAATGCATGTGCGATTTAAAATATTCACTATTTTCATATATTTTTTATTATAATCAAAAAGTTAGATCAAACAAAATTTAGCGAGTTTATTTTGAGAAAAATACAACGAATTGAAAACCGAATATTAAAGTCATTTTAAAATGTTGAGGGAAAAAAAAAAACTGAAATAAATGATTAATATTATTTTCAGTTTTTTTTCTTCAAAATATAAGGTATCGTACTTTTTTTTCTTAGGTCTGAGTAAATAGGATGAGAATTTTTGAAAATACCTTGCGCAATATTAGTTATCTCAAAAAGTATTTGAGAAGGAATTCATCCATCACATCTCACATTCAGTAATACAGCTTCACATTTCTAGTGATACTGTGTTTGTCGTTAGGTTTTTTTTTTTTTTTTTTTTTTTTTTTTTTTTTGAGTACCGAACGTGACAAAATCGATAAACTGCTCCAAGATTTTCGATCTGCTTGAGTTCAGAGGTCTAGTTCGATGATTGATTGACCTGCCCTGTCAGGGAAGTAAATTGTGAGAAAAGAATATGTTTAGATTTCTTACAATGCCCTCGTCATCCAAACTTTTCCCATAGAATATATAGGATCATCTTCAAGGATAGGGAACAAAACAAGCATTTTTAAACATGTCATTCGGCTTGATAGGAATTTTCAGGAGTTGTCTACAGGAAATTGATCATGAATACACACAATGACATACAAGAGCATATATTGATATTTTATGAGGTGTGATCTGGTGGCATTTAAGTAAGACCTAGTAAACCTATTGGCCAATGTATATAAGAAAATAAAATATATGAAGAATGAAAAGGCAACTGTGCCTTCGCAAAATTGTCAAAACAAAATGCCTTTTTGAATTTTAGAATGATTTTTTCAATAAACTTGTAAATATGTCATTGACATGTATTTTTTGCCCTCATCGGAAGCAATTTTCTCAAAGTTAAAAAAATCTAGTCATCAAACAAATGTTTACTACTTTCCATAGTCATTGACATACAGTTTTCATCTTATAATCTCAAATTAGTATGATTGTTTTCTTCTAACGTCTGTTAAATGAATGTCCCAACGATACTGAAATGCATTTTAACTAAAATCTTTGCACGGAGAATAAATATGTAAATGAGAACAAATTGAAAATTAATCTTTGATATAAACAAGCATTAAGAAATAAAAACCAAAAATAATTAAAATATATGCCCTTTTGGAATGGATAAATGTTAAAAGATATGGCAGATTGTTTAGTACTGAAAATATATTTATTAGTAAATGATTAATAACAGTTTACAGTCGGCAGCAAAAGTATCTGACCACTAGCAAAAATCCCTATGTAAAAAAAGTACACTTAATACAGTTTTGTTAAATAAATCCTTGTCGAATTCTGTTCTTAGTCAGTCTAAGAACATGATTCGACAAGGATTTATTTAACAAAACAGTATTAAGTGTACTTTTGTTATGTAGGAATTTTTGCTAGTGCTCTGATACTTTTGATGACGACTGTATATACAAAAAAAAAAAAAAAAAAAAAAAAAAAATCTGGGACTCAGAAAATTTAATAAGTGTATGGAAATTTCCAAATTTACACTTTTCAAAAACTGAAACAGTTTTTCAAACACTTTCTATCATGCCATTAATCGCTTTTAATTCTACATATCAAGCAAATAGCATAGAGTTACATCTCAAAAAGCATAGATTTATCAAAGAAAATATTTAACAAAGAAATTTAAAATTATTTAAGTATGTATTTAATATTTTTACTTATGAACTTACTTAACATAATTTTCCAGATATCAAGGATTTTTCATTTTCGATCTTGAGCTATAAATATTAAAATGTCTTACCATGCGAAAATGTGCATACAAAAGTACTTTTAATAGACTTTTCACTAAATCAATAAAAGGGCTATTTCAATTGCGAAAAACTCATTAATTGTAAAACGCCAGCAAATGTAAAATTTTATTATTTTAAATATAGGCATTCAAGAACCTTTTTATGATTCAACACCTTGCCAAATGAAGTCCTGTTAAATCACAAAAAGGATAATTAATTTCTTAGAAAATGATATATTTTTTTTCTTTTATGCTTCATTTAAAAGAGCTTTTCGTTTAAATATCTGAAAATTGTCATTAAAAAAAAAAAAAAAAAAAAAAAAAAAAATCATAAATTAAAAATGTCAGTCAAATTGCAGGGATGGTTGGTGGTTGGGTTTTACGTCGCACTAATGCTGCACAGATGGGCAATTGGTGACGGTCTGGGACACACCCCTAGAGGTGGTCCGGAGACATGCCATCACAATTTTGATCCTCCATGGAAGGGATGGCTCTCCCGCTTCGGTAACCCCCAGAGGTATAATTTTTGATGGGAACATGGAGGACTTTGCGGCCACGACAGATTTTACGTGCACCAGCCACCATTAGTGTACACGACGGTCTTTGGCCGGCTCGAGTACCGAACCCGAAATCTTCCAATTACGAGGCCGGCGCTCTACCGACTGGGCTACCGCGGCCCCAAATATGCAGGGAAAATAGAAGGTGAAAGAGAAGAAGAAGAAGAAAACATCAAATTGCGTGGTTGAAACACTGTGCTATTGTTTTCTAAAACTTTGTTTTATTCTATTTAAATTTTCTGCTGTTACTAAATAAACAAAAATATTTAACCTAAGATTCCTTACGTTACAACAAATAGCAATTTGTATAATCAGTTAAAAAAAAAAAAAAACAGAAAGAACTTTTTTCATATGCTTTATCGGTAAAATGGTGGAATTGTAACACTGTTTGGTTATTAAAGCTCCAGTTTACCTGACTATAGTTGATAAATGTGCTTATATATAAAATTTTTTGTCAACTAGACACATAATAATAATAATAATAATAAGGTTACAAACTAATGATTGAATACAAGAAAACTAAAATATTTTTTCGTTTGAAAAAATATAAAATAAAAATGTTAATTTTAGCTTATATTTACATTTTCTGAAACAGTAAAAAGGCAAAAATTAAACTTAGTTTTCACAAAATGTCAGACGGAAAACACAACCGCACATTTCTCAGTAATAACAAAATAATAATAATAATAATAATAATTTTTCAATCCCTTTAACGAGTAACTTTCCGCGAAAAATCAAAAATCAAATAGTTTATTTTTATTGACATTTTTACTCTCTACAATAAAGTCATTTTAAGAGAAAACTTTCTTATTTAATAGGGCAACGCTGTATAAGGAGTCAAGCATTCCAAGGTGAGAAAAAAAGCTCTTTGAATGAACAATTTAAACTTGAACATTTTTTTTTTTTTAAATGTTTATTTCTGCATTTCATCGGACAAACAAATCGAAAAATTCTCCAAAAGAACTCCATACTTCCTTTTTTCGCCCTGATTTGCTTTGAAACTTACGAACCTAAGCCGCCTACTCTAAAGAATCACCTGCTGATGCACTTGTTCCCTGACTATTTACAAAGCAAAAGAACCGATTTCATAGACCCCTTAAGTACTTTTTTGCACGTCTGTGTGTCTCTACAATCAAACGATGGAAATCACCAGCTGTCTTGTTTTTTCCATGTGACTGCATCTTTTCGTCGTTTAAGAACGTCTCTCTGCGAGTGGTACATGAGGGTACACTGTATTTAGATTGCCGACAAAAGCAGAAATGATACTTATCGGTCTCTTTTTGATAGAAGTAAATAAACTTCCTCCGTATTTTTACACCCAACTGGGAAAGAATGCCTAACCGAATTTGTGTACCAACAAGATATGTGTATAATATTTTGCTTTAATAACAAAACTAGAAAGAAGGTATTTTAAAGTATTCCACATAGCTTTTAAACTATTTTTTTTCAAAATTAACTACCATTTGTAAAGTAGTTAATAAGAACGACGAGACACTCATACTTCAACAACGCAACAAATTATTATTATTATTATAAGTGTTTTATTATAAATTAAAGTCCAGAGACTTTTTAAATAAAATTCATAAATTTCACCTTTTAACTTGTATTCCATTCCTTCACTGCTGTAATTAAATATATATATGTGTGTATGTATTAAAAATTAAGAACAGTGATAATAATTTGTTTATAGTAGTAATTATAAAATCTTTTTTAAAATACACAAATAGAAATAGGTTATTTCTTTTTAAATAGGAAATATTCTAAGAAATGCAATAAAGCACAAATTTAAAATTTATATGAAATTTATATTACTTTATAAAAGAAATTGACGCAGGAGTGTAATGTTTTGTTGTTAAAGCTTCTCTTGGTTCTTGATGAAAAATGTTCACTTAAAGACGACGTTTCACTTGCCTCTTTTTTAACATTATTTTTAAAAGACAAATTAAGATATGTGTTTAACGGCTGTATTCATCAGCAACTTCAACTCTCAGTTGAACACGAAAATTTCAAAAGCATGTAAAGTCAGGGTGGAACTATTCAGCAAAATTTGACTAAGGACCCTCGATAGAGAGAGACTGGACATTGGCGCGCCGGCTTTTTGACGAAATTCTCCATTTTAGTGCCAGTTGCTCCACTGCTTATCATTACGCTGAGAAGAAATTTTGATTATTTTACGTCATAATCGAAAAAGAACTTATTTATTATATTTTTACTTTGTTAGGAGATAAATTGCTTTAATTTTGGAATACTTATAAAAGATGAAAATGCATAATTATTTATTTTATATCATGCTTTAAATACTTTGAATTATCTTATTGCAAGTTGTTTTACGTATTTATTTCCTAACATATGAGATAATTACATTATTTATTTGCTAGCTATTAGTTTTTAAGTTCTGTTGTGCAATATGTTTATTATGTTAGATCTCAATCTATTTTTCTGATATATTTTAAAATAACTATATAAAAATATATCTTTTGATTTTTTGCTAGTACGCAAAATGTATCAGATTTCTTAAAATAAATTAATAAAAATAAAGGAAACAGGGTGTATATTATTTGCTAACATATGAAATATTAATTTCTTTTTAATAATAATTGCCATAATAAATTTTATAAATAATATTTAAGTGAGTAATTATTTTTATTTACATAATATTAAAAAAAAAAAAAAATGAAATAAGCAAATGTAAATAAAATAAATAAAAACATTTTTTAATTTCTAAAGATATTAGTTAATAATTTTACAAATTATTATTAATAAAATTTTTATTTTTAATATTTAACTAAGTCATTATTTTTAATAATGCGTAATTGAAATAAATAAAATATGTATTTTTAGCTTGTAAAAATATTACGTAAATATTTTTATAAAATAATAAAAAATAATTTCTGTTCTTCTGCAGTAGTTTTACATTCATTCATGAATTACTTGACAAAAATTAAGATTACCATATTTTTGTTAAAAATTTTCTAACTTTTTATATATAGAATGTATGTCCTCAGAAAAAATAAGGTAGAATTACTTTCACTAAGGTAGAATTGCTTTCACAATCAACGTATTTTGCTTAATATAGAAATATTCAACAAAAAATTCCTCTGTTTTCCGATAGGAATTGAAAAAGTAACCATGTCGAAGGTTAAAAGAAAATTCGTTTTTTTTCAAATTCTTTTTCTCTAAGACGAAAAAAAAAAAAAAAATACATATTTATATTCTGCATTACTTTCTGCACAAATTTAGCACAATTTCCTTTCATTTCTGTTGTATATTAAAGCGTCAATCGCTAAGAAAAAAGCATTACGTTCTACGGGGATCGCTCCGAATTGGCACTAAGATGGCCGACTTTCGGTCAATGTCCAGTCTCTCTATATATAGGGTCCCTAAATTTGACGCGTTTCTTCTGCCATCTAGCGGCATTGTTATTTTCAGATTTTTTGGCTGAAAATAATCAATAAAAGATTGTATGAAATCTCTGACGCTAGATGGCAGAAACAGCGTACCAAATTTTGTTGGAAAGCTGCACTCTGACTTTAGATGCTTTAAAAAAATTTTCATTGAACCAGGATCTGAAGTTAATGGTGAATACGGCCGTTAAAGTAGTTTAAATAAAAATACAAGAACTAAATACAAAAGTTGTAGTTATTTTAAAAACTGATTTCATAAAAAAGAGTGTTTCACATTTTAGATTGAATACTAGTTGCAGAAGTAAAAAAGATAACACACTTTGCTGTATAATTCTAAAATAATAATAATTATTATTATTTAATTTCCAGAATCATTCAACTTAATATTTTATTTATTCTGAAATTTATATTGAAAATATGAATAAATAAACGTTTAAAAAAACGAACTTTATGCAATATTTGGTATTACGTACATGTAATTAATTTTTCCAATTTTCAAGTTAGAATACCTTTATTTCTTTTTATGTAAGAATTTTTTTTTTTAAAAAAAAAGAAAGAAAGAAAGAAAGAAAAGTTGAAAAATAACCAGAATGACGAAATAATCAGATTCAAGAGGTGAACTTTGTTGTTAAATTATATTAACTGCTGTGCTTTAGATGCTTTTAAAATTTTTTCACTGAACCAGGATCTGAAGTTAATGGTGAATACGGCCGTTAAAGTAGTTTAAATAAAAATACAATAACTAAATACAAAAGTTGTAGTTATTTTAAAAACTGATTTCATAAAAAAGAGAGTTTCACATTTTAGATTGAATACTAGTTGCAGAAGTAAAAAATACAACACATTTTGCTGTACAATTCTAAAATAATAATAATAATTATTATTAAATTTCCAGAATCATTCAACTTAATATTTTATTTATTCTGAAATTTATGTTGAATATATGAATAAATAAACGTTTAAAAAAACGAACTTTATGCAATATTTGGAATTACGTAAAGGTAATTAATTTTTCCAATTTTCAAGTTCGAATACCTTTATTTCTTTTTATGTAAGAATTTTTAAAAAAAAAGAAAAGAAAAGAAAAAAAGAGAAAAGAAAAGTTAAAAAATAACCAGAATGACGAAATAATCAGATTTAAGATGTGAACTTTGTTGTTAAATTATATTAACTGCTGTGCATGGAATAAATTGTTTTAATTTAATTATAATACTCTAAGTAAGTTTGCTTAACACGTTCACGCCGGCGCATTTTGTTAACGTAGTCTACTCGAAAGTATCCGAGCACTAGCCAATAATTCCGATATCAAAAAGGTACATTTAAAACTGTTTTGTTCAATAAATCCTTGTCGAATCACGTTCTTGGATTTACTAAGAACATGACTCGACAAGAATTTATTTAACAAAGCAGTATTAAGTGTACTTTTTTGGACAGGGATTATTGCTAGTGTTCCGCTACTTTTGCTGCAGACTGTAGCTGTGACCCACCGGTGGGTCACGCCAGCATGAACGTGTTAAAGAATAAAACAAACTAAATATCATATAAAGGCAATTAAAAACTGTAATTATTTATTAAATAAACAAAAGATATTTGAAAAAAAGAGATTTATACCTCATAATTGAATAACATTTTCAGAAAACAAAACGTGACGCTTTTTATGCAAAACTGTAAATGAAAACATAAAAATTATTATCTGTTTTAGAATTTGTTTAATTTAATACATGGTAATGTCTAAAAATGTACAGTCGGTAACAAAAGTATCAGAACACTAGCAAAAATTCCTATGTAAAAAAGGTAGAGTTAATACTGTTTTGTTAAATATGTTAAATTTGTTAAATAAGTATTTTTACTAAATCCTTGTCGAATCATTTTCTTAGTCAGTCTAAGAACATGATTCGACAAGGATTTATTTGACAAAACAGTATTAACTCCACCTTTTTTTTATATAGGAATTTTTGCTAGTGTTCGGATACTTTTGTTACCGACTGTATAACAACACAAAATAATGCATTAGTAATAAATAATACACCCCTTCTCATATTTAGAAGGACACTTGATGTTTTGAAATAACTAATGTAAAAATAATTCTGAACGAGATTGTCCTGAGCGCACTTAATGTATGCAGCATTCTCAAAAACAAAACCGTTATAATTTTTGAAATATAAAACAAAATTAATAAAAGATAATGCAATATGTTTTTTCTTTGCTTTTTTAGATATTCATAATTATAAGAACAATCAAGATTTTTCTATTTTATTTAACTTACGAGCGAATAAATTACAGTTGATATGCGAATTTGTTAACTACTGAACTAGATTGGTTCATATATAAGCTTTAAATTTTTCTCAAACGGACATTACTAATAATTTTTCGAAAATTACTAATAATTTTTCATGTAGTGAAGTGTGATAAATGTGTTTTTTAAGTGGAAGGATAATTTAAATTCGCCGTATATCTCATGAAATTTTAAGATTTAAAACTGCCAAAGAAAATGTGATCAGACGTGGACTTGGTGGTTCGGTAGAAGAAAGACCTGGTGCAAAATCAGAGTTGTTTTACAGAGATCGAAGACCCACAATCCATCTTACTGCTCTACTAAAACTATCTGCTGCTGAATTTGCTCGTAATTTTGATGGAAATGTTTGGGTTCAACATTTATACGTATTCAAAATAATTAATAATAAGATAAAATGAATAAAAATCGGCAGTAACCAATAAGTATATAATGGGGAAAGAGCGTCTGTGTTAAAGTGGAATAAAGACGATATAAAATGGTAAAATGTTGCATTTTCGGATGAAAAACATTTTATTCTTGATTGATTAAATAGTTGTAACAGTTATTAGTACGATCTGATGATATCGAAAGCCACAGCAGGTTTTTTATACTCAGATATGATTTGGGCATTTTAAAGGTGTATCTATGAGGTTCTGGGGGCAGTTTCAACCAAAGGCAGAATGCATTTAGCACTTTTGTCTACTACTATGAACAGACTCTATGAATATCCACAAATTTTTAACTTGGAATTCTTAGATTTTTGTTAGCTTTTAGGGAGGGAAGGGGGTAATTTTTTTTTTTTTTTCAACAAGACTGAGGTTTTTGTTCTACTTATAGAGTGCTAAAAAATTATTTGAAGAAAGAAACTTGTGCATTTTTACCTTTCCCGTGACCAAAAAGTTGAAAAATGCTGAACTTATTATATTAGAAGAGTGCATGCAAATGGAAGGCAATTTTAGATCATTTGTAGGTATTGAGAATAATATTATCGATTCTCATGCTGTATGAAATGGTATTGAAACTGAATATTGAAAAAAAAAAAAGCTATGTTAGACAGTATGTCTGACTGTTTCATCGTAAAAAGAGGTCCCACAAAATATTAATTCAATGAATAACTGAAAAAAAACAATGATGTTCAATAGAGTTGCCTTTATAACTGTAAACACGTTAAAAAACATTGTTTGACCGTATTTTAATTTTTTTCAGCTAGAAAAACGATAAAACTTTATAAATATCATTTATTAGTGTAATTCTAATTAATAAAAAATATATTTATTTCAATAATAGTTTTTAGTGTTCAGTTAATGTGAAAGAACTGCTGTCCTTATAATTATAAAATTCAGTGTATGTACAGTGTTTGGTAAAGGCATTAATGTAATCCATTGTTTTATACAAACAGTCATATTTGTTATGTATAGCATGTTATTAATAATTATATAAAAACAGATAAATTATAAGGAAAACATAATTAACCTTTGACAACCAATTAAATTTATTCTAATTTGAGCTTTAAAATATCCAATGATGCCATGAATATCATATAAATTAACAAGTTTATTCATAAAGAAGGACATTATTTTCATAAAAAAAAAAAAGAAAAATCTATGCATTTTTCTTATTTAAAAAAATAATACAACTTCAAACACACTAATTATTTTTACTTCTATACACAATCACTCTGTGCGACCAACCTTTTTAAACATCAAATAAATGTATATTCGTCTTAGAAGAATCAGTAATTCCAGAAATGAGATGAATATGAAATAAAAACGTGTGGAGTAAAAGTAGAGAATGATATTAATATTATTGTATACACATATATATGTATATATCCAGCTGTATATTTATCTTGGATATATCATAATCGCTTTTTTATTATATTAAAATTGAAAATGGCAGTATTAACATCATCTAGAAAAAAGTATATATAAAAAACCTATTGAATAACATTCCCAAATTGTAATTTCGGAAGAAACTCAAATACAGTTGGAATTACACAAAGAAATCGAGAAGATGCAAAAACAATTCTTTAAAGATGCCTAATATTGGCCATATTAAGATCATGTAACATATATATATATATTAAGGACTGGGATGAATGATATTGGTCAATTTTGAAAATGTATAATTATTTTATTTCTACATCTATGCATCTAAAACAAATTTCTTCTTCAGGTATCAACCTTGAAGAATACAAGTTCATAATATTTATACTTTAAATTACAATAGTTTAAGTAAAATAAATGAATGAAGAAGAACGTAGAGAAAGGATTGTTGCCGAATTCTTAAAGAATCCACAGAAACCATGGCATAACATTCCTAAAAACTTAAAAATTCCCAGAAGTACTGTAAATAGAGTATTAAACAGATTTAATGAAACATTGTCAACGAAAAGGAAATCTCGTTGTAAAGAAAAATGTGGAGCTCATGATGTGCCACCAGCAAAGAACATTTCACTCGTTTGGTCGAAAAAGCTATCAATGGGGTCGCAAAAGAGACCGTCAAATCACTAATCACATTCGTACAAACCTGCGAAAAGAATATGAAAAATTGTAAAAAAAATTTTGTTTTCACTACTAACATATTTTTGTACATCCAATTCATCAAACTCATGCAAAGATTGCTGAATAAATTTAAAATTAATAAACGTTATATTTATTTGAAAATGACCAATATCATTCATCACAGTCCTTATTATTATTACTATTATTATAAATATGTTTTAAAACATTAGAACATATATGTTTATAAATAGGGAAGTGGTACTTTTAACAATAACTTAAGAAACATATTTTAATTGTAAACATTCAACCAATTGCTTAAAAGAAAAATTATCCCAAAATAAAAAAGGCCGATATGTAGTTTGGCGAAAAGCATTTTATGTGCACTTATTTTTATTTATTTATTTTTTTTTTTTGAGAATGAATTTAGATGAAACTTTATTATCATTATAATTATTTTGCTGTTGAATAAAAAAGTGAACTTAAAAATATATAACTACAATATAGTTTGAATGATAAGGATATTAATAGCAAAGTTAAAATTCTATAACTTCTAAATAAATATGAGATGGAAATCCATGAAACAAAGCTACACAAAAAAGAACTCGAACACTATTTGCAGGCTTATTGTTTGAAATTTTTCTATGACGAATTTGCTTTAAATTTATAAAATTATGTTATTCCATAACAAATGCTGAATATTGCTATTCATTAATGCTGATCCAATAAAAGTAGTCTTCTTGATATTCGTGAAAAATATATTTAACAAATAAACTTTTATAGAAATAGATTTTAGTTTTTTTTTTAATTATTTATATGTTTGGCAGTTAAATTAGTACTTAATATATATATATATATATATATATATATATAAGGTGTGCTCAAATGAAAAGGAGACCTTAGCTGTAGCGGTGTTATATCAAATCCGAGTGAGTTAATGTGTTGGCCGATACATGGCATGGTGGTATTGCTACATGCACATGCACAGTTAACGGCTTCGCATCAATATCCTTATTGTTGGAGAGTCATTTCCGCAGTTCGTTGCATGATAGATTCCTCCAGATCAGCACAAAAGGTGTGCCCAAATGAAAAGCAGACTAAAGTTATATTTGAAGAAATTTTAATAACAATATTATAATTACAGTTCATGTGGTATAGTACAACTATAAATAATTGCCATTTGATACACTGATCCCAGCGCGTAGAAAGGGAGTGGATTGCTCAACAGATGGGTCAGGCAAACATCCAATCTCTCCGTCTTCTGATTCTCTGATAAATGCTTGGGCACCCATTGTGCACAAACTTTGCCATAACCAAGCTTTTTGTGGATTATGTGATGCGCAGTTCCTTTGCTTATCGACAGTTCAACAGCAATTTCACGTGTGGTGATCCGGTGATTCTGCCGTATGAGCTCTTCCACAGCCGACCTTTTTGTGCTGATCTGGAGGAATCCATCATGCAACGAACTGCGGAAATGACTCTCCAGCAATGAGGATATTGATGCGCAGCCGTTAATTTCGCATGCGCATGCAGCAATACCATACAACCATGCCATATATCGGCGAACACATTAACTCACTGGTATTTGATATAACGCCGCTACAGCTAAGGTCTCCTTTTCATTTGGGCACACCTTATATATATATATATATAATATATTCTAAAAATAAAGGTTGAAATGTTGGAATCAAGTTACCGTGAATGGTCCTAATTATCTGAGATGAAGTTTTAAGGGTTTCCTTCCATGATAAGAGTATAAATATAGTTGCAGCACATGTAGAGACGAGAGTAGCAAGGAAATGTCTGCTAGCAGACATTTTAGTATCGGGGTGTATTCTTTATAGAGTTAGACTTGTTAACGATTCGCTGCTACACATTGTGAATAATATTTCAATTTCTACGAATAACTTTATTCTGATTAATATAAAGTCTGTTTCTATGAATGTCTTCAAATTGTGACCAATGTATATATTGTCGAGAGAAAAGGTAGATCCCCTGAAAAAACATGGCATAACTGTATACATAAGAAAAATTAATCTATCGAAAAAAATACACTAATTTTCTTTTGCACTAAATTTTAACAATTAACTAACCCAACAAGCGGTTATTTTCAAATGAAACACGTTAATACTAAAAATGACACGTAAAATAATTTTAAGAATATTTTTATTTGAAAAAGCCGTATTATAGACAGAAACGACAGAAAATCATGCATTATGGATAGATTGTGAAATAGCTAAAAACATTAAAGGATATAGTTATAAATGTACATGTGCTAGTTAATGTTTTTGTGGTTGTTATTTTACAAAGGTAATGTACTAATCTACTTGTCACTTCGGCGAAATTAAAATCACTTACCATCCCAGATGAGTTATTTTTATTTCATTTCTGGAGTCATTACATTAATAATAATTTTACTTAGTAGTAATATCGTACCCATGAATACAACATAGACACTTCAAACTTCAAATTTAATATCTTCTCAATATATTTAAATAATTTTTTTTTACTATTCGCCACCAGTTTTACATGACTTTTTAAAAAATTAAATATTGTCCCATGTTTTAATTGTTTAAGGAGTGTGTACTAATTGTTTCTTTCAATGTCTTAAAATAATTTTTAAGGCTCACATATTGGCGATTAGCTTTTTAGGTAACTTAAAATTGTTTGAAAATCCTAAAATAAGACTGTTATCTGCAGAAATAGCTAATTCTGCCAATTCTCAAGCGTAGTGTGTTTCATTTTCTTTTTTACGGAATTTGAATAAAAATTATTTGTAACATTGGTGCTCATTCAAAATTTTAATGCGATTTTTCGGTTTAATTCAGTATATACTTTTTAAGTGAGATTATTTTAGTTTCTTTTTTTTTACCATAGTTTTAATTTTTCCCATTAGCTGAAAGACATGATTAAATTGAAATTTATAATACATTTCATTAAAATTTCCCTTTCATTAAATTATGATTTAAAAAAAAAAAAAATCTTTTCAAAAATTACCATGAAAAAGATTTGTCCTAAGAAAATATTTTTTCTTAATTTAAATCTCGTATTTTAACAAGATGATGATGAAAAAACGCCAGATTAGAAATTGTACTGAATGGAAATTTTGAAGGATTTTATTCTATTTATATAATCCCCTTAATGTTGGCTTTTTTGATTAATTAAAGTAACTGTGGAATATTAGCTCAATAAAATATTTGTTGTAAGAGGGATATTATTTATATTTTTAATTGATTGTATTTGAATGATGCGAAGTGTAATGATGTAAATTGTTTTTTATTCAAGGAATATTGAATGATTTCTATTTTTTTTTTTTTTTTTTTTTTTTGCTTATTATTTTAGAAACATTTCGAAAAGCCAAAGTTATAGCAACAGGAAGTATAACAGCATATAAAATTTATGTAGAGAGAGGCAAAGTTACATATCTACTTTAATTAAAATTTATTTTATTTTTAAACGTATCTTGAACTATGATAAAAGTTTTATTTAATTACCAAGCTAATGCATTTGTATTAAATAATTTTACTGATTAATATACTTTAGATTTGAATTTATACCACTTTTCTAATTTTTCATGATATTCGTAATTAAAATATTTATTGATTGTAGATGTAAGTTAGAAGCAATCCATAATGTTTTATTAACTGAAAGCAAATTAAATGCTTATGGTGAATTCTTAATTCTGGCCGTCATAAATCTTTCCAGTTCTTTCTATGTCAGTCTATTTTTTTCCCCCTACAATTTGATAAGAAAATTAATTTAGGTACGACTAAAGGAAACAAATATGTATAATTTTTACTACAAACACTGATTGCAGAAAACAAGTACATGACACATATTGGAATACTAAATGAATATTTTATAAAAAATCATTCAATTTTATTGAATTCTACAGACAATTTAGAGGTGAATATAAGAAATCCTAATTCTGAACCAAATACAGTCAGCAGCCAAATTATTTGAGCGCTAGCTATAATTGCTATGTAAAAAAAGTACACTTAATACTACTTTGTTCAATGAATTTTTGTCGAGACATGTTCTTGGTCAGTCTAAGAACATGATTCGGCAAGTATTTATTTAATTAAACAGCATTAAGTGTATTTTTTTTACATAGGAATTATTGCTAGCTCTCGAATAATTTTGCTGCCGACTGTATGACGAAGATGGAATATTGATAAATAACATTGAAGCAAAAATTTTAGATGAAGACTCAATAAGTGATTTTGAAGCAGAAATAGAAGGTAATGAAAAAGCAACAAGCAATGATGTTGACACTCAGAAAATAAGAAATAATCTGTTTAAAAAAAAACTTTTAAAACCCAAATTCTTAATGCATCGCATCACATAAATTTTTTCGAAGCTATGATTTTGCATTTTTTTTTTATTAAGGTGAAATGATAAATTTCACCTTAATACAAAAAAAAAAAAAAAAAAAAAAAAAAAGTTGTAGACTTCCATTGACCGATGCATTGCTATGATTGGCCATTAGTTATTGCTCTGGTTGTGCCATCTATTGGTCATTACAAACGTAAATATGCATAAAAACTTTTTTTTTGTAAATAACTGCATAATTTAAATATAATAAGAACAAAGTACAAACTAATTAATTAAAATAATACAAAAAATCTTTTATTGACTTCGTGTTGTGTCATTAAAATTTTCTGCCGGGTACCCGGCTCTCCTCAGATGACATCGTCTGTTTAGGACTTGAGCTTGACTGAAGTGCTGTATTTTCTGTCACTATAAGGTGGCGTCACATGCGATCGGGTGCCACTGCGCCGCTGTCGTTGCAGGCCTTCCTGTTGGTTGTGATTTCAATGGATTCGCGGAACATCGCGTAGTGATAATCTTCATAGTTAGCTATTTTAGTAGTTTTGTCAAAATCGATTTTAATATCTTGTTTACTAAACGTTTGGGCTAAGGCTGTGTTGAATTTTCCCGTTTTATATCATTTATGTGTTCGTTAATTCTTGTTTTAATTTTTCTCTTGGTAACCGCAATATAAGAACCTGGTTGATTGTTTTGATTAGTAAAAGGAATTTAATAAATCCCTGCGGTTTCTAGAGGTGGAATGGGGTCTTTGTCACTTCTAATCAACTGAAAAATATTTTTATTGGGTTTGATAGGGAGGTTAACGCCGTACTTACTTGCTATATTTTTAATTCTATTGAAGGCTTAGCGATCATATGGGATGGATGAAGTAAACTTTAAGGAGGATTTTTGAAAACTGGGTATTTTATCAAGATTTTTTATTTTATTACTAATTAGTTTATTGATGGTTTTGTCTAGGTATCCTGCTCTTCTTGTAAAAGCTTTAATTAAATTTAATTCATTGTTGAGATCTTCAGATTCATTACAAATCAGGAAAGCGCGATTAATGTATGAACGTATTGCATTGGTTTTCGGTACGCGTGATTTTAACATCTAGAAAATTGATTTGTTTATTGATTTCTTCTTCACGGGTAAATTGGATGTCTGGGTCAAAGAAATTAATTTCATTAAGAATTTCATTAATATTTAAATTTTTATCGATGACGGCAAAAATGTCATCTACGTATCTATACCAGAAAAAGATTTTATTTCTTAAGCTATTGAGGATTTCATTTTCAAGTAATCTTAATTTAAATTCCGCGACAGAGCCCGAGAGGGGGATCCCATAGGGACACCTTTCATCTGTTGATATGTTTTATCATTAAACTTAAAATAACTCTACTTTAACAAAAAACTGGTAACGGCAGTAAGTGTTTAAGCTATTTCGGGGTCAGAGTAATGTTCATTAATTGTTTTATTTATAATTTGACAAGATTCATTAATGTTAATAGAAGATTATTAAAAAAGCTAAATTTGAATTGTTTTTATAATTAATAAAATCTTTTTGTAAAAAAAATTGAACCGACTCCAAAAAGCAACTACTATACAAACAACTAAAAAAAAAAAAAAAAAAAAAGAGTATGAAAGGAAACTGCAAATTGTGCCTAAAATTATAAAATAATTTCCTTCGCCAAACAACCTATAACACTACAATTAATCATAACTTTTGAAGTCGGTGCAAAATTAAATAAAATTTACCTAGTTTTTAAAGGTTTGTTTTTAGATCGGTAGCAACAAATGTTGTTGTCTCGAATGATCCATTTTCATGTTTCCTTTATTATTTTATCACTGTATACAATTAGTCCATTAGTAGCATCTACATAGAACAGCGAACATTCTTCACAATGCGGTATTTATGTTTCTACGAAGTTAGAATTTCCTTTGAAAATTTGGTATAACTTTGATAACTATAATCGTTGATGGCTTTTGGATTTGGCGACCAAAACGTAATGCAGAAACATACACGCAAGATTTATATTTTCACAATATATATTGTACGAAGTATTGTTTCATATTCTTGATTACTCTCTTAATATACCTTATCAAAATAATCATGATATCCCAAAGAAATTAAATATGTTTGCCAGATAATTTTGCGATTTTTCTTTCACCAAGACGTCAAATGCCAACATCTTCTCCAACTTTTGCTGCTTACGAAATCTTATTTGTTTTCTTGAATCAAAGTAGTTTTCGGCTGCGTTATGTAGGTGACAATGTGAGATGTGTATTTTGAATAGGATTTGATTTTTGTGTTGAATAAAGGTATCATTTTTTTTTTTTTAAATTTTGCACCGGCTTCAAAAGTTATGATTAATTGTAGTGTTATAGGTTGTTTGGCGAAGGAAATTATTTTATATTTTAGACGTAATTTACAGTTTCATTTCATACCTTTTATTTTTTTTTCAGTTGCTTGAATAGTAACTTATTCATATAGCAGAACATCAGGTGACGTTCGATGGCAGTTTCACAAGTCACAACTTCCAAGAAAGGTGACATAGCTCAAAAAATGGTTTATGTCACTGAAAAATACATGAAATGCAACCAATGTGAACAAAAAAGTTACATCTCCATCTAGAAAGTTATCCACTCGAGAGACAGTTGTGCCAGTTTTATTCTAGTCAAGTTATTTTTAAGTTGATTTTTCTCAAATGCTGCATTTTTAAGTTGTTTCACGTTTCTTGCCTTTATCGGATATGAGCAAAAAAACTATTGAATGAATATACGTTAAATTAAAATGTCTTTAGAAATGTAAAGAACGGATACGCTGTATTCGTAACCAAAAATTCTGTTAGGCATATATATTGAACTTTACAGTGAATACGCGTCACCCGCTGCGCTGGAAATTGTGCAGTGTAAAGGTCAAACAAAGAACAAAATATGCATTGCAGCTGACGGACAGAAGTTTCAACATCGATACTTACATACTGCTTTTACCAGTGTAGTTGCATGCGTTCAGCAGTTAGAGTGAGAACAGACTTTTGTGAGTATCCTGAAATTTGTTTATATCTTAATGAAATCATATGAAACCTATTTCAGGCCAAGATCATTACCACAACAAAAAAAGTATTAAAATTAAGTCATCTCTTACGAAGTTATAAGCTAACAAATTTCAACAACAACAACAATGAGAAACATGGTTTGTATTGAGAACCTCTTCCTTTATGAAGTCGGTTTAAAACGTCTATGCGTTAATCGATGTGACCGCTTACAATAACCATACTTTGACTTTTACATAGCATAAATGTTAACCGCTACGCTACAACATATGCAATGTCGTTCAAGTGTGCACAAAATAAGAAATTGTGAATAATAAAATGCACGTTTTAAGCGTTCTGTTTTTAGCATTAATGTCTAAATTACCTTTTCGTACTAAACCGATGACGCTCTGCAATTTTATAATTCACTTTTTTCCCCTATCCTGAACCGTTTCTGAGATAGGAACGCTAACTCCACTGTTTTCCCCCAGGTAGCGTTGTAGGCAGTTGAATCGTGTAGCACATGTCCACTTTACTGTACCTACATACCAGTTTTATGACTATAGCTTCAGCTGTTCTGCAGTTAAAAGAGTCGGGAATGACTGTTTTGGGCACCCTGTATTTTCTTTTGATTGATAAGATATTACAATGGGACCTATTTCAGACCAAGACCTTTACAATAAAACAAAAAGTATCAAAATCGGATCATCCGTTTAGAAGTTATGAGCTAACAAGCAAAAACAAAAACAAAAAAACTTACGCTTTGAATTGAGAACCTCCTCCTTTTGAAGTCGGTTAATTAGAGCATCTCTTACGAAGTTATAAGCTTACAAACACCAACAATACCACATAGCTCGAATTAAGAACACCCTCCTTTCTGAAGTTGGTTGAAAACGACTTTGCGCTGATCGATGTGTCCGTTTACAGTAACAGTACTTTGAACCACAGAGTATACGCGTCATCCGCTACGCTGCAAAGTGTGCAACGTAATTCAAGTGTGCACAGTGTAGGAAATTGCAAACAAACATCAGCACGTTTTAAGCATTCTATTTTTAGTAATAATGTCTAAAAACTGTCTTTTCGCAGTAAATCGATGATGCTCTACTATTCGTAATTAACTTTTCTCCCATTTTGAACCGTTTTTGAGATAGGAGCTCTAATTCCGCTGTTTTTAACCAGATGGCGCTTTATTTTCTTTAGATAGTAAAGATATTACAATGGGGCCTACTTCAGACCAAGATCTTTACAACAAAACAAAAAGTATCAAGTAACCGTATTTTTAACTATATAGCGTATGTCTCACCAGCTACGTTACGTGTGCAATGTAGTTCAAGGGTGCATAGTGTCAGAAATTGCGAACAAACAAATGCACGTTTTTAGCATTGTATTTTTAGCATCAATGTCTAAACTATCTTTTCGTACTAAATCGATGATGCTCTGCAATTTTATAATTCACTTCCCCCCCCCCCCTGTCTTGAACCGTTTCCGAGATAGGAACGCTAGCATAAATGTCCAAACTATCTTTTTGTACTAAATCGATGATACTCTTCAACTTTTTTCTCTGGAACCATTTTCGAGATAGGAAAACTAACTCCGCTATTTTCCACCAGGTGGCGCTGCAAGCGGTTTAACCTTGTACTGCATGGCCACTTTGCTATACTTACATACCATTTTTATCACTATAGCTGCAGCCGTTTAGCAGTTAAAAGAGTTGGGACTGATTTTTTTAGGCACCCTCTATTTTCTTTAGATTGTAAAGATATTACAATGGGACCTATTTCAGACCAAGACCTTTTCAACAAAACAAAAAGTATCAAAATCTGAGCATCCGTTCAGAAGTTATGAGCTAACAAAACAAAACAAAACAAACATACGGTTTGAATTGAGAACCTTCCTTCTTTTTTGAAGTCGGTTAAAAATAACTAAATACCAACGGAATTATTTTTTTTAAATAAATTTTATTTTTATGTTTTAAAAAGCAATAATTTAATATTTTTTAAATTGATACATTAATTATACCTAGCATAATGTCGTTTACAACCTTTTTTATATTAATTATGTCAAAAACAACAAGTGTACTTATAAATATAAGGGTTCTACTTACAAGATTTTTAAGTGTCAACGAGATTTATTTCTATGTAAAAAAAAGAATAAATAAATTGGCGCACGATTTAAACGGTGTTTTTATCTTGAACTCGAGTTTATAATCGAAATCGTAACTTTTCAAAAGAATGTTTTAAGTCTTTTTGTATACACTGTAAATACAAGTGTCTAAAATTCAGACACAATTGTGTCTAAAATGGGTGTTCAATTTGAAGATGCTAAAAAGTGTCTTATTTATTTCAGACACTTGAAGTATCATAAAAGGCACATCGTTACACACTCGAAGTGTCTGAAATTCCGCCATCTTTGATCCTGTCTACAGTGAATATTTTTCATAAATAAATAAATAAATAAAAATATGCGTTTTATACTGTTTACCTGTGAAAAATAGATTTTAGAATATCCAAGAGCATAAAAAAAAGCATTAATAATTTTTTACAAAAATACTCCCCGTTGCCCGCGCCGGGAATCCAACTGACAAGTCGAGCGTCTTCCCAATCAAGCCATCGGTACTCACGCTGTACGCTGCTTGTATAATGAAATATATTCTAGTACCCGTAAAACAAATCGAAGTTTTATGTCTTTGCAATAAAACTGTCCATAAGAAGTAAAGCTTAATACATATTATTATCTTAAATTTCATGTGTAGAGGTTTAGAGTGTTTTTGTAAAATGTGTAATAAATATCAAAAAATAGTAGACTATGGATTTTAAACGATTTATTTATTTTTTTTTAAACTGGTATTTGCAAGAACACAAACTATGTACATGAAACCAAAAAAATTGCTCTTATAGATTTTGAAGTCTAGGGAAACATAAAATAATTTTTAAAACGCGGAAAAAAAATCAATTATGCACAATTATGTCTTAATTTTAGACATATCAATCTTATTCAGACACTTATCTCAGCTCATTTATAAAAAAGACACTTACGTGTCTTAATTTAAGACAGCACATGCGTCTGAAATTTTGCATGCGTAAATGTTTCAGCCATTTATGTGTCTGAATTGGCATTTCAGATACATTTCTGTCTGAATTTAAGACGTTTCTGTTTACAGTGTACAGTTCTGTAGAAAAGTATACTTCACTGCACGCTGACATGTTTGCATAAATGGTATACGATAGCTGCCATGTCTTTCAATTAAGGCGGAAGATTTAACACCATTATTTTTGAATCATAATAATTTGTATCAGTTTTCTAAGACTAAATGTATTGGAAATTACTATTTGAAAATAGTAGTATGAATTTTTCCGGAAAGAGCTAGAAAGTTGATAATTATGATTACCTAAAAGTATGCGTATATGTGTGTGTATTCTGATTAAAAAAATATTTTTCTTCACGAACAAAAATTATAGAATATTTATTTATAAACCCGTACACACATTTATGATTTTAAGTCGTTTTGTAATTAATGACATATTCGTTTGCTAATGAAGATCAATTTGATTTATAAAATTTCAAAATTTTGTTCTTTAAAAGTTAAACTAGCTTTAAAAATCTTAAACAGGTTGGGAAAAAGGATTCAGATATAAATATTAAAAGATAACAATGTGTAATCTTTTCAAAAGTTTTCAATTTGTTTTAAATATTGCAAATATATTTTTTTTATAGCAGTTACATTTTAAATACATACCATGTATTATAAATGTATATTAACGATGTGAATTGTGAAGACATTCAAAACATTAGTGATGCCTAATGTTTTCTTTACATTGTAGGCACCATATTAAATTTAATGAGAGTGCGCTCAATATCAGACATATTAAGTTCTGACTAAAGTGTTTTAGGTAACTATTTTTAATTACATACAAGATTAAGAGATGATATTAAATAAATATTTATTTATTTATGTGAATAAAAATCACAGAAAGGAAATTCGAAATAAAGAAATAATTCATGTAATAGATGCATAAAATTCAACCTATTTTAATATTGCAATAACGCACAGAAATATAGAAAAAATATATTTATGCTTTTTTGGGTACGAAAAATGTGTTCATATAAGACTTGTAAAAACGAAGTTGAAATAGCAATTAGTTACGCAACACAAACAATAAACAAAGAAAAAAAAAGAGAGAGAGAGAGAAAGATAAACAGATTGGCAGAAAATTGCATTTTGGATTTATATGAGAGTGTTTGAGTAACCATTTTAAAACCATTTAAAACTACAGTAACATATTGGAGAATAAATTCGATGGTGGAGAATCCTTAGCTCTATTTATTCATACATATTTTTATATGTCATTACAATTTGTTTAAAGGTGATTTCAAAATTTACCACAAATTAATGAAAATCTTCACAATACTTTTAGAAACGATTTCTTCATAAACGCATGAAAATGTCAAATTCAGACATAAAAATAAAAAAAATAATAATATTGAGTGTCTAAATGTACAAATCATACTTTTATCAATATATTCTATCAACGACAAGTATATAAACAACAATATTCATTTATGTAATCAAGCAAAGTATTTATAAGAAAGCTCACTTGTTTAATGACAATTCTATTATGAATTCCTTAGTTTGATTACAGTATATAAATATTATTTGTATTCAAGTATTCTTAAAAAAAGAAAATGAAAATGTGTATTTGAAAAAAGAAAATTAAACTATGAAAATAATTAAGAATTATTAAAATAAGAAAAAAAAAAAAAAAAAAAAAAGTCTTCAAAATTTTTTTCATTTTTATCCAAGACAATTTTGGAGTCACAGTATGATTAATACATAGCTATATGTATTGTTTTAATATTTACTAAATCGTATAATAAAAGTTATCTTTATTGCTTCGAATTGCTTCATTGTAATAAATTGTTTTATATTTCGAACATATAAAGCAAGAACTCTATGGAATATGAATTTGATGAATATGCCACTAAACTACTGGACTGTAGTTTTGACAACCTGAAAAGTTACTGGAAACGCAATTTTCAATCAAAATCTGTTAAAACTGATTTTTTTCCTTTGTCAGGTAGATATTTTGTCTCATTCATTAAGCAAATATTGGTCTATCTTGATATTTTTATTGAAATAAAGATGACAGAAGATAACGTATTATCTCGAGACCTTTTCTTTTTAAATCATATGTCAATGAGATTTGGTGAAATAACGAACAAAAAAGAGAATTTTTTGCTTATGGTAATGACAAATAATAATAAAAAAAAATTATAATATCCTTTTTCAAGATATCCCAAAACCTTTTCAAGACCCGATGAAAGAGTCATCAAGGAAATCACCTTAACTGTTGTCAAATCTAACTTTTATGAACATCTCTTTGAATAGGCGATACGATGAAGCAGATTCTCTGAATCATACATACTGTCTTCAAGTCTGTGAAAGGACTTAATGTTCGTATAAGCTCTGCTTGGTATTCTACGACACGCAGCTTTGTCGAACAAAAGATATTGCGAGAAGAACCGTATCCCGAATATGCAAGGATTTTGAAAGCGCAGTCTTTAAAGAAAGAGAAATCATAAATACCGAGATTACTTACCGAACAAATATGGTATGACCAAGTTAGAACCTGATTTAATTGAAAATGGATCATTCATATTTATTGGTTTGAAAAGGGGACATTAAAATTTTTTTCATCAGGTAAAATATAGGTCAAACATGTGATGAATAGAAATGAGTAAAAAGCCCAATGCATTAAAAGGTTTTCTTTGGCACAGTATAAAAAGTTTTGAAAACTATAAAGAAATTTTTATTACACTTTGTGTTGACATACACCAATGAACGTGATGAGAACACATTTTTAAAAAGAATTATCGCATTAAACATGTCGTTGAGTACATGCAGGTACAATGGACTGCTGTAATAAAATTACATTGTACAACAAATGTGCAACAAAATTTCCACTTTTAAATGAACACATGTGATTTCATGTGTTCATTTCTATCAAATATGAAATATGCATTATATCAAATAAATATGCACTGATTTCAAATAAGCAGTTATATTTTCTTTTGCTTACTTTTCTCCCTTATTGTTTTTACATAATGATGTTGCGGTTTCATTATTGAATAAGTTAATGTCAGTATTTTATAAATGAGGATGATACATAAATTAAATATCAGTGAACTTTAGAAAGCCTTGAAATTTTTGTTTCAATCTTCGAAAATTTTTCCCGATAAATTTATAAACTAGAGAAATTTCATATAAACTTAAACAGTTTTTCTAAATAATTTTGAATGCGTAAACTTTTCTGAAAAACATATGGAACAATTTCTCAAAATACTTGATGGTATAAAATTACGAACATTCATAAAATAGACTTGAAGCAGAGACGTCTATATTTACAATTCATTTCGCAGCATTGTTAGCCCCGATCTTTTTTCATAAGACTATTTTTAAGAGTAACTTATTTTATCGAAGTTACGTATTGAAGTAAAATATTCTACAAGTAAAGTGGTGTGAAATTAAGATGGGGCTAAAAATGCTCCGGAATAAATTATAAAAGTTGGCAATTCTGCCGAAAGATATGTGTCATGATAGGGGACTATATAATTCAAAATTTATGCGTAATATAAAAAAAAAAAATCTTATTTATTTTTTTAAACAATGCTGCGTATACGAATAAAAGTCGTAGAAAAGAAAAGAAATGAAAAAGAAATACAAAAATATATTGAATTTTTTTGAATATTTTGACAAATGCAAAAAAATTAAATTATAGCTTCTTAAACTGCTCCTATTTAAACCGCTATTGATAGCAGCTATATCAATCATTTCCGGTTGGAGAAATCTCTGTAAAGCGAATTTCCTTAGGAATGGTAGTCCAATGACTTCACGTGTATACGTCTGATTTACATTTTATAACGATTTACAAAATGTTTCCTTTAACAATTTTAAATTAATATGTTGCATAGTTGAATCAAAAAAGCAAATAACATATGATTTGTAAAAGAATTTTCTCAAATATTCATTAAATTGTTTTTAATCGATGGCATTAATAGTAAGGATAAAACTTTTGCCAATTGAAAAGAAAAAAAAAAAACAGTGTGGTAACTCATGAGTGAATGTCTGCTTTAAATTTTATGACTATTTTCGAAGTTTTCCACTTTTTTTTAAATGTTTCCATTTTGTGTGTTGTATATTTGACAATATATATAAATAAATAAATAAAATAAAGTATGTGTATAAATATGATTTACTTTTTTTTTTCAAATATCTATTTTTTTATTGAACACATTAACAAAAAAAAAAAAAAAAAAGAAAGAAAAAGATTAAAGAAAAAAAAAAAAAGAAAAAATGTCGATTTTTAACAAAATTATTGCACTTTTAAACATTTTTTTTTTTTTTTTTTTAAACAAAAAATTCAGTATGCACCAACCACTTGCTATTATTCATTACTACACGAGTTTTAATTTTTTATTCTCACAGGTATCTCACTAAATAATTAAACAAATGAAAGTAGGAAGAATTTTTGGCTTTTGACCTGCCCAATCTATCCATAATACTATAGCCTGAGAAATGTCAAACTTTGCTCTTTTTTAAATGGTGCCTGCCCTTTTGTCTTCTTTAGGTGAAGGAAGATGAAATCGTACAAGGGGTACATCAAATCCCCTCTCCGAGCCCCTATAACATATTAAGCTATTTCAGGCGTAGCAATAAATGTAGTGTATCGTTAGTTAAATCACTCTCAAGCCCTTCTACTTTTGACCTCTTAACAGTGTATGGGAATTTTCAAAGCTGGTGGATTTCATTTGTTAGGAATTCGATATCAGAATGGCTTTAATTTGGCAATGATGATCCAAAACTACCCCATTTTCAGCAATAAATCTTGAAACTCTTCCTTTGTGAGTACTTTATTGTTAAATCGGTGTCTTTGACATCACCTGGCAGATTTTAAATAGGCTTAATATAGGAAGCATTAACAAAATATGCAAACACTAAATCATCGTTATGATATGTAAGGAGTATAATTGTATGTTCTTCCTGCTTTTAATAAAAATGATAAACTGAAACTTTCTCCAATCGATAAATATGGGGAGGGGGGAAGACGATGAAAAGAAAACAAGAAAGATAAAACAATGGATTATTTTTATATGTATTTTTTCAGACTTAAAATGCCGCGATGGGTTGTAGGGGTTAAGGCCAACTGACCGTTTGTGGGTCATCGACCATTAAACTTTTGAGAATGCGTTCTTTAAAATAAATATTTAAATTGTTCTTTTAAGCAAGTTAAAAGATTTTTGACAAGAACATTGAGACGAAGCTGTATATATTATATAAAAATTAGAAATATAGAAGAAAGTACAAGATCATTATAAATAAACTTCGCTATAAACAGCTTTTTGTATCCATAACGGGTGGGCGGATTGCCAGCGAAATTGGTATGTGGACGATTGATAAAATACTCTCAAATTATCAAAAAAAAAAAAAAAAAAAAAAAAAAAAAAAAAAAAAAAAATTTTTATTAGTTCAAAAATATCTACGATACAGTTTTTTTGTTGATTCCAGAGAGATAAAAAACGAATCAATAAAAGTAAAAATTCAAATGCTGGCAGCTGTCAAAAAATTAACTAAATATATCGTATAACAGCCGTTGCTTAGGAACGCAGATGACTGAAATGAAAGACAAAATTTAAGAAAATGAAACAGAAAAAGTAATGGATAAATTCGGGAAAAAAAAAAAATTAAAATCGAAATTTGAAAATTGAAAAAAATATCGAGGAGGTATTACCCCTGCAGGGTCCTACCTATCCCTCTGCCAAATTCTGTAGCTCTGTGATCTGAGATCCATAGTGCAAACAGACAAACACACACACAGATAGATAATTCTCTTTATTTCTACAGATGGCAGTTCATTCCCCCCTCCCCTTAAAAAAAGTAAATATTGTTAAATAAAATAAAATAAAATAAAATAAATAAATTAAAATTAAAATTAAAATTAAAATCCCGAATTGTAATCGAATTTAACTATTATAGTTTATCTTTAAATTGATAATTTATTTTATTTATTACTATTATTTTTTTAAGAAAGTTTCTTTCTATTTAAAAGCACTGAAATATATCAGTTAATTTAAAATAGAAGCAACGGTGATTATATTTTAAAATGCATATCATATATATATATATATTATATTTATTAACTGTGTTTTATAAAATTTTACTCTTAAATATATCATTAATTTTATGAGGTCATTAAGGATACATATTTAAATTTTAAATTTTATCTTCATTTGGTTCAATTTTCATAATACTTTATTTATGAAAATGTTGTTCTAAATCTGATCAGAAAAAGCTAAAAAAGAAGGTTGGAATAAAATAAATAGCTGAAAATTTTATTATGTATCTAAAATGAGCACTATATGTATTAGCTCGTGTACGCACGTATGATTCTGTATGATGCATACGTACTAGCTTATATGAACGACAGCTGCTTTTGGCTGTTTTACAACTTCAAGTAACCAGAATTTTTGTTTTGTTTTAGATACAACTGTTTCTCCTAAAGTAAAATATAGCTTAAAAAACATTTATTATATATTATTGAACACTTTTAGATTTGTATTATTCAAAATAAATATATAAATAAATAAAATACTAATAATTATTACTTTTTAAAATTCTTCAATTGTTATAATTACCACAATCTCTATTTTGAATCCTTAGCATTACAACATACGTAATTATTTTATAATATGCGACTTGTAAAGAGTATGAATTTGTGTAATTAATATTTATTAATAAACATTAAGATAGCTTTATAAAACTCCCGACCTTGAATTCAATTAAATATTATTTTTCTACAAAATGTGTAATTTTTAGTTGGTAGAATGCTAGCTCGCAAATTATAAAATGTCAAAGTAGAGTTAACCTTGAATTCTTCTTTTTTATTATCTTTGATTTTCAACTGATTTCATAGCTGCTAACATTTTAATTTATTCCAGTGTATTTTCAGTCCAGCCTTTATTTCACACCACTTTTTTTTTTTTTTTTTTTTTTTTTTAACAGAATAATTCTCTCCAATATTTAGCTACGATAAAATAAGAAAAAAAAAAATACTATTTAAAAAAAGTGGTACGAAATAAAGATAAGGCTAAAAATACTCCTGAATAAATTTAAATATTTACAACTATGCCGAATTTAGCACGGTTTTGATTGTGAATTAATAATCCCCATTTTTAGCTGTTTTTTAATTTTCTCAAAAAAATGGTTAAAAATTTGCTATTTTTTTAAAAGAAGCTTTTTATACTCTGGAAGAAAAATAATATATATATATATATATATATATATATATATATATATATATATGTAATATGAGTTTGAAGTTGGGAGACGGACAGCTCAAAAATTTTAAAATATCACTGAAAATACTCTTCAAATATCACATTTGAAGTAATTTTAAAAAATCTCTAATTTCCAACCGAATTTAGAGATTTGTGGCCTGTAAACTGGTAATTACTATTCATAGTCAAATTTTAAATTTTGTCAATAGCGGTTTAAAATTTCCTATTTTTTAAAAAAGTGTTTTCCAATTGCCCCTTCCCTCCTCCCTCTAAAAGAAACACGTGATCCATAATCTAACATGATTTTAGAGTTGAAAGTTTGCTAGCCCACAAATCTTAAAATATCTGCGCAAAGTGGCATGAAAAAATGCCTTTAAATAATTTAAAAAAGATCTACCAAACAGATTTTCAACAAAAATAGTTCAGAACCATCCCGATTAAATCAGCGTTCTTAAAAATAAATAAATAAATAAATAAATAAATAAAATAAAATAAAACTCCCATTGAAATCGGTTTATTCGTTTCAAAGTTACAATGCCACAGACAAAGAAAGACAAATTATAAGAGTCTAACTTTTGGTCGGGGACTAAAAAGAAGAATTTTTTTTCATTTGTATTTATAAAAAATATCATAATATTTTAAACAATGTTTAAATTTTTTTAATTTGCTCATTTTTAGATGAGCACGAAGGAATTATTAAGATACACAGCCATCGAATTGGAAACAATGAGACAATGTAGGACCAGGGTGCAATCATATAATAGCTCTTTTAGCTTGATGCATGCTGAAAGTCGAATTGTAGAGTTCTTTTAACTTTTCCGATTGTGAATTCCGACCAGCGACGTTTGGGCTTTTGAGATCTTCTGATATGTTTAACACTAGAAACACAAGGCGTAGCATTTGCATTGTATTGTAAATCTATTGATCAAACAGTCAAATTGACCTCTTTGGTTTTTCTAGCGTTAATTCGTAATGCAATAATTGTTTATCGTTAGTTAAAGTTCCTAATGTTTTGGACAAATCATCCCTGAGATTTTAGGGTAGATAAATAAGTCTAATATCACTACTACATATTTCTAAACATCACACGTCCAAATATATATACATTTTATTAGGTATACATATTTGGAAAACATTTTTTCTCAATATGTGGTTGTTTGCCTATAATATCACTGTACAACATGAAAAATGTTCTTTAGATGAAAATATGTATATTCTTGTATATTTTTGGCTGAAAATAACGAATCTGTAATTTTTTTTTTTTTTTTTTTTTTTTTTTTTTTTTTTTTACCACGCACCTTTTTCCTAAAAAGGTGCCCCATTTCCATATGGTTTCCAAATGATTTTCCATTTTCCCATCTTGTTGGGGCATGGTGAAATGCTTTCGTGTTAAAGGGTACAATATGCCATTAAAACTACACTTTTCGGACTCACATCTGGATTTCCTTCTCAAAACCTTAGCACAATTAGTGATGAGCTTAGCGAAAGATTTCACCAGGGCATCTCTGTGTTTCAGTGGACGATGGAATGGAAGTATGCTAGCTGAATATTGCTGGTCTGTTATCAGGGACACATCAACAGATTCCTAACTTGTGGCCGAGAGGTTCTAGACGCCGCTACGGAAAAATAACGAGCTCAATTCCAGGTCGCACTCGTTGACCAAGCCGTTTGGAGTTTTTCGTGGTTTTCTTCAAACACACATAAATACGGGCTGAAAGACCCCATGAAGGGCATTCTTCACTGGCCTAGGATCCACGTGTATTCAATCGCTACCACAAATACCATTTTTGTGCTTATGATTATGAGAAGTAAAACGGTAAGCTTGCACCTTGCTCCTGTTGTTCTTAAAGAGATACCCAAGGAACAAAAGTTGAGAATTATTACTTCAATATACCATAGAATTTGGTTATAATTCTGTTACCGGCACAATATGCTGCAAGTGTCTAGTACAAGTGTACACATTGGAAATTTTAAGACATTATCAAATTTGAACAAACTAGTGAAAAAAAAGCATTAAAATAGCTTAGAACACTATCTTCCCTTTAATAGTTATTACAATGCAACATTGTTAGTTCTCATACCTTTAAGAATTTTTTAAAACTTATTTATATTTTAATTTTAAAACTATGATAATCTCCATTCTTCATAATACCTCATTTATAAAATAAAACAAATTTTGAGAAAAATGTTCCAAGGTCTTATACCATATCTTCATGTGCTGCTGCAACGCGTAGTGAACTAAACGAATGTAAAAGTCATCTGTAATAAGGAAAATGAAAAAAAAAAAAAAAAAACTGTCATTATATTTATGTTGAATTCAATGCTACGAAACTGAATTTTAACTGAATTTTGTTTTTTTTTCTGTGGCTCGAATCAAATTTCGCCTGTATACATATACATGAATGTGTGCATGGTCAATTTGCTCTTTTCTCGGCAAAAGGATTTTGTAGACTTGATTAATCTAATTTCTGTTTTAAAAAAGTTACATAAATTACATTTCGAAATACTATTTTAATTATTATTTTCTTTTGACCTAAATTTTGACAGTGAAAGAACATTTATTTTATGAAAAAATAACATTTTGTAAAAAATAAATTTCACAAAATATTAAAAAAAAAAGTATAGCAATCTGAATAATACCATGAAGGCAAAGTGGAATTTTGGATGTAAAAAAAAAAAAAATCTATATAGGTGAAAGAATGTAATTTTAAAAAATGTTACAACTTCTTTAACGCCTATTCAGTAGAGAGATTCGTAATTCACCACCTCCAAAGAAAAATCTTAAGCAGCAGAAATAGCATCACAATAGCTAAACCAACTTGAATTGACGCAAGCGCCCCTGAATTAGAAAATGATATAAATAAACAGAAAAAACTTCGTTCAATATGCAGAGCGAATGGGTTTTTATGAGCTTTCATTTTTAGTTGAAAAAAAAAAAAAACTCCATCTTCTGAAACTTTTTTTATTCCTTCGCAAGTCAGGTAAGAGTTTAAACAAACGAGTGACAAATGCCTCTCACAATGTAAGAGGGGAGAACCTTGTACTTTCTGGTGTGCTTTTGATTCACAAAGGCCTCTTAAAATAGGGCAAAAGAACCCTTCCTTACCAACTTGATGACCCGTATGAGACCGGGATAGAATGCTGCCTTGTCGATGTCTATTGATAGACTGATGGGAGATGAGGATTCGGGTCATAGGGAAGGGTTGGTTTTATGAAGCCATATTAAAACTGCGGGCAAGTCCAGTAGTGAAATAAGAAAACAAGTTATGTACTTTACCAGAATAGACGTGGTAGGTCAAATCTTTGTGAAAATAAGTCCAGAATTGTTTTCAGAGAAATGCGGGATAGGCTCAGGGAAATCTTTCAAGGACTAGAATGATACTTTTGATGTAATCGTCCTCACTCTCATTTTATTTCCGCGGACTTTTCTGTTCAAAAATTTATATGAAAGTTTACATAATAAGAGATGTTTTTTTTTCTTTCCTTCTCAGGTACAGGAGTAACTAGTTTGTTTTGTTGATACAGAAATGATATATATAGTAATGAACGTTATTTTATGGCATGCTCTGACCTAGTTACATAAAGGATGCGAAAATCTTAAACATAAGTTACGAGATTCGACATTATATGCAAATGATTTAAAATTTGAAACTAGTGCAGAAGTTCAAGTTTTATTATTCTCATATAGGGGACCCTTTTCACTCCTCTTACGATGTATGAACAAAATTAGAAATTTTGCAAATCAGTTTATTTCGAAATTAAATAAATTAAAAGTAGAAGATAGGGCAAAGCTATGTAAAAGGCAGTTTTTCATTTTTATATTAACAAAAACATTATTAATAAATTTAAACTAATTACTAGGGAATGTATTATATACACTTGAAAACTGCCAAAATATGCACAAAAAATTACCAAAATATGCAAGTAAAAAAACCGGAAATAAGCATTTAAAATATTCTTAAAATTATTATTTACCTAAACTATCGATATTCAAATGTTTAATTTTCGCAATTTTATAAATAAAACAAATACATTTTTTCCATTCTAGGGGGAAAAAAAAATACTTGTAATTCATGTTACAATAAGCAAAAAGGAATTTCTTCAATTTTTCTATTGCAAAATTTCGTCTCTTTTTATCTAGAACTATTTTAGATGAAGAGAATGTTTACCACATCAAAAGATGTCACCTGGCAATATTTATTATAATATTTTGCTTTCGAAAGTTGCACTTGTACTGACAGTCCATGGACTTCATCATTTACAAAATTATTTATTTGCTTTACTGCAGCAAATCCTCCATTTAAAAAAAAAAATGGAATTCCATTTTGTTTTTACTTCTTCCGCTACGGAATGTAGAATAGCATTATTATAGTCCTGAAATTTATTACTCTCGCAAGTTGTATCACCTAACGAAAGGCCCCGAGACTCCAATTTTGCAACAATTGAACTTAGTAAAGAAAAGTAAATTTCTATAATTGATAAAAATTTTTGTAGAGAAATATCATGAAACTGTCCATGAAAATTGTTTATTATTTCCATAGATAAAGGGACCCACAAGCGAAGAAAATTCGTCGAAATACGTATTAAAAAAATTATATGCATTTTTATGCACTTGCATGCAAAAATATATAAAAGGCTGAAATATGCAAATGAATATGCATATACGCAATTACATATAATCCGCTCTCTCTTCTGACTACCACATAGTTCTAAAACCCAAACTTTAACATAAGACTTCTTGATTATATTGCTATGTATATTACGATTATTGAGATTTGAAAATTAAAATATATATATATGAACAAGTTTGATATAATCTTTTTTCAGATATTTTTACCATTTCATCCTTTTGCTGATCCAAGAAGAAATTTTAAGTTTGGTACAAAGAACAAAATGTTTTACCTAATTATTGATTATGCAGCTCTGCGTAATTATACTTTTCATTTTTTCCCCACTGGTTTGGTGTTTCTAATGTATTTTGATACTTTGAACTCAGAAATGCTTGTCTTTCCTTCTTAGCGCGTAAAGGATTTTTCACGAAGCAAGGATGAAGAACCGAAGAATTCACACAGAGGCTATGGCAGAATGGAAACTTTTTATGTTTTAAATATATTATATTAGGCTATTTTTTAAAAATTATCTTTTAAATGCCCCAATTCCTTTACATCGATGCTCCGTTTAAAGCTTTTTTGCTTGTGCACGGCTTGAGGGCACCCTGTATGCCGCATCCAACAATAATCTGTTACCGTGTTAACATTTCATCGGCCCTGACAACCCCCCCCCCCCTTTTTTTTTGTAATGTGTTGGTGAAATCACTCGCCTTGTTCTTGATTCAGATCGCCTAGATTTTACAGGAAATAACTGATATGAGAACTGAGTAAGTGGAGCTCTAAGCTCATTTTTATCCAAAAATGTCATTTTCTGTCAAAAGTGTACGCGGGGGAAATTTTTGAATATTTTTTCCGCTAGCATCCAGAAATACAAAAAAAAAAAAAAAAAAAAAAATCACCTCGAAAGGAAAAAAAAAAAAATCATTGCAGACTTTTTGTTATTGTTTTACCTAATGCTTTACTTAATAAAATACTTTTAGAAATTTAAGGGTTATATATTACACACGTAAATATATATTATAATTATAAAATATTCTCATGATCTTCTCTTGAAGTTTTTAATATAAATATTCAAAAAAAAAAAAAAAATATTTTTAAAATGTTTTTGTCTTATGATTCTTTTTAAATATTCTTAACTGCAACCTAATATTCAAGTTATTTATTTTTAATTTCATGCTTTAAAGATTTAAATGTTACTTTGTTGTTGTGAAACTTTAGAAAATATGAACAATATTTTTAAAACTTAATCAAGAAAAAACATATGCTATAGGTTGTCAATCACATATAAATTTGATGCTTTTCACGATTTTTAGCGGTAATAATGCAATCGGCAACGAAAGAGTATAAATCTGCTTTTACTTTCGATTCTTCATTCTCTATCCCACTCATGTGATTTACTTTTTTCATTTGAATGATACATAACGCATATTTATTGGCAAACAAGTCCCAGTTTTGTATTATTCAAATTTGCACTGTAAAAGTACTGTGTATTGTGTTTATAAAAATCGTTACTGTAGTAGAAATATAATTGTTAAGTGCCTTTATTTATTTGTTATTATTAGTATTTTAAAGAAACTTAAAAAAAAAAAAAAAAGAAAGAAAGAAAAAACACTGCATAGGAAAATATTACCTAATTTGCATTTGAATCTAGTCTAAAAATTAATAGATCCTAATATGAAATTCTCCCCCACTCAATTCAAGTATTTCCGATGACACTTAAAATACTCAGAGTTAATGCTTTACACTAGATTTTTCCGGGAAATAACTGAGATGAGAATTGAATAAGTGGAGCTTTAAGCTCATATATGTCAAAAAATGTCATTTTCTGTCAAAACTGTATGCAGGGGACACTTAAAATATTTAGAGTTAATGTTCTACACAGGTGTCGTACTCTCTGCTCTTTTTTCAGGACACTCTCAGAGATCAGAAATTTCCGCTTTTTTTGCCACCACTAATTCATGCAGAAATAATCCAGGTATATTTACGTTAATGTGCCATGATTATACAAAGTAGAGATTATTTTATAAGGCAATAAATTTGAAAATTTCTCATCTATAAATCTGTCCTGAAAAAAGGGCGGAGAGTACGACCCCTGCATACAGCTTAGATGCCAACCCAGGGTTTCCAACATTTTAATTTGTTCCGGAGCATTTTTAGCAACGCCTTTATTCCATGCCACTTTTTTTTTAAGAGTAAACTTTTCTTATTGTATCGTAATTACATATTGGAAATAAAAAATCTAAAAATAAAGTGATGCGAAATAGAGGCGGGGCTAAAAATGCTCAGGAATAAATTAAAATGTTGGCAACCTTGCCAATCTAATCCGGAGATCCGTATTGTTAGTACCCTCCCCTTTTTCCACACTACTTAATTTTTAGATTAATTCTCTTCAAATGTATTTACGATTCAATAAGAAGAAAAGCACTCTAAAAAAAAAAAAAAAAAAAAAAGGGTGGGTACAAAAAATACTCTGGATTATTAATTAGGATATTGGCAGTGTATTATACAAGGAAATTTTTAATTCCCTTGTTACTTTCCTCCACTCAATTTAAGTATTTCCGATGACCCTTAAAATATTTAGAGTTAAAGCTTTATACTAGAGTTTCAAAGAAATAACTGAGATGATAATTGAATAAGTGGAGCTTTAAGCTCATTTCTGTCAAATATGTCATTTTCTGTCAAGACTATACGCGGGGGACACTTAATATATTTAGAGTTAAGGTTTTATACATACAGCATAGATGCCAACCTAAACCGGAGTACGCGCCCCTTTTTCAACACCACTTAATTTTTAGAGTAATTCTCTTCAAATGTATTTACGATTCAAAAAGAAGAGAAGTACTCTTAAAAAAAAAAAAAAAAAAAAAAAAAAAAAAGGGGGGGGGGGGTACTAAAAATACTCTGCATTATTAATTAGGATGTTGGTAGTCTATTATAGAAGAAAATATTTAATTCCCTTGTGACTTTCTCCCACTCAATTCAAGTATTTCCGATGACCCCTAAAATATTTAGAGTTAATGCTTTATACTAGATTTTCAAAGAAATAAAGGATGAGAATTGAATAGGTAGAGCTTTAAGCTCATTTCTGTCAAATATGTCATTTTCTGTCAAAACTATGCGCGGGGGACACTTAAAATATTTAGAGTTAATGTTTTATACTATAGACTAATATTCAGTAATATGTATTCACGATTAAATAAGAAGGCTATTACTCTACAAACATAATGGTGTGAAAAAAAAGACGGGGTCTGACACTATAACGTAAAATTAGATAACATGCAGGTCTCTCTCTCTATATGTATACATATGTATATATATCATGGGTCGAAGCGTTCCTATATTTTTGCGATCATTTTATTATACTCACACCACAATGTTTAGAAAGAAAATTCTTTTTTAGATTTTTATACTATTTTAGGATGAGAACCTTGACGAAAATTTTCATTTAAATTTCTGTGGTGGAAATATAATAACGTAATCTTAAAAAGTATAGAAACGCTGTGACCCCTGATATATAAATAGTAGAGTTGACAGCATTTTAATTTATTCCGGACCCTCTTTTATTTCATACCACTGTTATTTTACGAGTTTTCCTTATTTTATCGTAGTTATATATTGGAGAAAGTTTTTCCATAAATAAGGTGGTGCGAAATAAAGGCGAGGATAAAAATGCTCCGGAATAAATTAAAATGTTGTCAACTAAGATAAAAACTATATTGAATTCAAGAATAGAAAAAAATTCTAGAAGAGAATCATTTATTGTAGTATGTTTTGTACTAATTATTTGTTAGATGAATAATCTAATTCTTATTCGTTTTAAATAAAGTGAATTCAAATATACCAAAGAAACATAACAAATTTAACAACTTATGAATCATTTTTTAACCCAGTGTTCGCTTCCGGTCTATTTGACACGAAACATTCGACAATTCCCTATAAAAAACGATAGCGTGCAAATATTTGCTAGTCATTTTGTGACTTTGTTAGTAAAGGTAAGATGACCACATGTCCCCATTTTCTGGGGACATCCTTTATTCGGAAGGCATTTTTCTAAGTTTTAAACAATTGTAAAAAAAAATTATTAATCAATAATATTTTATTTTTAGCCCTCGTTTATTAGAATGAAAAAATACACCCTTAATTGGATAATTGTAGCAATTTTTAGCGCTTCTCTGTTATAAAGCTACTCTGATATGGTCAGCCGAAGTTAGGGTCATATGCTATTTTTTGAAAACAATTTTCTTTTATTATATATATTCGACATATATTTAGTACAAATGTATTGTTCCACATAATATGACCCGATTTTGTATTGTACTTAAAATTTTGAATTCAACAATCGAAGATAAAAATAAATTTTATGTAATCTGTAAATATGTTTTTCGAAAGCTGAGAATTTCATTAAAGTTCATGTGTAGTGATACATGATAGATATAGAACAAGTGATACGATAGCTCAAGCAAACAAATGGTGTGTAGAGATTCTCCTACTTTTGTAAGTGGTTCAAGAACTCGATAAAATCCTTCGCACTTTAATTTAATGTATTTGATGCAAACTAACAAGCCAATTCAAATAGCATATGTAAAAAAGTGAACTATAAAGTCCTTATAAAATGGCAAATAGAAAGGTTCATGGCTCTAGCTTTTATTTTAGAGATGATTCAACTGTTGCGAATGATATTCCTTAGAAGAACAAGAATATCATTCTTATACATCGTTTGTGCAATCACCATTTGTTCATCATTGTAATACATCGATTAGTAATAGACAAGAAAAAAACTGAAATGCTATTGCAATACAATGACACTAAAGGAACGATGAATTCCGTTGAATAGCTTTTAAATATGTACACTTGTATAATCGTTTGACTATATACTTTGCACAATCGTTTGACTATATTCATAGTTGCCAACGTGTACTTCTTTTTTTTTTTTTTTTGGGGGGGGGGGGGGGTACCGAAAATTTTTGATAAGCTTTTTATCATTTTTCTGTGATTAAACATGATGAATTACTTTGCAAAGGAATAATTGTGTTAAAAAACCATACAAGTTAGCACCTATATATTTGTCTTTTACAATATTTTTTATATTTATATTTAAAATGAAGTTATTCTCTAACCATCAATAAATGAAAAATAGAATGAAAACAAATTGTCGAAAAGTTAGTTGGTTTTAGAAAAACTAAGCAAGTCACAAATTGATTCATATATTCAAGCAAGACATCATCTTCCATTAAAAAAAGATTCCTGTAATATTAATAGTTTAATTCTTTAAGGATGGACTAATAACATGAATTACTATATGATTAATAGTCTTTTATATAGTTAAATAACTGTTGGTTTGGCGGGAAAATTCTGTCGTATTGAATTGGAGCTTTAAGCTCATTTCTGTCAAATATGTCATTTTCTGTCAAGACTATACGCGGGGGACACTTAATATATTTAGAGTTAAGGTTTTATACATACAGCATAGATGCCAACCTAAACCGGAGTACGCGCCCCTTTTTCAACACCACTTAATTTTTAGAGTAATTATCTTCAAATGTATTTACGATTCAAAAAGAAGAGAAGTACTCTTAAAAAAAAAAAAAAAAAAAAAAAAAAAGGGGGGGGGGGTACTAAAAATACTCTGCATTATTAATTAGGACGTTGGTAGTGTATTATAGAAGAAAATATTTAATTCCCTTGTGACTTTCTCCCACTCAATTCAAGTATTTCCGATGACCCCTAAAATATTTAGAGTTAATGCTTTATACTAGATTTTCAAAGAAATAAAGGGTGATAATTGAATAAGTAGAGCTTTAAGCTCATTTCTGTCAAATATGTCATTTTCTGTCAAAACTATGCGCGGGGGACACTTAAAATATTTAGAGTTAATGTTTTATACTATAGACTAATATTCAGTAATATGTATTCACGATTAAATAAGAAGACTATTACTCTACAAACATAATGGTGTGAAAAAAAAGACGGGGTCTGACACTATAACGTAAAATTAGATAATATGCAGGTCTCTCTCTCTATATGTATACATATGTATATATATCATGGGTCGAAGCGTTCCTATATTTTTGCGATCATTTTATTATTCTCACACCACAATGTTTAGAAAGAAAATTCTTTTTTAGATTTTTATACTATTTTAGGATGAGAACCTTGACGAAAATTTTCATTTAAATTTCTGTGGTGGAAATATAATAACGTAATCTTAAAAAGTACAGAAACGCTGTGACCCCTGATATATAAATAGTAGAGTTGACAGCATTTTAACTTATTCCGGACCCTCTTTTATTTCATACCACTGTTATTTTACGAGTTTTCCTTATTTTATCGTAGTTATATATTGGAGAAAGTTTTTCCATAAATAAGGTGGTGCGAAATAAAGGCGAGGATAAAAATGCTCCGGAATAAATTAAAATGTTGTCAACTAAGATAAAAACTATATTGAATTCAAGAATAGAAAAAAATTCTAGAAGAGAATCATTTACTGTAATATGTTTTGTACTAATTATTTGTTAGATGAATAATCTAATTCTTATTCGTTTTAAATAAAGTGAATTCAAATATACCAAAGAAACATAACAAATTTAACAACTTATGAATCATTTTTTAACCCAGTGTTCGCTTCCGGTCTATTTGACACGAAACATTCGACAATTCCCTATAAAAAACGATAGCGTTCAAATATTTGCTAGTCATTTTGTGACTTTGTTAGTAAAGGTAAGATGACCACATGTCCCCATTTTCTGGGGACATCCTTTATTCGGAAGGCATTTTTCTAAGTTTTAAACAATTGTAAAAAATAAATTATTAATCAATAATATTTTATTTTTAGCCCTCATTTATTAGAATGAAAAAATACACCCTTAATTGGATAATTGTAGCAATTTTTAGCGCTTCTCTGTTATAAAGCTACTCTGATATGGTCAGCCGAAGTTAGGGTCATATGCTATTTTTTGAAAACAATTTTCTTTTATTATATATATTCGACATATATTTAGTACAAATGTATTGTTCCACATAATATGACCCGATTTTGTATTGTACTTAAAATTTTGAATTCAACAATCGAAGATAAAAATAAATTTTATGTAATCTGTAAATATGTTTTTCGAAAGCTGAGAAGTTCTTTAAAGTTCATGTGTAGTGATACATGATATAGAACAAGTGATACAATAGCTCAAGCAAACAAATGGTGTGTAGAGATTCTCCTACTTTTGTAAGTGGTTCAAGAACTCGATAAAATCCTTCGCACTTTAATTTAATGTATTTGATGCAAACTAACAAGCCAATTCAAATAGCATTTATAAAAAAGTGAACTATAAAGTCCTTATAAAATGTCAAATAGAAAGGTTCATGGCTCTAGCTTTTATTTTAGAGATGATTCAACTGTTGCGAATGATATTCCTTAGAAGAACAAGAATATCATTCTTATACATCGTTTGTGCAATCACCATTTGTTCATCATTGTAATACATCGATTAGTAATAGACAAGAAAAAAACTGAAATGCTATTGCAATACAATGACACTAAAGGAACAATGAATTCCGTTGAATAGCTTTTAAATATGTACACTTGTATAATCGTTTGACTATATACTTTGCACAATCGTTTGACTATATTCATAGTTGCCAACTTGTACTTTTTTTTTTTTTTTTTTTTTTTTTTTTGGGGGGGGGGGGTACCGAAAAATTTTGATAAGCTTTTTATCATTTTTCTGTGATTAAACATGATGAATTACTTTGCAAAGGAATAATTGTGTTAAAAAACCATACAAGTTAGCACCTATGTATATTTGTCTTTTACAATATTTTTTATATTTATATTTAAAATGAAGTTATTCTCTAACCATCAATAAATGAAAAATAGAATGAAAACAAATTGTCGAAAAGTTAGTTGGTTTTAGAAAAACTAAGCAAGTCACAAATTGATTCATATATTCAAGCAAGACATCATCTTCCATTAAAAAAAGATTCCTGTAATATTAATAGTTTAATTCTTTAAGGATGGACTAATAACATGAATTACTATATGATTAATAGTCTTTTATATAGTTAAATAACTGTTGGTTTGGCGGGAAAATTCTGTCGTATTGAATTAAACAGCTGACACCAGAAATTTATCCTAGACAGCATTTATATAACTTTTAAGAAAATACTTGATAAGTGCCTTCCTAAATGTTATATAAGTATTGTCCGGAATAAACCTCCGGTGTCAGTTTTTTAATTCAATAGGAGAGAATTTTCCCTCCAACTCCAACTAAATACATAGATGACTTTGGATACATAGATGACTTTGGATGTATTTTTTATCATTTAAAAGATAATTTACAGGCTGATTTTTAATTCAAAAAATTAAGCTAACTTCTAATAAAATAAGAAAAAAGAATTAATGACTTACGTATGTTTTTTGTTTTATTTCGTAAAATATCTTTTAAAGTCTCTAATATTATCATGAAATTAGAGAAAATACAAATAACGAAGTTAAATAATATAAGAAAGTAAATATTATTTTCACAGAAAGATGAAAATAACATTCAAATCAAACATTATTTTCCTATTTTTCTTAGTATAACATTTCTTATTTACACTGATACTAAACTTAAATGTAATATAAAGAATAAAACTAGTTTTAAATCTAAAGAAAACATTTTTAGATTTTCCAGAGTTTCAAAGTTTTAAAATGTTGAATTTATTGCTAGAAAAGTCCGCTATGTATTATTTTTAATCGAAATTTTAAGTAAACATACGATACCAATAACATTTTTTTCTTCTTTTTTAACCATATATTATATTATAGTATTTTATTATTGTTATTAAGTTTAGCTTAAAATATTAGTTGCACATCCCTACTGTACGTATTGAAAGTTCTTTCTTTCTTGTAATATATTATGCTCTAATAAGCTGTATGTTGAACATTAAATGTTAAATTATTTTCTAGTAATCTTTGCCAAATTAAGTATTTGTGAAAAAAAATAACGTTTTTTTCACTCTTAATGTCACATTGGTCACAAACCTTTATTTTGAGAAAAAAAAAAAAAAAAAAAAAAAACTAGAAATTAATTCTCAATCTAGTATTTAGCGTCATTCTTTTCTGAGCAGACTATTTTAAAAGAATTGAAAGACCAGCAGCTTATAATGTGATTGTTAGTAAAATAGTTTTTTTTTTTTTTTTTTTTTTTTTTTTTGGAACAAATAGTGAGTGTAATATATATTTATACACATACTTTTTTCTCTTTTAGAGTTGTAAAAAACTGCATACATATGGAATACAATATAGGAATATTAAGTATAATAAAATTTCTCGAAAATTATTTAAGTTTAATAAAATACAATTAAATTTTTAAATTATTTAAAAATTTCTTAAATGCTTTCTGATAACTAATTTATTTTTATTATTATTATTTTTTTTTTGATTTCACATTATTATTGTTTAGCAATATATTTTAATATAGCTAGCTATAATTTTGTGGATTCACTGGAAAGTTAATTAACAACAACAACAACAACAACAAAAAAAAAAAGTTATGTTTAGATGCATGAAATGCGAATGCGAATTTTTAACATTCAAATATATTATCATATTTATATTAATATAATAAATTTTTTTTTATAACACTTCTAGTTCCTACAGACAGAAATAAAAAACTTACTGTATACTATAGTATTTATTTTAAGAACTGTATTAAAAACCACTGCCACTATAAATAAAAATTTAATATTATGAAAAAAGCTTTAAAATACCAATTGTTGTAAATTGTCGTCATCGATTGTAAGATAGCCAAGTCTGCCTTTCACATCTCAATGATTTCATTGACATTGGTAGTAACACCTATTTTTTTTTTTTTTAATGCTCTTTCTCTACTGCATGATGGGAAAGTAAATCAATCAACGTTTTCACCTTTCTCTCTTTTTTATACTCTCTCTCTTTCTTTCTTAAGGGATTTCTACTTCATTAATTACATAAATATTCACAAGAAAAAAGTTACATTTTTTGAAAAGAAAAAAAAAAATCTCAATGTCCTCATGTAAATTTCATTTCCTTGTTACTTAACTCTAACCAATAGACGAATAGACTACCAGTTACGCTAGGCACCCTTTAAGCACTCAATATCTATCTACCCTTTCGCATAAACTTTCCTTGACCGCATAACTCTTCTTTTTTATTTTCCGATACCCCCCACCGAAACAAAGCTATGAATGAAAACTTTTTATATTGCACCGTTCTTCAAGTTCTTGAATAATGACCTGGTTGACTTCAACAAAGAGCTACCTGCTACAGCCAGTGGCTACTGCTATGTAAAGTACTGCAGAATTTTAAGGCGGAGTCTTGACATAACAATGCTGCAAAAGGGTAGATCTACTGAAACGATGATTCGTGGACATTTGGATGTAAGGGAAATCAACCCTGTCCTTTAAATTTGAAATCACAGGTCAAGGATAAGAAGGGTTGAGAGAAAAATTGCTTTGACCTTATACGGAAATCACGCCTCCCCTTCTCCATATGTGTGCAGGCAAGTGCACAAAGAAATTGTAATTTTTTATGATGAAAAGTTTCATATAAATAACATCCATCCCCTAAAATATATCATCTACTGAAATAACTTTTTAATGAACGTCTCATGATAAAAGTAATCTAAAAGTAAATGATGGATTATTGAATTAACTTCTTGACCTTATTTTAATATGGATTATCTACAACAGTGCTGAAATATTATCTAGATTAAAAAACAAATTATTTAAAAATAAACCTCTGTTTTGCAGTAAAATTACAACTGAACTCTGCCATTCACATATCTGCATAAAACATTGGTTTTCATTTAGGAGTTAAAATTAAAAATTAGTTTAAATAAATAAATAAAAAGAAGGAAACTCACATTTTAAAACAGAATATATTTAATCACCATATCGCAAGCTTATTTGCAAAGTGACGTGATTTTAAATGACTAATTTTCCAGAAAAAGAAATCTTAAAAATATTTCACAACCTAGCAATATAAATCAAGGTTAAAATAGCTCTTAAAATGCTTGAATTAGAATGAGTTTAAATCTTTTCAATTCTGATATTATACCAAGCTGTAATCTATATATGTTTAGAGTTTAGATGTATATACGAGGTGCCAATCTTCCGTATTATTTCAACCACTATTTCTGGAAAGTTTTTTCGTTTTATTTATTATCGAAAATTCTTTAATTAAAAAATACGGGGAAAAAAAATCTTTCCAGAAATAGTAGTATGATATAATTTGGAGGATTGACAGCTCTGTTTATATATACCTATTGATTTGCACTAACTTAAATATAGTATATATATATATATATATATTTAAGAAAAGATTTAAAAAACTAATTTCTTAAATCTTATTTTTTTACATAAATAAAATGTTGAAAATTTCGTACAAAAACGATTGATATAATACAGTCGGGCTTCTATTTAAAGAAGTTGATAAATGCAGTAAATGAGTTCGTTACATGGACATTTCACTATACAGTAGTGTACTGTTTTACAATATTTTAAACTATATAGAGACAAATTTTAATTTCATAAGAATTGAATATGAATTAAAAAAGTATTGATTTATAATTTTTAAAATATCAATTATATCCATTAGTTACAATTATTCAAATTATTGTATTAAAAAAGAACGTTACTACAGTTCAGAAAGCAATCAATTCATCACTTTCAAATATAAAATTGTTCTTTTTTTTTTTTAATTTAAAACAACAGTTATTTTAGTTACTTCATTCAATATTTTATATTACTCTACTCATCATAGTGGAGTAATTTTAGAATTAAATTCGATTTACGATTTTGATTTTAATTACGGAAAAAGTCTGTTAATTTTGCCTGATAACTTTGCTTGAGAGCTGTAATACGAGCTAGCTAGGACACTTTAGAAAGACTTCCACGGAGGCATCCCAACCAGGCTCGCAGGTCCTTAGCGCAGACAATTGGCCTGAACCTCTACATCAGCACACCACCATATCTATGTTGCAAAAGTGTTTCTTTCATAACGTTTCGTATCATTTCATTGTAATGCTTTAACAACTTTTTAAGTGGTGTTTTGATCAGGCTGTAATCCACGTCGAATTCTTTCAAACGATTTTAATCAGTCATGAAGATTTGTTGATTTCAGCATAATGACAGTTTGGATTTTCATTTCATGGCAACATTTGCTGCCTATATCCAAACTCCAGTTTTTGTTTGTGTGTCGAAGAAGGAAAAAATGTGAAGAGGGATATTTTAAGATATAGTTGGGGAAAAAAAAAGTTACAAAATAACTAGAATGTTGAGGGAATCAGAAAACTTTCTTCGATATAATATTGCGTAATGAGGCCACGTACCGGTTTACATTGATAAATATTTAATCAACACAACTTCTCACGATAAAGATATTATAAATGCAGTTTGGAGCAATTTTAACCACTAGGTGCTGAGATATAGTCATCTGGAATATCTCCGAACATGAGTTATAGCAATACTACCTGCCGTCTGATATGCACCCAAATTGAATTACGATAATATTTATTAATATCAATTTCGGATATTAAGGTTGGTTCATTTATATATCATAAAACTGAAATATAGGCTTCACGTAAACGGAGTAAATTACGGAGTAGCAGCATCACCTGTAAGCCGATATGCACTTAGTCAAATCAATGTTTAATGTCATAATGGCCTTCCCCCAAATCAAGTTTTTTACACTTATACACTTGTATACTATAGAGATTGAGATAGAGCCTTTCAGTAAATGGGGGTAATTGCAGGATAGCTGCTTGTTGGGTGATATGCCTCAAAATATAATCAGCACCAGTTTATGTCCATGCGCAACCAAATATAACGATTTGATGATTTCCGTCTATTGGTTCATGAAATACAGGGTGTACAAAATTTTGGGAACATATGAGCAGTTAGACATTTTCTAAAACAGAAAATCTCAAAACTCTTCGAAAAGCAGAGGTCGAAAATTTTCACGAATCCAGTATCTTTTCTTATTTGTATAAAAGAAAGTAAAAAAAAAAAAGATTGTTAAATAGCAAATACAATTCTCAGTTTGGAGGATTCTTAAAATAATCTAACTTTAAAAGAGAGTTCGTAAAATGCAGAATTTCGCAAAATGGACATTCGTTAAATAGAGGTAAGGATATACTTATTAGAAGGCTTTTTGTTGGATTAGGTAATTTAATTCGGCCCTTAGAAAAATACCGAATATATATATATATTAAACCTCTCAGTGTGTAGCCTCAAATGACATTTCTACTTAAAAAATAATCCTATTGACTACTCTAGCTCATGATTTTAAGTTACAGTTTTACGTCTCGCACGATTTGGAGAGAGATTTCTTGCTTTACAAAAATCACTCTCAAACCGTTTGAAGGGTGTCTGTTTGAGTTACAAAAATCCAGTCCAAACGCTTAGAGGCAATCTGTGTATGTGACAATCCCTTTATTTAAGATTAAGGAATTTACTGAATTTAAAAATAATTTGTGATTTTTGAGTTCGAGAGCTAAAATTCTAATCTACAAATTATAATGAATTAAAATCATTATTCTCAATTGTTTTAGAAATTTCAAATATAACTCATTCTTTGTTTCTTATGATACTATTTTGCTTTCAGATGGAAAAATAATTGCTTTCATTACAAACCTATCAAGTAATCAAATTAATGCTTAAACCTTTCTGTAATAAAGATTTGTACTGAAAACATTATAACCCTTTTCTAAGCTGAGAAGTAAACTTGAAATTAAAATATAGAACTTATATAATGTGCATTGATGTTGAAATGTACTAAATTTAGCCCAAGAAATAATCAGCGAGTTAAAGTGATTATTTGCGAAAATAGCTAAGTCTTTTATTTTAGTACGCATTATGTTCGAAAATCCTTGACCCTGGCTTTAATTCCATAAATATTGATCTTAGAAGTATATTATAAATAGAAATTTTGCATAAAAATAATAAAAAAGAAAGAAAAAGAAATTAAAATTTTAAGTGGTTCTTTTTTAACTAATTGCACAAGGACATCCAGTGAACGTTAAAGTACAATTTCATTTTGTTCTCGAAAATATTTTATAATTTTTAATGAAAATACAATTTTTTGAAGTGTGCTTTTTGTCAATAAATATATTTATTTGAAGATGGGCTAAAATGTACAGAATTTTCTGGAATACCCACGAAAAGAAAATTTTTGCAAACAGGAAAAAATAAATAAAATAAAATAAAATGAATAAATAGATAAAATAAATAAATAAATAAATAATGTAATCTAAAAGTTGAGGGTGGGGGGGGGGGGGGGGGTCTAACATCGCACTAGAGCTACGCAGAACAATTGGAACAATTGGACCACTTTATCTGTAGAAAACTTCTTCAATATATAACTTTCATAAAATAAGAAAAAATTACTTTTAAAAAATAAGTGGTATGAAACAAAGGTGGGGCTAAAATTAATATTACAATGTTCGCAGCTATGCATAATATACGAACTGAAATATATAGCTATATATATATATATATATATATATATATATATATATACACACACAATAACGCATAAACTAAATCTTTTTCGATAACTTGCACTGTGTTACAAAAAAAAAAAAAAAAAAAAAGAGTAAATTTTAGGTACACTCTTCAATTTTACCTGTTTATTCACTTACACGTATCGCTGAATAAGTATATATAAGTATTTTTTCTGTAACACGTACCATTTTTTGTGTACGTTAAAAAACTGAAATATTGAACTCGCAACATCTACATATTTTAATTTTATTAAAGTTATTAGACAAAAACCGGTAACAAACACTCTTATTATTAAATTTTCTAACATGAAAACACTATATAAAACGTTGAAAAGAAATATTGTGCACAAAATATGTAAAATTTGTAACTTTTTTTTGTCTGTTGCTTTCATTTGCTTTATCTATGTAGTACACGCCCACTACAGACATTTACATTCGTAATCCGGCCCACTTTAGAGCTGCAGTTTTAAAGGACTGAAGATTTCATTTACGTCTTTAGGATTTTTCCGGTAGTAATCTCCATTTTATTAAACTGCTCTCTAATGAACATTTTCTATAGTAAATTTGGTTCAGATATATTCAGTTTCTTATTTTTCACAGTATATATGCAAAAATTGAAACTACTACTCATATAACATTGCACTGTGTTAGAAAAAAAAAGTAAGTACCCATTCCATATTTGCCTATTTATTCATCAAAACTTATCGATGAATAGGAACATATACCATAGCCTCCTAAACTAGATGCCCTCACCCTCCTCCTAAACTAGATGCCTTCCGCGTGGCTCGGAAACTAGGCAACAGTTCAAGCGGTAGACACCACCACCTGGTACAGATTGCGCACTTTTTTATTGTCACCAATAATTTTAAGAAGTGATATATGATATATGTAATAGACGTTTCTTCGATTCTATTCGCTTTTTATGTATATCAAATCCCACTTATAAAAATTTTTGGTGGCTGTTGAATAAAAAAGTCGCGCAATCTGTATCAGGTGGCGCTGTCTACCGCCAAATTTACGAGCCACACGGAAGGCATCTAGTTCAGGAGGCTATGCATATACGCATATTTTTCTAACGCGTCTCATTTTTTCGTACGTTTGTTACAAGGTAGTTATTCTCTTGTTGTTGTGAAAACAACGCCTCTTTGAAGACCTAATCCCGCCTTTTTGTTTATTAAAATGCAGATTTGCTGTTTGAATAATGGCTTATACCTCAAAAACAAGATGTGATAGAAACATAAGATATACACTGCCGATATACTGTACCTAATAGCTATCGATAATAGCTATCAGTTTTATGTGTACCGATATCGTGTCACACAGTGTATGTTATCATGAAATAAAGATTGAACAATTTTAATCGTACTTACCAGTTTTGGGTCAGTTTAACTCTATGAAACTGTGCGATTTGTTTTATAATTTCTATGAAAATATAGTTTCTTAATAAAATTTATTTATAAAAGAACTTTTTAAAGACTAAAGTATCCATAATATAATCCCCTTTCCTCCCCCCCCCCCAAATAAATAAATAAATAAAGTAATGCGTGACCTAAATGATTAACTGTGTAACAATTAGTTAAGAAGTGTAGTTAAGAAGCGATTTAACAAGTCTGCTTTGCATTTCAAATCCATTATTTTTTTTAAATTGAAAATTTTTACGTTCCACCTATTTTTCTGATTTAAAGTGTAAGCCCCGCCTATTTAGTTGATTTCTACCTTCTAACGTTCGTTTAAAGGTTTCAAAATTTGTCACCAGTAATCGATGAATTAAATGCCACCTGCATATATTTATGCTAACGTAAATTAAGGGGGTTTAATACGAATGAACAAAGTCATTTTTTTTTCTATATTGTTTTGTTTTAGTAGAACGATATAAAGCGGGGCTTGTTTTCTTTAGAGAACCCAAATTCTTGTTTGCTATCCCTAATGTCTAAAAATAATTTTATTTTTATTTTTTATTTCTTTGCGTTTGACGTTGTTGTTGTATACATAGTTTGTTACCCGTAAATAAAAATTAAAAATATTTTTTTAATGTTTTCTGTTATTTTTAAATATTTTTTTCGTTATCTCATGCAAAACTTTATAAAAGCTGGCCTCCTAAGCCACTCCAAAAGAAAGTTTTATTTATATCTCGGAAACTAATGACTGGAATGAGCTACAAATTTGCGCATCCATATTTATCAGCATTAGGATTCATTTTACGTAAAAATAAATATAGGTCACAACTTATATATATTTTTTTGAGCATGAATTCATTAATATTTTTCATAATTAATTTTTTTTTCAGAATCAAAAGTGATCATGGATTATGTTTGGGTTTCTTCACTGTATCTAGTAAAAAAAAAAAAAAAAGTTATATCGATCAAGTTATTGTTTGTGCAGATATTAATAAAAGTTTGAGATATGAATTTAATAGTAGTACCTTCAAACTTTGAACGCTTATAACTCTGTAAAAAAAAAGAAAAAAAAAAAAGTAAAATATATAACCAGCATACTTTTTCACATTGTCACAACCCCAGGAATTGAAATATAAAATAAAGTATTACCATTGAAAAAAAATCAAAGTTGGTGCGTGTTTTAATATGTAGACGACCCCCAATTCAAACTTTCACTTCATTTTCCAAAAGTACTCACGATTCCCCGTGGATGATGAGTGTTGCCAGATCTGGCAGATTTTTTATTCAATAATTTTGAGATGTGGTATTTGATATACATAATAGACTATCCACCTTCAAAGTGATGGGGCATACAATACAATTAAAAATTATTGGTGATTATTGAATAAAAATTCCTCCAGATCTGGCAACACTGCGAATGATACTTATTACATTTATGTGCATCGATCAGCAACAAAATTACGTCGAGTATTGCGTTTTTTTTTTTTTTTTTTTCTCTTGACTGTTGGTGGTTTTTTGCCGGCGAGAGTATCGAAGCAGTAATCTTCCGATTTCGAGTTCGACTTCCTTCCAACTGGATTACCACGCGTCCGTAACCAAAAGGGAAATATTTTATGCGTGTTTTTATAAAATGCTCATAAGTAAAATATTTTGCAGTGGCTGATCTTAAATTCTGCAATGATTCGCTTCAATTACATTTTTATAGATGTGCTTTCAAAGTGAATATAATGTCAGTGCACAAATTAACATTATGGAAACTAAGAACCTGCATTTCTATATTAAAATTCTTTAATCATAAATTTTCGGATGATAAAATTAAAATTGTCTAACTAATGCCAGTATTTTAAATTTTTTTTTTTAATCTAACGATACCAATATATATATATATATATTTATTTTATTTTATTTTATTGTATACATATTCGTAAATGATTGGGGTTTAGGTCAAAAAGAAATTTGTCTTAGGTTCTCTTTGACATAGAAAGCCATTTACTTTGCATGCCTTGTTTTCCTACTAAGTCCTTAATAAAGTTAGGAAACTGGCAGGCTCTCATTCATTTCCAGAATGAGAATGAAAAATAAACAGATGAATAATTGGCCCCAACAACTCACAAAAGCCAATTTGATAACAATTAAAATTTTCAATAATTTGACCAATAACTTTTAATTTATATTTGAAAAAAGAAGAATACTCACTTTAAAATAATTCCAAAGAGAATACAAAACATATAGAAACCAGAAAAGAAGGAGTTTTTTAATAATTGCAACCAAACGTTTTCTATTTGAAATAACAATAACAAAGTGAATCAAAATAAAAAATATGAGGAAAGCTAAATTTATAGAACAAGACACAAATAATTGAATAATAAATAAATTAAAATAAATTGCTCAGATGATTCATCAGGAGTGTCCCCCCCCAATGAGCTTAAAAAAAATAGTTTCATTTTTTTTGACAAGTAATATTACGCAAAACACGCAAAAGGTGACCCAACATTGCATAAAAAAATTACTTTCAATAAAAAAAAAAAAAGACAATAAGATAGATTATGTCTGTAATTAAAATAAACAGAGCTTCACCAGAAATAAATTCATAAAGCACATGTTGAAAATTACACTCATCATAAGCAGCAAGAAATATTTAAGAAAACCTAAAGTTTGACTGAAGCTACCAATATGACCTAGAAAATATCATTATTGATTAAACTTACAATAAGAAACTATGAATAATTTCAATTACAGAACTTACTAATATTAACAGTTTGACTGCCAAGCCAAAATTGCAAATGTTCACTACGGGGCCATTTTTTTTTTTTTTTTTTTGAGTAATTTGTAATTTTTTCAACATAAAACTATATATAAGAACAATATTTTTCAATCTGACTCATTTTGCAACATATGGGGAGATTTTCACCCTTGCTACCAAAAATGATAGCCAAAGCACCCCACGCAAGTTAATGTAAATTCTTCCATGAGTGGCCCCCTGTGGTAGAATTTAGGTGACATAGCGAAAAGTCACTAGCAGAAAGATTTGCCCATAAAAATAAGATATTCCTAAATTTCAGTAAAAAATAGAAACTCATGTCTCATATTTAAGAATTCTTCGACAGTATACTTATTATAAATTAATTTCTTTATAAATACATTTTATGTATAAATAAGAAAATACTCAGTATTATCTTGCAGAAAAGGTTTGCACGATAAAGGCTTGTCGCAGAAAGCATAAAAATATTCTGTCACAGGGAAGTGGCCATGGCTATCTTATTTTATAGCCGGCTAAATCTGTCATTTATCACTAAAATTATTTATTTAGATTTATGTTTTTATAGTGTAATCTTTTAAATTGGAAAATACTTAAATACATAAAAGGATGAGCTTGGGAGATTAAAATTTTAGTTTTCTTTTCTATTATTTTTTCTATTACTTTATTTTATAATTATTTTTTCCTTTATTTTGTTAAATTAGAATTATTTGAATTTTTATTACAATGAGCAAGAGCAGCAAGAGAAATTTATACATTTTTTTTGTTGCGTGTTACAAATATTTCATTTTCCATTAAACTTGGCTCATAAAATCGGTACATATATAAATTTGCACAAACAACGTATACCTAACACATCATAAAGAGCCCAACAATAAGACTCCAATACGATTATCATGTAACTGTTATCGTTTTTGATAGCCAAGGCCTGAAGTGTTGAAGCTCCATGGCTATCATATCTGATAGCCAGTGTCCCAACGGAAACATCACTGGCTATCACATATGATAGTCATGGCAGTCAAAGTGTTAAGCAAGGACTATTTATTAGCATTTATTAAAATTTATAGACCAAACAATCATAATAATAATAAAGCTAAATCAAAATTATTGATTTTATATTCGTAGAGAGACAACCCCCGTTACTTGAATTTATAGCAGTGCTGCCATCTGCTTGGCAAAATTAAAAGAAAGGGCAAAAGCAAATTTGTCAAATGTAGACAAAAGCAATTTGCTAATTACACTGTAAAAAATATGTCCTATTTGCTATCAGAAATTCTCTGTAATTTGAGAAAATACGCGTAATTTACGGAAAAATTACGTTGTCAGAACGTATTTTCTCAAATTACAGAGAATTTCTGGCAGGAAATAGGACATATTTTTTACAGTGTATCATTACAACAATTATAAATATTTTATTTTATTCTTAACTTATCTTAATTAAACTTTGATAGAAACATTTAAGTTAAATATTAAAAAAGAAAGAATATATATATATATATATATATATATATATATATATATATATGCTTTCATAAAAATCCCTACTTAATGTTTATCTTATATGAGGAGCAAACATTCAAACCGTGTTTTCTAGGGAAAAAAAAAAAAATTAGTGATTTTCCTGTTAACTCCGCATTAAACAGCTCAAAAGTATACTATTATTTTAAACCTAATTTTTTTTTTTTTTTTTTTTTTTTTTTTTATATCACATTATAAACGTTCTTAGAAAGTTGGGATCAAACAGTGTTGATCACTGTTGAATCAAACAAGCTGAATCAAACAGTGTTTGCTCCAAAGCCTGTTTCCAGTCAAACTGGGATTTCTCCAGCCAACCAGTCAGAACTGTTCTTTCTGGTCGCTTGACGTGTACATGTACCAACTAGTTATGTTTGTTTATTTCGTTAGTTCTATCTTGTTTTCTTCATTTTAGAGAAGTGTGCTTTTTTTTTTTTTAATTTCAAATGGAAAAATTAATAGATGGTGTATTAGTGAGTGCTTTTAATTATGGAACTAGAAAAAGACAGAGAATTGGTGGAAAAAGAAAAGAAGCAAAAAAAAAAAAAAAAAAAAAAGATATTCAGCATCTTCAGATAACAATGTTTATGTTCCATGCAAACATTCTAGTAATACTTTTTCATGCACTGATGTTAGACCTAATGACGTTAAGAAATTGCAGGATAGACCTTACGAAATTGCGGACAAAGAGAGACAAGATTCTATTATAGTCTCATTGGTTGTTACAAAAAATGTAACTCGACGTAGACCTAATAACCCAACCCAAAATGAATCGCAATCATCTGGCTCACATCATCCATTTCCTGCTTCTTATTTTATTACTAGTAGCAGTGGTAGGAGAATTCCTGTGTGTAAAAACAATTTCATGGCTATAACTAAAATAGGTCGTACAAGGCTAGCCAATATTGTTACAAAAGTGCATGCTGGAGAACCTATTGAGGAAAAGAGAGGAGGGGATAGGAAAAGCCACTTAAGCATTAATAAAAAAACAAGGTAAGCGAATTCATCTCAAACTCAAAGGCATCAGAAAGTAATTATGGAAGACAAAAATCGAAGCAATTGTACTTGCACTGTACATTAAATATAAAGAAGTTGCATGAAGTTTACAACAAAAACTGCAACGACGACCTGGACAAAGTAAATTTTACTATGTTCAGGAGAATATATTTCATAATGAGTTTAATTCATAATTGAATTTAATATAGGCTTTAAGTCTCCTTCTAGTGATGTTTGCAGCACGTGTTTTTTACTTGACCAAAAAATAAAGTCCTGTCCTGGAGGGTCTACATAAAACGTAGATCATATGACTGGCAAAAAAAATTCATATACTCACTGTTAAAAAAATGGAACTTTGCTGCCAGAAATTCTCTGTAATTTGAGAAAAAAGTCGGAAAATACGGAAAAATTACGTTGACAAAACGTATTTTTCTGTAATTGCAGAGAATTTCTGTCAGCAAAGTTGCATTTTTTTAACAGTGTAAGAGCCAATGCATTTTATTCTATTATGAAAGAAAATATAGATGAATCAGTCGTTAGTTTATGTTTTGAAATACAACAGATTCAATAGCTGCCAAAAACAAATATTCAAGATCTTTTACAGCTTTTGCATAATGAGTTTGGATGGTCTAAATTCAACATTTTATACTTGGTCTGAGGGAATAGCAGGCAAAGACAGTACTGAAATATCGCCGGCTTTATATTGTCTCCTAAAGAAAATAGACCTTGAAGGTAAAAAAACTTTCAGGCTCTTTAGTGATAGGTGTATTGCCCAAAATAAGAAAAACATAATTCTTCAAATGCTTTTGCACTTTTTGTACACTACAACGTCAAGCATTGAAAATATACTATTGTACTTACCTGTCAGAGGACATAGTTTCTTTCCAGCAGATCGTATATTCAGTCGTGTTGAGAAGATCCTCAGAAAAAATGTAAAAATAATATCAAAGGAACAATACTATGAACTGTATCAGAAAGTTGGTGATGTAAAAATATTGGGGACTGATTGGAAGCTTTATAATACGAAATCATTTAATGCTTTTTTCAAAAATTTACCATACATTTCAGAACTGAAAAGAATAGTTTTAGAAAATAATAGAGAAATTGTAATGGTCAAAGGATTCAAACACTATAAATTCGAAGATATAAAAGAACAATCTGGAGCAAAACTTTTTAGGAAGGGGATTAATATTGCTATTATATGAAATGATGTCTACAATGTTTTCCTCTGAGTCATGGAATATCATTTGAAAAGAAAAATGATGTAGACAAACTTTTAAAATTGATGTATGGTGAAGAGTTGGAAAAATCAGTCTGATTTTAAATGGTTTAAAGATATCATTACTAATAACTTTCATGTAGAATATGAAGAAATAGAGGAAGCATGCGACTGCTTATGTGAAGATATTGGTTTAAAAATTTAAATTTCAAATTGGCTTAAAAATTTTATTTTTTCCCTATAATTTGCAAGATGATTTTTTACGTGTAAATATATAATTTTATTTTATAATTACATAACAAAGTTGTTTAGTTTTATTTCATTAAAAATGTTATTTCATCAATATGCGAGTTACATACTTTTTCATTCAAAAATGTTTTGTTCGCATTGGAAACATTCATAACATGTTTTCTCCTCTGTGATTCTGTCAAAACATGCTTTCTCCAAATTTCAAATGCATTTTTCTAATTAACTTTAAGTTTATTAGGTAAAGTATGCCTACAGATCTTCCTAGTAACCAGTCATACAGGGTGGTCCAAAAAACATGATAGAAAGTATTTTAAGTTCCTGATTTCAAATGTACTGATATAAGTATAATTCTTCCATATTGCAATTGCACATATATTGACATTTAAGATGAATGCTTGATTATCGGAAATAATTAATAACCAATATGGAATCACTGACCTTGGAAGAACTATTATTTATCGTAAGAATATTTTTTGAGGTGCCATTGAGGTACGGAAAATCCTCATCTCAGTGTCGTCTCACGACTGTATCCACAAAGGGTCACAGTGTGGTGTACCATATCATTGAAGCGGATGAGTGGTCCGATATTCATTGACGGTATGGTCACGGGAGTGAAGTATCGAGAGTTTCTAGAGCGTCACTTTGGCCCTGAAGCGGGCTGTCTCAACATGACGCGCCAGTACTGGTTCATGCAAGATGGGGCTCGTCCCCACAGAACTGCTGATGTCTTCTTGTGGCTTAAAACGACGTTTAGTGTGCGTTTGATTAAATTGGATGCAGAAAAATTCACGGGGCACGGGATAGATGGGTCCTGATACAGTCCGGACCTAAATCTGTGCGACTTCTTCTTATGGGTTTACACCAAGGACAGAATCTATAGGAATCCCCTGATTCACTTGAGGGCCTGAAATCGACCATCAGAATTGAGATTGATGCATTTGATTCCGACACACTCCAGCACTTTATGACAGAGTGTCAGAACTGGCTTTATAACACTATAGTCAGGGATGGTAGACATTTCGAGCACCTTTTATATTAAATGTCATTCATATCTTTATTCAATAACATAAGTTTCATGTTCTTACATATTTTATTTTTTTCCACAACGATCGCTTACTTTCTATCATGTTTTTCGTACCACCCTGTACAACTAAACAAATGATAATTAGGGTCTAAGAAAGGCTGTTTTTTAATTTATCAGTTTCTTGTGTTTTCCGAAAAATTGTATTCGAAGGAAAAAACACGGTTTAAAGGTTTGCTCCCCATATATGCAATGTATATATATACAGGGTGTTCTAAAATTACAGCGACAAACTTTAAGAAGAGGACATCATAAGGTTTCAGAGCTGCATAGGAACCCATATCCACAAATGTCATGTTAACTCTTTAAGAACTGGGTGTTTTCGGTTTTTTTTTTTTTTTTTTTTTTTTTTTTTTTTTTTTTTTTTACATATGTGGGTGGTACCATAGCCTCCTAAACTAGATGCCTTCAGCGTTGCTCGGAAACATGGCAACAGTTCAAGCGTTAGACAGCGCCACCTGGTACAGATTGCGTGAATTTTTTATTCAACTGTCACCAATAATTTTAAGAAGTGGAATTTGATATATATAGAAGGCGAATAGAATCGAAGAAACGTTGATTATATATATCATATATAATCGACAAGGAACAAAAAGAAACAGTTTAAAAAATGATGCCGGAAATATAAATGAATTACAGATTTATGACCAATTAGAAAATTAGAGATATGAATACTCCCTTCCCCCCTCCCCCCCCCCTTTATCTTTTTTTTTTTTTTTTTTTTTTTACTAAAGCTTATATAAAAAAAAAATATACAGTCGGTAACAAAAGTCTCCGAATACTAGCAAGAATTCCTATATAAAAAAAAAAGTACACTTGATACAGTTTTGTTAAGTAAATTCTTGTCGAATCCTGCTTTTAGACTGACTAAGAACAGGATTCGACAAGGATTTATTTAAAAAAGCTGTATTAAGTGTACTTTTTTTATATAGGAATTTTTGCTAGTGTTCGGAGACTTTTGTTACCGACTGTTCAACATTTCTAATTTCAAGTAAGAGTTCACTGGAGCTCATAAATAGATAGATTAATATACAGTAAGCATAGGGTATTTCACTTCCACTTTACTACGATTCTTTAAGAAACCTAGAAGTCTTAATTCGTATAGAAATAATAATACTACGTTTTTTTAAGTTTAATTGTTAAAGAAAATTTTGCTAAATTATTCCATTCTCTGTAAAAGGTCTATATTCTTAAAAAGTTGAGCTTGAAGTGGTAATTGTTTTTTTTTTTTTTTTTAAATACATATATATTTGATATGCATACATTTAATATAAGAACTGAAAACTGTTTGAAACAAGGGTAATATTCCAACAAATGAAACTGAAATAGTAACAATAAGAAGGAGCAGAGGCCCCATGGCTTAAGACGGGTGGAGCGGGTTAAACAGGTTTTACGGGCGACCAACTTTTCCCAAAACCTCTAAGGCAATACGATAAGAAAGAAAAAATTAAGATGATTTTTTTTTTTTTTTTTTTTTTTTTAATGATTTTATAATTATTGATATTTATAAACTAACTTTATATGAACTAAATCAATCATATACATTATTATTTAAAATAATTATTGATATTTCTAATGCAATAAAAAAAAAAAAAAAAAACTAAATAAAAAGTTATATTGTATTTTAAAATATTATCCTTTCTGTACAGCTATACTTAATGAAGACAAATCATAATCATGAAATACTACAAAGGTATTTGGAATAAGCATAGGATCATCCGCAACCAAGCCGTATGATAACAAGGTAGGGCAAAAAAAAAAAAAAAAAAAAAAAAAACTTATGATATATGTATATATAGTTTACGCTGAACTGTAAATAATCAATTCAGTGTTTTTTTTTTTAATTACTAATAATGTTTTTTAGCATTGTAATAATTTAATTATTTTGTTCTTCTGTATATATATCAGCTGTTCTTCTTAAGTGAAATTTGAGGGACAATGGTTTTCTTGGTGTAGAAGTCTATTATAGCAACAAGCTTACCGATTTATTTGTATGACTAAAAATGCTTATTAAACATAGAATAAATCTGTAATGGATGTATACGTTTTTTATTTTTATTATTTCCATTTTTAATATTTTATCTGGATTTATTATTTAATAATTAACAACAATTTAAAGTTGTAAATATATTTTTTATCTTATTGTCTGCAAAATGTAAATGTGGATTTTTTTTTTTTTTTTTGGTTTTAATCGTAGATTTATTTTATTCTATTTTATTTATTTAAGGTAAAAGCACCAGTAGTGGACACTTTAAGGACATTTTTTGGCTATTTTTTATGTAATTTTCGAAATTTTAGAGACTCAAAAATTAATTTATGTTTCACACTTTATTAACTCTTTTATTACATGATTGTATTGCGAAAATTGCTAATTGCAGCATTTATATACGCAAAAAAAAAAAAAAAAAAAAAATTCCGAGAGCTTAAAATGAGCCAGTAGTGGACACACTAAAACCCAGTAGTAGACCCTTTTTTGTTCCAGTAGTGGACCTCTTTGAATTTTTGCCTTAAAATTAAGGTGACCTAACGAAACGTCCTCATTTTGTGGGTACAGTCCCCACTTTTTGTAGTTTTTTTTCCCTTTTCTTCGCATAAACTTTTTTCCTAAGTAAAACTTTTGTCGCAATATATAATTTAAAATTGATGATAATGCACTTTTTTAAGTACTGTTTTTGTCCCCATTTTTTATTTTGAAATTGGAAACACCGTGCTAATTTGTCCCCACTTTTCTCTTTAGAAAATTTGGTCGCCTTTGTAATTGGACATTTATTATTTAAGATCGTAAAGGGATCACAATTCCTGAATCTATGGGTGAAAATATCTTTAGAATGCCCATAATTCAAATCTCTGAAATTTAGAGACATTGAGGTTGAGGTTAAGTGGGTTTGACGTCGCACTAAAGGTACGTAGTTGGCTATTGGCGATGATTTTTAATAGTTTTACACGTTATTGTCCAGGTTTATGAAGCATAAGTTAAAACAGGGAAAATGTATTGATCAAAAACTTTTCTTTTCAAACAAATTGGGAAGTAGCTAGCGCTATTTCTTCCGAATGCTCTCCATGCAAGCAATTATATAATTAGTTTATAATATATATATATATATATATATATATATATATATATATATATATATATATATATATATATATATGTATTATTTGAATAATTTAGTACCATTGTAACACTCAGCAGACAAAAGATAGATGAAGATACCAACATAAAATTAAATTTTAATTGAGATTTATTTCGAATAAAAATTTGTCACGGTATTAACTTAATTTGAGTATCAATGATTAGTAAAAACATGTTAAAGTACTTACGCAGAAGAGAAATGACACTAACATAACACATAAGCCTAACGATGAGATAACTTGCAAAAAACTATGAATTATTAGTAACAGTCAACATTTTAGAGAAAAGAGAAAGTGTATAATTACTAAAGAGTTCCGTTAAAAGGAAAAAAAAAGAGGAATTCATGAATTGAAAATTGGAATTTTAAATGCTGAAAAATAGAAATGTTCACTCATCAGGAAACTTGCATTTTTATCAGTATATGCAAGATTTCAGAAAACTGTATAGCTAATTCCAGCAAATATACAGCTCAAGTCTCTATCTTACAACAAAACAAAATAAAAAAGGAAATACGCGCGTGTGTGTGTATAAAGAATCACTTAATTTCAATACAAAATTTATTTTTGATTCTATGTATTTCACACAGCAAAATTTTTAATATTAATTATTAACAATACTATGTAACATTTATGGGTTTAATAAGCTAATTAAGCTTTAAAATAGGGGTTATGGTAATTGGTTGTAACACAAGTTTAAATAAACATCACCGTAGTTGTATTTTTGAAAAAAAAAGTAAGGCTATTAATGAAGGTGTTTAAGATAATAGTTAAACAATTGAAATATGATTATACTTTAAATTGTATTTACTTGAAATTGATTTTAATGAGTGTCTTTAAATAATATAAAACGTTGCCTAACACAATTGTTTATAGCTTTAAAACTACTCAATTGGTAATTGTCTCAAATCCCATTTTAAACCAAATACCGATTTCTCTACCTTATAATCATATAACTATGTTATATGATTATAAGGTCATATAATATACTATGTTAACTAATGAAATATGTCATGGTTTTCTCGTTTATTTTAATTTTTTCTTGCTTAATATTTTTTTCTCTTTTTGCAGTAATTATTATTTTAAAAATAGACAGACTGTTGGAGAAAGCATTCCGCAATCTTTGTTTCCACGAGAGGAAAAATTTAAATTATTATTTAGAATCAATATAATTTAGTTTTAAGGCGTGGCGGCTTGGAAACGAAACGGACTGAATTTCTAACTTTTACATACACGTGTTTATAGATATTAGCGTTGGATTTCTAAAGATGTCTCTCATAGTACTAATAGTTAAACTCTGAAAGTATAAGTATGCATTTAATGAAAAATGACTGAAATTATGAGGTATAATTTTAAGGGGGAAAAAGAGAAAGAATAAGCATTTCAGATTTGTATAAACATGGAATATTTTAAAGTGCGTTCAACGTTGCAGTTCCAATTACTCTTCACGAACTCTTTTAAAGGCTTTGTTTAAAAACTTTTCACAAACAAAATTCTTGATTTATCTTTTTTTTTTTTTTTTTTTTTTTTGGGGGGGGGGGGGGATAAGGGAGACGATAATTAAAAATAATAGTTCAAAATTCTTTTAAAAGAAATGATTAAAAAAAAAAAATACAGTCTTAAGAATGTAAACTAATAACACAGGTGACTGCCCAGGAAGTTAAAAATGGGGGAAACGCTTACATTTAAATTAATTTTTTTTTAAATAAAATTTTTAAATAAAAATGCAGCATTATTTAAAATGGAACAATATTATTTAGAAACCGTTGAAACTTGAGATATTATGACTTCTGTTGTTAAACCCAAATTTAAATAATAAAATTAATAATAATAATAACATACAAAAAGAAATATTTTTTTCTGGATGATTTTTCTAAAATTCGTGTTAGAATTGCGGTATCAAATAATATATATATAAATTTTTCCTGCACACACACACACACACACACACATATATATATAGTCTGATTTCTTGTCTATGAGAATATCATTTTTCCCATTTAATTTTGATTTGTCACACAACATGGGGTTGTACAAAATCATTTTTTAGTACTAAGCAAGAGTAGAAATTTACAATTGTATTTCTGCACTAAAACTGTCTAGAAAACGAGGACAAAAATCTTGGGTACATTCAAAAGGTATATATGTTACAGCTCATTAGACTTTTTTTCACAGATTTACGGACCAGGTGTGAATAGTTTGAACTTTTACCAATGCAAAGTTTACTCAAAGTATAGACGAAAATCAATGCTATAACTTTTTATCTGGGATGCGATTAAAAAAACATATGGTACATTACTTTCTTAAAAGTATTTTTTATAATGCACAGTTTTGACACTTTTTGTGCATTATCTTTGGTGCAGTACAATGGTTAGTGAAACATTGTCCATTACCGATCATAACGCATTGTGTGTTACAATTCAAAACTCACTTAAAATTTACAGTTTCTTGATATATTGGGTGCTTTGATACAACCAGTTGGTCCCACCACATAATCTCAAATAAGTGTAGCGTATGGTTCATAGTTCTGCAACCCAAACCCTGCCATATCGAATTTTACAATTCTCTCTGACGAGACTAAGCTATAAAATCTATGTATCCGCTCCCCATTTAACAACAGTAGTAAGTTTTTCCTCTTCGGAAGTCCGATGAAATCCAACTAAATATCTAAGAAGAAAAATTACGACCTAGAGCATATTTTCAATATAGATATTTTTTATATATCAGTGGCGTTTTCTATGGTTAAGAAAAGAAAAGGATCATAGAATTACGGCAGTTAGTCGTCGCGAAGCAGATAAAAGACGGCGTGGTAACAATTGCTTTTATCGCTTCGAGTAGCAAAAGCCGTTAGTGGGTAGCAGGTTTATTCACACTAGCGACCTCTGAATTGTTCACTGTACTATCTGGCTTTTGTACAGAAAGCGTGGAATATCGCGACACTAGGGGCCAATCGTAACGCTGGAAAGAGAATTAAAGGTAAGGGAAGGATGGCATATACAAGATTGCAGCCCCTCTCTTTCCTAGTCCCACAATATCAAGCAGAACTTACCATCGAAATATTTCGCACAATGTCGCGTGGTGCACAAAGACAGCAGCTTTAATACGGAGATGAAAATAAGATAAGAATGGAAGTGAAGAATAACTAGAATAGATCTTTTGAGAGGTTAGTAATGTACAGGAAGCAATAAAACGAGGGGTCACCGCTGAAGAAGATACGTCCCGAGAAGATGCTCTTTCTTTAATCCCCCTGAGATGTAAGACTGTAAAATATAATAATAAAAAAATGAACACTACTCACACTGCGGTTACGCAATAGTGTGAAAATGGAAAAAAGATGCTCCTGGAATGAGTTAAGGTTAGGAGAATAAACATAAAAAGCTCTCCGGAGGTATGACTTGAAAAGAAAGGCACCGTAGCAGAATAGTAATGAAAAATTCGATATCAAAAAACACTGATATCGAAAATATATGATGCCGGTAATATATCCCACTTTCTCAGTTTTCTGACAAGAAGAAGAGGTGGTAAACTCACAGTGCAGCATTTTGAGAGGTGGGGGGTGTTGGTCTAATTTGCATTTCTAAGATACAACGTAAATCATCATCTTATCGGAAAAATTTTGATAAAAAAATAATGAAAGCTTTTGAGTACTTTCGCGGTTCAGGCTGCGTAGAAAGGGATTTGTATCATCTAAGGAATTGCGAACAATGAAATTTACCAGATTCTGGGCGTGTCGTTGTCGTCTTCTGACCACACAAAAGGTAGGGTTTAGGCATCGTCTTTTGCAGAGAATCTTTTGAAACAGGCTTTACGTGGCCATGAGAATTTTTACGACGGTGTTCGATACCGTAATGATGAAAAGGGGTCGTTAAATTTATGGATCAAATATGGAAAAGAGTTTAAATTGCGTTTTTGGAAGTCATCTTCTCTAAAGTTAGGTATTCATGGTGCTTACGGAACAGATTAACATGAAGGTTATTTGAACAGCAGTTTGTGGATTACTAACATTAAATTTGCGGAGAATACATCATACGGCCTGATTTACATTTAATAAATAGCGGTACTTGGTGACGTACAAAGCCAAATATTTAAATACAGTGTATCGAAGAGCATCTGCAATAAATACCTAACGAAATAAAAAGTGATTTATGTGGGAGGTTGAAGCACTTTCGGTTCAGTAATAACTTTTCCCATGAATACCACACGTTTATAATCATGAAGACTACACTTTATTGCTATTATTATTTTTAACTTTATCTGAATGTTTGAAGTTTTTATAACTTGTTAATATATCTATTTATTTCTTAAAAAATATATTTGAGGTTCTATTATCTTTCTTTTCTTTTATTTGTAAAAGCTGGCTTATTTTAAAAACTGCCATGATGATTGTCAAACTAAAATATATTATCTCCATATGAAAGTAATTAAAAAGAGGTTTTCTTTTCTAAAATAATTTCTTTTTATTGGTGTTAAGCATTGATCGAATGCATGTTTATATAAACACAGTTGTGAGCTTTACATTTTATGTTTTAAAAATAGAAGTAACTGGAAATTATTTCTCTCTCTAGATTCAAACATAGTGACAAAAAATATGTAATAAACATCTTATACTGATTATATCTTTAAAAATCTTATAAAAGTTGTACTGATACCAACGGACTGGAAATAATGACTACATACTATAGTATTAAATATACTAAATGGCATTTACAAAAATTATTCCTTAAAAATCCTCTTCATGTTTAAATTCGTACAAACATTAAAATATTTAATAGTAACATCCAATCTTTACGCAAAGTTTTTAATCTATGGATAAAAGTTTTTTCTAGATACCAAATTTAAAAGTGTTTATCAAAAGGTTTTAGAAAATAAATTATTGAAACTTAACTCTCATTTTTGCCAATTATCTTCAATATTTTATGAGATGATAACAAGTTCTTAACCTCTCTTTCTTTTCTTTTCTTTCTTTCTTTCTTTTTTTTTTTTTTTTTTTTTATGAATGTGAATGCTTTAAAGAAAAAAAAAGTTTTTTTCAAAGATATTTCTGTAATCTTTATATTTGCACAGTATGATTGGTCATATAAAACTGATAATGTTCGAAAAAAATAGAAATAAAAATATTTAATTATTTAAATTTTTTTAGTTATAGACTTATATATAATTCTTGTTCGTTTAGGAAAAATTAATTTTAATCAGAGAAGTTTATATACTACAATAATATTCTCATAAGAGTCATATTGAAAAATTCTGTATCATAATTTCTCCTTATAAATTCTGAATTTTAATTTTAATAGAACCTCTGAAAAGCCTTTCTAGTAAAATAATTAAACCCTTTAAAATTAATTCAAAAGAAGCCATAAAGCCATAGAAATTTATAGTTATGATAGTTGAACTGTATATTAGAATTCATCATCGAGCTGGGCTTTCAACATATGGGGGCTTTTGTTGAAAAGTATTAATGTTAGCGACAATTTTAAGATGAAGATAGCCCCAACAGAAAAATTCTAATTCATTAAATAAAATTCAACTTTTTTGAAAATCATTCTGACTAATTTACTTTGTCTGTTACTTTTTAATAAAGCTTGTGTGAGGAAGCGTTCACTTTTTGAAATTTTATTTTATTTCATATAATAATTAGTTTTCAATTTCGGAAAAGATTGTATTTCGATACATTAACCCGTTAGTAGTCGCTATCGACAGCGCCACCTATTACAGATTGCGAAATTTTTATTTAACTGTCACCAATAATTTTAAGAAGTGATGTGATCGACGTTAAATTGATTTTAATCGCGTTTTATGTTTGTCAAATGCCACTTCTAAAAATTTTTGGTGGCTATTGAATAAAAAAATCTGGAAAAACTGAAGTATGGGCGGCAAATCGACCAACTAGCGACTACTAACGGGTTAAGAAAATTAGAATATCTGAGTTATTTTTCATAAATGCAGGTTTTATAGACGTTTAACCATTTCAATCCCCGTTATGCAAATTGGAATCATAAGAATTAAGATTTTTTTCTTTCCATCTAAAACTTTCACTGATTCCAAATGAATATGAATTATTATAAACTATGTGCATTTTCTTACCGAAAACAAAATATATTTTAGATGGTTACATTATCCCTGTTGATGAGTATAAAAGGAAATTTTATTTTATTTTAATTTATTTTTCATTTTTTTTATAAAGATGTCGAAATTACTTTCCTTTAGTGGGCAATTTAAGTGAATTAACTGTTTCAAATATTTATTTATTTATTTTTTAATGTTTATAATTTTGTATTTTAATTAATTTTAACAAGTAGTTCTTTCAAAATTTTGATATTTTCCTTTATTGAAAATTATGATTTTAAAAAACATCAATATTTATATTAAATACAAATAAACATCTCTTAGTTGCTTTGTTAACTATATTAATTTATTATACTTATTACACGCACACACATATATATGTATATATATATATATATATATATATATGAGGCATAGTTATGATTTATTGTTTTTTGATGAAAAAAATTGGGAGTGAAAGGGTTAACCCTTTGCAATCGAGGTCTTTATCGCTCCGGCGAACAGGCAGCACGGGGTGATTTTTCTCTTATATACCGAATGACTTTTCATTAACATAAATGATTTCACACACAATTTAATTCTTAAAACTTTTTATTTAACCATTTTATGTAACTTTATACTTCAAAGAAGGACGTTTGTTAAACATATTAAACATTACCACATCAAATCAAGTGGTTATCGAGAGTCACCTCTCGAGTGCAAAGGGTTAATGTATAAACAAAAATTCTCAAGAGATATCATAATTGAAACAGAAATTATTTTTTCCCATAAATCTAAAATTTAATACATGCATCACTGCATTAATTTCCTGCTTTATAATTAAGAATAATAATAATAATGATAATAAAAGTTAATTTTACAAAAATAAAAATTTATTCAAGATATTGGTGTTATTTTTTGATACAGTGTATGAGAAACTGGTAATGTTTTAACATTTTAGATGACTTTTACAGTTTTTTATTATGATTCATTGCTAAATATGATTCATGGTTTAGTATTGTCTTATTAATTAACAACATTGTGCTTCTAACATTACAATTATATATATATATACCTTAAAATGCTTGATAAATTATACGTACCATATTTTACATTGCATGAAACTGCCGATGTAGATGAAAACTAAAATTCAAACAAAAATGTAAAACATTGGCAGTTCCATTTCATCCGTAATGGGTTGATGAAGTTCCACCGGAGACTGTAAAACTGTTTTTCCTTTAAAATAGTTCAAGAAAGGGAAAAACAAGTTATGCTGTGTTATTCCTTCCACGTTTCTATACTGGAAGAAAAAAAAACAGGAAAGTAGGATTTAATGTTTGACTCTCACAATTTTTAGAGTAAAAGAAACTGCTATTTAAATTATTTTTTTATTAGAATTTATACAACCTCTACCTTAATTCAATAAAAAAAAAAACTCAAGACTTTGCAGTAACTTTTGCACAGTTTTATATTTATTTATTACTAAAAAATTAAAAGCTGCTTAAAACATCAGTTAATTTATTTTCAAAAAGCATGAATACACAACTTATAATGCAATTTTCAGTTGCTCAAGTTTGAAGTTTGTTTATTAAAGTTTAGGGAAATTTATTTATTAAAGCTTATTATTTTTTTCATTGTCTTCATTTAAACTTATTTAACATATTCAGTGCAGTTAAGCGTTGAAAATTATTTATAAAATTAATATACGTTGAAGAGTGACATTTAAAATTGCTAACAATGGTCATTTTTGATTTGAAAATGTAATTTTTAAATTTATAATATCACTTTGACTTTTTAGCATGCAAACCGATATATCCATACTAGATCTCCTCAATCCTATTGACTTTAAAGCTTAAATATACAGTTTTGAACATCTGTACAGCTGTTCTTTTAAATATACGTAATTTTGGCAATAGTTCGCGCCACTGTAAAATTATGGTACTTTTGTGAGCACAGATTGTTAGGTACGATCGTAAGCATAATTTGCTGATTAGTTTTGATTTAAAAATAAGAAAAATGTACGCACATGTATATTTTTAAATACAGTAATTTAAACAGTTTGTTTATGACAAGTGATTTATTTAAATTCTATTATCTGTCTTCGAATGTTAAGTAAATTCACAGCTTTGGAGATATACAATCGTTAAATATTTGTTAATAAAACGACACATATATGAAGAAGAATTTTTTTAGCATTTTTTTTAAGAGACTTAGGTGCATAAGAAATTACACTGTAAATACAAATGTCTGAAATTCAGACACAAATGTGTCTAAAATGGGGTGTTCAATTTTAAGATGCTAAAAGTGTCTTATTTATTTGAGACACTTGAAGTATCTTAAAAGAAACACCGTTTCACACACTTGAAGTGTCTGAAATTCCGCCATCTTTGATCCTGTCTACAATTAATATTTTTCATAAATAAATAAATAAAAAGTTGTGTGTTATAATATTCATCTGTGAAAAATACATTGTAGTACCTTCTAGAGGATTAAAAAAAAGCATTAATATTTTTAACAAAAAAAAAAAAAAAAAAAAATCCTATTGCGCGTGCCGGGAATCGAACCGACAACAAACGGACTGAAATGCGAGCGCCTCTCCAATTAAGCCACCGGGACACACGCTTCAAGTTGCTTATATAATAAAATATATTCTAGTATCCGTAAAACAAATCGAAGTTTTGTGTCTTTGCAATAAAACTATCCATAATAACTAAAGCTTAATACATATTATTATATTATCTTAAATTTTATGTATAGAGGTTTAGAGTTTTTTGCAAAATGCGCAATAAATACAGGATGAAAAAGTAGTAAACTATGGATTTCGCACGATTTTTTTAAAACTGGTATTTACAAGAAAACAGTCTACGTACATGAAAACCAAAAACATTGTTCTTTTACATTTTGAAGTGTATGGAAACATCGCAAAAGAAAAAAAAAATTAAAACGGGGGAAAAAAATCAAATATGCACAAATTGTTTAAGATTGTTTAGTTACAAATTCTCTTTCTTAGCTACAAGTTACATGCTTCGTTTATCTTAATATTTTCTGTTTTATTACATGTGAGAACTTTAAATAAAAACTAACTTTGTTTTTTAATTTTTAACCGAATAAGTTTCGCGTCTAAGTATTTTAAATAAGTTAACTACTTATATTATATAAGATGATATTAAATTTATTTGTTAAAAAAATGTTAAAACAGGATATGCATGCTACTTAAAGTAGGTTCCATATAGGAAATTTGTTTAGTAATACAAATGTCTGAATTTCTTAGTGTCTGAAATTTGAAATGTCTGAATTTCTAAGTGCCTAAATTGTAAAATGTCTGAATTTCTATGTGTCTAAACTTTAATATGTTTTAATTTCAGACATTTGAACCTTATTCAGACACTTATCTCAGCTTATTTATAAAAAGGCATTTATGTGTCTTAATATAAGACAGCACATGCGTCTGAAATTTTGCATGCGTAAGTGTTTCAGATATTTATGTGTCTGAATTGGTAATTCAGACACATTTCTGTCTGAATTCAAGACGCTTCTATTTACAGTGTACTTAAGAAATATTGATATTTCAAGAAAAAATGTGCGAACTTAAGGGAACAAAGATGGTGAAAATTTTCAAATCGTTTCAATTAAAAATATCTAGATAGTTAATATAAAATGTACAAAGGTATAAAATACTTTTAAAACAATATTTTTCTACAGTTCCTCAAACATTATTTAAAAGCTTTTAAAAGGTTTTAAACTTTAAATCTGTTTTTCTTGGATCCCACATTTTTGGAATAATTAGATACTTATAATTTTCCTTGCGAATTTGTTTTCCTCCAATCATTTTAAAAAAAATGCATGCGTGTTAATCAGTATATCGGTCACAAAACTGGGCATTCATTTTGAAATCAAGAAATTACATTTACAACGAACTTTCAAATTTAGTTGATTGACAAAAATTTATGAAGATTTAATTTTTTTTTTTTAACTGATGGTGTATTTGAGATATAAAAAATGAATGCACAGTTCAGCTACCTACAAAAACACATAGTTGAAAAAAAAAAAAAAAAGTAGAGATTTAAAACAATTTTGGATTCGTATGGAGAATTTTGAAAGTGGGTATTATTTTATATTATTATTATTTTTCATAAAAGGGGTCTTTCTATCTCTAAAATTATTTTTTATTCTTTGAAACATGCTATATGCATTTTTATTTTTATTTATTTATTTATTTATTTTTTTTCGCAACCGGAAATTTTTAACAGAAATTTTTAATTTATTTTCTAGCAGTTTTCTGCGATTAAACTTGATGATTTTTTTTTTTTTTTTTTTTTTTTTTTTTTATAAAGAAATACTGGTGTTAAGAAACCGTATAAGTTGGCACCTATGTATATGCATAAAAAAAAAAAATAGATTTTATGGAAATACACGATTTAAGAAGCTATAGAATGTAAAACAAAAATATTTAATTTCAACGTCCCTTGTTTTCTTAATGGTTAAATTAAAAATAATAATCAACATGACAATTCATATTAATGATTGTTAGCAGGGCAGGGGTGCAAGAATTTCAGCACCAAAATAAAAATAAAACACTCTCACCAGCACTCGTTATGAATAATATCTATTATGCTGAATCACAATAAATTAAAGCACAAATATGATACAAACTATTGATAAAAATACGCTGGTGTAAGTTTTCCGTCCTGAGACGGAAACTCTTGCACCCCTGATTGTACTGCTTGTTCCTGGCCCAACATTCTTGCCTTTCGCCATAACGGAGAGCTTTGATCACAAACTATTTTATATTGTATAAGAAGATTTTAAATATCTCATTATTTTAAGTAAAATACTCTTATACGAAGGAAGAGTCTTGAAAGCATTGCAAGGAAATAAGATAAACTGCAAAGAAATTAGAGAAAGTTTAAAAGAAGCATAGTTTCCTACGTTTTTTAACATCATTTTTTCTTCGCAAAAATTTCTACGTTATTTAATACTGAAAAATAGCTCCAAAAATTTATTAAACGTTTCTTTAAAAAATTACAGGTGACAAAAAAAAAAAAAAAAAAAAAAAAAGCATAATATTTGGCTATGATAGGAGAAAGAAAGTGAAAAGTGAGAGCTGAACCATCTTGGTTCGAAAGCCCAAATTAAATCTACAACTTTACAAATCCGAGATACAAAGATTTTTTTTTCAATAAAATACCGAGATATAGTTTTTGTGTGTGTGTGTTTTTTGTGTTTTATTTTTTGAGTTTTATTTATTTTTTATTTTTATTTTTTTTAATTGAAGATGAATGAGAATCAGATAAAATTACTTGTATTTTACGTTTTAGTTTTATAACAGATCCCTTTCTGACTGGAAAGGTAGCAGTGCTTAATTTACCCGAAATCTCAGTGAATTAAATAATTACAGTTTCAAGGGCGAAAAGTTATTAAGCCCATATTTAATAAATACCATCTGTCCATGATTGACACTATTTCCTAAAGAAGTTCCATTTAAACCATGTTTTCATGGGAGTAGAGCTTACTTTGTTTTATTTATTTTATTTTCTATTTTCTATTTTTATTATTTTAGGGGGGATGCACTGCATTTGGATTATACATAGGGCAGTTATAATTAAATATCCGTTATAAACACCATTCTGCAGATAAAACAACCGAGCAGATTGCCCCCAAATTTGGTATGCGGGCAATTCATGAGATGCGCCCGAGATCTCCGACCAAATTATAAATCTTTACAGAATACAAAAAAATATTATTCTTTAATATCTTATCCAAAGCCTCAGTTAAAACAGCAGACAAAATTACTGAAATTTCCAAAAGACTTTGAAATGATTTAAGAAAATATCCGCTCACTCATTAAATTCTAAGAAAACGTTAAAATATTAAATGTGAAGAAAGTAGTTTTAATAGTGAGTATAAAACAAATTTTAAAATAAATGAGTAGATAAATAAAAAATAAAGATAAAATAATAGTTCATTAAAATAAAACAAAAATTTCAATTTTACCCATTTTAAAATAATTACTTAATTTTATGATCTTAGTAAATAATTCATAGAATATGAAGTGTGTTAAAAAACCTAACTGAAAGAAGAAAAAAAATTCTTAAAACTTTGATGCATGAATACACCCATTAATTTATTTTTTAATGTATGTATTCCTGTAGTACTTATTATATCATATTATATTATTTATTTATTGCCGATGCTGTATTCGGATTATATTTCTATTTTAAAAGGGTTTAAAATAGACTTATACACCGATATATACATCGAATTTTTTTTTTTTTTACACTATATGAACTGTTTTATGGCTAAGTTCAATAGTTTATAATGCGTTTCAGTGTCTGATGTTAAAAAATTGTAGAATTAAAAAAAAAAAAATATTAAAAAAATAATAATATTATTATTCAAAGGTAGTTTTGGATAACTTCTGACTGAAAAATTGTTTTATTGAAAAGCAAATTTAATTTCACATTTAACTTTTTTAATCAAGACACAAATTATTCAGAATATGCTGCATAACAGTATATATCAATATTACTAGTATATCATTTTTTTTATATTATTAAACATCCGAAAATATTCTATTAAAGCAAACGGAAAATCATATAAGCGAGTATGATCGAAAACTAAAAGTTACGTATATGTACTATTATTGAAATATGCATGGCAGCAATAGTTTTCAACTTTTCATCCACAATCTCATTCTTGTAAAAGGTGTTTTTACATTTCAAATGCTTAGGGATGAAGTAACAGAAAATTTTTTGCACTACGAAAGCTTAGTGTATTCTTGCATTTTTAAAGTTTTATTGACAGTACTACAGTCATAAAGATAAAATTTATCTTTTTAATACTTTCCAACAAAGATGAAAAGTGGTTGTGAATTCGGTTTGTCTGTCTGTCCGCGCTCTAACTCTCGTAAATATTAATGAAATTTCTTGAAACTGAAACATATTATTCAAGTTTACTATCGAATGTTTCTTACTAAAAACGGAATAAATACTACCACTGCTTTGTGTACAGGGGTTACCCGAAAATTTTTCCAAAGCATTGCGTTCTATGAGAGGTATTTATATGAACAGTTTCTTAATACCTTTGCTTTACACAGGGCCTAATGAAATTAAAATATGTTATTTAAATTCCCTATCGGATGTTTCCTATTGAGTAAATACCATCAATGGTTTGTGTAGAGAGACATCCGAAAGTATTCCAAAGGACTGCGTTCTACGAGAGGTATTTCTATAAAGCATATTTTAATAACTTTACTTTGCACAAATCGTAATGAAATTGAGATATATTATTCATATGCACAAAAGAATGTTTTCTATAGAACATAGTATGATTAACATTAAGATTTACAGGACCACACAAAAATACTCAGTTACATTAAGGGCTATTATTGAAAATTTGTTGGAATTGCATTTTTGTTTACTGTAAGTGTTTTAAACACTTTCTAACAACTTTTAAGAGTGAATATGATTTGAATTAGTGTATGTACCTGTCTAACTCTCCGTCTGGCCGCCTCTAGACACAGAAACTCAAAAAATGCTAATGCATTGCGTTTCAGGAGAGCCATTTTTATAAGTCACATATATTTAACATTCTATTGCAAAAATCATAATGAAATATAAATTTATTGTTAATATGCTAAAATAATGTTTTTTATGGAATGTGATACGCTTGGCCTTCAGATATTTAAAGGGCTACACTAAAATATTCAGATGCATTAAGGGCTGCAATTGGGAATTGCTTGAATTACATTTTCATTTGTGTTAAGTATTTTTAACACTTTCCAACATATTTAAGAGTGATTATGAATTTAATTAGTCTATCTGTCTACCTTTCTGTCATTCTGTCTGTCCGTTGTGCGATAATGTAGGCAAAGAACACTAAAAGTAAAGCGATACAACGAGTACGTACAGTTGGAAAGTGTTAATGCTTACAGCATGATTTTGTGTTCTTCTGTCTTTTTTTCCTCAGTGGTCTATTAGGAGGAAATTACATATTCATTTCCTAGTGCCTACTTTACAAAAAATAAATAAAAATTCTTGAATCATATAAATTTAGATCGGAACGTCAATTATAGAAAATAAATGTAGTTAAGTGTATTCTAAAATTATAGAATATGTCGATTTTCATTTCTTTTACAGCAAAATGTATTTTTAATATCATGAGTGTTCTATTTTCCATACTGATAAGGAAAATGCGACATGTATTTTATTACTAAAAAGATATTTAGAATTATATGTATATATATATATATATATATATATATATATATTATATACAGAAAAAAGAGAAAGAAAGAAAGAAAAAGAAAATGATTCCTAGTCTTAAATATATAGTAAAAGAGTTTTTAAATTATTCCGATATCTGCAATTTTTATTTATTTATTTATTTATTTGTCTCTTTTATTAACGACAAATCAGATCATTATCTTCCGGTTCGACATTTTGAGAGGAAAAAAGCAAAATTATTTCTCCAAAAATGTAACTTTTTTTTCTTTTTTGAACTATCGTCATGCTTTACACCACAGTTTAAAAAACCTAACTCTTCTTGCTTTTGACCCTTTTAACACGTCGTAGAGTCCTGCGCGGGTCGGGTTTTACCCGACCCGAACCCGAATTTTAAATCAACCTGAAACCCGACCCGAAACCGACAAAAAAATTTTCATCAACACGAAACCCAACCCGAACCCGACAAAAAAATTTTCATCAACCCGAAAACCGACCCGAACCCGCAACAGAGAATTTTTTGTGACCTGAGCCCGACCCGAAACCCGACTTATCTAACCCGAACCCGACCCGAAACTCGAAAAATAAATCAACATTACTTATTAATCTAAAAATCATGCAAAACAAGGTAAAAGGATATAACATGATATAAAATAAAGTAAATTTTCATTGTCACACAGTAGGTAAATTATTAAAAAAAAACTAGTATGTAGGCCACCACAAGACATTCTTCTATATTTTTCTGTCAAATTCACTAAGTGCGAATAATTTATTAAAACTATTATTAAAATGTTTAACGTGATGAATACAAATAATTTTCATCTTAGGGAAATCTAACACTAAATATCCAAACAGAGACAGTTTTATCGTCTATAAATAACTTCTTAAACAATGCGTTTTTATAATGGTTATCTGACATATCATGGTTCGTACAGTTATATGGCATAGAAGTAAAGATATAGCATATATCCATCCTGTTATTCATGAAATTTGCAGTATAAAAATGCCACCTATTGGCAGACAAGCATTCAGACTGAGTCAGCATAATGTCTCATAATCTCACCTTCTCACATATTAAGCTTTGTTTGATGATACACAACAGAACATGAGATATAGCTTTCCTTGTAATTGTGGAAATCGCTGTGTAGCAGCGCCACCTGTTGAGCGGTTTACACCAAAATTTGACAGGAGCTAATATATATTAAAGGCACCTACATACAAATTTATATGAAATTCTGTGCAGTAGTTCTTGAGATATAGACTTTCCTTAAATTGCGGAAATTGCTGTGTAGCAGCGCCACCTGTTGGCTAATAGGCATTCAATTTGAATCAGCGTAATAATCTCATATTGGTCTTCTCACATATCAGGTTTTGTTGGATTATACGCAATGAAACCTAACATACAGTCTAGACACCTGAAAACTTGTAAATCAATCGAAAACCGGAAGTCGAAATTTTTTACGAATCCAATATTTTCCTTGATTGAATATAGAAGAAAGTAAAAAAGAAAAAAATGTAATTACTGATTGTATTGAGTTAAAAAAAAAAAAATGTTTAATAATAATGTTTGAACATTTATGTGAGTTGTGAACATCAAGATTGTGAATTTCAAGATGGGAGGTGTCGGGTTCGATCCCAGGTCGCGCTCATCGACTTAGCCGTTCGGAGTTTTCCGTGGTTTCCTTCGAAACACGCGTAAATACGGGCTAGGACCCCTTAGAAAGACTCAAACGGAGGGCATTCCTCCTATAGGTCTAGGACACATCTGGAGTCAATCGGCCTTAAATCCTCCAACCAAACAACCAACCGATACATGTCTAGTATGTGCAGAATGCTTAAATTAGTTACATAATTGTAAACATGCCTATAAATTTATGTTTATAATTGTAAAAAATATTTTGAAAGGTGTTCTCAAGTCGACCAGACTTGTTGAAAACCAAACCCGACCCGAACCCGAACCCAATCCCGACCCGCAAGAAAATAATTCAGTCAACCCGACCCGCACGAAAAAAAAGATCAGTCAACCCGACCCGCAAGAGAAAAAATTCTGTCAACTCGACCCGATGCAGGACTCTAACAGGTCGTTTAAGCGAAACCAGAGATAGCTGTGCTTCGTTTCGTAGCCTGTCATCACTTTCAGTTGAGATTCAGATGCAGGCATCCTAACTTAGAGAGAAGTTTCGGGTTCTATCAGGTTGTAACATATGAAATGTCCAATTTTCATGGTCTACTTAAAGAAAGAATATACACTCCTTCTCATATTTATAAGGACACTTTATATTTTGAAATAACTAATGTAAAAATAATTGTGAACAAGATTATACTAAGTGCACTTAACATATCTAGTATTCTACAAACCAAAACTGCTATAATTTTTTAATGTGAAACAAAATTAATAAAAAATAATGCAAAATATATTTTTTTCCACGTTTTTAGATGTTCATAATTATAGGGACAATCAAGATTTTTTCGTTTTATTTAACTTACTAGCGGATTAATTACAGTTGACATGCGAATTCGTTAACTACTGGGATAGATTAATTCATATATAAGCCTTTAATTTTTCTTGGACGGACATTACTGATAATTCCTCGAAAAAAAAGAACGTTCATGTCGTGAAGTATGATAAAAGTGTTTTTTAAGTGGAAGGATAATTTCAATCCGCCGAATTTCTAATGAAATTTGAAGATCTAAAATTTCTGAAGGAAATGCCATCAAACGTTGAACTGCTGGTTCGATAGGAGAGAGATCTGATGCAAAATCAGAGTTCTTTTATAGAGATCGAAGACTCATAATTCCTCTTACTGTTCTACTCATAATGACTGCTGCTGAATTTGCTTGTAATTTTTAACGAAAGGTTAGGGTCCACATTTATGCATGTTTAAAATAATTAATAATATGTTAAAATGAATAAAAAACCTGCAATAATCAATCAGCATTTAATGGGGGAAAGAACGTCTGTGTTAAAGTTGAATAAAGACAATATTAAATGGTAAAATTTTGCATTTTCGGATGAAAAATGTTTTATTATTGATTAACCAAATGGATTTAACAGTTAATGGCACGATCTGAAGATAGCGAAAGACAGATAAGATTTTTTAAAGGCAGATATGAATCGGGCATTTTAAAGGTGGATCTATGGCGCTCTGGTGAGCTGCTTCTACTGAAGGCAGAATGAATTTAGTAATTTTTTCTATTATTATGAACATCAAGAGAAAATTCGCAAATTTGAAACGTGGAATTATCAGATTTTTGTTAGATTTTTGGGGGTAATAATATTTTTTTCAACAAGACTTACATTTTTGCTCTACTTTTAGAGCAATAGGGAATAGTTTGAAGAAAGAAACTTCCGTATTATTGCCTTTCCCATGGCCTAAAAGTTGAAAAAAACCTTATTTATGATATTAGAAAAGTTCATGCAAGTGGAAAGCAATTTTAAATAGTTTAAATGTATTAAGAATATCCTATATGCTATATGAAATGGTATTGAAACTGAATATAAAAAAATGTATATATATATATGTACCAGAGAGAATGTCTGACTGCTTAACCCTAAAAAGAGACCCCATAAAATATTAATTTAAAGAATAACTGAAAAAAAATTACTAAAATTCGAGCTGTCCTTATAATTGTAAACACCTGAAAAATCATCTTTTTACCATATTTAAAGTTTTTTAAGATAGAAAAACGATAAAACTTTTTAAATATAGTCTATTAATGAAATTCAAATTAATAAAAAATATATTTGTTTAAATAATAGTGTTCAGTGCTTAGTTAATATAGAAAAACGAGTGTTCTTATAATCATGAGAAGGAGTGTAGTTTTACAGAATAAACTTTATTAATCAAAATAGGAACCATTAGCTTCAATACACTTTTTCCAATGAGAAACAAGTTTTTTTTTTTTTTATGCCGGTATCATAAAATGTACACTCCTTCTCATATTTATAAGGACACTTTATATTTTGAAATAACTAATGTAAAAATAATTATGAACAAGATTATACTAAGAGCACTTAATATATCTAGTATTCTAAAAACCATAATTGCTATAATTTTTTTAATATGAAACAAAATTAATAAAAAATAATGCAAAATGTGTTTTTCTCCACGTTTTTAGATGTTCATAATTATAGGGACATTCCAGATTTTTTCGTTTTATTTAACTTACTAGCGGATAAATTACAGTTGACATGTGAATTTGTTAACTACTGGGCTAGATTAATTCATATATAAGCTTTCAATTTTTTTTGGACGGACATTAATGATAATTCTTCGAAAAAAAGAACGTTCAAGTAGTGAAATATGATAAATGTGTTTTTTAAGTGGAAGGATAATTTCAATCCGCCGAATTTCTAATGAAATTCGAAGGTCTAAAATTGCTGAAAGAAATGTGATCAAACGTTGAACTGTTGGTTCGATAGGAGAGAGATCTGATGCAAAATCAGAGTTGTTTTACAGAGATCGAAGACTCATAATTCCTCTTACTGTTCTACTCATAATGACTGCTGCTGAATTTGCTCGTAATTTGTAACGAAAAGTTAGGGTCCACATTTATGCATGTTTAAAGTAATTAATAATATGTTAAAATGAATAAAACCTGTAATAATCAATCAGCATTTAATGGGGGAAAGAACGTCTATGTTAAAGTTGAATAAAGACAATATTAAATGGTAAAATGTTGCATTTTCGGATGAAAAACATTTTATTCTTGATTAACCAAATGGTTTTAACAGTTACTGGAGCTAGCGAAAAACAGAGCAGATTTTTTAAAGGCTGATATGAATCGGGCATTTTAAAGGTGGATCTATGGTGCTCTGGGGAGCTGCTTCTACTGAAGGCAGAATGAATTTAGTAATTTTTTCTATTATTACGAACATCAAGATAATATTCGCAAATTTTAAACGTGAAATTATCAAAATTTTTGTTAGATTTTGGGGGGTAATAATATTTTTTTCTACAAAACTTACATTTTTGCTCTACTTTTAGAGCAATAGGAAATAGTTTGAAGAAAGAAACTTCTGTATTATTGCCTTTCCCATGGCCTAAAAGTTGAAAAAACCATAACTTATGATATTAGAAAAGTGCATGCAAGTGGAAAGCAATTTTAAATAGTTTAAATGTATTAAGAATATCATATATGCTATAGAAATGGTATTGAAACTGAATATTAAAAAAAAATGTATATATATATACCAGAGAGAATGTCTGACTGTTTAACCCTAAAAAGAGACCCCATAAAATATTAATTTAAAGAATAACTGAAAGAAATTACTAAAATTCGAGCTATCCTTACAATTGTGAACACCTGAAAAATCACCTTTTTACCATATTTAAAGTTTTTTAAGATAGAAAAACGATAAAACTTTTTAAATATAGTCTATTAATGAAATTCAAATTATTTAAAAATATATTTGTTTAAATAATAGTGTTCAGTGTTTAGTTAATATAGGAAAACGGGTGTCCTTATAATTATGAGAAGGAGTGTAGTCGTCCTGGAGGCAACAAATTCATTGAATGCCGTTTCAGCATCCTTTGGATTTCTGAAGCATTTCTCCTGCAGGGAGTTATCGAGAAGTTTGAAAAGCTGAAAATCTGTAGGTGAGAGGTCAGGTGAATATGGTGGATGGTCTAAAACTTCATATTTTAACGTGTGCAGCTTCTGACGAGTGATCATTTAAACATGCGGTCTAGCGTTATCATGGAGAAGAATAGGGCCCTTCCTATTGACCAATGCCAGCTGTTTACGTGTAAGTTTCTGGTGCATTTCATCGATTTCTCTACAATATTTCTCCGCTGTGATGGTTTCGCCTGGTTTTAGAAAGCTATGGTGAATTAAACCAGCTGAGGACCACTAAACAGTCACTGTAGTTTCGGCTTTGGGAAGAGTTGTGGAGCCTTGTCAGCATCCAGCCACTGCGCTGAACGTTTACGATTGTCGTACAGAATCCATTTTTCAAGTTACAATTCGATTGAGAAAAGGATCATTTTAGTTGCGAAGAAGAAGGGCAGACGAGATTTCAAAACGTTTGCGTTTCTGATTCTCATTCAATTCATGAGGAACCCATTTATCCGTTTTTTTTTTAACTTTGCCAATCAATTTTAGATGACATGAAATGGTTGTAGGAGATAGACCTAGTTCTTCTGCATAATCTCTAACAGTATTGCCTGGATTCTTTTCAACTATTGCTTGTAAAACTTCATTGTCCACAACAGTCTCTGGTCTGCCCCGGTCTTCGTTTGTGAGACTCTCATCTCCAGTTTCGAACTTTGCATGTCGAATGGTACGTTCATTTACAGAACCGTTTCCGAATGCAGCATTAATGTTTCGGGCAGCTGCTGCAGCATTATGCTTACTTTTCCACTCATACAAAAAATAGCGCTCTAAAATCTTTAGAATTCATCCTACGATTCAAGCTATAAACTTCCCACCAAATCGCAATATTTTTATTTGAAACACATCACATGAAAAAGACAAGGTTTTAGCTTTAAAATGATACATAATTAACGACTGTATCAAAAAAGTTTATAAGGAACCAAATCTCAAAAATTTTACTGGTGAGAACCGGACATTTCATATGTTACAACCTGATACATATGTATGCCTTTTACTTTTTCAGTGAAGACATTTTAATGTCCATAAAGTGTGTATGTTTCATGGATCAACTTAATTTTTTCTTATCTGGTAAACTGACTACAGGAATTCGATGACGCACAGTTGACAATCTTCTAGATTTTTAAATACCGATAATTAGCAACAGAAATGTTCGCTTTATTTACTGACGATAATTTTGTGATTGAATAAGATGAAGAAAACTTTGCTAAATGTAGGTGTTAAGGAATCCAGAAAGTTGGCAATTCTAGCCACATTAAAGAAAGAAATCAATACATGTACTAAACAAGCATTTTCCGATTGCTAAAAAAATTCAAATTTGTCAATTAAAGGATGTATTTAAAGTATGGAAATTTGAAGTAGAATTCGTACCACTATTTGCAAAAATAAATATTTTTTTTGTTCAATTTAAAATTTATTAAGAAGAACAATTCTCTTCAAAAGTAGTGGTATGACATTTGCGCCAAATTCCCATCCGTGTTATTTATCCGTGTTATTATTCTAATAATAAAAAAAAATAAATAAAAAAAAAAAAGGTTTTGTGAAAAATAAATTTTCGTATATATTTCTAATTTAAGAAACATAACTGATTCGCATTAAAAGAGAAGAAATATTTGGGAAGAAATTTTGAAAACAAACTATTTTCTTAAAATACGCTTGTCTTTGAAAATATTTAGCATTAATATCGTATTGAAGAGAGGTGAATATGTTTTATATAATTAAAGAATTTCTTGCTTTTGAAAGAGGTGAAACACGTCTGCAAAAAAGTAATTAAAAAAAAAAAAATCATATTCAACGCATTTAACGAATATTTAATATCTTTAAAAGTTCAATGTAAAAACTATTAGTTTTTATATAATTATAACAGCTTTTCTTTTATATTATTTATTGTAGAAGGGAAAAAAAAAAAAAAAAAAAAAGCTAAAATCTTTTTAGAATATATTACTTAACTATACATGTATATAACACTAAATCAGTATTCTTTTTCTAGTATTCTTTTTTATTAAGTAAATAATATGCCCATGTATGGCGTTTATATGTGTGGAGGAGTATAATCGACAAATATAAATAATTTACTTATAGGTTATAAATTTTATCAATTTTTAATGCCCATTCTAGAGAAATTAAATAAACCAGTCTCCAAATTTTGAGGGAAAAAAAAAAGTTTTAAAGAAATAGTATACTTTAGAGAACAAAATTTATATGCATTCTTCCCTTTTTTATATTTTTGTTTATAAAATTGCATAGTATTGATTAAAGGATGCGAAAATTCTTATACAGGGACAATATATTTTTTCAAATAAAAAATGACATATTTAGTGTCATTTCAGTAATAAGAATTTTTTTAGATACTATTATTTCAGAAGGTATAATGTAATCATGTATTTGAACAGTGAAATTCTCAGTTTATTTAAAATCCTCTAAAGTAAGTATTTTGATGCTCTGTTTCTGAACATAACTTAGATTTGAGCATCATAAAATTTTTGAAAACATTTGAAAATGTCTGGGTAAATTTTTTACACATTAATATAAGAAAGTTCCATGAAGAATTTGTCGTAGAATTTTAAATATAATTTCTAATAAATTTTATTAATGGTGTGGAATATATAATTATAATTAAACAGTTCAATTTTTGATCCTGTAATTGAAGTTTTAAAATAAGTAGATAAATAGGGTTAGTTCGTTTTATAACTTATAATGTCTTCAACTATTACTGTTATGTTGTGGTCATCACACAACTTTCTTCTATATATTCCTATACTAATTCACGCAGTATAAATTATTTATTAAAATTATTTTCCAAAATGAATGTGAGCGATTTCCATCTCAGCGAAGTATAACACTGAATGTTGAAAGATAGTCAATTTTATTCTCAACCGATGAAATCTTAGAAAATGTTATATATACATGTACACACACACACACACACACACACACACACACACACACATATATATATATATATATATATATACTCATATTTAAAATCTACACACACACTGGGGGGGGGGAGGGGGAAAGGTTGTATAATCTTGAAAATATGATGAGGAAATAGCTAAAAATTCTTTTTAAAGACATGGATGTAACTCTAGCAACTGTTTTAAAGTAATGCAACCAATATTAGAGCCAGAATCATACACAAGTACTTCAGCCAAAATAACATTCTTTTTCTAATGGAAGAATCTTGTCGGTATTATGCAGTACTTTTATATAGTTAATTTTATATCCTTATGTAAACAAAAATAGGCATCTGATTTAGATGCAAACTTAATAAAACATTCAATAAAAAAAATAATAATTATGATTCTCGTTTATATTGTAAATTTAACGGTCCAAAAGGACCACCTAAACTGTAATTCAGTGGTCCTAAAATGTAAAATTTTAGACTAATATATGCAAGTGCATAATTTTTATGCATATTTTTAATGCATATCAATGCTTCTACGTGAAAATTAACTCTACTTTAATTTTATATTCGCTATTTGTTTCTGTTCCGTCCCACAAAGGCAGAAAAGTTTAATTTGAGTAATAAGTATTTAACAATTGTAGTAAAATGCTGGTGTCAAATGATGAAAGCAGGCAAACACCATATATTTAAAAAAAGAACAACAATTGTTTGAAGTCGAAATAATTAAGCACGACTCCCTTCCTCAGAAAAAAAATTAGACGCGAGTGTAGTGAAAGAAACTTCGCATTGCAGCAGACTCAAATTACTAATGCTACAAAACCTTAGAAATAATAAAACACGGAAACCAACTACTGAACTTTCAACTATGTTTACCAAACAAATAATGGAACTTGGTGTTAGAAGTTTGTTTTAAATACATGGGTTTCAATTTTTTTTTTTTAAATCGAAATTTTATATATATTGAAATTTATTTGTTATAATCTTTTTTAAACATAAATAGGAAAAAAAAAAGTTTTATAAAATTAACTTAGGTGACAAATTTCTCGTCCATGTCTTTGGTTTTTGTGATACTTATTGGTAATTAAAGAATTAATTAAACTTTATTGATTATTGATGTTTTCACGACATCTGCCGATATACCACCTTGCTGTCGTGAACCATAAAATAATAAAAAACGAGTATGTACAAAGTTTGTCTGCCGCTCTACCAGAAAATATCACAAGCAGATTTACATATCTTCTTATGTTTTCTGTACAAATAAACTTACCCTGTTACAGTTTTGAAAGATTTTTATTTTCCTTCGCACTCTATAACTTTTGTAAGTAAAATTTTAATAATCAATGTAAATATTTATTTTAAGAACTGTTAGAGTTTTAAATTTCTTTAAAAATTATTTAATAAAATTAATAGCTTCAACAATAATGAATTTATTGTATATATAGGGAATTATTTTAGTATTCGTTGTACTGAAATGTAGCCAAGCTTTTATATGACGATATAAAATATACTTTTTTTTTGTTTTTTATTCTATTTTCATTCATGGATTAAAGAAAAAACTTTGGAAGGCTAGAAAATTATCGCTTATTTAAAGAAACTTTCTTTTACATTTGAATTGAAAATAAACACTAATTGAAAGAAACACATTATCTCAACATTATTAAGAAAATAAAACTGATTCTTATCATGAATTTCGAAATATAAAACAAGCATTCTGTGATTTCAGTAAAAATGTTTCATTCAAAATACAAAACTTAAAATTTAGGGATTTAAAAATTATTCATAATACCTATATTAACAGTAAATTTAACTAATAATGTACATTTTTCTGCATTAAGCATTCACAGAAAAATATAATAACAAACAGTATAAAAAAAAGAGTAATCGATCCTCATTAAAAAGAAAAGAAATGTTTTAATAGCAATTAAAATATGTGTAAGTATATGTGTTTCAATAACATTGAAAGTACATGTAAAGTGCAAACTATGCGGCAAGATTTTACCCCTTTCAAATGTTTCGTACCTTATAAAAAAAAAAAAAAAAAAAAAAAAAAAAAAACTGGGAAAATAAACAAAATTGTATGATTTCATTGATATTTACCTTTTTCCAAATGTTATACTATAAACCACTACAATTCTGTATTCGATAATTAGCATATTTTCACCAACTTTATTGCTTTAGAAGTGCCAAGATGCGAAAAAAAAAGATTTATTATAGAAATGAAGTATTTCCTCGAAAGATGTATTTAAAAAAAAAAAAAAAAAAAAAAATCTTGAAGGGAAGGCCAATCGGTTTTAGTTACAACACATGATAGAGAAAGATTTCTAAAAGCATAAAGTTTTAAAGAGTTCAGTTTTTCTCTAGTAACATTAATGTAAATTGATGATTATTAAAAAGAATCATCTTTCAAGATAAGTTTGTTGTATTTAAAAAAAAAAAAAAAAAAAAAAAAAAATTGTTATTCACAACAAAATTAATGTCCCCACCTCAATTTTTAAGAAATTACTTAATTTTTCTCTCTGTATTGAGTATTTTAAGCTAATTACTCGAGAAATGTTTTCATTTTTATAAAATTACAGTAAAATAAAATGAAAGACTTTATGAAGAAAATCAGTTAACAATATTCAATACACATGGGAAATTAAGTAAATTTAATACTTTGCGCGGTTAAAAGTAATATACTTTGCACATTTCTTCTTTTATGGATCTTTGAATAGAGATGCAAAAATATTATTATAAGCTTAAAGAATTAAATATGTATAATTTTAAACAATGTATCATTTTTAAGTATTAAACTTGGTTACTTTTTTGCTATTGGTACTATGTGTTTTCTTTGTGCTTTTTATCCATGAATTGTCTATTTCTCAAGCCCTGACTCTTTTAATCCTTTCTACTGCAAGCAGTTTATATACATATATACATTTATTTATTTATTTATTTTTTAAATTTAACTATGAGCCTTAAGTCATAAACCTCGGATTTGTTTTCAGTTTAACCTATTAACAGGACATTTATTTCTAGTAATGGTATATTAAAATAATTTTAGGATTGAGATTGATTTAAGAAAAGAAATCTATCAAGATTTTTATGCAAAATTAATATTAATTTTAATTTTCCATAAAGCCATGGGAAGCATATTTACCACCCAATTCATTAATTTTTAAATGCTAAAGGTGTGGTAAGCTACTTTTCCAGGCCTACTCTTTTTAGTCTAGCCCCTATTTTTGTGGCAAAATTATTTACCATGGACTTACAAAGAGAATTTTAGAAAAAAAGGTATCCTCGCAGAGTGTGACGCATTGTTATTTTATTTTATTCTTTAATGTAATTTAGTCAAGCATAAACGACAGGCGTAGTTAAGTAGCTTACCCCGCCTTCTCCATTTAAAAATTAATGAATTTGGCGGGAAGTATACTCCCCGCGCCTTCTAAAGGGTTAAACACGATTCCTTAAAATATTTGAGAATATTCATGAGAACTATATTGGAATTCCTTGCATTATTGTAGCTATATTTATCGTTATAAGTAAATGTAAAAAGTAAGCATGTTAACTAAATTTTATAGAGGCAGTGCCAAATTTAGGGACTTTTTTATTAAATTTTCACCAATAATTTTGATTAGTGATATTTGATTTACATAATGGGTGATTAATCTTCGATGTGATTAAGTAACCGTTACAATTAAATTTTAACAGTAGACATTGAATAAAAAAGTCCCTAAATTTGGCAACACTGGAGGCAGTAATTATTATTATTATAATTACATACTTGCCAGCATAGTAATTAATATTCCGTAGTATTGTTAGCCCCGCCTTTTTTTTTTTTTCACATCAGTATCTTTTTAGAGTATTTTTCTTCTTATTTAAACGTAATTGCATTTAGAGAATATTACTCTAAAAATTTACTGGTTTTGGAAAAAAGGGCGGGACTAACTACACTACGGAATATTAACACTTTCACGACCGCATGTTTTCGTCTTTTTGACAGTAAGGTCCGCCTGTGGGCGTTATTCTCCCAGGTTAAAATATTTCAGAACAAAATTTTCTATATTCAGATTCATATTACAAATGGATATACATTATAATTATACTTTATTTAATCAAAGTATTCATATCCATAGTATATTGGTTGTACAAATATGAATATTGTGTATATTTTTAAGAAATAAATGACACACAAATTGCAAAAGAAACGCCCACTGGCGGAATTATAAATTTTCATAAAACGTGAATCTACGTTAGCGGTCGCGAAAGTTTTAATTAGGATGTCGGCAAGTATGTAATCATTTTTTTTTTTTTTTTTTTTTTCGCATGCCGGTCGAAATAAGATCCGCCAATTCCATTCTGTAATTATTAGTCTCATATTTCTACAGTTGAATACCTTATAAAAAAATATGTAAATAAATGCATGTTAATTTATATCTATTTCACAAAGATCAGTTGGGTCTTCCATCCTTGAACAGGTACTCGGTATGAAGGATAATATTAAAAATTACTATGTATTGTGCATTTACAGTCTAGAAAGTAGGAATTAACATTTTTCGAAAGCTATCGATCTCTTTTTTGCGTGTCGCAGATATAATTCTTGTAGTGATAGTATAACTTATACAAATTTGCTTAATTATAGTGAATGATAACTTTCGAATTCATACAACATTTTCTTTAATAAAATTTTTCTTAAGCAACTTTCAAAGTTTTTTTTTTTTTTTTGAAAGAGAGAGAGAGAGAAAGACAGTGTTGAGAAGAAGCATATCAGATGGAAGAAAAAAAAAAAATCTTTGGAATATTCGCCTTATTTAACCAATCACCATTTAATCTAATTTTTGCGTGTTCAAATCTCAAGTGCGTAAACTAACCCCATTCTGATCGCATATTATAAATGTAATTAAAAGACATACTTAATGCGAAAGATAGAGAAAGTGTGTTATGTAAGAAAAATAAAGAAAACTAAAGTTTCGAGGTATTTCAGTAAAAATAACTATAATTTAGGCGGCTCTAAGAAAAACCGTGACATCTCGAAGGAAATATGAATTCTAAAATATAAGAACTCTCTTGTATAAGTTTTGCTATTTGTTTGCAAGATTTTTGCGTCGTATTTGAAAGTTGAAAATCGAAACAGATTTCATTGCTTATTTAGTATTGCTCAAACTGCTTTCTATATCTTTAAAATGATTCCAGGAAATAGATTATAATATTTATGATTATTTAACATGTGCTAAATAATTTTGTTAGTTTATTTTTAATTTGGCATAAAAAGGAATGATAATTGAAAAAAAATTATAATTATTGCTTCACCATATACTATATGAAACTTATGTATAAGGTATTAAACCTCCCCCATAATGAAAATTTAAGAATTGGGATAAGTTCAGAGTGTTGTGTTTGCAAGCCAAGAAAAATGATTTATATTCTTTAAAAATTCAAATTTATCAAATGGCTGCAATAATTTAATAATTTAATAGCGTCGATATAAATAAATCCTTGTCGAATCTTGTTCTTAGACTAACTAAGAACAGGATTCGACAAGGATTTATTTAACAAAACAGTATTAACTCTACTTTTTTTTATATAGGAATTTTTGCCAGTGTTCGGATACTTTTGTTACCGACTGTAAGTACTATCATATCACGCAGATGTTCTGCGTGGGAAAGGCTAGGTATTGTTATTGTCATAAAGTGTGCCGCAAAAGTTTGGATATGTGGCAAAAAATATTAGTTTTAATAAATTGTTTGTGAAAGTAAAATAATGGCAAAATATACAGAGTATTGTATATTTTCGAGAACTATATAAATACGTGTGTGGGTGTGTGTACCGGGTGATCCAAAAGTCACAGAAATTATTCAAAAAGTATTGATCCTAGCACTATGTGGTTTTCACTAAAATACGCAGAAAACATGGGATTTATATATATATACACAAGAAAAAAAAATATTTAAATTAAATATTTTTTGCTAACTATTGCTATTAATCGTTTTAAAAAGAAAAATCAATATATTGTTAAGAGATAAAACATTGTTAGTTAAACTTTATTATATGAGAACTCCCAATGCGCAGGCCTGATGTGCCTGAAGTGCGCAATGTCTGATGGTCATTTTCATAAATGATAGCCGGCACATTGAACATTTATATTATTAATTGCGTTGTTGAACTTATTGTAAGAAAGCAATTTTACAATTAAAGTGCCACCTAATGGAGAAAAATTAAACTAATTTGGAAATAAATCTTTTGATACATAAAAAAAAAATCCCATGCTTTCCTGCGCATTTTAGTGAAAATCGCATGCCTACGGGCAATATTTTTTAAATAATAAGAGTTTTATTTTTTCCGTGACTTTTGAATCTTCCAGAATATAAGAAAACTTATAGAAAATTACCAAAATATAAACCGATGTAAAAGGATCAAAATAGACGAACTTAATAAACAGCTAAAAAAAAAAAAAAAAAAAAATCAAAATTAAAATATGCATGATTCTCAAAGGAAATGAGACCTTTCAATAAATTACATAATAACTTACAAAGATACAGCAATAAAGATAAAAAAAATATTAAATAATAATACAGCATTTAAAGCGCAAATTTCCAGCTATAAAAGACAGTGTTTTAAATTTAATGTGAAATATATTGATTTGGTTAAGTTATAACATGTAAATGAAGAATAAGTGTTGTATCAGTAAAAAACAACTCGAGATAAAGTTTAAGAAAATGTAATAACGTTTCATTTATTAGCGATATGTGCAGCATATATAATAAAAATAGTGAACATATGAACATATATACATAAAGAGAAAATTACCAAAACATGAACAGGTGTAAAAAGATCAAAATAGACGAAATTAAGGAGCAAAATAAAAAAAATGAAAATTAAAATACGCATGACCCTCAAAGGAAGTAAGACTTTCCAATAAACTAAAGTATCCAAAAATAGAAGTCATCGTTTCTATAGAATGATCACTTCATATAAATAGGCAATTTTACTAATATGAGAAATAACTTATATTGATAAAGCAATAAAGGTAAAGAAATTTTATATATATATATACATATAATTTTGTTTACAGAACAACATTCCACTTTTATTTCGAAAAAACATCGTAAAGTATGAAGTATTTAATTTTAACTTTTCAACTTCAGTCTTTCGGTGCACTTCTATTTTTCTACTTTGTATTGTCATTTTTGAGGACTTAAAAATTTTCAGCATCCAAAAAATATTTAACATAATCTTATAAAGATGTTTCTTCTTCACCTTCTATTTTTAGATATCATGCAATTCTTAATCCTTGTTTAAATAAATTTTAATTAATAATTACATAAAAATATATTAAAAGGTCAAGTGATTTTGCAAGCAAGAATTAAGCTTTGATTTAGAGATCGTAATTGTGCATGACATTTTAAATAGCTGGAACACATTTATCCATGTTCAAAACTGCATTCTTCATAACAACATGTTTCTTGAATTGGCTAGCATTTTTTAATATAATATATATTTTTAATTTAGCATAGGATTTATTAAAATATTTTCTTTCAACAATTATAATAAATGGGATTTTTTTCTAACACACACATAATGTATTTATTTATTGTACTTTATGTAAAGGCTTTTATTGTCTTATCTTCAAACTGTTTCTCCAAAGACTTTTTTCCCCCCCACAAATATACAGGATTGTGTTGCAGTGTTTATATATAATCTCAGCAGTGACTAAATACTTATCAGGGTATTGATTATTTTACAAAGTTCTTTGATACTGCGAAGGAGTTTCATTTTGTGCATAGTTTATTTATACAGATTGTACACATACATGTTCATTTTTATTGCGGAACAGTAAAATTTTCCAATTTCCTCGTACATTTCAATGAATTTACACTTATTTTATTTCATTTTATTATGCTTTTGTAATTTAAAATTAAAAAAATTAACCAAATATTTAATGTACAGTCACCCCCCAAAAAAACGCCACCCCCCCCACCTAATTTCGCCGTAAATTATCGTAGAAACATTTGACTGGTACCGATCGATTTGTAATAACGTCTAGTTTATAACGGTATAGTCAAATTTTTCCTAAGGGGTCGTCTACATATTAAAACTGGCATTAACTTCATTTTCTTCAATAGCAACCCCTATTTTTGACTTCATACTCAGATTTCTGAGATCAAGGCGGTTCGAAAAACATACCTATTTATATACCTTAAATCAATTTTAAATAGAGTTACACGTGAAAATGTATTAGGGGTCCGTCTATACATTTAGAAAATATAAATCACGATCTACCACCCAGTATACATTATTTATTAAGTTTCACACCGGAAAAATTTTTATAGAAATGTTAATTATAAAATAAAAAAAATGACTAATTCACAGAACTTTCTGAGTTAGTTTATGAATTAAAAGATTTTTATTGGTTTCTATTGATTAAACATCAGATAGTTCACTTCATACGAAGAAAATTAAATAGCTTGAATAGATATTAAAATATCTATCAAAAAAAAAAAAAGATGAATGGTTTTAAATTTGTTTGAAAATTCAAAATTATTTTAACTCAAGCTGCCGTATAATTGTCTGAAACGGCGGCACTCAACCTGGTTCCCACGGCCGTTTCACAGTGACAATGGGAGTTTGTTCTGATACTGCAGTACTTTCATTTTCTTTAATTGACTTTTTTAAAATATTAAAACAGATTTTTTTATTTTTATTTTTTTATTTTTTTAATTAATTATTATTATTTTTTTTTTCATGACATTATTAAAAACTTTTACATCAATCTCCACGATATTCTTTTGCTTTTATATTTTATAATGTGTAACAAATTAATATGCAAAATAATAAATCCTACTACTTAATGGGATGTTCTAAAATTCTACACTTTAACACAGATACCGAAGTGGACGGTGGGTGTAGAAAGTCTGACTACCCTTAATCTAAATCTTCACTTGAAAAGGTCAAAATGTTACATAACTCTTTTTTTTTTTAAGGAAAAAAGAAGAAGATAAGGAGGAGAAGGAAAGATCAAAACGAATATAAAGCATATTAAACGTTAATACCCTTTAAACACTGGAAAAAGGCGGGGTTTTGTATTGTGTGTCATTTGGGAGCTGTAGAGTGCCAGAAAATTACTTTATGTAATAAAACTTTTCATTTAAAGGGTTATTCATATATATAAAGCTGCTTTATAATATTATATTATAAAGCTGCTTTATAATTATTCATATATAAAGCAGCATTATATTTAATACATAGACTATTCAGAAAAAAAGTACCATTCATCTGGTTCAGGAAAAATAAAGAACATTTTCTGGCATTGCTCTATGTATATACATTCTTGTCAACCTATCCCGGAAGATTACTGGTCCCGCCCCTTTCCGTACATTTTTTTCACATCAGTCTTTTTAGAGCCGTGTCAGCCATCGGTGGCTGACACTGATCTTTCCATTTAGGCTAAGTCAGCCGGCAGTGTAAAATATGATATAAAACTACAGAACTTACATAGTTTTAAGTAATTACTGACAATTTATTTAAAATTTACTTCATGTTTTTTTTTTTTTTTTTTTTTAATAGGATTTTTATAGGATTATATCGTTAAGGCCTAATGGGGTTTATTGAAACTCGATAAACATAAAACGCTTCTAAGCAGCACGTGTGGCCTGAATGGGATTTCCATGAGAATTCGCGTGGCGCTCAATGAGTTAATCGTAAATGTATTTGAAGTTAATTACTCTAAAAATTAAATTGTGTACACACAGGGGCGGGAACTAACAATGTTACGGGTTAGGTTGGCAAGTATGCATATATATTTTGCTTGATTTATAAAAATTTATAACACATTTTCTTCTTTTTTTTTAGTATTTTGTGTTTATATGTCTCATTAAAAATAAATACAATATTCATATATAAACATTTCCATACAGTAATGTATATAAACATATTGATTAAAGAAGATTTCTTGATATTATATAATTATTCTTCTATCTGTATAGTATATTAACACAAATATATTTTGTAAATTTCGCAGCATCGAAAAACAGCAACATAGCTTCCATATCAAGGCTTAATGTAAATAGGACGTAAGCGTACTGTAGCTAGTGTTGAAATTTGAAAAAAATGAAAAAAAAAAAAAGAATAACAGTTGGCTAAAAACAGGGATGGAACACGGGCGCAGAATTCATACCGGAATCTGTTTAAGAAATTTTACTACCTAGAATATCGTTGATTTAAGAGGTAGAAAATTTTCTTACATTGATAGTGGTATGAATACTGCGCCCGTGTTCCATCCCTGTAAAAATACGCCGGAATAAATTAAAATGTTGTTTATTCTGGTTTTAGTCAGGTGATATCACTCGTGCTAAATAGCTGGATCCGCCCTCTCTTAAGCTCAGGTTCAGCTCATCATAAAAATATTGTTTTTAATATCTGCCGCACCAAAATGTTCAAAACACAAATGCCAATTTTCATATATTTTGAAATCTTCCCGTTTCAACTTTAAAAGCATTTAGATTAATTTATTTTATTTTGAATTTTTAAATTTAGACGTTTAAAGTCTTTTAAATGAAATTTCAGGATTCTGTAAGATCAATATCTATATATTTGAAAGTAATAAGACAATTCCTTTGTTTTAAATTTTTATTCCATAATAACTGTGACTTTGATTTCGTGATTAGGAAATTGAAAATAAATACTATTGAGCTATGTTCCAATATTAGATCTTATAAACTTAAAAAAAAATAATAATAATAATAAAGCAATTTTTCACTATTTGATTCTGTATTAAAAAACTTTTAATAGAAATTTGATATTTTATTATGTTACATTATGGGATAAATTTTAAATAACACAAGGCTTACAAACGGTACAGTAACCAAATGCAAATATGTCACAACAAAATTTAAACAGAAAATTTATGGTAAAAAATCTTTTTAAAATTATTAAATATTCATAATAAAAATAAAAAAACGATTGTCAAATGCATAATTGCTGTTTCATGCAATCAGTTTCGCTGTACCGTGTTTTCTAAAACATGATATTTAACTAGAGGTGTACGTACTCTTGAATATTGAAATGCGAAAAAAAGTGTAACAGGGTTAAAATAGAATTTTAGCAGCGAAAAACTAGAAAAAGATATTTAATACTTATGAAGAAAGACTTAACATATTAGGATATATTATATATATTCCTCTCTTGTACCGTAAGCCACGCCTTTTCACAATTTTTCTAAAACTTTATAATATAAAGCAAAATAATTTTGCATATTTGTAATTAAATCATTTAAGTTTTGTCTTCAATAATCGATGTAGTAAATACCATTGTGATTTATGCATACCAGCGTCACATATAGAGTCAAATAGGAATATGCAAATTTGTCTTTTTTTTTTAAATAGTGTTTCAGCGAATCAGAGGCGGGGCTTCTTTTCTTTTGAAATTCTTTCACAATCCCTCGCCTACATTGTGATAACTTTACAAAATATGCCAATTTGTATAATAAACATCGAAATATTGCTTAGGAAACAATAAAAATAACATAAAGGTAAATTAAAATAGTTTTCCGTCAAATTATATACAAACATTTACTTATAGAGGATACAGATTATAACAAGTGACGGCCCCCTAACAGGAATAAAAAGTGAAATATCACTATAACTCAAAAAATAATGTTAGGAACGAGCTGTAAATTTGGAAACCCAGTTTTTTATGATGCCCGTTCTATTCGTGCAAAAATTAACATAGGTCATAATTCATAATTTTTTCAAATATGAATTTATTAATAATTTTCATAATTCAAAAAATGTTTTTTTAGCAAAAATTTGCATGGAATATGTTTGGGTTACTTCATTCTAACGAATAAAAAAAAACAGAATTTAAATATCATAATTATTTCGGAAGATATGATTTAATGTTTGTCACATTCATTTAACATTAGCACCTCCAAATTTTGACAGCTTATAACTCTATGAAAAATTGAGCGAAATATATAAACTATACCATTTTCCGTGATGATTTGATCCAAAGAATTCAAATAAATTATAAAAAATGGGGGTTACCATTGAAAAAAATGAAGTTGATGTCAGTTTTAATATGTAGACGACCCCCTAAGTAAAATCTAACTATAACATTATAAACTAGACGTTATTACAAACTGATTGGTACCAGTCGCATGTTTCTACGATAATTTACGGCAAAATTTGGTGGGGGGGTGGCGTTTTTTTTTTGGGTGACTGTACATATACATTTCAATATGTTAAATTTTCCTAATATATCCCAATAATTCAATGATAGTTGGATAACTTTTGCGTAAAATATTTTCTAAGACTTACATAAACTTCATATTAATACTTAAATATTTTTCATTTATATATTTTCCCCAGCAAGGATTGCCCGCTTTGCTGGTCACTAAATTTAAATGAATTCTCAAAATTACACATAACTTATTATTATGAAAATGTCGTAAAATAAAATAAACTAATTAAAATTGGTCAAAACCTCGTTCCCCCCCCCCCTTTTATAGTTTATGTTGGATACACATAACCAACCCATACATCAAAAAATTGCATTCTTAAGAAATTTTAGAGCACAGTTACAATTGGAAATTTGCCCCCTCCCCCGCCAAATAGGAAAGAGGGGACATTTCGTAAAATCACTTTATAGTGCGTATGGTGAGCACACCCACATACAAAAGAATTTCTTTCCTAACATAATTTTAAATGGAGTGTTTTAGGCACACATAACCAATCAATACACTGAAAAACCGACTTTCTGAGATAAATTAGAGGAGACTTACAACTAAAAATGTGTTTTTTATTTCCCTCGCCCAAGCGGGGAAGAGGGACACTTCGCAAAATCCCTTTATAGTGCGTGTTGGATACACATAACCAACAGACACAAAAAAGTTGTCGCCCTTAGATAATTTGGAACAGTGTTACGCTTAGAACGCTTTTTTTGTCCCTCCGATCCCCATAGGGGGAAGAGGGAACTTTCGAAAAATCCCGTCACAATTAACGTTTCATGCGAATAACCAACCCGCACACAAAAATTCATGAATGTAATTCTCATAAATTCCAAAACACCCAAAATAGTTTTTTTTTTTTTCTTTCTTTATTTACTGCAGAAGATGTACAGCCAATTTCAACTACTGTGTGTCATTTTTGAAAGAGTTCTATAGGAAAATTCGGATTTAGCAAATCCTCCCACCCCCCTAAAAAAATGTATAAAATCAAAAATCGACGATTATTATTATTATTATTGTTATTGTCGTTGTTGTTGCTGTATTTGAGTTTGGTCTGCCCATGTGCAGTTTTTTCACGATGAAGTAATTTGGAGCCAAGTTAAGCTTTCAAACGCGCTTTTGCAGCTTGACTCCGGTAAGGGGGAAGGGTGGAATTTTGTAAAACTCCATCATAGTTGGTCTCAGGGTTCTAGAACCAACCTTCACACCAAAATGCGTGACCCAGTCCCAGAATCACCACAGAAGTGTTAAATAAGTGGTTGTGTACTCTTTTATACTTATACATGAAGGATTATGTGAAATTCCGTTTTGCCCTTTCCCTCTCCATTCGGGGATGAATTTCTAATGTTCCAGAAGTTCGTTTTTAAGTGTTTGTACTTGCTACATTTATAAGCAAAAATCTGACGTATATCGGTTTATTCGAAATATGAAGGATTATGTGAAATCATGATTTTCCCTCGTGAAATTACGTTTTCCCCCCTCCCACTTTTGACGGTAGAATTAGTCGACGTCTGCTGCACCGTAGACTGCGTGCAAGAACTCCTTTATACAGCATCCCCATCACGCAAAACCATAGACGACTGCAGCTGCACTGGACTCGTGGAAATATAGATTTGTGTGCTGGTTGGCAATAAGTGGTTCTTTCTGACGAATCTCACTTTAATTGGAGGTACCATGATGGCCGTATATGTGTTAGACGCTATGTCGATGAACGCTACTTTCCGTAGTGCATTATCGACCATCATAGTGGACGAACACCCAGTTTTATGGTCTGGTACTACGGGAGGCAGCGCTACAAATAGGTCAGTTATTTTATATCGGCTGATAATTACACCAATGTTTGTTCTCGTCTCCCTCATGAGACATCGACTGTTAGCTGCTCCAGTAGCGGTGGGAGTAGTAGTTAGAGGGGGTCAAAGTCGTAAAAAAAGTAAATTTTAAAGTTATTTTATATCGCTCCAAGCTTGATTTAGGGGATTATTTATACAATATACAATACGAAAATAAACGTCAGCCACCTGGGAAGTGATGGATTATAAGTCAGTCGCTAGGCCGAACCTGCAAAAAATCTTTAAAAATAAAGTTATTTTATACCACACGAAACTTATATATATGATTCTTCATACATCAAATAATGTGAAAAAAAAACCGTCAGCTGCTTTGATAGTGGTGGAAAGACCGTCATCCGAGGCCATGAATGTAGTAACATGGCGTAGAAAATCCGAACGCAGTCTAGTAATTTACATGACTAAATGACGACTTTTACCCCGTTCTGAGATAATATTTATTATTATAAATAGAAGATATTATATATATAACAATCACAAAATATTTACTTAACTTTAATGCTGATTTTAATGTATTAAAATGCTCTCAATCCTGCCATCACTTTTTTATTTTTATTTTTTTTTTTTATTCACTATTACGTAAACAAATAAGAGTTAAATAAAGTTACAAAGCACAAATATGTAATTAAATGACGCTAACAATATATTTTCAATTTAATGACTAACAATTTATTACACAAATTAGTTAGAAATTTAAAAACTTATGAAAAAGAAATATTTATATAGCGTAAAAATCTGCAGAAAACACTGATTCACACACTTCTTCTGAACTCTCTTCTGAACTTGAACTGTCAGAAATATCTATTTCTAAATGAAGGTTTCCGTCACAGCTGTTTTGTTTTTCTTCAGTAGTTTCCATATCTTCAATATTTTCATAAAAAGAATAAAACTTCATTAAAAATTGTCAACATTAGTTAGATACTTACAAGGAAACATTCAAAAGGTGTCATCTTCAAAAAGTATTGAAAAAAATATATGTGATTCTACTCTTCATAAAACACCAGAAAATGAAAAAATTATCGGCTGAAATTAATTACAGCGACCACAAAAAATTATCAAAATTAAGTATATTTGGTGATTTAGCGCTGTTAGGCGATACGTTTGCTAGCACCGAGATTGCCGTGTACGAACAGAACCGTGTTTTGTTTTTCCGCTAAAAGTGCTCAAAATTAATTAGATTTATAATTAACGAAAACGTTCCTCTCACCTATAAATGAAGCGTGGTGATCATTTTGCCAATAGTTACTTAAAAACTGAATTAAAGAATCCTTAAAATTTATATTCTTTAATTCCCAAGCAAAATTCGCAGGTCGTGTTTCATCAGGACTGCTAATAGAGAAATTTGGTCCCCGTGTCCTTCCTCTTAAGGAATGCTCATGATCTTTTATTGATGGAGAAAAATATGAATCGAATGTTATTATGATTGTATGTGCCGTAGTTGCAGTAAAAATTGACAATAATTTCTTAGAAATATTACCAAAGGTCAACGGAACGTCTGTCATCGCATGTAAGATGAAGTAATCATCGAATATCATAACGTCACAAGCTTCTTGTGGATTACTGTCAATATTCCTTTCCAATATTTTCAATAATACCGATTTATCTGTCTTATAAATAGCTCCATTAAGGTGACACATCGCTGACGGAACTGGAGTTAATGGATAAGTAAGAACAGCATCTATATTTAATGCATGATTTAAAGCAAGTAAAAATAATTGGCCAAATAAGTCACGCTTCATCCGGTCTTCAACTAATTTACCAGACACTGCCATTTTTTTCTTTTGGATAGTATCCACAAAAGTTTAAACGTTACATTTAGCAATACGTTTTTCAAATCTAAGAGGATTAAAACTACATTCAGTAATATAATAATTTTCTCGCTGTTCATTTTCTAGACTTTCAACGTTCAGCAAAAAGTTAGCTACATTTTCTGGCGCTGCTTGACCACTCGATAGGTTGAATAAAATGTTAACATTAAAATTATTGGAAAAGGGATCATTTGTTTTCAAGTGAGATATTAAATTCTCAAGTTGAGCAGTATATTTTATTATTCTATTTTATTCAGACCTGCAGTAATGTCTTGACTTTTTTGTAAGCCTGCATTTTCAATTACATGAGTTAACTGTGCGAATGTTGTGACTTCTACATAACGCTGGTGAACTGAAATGAAATTAGTTGAATGGATAATGCCCGTTAACCGGTTCGCAGCATCAGCATTTATTGTTTGTTCCAACGTTAGATCTATAGGTATTCTGGAAAACGGTTTATCAGATCTTTTAACTCCATATGATCCTTCTCGCAACTTTAACTCTAATCCTGAATGAGTTATGTGTGCTTTTATTAATTTTTCTTGATACATGACTGCGTATCGTGAATAATTTTGCTGATTAAAAACAAAGAAAATATTAGTTATTTTCTGTAATATATATTTAAACAATTCTACATCTGGCTTCCTGATGCTTCGACACAGTAGTAAATAATAATTAATTAAATTAATATAAATCATAAAAAAATGTGAAGTTTTGCCATGCTTACCATCTAGTGTTAGCTGCTCATACCTTTCATATTTTTCAAAGAAATCTAATATTTCTTTATTTGTGATTTTAGGATTAATGGATTTCTCAGATTTAAATTCCAGTAAATATACTTTCATTTACAATGCGATTTCAATATTTTCTTTTATTATTATTATTTTTTTTTAATGTAAAATTTGAAGAGCTAATGATAACATTGGATGCAACCTTTTACAGAGACTATAGTGCTGACCTGATTTAAAAGTATTACGGATCCACTTGCCAGTAACTCAGCGTTAATCATAACGTCAGTTAATCCACAGCTATCAAAGAATTTTCCAACTGCTTTGAAATATGCCATGATTATGTGACAATAGCCAAAATGAATAAATAAATTGCCGAACCGCGTCTTTTCGTTGCTTTGTATCTGCGTAGCAACTTTTGCAATAGCTAAATCATAAGTCCCTTCCATGTAAGGCTCATTGCATTCTAATGCAACTTGTTGACTCTGTTTCATTGTTTCCAATCCTACAGAATTTTTCGTTGGTGAATCGTTGATTGTCGTTAAATATGAAATGTTTCGTGCATAACTTGTATCAAGAGGAATTAAACTGTTACTAGTTGGTACCCGTCAAAATTTGACGGCTTAATAACGTTTAAAAGTGCAACTGAAATCCTCTTATAGCACACCAGCCGAGAATCACAGTTTTATACAAACTTTTTTAAATGAGGCTTAAAGCGGGTGTGATAGTTTTGTATGGAGTTGTCGCTGTACAATAAAATTCAACACAGTCACTTTTTTTAATATAATTATAACAATTTTCATATTATTCAATCAAAGAAAAAAAAAGTAAGTTAAACATTTATGAAATATTTATTTAAAAAAATGTGATATTAACAACCCGATGAATTCCATTAGCATCAATTATGCATACTGTAAACCAAAGGTGAAAATAACAAACATGTAAAAACCCTGAAATTTGCTACTTGTATGCAGATTTAAAAGAGAGCAGATACTTAATAAAAGGTATATCGTATAGTTAATATTAAAAGTGTTTACTTATCTAGTTAAAGTTTAAACTTTTCTTTATAGCTTCATATTTGTAGTTAAAAAAATAGCTTTGTGCTTTAACTTGAAAAATAATTCAGATATATGAGAAAAAACTCAAAGTAACAATGGTACACCAGCCTATATATTACAACATTCGAAATTTATCCCTATTTTGCATTTAATAATTTTATTTCTGCAAAATATTTGCCAAAAACTGATAAACACATCTGTGCGCCTTAATTGTTGTCATTATAAAATTCTTTTTTTTTTTTTTTATGTGACAGCCAGAAATTTCTCCCCCTCCCCCCTTTTCGACCAACACATACATGCACACTGTCCAATCTCTGAAAAATGCATATTTGGACTAAGGAGACCTTAAAACATACAAATTAAGTAAAAAATTTACATGTAAGAAAATATGTGAAAAGTAACTAATGTATGAAGGGATTGCGACAATGTTTTCCAATTTGGTCGTAAGTATTAGCTTAAAAGCTTATAATTTTCTATTGTGAAAAACAGTAAGGTGTGTAATATATTTTTTTGCTTTTTTTCTCCAACTTTGTGTAAAGTATACACTTTTGCATGAGTTCCACAGTATTGTGCGTAATTCATCTTTTTTTTATCATTGGAAATTCTGCTTTTAATGTTTTACTTTTAAACCTTTTTTCTGGTTAAATTTTTATTTCTTATTAAAATAAAATTTGCCTACTTCAAATGGACAAACCACCAATAAAATATTTGTAGAACTCTCATTCATTAACAATTAATGGCTAACCTGATTTTGTTACTTCAAAATTAGGCCTTTTAAATGCAATACTAACATTTTATTTTCCCCCACTTTCTAGTTTTATAAAATGGGTGCGATGGCGTACTTTCTCAGATGCTACGAATTTTAGATAATCTTAACAGCAACAGGAACATCAGTGAAGTGTTGGAGCTCGAAGTCGCCCCCCTTCCTTCAAGGCATTTTATACCTTTCAACAGGATAATGTCCGCCCCCATGTTGCAAGGAATGTTCCAGACTTCTTTTCAGCAAAAAACATACAGCTTCTTCCTCGGCCTGCTTATTTGCTGGATATGTCGTCTATTCAACATGTGTGGATCTCGTTGGTCGGCGTCTCGTTCGTTATCCTCGTCTTACAGTTTCTATAGATTAATGTTCGGCACGCATACAAACAATATGGAATGCTTTTCCACAGGCAGCCATGAAAAATCTGTCTGATTATATGCCACGTCGTATAGCAGTGCTCATTGCAGCGCGAAGTGTCCGCACAAAATATAGATCTCGAACGCTTAGTATTGTTTTTTTGCTTTGAAAATTTAATCATTTATTAGTACCATTACTAGTTGTTTATGTATTAAATTTCATTCATTTCTGACAATTATTTAATAATGTTGCAATTTCATAAACACAAGTTTATATTCTGATTACTAGTATATTTTATGCGCAATATATTATGCAAATATTTATAAGAATATATGTAAAATTATTTTTCTATGTACTCATTTTGCCACTTCAAAATGGAGTGAAGGTCCTGCAGTTACATTATAGTAGCAATAATGGATGCAGTATTAGCATCAAATTAAAAATTTTATGGACATATTTTTATATGATGTAGTTGTGTACACAATTTTATTTGCTATTTGTATTTTTATACATTATTTGTTCTGAAAATGTGGCTCATTTTCATGGACACAATTTTTTTCATCTTTTGTAAGGAGCCAAATATACAGGGTGATTATAATTAAAGTTACGATTTCAAAACACTATAATTTTAAAACTACCCATCAGAGCGATTTGATATTTTACCAGAGTAATCGTGAGGCAATGAAATTTTGTTTCGGGGAAGAAAAAAGTAGTTCCAACATGTTCCTATAGACGGCGTTTTCAGGGTAATATCAGGGTAAATGGACTCATTAGACACAGGAATAATGTTGTTAGCAACAGGATGGAATAGCAGAAAACAATAGACTTCAAGTGTTTGCTACAATTTTTTTTATCAAAAAGACACAAGAATACGTGTTTACAGCGGAAACAGTCATAGTGAAAAGAGACAAAGAGGAGTTTCATGAAACAAATACTTTATGGATAATTAACGGTACATTTTGGAATTATTTTTTTTTTCTTTTGCCAAACAAAATTTCATTGCCTCACGATTGCTCTGGTAAAATACCAAATCGCTCTGATGGGTAGTTTTAAAATTATAGCAATTTGATATCGTAACTTTAACTATAATCACCCTGTACACATCTCTTTCATTTCCCTAAATTATTATTATTTTTTTTTTTTCAGTTTGATTACAGGGAAGACATATAAGCTATTGATAATCATATATTTTATTCATATAAAAATACAAATTAATAATATTGATAAATTCAATATTCTCAATTATCTTTATTCAATGCCCCCATACACTTAATTAATAACATTCTTATTCAATGGTTTAATTGCCTTTTATTGCAAGAAGTGTGATAAATTTTTTATTGATGATATTTTTATGCATCCATTGTTTGCGATTATAATCAAATTAGTAATGCTTTTGTTGGATGTCCTCACAACACGTGAAAGCTCACTGGTAACTTATTCAGTTGTTAGACAAAGTGGATTTCACTCCATCGCTGTAATGGTATTGACTTTGCATAACTATCAATTTACTTTACAGATTTTTCTAAATCGTCACAGACTATTGCAGGATGAAACAGATTGTACTCGCCTTGGCATCAAACCGGTAGCCAGATTTCGTACTAGTCATAATAAACCCGTTGAAAATTTTTTAACACAAATGCAATTTTAATGTATTAGGTTTGTCTTACAACTTCGATAAAATGTGCGTTTCGCTTCCCGCATGCTAATTTGTCGATATATATTAATCGAGCTTTGGTGATCAGTGAATTTTAACATGTATAACTCTTTAACATATGTAACTCTTTTAACATGTATATTTTGAACTGATAACATCATTTGATTAACACGTTGAGCTCCACGCGAATTCTTAAGGAAATACCCGTCAGGCCACGCACGCTGCTTAGAGGCGCGTTATGTTTACCGTGTTTCAACAAAATCTATTAACATTCGTTAATTATATAATTCTGTAATAAATAAAAATTAAGTAAATTTAAAAAAAATTTTCAATAATTACTTAAAACAATGTAATTTTTTTTAGTTTTATATCATATTTTACACTCTCAGCCACCGGTGGTTGACGCGGCTTTATTTCATATTTTACACTGTCAGTCACTGGTGGCTGACGTGGCCTAAACGAAAAGTTCAGTGTCAGACACCGATAGGTGACATGGCACTCAACGTGTTAACTATACATGATGCCACCCCCTCGACTTGCTGTTTCAATGGGCTATTTAAAATAAATTCGGTATGACTATGACAGGGATTATCTTTACTGGTCCAAAAATACTTATTTTAATCATGATTTTCCCTTGCAGGATGCGAAAGAAAGAACCGCCAATACAGTAGGCGAAGAAATAATTTAAAAAAAATCTCCACGGCTTTTCAAGAAAATAATCATATAATAGCACAGTATAAAGGTGCTGAAATTCCTTGTACACAAACAATTTGTACTACATGCATTACTTTTAAAAGAAAGCATTCTACACTCTCAGAAATAATATACTCAATTTTGACGATTCAGACATCCTCGGGCATAATTTCGTTGTTTTTGACAACCATTTCTTCAAGCGATCACGTGATTTTTGAGGAAACGTGAACTCTCGAATATTTGATGAAACTGTTTACTCACAATAGCATGTGCTAGCTTTCATTACCGCCATATTGGTTTTTTTCCTGTGTTGTTTTGACTTTACGTTACAAGGACCTTTATTTGCCGGCGTGGTGGTTCGGTCGGTAGGGCACCGCCTTCTGGATTCCCAGGTCGCGGTTTCGAATCCTGGTGCGGGCATGGATGTTTGTGATGTCCTATGTCTACGAAATATTGTGTGCGCTTGTTTCTGTGAATTTGTGCATGTTTCTGTCTCAAATCTGTCAAATAAATGTCCAAATTACTTTCATTTGTTTGCTCTATTTTATTTATATTTTCATTAAATATAATTAGGATTTAATGTCTAAAGCAACGAACTTGCAAGTAATTTTATAATTCTATAATTTGTATTTTATTCTGTATCACGAAACTAGGGTGAAAAAATGTATCTCTACTTTTGACGAAATTCGTATGTTCAAACGCAAGTGACGAAAGTAGTTTTCTCAGTTTGACGAAATGTTCGCTCGGTCATATCTCTAGAAACACTTTCGTCAAAAATGAAAAAAATTTCGTAAAATTTGAGTATCCATTTCTGAGAGTGTATAGTAAATCTGGAAAGCCTGAGTAATATATGCATATATGTATATAAAAGTATTGTGGAATTCTAAAAATATTTATAGATATGTGAACATGCAGATAAACGAACCGAAATTATAAACACTACTCAAAATTATTCTTAAATAATTAAAAGGATTATTTATATCAACAAATGAAATTATTTTTCTTGAATTATTGCATTCATTAACGATAAATAAATAAAAATTTACAATTATTTTAGTTATTTTGACACGTCTGTATATCTATAAAATCTTCAGGTATATAATTTTGACATTTAGCTATTTAAATAATTTATGAGAGTTACGTGGATAAAATTGCCACTACCAAACTAAATTATTTTTGGTACAGAAGAAACAACTTTTGAGGTTATTAAAAATTGGAATATAGTTTCAACATATCTTAGAAAATATAAAAAATAAAATGTTGGTCCATTTCGTTGTTAAAATACTGTGAAAGTAGCTCATAAAACAAAAGATAGTCTTTTTTTAGCCGGAGGTTAAGGCTTTAGTGAAGTACAGTGGCAATCCTTATCTATTACCACATAAGTTTCATTACTGTCAACACTTCACTGCTTTTGTGACAAATTGCTTGTCGGATTTTGCACGACGAGTGAGGGGGACTGCATGTTAAAAATATTTTTGTTGGTGTGAGTACGTTAGGTGCTTGTTAACTGCGGATGTTCTGGAAAGGAGAAGATTGTAAAAATACCTTTACAGCATCGTTTAAATTTTAGACTTCGTTGAGACCTCCTGACAACCAAAGTGTTGTTTTATTATTATTGATGAACAGACGATTAATCTAAAAAAAAAAAAAAATAATAATAATAATAATTCAGCTATTGTTGTATTTGTAGAAAAACTCAGGTGCAAACTATTTCACTTTTCTTTTCTTTTTTTTTTTTTTTTTTTTTAAGGCTTCAGGTAATTTTATTTGAAGAAGTATTTGAAGAATTAGTTTGTAAAAAATAAATAAATAAATAAATAAATAAAAAATAAAATTGATTTTTATGTGGCAAGTTAATTAAAACTGGTATATTGTGGCCCTCACAAAACTTTCTTCTATATTTTCTTATACAGATTCTCACAATGCAAATAATTTGTTAAAGTTTATAAATAATATAATATTAAGTTTTATAATTTATAAAAATTATTATCCTTGGTGAGCGCAGACGATTTTCCCCTTAGAAGAGTATAACACTAAATATTGAAAGAAAGTCAATTTGTACCCTACAGTCTTATCTTAGGGAATGCCTTTTTTACTTTTTTCTGTCAAAGATGAAAAGAAACGAACGATAATTTTGCTTCAAATTAACACAGATCTGAAATTAGTGGCGAGTTCTTTCGAAAATTACTTATAAAGAAATTTTATTTAGGGGGTTAGTAATGCTCCTGCATGCACAAAAATTTTATCCTGTTTGACTATTACTATTATAAATACATATTGTTTTCAATTTCAGAATGATTAGTTAAAAATAATCTTCATTTTATTTATTATACGAAATTTTGTCCTAAGCTTTCACATTACAATTTTGAAATACAGGAACGACGGCACAATCTGTTGAGTGATATACACGAAAAGCTATGAACACCAACTTACATCAAGATCCAAACAACTATAAATATTTATTGAATTCCATCAACTGGTTCGTGCAAAAATTTGTCTGGAACATTTTGGTTACGCATGCACACAGACAAATAGACATTTTCGAAAAAAGGGTCAAATCATGTTCAGGCCATCTCAAATCATAAAAATGTATCGAAAACCGGAGGTCGCAAAACTGTCACGAATCTGATGTTTTTTTCTTATATATATAGAAGAAAGTAATAATTTTGAAATAAAAGTTTTAATAATTAAATCTTCTAATAAAAATATCTTACTAAAATTTTGCCCAGTGACAAAACATCTAACCGAGGCGTACTTAAAACATTTTATCGGGGATAAAGAGAATCTATTTGTTCAGTGACATTTAAAAAAAATTAAAAAAAAAAAAAAATGATGCAAATTATTTAGGCAATAGTATATAACTAACCCTCTATAGAGTGTCCAAAAAGGGGGGGGGGGGAATCTTGTTTTCAGAAAAACAGTAAATTGTAAAACAATTTAAAAATTAAAATTTTGACCATTCAAAGGCAATTTAAATTTTCTTTAACAAAAACTAATAAATTATTGTATCTAATATATCAGTATAAATTTCTGATCACTAGAAACGATTAACGGACTTCCTTTTACGAATAGTTTTATTCTAACGGTTACTTTTAAATAAATAGTAACAAATTATGTTGTTTAATAAGCACTAATAATTCATTAACAAATTCATTTTGATGCCGTTACCGTGTTAAGGCAGGAAGTTACAAGAGTAGAAGCAGGTGGCTTCAAATGGAAAGAACTCGAAAAGAAGTTTCTGCGTTCAGGTATTTGTAAAGCCTACTTTACACAGGCTCTCACAACTTTAACACTGAAGGCAGGTGATGAAAAAATTACTAACATGCAAAACTTTTTGATAGCACTTAAAAAATACATATTCTAAACACGAAAATTTTCTAGAGAAAATATTTATCTCAAATTAGGGCTTTTCTTGCTTTATCATTATTTGTGTATTTTATTAAATAATTACATATAAATTATTGTAATAAAGTGGCTCTTAAATTATTAGCCATAATTAATTTAATTAAAAATAATATTTTCAAAATTAATAGATGGATGGATGGTTGGGTTTAACGTCGCACTAGTGCTGCGCAGATGGGCAATTGGTGACGGTCTGGGACACACCCCTAGAGGTGGTCCGGAGACATGCCATCACAATTTTGATCCTCCACGGAAGGGATTCAAAATTAATAAATATGTATGTTTTAAATGAAAGGTGTTCTTTAGCCCTTTAACTACCGCATTATGAAACATAAAAAATGTATTTGCAACTTATTTTTAAGTTATTTTTAAGAGTATTTCTTAAAGATATCTGCAATAAAAATTATGTATATCCCCGCCTCATAATAATTAATGAGGATATTGTGAGGTAAAGATGGACATTATTTCATGTAATATAATGAATAATACTGTTATTGCATAAGAACCCATTCACATCGTAATATATTATTGAAAAGTTCATATTAAATAAATAACACTTTAATTTTATCACTCTGCACACAGAAAATGAGAGAGAGAGTCATATCTCTGGCAATGTGCCAATTAAACACAGACAGAAATTAGATTATTTGTTGGAGTGAAAGTTATTCTTTAGCAGGAAATAAAGGAAGCAGTGAAATATTTTCACCAGCTTTCATGTAACGAGTTAAATAAATAATATTTAATCATTTCGTTGGTTCCATATCAGTCAAATAATTTTTCGAAATAAGTAATTGCTTTGATTATTTAACATCTTTCTAATATTTTGTTCTAAGTATTATTCTAAACCGATTGTTATTGATTTAGTTTAAATATCAGTATAGTCTGCCAGTGAAAGTAGATTACATATTAGTCGAATATTCTTTTGAAATAGGTGATAGTTTTGATTATTTTACATCTTTCTAATACTTTATTCAAAAGTATTGTCCCAAACTGAATGTTATAGTATATTAGTTTAATTTAAATATTAGTATAGGCTATGCCCATGATATGTAATGTCGAAAACACTTAATACTACCGTTTAATGAAATAATATTTTCATGAAGCTAATATAAACAGCCATGATGAGATAGGTTAGAGGTGATTAATTGATGTTAATTATTGTATCATGGGGATGGGGAATGGGAAGGGAATCGGAATACACGCGCTAGGTTTACGTGCGTATTGGTAAGTTAGCTTTGGGAAGACGATGGAAGGCGTTTAAAAAGGATGTGTGGAGTCCAAGAGGGGAAGAATGAAGTGTGTTTGTTTATATTTAAAATATAGCAGCTGAAATTGAAAAGAGCATTTATTTATTGTGGTTTTTATCAAGAATATTGTTTGAGTTTATTGAAGAATAATTTGATTAGAAAATTGAATATTTATTTATTTATTTATTTTGATCTTATCTTATCTTTTTTTTTTTTTTTAATCTGATTTTTTTCTCGTGACTATTTTAATGATTTAAAATGAATAAATTTGTTAAGGTATTAAGGATAGTTAATAATGATCGTATGTTAAAATTAAGTGTGTGAGAAAATAAATCATTTTATTCAATCAGTTTTTGTCAGCATTTGTTATTAAATAGTTTGAAATATTCTATTTTCGTGTTTAAATGAATTGATTTAACAGAATATCATGCTTACACGATTGGAACAAGCGTTTGTATAAAACTTTGACTCTACCGCTATTTCATATCCACTATTTCATATCAGCGTTTTTTTTTTTTTTTTTTTCATTCTTTCTTTCTTTCTCTTTTCTCTTTTTTCTTTCTTTTTTTTTTTTTTTTTTTGCAGAAATTCTAATGTTAAATAAAGTGAAGATTACTCTTCAAAAGCAATGGAACTCAAAAACATGAATCGCATTCACTATGCAGGACACATGTATATATTGTACTATATCCCGAAAGGATAAGACACTAGCTGTATATAAACTAAAGAGTAATATGTTATAAAAATAATATGTTACAAGAACCTTATTATTAAAGGTAGTATGGAACGATGCAACCTATTACTGAAAAGTAACTGTTTATCCCATCTCTATTGTTAGGTGGTTCTTTAGTGTACCACTGGTATGTAGAGGTCGAAAAAGGTATTTGGACTAGAGCCCGGCCCGGACCTCGGGCCGGGTTCGGGCTGAAATTTTCAATTTGCTCTCGGGCCGCGCCGGGCCGGGCCTGGAGAAAATTTTAAGCCCGAGTCCGGCCCGGCCCGAATCTTTTTCTAGATTCCTCGTTAATCAACGAAAAAGGAAAATGATAAAATACCTTTTCAGTCATTTATTTTACACAATTTTACAGTCTGGTATGTCCTATAAAATTTTATTTTGTTAAAAGATGCCTCTAACTTAATTGTCTATCAGCTTGTCTGTTCGTGATCTGATTTTCCTCAAATATTTTAAACATGTCTCGAAATTAATATACTTTATATAAAGTAATATTAGATGGTTTCCATTTCAAAATAATATGCATGTTACTACCAGTTTGTATACATGTAACAAACAAAAGAAATTAGATACGTTATTGCATATAAGGCTTTGTTTTCTATGGTCTGTACTGTTTAGGTGGTAAGAAGGCTATAAAATTCCTTCCGCTGTAACTTTTCCTCTAAGGCTTCTTTTTCTTTTCTCCGGGGCACTTGATGAAAGTAGCATCATTTTTAGCATGTGCAAAAGCATCTTTTCTATTGAATATGGTTGGATTAGCATTAAAGTTTTTTTTTTATCGGATCACATGAAAGATTTGGATACTTTACGGTATATAACAGGAAGTGGTTGAAAGTGTATTTTTGGTACTATTAACCATTTTAAATATCTTCCTATATTGTTTGAGAATGCTAATATTTTCGATTTTACTTTCTGTCTGTGTTTGTGCCTTCTGTACGTCTGTAATAATGAAATACTGTTTATATATAAATATCTTGTAAACATTCAGCAGTTTTGTTAAAGAACTTTCTATTGCTTAGCTATATAAAACCTCTGCAAAACAGATGCTAAAAATCTTTTTCGTAGAAAGGCATTTTTTTTTTTTTTTTGTAATTTTACACATTTTTGAATCGGGCTGGGCCTGATTTTATCGCTTTTTGTCCGGGCCGGGCCGTACACTAGTAAAAAAGAAACGGGCCGGGCCCGGGCCTGAAAATTTCGGCCCGTACAGACCTCTAATTTGGACCTTAAAAAATTGTAAATACGTATGTACTTTTTGTATTTCGTGTATTTTTTCTAAGACTGATGGGAGATTTTTTTCAGGTATTATAAGAATTAATTATAACACACATGAAGATCGTGAGAAATGCTAAGCAAAAACTGCAATAGCACTCCATAAAATTCTTTCTGTAACCAAAACTGATCTAGGTAATGTTTAGTTCCTTCTAGTAAGTTTAAAGTGAGGTATTTACGTTCTATTCTTATAAATGCCGTTGACATTTCTTCCATAAGTTTGGTTTTATACGCTTTTAAACTAATGGTAGTTTAAAGTACCGTTGGTAGATAAAGGGTTAAAACTTTTTGACAGATCATTTATCTGTGATTCCTTGCAGAAGTCCATTTTATATGTAATCAAGATTTATCATTTTGAAGCAAATTTACTCATCAGGAAACTTGTTATTGAAAGTATATGATTTGAAATTAATGTAACAAAGTTACTTTAATTATGTACGTCAGTTATGTATATTAGATTCAGTAGAAAATTATCCAAAATAATAAATAACACGAATTATTATTGATGAAATGTATTATAACTCTAACTTTTCTTGGGTCTAGTCTGATTCCGTCAGACTAGGTTAAAGACTATCAACAACAACAACATAAATCTAATTATAATTATGTAAGATTTTTGAATCAGAATTGCTAATTATTTAGTGTGATACTAGAAAAGCCCCGGTTCAGGAACGAACCGAATTCTGAATGCGGGAAAATTTTTAAAAATCACACTCGAAATGTACAAAACTCGGCTAGATGCTGCTTGCGTGCCAATAGATCAAAGTTTGTTAATGAAATCATTTTTAAATTTATGAAATCAATGAAGGTAGTGAATCAACGAAGGCTTTGCCCGCTTCGCTGGTCACTATATTTAAAGGAAACTTTTTTCTATATCGCTTTATAAAATAATAAATAAATAAATATATTATGAAATTGCTCTAGAGCCCGCTTTGGTTCCCCGTTGATATCGGCAGCGATCCACTCAGGTGCCTGCGTCTATTGTCTGTGACAATAGCTTACCAGTGGGCTTCCATTTGAGTGCTTATCAGATGACACTTTCGAAACGGACAGTATCGAAAAAATTCAAGTAGCAATTTTATATTTGAAACCCAGTTACATATGCACAACACTATACGTGGTGTACATAATATTTTCTTTCACGTTATTTTCTATATTTATTTGATTTATTCGATCAACCATAAAATGACAACAATTTCATGCCAAATATAATATTACAATGTGCTATGATCGGTTATGTCTATCGCATGAGACAAATTTTGGGGTTATAATAGTAGTTGGTATATAAAAAAATAAATAATGAAATTTATAAACTTGATCCTGTTACAGCCTTAATATAACTCCCCTTGGCGACTTTTCAAATTTTATCGCCACTTTAGACAAAAATGCATACTTTATGTGATTATTTTTTCTGTTTGTTTCTTTTCTTTTCTTTTTCCTTACCTGTCCTTTCTTTTCTGTTTTTCCATATTTTATAATTTATTTATATTTTTAATGCACTACTTGGCTTAAAGTGGCTTTTGTGAAAGTGGAGTCCTTTTCGAAAAATGTCCGATCTATTTCAGCATGAAAATTTTAAAAATTACCCAGGATTATCAATAAGTAGCTCTTTAATGTAATGCTGAATTAGCTTTCACGCCAAGCGTGATTTATCCATGCCAAAAACATACTATTTAAACAAAAAAGGGGGGGGGGGATCTAAAATTGAGGTATATTATTATTATTATTATTTACTCCATTTTCATATATATATACATATATTCATATGCATGAGCAAATTTAATATTTTATATATTTTTTATTTTTCGCGTGAAAGCATATTTCATTTTATGCTGGGGAAAAAAAAAAAACTTACAATATATTTCTTTCTTTCTTTTTTTTTTTTCCTTGCAACAATTAAAAATTTAAATGTCCAATTTTTAAGCTATTACCAGGTTATTATTTTCATATTTTAATTCATTTAAAAAAATCTAATCAAAATTTCGTTACAAATAAGGTACCAAATAAAAGGGACGATTTTTTCTGAATCCGTCGGATTAAACAGCTTATCGATCGGACAATTAATTAATTAATTTAGTTAATTTTTTAAAATTAACTAAAGTATGAAAATTTGGTGGCAACTTGCGTCCACACACAGACAAACAGAGCCTAAGGAAATCTCTTAGCCGTTTATATATATAGATTTGTTATTAATGTGATGGAGAACATGTTAAGTAATCTGATTTTTGGTACTTTACTTATATCATTAACAGGGCAACATCGTACGGTGTAAATCCATTTCGACCAGTAGCTAAGTAAATTAACTTGTTGTAACACCTTTACGCGATTAAATTTAACTTAAAACATGTTAAATTAATATCAAGTTATAATCCATAAATATTCCACTACTTATTGCTAAATCAGTTAATGTAACAGTTACACTACAATATAAAAAAATCGATTCTTACTTCTGAAAATAAACAAACATGTAAAGTATTCTTAAAAATTATTAAACTCACAAATACAATTATTCTACTGTTTTCAAATGCACAGTATTACTTTTATTTTATTTTATATTGAATATTAATATTTTTGCTCTTAAGAACAATATTTACTGAATTCGATTCTTTGTTTTTCAATATCGCGTGATTGATCAGACGACTATTTTATTTATTTAACGTTCATTTATACTCCCATTAATTTTTGGAACTCTCGTGCAACCTTATCTAAATTGTTTTTTACTCCATTTTCATATTTTCATTTTCATGTGCATGAGCAAATTTAATATTTTATAATTTTTTTTTATTTTTCGCGTGTAAGCATATTCCATTTTATGTTGGGAAAAAGAAAAAAAAAAAAACTTTTTTTTTTTTTTTTTTTTTTTTTGGCAACAATTAAAAATTTAAATGTCCATTTTTAAAGCTTTTACCAGGTTATTATTTTCATATTTCAATTAATTTTAAAACATCTAATCAAAATTTCGTTACAAATAAGGTGCCAAATGAAAGGAACAATTTTTCTGAATCCGTCGGATTAATTAACTTATCGATCGGACAATGAGATTTTTTTAAATTAACTAATGTATAAAAATCTGGTGGCAACTTACGTCAACACACAGACAAACAGAGTCCAAGAAAATCTCTTAGTCGTTTATATATAGAGAGATGGTATAAATAAGGCTTGTCTAACTCAAAACATTTGGTGGGCCGCACCATGTGTACATACGTATGTGCATATGTATATATATTTGTGAATGAATAAATTATGTACGTATATACTTTTTAGAGGGGAGAGCATAGTGATGACTTGATGCAGAATACATTAATTTAAATTATTTTCATTCATAAATCAACAATAGAATCGCGAAAAATTTATGACTATACATTAATAACTATAATAAAAAAGAATGAATAATGGATGTAATAATATTACATTGCAACAGTGTGATTCTTTAGCTACCGTAATCGTTGAAAGGTTTTTTCACTTCGAAAAGTGAGAATGGATTTATTAATTTTTAATGTGCTAACCGAAGTTATCAAACATTACATATCGTTAGTCTCCTCGCGGGCCGCAAAAAAGTATTCGGCGGGCCGCGGGTTGGCCATCCCTGGTATAGATTAAAATGAAGAATAGGCTAGCAATATAGTTTGAAAAGAAATTTTTAAATGATAGCTTGTTTAAAAAAAAAAAAAAAAAAAAGAAAGAAAGAAAAAGAAAGAAAGAAAGAATAATTTTTAACATAATACATATTATGAGCACAAAAATTTTTAAGTTATATTTCATAATGCATGTTGGTCAGATAAAATTCTTAAATTCACTTCATTTTCTGAAATACTTGTCTTTTCAATCATGGGCGCATTCGTAAAGTCAAAACTCGTTCAACTGGTGCTGTTAGTTTTTGAACTAGCTGTTCGTCTCTCAGTGCATTTAGTGCATTTCAAAACTATGTTCGTAAACTAAATTCTGTGCATTTAGTTTTCTAACAAAATGCACTGGAGAAAAAGTCAGTTTACTTCGTGCCAACTGAAGTGGACGCAAAATATAACTTTGTTATCTCTGTGAGATGGCGTATTTTTGTCAAAGCATTGCGTCTATTTTTATTTTTAGTGTGTAATAATTTAATTTAATTTGTCTTATTAATTTAATTTAACTTTTTTTTTTTTTTTTAAGAAATATTTTGTAAATTTCTTTGAATTTTTTGTAATTAACAACAATTTGAATTACTTTAATATAGTATTTTATTTTTATTTTTGTAAATAATTATTTTGTTTCGTTTTAGGAAATAAAATTATAAAAATATAATTAAGTTATTAAAAATATATTTCTTTATTAAAATTTAAATTATTAAAAAAAATAATAATAATACAAGATTAATTTGTCATTACTGATTAAATTAAAATAAGAGTTTGGAACTGAGAAACTTTGAATAGCAGTTTGACGTCCTTAATAAAATGTACTATAAATTTATATATATCTGTACAATATAAATGGTAGATATCGTAATAAAATTTAACCTTAAAATTTAGCAATTAATAGATACAAAACAATTCCTACACAACAAAAATAGAACTGATTGTAACATATAGGTAAGACTGACACAAAAATGTTGCGATACAGATTAAGAACCAATAAGAGACAAAAACAATTTAAATTACTTACGCCGACATGAATAATAAAAATAAAAAAAGGAACATTAAACTTAATGACGGAGAAAGTAAATAAAGGATCACAGAAATAATAATTGGATAAAAATGCTTAAAATATAAAGTATAAAAATTCAGGGGGCATGTACTTCATAAAGCTGTGAAAGCTGCATCGATTTCGTAAAACAATATAGCTGATCGCAGCAATTGATATTGTTTCAGCCCCGATTGAGGCAGAAAAACTATTTTGAATGAGAAATTAAATAATTTATTAAATCAATTCATCAAGGAATCCAGAGAGAAAACTTGAAAAAAAGCAGAGTAGCCACATGTAAAACTTTTACACAAACTGGAGAATAGGAAGATGCCAACAAATTAGTGAAATTAAAAATAAAAGCATTGCAGACAACGATTAATCGATAAAGAATTAACTTCTGAGCATTTTCATTAACGATAAAATTCACTGAGTAATTATTTATTGAGTTAGTTAAAATGTAATTTTAAGTTAGTTAAATTCTAATTTAAATTGAACGTAAATCAATGAACATTAAAACTTTCATAGAAAAGAAATTAATGTTAGAAAAACTTTAAGACAGCAGTAAGCAAGCGCCATCTAGCGTTTAGCTAGATAAACATTAAGACAATTAAATTAATGCAGGTTCAAACAAACCATTGCTTTAAGGTGTCTACTTTTAACAAGATTTAAGTTCATGATTTAAGAGAATATGTGGCACAATTTAAATAATTAGTTATTTAATTAGTGGATCTTGATAATGTTAAACCTAAAATAATTAAACTAAATTAGTTGACCTTAATTAGGTTAAACCTAAAATAATTAATCTTAAATTTAATGTTTAAGTTGTAAAAAGACTCAATCACAAGCAATAATCCCCAAAAGCACACATGTAAGGATAAGCAATACAAGGCAGTCTTCAATTATTAAAGTTATTATTTTAAATGTGTTGATTTTTTTAAATAAAAAAAAATAATTATATTTGTTCAATCTAAACATGGGAAGCCACTAATAGCCAAATGCACTCAATTAAGTTTAACGAAAAAAGAGTTCATAATTAATAATATCAACCAGAAAAAATAAGATGAATGTAGCTTGCAATAGCAATAATCACCCCCCTTTTTTTTTAATTTCATTCAACAGCAAACCCTCCCAACCAATCAGCTAAACAACACCACCCATCCTCCTTAATCAAACATCTGCCCACCCATCCACCATTTTTTTAAACCTTAAATAGGTTTTTGTGTGTGTGTGTGTGTGTGTGTTTTACAGAGACATTTAATGATAAACAATTGAATAAATAATTTTTTTTAGGATAACCCCTTTTTGTAGCAGCATTTATTATGTGAGAGATATTTTTGTTTTTATACCTAAATGAACAAAGATTATGTATGCGTAAGAGGTGATTGAGAATGATATTTCTGTAAACAGAGATATGAAGACAAGAATGAAAATGTGTAAATAAATTTACTTTGAAACAAAAATCTTGTCTTTTGTCATACAGATCAGTATAAATTTTATTTCCTTCAAGTTTAAGTTTTAAATCTAAGAAACTAATACAGTTGTTGTTAAGGAGATTATGAGTTAACGTAAGGTGAAGAGGATATTCAAATTTGAATAAATTAGGGGAAAAAATATTGACATAAAAAGTTATATGTACCGGTAAAAATAGACATTTTCAATACATAATCCCTGTTCATAATGGTAAAGGTATAAGTCAGCTAACAAACTCGAGCTACATCCTCCTTGTGGAATACCGACCTTTTGAATATAAATTTTATTATTATGTAGACTGTAATTATTATGAATAATAAAATTTAAAAGTGTCTTAAATGATGTTACAGAAAAGCATTTTGGTAAAGATATTTGACTTTTAAATTTTTCAAAAAGGTTAAAGATAATATGATGAAGATTTGTTAAATTAATATTATTAAACATACAGGGTGGTCCAAAAAACATGATAGAAAGTATTTTAAGTTTCAGATTTCAAATGTATTGATGCAAATATAATTCTTCCATATTATAATAGCACATATAGTGACATTTCAGTTGAATGCTTAATTACCGGAAATAAAGAATAAGCAATATAGAATCACAAACCTTTTAAGATCGATTATATATCGTAAGAAAATTTTATGAGAATAACCGATGTAATGTCCCCGTTCGACTGACATGTCGTTCAGAGTTCAAAAAGAAAAGGACGCTTAGTAAAGAGATAATCGCGCAGTAAATTCTAGCACTCTAAAGTCGCAGTGATTTTTAAGCCATCAGATGACTGATGTAATGGTCCTAATCTCCCGCTGATTTTCATTGTTTACAGGTTGATGGACAGATGTGAATCTACAGGGAGTGTTTAGGATGCAAAAAGAAAGGCGTCGGGACGAAAATCAGCAGTTGTTACTGACGACATCAGGGAGCCTGCACGCGCATACTTTGAGGATCAGCCAACCACTTCCACTCGACAGGCGGCCCAATAATTAAGCATATCGAAAAATCATTACAAAGGCTAAGGATTGTGTCCATACAAGATCCAAATGTGACAGCCGCTAAAGGGGGGGGGGGTTACTGTGCAGCGGAGTGATTTCGCAAACCACATAATCGAGGAACTTAAAAATGGTTCCATCAGTGAATACAAGATCTGGTTCAGTGATGAGACCCATTTTCAGTTGAATGGTTTCGTGAACAAACAAAACTGGCGCCACTGAGGTACGGAAAATCCTCATCTCAGCGCCATCTCTTCACTGCATCCACAAAGGGTCATGGTGTGGTGTGTCATATCGTCGAAGCAGATAATTGGTCCGATATTTATTGATGGTGTGGTCACAGGAGTGAAGTATCGAGAGTTGCTAGAGCGTCACTTTGGCCCTGATGCGGGATCTCAACAGGACACGCCGGTACTGGTTCAAGCCAGATGGGGCTCGTCCCCAAAAAACTTCTGACGTCTTCACGTGGCTTAAAACGACGTTTAGTGAGCGTTTGATTGCATTGGATGCAGATAAATTCACAGGGCACGGGATAGAGTGGACCCCATACAGTCCGGACCCAAATCCGTGCGACTTATTCTTATGGGGTTACATCAAGGTTAGAATCTATAGGAATAACCCTGATTCACTGGAGGACCTAAAATTGGCTATCAGAAGTGAGATTGATGCACTTGATTACGACACACACCAGCGCATTATGACATGGTTTCGGCATGGCATTATGGTTTCGGAACCGGCTTTATAACACTATAGTCGGGGACGGTAAACATTTTAAGCATCTTGTATATTAAATGTCATTCATATCTTTATTCAATAAAATATGTTTCATGTTCTTGCATGTTGTCTTTTTTCCACAATGATCGCTTACTTTCTATCATGTTTTTCGGACCACCCTGTATCAGCAAAATCATATGTCATAATATCAGTGACATTGTACATCGATAAGACTTTAGCTTTAAGTTGATAGCTATTTTTAAGGCAATAGAAATTTTTTGATTTACTAATTAAGTCATAGATTTGTTTGAGAATATCAAGGAGAATTTTGTTAGCGTGATTATTGTAAGTATATGCACTGAAAGTATATGCACAAAATATTTCTCTTTCGTTTGTTTTGATGGAAACAGCTAAAACTTTTAGGGTCGCTTTCTCTCTCCATGCGGGGTTGTTGCAGCAAATTTGCACGCTGCCCTATGTTTTAGACCATGCACTTTAATTGAAGCTTGGTTTGGGTTCAATAGTAATTTTACTGATTCGTACTTCCCTTGTGAGCCGTAACTAACCCACTAATTTCAGTTTTGCTACGAAAGCTAGTGCACTTAGTGAGGAGTTTACGAATGCGACCCATGTTTGACTAGAAACATAGAACTATTAAGGTCATTTTGTGATACATTTTAAAATTTTGAAACCAATACAGATACATTCTTTTAGATAAAAAATAACATGAAATTTCTAAAAAAAGATGTAATTAAGAGTTCTGGATAAAACTTATTAATTATAATGTTTTTGTCAAATGCATCTAAATTTAGATATTTGAATGTATCAACTTGTTTAAGATAATTAAAAGATACAAAGAAAATTGTTAAAAATGAATAAATTTGTACAAATAATATATATATATATATATATATATATATAATTATAGAAGAGATAATTATTACAAATTTGAGAATATATTGTAAAATTTTATAGACATTTTACGAAAAGGAAAAAAAAAAAAAATTACAACCAGATTGCTATGCAAAGAATGCTAAATTTTAAAACGAAAATAAATTAAAAATTAGATTTAGACAAAAAATAAAATTTAAAATAAGAAGTACAGTCATTTGCAAAAGTTTAAGACAAGTAGCTGATTTTCAGTATTTTAACACACTGCCTCTTTTGTGCAGATTATTGCGTCATTCCATGTGCTCATTGCGTCAGACACATTCTACTGCTATAAATAAAGTTGCCCGGCACGTGTATTGCCAGTTGTTTTTTGGATTTCAGTGCTGTTGTGTAATTATTGTAATCGGTCAAAAGCCTTCACTTACTGTTTCAAAAAGGTCGGAAATATTGACCTTGCATGAAATTGAATTTTCTGAACATCAAATAAGTTCGAGGGTAAATGTGAGCAAGACAGCTGTGCATCAAACTATTAGTAAATTTAAAACTTCGGGAAAATTTGTGGACCTTAAGAGTCGTCTCTTTTTCATGCTTGTAGTAAGTCGAGGTTTCCTTTCAGGTTTATGGGATGATAAACCAAAATGTTTGGCCAAACGTCATGGAATAGTACTCAAACTGACGTTGGTGCCTTTTGCAGCCAGAGAATGTCTAATCGTATTGCAGGAGGTTCTTGGATCGCGTACTTCTTATCACATGATCATCACGTGCACTCGTATTACTATGGCGACAGCTTCTCTTAAGTTTAAATTTACTAATAGCTTGATGCGCAGCTGTCTTGCTCACATTTATTTGATGTTCAGAAAATCCAAATTTATGCAGGATCAATATTTCTGACCTTTTTGTAACAGTAAGTGAAGTTTCTTTTTCTTTCTTTTTTTTTTTTTTTACTCAATACAATAATTACACAACTCGGCAAAGAAAGAATTTTATAGAAGATGGAGGGCGACGGAAATTTAGTGTGACTTTGTCACAAGGATCATTAGAGACAAAAAGTCTTTGTAACTATAAGTCTCAAGTTGTAAATATGTTACACAACAGCAATAGTCTACGACAAAATCCAATAAACAACTCGCGATAAACATGCCCGGCACCTTTATTTATAGAAGTAGAATGCGTCTGATGTAGTCAGCACATGAGATGACGCAATAAACTGCGCAAATGATGCAATGTGTTAAAATACTGAAAAACGGCTACTAGTCTTAAACTTTTGCAAATGACTGTAAATTAGTAATAAAATGTACAGTCGATAACAAAAGTATCCGAACACTAGCAAAAATTCCTATGTAAAAAAAGTAGAGTTAATGCTGTTTTGTTAAATAAATTCTTGTCAAATCATGTTCTTAGACTGACTAAGAACATGATTCGACAAGGATTTATTTAACAAAATAGTATTAACTCTACTTTTTTTTTACATAGGAATTTTTGCTAGTGTTCGGTTACTTTTGTTACCGACTGTATACTTAAAAGGGAACTCTTTCAAGTGTTAATCGCCGATTTTCTTGAAAAAAAAATACTGACATAAGATTTAATCATAAATAGTATTTTCCTAAAATATTAGCTGCTGAGTCGCAATAGATAAGCTAGAAAAAATTATTGAAAATCAGAGCATGCCTGTAATATTTCCAAAAAGCACCTATTTGGCGACTGCATTCTTGGAAATTTCATTGCTATGAAAATTAAATAGATGTACAGTCGGCTGCAAAATTATTCGAGCACTAGCAATAATCCTTGCCAAAAAAAAGTACACTTAATACAGCTTTGTTAAATAAATCCTTGTCGAGTCATGTTCTTAATCAGTCTAAGAACATGATTCGACAAGATTTACTTAGCAAAACAGTCTTAAGTGTACTTTTTAAATATAGGAATTATTGGCTAGTGCTCGAATGATTTTGCAGCCGACTGTAGGTGTTCTTCTTTCTCGTTGATAGCCAAATGAACTCCATACACAGTCGAGCACGTGGTTGCTTGGGTTTTATGTCACACTAGTGCTGCGCAATGGGCAATTGGTGAAAGTCTGGAAATCACCAGTAAAGATGTTCCAGAGACATGCCATCACAATTTTGATCCTCCACGCAATCGAGCCCTTGAGAATTCAGAATAGATTAACAAAAACCTGATAATTTACCAGATTACGACTTACTTAGTCGAAATTCTAAATAACATTTAACATTTCAACTAAGTAAGCTGTGTCAATGACAGTTGTGAGTTCATTAACGCCAAGTTTTTAATAACGGCATTTTCAAAAAAATTATGATCAGGACTTTTATATAAATCGAAATAAAATATAGTCGGCAGCAAAAGTATCCGAGCACTAGCAAAAATCCCTATGTAAAAAGAAAAAGTAGATTTAATACAGTTTTATTAAATAAATCCTTGTCGAATCTTATTTTTAATCATTTTAAAAACATGATCCGACAAGGATTTATTTAACAAAACAGTAGTAAGTGCACCTTTTTTACATAGGAATTTTTTGCTAGTGCTCAGATACTTTTGCTGCCGACTGTAGAACATTGTACATTAAAACACAAAACTGTTTATTTAAAACCAAAATGAGAGAATTTCAAATTAGAGCACATCGGTTTTATAAGACATTGGGCAATACGAACATTCGACGAACAAACAACTCCACAGAAAATGAGTTTTGTGGGTTTAATATCTCATTAGAGCTACGCAGTGGACAATTGGAGACGATCTACGATTCCACCCTAAATTTTGTCCGGAGATATGCAAAGAAATAACGAAGTGTGAACATAAAATGGCATGCTCTTATCTCGGTTAGCGTTGAGGTAGATTCAATATTATACTGGAGCTACGCAGCAGGAAATTGACGACGGTCTAGGATTCCCTCCTAGAAATGATCCGGGGACATCTGCTGGTGATAAATGTTTGCATTCTGAGTGTGTTATTTATTTTTAATATATACATCCGATCTGTATGCTTGACTCCATATCCCCCTGTAAATTTCGACGAGATGAGGGCATATATCAAACAACAGGATTACAATAAAAAAATTAAAAAAACACCCAGGTCCGACGGGAGAATCGAACCCATTCTTCTACACTCGAAAGCGATTAGCGAAGGCGACATATTCACTCGACCACGGAGGGCCTGCATTCAGCGTAACAATTATTAGGATCAAAATTATGATGCGCGTCTACGGACCATCCCTAAGCATGTATCCCAGACTGTCACCAACTGCCCATTGCATAGCTCTAGTGGGAATTAAAACCTACTCAACGTCATTTTAAATATTTTAATTTTGATTTATTTATTTCAGTATTAATTTCAATCAAATATTTTAATAATCAAACGTTTAATCAAATATTCAATAATCAAATTTTATAATTCAGATTAAATTTTTAATCGTCTGCAAATTTATATGACTGCACATGCTGTAAAAGTAAAACTGAAATTTAAATTACATTATTTTAAATATATGCAATATTGAAACATTACATAAAATAATCGAAAATATTAGACCTACACAAAACATAACGTCACTTTTTCTAAATAGAAACTTCTAGATTTCAGAGAATATATTGAGTTTTGAGTGGATTTTTAACGTCGCACAATAGCTACGCAGTGGGAAATTTGAGACGGCCTTATATTCACTCCTAGTGATGTTCTGGAGACATGCTGTCATAATTTCGATCCTCCGAGGAGGAGATAACTTCCTTGCCTCAGTAACCCCTACAGCGGTAGAAAACATTATTAATTACCCTCTTATACTTAAGCCCCTTGGCATCATTGAAGAAAGGTTAATGTGATTTGGCGATGACTTTTTCGTAGTTGGCGTTCAAAACGTAAAGTTTAATAATTTTTTGTGGCTTTCATGTCGCAATTCAGCAGCTAATTTTTTACAAGGGAATTAAGGTAAAAGCACCAGTAGTAGACACTTTAAGGACATTTTCCGGCTATTTTTTGTGTAATTTCCGAAATTTTAGAGTTTCAAAAAATAATTAATATTTCACACCTTTACTAACTCTTTCTTAACCCGACTGCATTATGAAAATTGCTAATTGTAGCATTTATATATGTAAAAAACCAAAAATCCGGAAAGCTTAAAATGAGCCAGTATCGAATCATGGTCTTAGACAGACTAAGAACATGACTCAACAAGGATTTATTTAAAAAAGCAGTATTAAGTGTACTTTTTTAAGACGGGGATTATTGCTAGTGCTCGGATACTTTTGCTGCGGAGTGTACGATCCGACTTGTCATCTACGATAGCTGCGATTGTTACAATAGTATGCCTCCCATAATCTGTGTGCGTAGCTTTAGAGTGGCGTTTAAAACACTGAATTCAACTCTAAAATTGCGAGATTACAGAAGTGTCCATTACTGGATCGGACCTTAAAAGTCACATGAGCCAGTAGTGGACAGGGCTATCCACTACGCAGATTATCATACAGATAGGACAGTGAAGCTAAAACGCGAACCGGAAATATAGTAGCACCACTAGTGTCAACAGAGGGGAACTACATGTGTTAAGTCTTCATGAATAGCATCTTTGTTCGAAAATTGTTTTTCTATTTCGCGAGTAGTTAGTAGCAGGTTAGTATGGGAAGTTTTCTTTTTCTTCACTTTCTATTGTTTTTGAATTCGCAAAATTATCCTCAAAACATTCACAGCTATTCTTCTAAGAAATAAAAATTAATTTTTATAATGTTTAAAAATATGCTTTGTCAAACATATTCATATTCAAGTACAAATTAAAATTACAAACTGTAATTCTGAAATAGCAAAATGAAATCATTAAATATTTAACGTTGCTTGATTTACATAATACAAAATGCTTTAAAATGAAAAAATGTTTTTACTTTATCAGGGATGGAACACGGGCGCAGAATTCATACCACTATGAATGTAAGAAAATTTTCTACTTCTTAAATCAACGATATTATAGGTAGAGAAATTTCTTAAACGGATTCCGGTATGAATTCTGCGCCCGTGTTCCATCCCTGCTTTATGAAAATTTACAAAGTTTATTTTCTTAATATTTAGCACTTGCTTCTTAAAATAAATTGCGTTTGACAGTCAAGTTTGTAAACAATGATAAAGTTACCAAACGAAAACGTATGTGCAGTTTTCTTTCCTTCACTTTTTTTACTACTTTTAAATTCACAAAATCATAACATTCACAGCTATTTTCTAAGAAATAAAACTAATTTTTATTATGTTTGAAAATAAATTTTGCCAAACACATTCGTGTTCAAGTGTACAAATTAATATAACAAACTGTAATGCTGAAATAGCAGTATGGTATGAAATCTTAAATATTTAACATTGCTTTGTTTAAATAATACAAAATGCTTTAAAATGAAAAAAATATTTCTGGTTTATGTATATTTTCGAAATTTATTTGCTTAATATTTAGTACTTGCTTCTTAAAATAAATTGCTTTCGACAATCAAATTCGTAAACAATAACAAAGTTTCCAACATCAATACAATGGTTAGTTGGTTGGATGTTGGGTTTAACGTTGCACTATTACGATATGAACATAGATGCAATAAAAATAAGACGAGCGATTGCGTAAGCTAGAGAGCTCCAGAAACTTACAGCTGTTGACAATAGGGTCGTTGCAGTGAAATTTTGGTTACCGAAGAATATACGGGAGTGTCCTATCTGTATAATAATCTGTGGTTAACTATTGGTCCTGATGACATTTTTTGGTACCGGTAGTGGACACCCATAAAAATACTATGTGTTAATACAAGATTTAAAAAACAGCAAAAGAAAAGAATTCTACATACTTATTTTAGTTATATGAAAGCAATAGGTAGAAAAAATTTGTTAAAAATAAGCAGAGAGAGAGCACATAAAGTTCCATTTCCTTATTCAAAGTGATAAGAAGAAAACGGCAAAATCACATAAAGTGCAAATTTTTTTAGTTAAACTAACATTATTTTAAAACTAATGGCCGGAATTATTTTTAGTTAAATGGTTTAACAGTAGGGGACTATAACTTCCTTAGTGAACATTGTTCGAATCTTCAGAATTATTAGGTAGCTTATTTCCCAAGTTTTAAATTAAAAGTGTCCACTAATGGTACAGGGTCCACTACTGGTGCGTTTACCTTAAGTGCAGCGTAAACTATTTTCTGTAATTTTTTCAAGAAAATCGGTGATTAGCACTTGAAAGAGTTCCCTTGTTAGAAAATTTACTAAAATATGAATGAATTAAGTAGTATGAGGTGATTATAAATGCTGCGTAGAAAGAAAGACAGAATATTATACTGTCTTACAAATGTTAATGTAAAAGCTATTTTTATTTATTTATTTTATTTATTTATTTATTTATTTATTTATTTTGTGTGTGTGTGTCTAATTTACAGAAAATTAGCTATTATAAGAAAATGAAACTTAAAAGATTTGCTTTTTGAGCAGCCATTTATGTGATTTTTTACATAATTTTTAACCCAAGAAGGACTTTTTAAAAACTAATAACATCTTTTTAAAAATTGATTTAATTGAGAATGTCCCTATTTTTTGGTGTTTGGTGTGATACATTGTTAGCATCGAATTTCCCACTACTAATTAAACTTCTGCACCTGAAAATGAGCAGCAACGATCATATATGGATCAATCACATTCCAGATTATTACTCTACCTAGAAAAAAGATTTAAAGGAGCTACTTACTGTCAAAGTTGTTTACAAGCTTCTTTAAATGATTAAAAATATAAAATTAAGCTGTACATTCCATTTGATCTTATAAACGATATAAATATTCACCAGCCCATCTATAGCCGAATGGTTATTGCTCTGATCTTTAGATACACAGGTGTCACAGGATACACAGGTCGGGTCTTAGTCTCGTTTTAGGCATAGATGTTCTCAGAGATTCGGGAATCAGTTTAAGCCGTAGGTACCGGTCATATTCGATTTTGTGAGGGAAAAGGTGACCATAGAACAATCAAATCAAACAAAATTAAATATTTTTTTTAAACAAGCCTGATTTGGTGGTTCCCTTAAAATTAATTAGTTATATATAATATATATATATAGATACATTTTTATTCCAATTATTAATCCATTTTTTATTCCAATTATTATTCTGAAGTCCTTTAATTCCTTTCTCCGCCATTATGTTTCATGGTTCTTTTTTTTTTTTTTTTTTTTTTTTTTTTTGTACAAGTGGGCGTAAGTAATTTAAATTGTTTTTGTCTCTTATTGGATCTTAATATGTATCGCAACCTTTTTGTGATAGTTTTAGCACTTTGTTATCATCAGTTTTATTTTTGTTGTGTTGGTATTGACATGTATCTATTAAATACTAAAAAAATAAGGTTAAATTTTATTAAGATATCTATCATTTATATATATGTATATATATATGAGACGTTATCTCATATCTCCATCGTGGTTTTTAATGTTTTGCGAGTGAGGCTGATTGAGTACACCAGGGTCCTAGGCCTGAGGGGGGGTGCCTTTCATGAGGGGTCTTTCTAAAGGGACCTAGACCATATTTATGCAAGCACGAAAAGCTCCGAATGGCTACGAACCGATCACCTCACGTCTTCCAGCACTGAGCAGAGAACCGCTCGGCCGCTGGTGGGCCCATCTCCTCCGTGGAGGATCAAAATTGTGAAGGCATGTCTCTGGATCCGAGGAGTGAATCCCAGACCGTCACCAATCACCCACTGCATAGCTCTAGTAAGACGTTAAACCTACTTAACCTCAATCGATATCTCTTAGCAGTTAATGTTCTTCTACTCAAAAATGAGAATGTTCCCATCAAAATTATACCTCTGGGGATTACCGAAGTGGGAGAGCCATCTTCTCCGTGTAGGATAAAAATTGTAATGGTATGTCTCCGGACCACCTCTAGGGGTGAGTCCCACACCGTCGCCAATTGCCCATTGCGCAGCACTAGTGAGACGTAAAACCCAATCAACCAACCTCAAAAATGAGGCATGAAGAAAAGATTCCGTCGGCTCACAGATCCAATGGTAAAAAATTCCCCCTCCCTTGCTTCTTTATTTTTCGAAGACAACAAAAGTTATCGACGGCTTAAAAAATTGAAATCCTACTGACTGTTCGACTATGTAAATCTGATCTTTGACTAGACCCACATGTGATAACTGAAGACCTGTTCATTCGACAAATTTCATCGTGTGAATTATGAGAGGACGTTTTATATCCCACGTACTCATGAGTAGAACAAACAAACCAGTATTATGAGAACGCGTTGTATGGGATAGCATGATGTTCATATGATGATATTATATTTATTAATATTAGTATCACACGTGGGTCTAGAGTAAAGCATAGGTAAAAACATAACACATTATTAATGTAATTGAAGGGAAAAATCAGAATATTTGTTCTGAACTTTGGCGCCATCTGCAGCAGTTTTCAGACATAACAGAGCACGGTTTTTTCAAAGGAAAACCGCTGAATGAACAGGGCTTTAGTATCACATGTGGGTCTAGCCTTGGATTTCGAAAGTTCCTTATATTGTGGGTTTAAAAACTAATAAACAGATGTAGTTTATGGTGGAAGGTGGAACTGCTCTATTTGGATCTAATAGTTTGATTCTGTTCTTCAATTTACTTCACGAATGCATATATCAAATTAATTTTTAATAATATATTATTATTATTATTATTATTATTTTAATAATAAATTAGCCCTAATTTACCTGAATTTGAAAGTTGTTCGTTATTTTTGGATGCTGAACATAGGGACTATATATGAAAATAGAAATATAAACTCGTAACTTATTACAAAAAGGCAATATGCATGATGATATTTACATGTAAACCAATTTTGCGTGTTTAAGGTAGATTATCGATCTTGTCAGGTATTACAAATAGTTTTTTATATGAATACTGCCATTTTTTTATTTGAACAAAAAAAAGAAAAAAAAAAAAAAAAAGTCGGGTATATGTGATTTATTTTCAAATTTGACATGCTTTTCCAAAACGACGTTCTAACAAATTAATTCACAGACTATTTTTTTTTCTTTCATTTAACTATAATTTAAGCAATTCAAATGTTTATGTTACAATATTTTTAAAAATCTGCATGTTGATTAAAACTGCACAAAATTGCTGAACTGAAATGTTTCAAAATCTTTTTTTTCCACGCAGAGTGCTAAGTTCGAAAGACATTTTAAGCTCTAAATATACGTGCTGTACAATTGTTTGTTTAATTTTTATTGCGTTAGATTACAAAAACAGTAAATTTTAAGAATTTTAAGAAAAATTTTATGTAATCCTATAACTTTCTTTCTTTTTTTCTTCTTTCTTTTTCTTTCTTTTCTTTTTTTTTTTTTTTTTTTTTTTTTTCTTTAAGTATCTGCCTTTTATTAAGGAATCACGTAAATGGAAATTTGAGCTGCATGCTCGCATAGGCAAACTATTTACCTTTTTTTTATGTTTTATTTAAGAGCACTTAGAATTTTTTCACATATGTTGCCGCATTTTTTATCTAAACATTTCCTTTATTAATTTGTATATTATCTTTATTTTCACTGAAGATAGTTTCTTAAGTGATAATGACAATGATCAAATTTTTCTCTGTGTCATAGAATTGATTTTAAAGATATAGTTAAGCAGTTTTTTTTTCCAATTGTCTTGTTCAACGGGGGGAAAAAATTCTATCTAACACAGTTTGTCTAGTTTGTATAAAAATTTTAAATGTTTAATTTTTGAAGAGTTAACGGGCATGCACTTTATTTTGAACATTTCTTTCAACTGAAATCGATCATTTATTTTTCATATATAAGGAATTTAAGCTCGTTTCAATCTTTTTGGGACACTCTGTGTGTGTGTTTATATATATATATATATATATATATATATAAGGAGAGAGAGCGACAGAGATAACCTTTTTTATTACGTTATCTGAGAGATTAATAAAGTGTGGTTTATTTTCTACATAGAAGATCCTCGATAAATTATTTATGCCACACTAGCAAACATAATCTTAATGCAAATCAAAATTACAAGATAAATAGTAAACGGTGAAAAGTCATTTAAATTTATTCTAAGAAATGAGACATGCTACGACATACTATATCTTTTACATGCGTAATTATATAGGACAATGATGAAGTTTTCCCCAGTCTAATAGCGTGTTTTTATTTCAACAATAGATGCGAGGCTCCATTAATAAAAAAGTATCGTGACTAAATATTTCCCATATGAATCATTAAAAAGTTTAAAATATCTTCTATTGATTTTTCTCTAGATAGAATCTATCCAATCAAGTACTTCATAAAAAAAAAAAAAAAAAAAAAAAAAAAAATTCTACTCATCTTACTGATCTCCAGTATGACGTAACACAGGTAATCACTCCCGTGAGAAACGACAAGGGTTCAACAGGTGTGAGGGGTGCTATCACCCACTTAACTTTGGGTTCAAAGGTGGTTCTGTTCCGGTGGGAGTACAGTTTTAAGGTTCCTTGATTGATGATGAACTTCAATTACCCACGTAACAGCAACTGAATCGTTTCTAGTAGTTTTTAAATGCGTATTAGAGGGAAAAATATTAAGTTAGAAAAATATTACTAACGGGATATTTAAAACTGTGAGAATACATATGAAGATCCTCAATAGAGTTTAATTAATTATCGAAATATGACTTGTTAATATCAAAATTAACTCTAGAGATCAATTTTGAATATATATAAATCTCTCTCTCTCTCTCTCTCTCTATATATATATATATATATATATATATATGAGGATATTTATTTAACGATTTTTCTATTAATATAATCCATCATTAGATAAGTAAATTCAGTGAAAATAATATAATTTTATTTTAATCAGAAGAAAATAATTTTCACGTTTTAGAAATTGTATACCCCCTCCTCTCCCTCAAAAAAAACTTTTTAAATATACCGTAAATATTTAAAATTATCATTGTAAATACATTAAATGAGTTATCGATTTGCGTGAAGACACCACACTTTGCTTTTACCAAAAAAAAAAAAAAAAAAAAAAACTGACAATTTAAAAATATTAATTCAAATATTAAAAAGCAATAAAGTTCATCTTTCATTGTTTGTATTTCATTAAACTGAAGAAAAGATATTTGATGATAAATGAAAAATAAATTGGATTATTTCTAAAGATATAAAACCTATTTTGTTAGATTTTATAAAGTACACATAATAACCCTATTTCACTCTGGGAAAAAAAAAAATCTCTGAAGAAATGATGCATAATTCCAAGGTTTAAAACTGCATTTAGAAACTCACACTTCTAAGCAAATAGCTATACGTTTTTTTAAGGTTGACTTGGAAGCAGTTTTTACAGTAAGATTTATAACTGTGTAAGGGTGGTTAAAATAGATTCAGTCAGAATTTAACAGTTCCTGGAGAGAAACGATACAGAGCTTTACAAAATATCCGTTTAAAATTAATACACTTTTAAAAGCGAATGTACATATATATTGAATTATTAACGAAAGAAGAATTAAAAATCATGGATCACATAAAGATTACAAGACAGTTTCCGATACATAGCGAAGTGTAGTTTCAAAGAATGGTGATTTATATGAAAACAAACTTTGTAGCTTAAAAACAAAAATGTTTACTTTTTAAAGACTGGAAGATCAGCAGACATAACTATACCTTTATCAGTATTAATACACTGTAAACATTGTTTATGAATGTTATACAAATAAATTTACAGCAAAGAAGTTTAATTGAAGAATATATATATATATATATATATATATATATATATATACAGGGTGCATAGGAAAGTCCCTTTAACCTGAAAATACTTGCGAACGGAGAGTGCTACAGCCACGCAAGTGAGGTAACGGTATAGTAAAGTGACCATGGCCGACCTAATGCAAACGACAGCAGCGCCCCTAGTGGCAAAATTTGGAAGTTAGCCATTGCAAATCGAAAACGAAAAGAGATAGAGCAAAATTTCCAATTAGAAAGTTTTAGAGCATCAATTAATTAGTACGAAACGATATTTGGTTCACACGGATAAGATAAATTGGCGCCTGTATACCCAAAAATGTCCGTAATCTATGCGCTACTGTTCTACTCTACATATTCACATTTCGGAAATGTAGCAGTGTGAAAATGCAAATTGTGACTTTGTACTGTACTGTATAATGTCTGAAAACTTTAATTTCCAATGCATTTAAAATTTTAGTTTAAAAGGTGTTGGCGCTCGCTTGATACAAACAACATAATCTCATAGCATAAAATTATTGATGGCAGACGATAATTTTATTCCTAATGTGCGAGCGCTTTCATTTTAAAAAGTTTATTTTCTGTGTTGTGGCAATTTCAATCGTTGCCTAGCGACGGGTAGAAAATATGTGTTCTTTTTTGAAAGTGACAAAACAAATGAAATTTTGAATGATCCTAAATGAATGAGATCTTACAAAAGATACATTTCTTAAAAATAAACGTTTGGTTTTAGAATTTTGGAGCTGTGTGAGAATGTCAAGCTTCACTAACTTTCAATATTGCAAGATGGTGCTTATTTATGGCGAATGTCAACGAAACGCAACGCATGCTGCACGGGAGTATGCCGTTCGTTTTCCAGGTGGGCCACATCCAAATGCAATTACCATCGCAAATGTAGTGCGACGGCTCATGGAGACAGGAAGCACTAAAAGTCGTCCGCGTTCTGACAGACCAGTGAGTGCAGGTATGCTTATACCGCCAGAGAGTATTTTGGCATATGCACCAGCCCATCCACACAGCAGTACAAGAGAAATCAGCTTGGCTTGTGGCTTAACACGGGCCCGAGTATGGCAAATACTGCATAGTCAACATGCACATCCCTATCATGTCACTCTGCAGCAAGAACTGTTGCCACGGGATAATGAGCGTCGATTTGATTGGTGCAACTGGGCATTAAATAATGTTGAAGATAAATCAGATTGTTTGTCCAACATTGTTTGGTCGGACGAGGCACTGTTTCAGCGTACCGGAATACTAAACCGACATAATGCCCACTACTGGGCGCTGGAAAATCCCTCGTGGGGACTATCCACAAAACACCAAGTGCGCTGGTCCATTAATGTGTGGGGCGGTATCTGGAAAGATCGCTTACTGGGACCTGTGTTCTACGAAGGCACATTAAACGGACAGAGGTACCTACAACTATTACAGGATATCATACCCGACTTTTTGGATGATATTCCCCTGTCCGCATTACGGGACATGTGGTACCAACATGACGGTGCTCCTGCACACCAGCCACCTGGAGTGCGAAGCTTTCAAAAAGATTGCTTTGGACAACAAATTATTGGGTATGGTAGTAGTATTGAATGGCTTCCACGATCGCCGGACCTGACTCCGATGGATTTCTTCCTGTGGGGTTACATAAAAGATCAGGTTTATGAAACTCCACATACAAGTTTGCTGTATCTACGTCATCGCATTATAGATGCTTTCAATAGTGTAACATCTTCCATGCTGAGAAATGTGCATGCAGAATTACTCACACGAATACAAACGTGTATTGTGAGCAATGGCGAACTTTTCGAACATTCTCAACATTAACTTTTTATCACTATGAGACTTAGAGTTTAATTTACTATTTTGTTTTTGTGTGTGATGTTATCAAAACGTATTGATGTAAGTACATAGTATTTATTCATTAAATTGTGCATATTTCTTCTTTCCTCTGGCTATTCCTTTCAAATACTTACACAAAATGGAGTGCATCGATTTTGGATATTTTTTGGGTATACAGGCGCCAATTTATCTTATCCGTGTAAACCAAATATCGTTTCGTACTAATTAATTGATGCTCTAAAACTTTCTAACTGGAAATTTTGCTCTATCTCTTTTCGTTTTCGATTTCCAATGGCTAACTTCCAAATTTCGCCACTAGGGGCGCTGATGTCGTTTGCATTAGGTCGGGCATAGTCGCTTTACTATACCGTTACCTCACTTGCGTGGCTGTAGCACTCTCCGTTCGCAAGTATTTTCAGGTTAAAGGGACTTTCCTATGCACCCTGTATATTGATTCTCGATTCGCAAATAAAAGTTCTTTCAGCTAAAATATGTACAAAACCTTTATAAAAAATTTAAAGCAGTATTTTCTTGTGGATCATCGTAATGTACATGATTTTTTTACATGATATATACGTATACGACTTTACATGCACGGAAATAAAATGCTATTCCTTTTAAATTTAATTGAAAACACTATTTCAAAAAATAAATGCTATAAAATGTAATACATTTGAACTTTTTTGCTCAGCCCTGCTCAGAACTTCACATTTTATGCACGCTATAGGGGAGAGTGGGGTTGAATGGGTCGCAGGATGAATGGGACAATAGCAAAATTTTTATGTTTTGCAAGCACCATAAACTTGACAATTTTTCTGATATATGGAAGTACTGAGGTCATTCATCAAGTGCAGTTTCAGAATTGTACTATCTATAGAAGGGCAGAAAAAAATTAAAGTGTCTTTTCCTGCTGCCAAAGTAAGTTTTTACTGATTCAATTAGGTAGTAGTTAAGAAATTAACTATTTGCTTAAAGTTAATATAACTCTTATATGGTGAAAAGGCATAATCTTTTATGGTATTTATGATATTCAAGAAGAATATTGGCAATTGTTCCTTAAGACTATTTCCTGTTTTATATGATCATGTGGTGGTGGGGATGAATGGGACAGTTTGAATGGGGATGAATGGGACATTCCCCACTATGTGCTAATTTAAAAGTGTACACAAGAATTACATTAAAACAAATTGTAAATAGATTTTCAATATTTTTATAACCTGAAGTTCAGTAGTTATAACATGGAATTATAAAAGTAGAGAAAGAGTAGATTTAGGAAAAAATAGATTGAAATTAATTGCTCTTATTTTTGTTTATAATAATTATGAAAAATTATAAGTTAGAATATTCAATGCAACTTAAATCAATAATATCAATAATTAAAAAAAATAAATAATAAATAAATAATAATTTGATTTAAATCACAATTTCTATCAAGCTAATTAAATAAATCCTTGTGATTATTAATGTAATACAGAATAGAATGCTGATTTTTCCCGATCAGTCGGAAACAAAAATTTATTTGGATAATTTATATTTTATTATAATGATTTATATCTTTCTAGTGACTTATTTATTTAATTTATTATTATTATATTAGATCTTATTAGATTAAATTACCAAAGCCTAGAGCCCTAGGATCTGTGCGAACCAATGGATTTTCGCCTTTTGATGTTAATTTGAGTCAATACATCAGTTTATGTTAATTTCAGTAAATTCATAGTGTGTAATAAAATCGTATAAACCAATTTAACTTTAAAAATTTATTTAATTTCCATTCTGTTTTCTTTTCTTTGTTAACTCCAGTCCTGTCCCATTCATCCCCATAGGTGGGGATGAATGGGACAATGCACATGCATATAAAAAAATATTATTAATTAAAAATTATAACTTTTTATTAAAGTTACTATGTTTATATGTAACTAATTACTGAAGTGTACTTATGAGCAATGTTACAAAATTCTGAATTACGTATAGTGAACGTAATTAATAAAAACATGAAAAATGTCCCATTCATCCCCGCGCTCTCCTATAGTATAGTGTGGTAGGTGTAACCTCAGCTCATTACCTGATAAGCTGAATTTTAACCTAATAATCATCATATGTGCTTATATGAACCATCCAATCTTTATCATATTTAGCCTTAGGAAACCAATTTAAATAGGAAACAGTGAAATTTTTCTTATATTTCGAGAGTGCCGTTGTCAAATTTCGAAGTTTTGCCATTGCTGTATTTGTTAATTGAATTCCACAATTTTTGGCATGGAAACTGTTTTGTATATAAATTTTTAATATAACTTAAGATTTGTTCTTTTTTTTTTTTAAGCTTTTTTATTTTGGTACCCATGGTAACACATGCCCTACGAATTTTGTATGTGAGCAGTTCAACTGCATCACTTATATATATGTATATATATTTATTTTGATTTTTCGGTTCTGACTTAATTTTTCAATGAAATCTAATATCCCGCTATTTTTTATTACTTTTTATTTTTTTAAAGTTTTGTTGAATTGTTAATATATTTTAGGTGTGAACTACTTCTGGAAGTGTACGGAAAATTTCGTAACTCTAACAAGTTCAGATATTTAAAAATATTCAAAATAGTCCTATTCATAGAAAACTTTACTATCTGAACACTTGCCCGATGTAGTATATATATCTTAACGTATACGATGGGTATAGTAGGCCGAGATTACATTTGTCCCAAGTAAATGTGCAAGTAGACCCAGTAAACATTGATTATTTTTTTAAGTAGTACTGTGTTAAATTACTATGTTAAATTACTATGTTAAATTACTGTGTTAAGAACTCATATTTTTTTAAAGCCAATTAGCTGATTCCTGAATATCTTCACAGAAATTTAAATATAACAGCAAATGAGCAAAATTAAGTCAAAGTCGAATCATGCCAAAACAAGGTTATTCTTATATTACTTCATCCTACTACTGTGAAAAGTGTATAACACATTCGTTATAAATTTTTAGCCATTAATTGCGCTAAACCTTTATTATTTGGTTTCATTTGCTGTACTACTGTCCTTTTTCGCATATAAGGATCAATTAAGCCGAGACCTAATTCTTAATATGGATTCCGAACCACTTCGAACATTCATGCCTGAACCAGAACACGAAATCAGAACTTGAAAACTAAATAACTGATATCAACTTTAAATATTCACATTTATTTTTTTTATGTTATTATTCAGTAGGGTTATGTAAAAGAAGTATTGGTGTTAAGGGGACTCTCTACCTATCGTCTCCGAAAGCCGAAGCCAATGTTATTCTACGGGAAAATTTGCCTCATGATAATTCATTAACTAATACATATTTTTTAATTCCGCTTTCACTTTCTGAAAATTCACAACTATTGAACGATTTATCGCTTTTTAGAAATTGATTTTTTTTTATTTTAAAGTTTTCATTTTTAAGCTCCAAAATGAAAAATTTCACACTGTGAAAATTTGCATTTTACAACCTCAAAATAAAATATTAAAAATTTTTAAAAATAATTTTTAGAAAGCGATAAATTGTTTAATAGTTGGGAAGTTTCTGAATGTGAAAACGGAATTTAAAAATATATATTAGTTAATAAGTTATAATGGGGCGAAATTATCCATAGAATAACATTGCCTCTGGCTTCTAGGGACAATAAGTGGAGAGGCCTAGCTAATCATTTTTTACATGTAACAGGTAAGTCTGAATAAAAATTCTCTTTAGTATGACAAAATTTCAATAAGCAAATTTAATGCATTTTTTACAGATAAATCAATTTAGAATTCTTATATAATAACATATTATTAATATATGTGCATATGTGTTTAACATATATATAAGTGTAAATATTCTCAAATGAGTCTAGTTTTCTTACAGCGAATGTTAGTGCATTTTTCAAACCAATGACTTTTCAATGACAACGACTGACAGGTTTTATGTTCTGTATGACGTGTGTCGTCTAGTTGTGAAACCGGCCAACTCCTTGAATCGGAAAATGTGTTTTTATTTTTTCAGTTCTAAGTACAGCGTCTAGAATAAACAGTGTGGCAATCGCCTATAACCGTGGTGTTAAAATGATGCTACAAAAATTAAGCTTATCCAGATGTCGCTGTGACCGAAGCTATTGCTCAAATCGAAGACCTGATTGGCTTTTCCCAGTTTCGTCAGTTTAATCACGTGATCTAAGCATATAATTAACCAATAGGGAGTCTCGGTTTTGTTGTCGTGACACTACCTTCGATTACAATGACATCTGGTGACAGGCTTAATTTTTTTAGTACAATTTTATTCGCCGCTTTCCACACTGTTTATTCTAGACGCTGTAGTTCTAAGTAAACGTTTCTACCATCTGGGGACAAGAAACCGGTCAAATCCATGTGTTAAACGCATTTGAAAATCATGATGTGCTGCAAAACCGATAAAATTCCAAGATTTTCGATGAGTTTCAAATGCGGTCATCTCCATATCCGCTAAATGAAATATCTCATAATCAATAATATAAAACAAGGATTTGACCGGCTTTGGCTTGGTGTCTTGTTTGCAGATGGTGGAAAAGTTTACTTAGAACTTAAAAACGCAAAAAACGCATTTTCCGATATGGATTTGGTCGGTTTTGCAACTAGTCGACACATGTAATATAAAATAATGCATTGTACGTAATATATAACTTGAAATTTCGTAAGATATCAACTAATCTAGTATATTTAATACATTAATGGAATAGATTTTAAATTCAAGCATTGTTTTGCACTTTGTATGTTTTTAACCCTTTGCCCGGAACATGTTTTCATCATGCTTATCGGGAACATCAGTCTCACAGGCCGCTTTTTGAGAAAAAGGTACTGAATGTATTTGGCGAAATTTTATGGCGATAAATTATGAATTCTTGCAGCCGTAAATTTACTTTCTCAATCATGACGAATCATAAGGGCCAGGGTATATTATACGGTTGATTGGATTTAATGTCGCATAGAGGGACAAAAAAAAAATAAAAATAGAGTTAGGTCGCTCAAAATTGTTACATGGAGGTTTTTGAGACCTACAAATCGACTGCGAATATTTTCGAATTTGTAAATTATTAGGAGGGCCAGAAAGGGGAGGGGGGCGTAGGGGCAAAAAAATAAAAATAGAGTTAGACCTTTCAGAATTGGTACATAGTGGTTTTTGATATCGACAAATCGATTACGGATATTTTCGAAATTGTAAAATTATTAGGAGGGGTGGGAAGGGGGTGCGGAGGGGCAAAAAATAAAAATAAAGTTAGGTCGTTCAAAAATCGTACATTAATGTTTTTGATACTTACAAATCGATTGCGGATACTTTTGAAATTGTAAAGATATTAGGAGGGGGAAGTGGGGGCTATGAACCAAATAATAGAAATACAGTTAGACCGTTTAAAATTGGTATAGATAGGTTTTAGAGGTCTGCAAGTCGAATGGGGTTATTTTCGAAAGTGTAAAATTATTAGGAGGGTCAGAAGGGGGGGGGCTAGGGCAAAAAAATAAAATAAAAATAGAGTTAGACCGTTCAAAATTGGTACATCGAAATTTTGATACTGACAAATCAATTGCGGGTATTTTCGAAATTGTAAATTATTAGTTGGTGCGGGAAGGGAGGCGGAGTGGCAAAAAATAAAAATAGAGTTAGGTCGCTCAAATTATGTACATGGAGGTTTTTGATACCTACAAATCGATTGCGAATATTTTCGAATTTGTAAAATTATTAGGATAGACGGGAAGGGGGGTAAAGGTGCAAAAATATATAAATGAAAGTTAGAGCGCTGAAAATTAGTGTTGTTAGGTTTTGAGGCCCGATAAATAGATTGTGAATATTTTGGAAAGTACAGAATTATTACGAGGGGCGGGAAGGGGGAGGGCGCAGGGTTAAAAATAAAGAAATTAATATAGAATGTTGGAAATTAGTATTATTAGGTTTAAAAGCCCGAGAGAACGATTGAGAGTATTTTTTAAAGTCTAAAATAATTAGGAGTGGCGGGAACGGTAGGTGAAGGAACATGCGTGCCTGTATACTCTGCCGCCGCCGGCAGTGGGGGTCCGAACTGGTTATTCCACCGATGGGAATTTTTTTTTTGCTATTTTATATTTTTGTTTTTCCCATATGATAATATAGGGATTCATTAAGACCGTCGAACATAAATGCGCGCGCAGCGCACAATGGCCTGCGCTACCAAAGGCAGTGGGGAACGGGTGCGACATTTTTTCCAATGACAATTTTTTTTTTATTTTTTTTTATTTTTACGCATTATAAAAATTAATGTAACTTTGAGAATTCATTAACTATAGTAATTCATTTAAAAATAGTGACCAGTGAAACGGGCATAGCCTGCTAGTTATTTATATTATAAATAGTAAAGACATCATTTTTAAACTTTCTTCATCCAATAAATTATGCTTTTAAATGAAACAGGCGATATGCTACAGATATTTTTAATGCAATAATATTGAATACCTGAAATTCATTTGATTTTAAACTTTTACTTAACCGGAAATTTGTGAATATTTATTTAATTGATTGATTCCGAATATTTGATTCAAGTATTTATTATAATTTTACTATCGAAATATAAATAATGAATGCGGTTCGGTTAAAATGATGCGCAACCAATAAATAGTTAATACATTTGAATTAAAGACGTAAAACGTTAAATAGAATAACGTTTCAGATTTTTCTTGCATTACAAGGGTAATCAGATCAATTTTCTTAAAAAACTCTTTTTCATATTATTGTAACACAATTAAGAAAAAAAAAATTGACCTATCTCATATAATCGATCTCACTCATCCACTTAAAATATTTTTAAATGAAAATATTTGAAATTACGCATTTACTAAATTATAATTGTTAATTTTTATATATTTAATAGAAAAAAAGTAGTGGATTTGTAAAAAAAAAAAAATAAACTTTTAATATTTGACGGTTTTATACGTTTAAAAAGTCCTTCCCGCGTTTTGACTATTTTTTTAATGATATCTGTCTGTGTGTCTCTGGGTGTGACAAAAAAAAAAAAAAAAAAAAAAAAAAAGAGTAGCAGATCTATATCAAGAACTAATACATAAAATTTAATAATTAGGTGCATCTTGGTCATTTGTCAACTTTTGGTGCATATCTACAGTTGACGCTACTACACTACAATTTCTTCCATTTACGGAAGGGTTCTTCTTAGTTTCTCTAGAATATAATTACACAAAATTTATGAATTACACAAAATATGAGAAAGCCATTATGAAAACTGTTGATTCAATTTGCGTGCATATCGATCTAAAGGTGCTGTAATTTTCGACATTTTTACAGGTAAGTTATATTTGATATAATATAACGTATTACTGCACAAATCTTGTTATGTGAGAGTATCATTATGAAAAACTATGCTAATATAATTTAGAGGCTAATATAATTCAGGTGACATTACTATGCTGCAATTTTCTCCGTTTACAGGAGAAGGCTATATCTCAGCTTTTATAGTGTATAGATTCCCCAGATTTGATATATGCGATGGCCATTATGGAAAAGTATGCTGGTGAAAATTGGGTGCATATTAGCTGACGGATGACAGCGCTATTTTTCACATTCTGGGATTTTAAATACACCTATATTTTAACATCAATCACTTGAAGCTACACCAAATTCAATATGTTAAATCTAAATCTTATTAGATGCTATGTTTATAAAGTTTTTTCGCATGTTAATCGGTTGGTGGCGTTTTTATATATATGTAGCTTTTATATACTGTAATGATGTAGAAAAAAGTTATGTGATGGCTACAAAATACTGGTTCTTAGTATCATAATTGGCGACACATACACTAAACGCAAAAAAAAAAAAAAAAAAAAAAAAAAAAAAAGCCGCACTGAAGAAAAAATAACTTATACCTTTTTTATTTGTAATAACTTTAAAATTAATGTTTGAAACAAATAAAACTGTCTTGTTTGCATAATACCAAAGGGATGAAATTATACTTATGTACATTTTCGATTTAATAATTCGCTTTATTGTACTCTACGAAGTACTTTTTAAAAATCTGCACAAAACTTTCTTTTAGAACATAATGCAATAACCATACACTCTGTATTCTATTATGATTCATTATATGAAATAAATAAGTTATATTTTAATGTATGAAATAAAACTATTTATTTGTTAGATCTAAGCAATTTTTTATTAAAAACATGTATTCTGCATTGGGTTAATTCTCCCTTTATATGGAATTACTGCTTTGATGCGCAATGGCATAGTTTTATACAGTGTTTTAATATAAACCTCAGAAATTTTAATGTGCCAAGTATCACAAATAATTTTTTCTAGTTCTGGCAGAGTTATAGGCTGCAAATTTCGAATCCTCTCCCCCGCCTTTTTTATAGACGAAACATTTTCGAGCGGATCGCGATTAGGGCTATTTCCATGTTTGGTAAAGAAGAAATTCTACTATATCCTTTGTGGGATTTAACTTAAAATGAAAAAAGATCTGATTACTTACAGAATTATAGATTCTCATGGGAGTGGATAGGAAATTTTGACAATTTGAAGTGAATAAACTTACCACAGACGCCGTGTAGTGAGGTGCATTATCATCTTGAAATGCTGTTTGCGGAAATGTCCAAGATACTTCCAAAATAGTCGGTCAGGCACCACTTTTATGAAGATTGTATTTTATTTCGAGTTAAGTGATCCCTTAAGCATAAAAATTTGCCCGACTGTTTGAAAAGTTATGCACCTCCGTACCATAATGTATGGAGAATATGTCACAGTTTTAAAAGTGCGATTTTCATTAATTCGGTCATATTTTCGTTGTCAGATCTGCTTGTTTTCTTTAATTCGAAATAAGTTAAACTTGACTCATCAAAGAGAACCAGTTCAGCCCAATAATTAACTAACCATTTTTAAATTTTTTTCAGCCATCTGAAGTCTTGCTTTCCTAATTCTCGCCACTAAGAATGGCATTTTTTCAAATTTTCTGTCATTTAAACCTGCTTTGTTTAATAGTAGCTGTACTGTATTTAAAGAAATTATGCTGTTAAACACTTTTTCTGAATCTCTTTTATGTTCTAAATGTAATACAAACCAATTTTATAACCAATGGCTTTTTAACTTACGGTCATCTCGCTTGGATGAGCAACATGGCCGCCTAAAACCAAATTTCCAGTTTAAACGGCCAAAAAATTTTATTTCTTGCTGAAAACCCTTTTACCAATATGCCGTTAACATTTAATTATTTTTCCGTCTCACGCACTAAAATATTTTTTGATTTTCATTCAAATATTAATACTTTTTGTGGCATCGTTAACTGCTTTATTCTTACCATTTTTGAAATAAATTCTAAAATTACAATTTTCCTGACAATCGCATTTTGTTTCTAACTCTGGACTCAAAGCTAAAGTGTACGTGGAGGACAACATAATAAATTCTTTTCGAAAATTTGTTTTTTAAACGATAAAATTGGCGGTTGTAGAAGGCGAAAAGGAAAATATCCAAGTGCGGCTTTTTTTTTTTTTTTTTTTTTGTTGTTGTTGCTTAGTGTATATGTGTAAATTTTATTTCTATAATTTTATAAAAATCTGCTATGTTACTTTGTCAATTTAGCCTACTTAATTTATTCTGGCTTGCTTTTTCTCATTTAATTTCAAAAGAAATAATTCACTTCTTTTTTTTTCTTTTTTTTGTAAAGAAATTTCACATGTTAGAATCCAAACCTTGAACGCAGTATATCTGGATAGAAATTAACGACTGTGACTTATAGACAACAGTTGCGAATACACCGAGAATAACAAGCTCTTGAACATCCGAAGTTTGGCTGTAAACATTTTGGCGACAAAAACGATTTCAGTTTTCAGCAGCACTGACAGTTTTCATACGTCACGTTCGGAGACGGAACATAGATGAATCAGAGATCCCTTCCTTATTTCTCTGGTATGTTGTTTTCTTTTGGGATATATTCCGTTGTTGGTGTTGGGGGCAAGCACGCTATAAGCAAGGTGCCAAGTAGGGTAATGGCAGGTGGTAGATCTATGCTTTACCCACTTGGCACCAAGTTCATTCACAGGGAATTCAAAAGCTTCAAGTGATGCAAATATTTTTTTATTGTTATATGTTGAAAACATTAATTTGCAAAGAAGAAATTTTACAGTTGAGTTCCTTTACATGTAACTAAATTCATTTAAAATTTACATGACAGGTTAAATTTATAATGTCATTATTATAATTTAAAATGAGTAGATATTGCCGAGAAATATCTTGTAAGTAATCCTTAAAATAAAACATAAAATGAAATAGGTTACACAAAAACCATGCAGAAGCGACAAATTACAGCTGTAATTTATGAAACTAAATCATCTTAGATAAATGTCTAATAACGCAATAGCCATAGGATAGAAAAGAATATCAGACCAATAACCTAACATCGTGTTTCTGATAGAAAGTGAAATCTATTTCTATTGAAGAAAAGGCCTTTTTTAAACGAAACTTACACCTCAGAAAAAGTAATCGGTGAAATATAGCAAAAAAAGTACTTGAAAATGTTTTAAAATGTATAGAAAAGAAACGGTGTGAATCTGTAACGCAGACATATAATTACGATTTTCCATATCAAAAATCTCTAATCAAATTCTTAAAATGATAAATCTTTTCAATGAATGCTTTGAAGAAGCCGAAGAATGCACATTACATAAAACAAAATTCATATGTGTTAAGGGTTTTTTAAATAGTATTCATTAATATTAAGGACCAACTCGTTTTTCCAGAGATTGCCCTGACTTTTCATTTGAGAAAAATCCCGTTGATGTACATTACACAAGGTTCATACCGTTCGTATTTTTTTCTTAGACTCATTCAACACTATATTTATACAATAATCTTTTATGGTCTATTTCCATTATCCGTTAAGGGAAAAATTTCTACATAAATATAGTGGTGAAATAGTCCAAAAAAAAAAAAAAAAAAAGTCTCATACTGATATACAGATTAAGTGTAGTCCATGTTTCGTTTTAGCTGCTTAAAAACTGTGTAAAGAAGAGAAATTTGCATCATGTTTTTCTTTTCAGTAGTCTTGCTCAGTTACTTTCATTATTAAAATATTAATATTTTTATGTCCAAAGCATTTTCAAAAGTTATTTGAATTTATACAACAGTATTAAATGGTAATCTAAATAAAAGAATCCTCGGCTGCTTTTAATTGGAGGTATATTTTACAGTGAAAAACACAAAGATAAAGGAAATATGAATAAAATATTTTTTTTCCTTAAAAAAAAGGAAAGAGAGAGAGAATCAAATGTAAATCAATACTGTTTTATATATTTTTATTTTTATATTCATATTTTTTATATTTATTTTCATATTTATAATTTTCCAAATAAATATTATAAATTAGGCATGGAAATAGTTTTACACAGAAATGTTTAAAGCATTAACAAGTTATAATTACAATTTTTATAATTTATACAATTTAAATTTACTTTTATTTACCTCAATCTGATGTATATTAAAACACAAAGCTGTTTCTTTAACACAAAAATGAGAGTATTTAAGTCTGCGCAAAAAAAAGAAAAAAACTTTGAGCCAATCCGAAACTAACACATTCCTATTATTAGACGTTGGGCAATACAAACAACCATCGATGAACCAACTACTTCCTAGGAAACAAGAAAACGGAGGTTAAGTGGCCTTCACTTTGTACTAGAGCTATGCAGTAGCAATTGGCAAAGGTCTGGGATTCACTTCTAGCGCCGAAAGTAATTTCTGATAACATGCCATCACAATTTTGATCTTCCGTGGAGGATTCGAGAAAAAGAAGAAAAGTTTAGGGTGAGGGTGAGTGAGTTTAACATCGCACTAGAGCTACGCTATGGGCAATTAGTGAAGGTCTGGAACTGAGGCATGGGGATGGTCCGGATATACGCCCTCGTATTTTCGTCTTCCGTGTACGGAATCAAGAAAAAGAAGAAAGGTATAAGGAAAGGGCACGTGACGTCACTCGCAGTCAAATTATGGGTAAAGTGGCAAAACACTGCTATTTCCACCAATCCTGGTCGATCTTTTGCCACTCGAGAGTGGCAAAGATTGATTGACGGAGCGTTTGTTTGTAAACATGCCCTTTCCTTATAGAGTCGGCAGCAAAATTATTGAAGCATACATCTACATTTTTAAGATATATATATTTAGTTTGATCGCTAATTTTTATCATCAACTTACATTTTTATAAAAAGCATAAGACTAATATCATGACTCGACAAATATTTACTTAATAAAACAGTGTTAGCTCAGCGCTACTAGTTTTGTCTGCTCAGTCACGCGATCTAAGCACATGATTAACGAACAGGGAGTTTTTCAAACAACAAACTCGATTGCACTGACCTCTGGTGAGAGGCTTAATTTTTAAAGCACTGATTTGCTGGTTGTTTTCCACACTATGTATTCTAGACGCTGTAGTATTAGGCGCACATCTTTTAAATAGGAATTATTGCTAGAATGAATATGAATTATTTCAATAATTTTGGTGCTAACTGTAAGTTTCTTTTCACATTTTGCAAATAATGACATCTAAGGAGATTTTGATTTCTGCGTCATCATATAGATTGTTTTTGTTCATTCTGACGGTGCCTTTATACTCTCCACAGAGAATTAAAATTATGATGGCATGTATCCAAACCACCCCTAGATAAACTGACCAACTATTCCCATTTTCAGTAACGGCCTTTATTTTGAAGGCAATTTTCTAAGTTTTATAAAAAAATGTAGAAAGTAAATTATTGATATCATAATAATCATCATTGATATTGAATTTTTAGTCCATATTTATTAAGAATGAAAAATGCATCTGTATTCGGTTTGTTGGTTGGCCGAGAACAATGTCATTTTAAAACGGTCGAAAAATATAAAAATTCGAGATTTAATATCGTACCTTATTTAAAAAAAAAAAAAAAAAAAAAAAAAAAAAAAAAAAATGTATATGTATACATATCTTTTTCGATTTTCGCTTCGACGCAGTTTTTATCAAAATGTTGTGCGAAGTGTGAGGAGATGCTTCGAATTTCAAAGTCTGCAAATTTTCTGGCGGAAGTAAACTAAAGAAATGACAACGTGTGGGCATAAAATGTTTTGCTTGCAAATCGTTTTAGGTTGAGGTTGAAGTTCAGTGGGTTTAACGTCGCACTAGACCTTCAAAGTGAGCGATAGGCGAGGATCTGGGACACCTAGAATTGTTCTGAAGATATGTCATTACAATTTTAAGTTGGGTAGAACTCCATTTCAATAACCCTCATAGGTATTATTTTTATAGAACTTGGAGTATATTGCAGCCACGACGAAGTTTATGAGCACCAGTTAATATTAATGCATACGACGGTTTTTTGCCGTCTCGAGTGCCGTACTAGCAAATCACCGATTATGAGCTCGATGCTTTGCCATCTGGGCTACTGCGGCTCTCTCAGAAAAGATGTAGTCAGGAAAGTAAGGTTTTAAGCCAAGTGATCGCGATTTAAGTTTAAATTAGGCGTGTCTAACCTTGGATGATTTACATAAGAAGAGGTATAAATGTCCGCAAAAACATGACGCAAAAGTCGTATCTGCAGAAGCAATTAAGTAACATAGAAATATTGCCTTATTATTGTGAAATTATATATATATATATATATATATATATACATATAAATGATAGCTATATATAATTGTAAAGGCATTTGATTTTACATCATTAGCCCCCATGCATCAAAGAAACATAAGATTAAAGTATAAAAAAAGGTAAAAACTTATAAAAATGGAATTACAAATGGAAAAATCTGTAAAACCTCATAACAATAACAACAAATACTTAAAAACTGTAGAATAAAATAACGTATGACGACATAGACATAAAAGAGATTGCTGGAGTCAACTGCATCATCTTTCTTTGCTAATATCGACATAAGCTTTCTTCATTCAATGAAGAACACCTAAGCAAGTGATCTTTGTCCATCTCAAAGTTCCGGTTACACAAAGTGCACAAGGGACTATTATATATACCAATGCTGTATGGAAGTTTAACGAGACAATCATGCTCGGTCTCCAAATAGGAATGCCGCAACCGTGATTGTTCTACACTGTAAAAAATGCTGCTGTAAAATTACGGGCAAAGCCCGGGAGCAGAGATTCCAGACAAAGCCCGTAAAAAAACATTTAGACGATGAATGATGTATCGCCAGTAATTTTACGTTGTGATGAAACATACAACCAACCTGCAAAAAAAGTAGCATTGACCGTAAATTTAAAAGTTAAAGTTTGAGTTTCTCCGATGCTTTAAAAAAATTTCTTGCAATTATTACACATGCGTGCAGTGAGAAATCCAGAACACTAAGCAACTTATTTATTTTTTTACACATAAAAGCTAATTTATTAATTTTCATTCTACGCAAACCTTCTTCTGCAGCCCGCGATTCGAACTCACAATCTCCTGTTTCAAAGGCCAGCGCTTTACTAACCGCGCCGTTGGGATCACAGGGACTCTTCTTTACAAAAACTGATAAAGTCAACATCAGAACTGATAGGTTGATAAATCGTGTCATCTGGAAAATTTTTTAAACCGATATACAGCACAATGTGAAGTAACAAATCTTCAATTATTTTTGCAGAACTAGCTGTAAAAAATATATAGCAACCTATGTTGTATTTATGTTAAAAAAGTGCTTTATTTTTACAGAAATTTTTTACAGTGATTGAATATTGTTAATGTTCAAACAATGCATAAAATATACTCTCTTTTAAGACTATTTTAAAATCTAAATTTGCTATTTTTGACAAAATTAAGAAGTCAGTCAATTATCATATTGGAAAATTTTTACTTTATTTTATAGTTAAAACAAAAATTAAATTTATTTTTTAAGTTATAGAAATTTATTATATTTTTAAGTTATAAATATTACAAATAGTAAAATTTATTTATTTTATATTCAAGAAAATTAAATATTTTTTTCTTAAAATTTTCAAATTTTGAATTGAATTATAAATAAAGTAAAAATAAATAAAAGTTTAGATTACTTAAAAAGAATAAAAAAAAAAAAAAAAAAGGCCCGCATGTAGCCTCGAACGCTGGTCGTCTGGGTGAAAGCCTTGTGTTCCTCTAAGCACGCCACTGTAGCGCTGATCGAGTTCCGAAATCCCTTCTATTTAAAGATTACGGAAAATTTAAACGCTTTTTTCTAGAAATTCTGTGGCTAGTGGTTTTGTTTTCTCTTCTTCTTCTATAAAGACTGACTATACTGATTTTTGAGAAAGAAAATCTAATATATTTTTCGACATCATTTTTATTCGTAAACACTAGCACTAAAGAGGTAGTCTTATTTCAAGATTCTTATTAGAGGAAGATAATGGGTGAGAATTTCTCACCCTTCTTTAAAAACAAAATAAAGATTTTCCCATAAAAAAATGTTTTATAGAAGATATAAGAGCAAATTGTGTAGATTAGCATTTTTTTCGTAAAAATTCAAAAGAATTATACTTTTAAAACATCAATTTACGGGCTACGACCGTTTAGCTAGCAAAACGGTCATTTCCCGTAAAATTATACGGTTATTTCCTAAAATGCTTTGCAAAATATTAATTTACGGATTATGACCGTTTAGGCAGCAAAACGGTCATTTCCCCTAAAATTATACGATCAAATACCGTGATTTTACATTTTTTTTTTTTTTTTTTTTTTTTTACAGTGTAGGATAATTAGGTATATTACAAATCGAACCTCTCCACTTCTTATTTCTAATTTCTTCGAATAATTTAACAATATAATTTTTCCCACAGCACTTTTTCTAATTCTTTTTATTGATGAAAATGGTGCTTCACTGTTATTTGATTTCAAAATTTAAGTTCCCTTTTTAACTAATTTTTACCCCATTTGTTTCCTGTTATTCCTACGTGAGCTGGGATCCACTGTAAGACAACAGTAATCTTTTTTGAGTCTAGTGTATAAAGATTTCTTCTGCAAGATTCAATAATTTTTGATTCCGCGACATTATGTACAGATATCAATTGGATAGATGAAAGAGAAAAAATGACAATGTTTTTCAGTTGAACTGTTATAACACTAATTTGTTCTGTTGCAACTCTAATTGCCTCCATTACTCCATAAAAAGTGATTCGAAATGGACCAACAGAGGTTATAGAATAATTCGTATATTATATAATCGAATATTATATAATGGGGACAATTCGATACGAAAATCATTTCAACTGTGTTTCTCAAAGCTGTCGAATAAATGTTAAATAAATAAATAAAGTCAATACTAGCCAATGTTTTAGTAGGCCCAATATGGCTTCTGCGGTAGCCTTGGTTGCTATTGTGTCATCCATCTTGAGTAGACAACAGTTGACTTCATTTGCCCTGCATGCTGATATGCCGTATGCTAACTCCTCTTATCACTCCTCCAAGTGCCTAATAAGAAATAAATTTTTCAATGAATTATGCATTAAGAATTTCAAATAAATTTCATTTTTGTCCTCGAAAAGAGAGTTACAGGCATAGTACAAAATTTATTGTGTAAATTTTGGAAGCTGCCCGGACATTGTTCTGAAAATCCGCTATCGAAGGCTACTGAGTCTAATTTAAAACTTCTAAAAGTTTAAAATTCGTATTGAATTCACGTGTTAACATAGTAATAAATATATAAAAAAAACCACTTTAAAACTCGTATAAAAATTTATTAAAAATTGTTCACAAAGCTTTTCGCTACAACAAAAAACCACTTTAAAAGACGTATAAGAATTTATTAAAAATTCTTCACAAAGCTTTTAGCTACAACGTTGTAGCGAAGAACAATTTTTAATAAATTTTTATACGTGTTTTAAAGTGGTTATATATATATATTTATTGCTACTGAGTCTACCTACTCTTTATTTGATGTTTTAAAAGGACCGCCCGGCTAGACGGGAGAACATAAGCTAGTGTTATATTTAATTTAAAAATATTTTACTTTTACAAGATAATGATGATAATAATAATAATAATAAACAGCAGAATCGGAAATCCGAAAAATTGTAGGAATCGTCATCAGAATATTTAAATATTTGAAGTATATTTAAAGAAAGAAATGAATGAAGAAAGTTGAAGAAAGAAAATCTGTTATTGGGATTTAAGGGGACTTGGCACTTTTGACAGCACCGCTGAAATATGTTTCATATAAAAACTTATATTTCCATTTAACATTTATAAATTAGATTATATTCCATTGAACAATAAAATGTATTTTCAAGCAATATTTCTTATGATTTTTGATATATATTTTAGAGATTTGAAATCTTTAAATTGTGTTTTCTCAGTTTACATTTTTTATGACTTCATGATCTTCAAAATGCTTATTTAGTGCTTCAGATATTTAAGAAAATACTTATATTTCCCTTTGGATGTTTAATAGGACCTACCTAAAAGAATTAGGGATTGATTTTGGAATATCTTTAAAAGAAAAACTCTTAAAAAATAAAATTCTAATATAAAAGTCATGTTTTTTTTTTTGTTTTTTTTTTTTCCAAATGTTTTTATCGACATGCATTTTTTAATTTTTTTTTCTCAAAAACTAATCAATAGATTTCAATACTCATCCCTAATTCTTTTAAGTAGGTTTATTAAACATCCAAAAAAATATTAAGTCTTTATTAAATATCTGGAGAAGTTCATTTATTCTGAAGATCAAGAATTTATGAAAGAATACAAACTGAGAAAATACAATTTTAAGATTTCAAATCCGTAAAAGAAATGTATTAAAAACCATAAGAACTGTTGCTTAAATATATATTTCCTTGAACAAATCTAATATTCTTCAATTTATAAATATTAAATGGAAATATATGCTTTTATATGAAACCTAACTTCAATGCTTCCGGTAATGGTGTCATGTTCTCTTAAAAGAAAAAAAAAATGTTTATTTTAAAATAGCCATGGTTATAAATATATACTTAATTATAATCAAATAATAATATAGTTTGTGTCTTCTAAATTAAACTTACTCTGTACCTGTCATATTGAAATATATATAATTATTTTTAACCCACTGAAAATGCGGAGGATAATACAATGCTTTTAATTTGCGTCGTGTGTCCATAACCAATGAATTCTGTGAAAGTGAATAAAGTATATAACTGCTTACATGTAAATGCGAGGAATGTAGACATAAATGACAGTAATTGTTGTAGATTTTGGTTAACGTTTCGGATTATGTACTAAAAAATAGATTTTTACATGTACACTCTATAACAAATAATAAAATTATACTTTTAAAAAATTAAAGAACACTCTTTTATTGAAGTGTGAACTAAAAAGCACAAAATATCTATCTTTTTAGTATTAAAATGCAGGGTAAGATAAAATCGTGTGAGTAACACATTATAATATTTACAAACTTTTAAATATTTAATTAAAAAAAAGTAATATATTCGCTTAATAATTTTTGGTATCAATTTGTTTATCCCTTTTAAATAATTTTAAAGTTAAAAAAATGGGGATTTTACTTAATACTTTGCCCCTGGAACCCGCCCCTGAAGGGATAGGCGCCTGGAAATACTTGCATATAGTATTGTCATCGATAATGAAGTCGTGTGCAAAATTTCAGATCAATCGGACGACCAGAAGTAACCGAAAATTGATTTCCAAGATTCCGTTACATACATTAATAGTTACATCATGTCAAATGAATAAAAACGTGTTAAAAAGTCTAGAAATTACGTAATATTAACTGAATAAATAACATAATGAAGGAATGAGAAATAAATAATTTAGAATTAAACAAAAACCATTTTTAAAAAATATCCCCTGACTGGGCTCGAACATTAGACTTTTAGGTTCGTAGCCCGGAGCTTTACCTCACAGTCACAGCGTTCACGTAGGGAAAGTCTTTTTTTCCAATATAGATTTTTTGTTTGCTCCCAGAGCGGTTACAAACATGCATACAAACATACATACATACAGGTGAAGCTAATAAAAGCGTGTAAAAAAGCGACGCCCCAAGAAGGAGTCATGCAAACTGAACACAAATTGACATGCATACAGGTTTCGATGGGAAATGCCAAAATTTTAAAGTTTGGCTGCCATCGAATGAGCATGTGACGCTGCAGCGCATCTTAACTACGCAATTGGCAAAATATTAAAAGTGAGAAATTTTGATTCCGGGTCATAAATTCTTCGAAAATTTCATTCCGTCTACTTAGATAGACAATAACTATGCCTCGCATACAGGTGTGCAAACAATATTCCTCAGATGACAGCGTTTGAGAGAGGGGCGTAGTTGGGCTCAAAGAAGCCAGTTGGTTTAACCTGCGAATTGTTTGACAATTGGATAGGAGCGATGCTACTATTAGATTATATCGACAGGAAAGGGTGAAACATAGCCGAACACAGCTTCAGGGAGGAAGCGATCGGCCTAGAGAGAACCGATCAATTGTCACAGCGATACTCAAAGCCCCAATTCATTATTATCATCGATCCTACGTGTAACTGGTACTTCAGTGACTTCAAAGACCATTAATAGGCGGCTCAGAGAAATAGGGTTGAGCTCACGGAGCTCCTTGTGCGGAATACTATTACACTTTGTATACTAACAAGCACGTTTGCAATGATATCAGGATCGTTCGAACTGGAATGCCACTAAATGGAGTAGAATTCTCTTCAAAGATGAGTACCACTCCGATTTGAGTCCCGATGACAAGCGAAGACGTGTCTGGAGACGCCCCGAAAAGAGGGGGGATTCCAACCCGAAAGTCGCCAGCTATACGGCCCGACAACAAAAGGAGTGATTGTCTGGAATGTCATTTCACTTCATGACAGGACCCCATTGGTTGTCATCCATGGCTTCTTTACAACACAGCGGTACGTCGACGACATTCTATATCCCGGTGTGCTTCCTTCCATATCACGCAATCCTGACAGTTTATTTCAGCATGATAATGCCCGCCCGTGCACAGAGATAGTTTCTACTGCTTATTTTCCTGCTTGCCCAACACTATTTTGGCCAGTAAAGTCGCCGGATCTCTCACCTACTGAGGACGTTTGGAGCATCATGACAAGGGTCCTACAACCAGCTCGAGATTTTGTCAATCTAACGCACTAGTTGGACAAAATTTGGCACGATATCTCGCAGGAGCAAATCTGCTAACTCTATCAATTAATACTAAGCCGAATAACTGCTTACATAAGGGTCAGAAGTGGACCAATGCGTTATTGACTTGTTGACTTTTGTGAGGCCGTTTCTCTAGATTAAACCATTCAAATTTACTGAAACTGTAATCATTTGTTTTTCTTTGCATGTATATCACATCTACCAATTTTCGTCTAATTTGGATAACTCCTTCTTGGTGCGTCGATTTTTTTGTTATGGAGTATATGTACTTGTTCGTATCCATATCTATTATAACTGAAGTTATAAAAGTATAGTTTAATTGATGTTATACATTGACATGCATTTAAATTAGACATTAAAAAAAATGTAATTTATTGTGTTTAACACTCTGGTGAATTAAAATACAGATAAATTTTGAAAAAAAAAAATAATAATAATTTGTATTATCTTTAAACTGTGTTTTTGATAACAAAGGCCTCTTTTTCTTTTCTTAAAGGCTTAAAATACTTTTAAGCTTTGAAAATGGCGAGTTTAGTCTGTAAACAAACATCTTGTTAAGTGAAACTGGTCTATATTTCATGTAAATTTCTAAAATTTAACAAGCGAAAACTTTCAGAGCTTCAGAATTTTATGTAACTACAATTTATAAATATGATTGATTAAAACTAAAATGATCGCTAATAGATTATTTTTAAAGAACACGAGAAAGAATAGAAAGAGAGGGAAAAAGAAAAAAAAAAAAAAAAAAAAAAAAAAAGAAGAAGAAGAATGTAAATATATGGGATATTTATTTTAACTATTATATAACATGGCATATTATGAGATTAGATAAGGTATGATGTTATATATTAATTATTAAATTCTTATCAGTGAAATTTACCATAAATAACGCGCTTATAAAAATAATGTTACTTTACGTGGGATGTTATATAACACATTTCACCTTTTTTTCTTTTTCTATCAGCATAGACACCCACATCAGTTTATAGAGCTAAAAAAAAACTTGTTTTATGCGATTCGTTTCTAAATATTTTAAGTGTCTAAAAGTTTTTTGATTTATATCTTATCACTTTGGCCTCTACTTCTTCTTTTAGTTACTATTATCATTTTTTTTTAAATATACATTGTTGATATTTTTTATATATGACCTCATACGTCAGTGTTCAGAAGTAATTAATTATTTTCAATATATTTTGTTTTATAAAGACTACATTTCCATTTGTAAATGTTTATTGATTAATTGAAGTCATTCTTCCTGATGTTTGATTATTGTAATGATGGAATATTATATATACATTCTTTTCTTTTTGTTTTATATTACAAAGGGAAGAATACGTACATTTTGATTTAACATATTTTTAATAATGTATTTGATTATTGTAATTTTTCTGTTATATTATTTGTTTTGGATAGAATAAAACATATTAGAATAAAGATAAAACATTAATAAATGACAATCAAAGTATCAGTGGAGAAACTCACAGGTATTATCATTCATTCATTAGTACCAATATAATATTTACATTCTGATAAAATCCAGAACAAAATCCAGGTAATACTGTAATCATCTGTCATTTTTTTTTTCCAGAACTTAAAAATATAATTATTTCATGTAGCATTTGAAGGATTTATTTATTATCTAGAAATCATTTATGTTCTATAGCTTTCAAAGTGATATATATTTCGATAAAATTATTATTAATTTTTTTTTTTTTTTTTTTTTTTTTTTGTTGTTGTTCCCGAAAAAAAGAATAATGGTGTCAATATTAATTTTCAAAATTTAGAAAAGGATTAAAAAAAAATAAGAAGAAGAAGAAGAAGAAAGAAAATAATAATAATAAAAAAAAAAATAAAATAAAATATATATATATATATTAAGTTTGAGGACAGATGTAATTACTTTAAAAAATATAATTAAAATCATTCAAATGAACTTTTAATAATTCATGTGTTTTTCCAGTATTTTAAATTATTTAGCAGCACGTTAGTCCCATCCTATCAATATTCTTTTAATATGAGGACCTACAAAAGTAACATAAAAACATACAAGCTGTAATTTTCTTAATAAATTATTCATTTTAATTTTAAGGGAGTTAGGGTATTGCCAATTTCGAATAATATAATATCAATACAGGAAAAGTAATTTATTTTCTTCTCTTTTCTTTCTTTCTTTTTTTTTTTTTTTTTCTTAATTTTTTTTGTATACAAATAAATATCAACATCATTCCAGAAGAAAATATTATGCCAGCAAAGGGTTGGCTAAAAAAAAAAAAAAAGAATCATAAAAAAGGAAGAGAAAATTTTCCCCCGTGACCCGATTAACGTAACACATTTAGTGCTTGATTTTTTTCCACACCTTTGAGAAAAAGAGTTGATTTTATTTTGAGTCTCATTTTGGCTCCTGTTTCACTGTTACGCAAACGTACAATTTACAACTCTACGCTACGATACGATAGGCGTCAATGATGCGCTAGTCCAAAATAGAGATTTAAATGATGACTTAAGGTGGGAGATGTGATAGTTATAACATACTTGCAAGCTAGAAAGAAGAAAAAAAAAGTCTCTTTTAAATTTGAAAGTACGATTTCTGATTCACACACTGTTGATGTGAAAGATTTTTTTTATTTTTAATTTTTTTTTATCCTTTTGGATATAATTTGCTTTGGAATGGTGGACCTATAAATAATTTTTGCAAATTACTGTCTTAGAAACAGGAAAATTTGCATAGATATACTTCGAAATATTACAATATTTAATATATTAATGTTTTTCGATTTTTTTTTTAAGTTTAATAAAATACAATTTATTTATTATTATTATTATTTTAATAATTATTTATTTTTTAATTTAAATTGTTTACTGTTAACTAATTTTGTATTTTCGCTCTGTATTTTACATTATCATTGTTAACTATATATTCTAAACATATTTAGGTATTATCTTGTGGATCCATTCATAAGTTAATTTAAAATATATATATATATATATATATATATGCTCGAATGCTAAAAATTTCCATTAAATTTCAGCATTCAAACGTACAAATATTTTAAATAGATTAACATATCAATAAAATTAGAAATGACATATGTTTACAATATATAAATAAAATAAAAATGTAGCTAGGAGCATTTTAAAAATGCAAAAAATCTGAAGTTGTAAATTTTCTATTTAAATAGTTTTCGAGAAATTTTAATATGAAATATAATATGTAATATTATTATATTTCAATGTATTTATAGGTAAATGTTCATAACACTAAGACAGTAATTCAAAAAAGAACTTAACGTTCACCCTCTTCTTAAAGGATTAGAATAGGATGATATACTTTTAAATGAATCAAATGTTTTCAAATGAATGAATATAATTTTTCTGAAATAGCTTATATATGTTATATATTTTGAAACGGCTGACTTTATGCTTAGGATATAAATACATACGATGCAATTTCAGGGCAATATAACTCGCATTTTCAGTAAATTTTCATGCTATATATCACACCAGTAATAATAAAAAAAAAAGCAATCAAAGAATTTTGAATCTGTATGGAAAGTGTGTAAAATTAAACTTTGCATCATTAGAGATAAGAAACTGTAGAATTGTAAATGTTTATGTTGTATTGAAAAGTTTAAAACAATCGGTTACTAGAGATGGAATTATCTGCAAAATTAAGAGAGAGAGAGAGAGAGAGAGAGAGAGAGAGAGAGAGAGAGAGAGAGAGAGAGAGAAAGGGTGTTTTGAATTGTAAATTTACTTTTAAATGTGCATCTTCATGACTTCATTTGATGGAGATTTTTTTTTTTTTTTTCAGAATTTAAATTTAAAAGCGTAAACAATATTATAACTAAATAAATTATTATTCACTTGTAAAATATTTGGAGAACATTTTCATGCATTAGCAATCAAACAAATACTTGTTGATCTTGATAAAATATGATTAATCAAAATTTACAAGGAAAAAAAAAAGTCTGTGTTTTAAATTTGCAAGCCGCACAAAGTAATTCGTTATTTTAATACACTGCATTAGACTAGATCTAAAAAAATTAAAATTAAAATAAAAAATAAATACACCTTTTTGTTATTATAACGTATATATATCATCGACATGTTCCTTTCGATGAGTCGATATGGTATTCAGTTATAATATTCATATATTGTAAATGCAATTTTTGTTTTCTCAATTGAAAAAGGTTAGTAATATTTTTTCCAAAAACGTTAAATACTAAAACCGTTGTTTTCAATACGCCAATAATCATAAATTCCCAGTTTTAAATTATGAACCATGCAACAAAGGGTTAAAAAGGATTAAAGAGTGATATATTATTAAACACAGACTTTAAAAATACTTAAATCCTTGGTCTAAAAAGTGCATTAAAAATAAGTATAAAATCAAACATTTAGATCATTTTTAAGTGTTTTACTTTTTGATAGTCTGTGAGAACTAACGACCGCTTACATTTAACGGAAATTTTACTGCAACGTAAAAAATGAAGTTGTCAAATAAAGTTTCCTTAACTAATAATAACCGATTTTTTATTCTGAAATATTCACCCGTATATAAATGAATTTTCCATACGTTTCACCATCATATGCTTTTTTTTTTTTTTTTTCTTAATGTTTATTTGGAACGGGATTGGCTCGGTATAAGCTGCAGTACAGATTTCAAATAAATCCACGCTTTTCCTTGAGATTGAAGGTAAGCTGGAAAAGGGATGTGAATACAAAAATAAAAACACAAAAGAGTAGCGACCGAAAAGAGATCTACACTCTTGAGACGCTTATGTCAACATAGTGTCACGGCATATTTACTTTCATGACGCCAGAGATCTAAAATCTGCAAGGCACTCCTGTTGGTGGCCATTTCCAAAAGCAAATGAGCGTCGAAATGACTGGTCGGGGGCTAATTATGATATATATGACTCCGTGAGAGAGGTTACGGAATGACTTCAAGACTGAGTTATGAGGAATATGCAGAACAAAGGTAGAAGAATACAGCTTGATTTCAGGATAATACCTTCTGTTGTCATAAGCTAAATTGCTATACATTAACTTTTCTCAGGAACTTTCGCTGTAACTCTTAATAAAATGGCGTTACTTCGGATTTTTTTTTTTTTTTTTTTTTTTAAGAGAAAGTGAAAAATTTTGCGGATTTCTTAATGTTCCGAATCACTTTCAAGTTTAAAATATACAAATATCCTAAAACAGATGCGTTGTTTGTCAATGAACATGTGTAGCATGATATATATTAACGGTGTGGCAAATGAGGAAGTAATGATGAATTATTTATATGAACTATTATGAACGAATTTTAATATATATATTTCTTTTATACGAGTTATTTAATGAATATATCTGTACTGATAAGTATAAAGGATTTAAGTCCATATTCTTGATTTTTCAGGAGACTAAAAATAAAGTTAAACTGACTAAAAACTAATCAGCAGAATCGATTAGGAAAAAGGGATTATGTTGTTTTATACGCTTTATACCATTCAGTGATTGTCAATCTTCATTTAATAAAGGGAAAAAATTGAATTAAATATTTTATACCAAAGATTAATGCTACATTTCTGACTTGAATCTTTTTTTACCAATGGATTTTCTCAAAGACTAAATGACATGGATTTAAATCCTTTATACCAATCGATAGAGAATTTTTTTCTGAGTATGACTATGTACTTACACCAAAATCGACATTTTTGGACTTAAATCCTTTATACTTATCAGTACTGATATAAACCATATGGAACAAGCACAATAAACGAAAAGTTGCTTTGAAGTGAGAATCGTGTCCACTGATATTATAATTAAGTTGTTATGTTAAAGATTTTTATACATGCATGAACAAAAAATCCTGGAAAATAACATTACTTCAGTATGTTCAACATAAGGTATGAGAAACTAAATATCTAAAAGATATTATTAAAACTAAAGGAATGCAACACGTTTTGAAAAATTATAGCTTTGTATTCCACATTTGTTCCACATTCCTTTGTTTGCCACATTTTTTATAACACATCCACGAAAGCCAGATAATTTGTTTACACTGCAAATCTTGAAACTTTTAATTAAATACAAGTAAATTAAAAACATCTTATATTTATTTAAAAAGAATATTTTTATGAATATAATATTATATGCCTATTAAAAATTACTTGAATATTATAGGAATACATTTATATTATTAATATTTAGTTCGTCATTTTTAGTAAAATGGAAAAAAAAAAAAAAAAAAAAAAACCTTAAGAGTTATTTGAGATACACTTAAGGCATTATGAGATTATTAGAATCTTAATTTTAAAATAATTGTGAGTTAATTAGGTTAGGTGTCACTAAATGAGAGAAAATATTTAATATTACGGAATTAAAATAAACTATCAGGGAAAAATGAAAGTATTGGAATTACCAAAGCACCTAAGACAATGTATACATCCAGGGAGATATAAATATTTCTCATAAACAACTAAAATTTTTGTAGCAAAAAGTCCTCGAAAATAATTTAAAAAAAAAACTGAAAGTTTACCCCCCCTCCCCTCCATAGTATGCAGGGTTTTCTAAACAATGCAATATTGTTTTTAGAAAATTTGACATACTACAGTCAAAATGTAATATGCTGAAATGAGAATATAAACATATTAAATATTTGGTGAAACATGAGTATTTTAGTTAAATAATGCTCAGTTTTTCTGACGAACGCGTTAACAGAATCTTTCTTGCAAAATTTACTTGGCAAACCAAAATAATTATTCTTGTAAAAATAAAACCCAGACAAATATCATTTAAATTTAGAAAGATATCAATAAAATGAGTTAAATTTCTTTCTTTCTTTCTTTCTTTACTAAATAAAACGATAAATGGTTTTATCCAAATGTTCATTTTGAATTAACAATTGGTACGATAATGTACGCTGATTTACGAATTATTTTCATAGAGTGATTCCACATATTATCTTTTTTTATTTGTTACCAATCCCCTTCTTGCCTTCGGGACAACAATTTCACTGAAATCTATGTGGTGCAATATGTTCTTTACAGCCCTGAAGTTCTAAGAGAATGCATCAGATATATCTCTAGAAATTCGAAAAAATACCATATGTTTAAACTGTCCAAATATCTAAGACACGTCACAAATATGTATTTGTAGTCAGTGCATAAACTGAATATAGTTTTTATATAATCGATATAATTGGTTGAAAATATGCTATTTAAAATGTTCATAATCGTGAAAATTTTCAAACAGCATTCGAACTGAATGGTCCAAAAAGAACCAAGGCCTACATTTCAACACATCAACGAATCGGTGACTAGGCTATATTTCTTGATAGTAGGAAATGCAAAGATTGCATTTGGGGTGTGGCTAAAATTTCCAAACTAGAATTTAATATTTTTATAGATAATAAACCATTTGTAACAATTGAATAATTATGTTTTTGCCATAAATTAAAAAATAAAATAAAATAAAAGGCATTATTTCTCAAAGGTAAGTGATATCTAAATAATGAAAATGTAGATTTGACTTGTCGCTTTCGAATTCTACTGATTACTAGGAGAACTGCGAAAAAAGAAATAGGTATGTAGTTCAATATAATAAAATGTGTATTAGTATGATAAATTTGTACATATTAGTGAAAAATAATTCATGAATACATTTATAAACAGATGAAATAAATAATTAATTCTAAGAGTTTATCCTCTTGAAAAAAGAATACTTTTTATACAGTATTTAATTTAAGAGAGAGTACTTTAAAAAAATGAATGTTAAAAAAAAAAAAAAAAAAAAAAAAAAGATTTAAATTGTACAATTAAAAAATGTAGCACCACTGTTTTAGTGAATTTCGATAAGCTATTTTTTTTTTTTATAAGGCCTTTTTTTTTTCCTTCTTTTTCTCTTTTTAACACTTTTTCATCCTTTATTTTGATTTCCATATAAATACAGTATAGTTGTATATAAGATTTTTTTTTTCGGAGAAAACTGTAGCTAAACAGTTCAATATAATTTTTTTTCACATATTAAAAAAGATTGCAGTAATTTATATGTAAATATTCGGCGTAATTCACATATTCAATATTCACATAAAACGAAAATTATGTGATTTTTTTTTTTTCCCTTAACCCTTTCCGGCGCAAGACAAATCGGATCATTTAAATTATAATGCCACCGGAATTTATGAATTAAATTAAACTAAAAGAAATTTCAAATTTTAAGGTTAAAGAAACTGGCCTTTTCTGATATGTTATAAACTTAATTTTTTGCTAAAAAATTTCCGGGATGAATTTTTTCAGCTGGATCTTAAATTTTGCGTCCTCGCAGCGAGGACACCGCGCGTTAAGGGGTTAAAGAAATTCAAAAAAGTTCCATAAAATCATGATTCAGAATACTTCATGAAGACTGACAATGAAATATTTAGCATCATTTCGTCAAATATCAATCAACCAACTTTTTTCTTGAAAGCGTCGTTTTTTTATCCCTTTTTTCTCTATCCATTTATTATATTTGTGCACTGAATGGTGTATATTTCTTTAAAAGAGCGAAATAATGCTCCAAACTTATAAAAATAAAATTATGCTATTTTGGAAACTCAAATTTATTGATAGAATTGCTTTTCTTCGAAAAAAGATTAAACATTCTAAAATATAAAATGATTTGATAATATGAACACAATAGCGCTACGTTGCGCAACAGTGAAGCTAAATTATTACGATGATGTATCAAAAGGATTCAGTTGCACGGTCTCTTCAAAGATCAAGTCAGGTAGCTGAACTTGATCAAAGGAAATCCCCGTATGCGTTACAGGTATTTGTAGAGATTGATCCCTCAAAGAATTTTTGGAATTCCCTTTAATTCCTTATACAAAGGGCGTCCAAAATGAAAAAAAAAAAAAAAAAAAAAAGATGAATAAAATCTTTCTAAACTCTCCTGCAAGTGGCAGACTTTTGTGGCTCCAACCTGTAGCACCCTAGCTATTATGTCAGCCCCCGTTGTTCCTTTTCATACAGTTCAACCCCAACAATTGATGCACCAACCTCGTAGATACGGGGGAAGAACAATAGCAGGACCAGAATTTCATGTTGTATTTTTTTGTTGGCATAATAGAGAAGCCCCCTCCTCACCCTAGTTTGAACACCGATAGCTCCAATTTAACACTCATGGAATTGGTAACAGATCATAGAAACTATTTCTTGATCCTTTGGAAGATAAGACAGTTCACGCAAAACTTAACAACATCTTATCACTAAAAGAGAAACTCTTTCATGCGCAGCAACTAAAAAAAAAAAAACTATAAAAATTCGGATTTTGAGCAACTCTCCCTTTTTCCATTAAAAAAAAAAAAAAAAGAAAAAAAAAAAAAAAAAAAAAAAAAAAAAAACAGCAGCAATCGGTCTACAAGTTATAATTTTTTGAGATGCAATTGAATACTAATAAGCGGACTTTAAATAATTAAATGATAAAATGTTGGAATAAAATTTTTACGATGAAGTAAGTTGCAAAAATTGTGACAGTCTATTATAAAATTATGACAACTCTTCTTTTATATGAAAATCTCGCATAATAATAATTATTTCCGTATAATGTAGTCTATAGAAGTAGGGTAAGTGCACCAGTGATTAAGACTTTCAGAGCAATCTCTGATGATTTTAATGTTCTAGTCATCAGAAAATATTTTTAGAAATCTTAAGTTAATACATATGGCATGAAAGACATTCAGAACCACATATATATTAAAATATATAAATTTGATATATATATTTTTAAATGATATTATTAAAAATATCAAGGAAGTGAAAGGGGGTGGGGGGGGTAGTACTTATATATCATTTTAAAGGAAATTTTTATTAGCATGTACAGTGAATTTGTTTAAAAAAAAACTTTTTTAATTAATAGTAGGGACTCTATAGTCGTTAATTCTCCAGCGCTCCCAGATATGTTAATCGGTCCTCATGAATTTTACGTCGCACATGAGCTACGTGATGAACAATTGACGGTGGTCTGGGACTCACCTCTAGAGGTAGTCTGACAGTGATTACACCATACATCTCATTGGGGTAATTTTTATACACAAATGTTAACGCAGGAAACCGAATATATGCTCGCTTGATATGTTCAGTTATTTTAGTTATCTCACGTAACCTTGTAATGGTGGTTTTCTAAAACACTGTCATGGATTTTCGTGAATATATTGCCAGTCGTTACCTCGAATGAACGATTAGAGGGCTTTACAAAACTAGAGTTTAAATAATTTGAAATACTGTCTGCATATTTTACGAATGTTGTTCTAAATAATAATAAATTAAACACTTTATAATAAAAGAGTAACCAAGAAGTTATTTTCTTTAAATCACGGACTCATCGAGGTAGTTTCATACGTCATACTATAGTCATACTAATAACAATGAATTCGGATAATGGACAGGACCGGTAGGGAATTCAAATGTCACAGTAGCTCATTTCTCCGTATTGATATATTTACCTTATCTAAGTTACTACGTAATTTTATGTGTGTCAGTTTTACATGTTAATTTTCGTATAATTTCGTATAATAAATTGGTATTTTTCGTTAATTTTCGTATAATAATATAAAAAAAGTGCATTCACTACTGTTTTGTTAAATAAATCCTTGTCCGATCATGTTTTTAGAAAGATTAAGAACAAGTTTCGACAAGGATTTATTTAATAAAACTGTATTAAATATATTTTTTTTTATATAGAAATTTTTGCTAGTACTCGGATACTTTTGCTGCTGACTATATTTTATTTCGATTTATATAAAAGTCCTGATCATATTTTTTTTTGAAAATGCCGTTATTAAAAACTTGGAGTTAATAAACTCACAATTATCATTGACACAGCTTACTTAATTGAAATGTTAAATGTTATTTAGAATTTCGGCTACGTAAGTCGGAATCTGGTAAAATATCAGGTTTTTGTTAATCTATTCTGAATTCTCAAGGGCTCGACTGCGTGGAGGATCAAAATTGTGATGGTATGTCTCTGGAAAATCTTTAGGGGTGAGTTCCAGACTGTCACCAATTGCCCATTGCGCTGTACTAGTGTGACATAAAACCCAACCAACCACGTGCTCGACTATGTATGGAGTTCATTTGGCTATCAACGAGAAAGAAGAACATATATACATCTATTTAATCTTTATTTCCAAGAATGCAGTCGCCAAACAGGTGCTTTTTTGGAAATATTACAGACATGCTCTGATTTTCAATAATTTTTTCTAGCTTATCTATTGCGACTCAGGAGCTAATATTTTAAGAAAATACAATTTATGATTAAATCTTATGCCAGTATTTTTTTCAAGAAAATCGGCGATTAGCACTTCAAAGAGTTCCCTTGTAAGTATCATTAACAATATTTTAAAACTGGTCCGACATTTTTCCGATCAATGATTTTTGAAATGATGTCTACGCTGACTGTCATGCAGTTTAACAGAATAACATACAAACAAAAACATTAGACCATTTTCTGATTTTTAGATTTCTCATACCTAAAAAATGTGTGAAAACGTCCAAAAATTTTAGGCACAAAGTTACCCGAACATATAGCATGGTGAAAAAATAATATATATATATATATATATATATATATATATATATATATATATATATATATATATATATATATATATATATATATATATATATATATAACGGGTTTTCAAACAGTGTGTGCCCACCAAAATTTTCGTTCATGCTACGCCTATGCTGACAACTTAAATGCCTCACCTTCTAAGCCACCCATCATTTACTTTAACCTAATTCATACAACTTCCCAAATTATTAGACTTTTCTTGAAAATTTTTCTTTCATTTACTATAAATTTTCTAATATACTACAGATTTTCTAACATTCTTAAAAATAATATAAGTTTTTTATAATTCACATTTCCATTTTGCATTCATTCTTTCATGCATACTTAAATAAAATTAAAGTTTTATAATTATAAATTTCCCAACACTCTTAAAAATAATATAAATTTAAGAAAATATTGTAACATACAGTATTATACTTTGCTTAAGGTCTTTTATGAAGGTAAATTTAAGCTTCCCAACACTCTTGAAAAACAATGTAAATTGCCCAACATTTTTAATAATAATAATATAAGTTTTCAAACATAGAGATAATTAGAAATTTTCATTTATTAGTTTTAAAAGTGATCTAGGATCAAACCTGACACTACCCGAACGATAGTGTTTGAAAAATGTTTGTGATTCACTCCCAACATTAGGAATTTTTAAAATTTATTTCCTAAGAATTATTCAACTACCCATCTGAAAATGAAGACTTCTACTTTGTAGTACTAACATTGTGAAATGTCTCACCTTTTAAACTATCTTTTACTCGATTCTTCTTTACAGATATGCAAGTTTGTAAAAAAATGAAAATTAACTTTGAAAAAATACAGAGTTTAAAATATATTAATATATGTTTTATAAATACATTTATTCACGTTCATAGATGCATACATAGATTTCGTAAAGTTTATATGTGCATTTATGAAAAAAGTTTTAGTCAAGTAATAAAGTTTGAAGTTTTTCAAACATATTTATCTAAACTGAAAATGTTTTTGCACAAAGTATTTTAGAAATTAAGATAACTTATTTTGAATAAAAATATAAGAAACTTATTTTTACAATAATAAGATTGTAAATGTAAGATAAAATCACAAAGTTACCAGTTTAAGAGACTGTAGGTATCTGATAACACATCTTATTTCACAAAGTACTAAGTTTTTTTTAAGTAATTTAGTTTGAAGTTTTTCAGACATATGCTTATAACAGATTTTTTTTTTTTTTTTTTTTTTCGTAAATGAAAAAAATTTACACAAATTATTTTAGAAAAATATCATCTCAGAAATTGACTTATTTTTAGAATAAAAATATAAGAAACTTATTTTTTTCCAATAATAAGATTGAAAATGTCAGATAAAATCTCATACTTACCAATTTAAGAGACTGCAAGTATTTGAAAAAAATCATGAATTTTAGTGTTTCAAATGTGTTAATAACGCATCTTATTTTATAATGTAATATATTTCTAACTTTTTAAAGTAATATAGTTTAAGTTTTTTAAACATATTTTTATATACTGAAATTTTTTATAAATGGAAATTTTTTTACACAAAAAGTTTTAATGCAAATACCATCTCAGAAAAATTAACTTATTTTTTAAATTGAAAATGTAAGATAAAATCTCACACTTACCAAATTTAGAAGTTGTATGATATTAACTCAACAATTTAAGAAGCTGCAGACATATGATGAAGTCATGAACTTGAAAATTTAAGTATTAACAACCTGTCTTCTTTGAAAATACTAAACTACAAGTTTCGACAAATCTGTATTTAACTGTTAAAAAAACATGGGCTTTACTGCAACATCTATGTTAAAATTTTTAAGGTAAAAATATTCTGTTTAGACATGTTGATCAACTAGAATTTTCCACAAGATTCGACTGTTATAGCAAGGTATAAGATAATATTTGGCTAAATTTCTACTAATAATGGCGATAGTTATAACAATTTGGCATAAAATAAGACAATTTGGCGCTGATTATTAAGTAAAACTGAAGAACGAAGAAAAATATTGTATTAGCAGCAATCTCTTCACGTCTTTGTGTTGTCTAAGTTCTCATACTTAATAGTTTTCAAGCATTTTAAAGTCTAACTTTTAGAATGATTTTTTATTCTTTCCTAAACTGAAGTACAAAATGGATAATACTTTACCGTCTGAGGAGACTCATGTTTCTGTTCAACAACCTCCTTCATCAAGTTTTGAGGATGAGAAATTGTCTAAACTTTTAATTTGTCCAACTTGCAATAGAACATTTTAAAAAAATCGTATCTAACTCAACACATGAAGATTCACAATGATGTAAAACCTAATATTTGCTATGTATGCGAGAAAGGATTTATTACTTTACATCGTTTAAAAAGACATATAGAAACTCACAGAAAAATTTCCATAAGATACGAATGTGAATATTCCATTGAAAATTTCAAACACAAGTGTGATTTATTTAAACATAAAAGACTATTTCATCAAAAAGTCTTACCCGAGTATCTATGTGTTATTTGTAATGATACTTTTAAACGCAAGTATGAATTAGAAAAACACCAGAGGATGTATTATCGTAAACCTGAATATCTATGTGAGGAATGTTCTATAACCTTTCCAAACAAACATGCTTTTTTAAACCATAAGCGAAAAAATCCTAAAAAGACCTTGAATACGTACACTTGTGACGAATGTACTGATATTTTTACAAACAAACGACGTTTTTTAAAACATAAAAGAAATATGCATAGAAAATCTTCAATTCAAACTACATGTGAGGAATGTTCTCAAAAACTTTTTCAGTGCAAGTATGAATTATTGCAACATAAGAGACAGAATCATCTTAAAGACTTTAACGTACGCAGAAAATGTAGCGCGCGAAGTTCTACCCATGAATTGTTAACAGTGAACAATGATGCTAAGAATCTGGACTTGTTAAATTTTTTTAGATAATTTTTACATTGAATGCATAAATGATGTTTTTGGCTTATCTTCCAACAACTTTCAGAATGAAAATATACACTTAGATTTTTTTTTTTTTGAACAATTCGAATGTGGAATATACGAGTGAAAATGATAATGCTTTATCAGTCAAAGATGAAAATATCAACTTGAATAATTTTAACCTGATACAAACTGATTTACCTCTAGCAAACTATGACAATGAAAGATTGAACTTGTTAAATTTTTTGTATAACATTAATCCCAAATGCTTGAATGATGTTCACGATTTTTCTGTTGACAATAAAAATATGAATTTGAACAATTTTAATATGAAACAAAATGAGTTAGCAATAGATAATTTCAACAATGAAAATCTAGACTTGCTTAATTTTTTTGAATAACTTTAATGCTGAATGTATGAACGATAACCCAACAATATAGACTTGTATGAGTCTGTTGTTTTATACTATTGTAAATGAATTTCAAATAAAAAGATTTCAACTAAAATGATTTTTTTAAGTTTTAATACGAAATCACCTTTTACATAATATTTTCTATTAGAATATAAACTTAAGTGTCATCTTTTTAAAATAAAAACATGTAAAAAGTTTACTTACGTAAAAGATATTAAAGATATACTTTTTTTCATTATTGTAGTAGAATTGTTTTAAGCATAATATTTAAACACTAAGTAAAATTTATGTACAATAGTAGTTTTATAAAGAACCAAACTTACATCGAAAGTCAAAAAACTTGTAAAATTATTTTGTTACTCATTCATAAAGTGTTTATGGAAATCTTAAATGGATATATATAATTAACATTTTTTTCTGAAAAACTAATTTATAAAATTTTTATAGATATACTTACGAAGTTAGTATTTTCCTAAGTATAATGTTTGAATCTTACTTCTAATGTATGCATATTCAGAGTGATTTGCATACTTCAACTAAAATAACAAGTTTCATTCTGAAGAGTGTAAAAAATAATTTTAGAAACTTTTGTACTCATGATTGTATTTATACTGTAACATTTTTAGAATTCAGAAAATATTTTGTAAGAATTGCGAAAGTTTAATTTTAGAAATTTGTAAAATTATACATTTTTAAAAAATAGTTTAAAAATTTTATAAATGTTTTGTTTAAGTCACATCACTTAGAAAAATTTAACTCTTTTTAGTAGGATTGCTAACACAAAACATTAAGTTAGAAAATTTGCAGAAACAACTTATAAGGCATGAAAACCCGTATGTGAAGTAAACACATAGAAAAAAAAATCTATACTTACAAGTTTAGGCATGACTGAACAACCTTGAGGAGACACTAAAACCCGTTGCTGACGTTATAACGCTTGTGACGAAAGATTACAATCAATGGCTATGAAATCCCCCTAATACACTACGTCATGAACCCATGATGTGACAAAAAACAACCATTTTGCTCATACTTCATGTCTTTGCTAGACTTGTAATATTTTACTCTGCATATAAAACCAATAATCTGTAAAAAACTTTGTCGTTTTTACACTTTGATGTAAAAATTTTCTGTCTAAACAACAAATGATATATTTTAGACATCTTTTCAGTAAAAGGAAAGTTGATATTTTTCATGTATAAAAAATTTTGCTTGGTCAAAATCACGATCTGTCCTATAGAAATATTTCAAACAAATGTGTTTAATACACTAAAGTTTTATCCGAACGAAAGCAATGAATGTGACATGCAAATAAACTCATGTCCATAAATTAAGGATAATGCTAGCTGAGGCAAATAAAGGTTCAGATGCAAAACAAACATGATTTATTCATAAAGTCCATTTATTAAACAAAAGATCAAGAACAAAAAAAGGTGGTTTATGTAGGATACCATTTATAAAAACTACGATTTTTGCTCCCTGAAGCAATTACAAGAAATATCTCCCTTACAAAAACTTAACATTACATGGTTGGTATGATGGTTAATACATAGTATGTCTCTCAGATGATGAAATACAGTCCTTAAAACGTCTAGGAATGTTGAGTATTAAATTATTGATCTGATCTTGGGGAAGATTACTCTATTCAGTAAGCAATGCTCTCCGAAGTTCCGGTACACATGTAGGAGTTGGTTGACGGACTACAACTTGTCGTAAAAGCATGTCCTACACATGTACTATCGGATTTTAGTCAGTTGAGAATGCTGGCCATTCCATGCGGGTGATAGCTTCAGATTGTAGGCATCCGTTTACAATGTTTGCACGGTGAGGTCACGCATTGTCATCCATAAACACAAATTCTGGGCTCATGGCACCCCTAAACAAACGTACATGTTGCTCCCGAATGGTGTTCCGATAAATCTGGCCTATCATTCTTCCGATTTGAACGTGCAGATCTGTTCTGGTGCCCAATATGTGCCTCCCCCCCCAAAAAAAAACGAGCACTCCTGCCCCACAGTAACGCGTTCAATGATGTTGTTTTAGTGGTAACGGCTACCTGACGTTCTACATATGAAAGTCTCGCGTGAATCACACTGCAAGCTAAACCTGGACTCGTCGGAAAACACCACACAAGCTCACTGTACCGCTGTTCACATTACATGTTCTCTACTCCAAGTTAACCGCTGGCACAGTGCATTGCTGGGAGTGGAACACATCTAACAGGCCTGCGAGGATATAGACCAATATCTCCCAAACGTCTATACACGATTTGCCTTGAAACTGTCGCAATCGTGGCTGCAGACAGCTGACGAGACAGGTCTGATGCTGTGCTTTATCTGCTTATTTTGGCAGTTACTGCCAAATACCGGTGGTCATTCGGCATTGTAACTCGGGGCCGACCAGTACTGTAACGTCGACTGGCATTTCCATCCTTTTGGAATAGTTGCCAAAGCCTAGAGATGACAATTTGGGCGATTCTAAGTTCCCCCGATACTTCTATCTGAGTACGCATACATTCTAGTTGGCCGATAATTCTACCGCGTAAAAAATTATCTGCATGCGTCCTCTGTGTCATAACCATTCGGTTGTGGCACTGAGCAGCACACAGAACGCTTGTGAACAATTTTCCTTCTTTACTCCCATTCCTTATCTACCCCCTTCTTACACTTTCGTGATTGTAACATCATATCGGAGTCATCTGATGGCTTCCTATAATTTGCATATTATTCTTGAAGATGTGTGTGATATTTCTACAGGTGAAATTTTTGCATTAAAGTTCGATTTCAGTGTGAATCTGAATTATCCTTAATTTATGGACATGAGTGTATTTCAATCATATATACAGCCTGAGTTGGTTGAAAATCTACAGAATGAAATAAAAGAAAAAAACGCCATAATGTGGTATATGGTTAAGAAACTATCACTGGAACGTAAAAGACCTAATGATGAAATGGAAGAAATACAAACTTATTTTAGAAGTTCCTGCATTATAGAACTTATAGAAAATTCTATCAGTCAGCATATTAGCGAAGGCTATGCAAAAATCCTTAAGTCCTTTGATGAATTCATTCAGAGAGGTTATTAAAAGAAACCACTATTTAGAACTAAAAACGGCCAAATATCATCCACTAGCTACCAGCAGTTGTTTTAACCTACCTACAAAACTTGCTTAAAAAGATTTGGGGCGTCACAAATTTCGACAAATGTGACGAGTGATGGTGGGACCCCAAATAAATAAATTAAAAAAATTTCTATATATCATTCAAAAATAAAACTTAATCTTGAAGAATAGTAGTGTGTATTTGTTTAAGTTCATACGTAAACACTTGTACACATATATGTAGCTTCACGAATTGATATGTATTAGTTTTACCTATCACTCAATTATGTTTTATCAAAGTATATTTTTTGATTATTTTAAGCAATTCTCATTTAAGAAAAATTAACTTGTATACATTTCTAAGTCTTTAATAAAAATCTTTAATTATTTTTCTACCAAAGACTTTAAACTATTCGAGAGGTTTGTAGTTTAAGTGCAATCCAATACTATTTTTTCAAAACAATGTGGAATATCGTATGTTAAAAAAATCTTAAATTTTGAATAAGTTACAAAGCTGAGTGAAAGCATTTTAAAATTAGTTAGCTATAGTTTACTAAGTATTATAATATTTTTCAGTTATTAAACGAAAAATTGTGCAACATTCACTAAGTGTTTCACTAAAGAAAAGAATTACACTAACAATTTTTGTCAAGGAATACTAAATTCATTTCACATACGCGTATACGTACACACATGCTTGTAATTATAATTATTATGAAATGTTATTAAATATTTTTTACAAACCAAAATTAGCAATTTTTAAAATATCTTCTTTTTTCAATAATGTTTTTAAAGATTTATCTAATATTGTACTCTCATAGTACGGAGATAGAATGAAAATTTTTAAGTCCTATTCTATAATAATCTTAAAATTTCTGTCATTGATAACATCATCCGAATAAAAAACAATATCACCATTTGCATAAACTCTTCATTAGATATTCGTTAATAAACCAGATGCCTGACTCGAATTTCAGTTATTTTGAAGAACTTTTAACCCTCAATTTCACTTAATTTTCACTCACACTGTCTTTTTTCATAAAACATTTAGTGAATTTTACAGGAAAATCTTTAATTAATATTTTTTAATTATACTCATTAATAAACTAGGTGTCGGGTTCGAATTCCACTTATACTTTTGAGATTTTAATCATATTTTTACTTAATTTTCCCACTCATTTCACATTTTCTTTTTTCTTTAGTTAAACATTTAGTGAATTTTACAAGAAAATCTTTAATTAATATTTTTTAATTACACTCATTAATAGATCAGGTGCTAGGTTTGAATCCCTACCATACCGTTAAAAGTTTAATCATCTTTCTACTTAATTTTTACTCTCATTATCATTTATCATAAAACATTTGTAATCTTTTGCAAGAAAATCCTTAATTAATAGTTTTGTAATTATTATAATGTAATTAATATCATTTTAATGGCTGAATCCTTCTCAAACAATAGCATTATTTTAAAAACTAGTCAAAAATAACCTATTTTTAAAAACATCGTCATCTTTTACGATAAAACCACTCATATCTTTTGTAATAAAATCCTTAATTAATATTTTTAATTAATATTTTGTAATTAATGTCATTTTAATAACTGAATCATTCTCAAACAATAGTATTATTTTTAAAACTAGTCAAAAATAACCTCTTTTTAAAACTATCATGATCTTTCACAAAAAAACACTCATTAATATTGTTTCATTAACAAAATTAATTAATACCCTCGTCACGTTTCACGATTAAGTCGGTTGAGTCAGAGGGGTGCTCAGAGCTCCGCCAAGGCCGTGGACATGACAGAACATGTCTCCGCAATCCGCATGACACCCGCACGGCTTGCCGGTCCCCGGTCCCCCCTCGTGTGCTAGGAGCGGTGTTTCTTACCTACTTATACCTTATTTTCTTGTAACATTTTAAACGCGGGACGTATTATGATATGCAACTTTGGAAACTCGTAAAACAGTCTTCGCCATTTTTACGGATATAACACATAAATAATAATTAGGTGTATTCTTGAAAGAAAAGGAAAGAAAAAAAAATAGACTTTAAAGAAAAAAAAAACTGAAACTATAAGATTAATTGTTGATTTAAGTGCATACCTTTTAGTTAAGAGTAAAAACAAAAACAAAAATACAAAACTCTGACTTGTTCATAATATATTTACAGGAAAGAGACATGTCGAGAAAAACATATGTGAGTCGGCATCCTTTTGAACTGAAAAAATAAACTGCAATAAGACAATTGGAGTTATTTACCTAAACTTAAAAAACGACTTACATAAAAATATATGCTTTCTTAAGTTTGGCGCAAAAGTTCAATGGGTGATTAATAATTAATAATTTAAAATGTTTTCAGTAAAACATCTAACCACAATCAAAATAAATATAACCGTGAAGTATTCTACTGAAGTAATTGCTAAATATTTCTGAAATGACTATGGCTTAAATTATATTTAAGAGTAATACCTTTTAATTAAAATTATTTCGAATTTATTAATTTAAGTGTATACGTTTCAGTTATCTCATTAGGTGAAACTCAAAATTTTCGAGAACTATCCGAGAGTTTAATTTACTCAAAGAAAAAAAAAGTGAGAGAGAAAGAAAAGATAAGAAATACAGTTTTTATTTTTTCTTAGGATACAGGTTAAATTTTTCTACAAAGAAAAGTTCTAGATAACTGATATTCTCGATAAAGGAAAAAGAAAAGTGTGCAAAAAAATAAAATTTTTATAGTGCGCGATGTCAGAATTATCTACTGTTAATGAACGTTCGCAGTTAATACTTTTCATTTTGCATACAAATAAATAAAATGGAATTTGTTATATGTAAATATTGTAGATTCTTCGACTGATACGTGCAGGAATATACACATATACAAAAGGAATTGAAACAATAAGATTTCTTCGAGTTTACATAACAACCGAATGGAATAGATATATTTTTCAAATATATATGGAAAAATGATTTTTCTTGCTTTATTCAGAATACTTTTAGTCCCTTACTTGTTACTAGTCCTTGGTAGTCTTTTTCTATTACACACATAACAGTGTATTCATATATAAGAATTACTTTATTTTATTTATTTATTTTTTAATTACAAACTTAATTTCGTTAAAAATACACTTGAGAAAAAATTCCATGTATTCAACAAATATCCCAAAAGTATATTGAAATACTAAAAAGTACTCATTTCATGTAGTAATTTTCTTGATCTTTTTAATATCTAGCATACAATATATATATAATAACAGGATCTAAGATGACTGATTTATTTATAATATTCTTATGCAAATATAATAACCAATTCACAAATCAGTAATACTTTATACTATTTTATTTAAACATAATGATGAAAAATACATTCTACTCTTAAACAATGCTCTATTTACTCAATAACTACTACAGAAATTCTAAACGTATATGTATACTAAACATTACATTTTAAATAGAAATCTTTCTCCAGCTTTTGTTTGAAAAACATTTAATCTTCGATAAGAAAAACATATAGAAAATAATAGAAAATAAGTGTTTTTTTTTTTTTTTTTAAGAGGATTTATTGTAGTCTTTTTTCTATCTAATAATAATGAACTCATTAATCTGTATTACTTTACACTTTTTTTTTTTTTTCGTGAAAAACACACACTAAACTTGAACAAAACTCTGTTTACTCTGTAACTACCGTAAAAATCTATTGAAAAATTGATGTATACTAAAGACTGCATTTCAAGTAGAGATCTTCTTGAAGTGTTTCTTTGAAAAACATCTAACCTGCAATGAGAAAAATATATAAATAACTGAACTCAAGAGCTTTTAGATGACAGAGAGATTTCAGCAGAGTAAAGAGGAAATATTTTACAGTTGATACAACAATGAATAGAAACTATTTTATATTTAGTATGAGTTATTTGGTCACCTCTCCTTAACAATTGCGGATTTCATACGAATAACTGTTTTCATTTTGATGACGGTTTTCGACTTTTATTTTTCCATTTTTTTTATATTTTCATTTTTCTTTTACAGAAAATTTTATCATTCTTCTTATCTTTTATGTTGATATGATGAGGGGATTCAACCTGTGCAAGAATTCCTTTAACCCTCCCCCTCAATGGTGCAACGATTCAGGTGCCCCGTATTTTTTAGACTCCCCCTATTACGGTGTCTTTTCTAAACCTAGATTGTTGCCGATTCAAACAATCTGACAAAGCTTGTTTGAAGGGGAGGGAGCATTACCGAAAGTTCAGTATAAAAAAATGATTTTATGTATATATAGGTTCTTTATGTATTTTTTTCCTTTTTTAAATATATCATCTCACTCGCACACTCCTTTTTTTTTTTACTTCTTTCACGCTTGAAAACACTCACGAATAAAAGAACATTTTTTTTATTTCTCCTGTTCCTGCCCCGTCCTCATTCAACTATTCAATGTGCACCGCCTTCTTTTACCAGATTCGAGGATCATAAGTATTTAAAAAAGTTTATATATATAAAAGAGCTAGTTTTTCATTTTCAGCCAGCTTTTTTCATGATTCATTTAATGAATCATGAAAATGAATTTATAGAAATATTGGCTAGTCAGATGACTCATAACGATATTAATATATATATATATATATATTTTTTTTTTTTTTGAAAGTGTTCATATCAAGAAAGACCTTTTAGGAAACAATAGACTTTTAAGTATAGCTCTAAGCAATTAAAATAGTGCGCAGATCACGAGCGCAAAAATATGTAGAAAATAAAATAAAATAAAATAAAAATAAATAAATAAATAAATAAATAAATTAGTTTTACCTTATTTTAATGATAATAGAAAAAAAATGCATAGAAAATAGATAATATATATTTTTGCGTTATTTAAACATTCAAATAAATGAAACACTAGCTATGAATAAATATGTAAGCACATGCATAATAATTTAATAACAAAATGATTTTAATTTGTAATTCTATAAATGCAAAATGTTTTTAATATTAAATAACTTTTTATCATTTTAATATTGCTTACTTTTGTACATATTTTTAACAAAGGCGGAGTCAAGTACAGATAAAAATGCAATCCTGCGTTTTACCAGAATAATGGTTTCAATTTAGCTGCGACTAATATTTCGAGAAATACGGTGTGATATCTTTCAGCATTATAGTAGCGTCATTTTAGTAATAACACTGCTCTGCATGAAAATTGCCCCCAACGCTATTTTTGCAAATTCTTTCGTAAAATGACCTCCTGAATCCGAATATTAAGTCCATTTTGCCCTATTACCCACCATTTTTAGGGACGGTCCCCTATTTTATCACTTTTCGGTAATTTTATGGCTATAAATATGATTTTTAGGGGGGGGAGGGAGGATTATTTTAACTGTTAAATATCGTCTGAGGGGCTGCAGAGTTGGAAAATTCTAAAACATGAACATTTGCGGCAAGGGGAAAATTTAGGGGGATATGCCACTGAAATTATGTATTACATTTCTTATATTTTTAAAACTATTATTAATGTTATTTATTAACCATTATATATTTTTTTGTTTTTAAGTGTTATATTATTATTATTCTTTTTCATTCTCCAAATTATATCCATGGCCATAAAATTACCGAACAGTGATAAAAATTGGTGGAGGGGGTAGTGTCCCGAGAAAAAGGAGGGTGATTGGGCAAAATGGGAGTCATATTCGGATTCAGGAGTTGATTTTACATAAGAATCAACAAAAATGGTATCAGAACTCATTTTTTTTTTGAACCTAAGGAGGATAGGGGGACCGCTAGGGAGGGCAACTTTAAAATTTCAAATAAGAAGGTATGATTTGTGATATATCCCTGTAAACGTCTCTTCAAAACAATGAATTTGATGTACATAGTTTTGTCCTACGAGGATTATTAAAGGAGATACATGAGTTTTCAGAATTTTGAAATGTGGATTTTATACTTATGTATCCTCTTTAGTAGTCATTGCAGGACAAAACTATTTATATCAAATTCATTGTCTTGAAGAGACGTTTAAAGAGATGTATTACAAAACGTACTTTCCTGTTTTAAATTTCAAAATTGCACTCCCTAGCGGCACTCCTAACACCTCCTTGCCCGGGCCCACTCATTTTCGGGCAAAGTAAGTCTTGTGATACATCGCTAGAAAAGTCTCTTCATGACAATGAATTTGATATAAATAGTTTTGTCCTGCAATGATTATTAAAGGGGATACATAAGTATAAAATCCACATTTCAAAAGTCTAAAAACTCATGTGAGGAGCAAACATTCAAACCGTGTTTTCTCCTTCGAATACAATTTTTCAGAAAACACAAAAAACTGATAAATTAAAAAATAACCCTTCTTAGACCCTAATTATCATTTGTTTAGTTGTATTACTGGTTACTAGGAAGATCTGTAGGCATACTTTACCTAATAAACTTAGAGTTAATTAGAAAAATGCATTTGAAATTTGGAGAAAGCATGTTTTGACCGAAACACAAAGGAGAAAACATGTTTTGAATGTTTCCAATGCGGATAAAACATTTTTTGAATGAAAAAGTATGTAACTCGCATATTGATGAAATAACATTCTTAATGTAATAAAACAAATTAACAGAACAGACTTTGTTATGTAATTAAATTAAATATTTACACGTGAAAAATCATCCTGCAAATTATAGGGAAGAACTAAAATTTTTAAGCCAATTTAAAATTTAAATTTTTAAACCAATATCTTCACTTAAGCAATTACATGCTTCCTCTGTTTCTTTATATTCTACAGGAAAGTTATTAGTAATGATATCTTTAAATTCAGGCTGATTTTTCAACTCTTCACTATTCATCAATTTTAAAAGTTTGTCTACGTCATTTTTCTTTTCAAGTGATATTCCATAACTCAGAGGAAGACATTGTAAGACAACATTTCGTATAATAGCAGTATTAATCCCCTTCCTAAAAAGTTTTGTTCCAGATTGTTCTTTTACACCTTCGAATTTATAGCTTTTGAATCCTTTGACCATCACACTTTCTCCATTTTTTTTCTAAAACTATTCTTTTCAGTTCTGATATGTATGGTAAATTTTTGAAATAAGCTCTAAGTGATTTCGTATTATAAAGTTTCCAATCAATCCCCAATATTTTTACCTTACCAACTGTCTGATACATTTCATAGTATTGTTCCTTTGATGTTATTGTAGAACTAACGAAATAAACAAACATAAAAAGCTGGTACATGTATGAGTCACGCCACCAGAAAGAACAGTTCTGACTGGTCGGCTGGAGAAATCACAGTTTGACTGAAAGCAGGCTCTGGAGGAAACACTGTTTGATTGAAACCTCAACTTTCTAAGACCGTTTATAATGTGATAAAAATTTTTTTGGTTTAAAATAATAGTATAATTTTGTGCTATTTAATGTTGAGTTGACAGAAAAATCCCTAACTCACTTTTTTTTATTTTTGGAGAAAACACGGTTTGAATGTTTGCTCCTCATGTATCTCCTTTAATAATCATCGTACGGCGAAAGTATTTATATCAAATTCATTGTTTTGAAGAGGCGTTTCCAGGGATGTGTCACAAGAGATAGGAGAGACCGGGGTTAGTTGTGCCAGGGGGCAAGTAGTGCTATAGAGCTTCCTGAATGAGCCGATAGATTACTGATCCTGCCACATCGTGTGAGTGAAGAGGTTGACTTAGAGGTCTGGACGGGCCGGGCTTACGGCCCGAGACCGAGCCCGGCCCGGCCCTCGGGCCGGGTTCGGGCCTAATTTTTAAATTTGTTCTCGGGCCGGGCCGGGCTCGGGCTTAAAATTTTTTTTCAGGCTCGGGCCGGGCCGGGCTCGGGCTTAAAATTTTTTTTCAGGCTCGGGCCGGGCCGGGCTCGGGGTCAGTTTTTTTGTGTATACTCGGACCGGGCCGGGCCTGAATGAAATTTTCTCCGGGCCGTGTCGGGCCGAATTTTTTTCTGGTTTCCTTGTTAATCAACGAAAAAGGAAAATGATAAAAATATTTTTTCAGTCATTTATTTTACATAATTTTACAGGCTGGTATGTCACATAAAGTTCTATTTTGTTAAAAAATGTCTGTAACTTAAATTTGTCTATCAGTCTGTCTGTTCGAAATCTGATTTTTCGCAAATATTTTTAGCATGCTTCGAAATTAATATATTTTATTTAAAGTAATATTAGATGGTTTCCTATTCAAAATAGTATGCATGTCACTACCAGTTTGCGTACATGTACATAACAAAATAAATTAGGTACGTTACTGTGTATAAGGCTTTGTTTCCTATGATCTGTTGAGTTTAGATGGTATGAAGGCTATAAAAATCCTTTCGTTTTAACTTTTTCTCTAAGGCTCCTTTTTCTTTTCTCCAGTGGATGAAAGTAGCATCATTCTTATCATGGTCAAAAACAACTTTTCTATTCAATATGGTTGGATTAACATTAAAGTTTTGTTTACCGGATCACATGAAAGATTCGGATACATTACGGTATATAAGAGGAAAGTGCATTTTTATTAGTATTAACCATTTTAAATACCTTCCTGTATTGTTTGATGAATGCTAATATTTTCGATTTGACTTTCTATTTCTCTTTGGGCTTTGTATATAATAATGAATTTCTGTTTATATATATAATTATCTTGTAAAAATTCAGCAGTTTTGTTAAAGAACGTACTATTGCTTGGTTATATAAAACCTCTGCAAAACACATAATAAAAATTTTTTTCATAGAAAGGCATGTTTTTTTTTTCTTTTACATACTATTTTTGAATCGGGCCGGGCCGGGTCGGGCCTGATTTTATCGGTTTTTGTCCGGGCCGGGCCATACACGGTTAAAAAATAAACGGGCCGGGCCGGGCCCGGGCATCAAAAATTCGGCCCGTGCAGACCTCTAGGTTGATTATTGTAGTTTGCTGTGTATGTTTGGAAGTATAGCGTTGCGTTGTTTTCAAGATAAAATTATTTATCGTGTTTTCTATTGCAAAAGTAAATTTTGCGACCTACGGTGGAATCGTCATTGCCACGAGGGATTGTGAGGTGTGTAAATTTCCCTAACATTATTTGAATATTTATATTTTGAGCTGTTATTCTATGTATTTCATTTGTTAATCATGACAAACTTTCGGAAACTAATGAATAAAATTCAAAATGGCGTAATGCGGGGCTAGTTGTGACGAAGTGTAGGAGGCACGTTGTGACAGTGTCACTACTTGCCCCAGCATGATTTTTAATGCAGGTATATATATATTTCAGAAAAAAATGGCGTGAAATTACAAAAGGCATACTGAAAGAGCTACAGTCGGCAGCAAAAGTATCCAAGAACTACCAATAATCCCTGTCTAAAAAAAGTACACTTAATACTGCTTTGTTAAATAAATCCTTGCCGAATCATGTTCTTAGTCAGTCTAAGAACATGATTCGATAAGAATTTATTTAACAAAACAGTATTAAGCGTACTTTTTTTAAATCGGAATTATTGGCTAGTGCTCCGATTCTTTTGCTGCCGACTGTACGGCTTCTTTAGTAGATTATGAGAGGGCTGCAATAGAAGTAAATTCCGGTAGGTGCAGTTTAAGGAAAGCCCAAGAACTGTTTTGCGTAAACACAGTGTCACTTCTTAGATATATGAATAAAAAGAGGAGTACTAATACGGAAGAAAATATTGAAATGGGATATAAAAAACCACGTATGATATTCAAACTATAGGAAAAAGCTAAACAGTGTATTACAAAAAAAAAAAAAAAAAAAAAAAAAAAAAAAATCTTCGTTATTTAAAAAAATAAAATAGTAAGAATCGGATAGTTCTGAAGATGACGAATATAGCTTATGCCTAGTTTGCTTGGAGCAATACAAAATTTCTAGGCCCTAAGAAAACTGGGTGCAATGCATGACGTGTAAAAGATGCGCTCATGTAAAATGTACCAAAAATGAACCTTACTACATTTATATTAACTGCAAATCAGCCGCTAAAACAAGCGATGACAATGAGTGATTGAAAATATAGGTAGGTATATATAGGGTATAGACCTACACGTTGTAGGAAACTACCGAGTCAAAGATGAATATAGCCAAAGTTTTGTGTTGGACTACTTTTTATTTCTTTCCTGATTAATACAGATTTTTCCTTTTTTTCTATTGTTTAGTGTCTTTAAATGTAGCTTTATAAAAGACTAAGAGTTTACAAATGTTAGTAGTTTAACTCTTTCTTATTTTTTCAATTGGTTTAGTGTTATTAAAAATGAAGTGTTTTTAGTGTGTTAAGAACGATATAAATGAATAAAGTTTTCATTGTTGATTTAAAATATAGAATTTAATTACCTTTCTCACATGATTTGTGTATGTTACAATGCGCCCAAAGTATATCACTACACTGTAAAAAGTGTGGAGTAATGTCACCACAAAATTGGTGCTCAAATACCCCAAAATTGGGTAAACAAGCACTGAATTTCGTGTTTGCAACAAATCAAGCGTTCAAATACATTTTAAATGGTGTAAATTAAAATTATAATGCGCTAAACACCACTACTGATATATTTATACACCAGAAATTTTGTGCTTACACACACGTTCGTGTTTCAGAACACCAATTTCGGAGTTCGTTTAAAGCTGTCTGGTGGCATCGCCAGTTTGTTGTTTTGTTTTAGAATATCATTTTCCTGACGACATGAATAACTTACAAATGCCGTTTTAAACTTTGGATATCCCAGGTATATATATTTATGCATTATTTTGTTAAAATAAAGTTAAAAATTTAAATAAAGTCGAATATACCCTTGTTGTTTGCACTAATAAATTTTAATATAAATTTTATATCTATGATATTTTATGCACGCTTTACTAAGCCTAATTCTGTTTCATTCGTAATTGTTTCTTTATGATGTTCTATGTGTTTGTGTTTCAGTTACTAAAGCAGTTGTTTAATAGTACTTTTCATTCACTATACATTATTAATTTATTGTGATCTTCAATCGTAGCATTAATTTTCTTTTTGAAATAGTTTTCAGAAATATAATAAATAAATTTTGCTTCCAAATACTTGTAAACAACCAAAAATTCAGTTCATAGTTCAGTTCACACTCATGCAATTGCTTTCATAAATTCAATCATATTAATGTTTGATAAAATTTATTTGTTTTAAACATAATTATTGACATAGATATAAAATCCAATTATTAATCACTGTGTAATAAACATAATGTTTTTTTTTTTTTTTTTTTTTTTTTTTTTTTTTTACGGCAATCGTCTGCACAAATGCAGATATTTCGATTTTACATTTATTTTGTTTGTTTCAGTTTGTTTGTTTTATTTTCCCATTTCAGCTGAAGTTCGAAAGTGGAAACGTTGGGAAAAGGGAAAGTATTTTGATTCTATTTTTTATTTATTTATTTATTTATTTATTTATATTTTTAAATAGCATAATTGATTTGCTTTTTTATACGCGAGTAAATATGAATAGTAAATTAATACTAGACTTCAGATTCTAGATGAGTGAGAAGACAATAAACGAAATATGTATTTTTGTAGCATCTATCAGTAAACATTAAATCTTCTCATATGCGTTTAATACATATCTATAGATTAATCCAAAATTCATCAAATGACTATTTAAAAGTTTTAAATGCACATAAAAAATAATTTCCCATTTGAAGAGTTTCCTAATGTAACAGTATACATACTAATAGATTCGTAAATATAGTTTTATGCATGACAATAGCAATTTATCACTGCAATTAAATCCTTCGTCTGAATTTCTGATAACATAGAATTGATAAAAATTGCTTAATTTTTTGCTCTAGATAACTATTTTATTGTAATTAAATAATCTTTATACATCTTTCCTATGATTAAAAAATTATTTGTGATTTTCTTGTTAAAAAAAAAAGAAGAAGAAGAATTTATATAATGTTTTATATTAAATAGGTTTATTTCATTTAAAAAAAAAAAAAAAAAAAAACTTTCACACCTTATTAAAAAAGATGACACAAGGTAAAAAAATGGCAAATTTAAGTTTGTATCGTTAAAAATGTGTATGATGTACTACAGCATGCACGAAAAGCGTCACATCTCTATTTCGAAAGTTATCCAAATTTCGAAATAGAGAATTTGGATAAATTCTGTGACTTAATCCATGGAACAAAAACTTTTTAAAGTGTTCGAGATTTGGATAAATTTTCAAATAGAGAGGCAGTTGTGACTTATAATGAAATGCTAAATTATGTCCCAAAAACTTTAGCGAAAAAATGTAAAAATAAGACCCCATATAAAAATGTCAGACTTTTGGATCTTAAAAAAATATAGGTAAAAAATATTTTCGTGAAACTAAGTTTTCCTATATTTAAATAGGAAAACAGGAATTTTTTTTTCTTTGCATTTAGTAATAGTTAAAACAAAATTTTTATACACGAAATAGCATTTAATAAAGTATCTTTATTTCTAATTTATTTACACTTTAATGATTTTCAGAAAGTTATACTCTAAAATATAATTTGTGTAACTATTCAGTGGGTGTTCAAATTATTAGATTATTATTATTTTATTTTATTTATTTTTTTTTTTTTACATGTTCTCGATTATTTTTGAAAATACTAGAGGAAATGGCCTGAAACTTAATACATGTAAAAACATTTAGAAACTCATATTTTCCATTATCGATTCAGTCCAGAGTGCAAATGGGAGCCCACCACAAATTAAGGAAGAATGAAAATACTTTGCTTCCTCCTGTATCACAAAAAGGTACAAATTACTTGTAACTTTAGTACATTGTTGCAAATACAATGTACAGTATTTGTGTGATTTGATGCGGGAATTGCGCAATTATTTAGGCTGTTTTGATTTCCATACATTTTACAAAACTTTCTCAAAACTTGATAAAACATTAGAGAAACCCTCTTCTGAAATAAAGTTTACACGCGTAACATTCGTTGAGATATGAGCATTTTTAGTAACAATTTTTTTTACTACGCATACGCAAATGATAGACAATTTTATTTTATTTTTTTTATTTTAATTGAGCAACTTTTGATAAAAGTTCATTTAAATATAGTAAAAATTAAGCAAATTGTCGGCAAAAGGACGACTTTGTTTTTAGATATTTTTCAGAGTTGAAATTATAAGGAATTTTATACATGCTGCGTATTTAATTTGAAGATCCAATTATTTTAATCATATTGTAAAAGTTCCGTTTTGTGAAAAACCCCTTATGAGCTCCCAAAGCTACAAGCATTTAAGGGGGTTTTCACAAAAAAGAACTTTTGCAATGGGGTTTAAATAAATGGATCTTCAAATTAAATATGGAGCATGCGAAAAACTTCCTATGAAATTTCAACTCTGGGAAATACCTAAAATCTAGCTCGTTCTTTTACCGACCATTTGCTTAATTTTTACTCTATTCAAAAGAGCTTTTGACAAAAGTTGCTCAATATATCTTGCTTTAAACCTATGAAATAAAAAAAAAATTTCTATTTTTTGCGCATGTGCAGTAAAAAAAAAAAAAAAAAAAAATATATATATATTTACTAAAAATGCACATATCACATATCTCAACAAATATTACACGTGTTTATTTTATGTTTCAGGATAATGTTTCTTTAATGTTTTGTCATTTTTTCAGCAAGTTTTGTAAAATTTATTGGCAGTCCCTTCTAGTTATAAGCAAAAAACTTGTCAAAAAATTTAGTAATTTTGAGGGGAAAAAAAATCTGCCTAAATAATTGCACATTTCCAACACCAAATCATACAAATATTATACATAGTATGTGCAACAATTTATTGAAATTACAAGTCATTTATAGCTTTTTTGATACAGGAATCCAAAGTATTTTTCACTCTTCTTCAGTTTGTAGTTGGCCCCTATTTGTACTCTGGACTAAACCGATAATGGAATTTATGAGTTTTAAACACCAATAATTTTTGGTGTTTCCCTAAACTTTAACGAAAGGTGTTTCATTACGCCATTTTTTGTGTAAAGTAGTTGCCACCATTTTTGGTGTACAGTTACACAAAAAAATGCTTACAGTGTACTAGACCCGCTACTGGGCAAGTTGTGACAAATTTCAAGGTTACGCAGAATTCGTTTTATGGTATGAAAACCGTTAATAATTTTAATATTAGTTTTATAAATATATTACACAAGGTTTACTCTATGGTATGATATACTAAATGTTTCGCTTCAGTTCAAATCTTACTGCTAATATCAAAAATGACGAAAATGTCACTACTAGCCCCGGTCTCTCCCCTACCTTCCCATTTGAAATTTTCAAGTTGCCCTCCCTGTCGACCCACCTAGCCCGCCCAGGCCGAAACATTTTTCACCAAAAGAGGTCCCTCTCGAATTCGTTGAACATATGTTTCGCCATTTTTCACAATTCCGACTCATTTTCGAGTTAGGAGGGGGGGGGGGACTATATATGTGTAGCAGTATCTTTTCGTTACTGTTAAATTTCATGAAATTCCAGTTAAATTTCGTTTTATTACCTGTGGTACTAATAGCTGTAATGATAAAGCCGGTAAAATCTTATTTAAATATCTAAATTCAGTCTTAAAAGTGATAAATTCTGCTATAGATTGCAACGTTATAAACAATAACCGTAAAGTTATAGAATATTTCAAGGTTTACTCAGAAAGCATTACTTCCGTAAGTACCTATGATTTTGAAAATTTGTTTGGCAGCATTCCACACAACTTAGTAATAGAAGTTTTTGAAAGCATTTATGAGGAATTTAGCAGTTACTTAAATTGTGAAAAAAATTACTGGACTAATCTTATTAAGTTTTGCATTTTTGAAAACGTTTTCTTTAACGGGAAAGATTACTTTTTACAGCGGAAGGGGATTCCGATGGGAACGAGTTTTTCGAGTGCTTTCGCAAATTTATTTTTATATTTTTTCGAAAGAAAAAAAAAAAATTATAAATATTATTGGGTTGTTCGATAAATAATGTCGTTTCTTAAAACCTTCGCTTCTAAAAACCAAGGCTTCTTCGAACGTGGAATTTTTCAACTTGCCGAAAGATAGCAAAAGGTCATCCAACAAAATGGTCAATATATCATTGATTAACGTTTGTTGTTAATATAAATAAATTCACTTTGAAAAACATGAAGAAAAAAAAGACATTATTTATCGAACAACCCAATACTTTCTTCAGATATATTGATGATTTAATTGTTTTTAACTGTAATTGTTTCGAGAATATTTCTGGAAAAATATATCCTGAAGAATTAATTTTAAACCGTACAGATACTGATAAAATTTCCTTCCTAGATTTAAATATAAAAGAGAAATAAAGAAAAATGGATCATTGGATTATACGACGAAACGCAGGATTTTAATTTTAAAGTAAATAGTCTTACTAATTGGTTTTCAAATATCAGTAGAAAAGTTTTAAAAAATATTATGTTCGCACAGTTTAAAAGAATTCGTACTATTTGCAATAATGAAAATGATTTAAAATATGCTCTTGAAAATCTAAAAAATACCTTGCAAATTAACTGTTACCCGTGTCAATTTTTAACTGTATGTTTCCAGTGTTTTCCTATTTCGGTTTGTTCTATTTCCTCATTCAAGGGCGATATTTAAGTGCCGACGAGTAGCCTTGTCGGCCGAAGTGGGTTTGTTTATCAGGTAAAGGTTTTTATTTTATTTCATTTTATACTTTCTTGTTTACCTTCAGTAATTCCTTATATTATTGTATATATATATAGTTTAATGAATTGATGTAATTTTATAACATTTGCAATTTTGTAATTTTATAATTTTTTAGTATTTTATACATTAGGTACATGTTTGATTTCTCTTCAGTTAATGGCGTTTTTCTGTTTGGTGAGAAGTTGAGGGCTAAGGACAGTTATTAGCTAATTGCTACTGTCCTTTCAGAAACTTCTCTTTCACCCCTACACTGAGGGGCCTCCCTGATGAAGACCTCAGTGTTTTTTGGGGTTTAATTTCATTTATTTCATTCATATGTTTATATATTCCTATATATATATTGGGTGTTGCAAAAAATCACAGAAAAAATAAAAGCTATCAACATCAATAAAATCAGATTTTTGTCAGTAAATTTCTCAGAATCAAAAATTTTTACGATATCTTCACGTTTCATACATCATGAAAACCAAAAATTATTTCAGAAAATATTATATGTGTGTGTGTATCATAGTATTTCTATACCTGTAACGTTATTTTTGTTCGGGTATCACGTGAGAATGGCTGGGCGATATTCAATGACATTTCATAATTTTGATTAGATTTAGAAATATGGGTAAAAAAAAAACGCGTGCGCATGCCCCATAACTCTTGTCAGTAAAACGCTTTGAATGGAAAAAAAATGCGCTAACTTTATATTTTAGACATCAGGGAACCCTAACACGATTTCAGAATATTTTCTTTGCGTGTATGGGAGGGATGGAGGTATATAAAACGTTTCATATTCGACTGGGTATCACGTGAAAATGGCTGGTCAGAGTTCAATGACACTCGGCAGAAATTTAGGTCTGTACCCAACTTCAAACTATATCCATCGAACATTTTAAAATTATAATTAGATTTACAGATATAAGCAAAGAAAAAAAAAAAAAAAGCTTCTGTAAAAAATAAGAAATTATATCCAGGTATTTAGATACGTTAAAATGACTATACTTAACAAAAAAAAAAAAAAAAAAAAAAAAAAAAAAAGATTGACTCTTATTTTGTTGTTGTTTTATTTTTTTTATGTAAACTTTGCATTGTCTTACGTAGAGGATATCCTTCCTTATTTTTACAATTTCTTTTTTTAAATGTATATTTTCCTTTTAAAGTTAGATTGTTTTGTATATAAAACATATTTTATCGCAAGTAATCGTGATTAGATGTTCTACAAAAGACTGTAAAGAAAGTTATGTAAAAGAACGATCTATTATATTTCACGTTTATTATTATTATTATTTCATACTTTTTAAGTAATTACTTTTGTAAAATGTTAACAACTGCAAAATTTAATTTTTTAAATTAAAAAATAAAAATTGCGTGATTATCTTAAAAAAAAAACAATATTGTTTTTATAATAATTTATTGGAATTATCTCTCGATGGTTTTATTAAAAAAAAAAAAAAAAAAAATAGAGCTGAAAAACTGAAAATGTATTTTTTACGATGAAGTTGAATATTGGAGAAAAAATAAAATTTTAGTATAGGACCCTCTGGGCGACTTTTTATTTACTAGCCATTGTACCCGTTTTTCGGAACGTGAAATGAAATAGAATTTATGTTTTTGGGGCGTTGAGAAAATTTATATACAAATCAATGCGCAAACAATTTTGCAAATTAAAAGCAATTGTACTTATTAACTATAATAATCCATTTTCTATTTTCATCAGCATAGTAAACTTCAACTAAGATAAATATATTTTTTAAAGAATATACTGTGAATAATAATTAAATTTCCCTACAAAGAACGAGCACACTAGCTAGTTTAACATAATAAGGTTTTAACATGCTATACCCCTATCTCTCTTTGTATACTCTTTTGGAGAAAGAAACTTTAGACTCACCGCCTGCATAATTTGAAATGTCAGCACCTATTGGAGACTGGGCTTGAAAACTTTGGTGTTTGTTAAAGTTTTAGAGCCCAGTCTACAACATGTGCTCACATTTCAAATTATTCAGATTGTAAGTCTAAAATTTTTTTCCCCAAACGGGTATACAGATTGGGGTTATAGCCTTGCTATCACGTCAGTTTAAATTCTTATGAAGTTAAACAGTTTAAAACCTTATTAAGTTAAACTATTTACTAAAATTAAATATGAAACTTCTGCTTATTTTCAAATTTGAATAATTATCCATATGAATCTAAAAAAATAAATATGAAAATTCTGCTTATTTTCAAATTTGAATATTTATCTATATTAATCTATCTTTACTAAATTAATGCAATACGTTTTGTTGTTATAATTTCAAGTTATTTTATCCTTTTACCAAATTAATTTTTGAATACGTACTGGAGTATGCAAACTTGACATATTTTCTGAAACCTGTTTGGATTAAATAATATTTTTGAATATGTAGTATTTCCGCCTGCGAAAAAGTTTATACTGCATCTATTGAAATTTTTAACTTGCATAATTTTTTTAATTAAATTAACATTTTTCATTTCGTTTATTATTTTTGTTAAAAATGAGGTTGTTTTTGTATTCCACTATCATTATTAATTAAATTAAACTTTTTTTTTGTACAACAATATATTTATATATCTATATATCTATATATATACAGGGTGTTCCAAAAGTCCCACACATCCCCTCCTAACTCAAAAGCGAGTCGAAATTTTGAAAAATGGCGAAACACGTATTTAATGAATTCGAGAGGGACCTCTTTTGGTGAAAAAAGTTTGGGCCCGGGGGGAGGGGGCTAGGGGGGCCTCTAGGGAGGACAACTTTAAAATTTCAAATAGGAAGGTATGTCTTGTGATACATCCCAGGAAACGTCTCTTCAAGAAAATGAATTTGATAGAAATAGTTTCGCCCTACGCTTATTATTAAAAGGAGATACATGAGTTTTAGACTTTTAAAATGTGGATTTTATACTTATGTATTCCCTTTAATGATCACTGAAGGACAAAACTATTTATACCAAATTAATTGTCTTGAAGAGACATTTCTAGGGATGTATCGCAAGACATACTTTGCTCAAAAATGTTTGGGCCCGGGCAAGAGTGTGGTAGGAGTGCAACTTTAAAATTTCTAATGGGAAGTTATGGCTTGTGGTACATCCCGGGAAACGTCTCTCCAAGACAATGAATTTTTTAAATAGTTTTGTCCTGCAGTGATTATTAAAGGGGATACATAAGTATAAAATCCACATTTCAAAAGTCTAAAAACTTATGTATCTCCTTTAATAATCATCGTAGGACGAAACTATTTATATCAAATTCATAGTCTTGAAGAGACGTTTCAAGGGATGTATCAAAAGACATACCTTCTTATTTAAAATTTTAAAGTTGCCCTCCCTAGTAGCCCCCTAGCCCCCCCCCCCCCCAAGGGACCAAACTTTTTTCCCCAAAAGAGGTCCCACTCGAATTCATTAAATACGTGTTTCGCCATTTTTCAAAATTCCGACTCATTTTCGAGTTAGGAGGGGGTGTGGGACTTTTGGAACACCCTGTATATATATATACATATATATATACATTCATTATGATAACAATAAGAATGAGAACGAAAAATAAACAGATGACTAATTTGTCACAACAACCTGCAAAAGGCAATTTGGTAATTAGTAAATTATGATATTCTGCAAAATATAATCTTCATAGATATTAATCTTCATAGATAATGCATGCTTAAAGAAAGAGAAATGAGAGTTTATATTTAACTCTTATAATTTTAAATACATTTACTCTAGGGATACGTCCGAGATAACAGCAATTTACTACTCTAAATATGTAATGGTATGGGCTTCAATACTTATCGGAAAAGTGTATCACAACATTTTGCTGATGGTTGTGGTTAAACATTATGTTAAGAAGAAATTTAAAAGAAGCATCGATAATTGAAATGTTCAATGCATTTTTTATAACACCCTAATTTTTTGCATATAATACGCAGGACAGATAAATCAGTTTCACATGAGAAATTTTATATAACAGAAAAAATCTATATTTCTACGAAGACACCTCGGAGAAATTCAAATTTGTCTGTTAATTGAATTGTATGCTTACACAGAGAACATTATCACTTTTTATATTTTTCATATATATATACTTAACATTTTTTTTCTTTCTAAATAATTCTAAACGAAATAACCAATGACCTCGAACTTCAAACACGTAAAGAACATTTATAAACTGAAACTTTCCAGTATCGGATTTAGTCGCGAGTGCATTTAGGGGACCAAATAGAAGTTGAAGAAAAACCCAAATACTTTAGATTACCCTGTAGCATAAAATTATTCTTTAGATTATATATATATATATGTATATTATTAATTTTTTAGCAAATTTTTAGCGTATAACAAGAATGAATTTCAACAGAATTCTATAAAACTCGCAGACAAAATGACAAAACATCGAAGAAATGAAGAAATATTGTTTTAAAACGTAAAATGCACACGTATAACTTTCGTTAAGATATGAGTATTTGTAGTAAAAATTTCCTTTATTACACGTGCATGTGGCAAAAGTAGCCCTTTTTTTAATTATATAAGTCGAAAGCTAGGTATATTGGGCAACTTATATCAAAAGTTCATTTCAATACAGCAAAAATTATGTAAATTATCGGCAAAAGAATAAGCTAAGTTTTAGATATTTCCCAGAGTTGAAATTTCATAAGGAATTTCCACATTACACTATTTAATTTGGAGATCCAGTTATTTCAAATATAATACAAAAAAAAAAAAAAAAAAAAAAAAAAAAAAAAAAAAATGAAAAAATTCTTGTGAACTTACAAATCTAAGTAAAAAAATAAAATTAAGTTTGAGTTATATGTTCGCAAGTGGTTTTTCACAAAAAAAGAATTTTTGCAATGTGGCTGACATTATTGGTTCTTTAAATGAAATATGTTATTGTGAACACAGAACATGAGCTACCCCTCAAAACCTGTTTACAATGTGCACCTTGCAAACAGAAATTAAGTTAAAATTTAGAATAACAACTAACGTAACTAAAAACTGGACTAATGAAATTTTAGAATAAACTGCAACCCCGATATTTACTGGAATTCAAGAACTCATACATAACCTATCAACATCAATAGTATTACAAAAATTCTTCACAGTAACATTTGAGATAATCACAATATTATTTTGATCCCCACTGCGAGTCAAAGAGTGAAAAAGAAATTTACTTAAAGAAGTTCTATATAAAATTTCATAACTGACAGTAGAAATTCAAAATTTTCCCAAAATTAAAACATAAAATTTATCTTTGGCAGTATCAAGATTTTTTTCTTAATTAATTCATAACAAAGCTTTTGAATTTACATCTATATAATGTGCTAGTTGATATAACAAACATCTTAACTCAAGTTTTGATCGAAATTACAATAACATTGGGTGAGAGAGTTACTACTTTTCAAAAAAAAATAAAAAGTCAAGTTTTATTAACTAAGTTTTATTAACTAAGGCAACAGATAAATCAAATTTTATCTTTTTAAAATATAAACCTTATCATCATTTCCTTTTTTTTTTTTTTTTACACCTATATACAAAAACAAATAGATACTTAATTACCCCTCCCTCAGTGCATACCAGAAATCAAGAGAGGAACAATTTTTTTTTTTTTTTTTTTTTTTTTTAATTTCACAAAGTGCAATTTTCATTATAACAGCACATTTCTTAACAAGCAAGGACTGAAATTAAAATTTCCAAGGACTGAACATGAAAATTTTCGACTTTTACTTTTTTTTTCTATTTTTGTTTGTTTTAATATCTAGTCCACTTTTTACTCTACACAATCAAAATATCCCAACTGAAAATTGAAAAAATTTACCCAATATTAACTACACACGTAAGAAAATTAACCCTTTGGCCGGAACATGTTTTCATCATACTCATCGGGAACATCGGTCTCACAGACTGCTTTCTGAAAAGAAGGTACTGAATGTATTTATCGAAATTTTGTGGCGATAAATTATGAATTCTTGCAGCCATAAATTTACTTTCTGAATCATGACGTATAATAGGGGCGACAGGGTATACTATATGGTGATTGGATTTAATGTCGCATTAGTATAGCGCAATAGGCAAAAATGGGTAAAAATGATAGCTACTGATAAAATATACCTTTCAAAGGACAGATAACCCCTCAAGGAAACTCCATTCAATGACAAGCTTGCGAATGAATTGACTCTGGAAGATTCCTACAAATAGCTCTACTTTGCTTTGAATGACTTAGTACTTAAATATATCTGACGATTGGAAAAAACTTTGAAAAAAATCATCGCAACAAAACTTTACCTAAAATACTTTCTAATCCAACTCGAACACCAAAAACTCGCCGAAAGCCATAATTCCGTTAGGAACTCACAACTTCCCTAAAACTCGTAAGTCCATCCGCAACTTTTTTCATAGCACTCTACAGTCGGCTGCAAAATTATTCGAGCACTAGCAATAATCCCTGTCTAAAAAAAGTACACTTACTACTGCTTTGTTAAATAAATCCTTATCGATTCATGTTCTTAGACTGACTAAGAACATGATTCGACAAGGATTTATTTAACAAAACAGTCTTAAGTGTACTTTTTTAACATAGGAATTATTGGCTAGTGCTCGAAAAATTTTGCAGCCGACTGTAATTCTACTTAATACGAACAAAACCAATCGAACTTAAACATCCAGAAAGAATTCTCAATTACTGACATTTCTACGTAATGTGTCTGTTAGCGCTCAAAAACTGAGATTCTTAATATTCTAATAACATTTTACAGGTTTCCTTTCAACACTAAGGGGGCTCCGCCCCCTGCTCACTGCTAACGCCAGGGGTAGATTCCTTTGTTCGAGCGGGTTTTAAGTTGCACTAGTGACACGCTGTGGACAATTGGCGACGGTTCGGGACTCTACCCTAAGTGTTGTTCTGAGACATGCCAGCCTCTTCAGGTTGAATGCATTTTATGTCGCACTAGTGCTTCAGTGAGACATCCTTTGCGTCTTAGACATTTATCGCCAAACGTACCGGTACTCTGTTCTAGGAATATGCATCCGCAAGTCCCTACACTAAGCCTAGCCTTTAGCGGTCTCAGAGACCGATGATCCTGTATAATATCCGTTAAATTCCACTTCCTATAATGTAATTATGGCACGAGGCGAAACCTGTATAAATCGGGGAGTGCTTCATTTAAAAGTAAAAATAAACGAGTTTGAAGTGCTATGGCCATTTTAAGGAAATTGACAATCTTCAATATCCCTGTATAATCGGCCTAGATTTTCTGAAAGAACATAATTTTAAGATTAATTTCGCTACCAACTCTGTATTTATTGCTGGTACTGGTGTGCAAGTTCTGCCGAGTGAGCGTACTATTCCTTTAGTAGAAAATACCGCTCATTTAAATTTTGCTTCCCGATCCTTTTCTAATGATAAATCTCAGTTACCTACCAATTTCAAAGAGAATGAGATTCAACTTAATGTTGTGGTTAAACCTTTCTCAAATGAATCAAATTTATGTTCTATAACTGTCAGGTCGATAGATGCGTGTATTTCTAATGAAAATGATGTAAATGAAATGTTTAAATGTTTTTCACTTCGTTCACATTCTAATAAGTGTGCTTCTCAAAATCTAGTCTCTAATTTAAATGAAAAAGTTGCAAATCGAAAGGAAATGTTAGATAACAGTGTCACTAATTTAAAAGAAAATGAAAGGGAAATTTCAAATAGTGGTGCTTCCAAAAATTTCATAGCTAATTTACACGAAAATGTAGGAAATGAAGGTGAAAAATTAAACTGCTTTCAAGTTAATACGCAATCTAATACCTGTGAATCGGAGAATATACAGTCGGTAACAAAAGTGTCCGAACACAAGCAAAAATTCCTATGTAAAAAAAGTACACTTCATACGGTTTTGTTAAATAAATCCTTATCGAATCGTGTTCTTACACTAACTAAGAACAGGATTCGACAAGGATTTATTTAAGAAAACCGTATGAAGCGTACTTTTTTTGCATAGGAATTTTCGCTAGTGTTCGGACACTTTTGTTACCGACTGTAGGTTCGGATGTTTTTCCCGACCCATTCCTAAAAACCCTTGCTTTCCAAAATACAAACAAGGTTAACTCTCTTCAACGGCCTAGGACCATTAATCTAATGAGAGTTTTTACAGAGCAAGCTGAAACCTCTATTGAAGCTCTGGGCAGCGACAACGCACCGGGTTCGAACCCAGCTGAGGACATTTCGTCTGCAATGCCCAACCTATTTCAGCAAGCTTCCAGCCCTGTAGTTTCCCCGACGAGAGCAACGACTAGCATGACTAAGATGCTTGATCTTCTTGATGTTACAGATTCAACCATAAATCAGGTGATACCGTTCTCTCTCTATATTTTTTTTTTAAGTGTATTATTATTTCTGTCGGAGCTGCACTAAAATGTTTGACATAGCTTAAAGCCTTTTGGACTTTACCTTTTCGATCTTTTTACGAAAGCATGGACTTTCTCAAAATATAATAAATAACAAAACTCAAAATTTGTACTTGAACTTTCGAACTCTTGAAATTCATGTTAAGCTTCTATGTCACCATTTTTGTTCTGTTCGATCATATATTTTCTGTATGTATGTTAAATTCTATTCCTTTCTAGCTATCAACTGCCGAGTCGGTGAATATAAATTTTTATTTTGCCCTTTTTATAAGTATCCCCTCTTTTTGCTTATATCAACTATACTTTGTATTGTTACAAAAAACTTTTGTATAAACTGCATATTTGTATTGTTCAAACTTTTGTAAATGCACTAAAACTTTATCTGTGTACTGTTAGAAGGGGGGAAAATGTTTTTTTTTTGTTATAAGCATAAAAGTCGTGTTTAACTGTATAACATTAAAAAGACTAACTGCTAAGTTTTTTTCGCTTATGCTTTAGCTCAGGACGGAGAAATATTTCTGTATGTAACCTATGTATTATGTTACTAGAGACGAACATGTCTCAGTTTCTTCTAGAAGAGAATTGCAACTTCTCTTTTGACCTTGTATACTGTAAAAAGCTTTTTGCATTTTAGAAACCCTCTACTGATGAGCTTTTCCTTTACTCCGATGTCACAAGTTTTTTTCTGATGTCTCAAATCCTCTGCTCAGATGCCAATTTTTTTTTTCCTGGATGTGGACAGCCTGCGTTTTCTGATGTCTGAAGCCAGTTAACCCGTTAGTAGTCGCTATAGACAGCGCCACCTATTACAGATTGCGCACTTTTTATTTAACTCTCACCAATAATTTTAAGAAGTGTTGTGATCGACGTTTCTTCGATTTTATTCGCGTTTCATGTATGTCAAATGCTACTTCTAAAAATTTTTGGTGGCTATTGAATAAAAAAATCTTGCAACTCTGAAGAATGGGCGGCAAATCGACCAACTAGCGACTACTAACGGGTTAAATCTGTTCTCCGTTTAACCACCTCCTATGCAGGCTTGAATCTAGTTAGAGCGCTTTCACACTTGCCGACACGACATCGATAAATCGTATTCGATTGTCGCTATCCGACATCCACGCAGGCAAAATACTGTGCTATATACTACGTGCTTTCACGCCCACCGATTTGAAGACGTATTTGTCGTCCCGATAAGCGATATCGTTTGGCTTTCGTCGAACAACCAAGCTCCCCATAAAATTGTTCCGACAATTTTCTCTCATTCTCCATCATGTTGCTTTTATAATCAACGAGAGAATTTTTATATTTTAAGTATTTATTGAAGGAAAGATATTTCAGCGCTGTGAGTGTATATTAAATGAACATTTTTATGGAATTGATTAAAGAAAAAGAAGGATAACTAAAAAATATGTCATTGAAGTTAAATTATGGAAGCAGATTGTCAAATTTTGAGATGACGAACTCGTAAAGTAAAATGTCCTTGGAAGTGGAAAAGAACAGGTAATAATATTTTTGGGAATTTCTTTGTTGGAGTATAAATTAAAAGTGTATAATATAACATGGTATTAATTAAAACTGTAAATTTTATGTGCCTTATATACAGTGCTTAATAGATTGTGTGTTACTGACATAAATAATAACTGTGCTCATTTATTTCCAAATAAAAACGCGTGCTGTCTTATAACTTTGATAAACAAATGGAATTTTATTTAAATGGTTTAATAAACGCTCGTGTACTCTAATTTTCTAGATAACTATTACATACTATTATTCTAGATACTCTATTTATAAATGGTGAACTAAATTAATAGTATCAAGTTTAAAACTAAATTAATGCTGTCTTTTTTTTGTGTATTTGTACCCAATGTTAATAATGGAGATGGTTAAATTTTGGGTTAAGTTAAATTTCTGAACAGATTTTCTTGAATTATTACTTTTTTTCACGTATATTTTGAAATCCTCGTCCCCTTTTATTTCTCTCAAATAAGTACCCTTTTGATTTAATAAAGTACCCTAATTATTTTGTTTTGTGTGTTATCTTTTGCAGAGATATAATTATACTCCTAGTAATCTATATCTATTATATATGTAATGTTTTCAAATATATAAGAATGCAAATAATAAATAATTCAAAAATTTGACCATTCAAGTAATTTTTATTTATATCATGCATATTTAAATAATATCATTAAGTCAAGAATATGTTTCGTTTTATTTTGTAACTGACTTGATTTTAACACTGCATACAATACACACAAAATTTATAGTTTTAATTAATACTCTATTATATTATATACTTTTGATTTATACTCTAATAAAGAAATTTTCAAAAATATTATTAACTGTTCTTTTTCACTACTATATAAATTTTATTTTTGAGTTTATCATCTAAAAACTTGAAAATCTCTTTCCTTGATTCATCTCCAATCATTATTAAAAAAAAAAAAAAAAAAAAAAAAAAAAAAAAATCAGAAAGAGATAGCTTGCATAAAATTTTTAGAAACTTTTTCTATTTAAAAAAACATATCTACACTTCTCAAAATTTTATGTATATATACATATTGATAATCAAAGCTTACAGTTATAATATAAAGATTAATATATATACATACATATATAAAATAAAATAGGGTTACCACATGTAAATTATATTTTTATCCTTTGGTTTGTCATAAAAATAATAAAGTCACTTTTTGTACTATTTTTGACAATTTGACATTCGTTGAAGCTCTTGTAAAAAAAATATATAAACATACAGGGAAAGATGAAGTAACTAAAAATGTAAATTTCTTATTATTGATCAATAATTATGAGCAATGATTTACAAGTAAACTCCTTCCAGATATTTTTAATGAGGGGGGGGGGGACTGGTTTTTCACCAGTTGTAATTTTACAGCTTCGTCTTCATATTATTATTATTCATAAAAGTGATAAAATGATTGAATACTAATTAAAGTGTTATCCATTGAAATATTTTGAAAACACAGCTGACAAATGCTTACTCCTACCTCCTCTAATGAATCTCTAATTATGAGATACTACTAATAAAAAAGAGCAATTTTTTCAATATTAAAATTTCCATATCTAAGGAAAATTCTTCTATTATCTGAAGAAGATAATTTTCGAAACTTTTCCAGTTTAAAAAAGCTAGTCATTTTTTAAAAAATTCAGATTTGAGACAAAGAATGAAGCAGATTTATATTAATCTCTTTGAAGGGTTTCACTTAAACAATAGGGGGGGAGATAAGGCTATTTAAAGTGCTAAAAGTATGAGATCATTTGTGAAAAGAATTGAGAATTGTATGTATAATAGACATTGGACATAAATCTTCTGAAATACAAAGTTGCAGTGAAATACAAGAAAGGGGGGGGGGGGGGGGTTACAAGCAAATGCAAGATTTATCTGAAAATGAGAATTTACAATTTTCAGAAGAGATAAAATTTTAATTGATTATTCTTTTTTTTTTCTTTTTAGTTTTGTTAGCTGGTTTTAGTATTTTACTCATTTTCTCAATGCTAAATTAAAAATTTATTTGAAAATCATTACTATGGGGGAAGACAGGAAAAAAAAGATTGACAGAGAGAGAAAAGATTTTTACCTACTGTTTGTTTCAAATAAAATAATTTTTTTCTAAAGATGTTATTCTATAACATGTTTGTATTTTTGGTAAGCAAAGCATACTTAAAAGTATTTAAATTATTATATAAATTGCCAATATAGCAGAGTTTGATGTTAATTTTATACTGATAAATTACAATATAATGTCAAATACTTTTTAAGGCACTAAATATTATGTAAAAACGATTGATTAATAACAGTTAAGCTTATTAAGAAATGCAACCTCTGGATGAGGGACATCTCTATATAATTATTTTCACCCAATCGTCATCCTATTTTCCAAAAATAGCTCGTATAAATAAAACAAGAGTGTGATTTTAAAAAAGTAAATTGGTTGTATTTATATATATATATATGTAAAGAAAGAAAGAAAAAATCTAGTTGAAACATAGTTTCTCCCCCCCCCCTTTTTTTTTAAAGGTTACTTAAAATAAAGGAGCAATGCTTCTTAAAAAAAAAAAAAAAAAAAAAGGATTTAATAAATTTAATGTGCTTGTTAACAATATGAAAATGTTCAAATATTTTTCTAATTAATTTATTTAATAAATATATTTTGTATTTAAAAAAGAAAAGTTGCATTCCTATAATTCAAATGCCCCAAGTGTCAAATTGTTTCAAAATTATAAATTGATTAAGTTGATAAAATTGCGTGAATTTATCTCATTTTTGGGGTCTGATGTCTCATTTATTAAACATTTTCATGAAATTAAATTAAGAAAGGAAAAGAAAAAAGTAAAGTAAAATATTAATTTTCTGATGTCTTTAATATATTCGTCTTGTTATATAAATTTGATAATTATTTTTGATTAAAAACTTAAATTATCAATAAAAGTTCCATCATTAATATAAAAATAATTAAAATATTTCGCAGGATCTTTTGTAGTTTTCCGAAAGGCATGTAAAAATAATCTTCCACGTATCTTGATTTTATATCATGTATACAGTCAGTGAATTTCCTCCACCACCCCTTTTATTTATTTATTTATTTTTTCTATGGCGATGCGATATGATAAATATGACAACCGCAATTTGAAATACGGAGGAGCTATATTTGAATGTGTGCTAGCATAGCGCAATCTCGGAATGGAATGAAAAGGAAAATTCTCGTTTCGAAGGAACGATATCGGTGTACTGTAAAAGCAGTGTACTATCCGACACGATATTGTTCCAATCGTTGCATTATTTACCAGCCGATTTAGTCGCTGTCGTGTCGGTCAGTGTGAAAGCGCTCTTATCAGCCCAGCCAGCAACATAAACTTATTTAAATAAAGACTTTTTGTCATGTTACGTATGTTAAAAAGACAAATTTGTGCTACATGTTTCCTGAACTTTAAATGTAAAGTGACATTTGTGTAAAGTGACTTGCTGTGTAACACCAAACTCAAGTACATTTTAAAATCATAAAATTGACTTCCTGGCTTAACAGGGAGATGTCTGTAATGTCCTATTGTAATAATCTGGTCAAACTCAACCATTTGTAGTTTTTTTTTAAGTTTCGGAGTTTCCAGTTGTAAACGAACCCCTTTTAGCTTAAAACTTATATATATATTTCGGGGTTAACCGGTTTTCCGCTCAGGGACTGAGCTACAATTTATTTTTGATTAATCACCCTAGTATCTTACACAGCAATTTTTTTTTTTTTTTCTCTGTAACTTAAACTTTCCCCCATTTCTTAAATTACTCTTAAACCCAACTTCAGAATTCTAGGTGACGGCTGTTCTTACAATCAAGTTGTCTTAGATTAGATTATGATTAGAATTGGTAGTGTACTTAAAAAGTCCTCGGGTAAAACCCGTTGAAGATTTTTCCGACGAAATTTTTTTCTGTTGGAGGGGGACTGTAATGTTGAGAAAACCGTAGGTCACCACAGGTTGTTTAAATTGAGCTGGATCCAACGACGCAATAGATGGGAGAGTTGAATGCTTCGACGCCAGCAGTCGGCGAAATTTTAGGTTGGAATGGTTTTGCGTCTGAAAAGGGCTGCAACGAAGGAAGTAAGTTGCGGAGTGTTGGTGAATGCGAAGCGGCTTTAAAGTTTCGTTAAAGTGAAGAGATATGAGTCGGTGGAATGAAGGATAAATAGGAAAGTATTTTTCGTAAAGAGGGTGATGTAGATGGGTTAGTTCTGATGCTAGACTAATCTATAGTTTGTGGTATATTGCTGAAGTTAGATTATTATACGGAGGATGAAGTTATTAGTTATTGGAGTTAGCTAGTCTGATGTGTGTAGTGAAGTTATAGAATATAGAAAAGCGGTGTGTAAAATTTGTCATGCAGTGGGAATCCAGCCGGCAAGTTTGAGTTCACATTGTTGAGTGGTCAAAGAGTGCAGCCTTCAACCTACTTCTGTTACCTTCTCTGGGTGAGAGTTACTTTATATTTATCTAAGTTATTTCTTGTATTTATTTTTCTAAGTTATCAAAAGTTTCTACTGCTTGAGTTTTAAAAGGCCAGATTTATCTCCCATTAATTCAGTTAAATAAAAGGTTATTTGATTTTACTTCATATTCTTGTGCTCTACTTTATCTATTTAGCTATCTAATAGATTATCTAAGATGGAGTCTGCATCCACGCAAACCTCACACAAGTTACAAAGAAATTTCGTTAATTTCTGAAAACTGCTACCTTTGTTTTGATTGATCAGATTCTTCTCTTTTAAACAGTTTCTACAACCAGGGTCTGATTACCCAAAAGGCTCAGGAAGCACAAGCTTCCCCTCTAAAATTTAAGATGGGGCCCCATAATAACTAAAAACAGGATCTTGAATTTTCTGTTTCATATTTTCACACTGAGATTGAATTTTTTTCTGAGAAAGTTCGTCTAAAGCAAGATAAAATACTCGCTATTTCGGGAAAAATCTGTTATTTAACCTCAAAAATCGGAATGTTCTTAATTAATAAGTTGTATGATTTTAATGTTGTGTGTAGAAACCGCCCAGATATGTGAATGAAAAGGGTAAAAAAAAAAAAAAAAAACTATAAACACACATTAATTTTTGGTCTATAGCATTTTTATATTACAATATCTAACAGGAAGACAAGATTTTCCGAAATGAAGGGGGGCCCCAAAATGATACTGAGCTTTCCCTAGCTTCTAAGCTTAATCAGGCCCTGTATACAATCTATCTAATAATATAAAATTGTTAATGAAATTGCATAGAACAAATGTGACCTAAACTGGCCTTAAATACACACAGCATAAAAAGGAAAACTGAGTAAATGATAATTCAAAAATTAAATTCTTCAAAGTAAATGTCCTAAACTGTATTTTTAGAGAATACATATGATCAAAAATCAATTAGTTTTAAATAATTCAATTAATACACATCTAAATGAGCAAGGAGCCCTTGACAAATAAAATAAAATTAATCCTGAACAAAACATATATAATTTTTTCCATTTTTTTTTTTTTTTTTTTTTTTTTACAAGAAAGATATAAAAACTAATTACCACAAATCCACATTTCATTGAAGAACTGCCAACTGATCAACTGGTGATCAGAATTCATATCTCACTGGTCTTGGACTCTTTTAGAAAATTCTTTTGAACATATTTCCGCACTTTCGGCCCTATCCCTGTATGAGTGTGAGAATGAATATCCAAAATCTCCACATCAAGAGAATACGTTAAGATATACTTTATATACAAGTGGTTTTTCTCTGAGGTGTCTGCATGAATGCATATTTAGATGTCTCTTTCTTGAAAATCGTTATGACAAACTTCATCTAACAGATAGGGAAACTTTTACTTTAAGAAAGACCGACAGGAACTCTTTCATTGGAATAACTGGCTCTGATTACCTTCCCATTTTTAAGACAACACACCAGACTTTGACACCAATCATCACTTTCAACATGGTACATTCTGAAGAGCTATCCATTTCTTATACTTGAACTACTCTGGACTATCTTGTCGAGAAGGAGATTCAGTTTGCACATGGATACAGGATACCGCTGCCACAGTGAGCAACTACACGACCACCATCTTTTGTCAACCTTTAAATTACTTTCCTAGAGACGAAATCTCATACAACCGTCTTTTGAAACCAAGAGATCAGTGAGCTAGTGTAGCCAGGAGCTATAGTCTTCAACGACAGGTACTGAGAATTTTTTTTTTTTTGAAGTTCCTCAGGATGAGGCCCTAAGATCAACATGTTTATTCATTTATTTTTCTTTAGATCCTCTTCAAATGATCTTGCAAGTCAAGAGTAAGAAGGTACGTCCTAAGGGGCCTCCACAAGGGCCAAAGCCCTCACATAAAATATTTCTGTTACACCATACACCAAGATTATTATCTACCGACCAACTGAGAAAAACGCGCCAAAAATTAGTGACGCTACAACTCCTGTTGCCAATAGGAAAAAGTAAACCTTTATCAAAAACCTTTCTTATCCAAACAGGAACTCTACGTAGCTCGTACCTTAACCCGAACTTCACTTTCTCCCCGCCAAAAACCGACTCATGACCCAGACCCAGAAGTCTTGAATGACAAAGTTAACAGTACCTCTTTCTCCCCCCCCCCCCCCTTCTCACGTACTAATAAACCAGGGATTGAAAATATGCAGTTCTTCTTTTTGAACGATGGTTAAAGTATTAAGAAAATATATCTTTCTCGCTACACGCATAATTTTATTTCATTATATTTTTTTGAATTTATTTTTCTAGAGCCAAATTAATTTAATACCAATAGATTTAATTCACATTAACTACAGTTTTTCCTTAAATAAATAAATAAATAAATATATAAAATAATAATAATAATAACAAGCTAAGTTATTAATTATTCTCTCTCTCTCTCTCTTTTTTTTAACAGCCGAAAGTTTAAACGAAATCATTGTTATGAAAAATTTCGTAACAATGTGACATGTGAAAGATTCCTTATGAAATTTCAACTCAGGGAAAATATCTACATTTAGCTTATTCTTTTTCTAGTAATTTACTTAATTTTTGCTGTATTCAAACGAACTTTTGACATAAGTTCTCGTTCCAACCTATGTAAGAAAAAAAAGCTATCTTTCACGCTTGCGCAGAAAAAATATTATTTACTACAATTACATTTACTTCTGCGAAAATTAAACATATGCATTTTACATTTCAAAAGAATGTTTTTGTAATAATTTGTTAATTATTTTCTGCAAGTTTCATTAAATTTAGTTGAATTCCATTCTTGTTAAAAGCAAAGAACTTGTCGAAAAGATTTAAATATAAAAAAATGTATTTGTCTATATAATCGTGTGATTCCCACACATACACACACACACACACACACACACACAAAAAATATTGTATATAGTAAGTGAAATCATGATTAGTCCCTTAATATGATGATTAGTCCCTTAAATATGTTCCCTGTGTTAATAACTGGTTTCTTGGTTGATGAATTATTGATAACTAATTTCATATTTTAAATTATCCTAATTTCCAGTTTCTGTTACACAAAATTTCTCGCGAGAAACTGATTTATACGACCTGCGGATTCTATGTAGAAAATTAGGGTACTATAAAAAGTGTATTGAGAATTTTAATTTTCGATGAAGTTTTTTAATTTCTTCTTATCATAAAGTTTAACCATATTCATTAGGAAAATGTAATAATACATTTTTACGACAGCTATTTAAGCCTATATCATATTTAAAATGGTAAACTGCTGACGTATCGCTATCTAAAAGTGTTTAAAACTATCAGAGTTAAATATGAATTTTTGATTCTCTTCCTTTAAGCATGCTTTATCTGTGTTAGTTAAAACTACGATATATTTTTAAAAATATCATAATTTAATTGTATTCTTAATTAATTACATTAAGATAGAATAAAAAAATTTTTAAATGTTTTTGTTTAACTCCAAAGAACAAATGACTCAAAATAAAGTAATTTCCTTTTAAAAAGAAATCGTAACATTTTTAAACTCTTAAATGGGTAATTTGAACATTTAATATATATATAGGCGAGACCGGTGTACCTAAGGCTGCTTTTTTTCAATGCCCAAAAACAGAGCCCTTGATCAGTTTAAAATTATCAACCTGATATGAATATATCTCAGGACTAATCACTTCCAATTTGGATTAATATAAATACCTAAAATAATAAATTCCGACAAATAGAAGGTTTTAAAAAAACATCACTCGTGGCCCTAGGTACAACACCCTCATTGTACATGGGGCCCAGACCTTACTTTACCTAGGGCCATTCTCTCAAAATTAGATTTAACTTTGTAATGAATAGAAAATAAGCATATAAACATGTATTTTATAAAAGAAACAATATCAAGTAATATATTTATTTATTATATAATAATTATCATGTTGTTGCCTTAATTTAAAACACGAAATTTTTCACTTTTTTTTCTTTCTTTGGGATATTCTAACAGAATGTTTTTTTTTTTCCCTTCAATTTCTTTTTTTTTTTTTTTTTTTTTTTTCTTTATTTTATTTTCTTTATTTTTTTTTTTTTTTTCTGGAGTGTCTCTTGGATTTCTAGATCTCTCTGGTTTTTGGTCACATCTTTGATGTGGGAGGTTTTGCTTTAGGTAAAGGTTTTACTTAGGTTCGTACCTGTTAAAGCAGGACACACGAAAAGATGTTAGATGTTGAAGATTTCGAAATTTCAACAGGATACGAAACAGAGACATCCAGTTCTATCATTGTTGGTTCACTTTCTTCTTGGAATTTTTTTTTCTTTTAATATATGGAGGGATCTTGTCTTTCAGTCACATTTGAACTTAAATATTAATCCTCAATGAATGTGTTTTGATTCATTGGCTATATGCCGGATACACGAAAGCCTGATAGAATGTTTACAAGAGTAAAGGCCGACGGACAGGACTTGCCAACACTTTCAGCAACATCATATACAGTGATTGGTTTACCAGGGTTTGCCAGCATCTAATTACTATAGGCTGTACTGTGTTTCTTAACACTTTTCGACCGCTGACGTAGATTCACGTCATTTGAAAATATGAAACTCCACCAGTGGGCGTTTCTTTTGCAATTTGTATGTTATTTTTTTTTTTTTAAATATACACAATATTCATATTTGTACAAACAGTATAGGATGCAAATACTTTGATTGGAGAGAGAGTATGATTATAATGCATATCCATTTGTAATATAAATGTGAATACGGAAAATTTTGTTTTGAAAAATTGTAACTTATGAGAAAAACGCCCACAGGCAGACCTTACTGTCAAAAAGACAAAAACATGCGGTCGCGAAAGTGTTAAAAGGTCCAAACACACTAGCCCTAGGCACAAGGCAGCGATGTGGCCCTAGGTACAAGTTTTGGTAACTTCATTCAAAATGCTTTCCTCTAAAAAATCCACATGCAGGGAGGACTAATTAAATATCTCATTTACTACTCAATATAACAAGCAAAATTATACACTAGAAATGAAAGAAAAATATTTGACTCGCCTTTGTAAAGTAGCAAAAGAGATGAGCTGCAAAATTTTACTTTAAACCATGTAAATTCGTTTTCTACATGTAACTTGTCAAAACTCTCTCCTCAAAAGTTCGAAAGTAGTTGTAAAAGTAGCAATTGGTGTTGTTACTCGCCCAATTGAGTATTAAAACTTAAAAAATTAAATATTATTCAAATAAAGTGGGGTGGCCCTAGGTACACAATGGCCCTATGTACACGATGGCTCTAGGTACACGGGTCTCCTCTATATATTGCGTTGCAAGTTCTGGTAGTTACACAAATGTTAGCGAAGGATTGTATAGAATGGAGTACATGTAAAAAGAACTGCTAGAGACGAAATTATTCCCCAAACGAAAACAAATGTAACGGAATTATTCTGTAAAATGTATTTGTAAAGCAAAACTATTTAAAAGCAATTTTATAAAATCGTGTTTATAGGATAACAATATAATATTAACAAACTTATAAGCATATGTGTTTGAGAAAAAGTACTCGATTTGAGATTGTAAACGTTCCAAATTTTCCACAAAGAAAGAAGCAAGAATTTACATATTATTTTGTTGCTATTTAAACATAACAATTGTAAAGTTAATAATTTCTTTTGGTGTTCTTTAAATGAAATTCGTGTTATTATTTTTATGTATAAAAATAGTATAAATCTTTTCATTATAGTATTATGTGCTTAACATATTTCACTTGATATTTAGTATAAGAAAGGTAATTTTTTTAAATTTCTCATTTTCTTATTTATATTCCGGAAGGTCCTATAATGCCTAATTTTATAAAGACCCCTTAAAAAGAAAATATATGTAACTGAAACTGGTAAAAAGATCATCAGAAAATTCGCCCTTAAATTTTATGGAAAGGAAGGGCTTTACATAATATATTTTACATAAAACATAGTATGTGAAATCATGCAGATTTATGTATTTCTGATTTTGTAGATATTCCTTAAGGGTCACATTCTGAAAATTCCCAGCTGTTAAATTGACGGACCTTTTTTTAAAAAATTATTTTTTTATTTTTTATTTTGAAGCTGCAAAATACGAATTTTCAATATGTGATTTTTTTTCATTTTCCAATTTCAAAATAAAATATATATATATAAAAAAAAAAAAAAAAAAAAACATTTTTAAAAAAGGTCCGTGAATTTAACAGTTGGGAATTTTCTGAATGGGAAAACATATTTTAAAAGCATGTGGTAGTTAATAAGTTATTTGTAAAGAAAATTTCCCCATAGAATAACATTGGCTCGGGCTTCCGGCGACGGTAAGTGAAGAGGGCCGTTAAAAGTAAGTTTTAACACCCATTATTGGCGAAATTTCTACAATTTTTTCGATGAAATGTACAGCTTTCTTAATCTTCTGCAACATGTTCTTTTTATTGAATTTCGAGTTAAAAGTACAAAATTTTATGTAATAAAAGAGTTGGATATCTGAACTTCTCCAATACAATATATTCTGGTATGCTGTAGCAATAGCTTCTCAAAGTGTAAACTTTAAGGACTTATATTTTCAGTATATAAGTAAAGGAAATAACTTTTGTTGATTTTATTAAAAATCTTTGTGTCTAAATTTTGACAATTTTTAAGCATTTATTAAAGCTAAATAAACAACAAATGATAAATGATAATATGTACCAAGTACCAAGTACTTTCCTCATATAAAAATTTATTCGTATACACAGTTTATACTGTCTTTTCCCAGATATTAAAAAAAAAAGACCCCGGATATATTAAAGCTTTTTGTCTATTGCATGCTAGCTACATCGTATGCCTGAGCGGATGTTTGAGTAGCAAGATATCAGTTTTCATAATTCTTGTCGTCAACCATGAAGGCATGGCACTTACAAAAGCAACAGGTGTTGCTTGGCGTGTGCCTATAATATACCTTGCGTGTGCCATGGGAAAACGTGGTCTCTGCTTCTCACGCTAAATGTGGAAATGCATAATTTGCGCCAGGTGAGAAAGGTGGATTTTCGGTTTAAAGATCAGGTTTTGGACGTGGGAGACAATTTCCTCATCTCAAAGCTATGAATGTGGTTGAATTCGTTGGAGGCAATATCATATTAATTATTAATGATTGATGTGTTAAAGCTTCTTGAGAGCTTTTAAATGCTTAATTGTCTTGTGAAATACTGTTTTAGAAGTGAATCTTGGCGTGCATTTATTAAGTTTCTAAAGAATAATTCACTTCTTTGTAGGAATTGTTAAATAAATTCTTAATAATGATCTAATAGAGCTAATCCAAATATGGTATGTTAACCGGATGTTTGATTCTAGTTTTTTCCCAGATAAATATTTAAGTAAAATGTTTAACATTCTCGTGGTTTTAAATATCTGATTAATCTGGCAAAGAAAGCACCCGCACCAATATTTTAAAATTTAAGTTTAATAAATAGCTTAGTAATTATCAGAAATGTTCATTTTCATTATTATTTTAGTTGTTTAATTATATAATGTTTAGAAAATTTCGTACAAGGCAGTTATGCTAATATCTTTCTAAATTTTCTCTTGTCACTTGAAAACTGTATATGATGTCAAAGATGTATTTTCTTTTGTTAAAAAATTATAATTAAACAAGAAAAATATTATTTAAAAATTTATCGTGAATTGTTATAGTTTATTGTATTAAAAGGAGAGCTGCCAACCTAATCCGGAGGAGTGCTAGTACTGCCCCTTTTTTCACACCACTTAACTATTATCTTTCATTGTAGTTATCGAGTAATTATCTTCAATAGACTAGTTATCTTCAATTAGAGTAATTAGAGTAATTATCTTCAATTGTATTTACGATGAATTAAGAAGAAAGATACTCTAAAAAAAGACTTGCGTTGAAAAGGAGGTGGGTATTAACTAGGGGTGGGAATCGATTAAAAGTTTTAACTGGGTTAATCATAGTTCATTAATCGATTAATCGGTCGATTAATCGAATTTTTAATCGGTTTTCATTTTTCTTTATATAATTTTATTTCAATGAGGAATAAAACTCTCATATTGCGTATATATATATACACATATTATTCATAAGTTTGACTGAATTTTTTTTTTTTTTTCAAAAATTTTTGTTTAATCAATTATACCTGTTTCATAGCTTAAATTTAAATCAATTTTTAGAGTAATAATTGGTGACTTTAAGTGTTAATTTTATATAAATATTTTCACTTGTTTATTTTATTTATTTATTTAATTTTTAAGTAAATTATTTTTTTAATTCATTTTGAAAGAAACGTTAAATGAATTTACACATGTTTTAGTTTTATATTTGCAGGCCTTGTCCATTTCGCTTGTCACTATTTAGTATTTTTAAATGAATTCTCAAAATTCCATATCATTATCATAAAAATCTCAAATTCTTATATTATAGTCATTCTTTGTCACTTCGGACTAGGACACAGAATGTTATTTTCTGTTTCTACTTCAATAGTTACTATCAGCAATTCTGAACAGACAATAAACGCTTGAAGATATTGTGAAACTCTGTTGACATTTCCCCCATCAGAAAGATAGTGGAAATCTCAATCCCTTCTTTTTTTTTCTTTTATCTTTAGCATTTGCATTTTTTGGAAGCTTCTTGTTTCTGGGAATACTATTACCCTAGCCAACACTTTCTGTAGAAGGCTAAAAAGAGGTAGTGTTGCTCCAGAATGCACATGAAGCGGCATTTTGTTTAATAACTGTCCTCCCCTTTTTCTCTATCAACAAAAGTGTAACAACTTCTTTTGAGAGGTTTTATTTTTATTTATTTCCTTTTATTTATTTATTTTTTTTTGCTTTTTCATTATTTGATGGATGTTTCTTAGAATGTTAGTTTGCAAAATATGTGAAAAAATATTTTATAGGCAGAGAAGCATTTTTTACTTTAATTCGTAGTTTGAAAATTTTAATCGGATTTTGAAAATTTTTAATCGAATTAATCGATCCGATTAACTCGATTAAAAAAATTGATCGGGACTAAGCATTGATCGATTAACCGAACCGATTAATCGATTAATCGGCACAGCCCTAGTATTAACAATCCACCGGATTAGGTTGGCAACTAACAAGGAGACGGCAAGGGTGTGGGGTCCTCAAATCGAACGGAAGTTCCGCGTGTAGTTAGCACTCAGTGAGTGTATTCATATACTCAAACCCTAGAGCGCACTACTTAGCCATCGCCGAGAAAAAAATTCCTGAAGTTTGAATTTTTTTTTTTTTTTTTTTTTTTTTTTTTATTTGTATTAAAATTTAATAAATCGTTATAAACAATTTCTTTTCAACTTTTATACATTGTTAAATCGCGAATTTAATGATTTCTAACTTTTTAACATTAAACATATGGAAATTTATTATTCGCATGTGGTTGGAATTAAATAACATTCAATATGTCAAAAATAATATTAAGAATTTACAAATTACAAATTAAAAAAGCTGCATTTATTTGTTGTGCAAGTTGTCGACAAAATTTGTGTTTTTCTTGTTTTTATGATAAATATCATCCAGGTTTGTGTATTCGTAAAGATGAATGATTGAAAGAATTGCTAATGCTATAAACGTATAGTCATAAATATTCATTGTATTTAATAATATGTTATTTTATAAAAAATATATGGTAATGTTTAAAAGAACTGTGGCTTTTGTAATTATTCTATCTACAGTTCTAAGTTCTAATCGTTAAAAAGTACACCAGAAATAATCCAATGCTGATTAAAGAAAAACTGTTCAAAAATTTCCGAGGCATACCGTTTTCACAAAAAATGGGATTTTTTGAGCTTAAAGCTCCACTTTTTCAAATCTCAAGTAAGTTGTTTGCCAAAAAATCTGAGTGATGTGAGTGAAGAACATGGGTATCTATTTCATCAAGACATCAAGGAAATGTAGAGGAGGTATCAGGGACGATGGAATGTTAACATAAGTTAGCAGATTATTGTTGGATGCTGCATAGAGAATCCCCTCTTTTGAAGGCCAAACCGTGCACAAGAAAAAGCTCTAAAGGGAGCTTTGATTCAAAGAAACACATTTAAAACATAATTTCCAAACAACAGTCTATTTTAATGTATTTTATGCATAAATAGTTTCAAATTTCTTATAGCCTCTATGTGAATTCTTCCGATCTTCATCCTTACTTTGTGAAAAACACCTTACGTGATAGGAAGGAAAGGCAAGCATTTTTAATTCAGTGTATCAAAGCACGTTGGAGACACCCAATGTAGTGTAAAAAGAAAACAAAAATTGGAAAGAACGATTTCGCAGACCTCTGTTATATTTGGCATGCTCATGAGCGCACACGGGAACCGGAATACTACATGTTTCGTGTGTGGTATAAACATTAACTTAAGCTCTAAAAAAAACTCCTTCAATGTAAATTTTATTCTGTCGATTACATAATTTTAAAAGAGGTATTACAGTTTTCACAAGAACCATTGCTTTTATAAGTAATATTCATTAAATATCAATTAAGGAAGTAGTTTCTCGTGCACGTATAGATTCTTAAAATGTTGGACTCAGAAAGCAAATCAGGCAATTTTGTGATAATTTGATCTCGAAGAAAGATTAATGGCTATAATTGCTTCTTAAAAGATCATTAACACAAGACCAGGATGATAAACAAAGCAGAAATTAAGGAAATTCACCATGCGATTGTAGCTAGATCTATTTAGAAGTTGTGTTACTCTGCGGTGGGTTAAGAAATCATTCGATTCTTAATAGTCACGTGATGGAATTTGTTTTCCTCAAATTAACATGAAAATGAAAATTAAATGAAGAAAGATATTCTCCTGAACCAAGTATGTTAGAGATATACATAGATAAATTGTTCTCAAAATACAATAATTGCATTTTAAACATCTTTATTCTCATGAATGATAACATTTTATGAGTTCAGAGATAACCTCTTCTAAATAGCTTTTTAAAAAATAGTAAAAATACAATCTTTTAGTTTATTATTGTAAAAAATTCTTTCATTTTATCAAAATTGTTATCTAGTAAATGATATTACTTACATATTTCTTATACTTAAACGAAACATTTGTACCAAATGAAGACTGCTCTTTTTTTTATTTTATTTATTTATTTATTTTTTAATTTGAGAAATTTTGGCTCATTATTTTTCCGAAATATTACATTATTTTTAAAATAAGTATATTTCGTATTACTCTTTTTTTTATTTTATTTTTTTATTTATCCATTTATTTATTTATTTGACACTACAGTTATGACTAAATTGGTTAAAATTTAGTCTTCAACACTGTAAAATATTTTTTGCTATGTAATACAACAATGTTGAGGCAGCCTACTTGCCACAACTATGCAGAGAAATGTTACTAGCTGTAACTGTGTACACAAATACGTCTGGTAACATTTCTCTTCATGGTTGTGGTATTTCTCTAGATGGTAAGCTGCCTCAATATTGTTGTGAAATATCATACAAAATATTTTACAGTGAAACTCTTTGAAAATTATTTTTGCGAGCGTTTTTACTGCTTATCATTTGTTTCATGAAGAGATTTTTAATGTTCAAACGCATTTAAATATACATTTTAGTTTTCGATACCTTTATCTATATAAATAAATGGATCAATCTTAATTGTAGCTTTTAATGACAATAAATAATTTTGCTATTTTCCCTCAACTACAATAATGCAGGGGTGTTTTTCTTTCGAAATTTTTTCCACCTGTATTTGTGAATTGCAACTTTTATTATAGTTAATTACTAAAACTCTTTGGAAATCTATCATAAATATTACTGTTAAAAAATTCTATCTGAAATAATTCTGGAACACAAATGCCCTTGATAATAGTAGTTTTAAAAATGAAAAGCACAATTATATCCTCACTAAATATCTCATTAAGAAAATGATATTTTTTAAATATAAAATCATTATTCTTAAATTAAATCACTCTTAAATTTTATTATTATTACTATTATTATTATTATCATCAGTTTTAAGACTTATTCATCATTTTCTTCTGTTAATCTAAACAGCTTTTAAATATTATTATTATTATTATTATCAACTTCATGATTTATTATTCAACATATTCTTCCACATATAAAATCATTGCTGCTTGTATTAGGGGGACCGGAAAGAAATGTCGTTTTTACGCATGGCAATATTCGATTGTCATTTATCAGCTCATTGTGTGCTTGAAATGGTTCCAAAGATATTTCCAGGTTAGAGTAACTTGTTTACTCGTAAATTATTAAAGCTTAATTCTTTATTTTATTTTATTTTATTTATTTATTCTTTCTTTCTTTTTTGCAACTTATCCGGTACATATCCGGCGTTGTATGCTTTATAACATCCTTGCCAACCATCTCATTATGAACCGTACAATTTTTAGTACCCGCCTTTTTTTTCACACCAATAATTTTTTAGAGTAATTTTAGTCTTATTTAATCGTAACAACATTTGGAGAGAATTACTCTAAAAACATAGTGGTGTGAGAAAAAGGGCGTTTTTTCAATGGGCGTCAACAATTGTACGGTTATTAATGAGATGGTTGGCAAGTATGTTTATAACTTTCGAAAGGGTAGTAACGCAACAGTTTCTACAATCATTTGCGATGTTTATTCAAGTGCATTAAACTTTTGTAAACGCTAATGGTGGTTTTTTAAGTTAGAATTTGATAATTTTGATCTTGATGACTCATTTTGATCAAGAAGACGAATAACTTTAGACAATGGCATATTTAGAGCGGAAGTGGAAGCAAAACCGTGTCAAGAAATTGAGAAACTGTTAAACACTCATGACTAGCCTTGGTTTATCATACAAGAACATTTGCAGCAAATTGGTAAAGTATGCAGAGCAATTGTTTGGGCCTTACATAATCTTTCCGAAGGAAACAAAGTAAGCGATCGAGCACATGGAATTTATTGCTACAGCGGCATAATACAGAAGCGTTTTTTGATCACGTAATCAATGGAGGTTAAAAATGGGTCTTTGTATGATAATCTGAAACGCAAAAGGCAGTGACTTTCTTAGAATGAATCGCCAAAAAGCCAGGTTTACGTCATAAGCAGAAGCTTTAGTGTGTTTGGTGGAGTATTCACGGGGTAGTTCCTGTTGAAGTGCTGAAATTTGGACAAAGTGTGAATGCAGACTTTTACTGTGAACAACTGGATAGAGTAAATCAATATTTAGTTCAAAAGTGCCCAGCGATAGTCACCAGAAAAGGCGTTATTCTGCTAAACGATAATGAAAGACCGCACTGCGCATGACGAACCCTGAAAATGATAATAATAATAATTAATTGGGATGAAAGATATTGTCTCACTTACCATAATTGCCCGATATTGCGCCATTGGAGTTCCATTCATTTTGACCGTTACAATATTCTCTAAGTGGCAAAAAATTTGAATACTTGGATGATGTCCAAAATTAAATCTCCAGAGATTTTTCTCAAAAATTAATTGATTTTTATCGACCCGGCATTGAAAACTTGCACACTAGATGCCTAAAAGTTATTGATAAGGAAGGTAATTTTATAACTGATTAAAAATAAAAACTTGTTAAAAAGTTATCTGTTAGAATTTATTGTAAAAAGCGTTGCTTTTCGGTCCTCCTAATACACTACCTACCAACAAGTATTTGGACACTTTCCAATTTAGACATTTTGTCAAATATCTAGAAAAGTTCTTTTGGAATCATCTTGAAACTTTGGTAGCGTAAAGAACACGTTATACCTCTTATATTTAAACAAAAACTGTGTTCTGAAAAGGAAAAGGGGACCAGTAAAAAATTAAAGAAAAATCAAAATATTTTGCATCACCCTGTAAAAACTTTAAATGCATTTTGGCTGTAACATGAGATTAAGAGGAGTTTTCTCATTATCTATTTAAGAGGCTACCACAAATATTCGTGGAGATTTGTTTTTTTAAAGCATTGAAAAAAAAAAAAAAAAACACTTTTATATTTATAATACGTAGGGTATTAGACCCAGAGCAAAGACTTTTCAGAAAATTTGGCATATTTCATTAGACACAACATACTGCAGTCAGAATGCAAAAATGTTAAATATCTTACAAAATATGAGCATTTCTTCTAAATAATTTGTATCTACGCATGCGCTAACTTTTAAAAGATTTCATCTGTATAATTTAATAGCCAAATGTATTGAGAAACTTATAGGAAAACCCCAAACAAATACCGTGAAAATTTAAAGAGTTATGAGATATAGAATAAACATAATTCCAGTTCTCTCAAAATAAAAGCTAAAATATAATTGGTTTTACTCACGTTTTTATTTTCATTGAATCAATGCCCAATGGCAATACAGTGTTCGCTGATTGTAAATTAATATTGATAAAAACCCCTACCATCTTCCTTTCTTTTTCAGAACAGAAATTCTGTTCATTCTATCTCTCATAACTCTTTAAATTTACACGATATTTGTTTAGAGTTTTCATATAAGTTGATTAAAACATTTAGCTATTAAATTATGCAAATGAAATTTTTTAAAAGCTAGCGCATGCGCAGATAAAAACAATAAGTACAAATGTTCATATATAGTAAAACATTTAATATTTTTGCGTTCTGATTCCAGTACACTGTTAAGAATTTCAACAGAAAACTCCGTGTAATCTATTACCTTAAGTCTTACGTAAAATTACAGAGAAAAATAAACGGAGATGTTAAAAAACTTATTTCATACATTCATTTTAATAACTAATATTAATTTAATTACTTATTGCTGAGAATATATTTTGGACTTAGAATGCTTCTTCTAATGTAGAAAGAGTCATTTTTAATTTTAATTTAAAAACTATATAATAAAATTTAGGTAAAAATACAGAATAAAGATTGAGAATCTCGATTATTCACTTTTAACTAAGAATTACTGTAAGTTTACAGAGACTCTGGATAAATATTTACATTACATTTACAGAAATTTTTAACAGTGTATGCTGTGTCTAATGAAGTACATCAAACTTTCTGAAAATGTCTTTGCTCTTTGTCTAATATTCCGCTTGTTATAATTAAAAAAGTGGAATTTTTTTTTGCAATGTTTAAAAAAAAAAGAAAGAAAAATTATGCAGTACACATTGACTAATAACACTTTCCAACTGTACGCAATTGTTGTATAGAATAACTTTTAATATTCTTTGCCTACGTTATCAAACAACAGACAGAAAGACTGAAAAATAAAGGACTGCAAACTTCATACAGATAGACTAATTGATTTTAAAATTACTCTTAGGCATTTTGGAAAGTGTAAAAAAGGCTTAAAAGCAAAAGAAAATGCAGCCGTTAGATTATAATTACATTTTTTAATCTCTCTGAATATTTTACTGTAGCCCTGTAAATCTGAATGTTAATCATATCATATTCTATACAAAACAATATTTTATAATATTAATAATGCATATCAATGTTTTTATGATTTTTATAGTAGAAAGTTTTTTAAATATAACTTTAAAAAAATTCTGTCCTAAAACGTAATACATTGGCTTTTTTTTTTTTAATTATTATTATTATTGTTGATGTTGTTGTCCCTGTAAACAAACTAGATTTACAGGACCTGATAATGACATTTTAAATAGTAAACATTCCATAGGGAACATGAGTGTATCATTTTTTAAAAATTCTAAAAATATTCACGGATGATTGGAGCCGGAGACAAACAGATAGAAAGGTGGACAATCGGAAAGATAGATGCAGAAATTGAATTTCCACTAAAATTATAAGAAAGTGTTAAAACGCTCATGTAAACAATTCAATTCCAGAGAATTTTTATTAATAGCTCTTAATGTAACTGATTATTTTTGTATGGCCCTGTAAATCTAACGTTAACCATACTATATTACATAGAAGGCACTCTTTTGTGCATACGAATAATATATTTCATTGCATTAAGCTTTGTGGAAAATAAAATTATTAAAATTTGGTTTATAAAAATAACTCTCATACAACAAAATGCTTTGGATTACTTTCAAGTGCCCCTATACACAAAGCAGTTAGAAATGTTCCCTATTTTATATACGAAACATCCGATAGGAAATTGGATAACATATTAAAATTTCATTAAAGTTTCTATACATTAAAGGTATTAAAATATGGTTTATAGAAATTCCTCTCATAGAACACAATGCTTTAGAATACTTTTGGGTGTCCCTGTACACAAACCAGAAGAGGTATTCACTCCATTTTCAATAGGGAACATCCGATAGTGAACTTGAATAACATATATAAGTTTCAAAACATTCCACAAATATTTACGGAAGTTGGAACGCAGGAAGACAAACAGACGGACAGACGGACAGATATACAAATTGATATCATATTCACACTTAAAAATTGTTAGAAAGTGGTAAAAACGCTTAATGTAAACGAAATTTAAATTCTAGCAAATTTTTATTAATAGATCTTAATATAACAGAATATTTTTTTGTCACCCTGTAAATCTAATGCTAATCATGCTATATTCTATGCAAAGCATTCTTTTTTGCCTATAAATAACATATTTCAATTTCCTAAAACTTCGTGGAAAGTTATTAAAATTTATAGAAATATCTCTCATAGAACGCAATGCTTTAGAATACTTTTGAGTGTCCTTGTATATAAAACTGTGATGGTATTTAATCCATTTTCTACAGGAAACATCCAATAGTGAACTTCAATAACATGTTTCAATTTCATTAAGATATGTGTACAGTAAAGATATGAAAATATGATTTATAGAAATACCTCTCATAGAACACAGTGCATTGAAATACTTTTGGGTGTCCCTGTATAGAAACCAGAAAAGGTATTCACTCCATTTTCAATAGGGAACATCCGATTGTGAACTTGAATAACATATTTCAATTTCATTAAGATTTGTGTACAGTAAGGGTATGAAAATATGGTTTATAGAAATGCCTGTCATAGAAGACAATGCTTCGAAATATTTTCGTGGGTCCCTGTTCACAAACCAATAGAGTAATAAACTCCATTTTAAACAGGGAACATCGGATAGTAAACTTGTATAACATATTTCAATTTCATTTAGATTTTTGTACAGTAAGGTTATGAAAATATGGTTTATAGAAATGCATCTCATAGAAAACGATACTTTGAAATACTTTTGTATGTCCCTGTACACATATCAGTGGTGATAATTACTCCATTTTATACAGGGAACATCCGACAGTGAACTTGTATAACATATTTCAATTTCATTAAGGTTTTTGTATAGTAAGGGTATGAAAATATGGTTTATAGAAATGCCTTTCATAGAACACAATGCCTTGAAACATTTTCGGAGGTCGCTGTACACAAACCAGTAGAGGTACAAACTCCATTTTCAATGGGGAAAATCCAGTAGTGAACTTGAATAACATATTTCAATTTAATTAAGATTTGTGTACATAAAGGGTATGAAAATATGGTTTATAGAAATGCCTCTCATAGAACACAATGCTATGAAATATTTTCGGGGGTCCCTGTACACAAGCCAGTAGAGGTATAAACTCCATTTTCAATAGGGAACATCCGATAGTGAACTTGAATAACATATATCAGTTTCAAGAAATTCCACAAATATTTACGGGAGTTAGAGCGCGGACAGACAGGCAGACAGACAGACAAACCGAAGTCATTAACACTTTTCAACCTTATTGGGAAGTGTTAAAAATGCTTAATGTAAACGAAAGTAGAATTTTAGCAAATATTTATAAATAGATCTTTATATAACTGAATATTTTAGTGTCACCCGGTAAATCTAATGCTAATCATGCTACATTCTATGCAAAGCATTTTTTTGTGCTTATAAATATCATATTCCAATTTCATAAATTTTCGTGCAAAGTAAAGTTATTAAAATTTAGTTTATAGAAATATCTCTCATAAAATGCAGTGCTTTGGAATACTTTTGCGTGTCACTGTACACAAATCAGTAGTGGGATTTACTCCATTTTATACCGGAATCATCCGATAGTGAACTTGAACAATATATTTCAATTTCATTAAGATTTGTGTACAGCAAGGGTATGAAAATATGGTTTATAGAAATGCCTCTCATAGAACACAATGCTTTGAAATATTTTCGAGGGTCCCTGTACACAAACCAGAAGAGGTATAAACTCCATTTTCAACAGGGAACATCCGATAATGAACTCGTATAACATATTTCAGTTTCATTAATATTTTTGTACAGTGAGGATATGAAAATATGGTTTATAAAAATGCCTCTTATAGAACGCAGCAATGCTTTGAAATACTTTTGTGTGTCCCTGTACACAAATCAGAGTTGGTATTTACTCCATTTTATACAGGAAACATCCGATGGTGAACTTGAATAACGTATTTTAATTTCATTAAGATTTGTGTACAGTAATTGTATGAAAATATGGTTTATAGAATTGCCTCTCATAGAACACAATGCTTTAAAACATTTTCGGGGGTCCCTGTAGACAAACCAGTAGAGGTATAAACTCCATTTAAAACAGGGAACATCCGATAGGGAACTTGTGTAACATATTTCAATTTCATTAAAATTTTTGTACAGTAATTGTATGAAAATATGGTTTATAGAAATGCCTCTCATAGAACACAATGCTTTGAAATATTTTCGGGGGTCCATGTACACAAACCAGTAGAGGTATAAACTCCATTTTCAATAGGGTACATCCGATAGTGAACTTGAATAATATATATCAGTGTCAAGAAATTCCATAAATATTTACGGCAGTTAGAGCGTGGACAGACAGACAGACAAACCGAAGTCATTAACGCTTTTCAACCTTGTTGGAAAGTGTTAAAAAAGTTATATCTCCATGAATATATGTGGTGGCCTCTTAAAAATTTATATAGATAATGTAAAAACTTCTTTTAATCATATGCTAAACCCAAAATGCATTTCAAGCATTACTTTTTACCGGGTGATGCAAAATATTTTGATTTTTCTTTAAATTTTTACTAGCCCACTTTTCTTTTTCAGAACACAACTTCTACTGAAGTATATGAGGTATAACGAGTTCTTTACGCTACTAAACTTTCAATATGATTCCAAAAGAACTTTTTTAGATATTTGACCAAATGTCTAAATTCGAAATTGTCCAAATACTCATTCGTTGGTAGTGTACATGATTATATTTAGTGAATTATTTCCATAAAAGTGAAAGAAAGTAAAGGCTTTGATTCTACAGTAAACTACTTTTTCTGATTTTTTTTTTTTTTTGTGTACGCTATACTTTTCTGAGAAAAAGTATTATGTAACACATTATGACAGAAAATTGATTTTTTTTTTTTTTTGGAAAATTATTCTTTGCAATATTGACATTTATCTTTTAATTACTAAAATTTGTGTCGTTACTTTTTGTGCTATATATTTTTATATAAGCGTTCGTATATTAAAAAAATTAAAAAAATAATTACAATTAAAAAAATTATTTTTCATAGTGACTATAATACAAAAATTTTCAAATGGCAAAATAATACTCTATCGTTGAAAAAGGAAAAAAAAAATTGCATACGTGTAAGTGTACCATTAATTTAGTTATTCAACTTTGAAGTTTTGGACATTCATCGCATAGGACTAAAGGACGTACCTTATATATATATATATATATATATATATATATATATATATATATGTATGTATGTATGTATAAGCTTTAAATAAAGGAAAAAAACATTCCTACTGAAAAGAAAAGAAAAGTAGTCAAGCTTAACTTTAAGAATATGTTCCAAATATATGATGGTGTGCAAATTTTGCATAACTGTGTTCATGAGTCCAGATATCACAGAAAACTTTGTGTTTATATATATATATATATATATAAAGTCAAAATAAACAAAAATCGCGTTTATTAGTATGGGTGTAAGGAGCCAGTCTAAGTTTTTCGTTTCTGCCTAGATTTTCAGTTCAAACCTCGACAGTGATACTGTAAACATGTATTTATGCATTTTTTATTTATATACATATATTTTTTAAACAGAAAAGGTTTTACTTTTTTCATTTGGAATGAATGAATAATTTAAAAGAATATAATTAATAAATTTAATTAAGAAAATATTTATTTATTTTTATAAGTATTAGAGTATTCGATATTAATATAAAAGATATAAACTAGCATGTTTTATTAATTTACAGAGAAAAAAAAGGTGTGCTATAATTAATTTTTGCAAATAAAATTTTGCAAGAGTGAATCTGAGACCTTTGGATTACCCCAACCCCCAGGTTCGAATTCAGATTCTATCTAGTAAAAATTGGTTTGAAATCCATTAAACACTTTTAGTATAAATGCTAAAGTTATATTTCCTTTCCACTTTCATATTAGTAAATTGTGGAAACCAAAGTTCACTGGGATTAACTCGGTTAGTAGAGTGTGGGGATAATAACCCAAAAGAACACGTTCATATCATGGCCTGGACAAATTTTGTTCTTGAAAAGTTATTTTGGATAATCCATCAAACATATCTAAGATTAATGGTCAAACATATATTTTACATCAAGTCTTTACATTTTTATGATTAAACTCAAATATTTTCATATCTAATAAGCATTTTGAATAATTTCATTACTAGTTCTTTCAGTTGTATTGCCCGACGTCATATGCCTCGCAGCTCACTTTCCCTATACTTCAACTATCCGAGCGATAAGTTTGCCCGACCGCTCATTTACTCAGTAACTCATTTCTTTATTTATTTACATATTTTGCATTTTTAATTATGTTTAATAAGATTAACGATTCGACGTTAAGAAATAAATAAGAACAAGTTGCACAATGACTATTTTTTTTTCATACAACTAAATGTTTATAATATATACATATATACATATATTTTAATTGCAGAAGTTCGACCGACTTCTGCGAGTAATTAGAGAAAAAATATTATAAATAAGTAGTGGCGTGAAAAGATTCGGATGATATGACCCTTGTAAGGAATAGAATATACACGAAATTTCATTTGGGTAACTGCACTAGTGAAAACTTTAAGGTAATTTTATTGTTAATTTTTGAGAACTGTTTTTAATTGTAGAGGCTGTAACTATATCAAGTGTTTGCTACCTCAATTAACTCTTTTTGTACATGGCTGCATTACGGAAAATGCTAGTTAAATCAGTTTTATACGCGAAAAACAAATTTTCTACAGAGATTAAAATGCGCTATTAGTGCGAATACTTCTAAACCAAGTAGTACCTTTTCTTTTGCAGCAATAGACATTTTTTTTCTGAAATTCAAAATATAAGACAAAGTAATTGAAAATGTATTAACAAAATATGTATTTTGTTGCATTAATTCATTCAAATAAATGTGTATATATATGTGTTTGGATGTTAAATTGAAAAACAGCTTCAATAATACAATGTTTTAATTAAATGAGTCTTAATTTATAAATAAAATTTAATCCATCTTGTCCCTCGAAATCTAGTAAGTTTTTCTTTCAGATATTTGTTAGAATTCTACGGTGTCATTTCCTAAAAATGCAATCTCTTCTAAATATTTGGAAAAAATAGACTCCTATGAATATATTGAAATGTTCCGATCTAATTTTGAGTAAAATAAATTGATATTTCGTGAACATATCAATTCGTGAGATATTTTGTAAGAATACTTCTTCTGGATCTCTTTCTCAAAGTCAAATGAGCCAGTAGGGGACAGGTCTGCCCTCTACTGGCCATGATGATATTTTTTGATACAATAGTGGAAACCTATAAAAGTATTATATATTAATACAAAATTAAATATTATAAAAATAAATAAATTCTGCATAATTAAACATATGAAAACAAAGGTATAAGAAACCAAAGACATAAGCAGAAGCTAAACGAAAAAAAAAAAAAAAAAAAATATATATATATATATATATATATATCTTTTTCAAAACAAAAATAGCAATAAATAAATAAATAAATAAATAAACATAAATATAAATATAAAAAAAGGGGGGGGGGGACGCAAAATGGTAGAAAGTTCAATTTTCTTCAGTGAAACTAATCTTATTTTAAAACTGACTTGAAATTTTTAGGTCAAGATATAAATTGCAGAACAGTGTAACACCAACTCCGAGCGCTTCACGGACTTATGCAACACTTATAAAACCTTTTTTGTAAGTATAAGTTTAAAAGCGTTCACTACTGGTACATTTACCCTGACAATTGTCAAAAGAAAAAAAAAAAAGTCTTAGGATATACTAAAACTCTTAGTAAAACTAAAAACCAATTTTTATTTTTGACGCAGAAAATTTGCAAATTTCACAAGTTAACGAATGAATATAGATTCAGGAATATGTTAAAAAAGTACACATTTTAAATAAAATGTTGAACTAAAAATAAACATTTACTACTAATTAAAAACGCATATTTATTTGTACTATGGTAAAGCATTATTTCCTTTATCTTAGGGTTACTAAAATATTATTTTATATGTGTTATACTAGTTACTCAATTATTAGGATGAATTCTAAGTTTTTTTTTAAGAAGGTAAAGAAAAAAAAAAAACCTCAGCGGGACAAAAGTGTTTGACGAGCATAGTAGACTTATCTTTTCACAAACGTACCTATCCGCCATTTCAGCGGTCGGATAAATATACCTGTCGGGCACATAGGAACGTTTGGCTTTGGAAAACTGGGTGTCGATCCATTGTACCAGTTGCAATACAATATACTTTTGATCACGGGTTTATAACAGTAAAATTTAAATAAATAAATAAACAATATATAAAATAAAATAAATAAATAAACAATATGTAAAATAAAATAAATAAATATTTGCAAAACTAACCGGGTGATAAAAAAAATTATTAAACAGAATGAGAAGGATATTTTTTATTTATTTATTCAATTATTACATATACTTTTGATTTAATTCTTAATGAGAAATTTTGAGTTGAATTTTTACGCAAGAAGGCAAAAATTTTCCAAAATATTCATTTTTACCTTCAATAATTCATTAATATTACTTTTAAAATGTGAAAGTTTTTAAGTTTTTGCAAATACTTTATAAAAGTAGGACCTCATTTTACTAAATGGATTTTTTTTTTTTTAAAACAAGGGGACTATGAAATGTAGAAAACATATGTAATTGAAACTATAAATCTAATGTCAATATTTTAAAAGACAGTCCTCTAAACAAACAAATTGAAATACCCTATTCATTACTCTTTCTTCCATTTTTTTTATTTTATTTATTTATTTATTTTTTTTTTTTTAATTCAACCTACTACGTTTTATGCAGTGTAGTGGCAGATTCGTATGTGACATATCCGTACAAGTCGGAATTTGTGGCATTTCCGTACATGTGGAGGGGTTTCAAATTTTAAAGATGCGTTTTCGAAAAATCTAGTGGCACTTCCATAGAACATTTGTCTCGCTTTTTTCCTGGTTTGTAGCAAAAAGGGGTTGTTTATGATCATCCCACTAAGTAATATATGCTAAATAATTTTGTACTCTTTACACGGGCTTAAGTTTTCTTAGACATTTAAGTAAATTCATGGAAAATATTGGTTTTATTAAGCAAATGCTACCAAACTTATAAAAATAATCTTTCTAGCAATTTGAAGCTAGAGTATGGTATACATTTGTCATAATAATAAGAAAAAAATCATTGTTCTGTTGAGATTGTTCTTAATATTCAATAAATTCTCTCTTTTTCCCTCTGAATATTCCTGCATTTTGTTGGAATGCTAATGTCCTGCTATTATTTGAATCATAGTCCTGCTATTATCCCTAAATACATTATTTAATATCTGTCAGGTAAATTGCCATAATAAATTTTCTTTTATATTTATGTTAATATCTGTTCTTATCTCTATTTAGTTTGCTTTTTGTATAACAGATGTTGTTAGCAGGGTTCAAGGCATTAAGGGCATAGCAAGGCATTAGCAGGGCATAAGGCATTAAAATCACGAGTTACTGTGTTACCAAGCTTAGGGATTTCATCCCCACAATAGGGGGATTTAACCATAATATAAGCGTATTTATTAAAAAAAAATATTTTTTGTAGGGATTTTCAGTAATTCGTTTAAATTTAATGATAATGAAAATAAGAACCAAAATGGAAAAAAAGAGAGACTTTAAAAAATATTATAAATACTATATCACAAACGTTGGTTTATAGGCTAATGTAGTTGCAAATTCTGTCTTTAGCTTTCATTGATAGTCACTTATTAACTGTCACTTCAATATTTCTGCTGTAAGAGTTTATTGCTATTGGCTATGGTTATTTTATTGTAATTGGCATAATTATGTGAAAATGACTGATGTGAGATATTATGTGGAAATGACTGTGAAAAAGGAAGAAGAAACACGCACACACATATGCACAAAATTTAAATGTAAAACCCATAATGACGTTTTTTTTTTCTGAATCTACTGTATACAGAGAGTTAAAAACCTTGAATCCAGTTATAGTTCCTAAAATATTTTCGATATGAAACATATATGATTAAAAGACTGTATGTTAAAAAAAATGTACATAATACTATAAAATAATTAAAACATTTCAGTGGATTCAAATTCAAGAAATATGAATTTCCAATTTTTATACGGTTCTCACACTTAAAAATTTTCTTCCAAACATTAAAAAATATGTCATATCCTATTATGGTCATGTAAAAAATTTCAACGTTTTTTCTTAAAAAGACTTGAAGGTATCGGCAATTCTCAAAATGTGGGCACTTAAACATATATCATAAATATCTTAACAATACATAAATTTGATTCAAGTTGTTTTCGATTAATATTAAGTGAAATCTTTTTAAAAGTACATTTCTATACAAGAGCCGCCTCTCTTAAAGACCAATATTCACGGTCGCAGATTTTCTCCATAGAATTTAATTCGAATTTACTTCTATTAAAGACCCATGTACAAATGTCTTTCTTTCTTAGAGGTCAGATTTTAGAAGAGTAGACGATTAAAGTATCCACTATAAAACTGGGTTTAATCTCCATATAATAATTTTGTAAATGATGGATATATTCTTGTTTAAATACTTACAACAAAAATAACTGTAAAAAAACTGTTACATTACAGGAAATTTCTGGCAGCGAAGTTGCTAGAGAATATCCTTATACAATGGAAAAAATATGCTGACATAAATGTTTTCAGCATAACAATACAGAAAATATTCGTACACAACAGATTTTTTCTGTAGGGCACATTGTGGGAAAAAAAAAAAAAAAAAAAAAAAAAAAAAAAAAAACGCGCATTGAATAAAATACCTTAGTTTGGCCAGTTAGGATCGAACAGTCCACCATATAGAAGTCGACGATGTTACCTCACAGCCACGGAACCACTTTTTAAGTAGTTACATAGCATTTCGCAATTTTAAAAAAGATGTCTCTCGGCAGATTGACAGTGTAATTAATGGGAATGTTCTGTCTATTCAAAAATGATCTAAGACAATTCACTCTGGGATGTAAAAGAATCATTAGAAAAGAAAATTATTTCTATAAAGATTTTTTTTTTCTTTTTTTTTTTGTACGGCATCTAATGTCCTTGCTTCTGGACCATTTTAATTCCTTCAGATGTTTCGAAACTGTTGTGCCCTTTACTTGCAATGATTTTCCAAATTCAGCTAGCATCTGACATAATTGTTCATTAATTAATTCCCCCAAATCTTCGTCTTCAAACTTTTTCGGTGTGCCAGAGCGATCTTTGTCTCCCAGAACGAAATAATTATTTTTGAAGCGTCGAAACCAGTCTCTGCGTGTCGTTTCCGACAAAGTATGCTCACCGTTAATCTCAGCAAGAATTCTGTGTGCTTCAGCTGCAGATTTTTAGGACTGTAATTGTAGTCCTACTAATGTCATCTGTTTGGAAGCAGTGAGAACTTATTCAAGGTCCTAATATTTGACTTTTACAAAGCTGTATAGAAAAATAATATGCATATAAATGATTAAAAAACTAAAAAATTACCATTCATATCTAGCTTGAATTATGATTTTCTAAACAACCTCTACTAAAGGTACACCTTTCTAAACAGCCAGTTTTCTACGTCATGATAGGTGTCTTTTAGGGAAGTTTTGTTGTATTTTTAAAGGTAATCTGATGTGTTAAAAATGTACAAAAAGACATTTACTATCATGATTTAATTTAAATTATTAGGTGATTTGTAAAAATGAAGTATTAAAACCTGAATAAACTACTACGTCAGAAACGCCAAAAGAAAAATATTTGCGATGCATACAGCTGTTTCGGTAGCCTTAAGCGTACCATCTTCAGTGCAAAAAGCATACCGTCTTCAGTGCAATTCTTTTTGCACTGAAGACGGTGCACTTAAGGCTACCGAATCAGCTGTATGCATCGAAAATATTTTTCTTTTGGCGTTTCTGACGTAGTAGTTTATTCGGGTTTTAATATTCCAACGCCAAGTCTCCTGCTATTAAAAATGAAGTTATGTTTTATGCATATAATACAGTTTCATTTAGAGGCTTGTCCAAAATCTGTAATTTACAGGACCACTAATTAACAATTTTACAGAATAATTGTTGTATTTTGTGTATTATTTTCTAGGCTTATATATTATATTGGAAAAAAAATGTAAGTTTGAAAATTTAAAAATACTCATAGCTATTGTTTCCTGATTCCATATTAGAAGACTTCTAGGCTTATATATTACACCGTTAAAAAAAAAAAAAAAAAAAAAAAAAAAAGCGAGTTTGGAAATTTAAAAAAATTACTCATAGTCATTGTTTCATGTGTTTTCATCTTAAAGCAAATTTGTTCTCGGATTAGTCACAAATTAAAATGTTGACGTTTTTATTTATTAATGTTATTAATGTGATTTGCGTTTGATGTCTGAAACGAGATTTGCTGACACATTTTTTTCTTTCGAAGAACTTACAGTCAGTCACAAAAGTCTACATACACGAATAAAACAACGAGATTTAAGAATTTTTAAATAATTTTAAATTAATAAATTTACAACAATATTAGATTCATATAAGTTGAACAGTATTTTATAAAAGTAATTTATATAAACTTAATTATTTCTGCAGAACATGCAAAAAACTTTAAAACTGACGTCACAAAAATCTACATACATAAATCTACTGTAATACGTAACTATGAAAAAACTGGACATGTTTTTAACAAGCCTCGAAGTGGATGGCCAAGGATTTTGAATGATCGAGATGCGAAAGTTGTGATTACAAAAGTTAAGTCGAACCCGAAACTATCTCCTCCTGAAGTAATTGAATATATTGCAGCAACTACGAAAAAGAGTGTAAATGCAGAAAGTATTCGAAAAATTTTCAGATCTCAAGGATATCATGGCAGAGTGCCGCGAAGGAAAACCACTCATATCTAAAGTTAATCAAACAAAAAGTCTGAAAGTTGCCCATAAATATATCCCTAAGGATTTAAATTTTTGGAAAAATGCATTTTTCACCGATGAAAGCAAATATAATGTTTTCAGAAGTGATAGAAAAGGTAATATTTGGCGGCCCATAACGAGGAACTAAAACTTGCAAATGTCATTCCCACAGTAAAGCATTGTGGAGGTGGAGTCATGGTTTGAGGGTCAATGTCGGCAGCTGGAGTTGGAAAACTAATCTTCATTGAAGGTACGATGGATCGTTATAAATACCTGAAAATTTTGCAAGATAATGTCAGGCATCTATTGACAGTTTACAGCTTGGATGCCAGTTGATCTTTCAACATGATACGATCCAAAGCACAGAGTAAAGATTGTGAAAGAATGGCTTCTTTACAAAGTACCTGCGCAGCTCCATTCCCCTCCTCAACCACCCTATCTAAACCCCATTGAACATATTTGGGATGAACTTGACCGCAGAATTAGAAAATATAGTGTGCACGATAAAAATTCCTTAAAAAATGCATTGCAGCAAGCTTGGTCCGAAATAACTCCAGATACAACACACAATTTGGTGCCTTCAATGCCTAGAAGATTACAAGCCGTCACTGATGCATAAGGACAAGTAACACGGTATTAAATTATTTTCTATTGCAAAAAATATGCCATTTTTTAATTTTTTCTTGAAGTGTATGTACAGTCGGTAACAAAAATGTCCGAACACTAGCGAAAATTCCTATGGAAAAAAAGTACACTTCATACGGTTTTGCTAAATAAATCCTTATCGAATCATGTTCTTACACTGACTAAGAACAGGATTCTGCAAGGATTTATTTAATAAAACCGTATGAAGTGTACATTTTTTACATAGGAATTTTTGCTAGTGTTCGGACACTTTTGTTACCGACTGTACACTTATGTGACATGTTATTTTTATTTAACTAATTGTTTTGGGTAAACAGTTTGGAATGTTTGTTCTTTTTTTAATAAAATTATGTTTACATAACTTCAATTTCGATTTGAAAATTATTTTGCATTTAAATTTTCTATATTTACATGAAAAATGCAGTTTTTTATGGTGTATGTAGACTTTTGCGACTGACTGTATGTTGAGACATTAGAAAGTGGTTTAAGTCAGCTTTTTTGTCAAGTTATATCTTTGGTATTTCTTATGATAAAATGTTAAAATTTTGTACAACACATTATAAGGGGAGCATTTTACTCTTTTGAAATTTTTTGTATGAGAATTGCATAAAATTTTTAAATTTTGTTGTTCTTGAATTTGAATTACCTGAAATTTTGTGCCTTTTTTTTCCTTTTTTAATAAACAATTTAGTAATTGTTAATATACGTCTAAAATTATTAATTATATAAGGAATTAAAGCCGAGGTCAAGGTTTATAGAAAAATCTATATTAAGATTTTATGCAAGCCAAATTAATCTTCTTTTATCAGTTTATGATGGCGCCTTATTTAGACAGCAAATGACATGATAATCTCTTAAGTACCTTTCTGTACTTCTTATTAAACATCTGATTTTGACGTATACATTCGAAATGCCGCAAAACATTAATCATATGAGAAAAGATATTCTTTTTGCATTTATTTGTATGTTTCTTCCATGTCTAGATTTATTTTTTTAAAGTTAATCTAATTTCCAAATTTCTAAAAATCCAAATTTAACGATAAATTAATAATTCTGTTTGCTTAAAGTAAAAGTTTGGTAATTAGTAGAGTCTAATTTAACAACTATGATGCATAATTTGATCGAATTTTGTTAATGTGAATGAAAAAAGGCACAGTAATTACTTGTTAAGATAAAGTTCGTGAAATTAAAAAAAAAAAGAAGAACTCGTGTTACAAAAAATAAACTATAAAAAAAATTAACATTTTTGACTGCTGAGTCTTATTATTGTTGCTTTAATACACTCATATTGTCATTGAATTGTAAACTTTTACTCAACTTCAAATCAAAGATTAAAAATTTCTATCTGAATTTATAAATTAAAAAAATGCAGAAGTTTAATTGAAGAAATAACTTTCAACACTTATTTAATAGTTTTAAATGGATGTTTTTGAAAAGTAAATATATATTTTTTTGTACATTTTTCTCTCTGTTATACTATGTAACTTTTCTTCGATTAAAATTAGCACACGTACTTTTGTTTAATGGAAGTTAAAAAGTTAATTAAGATTAAAAAAAGAAAAAAAGGTTGGGGGAGGGGGGAGGGGGGGGGGAGGTGTTTACTCTAGATATCGTCAAACTTTTTAATTCGAAGACCACTATATATTCGTAACAAAATATGGCTTAGACCATTTAATTCATAATATAAAATCCCACAGAGTACTAGAATTATTTACTAAGAGACGCAAATATATACAGTCGGTAACAAAAGTATCCGAACACTAGCAAAAATTCCTATATAAAAAAAGTAGAGTTAATACTATTTTGTTAAATAAATCCTTGTCGAATTATGTTCTTTATCAGTCTAAGAATATGATTCGACAAGGATTTATTTAACAAAACAGTATTAACGCTACATTTTTTACATAGGAATTTTTGCTAGTGTTTGGACACTTTTATTACCGACTGTATGTAGAATAATAATGATCAGAAAATATCTGTTTTATCATTATGTAATAAATTTATTGAATATAGAATATTACGAATTCTTATATTTTAAGAGAAAATTGCAAATACTTATTAATCATTATAAAGACGTTTGAAGCTTGTTTCATTGTAATAAATTTATAAAATTACTTTACTTAATTATTACAAAATATTTTAAGCTTATTTAAATGTTAAAGAGTGTGATTGCTGTTTTTTCTCGTTTACAATAAGCTCATGGATTTTTATTCTGATGTTACTAGAATATGGCAAGCGAATTTTATTTCAAGCAGAGAATTTTATCTTGTTTTAGTTGATAATACAAATGAAAATGAAAATACTTTTCGCAAAAATTCATGTTGAAAGTTAAATAAAATTTTTCATAGCGTTATCACTCTCACAAAAGGATATTTACAAGAGATCCAAAACTAACATCTTGATACGAACTTCATTATTAGGTTTAAGACTGTTTATTACTTCTACTAGTAATTTGATTGTATTTTCTGTTAATAATTATAAATTAATAATATGTAATGCGGTAAAAGTAAATTTTATGGATTTTTTAAGAATGATTTCATTAAGGAACTTTGATGAGCAAGTAAAAGTGACACAGAAAATTCTCAAGTTAAAAATTTATATAAGCACCCAAAATAATTTCTAATGATGCATAAAAAATGAATGTAATGACCAGATTTTCAACGAAAATTTTTCCCGGACTACTAGAGATCTGCAGACCATCGGTTGGCGTCCTCTGGATTCATCAAAATTGTAAATCATAAATTCAGGAGATTTTCAATTGAAGAAAAAAAAAAAGTAGGAAAATTTAAAAAAAAGAATTTTTTTTTTTCAAACTCTAAAAAAACAATTGTCATCCATATGCAGTTTTCCTTTTCTCCAACTGAACTATTAATACAATAAATATAAATATTTACAAAACGTTGAAAATGCCAATGTAAAAGCTTTTATATAGGCTTTTTATGCTTTTAACATTGGTGTTTTCAACGTTGTGTGAATATTCATATTTCTGTTCAACGTCAAGTCTGATTATTTAAACTACTGTTTGTAAAAATTACAACACCATGAAAGAATACGAATATCAGAATGATATTTATTGGGCATATACTATATAGTAGGGAGAACAATTGATTAAAATTTCAGGAAATTTGGAGTAATACGTACTGAGAAAACAGTACATAAAGCAGCGACCTCTGTGAGCAATAGGAGCACTTATCTGCCTAGGCATTGAATCAAACAGCAATTGGATGACATGTACGGGTAGAAAACTTCATGAAGTTTTAACACGATGCCACAATTCATCGATCGAAGTTACTGGTGAGTGGTGGAGGACCAGTCGCTTTTCAACGATTAAACAGTCATTTTCATTGGTGCGAGATCAGGAGAACGCGCTGACCAGAGCAACAGTCGAACACATTCGGCATCAATGAAGGTCCAGACAATATGGACAATTTGCGGTCGTGCATTTTCCTGCTTAAATGTTGCGCTTCGGAGGCCTTGAACATAGGGCAGAGCTATGGGTCTTAACTCGTCAGAAATGTAATGGCTGGTATTCAGAGTGGCGGGAATGAAAGTAAGAGGTGACCGGGACGTGTATCCAATGGTACAACATACCATCAATGCAGGTGGTGACTCAGTATGCGGCTACCAAAATTCTGATTACCCTCAAAACTGCATCACTGATATAGGCGCCATTAATGTGTGATCAACGATGAACCTGGACGCCGGAATGGCGTGAAGTCACTTTTCAGACAAATCACAATCCTGTTTACAGCATCAAGATTGACTTATCCGTATTTAACGGCCATTATGAATAATGCACATTGCCAGGTGGGATTCGACATCATCATACTGTCCATCATTTGCAATGATGTTTGGATACACGTCTCGATTACTTCATGTTCGTATTCCTGGCACTCTGAACAGCGGCCATTAAATTTCTGATGAGTTAAGGCCCGCCCCTGTGCCCTGTATTCGAGGCCTCCGTAGCGCAAAATTTAAGCAAGATAATGCACGACCGCAAGTTGTTTGTATTGTCCGGACATTCTTTGATACAGAATGTGTTCGACTGTTGCTCTAGCCAGCGCGTTCTCCTGACCTCGCACCAACGAAAATGACTGTTTAATCGTTGAAAAGCAACTGACCTCCCACCACTCACCAGTAACTTCGATCGATGAATTGTGGCATCGTGTTAAAACTTCATGAAGTGCTCTACCCGTACATGTCATCCAATCGCTGTTCGATTCAATGCCTAGGCAGATATGTGCTGTTATTGCTCACAGAGGCCGCTGCTTTATGTACTGTTTTGTCGGTACATATTACTCCAAATTTCCTGAAATTTTAATCAATTGTTCTTCCTTCTATAATGCATGTGTGCAACAAATTTCATTCCGTTATTATCATTCCTTCTTGGTATTGCATTTTCAATGTCGAGCAGTGTAAAAGCAAAAGCTATAAAAGCAAAAGCTATAATTGAAGCTATAAAGTAATTAAGATAAATAAGAGTCTTTTTTTTTTTTTTTTTTTTTTTTCTGCTTTGCAGTTTTACTAAAATTGTAGACTGATTGTGCAACAACCACTAAGCCAGTAAAAATATGTGTGTGTGTGTGGGGGGGGGGGGGGGGTCTTTCATAAAAAATCAAAACTTTTTTTTTATCGTTAAAATAAAGTTTTAGTTCTGTCATACTTACTTCAGGTATTTTTTTGTGTTCACAATACTTGCATTTTATTATTAATCAGTTTTCATGTATACATAAATCAGAATGGCGTAGAATGTTTGTTACGACGTATTCTTTAGGAGTAGGAGTGAATACGAGAAAAATTCTAGTGTTTATTAGTGACAATTTAAGTTTTCACCTGGCATCACTACTCATAATAACCGCGGGAAATTTCCCGTTCACATCATGAACAAAAAACGGTGAACCATGATTCTCGACTTCCTGAAGCACGTTTCTCTGCATTGCTGGCTAATAAAAGGTTAGATGAAAACTGACCTTCGTGGATAGTAAATTGAGATGAATTACGTTAAATATTCATTATGAATTACGAGATTATTTTTAAACCTTACACACAGTTTGATCTTGTGGTTATACTAAATATTAAGTGCATAAATTGGTGCTTTTAATATCAATTTGTTATTTATTATTTATTATAGTACAGTCGGTAACAAAAGTGTCCGAACACCAGCAAAAATTCCTATGTAAAAAAAGTGCACTTCATACGGTTCTGTTAAATAAATCCTTATCGAATCATGTTCTTAGACTGACTAAGAACAGGATTCGACAAGGATTTATTTAACAAAATCGTATGAAGTGTACTTTTTTTACATAGGCATTTTTGCTAGTGTTCGGACACTTCTGTTACCGACTGTAGTTTAACATATGCTTAATTATTTTTTAGGGAACTAAATGCCTCAATTCTTGTTTATTTTCTCCTTTTTTCTATATTTTTAGTTCTACTAAGGGAAGATTCCAGTTTTCATTTCGAAGAGAATGCGTATCTATAACTGATAAATAATGCTCACACTCCCCCCCCCCCACCCCTAAACTATATATAATATGCAATGTTTGTTAATTGTTACATTATATGCTGTTAATGATCTTCGGAAAAAACTGTGTGAATTAAGTAATATGAACTGTGTTGTCTATATATATAAAATGATTTGTCCTGAATGAGCGAGTGAGTGAGTGATTCATCATCTCCCAGCCCAAATCCTTGGACCTAGAAGCATGAAATTTTGTGACAATGTTCCATCTATGACGTAGACATCCACTAGGAAGCGATTTTACAAAATTTGCACCCCAAAGGGGGGGGGGGGAGGGAGGGCAAAACGTGATTTCACAAAATCCTTCATATCTCAAACAGAAAAACAGATACCGGGGAAATTTTTGCTCTAAAATATAGCTAATACAAATACCTAAAAACTAATTTCTGGAATTTTAGAAATTCAGCCCCCAAAGACGTAGAGGGGGCAAAACGTGACATCAAATTATTCTTTATATCTCAAAAAAAAAAAAAAAAAAAAGTGAGATTTTTGCTTTAAAATATAGCTCCCACCAATACCTAAAAACTAATTTCTGGAATTTTAGAAATTTTTTCCAGGTGGGGCAGGAAAGGGGAGGGCTATGGGAAAAAAAAAAGAAATACAGTTAGACCGTTCAAAATTTGTACAAATAGGTTTTAGTGGCATGCAAGTCGAATGAGGGTATTTTCGAAAGTGTAAAGTTATTAGGAGGGGGGAAAGGGGGGGGGGCAAAAAATAAAAATAGAGTTAGATCATTCAAAATTGATACATAGAGGTTTTGATACCTACAAATCGAATGCGGATATTTGTGAATTTGTAAAATTTTTTTCAGAGCCGCGAAGGGGGATGGCGAAGGAGCAAAACAATAGAAATAGAGTTAGGCCGTTCAAAATATAGGTTTTTGGGACCTACAATTCGAATGCAGATATTTTCAAAAGGGAAAAAATTATTAGGATAGATGAGAAGGGAGGGGGAGTGCGAAGGGGCAAAAATATAGAAATAAGAGTTAGAGCATTGGAAATAATAGCAGGAGACTTGGCGTTGGAATATTAAAACAGGAATAAACTACTACGTCAGAAACACCAAAGAAAAATATTGAGGTGCATACAGCTGTTTCGGTAGCCTAAAGCGTACCGTCATCAGTGCAAAAAGAATTCTGAATCTTGGGAAGTGCTCGTTGACGTAGTAGTTTATTCCTGTTTTAATAGAGCATTGGAAATTAGTATTATTAGGTTTTAAAGCCCGGTAAATTGATTACGGATATTTTCGAAACTGTAGAATTATTACATGGGACGGAAGCAGGGGCAAAAATAAAGAAATTCCGATAGAACGTTGGAAATTAGTAAATTAGGTTTAAAAGCCCGAGAAACGATTGCGGATATTTTTGAAAGTGTAAAATAATTACGAAGGGCTGGAACGGTGGACAAAGGAACACGCGCGCGTGTATACGCTACCGCAGTCAGTGGGGGCCCGCACCGATTATTCCAGCGATGAGAGATGAATTTTTTTGTGACGTATTTATGTTTTTTCCTTACGATAATATACTGATTCATTAAGAGTATCGAACATAAATGCGTGTGCGCAGCGCTCAATAGCTGCACTGCCGAAGACAGCGGGGACCGGGTGCGACATTTTTCCCGATCAGAATTTGTTTTTCTCTTTTTTTTTCACATGATTAAGAATTAATGCAATTTTGAGAATTCATTAATTGTAGTGATTCATTTAAAAATAGTGACCAGCGAGGCGGGCGTAGCCTGCTAGTCTTATATATTAAGCATTACATTGCTGTTATTAAGGTTTATTATTGTTTACTATAACTCTGCTCAATATCGAATCACATTAAAGTAAAACAAGTGCAAACACATTTTAATAAAGCGTAAAAGTAAAGTAGCTTCACAACTTTATGAAAATTATCAGTTATGTTACGTTTATATTCAATGTACTTTTTTCATCTTATTATGTTGTTACTTTATTTTGTTCACTTCATAGGGTTCACTTCATAGGGTTCAGGTTCCCACTGCCTGTACAAAGGTCTTTCCAGGGTTATTCAGTTTGGGTATTTATTGACGACTGCTATTATTTAAGAAATACGATTTTAAAGACGACTGCATCTATTATATATTTTTATTTTTGAACCATGTATTTTATAGCCCTTGCTCTTTACACTATATTACCATATGAATCCGACCAACATAATAAATAAAATAAAAAATAGATGTTCTTTTAAATGGAATTAAATAAATAAATAATATATATTTATATATATTAATCAAATTTTATTTTGTTTAATCATTTCCACTAATATACTACCATTTTCCCCCGATAAATACTACGAATAAAAATAAATAAATAAATAAATAATGAAAGGGGGTGGGGGGATTTCTTTCAAAGGAATTAATTGAAAAGATGAAAAAAAAATTATACATTAAAAATTATATACAAACATGACAAATTTTTCCTACTGAAATAACATTTAATTTTCAATAAATATAATAAATAATAATAAGAAGAAATACTTTCAAATGAATGAAAAAAAAAAAAAAATAGCGTAACAGGCGTTGCTAAAATACGCAGACGATTTAAATGAAAAAATAAACTTTAAAAAGATGAAAAATAGAAGACAATATTTAAAATCGAAAAAAAAAAAAAAAATAAAATAAAATAAAATAAAATAAAGTTTGAAATTCACAAAAATCTTGATCAAGTGCACACCTAGGTACCCATTTGCCAAGTTTTGTAGCTCTGCAATCAAGTGTGAGCACAAGAGCGCAGACACACAGACACGTAGACACACACACTACACACACATATACTTCTCTTTATTATATAGATGATTTATTTTATTTTATTTTGTTTTTTACAAAACAAAATCTTCAGAAGTATAAAAACTCAATAATAATCAGAAAGAAGATATTTTAGTTCAAGTATTTTCGGGATGAGATATTTCGAATTTATCTGCTTATTGTTTTTCGTCCTCTATGCAGCATTATTAAGTGCCAAATATACCAAATTACTAATACATTTTTTAATCAGTTTTGTAGAGAGAAAAAAAAAAGGCTAGTAACATCAATTATAATTCAAAGTATATCATTGTATATTACCTTTTTAAATTGAGGCATATAAAAAGTTAGAAAGGATTGGGAATTAATTTCAGGTGAAAATCTGTCCGCAGATAATTCATAAGTTGCTGTCTAAAATAAAATGCATAGAATCTCTTCATTTTTAATTTCTCTTTCTGAAAAATATTAGATAACAAATTATTTCCGATAAAATAGTTCTAAGAATGAATGAAATAAAAGTTTTTAATGTAGGACTAATTTTTAAATATGCATATAAATTCAATTCATTTTAAAATAATGGTTAGACAATTTCTAAAATAAGTAAAGCTTTCAATAGTACACTAAAAAATATACGGCTATGTATTATAGTTCTGCTTAATATGCTATATGGATAATTTCATACATGCGGATTACAAAAAATACTTGTTCTGTAATAGCAAACTATAGAGAAGTTTTTCAAATATTCTCAATATATCATTTTATTAACATTACATGTCGAATTTTAAAAGCGATCTGTTAAAATTTTAATGACATTATTAAGTTACTTTTCTTTGTTCATTACAACTTTATGATGGAATGAACTTCCGTGTATTTTCACTGATATGTATTTTTCTGTTTGAAGGGGATAGTGATATTATAAAGCTTTTTAGTATACCATCTTCTTGAAAGTATGGAATTTCGCATACGTGTACATTTACATGTAACTATATAAAATATATTTAAAAAATTCAAAACTTTTTAAATTCAAAATAAATGAATTTCAAAAATTTAATTTTTCTTTTTCTTTTTCCTTTCTTTCTTTTCTTTCTTCTTTTTTTTTTTTTTCTTTTTAATTTTAAATTGCTTCAAACTCGCTATCCCCCCTCCCCTAAATTCTCATTTTTGTTGTGCAAATATGTACTCTCAGCAAATTTTTGTATTACTTTGGAGTTCCATTGACTAGTTAGTTTATAAGCAATATTTTTAAGCTTCAATAATGGAATGTTTTGCGAATTTCAGATTTATCAAGCCATAAAACATTGCTTAAAAATCTAAATTAAGGAGGAAACCAAAAAGTGTTATATACAAATTATTTGAATGTCTACAAGGAGTCTTCACTGTAACTCTTATAAAATTTAATTTAAATTCAAATCGATGGGAGTATTGGGAGTATTTTAAAGCATGGAATTTTGAAAAAAAAAAAAAAAGCTTCTTGAAAGATATTTTTAAACTTACCTGTAAAAATTACTTTTCTTGAGGTGGAAACTTTCCATTCAGTAAATTTTACAGATGTTTTTTTGAAATTGTAACATATCTTATTACTTGATAGTTTGGGTATTTCTAAATTTTACTGTCTCCTTAAAGAATTGTATTATATGTATATATATTCGGAAAAAGAAAATTACTTGGAGTAAAATAAAAATTTCATTCCAATTGGTAAAAACAGTCTTAAAAATTTTCGCATTTAAAAACAACAAAATTCACAAAATATTTTAAAAAATCCAAATATATCGTGAAAAAAGTACTTAATAAAATAACAAAATCTTGGTTAGATTAGGTTGGATAGGTTTTACGTCGTGGTGACGGTCTGGGACTCACCCCTAGAGATGGTCCGGAGACATGCCATCACAGTTTTGATCCTCCGCGGAAGGGATAACAAAATTTTGGATCACTTTATTGTGTTTAACGAAGTCGAGCAGTACAGCTGTATGAAAAAAAAAATCATACAAAAACCATATATATTATTGTAAATATGTAATATTTAAATTTCAAAATATTGAAATAATCCGGAAATAAAAAATAAAAATAATGTAATCAACAATATTTTCAGATTAAATATATTTTATAAAGTTTAATTGAAGAAACGTATCCTGTATTAAAAATGGGTATTTTGTTTTGAAATTTAAAATTTCAACCAACATGCTGGGAATTAAAAAAAATTACATAAATCACACTATGCTATAATTTTAAATGAATATATAGATTGCTCGAATGAAATATTATTATTAGTAGGAAAATAATATTTAACTGCAGATAGGCAAATGGCAGGACTTTCTTCTTTTTTAAGATAATAGCTAAGAACACCATGTAAATTTTATGAAAAAATAATAATAATAAATCTTTGAATATCTTCACAATTCAAAACATTACTAAAGTTGTAGTGATCTTTAATTCATTTTTTCATCAAGCAATTTTTCAAAAGTTTATATCTTTTTAATCACAAATAATCAACTGCCGACTTTTACTGCAATATAATTTTGCCGAAATATTTAAGTATACTGAAATAGGATTTCTTTTATGTTCTAGGCTAAATATGCGTACAATAATAAAAATTCAATGAATGATATTACAATTACACGAAATTAATCAAATTCCAATTCATAAATTGTAAATTATAAAAGTTTGCTTTATAATAAAAGATATTTTTAAAATAAATTGCATGCTACAAATTACCCCATTATTCAACTGAACTGAATTAACTAAACTGCACTAAATTTTTGATACTTTCCTGAATTGTGAAATAAGTAGAACACCAAATTATAATGTAAAGTAGTTTTATTTGAATGAGTACACAGTTTAAAATAGTTTTTTATAAATGATCATGTCTAATTGAATATTAAGCATTTTCATTTCAAAATTTTAATAGAAAATTTCCAGTGTGATTTACCAAAATTTTGGGAAATTCAGATGAAAATTTTCCAGATTATCAACAAAAAATATCTGAAAAAAAAAAAAAAAAAAAAAAAAAGCAATATTTATATTTTTGTTCTAAGATAAAAAATTACGAATGTTGCATATCATCTAACATATTATCTCTAAAAGTTGCCGTTATTTTTCTATTTTTATTACGCGTCATGGTTAGTAATACTGTTTTGTTTATCTATTAGGTCCTTTATTATTATTATTATTCAAATATTTATGACTAAATCTATATTAGAATGCATGAGTTCAAAAATGCCCTTAAAATGGTCTAAATTAATGAATAAGTAATTTTACAGATATTCATTATGGTAGTTAAACAATATCGTATACATCGATAGAATATTAAAAGGTCCCACTATAAAAGATAAAAAAGTTTAATCTACTCTAATGGGCAAGCTCTTTATTGGCCAGTGCCACTCATCTGTGCTACATTAATTTTACACTAATTTTGCAGAAAATGTTTTATTTATGCCGCTACTGTTTCCCGTTGTAATTAACGTTCTGAGAAAACTTTACATTTTATGAGCAAAAATATGCCATAAATTAAAATAATAATAATATATACATATATTTTTTTTAAAGTTAGAATCAATCAAACCAGAGATGTTTTAACAAAAAAAAAAAAAAAAAAAAATCACGAAATCAAAGTTGACTGTGACATACATTTGTGCTCTGTGCCACAAAAATTTTGTTTGTGCCATCTTTCGTTTAACATTGTAACAATATTTAACTATTTTACGAGCATATATTCAATAGGGATATTTTACTTTCTTAATGACATACATTTGTGCACGATTCGTGCTGTTTTGTACTCAGAAAGGTTTTGTTTTCCTGCTTTCACCCGCTTGCTATAACAAACATTATGGGGGAAGAAAGGAGGATAGAAAATCGAACAAGGGCTAAGCGTAACTTTAAAAAAATAGAATTCTTGAAGATCCAAATTTATTACGTCATTCGCTTGTATTTATTTGTTTTGTACTCATTAAGAAATATTAGATTAAAAAAAAAGTAAATAAGTAAATAAATAACAATAAAGATAAATAAATAACAAGTATTTCAAATTATCGGCTTCTTCAAGTTACTAATATTAATTATTACAAGCAAATTTAAGCGAAAAACTGCTTGTAAAATCGAAAGTTTATAGACACGTTGATATCTGAAAGTTAGCATGCAAAAACCAAATAATAATAATAGTACAAATATTTTGAAACTCACAATTGAAAGTGTTATTGTTAAATCTGTTTTTCGACAACCTATAAGGAAAGTTAAAACTGACTTCTCTTTTATGAGCAAGAAAAATAATTCAAACATGTAAAAAATATAAAAATTGTTAACAAATTTCTATGCATATGCTAAAATACACTATGCAATAGTATAAAAAAAATAATCAAATCTGCATATTTAAAAATTTTTTTTTAAACATTATGAAGGTAGTAAAAAAAAGGTATTGCTACACAAAATCAGGAAAAATGAATTTTTCTGACATTGTATTTTTTGCATTGCTTGATCGTTACAGTTAAGATAAAAATAATTCTGTAAAAGTTTAAGAAAATTTGCTACTTCATAAAATTAAGTAACGAAATCTTAGTATAACTTTAGTGAGGTTTTCAGAATTACACATTACTTTGGAAAGCGTTATCTTATTTCCAAAAATTACAAAAAATAAAAATATATTAAAAAACATAAAAAAAATAATAATTAATAATAATAATAATAATAATTAAAAATGTAAGAAATCAATAAATGCATCTGAAATAAAAACTCGTGTATTATAGACCATTACGAAAATTTCTTCTATATCATCCTATGTAACGACGCTCTTTGCCAGTTAACATGTCCAAAAAATGTAAAAAAAAAAAAAAAGCTTCACATAACATTAACTTAATGTATACAGTTTCATGCCCTTTTGAGACTAATAGATGTCGAGATATAGAGAGAGAAGAAATAATAGACGATGAGTAACATTAGTGTCATTTCGACCGATGTAACCCAAATTAACTCAGCATTCTTTTTCATAACTGCCATTTCACATATCAAATTTGGTGCATTTAACAGGTGTTTCAAATATCTAAAGACAAATTCAAAGACCCGTGGGTTGTATAAATAAATAAAAAAAAAAATTAATATTACTTGCCAAAATCTTTAGTTTATTCTATTATCTTTAAAAAAAATATATTTACATAGATTTAACGGCCCACTATCTTAGATTTTTCCGAGGGTTTTTAGAATATTTATTATCATGCACTGTAAAAAACTTTACTAACGTTCCTTAAGAAAGTTGTGTAATTTCCCTCAATATGTGTGTGGAAAGTGTTAAGATTTTAGGATACACTGTTCTTTTGAGCAACTTTACACAGCTTGTTTGTGAAACATTACAAGACAAGGTGTGTGGCTTGTAAAAGAGAACATCTGATAGAAAGCCGACCAATCGTGTTGCAATGTTTTTCTGCTGACGTAATTGCTGAGCGGAATCGAAATGGACCCATCTCTGCTAGAAACAGTGAGTAAACATTTTGTGGCGGGAAGAACGAAAATTAAATTGTACATACTTGATGTTAAAAATGATTTAAATATCGGTAAGTATGAACAAATTCTTAATCCGTCACTAATTAAATAGTTATATTTTCTGAAATTTTTCTAAGGATTATTTCTAGAACTGCTAAATATATAATGAAAATAAATATGAATAGAGTCTTTCAAGAGAACTTATTGTTGTTAGTTAACTTTTACAGAATCAGACACGTGTATACTAATTTTGAAAATTCTAGTAACTGTACAGTTTTTTTTTTCTTTTTCTTTTTTTTTAAGCTATTGTATAGCTTTTATCGCGGGCTTTGAGCGCGGCGACCGAATCGAAAAATTCCGTAACGAAAAAAAACCTAACACAGTTCGGTAGACTTCGGCTGTACGAAGCTCGCACAGATCGAGACGAGCTGCTCCGAAATCGGACGAATACATAGGCAGCTGTTTGTGAGAAAGTATATAGGTGTATAGGTATCTATCATCTATGTACAACAGTGAATAGCTGTACGCGTAAAATTTGTGTATAAAGTAGATCAGATAAAACTTGAATATCTCCATTCGACTTGCAGGCCTTTAAAACCTATTAAATACCTTTTCTCTATTAAAATTTCTTTTCTTATCATTATTGTTATCTTATCATTATTGTTATCTTATTCATTAATATCAAAGAAAAACCTTGAATATCCCCATTCGACTTGCAGGCCTTTAAAACCTATTAAATACCTTTTCTCTATTAAAATTTGTTTTATATCGGTCCCCACGCTCAAAAAGTGTAACTTGAATTAATATCAAAGAAAAAACTTGAATATCCCCATTCGACTTGCAGGCCTTTAAAACCCATTAAATACCTTTTCTCTATTAAAATTTGTTTTCTTATCGGTCACCACGCTCAAAAAGTGTAACTTGAATTAATATCAAAGAAAAAACTTGAATATCCCCATTCGACTTGCAGGCCTTTAAAACCTATTAAAATACCTTTTCTCTATTAAAATTTCTTTTCTTATCATTATTGTTATCTTATTCGTTAATATCAAAGTAAAAACTTGAATATCCCCATTCGACTTGCAGGCCTTTAAAACCTATTAAAAACCCTTTCTCTATTAAAATTTGTTTTCTTATCGGTCACCACGCTCAAAAAGTGTAACTTGAATTAATATCAAAGAAAAAACTTGAATATCCCCATTCGACTTGCAGGCCTTTAAAACCTATTAAAATACCTTTTCTCTATTAAAATTTGTTTTCTTATTATTGTTATCTTATTCATTAATATCAAAGAAAAAACTTGAATATCCCCATTCGACTTGCAGGCCTTTAAAACCTATTAAATACCTTTTCTCTATTAAAATTTGTTTTCTTATCGGTCACCACGCTCAAAAAGTGGAACTTGAAATTATATCAAAGAAAAAACTTGAATATCCCCATTCGACTTGCAGGCCTTTAAAAACCTATTAAAATACCTTTTTTCAAAAAATAGAGTTAGATCATTGAAATTTGGTACATCGAGGTTTTCGATACCTACAAATCGATTGCGGATATTTTTGATATATTCTCATTGCGGATATATTCTCATTTATTGAATAAAAGAAAAAAATTTGTTTTCTTATCGGTCACCACGCTCAAAAAGTGTAACTTGAATTAACATCAAAGAAAAAACTTGAATATCCCCATTCGACTTGCAGGCCTTTAAAACCTATTAAAATACCTTTTCTCTATTAAAATTTGTTTTCTTATCATTATTGTTATCTTATTCATTAATATCAAAGGAAAAACTTGAATATCCCCATTCGACTTGCAGGCCTTTAAAACCTATTAAATACATTTTTTCTATTAAAATTTGTTTTCTTATCGGTCACCACGTTCAAAAAGTGTAACTTGAATTAATATCAAAGAAAAAACTTGAATATCCCCATTCGACATGCAGGCCTTTAAAACCTATTAAATACCTTTTCTCTATTAAAATTTGTTTTCTTATCGGTCACCACGCTCAAAAAGTGTAACTTGAAATTATATCAAAGAAAAAACTTGAATATCCCCATTCGACTTGCAGGCCTTTAAAAACCTATTAAAATACCTTTTCTCAAAAAATAGAGTTAGATCATTCAAATTTGGTACATCGAGGTTTTCGATACCTACAAATCGATTGCGGATATTTTTGATATATTCTCATTGCGGATATATTCTCATTTATTCAATAAAAGAAAAAAAATTTGTTTTCTTATCGGTCACCACGCTCAAAAAGTGTAACTTGAATTAATATCAAAGAAAAAACTTGAATTAATATCAAAGAAAAAAAATACTGCATAAATAAAATAAATAAATAATTATAATTGCATAAGTTGATAAAAAATGCTATGCAATAGCTTTACCGCGGCAGTCCTCGAGTGCCACACGTATTTTTTTTTTTTTTTTTTTTTTTTGTATACAGTTCTGATTTACACCATATGAAATTAAAGTATATGATGAATATTGTTATATAATCATATTAAAACAAATTTTAATTACAAAAAATATAAAATTCAGATGTTCCATTTGTTTAATAAACTATTAAACTATTAAGAAATGTAAAATATTTATTGATTCCATATTAAATGAATTATTTTGACACCAGCGAACGTTAAAAGTGAACATGTTTTAAACTCAAATCTTTTATGTAAGTTTGTCCAAAGAAGGGCCATTCCATGTCAATTTATCATCTAGGCCCCAAGACCTACCACTGCAGATTTTTATGAAACTTCTTGTACTTCTCTTTTATAAAGATATAAATAAACGTCTAATATTTTTTTTCTCTATCTTAAAAAGTTTTAATTTTATAGACTTTCAAATCATTGTGATTTCGCATCGTTTGGAATTGTTTAGAAACAAATGATCTGATCGAAACTTTATTAACAATACTCTAATTAATGATAAAAACTTAAAATATTACTATATGCTATGATTTAAGGATTTTTAGAAAATAAGATTGTAATAGTCTATTATGTATAGATTAATTTGTTAAAAAAAAAAAAGAAACTTTTAGATTTAATTTCTAACACGAGTTCTAATTAAACCCTTGGTTATTATTATTATTTTTAAATGATAGTAAATATCTACTTTAACATATCCAAAGAAAAAAAATCATGGCACTTTACATGATTCCCCTCCTTCTTATTTAAATATATATATGTATCGTAATTTTAAATTTTCCCCTCTTTAAAAAAACTGAACTGTTAACAATTATTATAAAAATTAATATGTAAAATAAGTTGAAAATATACCTCTTAACTCAGCAGTATATATATATATATATATTTATATATGGCAATTTACTTATTCCTTGCTTGCCCCAATTCGAAAAAAAAAAAAAAAAAAAAAAGGGGAAAAGAAAAAACAAAAAATCTTTACGCCCCCTTATTTTACATTTGTCCAAATGCAGTAATTACTCTTATATATATATATATATATATATATATGATAAAATTTAAATATAGGAGGGAGTAAAACTTGAATTATAAAATAAATAGAACAAGAACAAAGTTGAAGGTCCAAAGAAGAAGAAGTTTAAGAAAGAAGGCCCTCATGTGCTTTGGGTTTAAATTTTCATCTGGTTTTGATTATATATACATATATATACATTAGTGATCATTTTAAACACTTTCCAACAAGGTTGAAAAGTGTTTATGACTTCGGTTTGTCTGTCTGTCTGTCTGACCGTTTGTCTGTCGGTCTATCTGACCGTTTGTCTGTCTGTCTGTCTGCCTGTCCACGCAACTCCCGTAAATATTTATGGAATTTCTTGAAACTGATATATGTTATTCCAGTTCACTATGAGACGGTCCCTATTGAAAATGGAGTTTATACCTCTACTGGTTTATGCACAGGGACACCCGAATGTATTTCAAAGCATTGTGTCCTATGAGAGGTATTTTTATAAACCATATTTTCATACATTTACTGTAGACATATCTTGATGAAATTGAAATATGTTATTCAAGTTCACTTTCGGACGTTCCCTATTGAAAATGGAGTTTATACCTCTAAAGGTTGTGTACAGGGACACCCGAAAGTATTTCAAAGCATTGTGTTCTATGAGAGGTATTTCTATAAACCATATTTTCATACTTTTACTGTAGATATATCTTAATGAAATTGAAATATATTATTCAAGTTCACTGTCGGATGTTCCCTATTGAAAATGGAGTTTATACCTCTAATGATTTGTGTACGGGGACACCCGAAAGTATTTCAAAGCATTGTGATCTATGAGAGATATTTCTATAAACCATATTTTCATAACTTTACTGTAGACATATCTTAATGAAATTGAAATATGTTATTCAATTTCACTCTTGGATGTTTCCTGTAAAAATTGGAGGAGAATATCACCATCGGTTTATGTACAGGCACACTCAAAAATATTTCAGAGCATTGCGTTCTATGAGAGATATTTCTATAAATCAAATTTTAATAATTTTACTTTACACGAAGTTTTAGGAAATTGGAATATGTTACTTATATGCACAAAAGAATGCTTTGCATAGCAGAATTAGCATTAGATTTACAGTGTGGCACAAAAATATCCGGTTATATTAAGAGGTATTAATAAAAAATTGCTAGAATTGCACTTTCGTTTACGTTAAGCATTTTTAACACTTTCTAGCATTTTTTAAGTGTGAATATGATTTCAGTTTTGTGTATCTGCATGTCCGTCTGCCTGTCTACCTGTCCGAGCTCTAACTCCCGTAAATATTTATGGAATTTCTTGAAACTGATATATGTTATTCAAGTTCACTATCGGATGTTCCCTATTGAAAATGGAGTTTATAACTCTACTGGGACACCCGAGAGTATTTCAAAGCATTGTGTTCTATGAGATTTATTTCTATAAATCATATTTTCATACCTTTACTGTAGACATATCTTAATGAAATTGAAATATGTTATTCAAATTCCCTATTGGATGTGTCCTGTATAAAATGGAGGAAATACCATTACCGATTTATATACAGGGACACTTAAAAGTATTCCAAAACATTGCGTTCTATGAGAGATATTTCTATAAATCAAATTTTAATAACTTTACTTTCCACGAAGTTTTAAGAAATTGAAATATGTTATTTAAATGCACAAAAAATTCTTTGCATAGAATGTAGCATGATTAGCATTAGATTTACAGGGTGACACAAAAATATAAATTTATATTAAGAGCTATTAATAAAAAATTGCGAGAATTGTACTTTCGTTTACATTAAGCGTTTTTAACATTTTCAAACATTTTTAAGTTTGAATATGATTTCAATTTGTGTATCTGTCCATTTGTCTGTCTGTCTGTCTGGCCTCGCTCTAACTCCTGTACATATTTATGGAATTTCTTGAAACTGATATATGTTATTCCAGTTCACTATGAGACGGTCCCTATTGAAAATGGAGTTTATACCTCTACTGGTTTGTGCACAGGGACACCCGAATGTATTTCAAAGCATTGTGTCCTATGAGAGGTATTTTTATAAACCATATTTTCATACATTTACTGTAGACATATCTTGATGAAATTGAAATATGTTATTCAAGTTCATTTTCGGACGTTCCCTATTGAAAATGGAGTTTATACATCTAAAGGTTGTGTACAGGGACACCCGAAAGTATTTCAAAGCATTGTGTTCTATGAGAGGTATTTCTATAAACCATATTTTCATACTTTTACTGTAGATATATCTTAATGAAATTGAAATATATTATTCAAGTTCACTGTCGGATGTTCCCTATTGAAAATGGAGTTTATACCTCTAATGATTTGTGTACGGTGACACCCGAAAGTATTTCAAAGCATTGTGATCTATGAGAGATATTTCTATAAACCATATTTTCATAACTTTACTGTAGACATATCTTAATGAAATTGAAATATGTTATTCAATTTCACTCTTGGATGTTTCCTGTAAAAATTGGAGGAGAATATCACCATCGGTTTATGTACAGGCACACTCAAAAATATTTCAGAGCATTGCGTTCTATGAGAGATATTTCTATAAATCAAATTTTAATAATTTTACTTTACACGAAGTTTTAGGAAATTGGAATATGTTACTTATATGCACAAAAGAATGCTTTGCATAGCAGAATTAGCATTAGATTTACAGTGTGGCACAAAAATATCCGGTTATATTAAGAGGTATTAATAAAAAATTGCTAGAATTGCACTTTCGTTTACGTTAAGCATTTTTAACACTTTCTAGCATTTTTTAAGTGTGAATATGATTTCAGTTTTGTGTATCTGCATGTCCGTCTGCCTGTCTACCTGTCCGAGCTCTAACTCCCGTAAATATTTATGGAATTTCTTGAAACTGATATATGTTATTCAAGTTCACTATCGGATGTTCCCTATTGAAAATGGAGTTTATAACTCTACTGGGACACCCGAGAGTATTTCAAAGCATTGTGTTCTATGAGATTTATTTCTATAAATCATATTTTCATACCTTTACTGTAGACATATCTTAATGAAATTGAAATATGTTATTCAAATTCCCTATTGGATGTGTCCTGTATAAAATGGAGGAAATACCATTACCGCTTTATATACAGGGACACTTAAAAGTATTCCAAAACATTGCGTTCTATGAGAGATATTTCTATAAATCAAATTTTAATAACTTTACTTTCTACGAAGTTTTAGGAAATTGAAATATGTTATTTAAATGCACAAAAAATTCTTTGCATAGAATGTAGCATGATTAGCATTAGATTTACAGGGTGACACAAAAATATAAATTTATATTAAGAGCTATTAATAAAAAATTGCTAGAATTGTACAGTCGGTAACAAAAGTGTCCGAACACTAGCAAAAATTCCTATGTAAAAAAAGTACACTTCATACGGTTTTGTTAAATAAATCCTTGTCGAATCCTGTTCTTAGTTAGTCTAAGAACTTGATTCGATAAGGATTTATTTAACAGAACAGTATGAAGTGTACTTTTTTTACATAGGAATTTTTGCTAGTGTTCGGACACTTTTGTTTTGGAATTTCTCGAAACTGATATATTTTATTGAAGTTCACTATCGGATGTTCCATATTTAAAATGGAGGGAATATCTCTTCTGGTTTGTGTACAAGGACACCCAAATCATTCGAAAGCATTGTGTTCTATGAGTGTTATTTTTATAAATATTTTCCGTATAGAATATTCCTCATTTAAAATGACATTAATAAGTCCTGTACAACTAGTTTGTTTACAGGGACAAGAACAACAACAACAACAACAACAACAACAAAAAATGCCAATGTATTAGGTTTTAGGACAGAATTTTTTTAAAGTTATATTTAAAAGTCTTTCTATTGAAAGAATCATAAAAATATTGAAATGTATTGTTTATATTCTAAAATAATGTTTTGTATAGAATATGATATGATTAACTTTCTGATTTACAGGACTACACTAAAATATTCAGAGAGATCAAAAGCTGTAATTATAATCTAATGGCTGCATTTTCTTTTGTAATTTTAAAATCAATTAGTTTATATGTATATTTTTCAGTCCTTCTGTCTGTTGTGTGATAACGTAGGGAAAGAATTTTAAAAGTTATTCGGTACAACAATTACGTACAGTTGGAAAGTGTTACTAATCAAAGCGTACTGCATGATTTTTCTTTCTTGTTTTTTATACATCTACACACACATATGTAAGCAGAAATATGCACTTTTTTTATACTTATTTATTTTTTGCAATTTTTTGTAAAATTAATTTTTGAAGTGAAATTTGTAAAATTATACGCTCTTTATACTAAAGACTTCAAATTGTTTACAGGAGTTTTTTTTTTTTTTTTTTTTAAAGTTTCGAATACTTTCGGCGTAAGAAAAGCTGTTTTAACTACAGATGTATGAAATTTAATTGAACAAGGTATTTCGAATTTAAGTTATTAGTTATTTTTAGTGAAAAGTCTCTTTTAATCTACTTAATCACAAAATCTTTTCAAAATGGCATTTAGATTTTATTTTCTTAATGACAAATATTTTCAGTTTTATATAATATGTTAAAAAATGTTTTTTTAATTGCCATAAACAATTATAAAGTCTTGTCAACTTTTTTGTAAACTGTTTTGTAGCGGTTACCGTCTCACTACATCATTTACGCCTTTATCATACACGCAAACCAAATTTTAAACAATTACGTGTATACTGTAGTAGAACTTTTCGAGTTCTCGGTTCACATACAGCACATATATGAAGAGTTGTTTTAAAAAATGTTTTTGCCATTCTGTAATTTATTAATGTTGTATACATAAATTTCAAAAGTTTTGGGCATTCAAATAATCCATCAGAGGGGTAATTATTCATTTGTAATCATTAATCTGTTGCCCACTTTTTTATCTCTTAGTAATAAAATTTTCTAACCGCCCACATATTCTACAGTAATGTTATTGAATAAACTAAACAAACAACCTTACTTTATAAAAACTATAAATTAAATTTGCAGCAAGTTATAAAAATAAAGCAAGCATATAAAAATAAAGCATATTTCTATTTCAAAGTTTTTAAAAAGTCAATTATTGCTCTTCTAGCTTTAATACTAATTAATACAAAGGTTGGATTTCAGGTTGAAATTTTCCGTGGTTTTCACGGAAACTCGATAAAACGGACTAAGACACCTAAGAAATAATTCCACGGAGAGCCCACAATCTCAGGTCTGAGACACTCGTGTAATCAATCTGCTTTAATCCAACCCTCCTTCACAACCCCTACTCCCTCAAAAAAATTGCAAAACATTTTTTTTTTTAAATAACTATTAATACTATTTTTAAATATATAATTCTCATTTTTCAGAAAACAGAAATGCAAATGACACTTAGAGAATTGCAATGATCCTGAAACATTTCCAGAAGAAATATTTCAAGTTATTTGAAAGGTGGCCTTAAAACTCGAAACATATCCTGCAATCAAAGACGTAAATTACTGAAAAAAAAAAAAAGGCTTCAAAATAACATAATTCTTATTTTAATGAAGCAGAAAAGTATTCTGTTTATGTAAAAGTTATTTTAGCTTTTTCAATAAAAGTTTAGAAAGTTATAGAATCCCACGTACTTAATATTGATATTAAAAGTGTACAATTTTATATATTTAATTTGCATCAAACAATCACTAAAGTTTGAATACAAAATGCTGTCTAATTATTTTAGATTGTTTTATTTTATTTTATTTTTTAGCGTGGTACAATACTATACAACACACTTTATTTACTTTCGTTGTAATAAATAAATATTTTCAAAAGTAACCTCTGAACATTCTATATTTTACCCCATCTGATGTATATAACCACTCAGACATTACTGTACTTAAAATTTTCTATAAAAGTGAATGAGATGAAAGTGAATGAGAAGTGAATTTCCTGCAACTAAAAACCTTCCTAAAAAATGCATACTTTATAAAATTTATATATAGAATTGTTTCTTCTGTGTTTTAATTAGTTTAATTGACCATTATCATTTACGTACTTCTAAAGATGCTTTACAATAGTAGCAAAATAAAGCTTTTTGCGCGTTTCTATTTGATTAATACTTATTCATTTAAATCCGGGAAAATTTTAGTTAAAACAATATTTAAATATATACAGATATTTTACAACTTGCAATAAAAGGCACATAAAGCTGCTAGTGCGCGAAAAGCGAAAACAAAATAGTTGTTTCGCATTGAAATAGTTAAGCATGATCCTTCATCAGGTAAAAAAAGTAGTCACAGTATGCAGTACGAAAGAAAACATAATAAAGTGAACTCATCGTCAATAGGAAGTACATAACCCTGTAAAATGTATTGTCTTAAACAAAAGCAAAAGACTTCTAATAGTGACATGAAACTGTATTTTAAAAGCAATTTACAGAAATTAAATAAGCATTGTGGTACAATGAACATATAATTCAACAGCATCGTAAGTATTTAATTTAGCAGAAATGTATCACATCTTGTAAGAGAACTCTGAATATAGAAAAAATCTTATACAAAATTATTGTTATAGAAGGCTATGATTATCGACATAGATTTATAAAAATATTTTAGCGGATAAATTGTCGTCCAAATGAGTGATTTGGCAACATTTGATAATAAATGGGTAATATGTGTCGCTTTGTCACCATCCCAGCAAAAGACTTAATTATAATGAAAGGTCACTTATTGAATAAATAAAAAATTTAATTTTTTCAGATATTTTACCTCTTATTATGCAATTTTTAAAATGACTATAAAAATATCAGTATATTCGGTAATATCTCCATGTTTAATGGGATGACAGACATTATAGTTCTTATATATATATATATTGTTTTTCAGAATTATAAAATTAAATATTCATATGCAACTGTCACATAAAAAATAAAATAAAAAAAATCTCAAAAAGCACGCAGACTAGTTTTAAATTTTTGCCATTGATTTTACATTATTATAGTTAAACAGCACGTTCTAAACAAATTTGAGTATTACTTTGTCGATTGATTGATAAGTTTTTAAATATTTTGTTTGAATGTCAAAATTTGCATGAAATTTCTGTATTGAAACAAATGTGTATATATATAAGAAAAATCACTTATCAATAAATTAACAATATAATTCTTAAAATGAAAAAAAAAAATTAATAAACACCATAAAATGCAATAAACACACAACAGTTGCTTCTGGCCGAAAAAACAGACGACCTTTTGTCAGGCCAACAAAATAGGCACAAGTACTGCAATCAAAGTTGCAACGCAGATCCGAAACAATTGTTGAGAATTTGTTACATTTTGTGGTGTTTATTTAAAGTTTTGTACTTACTATTGCTAAACAACGTTTCTGTGGTTCATTCTTATTAACATGATTCATAACCTAAATATGTTTTAACTGTTTAATTGAACTATAATAATGTAAAATTGAGAGTTAAATTAAAACTAGTTGTGCATTAAACAATTTAATGTTAAAAAAAAAAAAAGAAGAATTTAAATTTATGTAATTTTAAAAAATTTTTAATATATTTAATACATTTAATTCAAAAATATGCAAATATTCATAGTTCTAAGACGGTAATCCACTAAAAATTTATGAGGATGTCCACCATCATCTTACACTTATTTATTTATTTATTTATTTTTGTAAAAAAAGGGTAAACTTTCAGAATTTCCAAAGCGAAACCTTATTTACTGGTCTACCCACTTAAAAGAATACCATAAAGTCTCTGAATGAAAAGTTGGACTTTACCTACTGGTCTCTGTATCCTATGCATCAAAGTTATGTACAGTAATCGAACACAGGATTAAAATGTGTCCTACGCGCCTGCATAATTTATAAAAAAAAAGTTGTGTGAAATTACCGAACATAAGTGTGGAACCCTAATTATTGATCTACAAATATTATACAGATCAATAAGTAGGGTATCAATAAAGCATCATAATTAGAGATTAACAAACTTTTGTTAAGTCCCCAATCGCATTACTACGACCTTACCTATTGATCAAAATAGGTTGCAGAACATCCTTGTATGTGGTAATCGTTTTGAAGGTGAAATCTTACCTACTGATACCTACGTCATACTACAATGTTGTGTAAAGTTACCGTTTGCGAGAGAGAAACCTTACCTACTAATATGCGCACGTTACACAAAAATGTTGAAAAAAAGTTACCGTTTGGCAGAGTGGAGCTTTACCTACTGATCAGCATACACTGCACAACAATGTTGTGTAAACTTACCGTTTGCCACAGTGGAACCTTACCTACTGATATGCATACGTTACACAACATTATTGTGTAAAGTTATCATTTGTGAGAGTGGAAATTAACCTACTGATCTGCATACGTTACACAACAAAATTGTGTAAAGTTACCGTTTGTGAGAGAGGAAACTTACCTACTGATGTGCATACGTTACGCAACAATTTTGTGTAAAGTTATCGTTTATGACAGTGGATCCTTATCTTATGATCTGCATACGTTGCACAACAATGTTGTCAAAAATTACCGTCTACGAGAGTGGGACCTTACCTATAAACCTAAATACCTTACAAAACAATGTTGTATAAAGTTACCGCTTGTCAGAGAGGAATCTTATCTACTGATATGCATACGTTACACGACAGTGTTGTGTTAAGTTACCGTATGCGAGAGAGGAAGCTTCCTACTGATTAGCATACATTACACAACAATGTTGTGTAAAGTTATCATTTGCGAGAGTGGAATCTTACTTTTTAATCTGCATAAGTTACACCACAATGTTGTGTAAAGTTACCGTTTGCAAGAGTTAAAACTTATCTACCTGTTCTGAATATATTATACAAAAAACTTGTGCAAATTTACCCTTTACGAGTGCGTAAATTTTCTTCCCTGTCTGCAAAGATTACGCAACTACAGTTGGTAATGTTTCTCAACATAGTTGTGGCAAGTAGGCTGCCTCAACATTGTTGAGTAAAGTTACACAAAATTTTTTACAGTGTGGCCTGGATGACAGATATGACAATTTCTTTTAACTTTCAAGTAATTCCATTGACTAACGGACGCTTAGATTTTGCTTTTTATTCATTATTGTACACCAATCTTGTATAAACAATGCAAAATCCCCAAAAGTTTTTTCTTTTCATCTTTTGGCGCAAAAGGTACTTTTTTTTTCAGTCAGTTATTGCATCTTTTTTTTTTTTTTCTTTTTTAGTGGCTACATGCAAGGTCTAACCAGAACATTATTTTATCATTTTGGTGGTAAATATCAATGAATTGTTCAGTTTCGGCCGACATTTATTGATGTATTCATGTCGGAACTGATCGTTTGTCCCTAGACTTTTGTGACAACCGTTATATCTCATGCAAATTTTCTTATCCCTAAGATAGGGATACAAAATCATATTTATAAAGTCTCCATCCTCTTAAAGAACAAATGTAAAACATTTTAACAACTATAAAAACTTTCTAAATAAGCTATAATATGATGCTTGAGGCTGTAATTGTCCTAAAATACATTATTGGAAATATATACTAATAAATTACCATTTTTTACCTGCGTTGAACATTTTACATCCTTGTTAGAAAACAAATTTTATCAATTATCTCTTAAATAGCAATACGAATTTGATACACAAGTCTCTAAAATGATTTTTGACAGCGTATTCCTCAAAAAATATGTAAGATATAAATCGAAATAAATGCTGTCAAGTGATCTTCTTTACCTGTGTTCAACGATTCTTAACCTTGTTATAGAACAAATATAAAACTATTTAGTAACCATAAATAAAAACACTAATGTTTTAGGAACCTGCAAGCATAAAAACTATCAATCACGGCAAATCCGCAATTTTAGCGATCCCAGGCTAGGCTAAAGCAAGAGATTAGGTGAACAGGTGGTTGGCTCATCATCCCCGCGGTCAAAGGCCATCTCATGATCTATGGCATGGAGGACGGTAGCAAACTTTCTAAAAGCTATAGAGTTCTTCGACTTTTATTTGTGTTTTCAGAGTTCTCTTTTAACAACAATTCTCGTATCTCTTTGGCAAAAGCAATACAGTCAAAATCGATTATATTAGCACTGTGGGGTCAGACGCTTGTATTCTTTATGTAGAAGTAGGGGAAAGTAAAAAGAAGTAATTTCTGAATTTTAAGCTATGGAAATACTTGAAAATAAAAAATCCTGTATTTCAGTTTAGTCTGATATGGTCGCCATCTACTACTAAATAATTTTTACACCGGAAAAGTTTTTATATATTAAACAAAAGGAATATTTTCAATACTTGAAAACTTGCAAATGTGGAAAACATTTCTTTGCCTTTCTTTTCTGTTTTTTTTTTTTTTTTTTTTTTTAAGAATAAAACTACTATTTGAGAACTACATGAATGAACTATTAATTTGACTTGTTTATTGTTGGTATTTTAAATTAATTAATTACCTTTTTATTTAAGAGAAACCTATTCACTAAAAAAAAAAAAATAAAGAAAAATAGTAATTTTTGTCGAAATATAAACCGTAATATTTTCTTAAAAAAAAAAAAAAAAAAAAAAAAAAAAATTGCTCTTTCTAAATGAACATTCACAATATAGTAAACTGATTAAAATTAATATTGAAATCCCTGCAGAAAATACTGACGAAGTATTGTGTTCTTCTGCCATTTAAAGTCATATTTAATGTGGTGTTATTTTGTTCAATGAAAGATATATCAATGAAACTTTATAATTTAAAATATACATACAGGTTAATTTGTACAGTGGCAAATTTACTTACAAGGGAACTCTTTGAAGTGCTAATCGCCGATTTTCTTGGGAAAAAAAAAGTACTGGCATAAGATTTAATCATAAATAGTATTTTCCTACAATATTAGATGCCGAGTCCCAATAGATAAGCTAGAAAAAATTATAAAAAATCAGAGCATGTCTGTAATATTTCCAAAAAAGCACCTGTTTGGCGACTGCATTCTTGGAAATTTCATTGCTATGAAAATTAAATAGATGTATACATGTTCTTCTTTCTCGTTGATAGCCAAATGAACTCCATGCACAGTCGAGCACGTGTTTGGTTGGGTTTTATGTCACACTAGTGCTGCGCAATGGGCAATCGGTGACAGTCTAGAACTCACCCCTAAAGATGTTGCAGATACATGCCATCACAATTTTGATCCTCCACGCAGTCGAGTCTTTGAGAATTCAATTGGAGGATCAAAATTGTGATGGCATGCCTCCAGACCACATCTAGGGGTATGTCTCAGACCGTCGCCAATTACCCATCTGCGCAGCAGTTTCAGTTTACATGGGAAAAATTTGATTTTTCAAGCACAATTCTTATTGTGAAATCTTGTAATTTTTTGGCAATAAAAATAAAAATAAATAAATGATTGAAATAAAATAAACAAATAAATAATAATAATTATTATTATTACTATTGTTATTTTTATAACCTTACTCGTACAAAATATCTCATATGAGATAGGAATTTTCACATGTTCTGGAAAAATTATACAGTCGTAGAAAACCATTTTAATCTAACGAAATATTTTTATGGCCTCTAAATTATAACTTAAATTCCCATACAATACGATATATGTTCTCTAAACTTTCATATCCTCCATTTTCCTATGTTAGTATCTATTTCTAATTGCAACATTCCTGAAATCTTTGATTATGTATTAATCTTTCTTTAACGTAATGCAGATCGACAATAGCATATTATGTCTTTTTGCTAATTCAGTTTTCTTTCATATTAGAAATAAATTTATCGTTTGGCACCCTAGGGTAGCATCCTTACTTTTAAAATATGGTACAAAAATCTGCTGAATATCCTGTTTCCCAGCAACTTATTTGACGAAAGTTTGGCATTTAAAAAAGAACCGTTTGAAATATAAACTGTCTAGTAACCTATTCAAAAAATTATATGCGTTTATAAGTAATATGATTACAACCATATTTTCTGTAATCTGGTGAATTTAGCTGCGATAGGCGGTGTCGCAAAATTAACCTATTCTTGGTCGATGTCGCGTCTCACACGTTCGGCTTTTTTGTACCGGTACGGTCAGTGTCACATGCTAAGCGACAAAGAGAAAATTTTCGTCATTGAAATTGAATTCGTCGGTACTTATACTTCTCCTTCAATCCCACGATTATTTTGTACATTTGAATATTGCTAAGAGATAGCGCAACTAGTTCTACTTTCTTCACAATTTTCGAAGTGAGATTTTCTACCTTGAATTGAAGTGAACATCATTTTATATTTTCTGTAATTTCGCTTTCATTGGTGTTATTTTTGCATGTCAAAATAGCTTTTATGATGGATTGAGATTTTGTCCGAGGACACTGAACTTAATAACTCTCAGTTGGAAGATGGTAGTCGTAATTTATCCAGAGATAATATATGGTTTTTATGCTCTGCTTAGGTCCTGTACAATTTGTTTGTGTACAGGGACACCCCAAAAAATTTCAATGCATTGCGACTTAGAACAGACATTTTTGTAAGTCACATTTAAATAACTTTCCACTATAAAAATCATAAAGATATCGACATTTGTTGTTAATATGCTAAAATAATGTTGTGTATAGAATATGAACTTCAGAATTACAGGGCTACACTAAAATAATCAGATACATTAAGGGCCGCAATTAGAACGTTAGGGCTGCATTTTCTTTTGCGTTAAGAATTTTTAACGCTTTCCAACAATGTTTAAGAGTGATTAGGAATACAATTTGTCTGTTTTTATTCCTTTCAGTCCTTCTGTCTGTCCATTATGTGATAACGTAAGCAAAGGATATTGAAAGTTAGACGATACATTGTGTACGTACAGTTGGAAAGTGTTAATAATGAATGCATGCCACATGATTTTTCGCTCTTGATTTCTTATGTAAGGGTAAAGACTTGCATAAAATTTCCTGTGTAAATTTACATTTCATTCCAATGTTTCAAAATAAAATAGTTTAAGGGGAAAAATTGTTCAGAATGGTTAATAAAAATAATAATTAAATAAATAAATAAATAATAATAATAATAATAATAACTATTAATATGAAACCTAAAAATGTAATTCCTGAAAATGCTTTGTATATAGAAGCGAAAAGCATCGAATCTGTATATATAATTTTTAAAACGTTTTTAATTAAATATAATTTTAATTGACGTGTTTTTAAAAATGTTTCTATTATAAAGTATCAATGACACGTGATCTCCAACATGATTTCTTTTAGAGATAATTTATAGTTTATTTATTTATTTTCGCTCACAAAAAATTGTATCGGTTAACTCCTAAAAATTAGGCAAACATTTAAACTAGTTTTTCAATTGCAAGAGGACTAAAATATAAGCAATTTTTTTTTAAACTATAAAAATATAGATAAATCCGCATTTAGTTAAAATAAAAGTCAAGTTCTTGAAAATGTATTTTGAAATTAAATAATAAAACATGTTTAATACTTCTATATAATCAATTAAAAATATTTTTTAAACTTACATAGAGTGTAATTTGCATATTTTTATTCGTTACTAGCTGAAAACTATTAAATAATTTTTAAGATTTGTATTAAAATACTCCGAAAATTTAGGTTTTACGCATTATTTTAAAAAACTGAAATCCTTTTTCGAGACTTATATAACAATTATTAATAATCAAAAAACATTTGTCGAATTTTAATAATATTTTATAAAGTGAATTTTGTGCAGCTTGTCAGTTTTCTAGTCTTTCCTGTAGCCAAAAGGTTATCTTTAGAATCTGATAGACGGAAAACCCGGCTTCAAATCCTGGTCCCGCTCATCAAACTGCCTTTTAGAGCTTTTCATAGTTTTCTCTGAAACTTTCATGAATACGGTCTAGGATCACCTAAGAAAGACACCTCAAAGAAGGCATTCATCCCAGCGCAGACAATCGGCCTATATTCAAAACCACCAATCATATAAAACTTTCTTTGTTTAATGATGCAAATGGTCCCTTTCCTTTAAGACCAATGGAAAAATACCATTTATCTGCATTTAGAAAACTAATGTTTAGAAAGAGCTGTAAGATTCTATATTCATATTTTTTCCGAATCTGATTCGATTAAAAGCTAATAAAAGTTAATATTCTCAAGGGCCTTCGTGGCCTAGTGGTTATGCTTGCACTCCACTAATAATCTTTGTACGTAGGAGAATGGGTTCGAGTACACAGAGTGTCTTCCCAATTCTTCGATGTGAAATCCATTTTGCAATCCTATTCTGAGCTAGCTGCCCTTATCTCCCCAAAAGATGTCAGTGGATTTCCACTAAACATTACAGGTCTGATAAATGATATGTAAAAAGTACCAATAATTCATAATTTTTAATATGAATTTAGTAATGATTTAATAATTAAAAATATGCTTTTGGTTCGAAACAAGTATTAAAATATTATTTTTCTCTCTGTTCATTATTATGGTTAAAAGAGAAAAAAAGAAATCAAAGTGTTTTATAACCAGACTTGTCCAGACTCGACGTTGAACGGAAAAATAAAAATTTACGCAACGCTGAAAACGCAATAAAGGCAAACTGCGGTTTCGGTAGCATTAAGCCTACCATCATCAGTGCAGAATGACAATGGTGGATTAGTGCTCTTATTTATAGATAGGAGAGCAAATTTTTGAGTCAGAATAGCAGCTAATAGGAATTTACGAAACTGGAGGTGTTGGTCAATAGGAAATTAGAATATACATTGTAAAAGGAGGTGAAAGACAAGAATATGCCGATTTTATGCAATATTTCCAAAAATCAGAGAGAAGGAATATAGCAAAATTGCAATTAAAAATGCCATTAATTTTTTCAAACATTTTCAAAGTGTTTTATTTCGAAGATAGAAACTTTACCTCATAGAAGTAACATTAGGGTCATTCCATGTCAAACCAACCAGGAGTTTAAAAAAAAAAAAAAAAAAAAAAAAAATGAAACCCACCATTACAGATTTGGATTGAATTTGATAACCCATGAAAAATTTCATGCTTATTTTACTAATGTCAATTATTTTGAAATTGATCAAAGAGTTCTGAAGTTATGATCTTTGAAATATATGCCAAATGCGTCGACTTGCCACAATTTTAAATGTTGGGCATAAAGATATAAATGCCTACAATTCCTTTAATTTTTTATCACAGAAAAATCAAACTTTTTTTAGTTTATTTTTAACAAAAGTAAGAATTCATTTAGAAGATTTTTTTTGCTAAAAAAATACAAATGTTTTTCGCAATGACTATTTCTGTCATTTTTTTTTCTTATAAAAATTGAATGAATTTTACTGATAATTTCACGCATAGTCCCACCTTTGAGTTTCACCAAACTTACTATACAAACAACAGAAGGTATATTTTTATATCTTATAAAAAAACAAATGTTGGGCGGTTCACAAGAATTTTAGTTATATAAGAATCATTATTAACGTCTCAAATGTAATGCAGATTTTTTGAAAATTTAATTTATTTATCAAAAAATTTAAATTGTAATTTTATGTGAAATTCAAATTTGAAATCGTTAAAGAAAATCTAAAATAAGTTGAACATTTGTTCAATTTAATCAATTACTAGAAGAATATTCTAGGAAATGAACTCTCATTCCTTCAGAAGTATTTCCAGAACCCAGTAGTTCAGAGTTTATCTAGTCAGAACAAGTTTGCTTGCAAGATTTTTTTTTATTATTTATTTATTTTTTATTCAATCAAATTGGCTTACTTATTTGAGATAAAATGTGTTTTTCAATCATTCAGGGTAAATCTATTTTCGTGGTATTTTCTAATTATAAATATGTATTTTCTTGGATGTGTTTCTTTATTGATTTCAGCATTTTATTATGGAAAAGCAAATATTGTGTAGTATTGGCATAAATTTTCTTGATCCAAATATCAGTGAAATTATACTTCATTATATGTCTGAATTTTCTGCAGTAAATTAAGAACTTGTTAGGTTTGTGGTACCTACAAGCTGATGAAAAAAAAAATTCAATGCACAAGTAATACTTTCTTCACAAGAGCAAATTTAGCCTCTCTCCCTCCTCACCCCACCCCTCCACACACACGAAAAACCTTTTTTTTATTTGATTTGTATCTCAATCAGATTTTTAAAAATATATCATTTTGTTTGATAAGTTTAAGTCAAGCTAAACTTATAAAAGTAAATTGCATATTGATACCATTCCTGGCAAGAAGTTTTGTTCAATTGTGGAAAGAAAAAAGCAAAAGAATTGCCAGAAACTTATAAACACAATATTTCATCTGAATATGACGATTCTTCTGTAGAATATTTTTTATAAGGCATTGTACCATATGTAATTGAAAAATAAAAAATTAATCCTGAAAAATTTAATGAAAGTTTAACTTACTCCATTAGTTGTTGAACACAGAAAGGTATCTGCTGAAAAGCAAAAAGCTGAGGCAAATTAAAATTCTACAGCGAAAGAAATCTGCTTCAGGTTTGGATATAACAGAGAATAGAAATGATTTTTGAAATATTAAACCTATATGAACTATTGCCTTATTCAAGAAAATAAGTACTTTACTAGTAATCCATTCTTAGCCCTTGAAAAAAAAATGTTTTTTACTCTGCAGAAGGTTTTTACAATTATTCCGAATAACATTCGATCATCCAGGTACTAAAATTGATGAGGATTCAATTAATATGGTTGATTAATGAGATAGCGGAATACGGATGAATAATAGTGGAGAATTATATTGCGCAGTACAGATAAGCTACTTAAAATGTCTTTTAATCCAGTGGTCGCCAACTTTTCGATTTCACGGAAAACAAAACTCCAAGTTTAAAATCCCATGGACCACTAAATCCATAAATCCATACGACCACTGATATGATTGATTAAGAAATGTAAATATATTTCGAGAATAATGATCCGAGAACATTCATTTGATAAATATGAAAATAATAATAATAATAATAATAATATAAAAGAACAGATGCTTATTTTATTATAAGAAAAATTTAAATATACATATTTAATCATACTGCTTTCATATTATAAGAAATTCAAACGAAAGACTTTAAGTACAGATTTCTAAATTTATTTATGTAATTCTATTTTCTAAATCTAGTAATATGGTTATTGTTTTGAAGAATTAGAATAATAGTATGAATTTTTAGAATAGTTGTAGCTAAGTATCAAATGTAGATCAGAAATTCAAAGCGATTATTATGCCTGATACTTACAATTCAAATTTCTGTGATACGAACATAAAATAATATGCGGGGGTTCTGAAATCCTGCACTGTTAAACATGGTTTCTTAAAAATGAGCTAAATTGCCTCAAAATAGCTCCGAAACAATATATACTTAAATTTGAAAACGCATGTATTAATTTTTGAGTATATTGACATGCTCAAAAATGGAGTTGACCAATCAGAATCCCAATATCGTTTGACATGTCAATATACTCAAAAATTAGTACATGCGTTTTCAAATTTAAATATATATGGTTTCGGAGCTATTTTAGAGACAATTTAGCTCATTTTTAAGAAACCATTTTTAACAATGTAAAGTTAAAATAACATCAGAGTAATTTCTAATTAAATATTTTTAAAAATGTCCAGAATTTTCTGCGAAACATCAAATTTTTTTTACAGACCTATCGGTTGGGGACCAATGTTCTAATCAATAGTTTTTGTAGCTGAAATATATGTATGCACCTTTAACGTTACGGTTTACTGAATTTTCCTTTTCAATTTCACCATCTGTTGAGCTCCAATAAAGGTGAAATTTCCTAAACATGATTCTAAAGAATATCCACGTGGCATTTATTATCGCTTCCGGCGAGAGTCATAACAGGGTACGGCCCGTCTATTACTCTATTATCAAAGTAAGACAAAAAACAGAGTATGGGCAAGCAAGCACAAAATTCTCTATAATTAACTTGCTATAGTGCATGCAATACGGAAGGGAGGTTAAATTCCCAGACTCAGGAAGTTTTCAGGATAATTTGTCTCTTACGGAACTAATTGTCACTTGTGTCACGTGTTAAACCATACGTCAATTATTACTTACAAATTTTCAATAAACACCATAAAATGTAATAAACTCGCAAACTATTGTTGCGAGTTTATTGCATTTTATGGTGCTTATTCAAAGTTTGTAAGTAATAATTTTTACAACGCCACTTTTGTGGTGCTTTTTTATTAAACATACGTCAATTAATTGAGTTATATGAAATTTTCTGGACACAGTACTTGTAAGTTGTTTTAGTTAGCATAGCTTAAAATAGACATGAAATTAGTTGGTATTGTCATTTTGCTCGTGTTTCAGTTGCTTTTATTACGTAAATGTACTAATTGTTTTTTATGGACAATTCACTATTTCAAGAATATATATAATAAAATAGAATGGAATGTTCTGGAGAAATATTTTGGATACATATGCAAACAATTTGTATATACAAGCATGATTAATATGTTACATTTTTTACTTTAAAACAATTACATTATTATGACACCCAAAATACTCTCAATTTTTTGCAAAATAATACAATAAAATGCTAATCATGAAAATTATTTATGAAAAACTTTACATATTAGGACTTACAATTTACATTAATATAAAAGATTCATTACGGAAGTGTAAATGTGCAGTTTAATCCTCATTAATATTTTTAAATTTATGAAAAATCGAATTTTGCTTTTTTAATTCATTACAGAGGCCGTTATTTGCATTATATTAAAAAAAAAATAAAAAATAAATAAATAAAGGAAAGGTTTTTAGAAAGATGATATTGCATCTCGATTTGAGGGCACAGTTTCATAATGTATAGCGGATGCAGGATTTTCTTTTTTTTTTCGTTAAGATATATATATATTTGAGGTCTTTCGATTCTAAACTGAATTTTCAGAATTAAAATATTTACTGAGACTTTTAACGAAATTATTTTGCGTATGCTTTGCAACTGAAATGATAGTAAAATAAAGAAAACTGAATCAAGCATCATTCGCAAACATTCACTCATTTGTCAAATAAATAGTTATAGTATACAGTTGTCAGTTTTATAAAATTCAGTTAAATAAACTTATACACATATGATATTTCTCCATGCATAAATTTCCGCATTTAATTTTACAGAATCCAACCGGATATATTGAAATCTCTTTATACATTTTTTTTTTTTAAATATAAGTTATACCTATAACTCAAATATGCGTACAATGCACAATAAAAATCACAGTTATTTTAAAACTAATATATCTTACCTTATAAAAATAATACTAATCATCGATTTAACAATGATTACTGCACCTTTCTCTTCTTATCTGAAAATATCATTGTAAGGAATTGGTATTCATAATTATTCGACTTCTATTTCGAATGTAATAACTTCATATTTTACTCTGACGAATGAAGAATCTTTCATAGGAAACATCCACATGATTTTCCAAGAAAATAAATTAATTTTATCAAAAGGTTAATTTTAGAAAAAAGAAAAATAAATAAATAAATAAAATAATGTATTTTTTAAGTATACATCGAATGTATGTTTTAAGTATATGTATATTTCATTTTTCAAATCCATTAATTGTTTTAAAATGTTTTGGCAAAGTTAACATTATTATCGTATTTTTTATATTAATGAATGCCATCATCTATACAACAACAACAAAAAAAAAAACCCCTTAGATTTTGCCTTTAGATTTATGTTCAGTTTTTTGTATTTTATCCTAATAACAATAGTTTACTTAGTCAACAATAATTATTTAATTGATCTCGAAATTTAACAAATTTAAGGTAAAATTTTAAAGATTTTTTTTTTTAATTCACCGAAAATATTCTACTTCTGTTAATTACAGCATTCTATTGTATTTTTGTTGTGAAAGAAATATTTTTCTTAAAGATGGCGCCATAGGAATAAGTAATTATTCTTAAATAAGATTTACTTCATATTTAGTATTTATAATATGTCTACATTTCTTTTTTATCTTATTTATTAAGGAGCATTCCAATAATCCTACAAGAATAACAAAAACCACGAAATTTTGAATGACGTTAAGTAAATGTACTTAGATATGGATTAATCAGATTTTTATATTGGCGACATCAATAGTATCGTATTGTGCGACATCAATTGTATCTTATTGTATATAAAAATATTAAGCTTAAGTATTAAATTACGGATTTTCTAGAATTTTGATACATTGTATCAACTGATCATTAACGGCTTTTATTTTCAAAAATAGGAAATGTCGAATTATTTTTAAAAGATTGTATAAAAATTCATGGATAATAATGACTAATATTGATAATACAGAAGTTCATGGACACTATACGATATTTTCTCGTATCTATAAACTTCTAATAGCTAACTTTTCTCAGAAGATTTGCTGAACAAAAGAATACTTTCTTTATACAGATCTCCAGACAGTCAAATTTATTTTCAAAACCGTCTGTCTTTTGACTTTTTACTGGATTAAACAGCGAAGATTTAAGAAAACTATAAAAACTGCAGAGTCGTTGACACTTTTTGCGACAGATATAAAAAAGACAAAAGTAACTTCATTTCTAATAGTTTAGACGGTTGCGAAAAATATGCTTATACTTCTAACATTTGTTTGTAGGGTTTATTTTATGTTAACAAAAGGTATTCTGTTGTGCAGTGGTAGCTGTTTTAAGTAATTTGTTCATGTATAATTTCTTTTAAATATTAGCTATATATTGACTTTTCAATTAATTTAAACTTATCTAAATTATTTTAAGTATAATCTAACAAAAATAGAATAAAAGAAAATGAAAATTTAAATTTCACTGGATTGTTTTTAAATTTTTTTTAATTGTTATTTAAAGAAATGAGGCACTTTAATCGACGACTCGTATAGATACAGGACATTTACACAAACAACAAAATTGCCTTGGGTTTTAATAAACACATTTTTAATTATATATATATATATATATGTATCAAATAACTTATTTATATTTACTGCGCATTATTTGTCATTGCTAAATATTTTAAAAGCCCAAAAGTTCTTTTTTATTACATTCAAAGATATAAAACTTTTTATTCTATTCTCGCGGGTAAAAACAATACTTTTTTAATTTCAGATCTAAAAAACATATATTTAACTTCAGTATTAAGAATAAAATTTATTACAGAAAATAAGCTCATAAAACTATTAATCTTTCGAGGAGGTTACCTTATGTTTATAAATGTATATTTAATTATGTTTAATATTTATTTATTTATTTATTACTTTTTTTAAATTATCTATTTTTACACGTTTTAGGGCCCACGTGTCTGTTTGTGAAAATGTCTGTTTGTGAGCAGGAAGCTCAAACAGCTCGGTATTCTAATGCTATATTACATAGGAATGATGCTTTAAAATGTTTACTGAAATCGGACAAATGGCTCGTGTACAGGAACATCCAAGGGGATTTAAAAACATAACGTCTATGGGTGAAATTTTCGGTAGGTGAATTTTAACCCCTTTAGATTGCACTAAACTAAATGAAATGTGCATTTATATTTTAAAACCAAAAAAGGCTCTATAGTATTTCGTATAGGATTCGGCATGAAAATTATTAATCATTCATTTACAGGACCACACAAAAGAATTTGGATATATTTGGGTGACCCCTTAAAATTTCTGTAAGTGCTTTTCAAGTTGTGCTATATGTTTTTTATATTTATCTTGATAAATTTAATATATTTGTTTATATAATTTATAGGTAATGCGCATGGCAACCCAAAACAAAGCAAATACATTCCTCTCGATTGGATACAAATTGTGGAAGTGTATTACTAAATTTTACCATGTCCAGAAAAACTGCTTAGTAATGATAATTACTTTCTCATATTTATTGGTAGGATAAGTACTGTTTGAAGTCTGGTTTTTAACGCTGGTTTTTTACTATATTTACACGTTTTGAAATTCGTCGAATACGAAAATCAAGTTTTTATCGGCTAATGTGTGTACATATTTGTTATCAGCATAACTTGAAAAGAAATAATTTCTTCAATTTTGTATTTTGAAGATCAAATGAGAGTATCACATGCAATTTTTTACCAATATCGGTATGCTTGAATGAGTGGTGTATGTGAGAGTTGTCTAAATAATTTGGAACAAACTTTTCAAATTTAACAATTTTATGTTTTATGAATGTATGTATTATATATATAAACGGAAGATTGAGGGGTCTTTAGCCCACCCTCTTCTCCCACAGTGATATATGCCAAAGAAAACCGGTTCAAAAACTATTTTGAATTTTTGAAGAGCACACTTAGATAAAGTACATGTTATCATACACTTGCATCTAAGATTCACTTCTAGGTGTGGTTCGGAAACATGCTATCACGATTTTGAACATTTATGTAAATTTTTCAAATTAAATTTCTTTACTGAATAATTTTCCTGGCATGCCTCCGGGCATTCCTAGTTGTAAATACTAAACTGTTGCTAGTTGTCCACTATGTAGCTCTAGTGTGACGTTATACCCTCTTAAACTTTACTAAAAATTTGCAGAATAATGTACTTTTTTGTCTTTCACGATGTGTGGGTAACTATGGTCAGAGCCTTCATTTAACGGCTATTTGAAATAAAATTTATGACTACAAGATTATTAGGTGGTAACAATTAGGAAGAGTAATCATTAAGACAAAATTTTATAATTGTTTTGTGCAACATCGAATGGGTGTAAGTGATATTTAAAAAAGTAGAAATAGGAAAATAATTATAAAAAGTGAATATTCTTTATATATCTAAAAGATAATTTTTTTCTTCCTTTTATTTAAAAAAAAAAAAAAAAAAAAAAAACTTTAATATTTTCTCTCCCCTATTTAGTAAAGAGAAATTTTCGGGCAATGGGATATAAGAGGCTAATTCGGGAAAGTAAAAATCTATGTTTTATTTATTTAACAAAAAAGAATGAAAAAAAAGCAAATATTTTTCGTATCAATATACTAAAGAATACAAATATATGAATTATACACACATGTATTTACATTTAGTCATAAAATTTCTTCTAGTTTTAGTAGTACAATAATTTCACATTGTATTATTTATCGAGAAAAGATTCGAAAAATTCAGCTGCATAAACGAAATTAATACTATACCAGGTGTTATAAATTTTTGGGAAGACGGCAATATTTTTAATTATTGATATTATATTTATACTTCAAGCTACAAAAAGTTTTCTAATGATGTGCAGTCACTTTTTATTCCACATATTATATAAAAAACGTCTATTTAAAAAATATAACATTTTATGATTAGCTTGATAACAAATTTCTCTAATTTGTAAAATGAAGTACTATCATCAGAAAGTCATTTACAAGAAACTGCATATGGAATAAGCGTAATACTCACTGAGTTATTCAACTTTAAATTTTTCATCATTGATCACCAAAGACAAAGAGACTATCCATAAATTGAAAAATTATATAAATTAACAAGGGAGGTAAAATTTTCTAAACTTCCCATTGGACCAAAGTCAAACTTAACTTAAAGGATATGACAGAAAAAATAGAATGGGTATGAATTTTGCAGGTATCACGTGAAAATTTGTATCTGTTTTCTACCAAAACCAACAAAACGCCATCTGCATGCAAGGCTGTGAGGAGTTTTGCTAACGTTTTCTGGATTTCTGTTTGGTATATCTCGCACTCAGTCCCCGGTAATGATAGTGTAAACAAACTTCTACGTTTCAATGTTATTATTACATTTTAAGGAAAATAATCTGGTGTGGCACTCACATTACTTTCTCTTACTCTGAAATTTAATATTATAAATACAGATTAGAAATTAAGGGGTAAGATAACAAGTATTGCTATATAAACCTACGTCAAAAACAACTCAAATTAGGCTTCGGAACAGCTTTATTTGACAAAAAGTTTATGTGTGATTGTTCTGTCTTTAAAATGTACTTTATTTACCGTATGGGTGTAAGGAATTAATTTCAATTACTGAGCAGTTTTCCTGGTCATGGTAAAAAATTATAGTAAAGCATTTCCACTAATCACATTCAATTTTAAAAAAGTTGTCGCTTAGTTATCAGCAGTCCTGCATGTCTTCTAAAAATTATGTACACACCACTTGGTGCACATAATCCAATAATATAATCCTATATGAATAGTACACCGCACAACCTGAAATATGCTATCATCTTCAGTTATTGCCCTACTATATTCTAGTTCTTTTGTGTAGCCCTGTAAACAAACGGTGAATGATTTTCATACCATATTCTACATCAAACCTGTTTTTACGCATACAAAAAATATATATTCATTTCATTTGGTTTAGTGCAGCCTGTATATGTTAAACTCTAATGACCTGTAACTCCCTCAATAGACATAATGTATTTGAACTCTGTTGGGTGTCCCTGTACACGAACCATTCGTTTAATCGCAACGAAAAGTGCAGTGTAGCATCCTTATATGATACAGATCTATTATACCGAGTTTGAACTTACTGCTGTTATTTGTTCTTAAGATATGCTGAGAACAGACACACAGATCAACCACTAAAAATATGTTTTTCGTATTCAGGGGACCTTAACACGTGTAAGTATAACGAAAACTCACTTTCGAAAATATGACACAAAAACAATACTTCCTTTACCATATATATAGGTAAGGAAAAATACATATATACATGAAATAAATGAATATTTTAATAGGAAATGATTAATTAATTTAATTAAAAAAATATTGGGAAATGCTAAATAAATATATTCCATGAGTAATGACATTGTAAAAGAATATAAATATTCATTTATAAAGAAAAAAATGTGTTCTACAAGTCTACAATCAATTTTGACAAGATTACGCCTGGGAGCTTTGGGTTACTTCAAAGTTTAATGCCAGTATTTGTAGAAGTTAGCCTTCTGAAAAAACAATTTGAACCGTACAAAAAAAACATTGTTTAAATTTAAACAGAGTGATCATAAATTATAAATGGTGTAAACCGGTTTTTCTTAAAATTTGACTCTTAAACTTCATAACCTTCCACCTTGCATCTTGCCTTACATACCTTTTAAGCTAAGTTAAACACCTGTATTTTTGTTTTCTTCGTGTTTTAAGTCCTATAAAGTAACACTATCTCTTCCTATCTTCCACCTGAAAAGCTATTGATGCGACACTGAGCCTTTTCTCCCCACCCTCTTCCGCAACTTTTATTTGCTACTTCTGTTTTTCTTTACGGGTGAATTTTTATATAGGGTTAATGACTGTATAAAATCATTGACTTTACGTTTCTATTACTAATTAAACATTCGTAAGTTTAACGGGTCATAAGCAAATGAACACGCGAAGTCGTAGCTTTCCAACATATAAAAAGTTTAGTTTAGTTGTTTAAGTTTCATGAGAAGTGATAATACAATGTTTTTATAAATATTCGATTTAATAGTACGTAGATAAAATAATCATACACTCCTTTATCAGTTAAAAAAAAAAAAAGAAAAGAAAAGAAAAGAAAGAAATGGAAAATAGAAAATAGAAAATTTCGAATATTAAGGATAAGACTGATTTTTAGAAATCTACAATATCACATTATTACATTTAGATATATTAAAAATAGCATATTTCAGTATTTAAATTTAACTTCACCATTTTAGTACTTTAGATACTTTGTGTGTGTGTGTGTGTGTTTGTGTGTTAAAATTCTTAGAGGGTTTTCTTTTTAAAGTATATTTTCATGAACGATCTTTTGACTTTCAATTGAAACAAGTGGAATTTTAATAGAAATATAAAGAGTAAAAATTATATTTTATTAGATAGTTAGGGTAACTGTTCAGTAGTTGACATTATACGCATATTTTTTCTACATTTTTCGTATTCTTTACTTTAGAGGCTATAACTATAGCTAATAGTGGGCATTTGAAAACCAAAAGTCGACATTTTTCTGTTTCAGCAGTAAACAACTTTTATTTTTTTTCAAAAAAACTAAACAATTGAAAATATAAAATCAAGAAAAAGTATTCATAATGCATTAATCCATTACCCGCAACACCAGAAATAATCGCGTTTAACAGTTAACTAAAAGTGATATTTTCTATTAAGTATTGTTTTTAAGTAAGAAAAGGAGAGATGTTTATTTTATTACAAAAAAAAAAAAAAAAAAAAAAAAAAACATCTGAAAAATAGTTTTTAGTTTAAAAATGGATTTCAAACTTGAAACACTTTTCAGAAAAAAAAAAAAGAAAAAAAAAAAAAAAAAAAAAAATTGAAAATCTTCATATTTGAATGAGTTTACATAACTTTAAAAAAAATATTTTCGTAATAAAATTAATAAAATAATTACTTTTGTAGTCATCTGTAGTTTTTTCTGTTTTGTGTGCCCTCAAGGAAATTTCTGTAAACATTTATTTGTATTAATTCTATACTCTTATTCCACTGAAGTTGTACAAATATAACACTCTATTTTTAGTAGGATAAGAGTAATTTTCATAATTTTATTTTAAATTATTGTTACATATCATCAAAAGAATGAGCGTTACTGTTTGTATAAAAAAAAAAAAAAAAAAAAAATCATTATTTCTAGGTTAATGGGTTAAAATAAAGAAATATATATATTTCTGATATTTTTAGTTAATATATATATTATAGAAATATATATATTAACTGAAAAAAAATTACTTCTGAATTTTTTTTCGGTTTTAATAACACATTTTATTATTTGAAATGCGTTTAGTTTACAAATAGCATTTTAATTAATTTAATTTTAATTTAATTGTATTTCTTTCTCCCATTGTTTAATGGTGTTTTCCATTTCCTGCGGCTTATTTCTGTTGAGCTATCTACATGATAGACCAGAGATGTTTCTGCCTAAAGTTTGTCTGAGTGAGTAATGCTGACCGATTGTCGGCCTGGATAGCTCAATTGGTAGAGCCTTGACCTTGTAAGTCAAAGATCCGGGGTTCGACTCCCGGTCCAGGCATTATTTTCACTCAGTCGGAAAAATTAAATTTCAACAGATATGATTTTCTTCCACAGTTGATTGTGTGATTTTAATAAAAATTGTATTTTAATTACCCTTTGTGTGATAATATTATATATACCGGTATTGTTCAGTTACTCTAATTATATAACGAAGATTAGTTAGTGTTGCTTTCAAATTTTTGCTGGAATTTTGCGTGCCACACATTTCAAAAACTGCAAATCTCTTTTCAAAATTTTGGAATGAAATCTCTTATGAATGTATCGAGTTATTTCGATCTGATTTTGTGTGAATCGAATTTATTTTGCATTTCCCATTCCGCAGTTGGAGAAATATTATCTTATAGATAGATAGACTCTCTACAGATAGATAGATACATAGAGAAATCGATATATATTTCCACCATATTATTTCTTTAATTTTTTTAAATTATAACTCGATACGTGCCTAATACACTATGGAAAAGAAATTTTCTAACGCTTGTGCATGCGCAGTTGAACATTATTTAGTAAAGGCGCTCATATTTCATCATATTTTTATATTTTGAGTGTAGTATGTTGCTTTTGTTGTGTTTCAGTATTTCAAATTCATTTAAAAACGATATGTCATTGTTTTAAAAACCGAGCATGTTCTAAAGAAAATATCGTACGAAAAAATTTTCGCTTTCGTTAAATAAGCTTTTATATCTGCATAAATATAAGAGCTATTTATACAAATAAATATACGTAATTAAGCGAGACATCATAATCATATACCACAGCTACAACGCATTTAAAGAATTACTTTTTACAGGGTGATCCCAAACATTATATTTTTAACTTAAACTGGTCCGCATTTTGCTTGCGGAAATGTAAGGAAAAAAAAACACTAAATAATAGTAGATATAATATGTTTTTTAAACCTCTAAAGCCCCCCCCCCCCCCGAAAAAAAAAAAAAAACATCAACTAATTCTTTATGTATTTCACTAAACGTCTATATTCCAAGTTGACATATTATCATCGATGAACACTTCATCTAATTAAGACCTATTCCAAAAACTGAAATAAGTCTTCACTTACTCACGAGCTATCAATTAAGCCTGAGTAAAAATCTGGACTGCATTTTCTTCTATGCTCGTGATTTCTGATCATCTCATGACTATCTCTTAATGAGGAGAGTTCGCTGTTCTTCAAGGACTTGCGATAGAAATACGTATTGACTGTTCTACGCTTTTTATAAACATTAATTAACTTTTTATTATTTTATTATATCCAATTATATTTTTGAGTTTGTAATCTCCTTCACTTCTCTCTCTGAATCCACACTATAAGGATGCAGAACAAGATGCATCCCAAATTAAAAATAAATTCTAAGATTAAATTAATTCTCAAATTATTTCATTTCTAATACATAAGAAAATATTCGTTTAGCATTTAGGGTGGATCATTCAACCTCTTCTGGTATAACGCATTTTAGATAAATTGATCAACAGATCAGAAACCCCATGGATATTCGGATATTACTTTGTTGTGAGACAAGCGCTGAAACTGCTGCATAGAAGGTAAGTGAAGAATTTATCATTATTATTATAAGTCTTACCTTCTAACAAACGTAGTTTGAATTTATCTATTTAATTATCTCTACATGATTTAATTAATAGTAACTTATTCAAACGGTTTTTTTTATCATTGATTATGAGACTGACGAAAGTCTCTAACTAAAATAAAACGAATATCCATAGTTTTATATTGTAATAAACATATAGCCAAAATGGCATTAAAAGAAAATATAACAATCGATAAACTTGATGATTCTAATTATACTACTTGGTCATTTAAAGCTGAAATGCTTTTGACCAAAGAAGATTTATTTGATATCATCACTGAAGATCCACCAGCACAAGTTACTACTGACTGGTCGAAAAAGAATAATAAGGCAAAAGCCCTGATAAACTTATCAATAACTGATTCCCAAATTCCCCATATTAAAGATTTAACTAGTGCTAGAGAGATTTGGCAGAAATTAAAGAGTATTCACGAACGCCCAAATCTCTCAAACAAACTGTACTTATTAAAAAAATTGTACAGTTGCAAATTGTCCGAGGGGGAAAATGTGAACACTCACATCACTAAAATATTGGAACTCAAACAAAAACTTTCTGCAATCGGGGAAGTTATTGATGATGCTCACCTGTCCGCACTGCTTTTATGTTCTCTGCCTCCCTCTTATGATCCTTTAATTACTGCGTTAGAAGGCAGGGATGAACAAGACCTAAACGCGACTTATATTCAAAATAAAATTATTGATGAATATAATCGAAGATCCTGCAATAAAAAATCAAACTCCCATTCGGAAGATAATGCCACGGCGTACAGGGTTAACAAAAATAAATACAATTTCAAAAAACGCCCTAACAAATTTTGTACATATTGTAATTCAAAAAGTCACAATACCAGTGAATGTTGGTATCAAAAAAATAAAAAACCGAACAACGCGTCAGGAAATTATGATAAGGGTTTCAAAAATAGAAAATTTAATTCCTCATTATGTTTTGAGACCAAATCCCAACGTATAAAAGGGGAACACTCCACCAGAGAGTTAAATAATTCTGATGAAGAGGTCGGGGCAACTGTAAACAAAATAAAAAATTTAGCGTTCATTGCCAGTGACGAACACAAATCTAGTTGGATAGTCGACAGTGGCTGTTCAGCACATATCACGAATAATAAGAATCTATTTGAAAAAATTAAAGACACTGGTGTTTCAAACGTAGTTATCGCTAATGGAAATGTCTTAACCTCGCAAGGTTCGGGTGACATAATAATTCAAACTGAAACTGAAAACGGGGAAGTAAATGAAATAAAGTTATTAGATGTCCTCTTCGTACCAGATATTGAAACAAACTTACTCTCTGTTAGTAAAGCCACTAAAAGTGGTTGCACACTGATCTTCGAGAAAAATAAATGTCAGTTGCAAAAATATGGGAAAACTTTCCTTGAGGGGGAAATAAAAGGAAATCTTTATGAAGTAATACAACCGAAATATGATGCAAATGAACAAGTTAGATTAATATCTAATTGTAATAATAAGAAATGTATTACGTTATGGCACAAACGTCTAGGTCATAGAAATTTCGCAGATATTAAAGAAATCATAGATAAGCAACTAGCTTTAGGAATTGACATAAATTTTTGTAAACACGATAAAACGTGTGAAACGTGCATAAAAACTAAATTAACAGATATGCCATATCCTAAGCAATCTAAGTACCGTGCAAATAGGGTACTTGAACTAATTCATACTGATATCTGCGGACCGTTTCAGACACCCTCTATAGGGGGAAAAACCTATTTCCTTACCCTTATTGACGATTACAGTAGGTTTACAATTATTTACCTTTTAACACATAAAAGTGAAGTATTGCAAAAATTAAAAACTTACATAGCGTTAGTCAAGAATAAATTTGGCAGGCTACCTAAAAGAATTAGATCAGATAATGGTAGAGAATATGTAGGCAACGACATAGAGAATTTTCTTGAACAAAACGGAATCAGACATGAACTCACTGTTCCTTATTGTCCACCTCAAAACGGGGTTGCCGAAAGAAAGAATAGAACCCTTGTAGAAATGGCCAAAAGTATGCTATCGGAAGCGAAATTATCTCATAAATTTTGGGGGGAAGCAATCCATACCGCGAACTATTTACTAAATAGGCTCCCCACAAAATCTAATGACAAGACTCCCTATGAGCTTTGGAACAAATTTAAACCTAACCTCTCGCATTTGAGAGTATTCGGATCTAAAGCTTTCGCTTATATTGATAAACATAATAGAAAAAAACTTGATAACAAGGCTCAAGAGGGAATCTTTGTTGGCTATGATTACCGATCCAAAGGATATCGAATTTATACAGGGGGAAAAAATATCATTATCGCACGTACAGTAAAGTTTTTAGAAAATCAAAATTGCGAACATTCATCGCAAAAGGAACCGACTAATGATAGTAATCAAACGCAGACTGTAAATATTGAATTTAATGATAACTCTGAGCAAACACAGAACGATTCTGAGCAAACACATGATTCAGAAATTCAGCTCAGAAGATCATCGAGATCTAACCTAGATGTTCCTCCGGACCGTTTAATCTATTTAGCTAAACATGATTTAGTACATGAACCAAAAAGTTGGTCCGAGATACAAAATATGACACATCCTGTTGAAAAGAATAACTGGATTAAAGCCGCGGAAGATGAAATACGGGTCGTTAAACGAGCATAACACATGGACCTTAGTCGATCCTCCAGTAGGGAAAAAGGTTATCGGTTCTAAATGGACTTTCAAAACTAAATACGATGATACGGGTAAACTAAAAAAATACAAAGCACGTTTAGTCGCCCAAGGTTTTCTCCAAAAGTTTGGAGAAGATTACGATGCAACTTTCGCACCAGTAGTTTCGTACACAACAATCAGAGCTTTTCTAAATTCCGCAGCTCATCACAAACTGAATGTAAAACATATAGATATTAAGACCGCGTTCTTATATGGAAATTTAGATGAGGATATCTATATGCGACAACCTGAAGGGTTCATAGATAAGGGCAATGAAAACAAAGTATGTAAATTAAATAAGTCCATCTATGGATTGAAACAGGCCGCGAGAGCCTGGCACATGAGAATAGGAGATTTTCTAAAAACCTTAAATTATAAAGAAAGCTCAGCAGACTCGTGTTTATACATTCATAATGATCCAAACATAACTTCATTCATTATCGTGTATGTCGACGACATTTTAGTCGCCGGAGACGAAAACCAAATAAACAAAATCACAAAGGAATTGAACAAACAATTTGAAATAAAAGATTTAGGAGAAGTAAGCTTTTATCTAGGTATGCAAATAACTAGAAATAAAAAAGGTGATTTTGTAATAAACCAAAAATTAAAAATAGCAGAGTTAGTAAAAAAATTAAATCTTGAGTGCTCCAAACCTACAAACATTCAATGGAGCCTAATTATCTCAAATTTGATGATAACGATAATCTGCTAGAAAATAACATTAAATATCAACAAGTAATTGGAAGTTTATTATATTTGGGTACAGTTAGTCGGCCAGATATTTTGGCAGCTGTAAATATTTTAAGCAGGAGAAATTCGAATCCACGGAAAAAAGATTGGGAACCAGCTAAAAGGGTTGTGCGTTACCTAAACACCACAAAAGACTTAATTTTCATAATTAGCGCAAACCAAGACACCAAACTAACAGCTTTCGCTGATGCCGATTGGGCAGGCGATAAAACAAATAGGAAGTCAACTTCGGGAAATATTTTCATGCTAGGAAATAATCCCATTCTATGGACGACTAAAAAACAAACTTCCGTGGCATTGTCTTCTGCAGAAGCGGAGTTCATTTCTGCAACTAATGCTGCTAAGGAAATCACTTGGTTAATCAAATTATTATGTGATCTGCATTTACAGCAAGATACACCTATCACACTTTTCGAAGATAACATCAGCTGCATTAAGCTTCTTAATTGTGAATTTTCTGCCAAGCTTAAACACATCGACATCAAGTATAATTATTTAAAAGACTTGAAAGAGAAAGAAATACTTGATATGCAATATTGCCCAAGTGAAAAAATGATCGCCGACGTGCTAACCAAGCCTCTAGCAAGACCCATTTTTGAAATTCACCGAAGGAAATTGAACTTAACCACAGAGGTTTAAGAAGTGTATCCCGATGAAGGGGGAAATGACATATTATCATCGATGAACACTTCATCTAATTAAGACCTATTCCAAAAACTGAAATAAGTCTTCACTTACTCACGAGCTATCAATTAAGCCTGAGTAAAAATCTGGACTGCATTTTCTTCTATGCTCGTGATTTCTGATCATCTCATGACTATCTCTTAATGAGGAGAGTTCGCTGTTCTTCAAGGACTTGCGATAGAAATACGTATTGACTGTTCTACGCTTTTTATAAACATTAATTAACTTTTTATTATTTTATTATATCCAATTATATTTTTGAGTTTGTAATCTCCTTCACTTCTCTCTCTGAATCCACACTATAAGGATGCAGAACAAGATGCATCCCAAATTAAAAATAAATTCTAAGATTAAATTAATTCTCAAATTATTTCATTTCTAATACATAAGAAAATATTCGTTTAGCATTTAGGGTGGATCATTCAACCTCTTCTGGTATAACGCATTTTAGATAAATTGATCAACAGATCAGAAACCCCATGGATATTCGGATATTACTTTGTTGTGAGACAAGCGCTGAAACTGCTGCATAGAAGGTAAGTGAAGAATTTATCATTATTATTATAAGTCTTACCTTCTAACAAACGTAGTTTGAATTTATCTATTTAATTATCTCTACATGATTTAATTAATAGTAACTTATTCAAACGGTTTTTTTTATCACAAGTATCTAATGCGCTTTCAGATACACACATTGTACATATTCCACACAGTGTAACACTGTGTATATGATGAATATACACAACGAAAGAAGTTTTAGAACTTTATCCAGCAGCTTTTAATTTAGATATGACGAAAATTGCTAATGCATCAGTCGTTATTAAAAAAAAAAAAAAAAAAGAAAAACGTACGTTTTGTGCGTTAAGTTAAGATACGTAAGCGTGTTTAATAGTAAAAAACTAAAAATTTTAAAGTTTTTTTTTTTTTTTTTCTCACAATTTATATTTAGAACAACTTTAAACGATAATAAATTATTTTTCATTTTATTACAAGTTAAGTGGACTACGTATTCCATTACTGCCATTTGAATGTTATATTTGGGTCGTTCATTGTAAAAGTGAATTATCTCCTTGTAAATGGATTTTCAAATAACGAGCTTTATGCAAATTTATGTGAGTCAATATTCAGTAAGTGTTACCGATTTTTAGTGTTTAATAAAAATAAGAGTTATAAAAATTTATAAATTATAAGAAAAATAATTTGAAGTAACTTAAAAAATTCATTTTCATAATGAATATTTAGAAGTTAACTGGAAAAAAAAATGCTATTGTTGAGATTTTAATGCAAGTATGGGAGTTTCTTCTCTTTTATAATGAAAGATGTGACTACATGTGATACAATTGGGCAAAAATATACATATTTAAAAAATATGAAGTCACACAACTTTTACAATGATCCGTACATTTGTAGAAATATGTTTAAAATTATGTGGTTATTGTTTATCCTTAAATTATTTTAAATCTTTTTGAAAAAAGGATGTTATTTATGAAACAGAAAAACTCAGTTACTACTTGACATTCTACAGATTTTATCTAGGTTATAAAAAGAAATAACATAAAATGCAGTTGGTAATATTTAAAGTGCAGCCCTTAATCTCCTTTTAAAATGAAGTTATTAGTTCAAAGAATTTCTGAAAAGAAAGGGAAAAATTCCATTTCTAATGAAACGATACGAGTTTGACCTTTTTCTCTAATAAAAAATAGTTGGGCGAGTATACTTTGAGGAATTATCGGCACGAAGGAACATAAACAAGATAATGAGTAGGAAAATCCAAGAGTTTGTAAAGGATTGGTCCAATCGATTGTTTTATGATCTACCTGATGGATGAAGATATTTTGGCGCAGGTGGAGTAGCACAGCAGGGATAAGTCGGCACCCCTTAGCGTAGGCACAAAAAAGTAGGTTTCATAAAGATCTCCAAACCTCGCTTTGGATTGCACTGCGATAAACTTCCATTTATCTTCTCTCAGTCACATACCTATTGCAAAAAATATTGTGTCGTACATTTTAGAGTTCATTTAGTGCAATAACATGTTGTATGTAATTGTTCAAATAAATAAATAAATATAAAACAAATAAGCAACAAGGCGTTGTGCTGCTGCTGCTATTTCGTATAATTCCAAGTTTTGTTATGGTAAGAGTAAATCTTTGAAAGAGTTGTATGGTATTTTTTTCTGGAAATTTGTTCTTTTACATGTTGGATGTTACTAATCATGCATTTCGGTTCACATGTTTCATTTTTAAATACTTAATTATGTCTATCGAGAAAACTATATCACTAATATTCATTGCATTCAACGAATTAATTTTTGAGAGTTAAATGCAAGTGTTGTTCACTGTATGTCGTCTTCTGAGAGGGAAGCAAATTACTTCATTTGGAAAATTTCAAATGGGAATAGGTTATTTTAGTTATTTATTTAGCTACAAGAAACAAATATGAAAAAAAATGTAAAATCTTCTTAATTCTTTAAATTATAAATTTTTAATTACGTAATATCATGAAAATTTAGAAAAGTTTTACTTGAAAGTATAATTTCTGTATATTTAATTTCATTTATTACCTCCGAATTTTCGTTCAAAATTCTTTGACGTATAATTTTTATTTTTATATTTGTTTTAAGAATTAAAATTACCTAAGACGATACGAAAAGTTCAAGATATGATGCATGATATTTATTAGATGCGTAATCGTATGAAAAGCGATATATATATATATATATATATATATACATATATATACGTATGGGAAAATGGAAAAAAGATTTTGAAAATAATTATCAGAGAGATAAAAAAAAAAAAAAAAAAAAAAAAAGAATTAGAACTGTACTTTAAGTACAGTCGGTAACAAAAGTGTCCGAACACTAGCAAAAATTCCTATGCAAAAAAAGTACACTTCATACGGTTTTGTTAAATAAATCCTTATCGAATCATGTTCTTACACTGACTAAGAATAGGATTTGACAAGGATTTATTTAATAAAACCGTACGAAGTGTACTTTTTTACATAGGAATTTTTGCTAGTGTTCGGACACTTTTGTTACCGACTGTACATCAGTTATGTTCCCAAAGCTTTTTATCAATACTATATAAAAATATTTTTCAAAAGCAAATTTTAAAAGCAAAGGATTTTTTTTCTGACCAACTGTTTAGAAAATGTTATAACCGGCGATTGTTATGCAATTGAAATACATTTCAGATTTCATATGTAGAACTTAAAGAAAACATTAATAAAAAATAGATAAATAAAAACCATGAGTTAGTAGTGGCAAAGTTCATTAGACAATAAAAAATGCAAAGTTATAAATCGTTACCAAAATACGTATCGTTTAAATACGTATTTTTAACTAGTATAAAAATTAACTGTATGTATATCCTGGAAAGAAAAAGAGATAGAGAGAGTTTCTCGTCAGAAGCTTAATACACATGTATTCAAATGAAGATTTCTTTCTAATTCTTTCCGGTATATATATATATATGTGTGTGTGTGTGTGTGTGTGTGTGTGTGTGTGTGTGTGTGTGTGTGTGTGTGTGTGTGTGTGTGTGTGTGTGTGTGTGTATGTATATGAGTATATGATAAATAGTAATTTTCAAAAATCAGTTTTTAATTTGCATGAATTTAAACATTACAATTGGCCTGATAAACTTATTAAAAAAAAAAAAAAAAAAAACAGATACAATGTTTATCTTTTTTTTTTTTTTTTTTTTTTAACACAAAGAAGAAAAAATATATTATTTATTTAACAATGCCATAGATTTGCTGTACAAAAAGCTAACTGATGTGCTGTATTAAAGATAAAAACAGTATAAACTCTCAATATCGTAAATATACATAGGGAAAAAAAATTCTGGGTGTTTTCTTAAAAATTGTTTTCATTGCGCGTATCTAGGCGAGAATCATTTTTTCTTAGTGTGTGGTATAGTTTTCATATTTATGTGCTATTCCGAGATTCTGGGTATTCATTCGGAAACATGTGGGTGAAAAGGTGAAAAAAGATGAGTGCTTCATGTGTACGAGTTACGGACCTCCCCTGGTGATTGTCTGTTAAACGATTTCTGAAGAACATTTTGGAACATTATTTAGGATAACTTGACATTAATTTTAACATGAATTTGAAGCTGATGGAAAGATTATAAGATTACCATCGAATATTAAAAGCGTATGACTTTTAATTTAGTTGTTTACTTTTTCGTTTTTGCTTCGTATAATTTCTGAAGTTAATAAAAAAAAAATAAAAATAAAAAAAAGTAAAGTGTTCGTGAAATTCATCATTGCATTGATTGAAAAAAGAATAAGTGATTTATTTTATTAGTAAAATTTAAATAAAGAGCAAGTGTTACTAAAAATGTAAAAAAAAAAAAAAAAGAATATTTATTAACGTACAGTTATTATTATTCTATGGATCCCTTTTCCTTCTTGTGTTTTTCCTTTTGTACTTTTTACTTCCATCAAAATGCAAAAAAAAAAAAAAAAAAAAAAAAAAAAAAAAATTCGAACAGTGCTTATACTCTTTTATATAAATAAATTTTAAAATATATTTTATTAGTAAAAATCAAAACGCAATCTATCATGTGTCATAACAATTTCCATTACAAACACATTTAAATACTGCAGTTTTTATTGAAATACGTTATTGGCGAAATAGCAATATTTTCGTCAAATTCAATTTTTATTAGTCATAAATTATTAGTACTTTATTCTTCAAAATTATGACAAAATACTTTGATTTAAAATAATTAACACAGACTTCGACGATTGTTTCTCCTACTTAAATGTTATGAACTAAAATCAGTGCTTGATTAAAGTTTTATGGGTTTGTTGCTTTTGTAAATGTATTGTATCGAGACAACAATTTTATAACTTTCTAATTCTACACTGTTCAATTTGTAATTTGTGGGCGAAAATATACAAACGCAGCAGTACTTTTCAATGGTTATATATTTCTTTAAAAAGAAATAGAAGAGACTCTGAATTGCTAGTAATAAACACTAGCATATGCTGTGGCCATCGCAAAATTCTCTTCTATACCACTCTATATAACAGCGTAATTTACCGTTTACTATGAACAAAAATTTAATAAACTTAACTTTTCACAATTAACATTTTTTTTTTTTTAAATGCAGTTTCGTGCTTTTTTTTTTACCAATAGATGCTAAGATATAGCCTTCTGGAAAATTGCAGAAAACATAGCAGTACTACCTGTCGGCAGATATGCGCCCGAATTAAATCCACACACACACATATATGTATGTATATATATATATATATATATATATATATAAATAATAGATAACGTAATAAAATTTAAACTTAAAATTTAGCAATTAATAGAACTAAAACAATAACAGCACACTAAAATATAGAACTGAATTTAACATAGAGGAAAGAATGACACAAAAAGTTGCGAAATAGATAAGGAACCAATGAGTTACCATAGTAACTTAAAATACTTACGCCGACCTGAAGGATAATAAAAAAGGACCATTAAACTTGTGAAAGAGAAAAAAGATAATAAACCTCATAATCAATTGGATATAAATGCTTAAAATTAGAAGCATACTTTTCAAGGGGCGCAAACTTCATAAAGCAGAGAAAGCTGCAACGATTTCGTAAAACGATATTGCTAATCATAGCAATTTATATCATCTCACGCCCCGATCAATGCAGCAAAAAACCATAAAGAATGAGAAAAAAGTGAAAAATTAAATTAAAACAAAGAATAAATAAATATTAATTAAAATCTTAAAGGAAACCAAAGTGATAACATGAAATAATCAGAGTAACCACATGGAAAACAGTTAACACAAACTGGAAAAATGGTTGATGCCAAAACCTAAATTGAAGTTAAAATAAAAGCTCGACAGATATCGATTAATCGAAAGTACTTCAGAACAATTACATTAAAGATAAAATACACAGAGTAAATATTAAATGATAATGTTAAAATTAATACTAGTAGAGTTAAATTAAATCGTACCAAAAATATTAATAATTAAATCGTTTAAGATAAGGACTGAAGAATGAAGGTATAAGACAACTGAGTACAAGCGCCATCTTTCGGTTAGCTATAAAAGCATTAAGTCAGTTAAATAAGATGTATTGACTGAAAGATTAAGATAATTTAGAAGTATTAACAGCAAGATTAAGATAATTTTTAAGATTTTTATTTTGAAGTCAAATTATATATATATATATATATATATATATATCTATCACGCATATATCACGCAACGAGTTTGGTGCAATTATGAAACACAAAAGCTTAGATTTAGCCTTCCCTTAAATGGGAGAAATGCCAGCATAGTTGCGCTACGTATTGGGTGATATATACCAAAAGATAATCAACAGGAATTTAAGTCAAGTCCAACCTAATATTACCTTTGGTTAATTTACGTCTTTGGTTCATGAGATCTGCGTCCACAAAATTATGATAACACACAGAGAGACAACTTTTTTCAAAATCGATCGAATTTTAAAAATTCATCTCAAAACGAATGTTAAATTTCCATGAATCCAATACATTCTTTTATGTATGTAAAAGAGAGTAAAAATATTATTTTAATCAATTTATTATTATTATTGAAAATTAGTATCTTAGTATAGAATACACTGGTTCTCATAATTGTAAGGGCACCCATTTTTCTATATTAACTAAACACTGAACACTATTATTTAAACGAATATATTTTTTATTAATTTGAATTTCATTAATAGACTACATTTAAAAAGTTTTATCGTTTTTCTATCTTGAAAAACTTTAAATACGGTCAAAAAGATGATTTTTCAGGTGTTCACAACTATAAGGACAGCTCGAATCTTAGTAATTTTTTTTTTTTTTTTCAGTTATTCTTTAAATTAATATTTTATGGGGTCTCTTTTTAGGGTGAAACAGTCAGACATTCTCTCTAATATATATATATATATATATATATATATATATAAACATTTTTTTTTTAATTTATTATTATTCAGTTTCAATACCATTTCATATAGCATAGATGATATTCTGAATACATTTAAACTATTTAAAATTGCTTTCCACTTGCATGCACCTTTCTAATATGATAAGTTAAGGTTTTTTCAACTTTTGGGACACGGGAAAGGCAATAATACAGAAGTTTCTTTCTTCAAACTATTTCCCATTGCTCTAGAAGTAGAGCAAAAAATGTAAGTCTTGTTGAAAAAAATATTATTACCCCCCAAAATCTAACAAAAATCTGTGAATTCCACGTAAAAATTTGCGGGTATTTTCTTGATGTTCATAATAATAGAAAAAATTACTAAATTCATTCTGAATTCAGTAGAAACAGCTCCCCAGAGCACCATATATCCACCTTTAAAATGTCCGATTTATATCTGCCTTTAAAAAATCTGCTCTGTCTTTCGCTATCTTCAGATCGTGCCAGTAACTGTTAAAACCATTTGGTTAATCAAGAACAAAATGTTTTTCATCCGAAAATGCAACATTTTACCATTTCATATTGTCTTTATTCAACTTTAACACAGACGTTCTTTCCCCCATTAAATGCTTATTGATTATTACAGGTTCTTTATTCATTTTAATATATTATTAATTATTTTAAACATGCATAAATGTGGACCCCAACCTTTCGTTAAAAATTACGAGCAAATTCAGCAGCAGTTATTATGAGTAAAATAGTAAGAGGACTTATGAGTCTTCGGTCGCTGTAAAACAACTCTGATTTTCCATCAGATCTCTCTCTCTTATCGAACCAGCAGTTCAACGTTTGGTTACATTTCCTTCAGCGATTTTAGATCTTCGAATATCATTAGAAATTCGAAGAATTCGCACAACAGGAAAAATATTTATTATATGACTATGAAAAAAGAATTTAGTAAGCGATGATGTACTTTTTTTTTTTTTTTTTTTTTTTTTTACTTACGTAAATATAACAATAAATAAGAAAATCAATGTAATACACGCTCTTTAGTTCAAATTAGTTGAAGAAAAAATGCTTTCAATTGATTTTTTTTTTATATATAATTATAAATGGTTATTTTATTATAAGCGGATATCTCTAAATTAAGATCAAATCCACCCTTTAAAATATTCAATAAAAATCTCAATAAACCTATTCCGTATTTTAACTCAAAATGTATGCGTATATGTATATACATATCATGGAAATATCAAGTTGAATCAATTTTGAATGAATAGTGAGGTAATAGTGATAATAGTAATTGTCAGTTAAAAATTCTTAGAAAATGAGTTGAGTTGAGTTTACTATGTTTAACGTTACGCAGTGGGCAATTTGCGACGGTCTGGGACTCGCCTACAGGGTTGGTCTGGTGTTGGTATATGAAACAATTAAAATTTCGATTGCTTACACATAACTCAAAAAAAGAATCAGTATATGTTCTTTACATTTTATTTTACATCACATTTTTTATATAAACAAAAAGATAACGCGGCAAAATATTTTAGATTAAATTATTTTTGAAACATTAATAAATAATTGGGGGTTTATCTTTCCGACATTTTAATAGTAAGACGGGCACTCATTTAAAGAAAGTTTAGAGAAATAATAATCATCAGGAAACGATAAAATATTGATTGCTTCTTTAATATTTGGTAGTCTTTGCAAACTTTCCCAAAAATTCTTTGCTGTTTTTTGGAATACTATAAATATCTGGAAAGTGACTATGCGGTAAAGTATAGTAAAATATGTTCCATAATTATATAAGTTGTTTTATATATCTTATTATGCTTCAGAACATATAATTATTTTTAACTGTCTAAGCTTTTTTTTTTTTTTCTTAAATCATAAATGAAAAATGTAAGTATTTCACTAGTCAGTAGATAAAATATTGTGCAAAGTAGATAAAATATTGTGCACTTCATGCTGCAAACTACTGAGTATTTAATAATTGTATGTTTAATTATCTCTCTTGAGAAAAAAGGGAAATCAATTTCATGAATACTCCCTTTAAAACAGCTAGAGACATCAATTTGAATGTTGATCCACGCATATTTATGGAGTGTGGTAGGCTGCAAAAGTAAGTCAAGAAATATTTAAACTTATTCTTGCATTGACATCATTGTCACAATTCACTTTTACTTAATAAATGTTATTCAGATTATGGAAAAAACCAGTATCACCTGACAAGAAATCCTGCTGAATTACAGTTCTCTGTTTGGCGCCAACAGATCATGCACTTGCCACATCAGCAAGTAAAAGAACTCCTCCCAAACTTTAATGTCACGACCTGCGTATCATATTTCTCTCTGCGCTCTCTTCTATCCCTTCTCAATTCAAATAAAATCCGTTCGTAACCCAGAGTAAAACGGAAATCATTACGTTCGCTTAGTGAATTTATTTTACTTTTTTATAGAACATGTAGTAACGAAGAATATCTTTGCGTGATGCTAAACGAAATGACCGCCTCAACCTTATTAGTAAAAGAAACATTGATGTACAAGTAAGGATGAAACGCATTGAAATTGCACAGCGGGAAACCCAATCACATGTTATGTGCTATATTATCTTTTGAGAATTGGATTATTTTTAACAAGCCTTAAAAAATTGCACGTGAGCTATAAAGTGGTAAATTTTATGAAGCAGTATATTGGGTAGTTTTTTTTTAGAGAAATAGGAAAATTGAAACAAATTGTAATTATAAAGGTATGCAATCGTGTACGTTAAATTTCAAAAAATCTTGTCCGGGATTATATTTAATTTAAGTCTGGTTGGGTTTAACTTCGCACTAGTACTGCGCTATGGGTAATTGACGACAATCTGGGACGCACCCCTAAAGATGGTCCAGAGTCACGCCATCCCAATTTGATCCTCCGCGGAGGGGATTTTATTTAAAGAAAAATGTTCGGAAAAAATCAATAAATAAATAATAAGACTTGAAAAATCAGGAAGCAATAACATAATTCATTAAGTGCTTAACTTAACGGATATTAATTTTTTGCACATATTTTACAAACAGAACAAAGAATTTAAACAACGAAAAAGAAATGCGAAATAAAATTGAAACTTTCGAAATTGAAACTTATTAGAAACAATTTAAAATCTTTTACATTAAACAGCATGAGTAGTAGAATCAGGCTGACAGTTTCACTACTAAATTACTTTTATTATTATTATTATTATTATTATTATTATTATTATTATAAGACAATTCAAAATACGTTTTGAAACGGAATTTTAGATTCAGTTTTATGAAACTTTTCGAAAAGTTCTTCATATTACTATTGCTGTTATAATTTTGTATCTTATTTTTACTAATACCCATTTTGAAGTTTTTCTCGTTTGTTAGTGCAGCATGAATAAAAAAGTATATTTATGTTTATGTAGCTTTTACATAAGGACATGCAAAATTTGTGGAATAACATTTCTTACGATACATTGTACTCATTTATATAATATGAGACGATATTTTTCATTAAACATAAATTACGAACTTTCAGTATTATTTTTTTTTTATTACTCATCGAAATATCAAAATATAATTTATTTAGACAATGATTTATACTATGAAATATACGTAAAATATCATCAATGGTTTGATTTGTTTTTATTGTTCTATGGTTATTTTTCGCCCACTAAGGTTAATTAGACCGGCACCACCAGCTTAAAGTGGATTACGAACTTCAAAGGGTATCTATTCTCGAACTGAAATTCGAACACAGCACGTAGCTGTTAATTCTGGAGCGCTACCTAATTCAAATATCGACAAATTTTAAATGTATGTCGAATCATTATATATATAATAATATATATAGATATAAATAATGATTCGAAATACACTTAAAATTTGTCGACATTTGGATGAGTTTTAAACGTATTTTTTTACAAAGTAAACTAGATGGAGAGTAAGGAATTTTTATTATTTTTTCTATTTTCTATTTTTTATAATGTATATATATATATATATATATATATATATATATATAGGGGAACATATCCTGTTGTGGGCATTTTAGCTTATAACTTTTGATAGAATAGATATTATGGAAACATATGAATATGAACGGAAAGCTAGAAACATTAGCTAGCGTTTGATGAAGTAACAGTATTGATTACGTCAACCAGAAAAAAATTATTACCAATTTTGTGAAGTGATCATTTTTTGCCAAAGAAAATTTTGTACCCGGTTGTGGGTACACTTGAAAAATCCGCTAAAAATGGGTAAATAATAAGAAAAACCACCATAAATACAGAAAACAACAAAATTTATTCATTTTGTAAGGATTCAGTTGCCGAAATAATAACAGAAAATGGCATTTTTCCAATTTTATTCGACATCTTTTTCATCCTTCAAATCAGAAATGCAATGCTTGTAAATAAAATAATTTTCATGTATATTGGCACATTTCAAATGTACCAGACGATCATACTCGTTGCATTTGACTGAATTTGCTCTTGTTCGGCATGGTAGCAGGTGCTCCAAACAAATGATGCAGAAATCGACATCATCTCCTGACTGTGAATGTTTCTATTTTTAGAGCGCTTGGTCAGCAGTTTGACAGGTGACCCTTACTTTTTCTAGGTTTCTTCTGTATGGGCACAGAAGCTGCGATAGGAGGTCCATATTCTCGGTCAGTCGATTTTATGGATCTCGTATATACTAAGCAATCCTAAATGGTTTAAACCATCGTCTTAAAATGCATTTCTTTTGGATCGATTGACTTTTCCGGGGTTGATATGACTAAAAAAGCCTAAAAATGCATAAAACACTAATAAAATATGTTATGTTGTTTTAAACGACCATATTTTACAATTTGTAAGTCAAAAGCACGCTTTAAATGAAAGAAACATGGGTGCCCACAGCCGGTTACATGAAGGTGCCCACAACCAAAAATGACAGTCACTTTTATAATGACAGAAAAAACTATTTTCATTCGAAATTTAGGCCCAATTCGCTATTGCATTACAAAATATATTGAATATACTGCATTAATATATATTACACTCACATTTTTTAATTAATTTACTTCGATTTATTGCACATTGAAAAAATTCAGAAATTACTTTTGTGTTGCTTTTTGTTCAAAATTTTGTTTCGATGCTTGCACTTACTAAGCAAATGCGTCTATTCAATTCGGTGTTAGCGCAATAACTGCGTACTGTCACAATACATGTTTGACAGTACTCAAATCCACCATATTTACTTTTTTTTAAAAGGTATGGTGGGGTGCCCACAACCGGAGAATGCTCGTAACTGGAGATGTTCCCCTATATAATTATTATTACATAAATATATAAAAACTATAAATAATATAAAAATGAAAATTCCTCATTCTCCAGCTAACCATTGGAACTAAACCCTAGTTAGGCTTATATAGTTGAGTTTACTAATATTGTTTTGAATTTGGATTATTTTTACCAACTTTAAAAAATGTAAGAAAATGATATCTTAAAGAAAAAAAAAGCAATAAACATTATTTAGTATATTTAGCACATATTTTTAGAAATATTTGGATTTGAAAATTAAACTTACCTGGGAATGAATCTAACAGTCTAGTACAAATTCGGAAGAATCTTATAAATAGACGAAGTTTATTTTTACTTTCTTCTATAGAAGAAAATAATACGAATCTTTCACCTATAGAAGAAAATAATTACAAATTCAATACTTTCTTCAATAAAAGAAAAAAATTTCAACTTCCGGTTTTCGATGGAATTACACATTTTGAGATGTCCAGAATACGACTTAACTACTTTTAGAAAATGCCTGTCTGTCTGTGTGTGACGAAATTTTGTGGCGACTGTGTCTCAGGAACTACTGCAGAGAACTGCATATAAATTTATGCGTAGATGCACCTTGATTTAAGTTAGTGTCTGTCAAATTTTGGTGTCAACTGCTCAAAAGGTAGAGCTGCTATACAGTGATTTCTACAATTTAAAGGAAGGCTATATCTCATTAACTGCTGCACAGAATTATTTATAAATTTATATGTAGGTGCAACTTGACTTGAGTTAGTGCTTATCGACTTTTGGTGTCCATCGCTCAATAGGTGACGATGATATAAAGATATTTCTGCAAATTAATTGAATCTATATCCCAGGTTCTATTACGTATAAGTAAAAAAAAAAAAAAAAAAAAAAAAAAAACTTAATACGTATCAAACAGTCTGTATTTCAAGTTCTATTACTACAAACAAAAATACTCTAAACAAAAATTTGATATGGGAGAAGACCATTATACGACATTATGCTGATTCAGTTTGGATGCATATCTGCTAATAGGTGGCACTGCTATATAGCAATTTTCCCCGAGAACGGGAAGGCTATATCTCAACGTGTATAGCATATAACTGCACGAAACTTGATATGTAAGATAACTATTATGAAAATGCATTTTTTAAGAAGTTATTTATGGCGAATAAAACTGTCTTTCTTTGGATATTTAGTGTTAGTTTTCTCTCAGATGAAAATCGGCTGCATTCATCATAATAGATAATTTAAATAAATAATAATTTTAATAAATTATTTGCACTGAGTGAATTTGTATAGGCAAATATAGAAGAAAGTCTTGTGGTGGCCACAACATACTAATTTAAAAAGTATTCATTAACACATATTTTAAACAATTTTGTATAAACCATCAAAGTACTAATTTTCTCAGATTTATTTTCTATTGGAAAAATAAATTTCAAAAGATTGGAAAGGAGAGGGGAATCTAATTTTAGAGGAGAGAAAAAAAACTTAACGTCTTTAATCATATTAACAGTGTTTGAAAGAATTTGAAAATAACCTTTAATTAAACGTATCATTGTCATTAAAAATAAATCAACTTGATTTAATTTATTAGGAATTAAAATAAAAATAATTTTTACTGAGAATTCGGCACGTGCCATTAGCTTAAGGCGTCCATGTACTAGAAATAATATTGCACATCTGCTACATGTTAAAATAGATAATTTAAGCACGATTGTTGCTAACCGTTACTCATTATACCTTTCATTATATACTTAGAAGGCCAAACTGTGATATAAAGATAAATGATTAGCAGATGCTTTTCAGCAGAAAAAAAAAAATTAAAAAAATTTCACCTGCCATGTTCTACGTTTAATTCCGTATTCCAATTTGACAAAGAAAATCTTTTTCTATGTCCTGTTATTTCTTAAATAAATAAAAAAAAAAAAAAAAACGGGTTAATTAAGATTAGTATCTTTCAGCTTCACTGAAAACGATGTGATTTTTTTCCCCTGTAATGCTGGGACACAGATATCAAAGTTAAAACAAACAAACAAACAAATAAATAAATACTAAGATATTTTTATTTTTTATAAATCAGTAATCCTTGATTGTCATGGTAATAGTGAAAGACATTTGCTTTTTGCAATGATTTCTTCAATTAAAAAGCGTTTATTATTTATTTATTTATTTATTTATTTATTTTAAAATAATTTTTTCTAATATAAGAATCTGTTCCATTTATTTTGGAAAATAAAAAACTCTAGCATGTCATTTTCATCAAAACAACCGAAGGAAATTGCTTATGTTGTGCTTTTTACCCAGTCACAGAGAAGCCTGTCAATGAAAATTAACTTTCCTGCAGAAAATAACCTGTCAGATTACCTTCTTTGAACACAAAATTTGAAACCGTGAATTTTCATTGAAATAGTCAAAACACTTGTTATTTCTAAGTTTTCTGTCAACAAGGTTGGGTAATTAATGTAAAAATGAATCTTTCTGGAAATAAGAACTAGTCAGGTTTGTTTCTTTTTGCAGACGTTTAAAAAAATTTATTTTCATGGAAATGATCAAATACGTTTTCTTTTTGTAAAATTTTCCCCAAGAAAATAGTTACGACTGAAAATTAACTTTTCCAGATCTAACAACCTGTCAGGTTAATTTCTGATCTATCAAAACTCTCCATTGGTGTTTTTATCGAAATAGTTAAAGTCGCTTAATTTTTGTAATGTTTTCTATTCGGCAATAGATGGGTTTACAGAAAAAAAAAATTGTATTTTTTCGGAGTTGACAACCAGTCTCACTGACTTCTGTATCTCTTATGTCCTGAATACTTGCATTTTACAAAAATTGCAAAAAATCATGTTTAAGTGTTTTTTCGCAGAACTAAAAGTGTACTATGCTCACTAATTTCAAATCATGAAGAAATTAGTTTTGTAATCAAAAACTAATGTCTTCAGAGATGACAAGGTGTGAGATCGACTTTTTTTAAGTTCTATAAACCCATAATCTCTGTCTTTCAGCAAAAGCATTTTTTTTTTCTTTTCAGTGCATATGAAACAAGAATAAATTCTTTATTTTACCACATACATTTTTTTTTTTTTTTTGTTAGAGATATGCTGACAAATATATCAATAATTTTTTTTTTTTAATGTAATAATCAGTAAGATAATATATATACAGTGTGTTCCAAAAAGATTGAGATGTGAATTAATTCTTTCACAGGGGACCTATTAAATACAAGTGAGTTATGCAAAACTGCAAAAGTGTTCGTTCACACACACACACACACACACACACACACACACACACAAAAGTATGAAACATGGCCATGTTAATAAAAAACAATTTCCCATATTTTTCAAAAAGTTACATTTATTATATTTGATTTTTTAAATGAGACTTATAAAAAAATTTGGTGGATTAGAAAGTTTTTGTTTTTAATGCAGCCCTATCAAAATTGGACCATATTGGACTATATACCAAAATAAAAATATAAATTTGTAACACAGTATAATATAAAAAGATAAAATGTACCATGATATTTACATTAAAATGGTTTTTGCGTGTTTAAGGTAGATTCGTGAACCAGTTATGTATTTTATAGCTTTTTATTATTATTTTTTTTTTAAATATCAAGTTTGACCTTTTTTATTTTAAAAAATCAAGTTAAATATAGAGTGGCTATAATTAAACTTGTTCTATTCAGAGCACTTTGTAGTTGTAACTAAAATGCGGATTGTGTCGAAAATTCGTTTATAGACATTTCAAAGGATGCGCTGAAAGTTTCTGTAAAATATAAACAAACAAATAAATAAATAAATAAAATTTTAAAAATTTTCGCTCTGCGGGGACATGCATCAAAATACAAACAAGCTACAAATTTTTATACAACAACTTTATTTATTAAAGATTTAACTGTTATTTGTAGCAAGTTATAGATTGTTTATCAATGGAGATCAAATTGTTCAACGTGGGCCCCATCATTAAGTTGTAAAATCTGCAGCCGATGAACAGTGTGTTCAACAGCTGATCGCAGCTGGTACAGTGATCCTCTGCAAGAGCAAAGTTATACGGTCCTTCAAGTCCCTTATAAGGTCCTTCAATTTACAACATTTCTTTAAAAAACCAAACTCTTTAAATGGTCCCATAACAAAAACTCCCACAGATTAAAGATCGGAGGAACGGGCCGGCCAAGGAGTGGAAAATGAACGGGTAATCATTCTGTCATCTGTAAAATTTTGCAACAAAAACCTTTGAAAAATGTAGGAATAAAAGTTTTAAATGTCGTATGGTTTGAAAATGTTAAAATAGACCACAGCTATTTATTGCATAACTTTTCAAGCATTTTGACTGTAATGCTTATTTGTATTTTGATGTATGATTTTTTAACAACGCTTTAATAAATTACTCACAAACAATCCCTTTTCTTCAATTTATTTGTAATTTAGTCTTTTTTTCTTTTTAAATAGTTATGTTAAAATAACATTTGAAACTCCATAATGAAATGCAAAAAATTCTTTTTCAGTTTACTTATTTATTATCGGTATTATTACTTTTTACTTACAATTCAGCGAAACTTTTCTTGTATTTATCAAAATAAATATTAGAAAACATTCAGTGATTTTATGTTTAATTTTATACTCTCGAATTTAGAACATACCCTGTTTTGCATATGGTATTTTTAACAAATAAAGAGCTATTTGAATTAGCGATAATTTATTTTAAGTGCAATAAAAGTAAGGCAAAACTGCTCGGGAATTTGTAAGGCGACATCCGATTTCATCTAAAAATTTTCCGAGGTTGGTTTCTCATCCGTTGATGAAATGATTAAAAACTATTATAAATTAAACTATAACGCATATTCAATATTAAATACGTAATTATTAATTTTAAACAACGTTAATATTTCAGTATTGCAGGAATTTACTAATCATTTTTTTATTGTAATTTTAAATGCGTTTTTCAGCAATGAAATGTTTAATAAATGTAAATAGTAATACGAGAAAGCATAATTACAGAAAAATGAAACATACATAAGAATGTTAATTAGACTTAATGGTTTGGAAGATTTGGAGTCTTGTGAGATCTCTATTTAATTTTTATTACTATTTTAAAGATAAAATTCTTTATATAAAAGTTTTTTATTAAAAAGTTTCAAAAACATTTTTTCATAGTGTGCTTAATTCCAGATATATTAAATTAAAATATAATAGTCTGTATATATATTCGCTAGTCACTAAATTTTAAATTAATTCTGAAAATTACATATAACATATTAATATAAAAATCTCATTAAAAAAAAAAAAAAAAAAAAAAAAGATTAATTGAAATCATCAAAAGCCTGTCTTTTTGACCCCCCCCCCCCCGCTCAACCTGCCAAAGAGGGGGGATTCACAAAATTCTTTTATAGTGTGTGTTCGGTACACATAATCAACCCAATCATCAAAATTTTGCATTCCTGAGATATTTTACAGAAGAGTTATAGAAGGTATTTTAGAGAAGATTATAAATGGCGTTTGGTAATTCAAGTTAAATTTATATTGAAAATTTTGTTGATTTACTTTTGTCATAAATGTTTTTTGATAGATTTTATTAATACAGATAAGTAACAATTTATAAGTTATTGAAACCAATGCAAATGATTACAATGCTTTTTTTTTTTTTTTTTTTTTTTTTTTTTTGACAGAAAATTTCGCTTATATCATTCTTTCAGAAGTAACTTAAGAAATGCCAGTAATTTAACACGTTTTTACTCGTAAGTAAAAGAGTGTTATTTCCAAAGTGAATTATTTTTCCTAACTGATATTCGAGTCCGATAAATAACAAATTATGTCACAAAATGAGGTTTGACTTAAGAAATCTTTGTTAACACCCATTGTTTCATGTGTAAATTACATTTAAGGCTATTCCAACTATTTATAAATTGTGGTTTAAAATGTATTCTTTATTGCTTCTTTTGAAGGAATGTTTTTTGTACACTCGTCCTTGAAGAAGCAAAACATCTCCAAACTTGGTAAATGATGTACAGAATCAATTGCAAAACTATTTCTTAAAGTTATTAAAATAGCTTGTCTATAATGTAAGGCATTTTTTATCGGTAGGTTGGCCATAGCCTCCTCAACATTATTATTTAAGTCAGAATATGGAATAGTTCACATTTTGCCTATATATGCATGATAAATAAGTCGGAAGAATTTAGGAATTTATTTATATCATCGTCTTTTATTCGAATAATACTGTATTACATTGAAGAATAATCTAAAAATATCATTTGTACAGTCCAGCGGCACAAGTGATGAGCGATAAAAATATGTATGTCATTCTTTCATATATATGTTTTCATCTTTACAAGAGGGTATGGTAAAGTTTACATTTAAAAAGTAGTAAAAATAAAACCTTAATCTTTATTTGTTATCCTTAAGACCCCCCCCCTCCTTTTTTCCCCCCCTTACAACTTCTTTGTGTCTTAAAGCCAAATTCCATGTTATTCTATTCTTAAAAATATTGACAAAATTACTCATCGCCTAATGAATTTGGCTTAAATTGTGTTTTCATATTCAAAACATTCACAAACGTTAAATTAGTTCTTGTTTTCCAAAGTTGATTTTTTTCTAATTTTTCATATTTCATGTTCATTTTCTGGATTCGTTTTTTGCTTTAAAATGTATTATAAATACTTAAATAAAGGAGAGGGGGGGGGAATCAAGAGTATATTTGCTAGATTATATTTGAATTATATAGTTGGTGTATATTTGGATTATATTTGCTGTTAAGTGCAAAAAATGCATTTAGCTCTATTTTAAAAGTTAGTTTTAAAAATTAGTTGAAGTTAGTTTTTTTTAGCTTTAAAATGAAGCTATTAATAGCACTGCTCGGCATGAAAATTGCCTCTGACGTCATTTCAGCATATTCTTATGTAAAATGACCTCTTGAATCCGAATATGACTCCCATTCTGCCCTATCACCCACCGTTTTATCGGAATGGCCTTTATTTTTTATCATTTTCGGTGATTTTATGGCTGTAAATTTGATTTTTAGGAATGGGGAGGATTATTTTAACCGTTAAATATCTTTTGGGGGGCTACAGAGTTGGAAAATTTTAAAACAGGGATATTTGTGAAAAGGGAAAATTTTGGGGGGGATTTGCCACTGAAATTATGCATTACGTATCTTATACTTTTTTAATCTGTTATTAATATTATTTTTTAAACTTTGTATTTTTTGTTTTTAGGTGTTAAATTAATTGTTTTTCATTCTTCAAACCAAATTCATGGTCATAAAATTATCGAACACGGGAAGAAATTGAGGGAGGGAGTGGTGTAACTAGAAAATGGTGGGTGACTGGACAAAATGGGACTCATATTCGGATTCAGGAGGTCATTTTACTTTATAATCAGCGAGAATGGTACCAGATCTCTTTTTTTTTTTTTTTTTTTTTTTTTTTTTCAGAGCAGTGTAATTTAAAAAAAGAAAATAATAATAAGTTTTCGAAAACAAGAATAAATTTAACGATTGTGAATTTTCTAATGTAAAAAACGCTTAACGTTTTTGCCTAATGTAAGAAAAAATACATTATGAAATGAATAATTCTGTTACCAAATTTCCCCATATATTAACATCGGCTTTGATAAGTAAAGGGTCACCTTAAAACATCTCTACATAGTCAACACCTAGATTTATACATTTCTCTTAGCGTATCGTGACCTACTGATATCTGTCATAATAAAATTTACCAGATTGCAGATTACTTTAATCTACGGCTTTCTGAAACGAAACAAATCCACATTACAAACTATAATTTACAATATACTGTACAAAAGGGTAAATTAACATGCAGAATGCATATTATCCATCAAATAACTCAGTCATAACCAAACTTTACAATGCCTTCTCGTTTAATCTTTAATTTTTCAGTTATGTAAAATCCCTTACTGAACGAAAAGGTAAATTCTACTTTTTGGATAATTCGATTGCTACGATGATTTTTGTACGATGAGTACCGATTTATGGATGTCGTAAATCGGTATATTATCTTAATATCATAAGCAGAGAAAAGTCATATTCCGATAATTGATTTAAAACACTAACTTTGAAAGATTTTTTTTTTCTTTTTTTTTTAGATTTTTCTATATTTATATCTATCTTGGTATGTATTGTTTTGTATGTAGCTTCGCAAATTCCTCGCAAGATAACAAATTCAAAATTTAAGATTCCATTTTGTATTAATGTATTAAAGTTTAAAATTTATATGAAAGACTTTGATGAAATGCGTACAAAGTAATAAATTTTTTAATAGAGGTAATATTCTACATACATGTAAACAAAATAAATGTTTGTTCTTTCAATTTGTTTCTTTTAAATAATGCAATGTGTAATTCGATTATTTGTAAAAGATTAAAATTTAGATGTATACAATTAAAGTAATTTCAATTTTTAATTTTCATTTATTGATAACAAAGAAAACGGTTTTAACAAAACAGAGATACAAAGTGAAAATATTATGCAATACATTTACAACAACAAACAATTAATGTTCAACATCGCAACATTTATCATAAGAGCATCAATCGAAACATTAAGCCATAAGTAATTCAAAAAACGATTGGAAAAAGGTAAAAATGAAGACATTTTAACATAAACATGTAACATCGATTACTCAATTATAATATATTTATTCGTGCACTTTGCATGACGTGTGTTATGGTATAATGTAATGTACTTACATTAGTCTTACATATTTTCATTTATTATTTTTAGCTATTATAAAACTTAGCATAGCATGCACTTTTTTTATCCTTTAATTGATCTCCGTTAAAAAAATTTATATATTTTCATAGCAAAAAAAAAAAAAAAAAAAAAAAAAAAGTATTTCTATGATTAAATTAAAAATGTTTTATTCTTTCAAACCACAAATACCTTGACTTATAAGTAAATCACATAAATATAAGTTTTAAAGAAGAAATAAAATTTAATATAATGAAAGTAATATTAGTAATTTCTTAAGCTGAATAAAATATATAAATGATGTTATTTAAAAATCTTCATTTGTAAAACTGTTTTATTTATTTATTATTATTATTATTATTATCAGATTTTATTTTTTATAAAATCATGCAAAGTGCATTGGCACAATGAATTGCTATCAAGAATGTGTTTAGGACTAGATGAAAACTGCGTAAAAGTTCATGAATTTCATATATAATTTACGAAGAACTTTTATAAATAAAAGCGTAAAGCTATTTCTTACTATACACACAGAGCGTTCACATAAAGGTGCTCCATAAAATAACATAATAAATCTGTACAATAAAAAAGCTATAATAAACATATACATACTCTCACAATCATTTATGCAAAAATTTGAGAACAAATGTCAATGGTAAATTTAAGGATAATAGCTGCGTTTTTATGATAGAAACTAGTGTATATAATTCTTTTAACTACGAGATTAAACTTAACTACATTACAGTAACTAAAGCACTTTGATTTTGAAATATTTTTGGCAGCTATTTTTAATAAGTTCTAAAATTAAAATGATCATAAATAGAAAGGATATACAAATATATATATGTAAAATTTGGCACATACACAATTTGAAAGATAATGGTACAGTTCAGTATCGAAAGGAACTTTTTAACTTTACATTTTAACAATTTATTTGTATGACAAGAGTTGTTGTTTATATATAAAAAACTTCTTCATTGGTGGTAACAGCAAGTATTAAAACTGCATTATAAAAGTAATTTTAAACATTATTTAAAACTGATATAAAACTTTTAATTATGTTTATGCATATACATACTAATCCAATTATATATATATATATATATATATATATATATATATATAATTACAAAAAAGGAACCTGATAACGTACCAAAAGTTTTATATAAATTATGGTAGAAAAATTCTCCATCTGTGTAATAATTGATCAATATTTTTTAGACTAGACACTGTATCGGCTCATTCAAATTTGAAACATTAATATTAAGAATACCTTTATACTGATAAATTAATCACATTCATTGAAGACAAATTAGATATTTATATATATATATCTACTCTTGGTACACTGTACTTTAAAAAGTAATTAATTTTTCAATAAAGATATTAGACTTGATATATGAGTATTTCATAAATAATATCTTCAGTATATAAAATATTTTTGTATACTTATAGCTCTAATTTTGACTATAATTCTGTTTTTTTTTTTTTAATTGTATCAGAAAAAAAAAGGAAAAGAAAGAAAGAAATGTTTTGTTAAAACAACAAAATTTTGTTGAGGGTATATCAGCAAAATAAATTTAGCTGATTTAACAAAATTTTGTTGTTTCAACAAAACAGTTTGTTGAAAATTTTTGCTGTTTGAACAAAGCTTTTTTCCTGGTTTTTTTTTTTTTTTTTTTTTTTTTTTTTTGTATTATTATTTATTTAATGATTATTTTACCACATTTATTTAAAAAAATGCAGTGTGCATGGTATTGTATTTTTTAAATGTTTGAATATAAACGATAAAATTCATTCATATATTTTGTACATATACATAGTAATTGAGTATAAGAAGAAACATGAAAAATCAGTGCCCGGCAAGCATATTCCTAAGTGTATTTGTGCACTAGAATGTTAGTATAAGGATTTCAAATATGTATATGTATGTGTAATATTTTAAAATAAAAGAACAAAATGAAAGAAATTTTAAAAAATAACTTACATTTTACCTACACATTCATAATAATAATAACAAAGAAAGAAAGACAATTTGAATTGAAACTATTTTAACAGGGACATGCTTAGTGGACAGGTCTTAACAGTACTTCATAAAGGAAAACATGAAAGTACAACACCTTCATTTATCATTTCATTTTGCAGTCCAAGATGTGTTAACAACTAGTATTGTTTTTTTTTAAAAAAAAGGTAAAGTTTTTTTTTTCTTTTAAAGAATGAATTACTCTATATTCTTATTTACAAAAATCCTTCTTTTTTGCTTTTATTTTTAAGGAACATTATATCTGTGACTAAACACTCGAATATAGTACTTTAGGAAAAGAATGTCATAAGTTGAGTTTATCAATGAACATACACAGATAGCTACCCTCTCTAAGGGGAAATTACCCAAATGTATTCTAAACCAAATGATTTATATTATGTATATTATACATATATTGAATGGGTAAATATTCTTATAAAAAGAACAGAAAATTTGAAAAATTGCTCAGTTAAATTATATTCGAAATAACTTTTTTTTTTTTTTAAATCTAAAAACATAATTTTCCTCAATTTGTGCGATAATTCTGGATTTAACTTAAAAGAGGAAATTAAAAAGTTTTCTGCATACCTTTTATACGAAAGTAATCATCCATAAAATTCTATTTTTTCTTTTATGTAAATGAGTAAACTGTGACGGTGAATGTAATTAGGACATAGATATTCTGCTTATAGATGCTGACCCTTCGAGAAACTTTACATAATTAGTGCTAAAGTCCTATGTCGTAAGATGTCTTCTTGGCTACATGTCTCTTAAAGACGACAGAACAAAAGACTGAAATTTATATTTAAAAAAAAAAAAAAAAAAAAAAAGGTGGATGGATATAATTGCCAAATTTATTTCGATATATAGTTTTTTTTTTTTAATCTAGCTAAACCCTTATTCAATATATCTCTACTTGATAGATAGTGTGGTGAGTGAATCTTAAATTTCCCAATTTTCCTAATTTTCTGTTGTAAATATGGATGAGGACACAATAGTCAACATATATTTGTTAAAGTATTTAACACTGAATGTTATGCTTTGCAAAATACATACACTGGTGTAACGTATTTTAGAGATTATCTCATTTAGTTTTTAACCGACTTCAAAAAAAGAAGGAAGGTTCTCAATTCAAACCGTATGTTTTTTTTATGTTTGTTAGCTCATAACTTCTGAACGGATGCTTCGATTTTGATACTTTTTATTTTGTTGAAAAGGTCTTGGTCTGCAATAGGTCCCATTGTAATATCTTTACGATCTAAAGAAAATACAGGGTGCCCAAAAAAACCAGTCCCAACTCTTTTAACTGCTAAACGGCTGCAGGTCTAGTAATAAAAATGGTATGTAAGTGTAGTAAAGTGGCCCTGCAGTACAAGGTTAAACCGCTTGCTGCGCCACCTGGTGGAAAATAGTGGAGTTAGTGTTCCTATCTCGAAACGGTTCTAGAGAAAAAAAGTGAATTAGAAAGTTGAAGATTATCATCGATTTAGTACAAAAAGACAGTTTAGACATTCATGCTAGCGTTTCTATCTCGAAAACGGTTCAAGACAGGGGAAAAAAGTTAATTCTAAAATTGCAGAGCATCATCGATTTAGTACGAAAAGATAGTTTTGACATTAATGCTAAAAGTACAAGGGTAAAAACGTGCCTTTTTTGTTCGCAATTTCTTACACTATTCACACTTGAGCTACATTGCTCACGTTGTAGCGTAGCTGGTGAGACATACGCTATATAGTTCAAAATACGGTTACTTGATACTTTTTGCTTTGTTGTAGAGATCTTGGTCTGAAGTAGGTCCCATTATAACATCTTTACAAACTAAAGAAAATAAAGCGCCATCTGGTGAAAAACAGCAGCATTAGCGCTCCTATTTCAAAAACGGTTCAAGATGGGAGAAAAGTTAATTACGAAGTTGTAGAGTATCATCGAGTTACTACGAAAAGACAGTTTTTAGACATTATTGCTAAAAATAGAACGCTTAAAACGTGCAATTGTTTGTTCGCAATTTCCTACACTGTGCACACTTGAACTACGTTGCACGCTTTACAGCGTAGCGGATGACACGTATACTCTATGGTTCAAAGTACTGTTACTGTAAGCGGTCACATCGATTAGCGCGTTTTCAACCAACTTCAGAAAGGAGGGTGTTCTTAATTCTTGCTATGTGTTTTTGTTGGTGTTTGTAAGCTTATAACTTCGTAAGAAATGCTCTAATTAACCGACTTCAAAAAGGAGGAGGTTCTCAATTCAAAGCGTATGTTTTTTGTTTTTCTTTTTGTTTGTTAGCTCATAACTTCTGAACGGATGATCCAATTTTGATACTTTTTGTTTTATTGTAAAGGACTTGGTCTGAAATAGGTCCCATTGTAAGATCTTTACGATCAAAAGAAAATACAGGGGGCCCAAAAAAGTCAGTCCCGACTCTTTTAACTGCTGAACAGCTGCAGCTATAGTCATAAAAGTGGTATGTAGGTACAGTAAAGTGGACATGTGCTACGCGATTCAACCGCCTAAAGCGCCACCTGGTGGAAAAGAGTGGAGTTAGCGATCCTATCTCGGAAACGTTTCAAGACAGGGGAAAAAAGTGAATTATAAAATTGCAGAGCATCATCGATGTAGTACGAAAAGATAGTTTAGACATTAATGCTAAAAACAGAACGCTTAAAACATGCATTTGTTTGTTCACAATTTCCTATTTTGTGCACACTTGAAAAACATTGCATATGTTGTAGCGTAGAGGGCGACATTTTATGCTATGTAAAATTCAAAGTATGGTTATTGTAAGCGGTCACATCGATTAACGCATAGGCGTTTTAAGCCGACTTCATAAAGGAAGAGGTTCTCAATACAAACCATGTTTCTCGTTGTTGTTCTTGAAATTTGTTAGCTTATAACTTCGTAAGAGATGATTTAATTTAAATACTTTTTTTGTGTTCGTAATGATCTTGGCCTGAAATAAGTTTCATTAGGATTTCATTAAGATATAAACAAATTACAGGATACTCACAAAAGTCTGTTCTCACTCTAACTGCTGAACGCAAGCAGCTACAATGGTAAAAGCAGTGTGTAAGTATCGATGTTGAAACTTCTGTCCGTCAGCTGCAATGCATATTTTGCTCTTTGTTTGAACTTTACGCTGCGCAATTTCCAGCGTAGCGAGTGACACGTATTTGCTGCAAAGTTCAATATATATGCCTAACAGAATTTTCGGTTACGAATACAGCGTATCCTTTCTTTACACTTCTAAAGACTTTTTAATTTAACGTATGTTCGTTCAATAGATAGTTTTTTGGTCATATCCAATAAAGGCAAGAAAAGTGACACAATTTAAAAATGCAGCATTTGAGAAAAATAAACTTAAAAATAACTTGACTAGAATAAAACTGGGACAACTGTCTCTCTAGTGGATAACTTTCTAGATGGAGATGTAACATTTTTGTTCACATTGGGTGTATTTAATGTATTTTTCAGTGACATAAACCATTTTTTGAGTAATGTCACTTTTCTTGGAAGTTGTGATTTGTGAAACTTCCTTCGAACGTCTTCTGATGTTCTGCTATATGAATAAGTTTTCACTGAAAAGAGAAAAATAAAATCTTTTTGTAAAAAAAATAGAACCGACTCCAAAAAGCAACTACTATTCAAACAACTAAAAAAATAAAATAAAATAAAAAATAAATGGTATGAAATGAAACTGTAAATTGCGCCTAAAAGTATAAAATAATTTCCTTCGCCAAACAAACCTATAACACTACAATTAATCATAACTTTTGAAGTCGGCGCAAAATTAAATAAAAATTGATACCTTTATTCAATACAAAAATCAAATCCTATTCAAAATACACGTCTCACATTGTTACCTGCAAAACGCAGCCGAAAACTACTTTGATTCAAGAAAACAAATAAGATTTCGTAAGCAGCAAAAATTGGCGAAGATGCTGGTTTCTGACGTCCTTGGTGAACGAAAAATCGCAAAATTATCTGGCAAACATATTTAATTTCTTTGGGATATCATGATTATTTTAATAAGGTATATCAAGAGAGTAATCAAGAATATGAAGCAACACATCGTACAATATATATTATGAAAATATACATCTTGCGTGTATATTTTTGCCTTACGTTTTTATCGCCAAATTCAAAGGCCATCAAGGATGATCTAACTTCGTAGAAATATAAATACAGCATTGTGAAGATGTTCACTGTTCTATGTAGATGCTACTAATGGACCAATTGTATACAGTGATAAAATAATAAAGGAAACATGAAAATGGATCATTCGAGACAACAGCATTTGTTGCTACCAATCTAAAGACAAACCTTTAAAAACTAATCAAATTTTATTTAATTTTGCGCCGACTTCAAAAGTTATGATTAATTGTAGTGTTATAGGTTTGTTTGGCGAAGGAAATTATTTTATACTTTTAGGCGCAATTTACAGTTTCATTTCATACCATTTATTTTTTATTTTATTTTATTTTTTTAGTTGTTTGAATAGTAGTTGCTTTTTGGAGTCGGTTCTATTCTTTTTACAAAAAGATTTTATATTTAATAGTTTATTGTATTAAATAGACTTTCACATACCTCATAATTGAATTTCAAGTTCGAAAATTACAATAAACCATTCACTAAATTTATTGTGCATACCTGGAAATATACTGGTCCAGCGAGCTTTCGAAACCTGTAAGAAATAAACTAACTTGTCTTATTATTTTTTTATTGAGAATCCCTATGGCTCTTACTTACCAAAGAGAAAGTTATATGGCTTTTTTCTTTGCTTAAGAAATTGTTTACTAATTTTTAATATATATCTATATGTTCAGCTGTTCTGGTTATTTGTTATAATTTTGTATACTTATGAATACTTATGAACCTTACATATTTATTCATATACTCAATTAATATATATCTTTGTGCAAATGTACTGTGCTACTGCTGCATCTTGATTGTAAAAATTCAATTTTCTTTCAAAAACATTTTCATATCGTTATTATTGTTATTATTATGTATAACTTTGAATGTTTATTGTTATTTAGCACGATCCTCTGTAAGTATCCTGCAACCATTAGAACATACATAATTTTATACATTTATTAACATAAGAAAAGTTTTTTCTCGCAATAAGTTTTAACATGCAATACGATATATAAACATTAAAATTTTCTCTTTTTACAGGTAAATATAACAATAAACATTCTTTTATACAGACACACACACACACACATATATATAACTCTTATAATTACATAATTTATACATATATATATTTTTTTTCTTTAAGCACTTAATGTGAGCAAAATCAACAAATTATTTTCTTTCAGCACAATCACCGGATTTGATCCTACAATTTAGTTTTTCTTAATAAGGTAAATATTAGAAAATTTTTAACTGCAAAATTAAATTTATTTGCACTTTACAAAATAAGATAGACTACAAAATATTTGATTTTGAACTATCGAATATTATTCTAATCTTGTAAAAGCTTATGAAGTTTTACTTCAAGGGGAAAAAATTGTTTTAGCTCGTGAAATGGGATATATATATATATATGTATTACATGAAAGAATATTATTCACTATGAAGTATGCACAATTAAGAAAAGATAGACTTTTATCTTCAGCAGCGTCGAAAATACCTTAATTCATAAATGCATACTGAATATTTACTATACTGAATACACTTGCACTAAACTTTAGATTAAAAATTGAGCGATTTATCTTTATTGATAATAAAAACTCTGCCTGAATAGTCTCTTTGGTACAGATAACACGTTTAGGTGAAATATATCTACACACTACGAACTATTTGGTGTTTAATGCAGCATGGCAATTAAATTCCGAAACTATTTTATAGATAAAATTAAAAAATTCTTTTGAATACATTTTATTTTTCAAAACGCAACATTAGATAAAGCATTAAGAAAAACTTTAACGAATTATATTTTAAATACAGAATCATCATTGATGTAAAAAATTTAATTTCTTCTGTATTATTACAGAGGTTGAATGGTATCAAACTGCATTTTTAAGTTTCGGCAACATTCTTTGAGAAAAATTAATGCAAATCATAGAAAACTTCAAGAACTAAAAATTAATCTTTTACAATTAAGTTCCAGGTTACATATATATATAAAAAAAGAAAAATACTAAGTAGGTAGTGATTAGAAATTTTAATAAAATTGAAAAGATTTTAGCAATATATTTCAATCGTTTTAAAGATATTTTTACTATTACTTCTTTTAATATATATAGAAATAATTAGTAATTATATATTTAAAAAAAAAAAAAAAAGTAAAGTAAAAAGTAAAAAGTAAAAAATAGATTAAAAATGATAACCTAAATTTCGTTTTTTTTTTTTTTTTTTTTTTTAACTTGGGATTTGTCTTTAAGGGGAAAAAAAATCTGTTTTACAACAGAGAACTAAAGAATTTTGTAAAAATCCTAACATAAATTAATTGTCACACTTAGCATTTAAAAATTTTTAAGCATTATACACTTTACAACTGAACTTCTTTTTCATAAACCATTTAGAACATTAATAATAATTAATAAAAGGTTGATATTCGTCTATCCTTATTAATCATGACAGCACCGGAAAACAACAGCAATATATTGCGCTTGAGCTTATTGATTTCCCAACTCATGATACGGTAGTTTTATTTGAAATATTCAAGTCTGATAATTAATGAAATATACGCATTGTTGGACGAGAGTGAGCATTAACACATCCACCATCATTATGTTTCAAGAGAAGAGACATTCTTGAAAACGTTTTGCTGCATGCATTACAACTATACTTTTTTACATCAGAATGAGTTTGTAAATGAGCCCGAAGATTAGAGCGATCAGCAAAAGCCCTACTACAATGAGGACATGCAAAGGGTTTTTCGCCTGTGTGAGTTCTGATATGTCCCTGAAGCAACCATGGTCGTGAAAATGCCTTGCCGCATAAATTGCACTTGCAAGGCAAAGTATGCGTACGAATGTGCATTTTCAGAGCCCCCAAGGACACATACACCTTTTCGCAATACTTGCAGTTAAATGCTTTCTTTGCCTGCGTTATACAATGAAATTGCCGATGTCTTGATAAACCACTGTAAGTAGCGTAACTTTTATTACAGTCCATGCACTGATACCTAGGAGCTTGGGCTCCAACTGGATTTCCGGTTGAGCTACTGACTATAGCACTGAATTTTGTTCCGGCAGATTCTCTCCCTGAATCGCTACTGTCCGACCTAGATATAGGTGAAGTTGATCCTTCTTTGTGAATCCAAGGAGTTAGGAAAGTAGAGTGATCTTTTAATGGCAAATCTAATGAATTCAAGTGTGATGGAGTCTTTTCATAGAAATTTGGCTCAGATGGTACACATGGGGATAGTTGAATTCTTGGTGGAGATAGAGGAATCAAAGGAGGTGAAACCAGTGCTGTGCCACCTAAATAAGGACCTGGTGTAGGGCAATATTCAGGAGTTGGTCTTGGAAGTGGAAGAAAGGGGAAATTTAGAGGCATATAAGGAGGTGAAAATACTGGCCTCTGCCATGTAGGTCTTGAGCTAGGAGTGGTACTACAGTTCAAATTTTCTAATGGTGAAACAGGTTTCAATAAATGACTAGGTGAGGGCGTTATCCTATCAATCAAAGCAACACCTATAGGAGGTGTTGGAACTGTGGAAGGAGTCACAATTTTCGGTGAAAATTCTATGACAGAGGGTGGAGAAGGAATTTCGAATGATGGATTTTCTTTATTATCTGCCTCTGGCTTTCTTGGTTTCACGCTTAAGTCAAAAGGTCCCTTGATATCTAAAAAGAAAACAAGATAAGGGAAATTAGATTAGCATGTATCTTCAATAAAGTGATTTTTATGATATTACTTTAAAATGCTTATAAAAAGTATAATTGAGAAGGAATACTCAGTCGTATTCCATAAAGAAACATTATTTCGATTGCTAGGTCTCTTTTTTTTTTTTTTTTTTTTTTTTTTTGTTGCTTGCTCGTTTGTTTGTTTTTTTTTTTCCTTATTTTTTTCCTTATTTAATTTAAATAAGCACCAATATTGACAACAATTCCCTCTACCACTAAAAAAGAAAGATATTTTCATCTTTATTTATTTATACAAGCGCGCAAAAACAATTGTGAATACGGCAAGTGCTAAAAATATCAGATATAATAAAAATGTAAAAACGAAACAAAAACAAGAAAGAATATTCAAACACATTTCAAATTCTTCAAAGATGAAGAAATGCTCTTAAGTGTAATACATGGATTTAACATTTAAGCAATTTTATCTAGAAAATATGCAAAAGTTTAAATAAAACTTCAGGAAATTGTGTTTCATAAGTTCAAATACATTATTAGCATAACTCACGCTTTTAGAGTCAAACGCAATAATTATTTCAAATTCTTACTTTGAAAGGTCCCACCAATGCTTGAGAGGTTCTGCTCTCAGACCTAATAGACGGGAAGTTTTGGGTTCGATTCCAGGTCGCGCTCGTCGACCTAACCGGTAGTATTTTCTCCAAAACGTAAATATGGGCAATGACCCCTTAAAAAAACCTATGAAAGGCATTCCACCCAGGCCAAGGCATTCCATCCAGTAGTTAATTGTACTTCATAGATATACCACACCTGATTTTGAAACTGTCAAAACTTTAGTCGACACCCCCATTGTGTTAGCAACGATTTGAAAAGTAAGCATTGACTTCAAACGTATTCGAACTAGTTGATTTTAAGCGTATCGTATTTTGCGATCAATACTCTCATAAATGAGCTTTTTTACTATGCCTTTTTAACTGTAGATTCACCTAATCCAATGCATAAAAATAAGTAAGCATAAGAATTTGTACATAAATTTCAAGTAAAACTAGATTGATATTTGAAGCGCATACATATTAAATTATTTAAACTGTTCAATTATCAATGTTAAAGCGAAATTAATATTTCTCCCGTAATCAATTTCTTATTTTATTATAAATCATTAAGATAACAGTATTTTGTGCGAATTCTCTTTTCATATAATTCATTTATCTGTCAAAAAACCTGACACCTGATAAAATGTCTCACCTGCCGCACTAAGATAAAACAGCATCGTAAAAATCGGCACTCAAGGAAAACTCGTTTCGCGGTATTTACCCAAAGTGACATATGACGCTCAAGCTTGACAAGTTACACCGTCGCAACAGATGTCTGCAAATCGTGACCTCTCATGTTTTGTTAAAAATATATACTAATCTATTTAAAAAAATAATTTTTATTTTATATATTGCGATTCAACAACTTAGAATATTTTGCACATTAATTAACTAGTAATTCCAAGAAATTAAGCACAGCACTAGTTGCGACGTAAAATCGACCCAACCAAGAAACCATCTAAGCAAATAAACACCATGACTTTAAAAAAAGAAACAAAGAAAATAATCTGGTGTGTTACTCACACGACTATCTCTTAGCCTACATTTCAGTACTATTAAGATAGGTTGCAGATTAAGTTGTAAGACCAATAAGGTAAAATAATAAAGTTCAATCTACTTTAAAAATAATCTATGACATATAATTTTGTGCGAGCCCCTTAACCTCCTGCCCCCTTAACCCCCTGTTCAATTATAGTGCCTACATTTATTTTGAAAAATAAAAACAAGGTTGTTATTAATTAGCTTTCAAACTTGCCAATCTTGTTCAAATGTTTCAAGTGGCAACCTAATACGAACTTCAAAATACCAAATTTGAATTTCCTGCAGTTATTTGTTTTTAAGTTATGCTGATAACAGATCAACAGCTAAAATTTTGACTTGTAAGAAACCTCAAAACGTGATATTATACAAAAAACCAGAGTTAAAAATAGAAGTCAAAAATTTCTTTGTTTATAGTAGCGATATAAACAACTTATTTTCTTCCTCAGCTGTGTTCTTCGATATAGTAAAATGTAGCAAAGATCGTCCATTAATTACATTCAATAGAAAAGAACAGTCGGTAACAAAAGTGTCCGAACACTAGCAAAAATTCCTATGTAAAAATGTACACTTCATACGGTTTTGTTAAATAAATCCTTATCGAATCATGTTCTTACACTGACTAAGAACAGGATTCGACAAGGATTTATTTAACAAAACCGTATGAAGTGTACTTTTTTACATAGGAATTTTTGCTAGTGTTCGGACACTTTTGTTACCGACTGAACGTTTAGCTTAATTTTAGGTAACCCTGTATATTGTGTATAAGCTATATAAGCTATGCTTTTAAATTTAGTTTTTTATGAAAAATACCGAACATAAAATGAAATAAACTTCCAGCAATTTCCAAGTATAACACTAATACATTCAAATACTTTGGGTAACCCTGTAAACGAATGGTAAATGATTTCCATAACACAATCTACACAAAACAGATGATTTTATGCAAGATAGATGTTACTCTATACTTATCAGAAATTTCCCCAATAGACGTAATATATTTGAATTCTCTTGGATGTCCTTGTACACGAATTATTTACTTGAACTGAACGAAAAACTTTAGTGTACCATCACCGTATGATACAAATTTAGAATATCAAGTTTGGATTGCCTGATGTTGTTTGTTCGTGAGACAGGCTGATAACAAACACACACAGAGACCAACCGCTAAAAAAAAAAAAAAAAAAAAAAAAAAAAAAATCATGTTCGGGGGATCTCAATATGTGTAGATTTAACCTTTTATTGGGGTTTTCGATAGCCTGGTTGGTAGAGTGTCGAGCTCATAATCAGGTAATTGCGTGCTCGATACTCTAACACACCAAAGATCGTCGTATATATTACTGGTTCACGTAAAATCTGTCATGGATACCAAACCCTAAATATTCTGAAATGCTAATACTCATAAAAGTTACCGAAGCAAGAAAGCCATACTCTGAAGATAAAAAAATGTGATGGAATTTCTCTGGGTCTGGGCCACTCCTAGTGGTAAATCCCAGACCGTCCAGAATTGTCCATTGCGTAACTCTACTGTGATTTTAAACCTATTCAACACCAGTATTGCTTTTAATGTTAAATATTTTCGATCCAATAATCAAAATTTAGCTTGGAAATTAATATATTTACAGATCCTGTTATTCAGTAAGCGTTTACATGCTCTTAAAAAATATAGATATATAGCGTATTCCACGAGAGAGAGAGATAGAAAAAAAAAAAAAGCTTTTTAACGCGAAAACTATACATTGTAATTTAGGAAAAGTACGGATGTAGAAGACAAAAGCATGTGAAATGTATCATAAGGAATATTTCTTATCAAAGTAATATGAGTTATTTTTAATTATATCTGTATAAAATTCCGGAGTATTCGACTATATATTATAATGAAAATTCACACACAAATGTAAAATGAAAATATTTTCTACCGCTCTTTATTCAGTGAGTGTTCACATAGATGTTTATTGCTTTTGTATATCGAATAATAATAATAATAATAATAATAATAATAAAAAGCAAAAAAGGAACTGATATAATTTTTTTCGCAAGAATTTAAATAAAAAAAAACCAGTTTTGTTTGGTTAATTTTAATAAAAAAAAGTAATTAATTAATAAAAACATATATTTAAAAAAAAAAAAAAAAATTGTTTTTTAAAGGAAAAACTATGCTTAACATATATATGACAATATATATGACAATTCAGGAACAATTCAGTACTGGTTTTGAAGACAAGACATGGGAATATTATTATAGAAAAAATTATTTATTATGAGTTACTCTAAATTATATTTGTATTAATTTTTGGAGTATTCGTCCATTATTTGTAAAGAAAATATACTCAAAAAAAAAAAAAAAAAAAAAACTAAAATAAATGAATAAATAAAATAAAATAAATCATCGAATATTTTTTAAGGGAAAGTTCATTGCAAATTTACTTGTTTTTCAAATTATTTCATATGCACAATGTTTACTTCCGTTTATAAAGAAATGAAACCCTGGTATGTATTTTTTTAGCTTGTTATGAAAAAAAAAAAAAAAAAATGGACATGCTATAGTTTTCTTATATTGGATATTTTGTTTCCATGTTTCTCCGATTATTATTATTATTATTATAGATATTTTATATAGCACATATTATTATTACAGAGATTTTATGAGAAATTAAACTCTACAATGCTATTAAATTTGAAAATTTTAAATTTATTAAAAAGAAAAAAGTTCAAGAGCTGCAGTTGCTAGTACTAACTTTTTGTTTTCTTTTTTAAATATGTATATTAGATTTTTAAATTTAATATAATTGTTGTTATAATTGTTTGGAAAAAGAAAAGGAAAAAAAAGAAACCAACGACTAACTTTTACCAGTTGTTGAACAGTAACAATTTTCTACAACAATTTATCCATATCAATTAAAAGAAACACATTTTCCAAATATAACACTGTTTCTTTTATTTTCTATTTTTATATAACATAGAGAGAGACAGCATTCAGCTACTGTTTCAATTAGAAAAAATGAAGTCATTTATATAATACTATTTTTAATGAATTTGCCTGAAATTAACTGAATTTTAGGTTAAGAAAATTTAATTTTTTAATTAATTTATTTTGTTTTAATTCATTAACAAACGTCTATTAATCAAAGTTTCGTAAATTGCTTAATATGTAATTTTATTAAAAAGTTAGAACCAGTAATTGCAATAGTAGTTTTTTATTTTTAATACATTTCATTTTGATTAGTTTCATTGATATGAAGAACTAACGAATTTAATTTTTTAAAGGTTAATGGCGATACTTATTTTATTTTGTGCTAAATTACTATCAAAGTTAAAATTTTTGTTTTTAATATGAAGACCAAAGGAAATTACTGCCTATTACTGACATAAAGAGATAACGTGCAATAACACAATATATTTATGAAATTATTTTTAACTAAATTTACTGCATTATAAAAGAACGCATGAAACATTTGTTTTTCGAATTCAGTGTTATCCCAAATAAATATCTTTTAAGAAATCTCTCAAAAGATATGAACTAAAAAAGTATTCTCTAAACTTTTTCTCTATGTGTATAGTGTGTAGCATTGTAGATAGAGTTACACACACAGTTATGAGCTATAAGGAAAATGTTGTATCGCATTGGAAAATTTAGAGCATTGGTACATTACTATAGTAGTATTCAATAATTTTCAGCGTATTAATTAATTAATAACATGATATTTGCACTGATTTAAGTAAATAAACATATTATTTTCCACTACCTATATGCTAAAAAAATACCTACATATTATCTTGACATATCATATTTCGAAAACTAATCCTTCTTAACGTGTCATATACAGGCTACAACTCCACCTAAACTCCATTCCAGCACAATGTATCATTTTGCAGACAGTTGAGAATTATGGCGCAGAATAAAAATTTCGGGTTTGGTCGGCTTGGTATAGAAATGCTTTCTAGAGAATTTTAATGCAAATATAAGTATGCATATGTGAACTTACTAACTGTCATCTGATAAAAATTTTATAAAGGAATTTTGATGAAAATAGGGTAATATTATGCATGAATTTCTTCACCAGATAAGTTTTCTGAAATTTTCCAGGGTTCAGAGTTCATTTTTATGACATTTGACGTAAATAAAATTTAAATTCACTTGATTCTAAATTGCATGCTACAAACCACTTTTTAGTAGCATTTCAAACAAATAATGATGTTATAAACTAAAACTAATGATATTTACAACAATTCATATTACTTATAAATATAAATACAAGCATATTTACTTAAAACTTTGATAATTTATAGCTTACTATAAAGTAAAAATGCAATGCTAAAGAAATTATTAAAATAATGTATTGAATTAATAAATGTCATAACTGTATGTCCAGTCCATAATTGTTAAAAAAAGGTTTATAATTTTTTAAGCACAGTATTTAATTTTTATTTAATTTAATTTATTTATTTATTTTTATTTCATTTTTTTTACTAACAATTCATAAAGAGTGCGGTTCTTATTGCTAATTATGTAAGCCAATTTTTAATTTTTTATAGAATTGATTGCGTGTTTTATAAAAATTGCTTTGAGAAATTTCGTTGTGCTATTGAGAAAATTTAAGTACGTCTCTATTTAAGAGTCTATAAAAATAGCCGATTTTTACGCATATTCAAACGTAAAAAAATCTGGAGTGACTCCACTCGACTTTCCGAACATTGAGTAATTAACAGTTTTGTAGATAAAGTAAAGAAAGAGGAGTTGTCAAAAAACAAAAGAGATAAAACCATAATACAGTGTTTGAGTATTTTTCTCCATATATTACACGATGTTTTATTTAACGCTACTAAACTTTGAGCCCATAGATCATAATGATAAAGAATTTTCGGTGTGTCCCTGTAAAAAACCTATAAATGCTAGATTCACCAAAATGCTTATAGTTAGTGCAACAGTGAATTATAATATTCATATAAATTTTCATCTCAATCGAATAAGGCGTTTAGATGCTATCGCACTTTTAACTAGTATGTTGTGGCCACCACATGACTTTCTTCTATATTTTTCTATACAAATTCACTCAGTAAAAATAATTTATTAAAATTATTATTTAAAATTTATCTTCCATGATAATGCAGATGATTTCCATATTAGAGAAGTAGTATAATACTAAATATCCAAAAAAAAGTCAATTTTATTGTCAATATCACATTTAAAAAAAATCGATAACTTCATTTTAAATTATCGCAAATCTATGGTTCAACCATTCGTTTTAAAAGTACTGGCGAGCTCTTTTGAAAGATACCCATCATGAAAATTTACTCCCCTTGAGGGGGGAATTCTCCCCCCCCCCAGGGGGGTTGGCGAGGCTCCTACACATACAAAAAAATTTTCTCAGTTGACTATCTCTATTATAAATAATTCTTGTAAATTTCATAATGATTACTAAAAAATAATTCTCTTTATGCACATTTATACAAAATTTTGTACTATACACCATGTTAAAAATTTAGAAAAAGCGGGATGGCAACGCAACCTGTAAGACAATTTTTACCAAAAGTTGATAGGCACTAATTTATGTCAAGGTGCAACTACATACCAATTTGTATGAAATTCTGTGAAGTAGTTCCTGAGATACAGTTGCCACAAAAGTCTGTCACACCCACGCAGAGACTGACAGACAAACAGACAGACATTTTCTAAAAATGGTCAAATCGTGTTCTACAGCTCTCAAAACGTGTAAATCCATCAAAAACCCGAGGTCGAAAATTTTTACGAATCCAATACTTTCTTCTATTGAATATCGAAGAAAGTAAAAATTTGGTCTCACAGGCCATAATTATAAAGAATTTTTCTTTGTGTCCCTGTAAAAAAACTGTAAGTGCTAAATTCACCAAAATCTATACAGTTCGTGCAACTGTGACCTATAACATGTGTACAAATTGTTTGTTCAGATTAAATAAGCGTTTAGACGCTATCGCACTTTTAAAAATTTCGCCCCATAGGCCATAATGATAAAGAATATTTCTTTGTGTCCCTGTGAAAAAACTGTAAGTGCCAGATTCTCCAAACTCTATACAAATTGAGTAACTGTGACCTATAATATGTGTATAAATTTTTGCTCAATTGAAGAAGGCGTTTAGATGCTATCGCACTTTTCAGATTTTGGTGCCATAGACCATAATGATAAATAATTTTTCTTTGTGTCCCTGTAAAAAAACTATAAGTGCTAGATTCACCAAAATCTATAGGGTTCGTACTATGGTGACTTACAATATACACACCAACTTTCAGCTTATTCGAACAAAGCGTTTAGACGCTAGCGTGTTCACTCACAGACATACACACATACATACACACATACACACACACATACATACATCATCGTAAAAATAGTGAAAACGGACTCAGGGGACCTCGAAACGTATAGAAACATCAAAATCTCGAATTCGGATTTTTGACATGATTACAATACTTTCCTCACTATAGTGTTCGGAAAGTAAAAATTAGAGTAGTAATTGAAGTCCCTTTTAAGGTAATTAATTCTTTATGATTAATTTCATATCTCTTTTTTACCTTTATGACTAATGTATTATAAAATTTTCAGAAATGAAAGCCTGATCTCATCTAAATATGTTTTTACATAACAATTTTCCATTACAAACTTTTGTTTTTTTTTAATGGTTACCACATATTCCCATAATTTGATTTAAAAGAAACATTTAGGTCTTTAAAACTTATCATTTATTTCATCAATTCTTAAATACAAGCGGAAAGCATATTTCGCAAACTGACAATTTTTTTTTCTTTTGCCACTTTTAAGTATGAGAATCAAATATTTTTTTGTCTTTTTAATAAAACATAAAAAATTGAAATACACTTGATAATTAATTTTCTGCGTTTTAATTTAAATAACTTTTACTATCATTTTCAATATATATATATATATATATATATATATATATATATATTCAGAATACATAAACATTTAAAAATGATAAGTAAAGTAAGACAACATCATGGAGAAAAGAAAATAAAAATAGAAAAGAAAGAAAGGATAACTTGTAAAAAATAATAATAATAATAATAATAAAAAGAAAAAAAAGAAAAAGAAAAAAAAGAAAAGAAAAGAAATAATAAATTTAAACAAAAAATAAAAAAAAAAAAAAAAAAAAAAAAAAAAAAGAGAGAGAGAGAAGAAGAAGTACAAAAATTTATTAAAACTTGATAAATTATTATTGGTTTTTATCCAGATACTGGTGATGAAAGGTAATTGAATTGCTTATCGAAAAAATCACTGAATTTGTTTTCCTTCCGGTAGTGAATTTACCAGCTTCCGCTGAAGCCTCTCTAACTGAAGGCAGGCTGCTACTTCGAGGATCAAGTATTTTTGTCTTCCGGATTATAATCGCTTTGGACTCGGTGTTGCGCCATTGATAACAAGCGGTCAAGATATCGATATTACTCATAGTTTTTGTCGTTTTCTGATGCGATTAAATACAATTTAATTTTATAGATCTCACATGCGATTACGATACGTCGAGTTGTTTACGATTATTTTGCAATAAGTGTGACCGAAAAGCCAATAGAGATATTTTTCTCAGTAAAATATATAAATAGAATAAAGAAGCATTTTATTTCTGTTTTTGTCTTAAATGAAATTTTTGATAAAAAAAAAAAAACATGTTGTAAACATGAATTGTCTTTCTTTTATTACTAGGCAACTGTCTATGATATTTTGTCCAGTTAGTATCTACATGTATTTTTTTTTCCCCCATTAACGTTTTTGAGTTAAAAGGTATACTTATATTAGAGATACTGCATGAATAAATCAAGATAAATGGAAGAAATTAGGTATTTTGAAAATGGTTTAAAATAATCCATTTGTTTGTTAGTTTGTCTTTTCTCATAAAATGCATTTAAAATTTTTGAATAAACTAAAGAGAATAAAATCGTATGTTTTTTTTTTTTTTCCCAACTGTTGTTGCGTTTTGCTCGAAAACATTCAAAATGCATTTAAAGAGAGCAAGTTTTTGTTTTCTATATAAAATGTCTTAGCATGATTCAGTAAGAAACAAAACGTTTCAAAAACATACTTATTGTTTGATTTTTCATATGAAACTAGGTAATAAATAGTGCTTTAGCATTTATGGAACTGTTTCACCATACTGAGGAAGATAAGTGTTAATTCTGACACTGACTACTGATTTATCCATCAATTAGAAAAATGTATTATTGACAAAATCGAAGTAGTAATTTATTCTTGGTATAAAATAATGCAAAATAATAATAATAATAGTAAATAAAAATAATAGTAATAAAAAAAAAAACTGTTGTGTGACAATTTCCTGATATATTTTTGCGCTAAATGATATTTACCTTTAAAACCAATCTATTTAACTCTTTATTGTCAAAATATGGTACCGCACTTCGAACAGACTAGAAAACTACCTAAAATATATTTCATCTAAAATCGTATACTTATATTACGAGTATAAATTCTATATAATGTACAAAAACAGTTTTTCAAATATATATATATAATATAAATATTAAAGTTAGTTGAATTTTATAGAAATACACACTTAAAAAAGGTCGGTATCCTAATTTGAATTTTATGAGCATATTAAAATTCTTCATAAAAGAATTTTTATATAAAGGGTACCTTGCATGACAATGAACTAGGCTTATTGCTACGGAAGTTTTTTTTTTTTTTTTTTTTACAGAGAATAACAACAGATGTTCTAGCTAGAAATTCACCTTTTTTTATATGCATTCACATATCGGAGTCCTTTGACTTACTTCCCCACTCTTGCAATTTTTACTAATACTTTTTATTAACTTTTTCTTGCTTTTCCCGAAAACCCATTTTTGATGCCTCAAATATCTCTGCAGGTGCTATTTAAAGGAGGGTTAACAAAAAGTTATCAATGGAAGAGAAAATATTTCAAAGGAACATAAAAATAGTGTGTACTATACTTATAACAAAAGTAAGTAAATATAATATGAGTCTCTCAAAGTACCAGAACTAAAGTATTAAACAAGAATTAATTGCCATTATTAAAAATTTATAGTTTTTTCTTTCTTTTTTTTCTTTACTTTTCTTTTCTTTCTTTCTTTCTTTTTTTTTTTTTTTAAACATTTTATTAGAAAGATTAAAGATAATACGTTATGCGCTTTTTAAAATGCAGCTATCTCTTACTGTTAAAAAACAGGACTTAAAAATATAAAATGATGCATCACTTTTGTTTAATATTTCTTAACTACCCGCATTACTTTAAAATAAATATTATTTTGTAATTTCAATTCTAAATATAAAATAAAAAATTGTTTGAAATATAATTTTTTATTTAGAAGCCCAAAATAAACGCCCAATTATTATAAAATAATTTGGAATTAAATTTAAAAAGAAAAGTCTAAAAACTTTTCAAGGAATTCTAATATTCATTTTTGCAAATTGATTTAACTACAAATATTTCATTATTTCTTTAAAGCAATGAAGATTCAGTGAATCTTTCATCAATATTTAAAAAGTAATAACTTCATTAATTTCATAAACTAAAATGAACCTAATGCAATTTAAAGTACTGATTTAAATAATAATAATAATTACAAGATAAAAATAACTTTTTATATACCACGTTTTTTAATTTTCTTTTGAATCATATAAACTTGACAGTTCTATATATTAATAAATATATGTATATATATATTTAATTTTTTGATGAATTATCCCACCAACTTCAAAGAAAATTATCAAATGCGAAATACAGTAATTATAAGAAATTTTCCAAACATTTATTAATTGAATAAAAGTATTAAAAGCATTTTCATCGTGTTCTGAGCTATTCTAAAATTTTCAAATGTCTAGTCGGGAAGTAAGTTAAAAATCGATTGGTCGATCACTGGACAAACAAACAAGAAAGCGAGTTAAAAAAAAAATGGTAAAAATTAGAAAGCATTTTAAAGTAGCCACTGCTTCGCAAAGGATAACTCGAAAAGTTTCGAAATATTTCTGGATTATTTTACCGATGTATACAACAGTTCAAATAAATGAAAGTATTTTAATAATATATAAAACTAAAATTAAATATTCATAAAGTTACAGTACCAAATACATTAAATAAGAGTATTGAATTTTTTTATGTAGTGCAATCTAAATTATTCACACAGGGGAAGTCCGTATAAATCTGAACAATTTTGTTTTTTTTACAATTCTCTTGAACAATACGATTAGATTTATTCTTTTTCACAAAGTACTATTAATTAATCATGCGTTTGATATATAAATTAACACAATATTTTTAAAAATTATCTTTTTTATGTAACAATTTCAATAGATAGATTTTACTTTTAATAACGTATTTCCATGGACCATAGGAATCGAAATAATTATTTTATTTATACTAATACAATCGAAATTAGCAAAAGCAAGCCACAAAATAAAATGTATTTCACATCTTATAGATAAAATTTCAACAATATAAATAAGATATTAAGAAAAAAAGTTTATACTGTTATTATTGTTGTTTAATCACATTTATTATAAATGCAAAGAATTTTGTAAACCTATCTTCTATAATAAATTCACTCAAATAACATAGGTATCAGAAAACTTCAAAAACTGAGATTAAATGATATGATGATATCGGACTTTTAAATAAAGGAAAAAATATATATGTATGTTTTTATAAATTTAAATATAATTTTTGAAAATTTCAAAAGAATAATGGATTGCTTGCGAAACGTTTTAAATAAAAATAAGAAACTGGAGAAAAATTCAATTAATGAATAACAGCTTAAGAATAATTTTGTTACAGATAAATGAATTATATATATATATATATATATATATATAAAACATATTTAAACAGAACTGCAAAATGACATATTTTAGGACATATTCAAATTATTTTTTGATTTTTTATCTCGTGCACAAAAATGTTCCGTGAAACAAACATTTTAGAAACTATATGTTCCAATTTCATAACTATCATTTTAAATTTTATGTACTAAATAAACATTTGTTTATTTGTCTAAAATATAATATCTAAATTAAAACTTTTCACAGATTAGCAATATAGGGGAAAAAAGGCCTGATGTTGACAAAATAAAATACATTATTCACAAAAATATCATCAAATTATGAAGTAATTGCGTATTAATAAAACTATTCAACAAAAATAAAACTTTTCTGATAATTTATCGATTTTGATTTAAAAGTATTTTAGTATTTCTCTGAAATAGAAAAACAATTTTGCATACTCTAATAACAATATTTTCTTTAACGTACCTAACAGAAGATTCAAAGATTAATTTCAATTTTCGATTTCAATCTGAGTGAAACTTCAGAGATTAACGTATCTAGCAGAAGACAGAATTAGCTTTTAATTTTTCTCCCCAAAAAGAATCTTAATATCTATAAATGTGGTTCGACAAGTTTTAGAGTTTCTCTCATCTTGATCTCGCATTTTCTCTGTTTCTTACTTTTTAAAGAACTTTTCTTTTCGTTGCTCTCGTTATTTATTCTGTTCTTGCCTTTCGGGAAGTTGCTTCACGCACATAATCATTCAATATATATATTTATTTATAATTGACAAGAATTACTTGAATTAACTTTTAAACTACAAAATTTGTATATATGTGTGTGTGTATATATATACACATACATATATATATGCATATATATAATTTTTAAATATTATCAAATAAAAAAAAAATGATATTGTAAAAAAAAAAAAAAAAAAAAAAAAAACCTCTTTGAATTATATTTCTTACATAACAAATATATGTTCTTATAGTCTAGAAAGAGGGGACAATGAATGAATTCTTTTAAATTAAAAAAGGAATTCTATTAATATTTGTATTATAACAGTCCTTTTTTTAAATTATTATTTATTTAAAAAGCATTTAATTATAATTATTAGTAGAATGAAACCTTTAATTGTTTTGGATCATTTCATTTTTTACTCTAAAAAAAAAAAAAAAAAAAAAAAAAAACTCTTCATTTTGTTGCTCTCTCGCGTAAAAACATGATATATATTATCTTTTTTTTTTTTTTTTTTTTTTTTTTTTTTTTTAAGGAAAAGAAAAGAAAGAAAAATAATGACACAGGTTTTGGAAAATAATGATAAATATATTAGATTTTTCTATCGTGACTACGTTACATTAAAAAATCAGAAATTATAGAAAAGTTGAACATAGCTACTTTAAATTTATTTTTTATTTTCAATATTTTTTAATATGAGAATTCGTCTCACTTAAGTTTCTTTCTTTCTTCTTTTTTTTTTTTCTTTTCTTTCTTTCTTTTTTTTAAATATATGTCATAGTTAAATTAAAAATCAACCGTGAATTCCAAATACAGTATAAACAACATATATATGTTTGCTAATTACATATTTAAATGCTCACTTGGTGCTTAAAAAAATAAGATAATAAGTTAGTTGAAATATTTTATTTCTAATCTTGCGTATTCCATAAAACAATGTTGTGAGAAATATTTTTAAAATCTTGAGGTTGAAAAATTATGATCTAAATGAACATTAGTTAAAAACTAAAAATGCTACAAATATACATTTAAAAAGTGAGTGTATAGTTAACCTGAAACACGTATCTTAAGTTTTTTTTTTAATTTTTCCAAGCATTGAGAAAAAATAATTTAATAATTTTTTTAACCAAAATTTCTTTTAGTAGAATTTTGCTAAGTAAAATTTTAGTGTGCAAGAATAATTGCATTACACTTAAAGAATTATACGGTATTAGAAACACACACACAAATAAAAGACTATACAAATTGCAATAATTGTATTGTAATAACAATTTATATTTTACAATTTTAATCGTTTTCTGTTTCTTTTTATTTAAATACTTTGAGAAAAAATATTAATACTCATACAGATATATTTATCAAATACGAAGCTATTTACATTAATGCCAATCGCAATTTTTTCTCTCTGTATATATATATATTAATAAAATATAATAAAATGAGTTTCTTTTAATTTAAATACTTCGAGAAAAATATTCATCTTCATACAGATATATTTATGAAATACGAAGCTATTTAAATTAATGCCAATCGCATTTTTCCCCTCTCTGTATAAAATATAATAAATATTTGAATACATTATGATAGCTTAATTAAAAAAAAAAAAAAAAAAAAAAAAAAAATTACCTGTATTTTGAAAATCCGGACGTACTCTCTCAAAAGCAGTTACTGGTTCAGGTTCAGTGTTTTTCTTTTCATCAACATTGAGCAATTTTGATTTAGCACCAACTGAATCCTTTCCAGGGCTATGTTTCTTTATTAAAAATGCTCGAGGCATGATTCAAGTTTTTTTCTAAAATAGTCACACTGTAAAATGTTTAACAGTCACTTTTTTATAATCCCCATCGTCTTCATATCAGACGGAATACTTCAAGCTCTTGAAATGTTTTTGTTTTATATATGGCACCACAATGAAACTATGCAACAATATATATATATTTTTTTTTTACTTATTAACAACAGTGCGACTGAAAAGTACTGTTGCGGTTTATTATTAAAAATTTTAAGCTCTGACCAAATTAAAAATATTAAAGTAGCAATTCAAAAAAATATCAACACGAAAGTAAATATTCATTAAACAGTCTGAAAGATTTCGCTAGACTCTTTAAGATAGAAAAAAAAAAATTCTCTCCAAAATCAAATTCATTTCATATCAAATTGTTTCGAAAATTATCTTTTAAATGTGTCTTAAAACTGTCTGCTAGTCTTTTTCGAGAAAACGAAACTATCTCCTGCGGACCACGTGCGTTCACAGTCCCGCAGTTCGGGTTCACCCCTGGGAGAAGTTGCAAGCTCTCACTCTACAAGTGATCTAATACGGTTGAAACCGCGCATCAACTAGTAGTGGCTCAGTGACTTCGCCAGACCAATAGGGAAACTATTTCGGGCCGCTGGGGCCGGCAATTGGTTCGATGTATAGACTGCGTAATTGACATAGATCACAATTCGTGAGGGGTAGGGAGGGTTTGGTTAATAAAGTATATTTGAAATTTTTATTTACTTATTGTATGAGTTCTCAAAAAAAATGTTCTTGAGTTTGACTTCAATATTTAGTATTCCAAATGAATTTAAATAATGACTAAATCAGCGTTGAATAATATTGCAAATTTACTTTTATTATACAAATACTTATTTAGAATATATGTGAAATATGTCTATGTTAAAAAAAAAAAAAAAAAAAATCGACAGTGGCTATAAATAAAGACGAAACGACGAAACAAAAAGTTATTAGGAATTATCAATAAATTTGTATATACTTTAAGTCACAGTTTGGTTTTTAGATAATAAGAAGCGAGTCAGTGATAATTAAAGAAGTTAAAGTTACACATACAAAACTCACAATAAAATAACTAAAAATCACTAATATTGAAGACGCATATAGCATTTTGAAACTGGGCATTATTTTTTTTTCTCTCCGTAAATAAGCGCTTTTTCACCTCTAAAGTTACATTTTTTCAACTTCCCTTGTACTTTTAAAGAAAATTGTTGACGGATTCATCGCAAAATAGAATGTACATATATTTGTTTATTTATATTACCATTGTTTTTACTCATAATCTGTGTATGAATACTGAAATGTGATTTGCAAGAATTTTCTTTTTCTCTTTCTTTTCTTTCTTTCTTTCTTTTTTTTTTTTTTATCAACGAAGAACTTATGTCGAGATGCTGAAAAGTGATTAGATCACGTCAATTGTCTTGTCATATTTCAGAGACTATCTCAATGATACAGTGAAATTTTTTGTATGAAGGCGCTTTCACTCATTTGACTTTTTTTTTTTTTCTTTATTGATGTCACATAGAAATTTTTAGTTCTTGAAATTCCATTAATTGAATTTTTTAATAAAATTTAGAAAATCTTATACGTTTTTTACTCTACTTTGCAATTTATAATATATGTCTCAGAATAATATTTAGGGAGTTAGGGGTACATACAAATGAAACACTTCCAGTTGCAAAGCCGTTTGCAGGCGTTCCAAATGCATGACTGCTGTCGGCAGCAAAAGTATCCGAGCACTAGCAATAATTCCTATCTGAAAAAGGCACACTTAACACTGTTTTGTAAATAAATCCTTGTCGAATCGTGTTCTTAGACTGACTAAGAACAGGATTCGACAAATATTTATTTAACAAATCTGCATTAAGTGTACTTTTTTAACATAGGAATTTTCACTAGTGGTCTGTTATTTTTGCTGCCGACTGTATTTGCAAAACAGTTACGTCATCGAAATTGCAAGCGTTCCGTTTGTATGTAACCCTTAACGCTAATGTCAAAATTTTTGGAACATACTGTATATTTACATTGAATGATAAATACCTAAATGAATCATTTCACCGAATCAATTTTTAATAAATAAATTTACACTAAGTTTTAGCAACATTTGTAATTTTCAGACTTTTTTTTTTTTTTTCAAATTATATTACATCTAAATTTACCTCTCCCCCACACTTGCCTTTCCGAATACTAAAATGGATTTCATAAAAGAAATGTGGAAAAATTTTCCTTCTAAAATAGCTTTCCCGTTTTCTATATCACCCTTTTAGAATATTTTCATGCTCCTTATCTTCAAACTTTGAGAAGAAGTTCAAGTTTCTTAAAATGATTAAGAAATTTTAGAAAAGTCTGAAAAATGCATCCTCAATGATATAAAATATGTAATGAATATATCCTCTTACATATAATAAAATTTTTCATTGTAATAAAAGAAAATCATTTCTCTGTTTTCTGTAAACACTAACGGGAGGAAACAAACAGTTAAGTAACGATGTTTATTTTCAGTATTAGTATGATGCTAACTTTTCGTTATCAAGTAGATAATATACAGGGTGTTCACTAAAGTCCATTTCCATTTTTTTTTTTTTTTAACTACTGAACAGCTGTAGCTATAAGGTAAAGCTAGGAAAGTTTGCGCACAATTTAACCGAATAATATAAAAAAAAAATCTAAATATTATTTTTTTGAATACACTATTGTTGAATAATTTTGAATTCATTCGTTTTGTATGTATTTCCATTACTATTTTGTTGTCATGTTGTAATTTAAAGAAATAGTTGTAATAAAACCAAGAAAATTATTTTGCATGGTAAGTGTAACATTAAAAATATCTACAATTGTGTTGGTCAGGGCAAGAAAATGCCAAGCCACATTTGGTGAAGCTTTAGTGTAGGTCACCCATCATGAAATATATCGATTCGTAACGCGATTCGAGAGTGTCCATACATTTTTGGTAATCTATTCGTATCGGAACTTCTTTTTTCGCGGCAGCCGTTCGTATGTGTATGTCATATTGAATTAGTATATCGTACTGGAGACGAAAAGAAGTGTTTTGGTTTTTTTGGAAGAATTTGATTGTAATAATTGTGGTTCTGTTTTATAAAGAAATCCTTATGAACAAGCAAATTTTAATAAATAAATAAATATATGTTTAAAGTTACAAGTTCATAAGAGGTTTTTCACACACACACACACACACACACACACAAAAAAGTACTTTTGCAACGTGGTTGAAATAATTGGATCTTTAAATTAAATACGCGGTATGGGCAAAACCCCTTTATATGAAATTTCCATTCTTGAAAATACCTAAAATCTAACTCATTCTTTTTCTACAATTTGCTTAATTTTTATTCTATTCGAATGAACTTTTGAGAAAAGTTGTCCAATATATCTTGCTTTCAACTTATATAATAAATTTTTACTATTTTTTGTACATGCGCATTAAAAAAATATTTACTGTAAACGTACATGTATCAGCGAATATTACACGTGTGAATTTTATGTTTTAGAATATTTTTTCTCTAATGTTTTGTCAATTTTTCTGCAAGCTTTATAAAATTTTATAGAAATCCGTTCTAGTTATATGCAAAAAACTTGCCAAAAAGTTAATAGTCTTTGGGGAAAAAAAAAAAAAAATATATATATATATATATATATATATATATATATAATATAGCAAATAATTATGCAGTTCCAACAAAGAAAAAGAAAAGCTTCTATTGTACATAGAGTGTGCAAGAATGTGTTAAAGTTAAAAGTCATTTGCATAGCTGTTTATGATACAGGGTGATCCAAAATATTTGGGCTTTTTTTCAATTTGTGGTTCGACTCTAATGACACCCTAGACTATAGTGGTAAATGTCAGTTTTGAATATTCTTCGCATGTCTGAAGTTTCAGGTTATTTTGTCCAGTACTTTCTTAGTAAATAAAAAAAAATTAAAAAAAAAATGTTAAAATAAAAAAGTAATATTAATTTGATCTCTCACTGTATATGGATATTTTTGATTTAGACATTTTGTTAAATATCCAGAAAAATTCTTTATGAATTATTTTGAAATTTTCTGAATATAAGGAACATGTTATACCTCATATATTTCAGCATAAGTTTTGTCCCAAAGAGAAAAAAGGGACAAGCGAAACTTCTAAAAATGTCAAAATGTTTTGGATCGCTCTGTAAAAAGTAATGATTGAGATGCGTTTTGGCTGCAGTATATGATTAAAAAGCTCCTTCTAATTATCTTAATAAATTTTAGGAGGCTAACGTGTACATTCATAGAGATATAATGGCTTCTTTAAAAGATTGCCAAAAGAATTGTCACTTTTTTAATTATAACACGTAGGGTACTAAACCAGTGCAAAGCCCTTTTTATGAATGATGACAAGTTCCATTAGATACGGCATACAGCAATCAGAATCCAAAAATATTAAATATCTTGTAAAAGATGAGCATTTTTACTAAATAATTTTCAACTACGCATGTGCAAGTTTAAAAAAAAAAAAGAAAAAAAAAAAAAATCATTTTCATAATTCAATAGTCAAAAGTATTGAGCTACTTCTATGAAAATCCTAAACAAATATCGTGCAAACTCAAAAAGTTGTACGCGATAGAATAAATTGAACTTCAGTTCCTCTCAAAAAGAAGGAAAATGATGAGGGTTTTTTATCAATGTTTATTTACAATCATCAACGAACACTACTTTACCATTGGTTGAATCAAAATAAGAATTTGAGTTAGTTAAACTTTGATTTCAACAAGTGCTTAATATCAGTTCCTTCTATCCCCGATAACGTTTTTAATTTACACGATAATTGTTTGGGTTTTTCATATAAGTAGCTCAATACCTTTGGTTATTAAATTATGCATATGATTTTTTTTTTAATCTTGCGTATGCGTAGTAAAAATTATTTAGTGAAAACGCTCATATTTCATAAGGTATTTAACATTTTTGCATTCTGATTGCAGCATTCTATGTCTAATGTAAATATGCCAGGTTTCCTAAAAATGGCTTTGCACTGGATGTAATACCCTGCCTGTTACAAACTAAAAAGTGGCCTTTTTTTCAGTTTTTCAAAGAAATTGTTATATCTCTATGAATGTATGTGGTAGCCTCATAAAAATTTATACAGATAATTAGAAGAAACATCATAATTACATACTACAGCCAAAACGCATTTCAAGCCTTATTTCTTACAGGGTGATCCAAAGCATTTTGATTTTTGTTTAATATTTTGCTGGTCACCTTTGTTTAATATTTTAATTTTGTTTAATATTTTACGACAAAACTTTTGCTGAAATATATGAGGTATAACATGTTCTTTATACTCCCAAAGTTTTAAAATAATTCTTAAAAAAAAAAAAAAAAAAATCTGAGTATTTGACAAAACGTCTAAATTCTAAAATGTCCAAATACTTATTGGTAGATAGTGTAGAAGTGAACTACGTAATTTAATAAGATTGCACATTTCTTTAAAAAGTTCAGCTTTTCAAAAATAAGTTAAGTAGAAAACTGAAAATTGAAATTTCAAAATAATACACGTATTCTGATAAAGTAACGCTAGTATATCATAAAATGTTAACAATTTCTACGAAAAAACGATGAAAAAATTTAGTGGTCAAAAGGATGAGTTAAAATGCTAACAAAACTTTTGCGGTTATACTGCTGATTGGAATTAAATGAAGTTCAAGTGAGTTCAATTAAAAAATTGAAATAGCATTTTAATTTAAAATTATAATACGTGACTTATGATATATTGCTACTTTTTTTGATTTTAAAAACATAAAAAATCTGTGACAAAAATAGCACAATGATAACAGTAAGAAAATATAGTGTATTGAGGTTTTTTTGGCATACGGTTTTACTTATTTAATGTAAGCATTTGATTTTATAACTTAATTCGCAAATGAGAAAGTGCGTACTGTAAAAAAAAGGAAATCTGAAAAAAGCGCATAAGCTTTGTATTTTTCAAATAGCATCGACAGGCAACCGTAGACCAACTATATTTATGTAAGAGATATTGGTAAATCTGTTTTTAAGGATTTAAAATTATAAATAATAGATCAAGAAATTGCGCATCTCACTTATTTATTCGTGATAAAATAATAATACTCTGAAGAACAACAAATCGAAAAAATAGGAATAAAAATTGCAGATCGTTAAACATAATCTTCTTAGATGAAGAAAACAAGGTCAATATTACAAAAAATTATCAAAAATCGTTCATATTAATCCTGAAAATTAACCTTATATTCTATTGGCTTTTATATAATAAGAATACAAGGTCATTTTTTTTTTTTTAATGTAGAATATACCCGCGTGAATTACCATAAGTATAATTTGCATTTTTGCGAGAAAAGGAAATGCTTTTTAAAATAAATAAATATTTTCAGTATTTATACACAAAAGTTTATAATGAAGAAATAAGTAATACAACATTGTGTTAGTGTCAATTCAGGTTTGTGATCCAGGAAAATTAGTTTGGACTTTTTCATGCTAAATATTTTTTGCAGAATTTTTCAAAGTAAGTAAATAGAAAACTTTACAATTACACTGGTATACAACACGGAAAAATGACACAAATCTAAAAAAAAAAAAAAAAAAAAAAAAAAAAGAAAAAGAAAAAGAAAGAAAGAAAGAAAGAAAAGAAAAGAAAACATAAGCTGCATGAATTATTTTTGGTAAATATTATGTTTCCGAGGATGCTGAATCTAAAAATGACTTACATTTCTGTACATCACATACGGTTATTTTGCAATATAATAAGGATTTACAATAATCTTTTTTTTCATGACCCTTCGAATATATATATATATATATATATAATTTGAAATTTTTTTAGTACCATTGTAACACTCAGCAGACAAAAGATAGATGAAAATACCAACATAAAACAAATTTTAATTGAGATTTATGTCGATTAAAATTAGTCACAGTAGTAAATTAATTTGAGTACCAATGATTAGTAAAACAAGTTAAAGTACTTACGCAGAAGAGAAATGACACTAACATAACACATAAGCCTAACGATGAGAGAATTTGCAAAAACATTGAATTATTAGTAATAGTCAACATTTGAGAGAAAAAAGAAATAAGGAAACTTCAGTAAACTTGCATTTTTATCAGCATATACAAGATTTCGTAAGACAGTATAGCTAATTGCAGAAATATACAGCTCAAGTCTCTATCTTGCAACAAAACAAAAAATAAAAAAATAAAATTGAATTAAAATAAAAAAGGAAATTAAATTAATCAATAACACAAACCAAAATTTAAACAAGGAATAAGTAATTTAAGCAATCCACATGTTAAACGTTACTACGGAGATAGAAATAAACATGTTGCCAAACTAACATTAGTAAAAGGAAGAGATTAAAAGTTTAGAAACGATTAATCGATTTAAGTGCTATTGAAATACTTTAATTGATTTTATTATTTGTTAGTTAATAATCTCTAAAAGCTTTTATCAATTTTAAAAAAGGTGATTTTTAATTTTAACTTTAACCTTTTTAAAGTGCAGTTTATTTGTAACTTTCAACGTAGTGTGAGCGAGCACCATCTCACGGGGAAAAGAGATTTACTTTTAGGTAAATACTTAAAATGTACGGTTTAACGTAGAATTTTTACTTAGTTGAGTTAATTTTTAATACTTTAATAAAATTGTTAAAGCATTTTCTGACATCAACCCTCTTCAGGAAATTCGACTATTTATGCAGAACTCAATCACAATATTAACAATAAAACGTCTAAAACTAAAAGAGAAAAAAGAAAAAAAAAAAAAAAAACAGAATTATCTATGCATATAAAACAGTACTTCCACTCACTCACTGTCTCATCAGCGCACAGTAAAATCTAATGGAGCCACTGACTCGAAACTGCATCAGATTATAGAACATATAGTGTAAGCACCCCCTAAGAAGCGATTTTACGAAATTCGCCACCCAAGGGGGGGAGGATGCGATTTCACAAAAACCTTCATATCCCAAGAAAAAAAACAGATATCCGTAAAATTTTTACTTTAAAATATAGCTAATACAAATGTCCAAATACAAATTTCTGGAATTTTAGAAATTCTAAAAAGCGGGCAAAACGCGATTTCACATGTGCAAAACGTGGTTTTACATACTCCTATATATCTCAAACAAAAAAAAAAAAAAAAACAGATATACGTGAAATTTTTCTCTGACATATAGCTAATACAAATACCTAAAAACCAATTTCTGGAATTTTAGAAATTCAGCTACCAAGAGGGGGGAGAGGGGGCAAAATGATTTGAAATAATCATTTATAACAAACAGAAAAAAAGATATACGTGAGATTTTTACTCTAAAATATAGCTCCCACAAATACATAAAAAATAATTTCTTTAATTTTAGAAATTCGTCCCAGGTGGGGCGGGAAAGGGGGGGGGGCTATGGGGCAAAAAAATAGAAATACAGTTACATCGTTCAAAATTGGTACAGATAAGTTTTAGAGGCCTGCAAGTCCAATGAGGATATTTTCGAAAGTGTAAAGTTGCTAGAAGGGTCAGAAGGGGGGGGGGCATAAATACAATTACACCAATATGTAGAAAATAATAATTTTGACTGTTATTTCATATGCATACCGGCCAACATCCTAATTATGATTCGGAAGATTTTTAGTACACACCACTTTATTTTCAGAGTAATTATTTCCAAATGTAGTTACGATTAAATAAGTATAAAATTACTCTAAAAAAGACTAGTGTGAAAAAAAAGGGGGAATTAAAAATCTTCCGTTATTAATCAGATAATTGGCAGGTATGCATATGCAAGCTAACTATAAATATAATACTTTAAAAGGAAAAAAAAAATTCTATATTTTAATGAACGGAACTCTCTGTTTTTAACCGACTGCAAAAAAGAAGGAAGGTTCTCAATTCAAACCGTATGTTTTTATTAACCGACTTCAAAAAAGAAGGAAGGTTCTCAATTCAAACCATATGTTTTTTTTATGTTTGTTACCTCATAACTTCTGAACGGATGCTCCGATTTTGACACTTTTGTTTTGTTGAAAAGGTCTTGGTCTGAAATAGGTCCCATTGTAATATTTTTACAATCTAAAGAAAATACAGGGTGCCCAAAGAAATCAGTCCCAACTCTTTTAACTGCTAAATGTCTGCAGCTATAGTGTTAAAAATGGTATGTAACTATAGCAAAGTAGCCATGCAGTACAAGGTTAAACCTCTTGCAGCGCCACCTAGTGGAAAATAGCGGAGATAGTGTTACTATCTCGAAAACGGTTCTAGAGAAAAAAGTGAATTACAAAGTTGAAAAGTAGCATCGAGTTAGTACAAAAAGATAGTTTATACATCCATGCTAGTGTTCCTATCTCGGAAACGGTTCAAGACAGGCGGAAAAAGTGAATTATAAAATTTCAGGGCATCATCGATTTAGTACGAAAAGATAGTTTAGACATTGATGCTAAAAATACAATGCTAAAAACGTGCATTTGTTTGTTCGCAAATTCTTACACTAAGCACACTTGAGCTACATTGCACACATTGTAGCATAGCTTGTGAGACATACGTTATATAGTTCAAAATACGGTTACTTGATACTTTTTGTTTTGTTGTAAAGATCTTGGTCTGAAGTAGGTCCCATTGTAATATCTTTACAATCTAAAGAAAATAAAACGCCATCTGGTGAAAAACAGCGGAATCAGCGCTCCTATCTCAAAAACGGTTCAAGATGGGAGAAAAGTTAATTACGATGTTGTAGAGCATCATCGATTTACTACGAAAAGACAGTTTTTAAATATTATTGCTAAAAATAGAACGCTTAAAATGTGCAGTTTTTTCTTCGCAATTTCCTACACTGCGCACACTTTCCTACACGTTGCACACTTTGCAGCGTAGCGGATGACACGTATACTCTGTGGTTCAAAGTACTGTTACTGTAAGCGGTCACATCGATTAGCGCAAAGTCGTTTTCAACCAACTTCAGAAAAGAGGGTGTTCTTAATTCGAGCTATGTGTTGCTGTTGGTGTTTGTAAGTTTATAACTTCGTAAGAGATGCTCTTAATTAACCGACTTCAAAAAGGAGGAGGTTCTCAATTCAAATCGTATGTTTTTTTGTTTTTATTTTTGTTTGTTAGCTCATAACTTCTGAACAGATAATCCGATTTTGGTACTTTTTGTTTTATTGTAAAGGTCTTCGTCTGAAATAGGTCCCATTGCAATACCTTTACGATCAAAAGAAAGTACAGGGTGCCCAAAAAAGTCAGTCCCGACTCTTTTAACTGCTGAACAGCTGCAGATATAGTCATAAAAGTGGTATGTAGGTATAGTAAAGTGGATATGTGCTGCGCGATTCAACGCCACCTTGTGGGAAAAAGTGGAGTTAGCGTTCCTATCTCGGAAACAGTTCAAGACAGGGGAAAAAAGTGAATTATAAAACTGCAGACCATCATCGATTTAGTACGAAAAGATAGTTTAGATGTTAATGCTAAAAACAGAACGCTTAAAACGTGCATTTGGTTCTTCACAATCTCCTATTTTGTGCATACTTGAACGACATTGCATACGTTGTAGCGTAGCGGGTGACATTTACGCTATGTAAAATTCAAAGTATGGTTATTGTAAGCAGTCACATCGATTAACGCATAGACATTTTAAACCGACTTCATAAAGGAAGAGGTTCTCAATACAAACCATGTTTCTCATTGTTGTTGTTGTTCTTGAAATTTTTTAGCTTATAACTTCGTAAGAGATGATTTAATTTTAATACTTTTTTTGTTGTCGTAATGATCTTGGCCTGAAATAGGCTTTATTTCGATTTCATTAAGATATAAACAAATTACAGGATACTCACAAAAGTCTGTTCTTACTTTAACTGCTGAACGCATGCAGCTTCACTGGTAAAAGCAGTATGTAAGTATCGATGTTGAAACTTCTGTCCGTCAGCTGCAATGCATATTTTGCTCTTTGTTTGAACTTTACGCTGCGCATTGTCAGCTCAGCGAGTGACACGTATTCACTGTAAAGTTCAATATATATGCCTGACATAATTTTTGGTTACGAATACAGCGTATCCGTTCTTTACATTTCTAAAGACATTTTAACTTAACGTATGTTCATTCAATAGATAGTTTTTTGCTCATATCCGATAAAGGCAAGAAAAGTGACACAACTTAAAAATGCAGCATTTGAGAAAAATCAATTTAAAAATAACTTGACTAGAATAAAAGTGGCACAACTGTCTTTCGAGTGGATAACTTTCTAGATGGAGATGTAACTTTTTTGTTCACAATGGGTGCATTTCATGTATTTTTCAGTAACATAAACCATTTTTTGAGTTATATCACTTTTCTTGGAAGTTGTGATTTGTGAAACGTCTTTTGATGTTTTGCTATATGAATAAGTTTTCACTGAAAAGAGCAAAATAAAATCTTTTTGTAAAAAAATAGAACCGACTCCAAAAAAGCAACTACTATTCAAAAAAAAAAAAAAAAAAAAAAAAAAGTATGAAATGAAACTAAATTGCACCTAAAAGTATAAAACAATTTCCTTCGCCAAACAACGTATAACACTACAATTAATCATAACTTTTGAAGTCGGCGCGAAATTAAATAAAAATTGATACCTTTATTCAATACAAAAATCAAATCCTATTCAAAATACACATCTCACATTGTCACCCGCAAAACGCAGCCGAAAACTATTTTGATTCAAGAAAACAAATAAGATTTCGTAAGCAGCAAAAGTTGGCGAAGATGCTGGTATCTGAAGTCCTTGGTGAAAGAAAAATCGCAAAATTATCTGGCAAACATATTTAATTTCTTTGGGATATCATGATTAATTTGATAAGGTATATTAAGAGAGTAATCAAGAATATGAAACAATACTTCGTGCAAAATATATCATGAAAATATCATCTTGCGTGTACATTTTTGCAATACGTTTTGAACGCCAAATCCAAAAGCCACCAAGGATGATAGTTATCAAAGTTATACCAAATTTGCAAAGGAAACTCTAAATTGTAGAAACATAAATACCGCATTGTGAAGAATGTTCACTGTTCTGTGTAGATGCTACCAATGGACCAATTGTATGCAGTGATAAAATAATAAAGGAAACATGAAAATGGATCATTTGAGACAACAGCATTTGTTGCTACGGATCTAAAAACAAACCTTTAAAAACTAATTAAATTTTATTTAATTTTGCGCCGACTTCAAATGTTATGATTAATTGTAGTGTTATAGGTTGTTTGGCGAAGGAAATTATTTTATACTTTTACGCGCAATTTAATTTAATTTCATACATTTTTTTTTTTTTTTTTTTTTTTTTTTAATAGTAGTTGCTTTTTGAAGTCGGTTCTATTTTTTTACGAAAAGATTTTATTCTATTTTATAATTTATCAGGTATATTATGCTATGGAATATGGAAATCGCATTAATTTTGACTTATTTATTATATAAAAATATAATAAAAATATTTTATATTGCAATAATATATATATATATTAAGAAATACACTGAAAGTATTCTCGGTAATTTGAATCCAAGCGAAATGTATTAAACTTGCAATAAATAATAATAATAATAAAACTTTATTTTATTTGTCGCTTTATATTAATTTCCTCTCATTTTTTGCTTTAATATGGGACGTTAAGTGTGATTCCACTGGATGGACATCTGATTTCTCAACATACATGTATAAAAATTTGCTCTATATCATCTAGACGAGACATACAACTTCCGTTTGACGCATGGCATCATAACAATACTCCAGTAATACTTTAGAAAAACTTGCTTCACATAGATGTTTTGTAGCAATCTTACCTGGAGGTCAGAGGTTCGTACTCTGACCTCTATAGATTTTACAGAAGCGTTTGGGCCTACAAAAGACACTCTTGATATCCCTCCCCTTTTTTCACCTGTTGAATTCTTGGTGGTCACTTTCTCTCGAGATGGTATGCTGCATGCTGAAGCGGCGGCTCAATACTTTCACAATAGCTTTTTTGAAAATTGGTTGATTCTTCTCCTATTTTTAACAGGACGCAAACTAGGGGCTGTTACAAAAGAAAATTTTGAAGCGTTATCCGCAAGTTTACCTGAAGAACAGTGAAAAAAGTTACCAAAAAAAAAAAAAAACCTTTTTAACTATTAGTTTTTATGAAAATAACACAATCATAAAAAATGCATTGATGATTATTAAGAATGACCATGAAATATGAAATTCATGAAAATTTCCAACATATCTTAGTATTAAATGCTAATAAAAAACAAAAGTTTATGACGGTATATTCTATTTATTTTAAATAGCATTTCTTCCCAAATGATACACCTCTTCTTCATTATGAAAAAACTAGACTTATTTTAAAGAATTTTTTTGTGGATATTATTACATTAGCAGTATAAAATTATAATAAATATTTATTTAGGGTTTTTTTTTTCCTTCCATTCAAGAAAATAGAAAACTAATTACTTGATATCCAAAAGATTGCATTAAAGATGTCAGATAAACATATTAAATAATCAGAATTTTGAATCAATAGAGTAATATAATAAGAAAAATGTCCAAAACAAAATTATTCTTAAACCACGTTTCTGGAGACCATGGAAACCTCTGCGTATATGCTGACTCAACGAGTCCAGTGTTAAAACAGAAGGTATAACCTTGTGGCTGAGAGAAAACAAGCGATAAGGTACGCCGAAATGACTGGATATTTACCAAATCCAAACCTGCCAATCAATTTGGCACCATTTCAAGCCTTTAGAATCGTTCTCAATGCTAGGCGCGGGAAATGTGGTTACACTATATATTCGCTATATTTCAACTAAAACATGAAATTCATTTACATGAACACAATATATTCACTGTAACAATGCATTCACTTAACATTGTATATGAATGTTATTTCACGTTGATTAATTATATTAATATTTTATTATTTTATTATATTGCAATTTGCTTCTATCTTTTAAAACAATTACATTGTTATAAAAGCGAAGAAAATGAATGAATGAAATATTAGGAATGAATTATCACAACATTTATTAATAACACTGCTCGGCATGAATATTGCTTCTGACACCATTTCAGCATATTCTTATGTAAAATAATCCTGAATCCGAATATGACGCAAATTTTGCCCTACCACCCATCGTTTTTTAGGAATGGCCCCCTGATTTTATCATTTTTCGGTGATTTTATGGCTATGAATTTGATTTTTAGGAGGGGGGATTATTTTAACCGTTAAATATCTTCTGAGGGACTACAGAGTTGGAAAATTGTAAAACATGGACATTTGCGACAAAAAAAAAAAAAAAAAAAAAATGTTGGGGAGGGGGGGGGGGATGATTTGCCACTGAAATTATGTATTACATATCTTTTTTTTTTTTAATTATTAATGTTATTTTTTAAACTTTATATATATTTTTTGTTTTTAGGTATTAAATTAATTACTTTCATTCATCAAATCAAATTCATGGTCATAAAATTATTGAACTGGGAAAAAGATAGAGGAGAGGGGTGATGTTTCTAGAAAACGGTGGGTGACTGGGCAAAATGGGAGACATATTTGGATTCAGAAGGTCATTTTACATAAGAATCAGCAAGAATGGTATCAGAACTCATTTTTTTTCTCTGCAGAGCAGTGTAATTTCCCCTTACTTCGTGAAAACTGAAAACTCTTATAATTATTTTATTCGGTAACAAACTAAATATGTTACAATGTTACAAACCATTTTTAAAGAATATAACGCTATGAGGTTGGATATAGAAATGCTTGATTAAAAGACATCTATATGGAATATTAGTGGATTTAACGTTCATGTGTAAAAATTTGTAAATAAAACTAAATTAATAGTAAAATATTTGAAAATGTGTTTGGATTTAAAAGAAACATTTTAACTCCACTCTTCGTTTTTTTTTTTTTTTTTTTTTTTCAAAACAATCTAAATTATTACATAAAATGGCAAGTTTTGCTGTAGAACTACAATTTTTTCTTTTCTTAATCATTTTATTTTCTATACCTGTCCCTCAAGACAGCGAATAAATAAAAATAATCTGTGACCGTGCACGACTCTTTTTTTCTGTCCGACCCAAAGGCTTGCAGAATACAAAGGAAAGAGAGGGCCACATACCTATTTTACCTGTTCATTCTTTCCTAAAGTTGGGGATCTGCTTTAGAAAAATAAGGGGGATGGCCGACATATTCATGTTGCTCCTTGCACCTTACGCGTTTGAACAATAAAGATCCTCTGCCAATATATTTCGAGAAGGCTGTAAGAATTTTCAGATCAACTCACTGTGTCTGGTTATGTTATGTCTAACAATACAGGTGCTATTGTGTTCTCTTAGTTTTCAATCGGGCAAAGTTATGTCCGAGGGTTATTTGTTTGGTCAGTCGTAAATAAGTGGCACAATTCGAAATGTATAGCCGGTGTTTAATTCAACTGGAGAAAAAGAAAAGTATATTTTGAAGGTTTTATGTCTTTGTGATGAATCAATGACAAACTACTAGGTACGTTTCAATCGTAAAGAGCAAAGTAAAGATCATCTGACTTGTGATTTATATTATTTAATATGATTTAATAACTTTTTAGTGAATGACTCAAAATTGTTTGCCAAAATTTTTTTTTAAAGACTTTCTAATAAAAACTCCATACTCTGTTGAAGTTTTCGGGCTGCACTGAAACAAATTCTGACACTGCAAATACTGAAACCGTAAAGCTATGAAATGTTTTGACATAATTTGGTTCTTTATGGATCCGTAGCACTAAATAAATTTAAAGCTTTTCAACAAATAAAAGTAAAATTATTTTAGTTAACTGTATCACAAATGATTTATTAAATTTAATTAAAAAACAAAAAGCAGTGTGTTTAATAAACCTAAATTCCGTATGTTTACAAAATGGTACAAACATTTGCGTACTTGGAGCAGTTTGATATTTCAATCGGGAGAAAAAAAAAATCTAATATAGGACTTTTAGGACTTACTGCAATGAGGTACAATGAAACTGGAAATGGAATTTCTAAAATTAGTATTACAAACTAAATCACAATATAAGATATTAAAAACAATCTCGTCATTCTCTAACAATATGCGCCCTAATGATGTTCAAAAATATCTATTGTTGAAATGTGTATGAAAATGGTGCATTTACTGAAACACTTTGTACCTGCATTACTGAGTTCATTTGGAAACAATATCAGGAGTTCACATTTTTATTACTTTAAGAAACATTTTCTATGATGTATTAAAAAATTCAGAAGGATAAAAAATTACCTTAAGTCTTACATTATGTCTTTAACTATAAATGTATCTTTTTCTATCTTAATAGGTACTAATTTATACAGTGCCATACTAAATGCATTTTTTATGTCTTCATGGTCTGAAAATTAGTACTTTGTGTACCACTAACAATGCGAAAACTGTTACAAATTATTTTCTTTGATTACTCAGTAAAACATTTCAATCTCAATTAACTTGATTATTAAATTATTCTTGATCAATTAATGTATTTAGAATTGTGTTTTTTTTTTAACTTGAAATGAATGACCATTTAAACAATTTTCTTCAAAAACAGAAAGTCACAAAAATATGCACAAGTTTCAATTTAAAAAATGCTACCTCAACTTTTCATTTCATTGGAAAAATTTGGCTAATGATACAGAAATTCTAACATGTAGATAAATTTGTAATCACTCGTTATTGAGTGAGCACTACATGTTTAGCTTTGTTAAAATGAACTTAGGCAGTGATTAAACATAAACCTTAAATATTTGAAAGCCCAATAAGTTTAAATGAAGCAATGTAATAATTTCCACGATTTAAAAAGTATCACCATTATTTTAGAAAAAGGTATTTGTAAAATGTACATTTATTTTATTCCAAAGCATTATAAATTTATAGAATTTGCTTTAAGAAATTTAACTTAACGGTTTTATCAATCAAATCTAACAATATTTTTGAGGTTACACATTGCATAAATATTTATGTAAATGAGTTCCAAGGCTAGAAAACTAAGAATTCTGGGATTAACATTAAACTATATTATATGTTTATGTAAATAGCTTTTAAAATGATTGTTACCTCACAAAAATTGCTTATTTTACTGTTCTGTGTTTCAGGCAAAACTTGCTTCCCCCTCCTATATTTGAAACAATATTTGCTAGTCTTTATCCTGAAGAAACGAAAAACTTATCCTTCATCTTTCGTGGTTGAGAAAATACTGGACAAAATAAATAGTCAGTTTATCTGCAGTTATTTTGAAGTTTTCGTCATCTCAAGTATTAGAAAATTCGTTTTAATCCTTCTTTTACTAGAAGTATTCTAACCTACTACTTTTTCTTTTTGAGTTATTTAGTTTAATGTTTTATAAAATTTCTTTTATTTTGTTTCTGTAAAGAAAATATGTATTTTAATAGGGAAAAAATGTAATTGAATTAATATAATAAAAAATATCTTCAGCTTTATTTTTCTTTCAAAAGCACCTTTTAGCATGTAGCAATGTACATGACCACTGCACATTTTCTAATAGTAAATAATAATAATAATAACCAGTAAGAATTACTAATATATAACAATAAACTCATTTTACACAAACAATTATTGCGAAAAATAACCATTGCGTTAGAAGTATCACATGTATGCTGATGGAAAAATAAAACAATATTTTCTCTGAAATAGCGGGAAAAAAATAACTTGATATTCAAGTCATTATCCTTTTAATACATCATACAATTAAATAACATTTCAACATAAAGTTACAATTCCGTAATTATGATCATTCCAAGTCTGCATGCTTATCCTAAATAAATAATTAACTCTTTATGTCTGGGATAGAAAAAATAAATGAAACGAAAACAAAAGAGCTCCAAATTAAGAGCTTCATGTGAGTAGTTTTCTTAGATCTCTGTTAAGGGGTTAACGTTTATTTCAATGACGCAATTGTGAAGTGAAGGCCCTGTTTTGCCGGAAGGTTTGAAAGAACAGGTGGTTCTGTAGATCGCACGCGACGTAGAGCAGGCCGGGAGGAAGTGTCATTGTTTTGGTAATTATTAAGTAACCTGTAAGGGGAAACACTTGAACTCCGAGACGGAACTTCCAAAATGTTTCTTTTCAGAAGATTATGGTGAAAGGTAAAATTAGGCTTTGAAAAGTAGATATATCAATTTATATGAAAGGTAATTTTACTGTCATTTTTAATTTAGTTTCAGAAAAATGTTATACGGCATATCTCAATATTAATTTGTTGTTACAATACAGGGATTTTTCACAAAAATATGACAACATTTATTAGATATCATATTTAGGCTAATATATGAGTATCGTTATAGGCCATTTTTTTTTTTTTTTTTTTTTTTTTTTTTTTTTTTTTGAAACAGACGTTATTACCAGTAGGATCATAACGTTGCAGTTACTTTCTTTCGTTTCTAAAAAATATTATACTAAATACTGCCACACATTTTGTCGTTCAAGTATAGATTTTTCATAAAAATATGGCAACATTTATTAGAAATTATTTTTAGGCTGGTATAGGAATATCTTTATAGTCATTCCTTGGTAAAGCCAACTGTTATATTTAAAACTACATTAAAATCTGCATATTGAAAATACTTTTCAATTTTATATTCCGCTCAGAAATCATAAAAAGTACCTTGAATATTAAATTGTGAATTAATTTCTAATTGTTTTCGCTAAAAGTAAAACTTTGTGAAAAATATAAATACTTTTTACAACCACATAAAAAAAACAAAAAAAAAAAAATTAATTGTCAAAATTATTCCTCTGAAACTTATAGCTCTACATTCTTTTATTTGTGTATTTACAGTCGACAGCAAAATTATTCGAGCGCTAGCAAAAATTCCTATATAAAAAAAGTACATATAATACTGTTTTGTTAAACAAATCCTTGTCGAATCATGTTCTTAGAGTGACTGAGAACATGATTCGACGAAGATTTATTAATAATAAATGCACGAATGACGATAATAAATGTACGATAATGTACGAATAACGAGAATTTATTTAACAAAACAGTATCAAGTTTTTTTACATAGGAATTTTTGTTAGCGCTCGAGTAATTTTGATGCCGACTGTATCTTTACTGTACATTGTGATTATTTCATCTTTTTTTTATTCAACATAGATGAAATGGTATTCAATCCTTTAACTGTACCAGGACCATACAAAATGAACTTCCTTTCAACAATTAAGGCCACTTAAACCTGCATTTCATTTGGGAGATCTTAGTTTCTCGTCATGTGAGATATCATAGTCCAGATACCGTTTATCAGTAATACATACGTTGCAATATTTTATATTATTATTGCATTATTTTATACCATTATTAGGTAATTATAGTATTGCTTAAAAAAAAAAAAAAAAAATGGGATGCGTGTATGTTTCATAAAAAAAATTCTAGTCATTACAGTTTATATGCATTATTTATTTATTTATTTATTTATTTTTGTCTCTGAGGTTTGTATTTCATTTTTTATTTTATAATTTTACAGACTGGAGTATAATTATACTCAGTAATATATAAATTATAGTTCTTTTAATCAAATAATATGATATTAGGCTATAGTTTATTTATTTATTTATTTATTTATTTTTTATAAGCAAGAAATAAAAATAAAACATATTATTATCGTTGAACGGCACAATGTAGCTACAATTTGTGCTTAAGCTATAAAATTTTAAGTTTTATTTGTGTTAAGTTATATGTATTTTATAACTTATGAAGTACAACATTATTTTATATACCATCTCCTAAAGCTTAGAATTTTTTTAAAATATGTCGAATTATTTCTATTTGACTTGTTTTTGGGGAAAAAAAATTCAAAATTCAAAATCCCCCCCCCCCTCTCCAAATAATAATAACAATATTAATACCTAAAGTTGTCTTGTGGAAATTATTTTTGAAAAATGAATTCAATAGAAAATATACAAATTGGTACCAGCAATTACCTTTTAGTAAAAATGTATTATAGAAAATATATTGATGATAGCGATTTTTTTTCGAACTGTTACATACTTATATTCATTCATAGATTTTTGTTGCCAACAGTCTAAAAATGTACAGAGAAATTAATATAAAAAAATTTTCGCTGTTAGGATGATACAAGTAAACTAAATGTAAACAGAATTAATAACAGCAAGACTGTCTGGTACTCAAACTTCCATCAGGTTTCTTTGAATTCTCTACATATTTTAAGCGCACTTGTAGTCTCATTAAGTGCGAAACTGTCTAAAGCTTTTATTACCGTCGTTGTTTCAAAGGATCATCTTTAATATAAAAAGAAATTTTAATTTATATCTGTAACTTCTATACATTTTCAATCTTTACATACACGTGTAATTTGCATTATAAAAGCAACACAATATTTAGAAAACAACTTTATTTATTTATTTGTTTTACTGTGCGCGTTTTAAATCAAAAGTATTTTTCTTGCCAGTTGTGTGCAGAAGAGAAGAAATATGAAAAACACCTTTTATTCCTTTTAAAAGTCTCGAAAGCCCCCAGTGTGAGATTTATTTATAAAGCATGCCAAACAATTTTCATTTATTTATTTATTTTATCTTATTTTTTTGTTCCTCTTTCTTTTGATATAAATTCATTTGTAATTTGTGCTATTCATTAAACGTTAGTATATTCTTAAAGAAGCAGCACATTTCATTTTGATAAATATTTTGGAGGAATAACAATTTATTAGTATTACATGATAAAACTTAAAATACAAAATAGTTTTTTTTATATTAAAATATTTTTAGACAAAACTATTTTTCTGCGTAAAAGACAGAATAGTCAACCTTCAAATGAATGCATGTTATATTTTTTGTATTGCAATAAATATAATGTAGTTTAATGTTTTTTACATCCAGTTACATATAGTTTAATATTTTCTACATTTTTTGAATTTAAGTTTGTTTGAAACATGCGATATTTATTTCATGTTTTTAAATTCTTCTTCACTATTGTTATTTACGACATATAAAAGTCTATGTACTCAAATTAAATATGAAAAAGACACGACAAACTGAAAAAAAAAAAAAAAAAAAAAAACTTTTTTAAGACGTTATGCAAATTAGATTATTAAGAACAGTTAAATACAAGGTAATCCATAAAATAGCTTCCGTACATTCAGATACAAAGGCGTCATTACAAGTAATAGTAACGTATCATCGGCCGGAAGTGCACTTTTTCAAATAAAAATCATTATCAAAAATCCTGTAATCAATGTCATAACAGAATCTTACGCAGAATCCTAAATGAAATTTCAAAAGCGGCTGGTGTAGTTTCTATGTAATATTACATAAAAGAAGAGTACAACTGCACGTAAAGAAAATATGATCCAAATCAGTGTCATAAACTAAAATGACGAGTTGGCTTACAGCTAAATGTGGTATCACCTGGCTTTGGAATTCCCTTTGCACTGGCCTCAGGAAGGCTTGCGCAAAATCCACTTTTCATTTCGTTCTAGGGCTATTAGTCTCACGCAGATTCAGGTCAATCTAAAGGAATGCCGACATTTTTTTAAATAAAGATCACTTATTGGAATTAGTAGACTAAGAAGAAATAACTAGTCGAGTATTTTACGAAGCTGATACTTGAAATATATTTTCATAACGTACCATATGCAACTTAATCCAAAGATAAGCATTTTTCCAGTACATATTGCTAAATATCTATTACTGATAATATTCTTACTTGATAATATTCTTGTATATATCGGGTGTCCCATAAGACTGTAGAAATTTAAAAATTCATAAAAATTGAAGGAATTGTTAAAATTGAATGCGGTTTATAAAAAAGTTATTGCCATGAAACACACACACACATATATATATATATATATATATATATATATATTGTAAAGAAAAAAATATTAGTTAAAATTTTCGTCAATAGAGGGGGCTGTTCGTGGGCAAATCACACATTTCCGTAAAAAACTTATTTATTTGCATGCAAATGTTTACAAACATATAACTCCTATTCTATGTTTCCACCATCACCATAAATTACAGTTTGCAAACGAGTTGCAATATCACTATCTGCAGCTTCATTCGGCGATTCTTAGCTGCGGTGAAATATCTTCAACCATTACGCATCCACCAAGTCAGCATCGAAATTGAAACTTCATGTCATACGTAAGTACAAGGGCAAAATAGGCAATAAGCTAGGTTCATCGTAAAACCGTGAAATTTATAGGACTCTGATTTGCATATTTCCCGTTACACATCCGTGCAGCGCCCTCTATCGCCAAAAAAATTAACTATTTTTTTTTCTTTACTACAAAAAATTCCCCTTCATGAGAGTAGATAGAAAATGAGAGTCCGACGACCGAGGCGCAGATGTGCAGGGTGCATTCGAGATGCAGGCAATGCTTACGGTGCTGGAGGAAGGCACGGGGTGCAGGTGCGTGGAGTAAGCGAGATGAATCCTGATCTTGGACGAGGGGTCGTTGCCACCGGAAGAGTCGAAACTTTACGTTGCAAGCGGAAGAATACAAACTTTTAGAGTGTGCCCATCGGAAGTGAATAAGTCATTACCTTGAACAAGGATTCTTAGAATTTTAGTGCTGCCATCTACCGGGGAGAATTCGAATTTTTTCAAGAATTTCGAGGACTTAGATTTATTTTCCCAATTTTCTGGACTTAGCTTTTTCCATAACCTGAAAAGAGATACATACAAAATTTATAAAATGAGAAATGAAAGTTAGAAAAGTTGTATAGAATAAAATTAGAAAAATTGAAAGAATGAGAAGAAAGAGAAAGATCACCTTGAGCGCCTGCAGATCTGACCCCCCCCCCGAGTTGCCCCTTTTTGCTCCGTAGAGCCAGGTGGGAGTTAGTTCCTGATTTAAAAAAAAAAAAAAAAACCTGAAGAACTACGATGCTTACCACGAAGTTTTCCTGGGTTGTCTTCAAAATAATTTTCTGAGGTTGTTTTCAAAACATGGGAGCAGGAACAAGTAATATAAGGATGCAAAATAATCCATACAAAATAATTTTCTGAGGTTGTCTTCAAAACATGGGTGCAGGAACAAGTAATATAAGGAGGCAAAACAATCTGTACGAAATAATTTTCTGAGGTTGTCTTCAAAACATGGGTGCAGGAACAAGTAATATAAGGATGCAAAACAATCTATACAAAATAATTTTCTGAGGTTGTTTTCAAAACATGGATGCAGGAACAATTTTCATAGGTGCAGGAACAAGTAATATAATGATGCAAAACAGTCTGTACCAAATAATTTTCTGAGGTTGTCTTCAAAATATAGATGCAGGAACAAGTAATATAAGGATGCAAAACAATCTGTACAATAATTTTTCTGGGTTGTCTTCAAAACATGGATGCAGGAACAAGTAATCTGTACAATTTTGATAGATGCGAAACAATTTACATAGGTGCAGGAACAATTTTCATAGGTGTAGGAACAAGTAATATAAGGGTGCAAAACAATCTGTACAATAATTTTTCTGCGTTGTCTTCAAAACATAGGTGCAGGAACAAGTAATATAATGATGCAAAACAATCTGTACAAAATAATTTTCCGAGGTTGTCTTCAAAATATAGATGCAGGAACAAATTTCATAGGTGCAGGAACAAGTAATATAAGGATGCAAAACATTCTGTACAATAATTTTTCTGGGTTGTTTTCAAAACATGGATGCAGGAACAAGTAATCTGTACAATTTTCATAGATGCGAAACAATTTACATAGGAGCAGGAACAATTTTCATAGGTGCAGGAACAAGTAATATAAGGATGTAAAACAATCTGTACAATAATTTTTCTGGGTTGTCTTCGAAACATGGATGCAGGAACAAGTAATCTGTACAATTTTCATGGATGTGAAACAAATTTCATAGATAACAAATTTCATATCACCTGTATAAATATATACAGGTGCAGGAACAACTAGTGGATCTCCAGAGCAGGAGCCTCAACGTCCTATTTGCATCAGACATTATTCAATAGGTCGTTTTTATTTATTCCTTATTATATAATAGTATATTTTGATTCGATCGACTTGTTACCATAATCAGATACATTCCTGAGGGGGGGCAGCAGCCCCCCTCAACCCCCGCTATATCTCTCTTTGTATACCTATTTGTATATCACACAAAGTGTTACGGAATTGTAAATAATTGCATTTATTTTTGTATAAATTCTTTCAAAGAGGTTTAGTAAGTTGATAAAACGCTAATTTTGTGTATTTCTAGTCGTTCTAGCGTTAAATTAGCCTAATTTTACCTTAAAAACGCATTAAAAAGCTCCAATAAGGGAAGAAATGGATTTGGCGCCATATTTGGCGGCTGTTTACCTCGTTGGTGGTTTTTTTGGCGACCTTGGCGAGAAAATCCTTATTAGGGATATACCAAATATGGAAGCTGTAATCTCATTGGCTGATGAGATACGAGAATTTTCCAGAACAGTCTGTGTTTGATATAAAAGTATAAAAGGAGCATTTTATTCGCCAAGGCGGTCAGTCTCAGATCTGTGTCAGTTTCGTCAAATACTTGCTTTGCTTTGAGCCTCTTTATATGAGACTTGCTTTATGTGTTATTGTTAAACAGTTTGTACTGTTGTTTTGCTGTTAACGGCTGTTATTTAAGCTGTGTTTACTGGTTGAGTTGAAGCTGATACTTGGTTTATAGACCTGTATTTTTCTGGAACTTTCTGTGCATAAATCACTGAATTTTTGCAATTTTCGCCTTTTATTCTCGCACAACTTACGAACCCTTAAGTACGCAACAATATGTATTCTTAATAAACGACGGTCTTGTATTATTTCCCTGACATTCATATATACCAAACTTCATAACTACCAAATTTCATACAAAAAAAAATACATAGCATATTGGAAATATTTTGCGTAACTTTTAAACTAATTTCCAATTCTATACCCACAATTTTCAACAGGAAAACATGCTTTTAAAATTCTAATAAAATTTCGTTATATTTGATGGGGTGTAACCATGTTAAAATACACTTTTAAGAAATACCGACTATAGACCGTAATAGTACGAAATTATTTTATGTATCTCAGAAAAGTAGCCACAGTCATTATAAACGTCAATAATAAGAATAAACCTAATTAATTATAACTCAGTAATTTTTCAAACTACTTTGACATCATTTGGATGATTACAGTACATACTCGGAATTATTTTGTGTGGGTCCCATAAATTATTTAGTCTATAAATAACCTTTTTTAGGAGTAAACATGACTTTAAGCATCTTTATAATGTATGGTAATTTTATTAAGTTCAATTCAGCATAAACGCATTAAAGTGCGCGCTTAAATAAAAATTTGTCCATTGGCTCTAATGTTACGAAATTCTTTCGTGTGTCTCTGTAAACAAACCATAAACATTATATACACCAGTAAAAACTATTCAACTCATTTTGCATTTAAAATTAATAATTGTTCCAAATTTAACATCGTTTGGATAACTACGTGACATTCTCAGAATACTTTTGTAAGGTCCTGTACATTAATTAGAAAGCTTAAGAGCACATATTTTCTTCAAACAACATATGTTTAAGCATCTTACTCACGTACGCTTGTTTCATTTTCTTCATTACAAAGTAATGATATTAAAATGCGTTTAAACGAAATTCACCCCATACGCCGTTATGTTATGAATTTTGGTGTGTCCCTGTACACAGTTTATAAACAATATAACAATAACAATTATACAGCTACGCAAAGCTGGAACGTGTGCGCCAATTTGCAAGTCAATCGAATGATTTGCCGCTATTGCGGTACATACAAATTTTCCCCATAGGTTGTAAGGGTAAGAAATACTTTGGCGTATCCCTGTACACGAACGACAGATGGAATACACACCTAACACTATACAACTAATTCCGTTGGGCTCAAGAATATGTGTACCAAATTTCAAGTCAATAGCGTGATTTTTGCGGCCGCTATCGCACGACAGACCGACAGACAGACGGACAGACGGAACCCAAAATCCTTTTGAGTCTCAACAGAGGGCCTCCACTGACGTTTCGGCAAAAATTGGAAGTCAATAGCTTGATTTTTGCGGTGACTATCGCGGTACATACAGATTCTTCCCATAGGCCGTAATGATAGAAAAACTTTGGCGTGTCCCTGTACACGAACTACAAATGGAATACACACCTAAAACTATACAGCTAATTTCGTTGGGCTCATGAATGTGTGTACCAAATTACAAGTCAATAGCGTGATTTATGTGACCGCTATCGTGGTACATACAAATTCCTCCCATAGGGCGCAATGATAAGAAAAACTTTGGCGTGTCCCTGTAAACGAATTACAAATGGAATACACACACAAAACTATACAGCTGATTCCGTGGGGCACATGAACATGAGTGCCAAATTACAAGTCAATAGCGGGATTCTTGCGGCCGCTATCGCGCGACAGACAGGCAAGCACACAGACAGAGCCCAAAACCGTTTTGAGTCTCAACAGAGGGCCCCCACTCACGTTTCGGCAATAAATAGATAAAGATGCAGGAACAATAAAATTTGTACAATTTTCTTGAAATATAAAGATGAAAAAAAAAATATATATATATAATATATACATAGATGCAGCCACTCGTTTTCTCTACATAATTTCTTCTTTTTCTTGTTTTATTCGGAAGTGCCCATAAGCATAGGTGTTTTCATTGTCCGGTAATATATAACTTTTGTCGTCAAATGCAGAGAGTGTAATTTTTTCTGTTTTATGGTAAATAAATTATGGCATTCACTTTGAATCCTTATCATGTTTTCTCAGGATAAATCTTATTTCTTCAAACATAGCAGGCATGTTTTAATTTTTGCTGGATGACATTTCTTGACACTCCTTTTGCAGTTTTCTTCTCTCCTTCTGTAGACAATAATGAATACATCTTGGAACGGAGTCCTTCGAACTCCAATCCCAAATTGTCGTTTAGTTCATCTTTCAATTTTCCGATTTTCTTTTTATTTTATTCCGAGTAAAGGTACAATATCTTCGGATAGTCCAATGTGTTGATGAGGTTGGAATGTTCTCCCATATCTTTATACACATTCCTTGTTTCAATCTCATACGTAAAGGAATCAGTGTCAGTAAACAGTAACTTGACTTTGTTACCATAATGCTGCTTGATAAATTTATAATGGAATTTGTACATGAGCATACAAAGTATTCCCGTTCGCACAGTCATCCTGGGTGAGATAAATGCCAGTATCCCGATTAAATCCCGAAAACAATCGAAGGTAAGCTCTTATATAGTTATTTTCTTCGAAATCCAATTCCAAGAGTTTTCTGGGTACGGGTTGTCCATCCAGGTAAACACTTAAAAGGTTGATTTTGTTATGATGAAAATAAAAGGGATTCAATCAAATCATACTGTCCAGTATAGGCCCTATTTTCTAAAAGTCCAATAATTATTCTTTTCGGCATGTCTCTTAAAATCACATTGTCTTGCATAAAGGATTTACTTCCGGTCGATATCGAATAGGTCTTGCATAACACTCGGTCGATGGGATACTTCATTGTACTTTTCTCTAAGGCCTTGGTATGACCCAGTAATACACCTGCGCTCAATTTCACTTTACGTATGAAAATAGAAGCATGGTCTAAAATCACTTTGTAGTTGGTAACGGGTTTCGCCGCATCGATTTTACGCATTAAGGAAAATTCGGGCTTGCTTCGGGTCATCTTAATTTTCACGTCGACCATATTCAATAGCAGTCGATTTTGTTGAAAAATATCACAATGCAAAGGTCCAATCATATCTAAAGTTTTGCTTTTTTTCGTGAGTCCGTAACGTATCTTCAATCCGGGGCTGTCTCTTGCAGGGTCTGTAGCAGCTAAATTCTCATCTTTGTAAAAACATTCACAGGACAATAAACTTTTTTTGGCATCTTCTCCATAATTCAACAACGTTTCAATATATGCGCGGTAGGGGTAGGTGTTATTCGACGAGGAGATCACTCTTTCGTTCAGGCTAATATCCACTTGAGAAAACAAGGCGTGTAAAAATAAATTCACGGGGGCGACCGCATCCGTTTCCGCTAAGGGCGATCCATCAAACTTGGTAATTTTCACTTTCACATACAGAATACAGATAGGAAGCTGATGAATCAATATAGTCTTCACCATTTCCGGAAATATTAAATTCCACAGGTCCTCCGTCTCGAATATTCACAAGAGGGTAGTATTCAACAAAGTATCCTTTTTCAATAGCCGTTTGCATGGGTGGGATCAAAAATGAATCCAATTCGGATTTCGCACAGGCAGCAGAATCTTTATGGATGAGTCCAGACATCTTTAAGCGAAAATATCTTGTACCTTCACTTTCTTGACTTGACGTCGAATGACTGCTTTGGTAGAACGCTTCCTCTTTTTATACCGACAGCTCGAACCAAACATCGTCTTCACCTTAGTAGCGGCTTTGTCGGTTAAGGTCTGTCCAACTTCTTTTAATCTTCGCTTGGCGGCAACTTTAATGCCTTCTCCGCGAGACAGGTCTCTCAACATGTTCACGCCGGAAAGAAACAATTGCTTGCCGACTGCTTTCGCCCCCGATTTGAAAAGGGGCACTGCTGCTCGAAAAAGGGATCAAAACAGTCCACCGAATCCATATCCCTTTTGTAAAGTAGCGCCTTGAAAATAATTTAAGCTACTACCCGACTGATGGGAATAGTAATCTTCAAAAGATTTCGCACAGTACTATGGTAAGGAACAAACATCACGATAGGTATTTTTGACGAAAGTGAAGCTTCACGTACGAGCACCCACGTTCAAATGGCGTGAGTTCTCCGCGGTGGTTCCTTATAACGATTTCCAAAGAGTCGAACGATTTTCGGCTGACAGGTAAACAGTGCGGTCGGTCGAATGTCTCACAAATTATTTCTCCATCTTTTCCGGTCTAACACATCTCCGATAATTTGGGGTTCCACAATATCCGAATAAACCATCAGCACTCTATAATGCGTACAGGGATCTGTGACATAGGTACTGAAAATAATTTGCTCTTTATTCATATCAGGCTATGCGATTTCACCTGGTTCGAATCCCAGCATCTGCGCTACACCCTCATGCAATACCAGTTTTGCTTTGTCTTTCACGTTGATACACACCTTTTTCGTGTGGTGGTCGTAAGCGAAAGAAATTTTATTTTTAATCTCTGCAATAGAGATCGCTTTTAAAATGTCATCGACCGATTCGCAAAAGCCAGGGGGAATTCGTCTAACAAACGGGGGTTTCTCGTCGTTCAAATCGAAACCAAATAAATTATTATTTTGGTTCACAATATACCAGGTGTGGGATTAAATAAATTCGACGAGGCTTACTTCCCATTCCCCTTTCAATTCAACGGGGGCGGGCAATCGCGTTATAAAATGAGAAATTTTATTCTCGGGAAAATAAATCCTGGAACTATCCGAAGGTAACGTGACGTAGAATGACATGCTTTCAAATGATCTTCAAACATTCCAAACGCTTGTTTCATAAGCCGAATAAATCAGAGGACGCAATCCATTGGTCGAATTTGCTGGGGTAGCCTTTAAATTTCACTTTGTATTGCACACGCTTTTTTCGTATTCGCTTGTCTAAAGTCTTTTTAATCGTATAATTCACTTTCGATTTCACTTTCTGAAGTTCTTGGGGGTAAAAGGTTCCTTTAATGGGTTCTTCCAACAGGTCCTTTATTCGATACACGGGAGGGTCTCTTCTCATACATTCGGTCACCACAAACACTTCTTCCGTCCGTTTCGTTTCATATCCTTTTTTCGAAAGTTAATTTCTGCTTGGAAACTCTCACAACGTCTCCCGGTTGAAACAAGCAGGGTTTTCTTTTCGCATGTCACCGTATAAAGTATCCCATACGTCACTTTCATTTTCAGGGGTCATCTCGACAGGAACTCTCTTGATACTCGAATGGTAAGCATGATTATAACTGTGTAACAACTGATCCAACACATCTAAATAGCGGTAGGTGTGATTATGGGTAAAAGAATTTCCACATTTTCGTTTTCAAAATTCGGTTAAATCGTTCCACGACAGAAGCTTTCGTATTGTTATTCGTCGTAAAAAACCGGACGCCTTCCTCTTTCAAAAATTTTTGATAAAGACGGTTTCGATACTCTTTTCTATCATCCGATTGCAGGGAATTCGGTTTCCTCGTCGCAAAAATAGACCGGAACGCCTTTACGACATCTTCACCCCGTTTTTGCTTCAAAGGGACCGCCCACGCAAATTTAGACAGAATATCTATGCAAGTCAGGATGTAGCAGTACCCATGATTAAACTTTTGTAAACTGCCGAGATCCACTAAGTCGGTCTGCCACTGTTTATCGATGGAATATTCGATCACTCGGTTCGTCGGGAACTTTCTTCGAACGGGTTTGTGCAACGTGTATGCGTCGCACGGAATAAGGCATTTACACCACCTATCAAAACTTCCTGCGTAACTTGGATCCTGAAACATCTCCATCGTTACAACACAAAATTTTATTATGACTCACATTCACTCGAAAGCGCATCATATCTTCCTCTCACGAAGATACTTTTTAGAATGACGCACTGGCGCGACGCCTCTCTTTATATACCTTATAAGTCCACTCACAGGCATACCTTCATGGCTTGATAAGTAAAACCCTCGTCCATTTATTAAACCATGAAACTATTTTTACCCTCGGTTGGAATCTACACCCTGGAAAAAAGCTAAGTCCAGAAATTGGTGAAAATAAATCCAAGTCCCAGAAATTGTGAAAAAATTCTAATTCTCTTCGGTAGATGGCAGCACAAAAATTCTAAGAATCCTCGTCCAAGGTAATGACTCATTGACTTCCGATGGGCACACTCTAAAAAGTTCTATTCTTCCGCTGGCAACGTGAAGTTTCGACTCTTTCAGTGGCAACGACCCCACGTCCAAGATCATGATTCATCGCGCTCACTCCCTGCACCCTGCACCCCGTGCCTCCCTCCAGCAGCACAGCACCGCAAGCATCGCCACACCCCGAATGCACCCTGCACCTCTGCACCTCGGTCGTCGGACTCTCATTTTCCATCTACTCATGAGAATAACTTTTCCGCAAACCGCATTCAATTCTACCAATTCCTTCAATTTTTATGAATTTTTAAAATACCTATAGACTTATGGGACACTCGGTATATATATATATATATATATATATATATATCATGTAACCTATAACTTAATCAAAACTACAATTTGGAACATGTTTTCGTAATGCACTGTTACATGAAACTTTATCAAAAGATATTTTTTTTTTTGAGTACTTGTAACTAAAAATTATTTTAGATTCCTCCTTTAATAAATATAATTTATTTCAGACTAAAATTTGAAATATATTTTTGTAATATAACGTTATAGGATACTTCCAAAAATAACCGATTTCCAGCAAATGTCATTAAAAATTGTCATTTATCATCAGTTTATTTAAGGCTTATTCTATTTATTGACTTCATTAATACAAGTTTTTTAATTGTGAAAAATGAACGAACTTTTACATAAACATTTTTTAACGGTCGAACTTTATATTACTCTTATATATATATATATATATATATATATATATATATGTAATCCTTATTCTTTAAATGTATTCCTCATTTTTAATATATTCATTATATTCCATAATTTATTTTGATAAATTCTATTAACTTAGCATTCAAACATTTGAGAATAGGAATTGTCTAAAGGATATAAAAAATAATGCGCTATTTTAAATTAAAATTCTTATTTTTATATATTTAAATCACTTAATTGCGTATAAATTTACATTTTTTTTTTTTTTTTTTTTTTTTTTTTAGAGAAATGCATTAATACATTCAAAGTTTATATATTTCGTATAAACTCCGCTATAAAATGTTTTGTACAAGATATTTTTGAGCAAATAGAAGATTAATAAAATTCATGAAATAATGTACATCCTTTAATTTTGATTGAAATTTGTATTATTATTATTATTTCTTTAATCTATATGTATGCATGGCTATTCCATGCTTGATCTTATTTACTACTCACTAAAACTCATTAAAAAAAATATAATTATATAATTATATAATATTAAATGTATGTGTCATTGGTGATATCAAACTATAGCAATTCTCATGCCGAACAATGAAAAAAGCCATCTACAAAATATATGCATTAAAAATAATTATTTTTTGATTTAGCATGAAGTACAGAGGATGTTCGCACATTTTTTAGACGATTTTATTTCGCAGTAAGAAAAAATCGTTTGCATGGAGAATTTTATTTTCACAACAGTTATATTTTTGGAAGTTTTATTTACCTTCTGATATTTAGAATTTTTGTTTCGATGCAAAAATGCGCTTTTAAAATGGCAGTGGATGGAAGGACAGGTTTCCGCTCTTTCCAAAGATAGTTTTTAGTGAAATCTTTATGAAAAGCATTTATCAGGAGAAAAATGGAAAAATGTTGCAACAACAGATGAATCTTGGGTCAATTTAAGTGGTTGCAATAAAAAAAAAGGTCAATTTAAAGGTAAAAAAAAAAATTTGCTACATGGCTCAAAGCATCAAAAAAAAGTTTTTCTAAAGGATTTATGATTGCCACATGTTTTTCATACAAGCGCAAGATAAAAGCAAAAAAAATGTGACAAAAATGTCAAAATCAACTCTAAATACTCTCAAGAACATATTTTAATTCCAATTTTTATAAATGAAAATCCAGATCTTTATCCACAATGCTATCAATCCGTTGAACTGTATCAAGACAAAACAAGCAGCCACACATCACAATCCGCAATTGCTTTTCTAGAAAACATTGGAACAAAAAACGGGAATTAAAACCATACCCTTCACTGACATTCCTGCTGAATCTTCTGATGTATCACTGTTGGATTTTTGTGTTTTTCGACTCTTAAAATCAACATTATCCAAACACCGACCTACAACGCTTTGTGGACTCTGGAAAGCCGTTCAAGAGGAGTAGAAAAATATACCTCTTCCGATATTATAAAAAGCATTATTATCATAGAAATTATGATGTAGAATGTTAGTTAAGAACAAGGGCTATCAAACTGAAAAAATAAAACTCGAAATATGAGTGAAATTGCTTCAGTACACTCCATCAAAATCGACTAAAAAATGTGCGAACAGCCTCTGTATATATCCATTGTAATGAAATACATAGCCGCAACATAAAAGACATATGTGCTGTTCGAGGTAGGCACGTATATGGTAAAATCAAATTATTGTAAGTTTCATATATTATTATTATTATTATTATTATTTTTATTTATTATTTATTTTTCAGATTAAAAAATATAGTTTCATTTCAATAAATTATAAAAAGATTATATTTATCCGAAAATACTGCAACAAATGAATAAGTAAATTCCGTTCTAATAGGAAGAATAAATTTATTAACAGGAAAAAAAAAAAAAAAAAAAAAAATGAGTAAACAGATGAAAAATAACATAAAATATATTCTAACATTTTGATAACATGTACCTGTCACACATTTTTACTAAATGATATAGCAACCTCCCTCACATAATATTTAGTACCCTCAAAATCATTCCAACACTCTTCCCAAGCTTCCGGTGTCGAGGGTTCAACCACGCGTTTTGATTCTAGTTTGTTATTTCTCCGAGCAAAGTAGGAGGGGAAAAGAAGTCGGGTACAAATGGGACTGAAATAACCACCTGTCGTACTAAAGATTCTCTTTTGGCGAGGGCACCTACGACCCCAGTTTTGTACCTGAATTGGACAGAAACCTGTCACAGATTCTCTTTTTCGCTTATATGTGTATTCAGGTATAAAATACACTAATATATATATGCATACTGCATAAATAATTTCTTTTAACGAACCTCTGATACGATAATGTTATCATAAAAACATTTCTGTCAAACACTTAAAAAAAAAAAAAAAAAAGAAAAAGAAAAAAAAGGATTTACTAATAAACCTTTAAAATCTTTAGTTACAGATTTACTTTTACTATTAAACAGTCGGGTTTCATTAACATTTTTTTATTTTTTCACATTTAGCAAATTACTTAAATTAAGATGTTAAAATATACTGACATTTCGTCAATTAATATATATATATATATATATAATCGAATGAAAAATGTTTTATTATTATGATTATTTTCATTTATGAAATTGAGAAAAAAAAAAAAACTGGATCCCATCTCTTATAATTCGTTGGTATTTAAATAGTAGTATTAGCACTCCTCTGTAGCGTTGCCAGATCTGGCGGATTTTTTATTCAAAATTCACCAATAATTTTTAGATGTGATATTTATGATATACATAACAGACTACCAATCTTCGAAGTGATTAGGCAAACGTTACAATTAAAAATTATTGGTGATTGTTGAATAAAAAATCTGCCAGATCAGGCAACACTGCTTCTCTGTCTTTCTTACAATTTCTACGTCTCTGGTCACGAAATTCCATATAACTGTATGGGGAAAATTGTTTGTAGCATTCCTGGTTATCTACTGCATTTTTTAAAATTCCATTTTCGCTTTAGGATAATTTAAAACCGTTAAATTAGTACAGGTTTTCTAAAAATGGATTTATTAAAAATTTATTTTATTAATTTTGAGTTTAAAATGCAAAAAATTAAGTAAGAGCATTTTCTCACTTTTTTATCTGCAAAATAAAATATAAAATATGTAAACGATACATTTTAGAAAACGAGTATTAATTTAACAGTTGTAAATTTTCCAAATGTGATAAAAATAAAATAAAATAAAATAAAATAAAATAAATAGGTAATGAGTAATTCTATAAACAAATTCTTCCATAGATTTAAACGAAAATTTGTGACCAGAGACGGGAAATTTTAAGAGGAAGAGAGGGAGCAGCTTTAAGAATGTTTACTGTAAAACTGTGGTCTTGTTACTGCAGCATAAAATATTGCAAAGAAAAGTTATATATATATATATATATATATATATATATATATATATATATATATATATATATATATATATATATATATAATTCATTACAATGATCAAACACCAGGAAGGAAAACCTGAATTAATGAGCATAGAAATACATAAAGTAGAATAAGAAGAAAGAACAGAGGCCACTACGTCTTAATACGTTTGAAGCAGATTAAACAAGTTTTACGGGCTCCCAACTCTCCTCAAAACCTTTGCAGGACCACATTGTAACAAAATTAAAAGTTAGCATGAATATAATAATTACTGAAAGAAGAAAGAGTTAAAACTAAAAGTGAAAACTGTGGAAGATTTAATAAATTAACATAGTATTTATATTGCCATAAGGTAGAGAAATTGATATTTGGTTTAAAATGAGATTAATGACTATAGACGAGAAATTTTAAGGATACTAAGAATTGTGTAGGCAAAATTTCGTATTATTTAAAGACATGCATTAAATCAATTTCAGTTTAATATAATAATTTAACTATTATCTTAAACACTTCATTAATAGTTTTACTTTTTTATAAAAGGAACAATTACGGTTGTGTTAATTAAAATTTATGTTACATATCAATTACATTAACCCCCATTTTTAAGATTAAATAGTTTATTAAACCAATAAATGTTACTACGCAGTAGTGTTAATTATTAATATTAAATGTGCTATAATATAGTTCAATTCCAATAAATTTGCTGTATGAAATACATAGGGCCAATTATTAATTGTAGTTGAAATGCAGTTGTTCATGTTTTTTATTATTATTATTATTATTAAATTCAACAACCCAACCAGCCATCAAGCCAAACGACAATGTACAGTCGGTAACAATAGTGTCCGAACACTAGCAAAAATTCCTATGTGAAAAATGTACACTTCACACGGTTTTGTTAAATAAATCCTTATCGATTCATGTTCTTACACTGACTAAGAACATGATTCGACAAGGATTTATTTAACACAACCGTATGAAGTGTACTTTTTTTACATAGGAATTTTTGCTAGTGTTCGGACACTTTTGTTACCGACTGTATATTAAGATTTATGTTAAGAATTTATATTAAGACTACATTAATTATATTAAGATTTATATTAAGATTTAATATATATACATTTTTTAATTTGATGACGATTTTTATTAATTATGATAGTAATTGTTTTTACTTTTTAAAATTACATAAATTAAAAAATATATATATATTATTATATATATAATATTATTAATTTTATTATTTTATTTTTATAAAAACAATAATAATAATGATTTTTATAAAAAAGAAAAATAAATGAATTTGCTTTTATATTTACATCAATATAATAAACGAACCAAATAACAAAAATATATTAATCTAATTAGAATAAATAATTGAAGTTACTAGAAATCAACTACATTATACAAAAACAAATTAAATGTGTCAAATTACTACAAAAACAAATGTGATTGAAAATTTATAACTCAGGAACACACCACGATTATTTTAAACTGCTGTACCATTCCTGCGAATAACACGCAAGCTTCTAATTCCCTAGCTAACTAAGATGACATTTAAAATTATAAATAAAACTACTTTTGCATTACTATTCAACATACATTCATGTATTTAACACAACTTCAGAAGAAGCAATAATTATCTCATGTGTATTTCTATACTTTACACGTATCTGCTATAAAATCGTTTTCTTGTAAAATAACTCTTTACTAACGCTTTCATTTGTCAACTTAAACATCCATATCCAAATGATATACGGCCACCTTGAGGATGTTTTCAGCTTGAAAAAAAGAGGATACATTTTGGCAGGTTTACGGAAATTCACACGGTTGCATTTGTTTATAACATTCAGCTTTATACAGTAAGTCAAATCTAATTTGCTAAAGAGTTGTGGTAAATTTATGGTCTGCTATTGTCATACCAGTAAAACAACTAACTAATAATATATCGTTGCTAAGTACAAGTAAATGTGTATCATTAAGTTGAGAATGCTAATGCGTTTTTGTATTAGAGGATTTACTGTTCAATTATAATGAGCTGTAATTTGACAGTTTAATGCAAATTTATTGTACTTTCATGTAGAAAACAGGATTTTGGAGACTATAATATTTCTTACAGAAATAAGTTTTCATTTCTGTTAAAAAAAAGTTGTTTTATGTCTCTTCTTTTCATTTTTATTTAATAATAAAATACAAAAGTACGGAGTAAAAAATAACTGAATGATCAAGCGCAAAATTTATCAATATAATTTTTATTTGTAATATGTGAACACGAAATCTCTTTTAAACTTTTCAGGTGTAGTGTCCTCCAGTCGAAGACACAATCACGAAGTCCGAACTCCAAAAATTCATTCAAGAATTTCTTTTTAACAAAATTTTACTTTTATAACTTAACAAAAAAATGTCATTTATTTCTTTTATTTTAATTTTATTCATAAATTCTATTGGCAGTCTAATTTAAATGAGTGCAATTATCTTGCGTTTCAAAAGGTTAAAGCAAAGTTCAGGTTCACTAGCAACATAACATCACAACTCAGTAAAAATGTGCTAAACACAGTGTTAGTCAGAAAGTTATATAGTGAAAAATAAAGATAAAATTCCAAAGTTATTATCCTAGTTCTTCACTTTATTTATCCATTTAAGGTTCGTTAGTTGATACTAAAACCAAACACACATTTTCTATGCAGCATCCCCCCCCCCAATTTCCTCCCTTATTTTAATCGATTTTTAAACTTCTGTTTCTTGACGCTTCATAAGATAGCAGCACTACTCCGAAATTTAACAAATAATATTTCAGAGGTAGCCTTATACAAACATCTCTTTACATTTTTTTAATTTCACACGATTTTAAAATATAAAAATAATTATTTTGAATAAAAGCATATGGACTTACTACGATCCTTCTAAATTATAAATTACAATGTTCAATCTTTTAAAAAAGTAAACGGAAGTGCTAGAAAAATTAAGGACCCTCTTCACTCACCGCTGCCGGAAGCCGAAGCTAATGTTATTCTATGGGAAATTTTTCTTTACAAATAACTTATTAACTAATACATATTTTTAAATTCTGTTTTCACATTCTGAAAATTCCCAGCTGTTAAATTGACGGACCTTTTTTTAAAAAAATATTTTTTAAATTTTTTGTATTTTATTTTGAAGCTGCAAAATACGAATTTTCAATATGGGAATTTTTATCATTTTGCAATTTCAAAATAAAATATTAAAAATTAAAAAAATACATTTTTAAAAAAAATCCGTCAATTTAACAGTTGGGAACTTTCTGAATGTGAAAACAGAATTTAAAAATATGTATTAGTTAATAAGTTATTTGTAAAGAAAATTTCCCCATAGAACAACATGTGCTCGAGCTTCCAGCGACGGTACGGTAAGTGAAGAGGGCCGTTAAGTAAAATACTTGGTTTCACGGGGAAACCAAACTACAGCAAAAATTTAATTCTGCCAGACGAAAAAGTAAAAAGTTTCATAGAGATTGGAAAGAATTTTATTTATAATAGAACTTATAATTTTCATTTCTAGTATTTCACTCATAATAAGTGAACTAACTATTTATATTTTTGTTTGAAAATTTTTCATTTTATGTAATTTTTATAATTTTTTTAATTGTGTAATAAGAATGTATATAATATAAACAAGTGTATGTGTGCAGATGTGTGTATAAATCTTTAAATATTCTTTCTGATAAATATAGATAAAAAATTTATACTATTTACAAAATATTTTGTATTTACTAAATTTCATTATATCATTTGATTAATACTATTCTTGTATTAATATAAATATATACATTCATGTGCTAAAATATGCTAAATTTTATATTAAAGTATTAATTTTTATTGTAAGCAATCATTTGTATTGATTTGCTTAAAATAGAAAAATGGGCCACTGTTCATTTGGTTTCACTGTGAAATCAAAAAATTTCCCGAAAATTAAAGTTCTAATTTATTTCATTTTACATATTTAGGATCAGCTATGTGTCTAATAGCCATTTTTGAAATTAATTTAACAATTTTCAAAAGAAAATGTGTCGTGAATATTAACTTGTACATTAACAAAATAATAGTCATATATTTTTTTTTTTATTTAAAATCGATTTCGTTATTTTATTTATTTTAGACTTCAACCCCCCCCCCCTTTTTTTTTTTTTTTTTTTTTTTTTTTACAAATGAAAGAATGTAATATACTGAATAAATAAATATACTTCCCGAATTCTCTGAAACATTCCTTGATTGGTTGGTTTGTTGGGTTTAACGTCCCACTAGTATGGCGCTATGGCTAATCCTTGAATTTTTAAACAAGAAGGTTTTAAAAGAAGTTTTCCTGATCATACTTTAAACTTGTGATAAATTGTATTAGAGTACCTTTATAATATAATACTATTAAAATTAATATTTAATTACAAAATTACGGGAAAATTATTCCATAATTAATAAATAAGGATTTTTGATTTATTTATCGTATAGATCCTCTCTACCTATCACAATTTCTTTATTTCCGGCAGCCAATTCTCACATTTCTCTATGGGGGAATTTTTTAACAGAGTTACACATCACCTAATTTTTTTTTTTTTTTTTTTTTTTTTTTATTCCATTTTCACATTCAGAAAATTATCAACCGTTAAATTTGTTCTTGTTATTTATTTATTTACTTATTTATTTATTAATTTATTTTTGATATTTAACCTTAAAGCTAGAAAGTGCGAAAAACGTAAGCAAGAAATTTTGTGAACCTTTTGAATGTGAAAACGGATTGTAAAAAAATTCTGATAGCAAGTTTTTCCATAGAATAGCATGGGCTTTGGTTGTTGGTAAGGTTAGGGAGAGTCCCCTTAATTTTTATTAAATTGTTAACAAATTGAATCAAACATATAATATGACAACAATTTTATCTTAACTGTTATCAAATTGATAACAATTAAGATTAAATTATATATATATACATATATTTCTTTTTTTTAAGCATAGAAAAAGTCTTAAATTTGCGGAATGTTTTCAGAAAATGGGGATATCTGGTCAACTTATGACAGTGTTACATTATACATAGTATACAAAGTTACATAAAAAAGTCAACAATTTTAAATTGATTAAAATGATATTTTTTTCTTTAGTTAAAGTAAATCAATCAGGTTAAACACGATTTTTTTGTTTAGCACGTCAAAACCAAGAAGTCTGCATTTAACAAAATTACCAAAAAGAAAAAAAAAAAAAAAAAACAGCCATGTAAAATACGTTAAATACTTTGAAAAATTAGTAAGCCCATGTCAATTATTTAGAGTTAACTATTATAAATTTTCATCATTCTTCTAGGAAAAACTTAATTTAAAACTGAAAGCTTATTTTTGTTCTTGCGGTTAAAAAATATCCCTTTAAATCGCTACCATATGAATTATAGTCTAAATTGTAGTCTAAATTATATTTCTTTCACTTAGTGACAGCCTCAGTAGAAATTTATAATCAATTTGGTGTTCATTTACTAATAACAAACTATAAAAGAAGTGTAAAAAAGATTTTAGCACATTTTTGTAACACATTTTAAAATAATATATACATATATAATATCAGTTTAATAAATGACGACTACAAATTCAAACATCATGAAAAATCCTAAAAGATACAGTTAAAAAAACAAACATCATTCCAAAACAGTCACATTAATTATTCACTAAATCAAAATTACAAAGAGTTGATAACTGCAAAAATAGATTACATATAGGGAAATATAAGAGAACATCCAGAAAAAGGTAGTTACATAATGAATAAATATACTTAAAGACGACTCAATTATATATACATATATATACAGGATGTTCACGTTTAATTTGAACGACCTTTATTTTCGCAACCATTTGTCCTACATGCAGGTTGCTTCCAATTACAAAAATAGTCAAATTTAGATGCAGAGTGAAGGTATTAAAAGTTTGCAGCGAAAAAGAAATTTAATGAAAAAATATATAATTTAAATTTTTATGCAGTCCCCAGGTCCCTACATTGATATTTAAGGGGAATTGGCACCTTTGACGACAGGACTGAAGTAGGTTTCATACAAAAGTTTATATTTCCAATTGATATTTATAAACTGAACTAGATTAGATTTGTTCAATGAAATATATACACTGGTTCTCATAATTATAAGGACACCCGTTTTTCTATATTAACAAAACACTGAACACTATTATTTAAACAAATATAATTTTTAACCATTTCAATTTCATTAATAGACTATATTTAAAAGTTTTATCGTTTTATATCGTAAAAAATTTTAAATACGGTCAAAAAGGTGATTTTTCAGGTGTTCACAATTCTAAGGACAGCTCGAATCTTAGTAATTTTTTTTTTCAGTTATTTTTTAAATTAATATTTTTTGGGGTCTCTTTTTAGGGTGAAACTGTCAGACATTCTCTCTGGTATATATATATATACATACATATATATATATATATATATATATATATATATATATATATATATATATATATAAATATTCAGTTTCAATACCATTTCATACAGCATAGAGGATATTATGAATACATTTAAACTATTTAAAATTGCTTTCCACTTGCATGCACTTTTCTAATATGATAAGTTAAGTTTTTTTTCAACTTTTAGGCCACGGGAAAGGCAATAATACAGAAGTTTCTTTCTTCAAACTATTTCCTATTGCTCTAGAAATAGAGCAAATATGTCATACTTGATGCAAAAAATATTATTACCCCCCCCAAAAGCTAACAAAAATCTGAGAATTCCACGTTTAAAATTTGCGGATATTCTCTTGATGTTCATAATAATAGAAAAAAGTACGAAATTTATTCTGCCTTCAGTAGAAACAGCTCCCCAGAGCACCATAGATCCACATTTAAAATGCCCGACTCATATCTGCCTTTAAAAAATCTGCACTGTCTTTCGTTATCTTCAGATCGTGCCAGTAACTGTTAAAACCATTTGGTTAATCAAGAATAAAATGTTTTTCATCCGAAAATGCAACATTTTACCATTTAATATTGTCTTTATTCATCTTTAACACAGACGTTCTTTCCCCCATTAAATACTTATTAATTGGTACAGGTTTTTATTCATTTTAACATATTATTAATTATTTTAAACATGCATAAATGTGGACCCCAACCTTTCGTTAAGAATTACGAGCAAATTCAGCAGCAGTCATTATGAGTAGAACAGTAAGAGGAATTATGAGTCTTCGATCTCTGTAAAACAACTCTGATTTTGCATCAGATCTCTCTCCTATCGAACCAGCAGTTCAACGTTTGATCACATTTCCTTTAGCAATTTTAGATCTTCGAATTTCATTAGAAATTCGGCGGATTGAAATTATCCTTCCACTTAAAAAACACATTTATCATACTTCACTACATGAACGTTCTTTTTTTCGAGGAATTATCAGTAATGTCCGTCCAAGAAAAAATGAAGGCTTATATATGAATTAATCTAGCCCAGTAGTTAACAAATTCGCATGTCAACTGTAATTTATCCGCTAGTAAGTTAAATAAAATGAAAAAATCTTGATCGTCCCTATAATTATGAACATCTAAAAACGTGGAGAAAAAAATATTTTGCTTTATTTTTTATTAATTTTGTTTCATATTAAAAAAATTATAGCAGTTTTGGTTTTTAAAATACTAGATATATTAAGTGCACTTTGTATAACCTCGTTCACAATTATTTGTACATTAGTTATTTCAAAACATAAAGTGTCCTTATAAATATGAGAAGGAGTGTATTCAAGCAACAATTATTATGGTTTTTAATATATTTTTTACACATTTGAAATATTTAATTTGAGGTTTCTCAGTTTGCATTTTTTCATGATTTTATGATCTTTAAAATGCTTAAACTTCTACAGATATTTAAGAAACGACTTAATATACACTAAGCGACAAACAAACAAAAAAAAAAAAAAAAAAAAAAAAGCCGCACTTGGATATTTTCAATTTTTCTTTCTGTAATCTCTAATTTTATTGTTTCAAAAGTAAATTTTTGAACAGATTTTATTACGTTGTGTTCCGCGTGCAATTTAGGATTGAGCCAAGTGTTAAAAACAAGATGCAATTGTTCAGAAAATTGTAATTTTAGAAAGTGTTTCAAAAATGGCAAGAATAAGGCAATTAACGATACCACAAAAAATATGAATTTTAGAGCGAAAATAAAAAAAAAAATATTTTAATACGTGGGATGTCAAAATGATTAAATATTAACAAAATATTAGTGATCTAGTTTTTAGCAAGATATAATATTTTTTGGCTGTTTAAGACATTTGTTCTTAGGCAGTCACGTTAATTCTCCAGTCGAGATGACCGCAAGTTAAAAAGCCAGTGCTTAAAAAATCAGTTTGTATTACATTTAGAGCATAGCAGGGATTCAGAAAAAGTGTTTAGTATCATAATTTATCTAAATACAGTGAAATAACAATTAAACAAAGCAGGTTTAATTGCCAGAAAATCTGAAAAAATTCATTCTTAACGAAAAGAATGAGAAAATCAAGACATTAAAGGGTTAAAAAAAATAAAAAAGGATCAATTAATTATTTGGCTGAAGTTGTTCTCTCTGATGAGTCAAGTTTAACTTATTTCAAACTGACGGAAACAAGCAGATCTGATCATGAAAATGTGACTGACTTAATGGAAATCGCGCTTTTAAAATAATAACATATTCCCCGTACATTACGATACGAAAATGTATAATTTTTCGGTGAGTCTGGCAAATTTTCATGTTCAAGAGATCAGTTAACCCGAAATAAAATTTGGCCATTAAAAAATTGATACCTGACCGACTACTTTGGGGGTATTTCACACTCTTCCATAATCAGCATTTCAAGATGATAATGCACCTTGTTATATGGCGCTTGTGGCACATTTATTTGATTCAAATTGTTAAAATTACTTATCCATTCTCATAAGCATCTATAATTTTATAAGTTATCATAACTTTTTTTACTTAAAATTAAATCCCACAAAGAATATCGCAGAATTTCTTCTTTATTAGACCTGAAAATTGTCCTAATCTCAATCCGCTCGAAAATGTTTAGTCTATAGAAGAGGGTGGGGATTAGAAATTTGTAGCCTACAACTTTGAAAGAACTAGAAAAAAATATTTATGATATTTTGCACAATGAAATTTCTGAGTTTCATGTTAAAAAAAACTGTAAAATATTATGCCATTGCGCATTACAGCAGTAATTCCATATAAAGGTGGAATTATCCAATCCAGAATACATATTTTTACTAAATAATTGTTTAGATCTAACAAATAAATAGTTTTATTTCATACATTAACCCTACAAGGCACCCAGTTCCATATGTGAAACACCGACTTTAATCGTTCCTATAACTATAAAACTATTAGTAGCGACATCTCTTGACATCTTGATAGAAGCTACTGACATTTAGCAATGTAGTAATACGAATCTTTACCTAAAGATGTCGTTCGTGTTTTTACTATAGTGCACTCAGTGTGAAATTTGAATGAAAGTGATACGTTAGTCATTTGTTTGAATTCAAAAATAAAAAAAGAAAAGTTATTGAACAGTTTTGACTCGAAAAAAAAAAAAAAAAAAAAAAAAAACTGTGTGTTATAACGAAGTGTATATTTTGTAGAGGTAAGTTTTTTTTTTTTTTTTTTTTTTCTTATTACAATAGTAAACGTATTAGTAAATCATATTTTTATGTATATTCCACATACGGTACGTTGAGCTGAAAAGTTGATTTTTCCGTAAAATATGGTTTTATTTTTATAAGTTTTCCCTATCTTCTGATCACTAATTACAACTTATATATTTTTGTCGCGCACTAAAAAAAAAAAAAAAAAAAAAAAAAAAAAAGAGCCTTGTAGGGTTAAAATAGCACTTGTTTATTTCATATAATAAATCATGATAGAATACAAAGTATATGTTTATTATATTACGTTCAAAAGGAAAATTTTATGTAGATTTTTATTAAATACTACGTATAGTGTAACAAAACGAATTATTAAATCGAAAATGTACATAGGTATCATGTTATGACTTCCGTATTATACAAACATAACAATTTTAGTTGTTGCAAACATTAGTTTTTAAATTATTACAAACCCAAAAGGTATAAGTCAATTTTTCTGTAGTGTCTTTTTTTTTTTGTCGCTTAGTGTATATATATACATTGGGTGATCAAACTATTAGATTTTTTTTTTAAATATATATATATTCTTTTGATTATCTAAAAGGTACTAGACTAAATGGCCTGAACAACATAAAAACTCACATTTTCCACTATCGATTTAGTCCAGAGTGCAATTAAGGAACCAACCATAAATTGAAGAAGAGCGAAAAAAAAATTTGGATCACTCTGTATCATAAAAAGCTACAAAGGACTTGTAACTTTAATATATGGTTGCATATACTATTTACAATATTTGTATGTTTTGGTGCGAGAATTACGCAATTATTTAGGCATATATATATATATATATATATATATATATATATATATATTTTTTTTTTTCAAAAATTGCTAATTTTTTTTTCACGTTTTTTACTTATAACAAGAACGGATTTCCATAAAATTTTACAAAATTTGCTGAAAAGTTGTTAAAACATTCGAGAAACATTATTTTAAAACACGAAATTCATACATGTAATATTCGATAGAAAAAATTAAAATTTTATTGCATAGGCTCAAAGTTAAATATATTAGGCAATTTTTGTCAACAGTTCATTGGAATAGAGTAAAAATTAAGCAAATTGATGGCAAAAGGAACGACTTAAATCTTAGGTATCTACTATCAGAGTTGAAATTTCGTAAGGGTTTTTTACACATGCTAAGTATTTAATTTGAAGATCTAGTTATTTCAATCATGTTGTAAAAGTTCTTTTTTGTGAAAAACCCCTTATGAACTCATAAATCTTAGTAAATAAATAAAGATTTGTTAAAGTTACAAGCCTATGAGGAGTTTTTCACAAAAAGAACTTTTGCAATATGGTTGAAATAATTGGATTTTCAAATTAAATACGCAGCATGTGAAAAACCTCTTATGAAATTTCTACTCTGGAAAATACCTAAAATCTAGCTCGTTCTTTTGCGGACAATTTGTTTAAATTTTACTCTATTTATATGAGCTTTTGCAGAAGTTGCTCAATATATCTAGCTTTCAACCCATGCAATAAAATTTTTTCTATCTGTCTCGCATGCACAGTAAAATAATATTTTCTAAAAATGTTCGTATCTCAAAGAATATTACACATGGGCATTTTATGTTTCAGAACAATGTTTTTCTAATGTTTTGTCAAATTTTTCTGTATTTTTTGTAAAATTTTATGGATATCTGTTTTATTTATAAACAAAAAACTTGTCGAAAGAATTAGTAATTTTTGAAGAAAAAATTATATCCGCCTAAATAATTGCGCAATTCCCGCACCAAAGCATATAACTATTGTTCATAGTATTTGCAATAATCTATTAGGTTACAAGTCATTTGTAGCTTTTTATGATACAGAGGTATCTAAAGTATTTCTGCTCTTCTTCAATTTGTGGTTGGTCCCCCAATTGCACTTTGGACTAAATCGATTGTGGAAACAAGGAGTTTTTAAATATTTTTTGCATGTGTGATGTTTCAGATCATTTTGACTAGTATCTTTTTTTTTTTTTTTTTTTTTTTTTTAGGAAATTGAAAAAAAGGCAAAATAAAAATACTTTCTAATAATTTGACCACCCATTGTATATATATATATATATATTAGATGTCTAATAGAAACTAATTAAAATAATTAGGGATATATATAACAAAAAGCATGTTTTTTTTTTCCAAATTTTTACCTAGAGATGAAATTTTTAATTTTTTTCTCGAAAACAAATTAATAAATTTCAAAACACCCCCATGAGACCTTAAGACTCCGTGAGAGCCCCTTATAACATAAACTCCATTTTATTTTAACTTTTTTTTTCCGTAGTATTATGTTTAACTGAAAGAATCTGCTTTGAAACATATTTTAGTTTTTATTATTCATTTGAGACTATTTTGTTGTGGCCACAACATGGCCAAAACATACTAGTTTCTAACATCATGATTTATTTTGTTTCTCTCGTGCACCGCAATCTTCTAAAGACCATCTAGTATTTTGAGATACTTGCTGCGTATAAAGAAATTGTCTTTAAAATCTATATATAGAGTATTTTACAGAAGGCAAACTGGGGAATATGGGTGGTACACATGATGGAATAAGATCAATTTCAAGTTTCATTTACCCCCTTCTTTTTTCTCCTTCACATTTACAGGGTGACAAGAAATATTTTGGACACACATGATACATTATAACTTTAATGCTAATGAAAATATTACGACCAAACTTCAATAAATATGAATACATTACTTTGTCTATTATATTTACAAATTTTCAAGGTGGCTACCTTTAGCCTTAATACAGAGCTTTAAACGTGTCACAAAATTTTCGGCTATGAGCCCGCAACTCACTAACTGATATTTTATCCCATTCCTTGCATAAGAATTCCTTTAGGGGTGCCCTTGTCTCCAAGATTGACCAAACAGAATAATCCACCGGGTTCAAATCTGGGGAATACGATGGCCTATCTTGAGCTCCAATGAAGTCAGGAAAATTTATCTTGCACCAATCTTCAGTGCCTTTAGCTCTGTGTGCAGGTGCGGAATCCTGTTGGAAGGTCCATCTTTTGTTTCCAAATAACTTTTGCGACCAAGGTAAGACAACATCTTCCAAAATGAGTTTGCAATAGTGGTAGTTACAGATATTTGGTTTGAAACTTCGTCCAAGTTATTTCTTGTCACCCTGTATTACTTTCTCTTACCCATATATATGGTAGAGAAAATATTGTTTAAGGGCAAAATTTTCGAAAGCGAGTTTTTGTTATATATACACGTTTTGAGGTCCCCTGAATCCGAACACCATGTTCTTAGTGGCTGGTCTGCATGTCTGTCTATTATCAGCATATCTCAAAAACAAATAGTAGCAGACAGTCCAAACTTTGTATTCTAAATGTGTATCACATAGGGATGCTACACTAAGCCTTTCGTTGAGATCAAGCAAATGGCTCATGGCCAGGACCACCCAGGATAATTCAAACACATTACATCTATATGGGGAAATTGCAAGTAGGCAGAGTTTTACATCTATAGGTTGTCTTAAACAAAACGAAATAAGCATTTTTTTTTTTTTTTTTTTTTTACGCATGAAACATGTTTTCTGTAGTTTGTGATATGGAAATCATTCATCATTCATTTACAGGGCTACCCAAGGTATTTGGATATATTGGGAGCTACACTTGGAAATTGCTGGAATTGTAATTCATTTTGTGTTAGATATTTTTCATGTAAGATTAAATTTAAATACACAATATTTTCTTAAAGTGCATATTGATCATAGACAATATATATGGCAATCCAATGTTAAGCAAAACGTTCTTTTCTATTGAATTCACATGATGGAAGTGCTTTGTACATTTTCTTCTGTGGACGAACACTGCAAAATTAATTTTTCATACCCCATACTGTTAACAAAGTATTTTTTGGAGCTCTATTTTCAACATTGTTTTTTGTAGAATATTACGTTTTTATTTATCCTGATTACGAAAGCCCAATTATAGCTATTGATCTGTGTATATATCTGTTATCGGCATAACTTAAATAACTGCAGGAAATTCAAATTTGGCATGTTGAAATTTGTATTAGGTTGCCACTTAAAAATTTTTATCAAGGCTTGCAAGTTTGAAGGCAAATTAATAACTGTAATTGAGGGAAATTGAATGTAGGCAGAGTTGCATGTAGGCAACTAAATTTAAGTACACAATAATTTTTAAAGTGCATATTGATTATAGATGATATACATGGCTACACAATATTAAGCGTTCTTTTCTATTGAATGTACGTGATGGAAGTGCTTTGTACATTTTCCTATGTGGAAGAACACTGAAAAATTAATTTTTCATACTCATGCGGTAATGGTGCATTCGTTTACAGGGCTACACAAAGTATTTGGATATATTGGGAGCACACTTGGAAATTGCTAGAATTGTAATTCATTTTGTGTTGGATATTTTTCATATAAAACTAAATTTAAGTACACAATATTTTTTAAAGTGCATTCATTACAGAAAATATACATGGCTACCCTGCATTAAACAAAACGTTCTTTCCTATTGAATGTACATGATGGAAGTGCTTTGTACATTTTCCTATGTGGACGAACACTGCAAAATTAATTTTTCTTAACCATACTGTAAACAAAGTACTTTTAGAAGTTGCATTTTCAAATCTGTTTTTTGTATAATATCATGTTTTTAGGTGTCCTGATTACGAAAGTCCAATTTATAGCTGTTGTTCTGTATGTATATCTGTTATCAGCATACCTTAAAAACAAATAACTGCAGGGAATTCAAATTTGCCATTTTGAAATTTGTATTAGGTTGTCACTTGAAAAATTTGATCAAGACTGGCAAGTTTGAAGGCAAATTAATAACAGCTTTGATTATTTTTTTTTTAAATAATTGTATGCACTGTAATTGGGAGAAATTGCAATTAGGCTGATTTTAACATTTTTAGGTTGTCTTAAACAAAACGGAATAAGCAATATATATATATATATATATATAATAAATAATTTAATTCCTTTACAATACTCAGCAAATGAGAGAAAGATGAAAATACCAACAATGAAATAAAAAATTAGATGTATTACGTATAAAGTTATTGTCACAATTACCATTTAATTAAAATTCACTGATTAGTAAAAACATGTTAAAGTACTTACGCAGAAGAGAAATGACGTATATATCACTTAAGCCTAAACTATGAGATAGTTTTCATAATCCATTAATCCAGTAAATTCATGCAAAACAAGATAAAAATTGAAAGAAATTAACCAAAAATACTATTGAAATAAAAAGGAATGCATGAAGGAAAAATAGAGTGTTAAATGCTGAAACCCAGTACAGATCTCATCAGGAAACTAGCAGTACTGTGAGCATGGAATGCAAGATTTCTGAATATTGTAATATATATATATATATATATATATATATATTACGTATGAAAGCATGTTCTGTATAGATTGTGATATGGAAATCATCATTCGTTTATAGGGCTACCCAAAGTATTTGGATGTATTGGGGCTACACTTGGAAATTGCTGGAATTGTAATTCATTTTGTGTTAGCTATTTTTCATGTTAGACTAAGTTTAAGTACACAATATTTTTAAAAGTGCATATTGATTATAGACAATATATATGGTTACCTAACATTAAGCAAAACGTTCTTTTCTACTGAATGTGCATGATAGAAGTGCTTTCTACAATTTCCTATGTGGAAGAACACTGCAAAATTAATTTTTCATACCCACACTGTAAACAAAGTTTTTTTTTTTTTTCTTTAAGTTCTTTTTTAACTCTGTTTTTTGTATAATATCACGTTTTTAGGTTACCTGATTACGAAAGTCGAATTTATAGTAGTTGATCTGTGTGTATATATTTTATCAGCATAACTTAAAAACAAATAACTGCAGGAAGTTGAAATTTGGCATTTTGAAGTTCGTATTATGTTGCCACTTGAAAAATTTGATCAAGACTTGCAATTTTGAAGGCAAATTAATAACAGCCTTGATAAAAAAAAAAAAAATAATAATAATTGTATGTTCTGTAACTGAACAGGGGGTTGAGCGGGCGGTAGCCCTCTTAACACAGAATTACATATCAGATATAAGTGTTCTTAAACCTTTTTAGATTATTTTAAAAGTACACTGAACTTCATTATCCTACGCTATTGATCTTAGGACTTAATCTATCATTATAGTGTTGAAATGCAGGGTAACAGAAAGTCGTGTGAGTGTCACACCGATTATTTTTATTTATTTTTTAATTATTAGGTTAGAGATACGGCTAGTATCCTTATCTTGAGGGAGCTTAACCTAGTGAAAATACTTTGGATAATGTAATAGAATGTCTTTTATGAAAACGTGTTAAACACATTTATGTTAGAAATCAGCGTTAATTTGGTTATTATTCTACTTTCCTTATATTGAGTGTATTATTAATTTTTGTAAAGCGATTTTCATGTGACGCTTACTGCAAAGTAGCTTAACAATCAAATCACCGCGTTTGTGCCATGTGATAGGTACTGGTGCAATGTTATCAAATCGATGCAAAAGTTGGGAGATTAGTGAAAGCGAATTTGAAATTCGCAGAAATTAAATTTGTCATGTGATAAGTTGTTTATTCGTCACTGTGTTTGTTATAAACTTCACCAAAAATTAGTTCTGCAAAAGCATGCCAATCAATCTGTTCTGTTCTTGGACAGTAAATCGTATCGAAAAGTGCATACGGATTTTGGTTTCGATGTTTTAATGATGGCGAGTTTGATATTACCAATCGAGAAAGTAGAAGCGCTCCACTAAAAGCTAAGCAGGAGAATTTGCAAGCACTGCTTCATGAAGGTGAATCTTAAACGCAGGAAAAAACTTGCCGAACAATTAGAAGTACCACAAAAACGATTTCTAATCGTTTACAGGTAATGTGTAAGATTTAGAAGACTGGAAGATGGGTGCCACATGTATTAAGCTGGAGGAACAACGATGAGATTTTCCTGAAATGCGTAAATTTGTTCAAGTTGCAACACAGAAAATTTTTATTATAGAAAATTGTCATGGAAGATGAAAATTGGATGTGGTTTGAAAATCCGAAACGCAAAAACCATTAAGTGAATTCCGGCAAAGCAACAATACCGACAATGAAACGAGACAGTCACTGTAAAAATGTTTTCCTATGCATTGTCGAATATGAAGAATGTGCTCAATGCAAACTGTTGGCGTCCAGTGTCAGTGTAACTGCTAAACTCTATGAGCAAAAATTTTTACGACTGAACCAGTAAATCGGCTGAAAATGTCCCTTTAATAGCAAAGGTTTGTGTTCCGTGAAACTGCTCAATGATAAAACATGGTCTCATGTTTGGAAACCGTTCAATAACACTTTAGTAACACGTTGCTAAAATGTTTTAGAATACTCGGCATATAGCCCTGACATAGCGCTTTCGACCACTATTTGTTTCGGTCGATGCACAATGCCTTGTCTTTGGTACATTTCCGGACAGTGGACGAAGTACGAAAATCGACTGAGGACTTCATTGCGTCAAAAGACGAATTGTTCTACACTACTGGCACCAGTCATCTGCCTGACCGATAGTAAGATAGTGATGGAGAATATTTTGGTGAATAAGGGTATTATTATTAGCTCTCAATTACGTATTCATTTCTCTGAAAAATGCTTTAAAACTAACTACTACACCCAATATTATTTCCTTATATATACACAGATTTAAAGTTAAACCGATTTAAATTTTATTTGAATTTGTAAAAATAGGAGAGTTCCTGTAGACACGAATAAAAATCTTACATCAGTTCTTCAAAAGATTTAGATTTCCTTTAAAAATGAGATGCGACTTTTGAGATAGTAAAAGAAAATGTGTCACCAATGGATATGCATATTTTTCCTTCATAACAACTAAACATAAATATCCATATTTCCTTACCTTTTATTAAGTATCTCCCGTATTATATGGGTAGAAATATTAAAATCATGCATTTTATATAATTTTATAATCATGAAATAAAAATATTTTTCTTCGTACAGTGGAGAAATATATAGTGTTTGATAAAATATTTTTTAATTTCTTTTATATACATAAGATGAAAGTATTGGATTCGTGAAAGATTTAGATTTTTAGTTTTTCATGTACTTACTCATTGGAGATGGCTTGAACACAATTTTCTCATTTAGCTTGTTAGATTTTTAATGTATATAGTCTTGCATGTGGCACTGCTGTGCTGCTGCCCCCCCCCCCATCCCTCCCGCACTTTCGGAAAGGCTATATCTCCACTTCTACAGTGATAGTATAAAACTTGATATGTGAGAAGGTCATTCTAAAAAACAATATTGTTTGAATTTAGGGGCATATCAGTTGATAAATGGCACTGTTGTGCTGAAATTTACCTATTTACAAAAATGTCTAGTTCAACTTCTATAGTGTATACGTGCTCCAAACTTAAGAGAAATGTTAATTAGGAAGAACTAAGCTGACTCAATTGCCTATATGTTTGCCGACAAGTTGTGGTGCTATTTTTTAATTTTTCTCGTTTCCGGGGGAAGGCTATACAAATTCTGTGATACATAATTGACCAAACTTAATACGCGAGATTGGTATTATGAAAAATTGATCTGATTCAATTCAGGTATCTGTCAGTGTCAGACGAAAGGGGGCTCTATGCTATTATTTACTTTCTGCAATATTCCAAATCAATTTATCCCATCATCTATTGATTGAAACTGCACCAAACTGCATGTGCAAAATCTGACTGTGAGAAGGTAGTAGCACTGTTTTATAGAACAATATAGAGTAGAAGGGTTTATGCCGCATAGCATAATTTTCCTTTTATTCAGTGACATTTTAAAGCATCGAATATTTTAACAAGAAATATACCCTATTCCGAACTGGTGACACACACACGTATACACACATAATTAGTTTTTAATTTTTTATTTATTCATAGAGAATGTAACAAAAAGCCATTATTTAAATTCGCGGATGCAGTCTGCATACATTAAGATTTTTCTCTGTTTAAATATCTGATAGTGTAATTGTGCACCCAATTTTTAACAATAAAACAACAAAATTGATAGTTTTAAAACGTTAAATGGAAGAGAATTTTATACTATGTAATGTAGTGGTTAAAAAGATATGAATTTTGGAATTTGTAAAATACGCGATATAAATTTACTTTGATTATAAGAAAATGAATAAAGTAAAATTAAGTAAAATAAATAAATAAGTAAAATCTTTATAAACTGAAATATTTTATTTTACATGATAGAATTATTTTAGCGGAAAATATGAACGGTAAAGAACATTTCAAAAATTAAAATTTTCAAACTAGTTTTTATATTTTAACAGAAATACGACAACAACAACTTCGATGTATTAGATTGATTATAAAAAATAATTAAAATAATGCTTAAGTTTCCCTATCACAGACAGTCAACGGCAGTCAGAGATCATATTAATATATGGGTTGTTGTTGGTTGTAGGATTTAAGGCCGATTGACTCCTGATGTGTCCTAGGCCTACAGGAGGAATGCCCTCCGTGGGGGTCTTTCTAAGGGGTCCTAGCCCGTATTTACGCGAGTTTCGGAGGAAACCACGGAAAACTCCGAACGGCTAGGTCGATGAGCGCGACCTGGGATCGAACCCGGCACCTCCCATCTACCAGCTTTGAGCGCAGAACCGCTCGGCCGCTGGTGGGCATTAATATATGGGAAAGTTTACATAATTATTCATTATATAATATACATATTTTTTAAATTTTATTTTCCCATTCAGCAATTTTATGGCAATTAAATTATTTTCTCTTTTCTAAAAAAAAAACTGACTTTTAAATTTTAAATATTTCATTTTCGAGCTATAATGTTCAAAATTTCGTCAGATTTATCCATAGATAAACGTGTTGTTCAGCTGCCATTAACGATCTCTGATAGGGATTTTTTTTTTCTTTTTTAAATGATAATCAAAAGCCTCTTTCTTATGGTATTTTTCAAGACTGACACAATTTCTGTGATCTGCATTAGTATTCTGCAAGCAAATTTGAATTTAGTAATGTTGTTCTATTTTGAACTTTCATAGTATTATTATTTTTTTTTTTTATATATACCAATCACTGTTACTTTACATCAAGATAATTTTCGCAACTCACACTATTTTAACTTTCTTTCAAAATTTGAGTCTATAAATAATTAACACTTTCATAGACAGAGCAACAATATTTAAACGACAATCCTGATGTTTTTATTTGGCTGCTGTCTACTTCACCCAGTATTTTTTTTAACATCCCAATTCCGTCTAGTAGCGGTCATCTTCATGCCGGCAGCCGGAACGTTCTCGGTGCGTGACCGGCGTTTGGGATGTCCGCCGCATGCCGATGCAGGCACCTGGTTGCTACTCCACGGCTCAGCCACACGAAGAGCAGGTGGCCATTCAGCTACACGCGACTCCCGGCACGCGCAGATATTTAATCAGCCCGTGGACCGGTTGAACAGCGCACCATGCTAGAGTGATGACCTCCAGCAAAAGATGCGCCAGCTCGAAAAATCACTTCGGAGGTGCTTGCGTGTTGCATAAATTAATAGTTTCACTTGGTCAAATTTATGACTACGTCTATGAGTCGACATTTAAAATGTGAAAAGTATCAACAGCCTTTCATCTTGATTAGTATCTATCTCAGGTTGCCAAATCAGTATCATAGCGAATGTGAGAAAGACTAGATCTTCAATTAGCTCGTACATGATCCTCCAGGCATTCGATAAAAGTTATTACATTTCTCTTGATTTATTAATAATGAAATATAACATTATATATGGGCTTGAAGCTATTTTTAAAGATGTAAAGTTCCTTACAAAATTAAACTTTACAAAACGAAAGAATTCTCTGAAAAATAAATGCTTTCATTTGTCAAAGACACATAATGTAAAAGTCCAATGAAACAGTAAATCAATTCATTCTATTTTCTTCTAAGAAGAAGAATATATTTCCTTATGTTGCGAAGTAAACATTTTCATACAAAATAAATATGCGTCCATAATAAACGTCATATTTCCATGAGAATTTTCGATATTAATGCATTTATAGATGAAAATCATTTTATAAATCGTCATCCAGTAACAGTATTTTTTAACATTTTTTTTTTTTACTGTGTACATACCTACATGTGTATACATATGATATATCCTCGAAAGAAATTACGTTCTGTGCAGAAATAAATATGCATTTTATGAATATATTATTTATATTTATAACAGCCTCAGAAATCAAAGTTTAAACTTTCTTCTTCGATGTTAAAAAAAAAAAAAATGGAATATGTTACAATTTATTTCTTTAAAAATGGTACAACAAATTAACTTACTTGTACAAAAGATGAACACTTTAAATTTTTCTAACGATAAGTTCATAAAGATCTTTTTATTACCAGATTACTGAATTTCCGAATGCGTCGATTATAATGAATGTACATGAGCACCATTTGTTTTAAAGTTGTGCCATACAGTCGGTAACAAAAGTGTACGAACACTAGCAAAAATTCCTACGTAAAAAAAATACACTTCGTACGGTTTTGTTAAATAAATCCTTGTCGAATCATGTTCTTAATCAGTCTAAGAACATGATTCGATAAGGTTTAATTTAACGAAACCATATGGAGTGTACTTTTTTTACATAGGAATTTTTGGTAGTGTTCGGACACTTTTGTTACCGACAGTATGTTTAACATCAAAAATTTCTTTTTTAAGTATACATTTTTTATTAACACTTTCCAACAAGGTTGAAAAGTGTTAATGACTTCGGTTTGTCTGTCTGTCTGTCTGTCCGTCTCTTTGTCCGTCTGTCTGTCTGTCTGTCCGCGCTCTAACTCCCGTAAATATTTATGGAATTTCTTGAAACTGATATATGTTATTCAAGTTCCGTATCGGACGTTTCCTATTGAAAATGGAGTTTATACCCCTACTGGTTTGTGTACAGGGATACCCTAAAGTGTTTCAAAGCATTGTGTTTTATGAGAGGTATTTATATACACCATATTTTCATACCTTTACTGTAGACATATCTTAATGAAATTGAAATATGTTATTCAAGTTCACTATCGTACGTTTCCTATTGAAAATGGAGTTTATACCTCTACTGGTTTGTGTACAGGGACACCCGAAAGTATTTCAAAGCATTGTGTTCTATGAGAGGTATTTCTATAAACCGTATTTTCGTACCTTTACTGTAGACATATCTTAATGAAATTAAAATATGTTATTCAAGTTCACTATCGGACGTTCCCTATTGAAAATGGAGTTTATACTTCTACTGGTTTGTGTACAGGGACACCCGAAAATATTTCAAAGCATTGTGTTCTATGAGAGGTATTTCTATAAACCATATTTTCATACCTTGTGTAATACTGTATACATATTTTAATGAAATTGAAATATGTTATTCAGGTTCACTATCGGACGTTCCCCATTGAAAATGGAGTTTATACCTCTACTCTTTTGTGTACAGGGACACCCGAAAGTATTTCAAAGCATTGTGTTCTATGAGAGGTATTTCTGGAAACCATATTTTCATAACTTTACTGTAGACGTAGCTTAATGAAATTGAAATATGTTATTCAAGTTCACTATTTGATGTTTCCTGTATAAAATGGAGGAAATACCACCATCGGTTTATGTACAGGGACACTCAAAAGTATTCCAAAACATTGAGTTCTTAGTCAGTCTAAGAACATGATTCGACAAGGATTTAGTTAACAAAATAGTATTAAGTGTGCTTTTTTCATATAGGTATTTTTGCTAGTGCTCGGATACTTTTGCTACCGACTGCAGTCATACATTTGGAACGCTTGCAAACGGCTTTGCAACTGGAAGTGTTTTATTTGTATGTACCCCTATAACACAGGTATGTACGCTTCACGCTCATGAAAAAAAAATAATAATAATAACTCGACAGCCCTACATCGTTGTGCATGAATCTCAGAACATACGAAACTCGGTTCCGCGGCAATCACTGTCACGCATGTTAAAACGAAAAAAACGTCACTGGACAGCCGTAACACGCTCTGCATGAATCTAAAAATGCACAAAATTCTGTTCTGCGGCAATCATTATCACGCATGTTAAAACCGAAAAACATCACTGGGCACCCCTACCTGGCTGTGCATGAATCTGAAAACGCACGAACCCCGTTTTCGCAGCAGTCACTGTCAAGAATGTTAAAACCAAAAAAACATCACTGGACACCCCTATCTCAAATCAATGAAAATCAAATAAACCAATCAAATCTCTCGTAATTCCTTAAAGTGTAGCTCTAGTTCAACGTAAAATACACTCAAATCAATGAAAATCAAATAAACGAATCAAATCTCTCGTAATTCCTTAAAGTGTAGCTCTAGTTCAACGTAAAATACACTCAAATGAATGAAAATCAAATAAACCAATGAAATCTCTCGTAATTCCTCATAACGTAGCTCTAGTTCAACGTAAAATACACTCAAATCAATGAAAATCAAATAAACCAATCAAATCTCTCCTAATATTCTTCATTCTGCGTCATTATAGAAATGGGAAGTTTTATTTTCATATTTTTATTAATTAAAAGAAAACTAATCAAAAATTCGAAAATCTGACTTCGATGTGCACAATGACCCTTCGGAGGGCACCTTTGTGTTAAATCACGTGACTGTCTGAGCTACCGTTTTCGAGAACAGTGAAATATACATATATATATACAAATATTGCTTACTTAATAGTTATAAGATAAGTATTTTATCATTTTTTAAATAATTATTCAGAAATTTCAATGTTCTTTTGAAACATTTGTGAGATAAAAATACAGAGTGGGCATAAAATAACTTGAACCTTCATAGCCCTTTAGCTTTTAGCGTAAAAGGCTAAATGTAATAAAAAATTGCGTACATGAGCAGCGGAGTATGCGTTTTCGATTTCTCAAAAATTTAGTTCTAAAAGTAGCCGATAGAAAAATGTTTAGTGCTGTGATTAAGAAATACTTAAGAAATTCGAATAAACCTGTTTCGTATAGAGCTATCATGAAGATTAAAGGAATGGTTGAAAAATTCTCATTATTTATAAACGAATTGCTTTTCGATGGCGTACTGTGTAGCTAAGCCGTTTCATTAACATGCCGAAGATGTCAGTGCTGCTGATTGTGCTAACACACATATCACACTGAAAAACAAAAAACTGTTAAGAAATAGAAAATTTCTGTATAAATGAAAAAATTTCTACATAAAATTTATATTTTCTAATACTACAGAAATTTAGTTCAAAATTACATTTTAGTCTGTCAAAAGAAATATTTTTTCTCTAACCAGATAAAATATGTAACCATTGATATAGATTTCTTCAGAAAAATACATAGGCAGACACAGGTAAACACTTAGACAGACACTTAGATAAACACAGAAAACATCGTAGTTTCCTGAGCAAAATCAACGGGTGAATCATATATTTGGTCGTTATTGATGTATCCAAGGGACATTCCTGGTAAATATTGGCCACATTACTGACCAAAATTTCCCATGAAAGTGCAACTGCAAAACAGTTACCACGTATTTATAAGATGCATAAGGATATATTCAATCAGTTGGTAATGAGTGTATTGCAAAGCATCGAGAAATATTTGAAAATTTAAATGTATTAATATTTTTAAAAATATTAATGACTTTTAAATAAAGATTGTTTATTTTGAAACATGTAGATTTTTTAAGTTTATTTTATGGGAAAAGCGGGGTAATTTATAAAAATATCTCTAAAATATTCTATCTTACATAATTTCTTTCACTTTTTTAAATTAAAAAGACTGTTGATAACGTTTTTTTCCCTTCATTTTTCATCTGTTATGTGCAGCAGTACATGGAATATTATATATATTATAATAAGGTTCATGCGAGGATTCATGCACGTGCAGACAAAAATATGTAATATATAACATATATAATATAGGAAAAAATATATCATAAATATTAGAACAATTGAATTGCTTCACTATAATTTATATGCCAATATTTTGAACCTGTAAAAATTAATAAAGTAAATTATCGTTTATGCTATCATTATTTAATATATAATAATTTCGATTACAAAATTACGAACACAACAACTTCGTAAATACTACATTTGAATTTTACACAAGGCTTAGTTTATAAAACCTTCGATTGGAATGTAGAGTTTACAGAAAACATTTTCTAAAACATGTTCTAAAACATTTTAAAGTACTTTATAATATATATTATTCGCAATCTGAAATGTAAAACTTCTGGAACAATCTAGAGTGCTTGTTTATTAATCGAAAGACTAAATAAATATATTAATTTATATATTTAAGAAAATTGAATAATATACTGTTTGAATTTATATGAACTTCAGAATGGGGACATATCCATTAATATGCGCATTATCCTAGGTCCTGATTGTAATATTTGGAACCCTTGGTTAAAATGGTTGCAATTTTTATATGGCGCCCCTCCCCCCCCCCTTCCCATGCATATACAGTTAAATAATTTTTTGCGTGTATTATATATTATACAACCTTTATATGTAATGATATTTTGAATGTTATAAATAAAATAAAATTATTATGCATCACTCATAAAAATATATTTTTAACATAATCTTTAAGAAAAATAAAAATGATACATTTTGAACACAAAATAATCTTTAATTTAAAACTCAATCGCATTTTTTTTTTTTTTTTTTTTTTTTTAAACAATATATTTTTTTCTTTCAACCATTTGCTGTACTTTATTTTATTCTACTCACTAACTTTTTAAGACTAAAATTAAACTGTTCTTGGCGAGCAATAACTGAATTAGATAAAAGTTTCTAAATTTGGAAACTTAAAATAGTTTAAATAATATCATATTTTTAAAATGCTTTTATCGTAAGGCATTTCCTGTCTACAGAATTCTCAACTATAAAATGTCTAGACAAACTCAAACTTGTCAGGTGTTATTGACATATGATGCTTGGATTTGGCGTTGGAAACCTTATAGAATTAAAGCAGATTATAGTCTGTAAGCTGGATACGTCATTTTATCTTTTTCGTGAGATATCACTTATTTTTAAATCAATATTTGGTCATTGAATTAGAGTTTATTTTTTGTTTTCACTGTGACTAAAGTATCAATGTAAGATTTAAAAATGGACAATTAACACATGTTGAACATATCGTCCTAAAATTACTCTAAAATATAAAACTTTTACGTCTCTCGCCATTTGCATACAAAAAACAAATAAATCGTTTGTTTTATAGGGTCCTGTAAAAATTTTCTTAAAGGATTTCTGGTACATGAAGAAGCCTTCATTTTCAAAATTCATAAAAACAATTTTTGGGCAATATTCAAAAATTAGGATAAAAAATTAAAAATATCTTGGCCTGTAAAGCAATTTGCAGTTTACATCATAAAAAAAAACGTAATTTTTTTTATCTTTAGATTGCCAGTCAGAAGTCAGGAAAGTTAAAGTTATCGGCGAATTAAATAATAATAATATTATTATTATTATTATTAAAAAGAATTAGTAATTCTCTCTCTCTCGTGTATTTCTACAATTTAAAATTATACTTAAAGATAATTATTTAATGCATTGAAATTAAGCTGAATAATTGGCATTCATGAAAATAAAATTTTGTCTTTCCTTTTCACAAGTTTCTATTTTACGAAGGAGATAAGTATGGAAGCATTAAATAATTGCAGAAATAATGAAATCTAATTTTTTAAGAAATGTAAAATAAAGTTTCCCTAGAATTTCCCCCATTATGTTCTGAATAAAAAATAAACATTCTTTAAAGTTAAGTACAATCGATGATTTCAATAATGTTAATGACCATGTCTTAACCTTGGGCATCCTCACGGAAGTAGTAAAAATACAAGAACAGAGAAAATTAAGGGATTGCAATGACTTGAAATAAGAAATCATACTGAAAACATCGACATGTTCTACAGGAAAATATTTGGTTGTGATATAGAAAATATTCTTGAGGATACTAAATTATCGATGAAAGCTGAAAACTATAAAACGTTTTTAAAAGTTAATTTAAATAGAAACAAAAAAAAATTTCGAGTTCGAGTCCCAAGAGGAGGCATTTCGTTTGTCATTTTGATACAGGAAAGTTTATTGAATGTTTAAAGAATTATTAGAGATTATTCGGGACCATATATATTCTTAAACTTTACAAATTTTCATTTCAAACGGTGTGGAGTTGGGGAACAATATACGAGACAAAAATTTTATACTCTTTACAGGATTACATCTCGAGAAGCAGTGGCAAAGAAGATTGAGAAAAATGATTATCCTTGGCACTTACTTGTTACATTCGCCAAGCTGAAAGTATCTAGAAAGAACATTATTTCAGTTTTTGCTACGAATATGCATGTGTAATTTTTTAAAAAGGCACCAAAAATTCACTTGCAATGGTTGTTGGGAAATTAGCATAGTTTTGCTAAGTTAGATTCGGGAGAATCAGCAAGCTAAACTGATTTTTGGACTGATTCCTTAATGCGGAGAAGGCAACACCATGGCACCCATTTTATATTTCTAAGCAAAATGAAAGAAAGCCGAATTAAAACCTTAGAGAATAATCAGAAGTGATCAAAAATTTAGTTTCTGTTGTCTTGAAAAATAGATGAAAAGGGAAGATATAAAAATTTAGAAAAAGTATATTGATTGTGAATGAATTTAAGTTATTATTATTATTAGGTTAAAATTATCATTTCGTTATATTTAAAATGGTTTTTAAGATTAAATAACTTAATTTACAAATTCATTTATTTAGAATATTTGCTTAGCTTTTTGAGAGAAAACAAATTTTATAGTACGCATTAATTTACATCATACATATGTAGTGTGTTTGCACTGTAGAGTTATGACAACATCATAAACAATTTATTTAAGCAATGGAAAATACAGATGGTGAAACATTTAAACATGTTTCAAGTGTTTTACGACGAAAACTAAATGGTGAATAATTTTATAAAAACAAGCAATCAACTGTGGTTAAATATTTTTTCACTTTTGAATAAAGTTTATAGAACACTTCACGTAAGTGTTTTTTATGTGCAAAAGTTTTGTACAAACTTGAATTCGGATTTATCGAGTGATCCGATTTAACGAGTATTTTTCTACGTCCCAAGCTCCTCTTTAAATACCTATCCTGTCCAACAGTATAAAGAAAATTTCATTCCAAAATTATACTTCATGAATCATTTATTTCGAAAGAATTTCCGTTTTTACTTAAGTGAAGATTTGATTGTAAAAAACTTTTCTAATTTATCATTTATAAAGAATTCATAGCAATATATTCCTAGTTTCTGTAAATTTCGGGATCATGAATAAATTATCAGTATGTTTGGCAAATAACCAAATAGAAAATTTATGAATAATTGAAAATTCGAAACCAGTTTAATTAAAAAACAATGGATTTGTGGTGGAAAAAATCCTGTTTGAAATTTTCAAATCTTTATACCACCAAAATTTTTTTAAAGATTGGGGAAGATCAAAATTTCATTATAACCAAATCTATTGAGTAACTTTAAAAGTTAATTGCAATGTATTTCCTCAGTAAAAATGTTTTACTACTGTTAAGTATTTTATCTGATATTTATTTAATTGATGCATTTCTTTTTTACATATATCGTATTGGTACATTATTACAGTCTGCGGAATATTGATCCAAGAAAAATTTTTGGAATATAAGCTGCAATGTTTTATCAAAAAATTTTGTAATAATTCAGTTACTAGTATTTCAGAATTTGTGTTGTAAAGTTCGGGTTTCTCGTTACTTTCACAAGTTACTTAATTGCATATATATATATATGAAACTCAAATGTCATAGAAAATCAAAAATATCATTAAAATGATATGTGCAAGTGCAGAAATACTTAGTTTTGTTTTTTAAGTTCCTGTTTTTCTTGATGAAAAGTTAAACTCTTATTTTTAGCAATCGTCTTTTTCCCAACTACAAATCTCTAAATTTTTAAACTAATGCCGTTAAACCTTTTTGCCCTCAGATAGTTTGAGACATCAAAATGATTCATTTCAAACATTTAAAATTTTTTTAAATAGAAAATAAAAACTTATTTTGAGTCTTATGCTTAAATACACGAATTGTAAATTAATAGTTTTTCGGGCTCACATTTTCTTTACGAGCAGATACAATTCTGAGATACTTAAGTCTTAAATTAACAGATTCGAATATTCATAGCTATATCATATAAAATGTATAAAGTTTTTTCACGAAAATGAGATTCCGGTGTATTTTATATCTTTCTGAAATAAACCTATACTTGATATCTTCTACCAACACCTTCAAACTATGTCATTTGCAAACGTTTAAATGTGATTTCTTTCTTTTTTTTTTTTTTTTTTTTTTTTTTTTTACTATACAGAATTCAACAATTAAAACGATCATTCTTCTTTATATGTATATTTATAAACATGTAGCGACTGCTCAAAATATTATTTTTAAAAGGTTGAAAGCTGAAGGAAAAAATATATTTACAATTCTCCGATGAATTACCATTTGCATACTTTTTAATGGAACATTTTATAAGCTAGGCGTAGGAGCAGGGCTGGCTTTCTTCGTAAATAAACAAACACATAATATTTTCGACTATTAATCCATTTTTCTCAAAATAAAGAAAGAAAGAAAGAAAAGAAAAGGAAAAGAAAGAAAAAAAAATCAATCTTGTTTACTAAGGTTCCTTAAAATACGACGTCTCCAAGCAAATTAATCAAATATTAGAATAAAGGAAAAATTTGGTCAGACCTAACAGTATTATACATATAGTCTAATTGAACAGATCTATAAAGAGAACATTTGGATGCATTTTAGCCACGACAATATTCACTCTGGCTTTCCGTTGCAAGGTACCGGGTTCGAATTCCGGTTCAGAGGCGAAATTTGTAGTAGTTCAGAATCCACTTTATGCTGCAAGTCCTGGTTGTGTGTAAAAAATGACCGTAGAGCAATCAAACCAAACCTTCCATACTTCTCTTGACTTGGAGGTGCTTTCATTTAAAAAAAAAAAAAAAAAAAAAACTGACACCGGCAAAATAAAGTATGATATTAAATATAATGCATGAAAGACCGGGTGTTTCTCACGCAGACAGGTCTGGTAGCTTCCCTCCTAACACACGATCCTCAATAGCATGAATAGATCGCGCTCGTCGGCCAAGCCAATATTATTATTATTATGTGGTTTTGTCTGGGCTAGGACCAATTAAAAAGACCCAAATGAGGGTCTCTCAACCCCGTTTATGCTCCTAGAGCAGACAATTAGCCTTAATTTCTGTATCATTAGCATGGAATTGCATATAAAATGAATAAATAAATTAACAAATAAAACGTCTAAAATACCATCCGGAAAAAACGCTTAATTTCAAGTGGGGGCAAAAAAACTGGCACTAGTAAATAAATAAACACGAAATTTTTATTTTATTAAAGTCTGCAATCGCCTAAGAATTTAGTAATGTATATTTATAAAGTCGAAAAAAATTATTTGTTTAAAAGTTGCAACTATAAAATTCTGGCTAGAAACAGACAAAAAACATCAGTCACATTTGGTTCTCAAAATTTGTCAATATCAGATTATTACCCTGAAACGTAAATACTATTTTAACTTTATGTTGACAAGCACAGGTAGAAAACCTTTTAAAGTATTTTTCTTGAGCTAGTTGCTGGAACCTTTTATTTATTTTTATAGAATACAAGAACTATTAATTCAAGAGGTAAGGTTACATAATTACAAAGATAATCAGAGGGTTATTTTATTTAGCGAATTTAGTGTAGACACATTCGATAAAAAATCTTGTAGAATATTTACTTTCCAACGGGAAAAAGCACCTGCCTCATTCGTACAATGAACGCACTTGTGTTATAGCTTTTAATCATGAACCTCCCATTTCCGTTATACCTTTCACTTGATAGGCTGGCTAGCGAGATTATAGTGATTTGTTGGTCTCATTTCTTAATCAAGACTATCGTCCTCAAAACTCAAAACTCTCATATCATTTCAAGGAGTATTCGTATCGTATTTTACACTGGAACTTGCATCTTTGTAACCCACAAAACTGCCTATTTGATTTTGCACTAACATTAACGCTGGTGGCAAATTAAAGATTCAGCTGTCTCCAAAAACGTGATTTGGAACTTGAGGGAAAACAGTCCCTTAAATCAAAGGGTGAAATTTTTGCAGGTGATCATGCTAATTTAAGATCTGTTTATGATGTATTTAAGAGCTGAATTAACCTCAATTTTAGAGAACTTCCTGCTTAAATACCGTTGTTAACAAAAAATTGCTTTTCAAAACACTTATCATTCAAGTGACTACTGTAGGAGACATCTTTTGTTCTGGACATTTTTACGTTAAGTACATCTCATAGTACTTATTAAAAAACATCTGTGGGAAAAAAGAAACGTGTAATTATTATTATTATTTTTTTTTTTTTTTACTAGCAAAAAAGAGAACTGTTTTGGTTTCTCATGCGATAAATTAAAAAAAAAAATGAAAGAAAGAAAAATAAAAACGGAATTCTTATTTTATTTTTATTTTTCCTAAAACAAGAAAAGTATGTAGATTTAGATCCTTAAAGCCTTTACTGAACAACTGATTTACAGTAAGACAGATATTATTGATGCATGATTCTTTAAAATACCTTTATAAACTTAAGTATCTTTCTTTTCCTCTTTGGACTATGAAGTAATTACTAATTAAATTACAATATGCAGCCACACCTCCATTTAACGAGCTCGTTGAAACAAACAAATATATATATATATATATATATATACATATATACGTCATATGAAAAATTTGCTAAATAAATTCATTTTTCTTTTTTATAAAATTTTGAATTGCGTAAAGATAAATTTTAAATTCATAATCACAAATTATCATGTAAAAAATAAGAAACTGTGCCTTTTTTTCCAATTTATATTCATTTGTTATAGTTAAACAATTAAAAAAATGAAAAAAGATACCTAAAAAAGAGAGTTTTTTTTTTAATATTATTATTATTTGTGTGTATATTCAGATACTCATTCAGAACTATACTTTTTGAACGTTTTATTATGTTACTAATATATATATTATAGTTGAGTAACTTTAGAAATACATACCATATGCGTCTTTCACTTTAATTGCCAAAAAAGTCTGTTAATTTTGCATGAGTATCTTTTTTTTTTTTTTTTTTCATAATATGTCTGGTATCTTTGCAAATCTTTTATAACTTTTTCAGAAGTGATTTTATCAAAGTTTTAGTTTATTGAGTGTCAAATATATATATATATATATAAAGGAAACATTTGAAAAATAGAGTGAATGAAATTTTATCATATTTATTATTTAGAGGTTATTCAGATTGGAATTCTAATATATATAAAATCTTATACTTCAAAAGAAAATTTCATAAATGGAGAAATTTGTGAAACAGCGACGAGTGTAATTTAAATTCTTATAATATATATGTAAAAGTTTTAAAGAATTCCATAGGTACCTAAGAATCAGAAGGCATTCCTTATAAATAAATAAATATATATATATATATATAGTATATATATATAGTACTATATATATATACTATATATATATATATATACGTTTAAGCGTAATATCTTTCATTCGTAACTGATAATTATCACTTTGGAATTATTATGACTCGGAAGTTGGTTAATTTAGTTTAAAATACTAAATTTTAGAACATTTTCATAAAGGTCTTTATTTTTATGAGAAATTGTTAGTAATTATCATTTTTCCAGAGTTAAAAGTAAACATTAATTAGGCAAATAAAAAGTTATTTTGATTTCAAAATTGAAATGAAATTGATTTGAGATTCAAATTCAAGTTAATTTACAATTAAAGGAAGTTAATTTTATCTAAAAGTAAGAAAAATATTGTGAGGAAGCTAAATATCTTTTTTCGGTTTTCGCATTTTAGCAAACTACATTAGTATTTTAGTACAGAAAATATTTAGTATACAGGCCTGGAAAAAAGGCTAAGGCCAAGACAAAAACTTTATTATTTTCGCAACTTTTTATTCGAATTTTATGTAATTTTAAATTCAATGCAAGAAATGATAGTTTTAATTATACATATAAAAATATTACTGGAAATTCGGATATTTTTTATTTAAAAATTAATTTTTGTTTTTTGTACATGTGACAACCTGTAAAACATAAGGCCAAGCTTAACTTTTATGCTTTTTTCGAATTTTATTAATTTTCTGCGGCATGTTATTGCCATCTGCAGAGCTGTCTTAACAATTCAAGATAATGTCCGGAGAAAATTTGATTTTTTTTTTTTTTTTTTTTTTTTTTTTTTTTTTATGGAGAGAGATAAGAAATTAACATTGATTAAACAAGGGAGAATCCCTAGTTAAAAAAAAAAAAAAAAAAAGTGCTTTAAAATCTCAGGAAATATTGATAAGATTGAGTTGAGATAAGACTCCAAACATTATAACTCTTTTCACATTTACTCATTCGAATTTAACGCTTATTTAAATATAATGCAGAAAATAACAGCTTAATTTGAATATATAAAAATAAAACGACAAATTTAGTTACTTTTAGCTTATAAAAAAAAAAAAAAAAAAAAAAAAAAACAGTTATATTAATACGTGGACAACCGGGGGAAAAAATAATAGGACCAAACTCAATTTTGATGCTTTTCCCATTTAATTTATTTTCTGCAGTACGTTACTGTCGTCTGCGGAGCTGCTTTAAAGAATAACATTCATATCAGAGAGAAATTACAGTTTTTCAAAATGGGAAGACGTAAGAAACTAACAATGATTCAACAAGGTAAGATCCTTAGTTTTAAACAATGTGGCTTAACTTCTCGAGAAATAGCTAAAATAATAAGAAGATCTAAGACTGTAGTAAATAACTTTTGAAAAAATAGCGATGATTATGCTCAATGGAAAGGTACAGGAAGGCCATCTGCATTGACTCCTCGTCAGGTGAGATCTATTATTAGCCGAGCAACCGCCCGCCCCCGTCCCCCTCCAAAAAGAAAAAAGTTTTCTTGTACCAGTCGAAGTGTGTGCAGTGTGTTATCAAAATACCCAAACGTTAGATTTAGTAGAATGAAGCATCAGCCACCTCTAAGTAAGAGGCATGAAATGGCGCGTCTACATTTTGCAAAGAAGTATGTTGCTTTTGGTGATAAATAGGAAAACGTTGTTTTTCTGAGGAAAAAAAAAAAAAAATCGATGGGCCGGACGGTTTTCGAAATTACTGGCATGATCTACGGCGAGAACCAAGTTGTTTCTTAAAGCGTCAGTTTAAGGGTGGATCCGTGATGGTTTGGGGTGCTTTTGCTGCAAACAGTATAGCACCGATTTCTTTTTTAAAACCAAAAAACAACTCGGAAGCCTATCAAGATATTCTTGCCGAAAATTTATTGCCAGAGGCGCCTCTCATAACACCTGGAGATTATATATTTGAGTAAGATAATGCATCGCAAATACACACATCAAGCTCCACAAAAGCCTGGCTTCAAGCTAATCATGTCCAAGCGCTTGAATGGTCACCAAGAAGCCCTGACATGAACCCAATAAAAAATTTATGCGGCATTCTGGTTGGTGACATTTATGGAAATGGAGAAACTTACAATGCCGTAGGTGAGCTGAAAATGTCCATTAAAAAAATCTGGAAAGGCATACCAAAAGACACTTTGAAGAAACTTTCTAAATCTATGACCTCGAGAATGATTCAGTTAATTGAAAAGAAGAGCAAATTTTTGGATTATTAGCAGTTCTTTTAATACTATCTTATGTGTATCATTTCTTCCAGTTTTCTACATGCATTAAAGAAAAAAGAAATGAATTGTAAAATAAAAAGTAATTTTAATTTTTGAAATATTTTTATAGATTTATTTAAAACTGTCATTCATTACATTGTGTTTGAAAATGCATAAAATTTCAATATGTATTTGGAAATATTTTGAAGTTTTTTCCCAGACTTCATGTTTTTTTAATTTTATAATCTCAAAAATGGTTAAATTAACTGAAAATAAGGCGACGTTTTTAGATTATTAGCTGTTTTTTAAATAATATCTTATGTGGCCTCAATATTTTTTTCCAGCTTTTTACATATATGAAAAAAGAAAGTAAATTTTAAAGTAAGAAATAATTTAATTTTTATAGATATAATTAAAATTACCTTTTCTTGTGTTATATTTAAATTTGCATAAAGCTAATATCAGCGGTTGTGAAATAAATTAAGTTTGTCGCTTGGCCATAACATTTTTTCCAGGGCTGTATATCTTAACTCTAACACAATGCTTTCGTTAACAGCAGAGGCCTTTCAACCCTCATGACATAACGCTGATTTTTTTTTTTTTTTTTTTTTTTTTTTTTTTTTTTTTTGTCATTGCAATATTTTCAACTTGGAATATTTCCAAAAGTAAAAGTTGCTATTTCAGTTTTATCTATTGAAAGTGAGTTACGTTCATTTATATTTCATAAGGAAAACGATAACCAAATATTGAGAAAAATAAATGGAAAATAAAAAATAAGAACACCTGTTGTTTTACAATATAAAATGTTAATATATTTGGTGCCAACATTTTAAGCTGTAAATTTACAACAGTACAATAAATAGTTTTCTAATTAAAAAAAAAAAAAAAAAAAAAAAAAAAACAGAAAACGCATACCAAAGAAACCATGTTTTGATACAGTTGAAGTCGAACCCTAGCCGGATACGTTAGAGCCGAGTGCTCTTCTACCTGATCCAGTAATACTGATTATACACGCCTAGCGTTTGTTAGCACTTACCTATGATTCTCGAACAAGTTGAATCATATTATTTATCAATTAAATATAATTCATTTTAATAAATGTTACATATAAATGAGAATTAAACCGAACCTTCTTAAAATATTAATAATATTTCAAAAATCAACATTCTTCCGAAATTTATCAAAACACCTTCCCAAAATTTACTGCCTAAAAACCAATTTTAATATTGATTTTTTTTTTTTTTTTTTTTTTTTAGAAAATGTCGTTAAAAAAGTAATGCATATCTTTAATTTAAAAAATACATTTTTTTCGCACAAATATCAAACGAGAAAAAAATTCGAATTCACATAAATAATAAACTAACTTTTGCATTCTTTGTAATTATCACGTTTCGGTTACAAGGCTTGACCTTAGTTCTGGGAGCAAACCTTAAAATAAATTTTGTTTTTAAGCAAGGAGGAAGTAAAATCTTAAAAAATAATTTTTATTTTTCACTACTTTTAAAGATAAACCATAAAATAAATTCCTTTTACATTTTTATTTCTAAAGAGGAAGCATTAAAAAAGTTTATTTTGTGTAGCCCTGTATATAGATTAAATTTGTATGTTCACCATAAAGTTTACGAAAAAAATGTTAATATAACACTGAACATTTTCCATTTATATCCCATAATGTTTCTTAACAATTTTGTAGGGCCCGATGAATCAATCAATTGCACTAATTACGCATATTCTTCAAGAAAATGTTTATTAATATATTAATATTAATATGTTATTTGCAGTGTAAAAATTACTATTGAGTGCTAGGAAAAACATTTTTTATTTGATGTAATGCATTGAACCTGTTTGTAAGGCCCTATACCAATCTATAACAAGCTATATATATACCATTTTAACTACAAAACATGTCATCAATTTTATCCTCTAATATACCTGAATATTTTTATGGAACTCTGTAAATCATAATATTAATCATACATATAAAACCATAATATTAATCATACGTATAAAAACATGCTTTTCTAAATATCAATAATAATATGAACTTTGTAAAGATTTAAGTACAAATACACTCTGTCACAAAGAAATATATGCACCCAGAAGAAATCGAACCACATTCACGAAACTCGGTACAAACGTAGTCTGGTAAGAGATATGGAAATGATTAAAATTTCAACGCCAATGAGACAAGGCTAAGCACGTTATGCGCATCTGAACTGCGCAGCTGGGCGAGTTTAAAAGTAGGATTTCTCGCGCCGTAGAACAAACAGGTGTAACCAAACCGTATGAAGTGTATCTTTTTTACATAGGAATTTTTGCTAGTGTTCGGACACTTTTGTTACAGACTGCTAGTATTCGGACACTTTTGTTACCGACTGTACCTTCCTATTTGAAATTTTAAAGTTGCTCTCCCTAGCGGCCCCCCTAGCCCCCCCCCCCCGGGCCCAAACTTTTTTCACCAAAAGAGGTCCCTTTCGAATGCATTAAATACGTGTTTCGCTATTTTTCAAAATTCAGATTAATTTTCGAGTTAGGAGGGGGGGTGGATTTTTGGAACAGCCTGTATATATTCAACATTCAATTAGTACCATTTCATACAGCATTGATTATAATCTCAATACTTTCAAAGGAACTAAAATTGTCTTGCATTTGCATGTACTTTTCTAATACGATACTTTCAGCATTTTGCAACTTTCCGGTCACGAGAAAGGTAAAATTACAAAAGTTTCTTTCGTCAAACCCTTTTTTGTTGCTCTAGAATTAGAGTAAAAATCTCAGTCGTGTTGAAAAAAGAGATATTACCCACCCCCTCCTTAACAGCTAAAAATAATTTAAGAACTCCAAGTTTAAAATTTGTGGATATTCTCTTGATGCTCATAGTAGTAGGCAAAATTACTAAATTAATTCTGGCTTTAACTAAAACTGGTCCCCAGAGACCATAAATCCACTTTTAAAATGTCTGATTCATATTTAGATTTAAAACAGTGGCGGATCTGGAACTTAACTTTTGGGGGAGGGGGGGACTAAGATTTTTCAAGATGTTATTCCAGATGAATGAAAAATTTACAATTGTAATATTCAATTGTGAATGTCAGTGCTTTGGGGGAGGGGGCTTCAGACCCTTACCCCCCCCCCTTAGATTCGCCACTGCTTTAAAAGACTTACTCTGTCTTTTGCTATTCTCAATAAACGTTAATATCAGTTGATCAATTAAAATTAAAATGCTGTTCATCCGGAAATGTAACATTTTACCACTTCATATTGTCTTCATTCCACTTTAACACAGAAGCTCCTCCCCCTCCCCCCCTATTATATGCTTATTTGTTATTGCTGGTTTCTTATTAATTTTAACATATTACTAATTATTTTGAACCCGTATAAATAATCCTAAACAATTACATCAAAATTACGAGCAAATTCAGCAGCAGACATTTTTAGTACAGCAGTAAGATGGATTATGTGTTTTCGATCTCTGTAAAACAACTCTGATTTTACACCAAATCTCCCTTCTATCAAACTAGCAGTTCCACGTGGGATCACATTTTCTTTCTATTCAAACAGGTGAGATAAAACAGTATTCCATTTTAACCGACTATTCCATATTCTCCGCCGCTCCTCTGTTGATGCAGTAGTGTCAATTATAAAAATTTCTTAACTTAAATAATAATAATAATAATAATCAAATGTGTAATGCAATATAAACAAATACTGGGATGAAAACGACCTTAGGAACACGGCAGATATTTTCCCTTTCATGCTGAATTCATTTGAACCTTTTTTAATTCAGTTAAGTTTCCCGCATATTTATGCAGCAAAACTCATGAACTAGTTCTTTTTCAAGCTAACACAACTCTCACTGATTTCAAAAGAATGCTTACCAAATGTAGAAAATGATTAATTTAAATTCATTTTTGGGGAGGTGGATCATTTGTGGATTTCATGGTGGATTATGGTGGATTTCTTGTTCTAAGTTAAATTGGAAAGTGTGTATATAATACTAACGTTTCGTATGCAGTGACACAAACTATTCTTAATACATTTATAGTCAATGGGCGAAAATTTTAAAAGTACCACCTTTAAAAATCACTTAAAATATTAAAAATAATGTAACTGTTTCCATTATATGCCAATGGATAATTATACTAAATTAAATAACTGATAATTATTTATTTAAAAGTTATTAATTTAAGAAAGTTTGCAACGTTTTTGTCGAATAATTCGTAAAATAAAAATTATACAATATATATATGAAGTATTTCTCTATGAATATGTATGAATATGTATGTGTGTTTAAAGTATAATTATCTATTGATTTATAATGAAAACAGCAATTAGCAAATAGCCCTTAAAAAAAAAAATCTATTTAATTGAATAACTAAAAAACCTCAATATTTTTCATATATCACGCTTAAAAAAAATGATCTATTTCCTTGCTCCGCGAAAGGACTATTTGAAAAATTCTCCCTCTTACTCTAAACAGAGCAATGTTATAGACAGGAATAATTCTATTTTCCTGCCTCTCCGTTAGAAAGAGCAAAAGCGAAAGTAAATCTTTTTGTAGTAAAATAAAATACGCCGGAATATTAGTAGCATATCATTGGTCCGTTTGCTAACGCGACTCTATCATCTTCGTTAATTGAGATTTTAGTGTTCCATCTTCCATAGCGTCAAACAATATGCGGATCACATATGTACAACAATACATAGATATAATAATTAATAATCGATATATAGTAATTATAAATATAATTAATCAATGAAATAATCCTATATCTAGTATTTCGAGTACAGTCGGTAACAAAAGTCTCCGAACACTATCAAAAATTCCTATATAAAAAAAAGTACACTTAATACAGTTTTGTTAAATAAATCCTTGTCGAATCCTGTGCTTAGTCAGTCTGAAAACAGGATTTGACAAGGATTTATTTAAGAAAACTGTATTAAGTGTACTTTTTTTACATAGGAATTTTGGTAATGTTCGGAGACTTTTGTTTCCGACTGTACTTATTCAACATCCTCAAGGCCAATATACTTATATATCTACCACTTAAAACTGGTATTTTTAAGATTCAAAATGGCACGCTCCGTTGTTCACACACGTTTCGCTTAACATTTGAAACAGTCAAAAGTTCGAAGGTATGTACACGTTCTTTGTTTTCTTTTCAAATTTTTTGCAATTCTAAATTTAAATATATGCATTTTTTAGAATTTTCGAAACTTTATCAAATTTATTATCTTTTTGAATTTTAATGGAGAACTGATGTAATATAATTTCATATACTTAGTTATATGTTGAAATATGTAGAAAATTAAAAATAACTTAATTGAAAGTATTACACTTTATATATATTTGCAGTGTTTTCTTTTGAAAAGTATTTATTACTTTTGATTTTGATTAATTCCCCAAAACCAAATACATATATTGTAACAGTTTTATTAACAGAAGTAGTGTGGTTAATTATTTCCATACAAATGTATTTAATTTATCTACACATATTAGGGGGACCGGAAAATAATGTCGTTTTAAATTAATAAAATGAAACCGGAAATTTTTGTTTAACAGTGTTTACATGGTACTTTACAAATAACCATCTTATAAGTTACCTAAGAATATCTTAAATTTTATCCAGGATAAATTTCCGATGTCAGTATTTTAATTTAAAACAACATTATTTTCCGGTCCCCCCAATACTTCTAGTTAAAAAAATTATATTTAATGAAATTTGGGCTTTAATTTGATGTAGTATAATCCGCTAATACAGTGTTTAAACTGATCGTGAACAAATATTATATAGGTATCTCCCTATCCATACTATACTTATTTTTTAATCTGCCAATAATTAACGCTGTGGGTACATGACACTTTGGTCCCGCCGTTTTGGTCCCGCCACTTTGGTCCCGCCGAATTGGTCCCGTCACTTTGGTCCCGAGGAAATTTTGGTCCCGCCGTTTTGGTCCTGCCGTTTTGGTCCCGCCGTTTTGGTCCCGCCATTTTGGTCCCGATATCAGGAATAATCAAAGCATTACAGAAAAAAAAGCGAAATTATTTTTCATATTTCGAATTTTTGTCATTTGATTTGAAAACATGGGGGTAGGAAAAGTCAAAATTATTATTATTATTATTACTATTATTATTATTATGCAACAGAAAGTTGTAGTAACAAATAAAACTGAAAAAACGTCTAAAATTTTGAAATTTAGAGTTTTTCTTTGTACGACAGAGGAAAAAGGACAGCAAATACTTGAGGAAACTTCGGTCAAAAGAGAACTTTGACGAATGTTTTCAATTGGAGAGTTGAATATCTACAACCTTTGTTGAAAATGATGTAACTATAGGACACATGGAACAGAAAATTTATTATTTCGGATCGAATTTTGAATGATAAAGGTATTAGTTATCAGCGTAGATGTAAGCATTGTAATTTATCTAAGTCTGCAAAATTTCAGTTTAAATAAAATACAAGGTTTTTAATATAAAACACTGTAATGCGGCTCTTAATTATCTCATTCATATTTAGAGTGCTCGAATACAAAATTTGTAGGAAATCGATGCTTTATCGAAGTATCTCCTAAATGTTAGAGTTTAATAATAAAAGAAGATGCGAGGAACCTAAATAATGATCTCGGGAATAATTTGTACATATCTGCTAAACTTAAGTCATTTTCTTCTCTGTTAATCTGGATATATTTGTCAAACACAGGAAATAGTTACATATTATAACCCCTTATAATATTGTTTAAGAAAATGTCCATTAAAAGCCCCTCCCACCCCCTTTTTTTCGTCAAATGCGCTGAAACAAAACAGTGAAATTCCTTTTCATTGTCTGTGGGAGAAACAGGTGTGAAACGAATCCCAAGGTGCTACAGAGATTTCAATGCAGCAAGGCCCGACTAACAAAATTTTTTTTAGTGCCCGCCCTTCCCCCCCCCCCAAAAAAAGGCCCCTATTATTATACAGTAAAACCTCTCTAAGTTGGACACCTACGGTTCCAAGAAAAAGTGTCCAACTTAGAGAGGTGTCCAACTTATAGGGGTTAGACATAATGTTAATGGATACATTCCGTTCCGAGAAAAAGCGTCCAACATAGAGGGGTGTCCAACTTATAAGGGTGTCCAACTTGAGAGGTTTCACTGTACTATGATTTATAGCAGGCAAGACAGACTGACTGGAAAAAGTTTTTGAACAAAATAATTATCTGTTTCTGTTTTTAGTTTTAATAAAATTACTTCACTGAGCCAAATATAGATGCTGCCGGATTATAAGTTTCCGGATTATCGATGCTTCACCATACGTTAATTGTGCAATTTCATGTATTTCAAATGATCTTATGTACAGTACCAATCAAGATTTTATTTAAAAATTTTATTTATAAAAATAAAACGCAGTTGAATTAGAAAACGAAAAAAAAAAAAAAACCTAGGGGATTTAGATCAGATATTTTTAACCATTAGTAAAATTTTGTGCCCCTCAGAAAGGGCACGAGCCCCGGGTGCCCGTGAGATAATCAGGCCCTGCAATGCGGGCATTGTTTTTAGTCATAGAGACATATCAGACAGATATATATATATTTATTTATTTTTAAACATAATATTAAACTAAAAAGATAAAAAAAATTGTACATCAACATTTTCTGAACATTTATGCTTGCAATGCGAGCAGTTAATTAAATATTGGACTACTTACATTTTTTTCATTTTTAAAATAAAACCATTGTAATTGAAAGAAAAGTAATTTATACACATATATACACGGTTAACGTAATTAAGTATCACGGACAAACAAACATGCATTTTATTATTATTATTATTATCAATATAACACAGATTTTGAAATAAGTTCCTCTTAGATTAATGATAAAACTTAAATCGCAATCAAATCGAATGAAACATATCTCTCTCTCTCTCTCACACACACACACATATATATATTCAAAGATTCAAAGACGGAAGGAGGCCGCTTACCACTATGCAGCAGTTTTGAGCGATTTTAACCTCCAAAGGGGGGCTCTGAAAACAAATGTCACATAACAATGTGAAATTTTGAAAGAGCCCGTTTCTAGAGGTTAAGTCTCCCCAGTTGTTTATTGCATGAACATAAAAAAAAAAAAAAAAAAAAAACATTTGCTGCCGGATATAAAATCCCACGCGACAGAGGACAGCAATTAATTAAAAAGACAACATATATATATATATGAATAAATTCATATATAAATTCAAAAACTTCAAAAATGATCCCAAGCTTATGCTTATGAAGAAGGGTCTATGATGGGAGCAGACCAATAATAAGTTCTTTGAAAGAAATAGCTTTCTACCACTAAAAGCAAATTATATTTAATATCGTAAGGTTTTCTTTCTTTCTTTTTCCCTTTTTTTAAACAAAAATTTTTTGAATTTTATTATTTTTAAAATAATTCAATCTTTATCAATAAATATAATTAAATGGGGATTCTTTTTTTAATAAGAAGGTACTGTTGTTATTGTTAACAACTTTTAAAATCACAAAATTTTGTCACTGATAATAAATTAAAAATTAAATTACAGTTGAAGCAAGTTAAATCGAAATCAAATGAAAAAAATCGCAATTAAAAAAAAATAATAAAAAATAAAAATAAAAGTGTAATTACATAAAAAAAAAATAATAATAATGATAAATAAATAAATATATTAAATGCTCGTAAAAAAATTAGTACAAAATTCTCCGAATCTCAATAGATAGGCAGCAATCGTAATGTTGAAAATTTATACATTTATCTGTAAGATATTCCTTAATTAAAGATATTCTAACAGCACTTCAATTTTCCCGTATCAATAAATATGTTATCATATTAAAAAACTGATATATATTTAAAAAATTGCAAAAAAAATGGCGGGACCAAAATGTCTCGGGACCAAAATGGCCAGGGACCAAAATTTCCTCGGGACCAAAATGGCAGGACCAAAATGGCGGAACCAAAGTGGCGGGACCAAAACGGCGGGACCAAAGTGTCCTGCTTCGTTAACGCTGTCTAGGTTTTACATATTTTTTCTCTCATTTAAAAATATTAATTAATAAAAATAAAGAATTAATTTCTCATATAAGATGTCACCTTGTAAAACAACAAATTATTAATTACAGTTTTTAATATCTATTGAAAGATGAGCAGAGCATCTAATTAAACTACTTATTTATAACTTTAGTATTTCATATTAAATTCAAAATAATTTGATTACGAAATCTTGATAACTATAAATTTATGTACGGAAATGTATTCCATTTGACAGGCCAAAAGTTAACTCAAGTAAAAATCGTTCATATGTTATTTATTTTCTTGTTTACACAACACTGAATAAAAATTTTTATGATTTCTAGTTTAGAAAGTTAATTAAGTTACTGAAAATTTAGATATTCAGTGTTTTTCATCCATTTACATTTAATTTAGAAATATGATTTGTAATGGCCCAGCATTTATTTTAATTGCATAATTAAACATTCATTAAAACTTAAATTATAGGTTTAGATAATTTCTACTAGAAAGATTCACATTTTATACATATATATGATAATAATAATAAAAAGTAGTAAAATTGAAATTCAATATTTTTAGGGGAAGAAATAATTACAATAAAAATGAGAATGAAACAGGGTGTCTAAACAAATATTTGAAAAATAAGTAAAATGATGTATCACTCATAAAATATGAAGCCCATTCCACACATAGTTGAGATGAGAGAAATTTCAATTTTGTTATTTTTATTATTAACATATATATGTAGAAAATTTTAATGTTTCTAATAGAAATCAACAAAGCACTCTAATTTAAGTTTTAAGGAATTAAATTTTAATGAATTCTCAATTATGTGATTTGAACAAATATTGAGCACATTTCTAAACTAAACAGATGATAAACATTAAATAACATTTAAATTTTGAATAATTAAATTAACTTTCTAAACTACGAATACTATTGTACTTTTATTCAGTGTCGTGTAAACAAAAGAATAAACAAAATAAAAACGATTTTTAAAAAAATCTCCACCAGAGTTAATATATAGCCTGTCAAGTGGAATATATTATTGTTAATTTATTATTTATACTTATCGAGATTTTATATTCAAATTATTTTCAATCAGATATGGTTTACAGAAATTTTAAATAAAATAGTTTAATTAAAGGCTCTGCTCATTTTTCAATAACTATTAAAAACTGAAATAAATAATTCGTTGCTTTACAGGGTGACATCCTATATGAAAGATTAATTCTTTTATTTTTATCAATTAGTATTTTTAAATGAGAGAAAAGAAATGTAAAACCTTTTGCAGCATTTAATTATCGGGTGAATAAAAAATAAGTATAGCATGAATAGGAAGCTATGTACATAATATTTAATCGTAATCAGTTTAAAGATTGTAGTTACACTACATTAAATGAAAGTCTTTTTTTTTTTTTTTTTTTTTTCACGTGTAATTTTTAAAACTAGAAATGTGTGGCAATAAATTTAACAGATTTGCTATGGCAAAAATTGCCCACACTACTTTGGTTAATGTCGCCATTACATTATATGCGTATTTGATTATTGGGAATTACTCAAATCCCGAATTGATAAATTATTTTGAAAAGAAAATACTGTATATATATATATATATATATATATATATATATATAAAGTGCAACGATGTCAGTTAGGTTTTCTAATTTTCTACTTATTTTAACATAACTACGCACATAAAATTATATTATACTAATTGTCTATTAAAAAAAACGAAATTGATAGTTTCAAGAATTCTAAAAATTGCACATACCTATTTAAATTTAAAATTGTATAAAATTTGAAAAGAAAAGAAAAAATGTACATACCCTCTAACGTTTGGCTACTTCAAGTACGAATGTTTTTATGTTAAATTTTGCTCCTTCGGAGTAATTTTCACTCGATTATTTTCAGGGGTTACCTTTCTCAAATTTTACGATATTTGACAGAACTTTAGTATGAGTTAACCTATATATTTGGCTATCAAATTATGCAGAAAAAAAGAATCATGCACACGTGAGCAGTATAAACGTTTTACATTGAAATGCTCATATTTCACGAAATATTCAATATATTAGTATCCCGAATGCAGTATATTATTTCTAAAGTGCTGTTACAGTTTACTTAAAAACAGATTTTTTTTTTTTTTTTTTTATGCTGCATATTATAAGTAAAAATAAGGATTACTTTCCTGTTTAAGGTCTTAAATATACACTTATAACTTTATTATATGACATGCCAAATGCCGCTTTTATTATTTGACTTACCGAAATGCATCGAAAAAGTGTAGTATATCCGTATTAACAGTTACTACCATCACATATCATTTTACTCTTTTAGTAATATAGTACTAAAAATAGTAATATAATGTATAAAATAATGCTTGCTATACAGGGTGATGGCAAATACTTTTTTTTTCTTTTATTCTGTTTGTTTTCGGTGCTCTAATTATTGTCGCAACTGAATCTTCACTGAAAAAGATCAGGTCGATCTCTTCTTTACATCTCTGAAGCTTAAGAACACTTTATTAAGTGAATATGTGTATAACAAAATAAAATACATAAAGAATTAAATAATTAATTAATTAAAAGTTCATTTACAAAATATGCTAAACTTTTGATTTCTTATATTATATATATATATATATATATATATATATATATATATATGTATATATATAATCCATTTAATAATAATGGAAAAGAATGAGAACAAAGCTAGTCAGTCAACTAAATCACCACAGAAACATACACAGGCCAAACAAAGTAACTAAATATTTTAAATTGATTTAATTTTTAAGATTAATAATAATATTTATATAACAATTAAAACCAATGCTTGAGTACAAAACGGCAATTTTTTGCTTTTTAGTTTTTCTTCTCTGAGATTGTTTATATGTTTTTTTTTTTAAGGCGTAACGTTAAAATTCACTTTCAGAAAATTTTAGTCGCCGTAATACTATTTCCTACGACTGCAGAATGTCAACAAACTTTACATATTTTTTATTGGCCCACTTAAAAAAAAAGCACCTAAGTAATACTTTGTTCATCGTAGTTAGAAAGTGTTTTTCTTGGCAATGCCTTTATCATTTGCCTACACTGCCTTGAAATTGTGATACATGGCGAATGAAATGCACAAGGTGCCAAGTTCGTGACATCTTTATTAGAGAGAGGGTTGAGACAACCTTGAAAGTTGTTACTCTATTTGAACAACCATCAATATTGAAGACCAGAAAACGCATTTACAACTACTTGAGCGAAAACATATCTTATTTTCATCAATAAAATTGGGATTAGGGTTAGCAACTTTTTTTTTTTTTTATGGCAGTCTTGAGGTTAACTGTTTACATACACAATCGAGTGTTTGTTTGTAAGCAATGTTTCAAATTCATCAAAATTGGTAAATTTTATATGTTTTTTTACGCGATTTTTTTATTTATTTTTTTAAACTCAATAACTCCAAAGATTATGAACGTTTCAGTAAAGGCATTCTTTTGGTAACAGTAAAAAAAAATCATTTTACTTAATGCCTTTAGTAACAATAAAAGAAAAAAATTGTTTTACTTAAAGCCGCATTTATCAAAATTTCCAAAAAATTTTCCTTTGGTAACAGTAAAAGTATCCGCTTTACTTAAAACTTTGGTAGCAAAGAAATAATTCATTTTACTCTATGCATATATATATGTATAATACAGTCACTCAAAAATTATTAAGACTCATTTATGAATCTTTCAGAAATAATTCTCCTTTGGTAGCAGTAAAAGAATTCATTTGATTTAATTTTTACAAACTACTAACCGTCTTTATTAAAATGACAGATAGCAAAGCAACCATCAGGTCCAAACCATAATTAACAGCAAAGTTACTACATAATGACCAGCAATAGTTCTACTTTCATATAATATTCCCCCATATTTACAAAGCCTTTCCGTCAGGCTTTATAAATATATTTTTTCCCAACAAACACTACAGCAAAAAAGAAATTCGCACATATTTTTAAGCTATTTTGTTAATTTTTATTGAACATTGTTCTTTGTGTGTGTTCTTATTATTACGTTCGTATTAACAGAATAGCTATTCACCAAAGGCACGCAAGTACATTATTGGATTATATTTTTCAGTATATATATTTAATTATATATTATATGAATATATATATTTTTAATTTCACATGCTATTGTTACACAAATGCATCAAAACCTGTACAGGTTCTATATCAATATACGTGCTATAGTTACAATTTATTCCATTCTTTTAATGACACAGTGTTATCGTAGACACTATATTTTTTACGTACATACGGAGTTTTAAGAAATTCGAGTCATAAATATGCTTTTACGTCAATTTTAAATTTTAAGTGACCCCCATTTGGAAACAAGATTTCGGATCAAGTTGACTAACGAAATTATATAAAGTTGGTTGGTTTGGTTGGTTTAAAAGGTTTAAATGACGGAAGGAGGCCGCTCACCAATATACAGCGGTTTGGAACGATTTCCAGCCTCCCCCGTTGTTTGTTGCCAGCCTCCTCAGTTGTTAAAACAATAAATAAATAAATAAATAAATAAATAAATTACAATTTCTGCTGGATAAAAAATAACCACACGCGACAAAAGGGCAGTAAAAGCACAACAATTTAAAAGAAGATTCACCGAATACTAACTCTCTCGCGATCAAGGGCGCGAAACCACTTTGAAAATGTAAAAAAGATAGAAAAAACACATGGGTCTGACAGAGACTGCTTCTGAGTGACTGAGACCAGCAAGTGCTTTAGCGAGCCTTCTGCTCACTGCCGTGAGGAAGCTGTCTCAGAGGATCGGCAGTTATCGGAATCTTTGGAAGAGATCAAATTTGAGCACATGGAGTTATTGTTGAAAAGTCAAAGCAAAAATCAACATTGAAAGCCTTACGTCGCATTAGGATTACACTATGGGCAATTAGTGACGGTCCAGAGACAGGCCAAGAGAATTATGATCCTCCGCGGTGGGGATAAGTTATTCAAGGTATTTCTATGACAAATCCACTGTCCAAATTTGGATCAAATTAATTCAGTATTTTGAAAGTAATCGTAATAATGAATTTTCAAGTGGTGGCCAAATTTCATGTGGCTGCCATTTTGAAACAAGATTGTGGATGAAGATTAATAAACTTGGTTGTAACCCTGATATGGGATATGCATGTATCAAGTTTTAAGCAAATTTGTTTTTGTCAAATTTTAAGCATTTTGAAATAAGATGGTAGATTAAGTCGTTTAATCAATTCGTTTGAGAACTTGATATGGGCTACGTTCATATGGAGTATTAAGCTAATTGATTCATAAAAACGTTTTTCAGTGAAAAACAAAGTGATGTATTAAGAGAGTCAAAGAACTATCCAAGATATATGTTAGATAAGCCCATTATCCAATTTTGGCTCGTACCAATTCAGTATTTCGAATGTTATCGTGATGATAAATTTTTAAGTGGTAGCCTGACTTTAAGTGTCTGCCATTTTGAAACAAGAAGGCGTTTCGAGTTAATTAATAAACTTGGTGACGATCCTGATATGGACTATGTATGCATCAAAATTTGAGCAAAGCGGTTACCAAATAAGTTTTTTAAATGTGAATTTGAAATTTTCAAGTACCAACCAATTGGAAACAAAATGGCAGTGCCAAGTTCTCAGAGAACTCAACCAAGCTATTTTCAAGATAAATCCACAGTCCAACTTTGGTTCGAAGTGCTTCAATATTCCGTAAGTTATCGTAATGACAAATTTTCCGTTGTATATAGATAGGTAGATAAGTAGATAGATATAGATAAATTAATTGATTGCAATAGGTCTATTTCTAAAGAAATCAACCTAAAAAAATGCCATAACTAAAAACAAGTATTCTTGAATTCATGATAGAAGAAGCGACAGCATAAGTGCAATGGCGCATGAGCAGAGTACCGAAAAATATAGATAAGTAGCAGATAAGTGTTGTGTGCTGTTGTGCACTTACAAATTTTACTAGTATTCTCTAGTTACTAATAGTACCTAGTATTTCAAATATCCATAGAACGTTTGTGGAGACGACGTTATGTACCGTCAAATGATTGGGCGCTGGTGTTCATATTCAGTAAAGGAAGGCCGAGTGTGGAAGTTGAAGCGTTCCTCTACATTCAAGAATACAACAAATATCGACAAAGTACAAAAAATGATGTTAGCAAATAGATGCGTTTGCACAGTAATGAGCTTAGGCACACAGTTCTGCTGCTTATCTTTTCTTCGGTATTATGCAAATGTGTCATTGCACTTATGTTGCCATTTCTTCTGTCGTGAATTCAGTAAAGCTCGATTTTCATCACAACAATGTGGTTTTACTTTAGTAATACATCTCTATGGGGGGGGGGGGGAAGTATTTTCAGAACTCTAAATTCAGTTGTAACAAGACACAGTAATCTGTTATAACACTGTAAAATATATATAGCAATATTAGATATAATTTTGATATGTAAAAAAAATAATAACTATCATTACTAAGCGGAAGTATTAACTATTTTGTAAGATTAGTTATGAATACAAAAATCTCTTTAAAATCGAAAATGAAAAAAAAAAAAAAAAAAAATCTACAGAAATGAAAATAATCAAATAATTATTTTTAATTTATATTTATTCAAGTACTGATTTAAAAATTACGTATCCCTTATGGTAGTGTTTTTAACGAATTCTTTTCCAAAGTATCGTTAGGGGAAAAAATAAATAAAATACACGACTAAATGTGTAGTATGCCTTACCGGTAGTTATATCCACTGTAAAAGTTTATATAATTAATTTTGAATTATTTGCAAAACTTTCTTTTTACTTTCTTTTTTTTTTTTTTTTTTTTTCTTTTTTACAAAAACAATTATAAAATGATTTAAAGGAACATTCCTAAATCATGCATCTGAAAAACAAGCAAGATATTTATTCTGAAATACATACATTTTACATTATCAATTTTACAGAAACATGTATATTAATTAACACCAAAATTCGTTAATAATATAATTATCAAAAAAATACATTTTTATCAAAATCTGTAAGAAATCTTAATGAGACTATTTTACGATATGAGATTACTTTCATAGTCTCTCTCTCTCTCTCTCTTTCTCTTTCTTTTTTTTTTACTTTTTAACTTGATGATGATCTCGAATAGAAAAAAAATTGCCCCTTTAAGCGATTGACATAAGGTGAAAAAATGAACAAAAAAAGTATAACGTATTTACCAGACTCGAATACGAATGAATTTTTGAGTTATTTTTAGAAGAATTTCCCGAGGCTATGATACTAACTAAGAATATTTAAATATGTGTTACAAAATGTACAGAATCAGATATCATTATAATTCGATGACCTCGGTGAGTTTTTTTATGTAACTGACTAAAATTTATTAAGCAGTTGTGAACGTAATCACACAGAATAAATTTTACAAAGCGAGTTTTTCCTGCCATTAATAAAAGTAAATGATTTCTTTGAAATAATTGCAGCAATCACAGTGTTTTAATAAAATATTAAATTATTAAGCAAAATAAAAAACTTTACATGAACTCATATTTATTGGAAAAGAATCGTATTTGATGCTTTAAAAATATTATGTGTTTTGAATTTTAAGAAATATTCTTTACTGAAAAGATAAAATCATACAGATTGAATATATCCTGTTGAGTATTAAATAATAATAGAGCACTAGTTTTCTTATAAATCACTTGAAATGTAAATAATACTTCGAAAATTTTAATTAAAAAAATAATTAATAAGCATGAAATAAAATCTCCAATAGGTACTTTGAAATAAGTTTTTCTGTTGATAAAATAACTGTTTATTTATTTATTTATTTATTTTTCTGGTATCTTCCTGGGAAAGGTAGTGCTACCCCAGAGTTAATCTTTTAAATCCCCCCCTCCCTACACACACGCACACTCCGGAGAAAAATTGACTATGTTATATATATATATACACTGGTGGACAATTGCTAAGGACGGATGGCAATAACTAAGCTATTGTCATCCGTCCTCAGCAATTGTCCACGAGTGTTATGTGAACACTAAAATTATATCAAACATTAAAATTTTAAATTGGCGCATTTTTCTTTCTTATCGGTTATTATGACAAACTGTAATTTAATGATTATAAGAGCAACCAGCTACTAGCTTACAAATAATAATTTCAGAATTATATTTTCATAATGCTACTTGGTCTTGAAAATTTTTCATCCCCCGCCTTCGGTCCTCGATCAGTAGAAAATTAATTATGCACTACTGAAATTTTGATTTCAAAATATAATCTGTAATTTCTATATTTAAGTAATTATTTATTTCTTTTAGCTACATTCTGTCTTTAAAAAGTTTATGCCTCATAATATATATATTATATTATTGTTAAATGAAACAGCTTTAAAGGAAATAAGTCCGTGTTCAAGGCTTCAAAAATGATTTAAAATTTCAAATATGATGTGGTAGCAGAAAAAGAAAAACCTTGAAAAACTTTGTATCTTTTAGGACACTTTCCAACTGCTACGATGTTTTTTAATGTTGCTTTTTAACCCAGTGCTCCCAAATGGGTGTTTAAATCACAGTTTGATGAATGCTTGTTTTTCCATTCTGTAAATCACGTCAAGAATGAGCATTTGGAAACAAACTACGCCTTTAAATTTAAATTAAAAGAAGTACCAAACAAAAACATTTTGCTGATGAGTTTGAAAGTATCAATTTATTTGCAGATTGCTGTAGTAAGATTTTCTTTACGCATTCGTTGATAAAATGAGCCTTCTTTCACGCAAGGATTTTTACGTTATCTCAGTTCATTTCTGTAGCATTATTACTTTCTCTTACCCATAAGGTAGAGAAAGTATTGTTTCTGGGCCAAATTTTCGAAAGTGAGATTTTGTTATATTTACACATTTTGAGGTCTCCTGAATACGAAAATTATGTTTTTAGCGGCTGGTCTGTGTGTATGTCTGTGTGTGTGTCTGTCTGTTATCAGCATATCTCAAAAACAAATTATGGCAGAAAGTTAAAACTTGGTATTCTAAATGTGTATTATATAAGGATGCTACACTACACTTTTCGTTAAGATCAAGCAAATGGTTCGTGTACAGGGACAATCAAGAGAATTATAATACATTACGTCTATGGGGGAAACTGCAGGTAAGTAGAGTTTAACTTCTATAGACTGCACTAAACCTAATGAAACGAATATATATATTGTGTAATAGAGATAGTCAACTGGGAAAAAAAAAAAATTGTGTATGTATGAACCTCGCCTCCCCTCTGAGGGGAAGTCCCCCCTCGAAGGGAGTAAATTTTCATGATGGTTATCTTTCAAAAGAGCTCGCCAATACTTTTAAAACGAATAGTTGAACCGTCGATCTGCGATAATTTAAAATAAAGTTATCGATTTTTTTTCATTTTTAACATTTTTTTTTTTTTTTTTAATGTAATATTGAGAATAAATTCAGCTTTTTTGAGATATTTAGTGTTATACTACTCCTCTAATATGGAAACCGTGTGCATTTTCATGGAAGATGATTTTTTAAAATAATAATTTTTATAATTTTTTTTTACTGAGAGAATTTTTATAGGAAAATATAGAAGAAAGTCGTGTGGTGGCCCCAAAACTCTAGTTATTTGTTGTTAATGGATGTGCTATTCTAATAATATTTTACCATTTCCAGGAAAGCTGTTCGGGAATTGAAATAAATTCCTCATAGGGATATGGTAAATAATGTATGTTTTAAGCTAAATATTCATCGCTTGTTTTTTGTACATTAATAAAACAGGGGGTTGAGGGGGGCGGTAGCCCCCCTCACATAGAACTAATTATCATATAAAATTATTTCTATGTCTAATTTGAATTGTTTAACATAGGTTTACATAACAGTACTCGTTATCTTACCTCTTAATCTCCAACCTGTATTTGTAGTATTAAATTTCAGGGTAAGAGAAAGTAGTGTGAGTAACACACCAGATTATTTTTACTTGCATTGATTAAAATGCATTTAAAATTAATATATATGATTATTTATTATTATTATTTTAAGTTTTGAGGAAAATACTCATTTTATTTTTTAATTTTGATGCAAAAGGTAGCATAGGCTGAAAGACTTTAATTGAATTTTATCTCGAGATCATTAGCAATTCAAGAGAACGAAAAAACATTGTAAATATATATACATATAAATTTACACTTTATAAATCTTTTATCGGTTGCCACTTAAATTTCCTAAACATTTTAAAATATTATTAGAAATATAGTCTTTAATTATTTGACTTCACATTATTTATTATTTATTATTTATATTTATATAAAGAATATGTATAAGGTGCTTTCGAAAAATAACGAGCCATGCGCATCTGAGACAACAGCAGTCCTTTTAATTCGAAGATACAGTACAGGATCAAATATTTATTCCACTGTGAATCTAGGCGGGATATTCCTCTATCATAGAAAGCACTTCAGTGATCTTGAATGTTTCCATTGAAGATCTTGACGTTTTTATTCTGGTTCATAATGGTGGCACAAGATCCCGTTCTCCGTAACCATATTTGACAAGAAATTCGCACTTTCGTCCGCAAAACTTTGTAGAAGTTCTAATGACATGGCCATGCGAAGAATTTCTTATGCTGCTTCCAAATGATGAGGAACCCATTCCGCATAGATTTTTTGGTACTGCAGAGTGTTCTTGATAATATTATGAACTACACTGACACTCAGGTTACCATTTTCCTCTATGTTGGAAACTCTTCGACGTGTTTGGGTTAAATTCGGACATCCGAAGCACATTCGTATCGTTCACAAGCTTTAGTGTAACACTATTGGATTTCTGCAATGTCAATCATTCTGAATAAAATACGCCTTTTGTTGGCAACACGTGTTTCTCTGGAGTACGATTTTACATTCCCCTGCCTGTCAAGCGGAGCCTTAAGTCCTCCACTTTTGCAACAATGGCATTACTTATTCGTTTTGGAGCGACAGATTACACCATAGATTCACTCTAAAAGAGACATGCATTGTTCTCCGTAAGCAATAGACATTCGCCTGTGAATTTCCGTTCCTCCGCACCCTTCTGCTGTAAGGAATGATATTATGACTGGATATTCCTCTTTTGATGCTTCCATTTCAACAAATACATTTTGAATTATTATTATTATTATTATTATTTGAAAATTATTATAATTTTTTTTTCTGGTTTTAAATAAAAAAATAAAGATTTGGCATAACACGCTCCGTTTCGTTATTTATTGAATGCCTCTTATACCATTTGAGATAATTAAAGTATTGATCAAAATTAAACAACTAAAACAAGTCAACTAAATGAAGATTTATTTCTTTCAAATTCCTTGTGAAAAAAGTACTTCATATATATACATTGTGTGAGACATTACAAAAATCTTCACAATTTTCAATACCAGTTTTAGGAATATAAAATAATGAAAATTATAATGAAAAATTTTAAGAAAAAGTTTTAATATTTAAACTCTTTAAAATTATTGTACTTTATTAAGGTCGGGCAACCCTTAGAGGTGTGTTCCAGACCGTCGCCAATTGTCCATGGCGTAGGAGTAGTCCGACGTAAAACCCACTACTCACTACTCGTTTTATTATGGTTATGAATTTACAAAATTATTGTAAATATTTATGTATAAAATATAAAAATGAGGGTTTTCGTATACAAAATTGCAAACGAGCAGAGAAATTGAAAGACTTAATAGATATTAATGAAATTTACAAATCTGAGATCTTTATAGGTTAGAAGAAATAGAAATATATTAAAACTTCTTCACACACCATAAATTTTAAGTCAGCACAACCGGTTTCGAAAGGACGTAGCCTTTCTTCATCAGGTGCAAAAAAACACACGTGCTACTGCCTTGGAGGCAAAAACAAGACTGGCCAGTCTTCCTTTTGCCTCCAAGGTAGTAGCACGTGTTTACCCCAGGAAAAATGGCCAAATCTTCTTTTTTTTTTGTTTTGTTTTCTTTGCTTTTTGTTTAAGTACTTGAATGATTTTAATAAATATTTAGAGTTGGTGAGTTTTTGAGATGATATTTCGATTTGAAATAATACTCATCTTTATTATAATTAGCATTCACTGGTAATTCACACACCACCTGGGATGAATACAGCGTAAACTTTGTGTTCTCGAAAATCGCTGGAACGATTTTGAAAAACCGTTTTAGAGGTTATTTTTTTAGATGAAAAACGGTATCACTTATTTTATTCTTCAGAAAAATTAGCCGTCGCTGCCATAGAACAATATATAGCAGAAATTCAGTATTCTAGGTAACTGCTGAAACGATTTTGATAAGCAATTATAGTTGGAGGTTTGATATTATAATTCAATTTGAATTTTTCTTATCGCCAGAAAAATTAGCTTTCAGTGGTACTGCCTAACTCAATGAGAAATATAGTTTTTTGAAAAGAAATCACTGCATCCACACTACGTGTGATTTTTACAATGAGACCGAGTGAACTCAGTCATCCAGTACTTTATCATTAATTCCATACTCAATGATAAAAAATAGAAGAAAGAAAGAAAGAAAATATTAAAGCTTTCTCGACCCCTTCTTTTAATGATCATTTTTAGTAATATAATATATAGAGTTATACATTATCGAATGTTTCTCGTTTTCAAATAAAAAGGCATAAAAAGTATTCCGTTAAGGGCTATAATGCTTCCTATAGAATGTTGATTTTCTGTTGATATATAGTGTTGTGTGGATTAAGGCCGATTGACTGCATTAGGGTCCTAGGCCTGAGGGGAGAGCTCTCTATGCGGGGTATATCTGAGAGGTCCTAGCCCCTCAAATTGAGGCCTTCCCCATGGAGGATGAAAATTGTGATGACATTATGAAATCAATAGTAATAATAAAATAAAAATAGAGATAAAATAATTAAAAAATATGAATTATGAATAGCTTTAGTGGCTATAGATCTCACAGTATCCACTTTCGTGTGAGAACCTATTAATTTTAGATATTCTAAAAAAGGGTAATATCAACTGATAAACAAGTTTTTTTAAATATTCAAGTCTAACAGAGATCTATAAAATTTCTTTCCATACTAAACAAAATTAGTTAGAATTCCAATAAAAATAAATAAATAAATACATAAAATCTGATTTATGTCTAACTATGTGTGTGCTTGAATAAATGCAAATGTCAAAATACTATATTACTCCTTGCTAATTTCTTAGCTTTTATTTCTTTATTCTTTTAATTATTTGTTTAATTGAGAATTGTAGAGCCATTTTTACAACACATTCAGTCTCTATTAAGAAATTCTGCTAATTATCTTCATTGTGTACATCTTTTTCTTTTTTCTTTTTGAATTTACTATTCAAGGCTGAATTTTTATTATTTGATCCTGAATTATTTAAAAGAAAATCAAGGTAGTAGATTATATTTTAAACGATCTTGACGCATAAAAATAAAGTGTTATAGCAGTCCAAAAAAGAGGTGGGGGATTCTGAATCATACGAAGGATTGATATATATATATATGTATAGGGATTTTTATTTAAATCATTTATATCTATCTTTTAATAAATTATTTGATAATTTTTCCGAACAAGTCAGTTTTTGCGTAGAATATACATATGTCCACTTATATGAATATCGATAAAAATAAACTTAGATGTAATTTAAGGCGTTTCAACTTTCACAATTGTCATTTTGAATTATAAAGGATTTTTTAAACATTTATTACATAAACTTCAGGCTAACAGAAGTATAGTGCAAAAAAGGCTTTTTTCTCCATGAAATTTCAATATAACAATGACTTAGACAATTTGGTTTATTTTAGTCTTTGCTTTTGAGTCTTTAAAAATGATCACCGAAACCATATACTTTAGTATAATAAACGTATGTTTTATGGATTAATATTTATATGTATTCATCAAATTTTGACGAAATAACTTTGAATTTGTTCTGTAATTATCATTCATTCTCTTTATGTCTTCCTATATTATATGCAAAACGTTTAATATTAAGTTGACCTTAATGTAAATAATTCTGATTTAATTCATTGAACTAAAGTACTAAAAGAATCTGCAATCCACCTACGTTTAATCAGCAATTCTTGCACCTGATGTAAATAATAATAATAATAAAAAAAAAAAAAAAAAAAAAAAGAAGAAGAAGAAGAAAAAATGCTAAGAAATTTACCAAGACAAGTTAAAGTCACACGAGACTGATTTAGTAACCATAGGCTATCGCCCACTGAAGGTTTTGAAACATTATCAAGCTCAAATGCGTAGCAAAGAAATAAATTATGATCCATGCGAGGAACTATATTTTTGAAACTAAGTTATCGAAATGCGAATGAACACACCTGAAAGTTACTTTTCAACCTGTTTCAAATCCCCTACGCCCTTTCGTTTTGTAACTAGTGAAACAGAAAACTCCCTAATAACTAATTTAAAGAGGTATAAAGTTTCAGAATCACTGGGCGTCAGTGTGCCAGTAGAAAATAATTATCTTGTTAAAATGTATCGATATAATGGTGATTTCTACATTTAGAAATACACTATTTAAAAAAATTATTTTGCAGTAATATTCATTAACTACATATAAATCATACATTTTAAGCAATAAGCAGCATACAAAAACTATTTCTATTTTAATAAGCAATATCTGAATAGACGAATGTTTTAATCTTAAAAACCAATCTCCAGAATATCTGAACGTATTTATTTTTCTTCTTCTTCTTCTTCTTCTTCTTCTTCTTTTTTTTTTTAATCTGTTTTCGTGCATTACTTCACAAAAACGTTAATTTATTCACATTTTAAAGTATTTATTTTAATTCCATTGAAAGTTTTCTAAGATATATGAATCAAAAATACATTTTTATGCATATATATATGTTTTAATCAAGAATTATATATTTTTTAACTATTATACTTATATGACCATAAGTATATCAAGTAAAGCATTTAAGTTTAAAGTTACTTTATATATGTACGAATAAAAATTCCATTCTATACATCTGTGGGTATAAATGTTCATAAAAATCATAATTAAAAATTAGGCGCTAAATTCACTGTTTTATATGATTTTCTAAACATAAATAATAATTTAATACATGCCATTAACTTTCTTATACTAAATGTATTATATACAGGTGTAAAACTTTATTTAATTTTCTTTACTTCGAGAAAAGAAACTTATGTGGTAGAAAAACAGGATTCAAATAATTAATTTTTTGTTTAAAATGAAGCTTACTTTCTGAAATATATAAACTTTTTATTCCACATAATTCAGCATACTTTAAATATAATTATATATAACATTTTGAAAGTTTAACATATTTTATTTGCCAATACTTAGGAATTTCAAAGACTACTGCCCCCTTATACTTTCAATTTAATACTTAACGATTTTGATTTACATTTCTATTTAAAGTGCATAAAAATTTGATGTAAAAAATTGAAAATCAAGATCATGAACAATTGAAATTAGGCAGGAAAGCTTTAAAACGCAATAAAAAGTCAGTTGTTACTTTTTTACTGCATATTTTATTTAAGCATCCAGTTATTGAGTTAAAGTGAAAATTTTTTACTATTCTTAATTCTTTTAAAAAGGAGTGTATGGTCAAATTTTCTCCCACACAGGTTCATTAATACACCCACACCCACACGCACACACACATATATAAGAGATTCAATTCCTTTCAAAAATTCTATCTAACTTCAGTTTTAAAGAGATAGTATGAAGTAAACAAATGCATTAAAAATGTTTACATAAAAAAACAAAAATATCAATAACAGAAAAGTATTACACCAAAATATTTTCACATAAAAGAAAAAAAAAATGAGGTGTAAGAAATAAATCAAACGTCGTGTAACGACCATTATCCACTGCAGTCCATTATCCACTGCATCCCATGTATGCTTTCTATTTGAAAAAGATAATTTCATACTGACAGCATGTGCTTTCAACTAGCACGTGCGGTCAACAACCATAAACAAGGAGCGCAAAAAATAATGACTTAAACCCTTTGATTTTCGAAATCTAATTTCATCGATGCAAATAGAAGCACAATTCTATCCTTGAGGCACACAAATAAAATTCGGGAGTGGACCTGCTGCCATCTAAAGTCCGTTGACGTTAGTGTAATGAATGATAACCCCTCTACAAGCACCTGCTTAGTTTAGTAAGAATTTGTGAGAGGAATGACTAAATTAATGGAGATGGCTCGCGACTTGCTTCCTCAATAGTATCTGTAGGACAGAATATGATAAAAGAAAAGCTAATAATGAAAGATAATTTTTTCACCGACTCAAGTTAAATGGTCTGCTTTTTATATAACTGTTACTATGTAACTTTTGATTAGGTCTACGTGTTTTGACCTCATTTTTGTGACTTTTTTTTAGAAAGGAAATCCTTTACTTAAATGATTTTTTCATGGATTTAAAAGTCAATATTCCTTCTGACGAATATATATATATATTTTAATTTTAACTTAAAAAAAAATTATATATATATATATATATATATATATATATATATATATATATTTAATCAGCATTTAATACTTAGAGCAGTGTTTTTCTTTTGCAGTTGATTTTAATCGGACATTTTTAATAAATTCAACAAAGTACAAACATTTTTGTTTGTCTATTAAACCATCCCAGATATGCTATATCATATCCAATAAAACTTCTGTGGGTCTCCGAAATGGGGAAACACCATAGAGGATCAAAACTATAATGGCAAGTCGCTGGACTACCCTTAAGGGTGAGTCCCAGGTCGTCTGAAATTGCCCATTGTATAGTACTAGTGCGACATAAAACCCACTCAACCTTAACCTGTGCAACAGAACTTAGAATTATCATTAAGAATTAGTTCAATATATTTTAAACATTTTAACGGGAGGATTTTTTATTATTATTACTTATTTAAGTTGCACATTTTTTACTTTGTTTATTGTTAATTGCTTATTATTATATTCTTATTGTCTTTACTAATGAAACGCGCAAGAATTATTTATACATGCCTGCACACGTGTATAACCACGAGTTCATAAGTACCCACCCAAGCACTCATAAAAGCACACATATACATACATCCACATAAACAAAGTGTCACTTAATCAGTATTTTTTATTTAAAGGAGGATAGCGAATTATAATGTTTTATATTACAACGTAATTATAATATTTTATAGTATCTGATGCATATAGAATAAAATAGAACCATAATAAAAATATCTGGCATGCAAAGGCTAGTAGCGTTTTAAATATTTTCTAGCAATTACTGGTAAAAATCATTTTAACATTTACAGTTTAAATATTGTTTTTTAAATATAATTTCAAAAGTTAAATAAATCCTATTTTCCACTAAGCAAATAAACAATATATGTGTTCATAGTTGTACCATTGCTAAAATGTTGAAGTTTTAAAACAAAATTCATAATGGTTAAGTTTTATGTTATAGCGCTTTTAATATTGTGTGTTCCTGTGTATCACATTTCTTGAAACAAGTTTTATAAAAGACAGTAAAAGAATCTCGTTACCACATATATTTAATAGTGATGAATTATTTTATAATTATAGATTATTGAATAACTAACCGGGCGACTCCTTTTAATACAGCAAGTAGAAGAGCAGACATCAATGCCCTGGGCAATGTTAATCAGATAAAAAAGCACCAGGTGGGTTAAGGTGGATTCCCAATAAGCTTAGAAGCTGGAAATCGAAGATGTATCTAACAAATAGCTTCAAATAAGAAAAAAAAAAAAAAAAGAGTAAAGTTTTCAAAAGGAACTCAATGAATTTTGAAGAGCTTTGAAAAAAATATTATGGCTCTCTAGCAGTGTTTTCAAGAAAAAATATTGGAAAAATCGATTAAAAGATATAAAATACTTACTGTTAAATTCACTAAAAATGTGACTCCAGGGTTTTTTTTTTTTTTTTTCCATTTTTCTCGCAAATTATAGACTTGATTTTTAATAAATAAATGCTATCGTCGAAAACGAAATTTTCAGAATCCTAGAAACTTTATATTTTCAATTCCCTTTTCCTACTTGTAATGAAATATCTAAAACGTCGAAAAGATTCCGAGATATAGAGTATTCAATATCATTTAAACTCAGCCTAATTGTGTTTTGTGGGTTCTTTTTAATTTAAACGCAATAAATTTTATAGCGTTTTAAGAGACGTCCTTTGTTTAAATTTTCAAGGGAAAATTATATATATATAAAAGAATCGCAAATTAATTAATGCGCAAGTTCTTTAAAAAAAGAAAAAAAAAAAAAAACTTCCGTTTTTTGTAAATTTCAAGTATTATAATAAATCATAGAATTAAACAAATAAAAAATTCAGAGGGTTACAAACGTATTTTCAATTATTTTTCCAAAGTCGAAATTAAGAAAAAGTACAAAGAAAGATGTCCCAACAGGAATACGAGATATAATATGCTCCAAAAACCACGATATTTTTTAAAAATTAATTTATTTCGTTTAAATATGTATGTATATATATATATATATATATATATGCACAATGAAAATTATGAAAATTATTTTTAATGAATTATTGTAACATTAAAAAGAATTATTTATAACAGTTAATAGTCGACTAATATATATATATATATGTATTGTACATGAAAGAGGATACCCCCCCCCCCTCCCGCCACTGTGTGTAAGTTCAGTATTAAAAAAAAAAAAAAAAAAAAAAGCTCGCCAATGCCTTTAAAATGAATGCTTGAACCATAGATCAGTGATAATTTAAGCAAAATTATCGTTTATTTATTTATTTTTATTTTTTATCACTTTAAAAAAAAAAATAATAATAATAATAATAATAATAATAATAATTCTTAGAAACAAAAACTCATTTTCTAATATGTCGCCTGTAGAACATAAAATTACCTTTCTTTTTTGATTTACTTCTGTAAGACGAAAATCGTCTGCATTCATCATAAAAAGTAGTTTTAGGTTTGTATTGTATGAATTTGTATAAGAAAAAGTTTGATAAATATTTTGTTATTGTTTCAACATGCCAGTTTTAATAGATTTCTCAGTGTTAATTAATTTATGTAAGACTTTTTAAAAAATCTTTTTTTTTTTTTTTTTTTTTTTTTTTTTATAAAGAATTGGAGGTTTTCAAAAGCCGGAAGATTTGTCAGCTATGATACTGATGCATCGCATATTAGAATTCCTTCAAATATTTTAAATAATAATGATAATAATAATTATTAGTATTATTTAAAATATACTAATAATTACTAATATACTAACTATATAAATATACTAACATATATAAACAACGTTTAAAGTTATTAGTATTTTTACGTTGTCTAAACATTCATTTGATTAGATTCTAATTTGAGCATCTTACGGTCTCCGACATAAAGTGAAGCCATAATTTCGTATCTAGACGTTTTGGTCGAATATCTAAAGAAATACTCCATAAGTGCTCTTAAAATTTTAAGGGGTAGAAATAACATGTTATACCTCATGTACTATTTCAGCAAAAGTTTTGTCTCGAAAGCAAAAATGAGACCAGTAAAAAATTAAAGAAAAATCAACTTATTTGGGATCACTCTGTAAATAATAATGCTTGAATGAGTCATAGCTATAGAATATGATTATAAGCCTTCTTTTAACTATAAATATAAGTTTATATGAAAATTGCACGTATATTAACGGAGATGAAAAGTTTTCTTAACAACGCGACAATTTTCCGTACATTTTTTGTTTACAACATGCAGAGTTATAAGACTAAAACAATACTATTTTTTGAAAACTTGACATACTACATTTGACACAACATACAGTCGGTAACAAAAGTCTCCGAACACTAGCAAAAATTCCTATATGAAAAAAGTACACTTAATACAATTTTGTTAAATAAATCCTTGTCGAATCCTGTTTTTAGACTGGCTAAGAACAGGATTCGACAAGGATTTATTTAACAAAACTGTATTACGTGTACTTTTTTCATATAGGAATTTTTGTTAGTGTTCGGAGAATTTAGTTACCGACTGTACTAAAATCAGAATATAAAAATGTAAAATTCCTAATGAAATATAAGCATTTTTACTAAATCACTTTTAACTATATAAAGTCTAGCAAAATTTCTTTTGATAATTTACTAGCCAAATGTATAAACTTACTTTTAAAATATCCCCAAGCAATTATCATTAATACTCAAAAGATTTTTTCGATAGAAAAATTAATTTTCAAGTACTTTCGAAACGATGCAAAAAAGCTAAAGGTTTTACCCATATTTTCATTTTGAATTGATGAACAGTCTTGGACATAAATGAATACACACTTACCATTTTCTCAAAAAATAGGAAAGATATTTGAAAAACATTATTTTTACTGGAACGTATTGTGTTTATATAATCTTTAGAATATTATAAAGATAACTAAAAGTAATTAATTAATATTCAAATTAATAAACTTACAAAAAATAAATAAAACTTTTCAACTTGAAAATAAAAGACTAAAGTGAATGCACAGTAGCATAATACCAGAACAAAATGTTATAGTCAATCCATTGACTATACGTAAGATATTAAACATTATATAAATAATATGTTTTAGCAAAAATTACAGTTTTCAAATACCTTTTCTATTTTTTGAGAATATGCCAAATGTGTCTTCATTGATATTCATCACTGTTCATTCATTCAAAATGAAAATATTATTAAAACTGTCTTAGCGTCTTACATCTTTTCGAAAGTATTTGAAAATGAAATTTCTATCAGAGATGTTAGATGTTTTTCTGATTTTTAACGGTATTTTGGGTGAATGTTTTCAAGGTAAGTCTATACATTTAGTTAGTAAACTATGCAAAAGAAATTTTACTAGAGCTTGCGAATACGCAGTTAAAAATTATTTATCTAAAAATGCTCATACTACATCAAACATTTCATAATTTGATATCCTTATTGCAGTATGTTGTGCCTTATATAGCATATCAAGTTTTCTGAAAATAACATTGCTTTGGTTTTAAAACCTGTATGTTATAAAAAAAAAAAAAAAAAAAAACGAAAAATTGTTGACGGTGTTGAAAAAACCTTTATACCTATCTTCGTTAATAATACGTGCAATTCTCATATAATTTTATATCATAAGCAAAAGAAGGCTCGTGATGGTATACTATAGCTACATCTTATTTCAAGTATCCTGTTTTGCAGGATGATTCCAAACTTTTTTTTTTTTAAACTGATACCCCCCCCCCCTTTTTTTTTCGGGACAAAACTTTTGCTAAAATATATGAGTTATAACATGATCTTTTTACCACGAAGCATTTCTTTAAATATTCGACAAAAATGTCCAGATTCAAAAGTGCACATTCATGTATGTCAGTGATTATGTGATTTACCAGTATGAAACTTCTTATTCTTTTTTATGTTCTTAAAACTAAAAGAGCTTTTCTACAATGAGTGATCACTGTTGTGTTCAATATCTAAACATATGCAAAGTTTTTTAAAACTTCAAAACTTTATGATGCTTGAATTTCCAATTGTATCACAACCAAATTACTTTTCTTCCAAAAGATTATAACAATTATTCTTTGAATAAAAATATGAATTATTACTAAGTTTCAAAAAATATTTTTTTTTTCTACAGTTATGCAATTTCTTAAATAAAGGTATTTGTCGAAAATAAAGTGTTTTCTATGACACTAAATATTCTTATCACCCACTCTTTCCTGTCAAGAAGCATATAGAAAAGTCTATCAATGACAGGAAGGTGTAACTGTTTCAAGATAACAATCGCGTAAGATGACCCTCGAGCAAAATTTATGAGAAACCTTTTCACTATTAGGCAAAAACAAAATTTAGATTTTGAATCTTTTTATCAAGGTTGCGATAAATGATAAAAGAGTTACTTTTATAACTTATATACAGAAGTTAAAGATATCAACCAAAACTGATACAGATCTCCCATAGATCTTTGGAGGGTTTATCTTTTCATTATCTTTAAGTGGATTTTACCAATTGTATACATACTCTATATTTCTTTTTAAAGGTTATGATTGAATCGAATCTTCTAATTGAATAAACAATAATAATAATAATAATACAATAATTTATTATTTTATTAAAACGTACCATTTTATTTCAAGAATTATCTTATTGGGATAATTTATGTGTGTCATTATTATTCCTTGTGCATTGTAACATCCATTAATTATAACATACCGCAAGAGAAGAGGAGACAATTTTCTATTCACAACCTAGTATGACAGGAACATAGCAGTGAGTTAACATATGACGACAGCGACACTGCATAACGTTGATTGCTAACAGCATAATAATGTTCACGAAAAATATGCGTTTTTTCTCAAATATTATAATATGCCTTTTTCTTTCCTTTTACATTACAAAAATTTGAGGTATAATAAAAGAATACCAGGAAAGTATTAAATTTAATGCATGACATAATGTACAAAGAATCATGTACCTTGTATTAATAAAGACGACTTTGATACTGAGTATTTTCCTAATATTATTAAAAGAGCATGCCAGTAGTAAAAGACAAATGGAAGACAGTTGTATGAGTCCATATGCGAAATATGATTAATATGTTACAAATAAAAATTTGAGAGATCTTTACTTTAAAACCAATTTTACTTTAATAAGAAGGCGCAATACCTATCATTACCGACAGCCAAATACCATGTTACCCTATGAGGAAATTAATAATCAGACATACTCACTGTCTAAAACCTAATATATTATTTTTTCAAAATTTGTTTTTAAAATACAAAAAAAATCGCCCCACATAAAAAGTCCTTGTTTAAAAAAAAAAAAAAAAAGTGTTTCTTATATTTTTTTATACTTTATTCTAGAACTAAACAAAATACGAAAAATTTACTTAGTTTATTTTTCGCACTTCGTAGCTTTAAAATAAATCACAAAATTTTTTTTTAATTAATTTTCACACAAAAAAAGACTATCTAACGCTTGTAAACATTCTGAATGGGAAAACGGAATTTTAAAAGCTTTATTAAGTAATGAATAACTCTAATTATAAATTTCCCAAATAGAATAAAATAGGGCTTAAGCTGGCAGCGATGATAGACGATATGTTTCCTTAAGCAATAATATAAAATTTTGAAATTAAAAAATCAGAATCTCCATTTTAATATGAAGAAAATTGTTTCTAAATTTGTAATTAAAATATTTAATACTACAACAGCGAAAATATATCATCGTGACTACCTGTAAATAAAATAAATAAACAAATATATAAGGTTAATAGATGAAACACAAAATTTGAAAGTTGTAATGAACTAATGCCTCTTAACCACTTTCTAAAAAATAAACGTCCCAAACTCCTATGTTTCCCTCTTTATTCCTGTATTTAATGTTACAATTTAGAATGTTAGTTCCTGAAAACCTCGATTTAGTAGCTAAATGTTTAATGGTCTGGCCTTCAGTTTCTCTAGTGCATCTGTGGTGCCGAATTCCAGTCACAATGGATGTTCATAGTAGTTCAAAATTCATTTTAAGCCATACATCCTGGTGTAATTATCCCTAGGATTAAAAAAAACAAAAAAAAAAAAAAAAACTGTTCAACGACCTATACAAACCTCGGGTGATATTTGAAAGCGTTTACATCTCGAGGAGTTTTTAAACTCTTGACTTATAATCATTGTGTTCTGTATAATGAAACCTCAGCTGATATTTACGAAACAAGCGTTTCTGTCCTAAAATGAGGTGAAAATGTAAACGATCTGGTGAACGTGCGCGGTAGACCTGAAAATTTAAAGTTAGCCTGTTGCCGGTAGATCCTTTTTGTATACTCGACAATTTTTTTTATATATATATATAAATTTGTCACTTGATTACAAAAAAAAAAATAAAAATAAAATAAATAAAAATAAAATAAAATATTTTCCTTCGAATTTTTTCAAGAAACTTTATTAAACCGTAAGATTTTTATGAAATGTTCGTTTTAAGTTCTCCCTTTTTGTGAAAGATCCGTTTTATGTTTGCCGATTTTGGGGTAGGTTCTTTTTTATTTTTGCTGATTTTTGTAAAAGTTCGATTCCAAAATCGTCGATTTTCGTTAAAAGTTCGTTTTGTAACTTAATTTTTCCTTAGAAAAGTATTGAAAATTTAATTTTTTCATAATCAATTGATGAGATTATTATTATTTTTTTTCGGATTAACAAATAAAACACGCATTTTTGTGGCCAATCACCGAAATGCAAAACTATTTGTAAAGAAATGCTGAAATAGACCACTAATCGACAAAATTCACGCTTTTTCTGATTGCCGAATTTGTTTGACTAGATTTATATTTTCGAAATACTTGACTTTAATGTGATCAACTAATTAAATTCGTGCTAATGAAGCTCTCAAGAGAAATAAAAAAGTGGCAAGTTATTTAAGTTAATTTATATTAGTCGAAAGTTAATTTATATAAGTCAAAAACGAAACATTATTTTATTTTGGTTAGTCGCCTCGTGGAGAGTGGATTCTTTCAGGTCTAACTAAGTGCATGCTATTGTAAATATAATTTATGTCCATGCTAAAAAGTAAAGGCATTGACCTTCTTTAAAGAATTAGGAATTTTGGTCGGTTGCTTCAGAATAATTGCCTTCCCAATGGGTTGTTTTCGAAAAGTGACTTAAATTTTTATTTGAAAACTGAAAATTCACTAATGTTAAAGGTCTCATAATTTACATTGTCAAGTTTAACAGAGCCTTGAAAACCAATGTTATTTCTATAAATCTAGGAGCAGCTTTTATTCTTAGTTTAGCAATATCAAGACCTTTCCCAATGGAAGAAACTCAAGGAAGAGTGTGTACCAGGTGAGCCAAAATACAAAAGTAACAAAATAATATTTCATAAACAAGCTAAAAATTATTTCATTTCCAAATATGTTTAAAAAAAAAAAATTAAAACTTTCATGTCATCGAAGAAATCCAAAACTTTTAAATTAGAAAGATTTTACTTCGAAAAACTTTTAATGTGAGATGTTAATATACAAGGTCTGTACAGAAAGTAATGAGACTGAATTTTTTGCGCCAATCAGAAGGCCAACGGGACGAAATTTGCGAGTGGTACAGGTGGTGGGTACTGTCAGCTACAGAGTTTGGTGAAAGCCAGTTAGCCTTGAGCCTTTCTAGGGTAGAGATTGCTCATGAAGCAAATACATGTTTGAAATTGGTGTTCGGTTTTTTGAATGCAGCGATACGCCATAAAGTTTTGTTTTGTGTGAAACAAAATCGAATCGGCTACCGAGATATTTGCTATGTTAGAAAAGCATATGGGAAGTATTCTTTGTCCAAGACTCAGATGTTAAGTAGCAAAAAGCCTTCAAAGGCGGAAGAGAGGACGTCGATGACGAACAACGCACTAGGCGTCCATCAAGTTCTCGAGCATCAGATAATGTAGCTAAAATTAAAGCGCTTTTGGAGTATGATCAACGGATGAGTGTCCGAATGATTGCAGAGATGTTGCGACCTTACAAAATCGATTGTGTATCAATACGTCATTAAAGAACTTCAAATGCGGAAAACTGTGCCAAGTTTCTGGCAATTTATTCCTACCAAAATACAGCGTCGCAACGCTGCCTCAACCTCCGTACAACCCCAATATATCATTGCCAGACTTTTTTCTATTTCCCGGTTAAAATCCATCTTAAGAGGTTTTTTGAGGTTGTTTTGACAATCTGAAGAATTTGCAGAGAAACGTAACGCGCGATCTGAACAGTATTCCAATTGAAGACTTCTAAGCGAGCATTAGCTGGTGGCAGAGTCGCTCGCAACGGTGGATTAATGCAGGAGGAGGCTATTTTTAAAAAATATTAAGTGTCTGTAATATTATCTTCAAATAAATGAATTGTTCGAAATCAGTCTCATTACATTCTGGACAGACCATGCATTTGATAAAAGTGTAAAACTCTTCTTAAGAAAATAAAATCTAAATCTAGAACAGCATTGGAAATTGCATTATGATGTTTGTAATATCCGTTCATTTGAAAATATTATTATTATCATTAACATTATTGTTGTTGTTATTATTATTATTTTCAGATATTCTGGAAACGAGAATTCAGTAGTATATTTTTGAGATATTTGTTAAAATCCAAATTCTTTTCGGTGTTTGTTTTCAGAGCCAGAACTAACGTAAAGAATTCGTAATTATTTGAAAAATTAATGCCGAGCTACCATTGTGATCAAAATTTTGTATGAACTACACTAATATATTTAGGATACTATACTGTAAAGTAGTTAAATAAAATAACAAAAGGAATTAAAAAATATTATTGCGTTAAACTTTTTTAAAATCATCATTACAATACATCTCATTATTGAAGCTAAATTGTAAAGTCTTGTGACATTGAATATGAACTATTCCATAAAATGTCACACCTTTCACAAAATTTTACAAATAAATTTTCAGAAATTGAGTAGTAGAATATTTTTTAATTGCTTTAGTAAAATACTTTAGCTTCTTACATTTTTATGCTAAAACATCAGCGAAACTATTCCACTATTTAATTTTTTTAATTTTCAAAATTTTGTGACGGGTTTGATATTTTAAAATCAGTATTTTAAATGATCTTAATATTTTAAAATTAATGGAAAAACTGAAAAGTATGACTTAAACATCGTGCAAGAAATGTGTTAACCGCCATATGTGACACTTCAATTCTCCTAATCTCTTGATTAAATATAAACAAAGAAAAAGAATTTAACTTAAAGATTGTAAATAGAGTCCTGCATTGGGTCGGGTGTGAGTCAAGTTTCCATTCATCTGTGACCCGTGAGTTACCCGCAATAAAATATTTTCTTCAAATATATATATATATATATTTGAAGTTGTTGTTGTTGTTATTATTATTATTTTCAGATATTCTGGAAACGAGAATTCAGTAGTATATTTTTGAGATATTTGTTAAAATCCAAATTCTTTTCGGTGTTTGTTTTCAGAGCCAGAACTAACGTAAAGAATTCGTAATTATTTGAAAAATTAATGCCGAGCTACCATTGTGATCAAAATTTTGTATGAACTACACTAATATATTTAGGATACTATACTGTAAAGTAGTTAAATAAAATAACAAAAGGAATTAAAAAATATTATTGCGTTAAACTTTTTTAAAATCATCATTACAATACATCTCATTATTGAAGCTAAATTGTAAAGTCTTGTGACATTGAATATGAACTATTCCATAAAATGTCACACCTTTCACAAAATTTTACAAATAAATTTTCAGAAATTGAGTAGTAGAATATTTTTTAATTGCTTTAGTAAAATACTTTAGCTTCTTACATTTTTATGCTAAAACATCAGCGAAACTATTCCACTATTTAATTTTTTTAATTTTCAAAATTTTGTGACGGGTTTGATATTTTAAAATCAGTATTTTAAATGATCTTAATATTTTAAAATTAATGGAAAAACTGAAAAGTATGACTTAAACATCGTGCAAGAAATGTGTTAACCGCCATATGTGACACTTCAATTCTCCTAATCTCTTGATTAAATATAAACAAAGAAAAAGAATTTAACTTAAAGATTGTAAATAGAGTCCTGCATTGGGTCGGGTGTGAGTCAAGTTTCCATTCATCTGTGACCCGTGAGTTACCCGCAATAAAATATTTTCTTCAAATATATATATATATATATATATTTTTTTTTTTTTTTTTTTTTTTTTTTTGCTGCCTTTTTTTTTTTTTTTTTTTTTTTTTTTTTAAATGAATCTAACTTTTTGAATGCTTAGGTTAAATGAAATTATTTTCCTCCATAGCAATTTAAATCAACATCACTTATAGCAGGAACTTAATTACAATTACGTAAATATCTATACCTAAATTTTAAAACTTTTTTTGCAAAAATTATTTGTCTTTCGATGTATATTTTTTTCCTGATTTTACTTCTTAATACAGTCAAGATATTTAGAGCCATGAATTTTTTTTAAAGTAAGGTTTCTACATTTAAAATTTTGCTATATTGTTTATTGATATTTTATTTGTAATTAGGCATTTATATATTTGTAATTTTTTATGTAACATAAAAATTTCTGAAAGATCTGTTGCGTAATATATCAATATTTTGTGTAATAGAGAATTCCAATTCAATATCTTATAACATAAATGTAACATTTTATTGCGGGTCACGGGTCGGGAAGTGGATCAGAAGCTACAGGCTCGGGTCGAGTTGTGGGTCAAAAGTTATTTTGTGAGTCGGTACCGGATCAAGTTAGTTGAGTATAACACGTTCTAAGCAATGCCTAATAATATATATGTGTGTGTGTTATTTATTTATTTATTTTGTATATTTGTTTGTTTTCCTAAAAAGTAATTGTTAATTTGTGTTATTTTATTAGTAGCGTTATAAAAAGATAGCTGAAGATACGTCCTTCGATTACATAGCAAAATTTTAAAATATTAAATTTTGAAGATTTTACAATTTTTACCTCCCACGTACGCATTAAAGAAATAGTTCAAACCAAAAAATAAATATATTTATTTTAGTAATACAACTTTTTATTCATAAAGAACCGCATCATGTTTCTAAGCATGGAAAATTCTACCTACGCTAACTCTATGCTGAATCGGAAATTTTACGAGCTGTGTCAAAAAGTACAAATTATTGCATCTGGTAGTTCCTAGCATAATTTTGATAAGACTTAGCTCAGTAAAATTTATATGAAAAAGAGATGAATATTTCTTGAATTATTTCTAGTTACGGTATAAAATTAAAAAAAAAAGGCCACGAACAAAGTTGTACATTTTTAATTTTGAAATTTGCATATTTCATTAACTAATCTTATATGTATCAAGATATCTCATATTTTAGCATGCTTCTAAGTAAAATGAATGTTTATAGAATAAATATCAAATTTAGAACTGGATTCACTTTTCGTTGAGATGCAAATTAGGGGCAGTTTTCAGCTAATCAAAGATCGTGATGTGACGGCAGTGTGACGACAAGGCGACAATTGCCGCCAAAATGACAGGCATGTGCAACAAATTTATCACTTAAATTATTTTTATAAATCTATTTTTTTTTTTTTTTTTTCGATTCACATTTAAAAAATAACCAAATATATTCATATAATTATAAAATGTAGGTAAAAAGTCTGGTGTGAAACAACCACACGACTTCCATTACCGACTATTACACGTATTACAGTAACCGCCGCTAAATAAAATCACTGGTTAATAAAATCAGCCGCTTAATCTGATCAAATCAATACAAACTACTTTTAAAGCCGCCGCTTAATAAAATCAACATCGCCGGTTAATAAACTCAAATATATCTCCTCAGCAGCCAAAAATATCATTTATACACACTTTTTTTTTTTTTTTTTTTACATTGTGATTTTATTATTATTATTATTATTATTTATTTTTTTTTAAATAGAAAAAGAAATTAAAGCACAACAAACCCTCCGTTATCGCTTTTTGTTGAAGATTTTACACTTGCAGCACAGTTACAAATTAAACACGCCTCTTAACTTATCTCCGTAACTATTTTAAGGAACGTATTCTTCAAAGTGCAGTAATAAAATAGAAATTTTATTTGAAATGATTTTTTTCTAGTTATTAGAAGGCAATTATTAACTCTTATTTTGAAATTACTATCATTCATGAGGTTTGAACGGAAAGATTTTAAATTTATAGGAAAAGCGTGAACTTTTTGTAAAGTAATGATGATAGTCCTCTAACGAAAGAGCACGGGAACTTAGAAAGCGTTTAATTTACTTATATCGAAGAAACAATTAGTTAATTATCTACTAAAAATTAATTAATATTGTTTACAAATTCCATTATTCGTTACCTTTTGAAGTTTCTTTCGAATTCAAGGAAGTAATACCTTTGCTTTAAGGGCAAGAACGTTCGCCGGATATAAAAATCAGCCGCTTAAAAAAATCACTTTGGCTCAGAACGAATGTGATTTTAATAAGCGGCGGCAACTGTATATGCATATTTCTTTCTTTCTTTCTTTTCTTTTTTTTTTTTTTTTTTTTTTTTTTTTTGGGGGGGGGGGGGAGATAATATGATCAAAAGACATAAAATTGACCTAACGAAGTAGAAACCTAAAATTTTCTATGAGAAACTTAATACACGAGTAAAGACATTTAAAACAAAGTTTACTTGGCTAGTTACAAAATAACAGAAAAAATGGTTGAGTTACCTTTTGAAACACCAATTTCCGAGATCTAAAATTATCCTACCTAAGCAGGATGACTGTTAATTTTCCTATAATAACCATGTAATACATGAGAAAGGATATCTAAAATTGATTTATGTAACAATTTTCAAGAAAATCATTAGAGCCGTTTTTGAAATACAGGCTTTCACCAAAACTTGACAAACTCAATTGTTGACCGGAAAACAACAACTACATATGGAAGGATATCTAAAAAAGAGTTATTATGCGGAGTTTGAAAAAAATCCGTACTGCCATTTTTAATGGAACGCACTTGCGAGACCTGACATTAAGCTATTTATACAGGACACCTATAAATTTTTCTGAGCTAACCAACTATATCATTCGAAAGGACATCTAATAGAGTGTTTATATAACAATTTTGAAGAAAATCGTTTGAGCCGTTTTTGAGATACGGACATACGGTCCCACTTCCGGTTTCCGATGTCCCATTTCCGTTTTTCCAGTTTTCACCAAAATTTTATAAATGCATCTGTACACCACACCTGTGTCAATTCTGAAGTTTCATCGTTCTGTCTTTATTAATTTCGGAGATATGATAGTCAAAAGATTCTGCACATACATACACACACACACACACACTGACCAATTGCCGAAAACCACTTTTCTGGACTCAGGGTACCTTAAAACGTGTAATCAGGTGAAATCTCGATGTCGAATTTTTGGACGGACTTTACTAGTAAAAATTAGCTTTTGAAATCGAAATCTACGTAGTTAAATCAAACTTTTAACCCCAATTTTCGTTGATTATTTGATAAATACCATTAACACTTTTTTGTCGAAATTAAGGTTTTACTTTCTCTTGAAGCTGTGCACCAAAGGTACTTTGAGACTGCTATATTGCTTTGTTTCATTCATGCTGAACTCGTGTCTAATTTTCTTCGCTGATGAAGTATCGCGATTGATTATTTCAACCTGAAACAACTACTGTGTGTTTCTAAAAATTTACGTTATTTGTTTACTTTCTTTTTCTTTCAACATCAGCTTTTCGTTGTATTTTATTCTAAGTAAGTCATAAAAATATGCAATTTACAATTAAAATTAATTTATAAATAAAACTTTTTTACTTTTGTGAGAATTAGCTTACATTAAGAAACGGAAGCAGGTAGACAGTTTGTGCGAAGAATATCTTAATGTTTCTGCACTATTGTTGCACAAACGCATCAATATATTGAGTAAAAATATGTATAAAGTGTTTGCATATGCTTGTTCAACATTTTATATTTTTAGACCTCTAACTCATAATTTAAATTGGTGTTTTTGGACAACTAAATTTTTATTATTGGCGTAAAACCTAATTGTCAAACTTGAATGTTAACCTATTATAAGATGGTTTGTTTCATTACTCTACGACCTTTTTTTTTTTTTTTTTTCCGTTAAAGCTAATTAGACCAGGGCCTACGTCTCAAAGTGGATACTAAAGTACATTGAACATCCATGACTAGACTGGGAATCTCCTCATTTGTTAACTGGAAACCAGAACATTAAATAATATTATAAAAATATGTTATAAATAAAATTATAATAAGTGAAATTACAATAAAATTGCTATTTTTTTTTTTTAAGTATTGTTTCTGTCTAATTATCTGAAACTTTGATGTGAAATTAATGTATGGTGGTCTATTAGTAGAAAACACACATGAGAAATTCATTGATTATGTTATTTTTTTTAATTAGGAAAAAACTTGTTTTATATTCTAAAATGCATGTGCATGAGATGAAGTATTCACATTTCTAAGCAAATATTATTCTTATATTTAATTTTCTATAGAATTTTATTTAAAACATTTATATTATGAAGAAAACTTTGGACAGTACCTTAAAATGAATTAGGCAAAACATAAATACTTATAGAACTAAAAAAATACTAAACATTATAAGGTTATCGAAAGTTATGTACTGTAATGTGAGGTGTTAGTGTCGCAGGCATTTCAAATAGAATACAATTTTGTAAAGTTACTATCCTAATATTATGCAATATTACGCTTTGCAGTCGTAACCTAATAGTTATATGATGAAACTTATTTAAGAGTGCAGTAGTGGCGGGTAGCCCCACATGTCGGGGATATGCATACAGGAGATAAGTAATCAGCTAAAATCTTATTTAACTACACTTTACACACACTTAAAATTTAAAAGCAAGAAACGAAATCTATAAAAAAGAAAACGATAAAATTTAAAATTTTATAAAATATCTGTATTTTATTTTTCCAACTTGAAATATATTTATTTAAATATGCATACAAACACATATACTTATTTTGGCATGCATTATTCTATCTTCTGCATAGGATCAAAATTGTGGCGGCACGGTGGGCATTTGTTGAACCCCAGACCGTCGCCAGTCGCCCAACACATAGCTTTAGTGCAACGTTAAACCCACTCAACTTCAACCTCTTGCAATATTACTTTTTTTTTTTTTTTTCAGTAACATGTATAAGCATATGTAAATGTACTGAAATTTAAACAAAACTGTTTTTTCCAGTTTTTCGTTTTAATGTATAGTAAGTGGTACCTCCACTCGTGCAGAGGGCTTAAACCAGCTGCCGATGTACACTAGTTTTCCTATTTCAGCAGGCAGGTGGCAAATCTGTAAAATCACGCGCGTTTTCAGGCACGCGCTTTTGATGGAATATCGGCGTGAAACAAAGTTGAACGAGGGAGGTGCACTGAGGAAACGCCATACAGCACCCCCGGAGAAATCGGGGCAGATGTGCCATATCGGCATCGCGCGATTTTTTCTGATTATAAGAGGTCAGTAAATGTCAGTAAAGCACTAAGAAATATACTATTTTGTTTTTTGTTACATGCTCATATTGATGGGGACTTTGTTTCATATCGAGAATATGATGCACCCTCAGGCAAAACTAAAACAAAAGATTAAAGGTCGTGCTTTTAAGTTCCTATCACCTGGTTTATAAAGAGACCTGCCTGAACAAATTCACCTTATGAGTAACCTATGAGAGAAATAAAAGCACAAGTGGATCATCATGTGTATTTGGGGATAATGAATGCTTTCTGAGGCAGAGAGTGTATAAGGTGGGAACAGACCAGTATCAATTTTTCTTTATCAACCACAAATTCAGTCTGATGTTTATTGAGAAAAGAATATATAGAGATATGTGTTAAAACTAGGAATAGTTTCATCTTGTTAAATATAAAGATAACAGGAATTGAATAAAATAGGAAAGAATGAATATAGACGCGCATTTACTCTTTACTTCCTCATTAAAAATTATTTCTTATTCCTATTTGTGTTACTTTTATACTTTATATATTTAATATTTTTATAAGGTAACTTTACATTTTTTTTAAATCTTCATTTTTCTTTCAATAAAAAATACCTGTGATGAGAAAAATAAATAATTAAAACAATACAACTCAGCTTGTGTAAACTTTTCTTAGCATTATCATTGAGACAAATTAATAACAGAATTTTTTTATCCCTAATATTCTGATTTGACATTTCTTCTAATTTAAGCTTTCAATGATTCAAGTTTGTGTTTAACAAAAATACTGTAATATCTCAAGAATTTTAATGTAATAGCGATTCAAGTAAAACCTGGATCTGTTTTAGTCTGTTGCAGATACAGAGAGAGAGCAGAAGCAAATGGTTAAAAAAAAAAAAAAAAAAAAAAAAAAAATTGTAAAGGAAAGGTAATTGATTTTTATAACGAGAGAAGATTGTCTAGACCATCTGATAATGGTCCAAAATAGTTCCTTAATTAAGTGTATTGGTGTATTTATCCGAAGGTCCAAGATGTGATTCCTGGCCTGTTCATTTTTCGCTCATTAAAAATAAATTAATTAATTAATTAAAAAAATTAAACAAAGTTTATATCCAAAAATATTTGTAATAAGTGTGAATGAAGAAAGAAGTATTTTATTACAGGAAAAAAAATCGTATATTTTTCTTTTTCTACAGAGACATACAAATTCAGGAGTCACATTCTGATGTAACTTTTTTACCCCCTATTTTCATATAGTAATCTTTTATAATGTATTTTTGTAATTAAATAAAGGGAAAAACCAGGATTTGCAGACAGTGGTACCACACAACACTTGAAAATTTGAATTTAAAATAGAATAAGTAGCTAATACGGACAATTATCCACCAACATAACTTTCAAATTTGAAGAAATTATGACATCGGGAATTTTCAGGGATAGCTCAGTAATTCAAAGAATTGGTACACTTCGTCAAAGGTATAACGTGTGATTCCTAACTTGGGGGTTTTTCGCTCATTCTAAAAGTCAATCAACCTTTTATTCAAATTTCTCTGACTAATTCGGTTTAGAGAAAAGGTACTTATTTACTGAAGGTTTGGCTTCGTAACGTCCTGTAGCAAAAACACTGCTATTGCGATTAGTCGAAAATATAGATATACAGGTACATACGCAATACAAACGTCCAAAGAGCACCATGACTCTAGGTTATCGAACCTAATACCCACGGATGTTAGACGACGAACAGGAAAATCAGCCTTTGTCTTCTCAGCTACCAAGATATACACATAAGAAATGCTGACTTCTGAGATTTTATTAACTATCGTGTAAGTGATAGATACAGAATGATAAAATTAATTATTTTATTTGCTGTCGTTTGTCAAACACTATATACAATAAATGTCATTTTCTGATATTGCTTATGTAAATCATAGCATATTAATTGCAGTTTTCCAATCGCATTAATTTCATAGTTTTTTATTAGAAGTAAAAGGTCAGTTTTTTTTTTTTATTTCTACAGGAAATATATTGTTAACAAATTTACAAATTTTTTTTGTATTTGCTTATATTATTATTATTATTATTTGTTGTTGTTGTTTAAGGGACATATCTTTCACTTCGCACCAATGAAAGTTTCATATAAAAGCTTATAATTCCATTTATTATTTATAAATTGAACTATATTAGGTTTGTTCAATGAAATATATATTCATGTAACAATTCTTATGGTTTTTGATACATTTTTGATTAGGGGTGGGAATCGATTAAGAGTTTTAACTGGGTTAATCGTAGCTCATTAATCGATTAATCGGTCGATTAATCGGATTTTTAATCGGTTTTAATTTTCCTTTATATAATTTTATTTGAATGATAAATAAAACTCTCATATTGTGTGTGTATATATATACATATTATTCATAAGTTTGACTGAGGAAAAAAAAAAAAAAAAAAAATTCACAAATTTTTGTCTAATCAATTATAGCTGTTTCATAGCTCATATTTAAATCAATTTTCAGAGTAATAATTGGTGACTTTAAGTGTTAATTTTATATAAATATTTTCACTTATTCATTTTTTTTTAATAAATTAATTTTTCAATTAATTTTGAAAGAAACATTAAATGAATTTACACATATTTTGGTTTTATATTTGCAGGCCTTGTCCATTTCGCTTGTCACTATTTTTGAATGAATTCTCAAAATTCCATATCATTATCATAAAAATCTCAAATTCTTATGTTTTAGTACTTCTTTGTCACTTCGGACTAGAACACAGAATGTTAATTTCTGTTTCTACTTCAATAGTTACTATCAGCAATTCTAACCAGACAATAAACGCTTGAAGATATTGTGAAACTCTGTTGACATTTTCCCCATCAGAGGGATAGTGGAAATCTCAATTCCTTCTTTTCTTTTAAATTTTTAGCATTTCTATTTTTTGAAAGCTTCTTGTTTCTGAGAATACTATTACCCTAACCAACACTTTCTGTAGAAAGCTACAGACAGGTGGTGTTGCTCCAGCATCACATGGAGCGGCATTTTGTTTAATAACTGTCCTCTCCCTTTTCTCTATCAACAAAAGTGCAACAACTTCTTTTGAGAGGTTTTATTTTATTTAATTTACTTATTATTTATTTATTTATTTATTTTATTTTATTTTATTTTTGCTTTTTCATTATTTGATGGATGTTTCTTAGAATGTTTGTTAGCAAAATATGCGAAAAAATATTTTGTAGGCAGAACAGCATTTTTACTTTAATTCGTAGTTTTAAAATTTTAATCGGATTTTGAATATTTTTAATCGAATTAATCGATCCGATTAACTCGATTAAAAAAATTGATCGGGACTAAGCATTGATCGATTAACCGAACCGATTAATCGATTAATCGGTACAGCCCTATTTTTGATACATTTGCGAAGTTCTTAAAATAAAAATGTTAAAAGCAAATCATTAACTGACACCATTTTTAGATTAGTTTTGAACTTTTTTTTTTCTTTGCATATTTCAAAGAATTTATGCTTTAAAAATTTGAGTAAAATACACTTCTATTTATACAGTATAATATACAACAGTGAACAAAATAATAGAGAATAATGGTAAAGCATGTACAATGCGTTTCAGGTGGTTCGATGATGTGGCTCTGAAAGTAAATATATATTAATATATATGAATTTAGTTCAGTAATTAATGCTAAAAAGTCCGAAAACCTATTGTATTAAAAAATATCTTAAAATTTTGCAGATGTGAGGTTATACTTTGTGAAATAAGGAGTATGTTTAGAAAGTAGTGAAGACTGAACAATGCGAAAGAAAATCAAAAAGAGCTAACCACAAACAGCGAAAAGAGTATATCACTAAAGTGCAGCTGCTTTTCAACTTGGTCGTGAGTGGAGTGTTCTTTAATTTAGAACCTTAGGCAAAATAAGAGAAGTTATCGCTTCAATTTCATGAAAATAGAAATAGTATCTACTAACATTATCGTGAAAGAGATTAGGAATTATGCAGGTTTAATTTATGAATAACAACCACATGTCCTGTTTTATTGAGCTGATTTTACTTGAAAATTTGTGGGTAAAGAGAAAAAAAAATATTTTCCCCATTCTTATACCACACATAAGTTATAAATTGTAATAATAGGTGTACTTTGATTTATAGACAAGAATAGAAACTAACTAAATTAAAACTTCATAGAAAAGAATTCACATGACATTGCTGAAAAATTTCCAGTTTCAACAACCGCATAAATTAATAGGAAACACCATTGTTATATATAAACTAGAAGGCTACGCCCGCTTCGCTGATCACTATTTTTAAATGTATCACTATAGTTAATGAATTCTCAAAATTGCATTAATTTTTTTTCATGAAAAAAAAAAAAAAAAAAAAGAGAAAAAAATTGTCATTGGAAAAAATGTTGCACCGGGTCCCCACTGCCTTCGGTAGTGCAGGCCATTGAGTGCTGCGCGCGCGCATTTATGTTCGACGCTCTTAGTGAATCACTATATTATCATATGGGGGGGAAAAAAACTTTTCAAATCGGTGGAATAATCGGTCCGGGTCCCCACTGCCGGCGGCAGAATATACAGGCACGCATGTTCCTTCACCTACCGTTCCCGCCACTCCTAATTATTTTAGACTTTAAAAAATACACGCAATCGTTCTCTCGGGCTTTTAAACCTAATAATACTAATTTCCAACATTCTACATTAATTTCTTTATTTTTACCCCTGTGCCCGCAACCCTTCCCGCCCCTCGTAATAATTCTGTACTTTCGAAAGTATCCGCAATCGAGTTATCGGGTCTCAAAACCTAAAAACACTAATTTTCAGCGCTCTAACTCTCATTTATGTATTTTCGCACCTTTACCCCCCTTCCCGTCTATCCTAATAATTTTACAAATTCGAAAATATTCGTAATCGATTTGTAGGTATCAAAAACCTCCGTGAACCAAATTTGAGCAACCTAACTCTATTTTTATTTTTTGTCCCTCCCCCCCCCCTTCCGACCCTTCCTAATAACTTTACAAATTCGAAAATATCCGCAATCGATTTGTAAGTATCAAAAACTTCTATGTACCAATTTTGAATGACCTAACTCTATTTTTATTTTTTGCCCCTCAGCCTCCCTTCCCACCCCAACTAATAATTTTACAATTTCGAAAATATTCACAATCGATTTGTCGGTATCAAAAACCTCTATGTACTAATTTTGAACAGTCTAACTCTATTTTTAATTTTTTTCCCTACGCCCCCCTTCCTTTTCAGACACTTCTAATAACTTACACTTTCGAAAATATCCTCATTCGACTTGCAGGCCTCTAAAACCTATCTGAAGCAATTTTGAACGGTCTAACCGTATTTCTATTATTTGGCCCATAGCCACCCCTTCCCACCCCTCCTAATATCTTTACAAATTCGAAAATATCCGCAATCAATTTGTAAATATCAAAAACCTGTATGTACCAATTTTGAACGACCTAACGCTATTTTTATTTTTTGTCCCTCCGCACCCTCTTTCCACCTCTCCTAATAATTTTACAATTTCGAAAATATCCGCAATCGATTTGTCGGTATCAAAAAATTCTATGTACCAATATTGAGCAGTCTAACTCTATTCTTTCCTACCCCCCCCCTCTCTTTTAGACCCTCCTAATAACTTTACACTTTCAAAAACATCATCATTTGACTTGCAGGCCTTTATAACCTATCTGTACCAATTTTGGACGGTCTAACTGTATTTCTATTTTTTTTGCCCATAACCCCCCTTCCTACTCCCCCCCCCCCACTTTCCCGCTTCACCTGGGACGAATTTTTAAAATTAAAGAAATTAGTTTTTATATATTTGTGGGAGCTACATTTTAGAGCCAAATCCTCACATATATCCTTTTTTTCTGTTTGTGATAAAGGATTATTTCAAATCATTTTGCCCCCTCTAACACCTCTTTGGGGCTGAATCTCTAAAATTCCAGAAATTGGTTTTTCGGTATTTGTATTAGCTATATATTAGAGCAAAAATTTCACGTATATCTGATTTTTTTTTTTTTTTTTTTTTTTTTGTTTGAGATATATAAGAGTATATGACAACACGTTTTGCACATGTGAAATCACGGTTTGCCCCCTTCCCCCCCCCCCTGGGGGACCGAATTTCTAAAATTCCAGAAATTTGTTTTTAGATATTTATATTAGCTATATTTTAAAGTAAAATTTTTACGGATATCTGTTTTTTCTTTGAGATATGAAGGTTTTTGTCAAATCACATTTTGCCCCCTACTCCCCCTTGGGAACGAATTTCGCAAAATCGCTTCTTAGGGGGCGCTTCCACTATATGTTCTATAATATGACCCAGTTTCGAGTCCGTGACTCCAGTAGATTTTGCTGTGCGTTGATGAGTCAGTGAGTGAGTGGAAGTACTCTTTTATAATACATGTATGATTATATATTTGCCCCTACGCCTCCCCCCTTTCTGACCCACCTAGTAACTTTACACTTTGGAAAATATCCTCATTTGACTTGCAGGCCTCTGAAATCTATCTTTACCAATTTTGAATGGTCTAACTGTATTTCTCTTTTTTTGCCCCATAGCCCCCGTCCCTTTTCCTTCCCCACCTGCGACGAATTTCTAAAATTAAAGAAATTAGTTGTTATGTATTTGTGGGAGTTATATTTTAGAGCAAATATCTCACATACATCTTTTTTTCTGTTTACGATATAAAGGATTATTTCAAATCATTTTGCCCCCTCATGGAGGCTGAAATTCTAAAATTCCAGAAGTTGGTTTTTAGGTATTTGTATTAGCTATACATTAAAGGAAAAATTTCACGTATATCTGCTTTTTTGTTTGAGATATATAGGAATATGTGAAACCATGTTTTGCACATGTGAAATAACTGTTCGCCCCCTTTCCCCCCTTGGGGACCAAATTTCTAAAATTCCAGAAATTACTTTTTAGATATTTGTATTAGCTATATTTTAAAGTAAAAATTTTACGGCTATCTGTTTTTTTCTTTGAGATATGAAGGTTTTTGTGAAATCACATTTCCCCCTACTCCAGGCGAATTTCGCAAAATCGCTTCTTGAGGGGTGCTTACTAGGGCTGGATTATTTATCAATATATCCCCAAGTATCGATATTTTTTAAATATCCCGATAACAATATTTAAGATTTTGCTCAGCCAATATATCCCTTTAACGATATTACCAAATGCGCACCTACCGCGCGATCAACGATATACCGATAAGTACCGTTAAACGCAAACCACGGATTAATAGAATAATGCTTCCGCGCTAGCGTGCATCACGAATGGAACACGAATGAAACCCGAGCGAAGGAACCACGATCAGCGAACGAAACCGAAACCCAAACAAAAAGAGCGCGCAATCTTATATCTTATACTAATACCCATTCTCTTATTTTTCTCCCATCCCTCACTGATAAAAAAATATATATATATAACTCCACCCCAAACGATCACTCCCCTCCCACAATGCAAATACTTCCTCTTCCTTCCTGCGTGCGAAACCTCAAATCTAAAATATCACTGCTTTAATAAGTCTACCGCATAAAAAAATAAAATAAAAATAAACAGTATTTATTGAAAGCCATCTGCTTTTACCACAGTATATTCCATACCTTGAGTATATTGACTTACCACAGTATATTGATACATTCATGCATTTACTGACGCTAAACGATAATATGAAAGAATTTATACTACCGTTAGTATTTGATAATATTGCACATCACTTTTCGTGGATCATAGGTGTAATACCACAGTAACCAAACCACAGACAACGCTTATTATGACGAATGAAAACAATATCTTTTGTTTTAGCTCATTTCCTGCTATTGGTTCATTGATATTGGTTTATTTCAAAGTATCGATAACTTCTGGCTAATAAGATGCGACCTTCAACATGTGTTTAGGGTCAGTGATGCCAGATTGGGGATTTTGTCCCCATTTTGGGGGTTTTTGAGGCTTCTGGGGACTTTTTGGGGGAATTCTAAAATTTTTGAGGACAAATCTGGGGAGTTCTTCAACTTTCTGTCAATGTTGGCAACGTAATGATTTATCCCTACGACCAGGGATTTTCAATAGCTTTATTGTTATTTGGGGATTTTTTTCAAAAATTACCTTCATTTGGGGAAAAATCTGAGCTTGAATCCACTTAAATCTGTTTGATGTTTTCTTTTGTAAAATTATTTTCCCTTTTTAGTAGAAATCAAGTTGGGGATTTTTTCGAAAAATAACCCTGATTTGGGGAAATTTGAAGACCTGTTTGGGGAAATAATTTTCGACCATCTGGCATCACTGCTTTGGACTGTACTTCAGTCAGATAGCTCTCCCTTTCTCCTTTCCCATGTTATCCAATGGGATTTTCGTTGCTTCGTTTTATAAAAATATCTCATTCAAAAATGAAGTTTTTCGAATTCTGTTTTTTGAATATTACTCTTTGAACGGGTCGCCTTTTAGCTTGATGAACAATTTTTCGAAAAAATTAATTTAAATATTTTATTTCAATAAGTAAATTATGGACTCTAAGTGTGGACCTCTAAGTAAAATATTTAAATTTATTTTTTCGAAAAATTGCTCACTAAGCTAAAAGACGACCTGTTCAAAGAGTAATATTCAAAAAACAGAATTTAAGCTAAAAGACGACCTGTTCAAAGAGTAATATTCAAAAAACAGAATTCGAAAAAGTTCATTTTTTAATAAAATATTTTTATAGAACGACGCGACAAAAATCCCATTGGATAACATGGGAAGGGAGAAAGGGTGCTATCTGACTGATGTAAAATAAAGTTTTATCTTCAGTAATTTTACAGTGACAGTTTCTTTATAGAATTATATAATATTGGATAGTTTATTACTTTTTTTTATGTAGCATTTATTTTTTCTCTTTCTCTTTCCTTTTCCTTCTTTCTTTCTTTCTTTTTTTTTTTTTTTTTTTTTAAGCCGTACATGTTAAATAAAATTGGTTTAAATGCAAAATGAGTTACTTTAAGTAACAAAATGAAACTTTAACATAATTTTGTTTAAATAATATAATTTTTATACTGACAATGTATACATATATATATATATATATATATATATATAATATATATATAATTCAATTTTCAATTGTTGTGAAACTATTACGAATGTGAATTGAACACATATACATTTTTAAAATATTGCAATGATTTGGTATGCAGATACAAAAATAAAAATGACAAGTAACTGACATTTAGGATGCATATAAGAGTTTTAAGTAAAAAATATTACTCTCTACGACCAAAAAAGGTGTATCCAATGGCATTTCTTAACTATTTAAAATTATTTTCCTTTTTATTTAATACCTACATCTTAAGACAATTTTTCTTAAGCTTTGTTTTTAGTAGAATTATGAATTTTGATATACTTGGTACAAATAAAACACAGAACACATATTAGCTGTGTTAAAATATGATTTTAAAATAATTAAAGCTTAAAACGGGAAGAATAGAGGATAAACTATACAGAGGTATACTAAAAGCAATAGTATAAGTTATAAGAAACACAAAATATTGATTCACTTTTTATGCATTTTTTTTTTTTTTTTTTTTTTATGATAAAGTTATGGTAGTAATATACCAGAAAATACATGGAAAACACTCTATACTTGTATACTTTAAAATTCGTGTGCATATGTCTTTAAAAAATAACAAATGTCTATTTTTACCTATCTTGAAAGAAATATCGCAATATATCACTAATATCGATATTAACTTGGTGATATATCGCGATATTTAATTTCTGATATCGTCCAGCACTAGTGCTTACCTATATGTTCTATAATCTGACCCAGTTTCGAGTCAGTGGCTCCATTAGATTTTGTTGTGCGTTGATGAGTCAGTGAGTGAGTCGAAGTACTGTTTTATATGTATAGATGTTATAATCATCTGTTAATATTTTATAGAGAAAATTAGCGTATGTATCTTCTTTACAATGTGCTTAAAGTTGTAGAGTCAGTTGTTTGGCTTTAAATCAGCCAATTTATATAAAAACAAAAACAAAAATTGCAAAGGATAATTTATTTTACAATTATCTTTTACATTTCTTACCATTTTTTATCTTATTTTTTTATAGTAGTTCTTCTTTCAAGAAAAGTAATTTTTTAGCATTTAGATACACTATATACACATCAAATACAGCGTGATTCTAACATAATAGCACAAACTTTGAACGATGGTATAGATCGCTTAAACGAACATTTTTATCATATGAAATTATTGGGGGAAGTGAGGCGTAGCGGTACAAACACAGTAGAATGTTACACGGAATGTATAGTCATTGTTTACTTACAACATCGACGTAAAGTGCTCCTTCACAAATATTTACAAGTAATGAGCAAAATTATAACCACGAACAGCAATTATGATACTCCATTCATGACATAACAAGAGCACTACAGTTGACACTGGCAAGGCTGAACTGGATCCGACGCTCCTTCGCGCGTCGGATCCAGTTCAGCCTTGACACTGGAGACCTCATCCCTCGACTATTCGTTGCTGCAGTACACGTGGCGGAAATGTCTAGCATTTTTAGGACTGTTCTCTAATTACTTTAACAATTTTGCCATATTTTACAATTGGTAATGCTGTGATTTTGAGAATTTGTTATAAAAACTGCAATAATGAAGCACGTTACATCGATATTTTAAGTAAACTGTGATTTTCCTTTCATGTCTCGTTTTATAGATTTGTGCCTCTGCATATTACTTCCGCATGTACTTTCCTGTACTAAATATGTTTTTTTTTTAGTGAGTTGCAATCTCCCTCAAAGTTTGTTCTGTGATTTTAGAATCACCCTGTATATAGAAATATTTTAAGTACTGCATATCACCATGTAAGTCCTAATTTTCAACGATGGTTGTAAATAAATCGAAATAATTTCAAATACAAAAATAAATATTTTAATGGAATGCCTAAATTCGAAATGTACATAATTTATTCTAATGACTGCATCAGACATTTTCCGATTAATGAGATAATGCATACTAGTCCTTTAGATGTAGAGTTACATTATCCAATAAACTGAATAATAATAAATAATATTAATAATTTTATAATATATTGTCACAAAAAATTCGCATACCAATATTCCATACCACAGCTCTTTTCCATTATGTCTTCCAACCCTGAACTATTTGGTTCAGCTTGGTTCCCATTAGAAAATTGAAGGTCACGCACCACAAACTGCGGTTAGTACTTGTTCTGTATCGTCAAATGCTAGACTTCGCGTGCAGGTACTTTGACTGTCAAAGTAGAAAAGACGTCTTCTTTGTGACGGCATGTTTTCAGGCCAACCTTGAAAGTATTCATTTGTTATTTATTTCACAGTTTTGAAACCTATAGTTACAATGACTTTCATCTCAAATAATACAGATTATATAAACTCACAATTACAATCCACAATGTCTTATATACATATGGGGTCTTCACAAATATGCATGACTTCCACGGCATTCGAAACTGGACCCTTTTGGTCCACAAGTCAGCGTCCTGCCATTTGGACAATCGTGGCGTCATACCTGTAGGGAAATAGAAATAAACTGTAATCAATTTAGAAATATTTATTCATGAATTCATCAACCGTGAATATTCATTATAAGTAAATTGGAGTGTAAAGGTTGATATTTTTATTTACCAACTATGTGAAAAATACCAGAGCCGGGAATCGAACCTGGGCACCTCCGCTTAACGCACGGATGCTCTACCACTGAGCTACCCTGGCTAACAACCAGCTAGGCATTACTCACATAATATTCGTTGGTCAAGTCACCGAGTCTGCAAACGCAGCTGTATCAAGTGACAATATTAATCGCAGCACAAGTTGTGCTGCGATTTTAAATTATTGTGAAACTATTACGAATGTGAATTTAACATATATATTTAAAAAATATTGTAATGATTTGGTAAGCAGATACAAAAATAAAAATGACAAGTAACTGACATTTAGGATGCATATAAGAGTTTTAAGTAAAAAATATTACTCTCTACGACCAAAAAAACGTGTATTCAATGGCAATTTTGAACTATTTATAATGACAATTCTGAACTATTTAAAATGATTTTCATTTTTATTTAATACCTACATCTTAAGACAATTTTTCTTAAGCTTTATTTTTAATAGAATTATGAATTTTCAAATACTTGGTACAAATAAAACACAGATCACATATTAGCTGTGTTAAAATATGATTTTAAAATAATTAAATCTTAAAATGGGAAGAATAGAGGACGAACTATACAGAGGTGTACTAAAAAGCAATAGTATAAGTAATAAGAAACACAAAACATTGATTCACTTTTTATGCATTTTTTTTTTTTAATGATAAAGTAATGGTAGTAATATACCAGAAAATACGTGGAAAACACTCTATACTTGTATACTTTAAAATTCGTGTGCATAGGTCTTTAAAAAATAACAAATGCCTATTTTTTTCTATCTTGAAAGAAATATCGCAATATATCACTAATATCGATATTAACTTGGTGGTATATCTCGAATTTAATTTCTGATATCGTCCAGCGCTAATCAGATTATAATCATATTGCCATCAAAGATTCGTAGAATTATAATATGTCTAGGCATTCCGCTAATAAAACTACAAAATATCATAGCAGAAAGTCTTCAAAAACTTGCATGAAGGGAAACTGCTCATACCTTGTCACTTATTCTAGACAATATGTTCAATAGTGGTGGTATTTTTAGTTAAAATTTTCATGCTAAAGAAAAATAATTATAAGATAAAAAAAAATTTATAAACCATGTTTTTAAATTTTTTGTTGAATCATATAAACGATAGTGAAGGCAGCCGGAACCCCAGCAATTGAATAAAAGTATTTAAAAAATTCCTTGCTATCGTCTTTTGAGCTATTATAAAAGTTTCAAATGGCTATCTAGCCGGGAAGTTAGTTAAAAGTTGATTGCAAGCTTTGTACTGGAAACGCTGCCGAAGGCAGCAGGGTCCCGAAGCAATTGGGTAAAAATATTTTTAAAAAGCATTTTCACCGTATTCTGAACTATTCCTAAAGTTTCAAATGTTAGGTACTCGGGAAGTTAGTTAAATAAATTTTCTGTTGAATCATATGAACGTTGCCGAAGGCAGTAGGGACCTGAAACAGTTGACTAAAAGTATTAAAAAAAATGTATTGCCACCGTGTTCTGAGCTATCCTGAAAGTTTCAAATATCTACCTAGTCGGGAAGTTAGTAAAAAATCGATTGCAAGCTTTGTACTGGTAACACTGCCGAAGGCAGCAGGAACCCGAAACAGTTGGCTAAAGGTATTTCAAAAAATGCATTTTCACCGTGTTCTGAACTATTCTGAAAGTTTCAAATGTCTAGCTAGTCGGGAACTCAGTTAAATACATTTTCTGTCGAATAATATAAGCGCTGCCGAAGGCATTGGGACCTGAAATAGTTGACTAAAATTAATAGAAAAATGTATTGTCACCGTGTTATGAACTGTCCTGAAAGTTTCAAATGTCCAGATAGTCGGAAAGTTAGTGAAAAATCGATTGCAAGCTTAGAACTGATAACGCTGCCGAAGGCAGCAGGAACCCGAAACAGTTGGCTAACGGTATTAAAAAAATGCATTTTCACCGTGTTCTGAACTATTCTGAAAATTTCAAATGTCTAGCTAGTCGGGAAGTTAGTTAAATAAATGTTCTGTCGAATTATATAAGCGCTGCCGAAGGCGGCGGGACCTGAAATAGTTGACTAAAATTATTAGAAAAATGTATTGTCACCGTGTTGTGAGCTGTCCTAAAAATTTCAAATATCTAGCTAGTCGGGAAGTTAGATAAAACTCGATTGCAAGATTTGTCCCTGACAAACACACAAACCCACAAACAAACAAGAATCGAAGTTAATAAAAACATGGTAATAACTTTTACTTACTCAGAATAGCTTTTTAACCGACTTGAAAAAAGAAGGAAGGTTCTCAATTCAAACCGTGTGATTTTTTTTTTTTTTTTTGTTAGCTCATAACTTCTGAACTGATGCTCCGATTTTGATACTTTTTGTTTTGTTGAAAAGGTCTTGGTCTGAAATAGGTCCCATTGTAATATCTTTACAATCTAAATAAAATACAGGGTGCCCAAAAAAATCAGTCCCAACTCTTTTAACTGCTAAACGGCTGCAGCTTTAGTGATAAAAATGGTATGTAAGTATAGCAAAGTGGCCATGCAGTACAAGGTTAAACTGCTTGCAGCTCCACCTGGTGGAAAATAGCGGAGTTAGTGTTCCTATCTCGGAAACGGTTCAAGACGGGGGGAAAAAATGAATTATAAATTTGCAGAGCATCATCGATTTAATACGAAAAGATAGTTTAGACATTGATGCTAAAAATACAATGCTAAAAACGTGCATTTCTTTGTTCGCAATTTCTTGCACTATGCACACTTGAGCTACATTGCACACGTTGTAGCGTAGCTGGTGAGACATACGCTATATAGTTTAAAATACGGTTACTTGATACTTTTTGTTTTGTTGTAAAGATCTTGGTCTGAAGTAGGTCCCATTGTAATATCTTTACAATCTAAAGAAAATAAAGCGCCGTCTATGAAAAACAGCGGAATTAGCGCTCCTATCTCAAAAACGGTTCAAGATGCGAGAAAAGTTAATTAAGAAGTTGTAGAACATCATCGATTTACTACGAAAAGACAGTTTTTAGACATTATTGCTAAAAATAGAACGCTTAAAAAGTACAGTTGTTTGTTCGCAATTTCCTACACTGTGCACACTTGAACTACGTTGCACACTTTGCAGCGTAGCGGATGACACGTATACTCTGTGGTTCAAAGTACTCTTACTGTAAGCGGTCACATCGATTAGCGCAAAGTCGTTTTCAATCAACTTCAGAGATAGGAGGGTGTTCTTAATTCGAGCTATGTGTTGTTGGTGTTTGTAAGCTTATAATCTCGTAAGAGATGCTTTAATTAACCGACTTCAAAAACGAGGAGGTTCTCAATTCGAAGCAAATCTTTTTTTTTTTTTCTTTTGTTAGCTCATAACTTCTGAATGGATGATCAGATTTTGATACTTTTTGTTTTCTTGTAAAGGTCTTGGTCTGAAATAGGTCCCATTGTAATGTCTTTACGATCAAAAGAAAATACAGGGTGCCCAAAAAAGTCAGTCCCGACTCTTTTAACTGCTGAACAGCTGCAGCTATACTCATAAAAGTGGTATGTAGGTATAGTGAAGTGGACATGCGCTTCGCGATTCAACCGCCTATAACGCCACCTGGTGGAAAACAGTTGAGTTAACGTTCCTATCTCGGAAGCGGTTCAAGACTGGGGAAAAGAGTTAATTATAAAATTGCAGAGCATCATCGATTTAGTACGAAAAGATAGTTTAGACATTAATGCTAAAAACAAAACGCTTAAAACGTGCGTTTGTTGTTCACAATTTCTTATTTTGTGCACACTTGAACGACACTGCATATGCTGTAGCGTAGCGGGTGAAATTTATGCTATGTAAAATTCAAAGTTTGGTTATTGAAAGCGGCACATCGATTAACGCATAGACATTTTAAACCGACTTCATAAAAGAAGTTTTTCTCAATACAAGCCATGTTTCTCATTGTTGTTCTTGTTGAAATTTGTTAGCTTAAAACTTCGTAAGAGATGATTTAATTTTAATTCTTTTTTTTGTTGTCGTAATGATCTTGGCCTGAAATAGGTTTCATTATGATTTCATTAAGATATAAACAAATTACAGGATACTCAGAAAAGTCTGTTCTCACTCTAAGTGCTGAATGCATGCAGCTGCACTGGTAAAAGCAGTATGTAAGTATCGATGTTGAAACTTCTGTCCGTCAGCTGCAATGCATATTTTGCTCTTTGTCTGAACTTTACGCTGCACGATTTTCAACGCAGCGGGTGATACATATTCTCTGTAAAGTTCAATATATGTTCCTAACAGAATTTTTGGTTACGAATACAGCGTATCCGTTCTTTACATTTATAAAGACTTTTAATTTAACGAATGTTCATTCAATAGATAGTTTTTTGCTCATATCCTATAAAGTTAAGAAAAGTGACACAACTTAAAAATGCAGCATTTGGGAAAAATCAACTTAAAAATAACTTGGCTAGAAAAAATCTCGAGTGGATAACTTGCTGGATGGAGATGTAACTTTTTTGTTCACATTGGGTGCATTTCACGTATTTTTCAGTGACATAAACCATTTTTTGAGTTATGTCACTCTTCTTGGAAGTTGTGATTTGTGAATTTGCCGTCGAACGTCTTCTGATGTTCTGCTATATGAATCAGTTTTTACTTAAAAGAGAAAAATAAAATATTTTTGTAAAAAAATAGAACCGACTCCAAAAAGCAACAACTATTCAAACAACTAAAAAAAAAAAATGGTATGAAATGAAACTGTAAATTGCGCCTAAAAGTATAAATAATTTCCTTTCCTATAACACTACAATTAATCATAACTTTTGAAGTCGGCGCAAAATTAAATAAAAATTGATACCTTTATTAAATGCAAAAATCAAATCCTCTTCAAAATACATAGCTCACATTGTCACCTGCAAAACGCAGCCAAAAACTACTTTGATTCAAGAAAACAAATAAGATTTCGTAAGCAGCAAAAGTTGGCGAAGATGCTGGTATCTGACGTCTTTGGTGAAAGAAAACTCGTAAAATTATCTGGCAAACATATTTAATTTCTTTGGGATATCATGATTATTTTGATAAGGTATATTATAAGAATAATCAAGAATATGAAACAATACTTCGTACAATATATATTATGAAAATATACATCATGCGTGTATATTTTTGCATTACGTTTTGATCGCCAAATCCAAAAGCCGCCAAGCATGATAGTTATCAAAGTTATACCAAATTTGTAAAGTAAACTCTAACTTCGTAGAAACATAAATACTGCATTGTGAAGAATGTTCACTGTTCTGTGTAGATTCTACAAATGTACCAATTGTATACAGTGATAAAATAATAAAAGAAACATGAAAATGGATCATTCGAGACAACAGCATTTGTTGCTACCGATTTAAAGACAAGCCTTCAAAAGTTATGATTAATTGTAGTGTTATAGGTTGTTTGGCGAAGGAAATTATTTTATACTTTTAGGCGCAATTTAGTTTCACTTCATACAATTTTTTTTTCTTTTTTTTTTTTTTTTTTTTTTTTTTTTTGAATAGTAGTTGCTTTTTGGAGTCGGTTCTATTTTTTTACAAAAAGATTTTATTCATTTTAGTTTTTACTATAACGTATCATAATAAAAGATTTATTTATCATAAATTTAACGTTAATTTTTAATATTATCAATTATTTTTCGATATGAAAATATGTATTACAGTACTATGCTGTTATACTTCAAACTAAAAAAATTAGTGCTTTCCAGAAAAGAAATGGAATTTTATTTAGAGTTTTAAAGAAAAAGTGCATAAACATACTCACAACTGTTTAAAAAAAAAAAAAAAAAAAAAAAAAAAAAAAAAAAAAAATCTCATTCCAATATCACTAATAAAAAATGATTTTTTTTTTCTTTTAGAAAATCAGTCACAAATAATATTACATAAAAGAAAAAAAAAATCAATACGCTATTTTTTTTACTAATTTATGTTAATGTCAGGTTTTCTCTTAAATTTTAATGTGCATCCAGTTTTCGCTATACTATATGTATATATGACTACCTCTTAAGAGAGTAGCTTAAGGGCCCTGTTCACTCACCGTCGCCGGACGCCGAAGCTAATGTTATTCAATGGGAAATTTTCTTTACAAATAACTTATTAACTAATACATGCTTTTAAATTCTGATTTCACATTCTGAAAATTCCCAACTGTTAAATTGACGGATCTTTTTTAAAAAAGTATTTTTTAAATTTTTTATATTTTATTTTGAAGCTTCAAAATACGAATTTTCAATAAGGGAATTTTTTCATTTTGAAATTTCAAAATAAAATATTAAAAATTAAAAGAATACATTTTTAAGAAAGGTCCGTCAACTTAACAGTTGGGAATTTTCTGAATGGGAAATCAGAATTTAAAAATATGTATTAGTTAATAAGTTATTTGTAAAGAAAATTTCCCATAGAATACTTGGCTCGGGCTTCCGGCGACGGTAAGTGAAGAGGGCCGTTAATAGGTTGTTCGTTGGATTTTACGTCGCACTAGTGCTGCGCAATGGGCAATTGGCCACGGTCTCTGACTCCGCCTAGAGTAGGCTGATCAGATTAGAGTACCTTTATAACAGAGAAGAGTTGGAAATTGCTACAATTACTAAATTACGGATATAGTTTTTTATTCATAATATAGAAGGACTTAAAGCAAAATATCAATGATAAATAATTTACTTTCTACAACTTTTTAAAACTTAGGAAAATGACTTAAAAAAAAAAGCTGTCCCCAGAAAATGGAGACATTTCTTCAGCTTAGAGGTGGTCCGGAGACAGTAGCTTAATAGGACTTTCTTAAAAGCGATATCGAAAATGCTGTATATATTGGTGACACTGTATTTCATTATATTAATTTGGAATATCTAGAATGGTTAGATGCTTTGCGGTTACGACCCACAATAGTCAGGGATATCTTATATGCGCAGATTTCATGCGCAAGAAAAAAAAAATTCCATCTTTCAGCGAAAAACAAAGTATGATGCCCGGACTCTGATCATTCAGGAAATATTCAAGTACTTGAATTTAAAAAGTAGTTTTCGAAGCTACTATAAACTGAATTAACGAAAACTGCGATGTACAAAAACATCGGACAGAAAATTTAAATTCGAAATTATTTGCCCGCATGCGTTAAGGTGGTAAAATCTTTCTTTTTTCTATTTTTAAAAAACTGCCATACCTTACATCATGTTCGGTTTTTTTTTTTTTTTTTTTTTTAATTGAGATGTTTGAAAAGAAAAAAGGAATTGAATTTAGAAAGTAATTTTCGAAGCTACTATAAACTGAATTAACGAAAATAGCGATGTACAAAAACATCGGGCAGAAAACTAAAACTCGGAATGATTTGCTCGCATGCTTTAAGGTGATAAAAGCTTTCATTTTTCTGTTTGTGAAAAACTGTCCCATATTAAATTATTTTGATTGTAATTAATTGAGATGTTTGTAAAAAAAGAAAAATAATAATAACTGAAATGCATCCAAATGATTACACTGACAATATACACGTTTTACCCATGAAAAGCTAGGAATGTTAACTAATTTCATGAAGTTCATTCACATCTTGCTCTTGCAGTATAGCCCCTTAAACCCCGAAGACCTTTTAGCCAAGATTGGTAAAATTGGGCTGTTTAATAGCACCCCCGGACCCAGATTAAACAGTTCAAAATCAGAGTCAATCTTAGTATATAAAGTATATAATTGATCATTGATGTAATTTAAGAGAGGAATTCAGCCCTGAAGTCCGTTCTGGAAATCTAGTGATATATGAGGATGTGATAAGGGACGAATGACAGCTTTACAACCTTAGGATGGGCTGTTTATTCTGAAATACAATAAAGACTACATTTTATACCAAATACTGTCTCATTTACCCTTGTTTCATTTATTTCAATGAAATTCAATCGAAGTTAACTTATGGAATTTCAAAATATATACAATGATTAAAAATAAATAAATAAATCTAAATTAGATAGACTGGGCTAATTATCTGTTGGGCTATTTTCTATTCCCTAGATAAATACTAATTTAAAATTTTGATATAGTCCAATAAAGAAATAAACCCTTAAGTGTTTTATGCTAACTTTTTGCAAAATTATTCTGTGCGTTGTTTACATTATAGGGCGACTAAAACTGTTTCACAATCTATATTTCATTAAAGGTCTTACATACAAGTTTTTTAAACATCCTTTATTCAAGGTGTCGTAGCACCAGCTTCCCAAAAGGAGAGAATATACCTAGATGTGTCCAAGTTGCATAAGAAAGCTGGTATACAAAAGACACGAAAATCGCTGCACCTGCAGCGTTATCTAACACATTCCATATCAATTCTCCCTAGTGTTATCTTACGTGATTTTAACTCGTCTAGGTGTACCTTACCCCCTCTCTTGAAGTTTGGCAACCTGGTGCTGTAACATCCTGGTGATGTATAATTCAGAAATAAATTTGTTTGCTGAACAAAATCTTTATAACGGTATAGTATAAAAATTTATATTGCTACATGAGTAACTATCTACCATTTTTTGAAAACCTATCCTATAAAATTATTCTGGATTAACCAGGTTTATTAAAAAGGAAAAACAACAGAATAAAATATAATTTATTAATTACAAATGATAATTCACCTTTTAAATTTATTAAATCGATAAATGAATGTGAAATCATAATTAAAAAAAAAATTAACGTGTATAATTTTAATTCATAGGATGCGTTAAATTAGGAACTTCCTGGATATGTCTTTCACGAACAAACTTTCAGCAGCTGTTTGAGTATTCCTGGGAGGGAATGTATACCCTCCCCATATATGCAAGGTTCCTAACACGACACCTGTCTTTTAAAACGTCTCGCGACTAGATTGCATTCAACAAGAAAGTTACTTGACTATTAATAACTTCCCAGACATTTAAGTACACACTTCGTGTAATGAGGGGTTTAATCGTAAAAAGGGAGGGGGGCATGAAAAAGGCCTAAAATATAGTTTAGGGTTTGACACGAATGGGTTTTATCAGAACCCTGTCTTAAATCATTTCGCATGCGTAATCAGAGAAGATCGAAAGAGGTGCAATAAGTTATTAACAATCAGTGTTATTTTCAGCACTACGCAAACATGTAATAATATCATTTATTTCAAGTTTTATTTTTGTATGTATGCATTTGTTACAATTTCTTGAACATTAAATTAATCTTTCAAAATTATACATGCCCTTTTGTGTAATGTGGATAATCATAGATGAGGAAAAATTCGATAATTATGTACTAAATTCCAATTATAATTTGTTATGATGTTGTCTGCAGAGTGTTTATGTTATATTGCTAGGTGTAATATTTGAAATATATATATATAATTTTAATAATTAGCAGCAAAATGACATTATAAAATTTGTATCAGGCATTATAAATTCCACTCTACAAAAAATACGCCGTATAAGTTAAAGTAACATGTTTCAGAAGAATAGGTCACGCTTTTATTTATTTTCTTCTTTCTTTTTCTTTCTTTAATTATTATTATTATTATTGTTATATTGTTGATTTTTTGAGACCACTTCAAAAACACCGTCCTGTTTGTTGTTTATATCTAGTAATACTACCTATTCTGACCTAAAAGAACTTAATTAATCGATATTATTAAAGCTTAATCTTCTAAAAGGACCCTTAATGTCTAGAAAAAAAAAAATCATTTTTACAGAGAAAGAATCCAAAATTGATCCACCTAAAACAATAATTATAGGACGAGATCCAGAAGGCTTCACATTGCATTAATGAAGAAAAGTTGTGGGGCGACACGACGATTTGAAATTAATTACTTTCCTCTGTATTGAAAAGAAGAAAATTTCGGTTTCGTAAAAATTTTCGATTTCCGGTTTTCCATGAACTTACACACAATTTGATGTTTTTTTTTTTTTTTTTTTTTTTTTTAATGTCTGTATATCATATGTGTGTGATAAAAATTTTGTGATAACTCTAGCTCAAGAACTAATGCACAGAATTTATATGTAGTTGCACCTGAACAGAACTTTGTGCCAATAAACTTTTTGCGTAATTCACCAAACAGGTGGCGCTGACATCCCGTTTTCCCAAAATTTTTAATATGGCAGTATAATAAAAAATTTCGTATAAATATACGCAATTAAAATTATTTTTAATCAATTATCGTCAAATTAAAAAGTAGTCTACCACGAAGAAATTCCGTCTCCTGGGGGAAAATATTTTCTAGAGAGTGAAAATTTTCATTCTGAGTATGTTTCAAAAAAAAAAAAAAAAAAAGAAAAGAAAAGAAAAGAAAATCATTAATACATTTAATTAAACTTATCGAAATAAATATGGTTAGTTGGTTAGGCTTAACGTCGTACTAGTGCTGCGCAATGGGCAATTGACAACGGTAAATAAATATGGAAATACACAATTGGTAGTTTCTAATTTTTAAAAACTATGTTCTTTTTACTATATTAAGATTTTTTTTTTTTTTATTATTATTATTATTTTTTTTTTTTTTTACTTTTTCAATTTTATTCTTTTTAATTCCCAAAATGCAAACATATGTGAATAAATGAAGCATAAAAAATAAAGGAAAAACTTTCTTTAGCGTTCGAATCTATGTTCTTCCTAAACACACTTAAATACATTGAAACATCTGTAATATTTTCCTCTACTCAAAGTATTAAAAGTAAATATCTTTTGATTAGAGATGATTTCTTTCACAGAGTTACATAAATGTTACGTTTTAATAGCTTAATAATTTACATATTTAAAATATCATTTAATACCCTTCATCTATTTCAATATACTTAAATATTTTTTCATCAATATGGTAATACATGAATAAATGAAAATATTTTAAAAATTTATTTCGATGTCTTTATAACGAAATTTAATTATAGACACAAGGCATCGTGATCAACATAATATTTACAAGAATTTGGGGTAATTTTTTTTATTTGCAATCGCATTAAAAACTGCATATTGATTTTTTTTTCTTATGCTGTTACAATATATTCAAAAATCCTAAAAGATAGCTTGAATAATAAATTTTGAATTAATTAACACATGTTCACTACTGAATGCTCTCTATTAGTAAATACCACAATTGGTTTGCGTGCAAAGACTCCCAAAAGAGTTGCAAAACGTTGCGTTTGGTTAGTGGTAGTTTCATAAGCCAAGTTTTAATACCTTCATTTTGCACAAATCACAATGACATTGACATTTATTATTTATATGCACAAAAAGAAAAAAAATCTACAGAATATATAGTATAATTAGCATTAGGAATTACAGGCCCCCACAAAAATATTCAGATACATTAAGGAGGGCTATAATTGGAACCTTCTAACAATGTTTAAGAGTGATTATGACTCGAATTAGTCTACCTGTCTGTCTTTCTGTCCGTCTGACTGACCAACTGTCAATCTGTCCGCCTCTAGCTTTCTTAATACATTTCAGAATTTCTTCAAAATGGTACATGTTATTTAAGTTCAGTACGGCATGTTTCATATTTAAAATGGTATAAATAGCACTACTGCTTTGTGTATAGGGAAACGTAAAATAATGCCAATGCATTGCGTTTTATAAGAGACATTTTTATAAATCATATTTAAATAATTATGTATTCCACAAATCATAATGAAATTGATAGTTATTATTCACATGCTAAAAAAAATTTTTTTTTATAGACTATGGTATGTTTAGCGTTAAGATTTACAAGGATAAACTAAAATATTTAGATACATTTAAGGCTACAATTGGAAATTGCAGTAATTTCATTTCCGTTTGTTTTAAGCGTTTTTAACACTTTCCAACAATTTTTAAGAGTTATTATGAATTCTACTAATCTGCAGGATAATTAAACTTCCCCTATAAACAGCATCCTACAGCGCAAACGGGTGAACGAAGTACAATGAAATTTGGTATATAGGCTATACACGAGTTGCGCTCACGGAATTTCGAAAAAAAGAAAAAAAAATTCCAAAATGTTCCCTAGAGGGTGCCTTTTCCGGAAAAACATTAAATTTAACACAATAAACGGCCAAAACGGAATACAGAAACAATATTAACAATAAAGAACAAGAATTATGAGTAATAAAATGTAAAACCGGGAAATGGTGTCAGTTCTAGGAAAAAAATGTCGAGATTTGCATGCTTGCGAAGAAGAGGAAGCTTTTAGGGTATAAAACGTTTGCAGACGTTGTCATGTTTCATGTCGATGTGTCCGGCTGTAATGATGACGCTATCTATAGTTCAACGTGCGTTATTGGTGAGGCTGTTTTACGAAAACAAGGAAAATGCTTCTGCTGCAGTTCGCAAATTTCGTCGTATAAAGAACCTACGTCGTGGACCAATGTCTACTAAAGGTATCCGGGCCATGATTAAGATATTTGAAGGAACAGGGAAATTAGGAGTTCAACCTGGGAGAGGCCGTAAACCTGTCACACCGGTACTTGTTGATGCCGTCAAGACAACTGTTGCCGCACAGTCACAGACATCAGAGTTTGGGGTCAGTAGCGCACGTGCAGTTTCTCGACAGACAGGCTATTCTTACAGCAACGTCCAAAAAGTGCTCAGAAACATAATGCACTACTTCCCATACAAGATCCACCATACCCAAGAGCTGCTTGATAATGACAAGCCACAACGTCTCTCATTTGCAGTCAGTTTTCTCAACAGAATGACTGTTGATTTGTCATGGCCTTGGAATATTCTGTGGAGTGAGGAGGCTCATTTCTACCTCCATAGGACAGTCAACACACAGAATTGCCACATTTGGGCTAAGGAAAATCCGCGGATGCACACTGAAATTCCCCTACATTCTCCAAAGGTGACTGTCTGGTGTGGATTTACTGCGACATTCGTCCTTTGGGCCATTCTTCTTTGAGGAAATAACTGCATGTGGTCCTGTCGCATGTTCCGTTACGGGCCGTCGGAACCATGACATGCTACAGACGTTTTTTGTGCCGCAACTACAGCAAACGTGGGTCCTTACATCGACCATTTTCATGCAGGATGGTGCGTCCCTACGTATCCATGCGTCCGTGAAGGCGCTATTGCTCCAACACTTCGCAGACGAACGTGTTAATAGTCGCTTCTTTCATAATCCATGGCCACCACGTTCGCCGGATCTAAATCCGTGCGAATTCTGGTTATCGGGCCACTTAAAAAGTGTGGTGTATCGTGGAGCTGTTGCGAGGTTGAATGATTTAAAGAACTCCATAACGCTTCATGTGCGAAGCATCACAACTGATCATTTACGATCTGCTGTTGAACACACTGTCCATCGACTTGAAATTTTACAGGTGAATGAAGGTGGTCACATGGAACATCCTTCCCTACATCGTTCTGGACACGATTAACAACTGCTCCTCTTGTGCAATTTCGTCCTAATCTGTTCTTGTTCCTGCAAACTGAACTGTTTTGTTTTTCTCAAACAGCGTACTGTTATTTTTTTCCTTACCTTTACTTAATGTGGTTCGATGACAAGGTGATTAGACACTAGTCAATAAATGTTATTATTGTTTCTGTATTCCGTTTTGGTCGTTTATCGTGTTAAATTTAATGTTTTTACCGGAAAAGGCGCCCTCTAGCGGACATTTTGGATTTTTTTTTTTTCGAAATTCCGTGAGCGCATCTCGTGTATAGTCCATATACCAAATTTCGTTGTATTCCGTTCACCCGTTTGCGCTGTAGGATGCTGTTTATAGGGGGAGTTTAATTATAACCACCCTGTATATGTCTATCTTTCTAGGATTCTATCTGAACGTTGTGTGGTCACGTAGACGTAGGCAAAGTGCATTGAAGGTTAATCGATGCAACAGGTGCGTACAATTGGTGAGTGTTAATAATTTATGTGAACTACATGTTTTTTACTTCTTGTTTTTTACCTGTTTTTACTTTCCCGAAAGATAAATAAATAAAAATAAAACTGAATAGTGACTAATGTAACCTTGCAGATGAAAGAATGTTACGGTGACCACTAATCTTTATTTTGGCAAAAATAATTAGAAATCACTTTACAATTTTACATTCAAGGTACTTTTTATGATGTCTGGAAATAATATAATATTTTAAAGAAATAAAATAACCTAAGAACCTTGAATATGCAGCTTTTAATAGATTATAAGAAAAATAATGACTTAATGTAAATATTACGATGGTCACGATGGAATGGCCCTTACGCTTGACTAAGTCGCTTTTCGATATTTTAAAGTTTGTTGAATCAGCATTTACTATTAAATACCAAAGACTAATTTAGTCTAATCTGCTTGTATTACATTGTAATAAGACAATCATAAAATACACCAACTACATTTTTCTAGATATAATAAAGAACAAATAAAATACTAAAATACTTAGGGGAAAAAAATGTTTTGTTTGGCAAACCAAATTTATTTTGATGACTTATTTTTAGATTATTTTGTCACTTTAACAATAATTTAGTGCAGTTGAACAAATCACCTTGCTATGAATGACTAAAGGAAGAGTTATTGTTATTGGAAAGTTCGATGAGCTGCGTCATAGCCACTCTATAAACAGACGTTGAATGAGCGATGAGCTGAATCAGCAAAAATAATTGTTAAAATCGACAGAATAATCTTATTAATTTAAAAAAAATATATTGGTTTAATTAACAAAACCGTTTGAATATAATTTGGAATAATATAATTTGGTTCTGGTTAACAAAGTTTTCATTGAGCTTATATCAACAAAAATATTTGGTTGATTTAACAAAATTTTTGTTGTTCTAACGAAATACATTTTCTTGTATAAATTTATACTAAAAATTACATTTAGAGTATCTTTTTTCACTAGCCTTCGCGACCAAAATTATATAAAGGACAAAAACGTAAGAGAAATCATACGTATTTTACATACATTGTATTTCAAAAATAACAGAGAAAAACTTTAAAATGTGTTGTTCAAGAACAAATACTTTTTGTTTAGGAAATGAGAGTATTTTTCCTAATGAAAACGAAAACGTCTTCGCACCAGAATAGTACATAATCTCATCACTGTTTCACTAAAGTAATATAAAAGGAGCTGATATTCTATGTTGTTTCTCCTCTAGGACAAAAGATCTACAAAGTGATTTTAGATAAAAATTGTAATCTTGGCCGGCTTGGATCAGGCCTTATTTATACTGAATTCTTAAATTTAAAGTGATTCTGTAATATTTTGACTGCACTACAAAACACAATAATATTTCAATATTTCAGGAGTTTCGACTTTTTTTTTTTTTTTCAAAGTTGCTTCTGTATGACATTGTGAGGCTGAGGCAACCCCATTTGCATCCATCTTATGGCCCGCCATCTTACCATTTGGATTAAACAGCTTCTCCTAGAGATTGTCACTAATAACTTGTCATGTCAAGGGTTGAGGAATCAGCAACCAATAATGAAAAATGTGCACAAATTACAAAGAACGATAGATACAGTTTGTTTTGTTTTTTATATCTATGCAGATGTTCTATTGGGGAGCCACTGAGTGTAATTTTTCATTTCTATTTGAATATATTGCAAAATTTATGTAGCATGTCGAACATTAAGAAATGCTACCAATCATCATAATCAAACATTATTTATAAGCATAGAATAAAAACAAATAATTAGTGTAAAACATATACTACTTCATATATATGGTGTATTTAATAAATTTGTTCCTCTGATGATATGAAATAAGCATATTTTTACTTTTTAATTAAGCTTTGATGATTATCATGCATCAAATAATAAAAATAACAACGTGATTTCTTTATATTTTGTACAAATATGAAAAACGATTAAAACCTTAAGTGTAAAATTTGACATCTCTAGCAGTGTAATAAAACCTAAACAGACAAAATGAGAAAAAAAAAAAATCTTTCTGCCACCTGCCTGCCGTCAACTTGCGACACACCTGTGCTTGCTTAAATATCGGGAGAAGAGCGCATGATAAAGAGGCAAATTTACTAAATGCCTAGTCATTGAGTGGCTTTCCGCTTCCGTTAAAACTATATAATCCTTCAGTTTAGGCCAGAGAGTACACGAGTCTAAAACACCTGTCTTTATTCTGCTAATTATTTGTCGTTTTGCAATTGTATTATTATAAATACTATAATAAAATCATGCAGTTTCTTTTTTCTGGTTAATGGCTAATACGTTTTTTGCTTTTAAAAGTTTAAAAATGTAATTTTCCCCCATTACATTTCCCATTAAATTTTATTTCTTTGCTATTTTAATTTTATACCCCTTTCAAGTTGGCAGTTTTCTTTCATTCACATTTCAGTGAAGCCGCATTTTTCTTATCATTATTCGAGAAATAATAATAATAATGTAATCAACATTTCTTTTCTTTTTTTTTTTTTTCTTTTTCTTTCTTTCTTTTTTTCTTTTTTTTTAATTAAAGTAAATTACAGTGTAAAACGTTTTATTATAATTTAAATAAACTTGAATTCGTCCGCGTTTGTTTTAAATTCAACCAAAATTAAGATAAAGAATATTCACTCAATTAAAAAGGTAGTTGTAGATAAAATATTAAATATTGTGTACAACTCTAAAAACCATTTATTTATAATTATTAAACAAATATTCAAGTAATATTTAAATAAATTTATTAACAGAAAATCTGTTTTTATAATACCTGTTTTTACTGCAATTCTCTTATTTTAAAATTCTATTTATAATTTTTAGAAATATATCTTTACCATGAGAAGACACTATTCCGAAAATTAATAAATAAGTATGTAAATACGAGAATTTAATACACGAGTTTTCAGAAAAATATAAAATTTTAATAAGAAATTTAAATAAGTATTTTTTTTATATATATTATTTTTTTTTCTACATCAATTTTAGGAATAAATTTCTTAATGTTTTCTAGATTGTTGTAATAAGGAAAAAAATGTATAAAAGATGAAAGGAACTATTTCAGATAACATCGTTCAAAAAATTTAATTACCTCTAAAAACAGAACAGAATATATTGCATAAATTTTATATATTTGGTACAGACGACGAGACCTTAGATAACTAAGGTATTTTCGTCGCCCATTTACCTTACTCTAACATTATAAACTGATCCAGTGTATTGACCGCTTGAAGCAACTTTCAGATATGAAAAAACAAATTAGAGTTACACTCTAACAAGGCCTGATGTTTGAAAGAAACTTATTAAGTTTTTTCAAGGCCCTGGCAGCGATATTTGTCAACGTAACTACATCGCCAAGTTCCGCCAAAGCCACCATTAAATAAATCAGAACGGCAAGAAGAAACTTATCGTGAGCATACTGGCAATATATACGTGAGCTGAATTTCAACCCATTTTTTTATTTACTGAATGCGGCTTTTTCATCTTTTTTTATTTTTTTGGTTGGATATAATTTTTGGGATGTTTCCGGACGATCACTTTACCTGCGATAAGCTTTCTAGATAAGCATTCACGTCTACAACGTTTAAAGGTGATGGCAATTCGGTATCGTGGATAGAATGAATTTTTGAAAGGAGTTATGTATAAATGATGACATCATTAATTTTCGAAGCGTTAACTGTTTGTAAGACTTTTAAATTAATTTCCTAAAAGTAAATATATTGAAGTTATTTTCTTTCAACAAAATTACAAAGTAAAATTTTTTGCTAATTAATGTATTTCTTTAATGTTCTCCGAGTTTTAACGAGTGAAGTAGGAAAAATCTTAAAGTTCAAATACCACAAGAAACTGAAAGTGTAATTAGTAAATACATGTGATAAGAAGGATTTATGTTTTAACTTATGGATTTTTAGTGTAATTTACTGACAAAATGCTGCATAAATGAAGAACTTGTTTTGTTAATACTATATTGACCAAAATAAGAAGTTTTTTTTTACTAAAAACGTTTAAAAAATAAGTACATTAAGCAAATGAAAAACTTAAAAAAAAAAAAGACAATTTTACTCACGTGTGTATATGACCACATAAAAAAATGTCATAATATAAAGCAATATATCCCTGCTCATTAAAACCTGTTAAAATTTTTCTATTACAATTGGAGAAAGTAGATAGTGTACTCTTTTGATATACCAGGTGTCCCATAAGTTTGTACACATTTTAAAAATTCATAAAAATTGGAAGGATTAGTAGAATTGAACGCCGTTTACGAAAAAGTTATTCTTGTAGAACATTTTTTTTTCTCTCTCCTTTTCCTTTCATTCATTCATTCATTATTTATTATTATTATTATTATTATTATTTTCTAATGAAAAAATAAGTTAAAATTTTCGTCGATAAAGAACTATAAAATATGCACAGAGTCCTATAAATTGCCCGTTTTTTCGATTAACAGCTCATTTTCTATTTCTTGTGCATATATGCTGTTTTAATTGCGATGCTGGTTTGGTGGATAAAGCGTTATTGGTGAAGATTTTTTTACCTCAGCTAAGAATCGCCGACTGATGTTGTTATTAACGGTGTTTGAACTAGTTTGTAATTTGTGGTGATGACGGGCACATATACTTGTAAATATTTCCATACAAATAAATGTAGTTTATCACGAAAATATGTGATTTTCTCACGTGCAGCTCCCTTTATCGAGGAAAATTTTAACTATTATTTTTCTCGTTAGTAAAAAAATCCTCCTTCACGAGAATAACTTTTTTCGTAAACGTCGTTCAATTCTACCAATTCCTTCATTAAAAAAAAAAAAAAAAAAAAAAAAAAAAACTATTATTTTTCTCGTTACTAAAAAAATCCTCCTTCACGAGAATAACTGGTATTCACCTCAGCATGAGTGGTTCAAAGACTTTTCATACCAATTTTGTTTCTCCGCTTCGGCAACTCCAAAGATATATTAATACTACGGAACATGGAGCACACTGCAGCCACGACGGATTTTATGTGCACCAGCCGTCATAATTGTACATGATGGTCTTTCGTTGGCTTGGGAATCGAGCCTTCAGTTCTCCGATTACGAGCTCAACGCTGGGCCAACTGGGGTTGGTCCAGCGTACGATCTTTATTTTTTAAAAGGACAAAATTAATTAAATTTATAAATTTAACAAGGAAATTTCCTTAATAGCACACAAATGTAATAAATATTATTTTAATAGAAGCCAAATGTTATGGACAAATTTAGACACTGCATAAATGTAAATTTCCCTTCCTTTGTTTTAAAATAAAGATGAGTGTTAAACACACACAAAAAAGTGTGTGCGTATTGAGGGTTTAAGAGCGATTGTCTACGTTAAAGATTAAATGCCCTTCGGGGGGGGGGAATCTTCTTATGAATTCTAACTCGTATTCACGCAAGCTTCCTAAAAAGCTACGGGGAATTCGAAATGAGTAGGCTGATAAGTGCGACGTGGGTTCGAACGCGGCACCTTAGAGGGCAGAACCTCTCGACCACAGTTAAGGCCTCAATTAATTTTTTTTTTTTTGGTTATTATGGAACATTATTACAGAATTAGACAGATAATTTGTTTTTGATAAGAAAAAAAAAAAGTTTAAAAATTGAATAAACAATTGAAAATGATTAACAAAAGATAAATTTAGGTTAAAGCCTTGAATCAGTTATGGAAATTTACAAAATATAAGTGATTACATTATTTCATATTCTCTGTTTTACCAAGAAAAAATGAAGTAATAGGATAGATAATTTTTGGGTACTTTTACAAAGAAACTTGAAAATTAAATGAATAATAAAGATGTTAATGTAAGTTTGATCATGTTAATATGAGTTTTAATTAAAAACATTCTGACTGAAAAAAAAAAAAACAAGAAGTCTAACCTTGAAGCACTGCATAAAAAGGAAAAGTGTCACGATCTGCAGGTTTTTTTCTATCGAGGATCTTTACACACTTATACAAAATTATAAACAGTTCAGTGTTCTGATATCTTAGACACTCAAATAATTCATAAAACGGTGACCACCTATTGGTAGAAATCTTGATCTGTATATTTCACGTAAATAATAAAAGAATCAGATCGTCTCCTATGAGTCTCCTATACATCTATATAAATAAAGTGCTTGTCTGCCTGCATTTATGGGCTCTAGAGCTCTGAATACTGATCGCAAAACTGCAAAACTTGGCAGTGGGGTAGCATGGACCCAGTAGAGATGCATCTCATCGAGATTTTTTCGATTTTTGAATTTAAATTTGCTTTTTTTTATTCATTAGTTTTTCTGTTACAGTTTCTTAAATTTATTCTTTCACTTTTCTGTATAACCTTAGAGCCTTAGACATTAATTTTCGATTGGTTTCCGGAGTACCTCGCAGTCATGATATCGCTGCAGAAACGTAAATGCTGCTTCCATGTGCTAGGTTTTATATTCAGAAGCGACTTTCTCCAGAAGCCACGGGTTGCACAGTTTCCTGAACAATAGGTGTTTGGATACGGTTTCATGCAGAAATGATGGAAATCTATGCGGGAAACAGTATTACATTCTGTCAGCGTACAGAAATATCTGTGCGAGGTTCTCTGAGGTCTTGCTCCAGAGACAATCTATCTGCTCTAACACCTGAAAAGGATACTAGATGCATTCCCCCCAATGAGATGGCATGCAGATTGCTCAAATTGTTATCGGATTAGTGGCGGATTGCTTTGACACCAGTGTATAAAAGCCTATATCACGCTTAAAGGTTTAAATTAAGAGGTAGAAGGGTGTTGCATCTTTTTCAATTAATTTTTTCAGTTATTATGTTTTATCTCTCTTTACGGTTTCTGGGACACTTAGTTTATCAATGACCTAATATTTGAATTACAGAAATTTTCCGATTACAAAAATATCATTCTGGCAACCTATTTGGGTGCACTGTGTGATTCGGTGTTGCTGCCTTGCGAGGACTAATAAACGCGAGTGTCACAGACCCCGCCTGCATGTCACAGACATAATACCCACAGTTTTACAACGTCAGAGAAGCATTTTAGAAACGTTTAGGATTTTTCGAGAAGCTCCCAGCAAGTCGCCTCTAGAAAAAAAAATAATAATAAAAAAAAGTAAAAATATTTTCAGTTTATATTTAGAGAACGTGCTGATCACACAATTTGTTGAAACTTTCATTTTCTCGACAATTTTAAACAGCAACTGTTCTATCACATTTTGAGTTGTTTTTGATGAAAAATTTATTACAGGCAGAGCGCCATGGAAAAAGTGAACATGATGCAGTAGAACTTCCTCAATGAAACTTTTTCATGTCATTGCCCCAGTTGTAATCATGTAGCTGCGTGTGTATACTCATTATGATGTCTGCTCATACCATGGTGTTATATGTAAGTGCTGGAAAAATGTAATTATGTCTTTTAAAAATATTATTTTCTGGGCGATAAGAAGCACTATTCTCATACTAAAATACTTGGTGTCTACACTCCATTTATAGACTGAACCTGCGCTTACTTACAAAATGTATTAAGTCCAATTCTATTCGGTCCAATTGTGATGCTCACGACACAATTACAAATGAACACTGCAGTGCAATATAGTCATTCGGACACACACTATAGGCCTGCACAAAAAAAAAATGTTTAAACAACAAATATTTTGTTAAATAAATCAATTTTTTTTGTTGATATAGCCCCAACAAGATATTTTGGTACCAGAACCCAATTTGTTTTGCTGTTTTAATCAAACAGTTTTATTGGTTCAACCAATGCGTGTTTAAATTAACTAAGTTATACTGTTGATTTTAACAAACATTTTCATTTATTCATCACATCACCAGCTCATTGGTTGTTTGCAGAGATATCTATGACGTAGTTTATTGAACAATCCAGGGACAATTGCTCTTTTTTCAACTACATTCTTTTAGTTAATCAAAACCAGTTGATTTGGTTGAACAAAAGTATTGTTAAAATGACAAAACAAATCTAAAAACCAATTAACAATCTGGTGAAGAATATTTGCTGTCGAAAAGATGAAATCATTGTGTTGGCAACTGCAGGATAAGCTGTAAAAGAAGTCAAGTTAAAAATTAATTATAGATGAAAGAATACCACCCAAGAACGGATCCATGAGGCAATATATTGGTTCAGTAGTTCAGGTAAATTTATTGATTATTCCAAAGAAGATAATTTATGGCGTGACCATTTGACAATAACATTATGAAGTGAGGGAACAGCACCGGGCACGAGGCCTTAAGCCTTCCTAAGCTACATCACGATCGTAAGTACCGTCAAAAGCTGGAACAAAAAATGGCATTGCTTTTGGCATTTAATTTTATTTACGCCAAGTTCAAAGTTTAAGTTAGAGAATGGTTGCGGTGATCGTTACGAATATTTTTATGTATTTTTTTGTAAATGCGACCAGTACTTCAGTGACCGTTGTTAGTCAGTATTGGCATGATTTCGCCAAGTTTTTATTTGCTGGGAAATAACCAGCTAAGCAAATATTTTGTCTAGCTGATGATGAAAATTAGGCGACAAGAGGGCACTTGAGTTACATTTCGATTTAAGATTAAAAGAAGACTAATTAATTATTATCTGGTTTCACAAAACAAAAGGAAGAAATGAGTCAAAATAATATCATTTAGCAAGCGAAAAGAATTTTCGTTACGTTAGAATTGTTAAATGAATACTGGGAATCGATCGAAGATTTTTGTTTCAGTTACATTGAAAAAGATATGAAAGGGAACATATAAAAATTAGAAAAAGTATATTGTAAATTTATTATTTATAAGTTAAAAATAGTTATATCGTTATATTTTAAATAGTTGTTTAAGATTAAATAATTTAATTTATAATTTAATTTATCTATTTTTTTAAACGAAAACAAATTTTATAATATGTAATAATCTACCTCAGAAACAAAATAAATTAGTTCTTTAAAAAAACATTTTTTTTTTTTTTTTTGCATTTAGTGTAAAGGCGTAAAACACTCCTTCTCTCAAATGTCTTGCTACAGTTTTTCGGGCGAAGCGTAATGCTTTAACAGCAAGAAACTACTTTGTCCTCTGCTGAGCTGTGATGCATAAATCCCTTTATACCAAAAGTACAATATATTGAAGACTGTTGTACCTTGGGACATTGGCAATTTCTAAAAGGCTATTAGCAACATCAGAATTTTTTTATTTCCAACTGTGACTCTAACAAATATATAACAGCAAAGTAAAAGGCAGCATCAGAAACGATGAACACAGGACTTAGTGAGTGAAAGAAAATTTCATTACTTAAACGTAAATATTTTTCTCATCCTAATTTCGATTTCTGGACTAGTATTTGTAAAACTATTCTACTCAGTTTTAAATGGATAACGAACAGAAGATTTTTAAACGTTTTGGTTATGAGAAAGTAATGATACAGTATTTTGATTGACAACTATTTTGATTTTATTTAAACCATGTGGTGATTGTACCTTGGGACATGTCACAAGGAACACCATATGTCATACACATAGTTCTCAATAATTTAAGTATTCTTTTAGTGTTAATACCTTTTAGTATGTTTTAACATAACATTCTAATAATAATAATTTAATATAATAATTAGAATTAATAACCTTTTAATATAACTTCGTGTATATCTGACAGACCAATTGAACCAACTGAAGTGTTAAATGGAGCTGCTGAAACTTCAACAGTAAATGCGACAAAAGGGTTAACAGCTGTTTGTGTTGCATATTCATCTTCAGATTCTCAAGATGTGATATCACCAATAATGATTTGGGCATTTCCGAAAGCTCCAGCTTGAAAAAACTATGGCAATAGAACAAAAGCAAAATTTTGCATTCAACAGATTCTCCAGTAAAATTGAAATTGAAATTGCAGAGCACAAAACTGCCGCATCCAGAATGAGGAAAAAGAATCACCTGCACAGCAAATTAGCATTTAAGAATCTGATGTTGATAAACCAATTTTATCAAATTCAGATGATAACAATATTGAATATGATCAAACCAAAGACATATTAGAAATATAGATACATAAAAATTGTTTTTTTTTTTTTTTTTTTTTTTTTTTTTTTTTTTTTTTTTCTTTTAACAAAAGTATCTGAAATAATAATAATTATTATTATTATAATCTATTAACTTCTATGTTTGAATCCCCAGAAACACCACTTGGTTACGACCTTGATCTGTAGTGCTGGAGGTCGTTAACAATGAGGTTTTCAAAGTGCAAAGGGGACAGCAATAAATTTATTTATGGATATGAAATTATGATATTTTATGAAATTATGAAATCATGATATTTTATCAGACGTTGAGTGTTAAACTCCCACTGAGGTCTGAACGAGAAATTTCACAGTAGACTTTACATCAAATAATGTTAAAATAGGGATTTTATCAATACTTGGTTAATTTACGAATAAGATTTTAACTTTCAAATTTATTATTATTTGCGTAATGCATCTGCAAATGTATATTTTTAATTTAATGCCTTAAAATATAACTTTTTTAATTATTTGCATAAAACTGGTTTAGGCTAAGACTTGAAGCATGTCCCTAGGTTCAACATGATGTACCTTGAAACATTTTTTTTATTTTCAAACTGCTAAAAGGGAAAAGAAATGTATTATACAGGAGAATGTTGGAGTATTTAAATATTGTCTTTAGAATATAAATCTAACTTTAATTGTAGAAGTTAAAAATTAAACTGGGAAAAATGTCCCAAGGTACAACACTCTCCCCTACCTGTTTCTTGGAGGCATCCTACTTCTAATACTTTGTCACACGGTTGGCGCTTTATACATATTCTAGTTGTTTTAAATGATTTCTACAGCCGTGAAATAAAACTATGGCTCATGTAGACCCTCATTTAGCACTTGCTAATTTTCTTTTCCTTTTGCGATCTTCCTAATACTTAAAATCCGAAACATGTAAAATACATTAAAGAAAAGAAAAAAAAAAGAGAGAGAGAGAGACAGAAACGTACATGTAAAATAAATTAAATTGTATCGTAGAAACGTATTGAAAAGTTCAAAGTTGCCACTCAAATCATTCCTGCAAAGTTTTCACTTTAAAGATTGTGGACAGTTGTTCCAATTCTTTAAATGTCTAAGCAGTGCTGAAAGAAAAAAAAAAATACATATGCATACCTCTTTTCTTACTGTATCTCGCATTTATTCTAACTTTCTACATTTTGCCTCCTTTCATTTTGTGTTTGTTATGTGTGATAGTGTCGTCCGTCCTTAGCAATCATTCAATTTTTATAGATATTCACAAAAGTGGTCTTCAAACTTAACTTGTTGCTTTCTTAGAGCAAAAGTGTCCAACTTTTATGCACATAGGGTATACTTCTTTTTTATCAAATGTGTTGCGGTCTTACTTACAGTCGGTAACAAAAGTCTCCAAACACTAGCAAAAATTCCTATGTAAAAAAAGTACACTTAATACAGTTTTGTTAAATAAATCCTTGTCGAATCCTGTTTTTAGACTGACTGAGAACAGGATTCGACAAGGATTTATTTAACAAAACTGTAGTAATTCTACTTTTCTTACATAGGAATTTTTGCTAGTGTTCGGAGACTTTTGTTACAGACTGTACTTGATTTATACAACTCAAATTTAACTTCTATTGTAATTTTTTAATACTTACTCTTTTGAAAGCTTTTTATCAAAGTTATTCATAAAACTTTACTCAAATACGAACATTTATTAAGATTACTTGACAAAGTTAATAATTTATAATAGTTAACACTAATGAGCCGCATTTTTTAAGTTGTGTAATATAAAGCTCAACAATAACTATGAAAATATTTTTTATCCTTGAATTTTGTTTACGTTTAAGTATTTAAATGTAAAATATATACATTCTTCATGAAAATGATTTATTATTATTATTATTATTATTTACTATTCATTTTAATGTATTTAAAAATGCAAAAATGTATCCTACATATTTTAATTTAAAACAATCAAAGCACATAAATTTGCACTGCAATATTGTTAACAAAAATTGTTCTTTCTTTGGAATCGCTAATATATTGTTACACTATGATATTGTAAACTTATCTATTTATACCAATGGTTAAAAGAAAGCGCACTAAATATCTCGCTAGGTGACGGGTTGGACAGCGACCTATATCGTCGAAGTCGACTATAAGAGAACATGGAAAAAGTGAGGGATATAGAACATAGATGGTAACTCATATCTTTCGTCCCTATTTTTGGAAAACTGAACTAAAGTTGTGTGTGAATCTTGAAACAATTTCTCATTAGATATGATGGACGAAAAAAAGAAGTAGAGATACATAGACATTTTTATTATCATAAAAATGTTCTTGCATTTATTCAAATAAATTGTGTACTTTTAAAATGATAAATCACCACTAAACATTGAGAAGTTAATAAAACTTTATCGGAAAAAAAAATCATGAATTTTTAAATATTAGTTTAGTTTGAATTTTGCATCAAAAATCATTGAAAAATTTTCTATCAAGCTGCATCAATAACGCGGGGCACCTATGCGAATCACTTTTGCCAGTTTTATTTCTGAAGAGCCAATTAGATAGATAAGAATATTCACTAAATGTTAATTAACTGTCTTTCTTGTTTTGTAAAGATCTTTAAAGAAATATTGTATCTAAAATTAGAAACAAAGTTAACAAGAAAGAAATACGATGTTAAGAAATACGAGTTAAGAAATACGATGTCATAAGAATGCAAACCTCTCATAAGCCACTTCATTTGATTTAGGTATATCAACTTTTAATCTAATTTCATTTGCCTAACTTTTATCAAAAGTACTTTTTCTATTTTTTTTCTTTCTAAAAATAAGCTTTTTACTACGTGTGCGAGAATGAAAGATTGTAATAGTGTAGTATTTACTTTTTCTTTACGTCAGGGAAATCGTGATCACAATATTGTGTTTCTTAAGTACGGTAAAAGTTATTTAAATGATCTTTTACAAAGATATTTATCTTGGTTCATTAGAACATGCATAAAAAAGGAAAAACATTTCTTTAAGAGTTTGTACCTGCTTATTATGAGTAAGAACACTTCATTTTTTACGTAACTAATTTTTTTATTATTTTTATAGAGGTTAACTATCTCTTAGAAAGCAGATGTTTTACAAAAGTCAAGAACACCAGATTGTTAAAATGAAATTTTCAAGAAATCTTGTTAAGAATTTCCCCCCCCCTCTTTTTTTTTTTTTTTTTTTACTTGGTTTAGCTAAAAATCCTTTTATACTAAAAAAGAAATTTTAAAAGAAAACAATATTATTATATTGCCTATTTTTACTGCGTTGTTATTCATTATAATCTAACATAGCTAATGTATTTTTAAACTATCTCTGTAATACACTAAAAACTGCTATTTCATATCATTTTCTATGAAATCAAGATTCTACATTAAACTATATAAAATTTGTAGCTTATTTATTTTATTTTATTTATTTATTTATTTTTTTTTTCGTATTAGTTTTACTTTTAGTCTAACATTTCTGACTAGTTCTTTAAAGTTTCTTTTAATAAGCTAAAAACTGCTTTTTTATGACACTGCTATAAAAACAGCACTGTAAAAAAATAAAAATAAATAAATAAATAAATTAAAATAAATTAAAATAAATTACCCTGTTATATCGGAGAAAAGCATCCAAAGTTGCCCGAAAACATCCGTATACTATGGATGAAATACGTTGACGCAGATTTAACGTAGTAGAACAATACATAAAATATTCGTACACAACAGATTTTTTCCATAGAGCACACTGTTAAAAAAAAAAAAAAAAAAAATCGCATCAAATAAAAATATGCACTTCGCCAAGCCAGAATGAAACTAGAGCCCACCACATTTTAAGCAACGATCTTACCACTTAGACGTATAATCATATCTTAGGCTGCTATTTTTGATAGGTTGAGAAGTAACTTTGCAAAGAATTGCTGTAGTTTTAGAAAATAAAAATTTTCTGTAGGAATGTTAAAGGAATTTTCTGTTTTTCGCCTTTTCTTTTTTTTTTCTCTTTAAGTAAGGATCCAACAGCAAAATATATACTATTTTTAGCTTATTATTTTTAGGAATCATTTTATTTAAAAAAAACATTGCTGCATATTGTTTTTATGGAAATCGAGGACTATAAATAAGACTAATATTTTTCAGAGACCATATCGGAAGTTACTATTAACTAGTAATAAATAGAGAATAATAATGTGGATATACAGTCAGAAATAAATTTGCAGTAAGCTATTTATTTTAGACACGCAAGCGCGCACATACTTCACACACACACACACACACACACACACACACACACACACACACACACACACACACATATATATATATATAAAGAGATTATTTTAATCTTTACTAATAGATAGATATATATTGTATAGCTTGTTACAGTTTTATTTTTATTTGTTTATTTTTGAGTACGCATTATCAAAAATTTTGCGCAATGTGGAATAAAAGTTTGTTTCTTGTGTACCTGCAACCAGCTAACACTGAAATATATTACCATGATTTGGTGCTTTATGTAAGTCATGACAGCAAATGAAAGAAAAATGTCTCACGAAGTAAAAGTTAAGAATAAAATTCCAACTACTGCATCACATTACTTTGCTTCAATACGCCAAAAATTTTTAAACATGCATTGTAGTTTTAACACTTTTCTTTTGTCATTTCTTTCTCTTTTTTTTTTTTTTTTTTTTTTTTTTTTTTTACTGCGGAGGAAAGAAGGAATACTTATATAGTATTATCTAGATAACGTTTTCGAACGCGAATTTCCCGGAGCCCTGAAATAGTGAAATAATATGTATGTCATAAAAGGGAAAAGTGGACGAGTTATCAAATTCAATCCTTGAATGTTATGTCTTAACATTCGTAAGATTCTTAATGAGAAAGACATTTTTTAAGAAAACTTCTCCTGCTACAAAGAATTACCGGAGACAAACAGAGGAATAGATATGTTTGATATATTTTTTAGCATATTTGGGGGAAAAAAAAGATGTATTTTTTGGAAGAAATGTATTGTCATTTGTAAGCATGGTGCTGCTTCCATGTTTGACTCGGTTAAAACTCTTGTTACTCTTGTAAAAGAAAAAAAATACAATGTTACTTCCTCACTGTTTTAGTCATACAGAAATGTTGAAGTCAAAATCTCCTTTGAGCTACAACAAGCATTTGATATTCAGTGCCTGACCAATACTGAATTGGGCAGAATTTTTGGGTCCTCCTCTTTTCCCGCTATATTCTTTAAACAATTCTTGTACAAAAATTAAGTATCCAATTTTACTCGGAATTAGTTGAGTTTATTGAAAGATATATATATTTAAACAAGAATGCTGATGCATTTTTGACACACTAAACTCCAAATATACTCTATAACAAAAAAAGTGACGCACCAAGAAGGAGTAATGCAAACTGGACACAAATTGACATACATGACTGCTCTTGGATGACTTTTCTAGTCAATTTTGGTCTTTTATTCCTTAGCCGTTTTTTTTCCACTATATTTTTTAAACAATTCTTGTACAAAAATTAAGTATCCAATTTTACTCGGAATTAGTTGAGTTTATTGAAAGATATACATTTAAACAAGAACGCTCATGCATTTTTGACACACTAAATCCCAAATATACCCTATAACAAAAAAAAGTGACGCACCAAGAAGGAGAGTAGGTAAAAAAGGAGAGTTCTAGGTCATGAGGGTGAGGGACCGAGGGACCGGAAAGCCGTGCGGGTGCCACACCACCCCCTGAGGGGTCTAGATGGGTTGACATTGACCTTGAGACACCCTCTAACTTGATCGTGAAACGTGAGGAGGGTATTAATGAAGAAAATTAATTAAAAAATTTAATGAGTGATTTATTGTAAAAGGTGACGATGGTTTTAAAGAGATGTTTGAGGTATAAGGTAAAAAGTAGGATATTGTTTGTGAGTCATTAGGAAATTAATTAGGAGGTTAATTAAGAGGTTAATTAATAGGTTAATTAAGAAATGAATTAAAAATTTAAAAAATTGAGAAATAAAAAAGGAATGAATAAAATATACGAATGTGTATGTGTATGTACTATGAAAGAAATAGAGAGGTTTGACTGGGGTTCGAACCCGGTACCTTGCAGTAAAAATATTTCAGTAGTTTTCACGTGTGTGTGAGTGATTTTTATAGTATATGTCTGCACTGTTCTTTTAAAACTATGAATGCTAGTGTCCGAAAAGAATTCAATCGTTTTAATGATATTAATTAGAGAATAATAATTAAGAAAAATATTAATTAAGGATCTTCTTGTAAAAAATCGTCAATTATTTTCCGAAAAAAAGGCAATGAAAGCAAAAATTAAGTATAAAGAACGAAAGAAAGTTTAGAAACATAGATTTTGACTGAGATTCGAACGATTCAACCATTTAAATTATATAAATTTACAGAATAATAATTAATAAAGTATTAATTAAGCATTTCCTTCTAAAAGATTACGAATGTTTTATGAAAAATGACATTGAGAGTTAAAATTAAGTATAAATAATGAAAGAAAGTGTAGCAATAGAGACACCTGACTGAGATTCGAACCCGGCGCCTGTTTGAAGTGAGGAAACAGTAGTTTACAAGTACTTTAACCACTGTTCTTTAGAAATATACCTACACAGATCTTTTTAAACCTAAGAATACAAATGTTTGAGAACGACTCAACCATTTAAATAATATTAATTACAGAATAATTAAAAAATAATAATTGAAGATCTTGCAAAATTCGCTAATATTTTATGAAAAAAGATGATGTATGTGAAAATTAAGTTAAAAGATGTTTAAAATCTCAAATGTATAAGTGAAATTAAATTAGAATGAAAGACGAGAATTGTTTTTTGAAAGATAACTAAAAAGAGTGATTTAAATTTCTTATTAATTACTTAATTGAAGAAAGTTCGTTAAAAAAATACTTTTCATCATAAAGATTTTTTTAATTGTGAATACTAACTAGCATCCATTTTAAACTGTTTATATTTTTTTACTAAATAGAATAAAGATCGACTTAATTCGCCAATGGTGACATCACAATGTTTTTAGGGAAGAAGGTGACCATCCCTTTAAGCATTTTCTTAGAATCGGGGGAGATGCTATTGTACATTCAATACAAGAAAGAGGAGGAAAAATACCAGTTTTGTCGCTACCTTTAACCGTGTTTAAATTTGATTATTGTTAGACGTTTTAAAAATATAAATTCATTTCTTTCTATCTTTAGAAGAATCTTATTGATTATTTGATATACAATATGGGAATATAATAACTTTTAATAATAGACATTTTCAGTAGATTTTTAGAAATCGCTACAAAAAATTCATTACAACTTCAGAAAATCAAAAGTTTTTTAGATATAATTTGTAACTTTTTCGAATAATCCTTCACATATTAGACTACACCCTTACATTTCTTTAGTGTAAACCCGTGAAATTTTACCAATAAAATCAGAAATAGGGTCGTAAAAATAAGAATTTGGCATGATTTTAAATAAATTTTAGGATATATCTACAAAAATTTTAGAGTATTTGGCGATAATTCGGATTTGGTGAGAAACACCTAGTATTAATTTCGAGTGGAGTAAAATTTTGTCACATGCTAACTTATTTTTGCGTGAGTGAAGACATCTCTTTTTTAACCTGAATTCAGTACTACATAAAAATTATTTTTTCAAGATGGATGTCAGAACAGATATTATTTTGTTAAATACATTTACTCATATATTCAATAGATCACATCTACGCAAATCAGAACTAGGGATTATAAATCAGCTTAAATTTCGAATGAATGAATTTATCAATTCAGAAATTAGCAATCAACTTTATGAAAATGTTGATATGTTATCTGATGAAAATTTTTATACCTGTTTAGATATTGTTTTAAAAGAAATGATAAAAAATGAAATTAATTGGGATAAAGTTGTAATTTACTTAGTATTTTCAAGTGAACTTATGGCAAAGCGCTTTAAGAGATCTGGAGAGTTTATCATACTTTGGATAAAAATTTTTAATATCTTCCAGAAGTATTTAGGTAGTTGGATTATTGATAATCAAGAATGTATAAAAGTCAAAGAAGTGAAAAAATCATTTTTTCAAAGAATGTGGAGTTTTATCACTCGATCATAATATGAAAATTGTAAAAATATTATCTGCTATGTTGAATTATGTTCAGTTCAATCTGTAAAAGAACAATGTTCAAGAAAAATGTATGTATGTAATGTGAAATTCAAAGTAAATAAAGAACTTTAAATGGGAATTTTGTTTAAGAAAAAATTATTTGAAGTAAAATTCATCTTTAAAAAATAAATAAATAAAAATGAAAATAAGTTGATCAATGTAAAAAACTGAAAAATTCACTAAAAATATAAGAAACGCATTTTCACAATAATAAGATTGTAAATGTAAGATAAAATCACAAAATTACCAGCATAAGAGACTGTAGGTATTCGAAAAAAAATTATGAAGTCAACAATTTTGGTGTTAAACAGCACATCTTATTTTACAAAGTACTAAGTTTTTTAAAATCATTTAGTTTGAACTTTTTCAAACTTATACTTATAAACTGAAATTTTTGTGAATGTAAAATTTTTTACACAAAGTATTTTAGAAAAAATATCATCTCAGAAATTAACTAACTTATTTTTAGAATAAAAATATAAGAAACTTATTTTTACTAATGATAAGAATGAAAATGTAAGGTAAAATCTCATTCTTACCAATTTAAGAGACCGCAAGTATTTGAAAAATCATGAAGTATGGAATTTTAATGTTTCACACGTGTTAATAACGCGTCTTATTTTACAAAGTACTAAGTTTTTTTAAAGTCATTTAGTTTGAAGTTTTTCAAACTTATACTTATAAACTGAAATTTTTGTGAATGTAAAATTTTTTACACAAAGTATTTTAGAAAAAATATCATCTCAGAAATTAACTAACTTATTTTTAGAATAAAAATATAAGAAACTTATTTTTACTAAAATATTTTTGTACAAAGTATTTTAGAAATTTAGATAACTTGTTCTTGAATAAAAATATAAGAAACCTATTTTCACAATAATAAGATTATAAATGTAAGATAAAATCACAAAATTACCAGCTTAAGAGGTTGTAGGTATTCGAAAAAATCACGAAGTCAACAATTTTGGTGTTAACAACACATCTTATTTTACAAAGTGCTAAGTTTTTTAGTCATTTAGTTTGAAGTTTTTCAGACATATGCTTATAAACTGAAATTTTTTGTAAATGAAAAATTTTTTACACAAAGTATTTCAGAAAAAAATATCATCTCAGAAATTAATTAACTTATTTTTAGAATAAAAATATATGAAACTTATTTTTTCTAATGATAAGAATGAAAATGTGAGATAAAAACTCATTCTCACCAATTTAAGAGACTGTAAGTATTTTAAAAATTATGAAGTATGCAATTTTAATGTTTCACATGTGTTAATAATGCATCTTATTTTACAAAGCACTAAGTTTTTAAAAGTCATTTAGTTTGAAGTTTTTCACACATATGCTTATAAATGAAATTTTCGTAAATGAAAAATTTTTACACAAATTATTTTAATACAAATTCCATCTCAGAAAAATTAACTTTTTCTTTTTAGGTTGAAAATGCAAGATAAAAATCTAACACTTATCGAATTTAGAAGCTGCAGATGTATGATGAAATCATGAACTTGAAACTTTAAGTATTAACAACCTACCTTCTTTGAAAATACTAAACCACAAGTTTCGACAAATCTGTAATCAACTGTTAAAAAAACATAGAATATTTTTTTCCCTAAAATGTTTAACGTAGATGCTACATCCATAAAAATACAGAGTGAAAGTGTACAAATTATCTGTTTAGACATGTTGATAAACTAGAATTTTCCACAAGATTCGAGTATTATAGCAAGGTATGGGATAATATTTGGCTAAATTTCCACTAATATTGGCGATAGTTATAAAAATTTGGCATGAAATAAGAGAATTTGCCGTAAATTCTTAGATAAAACTGATGAACGAAGAAAAAATTTGAATTAGTTACAATCTTTTCTCGCTGTAGAGTTGTCTAAGTTCTCATACTTAGTAGTTTTTAAAGTTTTACTTTTAGAGTGATTTTTTACACTTCGCTAAACTGAAGTACAAAATGGATAATACTTTACCGTGTGAGGAGACACACGTTTCTGTTCAACAAACTCCTTCATCAAGTTTTGAGGATGAGAAGTTATCTAAACTTTTTATTTGTCCAACTTGTAAGAAGTCATTTTTAAAAAAATCCTATCTTACTAGACATGTCAAGGTTCACAATGACATTAAACCTAATATTTGTTACGTGTGTGAGAAAGGATTTGTTACTTTACATCGTTTAAAAAGACATATGGAAACCCATAGAAAAATTTCCATAAGATACAAATGTGAATATTGTATTGAAAATTTCAATCGCAAGTGTGATTTATTTAAACATAAGAGATTATTTCATCAAAAAGTCTTACCTGAACATCTATGTATTATTTGTAAAGATGCTTTTAAACACAAGTATGAATTGGAAAAACACAAGAGGGTGCATTATCGTAAACCTGAGTATCTATGTGAGGAATGTTCTATAACCTTTACAACAAAACATGCTTTTTTAAACCATAAGCGAAAAAGTCATAAAAAGACTTTACATACATACTGTTGTGACGAATGTACTGATACTTTTTCAAACAGACGACATTTTTTAAAACATAAAAGAAATATGCATAAAAAATCTTTAATGCAAACTAGATGTGATGAATGCAGTGAAACTTTTCAGTGTAAGTATGAATTATTGCAACATAAGAGAAAGAATCATCTTAAAGACTTTAACATACGTAGAAATTGTAATGATCGAAGCGCTAACAATAAATTATCAACAGTTAATAATGACAGTGAGAATCTGGACTTGTTAAATTTTTTGGATAATTTTCACATTGAATGTGCGAATGGTGTTTTTGACTTACATTCCAACAACTTTCAGAACGAAAATATAGACTTAGACTTAAAAAATTTTTTCTTATATTTTTATTCTAAAAATAAGTTAGTTAATTTCTGAGATGATATTTTTTCTAAAATACTTTGTGTAAAAAATTTTACATTCACAAAAATTTCAGTTTATAAGTATAAGTTTGAAAAACTTCAAACTAAATGACTTTAAAAAAACTTAGTACTTTGTAAAATAAGACGCGTTATTAACACGTGTGAAACATTAAAATTCCATACTTCATGATTTTTCAAATACTTGCGGTCTCTTAAATTAGTAAGAATGAGATTTTACCTTACATTTTCATTCTTATCATTAGTAAAAATAAGTTTCTTATATTTTTATTCTAAAAATAAGTTAGTTAATTTCTGAGATGATATTTTTTCTAAAATACTTTGTGTAAAAAATTTTACATTCACAAAAATTTCAGTTTATAAGTATAAGTTTGAAAAAGTTCAAACTAAATGATTTTAAAAAACTTAGTACTTTGTAAAATAAGATGTGCTGTTTAACACCAAAATTGTTGACTTCATAATTTTTTTTCGAATACCTACAGTCTCTTATGCTGGTAATTTTGTGATTTTATCTTACATTTACAATCTTATTATTGTGAAAATGCGTTTCTTATATTTTTAGTGAATTTTTCAGTTTTTTACATTGATCAACTTATTTTTATTTTTATTTATTTATTTTTTAAAGATGAATTTTACTTCAAATAATTTTTTCTTAAACAAAATTCCCATTTAAAGTTCTTTATTTACTTTGAATTTCACATTACATACATACATTTTTCTTGAACATTGTTCTTTTACAGATTGAACTGAACATAATTCAACATAGCAGATAATATTTTTACAATTTTCATATTATGATCGAGTGATAAAACTCCACATTCTTTGAAAAAATGATTTTTTCACTTCTTTGACTTTTATACATTCTTGATTATCAATAATCCAACTACCTAAATACTTCTGGAAGATATTAAAAATTTTTATCCAAAGTATGATAAACTCTCCAGATCTCTTAAAGCGCTTTGCCATAAGTTCACTTGAAAATACTAAGTAAATTACAACTTTATCCCAATTAATTTCATTTTTTATCATTTCTTTTAAAACAATATCTAAACAGGTATAAAAATTTTCATCAGATAACATATCAACATTTTCATAAAGTTGATTGCTAATTTCTGAATTGATAAATTCATTCATTCGAAATTTAAGCTGATTTATAATCCCTAGTTCTGATTTGCGTAGATGTGATCTATTGAATATATGAGTAAATGTATTTAACAAAATAATATCTGTTCTGACATCCATCTTGAAAAAATAATTTTTATGTAGTACTGAATTCAGGTTAAAAAAGAGATGTCTTCACTCACGCAAAAATAAGTTAGCATGTGACAAAATTTTACTCCACTCGAAATTAATACTAGGTGTTTCTCACCAAATCCGAATTATCGCCAAATACTCTAAAATTTTTGTAGATATATCCTAAAATTTATTTAAAATCATGCCAAATTCTTATTTTTACGACCCTATTTCTGATTTTATTGGTAAAATTTCACGGGTTTACACTAAAGAAATGTAAGGGTGTAGTCTAATATGTGAAGGATTATTCGAAAAAGTTACAAATTATATCTAAAAAACTTTTGATTTTCTGAAGTTGTAATGAATTTTTTGTAGCGATTTCTAAAAATCTACTGAAAATGTCTATTATTAAAAGTTATTATATTCCCATATTGTATATCAAATAATCAATAAGATTCTTCTAAAGATAGAAAGAAATGAATTTATATTTTTAAAACGTCTAACAATAATCAAATTTAAACACGGTTAAAGGTAGCGACAAAACTGGTATTTTTCCTCCTCTTTCTTGTATTGAATGTACAATAGCATCTCCCCCGATTCTAAGAAAATGCTTAAAGGGATGGTCACCTTCTTCCCTAAAAACATTGTGATGTCACCATTGGCGAATTAAGTCGATCTTTATTCTATTTAGTAAAAAAATATAAACAGTTTAAAATGGATGCTAGTTAGTATTCACAATTAAAAAAATCTTTATGATGAAAAGTATTTTTTTAACGAACTTTCTTCAATTAAGTAATTAATAAGAAATTTAAATCACTCTTTTTAGTTATCTTTCAAAAAACAATTCTCGTCTTTCATTCTAATTTAATTTCACTTATACATTTGAGATTTTAAACATCTTTTAACTTAATTTTCACATACATCATCTTTTTTCATAAAATATTAGCGAATTTTGCAAGATCTTCAATTATTATTTTTTAATTATTCTGTAATTAATATTATTTAAATGGTTGAGTCGTTCTCAAACATTTGTATTCTTAGGTTTAAAAAGATCTGTGTAGGTATATTTCTAAAGAACAGTGGTTAAAGTACTTGTAAACTACTGTTTCCTCACTTCAAACAGGCGCCGGGTTCGAATCTCAGTCAGGTGTCTCTATTGCTACACTTTCTTTCATTATTTATACTTAATTTTAACTCTCAATGTCATTTTTCATAAAACATTCGTAATCTTTTAGAAGGAAATGCTTAATTAATACTTTATTAATTATTATTCTGTAAATTTATATAATTTAAATGGTTGAATCGTTCGAATCTCAGTCAAAATCTATGTTTCTAAACTTTCTTTCGTTCTTTATACTTAATTTTTGCTTTCATTGCCTTTTTTTCGGAAAATAATTGACGATTTTTTACAAGAAGATCCTTAATTAATATTTTTCTTAATTATTATTCTCTAATTAATATCATTAAAACGATTGAATTCTTTTCGGACACTAGCATTCATAGTTTTAAAAGAACAGTGCAGACATATACTATAAAAATCACTCACACACACGTGAAAACTACTGAAATATTTTTACTGCAAGGTACCGGGTTCGAACCCCAGTCAAACCTCTCTATTTCTTTCATAGTACATACACATACACATTCGTATATTTTATTCATTCCTTTTTTATTTCTCAATTTTTTAAATTTTTAATTCATTTCTTAATTAACCTATTAATTAACCTCTTAATTAACCTCCTAATTAATTTCCTAATGACTCACAAACAATATCCTACTTTTTACCTTATACCGCAAACATCGCTTTAAAACCATCGTCACCTTTTACAATAAATCACTCATTAAATTTTTTTAATTAATTTTCTTCATTAATACCCTCCTCACGTTTCACGATCAAGTTAGAGGGTGTCTCAAGGTCAATGTCAACCCATCTAGACCCCTCAGGGGGTGGTGTGGCACCCGCACGGCTTTCCGGTCCCTCGGTCCCTCACCCTCATGACCTAGAACTCTCCTTTTTTACCTACTAAGGAGTAATGCAAACTGGACACAAATTGACATACATGACTGCTCTTGGATGACTTTTCTAGTCAATTTTGGTCTTTTATTCCTTAGCCGTTTTTTTTTTTTTTTTTTTTTTTTTTTTAACACACTTAACATTGTGAGTTTTTTTGGTTTTCATCCCATGCTTTTTCTATGGATTTTTGACTCTTTTTAATCTTTTTCTTCATTCTAAAATGCGGTGGCTCTCACCCGAGTCACATAAGAAGCGAGATGTATTAACCTTCGATGATATGTTTAATACCCCAGCCCGAGTCCCTTCCTGCTCTTCGATGACTTTTTCTAGACAATTTTGTTTTTTAATTCCTTCCGGTGTTAGCTTTTTTTTTTTTTTTTTTTTTTAATCTTTTTTTAAGCACACTTAACATTGTGAGGTTTTTTTTTTTCATTCCATGCTTTTTCTATGGATTTTTGTCTCTTTCTCCCTCGATTTCTTCATTCTAAATTGCGGTGGCTCCCACCCGAGTCCCATAAGAGGCGAGATGTAGTAACCTTTGACGATAGGTTTAATGCCCCAGCCCGAGTCCCTTCCTGCTCGTCGATGACTTTTTCTAGTCGATTTTGGTTTTTTATTCCTTCCGGTGTTAGCTTTTTTTTTAAAACACACTTAACATAGTGAGTTTTTTTTTTTTTTTTTTTTTTTTTTTTTCATCCCATGCTTTTTCTATGGATTTTTGACTCTTTTTCTCTCGATTTCTACGTTATAAAGTGCGGTGGCTCTCACCCACCCACAACCGCCGAGTCACATAATAGCCGCTCTTCTATGACTTTTTCTAGTCAATTTTGGTCTTTTATTCCTTCCGGTGGTAGCCTTTTTTTTATTTTAAAACACTTAACATTGTGAGTTTTTTTTTTTTTTTTTTTTTTAGTTTTCATCCTATGCTTTTTCTATGGATTTTTGACTCTTTTTCCCTCGATACTTCATTCAAAAATGCGGTGGCTCTTACCCGAGTCACATGAGAGGCGAGATGTATTAACCTTCGACGATAGGTTTAATGCCCCAGCCCGAGACCCTTCCTGCTCTTCGATGGCTTTTTCTAGTCAATTTTGGTTTTTTATTCCTTCCGGTGTTAGCTTTTTTGTTTCTTTCTTTTTTTAAACACACTTAACATTGGGAGTTTTTTTTTTTCATTCCATGCTTTTTCTATGGATTTTTTACTCTTTTTCCCTCGATTTCTACGTTATAAAGTGCGGTGGCTCTCACCCACCCACACCCGCCGAGTCACATAATAGCCGCTCTTCGATGACTTTTTCTAGTAAATTTTGGTCTTTTATTCCTTCCGGTGGTCCCCTTTTTTTTTAAACACACTTAACATTGTGAGTTTTTTTTTTTTTTTTTTGGTTTTCCTCCCATGCTTTTTCTATGGATTTTTGACTCTTTTGCTCTCGATTTCTACATTCTAAAGTGCGATCTACGTAATCATTGATCGAAGACATATAATTCCAGACACAAAAATGTTTTATTTAACACTGAGAAAAAAGAAATATATAGGTATATCGCCTTCCTCTAGAACGAATAAATGGTCATTTTCTAAATCCCTAAACTAGAAATATAGATTTCCGAGCGACACATATAACGCTCGCCAATAAGCTGAATACATGAAATGATAAAAAATTTCTAGTCTATCATTTCTAGATGGGAAAGCAATATTTTGAATAGTCTGAATATTATGAACCCTTTGTACTGCGAGAAATTCTCGCTTGATTTTTTAGAATTGGATCATAAACCAATATTATAGTTGCTAAATCTCGCCTCTTGTATTCACATTTATTTGCAGAGATTTTTAAATAAGTTTGACCTTGATAATATAGCCAAATGCTCTAGAATTCTAATAGCGGTTTCTAGAACTCACTTTCAAAAGGGACTAGAATTTATAAGAATGACATGGAACTACTTTTACTAGAGCCACAATTTAGATTCTAGATGTCAGTTACAGAATTTTTTCTCAGTGAAGTTGAAATATCTTGAAATATGGATAATAAACGCTTATTTCCCTATATGGAGAAGGACCTGTAGGCTCTTCCATAACGGTATAGTTTTCATTTCGTCAATTTCTCGAATTCCGAAAGACGTTTAAATCCGTAATATTTTTTAAATTAATAATTTACCAATGTTTCAGATAGTTTACACTAGTACTAATTAAACCGAATAATGATAAGCCGAAGTTTTATATTTAGCACTACATTTATTTATTTTTTAATTTTATGCAGAATGCTTACCATAAAAAATATTTCCATACTACAACCTGGTTTAGTATTTACCATGAAATAGGAAACTAATGTTATTGCGCATTTACTTTTAATGATTATGAAGTAACACTTGATTACAAGCCTGATTTTATCTTTTAAAGATACATACACCATTACTTTTGTGACTGGTATTATTTTCTTTAGTATTCTTATCCAAAGGGTATTCGATTCTATAATTACACGGTTTTGTCTCTTGGTTTGACATTCAGCACAGCCTTAACGATTTGATTTGATTGATATCTTTGACTCGTTTTCCTATTCCAATAAATTTGAGATTTATACCTAAGCTAGAATATAATTTGGCCTCTCTATGCCTAGAACAACCACATTTTTTACAATGTATATAACTAGTAACTGACAAATGAGATACACAACTCATAACAACCCCATCATTATTTCCACTGTCATATAATTGGTCTTTGAAGGGTTTACTAAAACATTCATAAATACGTTGAATGATTGAGCACACGTTGCAATCATCATAACTATTATTTAAGTTTGAATTCTGCAGCATTTGCATTTTATTTCCGTGACTGAGAATCTCATTAATCACTCTAATTGAGATCAGCAAGAAATACTGATTACTTGTAGATATTGTATCATACATATTAATATTAAAAAATAATAGCTGTTACATAATAACCGAAAATTACTCTTAGGTTGCTTAAAATTACATTTGAAATTTTAGTTTGTTAAAATGTTTGTTACAGTATGAAAAAAATAAATGCTGATGATAATTTGTTAGAGTTCAATTGATGTAGGGAAAAATCTGGAGTGACTCCACTCGACTTTTCGAACATTGAGTAACTAACAGTTTTGTAGATAAAATAAAGAAAGAGGAGTTGCTAAACAAACAAAAAAGAGAAAACCATAACAGAGTGTTTGAGTATTTTTCTCCATATATCACACGAGGTTTTATTTAACGCTACTGAACTTTGAGCCCTTAGATCATAAGGATAAAGAATTTTTCGTTGTGTCCCTGTAAAAATCTATAAATGCTAGATTCACAAAAATGCTTATAGTTAGTGCAACAGTGATTTATAATATTCATACAAATTTTCAGCTCAATTGAATAAGGCGTTTAGATGCTATCGCTGGTCTCATAGGCCATAAAGATAAAGAATTTTTCTTTGTCTCCCTGTAAAAAAACTGTAAGTGTTAGATTCACCAAAATCTATACAGATTGAGTATCTGTGACCTATTATATGTGTATAAAGTTTTTGCTCAATTGAATAAGGCGTTTAGATGCTATCGCACTTTTAAAAATTTGGCAAAGAATTTTTCTTTGTGTCCCTGTAAAAAAACTATAAATGCTAGATTCTCCAAAATCTTTACAGATTGAGTATCTGTGACCTATAATATGTGTATAAAGTTTTTGCTCAATTGAATAAGGCGTTTAGATGCTATCGCACTTTTAAGATTTTGGTCCCTTGGCCATAATGATAAAGAATTTTTCTTTGTGTCCCTGTAAAAAAACTATAAGTGCTAGATTCACCAAAATCTATAGGGTTCGTACTATGGTGACTTACAATATACGTACCAACTTTCAGCTTATTCGAACAAAGCGTTTAGACGCTAGCGTGTTCACTCACAGACATACACACATACAAACACACATACATACACACATACATACACACACACATACATACATCATCGTAAAAATAGTGAAAACGGACTCGTTGGACCTCGAAACGTATAGAAACATCAAAATCTCGAATTCGGATTTTTGACATGATTACAATACTTTCCTCACTATAGTGTTCGGAAAGTAAAAAAGTAGTGTCTTGGGAACAATAATGATTCTAAATAAAGCTAAGCGGTTTATTTTGTTATAAAAAGTCACATAATGTATAAAATGTTATTACACACCATTTATTTTCACAACCGCAAGGAAAAGCACATACTTTAAATTGCGAAAAAAGATTTAATGGAGAAAGTAACGATAACTCATCGCAAAAAACAGAATTCTCTAAATATTGAAAAATAATCTTGATTAATATGAAAAACAAAAAAAATAAAAAGTATTTTCTTCTTAAAGGTGAAACTATTTTTTAGGAATGTAATTAAATGTGCTTTATTAAAAAAAAAAAAAAAAAAAAAAAAAAAAAACCACGGTTTTTATTACCCATAACATACCTAGAATTGTTCAATATATATATATATATAGAGAGAGAGAGAGAGAGAGAATCAATTTTAGAAATAAGTGAAAATAAGATCTTTGGTGAAACAACAGTAACGTTTGCAGTCACGAGGTTTTCGTATTTTCCCACATAGGTTGAGTCCAATTATAACAATAGGTACACACTTAGTTCCATAATATATAATTAAGACCTTTCATGTAAAGTTAACTAATTTCTTTTTCCCACGTAAGTTGGAGACTTTGCTTATTTTTGGGTATTCACGCGTGCAAATTTACCACATATCATATTTTGGCCTGCTGATTCTAAATCCGTAATAAAGTTTTTCCCACATAGGTTGGGGTCAATGTAAAAATTATTGACTTTACGTAGGTTAGGTTAAATTTCCCTTTTTAGGTTTCTTTACATAATAATAATTTAACTTTTCAATAAATGTTACTTAAAGTAGTTTTCATAATTTTACACCACTTTTACTAATGACACATAAATTGAGGCCTACATTTTCAATTTTTTTTTTTTTTTTTTTACCCGCATATTTCTAATTTTCAACTGAAAATTCCAGCATTTAACAAATATCTCAATTATTTAACAACTAACCCTTTAGATTTTGTGATTAATGGAGCACACTGTGAAAAATGAACATGCTAGATTACATCACAATGTGCGGGTGAAAAAATCACCAGTACCTGATTACCCAAAAGGCTCGGGAAGCACAATCTTCCCCTCAAAAATTTACGAGGGGGCCCAAAAATGACTAAAAACAGGGTTTGGAATTTTCTGTTTGAGATTTTCATTTTCAGATTGAATTTTTTCTGAGAAAGTTCACCTAAAGCAAGGTAAAATACTCACTATTTTGGGAAAAATCTATCGTTTAACCTAAAAAATCTGAATGTTCTTAATTAATAAGTTATACGATTTTAAAGTTCTGGGTAGAAACCACCCAGATATATGAATTTAAACAATAAATAAATAAATAAATAAAATAAAATAAAATAAAAACTATAAACACACTAATCTTTCGTCTATAGCATTTTTATATTACAATATGTAACAGGAAAACAAGATTTCCCGAAATGAAAGGGGGCCCTGAAATGACACTGAGCTTTCCCTAGCTCCAAAACTTAACCAGGCTCTGCCATGTGCATAAATTTCAAGTGCGTTGTAAATAAATACATGCTTGAATTTTCAAAGAGGGTGTTGTAATTTTACAGCATGCTGTGTTTTATTTGTTTATTTTTTTGTCTTTACTTATTTTAATCTGTATGTGTTTTAATTTTCATGGTTTTTAAAATTATGTTTGTTTTAATTTTTTTTGTTATTATTATTATTTACTTCATCTTTTTTATTTTGTCAATATAAGTTTGACTATGTTATGCATTTTCAATATGAAATATAATAGCTTTAATATCTTTCAGTAAATTCTATTTTATTAATGAATGTTAGAATTGTAATACAAAAACGATTTCTTTTCAAATTGAAAATATTTAACCGTTAAAAAAAAAAAAAAAAAAAATAAAAAATAAAAAATAAAAAATGTTTTATTAACAGCTTATATTGCTATAGCTATTTTTAAATAAATTATGCATCAATTTTTAATTCGCTAAAGAAATATTAAATTAGACAAATCAGAAGCATTATTTAAGTACTTCAAATAACTGCTTTAATATTTTTTACAACGCATGAAAATTAAAATGACAGTTTTCCAATGCTTTATTTAATGATATTTTGCAGCATACATATATCTGTACAAGTTTAGCAATTATATTAATGTTACAAAAAAAAAAAAAAAAAAAAAAAAAAAAAAATTAAAATTAACACACTTTATGTAATAAACTACAACGACGAAATTATCTGAAAAAGCGAACAAAATTATAAATAAAATAAAATAAAAATATAATCATGATATATAAAATATATAAAGGAAAAGTGACATTGAAAGAAAATATATATATATATATATATATATATATATATATATATATATATTGTAATGAAATGCTAAAAAATGCACAAAAATTTCGTATTAAGTATTAATTAAATAATGCCATAATATTTTTCAGAGTTAAAAATTAATACTCATTCTTTTTTAGTAAGTAATAGTAGTTTAAATCAATTTTAATATAAATTAGTTTTAAAAAGTTGAAGTTTAATAGTTTTATTTCGGGAGGAAATAATTACTGTGTTGTAAATTTAATATTCATAATTCAAAATGGAGTTTCACGGGAGAGAGCTTTTAATTAAGATTAGATTTCATTAATAAATTGCAGACCCTTATCAAACTTACACTGACAGAATTGAAAATGAGAAGAAATAAAATCAAAATTAAAACAATTATAACTTCTTGTTACTTTAAATTGCTTCGATCCTCCACGTTTTGTGTTTACCGTTTATCATAGCGGAGCGGAAGAAACATTTAAAAGTTTTAGTTTATGTTTGAAGCTCATTCGCGTATCTGTATCAATGACTGTTGGACGCCATAGTGAATGTAAAAAAACTAAGGCTCGAAACAAACATTTGAACTTTAACGATACAGAAGTCGCTAATGTGCAGATTACCTAGTTAAAATGCGGAAAACTCTTGATTCCACACTTTAACGGGTTCTTTTAGTTAATCTGGAGATTAGCTAGGTAATCTGCACATTAACGAATTTCAAGCTTTTACGGTAACATGTACATATTTGCTTTACCAGCCTTAAAAGCCGAATCTCTCGAACTCTACCAGTGGCCGAGCGGTCCTGCGCTCAAAGCTGGTAGATGAGAACTGCCAAGTTCGATCCCAGGTAGAGCTCATCGATTTAGCCGTTCGGAGTTTTCTGTAGTTTTCTCCAAAACTCACCTAAGTGCGGACTAAGGCCTCTTGGAAAGACCCTCACGAAGGGCATTCCACCCATAGGCGGACAGTAGTGTAGTCTGTCGGCTTAAGCAAGCTATACAACCAACCAAACGAATCTCTCGGCCACTGGTGGGGCTGTAACTTTCTCAAGATGTACGATGTCAATGTATATTTTAAGCAAAATTTAGAAAATTAGTATTTTTCGTAATTTTTCGCCATGGGAATAGTACGGAGTTCTCTTAACTGGTTCAACAATTGTTTTAGAATATTTTGAAATATTAACATAATTCTAAAGTTTTCAGTGGAAAGTTCACTACACATCTTGGAGAATTTAATTATTCATTATTCAAGTTCAATTCTTTTTTCTGAAAAGATTTGTTAGGACTTGAAAGTCCCCAACGGAAGTAATCTCTCCTCGTCCACCTAGGCCCAGGTCCTTCGTGTAAACAATTAGCCTTAACCCGAACACTACACCTGAAAAAGAATTGAAGGGTGAAAAAAATCGACTAGAAAATAGCATAGTGTCGCCATCTATTTATGAAATTATAAAATAAACAAAACAATAGTGCATTACATTGTTTGTAATTTCTATAAATAATTTTAATGTAGCACCGATTGTAGATATATATATTTATATGTTTAGCAACAATTAAAATACTAAATTCACTATATGCTGAAACATCAATAAATATATACACCTATTATATGTAAAGTTATTGCAGAGTGTCGTGCTTTTAAAAAGAGTTTGTTCTCAAGTTTTGACACAAACCAGAAGAATATATTTATATTTCGCTTCAGTCTGAAATATCAAAATAATTTGCTTTGTAAAATTGAATGTGTAAGAAAATTTAAATATTGTACATCTACTTGTATAATAAAAAAAAACCACGAAGTTGTAAATAATAATTTTACTGTATGGCACAAATTATTAATTTCATGTTAATTTAAAACTAATAAAAAATAGTTGTATGTTAGATCGTTCGGTTAATGCCAATTGATAACATTTAGGACCTAGGCCTGGCCTACGTGGAATGCCCTCTGTGGGTGATTTTTTAATAGGTATTAGCTTTTATTGATGCGAACTTCGAGGGAAAAAAAAAAAAAACCACGGAACCCTACGAACATGAGTCGTTGGCCCATCAGCTGATAATGGTCCGGGCATTTCGCACTTGGTTAGTTGGGATAGTTGTAGTTAGCCTAACGTTTTTTTTCCCCATCCGTTAGTATTTTATTTGTTGGAGTAGCTATGACTGGCCAACCATAATGAACTACGTTATGAGTCCAACAACACTTTGTTAAATTTGCATATAATGGCTCATTTCTAACAATTGCATAATTTCAAAGAAAATGTATAATAATACTACACGCATTAAAATATCGTCGAGGACGTTGTTTATTGGCCAGAAAGTATGAAAATAATCGTTGGCCAACAAAAACCTACCGTTGTTTCAATGTTGGCCATATAAATTTTGTTTGTGGGGAAAGTTCCTAAAGGTTAGGCGATCCAGGATCGAATCTGGCACCTCCCGTCTACCAGCTTATATATCAGTACTTCCTGTCAGAAAAAATATTTGCGAGATTTGTGTTTAGACAAAATTTCTTATTCTTCAATACAGTGATATAAAAAATACAAAAAAGAAAAAAATGAAAAATCAATGTGAGATGCGAAATTTCCTAGTAGGGGAAGGGTGGGCAAAATGGGGTAGTAGGGCAAAACGGGGTTTTTGATAACCCCGCTTATACAATGCTGTCATCTGTATGTCATTGCTATAGGTTGTGCGCGCCGTATGTGATATTCATTTCCACGTGAGATACTGCTTGCAGAGTCACAGACAGATACGCTCCCAAGATTTATGTACTTTTTTAATACCCTGATCTAAGGTAAGTGTGATGTTTGGATATTTTAATTATTAGGTTAGATTGCAGATACGAACGTGACAGTTTGTATTAGATAAAAGGGATGTTTTTAAAGTGAATTGCATGAAAGAGTAGAACTACATTCAGTGTGATTTATTATGTAGGCCTAGCTGTTTTGCATGGCTGCTTGTAGGGCAAAACGGGGTATCTCGAGGTGGGGGTCAAAAGGTAATGGTCTAAAGGTAATGGTCTTCACAAGCCAAGAGAAGTCGCCTTCCTACCCTACCAACAGACAACATATCGTCAGACAGTGATCCAGACGATGTAGATGTTACATGCTTGTACTGTCACGAAATATATGCAAGATCAGCACAAGGAGAAGGATGGATCAAGTGCAGTGAATGTAACAAATGGGCTCATGACTTGTGCGCCGGTGTTGATGAGGACGATGACAGGTTCGTATATGAACAGTGTCAGTAAAGTTTGTTAAGTTGAGAGGTACCCCATTTTGCCCTATCCTGTAGGGCAAAATGGGGAAGTTTGCAAGTTTGAATATATTTATATGCAGATCATAAAATATGCGGTGTATTTCAAATTCCAATAGTGCAGAATAACCGTTAAGATTGTAAAATTGAAATAAATATTACTTATTGCATTTCTTTCTATTTGTTACAGAGTTATCGGCCAGAATAACCTTAAGTACCCCATTTTGCCCACCCTTACCCTATTTTTCTTGAAAATCGCTAGTAAAGCAATTTATTTATTAGAATAATAATTTTAATCTAAATAAAAAATAATTTTATACATATTTTTCTCTTTAATATCTAAAATGCTTGGTTCTGAAAATGCTCTCACAAACTGAAACAATATTTTGTTTTTTAATTTTTTTCCCCATAATTTTTTTCTTTTGGAAGTGTACAAATAAAATCTTCTTACTCTACGTAAAGACTTAAGTAACATGATAAGTTTATATATATACAGTACCCGCCGCTTATTAAAATCACATTCGTTCTGAGAAAAAATGATTTTATTAAGCGGCTGATTTTTATATCCGGCGATAAATAATATTAATTTATTTTTGACGGATAATTAATTAATATTTTCTTCAATATAAGTAAAATAAACGTATTCCAAGTTTCTATGCGCTTTCCTTTGAGGAGAATCATCATTACTTTGCCAAAAGTTCACGCTTTTCTTTTAAATTTAAAATCTTTCCTTTAAACCTTTTGCTTCATAGTTATTTCAGAATAACAACAAGAAATTGCCTTTTAATAATTAAAAATTTATATATATATCACTTGCAAACTATACTGCAAGTGTAAAATTATACTGCAAGTGTAAAACAAAGGGGCCTGAGGTGTTGCTATACTTTAATTTCTTTTTTCATTCAAAAAATAAAAACAATCGCAAAGTTAAAAAAAAAAAAAAATGCTTACATAAATGATATTTTTGCTGCTGAAGAGATTTGTTTGAGTTTACTAACCGGTGATAGTGATTTTATTAAGCGGTGGTATTAAAAATAGTTTGTATTGATTTGATTCCGGTCCTGGCAATTTGATCAGATTAAGCGGCTGATTTTATTAACCAGTAAATTTGTTAAGCGGCGGTTACTGTATATATAAATTTTAAGGGAAACTAAATACAACTTAGGGTCAGAAAATTTGTGATCCTCTGAAAACGAAGAAATAGTTGTGAAACTGGTGTTGGTGTTCCAGTTAAGACCATTTATCTACACGAAGGACTGGCCTAAGGATATGCTCTCCGTGGAGGGAGGGGGGGGGGGGATTCTAAACTTTGAAAGCAGACAATTATGTCATGTGGCTATAAATCAATTACAGACTCCATCTTTTAAAATACTAGTCATTAATTCTTAATTCAAGGAATTACAGGTGTAGATATAATGAACTGATTTATAATTTTGACTAAACAAAGATTTAAAACTTATCTAAAGGAATTAATGATAAAATATCATACTTTGGGCATTTATTGAAAGTAGAAAAATTCCCATACATAGATATAATTTCCCTATATATATATATTTTTTTTTCTATTCTCTTTTAAAATAATTAAAAAATTTTCTTATTCACCTTACTCCATCAGTCTCAGCCATAATAGAAAATAAGAAAAAATGCTCATGAAGAATAGAAACTTTATATACAAATACTGTAAAATGTACAGAAACGAAAAGAATATTATATTCGAAACAATTTTTAGGTGTTAGCCCATTTTATATTGCTTGCTTACGAAGCTTACCAATTTCTTAGTGTGTTTTCCATTTTCTCCTCGTTCAATACAAGTTTTAATTTTATTTGTTTATTTTTCCTTACAATTGCTTATGCTTTTTTCCTACCCACATATAGACTTATAATAAAAACTTTGCCTTAAATAAATGAAAATATTCATAAAAATAATTTGAATTTTCCAATAAATATCGAATTGCTTTTCTTTTAAAATTATTTTAGTGCTGCCATCTGTTATTTGATTTCGGTGAAAAGACGAGTTGCTATAAGTTATATTTTTAACCGACTTCAAAAAAAGAAGAAAGGTTCTCAATTCAAACCGTATGTTTTTTTTATGTTTGTTAGCTCATAACTTCTGAACGGATGCTCCGATTTTGATACTTTTTTAACCGACTTCAAAAAAAGAAGAAAGGTTCTCAATTCAAACCGTATGTTTTTTTTATGTTTGTTAGCTCATAACTTCTGAACGGATGCTCCGATTTTGATACTTTTTGTTTTGTTGAAAAGGTCTTGGTCTGAAATAGGTCCCATTGTAATCTCTTTACGATCTAAAGAAAATACAGGGTGCCCAAAAAAATCAGTCCCAACTCTTTTAACTGCTAAACGGCTGCAGCTATAGACAGCTATAGTGATAAAAATGGTATGTAAGTATAGCAAAGTGGCCTTGCAGCACAAGGTTAAACCGCTTGTAGCGCAACCTGGTGGAAAATAGCGGAGTTAGTGTTCCTGTCTTGAAAACGGTTCTAGAGTAAAAAGTGAATTACAAAGTTGAAGAGTATGAACGATTTAGTACAAAAAGATAGTTTAGACATTCATGCTAGCGTTCCTATCTTGGAAACGGTTCAAGACAGGGGGAAAAAAGTGAATTATAAAATTGCAGAGCATCATCGATTTAGTACGAAACGATAGTTTAGACATTGATGCTAAAAATACAATGCTAAAAAGGTGCATTTGTTTGTTCGCAATTTCTTACACTATGCACACTTGAGCTGCATTGCACACGTTGTAGCGTAGCTGGAGAGACATACGCTATATAGTTCAAAATACGGTTACTTCATACTTTTTGTTTTGTTGTAAAGATCTCGGTCTGAAGTAGGTCCCATTGTAATATCTTTACAATCTAAAGACAATAAAACGCCAGCTGGTGAAAAACAGCGGAATTAGCGCTCCTATCTCAAAAACGGTTCAAGATGGGAGAGAAGTTAATTACGAAGTTGTAGAGCATCATCGATTTACTACAAAAAGACAGTATTTAGACATTATTGCTAAAAATAGAAAACTTAAAACGTGCAGTTGTTTGTTCGCAATTTCCTACACTGTGCACACTTGAACTACGTTGCACACTTTGCAGCGTAGCGGATGACACGTATACTCTGTGGTTCAAAGTACTGTTACTGTAAGCGGTCACATCGATTAGCGCAAAGTCGTTTTCAACCAACTTCAGAAAGGAGGGTGTTCTTAATTCGAGCTATGTGTTGTTGGTGTTTATAAGCTTATAACTTCGTAAGAGATGCTCCAATTAACCGACTTCAAAAAGGAGGAATTTCTCAATTCAAAGCGTATGTTTTTTTGTTTTTGTTCGTTAGCTCATAACTTTTGAACGGATGATCCGATTTTGATACTTTTTGTTTTATTGTAAAGGTCTTGGTTTGAAATAGGTCCCATTGTAATATCTTTACGATCAAAAGAAAAATAAGGGTGCCCAAAAAAGTCAGTCCCCACTCTTTTAACTGCTGAACGGCTGCAGGTATAATCATAAAAGTGGTATGTAGGTATAGTAAAGTGAAGATGTGCTGCGCGATTCAACCGCCTACAGCGCCAGCTGGTGGAAAACAGTGGAGTTAGCGTTCCTATCTCGGAAACGGTTCAAGACAGGGAAAAAAAGTGAATTATAAAATTACAGAGCATCATCGATTTAGTACGAAAAGATAGTTTAGACATTAATGCTAAAAATAGAACGCTTAAAATGTGCATTTGTTTGTTCACAATTTCGTGCACAATTTTGTGCACACTTGAACGACATTGCATATGTTGCAGCGTAGCGGGTGACATTTATGCTATGTAAAATTCAATGTTTTTCTATTGTAAGTGGTCACATCGATTAACGCATAGACGTTTTAAACCGACTTCATGAAGGAAAAGGTTCTCAATTCAAACCATGTTTCTCATTGTTGTTGTTGTTGAAATTTGTTAGCTTTTAACTTCGTAAAAGATGGTTTAATTTTAATACTTATTTTGTTGTAATAATCTTGGCCTAAAATAAGTTTCATTATGATTTCATTAAGATATAAACAAATTACAGGATACTCACAAAAGTCTGCTCTCACTCTAACTGAGCTACACTGGTAAAAGCAGTATGTAAGTATCGATGTTGAAACTTCTGTCCGTCAGCTGCAAAGCATATTTTGCTCTTTGTTTGAACTTTACGCTGCGCAATTTCCGGCGCAGCGGGTGACACGTATTCACTGTAAAGTTCAATATTTATGCCTAACAGAATTTTTGGTTACGAATACAGCGTATCCGTTCTTTACATTTCTAAAGTCTTTTTAACTTAACGTATGTTCATTCAATAGACAGTTTTTTGCTCATATCTGATAAAGGCAAGAAAAGTGACACAACTTAAAAATGCAGCATTTGAGAAAAATCAACTTAAATATAATTTGACTAGAATAAAACTGGCACATCTGTCTCTCGAGTGGATAACTTTCTATATGGAGATGTAACTTTTTTGTTCACACTGGGTGCATTTAATGCATTTTTCAGTGACAAAAACCATTTTTTGAGTTATGTCACTTTTCTTGGAAGTTGTGATTTGTGAAGCTGCCGTCGAACATCTTTTGATGTTCTGCTATATGAACAAGTTTTCACTGAAAAGAGAAAAATAAAACTTTTTGTAAAAAAAATAGAACCGACTCCAAAAAGCAACTACTATTCAAACAACAACAACAAAAAAAGATATGAAATGAAACTGTAAATTGCGCCTAAAAGTATAAAATAATTTATTTCGCCAAACAACTTATAACACTACAATTAATCATAACTTTTGAAGTCGGCGCAAAATTAAATGAAAATTTATAACTTTATTCAATACAAAAATCAATCCTATTCAATATACACATCTCACATTGTCACCTGAGAAACGCAGCCGAAAACTAAATTGATTCTAGAAAACAAATAAGATTTCGTAAGCAGCAAAAATTGGCGAAGATGCTGGTATCTGACGTCCTTGGTGAAAGAAAAATCGCAAAATTATCTGACAAACATATTTAATTCCTTGGGATATCATGATTGTTTTGATAAGGTATATTAAGAGAGTAATCAAGATTATGAAACAAAACATCGTACAATATATATTATGAAAATATGCATCTTGCGTGTATATTTTTGCATTACGTTTTGATCGCCAAATCAAGAAGCCACCAAGGATGATAGTTATCAAAGTTATACCAAATTTGCAAAGGAAACTCTAACTTCGTAGAAACATAAATACCGCATTGTAAAGAATGTTCACAGTTCTATGTAGATGCTACTAATGGACCAATTGTATATAGTGATAAAATAATAAAGGAAACATGAAAATGGATCATTAGAGACAACAGCATTTCTTGCTACCGATATAAAAACAAACCTTTAAAAACTAATTAAATTTTATTTAATTTTGCGCCGACTTCAAAAGTTATGATTAATTGTAGTGTTATAGGTTGTTTGGCGAAATAAATTATTTTATACTTTTAGGCGCAATTTACAGTTTCATTTCATACCTTTTTTTGTTGTTGTTGTTTGAATAGTAGTTGCTTTTTGGAGTCGGTTCTATTTTTTTTACAAAAAGTTTTATTTAACTTATCTCCTTATCCATCTTTTTGTATACTTTTCTAAACTTAATCTTATTTATTTATTTATTTTTAATATGATATTTGAATTATAGGGAAATTCAAATTCCTAGAAAAAGTGGACAAAAAGAGTGTTTGTTTTGGTTAATAGTATATATATAACTTAAAATAAAACGAAAAGAAAAAAAGACATATTGTTATCTAATGCACCACGTTTTAAATACATCATTCAGTAAATCAAAATAGTAACTTACCTCAAGGTAAATAAAAAGGGCAACCGAGACACTCCACTTCTTTTGGAAATTCCAATTTAATTGCTCTATGTATTCAAAATCTGGTGTATAGTATTTATTTAAGTCCAATATAAAATATTTGCTTTTTTTTTTTTTTTTTTTTTTCGCAGAAAATTGTTACATGATTTTGTATTTGGCCAAAAAAAAAAAAAAAAAAAAAAAAAAATAGTCTTTAAAATTATTCTTGATTCATTTAGAAACTTTGGCTAACTACCCATCTTTCTTGACATGTAACATTAACTTTTATATACTAATCGAAATTTCTAAACCTTCATAAAATTTTTGTTTGTTTCTTTACAAAAAACAGCAATATATTAATTTTATCCAATAACTTAATAAGGGGAATAACTATTCAACCAATATCATACAGCTTGCTGTAATTTATCTAGACAAGATATATTTTTATCGTATTATCGATGAAAACAAATTAAATGTCATATAAAAAGTATTTGAGGCCTAGATAAACATCAAATTTTGAAGTTGGTTGGTTGTAGGGTTTAAAGGCCGATTGACTACGCTAGGGTCATAGACCTAGGGGTAGAATGCCCTCCGTGGGTGTCTTATCTCTCTAAAGGGTCCTAGCCCGTATTTAGGCGAGTTTCGGAGAAAATCACGGAATACTCCGAACGGCTTTGTTGATGAGCGCGACCTGGGATCGAACCTGGCGCTTCCCATCTACCTGAATTTGAGCGCAGAATCACTCGACTGCTGGTGGACCATATTTTAATGTTTCAAACACTGAATGAAAATGTTGCTGAAAATATCAAATTAAAGCAATAATCATTTTATTTTCTCTTTCCAGAACCTATTGTTTGCAAATAGTTCACTTAAAAGTATTGGCATAAAATCGACTTTCAATTGAATTCTAAAATACGAAATATAATCGTTAACTGTTTGAATATTTTTGCTTATAACTTGATGACCGTTGATCATTATGAAGAGAAAATTCTTCTTGGATACTTTCGATTATATCGCTTCTGATGATTGCACACATATACGTTCTTAAAAAAAAAAAAAAAAAAAAAAAGGTAACAGTTACTATTACAGAAAAAAGGAAACGGCGGACTGGTGTTGGAAAGTAATAAGATAAAAACTTTGAAATAACATCACAAATTAAAAAAACTCTCAACTATTGTTTCGGTTGAAAGTAAAACACGACTTTTCATCAGACGAACAAAGTAGGTACGAGAGCTGCAATCAAAGCAGCAACACACAAAACCGAAGTTCAAGTGACGCATTCAAATGAATAAAACTGAAAGTCAAAATAAGTAAATAAATATTGAATTAACAGAATTTATATAAAATATATTTATAAAAATATTTGTAGTTTTTAAAGATGTAAAAAGTTTCATAGAAATCCAAATGGGAAGAGATGAAATAATGTTAGCTTTAGAAAGGTCAAAACAATGACCATAAGACGAGTAGTGGAAAGCAATTGATTTTGAGATCTCTTGTTACGAATATTCCGTTGGTACTCATTTATCCTATATTTCAAATGCCTCCTACATTTTGGCTAATTTAACTTAAATTACGTTTTGAACAAGAGAAGAAATAAACACTAGATCGGTTCTTCACAGGAATGGCGTATTTAAGAGAAGAGAATTTTATCTTGAAGACGATTTTAACATTTACTTTAAATCCAAAAATATGAAATAATTTTAGATATTTTAAAAGAAATTGAACACTAAGACAGTGATCATTCAATTACATAGGAAACAGAACGTTCAGATTTTTTGAATCTGTATAGACCTTTATCGATTATAAAGGGATTATAGCCACGAAAATGAGAAAAATGTTTTAGATTATTAATTTATTTCGGAAGACTAGAAGAATCAAAGCAAATGTGTAACGTACAAAAGACATAAGTACATAAAGCAGCCATTTTCTGTTGAGGAGAGTGATTAGATAGATCATACAGCGGAAGAGAGACAGAGAGAATTTTCTAAAGGCAGTGGTTGAGAACCGATCATTGTGTTTCGATACCAGGATGTCAAGGAAAGGCAGAGAGCAATTCTTTTCAATGTAGAAAGTAAAATGAATACAGGGCTCAATCGAATTGCCAAAGAAAGTAAACAGAGAAATCGACATCTGAGGCAAGAAGAACGGAAGTGTCATCGACATGTCTAAACCAGTGAGGGAATTTGCATACTCCTAAGATTTTCCCTTCGAAATAGTCTATAGAAATGTCGCAAAGTAAAAGAGAAAGAGAGAGGACCATGACCTTATTTTGGAAACAATAAACATCATTAAAAACAAGAACAATAATCATGCTGTACGCACTGATTATTAACACTTTCCAATTGTACGTACTTGTTGTATCGTATAACTTTCAATATTCTTTGCCTACATTATCACACAGCAGACAAACAGAAGGACTGAAAAGTATACAGATTGACTAATTGAATTTAAAACCACTCTTAGACATTGTTGGAAAGTGTTAAAAAGGCTTAACGCAAAAGAAAATCCAGCCGTTAGATTATGATTGCAGCCCTTAATGCATCTGAATATTTTAGCGTAGCCCTGTAAATCTGAAGGTTAATCATACCATATTCAATACAAAATATCATTTTAGAATATAAATAATACATTTGAAATTCTTTATGATTTTTACAGCACAAAGTTATTTAAAAGATATTTTTAAAAATGTCTGTCCTAAAACGCAATGCATTGTTTTTTTTTTTTTTTTTTTTTTTTTTGTCCCTGTGCACAAAATAGTTATACAGGACCTATTAATGTCATTTTAAACAGGAAACATTTCATAGTGAACTTCATTAATATATATCTTTTTTTTTTATTCTAAAAATATTTACGGACGCTGGGGGCGGGAGACAGACAGACAATCGAATAGACAAATAAAAAATTTGAAATCATATTCACACTTAAAAATTGTTAGGAAGTGTTAAAAACGCTTAATGTAAACGAAAATGCAATTGCTGCGAATTTTTATTAATAGCTTTTAATGTAAAAGAAAATTTTTATGTAAGACTAATACTTATCACACTATATTCTATAGAAAGTATTCTTTTGTGCATATAAATAACATATTTCAATTTCATTAAGCTTTGTGCAAAGTAAAGTTATAAAAATTAGGTTTGTAAAAATACCTCTTATAGAAAGCAATGCTGGGGAATACTTTCGAGTGTCCCTGTACGCAAACCAATAGAGGTATTCACTCCATTTTAAATAAGGAACAACCGATAGTGAACCTGAATAACATACTGTACTCTATAGAAAGCACTTTTTTTTTCTTGTGTATATGAATATTTTATGTGCATATGATATTTTAATTTTATTAAGCTTTGTGTAAAGTTATTAAAATTTGGATTATAGAAATACCTCGCATAGAACTCATTGCTTTGGAATACTTTCGAGTGTCTCTGCACACAAACCAGTGATGGCATTTACTCCATTGTACATATGAAATATCTGATAGTGAATATTAATAACATATTTCAATCTCATTAGGATTTGTGCGCAGTAAAGGTATTAAAATATGGTTTATAGAACACAATGCTTTGGGATACTTTTGGGTCCCTATACACAAACGAATAGAGGTATTCATTCCATTTTCAATAGGAAACATCCAATAGTGAATTTGAATAACGTATATCAGTTTCAATATATTCCATAAATATTTACGGGAGTTAAAGTGTGAACAGGCAGCAGACAGACGGACAGACAGACAGATACACAAATTAAAATCCTATTCACACTTAAAAATTGTTAGAAAGTGTTTAAAAACTCTTAATGCAAACGAAAATGCAATTCCAGCAAATTTTTTTTAATAGCTCTTAATGTAACTGAAAATATATGTGTAGCCCTGTAAATCTTATTGCTAATAATACTATATTCAATAGAAAGCATTAATTTGTGCATATGAATAACATATTTCAATTTCATTAAGCTTTGTGCAAAGCAAAGTTATTAAAATTTGTTTTATAGAAACACCCCTCATAGAACGCAATGCTTTGGAATACTTTCGAGTGTCCCTGTACACAAACCAGTGGTGTTATTTACTCCATAATAATATATGAAACATCCGATATAGTGAACTTGAATAACATATTTCAATTTTATTAAGATTTATATACAGTACAGGTATTAAAATATGGTTTACAGAAACACCTCTCACTGAATACAATGCTTTGGAATACTTTTGGGTGTCCCTGTACTCAAACCTGTAGAGATATTAACTCTATTTTCAACAGGGAACATCCGATAGTAAACTTGAATAACATATATCAGTTTCAAGAAATTCCATAAATATTTACGAGAGTTAGAGCGCAGACAGACAGACCTTGTTGGAAAGTGTTAATGAAGGCAGTTTGCCTGTTGCATAAATAAATCCTATTCAAAAATTCTTCAATTCCAACAACAGAATAATTGAATTCATGTAATATCCTATCTCAACAAACCGGAGCACCTTGAATGGGGACATTATTAAAAAGAGAGTTAACATCTAAAGAAATCACAGTATAATTAGATGAAGAACTGAATTTAAGTGTATTCCCAAAGTCATAAGGGATTTTTACAGTGTAAAGGTTAGTACCAGTTAAAGGCTGTATTCACCAATAACCTCAACTCTCGGTTGAGCACGATAAAGACAGGGTTCAACTCTTCAGCAACATTTGATGCGTTGCTTTTGCCATCTAGCGGCATTGTTATTTTCGGATTTTTTAGCTGAAAATCTAACCATTCAAAGGTTATACGAAATCTTTGACGCTAGATGGCAGAAGCAACGTGGTAAATATTGTTGGAAAGCTGCACTCTGCCTTTAGATGCTTTTCAAGTTTTTGCGTTGAACCGGGAGTTGAAGTTAATGGTGAATAAGGCCGTATGTGAGAAAGAGATTTTGAAAGGAAAAGGACATGATCATAAGAAGCCATATCAATATTAGAAACAACAGGGCGAAAACAGAACATGAGCGTATGTATTTTTAGAAGAGCATATAAGCGAGCACAGTTAGCAAAATAACACTTTCATTCTTATTTCCCCAGATGTCAACTTTTCCAGATGCTTTCTTTGGTCATTTCGATTGACCTCTGTATTTAATTCACTTTCGAAATTGAAAAGAATTACTCCCTACCTTTCCTTGAAACTTTGGTGTCAGAACACGACGATCGGTTCTCAACCGCTGTCTTTATAAAACCTTTCCCCTTCTCTCTCTTTCGCTGCATGCTTTATCTAATCAGTCTTCTCAAAAGAAAATGGCTGCTTTCTATACTTATGTCTTTTGCACTTTACACGTTTGCTCTGATCCCTCTAGTCTTTCGAAAGAAATTTATAACCTAAAATATCTAGCTCTTTCTAGCTATAATCCCTCTACCATAGATAAAGCTCTATATAAATTCAATAAACCGAAACGTTCTGTTTCCATATTGAATTATCACTGTCTCAATCCTGCAATTTTGCCTTTTACTCTTCAATTTCTTTTATAAAATAGCTAAAATGATTTCATATTTTGGATTTAAAGTCCTTTTCAATCTTGCCAACAAAATAAATTCTCTTTTCTTAAAGATCCTATTCCTACTGAGAACCGATCTGGTGTTTATTTCATCTCTTGATCAAAATGTAAATACAAGTGATATTGCCAAACTAGGAGGCGTTTGTAGCAGAGAATAAATGCGCATCAACGGAATGTTCGTAATGAAGAGATCTTTAAACCTTCTAATACTTTCCACTGCTGATCTCATGGTCATTTTTTTTTTCACTTTTCTAAAGCTAACATTATTTCTACTCCTATCTCTTCTGCCTATTTGGATTTCCATGAAGTTTTTTAAATCTTTAAAAATTCGAAAATCTTGCTCAAGATATTTCTCCAACGTCTTTCCTGTCTGATGCTTTTAAAGTATTCACATAACTTTCCCTCGCTCATTTCTATTTTTTTTTTTTTTTCTCTTTCTTAACTTTAATCTACGTTTACTATTTTTTATTTATTTATTTTACTTTTCTTTTCCCTCTTTATTATAAATTTTGACACGCCACTGTACATTTTGTCTTTCAGTCTTGTTTATTTTAGCTCGTCGCTGAATTTGGTTTTGTACTCTGTCGTCTTGTTTGCAGCCTACTTTATTGCCTGACGAAGGAATGGATTTTTTTTTTTTTTTTTTCAATTGATGGTGACATTTAAAAGGGCTCTTTTTTTTGTCACATTATTACTAATAATTAATCCATCAGTTTAATCCTAAAACATCAGTTTAATCCTAAAGATGCATGTGCGTTATGCTTAAACTTTTACAAGGTAACAAGAGAAATGAAAAGTAAGGTAGTATATGATTTTTTAAGTGTGTCTAAATAACAGACTATTTACCATTCGTTGATTCTTTATTCAATTATTTCTGTCTCAATAATTTCTTTTTCCACAAATTTATATCTCCGCGATTTGTTACAATCGGATCTACAGAACAGAAAAAAGGGCAAGAATGAGAGAAAGGGTGAGCTGTAATTGATGTTTTTAAAGTTACAGTATTATGTATATGGTCCCTTACGGGAAAATGAGTCATGCGTCTTTATTACAGAACATTTTCCCTGTCTAAACTTCTTTCTTTCTTTTCTTTTTGTGTATCAGAGAGATCGCAAGAACAGATTTTTTTTTTTTTTTTCATATTGTAATATCATATGACGAATCATTCACCTTGTTTCTATCTACTTGTAAGGCTGGGTAGTTGTAGCCTTTGATGAAAGAATACCTTTCCTTGATGCCGCCATTTTTATAATTTGCTTCCAAAATACATTTTTTTCTTCTTTTTACTAATTTAATTCATTTTCTTTTGTATCTTTAGTTGTACATAATTATTTAGAGCTATGTTTTTTGGTGTAAAACACAAAGTTTTATGCGAGATAAGTTGCTTTACCAGAAAACCCTCTTCGCTGTTTTTTTTTTTCTTTTTTTTTTTTTTTTTCTGATTTGCATACTGAGAGCATTCTTTGTATTAAGTTCTCTCTTTAAATAAATGATGTAAAATAATACTTAAACTATGAAGGCAAAAAGGATTTATAGTACTTTTTCTGAGATGTAAATGTCGGAAAAAATCTTTTGCTTTGGTTTTCAAAGAGGTGGATTTTATGTGTCTTATTATGTGTTATCTCTTTAAAAATGCAACTATTTCTATTACTTTCTTTTTTTTAAACAGTAGTATAGATATTATAAATGTTCTTGTTTTTTGTACTTTTTGCAGTTAATAAAATTTAAAAATTATCAATGTATTTTTTAGCTATGTGCTTTGTAAAATAATAAACAATCAGTTTATCTTTGTTCTGCATTAATGAATAAGAGTTTTGAGTACATTACCATTCGAAATACAGTGTCGAATTTTTTGAAAAAGTAAAGAATTCTCGAGATTATAAAATTTTTTACGAAATTCTCACAACTGAAGATTAATCTATGAAATCATACTAACAGATTGTTTACAATAATGTTTTTGTTCTTTTTAACTAACCTCACTCAGAAAAAGTTCTGTGATTGACATCTAGAAACTAAATTATGGCTCTAGTAAAAATAGTTCCATGTCATCCTTATAAATTCTAGTTTTATTTTCTATTGCACTTACAACTGTAGATTGTAAAAGCGAAATCCCTTTTTTTTTTCTTTTTTTTTTTTTAATGTCCCTAGAAGACATTCCATTTTCAAAGTAGTATTTTACTTGCATGTGCATTTCTCTTTTATCACCTATATTCATTGTTGTTATTGTTTTCAAAATTGTCTGAACCTATAGAAAAATAAAATGGTAAAGGTCAATTTTTTGACCATGATATTACGCAAAATTATGCACAACAAATATTACATTGATATAAGTGTGTTATAAATGAGTACATTTTTAATCAAACATCTTCAGTACTGACATAATAATACTACGTACAGTCGGTAACAAAGTGTCCGAACACTAGCGAAAATTCCTATTTAAAAAAAGTACACTTAAGGATATGTTTTGACTCATTTCTTTCTTTTGTTTTGTGATCCCATGTGTTAATTAATTCGTTTCTTTTAATCTTATGTCGAAACATAACTCGAGGTCTCTCTTGTCGCCTAATTTTCAACAGCATCTAGATAAAGTATAGCTGATCTTTTTTCCCCAGGAACTAAAACCTTGGCGAAATCAAGCCAATATTCCGTAACAAATGCGAATGAATTACTGGTTGCCTTTTCAAAAAAAATTATATAAGTTTGTGCGTAATGAATTCCGCTGCATCGCTCTACTTAATACTTTGAACTTGGTAAATTCCAAAATAAAGTAAATTTCAAAAGCAATTTCATTTTTCGCTCGAGCTTTGGATGGACGTACGAGCATGACTTAGCACGAGAAGGATTAGTGACTTATGTCCCGGAACTGTTACCCCACTCCTTATCATATTGGCAATATTTGTTAATAGTATGTCGGACTATCATCATGGTTTCTTTTGCTAATATTCCTTTTTAGAAAGTAAACTTGCACTTCCTTAAGAAAGCATATGTGGTCTCTGATTTTTTTATATCAAACCTGGACATTTTAATCTGTTTTTGAAATTTATTTCTAACAATGTTTTTGTTTTCAGCAAACCACAAAAAGGGATATTATTCTATGTACAACAGCCAAATAATCTCCGTCATACCATTAAAGCATTCTTGCTTAGTATTTTTTTTTTTTAGGGACTCTGTGAAAACAAAAGTACTCTAGGAAAACAAAAGCCGCCGGACAGTAAAAATGTAATTCGCCTACATGTTTGCAAACAGATTGTTGCAAAGTTAATACAACAAAATTTCAAAATTTCATTAAAATGAGATAATGCTACAATAAAATAGTTAACATTTTCTCTAAAGCAAAAGAAAGTTAAATTCAAATTCTTTCAGTATGAAATTCCAAATATCCGTCAATAAAAGACCATAAATAGAAAATATTTATATAATCCAAGTGTCAAAATATATTGTCAACATTTTCTAAAAATTAAGGCATTGACTGAATTTTCAGAAAATTACATGCATTTTTCAATATCTTTTATATAATTTAAGAACCTTTATTTTATATTTATGGACATTTTTCTATATGAAGTTCAATATAACAGTTTTCTTTTTTTCAATAAATTTTTCTTTTTTTAAACTTTAGAATGTTCAATGCTTTTTAATGAACTATTTAAAATTTATAGCTTACAATTTTTACAAGACGAAAAAGTATACTTTTTTTTTTTTTTTTTTTTTTTTTTTTTACATTTAAAAGAATTAATGTCAAGTTAAAAAAAAAAAAAGAGAGAGAGAGAGATCAGTAAAGAGGTATATTTCAGTTACACGGACATGTGCGCATAAAAAAATACTTTTCTACTGATATTTCATCCCTACGGATTTTCTTTAAAATTTTAAGTGCGATCATCTTTTGTTACTCTATATCCTGTAACAAGATTTCGTAATTGATTATGAGTTATGACCTTATTTTATCCATTTGTTCAACAGAGTCCCAATTTTTTGCTGTGTATTTATAATTTCCAAATGCAAAAACTAACAGGTAAAATTTAGCATTAAATTAATGTTAAATTTTTATTTACGTTTAAAAGTAGGTACAAGATTTTTTTTTTTTTTTTTAAAGGTATCAATTGCAATGTACAATTATTAACAGTAATTTTAACGGAAGAATGCTTTATTTTCTTTTCGGTTTTTGATTAATATTATTATATAAACTTCTTTTAAAATGAAAAAAATTACTAAGCATACTGGAACAAAACAATATTTATCTACACTGCTTCAGAGAGAAATACGATTCTATTAAATGTTATGAGTGAAAAATGTTTTGTAGGTTTCGAATGCATGTTTCTTTTTTCTTTTCTTTTCTTATTTATTGTTTACTTTTTTCATTTCTACAATTATTTTTTTTCTGTCTGATGAAAAATATACATACGTTACTACCTAATACATTAAAATCATGCTCAAATTCAGTTTAGAAATAGCATAAATACGTTCCTAGTGGATATTTTTATAAAACTTGAAAACAGTTTTCATAGTACACTAACACTTTCTGTCTTCAATTCTTTAATTGTCTTTTTGGTTGTTAAGCCTCTTAATGAATAAAAAAAGCTTTATAAACAAGTACTTTTTTACTTGGCATCGTCTCACATTCGAAATGAATTAATTAACAGTGTTCATTGACCTGTGAAGTCATTTCCGTCGCTTGTAGTATACAATCAAAACGTTTAAGAACAACACTTTAAGAAGAAATTACATTCCTAATTCACTTTAATTCTATTGCTTCTTGACTAATGTACGTATTTATATTTAACTAAAATTTATTCATAGTATGGAAAAGTAAATATTTTTAATAAAAATAATGTACATTTTATGATTAAATTATTTAATAACTAGGAAAAAAATCTGATAGAAATCTAGGATTCTAATGCAAGGTTCAACATCAACGGTGAGTGATTACAAAAAATTTCTAATTTTGTATTAGTTTTCTATTCAGAAGCGTTTAATTGTTGAAAATGTAAAATAAATTAGACGCAATGCTTGTTTTTCATTACATAAATTTAATTAAAAACTAGCAGAACAGTTAAACATTTTGATGCTTTTTTTTCTATTCTTTTATTATTCGTTTGATGGCTTCAAATAATCCCTTTAATTGGTTGCTGCAAAGGTGTACTTATAAATAAAAGAATTTAAGATGCAACAACAATTTAAGTACATTCGGAACAACAAATATATATGAAAAAAGAAAAAAAAAATCTATATACATATATATAGTTTTTCGATTTCTTAGTGTTAGATGTTATAACAGTACTTATTTTATTTTATTTTATTCAACAAAAGAAAATAAATAAAATACTTCTTTCGACTAAAATTGGGTATATCTAGTTAAATTTCATGTTTGCCTTTTACTTTTTTCCTGTAAAGTAATAAATTAGGACAGATGTCACACAAATAATTATTTAATAATTTTTAGATATTTCGATTCTTAATGCTTGTAAAAATATGTTTTACCATTAAACTAAAGAACAAAACAAATATTTAATCTTTTTTTTTTTTCACACAAGTTCAATAGCATCTGTAAAATGAAAGTAATTGCATTTTACTTAAAATAAAGCACAACTTAAATAATTAAACTCTATTTTACAAACTGAAAATCAAATTATTATAAGCAATTTATCATATCGTTGTTCAATGAGTGCTTAGTTTAATGAGTGTATCAAAAAACGATTAGCACTTCATGAATACATGTACGTTACGTATCCAGTATCAGCTAATTTTAAGATTATTACGAAGTATACAGATAATTCCCTAATTTACATACTTAAAAATAAATAAATAAATAAATAAAAACCTTATAAAATTATATTTGTTTCCTTATTAAAATAATAACTCTAATATTGATTTTTCATAGTATCTGATGAAGTTTATTAGCCGTCGAACATATAATATTCTTGCGTTGGCCACATAGTATAAGCTAAAAAAAGTCAAGCTAAAAATTATAGATGAAAACAGATTACCCAAGAACGGATCTAAGAGGCAATATATTATTTCAGGTAAATTTATTGCATATTCCAAAGAAGCTAATTTGGGACATGACCATAGATGGAATAACAGTACCAAGTTTTAAGTACTGGAGTGGGGAAACAGTCGCGAGGATCAGGCCCGAATCTCTCTTGAGATCTTACATGGTCGATCATCAGTAAGAAAGTAAGTGCTCCAAAACTGGAGCAAAAAAATGACAATGCATTTGGCAATATATTGTAGACGTCAAGTTCAAAGTTTAAGAAAGAGAATGGTTGCAGTACGTTAGGAATATTCATATGTATATTTTTAAAAAGGCAACAAGTAATTTATTGACCGTTGTTAGTGAATGTTGGCATGAGTTCGCCAAGATTTAGATCCTGGGAAAATAACTAGCTAAGCAAATATTTTATCTAACTGTTGATGTAAATTAGGCGACTAGAGGGCGCATGAGTTACATTTCGATGTAAGATTAAAAGAAACCGAATTAATTATTTTCTGGTTTCACAAAACAAAAGAATAGAAATACGTCAAAACGTTATCTTTTACAGCGCGAAAAGAAGTTTCATAACGTTAAGATTGATAAGTGAATACAGGGGAATGATCAAAGAACTTGATTCAGTTACATTGAAAAATTATGAAAGGGAAGATATAAAAATTAGAAAACTTATATTGTAAATTTATTATTTACAGGATAAAATAGTTATATCGTTATATTTTAAGTAGTTGTTTAAGATTAAAGAATTTAATTTATAATTTCATTTATTTAGCGAACATACCTATCCTTTAAAGAGAAAAATATAAATGTTCTAATATGTGATAATCTACATCACAATAACTATTGGAATTTACTAGAAATAATAAATTTAAGGGCAGCAAAACACTTTAAAAAAACGTATTTTAAAACAAGCCAGTGATTATTGATGGATATATATATATATATATACATATACAGCGTGATTATAATTAAAATTACGATTTCAAAACGCTATAATTTTAAAACTACCCATCAGAGCAATTTGATATTTTACCAGAGCAATCGTGAGGCAATGAAATTTTGTTTGGGCAATAGAAAAAAACATAGTTCCAAAATGTGTCGTTAATTATCCTTAAAGTATTTGTTTCATGAAGCTCCTCTTTTTCTCTTTTCACTATGACTGTTTCCGCTGTAAACACGCATTCTTGTCTTTTTGCTAAAAACAAAATGTGGTAAAAACTTGAAGTCTATTGTTTCCTGCTATTTCATTGTGTTGCTAACAAAATTCCTGTGTTTAATGAGTCCATTTAGAAGTTTCTTCTGACATTACCCTGACAGCGCCATCTATAGGAACATGTTGGAACTACTTTTTTCTTCAACAAAACAAAATTGCATTGACCGCACTCTAGAATGTAGAAAAAGAGAGGAAAAAAGCTAAAAACACCATAGAAATAGCATGGGAAGAAAACCGAAAAAACTCACAATGTCAAGTGTGAAAAAAAAAAAAAAAAGAAAGAAAAAAAAAAACGGTTCACACCGGAAGTAATAAAGGGACAAAATTGACTAGAAAAAGTCATTGAACAGCGGGAACGGGCGGGACGGGGCGTTAAATATATCGTCCAGGATTAATACGACTCACCTAGTATGTGTCTCGGAGGTGTTGGGGGTGGGTGGGTGGAAACCACCGCACTCTAGAATGTAGAAAAAGAGGGGAAAAAAGCTAAAAACACCATAGAAATAGCATGGGAAGAAAACCGAAAAAACTCACAATGTCAAGTGTGTTTAAAAAAAAAAAAAAAAGGCTCACACCGGAAGTAATAAAGGGACAAAATTGACTAGAAAAAGACATTGAACAGCTGGAACGGGCGGGATGGGGCGTTAAATATATCGTCCAGGATTAATACGACTCGCCTAGTATGTGTAAAATACTACTCTGGTAAAATATCAAATCGCTCTGATGGGTCGTTTTAAAATTATAGCGTTTTGAAATCGTAACTTTAATCAAAATCACCCTGTATTTATAAGTGAGTGTACTAGAAGACTGCCTCGTTCTATTTATTATTTATTTATTTTTCACAATTTATCTCAATGTGACAATCTTGTGGAATTATTTTTTGACATGAGAATTTGCGATTATCATAGACTGAAATGTTATCAGGGCCCGATCAAGGAAATGTGAGGTACAGGTCCTGATGCGATTTGGTACCTCTTCCTCATATAGTCCACCTGTAAACGCATAGACAATATTTGCAGAATAGCGAATCTACAGAAATTTAACATGAAAAAATAATAACGTAGATATATATAATGTTGTTTGACTTATTCTGGTTTAGTTTAGGAGTTGCTTCTAAGAAATTCTAATAAAAATGTGCGTAAGTGAATATAATCTTGTCATCATGTATAAAATTTTGGTGTGCCTAAACCTCTGGTACCAGGTCTTCGGACAAGCTGCGCCATGCGTTAGACCAGGTCCTGACAGATATATTTAAATAATTAAATATGTATGTCATATTTCATTCGTAAAATTCATTTAATGATTTAAGTGAGTTTTGAAATAACATATTTTTGTGAGAAATAGAAAATATACATGTATATATATATGTGTGTGTGTGTGTGTATGTGTGTGTGTGTGTGTATCCATTAGAATTCTATTTCTGCGATAAATGTTAAAGATTAAGTTTTTTTTTCAGTTCTATTAGTAAAATTTAATACCGCTAATTAGAAAAAATTAATATCAGAACACAAAAGTTTCATCTCAGTAGACGCGAAACGTTTTATATTTATCATTTATTTTCTTAAAGTAGTGTTTTAGAAGAGTTAACGTAATTAAAACTTTAATATATTAAAAAATACATATAAATAAAATAAAATAACTCTGTGTTTAAAAATACTTTTAAAGATACTTATCATTAAATATACTTTTTTTTTTTTTTTTACTTTAGTTGCAATTTAAGTTTTGTATAATCTTTAGATAAAATCTTTGTGTATTTTTTTGAGTACTGTAAAAGATCTTTTCAGGATAAACTTAGATTTCAACATCCTTTCATGAAAATGTGCACTGAAGAAAGGTCTGTTCGGTTTTAAAACTATTTTTAAAACTAAAATTGCCTGAGGCGGAAGACACTTAAAAGAATCCACTGTTGTCACTAAAAACTGCTGCTATCATTTTGGAATCCAGCTTCTTTAGAAGAAATGCATTTTGAATAGAGGATGTGCTTCCTGAAATACATCACTCAAAGTAATGTTTTATTAAATTTCACGCTTAAATATTTCGAATATAGTCTCAAAAAGCCTGGCGTATCGATATATTTTCATTAATTTAATGTAATTCTAGGAAATGCAGTTGGAACTTAATACTTTGTAATGACAAATCAAAGACAAAATTAGAGAAAATACAAAGAGTGAGTAAATTTTAGAATCTATAAATATTTTGAAACTAATTAATGTAAATGAATAATCAGACTTTATTACATTTTTAATAAATTTATTTTAAAATCAGTTGAAAAGTTGAAACAGAAATACGTTGTTTTAAATGATATATATATATACAGTGGAACCTGTCTAAAGTGACCACCCTAGGGACCGGCTAAAATGGTCACTATACGCAGGTGGTCACTTTATAAAGGGTCTTTAAAATTGGAAAAGGGTAACTTTAGTAGAGAAAATGGTCACTTTAGTCAGGTGGTCACTTTACCAAGGTGGTCACTTTTACAGGTTCCACTGTATATATATATATATTAACTAAATGTTAAATCTTCCCTCCCACTTCCTTCTTAAAATAAAAAATAAGAGCAAAATATTATGAAATAGTAATAAAACATAATTATTAAAACAGCATATATAAAAGTGGAATAAATATTTCTGAGGAGCAAAATATTTTTATGTATATTTTCATTAAGTCTTATATCCTACTTTTTTTTTTCGCAGTAAAATTTAATTATTCTTATTCGCAACCATCATGCTTTGTATTTAATTTGGGAAAATAATTTAAATTCAATTATAAAGCAGAACATATTTAACATACCTTGCATTACAAGTAAGTGTTTTTTTTTTTAATTGCTCTAAAAGTCGGAAAATAATCAGGGTGGTAATTTTTTAAATGATTGTAAATGTATAAAAATAACCTATATAGCTGCATTAAAATCAAATTGATTATAATGATTGATATAATAATGAAAGAACTTTTTTTTTCTGATATAAAAATATTTAATATATGTAGTGTTTGAAGTTGAAATTTTGACTAAGAAATGTATTTCTACTCTCTTACCAATTTCACCGTTTTCTATGCGTCTAAATAGAAAATATTCGTGGAATTTTTTCTATTTAGAAATTTTCGTTTTAAGTTTTTAATTTATTTACACGCTTTGGGATATACCAATCACAATTTTACTATTTAATGAGTTATTTCTGTATTTCTATCTGGTACGTGGGAGCTATAGAACAAACACACGAAATTTCATGTTAAATCCAACTAATGATAAAAATAGCAGCTACTTTGCAATCTTGTTATATCTATAATTCAGTTTCTATGGTTTGCAATTGTACCAAATTTGATACACAAGATGCTTTTAACAAGAATCTATGTTTATTCAATGTTTCTACATATCGCCTTAAAGGTAGAGTTTTCTCCCCCTCAATATCAAAAATTCGCGTGTGAACTATGTTACGGGTAAAACATTTCTACATAGTTTTATCTCATATTCTGCATGGCCAAAAATTTTACAAAATTTAATATGTAACAAAATATGTATGAAAAGTTCTTCTGATAATATAATTAATGCTTTAATCCTTTATCAAGAGGTGCAGCTATTCTTTACTTATTTTGATGTACAGTCGGTAACAAAAGTGTCCGAACACTAGCAAAAAATCCTATATAAATAAAGTACGCTTAATACAGTTTTGCTAAATAAATCCTCGTCGAATCCTGTTGTTAGTCAGTGTAAAAACATGATTCGATAAGGATTTATTTAACAAAACCGTATGAAGTGTACTTTTTTTACATAGGAATTTTTGCTAGTGTTCGGACACTTTTGTTACCGACTGTATATTAAATACGATTTGAAAGAAATGCACCAAATTTACATCTAACATTAACTGTACTAACAATAACATGTTATTGCTATAGAATATATTAGAAATAAAAGAGAACGTTCTGTAATGGTCACATCAAACTTGTTTTAATTTAAACTAACACTCATTTATTCATACACATTTTTTAATTTTTATACATAAAATAAACCAAAAAAAATTAATCAACAAAAAGCGAAATTTATTTTGAACTACTAATCAAAGAATACATACAGAGATGAACGATAAAAATATTGAAGAAACAAAAATTTGGAGGGCTGTAAAATGATCGAAATTAACACTGACTGAACAGGAAATAATGTTATCTGTTCTGACCTATTTAAACACGTATTATTAACACGTATTATTAAACACGTATTTTATTACACTAAACAAAGAAAGAAAAAGTTCAGTATGAGGGGAGATATAATTCTGACGATACTTAAAAAAAAAAAAAAAAAAAAAAAAAAAAAAAAAAATCTTACCTATGATCAAGAAATATGATATAGAAATATGTTTGAAAATTTGAAAAATAGTGTTGCAATATACTTTTGTTTGATGGGAATCTCAAAACATTAAAATAAGGATAGGAGAACACTTATGTAAGACAAAATGTCGGAAAATTTATGCTGCTATCCTTATTAATATAGATTTCAATGTATATTAAAACATATCTATGACTTCTGTTAATAAAATGTATGTTTTTTTTTTTTTTTTTTTTTTTTTGTATAACTCATAAATTATTAATTAAGTAAGTTAAATTAAATTCAACATTTACTTTTTTTACAAATATACGCATGTGAAAATATTTTATACATGGTACTGTGATAGATTAATTTCGAGCTTTCTTATATCGAAGAAGAAAACATACGTTCATTGTTTAATATGAATTACATTTTGTTTAAAGTTACCTCTCCTGACTGAAACATACTATTTCCAACATTTCTAGTTTTCTAAGCATGGCTTAAATACACTTTTGTAAAAACACTTGAAGGCTCGCAACATTTTTTTTTTTTAATTGTACCAATAAACTAAAACCTGCCATTTTGTTTAAAGTTACCTCTCCTGACTGAAATATATTATTTCCAACATTTCTAGTTTTCTAAGCATGGCTTAAATACACTTTTGTAAAAACACTTGAAGGCTCGCAACATTTTTTTTTTAATTGTACCAATAAACTAAAACCTGCCATCACAAAACAGTAATCAGGAAAAAGTCACAAGAGGGCATATTAGCCAAGTGCGCAATCTGTGGAACCCTAATTAATAGACGTATTTGAACCTTTTTTTATGTTTGTCAAAAAGTTGATGAACAACTAAGGCATTGTGTAAACGAGCAATGTCGTGTTGAGATACATCGTGATATTTATTAATTTATCGCTCCGCAATGCAGCATATTTTCAACGAATGTGAATTTAAGTTTCTTGTGTTTTTATTTAGGAAAAGCGCACAAAATTTACATAGCATTCTTTGTCGTCATTTGGCAGAGCGAGAAGAAATTCATCACAACCAAATACCCCAACAGTATTATAAAACAGTCAACATCTCTTTGATTTTTCACGGACTTTCAGTGTTCTTTTCGGTCTTGCCTCAATTCAACAGCTTTTTACGTAAGCTTGTGAAGCTATTTCTGTATTAAAACATAAATTTCTGTTTTATCCCCGGTAATAATTTGTTTAAATGAGGACTTACTTGCAGAAAACAACTTTTTAGTTACTTGATTACATTGATCATTTTGGCGAACAGTCAAAATGGTTTTAAAAACAATTTCAAAATTAAAATCAAAAAATCAAACGCAAAAAGTGTTCTGAAATTGCTTTACACGATGACATAGAAACTCCATCAACAATATCCTGAAACATTAAACGGCCATTATTAAGCTTAAAATATCTAAGTAAATCGACACTTTTCTCATTATTTGACAAGGATGGCCTCCCACATCGTGGTTTATTTTACAATCATTGCATTCTTTGAATATTTCATCCATTCAAAAATGTTTATTCTTGATATAAAATAAAAAACTTATAAATGGAAAATATATAAATGAGTAAGCTATAAAAGGTGTTACCCCGTATAATCATATAACTAATAGTATTTAAAACAACTGCACGTTACAAGTATTGAAATGGAAGAAAATAATAGAAATTGTACAATATTTCATAGTGATATTTAGCTTTATATTTACCGTTAAATGCATGAAATTTTATTTTTAATAAATACCATTAGAAATCAACCGGGAAATGGGTGTAGTTAATGGAAAAAATACAAAATAATAATAATAAGAAGAAGAAAAAAAATAATAATAATATCCACATACGAATATTTTCAAAAAAGCATATTGATGTATTTCTAAATCATTAAAAAAAAGCTACATTTTTCTTGCGTATATTTATCATTATATGCAAAAATATATAAATATTATTTGTTACTCTTACCTTATTTCTATCCGAAAACAATTTTTCCTGTATATTTTTATTACTTTTTATATAAATAATCATGATTCGTAATACCTGCGCCGAAATGAAATTGTACTCAGATAGCGCGCCAAAAATGAAAATTGTCACAGATAATGAAATAAACTGTCAAATATTCTAGTTGCGTTCGTAAACGATAAAATAGTTTTGGTAAAATTAAAAAAAAAAAAAAAAAAACTATGCAAAGGTTGCTACATAAGGAGATATGAGGATTTAAGCATACATTGCAGATCCACTTCACTATGCATTTAAGGGTTAAAATGCTTTAAAATGAATTTAAATTTTTATAAATATATTAATGGTTTTGATTAGAGTTTTTAAATTACTTGATAATCGATTTATAAATTTCCAAAAATTTTTTAAATAAAAGTATCATGTGATTAAAAGGTTGGATTTTAAAATATGTGAAATTCTACTACAAGCATAAATTTATTATGTTTTAAATGCCATTTAATAATAATACATTTTTTAAAATGTTATTGTTTCTTTTTATTTCATATAAACTGCCAAAACGCCACATAAAAACTTTTGCTTTTCATCAAAACAATTGTAATTACGTACATTTGATAAATTGTTCTTTCTTTTTTTAATAAAAATCATATTACAGTATCTTTTATGGGTCTGCGTAGGGATTTAAATAATAAGAGTTAAAAAAATACATACATTTTTGAACATGAATAAATTCCTATAAAGTTTATTATTATTATTATTATAAATAACATTTTAAAGTGTATTTTATTTATTAAAACACTTCCACAAATAAAATAAGCAAAAATAATATTATTTTTTATAAAATAAAAACATTATTTAAAAAGTTTAAAGAAAAATGTAATAACTATTTTAGAAGAATTTTATTTGAATATAGAAACATGCCATTCCATTGTGGCCAATATAACATTTCAAAAAAAAAAAAATAATAATAATAATAATAATAATAATAAGGAAATTATTTTACTTATTACTCAATTAAAAACAGTATATTGAATGTTTTTCCTTTCCTATAATATTGCAATATGCTCAGAAATCATAAAAAGTACTTTAAATATAAAATTGTGAATTAATTTCTAATTGTTTTTGCCAAAATAAAGATTTCTGATCAATACAGCATTTTTCAGCTTCAAACCTTTATCTGGTCAAAAACGATTAGAAATTAATTCGCAGTTTAATTAAAAAAATAATAATAATAATACTTTTTAGGATTTCTGAACGTATAATATTATAAGAAGGAAAAACTTTCAATAAGTAGCTTTTTATATGATAATAGTCTTAACTCATTGAAATTGTTCTGTTGATCACGATAGTGACCAACAATGGCTCTGAGAGATATTGGGAATGTCATATGTAAGATCCCTAACAGCACAGTTAGGCTTAACTTATCCACAGTACATCTTAAGGACGTTTCTGGGATGCCTTTTCATCCAGAAAACATCTTGAAGATATCCTGGGGAGGCGATGTGCTGTCTGGGATATAAATATAGCGACTAGATCTGAGTACCTTTATAACAGACAAGCGTTAAAAATTACTGTAATTATCCAATTACGGGTGTATTTTTTAGTTTTTTATTTCTAATCTTAATAAATAAGGACTAAAAAATAAACCAATCATAACTAATTTGCTTTCTAGAATTTTTTCAAAACTTAGAAAAATGACTTCAATATAAAGGCTGTCCTCGGAAAATGGGAACATTTGGTCACCTTAGATGTAAATTAGATGAATAAGAAAAAATGATTAAAAAAATTGCTTCTCTTACTAAAATTATATTCACAAATAAATAAATAATAATGAATTTAAAGAGGATATTTTATGTCACACCTTATTTTTAAAAATGATGTATTTCTTATAATTATTAATGTTAAAAAAATATACATGGTAAATTTAAGTATTGATCAAATACGAATTCTTAATATTTTAAAGTAACTATAATTTTTATTCTCCAATCATTTTAAAATATTACAGTTTCTGGCTATAAAATTAGTAATGTAATTTAAAAATCAATTGATTGTTATATTTTTGAAGCAATTTTAGATATAATTTTTTGCATTTTTCAGATTTTAGACCTTTCTGAACACTTTCAGAAATAAAAATTCACTTTAGTCTTCAATTGGATAATCACACGCTTATTTTTACGTATTTGATAACAATTATTTGTTGGATACTTTTCATGCATTTCATACAGTTTAAACTTTTTGGAAAGTTTTGCATAATGTAGCGCTTACAACTGCATAAAAATATCCGTAGTTCTAACTTTTAAATTTGCTCATTCTACGAAACTGGTAGAATACTTATAATTATAACTACCATATCTATTATTATTATTATTATTATTATGTGAAAACAGTGATACACAAATTATTTTAGTGCTATTATTTTAGAGATTAATTTTATGCCACGAATTTTTTTTATTATATAGGTAGTTACTTTACCATTTAAAAACATATGTAATTCTTAAGCATTTTAAAACTTATTTCCTGGAAAAAAAAAAATATATATATATTACTACACATATTACTACACATATTGTTTATAAAATTTATTTTAAAAGTTTTTTTTTTTTTTTTTTTTTTTTTTTATCAGCATTTTTTTTTTTTTTTAAACCAGTAATGCTTTTTCCCTATTGATTTTCCCTTAAATTAAAACAATATGTTGAATTTAGTTTTAAATCTCAAAAGCAAAATAAATAAATGAATAGACAGTGTAAATTTAATTATGTTGTAAGCTCGATTAAATAAGCTGCGTGATTCACAGACATTAAAGTTTTAATCCTTACTCTGTTATTTACTAAATTTGTTTCATTTAAGATTTATTATTATTATTATTATTATTATTATTATTATTATACTAATTAAAATATCGTTACTGTGCTCAGTTTTGAAAAAGAAATCTATTACAACTATGCAGCGATAGCTTTGGAAGGAAAAAATGAGGACGTTTGCTTAAATACTAAAAAGCAAAGATGTATTTTGCACGAAAACGTTCAATACAAGTACAGTAAAATGCAGACACAGAAAATATAGAAGAGTACCAGACATAAAATTAACTATGCGATTGCATTCTTTGATTCTGTATCAAATAACGATATCGATATTTTTCATTTATTGAACTCAATAATTCTGTTAACATGTATTTTCCCAATTAATTTATCCATTTTTTCGTAGTATTCATTTTCTTTCAATACTTTCATTTAAATTTCCGTAATTAATTATTTAAAAAAAAAATTATAAATCTTCTTTTTTTTAAAAAAACTTTTGTATATTAAGAGACCAAACTTTATCAAATATATATATATATACTACTGATTGTATTTTTAAGAAAAAACATGACTGTATAATATAAAACTAAAATTTAGAAAATTTACAGTTTTATTTCTTTATATCTACAAATAATTTTTCCTTTGTTATAGAAGCATATCGTATTGAGGTTAGTATATGAATGCAATATAACGTAGGGAAACGATTTAAATATTGGGTTGTTCGGAAAGTCATTTCGTTTTTCTCAGCAGAGGACTTAATTGTATTTTTTTCACACCTTCTTCGCATTTAAGTTGCATTGCCATTACATATTGTGACAGCTGATATAGCAAGGCTTGCTTGTGAAAAAGGTCGTTTTATTCTGCTCAATAGTCTTTGATTGGTGCCCTATCAAATAAAGAAAATCAGAAACGACATTTTCGACATATTTTGTTTTTGCTATCAAAAATGCGAAAATACTATTCAAACAAGGAAGAAAAGTATACGATGTGTGCACAGAAAATTTATTTAAAGAACGCTATTGTCAAAACTGGTTTACCAAATTTTGTTCTGGCAATTTTGAGTTGAAGATGCATAACGTTCTAGAAAACCAGTTTGTGCTAATGAAGACAAAATAAAGTATTGATTTATGAAAAACTGCCAAATAACAACTCGTGAGATCGCTAAGAAACCGATCAAAGTGGAGAATATATAATTCATTAAAATATTTATACAATATAAGAAAATCGTCTTTCATTTTCGAAGGAAAAAACGAAATTACTTTCCGAACAACCCAATAACTCGAGATATTTGTTCCTAACGAGCAAATGTATTCTTTAAAAAATCCATTATCACAATCAATTATTTACTCAAAAATTGAGATATTTAAAAAACTGAAACGTGGAATTAAATTGACATAAAAAATAAATTTGTGTTTTACCCATTTACTATTTTAACTATGCATACATTGTCTTACTTTTCCCATATTTATGGGAAAAAAAATTCTTTTTTTCTTTACCTAAATAACAAAGTCAAACTCATTGGAAGAAAACGAAATATTTATATTTGTCAACATAATTGCGTTTCAATAGTCGCAGTACTTAGTGCTATTTATATGGTCATTTAAATTACCTTTATCACATTAAGAGCAGTAAAATATTAAAAAAATAAGATACAAAAAATTTTCACTGCTTATTTTGAAAAAAAAAAAAAAAAAAAAAAAAAAAAAAAAAAACTTTCAGAGCTCTTTCCTTTAAGCACATATTAAACATTCAGAACTAACCCTAGTTTCATCTACTTATTTATACATGTTAATTTTAATTTACAAGATGTCTAGTCGTTGACACCTATAAGGGAAGAGAAAGGCTAGCCTCATTCTAATAATCCAATCTTCTCACCAACTTGGCAGCACACTAATTAGCTAAGAGTGCAGAGATTAAAGACCTTTCGACAGAATGAACACGTGTCGAATTGCATGGCACTAATTCAACTGGCTTACAGCCTTTAAAATTTAGTAAATATTTAATTTTAAGCCAAATACCCACACTAAATTTTGAGATCTTCTTTTAAATCGAATAATTATATTTTGAACAACCTTATACAGATATTTAAAATTAATTACTATTATTATTTTGAAAAAATACTTGCACTTGAAATTTAATGTAAAATCTCGTGATGTTATTAGGGCAATTCCATGAAAAATGTAACACCAGTCACACGCAGAGATAATTCTGCTTCAACCAATAATTTTTAACAATAATCACTATCCTATTTAATCATAAAAATCACAGTAAATATGGCATTAAAATTTCTGTATGCTGATACTGGTGGCAAAAAAAGAGGAAATATTATTCTTTTCTGTGACTGATGTTACCTTTTTCCATGGAATCACCCATTAAGGTAATAAATTTGCATACAAATATAGCACTGGTTTATATAACCTCATAAATATTGTTCGTTATTGCTTTAGAGATTTAAAGAAAAAAATGTTGTTTTAAACATTTTTTTAAATGAAACAAAATCTTATTTAATGATTTATAAAATATTACTAAACTACGAATATATATATATATTTATTTATTTATTTACATATGAATTGCTACATCTTAAATGCTAGTTGAAATAGGAACTGTGAAATGCAAAAAGTAACAACATAAATAATTTGGATTCAGAAATCTGAAACATTTTAAGCACACCTGAAAACGATTTATTTATTAAAAACCATTTACTCTTTCTAAAAAATAATTTAAAAGAAAGATCAACACAATGTGATTAATTTTTCTGTTATTTATTTTTATATTTCAGATTTTCTTTCTTCCTTTCTTTCTTTTTTTTTTCAGATTGATTTTAATTTTAATATTATTGATGTCATTCTCAATATATAAACAAAAAGGTTGTAGAAAATTATGCATACATTACACAACACTTATATGCATTGGCTTATTAAACAGTCTGGTTTAATAAAAATATACAATATATAAAAATATACAATATATAAAAATATACTTAAATATATAAAAATATACTTTTTAAAATTTCGTTTTTGCCGATTTCAAAAATATAACCTAATTTATAAACAATGAATACAAGATATTCCTGTTACAATAAGCATTGTTAAATCAATCTCGAATTTCTAATTCTTGAAAATAACTTTGTATTATATTTAATTCATTGCGTGGGTTGAAGCAAAATCTACTTCGTAATGTCTGTGTGCAGTTTACACATAGAGAGAAATGTGTTTTCAATAAAAAAAATAATAATCAAAAAATCTCATTTTACTCCTTTGTTGGGGATTTTGTTTTATAGCAAATTGTCGCAACTCATGTACACTAACGAGAAATGACATTTCTCCAGTACCTTTCAGTTTTTTAAAATATAGTATTTGACGAAATAAGTACTTTAGAATTATTTCGCAGTTGTTATAAAAAATAAAACATCGTCTTCATTAACCCAACTAACAATGCAACACTGCAGATACATTTAAAAAAATAAGTGGTAACTTAAGCGGTAATTTATTTTCAGGAATTAGAAAAAAATCTGTAAACATTCTATAACAAAATGAGTTTAGAGATGAGTGAAATTGCGCTTTGCCTTTCCCTCTGTTTTCACTATGTGGCGCATAAATAATAATTAAATAAATCATCAAAATATTCATTCTTAGTGCAACTAGTGAAATGGAATCATAACTTTTTTTTTTTAAGAGAAAAGGCACTACATACTTAATATTTATTATTAAATATATGTTTCGTGTCATTTTAATTGTATTATATTTGATACCTTTACTTTTCAATGTATATCTTGTGAAGTACAAAACAGAATAAATCAACAATAAAACTCCTAAAATCTCATGGTCACAAAACTTCTATTCCTTTTAAGCTCATCAACCACGTGCTTAAATGTTGAAACTTTTGGTGGGAGTAGGCGGTTAAACAGATAAGGTGTCAAAGGTTATGACAGGTCTGCTTTTCTACAGATATTCATGTTTTTTTTTTTTTTTTCTTCTACTACTTTATGCATTAAGAAATAAGTAGATTTTGAAACTTAAAGATATTTTTTGTTGTGAGTTATATAAGACAAGTCAAATAAACAATTTAATTAAAATTCAATGAGAAAAAATAATTGACGTCAATTGAAGCGACAGAGATAATATATACAGTCGGTAACAGAAGTGTCCGAACACTAGCAAAAATTCCTATGTAAAAAAAGTACACTTCGTACGGTTTTGTTAAATAAATCCTTGTCGAATTCTGTTCTTAGTCAGTGTAAGATCATGATTCGATAAGGATTTATTTAACAGAACCGTATGAAGTGTACTTTTTTTACATAGGAATTTTTGCTAGTGTTCGGACACTTCTGTTACCGACTGTACATTACTGCTTCATTTTCATTGTGGTAATGCACACAACCTTTAAAGTATGTAACTCTTGGAGTATAAGCATATGCGTAGTGTATTATGTACATATATCTCGACATTAGATGTATTTACGTTGTGTTAATTCGTTGTGTTAACAGGTTTCAATATTCCAGTGTATTTCTGACTTTAATTCGTGTTTGTCTATGTCAAATTAAATCTAAAAAAGGATGGGAAGCCACAAACTAAATTCGACGATCGGTATGCTCTTCCCTAAAACAACCCTTTCCGCTATTCGACGCATTTAACTTTCCCATTATATTCGTAATTTTATTGGTGTAATATTTCTTAACTTTTGACATCTGCGATTGTACAAGTTTTCTTCCTTTTAATCTCAGTATTCTACACATGTCTTTTCCGATACAATTTTAAATTACGATTATGGTTAGATACTTATGCAATATGTAGTATATATAGTGCGTAAATATGCATTGATAGACAATTATTACTATACTCTATTTCCTTAACGCAGTCGCCTCAAGGCCACGTTCAGATGAACTGTGATTTCACTTTCCCCGTCCGTTGCTAGGTTACTGAAGAAACAACGATGTCTCACTGGATGGAATTGAGCACGTGATCTCATTCATGTGATCTCCCTCTCTGAATTCTGTGGCCTTGAATTGCCTCTGATGAGGAAATGGACTACAATCATGTGGTTATTACTAGAATAAGAGGCTTTGCGTTAGTGTGACCCAGATGCCTATTTTGAGCCGAGAAAGTCTTAGTACGTAGTATTTATTAACCAAGGATGCGAGAAACATTTTCCGAGAGCGCAAAACGTTTTTATTACTTGGGCACATTGAAGGAAGACACCGTAGTTTTTATTTAATATTTCTGTAAAATCTCCTGTTGTGCTTATATTTGTTATTTACTGATCTCTCGTAAACTTTTATGCTTTTGAGTACAAATTAAAAATATAGATAACTTCAAAAACTTTGAAATAAAAGTTTTCCACAACGCTTTTGTTTCGGCATCCTACCCGAAACTTGGGGTAAGAAATCCGTTTATTTTCGGTAAGGCTTATGGAATTTCAATGTAAAATACCCATTTTCATAAAACAATATATATTCATTTTAAAACACATGATTGATACAGGGTGGTCCGAAAAACATGAGAGAAAGTATTTTAAGTTTCTGATTTCAAATGTATTGATGCAAATATAATTCTTCCATATTATAATAGCACATATAGTGACATTTCAGTTGAATGCTTAATTACCGGAAATAAAGAATAAGCAATAAGATCGATTATATATCATAAGAAAATTTTATGAGAATAGCCGATGTAATGTCCCCGTTCGACGGGCATGTCGTTCAGAGTTAAAAAAGAAAAGGACGCTTAGTGAAGAGATAATCGCGCAGTAAGTTATAGCACTCTAAAGTCGCAGTGATTTTTAAGCCATCAGACGACTGATGCAATGGTCCTAATCTCCCACTGATTTTCATTGTATACATGTTGATGGACAGATATGAATCTACAGGGAGTGTTTGGGATGCAAAAAGAAAGGCGTCGGAACGAAAATCAGCAGTTGTTACTGACGACATCAGGGAGCCTGCACGCGCATACTTTGAGGATCAGCCAACCACTTCCACTCGACAGGCGGCCCAACAATTAAGCATAGCCAAAACATCATTACAAAGGCTAATGAAAGCAAAAGGATTTTGTCCATGCAAGATCCAAATGTGACAGCCACTAAAGGGGGGGAGATACAGTGCAGCGGAGAGATTTCGCAAACCACGTAATCGAGGAACTTAAAAATGGTTCCATCAGTGAATACAAGATCTGTTTCAGTGATGAGACCCATTTTCAATTGAATGGTTTCGTGAACAAACAAAACTGGCGCCACTAAGGTACGGAAAATCCTCATCTCAGCGCCATCTCTTCACTGCATCCACAAAGGGTCATGGTGTGGTGTGCCATATCGTCGAAGCAGATAATTGGTCCGATATTTATTGATGGTGTGGTCACAGGAGTGAAGTATCGAGAGTTGCTAGAGCGTCACTTTGGCCCTGGTGCGGGCCATCTCAACAGGACACGCCGGTACTGGTTCAAGCCAGATGGGGCTAGTTCCCAAAAAACTTCTGACGTCTTCATGTGGCCTGAAACGACGTTTGGTGAGCGTTTGATTGCATTGGATGCAGAGAAATTCACGGGGCACGGGATAGAGCGGATCCCATACAGTCCGGACCCAAATCCGTGCGACTTATTCTTATGGGGTTACATCAAGGTTAGAATCTATAGGAATAGTCCTGATTCACTGGAGACCTAAAATTGGCTATCAGGAGTGAGATTGATGCACTTGATTACGACACACTCCAGAGCATTATCACAGAGTTTCGGAACCGGCTTTATAACACTATAGTCGGGGACGGTAGACATTTTAAGCATCTTGTATATTAAATGTCATTCATATCTTTATTCAATGAAATATGTTTCATGTTCTTGCATGTTGTCTTTTTTGCACAATGATCGCTTACTTTCTATCATGTTTTTCGGACCACCCTGTATATACAAAACTAAAACAAAACTAATGCCCAGATGAAACTTAAAACAACAAAGAATTCAACCAGGCATCTTTCATCAATGTAAAACTACCGGCATCTTACCCCGAAACGTCCAATAACTTATAAAAGGGGAAACCGGCCTCCTTAGTGGGTTAGGTGGAAAGGCCAAACACAGTGCTTTTAAACATTATCCGAATTATTTTTTTCCTGTTTATACCACAGTTTACATAACTAACTGAGGTTTACACAACAAACTATTAAACAAGGGGCAATTCAACTTTTACAAACTAAATAAGGGGCAAGTCACTTACCTGATGAAAAAATAAAAATTAGTTTTTAAAAGGATAAAATATTAATTAAAAAAAAAGCCCTAAATTCAGAATTTGAACTAAAACAAAGCAAACATCCATCATCGTCATGTAAAATACCATATTTAATGGTGTCTTCTACTAATATTTAAAATGAATAACTAAATAAACTATTTTCTTAATGGGCGAGATTTAATATGAGTGGTAATTCAGTTATTTTCACATCTATATAACATGAGAAAATGTTATAAGTATTGTATGGAATAGCATATCTGTATGAGAAGATAAAATTTTTTACATAATAGTGGGAGAAAAAATTAAACATAGCACTGAGAGTTTTGTAGGGTAAGACCGAATAATTTCTGCCAAGGGTTAAAAGGACCAGTACAGCAGACGAACCTAAGCGATTATCGCGATAACACTCTACTAACAATTTTAACCCGTTCGATAGAGACAAACAGATACAATTCGCAAAATTTAAAGTTAAAATTTCATGAGTTCTGTGAATAATGATGAAGTTTTATGAATGATTTGTATTATTATTATTAATATTCTAAGTAACTCAATGCTGCTAGGTAACACTGAATAATCATGAAATTGCATCTACGACCAAAAGTAACCAATGACTTAACAGAGAAAAATGACTCACTTATCTGTACACATTTTGCATAATATTTTTAATACGGTTGGGAAAATGTTTAAGACTCTGAGTGCTATGTGATACTTGATTAAAAAAGTTATTTTAATATTTTTGAACTATTCTGGGTAAAAATACATTTTATGCCAGATTCAGATAAGGCATAATCTGTTGTCTAAATCTAAAAAAAATATCTTGACAACGTTGGAAAATATAAACAATACTAATATCGTAGTAGTAAATTATTAAGGCTTTTTTAAGTCTCTTTTTTTTTTCTTTTGGAAGTTACAACAAATTTGAGAAAGTATTACTTTTTTAGCGCTTTGCATGTATATTTCTTTTTGGGAAAAAAAAAGCATTTTCGAAAAATGTAAGGTCGCTATTTTTTTTTTTTTTTAAGTTTTCAGAAGCTCAAATAGCCACCTCTAATTTTATTTTATTTAAAAATATTTCATGTATTACTGCAATATATGGGAAGAATGAAATCTTAAATGAAAAAAAAAAAAAACTTGTCTATGTTGAAAGGATGAGAGATGTTGAAAGTGAACGTCCTACTTAAATTGGTCGCCTGAAGGCTGCATTTAGTTTGTGGTATAATAACAGTTTGAGATTCACCTTTTTTTTAAATCATGACAGGGTGTCACGTTCCTTATTGTCGTTTCTGATCTCGTTCGCTACTGTTATAGAGTCATCCATTAACATTTTTACAAAAAGATGGAAGATGATGTAGATACTTTACTGAAGCCATGCTCCGAAAACATGAAAAGTATTAGTTAATAACATTTTATTCTTGCAATTAACTTTAATTACATTTAACTCAATCATATTATTTTGACTACATTACTATCATTTTTTAAATGAATGTTCTTCAAACTAATAACTCATAACATTAAGAGACATTAAACTCATAACATTAAGAGAATCTAATCTTTATTTCCATTAAATAGCTTTTAAAAATTATTTTAAAAGAAATGCTAATATTTGTATTAAACTTTAGTCATTCTCAAATGTATGTATTATTTTATTTCATTTTCAAATAATGTTCCATCTTTACTAAATATTGATTTAAATTAATTATATTATTTTATTTTAAAAATCATAAATACCGCATTAAATTATCAGAGAGCGGCATTATACTAATATCGCAATTGTTATAGTTTGGCAAAAAAAATAACCATTACACGCAATTAACATGAAATTTAAAATAGGAAAAAGGTACTCCAATTTTATATTCTTTTTCATAATCTAAATTGTTTCTGGCATCATTTTACAGGAATTTAAAAAAATTATGCTCAAAATTTTCCTTTTTTTTTTTTTTTTTTTTTTTTTCCCATTCATCTTATTATTGATTTTATTTTCATCAACGCATGGTCTTCTAACAGACCAACAGATTCAGGTTATTTATTTCATTTTACTGATGGAAGATCATGTTAGATTTCGGTATTTTCTCCTTTAACGAAAGTTCAAATCCCTGTCTTAAAAAAAAAAAAAATCCTTAATTAATTCTATTAACGAGAATAAAACTATGATAGGAAACTGCCTAACAAATTTATCTTAACATGTACCTTAACATTTATCTTAACATGGTTAAAATAAAATTCCTTTTATTATTATTATTATTATTATTATTATCATTATTATTATTATTTCATTCAGTTAAGTTCAAAATTCTTTGAAAATGACAGCCGTTTGTGTATTCTTTGTACCAAAGTAACTCTTTTTTAATGAAACATTTTTATTTAAAAAAAAAAAAATAAATAAATAAATAAATAAATAATAAATTTTAAAATATTTCGCTATACACTTTTAATGATAAAAATGTATTTTCCGTATGTAACTATTTAAAAACCTTTGTAATTGTTTTAATGGATTTCAATAAGCATGTTTGTATCTTCTCGTCAACGTGCGTCATCAATTCCAAAAATACAAAACTCTAATCCTGTCAACTGCTATGAATGCTTGACACAGGTGTTAATCATTATAGCTGTCTACGGCACACTGCCAAGAAAGTTCAACAATTAATGTTGTGTAATTAAAATTTCTAGTCAGTTCCTATTAAACTCTGAGAGTGAACTGCATCAAAATATCGAAGTAAGTAAAAGTCCTTTAAGTAAAACATAAAACAAGGAAGAAACTCTTGATACTAATTATAAATATCTCCTTCAGATAAGTACTACAATGAACAATGTATAACTCTGCGTTTCTTTATGAATATTGGAAAACTGTAACATATGCAAATGAAAGCTCATACATTTTTAATTGTAATAAATTCCAACTTTTTCTTATTCCCTATTACAATATATAATTAATAAAATAAAATTATATTTTGAGAAAAATATAATTAAAAATTATGTAATTTAAAACTATGTAAGTTGAAAATTCCAGTCGCTTTTCCAACATGTATATGAGCATGAGCATAAAATCTATTATGCTATTATGAACTGAAGACGCTGCGCACAATGCAACAGAAATGGTATTTTTCTATACGATAATGATAATTGATTATTCTCGTTTATTATTTTTTGACATTATATCTCCGATAACATTGTTGCCTGGATCTAGAAAATAATGTTTGATAATTCTAAATATGTTCAGATATAAGATTTTTCATTCAGCTAAAAAAGTTATGAAATAATTATGTTTTATATATTATATATATCAGTTTAAAAATTTTTGATGGTCAATTTTCGTAGCTTTAAAATGGTTCACCAAAAGTCATTAACCTTTCAAAATATTTTCATTTTATTCCGAAATAACTACTTTTATCCAGAGGCTATATTTTTCGAGTCTTTTATGATTGTGAAACTTTTAGAGTAAGAATTATATATAGAGGTATATGCTTACACTGCTGCTCAAAAGTTTAGCAAGATTTGCAAACGATCAGTTTTTGTCAATTTAAAAACTTATCTCTCGATGAAATGTTTTCAAACGTTGGGTATTTAAAGAACTGGGTCTTCCTCATGTTTTTCATTGAAGATTGGTTTAAGACAACATTTAGGGGGCTGATAACAAATTGATCAAAATCGATAATGTTTATGATTAGCCTGTATCGTTAAGAGAACGAAATGAACTGTAACTTTAGGATATGTTAATATAGACCCAATTCAATTTGTGAATGAATTTGTGTGACGATAGCATATTAAATAACGGTGATATAAGCATTTATTTTAAAACTTCAGAAAATATCAACATGTTTGATGTTTTTTATTTATAATATATAGAGATTTTAACGAAAATTATTCCCACTTTCAGATAACTTGGAAAAACACTTTTAAAACAATATACTGCAATCGGAGTACAAATATCTTAAAAATCTCATTAAATATAAACGTTTTTATGAAAAAACTTTTCACTGCGCTTGTGCGAAAGATAGAAAAGACTTTCTTGCATACGTTGAAAGCTAGATATATTGGGCAACTTTTGTCAAAAGTGCATTTAAATAGAGTAAAAATTAAGCAAATTATCCGAAAAAGAGCGAGCCAGATTTTAAGCATTTTCCAAGAGTTGAAATTTTTTAAGGAGTTTTTCACATGCCGCGTGATTAATGTGAAGATCCAGTTATTTCAACCACGCTCCAAATGTACTTTTTTGTGAAAAACCCCTTATAAGCAGCTCGTAACTCTAACAAATTTTTGTTTATTTACTAAGATTTGTGAGATAATGGTTTTTCACAAATACGAACTTTTGTGTTAAGTGGTTAAAATAATTGGATCTTTAAATTAGTTATGCGGTATGTGAAAAACCCCTTAAGAAATTTCAACTCTTGGAAAATATCTAAAATCTACCTCGTTCTTTTTCAGATAATTTGCTTAAATTTTACTCTATTCAAATGCACTTTTGACAAAAGTTGCTCAATATATCTAGCTTTTAACCTATGCAATATATATATATATATATATATTTCATCTTTCGCACATGCGCAGTGAAAATGATTTTCATAAAAATGTTCATATTTCATCAGATATTTAAGATATTTGTATTCCGATTGCAGAATATTGTTTTAAAAGTGTTTTTCCAATTTATCTGAAAGTGGGAATAATTTTTGTTAAAAATTCTATATTTTATAAATAAAAAAATATGCTGATTTTTTCTTCTTCTTTTTTTGGGAGTTTTAAAATAAATTATTATATCTCTGTTATTTAGCATGCTATCGTCACGCAAATTAATCCACGAATTAAACTGGGTCTGTATTAACATACCCTAAAGTTACAGTTCATTTCGTTCACTTACCGATACAAGATGATCACAAACATTATTGATTTGGCTCAATTTGTTACCGGCCCCCTAAATGTTGTTTTAAATCAATCTTCACCGAAAAACAGGAGGAATACTAAATTCTTTAAATACCCAGTGTTTGAAAACATTTCATCGAGAGATAAATTTTTAAATCGAAAAAAACTGATTGTTTGTAAATCTTGCTAAACTTTTGAGCAGGAGTGTATATAGAAACTTATTATACGGAAAGTTAAAATGTTTTGAGATATTTGCAAACATTTCTTGAATTAATAGTGTATATATATATATATATATATATATATATATATACAGTACCCGCTGCTTATAAAAATCACATTCGTTCTGAGCCAAAATGATTTTGTTAAGCGTCTGATTTTTATATCCGGCGACCGTTCTAGCACTCAAGAAAAAAAGTATTATACTTCTCTGAATTTGGAAAGAAATGTCAAAAGATAACGAGTAATGGGATTAATAAATAATGTTAATTAATTTTTGACGGATAATTAATTAATCTTTTCTTCAATATAAGTAAAATAAACGCATTTCAAGTTTCTATGCGCTTTCCTTTGAGGAGAATCGTCATTACTTTGCCAAAAGTTCACGTTAGAAACAGTTTATGGCTTTTCTTTTAAATTTAAAATATTTTCGTTTAAACCTTTTGCTTCATTGTTATTTCAGAATAACAACAAGAAATTGCCTTTTAACAATTAAAAATTAATATATATATATATATATATATATATATCACTTGCAAATCAAATCAAATTTGTAATTTATTTTAGCGCTTTGAAGAATATGTTCCTTCTATTGAGATGAGTGATTGGTGGGGCTTGTTTAATTTGTAACTATACTGCAAGTGTAAAATTTTCGACAAAGAGGCCTGAGGGATTGCAATGCTTTAATTTCTTTCTTATTCGAAAAATAAAAACAATCGCAATTAAAAAAAAAAAAAAAAAGGAAAAAAAAAGTAGCTTATATATACATAAATGATATTTTTTGCTGCTGAAGATATTTTTTTTTTTGAGTTTATTAACCGGCAATACTGATTTTATTAAGCGGCGGTATTAAAAATTAGTTTGTATTGATTTGATTCCGGTCCTGGCAATTTGATCAGGCTAAGCGGCTGATTTTATTAACCAGTGAATTTGTTAAGCGGTGGTTACTGCATTATAAAATTTCTACTAATGTATTTTCCGAAAAATGCAGACATTATATCTTCTAAAGTTACTTATATTATACTGTTTTGAATATTATATCTTTAAATGAACACTATGCAAACAAATATAGTTTTAAAGTGATGGTGGGGATTATAAAACTCTTTTGTAAATTACTGTCTAAAATTAAGAAATTTTACATACATATGTATGTATTAAAATATAGCAATATTAAGTATGTTAAAATTACTGTTTAAATTTAAAATGAAGACGGTACAAACAAATCTACTTTTAAAGTGACAATGGAGATTATAAAACTCTTTTGTAAATTACCATCTAAAATTAAGAAATTTTGCATGCATGTGTATTAAAATATAGCAATATTAAGGGGACAAGTGACGATAAAAATTGTCAAAATCGATGCAATTTAAAATATACAAATAGTTATTATAAAATGTATGAAGCTATATAATACATTTAAAATAATATTATTCTACAATTCCCCAAATATTTTTAAAAACATTTTACAGAATTTTAAACTTTATATTTATTTTTCTTGGATCTAAAATTTCAGCAATAATTAGTTTCTTATAACATGCGAAGTAATTTTATCCAATCCTTTTAAAAACATGTATGAATGTTATCCAGTGTATTTGTAACAAAACTAGTTATTAATATTGAAATCAAGAAATTTTTACCTTTATTATGAACTCTTAAATTCAATCGCAAGACAAAAATTCATGAAAAATTCAAATTTTACATTTATAAGAATAGTAAAAAAATAAAATTACGATTTAAAATTATTTAGAATTTGTTTGGAACATTTTGAAATTATGCATTTTAATATATATTATTTTTTCCCTAAGAAAGGAATTTCAATTTATTTTTTATCCTTTAACACATGCTCTATGTATTAAAAAAAAAAAAAAAAAAAAAAAAGTCAGATTTTATGATAGTACATGGTTTAAGAAGTGATACAATGTAAACAAAAAATAATTAAAATAATACAATATCAACGTCCCTTGTCCCCTTAAGTACATTAAAATTACTGTTTAGATTAAAAAGCTGTTTAAATTTAAAATGAAAATTGTACTAAAAATATATTTTTAAAGTGACTATGGACATTTTAAAACTCTTTAGAAAATTACCGTCTAAAATTAAGAAATTTTGCTTACAAGTATATTAAAATAAGGTAAATATTATGTATGTTAAAATTACTGATTCACCGTTTTTTAGGAACGGTCCCCTATTTTTATCATTTTTCGGGGATTTTATGGCTATAAATTGGATTTTTAGGACGGGGGTGGATTATTCTAACCGTTAAATATCTTCTGGGGGGCTACAGAGTTGGAAAATTCTAAAACATGGACATTTGCGACAAGGGAAAATTTTGGGGGGGGGGGGGGGATTTGCCACTGAAATTATGTATTACATATTATATTTTTTTACTTTCTTCTATCTTCAATAGAAGAAAGTATTGGATTCATAAAAATTTTCGATTTCGGGTTTTTGATGGATTTACACGTTTTGAGAGCTATAGAACACGATTTGACCATTTTTAGAAAATGTCTGTCTGTCTGTCTGTGTGTGTGTGTGACAAAATTTTGTGGCAACTGTACCTCAGGAACTACTGGACAGAATTTCATACAAATTGGTATGTAGTTGCACCTTGACATAAATTAGTGCCTATCAACTTTTGGTAAAAATCGTCTTACAGGTTGCGTTGCCATCCCGCTTTTTCTAAATTTTTAACATGGTGATATAGGGCAAAAATTTTCAAGATGGGTATCTTTCGAAAGGTCTCGTGAGTACCTTTAAAATGAATGGTTGAACTATAAATCTGTGATAATTTAAAACAAAGTTATCGATTTTTTTTTACTTTTTACGAAAAAAAACTTAGAAAAAAAAATCTTAATTTCCTTTTTTTTTTTTTTTTTTTTTTTTTAACGAAATTATCAAAACTTGGTATTTAGTTGGCTCCTGACATAAACTGGTGCTGATTAGATTTGGGGATCAATCGCACAACAGGAGGTGCTGTGATCGTATTTCTTCTAAATTTTTAACATGGTAGTATAGGACAAAATTTCGTATAAATGTACATAATGAGAGTTATTATTAACCTGTGATTGTAAAATTAATATGAATTATTGCTAATAGTAGTAGTTAATTAGGAAAAAAAATTGTGCATGTGGGGGCATCGCTTCCCTCCCTGGGGGGAAGTACCCTCTGGGGTGGGGTAAATTTTCAAGATGGGTATCTTTCGAAAGGTCTCGTCAATACCTTTAAAACGAATGGTTGAACTATAAATATGTGATAATTTAAAACAAAGTTATCGATTTTTTTTACTTTTAACGAAAAAAAAAAAAAAAACTTGGATTTTTTTTTTTTTATATATATATTCTTACTGAGTGAATTTGTATAGGAAAATATAGAAGAAAGTCTCGTGGTGGCCACAACATACTAGTTTTAATCTGTTATTACTATTATTTTTTAAACTATATATCTTTTTTGTATTTAGGTGTTAAATTAATTCTTTTTCATTCTTCAAATCAAATTCTAGGTCATAAAATTATAAAACAGGGAAAAAAATTCAGGGAGGGATGGTGTTTCTAAAAAACGGTAGGTGACTGAGCAAAATGGGAGTCATATTCGAATTCAGGGGGTCATTTTACATAAGAATCAGCAAGAATGGTATCAGAACTCGATTTTTTTTTTTTTTTTTTTTCTTGCAGAGCAGTGATATTGATAGTTTTAAGAAATTTTAGTATATTTAATTTTGTTATATTTGAATGCACATGTATGTGTAAAATAATAATAATAATAATAATTCCAATATGGTAATATTTGAAAGAGATTTATAATGTTCACCGTTCCCTTAAAAAAAAAATACATTCCAAGCTTGAAATAATATTTAAATTTTATAATGACGTATAATATTATTTCATATAAAGACGCACTTTTGTAAATTTATTGTAATCTTTTCATAAGAAGACAATTTAAAAACAACATTTATGGTTGAAGATTTTCTAAGTTTAATTCTGTACTACATAACCTTTTATTATATATATATATATATTCTCCCCCCCCCTCTGTCTTTTTTTTTTTTTTTTTTTTTTTTTTTTAACTTTGAACATGTTTGATTCTTTGTTCGTAACTTTTAATTACAAACAAATATTTTATTTCAACTACATGAATAAATGTAAAATTTCCGTTAATTATGAATGACTATTTTTGAAAAAGAAAGTATATCACTAAGTTTTTACAACTGCATAAAAAGAAGGAATAAATGTAATGCCTAATACTTTTATTATTATCATTATTATTCAAACTATCAATATAATATTAGAGCCAAACAATAATTAATAATTAAATAAATAAATAAATAAATAAACATTTGAATACGTAATAGGATCATTTTATAAGTGAAAAAAATGGATTGACAGAGAGCATATAATGAAATTGCTACATTGATGAAATAGAAGATAGTTCAGGGTGTCATTTACGCTTCTGAAATTCAATTTTTATTTAAACTTTTTTCATTTATTGTTATTTTAAGTATCAGTTTGCAAAAAAGCAAAATTTGCCCACCTCATTAAGATTGTCTTATACGAATGGAACTTTCACTATAAAGGCAACGTATAGTACTAAATTTGTAATCATAACTACGTTCCTAAGTGTTTGGAGCATTAATACATTTAGTCAAAGATCCTGGTTCGATTCCTGATCTGGTCACTTTCGCACTCTTATTGAATAGTATTCTTCTTTTTTACCCAAAAGGCAAGAAGGCAATATAATCTGAAATCAACTTAATTTTGTACATTACTCAAAATATACAACAGGATAAACTGTCATATAAAGCAACTGAACAGAAGGAATATTTTTAAATAAAAACCTTCATAAATAGCTGTATCATACAAATATAGTAACGGAATTTAAGACAAATTAGCTAACTGACAGTTCGATGCAAAGCTTTCGAATTTGACGGGATGGAGAGAGGCCCTTTCATTCACTGTAGATTTTGAGCCTTAATTTCAGCACGTTGTAATGAAAAATCAGGGAAAAATCACAGTTTTGTAAGCGAAAATTAATTATTTTGGATACTAGAATATTAAGTAACGAAAGATTCTTAAAGTTTTAATTCCATTCACTTCGTTTCGGAGTTAGCAGAAGGGGAAATGGTGGAAGAGATTTAAGAATTTCACCTGAAAATAATATTTCAGCTTTACAAGATAAATGCGTAATTTCTTTTAAAGATTTGTCTTTTTCAGTGATAAAATCTTTTTGTTTTTAAAAATTTTAAACATTATGAAAAACATTATGAAAAACACAATCTATTAGAAAAAAAAAAAAAAAAAAAAAAAAAAACTTTTTTTTTCAATATTAGTGAGAAAATAGCATCCATAAGGTTATAACAATGAATTTTCATTTCTCCAAGATTTTTCTCTTTCACCTTTTCCAGTTATAAAACAACTGTCATTTCTTCACCTAATGTGGTTAAATATAAATTAATAACTCAAAAAGTAATTAAAAATTCTAAAAGTGCTATCACGTCTTCGGATCTTCGCAGACAGCTGATTGTTAATAGATTTCTAGATGATAGAATTTTTACACTTTTTGGATGTCGTGCATTTAAAGCTTTCGTATCAGTCGATTTTTTCAATAGTGCAAAATATGAATGATTATTAATAAGGATAAAACAGACAAAAAATTTTCTAGTTTTCTCATAATCTATAGTATATTTATCTACAATAATGTATATAATTTAAATTAGAAAATCAAAAATCTTTTAGAATTAGAAAAACAATGGCTTTATTGTAATGAAATTCTATACTTTTCATTGCTTCCTATTTTAAAACAACACGTAAAAAACGATTATCCATCGATTATACGAAAAAATAATCAATGGATATTTTTTATTGCAAATTTCAGATAAGACAAGAAAACAAAAACTAGTCAAAACATTAAAAAGTCAAGGAAAAGATCAATAGGAAATGTAAGGGGAGAGAACATGATATGCTTCTAAACTTAAAAAATACTCATAAAACTGTATATTTTTTAAAAGTAGAAATAAGCCATTGGAGTTGTGCGCTCTTCTCCAAAAGAGAATACTCTGGGGGGTGACCGAAGCGGGAGGTCCATCCCGTGAAGGATCTAAATTGTGACAGCATTAGACAGGGATTATTGCTAGTGCTCGAATAATTTTGCAGCCGACTGTAAATTCAAAGGCCGATCCTCTCTGTGTAACAAAAATATGTTTTTAATGTGAAACACAAAAAATAAATAAACAAATACATAAATAAAATGAAGTGTCATCCCACTTGAAACACATTTCTACTTTGATTTCAGAAAATTTTATATGTAAATTAATAATTGTAAAAGAAAGTAAGAGAGAGAGTAATTGTTGATTTAATTAATATTGATAATTCCTATTCATTAAATCAACTATTGATTGGTGATTATTGATAATTCATACTTATCATCTTAACCCGTTAACGCCCGAATTAATTGTGCAAAATATTATTAGCTGATTATTTCACTTCTAAATTAATATAGACAACTGACAGTAAAATATATTAACTTAAACAATTCTTCTCATAGTTTTAAACTTAAAGCCTATCTTCATTTATTGACGTTTAGTGTTCTAGCGAGAAAACTTCGAGATAATTAACAGATTAATTTCCTATTATATGTTGACAAAGATCTTGAAAGTAAAGTATTATAATCTGTATTATTATTCAACTTGATTTAAGTTAACATACCTGCGCAGAAAGCAAATATATATGCGACGAATGAAAAATCATAAAATGACTGTCCAAATTATGAAATAATAATTAATAGTAGTCACATAAAACTTTCAGGGATCATTTAGACTGACGCTATAAACTGTCACTAAAAAGCAGAAATTATTCCAAGAAACCACAAAAATATACGTGCCATTTTATTAGCTATCCTCAAATGAGAACACTGGGCGCTAACGGGTTAATATAACATTTACTAGACTTTTAAATTATTTTATTAAAATAAAGATTTGTCATTTAACGGCCCTTTTCGCTTACCATTGCTAGAAGCCCGAGCCAATGTTATTCTATGGGATTTTTTTTTTTTTTTACTTATAATTCATTAACTAATACATATTTTTACATTCTGTTTTCCTATTTAGAAAATTCCCAACTGTTAAACTGACGCACCTATTTAAAAAAAATTATTATTATTATTATTTTTTTATATATATATATATATATTTTGAAATTGCGAAATGGAAAATTTCACATATTGAAAATTCGTATTTTTCAGCTTCAAAATAAAATATTACAAATTTAAAATATATATTTTTTAAAAAAGGTGCGTCAATTTAACAGCTGGGAATTTTCTGAATGTGAAAACAAATTTGAAAATATGTATTAGTTAATTAGTTATTAGTAAAGAAAATTTCCCATAGAATAACATTAGCTTCAGCTTCCAGCGACCGTGAGTGAAGCTGGCCCTTAAGCACTGTTAATACCGTTTTAGAAATGCAATAACTTTTCCATTTTCTTAAAGTTAAATCAGTTATTATTATTATTTTTATTTATTTATTTTATTTTATTTATTTATTTTTGTATGCAGTATTAAAAAAAAAAAAAAAAAAAAAAAAAAGATAAAATATGCATAGAATTAAATAAAGAGAAGGGGTGCGTTGAATTAAAAGATAAAGTTCATTTTTACTCATCAGATAAAATCGATATTAGTAAAAGTTTTAAAATAACTTTATAAGTAAGTTTTAACGAAATTAACTAAAACTAAACTTTATAATCTAATGTGTAAGAATAAAAAAAAAAAAAAGATTAAAAACCTAGAACGTTCGTGACATTTAGCATTTTCTTATAGCTACAAAAACTTTGCTCAAAATCAAGTAATTTATCATTTGTATTTTAAAGTATCTTTAATATGGTGTACTGCAATTGTTATCACTTTAGAGAGACTTTAAAACGGTATAAACGTATGAGAATACGTAAATTTTTAGCAAACATTAAGTGTTAAATACTACTTAATTTATAGAAAATGTCGTTATAAATATTTATTATCAAAAAGTATAGTCTTTCAGAGATATTTAAATCTGTAAAAGAAAAATATTTGATTGTTTCTCATTAAAATTAAGAAAGTGCGCATTACAAATGCTTGTCACGTTTAGATGAATATCTCCCTCTGTAATTTTGAAGGCCGCCAGACTTGTTTCTTCGTGCTTTGTAATAAGCAAAACTAAGTTTTGCTGTCACACATTGTGGATTTAAACACAATTTTCCTTACCTTGATTACTCAAATGCATATCGTCATAAACAGTTTTGTGGGCAAAAAGGAAATTTTTTTTTGATCAGGTATGATTTTATTTACTTAAAAGCTGGTTTAAAATAGTTTTTTCAGATTTTTGATTTCAAACTGTTCTTAATATTTTAAGGTATTTAAATATATTTATATATTTACATAGGATGTTTATATATAAAAAAAAAACTATTAAATAAAGAAAAAGTTAATAATATATTGTAAATATCTGGCTGTTATTAATGTTAGCTTTCAAAAATGTTCAAAGCTATAATGTCTTAAATATTCTAAAATAGTACATAAAAGCAATTAATTTTTACCTTCTTAAAAATTGTTTCAAAATACACTATATACTTCCATTTAAAAAAAATACATAAAAATTTAAATTTAATTTACCTAAACATTTAATTTAATGGCTAATCAATGGCTAATTAATGGCCTTGTGTAATATGTTTCAAAATTGTAATTCTTATAATTCGTTGCATGTTCAAATTAACGACTTAATTTATTAAATTAATGGTATGGTTATTTATACATTTTTTAATTATGTTTTTTCAATATGTAGAGGACCCATAATCACATAAATTATAAAAACTTTTTTCCGTAAATAAAAAAATAAAATAATTAAAATTTTCTTTTATCTGCTTCAATTTGAGCTCAAATTATTATCGATGCCGCATTTTTTGTTTGCATTGTGCATTTTGTACTCTGTGATATCTTAACTGTATAACATAACATCTAAATTTCGAAATATTAATAAATTACAAATCTTTTAATACATTTTTTTTTTTTTTTTAGTATTTAATCGTTTAAGGGGATTTATAGAAAATGAACTCCTTTTTTTCAATAGTTATCCAAAAACTTATATAATATATTCAATGTCTATGGGAGAATCCTGCTTTCCCTTGCATCCCATTACCGACACTTATTATACACACACATACATATATGTGTGTGTGTGATTTTTAAGTATGTATTTACTTTTGAATCATGGAAAAGGATATTTTAACAAGGGGTAATTTTCGAACATTAAAGAAACATGTTTATATACAATATTTAATGTTCAGAAAACGACTATAAAAGTTTGTAATAGGCGAAAATACGCATTTGAACTTTTCAAACTGCACATAGAGCTTTTACTTTGAAGCAAATATGTAACATTGCTTTGTTGTTTCAGTATTTCTGTTTCTATTAATTTAATTTTATATGAGAGTTATAAAAATTTAAAAAAAGATAAAAGAAAATTTTGTAGCATGAAGAATAACTTTTTTTAAACATTAAAAAAATAAAAAAAAAAAAAAAAAAAAAAAGAGAGAGAGAGAGAGAGAGAGAGAACACACATTTTCTTTTCTATTTTTTTTTTTTTTTTTTTTTTTTTAACTAACGCGAGCTCTCCATTATTTATTTAACATTAAATAGGGATTATAAACATACAGCTCAATTTTTAAGAAATATGAATGATTACACGTAAGTTGCGTACAATACAATAACAAAGATCGTAAGTTTATCTTCACATGTCATTCTCTACTGAAAGTAATACATTTAATGCTAGATTTCCCCTTCCGATGACTCCAATGACCATGACCAGAGGCTAACTTCATTATTTCAATGAACTTTTTTTTTTTTTTTTCAAGATAGCTAACCTTTAACAATTTCAATCTTTCCTCATTCATATAATGAAGATTTTTAGAGTGATACACTTGATTTTGTTTCGGAGAGTTCGTTAACCTGTAGTCAGGCAGTGAGTAAAACGTTGTACTTTATGTATCTCCTTTATGATCATATCATTTAATATCATACGTCGGATGAATTAAAAGAAAAATTCGATCAAGTTGCCTGAATATTGAATTCTAATAATGTTTCAATTGTCTTTTCAGTACACTGTCAACAGGTGAAATTGAAGCCTATAACGATATCAGATGGACTTCCCCATACGCTGCAAAACACTGATGAAGCTAGTGTAGCCTTGCCTATCTCTTTTTTTTGTAATGGAAAAAGTACTGAACATTCTCAAGATTACTGCTCTTATGACAAAGAAAATAAGTTTTCGCCGTTTGTCGGCAATTTCAAGCTTTTGGGAATAAGACAAAACCAAAATCTGCTTGTTACGCCAAAAGGTAATTATTTTTCCATGATCATTGCTTTTTTTTTTTTTTTTTTTTTTTTTTTAATAACATAAATTGAAAATAAAAACAGTTCACCAACTGAGGATGATTAGCTATTTTAATTAAAACATCTTTTTTTCTTCTTGCTAAATGTATGTTGTTTTCTTCTTAATTAATCACACGGAATTAGGCTTAAATAAATAAACGCGTATAATAGTTTGAAGCAAAAAAAAAAAAAAAAAAGGCAATTTCGTTTCACTTGCAATTAAAAATACTATCATAGTTTTATTTTGAAAATTTTAAATAAATAATATCAAATTTCAAAATTAATGACATGTGAAAATGTACTATATTTATAAAATTCATCTTCACTTTAAAAAAATTAAATAACTTTGAAACTAATAACTCTAGAAAACGGTGGGTGATTGGGCAAAATGGTGGTCATATTCGGATTCAGGAGGTCATTTTACATAAGAATCTGCAAGAATGGTATCAGATCTCGATTTTTTTTTTTTTTTTTTTTTTTTTTTTTTTGCAGAGCAGTGTATTTAGTATATCTAAAACTAACATCAGATAAGGGATTACATATACGAAGAAAATCAAAAATATTTCTAAGTATTTTATGAAATTAAACACGAGGAAAGTTTTCGTAAGGAATTTTTTTATGACAGAAATTGATATATAGTACACTGCGTTCTATATAACTTAGCGATTACTGATAAATATGATTCAAAGCTATAGGCAGCTATGGATATTCCCTGTTATAATTATTTTTTAAAAACATGATATGGCTGTTTTTTTTTTTTTTCATTCTATATCATTGAACTGAATAAGATATGCACACATATGTATATGTACATGTGTAATATAGATTTAAGCATATAATACAGTCTATGCCAAAAATAACAGGCGTATTTCAATAATGAAATAAAGAAAATCAAAAAAGGATGCAAATAGACAGTTTGCGGCATTCTTCCTCGGAATAAAAATAAAATTCCGTCACACAAAATTAAATAACATTGCTCCAAAGATTCTCTTTTTTATAACTGAGGTAAAATCTGTTAACAAAATCAAATATTTATATATAAAAAAAATTCAAGGAGAATAATCATTATGTATATATATATATATATATATATATATATATATTATTATTATTATTATTATTATTATTATTATTATTATTACAGATGGACATACATTTTCGAATATTTAAAAAATAATTTGCTAACTGAATTTTCGTGGTTGTGAATTTCATGCGCCTTTAAGGTTGTTGATTATTTCCTAAACTATTAGAACGTATACAAAATTACGTGAACCGAATTATTTCGCTAATATATTATCATACAGGATTGCTAATAATACGTATGCATACAATTTTGATCTGATGTGATTAAAAGCAATTTACTACGAGAGGGACTGAGGCACATGCAATTTTAAAATTCAACATTTTAGATTGTCATTTCATTCCCAAAATTTATTGTTTTATTAAATAAATAATATAATTTTAAAAAGAAAAGAAGAGTTAGAAGGAGCGAGTGATTGCAACTTTTCATAAGACTTTAAAATATTCTTAATTATTTCTACTTAGCATTCCATGTTTACAGTTATGAATAATATGGACGGTTCACTGTAAAAGGGGTGTAACTCCATATTTTTAAATATGTATATTTTTGCTTAATTGTATAACATTTAGTCACATCTTTCATTATAAAAGAGAAAAAAGTCCAATAATTGCGTTAAAATCCCATAAATGAAATTACTTTTTTTTTTGTTTGTTTGTTTGTTTTTTCAGAAGACTAAAACTTCTGTTACTTCAGATTATATTTCTTATAATTTATAAATTCTTATAACTCTCATTTGTATTAAATATTAAAAAATCGTAACACTTACTGAATATTGAACTTTTTTTCTTACACATAGATTTGTGAAACGTTCGTTATTTCAAAATCCATTTTCAATGAGATAATTCACTTTTACAATGAACGACCCATATTTTACCAAATAGTAAACAAAATATTCAAAAAAATTTTTTACAAATGTAAAAGATGTTTTTGAATTTCATTTAATATATTTTAATTTTGATATTTATTTAATATTCATATTTACTAATAACGAAGTTTTTATCATAAAATTTAAGCATTCCATTTAGAGTGTTAGCTTATATTGAATAGTTAATTGAAATCATTAGAATAGTTTTTTCTATTTGTAAGTAAACATAAACATTGTGAATATTTTTCTGTTCAAAAGATAAAAATTGTTTCAAGAGATAAATTTTTATCTTATTTTTTATTGTTATTTTACATTGAATTCTTTTCTAGAGCATTTTACAAATGATTTCCTTATTTTATAGATTTTTTAAACACAAATTTAGAATGCCAAAATCTCAAAAATATTTATGTATGTTATAAATGCATTTAAATTTTCTAATCATGGTTCAGATAATTTTATGATATAACGAAATGTTTATCCCTAAACTTGTATCCCGAACACATTTTGACATTTTGCAAAGGAAAATATAATGCTAAATAATAAATAACTAATAACATTCTTTAAAAATGTACAAATAAACAAAATAAATAAATAAAATCGGGTTTCAATAAATAAATAAATAAATAAAAATATTGTATTATAAAAGCTAATTTTTTTCTTTCACAAAGCCTATAAATATTAAACTTTTGTCCATTCTGCTAAAATATTTAGCTCATATCATATTAAACAAAACAGAAAGTGAGCAGAAAAGAGATGAATTTTATCATGTCTCTCTCCATTAATGTTTAACTTAATGGAAAAAGATACCGGCGCATTAACTCATCAGAATAATAACCAAGCATTAAATCTGACGTGCATTATCAAAAAGCTGTCCTACTTTTTACCTTCATTAAAAAATAAATGAATACGAGCGCCTGTAAATGACATTTGGGTAGCTTTCTACTTTATACATACATTGAATGTGTTTAGTCAAAGTCTCCCCCGCAAATGTCGTGTTTTCGTAACACCCGGCTTTAATCATCATTGAAGTGATGGCTACGGTAACCGATGCTTTGCTACTATCAACTCCAGATGCTAAGAATGATTTTGGAGGTTTGGATTTTTTTAATATAATTTTTGTAGCGTTTTTAAATCCTAAAATTAACTTTAAATCGATAATCTTAGTTAGTAATGCTAAATGAAATTAAAACTTGAAAGTAGTAAAAATAATAATGAATACAGGAATGACAATACTCTAGTTCAGGATGCAAGGTTGCAGAGATTCGCCAAATAGAAAAAAGGCGTACATTATCAAAAATATCAAAAACAAGTATCCCTAGCATGCTTTCAGAGAAATCTGTCTAATGTGTTTCCAATTTTGTTGATGAATGCAAGCTATATTTTCCCAATATTAACTTCTCTTGAAATTGTTGTATTATTTTTTATTTAATTGAGCTAAAAGAATATTTTTAATTGCATACACATATGTGTAGGTATATGTTGTGCTATTTTGTTTGTTGATTGTTTACTAAATAGTAATTAGTAATTTAACTCTTTTGGACATCGTGCATTTTTATGATACACGGTTACAGTGCAACTAAGAGGAAATATAACGGAGGCTTATAACGAAAAGGAAAGGCGTTTGGAATTCACAATTTGCAAGAATTTCATTACAGCCAATTCTTTTACATTATTCGTAAGCTATTTAGATAGTACTAGCTAGTCGTTCATAGAGTATTTAGAATAATTTAAATAACAAAATTGACTATTTCTAAAACATATTCTATTTTAAATAAAATTACCTAGTTTGCTTTTAAATTTGTATTGTTTAATGCTATTGTATTCATTTATCATAAAATAATAATAATAATAATAATAAATAAATAAATAAATGAAGGAAGAAAAAAAATAGATGCACCATTAGTACATCATTAATAAAGAAGTACCTAATTTTATTTTAAAATTTATCTGCACTATGCATTCATTAAATAATTTGCAGGTTTTGATTAATTTACATAAATAACCAGACATATTCTTTTCTCAAAATTCTTTTCTTTTCTCTACAGAATTTTTTTGTCGGAAAGTTTGATTTAAAAGTAAATTTAATATTTCTATCCGATTTCTGCTTCCAGTTTGTGACTTTTAGTTTGATACGAAATCAGAGAATCACTAAATCTCATCTATCACTAAAAAATAACATCGCCTTTGGATAATAATTTAAAAATCCATTCATAGATTATTGCCGTGACTTATATCAATGTACTCCTCCTTTTTTTTTTTTTTTTTTTTTTTTTTTTTTATTTATTTTTATGGTTTATTTCGTGCAGTTCATTTTATTATTGAATACCATTTTTCTGGATTTTATTACTCTCTTACTCCTGATGTATACTGTTAAAACATTTCGCACATCATTGAATCAAATTTTAGTGCTGCGGTAACTGCAACTATAAGATAACAAAACATTTTATTATAATTTGTAACTGTATGTGCAATGCGGCACCAAATAATGAAAATATATTTATTAAATAAAGGCAAAATGAATAGTTGAAGCTACTGAGCACAAAAATTTGGTTCATCCTAACACAAAACTTTTAAGGATTGTACACATATTTTACATTTAATATAACATTTAATATTGTAAATTTGCAAAACTTAACATTATTTGCAGTATAGAGGGAACTAAGAGATAATAGCATGAATTCGATAGTGAATGGACTGTTCTCTAATTAAATTTATTTATCTACCTTCACATATTTGCTTTTTTGGTTTGAATAATGAAATAAAATTAATAATAAAGCCTGCTCACAGACTTTAAAAGAAAATGGCTAAGAAATTGTTTTCTAAGTAAAATCCATAAGACAACTTATATCAGGAAATAAAAAAATAAATAAAAAAATAAAGTACAGGGTGATTTTAATTAAAGTTACGATTTCAAAACGCTATAATTTTAAAACTACCCATCAGAGCGATTTGATATTTTACCAGAGTAATCGTGAGGCAATGAAAGTTTGTTTCGTTGAAGAAAAAAGTAGTTCCAACATGTTCCTATAGATGGCGCTGTCAGGGTAATGTCAGAAGGAACGGCTAAATGGACTCATTAAACACAGGAATTTTGTTAGCAACACAATCGAATAGCAGGAAACAATAGACTTCATGTGTTTACTACAATTTTTTTTAGCAAAAATACAAGAATACGTGTTTACAGCGGAAACAGTCATAGTGAAAAGAGGAAAAGAGGAGTTTCATGAAACAAATACTTTATGGATAATTAACAGCACATTTTGGAACTTTTTTTTTTTGTGTGTGTGTGTGTGTGCCACACAAAATTTCATTGCCTCACGATTGCTCTGGTAAAATATCAAATCGCTCTGATGGATAGTTTTTAAAATTATAGCGTTTTGATATCGCAACTTTAATTATAATCACCCTGTATATGCATTCCAAATTCCAAGTATTACAATAATTGCAGTCTAATATGTATTATTATTATAAGAATTTTGTTTACATATTAGAACAATATTAAGGAACGTTTTTAACTTTTGTTTGTTTATCTGTATGCGTACAGTCAGTAACAAATGTATCCAAACACTAGCAAAAATTCCCATGTAAAAAAAGTAGAGTTAATACTGTTTTGTTAAATAAATCCTTGTCGAATCATGTTCTTAGACTGACTAAGAACAGGATTCGACAAGGATTTATTTAGCAAAACTGTATTAAGCGTCCTTTTTTTGCATAGGAATTTTTGCTAGTGTTCGGACACTTTTGTTACCGACTGTACTTATTGATGTTCTAACTTTTTACTGAATTTCTATTAAATATGATATTATAGGATGTAGAATGCATTTAATTGCTTGAAAAATGTATCGTATTCTATGGCATTTAAATTTTCTGTAGTTTAATGTTATCATCTTTCAATTTTGTTATATGGGGTGAACTAAGCAACCCCAAGAGAATTGTTGTTGTTGACCAGGAAGTGCTTGGGATAGCTTCAAGCTTGTACTTTTTAAATGATATAAATTTTACTAATTTTTTGAATTACAAAAAAATCATACTAAAATAAATCGAAATAAATTTTCAAAAAACTTTTTAAAAATTCTATTCAATAAATTTCTGTTTGAAATATCTCTTATTAAAGATGAATTTTGTGTCGTAAATCGGAATTCTCAAACCTAACTCGCCAACGTTTATACTTTTGTATCTGTAGTTTACATTTCGTATTCTAATGAAAAGCAAAAACTAAAAATATACTTTTTTATTTTTTTTATTTTTAACTTATTTACTGATATGCTTTTATCGGCACAAGAAAAAATAAATTAATTAATTAATTAAGATATTGTGAAAATTTAGATGGAAAGTTCCGGTAAATATTTTGTGAATTATAAAAGCATTCGGGGCTGCTTTATTAACAACATTAGAACAATTCTTCTTAGTTAACTAGAATTTTCTGTTGTGGTGTCACGTTTAAAGTATTGCTGCATTTTATATAAATTTCTAAAATATTCTAACTAAGAACAGCGAGGTAGCTTAATAGGAAAAAAAAAGTGGTCCAATAAACAGGAGATCACATTTCTTTTCGAATCTTACCAGTTTGTATGATTTTTATTATTATTATTATTATTATTTTAGTAACAGTCTTGTAAAATGATATGCTGAAAGCCACAGTTTTATTAAAAATGAAAGTTTTTATTTATTTATTTATTTATTTGAAATTATTTAATTAACAACTTTAGAGCAACTTCAAATATGTGAACCGTTTAACCCCCCCCCCCCCCACACACACACACACAAATTAAAAATGTGTGTCAGTCTCGAACGCTTCTAATTTTTTTGAATTTTCGCTGAACTTTGCTTTTGGAGGCTTTTAATATATCTTTTTCTTATACTGTAAAACGCCAATAAAAACAATCTTCCAGTTTAAAATTAGTTCCTTTTATTTATACTTTTATTTTTACAACTTATGCTCTCAGATATATATATATATATATATATATTTGATTTGGTGGTCTTTGTTTTCGACCAAATTAATTGTTTGAATACTGTTAATATTTAATATTGCTTAAATTTAAATGACTGATTATGAATATTTCCATTTTTATTTGATTTGGTGGTCTTTGTTTTCGATCAAATTAATTGTTTGAATACTGTTAATACTTAATAATCCTTAAATTTCAACGACTGATTATCAATATATACATATACACAACATAAATATTTACATATCGAGGGAAAGGTGTATTTTTTTCTTAATTATTTACAATAAGTAATAGAAATGTTATTTGTTTTAGTTATTTAATTTTATATAAAGTGTTAAATTTATTATATGACAAAGAGTTTTTTTTTTTTTTTAATTGTGTGTGTGTGTGTGTGAGTGTGTGTGTAAGTGTGTGTGTGTTGGGGAGGGGGGGTGCAAAAAAGGCGATTATTTTTCACAAAATTCAGTTCTTAGATATTTTTTCACAAAATATTATGTTTCTAAAATAATAGTTTTACGTAATAATTTCACAATGTTTAGCATATATTGTTTATAATATAACATTTGTATTTTAACGCTAACTGCACATCCATTTCAAAATGTTTATAATTTAACTTATTATACCTGCGCTGGTTTTAAATTAAGTTAAATAAATAATTTCAGTAAAGCGGAATTCCTTTTACATAAATGTGAAAAGAATATTAAAAAAGCATTACTTAATGATTTTAAATTAATTAATTTACATTGAATTAATTAATTTACATTGTTTTTAATTACCGAAAACAAAAAAGAAAAGGAGTAAATAAATAACGTATTACGTATTATCCTTTTAGTTCAGCTGTGACAGGAAAAATTCCATCCTACCTTTCCTTCATGAATTTCACGTGAGTGATGTTTGCTTAATGCAAAGGCAGCTGGAATTCATTTACTCTTCTGTTGTTACGGTAACGGGACAGTATATCCTGCAGCGATCATATATAAAAAATAAAAGTGGAGGAACATGTCATGTTTCTTCGTCTATCGACCTTATTTATTAGTGTATATCTGAAAAAGATTTATTCATTAAAGGATTTTTTAGCGATAATGGTGTAGATCTAAATCAATCCAGGTTATGTAAGTATTAAACATTTTTTTTTTTTTTTTTTTTTTTTTAAGTCTAATTTAAATTATAGAGAAGAAAAAGTTAATTTGTTAAAATTCAGATTATTATTATTATTTTTTAATTTATTTATTTATGCCCCCCCCCCCCCCCAAGATAAACTTAACTTGAAGTTTTGAATTACAAAGTCAAAATTATTGATTGGAAACTTACAGCCTTACAATATCTTAGAGTTATGTATTTTTAAACTTAATTATGTAATTTTTATTTATTTATTTATTTATTTATTTATTTTTTCTGGATTATTTAGTCAAAACTGTTGATTTCAAGCTCATAGCCATGCAATCTTATAGTTATATATTTTTAAGTTTCATAATGTGACGATTAACTTTTATTATGTCATATACGCCAAGTACATCCCAAATTGAAACTAGAATGAAAAAATAATAATAAGATTTCGTATGACCAACGTAACATGAACAAGCCAAAATGCAATTATACTAAAATATAATTTACTCGTAAGATGAAATACCTTACTACTGAGGTATTACACGCATGTACACACACACACACACACATATATATGTATATATATATTTGGGGGAGGGATCTGTGGTTATTTAACTTTCGTTATTTATACTTAAATGAAACGGTAATTTTACATTTAATTGCACATGAACGTACAAAATAAACTTCTATTCAGCAAATTCATTATGAGAATAGGCCACTGTAAAGTTGTGTAGATCTCATCTATAAATTTCACTTTGGAAACTTTTAATCACTCATCATGTGAGTTATTTTTAGTGTTAGGATTAAAGCCAATTGACTGCATTATGGTCCTAGGCCTTGGGAGGAGTGTCCTCCGTGCGGGTCTTTCTAAGGTGTCCTAGCCTGAATTTGCGCAAGTTTCTGGGAAATCCTTGGAAAACCCCGAACGGCTAGGCCGACGAGTGCGACCTGGGCACTCGTCGGCCTACAACTTGGCACTTCAAATCTAGCGGCTATGTCAACAGGACCTCTCGACTACTGGTAGGGCCCACATCATAGCCTAAATACTCTTTATCAGAATTGTATGCACTGTAAAATTTTATATTATTATTGAATTATTTTATATCATTATTAGATAGTTATAGGATTTCTAATTTTTAAAAGTAGAGTATATGTTTAATTACAAAACTAATAGCAATTTCAGTCCATAGATTTTTTTTTTTTTTCTGATGTTTAAATTTTCATGGTTGAGTTTTGGTGGAATGGTTAACTTCACATAGGACCTGCTAAGTGGGCTGTTGACGACTACATTTCCATGGAATGATCCTATATATTGTAAATGAGATTGTTTATAAACGAGAAAAATGCATAAAATATACCAAATATGTCAAATATATATGTAGAACTTAAAAAATAATGTGTTAATTTCGTATACATCTCATTAAAAATATGAATAATTTAACTAAAATATTTTTTAAAGTTTAAGGTGTTTCAAACTGCAATTTGTATTATGCCTATGAATAAAATATACGGTCATTCTATCGTGACTAACGTAAAATTTATAATAAGTTAAGGCAATTATTTTTCTTTACAATTACATTAAAAGCTGCACAATGAAAATTCTTTTTTTTTTTTTTTTCTTATAATATTATAACATGTTCAGAAATCATAAAAAGTATACTGAATATCAAATTTAAAAACATTTTTAAGTTGTTTTTGACAAAATAAATATTTGTGATCAAATATAACAACTTTTTCAACTTCATAAAATGGTTATTTAATTGTCAAAATCACTTTTTTTTTTTTTTTTTTTTTTTTTTTTAAGAAAAATTTGACAACTTTATTCTAAATTATCACAGCTATACATTTCAACCATTTGCTTTAAAGACACTGACGAGTACTTTTGAAAAATAAGTCTTAAGTATTTAATGAATATTTGGCGCAGAATAACCTATTCTGGACTTATCGTCATAAAAAACCAGCCAACTAGCCATCTTTTGAAAAATACGGATAATGAATTACAGTCGGTGAGAAGTAATGTTCCAGTATATACGAAAAAAAAAAAAAGTTTCACTATTTAACTATTACAGGTATCAATAATTCTTTTTAATATCACAATGTTTGGTTCAAAAATAATTTTCACTGTGCACATTTATACGAAATTGTGTCTTATACTTCCACACTAAAAATTGTGAAAAATGAGATGACAACGCCACCTGTTGGGGGATTTTCACCAAAAATTGAAAAATATTAATGTATGTCAAAGTACAACTGCATGTAAATTTGTATGAAATTCTGTACATTAGTTCTTGAGGTAAAACTGCCAAAAAAATATTTTCACATACAATGGTTAAATCAGGTTTTGGACCTGTCAAAGCATGTAAATCTATCTCAAATCGGATTTTTTTTTTTTTTTTTTTTTTGTTTAATTAATTAATCCAATACTTTCTTCTATTTAATACAGAAAAAAGCAAAAAGATAAAAGATAAAATACCATTTGAAAAAAGAAATATATATATATATATATATATATATATATATATATATATATATATATATATATATATATATATATATATATATATATATAATTTAATTTTGTTTCTTTGTTTTATTTCTTTTGAAAATTTTCTATGCGGTGAAGACTTTACGTGTTGAATCTAAAATAATCAAGTTTTTCTTAAATGACACATAAATGGGACACTAATGTTGCTTTCTATTGATTAATTTATTATTCTTTATTTGCCTGGAGCAATGTTGCTAATCGTGACATATTTCACCCAGCGATATAATAATTCAACAAGTTGCGTGGCGAAATCAATTTATTTTCTCTTTCTAAGACAAATTAATAACTGATACCGTTTTGTAACGTAAGGAATCCTCCTTCTTTTAATTGTTTCATACAATTTGGTGGGTTTTGTTGTATTTTAAAGATTTTTGGAATTCACAATAGCAACAAATAATAATTTTTGTAAATGGTAAAACAAATTAAAATGGAAAACTATCTTTTTTCCCCCTAAATACAATACGCAAAAACGTTGTCTTTTTTTCAACGGGTGAGACAAAGAACAATAGGAATTTTATAAGCCCAAAACTAAACACCAAATTATGCAAGAGCTCACAAGGCCCCTGCGCAAGGATGACACGCAAAATCGTGAAGCTTTACACATTTTTTACCAGTTCTCGCATTTTATGTTTATTCAAAATTTTGTATTTATTACTTTTAAACGCCAGCTTTGTGGTGCTTTTTTATCATTTTTTAAAGCAACAATTTTATGTTTGAAAGAGAAATTTTTAAAGTGCTTCGTTGCCATTTTTTTTCAGTATAATAAATTGTATTTAGTTGCAAAAATTATATATGTAGAAAAACTTTAAAATACTTTTAATGATAACTTATTTTTAAACTAGAAATACCGAAGAATTCATAAGGGTGAAAATGTAACGATCAATACTTATTTAAGCGCATACTTACAGTGTTTTAAATTTTAAGTATATGTCTATACTTTTAAGTATATTTAATGATGCTTAAAATTCCTTTGTGTGTATTGTTGTGCAGTTAAATATTGAAAGTGCTTTATATGCGCATTCCTTTTCATGTCGGTTTTTATTTCACGGAAATTATTATAAAACCTGAAGTAAATCAATTTTTCCCTTTATTTTTTTGCTTGAGTTCTAATTGGCAAATGGGTTATTTATCATTTAATTGTTACAGGCGAAAATTTTACTTAATAGATTTGTGTGTATGTGTGTGTGATTTTCATTTGAATAATTCACGGATAACCGGTAACTTAGTGTTAAAGCTATTGATCGAAAACAACGGAAAAGTGAAAAAGAAAAAAGAAAGCTTTTGATCATGAGCAGCAATTTCGTTAGTTATTTATTATCATAAAACGCATTCGTTTAAAGTCATAGATTTTTAACATGATAATTTTGAATACAGGAATCCTTTTATGTTAATCACAGGTAGGTGTTTCCATATTGAGTTATTTGAAATTTTATGTTTTTCAAATAATGAAATAAAGAAAGTACACTTTTTTAACTAATTGCTTAGCTGAATTACATTAACTTTATATACTTAAGGAAATTCAATTTATCATACAGTTAACTGAAAACAGGCTGAAATTTTAAATTTTATTTTAGACAAAATTTTGTTTATGTAACTTTCAAAATCAAAATTATACACAAAATAGCAGGCTACGCCCACTTCGCTGGTCACTATTTTGAAATGATCACTATAGTAAATGAATTCTCAAACTTGCATTAATTTTTATCATGTAAAAAAAAGAGAGAGAGAGAGAGAGAAAATTGTCATTGGAAAAAATTTCGCACCGAGTCTCCACTGCCTTCGGTAGTGCAGGCCATTGTGCGCTGGGCGCGCGCATTTATGTTCGACGCTCTTAATGAATAACTATATTATTATATGGGAAAAACAAAAATATAAAATACAAAAAAAAAAAAAAAAAAAAAAAAAAAAATCTTTTCCCATCGGTGGAATAATCTGTCCGAGTCCCCACTACCGGCGGCAGAGTATACAGTCACATATGTTCCTTCACCTACCGTTCCCGCCTACCGTTTTAACGGCTAATTATTTTAGACGTTAAAAAATACTCGCAATCATTCTCTCGGGCTTTTATACCTAATAATACTAATTTCCAATATTCTATATTAATTTCTTTATTTTTACCCCTACGCCTGCCTCTCCTTCCCGCCCCTCGTAATGATTCTGTACTTTCGAAAATATCCGCAATCGATTTATCGGGTCTCCAAACTTAACAACACTAATTTTCAGCGCTCTCTCATTTATATATTTTTGCACTTTTACCCCCCCCCCCCTTCCCACCTCTTCTATATAACTTTACAAATTCGAAAATATCCGCAATCGATATGTAAGTATCAAAAACCTCAATGTACCAATTTTGAACGACCTAACTCTATTTTTATATTTGCCCCTCCGCCTCCCTTCCCGCCCCAACTAATAATTTTACAATTTCGAAAATATCCGCAATCGATTTCTCGGTATCAAAACCCTCTATGTACCAATTTTGAACGGTCTAACTCTATCTTTATTTTTTGCCCTACGCCCCCCCCCCTCCCTTTCTGACCCTCCTAATAACTTTACACTTTCGAAAATATCCTCATTCAACTTGCAGGCTTCTAAAACCTATCTGTACCAATTTTGAACGGTCTAACTGTATTTCTATTTTTTTTTCCCCATAGCCCACCCCCCCTTTCCCGCCCCACCTGGGTCGAATTTCTAAAGTTAAAGAAATTAGTTTTTATGCATTTGTGGGAGCTATATTTTAGAGCAAAAATCGCACATGTATCTTTTTTTCTGTTTGTGATATAAAGTATTATTTCAAATCATTTTATTGGTTTTTAGGTATTTGTATCAGCTATATATTAGAGCAAAAATTTCACGTATATCTGGGTTTTTTTTTTTTTTTTTTGAGATATATAGGAGTATGTGAAAGCACGTTTTGCACATGTGAAATCACGTTTTGTTCCCTTCCCCCTTGGGGACCGAATTTCTAAAGTTCCAGGAATTTATTTTTAGGTATTTGTGTTAGCTATATTTTAAAGCAAAAATTTTACGGATATCTGTTTTTTTTTTTTTTTTTTTTTTGAGATATGTAGGTTTATGTGAAATCGCATTTTGCCCCCTACTCCCCCTTGGGGAGCGAATTTCGCAAAATTGCTTCTCACGGGGTGCATGCACTATATGTTCTATAATCTGACCCAGTTTCAAGTCAGTGGCTCCTGTAGATTTTGCTGTGCTTTGATGAGTCAGTGAGTGAGTAGTATATGTATAGATAATGCTGATTATCTGTTAATTGTAGTTTTTAACAACTATTCTCGTACTTAAATTAGGTAGCATTTAATCTTTATTACGATAATTATTTTACAAGTTCCTAGCGTCTCAAGTAGCTTGACACTAATAATTTAATGGGGGAAAAAAAAGCATTTTTTTACTATTATTAATAACAGTTAAAGAAAAATTTCCCGAGTTTATTTTCAAAAAGAATTGCAAAGTACGTACATTTTTAAATAAGGCAGAAAATACTTACGCTATTGAATCAGCCAATCGTGATAAAGTGTTTTTTTAATCTCAAGCCCTTCTAAGCACCATAAGATAAACCATCACATAATCTATTTTCTATAGATTTTCGCGAGGAATTCTGTTACTTAAATCTGGTTTATCTTATCCACATTTCAAATAATAATAATAATTATAATAGTTATAGTAGTTAGATGGTTGGTTGGGTTTAACGTCGCACTAGTACTACGCAATGGGTAATTGGCAACGGTCTAGGACTCACTCATAAGGATGGTCCGAAGACAATAATAATAATAATAATAATAATAGTAACTATGGGAATTTATTATTATTTTCATTATTATTATTTTCTTTTGTAGCATTCTCATTATCCTGTAAAAAAAGAAAAAGAAAAGGAAAATATTGACGATCTTTGGCATAGAAAATTAATGAATACAATATACGTATTAATATTACGAATTATATGTATGCATTCATTTACAAATAAAGTTTTACCTAATTTTTTTAAATCAAGAAAAATTTGAATTTTAAATATATGATTTGTAATAAAATGTCCATTACTTTGATGAATACTAGTAATGAAAATAATATAAACAAATTTAAAATAAAATTTACACAGTTTCTGCCATTTATCTTTTAAAATTATTAGAATTTTTTTTTTTTTTTTTTTTTTTTTTGAGCCTATCAATAATCTTAGATAAATCAACATACATTTAACACTAAGATAATTATTATTTTTTTCTTTTTTTATCTGATTTCAAATTAAAAATCTTGTTATCGAGCAAATAAACTATGAAAGAGTTGTCATAAAATATTTAAATTATTATTTTTAATTAATAAATGGATTATATGTGTTAAGCTCAAAATCCTGTAAGGGCAGCTGTGCTATTAAAATGTAAGTAAAAGTCAGTAAAGTTCTTTCATTTCACCAACCTCTGTATACGCACACTTTTATGTACATCCATTCTTAAGATAAAAATATAAAGCAGGTTTTACATGTTAAAAAATATGTATTTTGATTTTATTCTTACTGGTAACAGTGATATATTTTAGTTCCTGAAATTGAAAATCGTTGAACATGTGATCTCCGTAAATATATATCAACATGTGATAAAATGAAGATTTTAGACAGAGGGAGGAGAATATTTCTGGTAAAAAAAGAAAAATGAATTTTTCAATATAGTCTTAAAATATTGTTTGTTAATATAAATGAAAAAAAAAAAAAAATGAAATAAAGATTGTAAAGGAATTAAAACTAACAATTCATTTCTTCAAAAAACTGAGCTTGCTTCACTATCGCAGATATAAATAGTTTTGGAAAAAAAACCATTGTCTACAACTGGATTTTCTTTTTTAAATATAGCATGATATAATCGTATGAAAAATAGATCTTTTCCATTTTTGAGTCTACATTTGTATTCTTTAGAGACTTAAGGAATCAAACTTTTGAGATTTCATAACGTACATTTATATAAACAACAATATCTATTAATAGCAAGACACATTTACTTAAAAAAAAAAAAAAATGTGTTTTTTAAGAATACTTTTTAAGTATTCTTTTCATATTTTATGCGTAAAACTCGTCAATTAGAAAAAAAAAAAAAACTATCTAAAATGTCTTTTTGGGGTGTGAAGAAATATCCGAAAAAATAATAAGTTAAGCAAATTGGCAAAATATAGGGGAGACCGGGGTACAACGAACCATGGGATAAAATGGAACACCCTTATTACTGAATTTAGTTTTTTATTTTTATGCTTCGTGTTTTGGCATATAGATAACAGCACAGCAGTGATGAAACTTATCTATCAACTTCATGTCTAATTAAGAATTTAGCTATTTTATTCCAGAAAATTAATTTATGGTAGCCAAAACTAAATATTTTTATCTAAACATTTTTTATTTTCTTTATTTAAGAATTGTTATCTGGAAGATATTATTCAGCACAATAAATAGCTAACATTATATATTATTATATTTAATCTAATCAAAAGATTTTAAAAAATATTTGTTATTTATTTATTTATTTTAAAATTTGTTGCCAGAGTTCCACATGGGGTAAAATGGATCACTAGGAATTGGAGTACAATGGACCATGGTCCATTTTACCTCGGTTCTGTGTTTTATATGCTTTTTAAATGAAGAATTATTAAACTGATTTACACAATCAACATTTTTGTAGTGTTATCCATAAGGTAAAGCTAGGAAAGTTTGCGCACAATTCAACAAAATTATATAAAAAATCCAAATATTAATTTTTTGTTAAACTATTGACGCATAACTTCGAATTGATCTTTCTTCTATGCGTTTCCATTGCTATTTTGTTCCTATGTTGTAATTTAAAACAACTGTAGTAATAAAACCAAGAGAGCTATTTTGCGCGATCTCTCCTTATAGGGTAGGAGTGATTGCGCACATGGGAAGGAGAGATTGCGCTTCATTATAACTACAATTACATTGCCAATAATAATAATTCACTTAAATGACATTGTCGTAAGGTATTTCTAAATAAATATTTTCTCATTGGGAGTGGATAGTTCAATTCAATAATTAAAAACACTAGAAAAATAAACGAAATTTAAAAAGAACTACAAAAATTTATTTAAAGAAAAAAATATTAAAGAAACAGAAAAAATAACAAAACTAGGTAAAGGACAAGACCAGAAAATAATATTAAGTTACTAGTTAACACGTTTAACAGAAAATTAGTACATTACCTTTTCAGTTAGGATGGTTTCTTGATTGCTGACCGAATCTCTCGTTACCCACAATCATTGTATTATTGCACATGTGAAGTTATTGTGTAACCACCTGCCACAAGTTAACCTGTTGGAGACGGTGTATCCATCTCGAACAGGCATTTCCGAACAAAAGAAAAAAAAATTTAGCACACCGTGCGTGCGTTGATATTTTCCGCCTATTTTTAAACGTAGAATCTGCCCACCAATTACTTTTTATTAAAGTTTTTTTCCCTCAAAATCTTCCGTCAAAAAATCCTTTACCTTTTAAAATCCTTTAATCTTTAAACTCCTTTATGTTTATTTTATTTTATTGAAATTTAGACGATTACATTCCTTAAAATAGGGGTCATACTCCCCGCCCTCTTTTCAGGACACTCTCACAGATAAGAAATTTTCAGCTTTTTAGCCACCACTAATTTCACGTAGAACTATTCTGAATATATTTATAGTAATGTGCCACAGGACAAGAATTTAATTCTTCAAGACAATGAATTTGATATAAACAGTTGTGTCCTGCAATAATTATTAAAGGGGATGAATAAGTATAAAATTCACCTTTCAAAAGTCTAAAAACTAATGTATCTCCTTTAATAATCATCGTAGGGTGAAATTGTTTATATCAAATTCATTGTTTTGAAGAGAAGTTTACAGGGATGTATCACAAGACATACCTTCCTACTTGAAATTTTAAAGTTGCCCTTCCTAGCAGCCCCCCTATCCTCCCTAGGTTCAAACTTTTTCCACCAAAAGTGGTCCCAAAAGTGTCGAATTCGATGAATATGTGTTTTGCCATTTTTCACAATTCCGACTCATTCTCGAGTTAGGAGGGGTTTGTGAGACTTTTGGAACACCCTGTATATTTCAAAGCTATTCCATTATTTGTTACGTTAAAATTATGCTAAATGTTAAAAATTGTTATTATATTTAAAACTATTATCTCCAAATAATAATAATAATAATAATAATAATATTTTTATACACATGCCTTTCACGTAACTGAATAAAAGCGAATTAATTAATATAAAATATTTAGTCTATTTCAATGTAATTTTCATGCGAAATGTTTTTCTTGTGTAAATATTTTTTAATGAATAATTACGGACTTTATATTAATTACAAATAATATTTTGAAGTATTTTCTTTAGGGTGAAGCTTTGTATTTCTGGACTTCTTTCTAATAATTTTATAAAGGAAGTAATTTAACATATTTATTTTTGAATATAATACTTCCATTAAATATTTGTAAATGCTATTTCTGAAATGTAAACTTTGAAATTAGTTTCAAACAATTTTGAATAGGATAATGTATTTAAATTTATATATCTATATATTTATAATATTTAAAAAATCTTTGCACTTAAACAAAATGTGGCTTTGTCGAGATGCAGATAGAATTATTTTGTGAACAGTTCGCTAACTTTTAAATAAATTTGTAACAAAAATATGATTTACTAATTTTTAAAAACATTATTCAATTTTGAGAAGATGATAAAATGTACTGAACAAAACATCATAGCAAATCCGGTAAATCTAATCGTTATACTCTATAGAATTTTAATTAGTTTCACATCCGTAGAAGTGTTAGATTTTTGTATGTTTTCCCAATAAATCTTGATTTTTTTTATACTCCGTAACTTTTTTCATTGAAAAACTGCTTTATCTTCCAATATTTGCCTTTCGGATATCAGTTACTTCCAGTTTTTATGCTTTCAAATGTCTTCAAGTAATTACTATGGATACCGATAAAATTGGCGTCTGATTCATTTTTGTTTCTTTTCGTCCTTATACACAAACTTCAGAATTTTGGGTAAGTTATTTTCTAATAAACTTTATATTTTTCAAGAGATCAATAATTTTCAAAATATTTTATTTCTATATGTTTATTCAGAATGTCTTCCCTATAAATTGTAAGCTTATCGTTTTCATAAATGAAATTTGGTTGTTATTAAAAAACATTTTCATCAGAAATTAAATACTGTGGAAAAAGATTATAATTTGTACGGTAAAAAATAAACCTTTCTTCTTATTAAAGAACATAAAGTAAATATATATACGATTAAATATATATATATATATATATATATAGATCATCGAATTTTAAAATAACAGATACACGGGTAAATATTCATTTTGAGTTTTCCATTCAATATGGTATGTTATAATCATGGTGCCATATAAAATAATTAGTTTCAAACAATCAAACGACTCCTTGTGTTATTTATGAGAATAGCTGTTTTCAAACTTCTTTATTAATATATTTTTATCAGATTGTCATTCAACTAAATACTAAGCTTACTGCTTTCATAAACGTAACCTAGATGGTATTAAAATTTAAATATATTTATCAGACAGAAAAAATTGTATAAAATTAATGTAATGAATAGTACAAATAAAACTTTCTAACAGTGATAAAATAATATAAACTTAAATCTGTGTGACTAAAATTAATATCTTCAAATCAACTGCAACAAACAAATATCTTCAAAACAACTGCATGAAACATTATGAGTTTTATGCACATTCATAATGTCATACAGATGAATCAGTTTCAAACAAGAACGCGAAACATTCTCTATAATTATTGAATCGCCTGACAAAAGAATGAAAAACTGAAACTTGGGTATAGTTAAAGGGCGCTATGTCGTTTTACATTTTTTTGGCTTTGTATTTATAGAAATTTAAATGAATTTAAGAAAAGCTTTAAAAAAAAGAAAGAAAGAAAGTAAAGAAAGGAAGTATAAAGGCGAGAGAATGTGAAATTTTCGAAATTATTTCCATAATCCCAAAGCATATATATATATATTTTAATCTTAACCCAACTTTTTGAATCAGATTTCTAAATAGCCGACTTGAGGGGATTTACCCCCTTTGACTTTTCACATCTGAAGGTTTCATATAAAAGCTTATATTTCCATTTAGTGTTTATAAATTAAACTATATTAGGTTTGTTCAATAAAATATATCTTCAGACAACAATTCTCATAGTTCCTGATATACGTTTTAAAGATTTAGAATCTTTAAATTACGTTTTCACAGTTTGTATTTTTTCGTGAATTCATGTTCTTCAAAATGCTAAAACTAATACAGATATTTAAAAAAAATTCAATACTTTTTTTTAAGACTTAATTGTTTTAAGTAGATTCTATTAAACAATTAAAAATAATTCTGCCTTTTCTTAAATATCTGTAGTAGTTTTAGCATTTTGAAGATTATGAATTCACGAAAAAATTCAAATTGAGAAAACGCAATTTAATGATTTCAGATTTATAAAAAATATATTAAAAGCCATAATAATGTTTACCTGAATAGGGAAGAGTGGCGATGAATGGGACAATTGCAAAATTTTTATGTTTTGCAAGCACTAGAAATTTGACAATTTTTCTGATATATGGCAGTACTGAGGTCATTCATCAAGTGCAGTATCAGAATTGTGCTGTCTATTTAAGGGCAGAAAAAAAATTAAAGTGTCTTTTTCTGCTGCCAGAGTAAGTTTTTACTGATTCAATTAGATAGTAGTTAAAAATTAACTATTTGCTTAAAGTTAATATAACTCATATATGCTGAAAAGGCATAATCTTTTATTGCGTTTATGATATTCAAGAAGAATATTGACAATTGTTCCTTAGGCCCATTTCATGTGTGGTGGTGGGGATGAATGGGACATTCCCCACTATGTGCTAATTTAAAATTGTACACAAGGATTATATTTTTAAAAAAATCGTAAATAGATTTTCAATAATTTTATAACCTGTAGCTCAAAAGTTATAACATGGAATTATAAAAGTAGCATGGATTCAGAGAAAAATAGATTGAAATTAATTGTTCTGATTTATGTTTATGATAATTATGATTAAAAAAATTATAAGTTAGAATATTCAATGCAACTTAAGGGCCCTCTTCACTCACCGCCGCCGGAAGCCGAAGCTAATGTTGTTCTATGGGAAAATTTTCTTTACAAATAACTTATTAACTAATACATATTTTTTAATTCTGTTTTCACATTCAGAAAATTCCCAGATATTAAACTGACGGACCTTATTTAAAAAATTATTTTTTCAATTTTTTATATTTTATTTTGAAGGCTCAAAATACGAATTTTCATTATGTGAATTCTTTTCATTTTGCAATTTCAAAATAAAATATTAAAAATTAAAAAAGTACATTTTTAAAAAAGGTGCGTCAGTTTTACAGTTGGGAATTTTCTGAATGTGGAAACAGAATTTAAAAATATGTATCAGTTAATAAGTTATTTGTAAAGAAAATTTCCTCATAGAATAACATTGGCTCGGGCTTCCGGCGTCGGTAAGTGAAGAGGGCCGTTAAATCAATAATATAAATAATTAAAAAAATAAATAAACTAATAATAATTGGATTAAAATCACAATGTCAATCAAGCTAATTAAATAAATCCTGGTGATTATTACTGTAATACAGAATAGAATGCTTATTTTTCCCGATCAGTCAGAAACAAAAATTTATCTGAATAATTTGTACTCTATTATAATGATTTATATCTTTCTAGTGTCTTATTTATTTATTCATTTTTAGATTAGATCTTATTAGATTAAATTACCAAAGCGTAGAGCACTAGGAACTGTGCGAACCAAAGGACTTTTGCCGTTTGATGTTAATTTGAGTCAATACATCAGTTTATGTTAATTTCAGGAACTTCATAGTGCGTAATAAAATCACATAAACCAGTTTAACTTTAAAAATTTATTTACTTTCCATTTTGTTTTCTTTTCTTTGTTAACTCCAGTCCTGTCCCGTTCATCCCCATAAGTGGGGATGAATGGGACAATGCACATGCATGTAAAAAAAAAAAATATTATTAATTAAAAATGATAACTTTTTATTAAAGTTAGTATGTTTATATGTAACTGATTACTGAAGGGTACTTATGAGCAATGTTATAAAATTCTGAATTAGATATGATGAACGTTATTAATAAAAATATGAAAAATGTCCCATTCATCCCCGCTCTCCCCTATATATTTTACTGAGCAGACCTAATATAGTTCAATATATAAATATTAAATGGAAATATAAGCTTTTTCAAGAATTCTTCGGTGGTGCCAAGTCCCCTTAAATGACATAAAAAATAATTAAATAATTTAAACTAATAACATTCATAAATAGTAATGTTTTATTATTATATTACAGTGTTTCGTTTGGTAAAAATCACATTAAATTATACGCAAAGTATTTATATTTACATGTTTAAAACATTGTCTTATTGACACATTCTTAATTTAGTCGAAATACAAGATACAAACATTTTGAAATGTCTTTAACCATTGTATTGAAATTACTTCTTTGATTTATTTCTTTAAAGAAAATATGAATCAGCAATTTTTCTACATGTAGGAAAGGCACACGTAGATTTGAAAGAGCGGTAGATAGTTATAATGTATAGGATAAAGGAAAATAGTACTTCTCATCCTATGCCTCTACACTCTTTAAACGATATAATGAAAGTTTTTGTTCTATTCATTTTGTAAGTGTTTTCAATAACTATAAAACTGTAAAAGAAGAGACCAGTGTACAAATTTCAAATGTTAATACTTCCCTACAAATATATTTAGGAAATCTAACAGCTATTTAATAGAAAAAAACATTACATTTATAAGTTTGAAACTTATATTTGTATCTTGCAATTTTTTTTTTTTTACTTTTTGACTAAAATATATCTTCTTTTAGTAAAAGTACGTTTTTCCCGTTCCAGTTTGTTTCACAGATAAAAAACATGCAGAACTCCATTTAAAATTGGGAATTACGGAATTAGATCTCACAATTACTTTTCTAAGCTTATCCTTTCACTATCCAATCATTAAATATATATATATGTATGTATGTTTATATACAGGGTGATCAGTTTAAAAGAGTACCCGTTGGTTTTTCTTATCACCCTTAAATCTGACGGATGTGGCAACTATTCCAACACTGAAGTAGTATAATTGTTTGAACCTTGTTTAAGTGTGGGAGACAATTTCTAAAACTGTTGGACTGTTACAACTTTATTTGTGAGGTAAAACAGAAATGGAGACGCACAGTGTTACTTAATCCTGTAATAATTTTATTCTTGAAAAACATAATTTAATTAAAGTTTTTTACATTATCATTCCTTACAGAAAATGATGAAAATATTCGCCACCATTTTGAATGCAAACATGAACACGTCGAATCGAGTTTTTTGACACACTTCGCAGCATTCTTGGTGTTATTGACGAGATTTCTTCAGTTATGATCTGTTTTAATTCATCGATGTTTGAGGAACTTCTCTGGAAAACCCTATGAAATGATTACGTAAAAATGATAATGTAAATGTAAATGTAATGTAGGAATAATAATGTAAAAAAATTGAATTAAGTTTTGTTTTTAATAAATAAAATTATTTGTGCGTCTCCATTTCTGTTTTACATCACAAATAAAGTTGTAACAGTCCAACAGTGTTGGAAATTGTCTCTCACACTTAAACGAGGTTCAAACAATTATACTTCAGTGTTATAATAGTTGCCACATCCGTCATATTTAAGGGTAATAAGAAAAATCAATGGGTACTCTTTTAAATTGATCACCTTGTAAATTGATCACCATAGGGGTGACCCGTGTACCTAGGGCCGCTTTTTTTCAATGTCTAAAAGCAGAGCCCTTGACCTGTTTAAAATTATCAAGCTGAAATGAACATATCTTTAGGAATAATTACTTCCAATTGGGATTAATGTAAATACCTAAAATAATAAATTCCGGCAAATAGAAGGTTTTAAAAAAACATCACTCGTGGCCCTAGGTACAACACCCTCATTGTACCTGGGGCCAGACCTCACTGTACCTAGGGCCATTCTCTCAAAATTAGATTTAACTTTGTAATGAATGGAAAATAAGCATATAAACATGTATTTTATAAAAGAAACAATATCAAGTAATATATTTATTTATCATATAATAATTATCATGTTGTTGCCTTAATTTAAAACACGAAATTTTTCACTTTTTGTTTCTTTGGGATATTTTAACAGAATGTTTTTTTTCTTCAATTTCTTCTTCTTTTTTTTTCTCCCCAAATTCTTATGTACTTACTGTCATTCACTACGGTATGTTTGTGAATCTCAACCTAATAAAAAATGCGCCTCCATTTTAAGGTAAGTACAAGCTTTTTAATTTGTCTTTCCGTGTCTCAGGTGATTAGAGCGCCATATTAGTAACACGGTGGTCGAGCGTTCGATATCCCGGAGTGTTATTTTTTGCAGATAATTAGTAGAAAAGAAGTCAATTGATAAAACAAAATTTTTCGTTGACTACACAGTATCATAAGAATTTTTAAAGAGTTTTTTTAAGAAGCCTTTTTCTTACATCTCTTTTTAGAAGCAAAAGAGTTTTTTGTGGACTACAAACGCCCTCTATTGGGCGGAATATTCACTAAAATGACAATGAAACAATTAACAATACAAAATAAAAATGATTAGGAAAAACACATAAACATTAGCCAAATTAGTAAAATATTAAGTTACAATATAAAAGAAATAATAAACTAAAATAATAATAAAAAGGTGCCTCAAACGAATAATTAAATAGCACATATTGGCCCTTAATCAGAAAATGAAATCACAAAAATTATAGGCAATCGTGTGGTGCTGCCATCTGTTGTGAATTTTAAGAAATAATTTCTCTTTTCTTAACGCAGTTCAAATTTCCTCAATTTTGGTTAATAAACAAAAAAGTTACTTTTTTTTTTTTTTTTTTTTTTTTTTTTTTTGCAAATTAAATTTTATTCTAACTTCGAAAAGATTTATGTGATACGCTATATTAAGAATTTGGGTTTTAAAAGTTTTTTTAAATAGATTGTTTCTGGAGTGTTTCTTGGATTTCTAGATCTCTCTGGTTTTCGGACACATCTTTGATGTGGGAGGTTTTGCTTTAGGTAAAGATTTTACTTAGGTTCGTACCAGTTAAAACAGGACACACGAAAAGATGTTAGATGTTGAAGATTTCGAAATTTCAACAGGATACGAAACAGAGACATGCAGTTCTATCATTGTTGGTTCACTTTCTTCCTGGATTTATTTTTTCTTTTAATATATGGAGAGATCTTGTCTTTCAGTCACATTTGAACTTAAATATTCATCCTCAGTGAACGTGTTTTGATTCATTGGCAATATGCCGGATACACGAAAGCCTGATAGAATGTTTACAGGAGTAAAGGCCGACGGATAGGACTTGCCAACACTTTCAGCAACATCATATATAGTGATTGGTTTACCGGGGTTTGCCAGCATCCAATTACTATATAGGCTGTACTGTGTTTCTTAACACTTTCTCGATCGCTGACGTAGATTCACGTCATTTGAAAATATGAAACTCCACCAATGGGCGTTTCTTTTGCAATTTGTGCGTTATTTGTTTCTAAAAAATATACACAATATTCATATTTGTACAATCAGTATACTATGGATGCAAATACTTTGATTGGAGAGAGAGTATGATTATAATGCATATCCATTTGTAATGTATATGAGAATACGGAAAATTTTGTTTTGAAAAATTATAACTTATGAAAAAAAACGTCCACAGGCGGACCTTACTGTCAAAAAGAAAAAAACATGCGGTCACGAAAGTGTTAAAAGGTCCAAACACACTGGCCCTAGGTACAAGGCAACGATGTAGCCCTAGGTACAAGTTTTGGTAACTTCATTCAAAATGCTTTCCACTAAAAAATCCATATACAGAGAGGACTAATTAAATATCTCATTTATTACTCAATATAACAAGCAAAATTCTACACTAGAAATGAAAGAAAAATATTTGACTCGCCTTTGTAAAATAGCAAAGAGATGAGCTGCAAAATTTTACTTCAAACCATGTAAATTCGTTTTCTACATGTAACTTGTCAAAACTCTCTCCTCAAAAGTTCCAAAGTAGTTGTATAAGTAGCAATTGGTGTTGTTACTCGCCCAAATGAGTATTAAAACTTAAAATTACCCCTAGGTACACGGGTCTCCCATATATATATATACCACTTTTGCATGGTAAAAGCATGTTTTTCTCATCTTTAGTTTATTAGCATATATATCTAAACAAAGTTTTTTTTTTTTTTTTTGCCACATTCACTCAAAATAAACTTTAACAAATTATAAAATTAAGTGAAGAATGGAAGGTTTTACAATATACAAGCTATCGTTTCTTTAATCAATATTTGGCTTTATTTATTTTCTTAGATTCTTATGTTCAGTTTCCTTTATTTTTTCTTGGGGATAAGCTAACTGATGATTAAAAATGAATCAGGTTCCGTAAACACAGCTTGATAACGGTTTGACATGTTTTTTTTTTTTTTCTTTTTATGAATTCGTCTAAATAAGAGTTTAAAGGAATGTAATGGATAACAGGAAGATAAATAGAGCTCAAAACCAAAAGAAGTAATTTGAAATACGTAAGTGAAGTCAGCATTTTGATAAATATCTCAGCTTTAATATCAATTGCTTTGTTTTTATATTTCATTCTAATTTTCAAATATAATTTTTTAGAAAATTTCAGATAAATACGCACTTACTAAAAAAAAAAAAAAAAAAACTGATTTTACATAGTTTACGTAAAAATTGTTAACCGGTTCCTTTTCGTTTTAAAATTTTATAAGTGATTCTCTCGCTAACTCAATCTGTTAAACTATATCTATCTTTTTCGAACATTTAAAATTAATAAATACAAAATTTTTGGAATATTTATAATAATATTAATACGATAATACGTGTAATGCTTTTAGCTCTCACGAGAAACTTCGAAACAAATAAATAGCATTAATAGATCAGAAAAGAAGAGATGGAAATGAAAAGTTGTCTGTATGTGATCAGTAATGTGCTATTTGGGAATCTTATATTTGTAGTTTTTATCCCTCAGTGAAGGATCAAAATTGTAATGACATGTCTCTTGGTCACCCTTAGGGGTAAGACCCAGGCCGTCCCAATTGTCCATAGCGTTTAGTCGGCAGCAAAATTATTAAAGCACACATATATATTTTTCATTTTTTTTTTTTTTTTTTTTTTTTTTTTTTTTTTTAAGTTTGGTCGCTAATTTTTATCATCAACTTACTTTTTTATGAACATCATAAAGACTAAGATCATGACTCGATAAATATTAACTTAACAAAACAGTATTAAGCGTAAATCTTTTAAATACGAATTATTGCTAGCGCTTCAATAATTTTGCTACCGACTGTAACATCAATTCAACGTAAAACCCTTTCACTGACTCTGTTTTTTGTTCTCCGGTTGCTACTCTTGTGTCAGCTTTTGATGGTAAAATCTCGGCTATCCGTTTGGCTCTTTTACAGCTTCAGAACCGCTTAGAGCGATTCTCAAGAGTGCTGATTCTCTCATATTCGAGAGCAGCTCTCCAGTCTATTGATTCTCCATGCACTTCTCGATCCAAAGATATTGATGACTGTGGATGAAAATGGATGTCGGAAATAAAACAGTTGTCTTGCAGTGGATCCCGACCTATTGCAGAATAGAGGGGAACAAGGCCGCTGACTTCCTGGCGAAGAAGGGGGCTTCTGTTTTACAGATTATTAGCCAGAATCTGGCCTACCATACGATCAAGACAATTGTCAAAAAGTCCCTCAGGTGTTCCTTCTTACAGGATGTTCCCGCAAGAAACGACCACAAGCCGTGGTACAGCCATATCCATGACATTCCTGAGTGGTTCAGAGATAAATCTGTCGCAATGTTACGGCTTCTTTCTGGCCACGATTGTCTCTGAAAACACCTACATAGAATTAACTTGGCTCCCGATCCTTTTTGTCCCCTGTGTGATGACCAGGAGGAAATGGACATGACTCACCTTAATTCTTGTCCTGCTCTGCCTCCCGTTTCCTTATCGGAGCGTTAATGGATTGCCAGACATAAATTGGTGAATTAACTGATGTCATGTTTATACTTTGTATTTTTGTTTCTTTTGATATCTGTTGTCCTGTAACTTGTCATTTGAAATAAATAAATGAATAAATAAAAAATTATATTATCTTTTTTTTTTTTTTTTTCATTCAAAAGAAAATAATATTTTAACTTCAATATGTCAAGAATTATATCTTAATTTGTTTTTAAAGATACACAATTTGTTACTGATAATTTTAAAATGTAAAATATCATCTAGCCGCATTTCATATTTGACTGATTCCTAAAAAATAAATAAATAAATCAACAATTGTGACTTTTGAGTATTTACGCATTCAAAGCCCAGTAATTCTATTTTTACGTTTTTTTTTCTCCCCCCCCCCCTCTCATTCAAAGAAAAAAAAATTCCTCGTCACAAAAAATTGTCAAATTATACAGAATTTTAGGTTGGTTGGTTGGTTGGTGTCGTGTCATGGATAGGGAAAAAAAAAAAAAATTAAAAAAAAAATTAAATGGGACCAAAGGTCCTATATACAGCATCTGCGATTTGAAGGCAGTTGTCTTCATATAAGTCTGCCCACGGATTGTCACTTATTTGCTGCAATTGCGCCAGAATAGCTGGACAGTTGAAAAGATGTTTGGGGGTTAGTTCTATACAGAATTTTAATTATTAATAAATACCTTTTACGTCAAAAATGTGCAGCAAAAATCTGGATTTTTTAAAAAAAAGTGGGGGGGGGGAGGCATGGATAAAAGATAGTCCATACTACATAATGCAATTAACTGTTTCATAACCACCCTCACTGTAATTTTGCTTTGTTAAATTGTTTCTAAAAATAATTATACTGTCAAATTGTACTGAGAAATTTTGTGCCATGCATGTGGAATGCTCTCTATGCTTTTATTCGACATTTCAAAATGTCAGTGAGTTATCTGTTATTGCTTAATTTTAGAGAAGAATAAATTAAAACTTTCTCTATGTTCAAGAAAAACAAAAGACTAAAAGGTAAACGAAAAGTAATAGTTACTTCTAGAATAATTCGCATTATTTTTCTTTATTAGACTGATTATTTATTTTAACAAAGAAGTACATTTGTTGTTTTCCATATTTTGCTGTCCAATTACTATGCACATTTTTTTTTTTTTTTTTCAAATTTTCTCTCTCTCCCTCACTTATTTGTTTAACCTTTTCATTTTATTTTATTTTTCAGATATTCTATTGTATTGATGTGGAAAGTTCGTTTAACTAATTGTTTATTGAATTTACTTTCAATAACATTTTTCCGTTCCTTAAAAAAACTCGAATCGAGATGGGTTCTATTAATTATTTCAGCAAACACTTTGACTTCTTTCAAGATTATCTTTGTCGCTATGGAATTCACAAATTGAATGAAAAATATTTCTGCAGTTTGATGCATTTCACCAAGGTTGTTTAAAGAGGTCTGATTTTCTAGCAATAAAAAGGATTGCTCTTAATCTATTTCTAAACATTGAACAAGATTTTCAAGCTGCTTTTTTGACAGAATTATTTGGTATAATCATTTTTTGGATATAATCACTTTTTGGTATAATCATTTTGTGGTGTGGCGGTTAAGGCCATTTGAATAGTCGAAGGTTGTACTCCTGGAATTTTTGGAGGAAATATCGGAGAGCTTCGAAAGGCTCGGCCGACGATCGCAACCTGGGTTCGAACACGGAACCCGCTGTCTATTATATTCAAGAGCACAATCTATCGGCAATTCATGGAGATCATTTTCTGTAACGAACTATGCAAACTTCTTCTTCTTCTACTTTTTCTTTTTTCTTTTCTTTTCTTTTCTTTTTTTTTTTTTTTTTTTTTTTTTTTTTTAAATAGGCTATAAAGCGAAAGTAAGTTCAGTATCTGTGAATAAAATGAAAAAAAAATAAGAACCCTTACTTCCTCTGATGTTTTGTGACAGCATTAAACAACATAAATATTTTTAGTATTTTATTATTATTATTATTATTATTATTCATGAATTTAGTTAATTATCATATTCAGTTATTATAACACTTCAATATATTACACAGGCTTGAAAAAAGTTGTTTTTTGAAAATGCTTTTTGTAATCTTTATATTTTTGAGACTAATGAATCCATCATGTAAATAATTTTTCAAAATAATAGAGTATTACATACTTGCCAATCAATTTTAATAAAAAAAGGGAAGATTTTTGTTGAAAACCCAGAAGATTTCATAAAAAAAAAGGGAATTTTTTTTTTCTCTTTGACGTATTAAACAATACAGTTTTACAATTTTAATATTTAGAAGCAATCTATAACAACATTTTACTATAGATTGATTATACTAAATTAAATATATAAAAGTTTTAAATGAAGTTATTCCTCTTCAATATATAAATATCTACAAAACAGAAGCTGTAAGAAATTTATTTAACAATAGACAAAAAAACTTAGTTAAGTTAAAGTATAACTAATTTTTTTAATAAATATAGAATGTGATTTTTGTGTATCTACATTAATCATACATATAAGAAATAGTAGCAGTAGCTAATTATCAGGTAGGAAAAAATTTTCTGAAAAAATTATTCTTCATTTTTTTCATATGTTTACACATTTGGTATAAATATGACATACAAATATTTAATTTAATTGGGGAAAAATAAACAGATTCATTAAATTCAACAATAAAGATCTAAAAATAATTACATATGTGAGAAATATTGAGCATTTCCACTGCTTTATTGCTTCTAGAATTGATCACAATCCGGGGAAAGGATGGAGGGGGGGGGGATACAAAAATAATTACAGAGTAAGAAATATTTAAACTCTTTCAACTCTACTTCTAGAATCTAATGTAATAACTTATTAATATTATCATTTATGTTGCAGATGGATAAAGATTCGAAAAGAAAAGACTTCAGCAGAATATTTGATTGCTGATCACTAATTGTAGATAAATAAAGGGGGGGGGGCAAAAAATAATTACATCAGCAAGAAATATTTAACAATTCTATTTCTTTAAATGTTCTAGAATCTCATAAAGCAAGTTTGAAATGATTATTGACATTTATGTTATGCATGGAAAAAGATTGGTAATCAGGAGTTTTCGTAGAACATTTGGGTTTCTTTCTAAAATGAACGATATCCGCGATTTTTTTAAAAACGGAAGATTTCATCATCTGTCCGGAAGACCGGAAGATACGTTTAAAAACCGGAAGTCTTCCGGGAAAACCGGAAAAGTTGGCAAGTATGGTATTATAATAAAAATTCGCTAATTTTATAAGATGAAATTAATCATATACTTTCGCATAATTAAACTAAACAATTCCTTCAGGATATATTTAACCAGTCTGTGTTCAATTTTTTTGCCTATGAAACACTTTTCTTTTTTTATGCCTTTCCAAACACGATTTCGCTTTCACAATTTCTACTGACCCCGCCCTCATCCCTCCTATTTTCCATTTTGTAGTGCTTTTGTAATTTTTTCATATGAACTGTCATAAATATTGCTTTGAAATAAAAAAATAATTATTGTATACGATTTCAAAATCAGCAATAGGATACAAAAATTTCATGCTTTAACGAAGAATTGAACCAAAAACTATCAGATTTGGAAAAAAAAAAGAAAAAAAAAAAAAAACTAGACGTGATGGAACATTTTTACTATTGTTTTTGGTTTTATTGGATAAAAATTTATAAGAGACAGTAAACAAATTCTAAACAACTTTTTGATTGCAGACCTTTGTTATCTATATTTCTCTTTTTAATCTTCTTGATTTTTTCTTCAAATTTTACAGTATAAGACTGCAGTGACCCGGTTGGTAGAGCTTCGAGGTTGTATCTAAAAGACTGCAGGTTCGATACTCGAAATGGTCAAAGACAGCCGTGTACATTAATGATGACTGGTGATTGTAAAGCCCGTCTTTGCTGCAATGTCCTTCATGTTCCAAAAAATAAAACCTATGGGTGTTACTGAAAAAGAGAAGCCATACCCTCTGCAGAGGGAGCTAATAGAGACATGCTAATTGTGGACTCAGAGACATGCTAATTGTGGTGGCATGTCTCTGGACCACCCCAGGGGTGAATCCTAGACCCTCGGAAATTGCCTACTTCATAACTCTTTGACAAATAAAAAAATATATAAATAAAAAACTTATATAATAATAATAATAAATAAATAAAAATAACAGAACTAATATCTAATATCATATTTAAATACCTATGTCAAACTTGTTTTTCAAATGAAAGTATTAAAAATTAACAAACATATGAAAGAAACCTCATGTAACATGATATAGCTTGTACTGAAAAACAATGAATGAAACAAGACATTAGTATTTTAGCATTTTTTTTTCCCCGGGTTTCAATAATTCCAGATTTTGGCAACCGTAAAAATTAGTGTCAACTAGATCCTTTTGAGATTAAGAAAGGAATAAAATTTATGACACGTAGAGTTAAATAAAGAAATGAAGGGAGTTCGGTCATTTATTTGAAAACTGTTTTGGCAACGCTTTGGATTCCCAGTTGTACTTTTTGCATAAAGTAATCTGTTTGACACAACTTGTTTACAGTTTACTTTCTTTTCTTTTTTTTTAAGCTAATCTTGAAGATAAACATTTGTTTAATATTTTATGCGAAAAAAAAATCTCCCTTTTTTTTTTTTTTTTTTTTTTTTACAAAAAAGCTATTCATTATTTTTTTTTTCCATTTGTATGTGTATGTTTCTTGGTTGACATTTTTTATTGGACGAAAATTTTAATGCATGGTAAATAATTGATTCCTTAAATGCTTCGTTGAAAAACTACAAGACAATATTTTTACTTTCTTTTATAGTTATAACTGATATTTAACCAATATTTTAGAAAAAATTCGGCAATATGATATTGTTAGATTTTTAAAGAATCCTTTTTTAATTCCTAATTTCAGTTAAAATTATGCTATTATAATAAAGACATTTTTTATGGGTATGTAACAATCTTTGAATGTTGCCATTATAATTAAAATTAACTAAAATTAAATCTAAATATTTCAGTTGCATTTATCTTATACAGAGAAATATATAAAATGTTATCGTATACAATAATATATACTATTAGCCATTATTATTATTATTATTATTAATAGCATTACAACTCAGCAAAAAAAGAAATAAAATATCACTATGGGAAAGTTTTCATAAAGAGAAAGATCATAAATTTATAGTGAAAAAGAAATAAGTATTAAAAAAGAAGAAAAAAAATGGTGCAGTGTACTGAAATGGAACAAAGAAAAACATGTGCTTTTTGCTTTTCAAAATCTCATAAATGTTTCTTATAATAAATATAAAAAAAATAACACTTTTCGCGAAAAAAAATATTTTTTATATATAAAATAACAATGTATGACAAAGGCAGCAGGAAAGAAGCAGTGAAATGAAAAATGCTTAAAGGTAACACATAAAATATGAATGCTATTTTTTTTTCACCTTTTGCACTCGATGGTAACAAATGTTTCATCTACACATCGAGCATTGCCAAAGAAAATGCCTTTAGTAGAAAAAATGTACAATAATTGTTTCGCGTCGAAATAATTAATCGGAACACTAAGTCAAGTGAAAAAAAAGAGGAACGAGTGTAGCATAAAGTCAACAACACATCGTAGCATATATTTACAATTTATAGTGTTATTTGACAAAGTTTTTACTTGTCACCGTTCAATAACGGTATTCCGGTGCTTTTTTTCACAATTGTAAAGGTGTTCATGGAAAAAAAAATAGGGGAAAAAAACTACATACAGGGTAATAAATAAAAATTTTAAGAAAGAACAAAAACTATAAAAAAATAAATTTGTGTGGGGAGGAGAGAGGGTAAACTTTGCATCGATTCGAAGAGAAAATAGAATTAAAAGAAACGGGGACTTTATTTCAATTTATGTTTTTATGTTTTTTGAGGGTACCTGATATATGCACTTAAATATACAGTCAACTCCTCTTAATCGGAAGAGCTTGTGGTTGATTGGTTGATTGGGTTTTACGTCGCACTAGTGCTGCGCAATGGGCAATTGGCAACGGTCTGGGATTCACCCCTAGAGGTCGTTCCGGAAGAACTTGAGAAAAAATATGTTGCAGATTATAGGTCAGGATTATTATGCATATACAAATTGAGTTATTATTATTAATGCATAAATTATATGTAAAATAAATGTATGATATTTTCAAATATGTTTTAACATTAGAAAAAATTATTGATTCAAATAAATAAATAAATAAATAAGCCTGCCTTATAAAATACCTTATAAAATAGTAATCATGTAAATTAAACATGCATTTTTTATTTTAAACATACAAATTCAAACTCTTAGTTAATAATTAATAATTCATCAATTAGTATTAATTGTAATTTTTAGAAATATTGAAGTAATTATTCTTTGTTTTAATACTTCACTCTTATGTTTAGAAATTTTATCTTATAAATTTTGCAAAAATGTGATTTCTTGTTCAGAGACACACTTTTCATTAGATTTTTCAAAAGTCTTAAAATTATGCAATGAAATCATGAAACTGAGAAGAAACAAATACATTTTTATATTTCATAGCTATAGCGTTATAAATTAAAAGTTATGTTTTAATTTATAGTCCAGAAAAAAAAGTAAGGATGAAAGATAATACTTATTTTCAATGAAAAATGAAATTACAACTACTGATTTTGCCATAGCAAATTTTGTTGTTTACGTACGAAATGGATTGCGGATTAAACGTTTTGCGGATAATAGACCTACGAGAAAGTTGAGTGTTGAGTGTATATATATATATATATATATATATAAATATCCCATTGAAAAGCAAAATCGAACTCATATTTAATCATAAAATTCAAGAATAAAACAAGTCAACAAAAACTTAACAAAATTAACAAACATACTAAAGCCAAATAGAGTACGAGAAATATCTTTAACCTAAACCAAAACTAAAAAGGAAACAGAGCGAAATTAAAATTAATATGGAGACAGGCGGCATGGCTTACAACATGCACTGCAGGGTTAAACTAGTTTTACGCATGCAACGTTCCCCTCACCTGTCAAGAACAAATGAAAAAAACTCATGAAACCAATTCTCTAACCCATCCTTCCTTTCAAACAACATTTTCAGCTCAATACTCCTTTTATACTGATTCACGAATTGGTACGTCATACTTTTCACCAAATTTCTATGGAAACCCTGAGCTATGCTCTGACGACACCATTCTACCATATCCTCAAACATCTCTTCCAAGTCTGAATTTAATCTAGCAATACGTATTAAACCATTTCTAAATACATTCTTTTTAACTGAAATATGTACGTTAGATGTAAAATGCATTAGCTTTATTGTTTTAAAATTAAGTCTTTTCTTTTGTAAGAATAAAACAAGTCAACAAAAACTTAACAAAATTAACAAACATACTAAAGCCAAATAGAGTACGAGAAATATCTTTAACCTAAACCAAAACTAAAAAGGAAACAGAGCGAAATTAAAATTAATATGGAGACAGGCGGCATGGCTTACAACATGCACTGCAGGGTTAAACTAGTTTTACGCATGCAATATATATATATATATATATATATATATATATGCAAGTCTAATTAATTAAAGCTAAGAAGGGTTAGACCCAAACACAAATATTCATTATAATTCTTGATATCTACAAAATATTAAATTTCATAGAAATTAATAAGATAAAATTATAAAATAGTAAGCACATTAATATATCAATTCGTTTGAAAAATGACCTCAGATCCAGTAAATGTGATTATTTTTAATCCCATTTTTTGGAGGGAGGGGGGGATAAATTTACAAAAAAGTAAAATTTTGCATTAAAAAGAAAAAAAAATGCAAAGTAATAATAGTAATAAATAAATTTTAATTCCATATAAAATTATGTTTTAAATCATAAATAATTTAGATATTACGATTTTATGCTAAATATACGTATTTGAAAAGTTGTGCAAACAGTTTTTTTTTTTTTTTTTTTTTTTTTTTTTTTTTTTTTTAACAGAAATGCATTTTTAATATCGTAGTCTATGATCACAAAAAAAAACATTAAATTTGATACTTTTCCCCCCTTAAGTAAAACAACGCCGCTTACATTTGTTGCTGAAAGAAGCAACTAGGTTTCTCACCCACACAATTAAGAAACTGATATATTGCATGCTCCCTTCTTTCGCAGATGCTTATTCACTTTGACAAAAAAGTAATTACTTGACATCCCTTACACCACCCAACACCATACATCTACAACAAACTTGGCAGATCTCTTTCAAATTAATACTCCCATGTTGATTTCTTTCCTCAAACTAGCGGCTTCATTCAAGATATGTTTAACGGATACTTGCCGGAATTCTATATTTACTGTTTCATCTACTTAAAATGGTAGATACTTGCCAAATGCAATCTACTGTTTCGTTTCTTCTCGCAGTAGCTGCGAGTTTAGAAACACACAGCTGTTCAAGCATGGACAACACCAGTGTTTTATAAGAATGGCATACTTTTCTTCTTACTGTAGTGTTTCTTTCATTTACTCACAGCGTTCGTTCAGCCCTTTAGAAATTTTGTAAGTTCATTGTTTGGTATTAGCATGAAATCTTAAAAATAGCTAACAAGTTATTTTAAGAGAAATTAGGTGTAATTAATTATTTTTGGGGGAGAAAATTTGGAAAAATATAATTATACTAACCATTTTTATGCAGTACAATTTTTGCGAAAAGTAAAAATAAATAAACAAATCGCTTCGTTGTTGGTTAATACATTTCTTGTACAAAAGTTATTTATTTTAATATACATCTGATGTTAAATATAATAAATATGTGATTGAATTTAAATAATTTTTATTTGAAAATTTATTATAAACTACGGATACTAATTGAAAAAATATGAAATTTACATTATTTGACAATTTTAAGAAATGTAAACGTTTTCTTGAAATACTTTTTATTTAAAAAATGGATGACTTAACAATTACGTTTGAATTAGATGGATATTCGGTTGAAATCAAGACATACCCTTTCTTTAATTTATTCAAAACTTTTTGTTTCTTTAATAAGTTTATTTTGTTATTTCCTAAAGACAATCTTTTATTTTTGTATTAATACTGTCATACATCATTTTCAAATTTAAAATTTTTGGCATAAGATTGTTTGTGTCTGTCAAATTTCACTCGATTCCTACTAACTTTGAAAATATTTTGATATCTACATAATTTAATTATTTTTTTAAATGTGCTTGAGGGCTATTTCCTATTAAAAATTCCTTCTATACCAAGCATAATTATTTTACAAATTTGTATTAAAAATTGAAATTATTATTGGTAGCTAAAACTAAATGCAAAACTGGTGTACAAACGATAAATAGACAATAAGACTTCTTCACACACCATAAATTTTAAGCCAGCGTCAGTCTTGCTTTTGCCTCCAAGGCAGTAGCACGTGTTTTTTTGCACCTGATGAAGGAAGGCTACGTCCTTTCGAAACCGGTTGTGCTGGCTTAAAATTTATGGTGTGTGAAGAAGTCTTATTGTCTATTTATTATTGGTAGGTTCCTATTGCTGTATTGTCTTTTAATATCAATATATGTTTTTATGCCCGACAAAATTCTTGAATGGTCTTATGAAAATGTTACTTGCGACAAATTTGTCACTATACCACGATCACGTCGAAGTAGACTACATTATGTGTTTATCTTGAAATGTTTTCAGTATCTTAAGTTATTTTACAGTGCAGCGTTGAAGAATGGAAATACTTAATCCTAAATAAGATTATATCTTTCAATTATTTATTATATAATTTTCCTCGTTTTTAATAAATTTGTTCGGTAAAAGAACTGTGTTCCAACTCACCTGCTGCATAGGGGGGGGGGGGGGGGGGGGAATGTTATTTGAGGTTAGGTTGCTATTGAAATTCTATTACACTATACTTTCAACTCTGGTTTCTAAATAATTTTTTTGATTTCGTCTTATTTTGTTACAGACATCTATATTGTTAAAATTATTTTCTTAAGGATTAACATAGATATAAAACAGCAGTATATTTTTGTTCAAATTCTAATGACTCATTTTTATAAATAATTTACCTATTCCCATTTTGCATATCATTTTTTATGCCGATTCGGCTGTTTCCAAGCAGTCATATTTGGTTGAATCTCCAGATACCTAATAATATCATGTCCGACCAAAATATTACAAGAATAGCTGGACATAGAATTTATTATTTTTATTATTACACAATTTTTCTAGCGTATTCCCATGCATAAAATATTTATCTTTTACTTTTTAATATACAAATTTTTAAATGACTCGAATGTCACTCTCCTAGCCTGTCCAAAACTTTTTTTTTTTCCCCTGCTCGAACTTTATTTATTTATTTAAAAATTTCACATCAACATTTCCCAAACTAAATTCGTAGCAGTAGACTATATATTTTTAAAGGTGTAATACAATATATATATATATATATATATATATATATATATATATATATATATATTAATCCATTTAATCATTTAACTTATTTAGGCACATCATTTATATTTTGTCCTAAAGTTTTCATGTCACTCTCTTGGCTTAGGGAAGTTTTCGATAATTTTAGAGGAAAAAAGGGGAATTTTTAGACTGGTGCATAATAATACTATTTGTTTTCACCATTTTGTTGGATTCATTGAATGATTTGATGATCTGAATCACAGAGCGTTCTTATCATAGTTTTGAAGTTTTAAACTGAGGTATGTAACATTTTAGGTTGTCACTCTCCTGTACAAAATTTCTATTATACGTAAAAGGATTTTTCAAAAATAATACCTGTTATTCTATGTAATTAAACGATGATAATAATACACAAACTTTCATAAACCCAAGTTTGGCTCTAAGCCTGATTAGCAGGTCTAATATCAGAAAAATGTCACTCTCCTGGCACGCAAAAATGTCACTCTCCTAGCATAATTAGTATGTTTAAGCATGGCCAGATAGTTAGTAGAGTTAAAGTGAGTTCTCTTTATTTTTACCTTGCTAAGTGTCTTATAAAAAGCAAGTATATATATATATATATATATATATATACTTAGATCTTTTAAAGCATTTTTGTTTTTAAAGAATTCGTGATTCGAAAATATTCAGTTCTTTGGAGAATCACCCATTTATGTAACATAAATATTACAATTTATCAGAAGCTTGTTTCATTACAAATCAAAGTCATATAAATAACAACAATCAAAAATACTTTCAGACATATAGTTAAAAGTATTTATTACGTGTTAATTTTGCCATAAATAAGGTTCATTTTGGTTTGGAAGCTATAAAATAACGTTCATTGAACTGTTAGTGATATTTACCAAACAAACATCTAAAAATACATATAGAAGTTTGTTTTAAATACGTGGATTTCGATTATTCAAAAGATTTTTTTACCCATATTTTATAAATATCTAAATACATTTGTAAAAAATATATTTATTAAGAATGTTTTGGATGTCAAGTTTGTGGTCCATATGTGTGATTTGAACGACATTTGTTGATAAATGGTCGACAATTTCCGTTTTATTGCGATGTTCATGCGACCCATATTTATCACATAACATTTCCTTTTCTTTTCTTTCTTCCTCCCCCCCCCCCTTTAGGTCAATGACACTTTTATTTAATGACCGCTGATTTAAAACATTTCCCTACACATTTTAGAGTTAACCAAAAAAAAAAAAAAAAAGACAATTACATTAAAAATTAAAAATATTGTTACCATATAAAACTAAATTTTATTTCTAAATCAATTAATGAATTCAATCACACAATCAAACTGGTTGCCTTGAAATAATAAATACATAATTACTCATGCTTATATAACGACTAAGTATTCAAATATAAGGTTTCCTTTTCTAAAACAACTGTTTTATCACGTGTCCAGTTTTCAAAAATAACATTTGCAATTTAAAACAAATAATCTTGATTCGTATACAAAAATACAATATTATTTGTAATCACTTAATAATAATTGAGATTCAATAGAGTAAATAAATAAAATAGTAGTCGAATTTGCTAATCTCAATAAGTATTTAGTCTTATAATTAATTGCAGCAAGCAATGTTTGTATCAACGGGATCACATTAATTTATTGTATACTTTCGGGCAAAATTTAAAGATCTTGACCGTTAAAGCACTTTATCTTGTTGAATGAAAAATCTTATATAGCTTATAAATTGTTGCTAAAAAGAAATACATCATTTAGCAGATTGAAATTAAAGTTCTATTATTTTAATTATAATTTTTAAGAATAAAAGAAAGGAAGGTTACTTAGGTCGTTGTGCCTGCGTTTCAATTAATTTTACATAGAGATTCAACGTATTTTGTAAACATTGTCTTCTTTTTAAAGGTGTTTCAATTCCAAGGATTCATTTGAACAGTTTCTTGAAAATTTTAACTGGAAAGGGACATATTTTCCCCACATTTTTTTTTTTTTTTTTTTTTTTTTTTTTTTTGTCAATACAGGACTTTGAATGTTATAAATTATAGAAAATATGCAAATCAGACCCCTATAAAAAGAAGAATGCACGATTAACACTTTTCTTTCTAATAGCGGACAAAGACGCAAAAGAAGTTGTCTAACGTTCTCGTACGTTCGTAAACATTTATTTGCATGAGATAAACGCATTTTTTTTTTTCAAAAAAGTCTGTGATTTTCTTGTGTGTAACGCCCTCTATCAACAAATCTATCAACCTCTATCTATCCTCTATCAATTACTTTTTTCTTTACTAGAATAAATTATTCCATGAGAATAACTTTCTCGCAAACCGTATTAATATTCACCATTTTCATTAATTTTTATGAAATTTTAGCTGTTTACAAATTTATGGGTCAATCGTTGCATGTAGAAGAGTGACCAATTTAAACATACCACTTATATTCTTTTTAAATAAATATCGCATCAAAAATTTTATTTAAACAACTAATACTGTTTAGAACAATTTAATTTCAATCGATTTGCAATAAAAATAAAATTGTATTATAGCTTAAGTAATTGAAGTAGCCATTTGTATAAAAATGGTACGAAAACATAACACAATTATTCTTGCTTCTCTGATAAATTTGACGATGCCTAAACAAAAGCCTTTTTAGAAAAAATGTGGAGTACACCCCCCCCCCCTTCCCTTCCCCTGTATCAAAAGATTCGAAGAAAGTTGGTACAAAATTGCAGTTTAATTATATGATTATCCTCCGACTCCTGAACAAAGAACATAAAATTAAAAATGCGAAAGCGAAAATCTGAAATTACCTGAATAAATGTCCTTTATAAGACAAGAAATATATTTGAAAAGGATTTCTTTCAAAAACTGAATAAAAGATCTCCTGGAGAAAATTGGTATTGTAAAACTAAAATTCGTGTTATTAACTGTCAGATGGTTAGCAGGAGAACCTGAATCTTGTTTGAGATTCTTCGAAATTCTTGTTCATGTCTACAAAAAAGAAGAAAAAAATCTCTCTTAAATGAAAATGAAGCGTCTGTTCTTTGCTGATCAATAAAACCTAGTTTTTTTTGTTTTTTTTTTTTTTACGTAACTTTAATAACTCTGATAAAATGAAATATGTCAGGTGCATACAATGAGACTTAAAAAAAAAAAAAAAAAAAGAATTATTTAAAGAATATTATTTACTTACTAAGTTCACATATTATCCTAAATTACATAACAAACAAAGAAGTTTGCAGAATGCTTTTATTCTTTTTAACATTTTCCAACAAGTCTGAAAAGTGTTTAAGACTTTGGTTTGTCTGTCTGTCCGTCTGTCTGTCAGTCGGTCTGTTTGTCTGACAGTCTGTCTGCCTGTTTGTCTGTCAGTCCGTCTGTCTATCCGCGCTCTAACTCCCGTAAACATTTTTGGAATTTCTTGAAATTGATGTACGATATTCAAGTTCACTATCGGATGTTCCTCGTTAAAAATGAAGTGAATACCTCTACTGATGTGCATACAGGGACACCCGAAAGTATTCCAAAGCATTCTGTTCTATGAGAGGTATTTCTATAAACCATATTTTAATACGCTTTACTTTACGCAAATCTTAATGAAATTGAAATATGTTATTCAAGTTTACTATCGGATGCTTCATATATAAAATGGAGTAAATACCACCACTGGTTTGTATACAAGGACATCGAAAGTATTCCAAAGCATTGTGATCAGTGAGAAGCATATCTATAAACCTTGTTTTAATGCCTTTACTGTACACAAATCTTAATGAAATTGAAATAGGTTATTCAAGCTCACTATCGGATGTTTCCTATGTGAAATGGAGTAAATACTATCATTGGTTTCTGTTTAGGGACACTCGAAAGTATTCCAAAGCATTGCGTTCTATGAGAGTATTCGACAAAACAAATTTTAACAACTTTACTTTGCAGAAAGCTTAATGAAATTGAAATACATGTTATTCATATGCACAAAAGAATATTTTCTATTGAATATATTATTATTAGCTATAAGATTTACAGGGCCATACATAAATTTTCAGTTACATTAAGGGTTATTAATAGTAAATTGCTGGAATTGTATTTTCATTTACATCAAGTGTTTTTAGTACTTTATAACAATTTTTAAGTGTGAATGCACTGTAAAATTTTTTTTGTAAAATTACAACGAATATCCCTCATCTTGTGAAGTGATAAAATCAAGCACTCTAGTTGTGAAAAAATTTCAAGCAGAACGTGCTGTTTTCTTACATTCTCTATGTCATCACACAGTCATGTTACACAGATACGCGAATGAGCTTCAAACACAAACTAAAAATTTTAAATGTTTATTACAACTTCCGATATGATAAACGTAAAACGAAAAAATAGAGGATCGAAGCCGTCATTAGAATTCACATTAGGTCCAACGACAAACAAGTAAGTTATAATTGTTTTAATTTTTACTTTATTTCTTCTCTTTTTCAATTCTGCCGATATAAGTTTCCTAAGGGTCTACGTTTTATTAATGAAATTTAATCTTAATTAAAAGCTCTCTCTCATGAAACTCCATTTTGAATTATAAGTAGTAAAAGTTACAACACAGAAATTATTTCCTCCCGAAATAAAACTATTAAATAACAACTTTTCCAAACTAATTTACTTAAAAAATGATTTAAATTGCTATTACTTACTGGGAAAAAAAATCATGTATTAGTTTTTAACTCTGAAAAATATTATGGCATTCAAAATAAGAGCATTATTTGAAAAATACTTAATATGAAACTTTTGTGCAATTTTTAGCATTCCATTACAATATTTTTCTTTCTTTAAATTTCAAGTTTCCTTTATTTTATGCATCATGATTACGTTTTTATTTTTAAAATTTTGTTTGCTTTTCTTAGATAATTTCGATGTAGTTTATTACGCGGAATGTATTGATAATTTTTTTTCCCTAACTTGTTTATTTTGTAAAATTAATATGTTTGCTAAAATTGTATAGATATATGTATTCTGTAAAATATAGTTTAATAAAGCATTGAAAACTGTCATTTTAATTTTCATATGTTCTAAAAAATATTAAAGTAGTTATAATTATTCGAAATACTTATTAAATAATGCTTGTGATTTGACTAATTTAATATTTCTTTAGCGGATTAAAAATTGATACATAATTATATTTAAAATAGAGTCAGCAATATAAGACATTTTTTAAAATTTATCTAAATTTTTAAATATTTTTATGTTGAAAAGAAATCGTTACTGTATACTAGGCGACCCCTGACGATATATTGAATGCCCCAGCCCGCCTGTTCCCTCTCTTCGATGTCTTTTTCTTGTCATTTTTGTCCTTTTATCCTTTCCGGAATCAGCTTTTTTTTTCTTTCACGCACTTGATATTGCGAGTTTTTTTTTTTTTTTTTTTTTTGTCGTCCCATGCTATTTCTATGGATTTTTAGCTTTTTCTCCCTCGATTTCTACATTCTAAAGTGCGCCCCAGTCCGCCCGTTACCGCTCTTCGATGTCTTTTTCTAGTCAATTTACTCCTTTTATCTCTTCCAGTGCTAGCCTTTTTTTTTTTTTTTTTTTTTTTTTTTCATCCCATGCTTTTTTCTATGAAATTTCGACTCTATGAGTGATCTATATCTTTCGTGATTCTACGGGTTTTTAACATTTTTTCATCGTTTTCTACATCGTAAAATGCGGTGATATTCTAATATCACTTTATAAAATAGAATTTATTGAAAGTTATTATACATATTATATTTCCTATTAAAATGCAGAACATCTTCAAACTTATATTGACAGAATAAAAAAGATGAAATAAATAAAAGATATTAAAAGAAATATAACTTTAAAACAAATAAAAATTAAAACAAATATATCTTTTAAAATAAATAGATAAAATAAAATAAAATAAAATGAAAAATAAAACTAATATAATCCTTTTTTTTTCCGAATGAAGAAAAACAAATACAACACAGCATGTTGTAAAATTACAACACCCTCTTTGAAAATTCAAGCACGTATTTATTTGCAACACACTTGAAATTTACCGCACATGGTGCTGGTGATTTTTTTACCCGCACATTGTGATCTAATCTAGCACATTCATATTTTACAGTGTATGATTTGAATTAATGTATCTATTGATCAGATTGTACGCCTGTCTGTCTGCTCGTCTCCAGCGTCCGTAAATATTTTCAGATTTTTTAAAAACGATATATGTTATTCAAGTTCACTATGAAATGTTCCTTTTTGAAAATGGCATTAATATGTCTTGTACAACTAGTTTGTGTACAGGGTCACTCCTAAAAATGTCGCTGCATTTTAGGTAGAATTCTTTTATAAATCACATTTAAGTAACTTTCTGCTGCAAAAATCATAAAGAAATTGACATTAATTGTTAATATGCTAAAATAATATTTTGTATAGAACAGAATATATTTAGAATTCAGATTTACAGGGTTACACTAAAATGTTCAGATACATTAAGGGTTGCATTTCCGTTTGTGTTAATAAAGTCTAATACTTTAAAGCGATGTTTAAGAGTGTTTGTGAATTCAATTATTCTTTTTGTCTTCTTTTCTGTTCTTCTGTCTGGCAGTAGTGTGATAATGTAGGCAAAGAACTTTGAAGATTATACGATACATCGATTATGTACAGTTAGCGTTAATAATCAATGCGTACTGCATGATTTTTCGTTCTTTTTTTTTTTTTCAGATATTTTGAATCCTGAAGGATGCAACGATATGTTAAAGATATGCTTCTTCGTATTGTCTGTGAGCATTTTATTGTGGAATTATTGCATTTTTTAGGCTATTTCGGCACCATGCCTCGCATAGCCTTGTAACAATTATGATTTGAGCCCTCTTGGATCTTGGTGAAGAAATCAATTATCTCAATTACCTGATAAATCAATTACGAAGAAAAAGAAGTTTATATAACGTAATTCGAGTGAAACATCACGACACGCATTCCTTGCTATCGAATCATTAATTTGTAATATGCTTGGATCTTCTTGTACGACCCAGAAACAAAAAGACAGAGCACAGCCACAGAGTGACACACGACGTCATCCCCATGCACAAAAAAGGCAAGAATAAGCCCATCGCAGGTCAAAGCAATGTCCATTTTTTTTTTTTTTTTTTTTTTTTTTTTTTTTTCGATTCCAAGGGAGTGGTCTATTTTGAATTTGTTCCACCTGGCCAACCAGTCAAAGCCAAATTCTACGTCGAAGTACTGAAAAGGCTAAAGCAACGGGTCAGACGTGAGATCAAGAATTCCTGGAAGCTGCACCACGGCAATGCTCCCAGCCACACAATCTTTACGACGACCGACTTCCTGACCAAGAAAGGCATCTCTACGTTCCCCCAGCCGTCTTACAGTCCTGATTTGTCTCCGCCCGACTTCATAGGTCAGCATTTGGAGACCCTGGAGAACATCAAGGCGGCTACGACGAGGTTACTAAAGGACATCCCTATGACGTACTTCCAGGACGCATATAAAGCATGGAAATCGCGTTGGAACAAGTGTGTTGAACCAGGGGGGGATGTATTTCGAAGAATATTGAGTAACTGTAAGAATCGGTTCAATAAATTTCTTAAAATAAAAATTGGCTCATTACTTTCGGGACAGACCTTGTATATCAATGACGAAAACGTCACTACTAGCCCCTGTCTCCCCTACTTTTTACAGAGTGTTCCCAAACATCTTCATATTTTTTTAATTTTTCACTGGTCCCCTTTTCCTTTCGGGGGAAAACTTTCACTGAAATATATGAGGTATGACATGGTCTTTACAAACCTGAAGTTTCAAGATGATTTGTTCAGTACTTTTTGAGTTATTTGACAAAACGTCTGAAATCGAAAGTATCCAGTTATGTACGGAAGGGGGTCATGTAATTTCTTTTTTTTTTTTTTTTTTTTTTTTTTTTTCATTAATAAGATCATAATGATATAAATCCTTACTTGCATAAGTGACTAAGAATTTATAAATAAATAAGCATGTTAACAGAAAGAAAAAGAAAGAAAGTTTATGCGTTTTGCGACTTTGGAAGTCAAACAAACTCTATAATAAATAAATTTTATTTTCAAATTTTCAACAACCTGATAAGTATCTCACTGATAAAAAAATGTATTTTTAACCAAATAGAAAATAAATAGTGTTTTTTTTTGTTTTTTTTTTTTTTTTTTCCTATTCATGCATTTTTCATTTCAAATTTCGTTATCTGAAAGGAATATTATGTTTACTTGAATCGTGTACATAGTGTATATATTTAGTGTAGAAAGAAACTAGTTTGTGAAAAGAAATACAAAAACTAGCTCCTCAACTAAAAGTAAAAAACACAAATTTGTTTTAAATGTCTGTGAAGCTTTTCGATATGCATACATTATCCTATTTCAAAGAACAAAAATTTCTTTTATCCTTTTTCCATTGTTAATAAGATTGCCCTATTCAGAAAAAAAAAAAAAAAAAAAAGACATTTTTCTCCCTTGCATCAATACGTTATTTTGCTTTCGCAATATTTATAGTATGTAGAATTTTTCTTTTGATAAATAAATGGAAAATTTTGAATGAATTGACTGAAATATGTAAATAGTTAAAGATTTCTTCTTTTGATATTTCCATTGATTGATCAGAGTCTGTCTCTAACAATTTGAGAAGAGGCGTACTGCTTGCGATAAAAGATGATACGAAAAGATATTTCTCTTAGACAATTCAGTCAGACTCTGGATAAGAGCACAACACATTGATAACTTTCTCGCAAGTTTGTATCTGAATAGGTAAGCCAGTTACTTCTTTTTAGTTGTGTAGAGTGATTAGTTCATGGTGAAGTTCCTCTATTTTGTTCTAAAAATTTTTGAAAAATGTATACACATTTCAATTCATAAAAAAAATATATGAAACATTTTAAATTTCTTATTCACAGTAAATATAATTATTTAAATTAAATTTATGATTTTTTTTCAATGCATGGTTTATATTCTTTCTTATATGCGCGTTTCAAATTATATAAAAAATCATTACACTTTGTAAAATATAACATGCATTAATTAATATAGCATTAATATGAGTAGAAATACTGGTATTGAATTAAGATGAATGACTGCCTTGTAAGCAAACACCATAAATTGTAAAAAATTTCAGCAGTTGTTTCGGGTTGCAATAACTGAGCGCTGCTCTTCATCAGACGAAAATAATACGCGAAATGTCAGCATGAAAGCCATTATTCCTTTTTCTCTTTTCTTTTCTTTTTTTCTTTTTTTTTTCTTTCTACTATGCTTTTTCAAGATAATATCTGGGTACAAAATGATCCTCTTCAGCTGTTCTTGTACAAGAGGTTCCCATTTTGAAATATGCAAAAGAGTTAGAAAAGTCTTGACATATACAGCACAGCAATGTAATTCGCGTTTTGCAGGTCCTGAAGATTTATCGATCTCTGTTTCAGAGTGTTCTTTGTTAGTTGTACAGATTACTATTGCTTGAAATTTTTTCTTTCTTTCTTTTCACTCACTTTTTATTTTATTTTATTTTGTTTTTGTTTTTGTTCCTCCCGTTTTATTCTTCCTCTCTTTTGCATTATTTTTTTCCCCTTTTCCTTATTATTTTTTTATTGTCCATACCTGCAGTCCTACTGCTGTAGGTATTCTTCCGTTTCTTTTTTTTTTTTTTTTTTTTGTTTCTTTCAAACCAAACTTTCATTTCCCCATAGATAATACAGTCTTCTTTATTTGATGAAGAAATAATAATATTTACAAAATATAAGCACAATTAACTATTTTGCATTTTTATTAAATAGATAATAATAATTAATATTTCAGTAATCTTAATTCAAATGGAAGCTTAAATCATTTAACAGAGGTTGACAGTTTCCTATATGAAAATACCAGGTGATCCAAAAGCCACAGAAAAGATAATATATATATATATATATATATATATATATATATATGTATGTATGTATATATATGTATATATATTATTCAAAAAGTATTGACCGTAGCACTAGGCGCTTTTCACTGAAATGTTGAGAAAAACTTATTTTATTTTATTTTATAGCGAAAGATTTATTGGCAAATTAATTTAATTTTTCTCCATCAGTTGGCGCTTTAATTGTAAAATTACTTTTTTTACAGTGGCACAGTACATTCAACAACGCAACCAGGACTATAAATGTTCAATTTGACTGTTGTCATTCGGGAGAACGACCGTCAGACATTGCGTAGTGGGAACTCTCATAATAAAGTTTAAGTAAAAACGCTTTATCTTCTCTTAACAAAATCTTCATTTTCTTTTTAAAATTATTAATAAGCAATAACTGTGTAATTTAAATATTCGCTAACACCTGAAATCATATGCAACAAGTCAAAATCAGATTAATTTTTATTCGCAAAATGGCGTTATTTGAGAAGGCAGATAGATCTGTTTAAAAGTTTAAAATATCAGAGGATACTGTGAATACAGCACCATCTGTTGTTGAAAAATGTAGCTAATATTTTGTTCTTATAGTTGAAAAAAAAAAATCCCATGCTTTTCTGCGCATTACAGTGAAAACACATAATGCTACGGTCAATACATTTTGAATAATCTATTATTTTATTTTTTCTGTTACTTTTGGACCACCCGGTATCTTTGCGCTTCAATCAATTGAAATTCTACGTAATACTGAATGCATAGCATTATTAATAACCAAAGAAACCAAATACAGTCGGCAGCAAAAGTATCCGAGCACTAGCCAATAATTCCGATATCAAAAAAGTACACTTAATACTATTTTGTTAAATAAATCCTTGTCGAATCATGTTCTTAGACTGATTAAGAACATGATTCGACAAGGATTTATTTAACAAAGCAGTATTAAGTGTAATTTTTTTTAGACAATGGTTATTGCTAGTGCTCGGATATTTTTGCTGCCGGCTGTATAGTGATATCAGAAAAATTAGATAGATACCGGTTAACATTAATTAAATAAATATATTAAATATATTAAATATATTAAAAACACTTTAAACACACGTAAATTTAAATTTCATTTAAAAGATGTTAAAAAATGTAGATGTTAAATAATTACATTTTACTTTCATATTGATTTTTCATTCCATTTGTTGCTTTTACATTGAGTACAGTCCATATATTTTAGTAACAGGAGACGCAAATTTGTGTGATAATCAAATTGTTATTACCTTATTATTTTTTTTATGTGTGTTTCGGAACATATACTTAAGACAGGTTTACTAATACCATATTCTAAAATTTATCTAAAATTTAGTTTCTAATCAAGGATGAATGTGTTCTGAATAATCCATAGCAATCTAATCTTATAATTCTAATTTACAAATAATTTACTTGTAATAAGTTTCAAAGAATTCTAGTGTAAACGAAGGTAAGGGTGCAGCAAAACCTGTTTATAGAAAACTGAATATGGCTTGACCTTTCTTTGGCTTTCTTGCCCTACTTATGTTTGCATGAAAATAGTTAAAGTATTTTTGATGAAAATAACCCTTGGATATCGATTTGAACGCACAAAAACTATAGTTTCCAAGTTGCAAACATATTGCATGTAATACTCAATGGTTTGGAACCATGATTCTAATTACCTATCTTCATTTTGTGGATTGCATTGGATAAAAATTTGGTAAATTTATTTTTTTTTCTTTGAACTCTTTTAATTAATTTGATTACCTATAATAAAATTCTTCTTCTTAAATAATAAATTGATTTACTGTGTTAGTAATTTTATTAATACATAATACTTTATACAAAGGCTACAATTGTCTTTCATTTACATCTGATATCGCAGAGTTCTCTTAATCTGATTAATAAATATATTATTGGTTTCCCATTTATTGAATATTATTCATACATATATTTCAGCATTTCATTGTGAAAATTAAGAAAACATATTCTTAAAAAATATAGGATTAAAAAGTTAAAACTTTCATTCAAATGTAAATTTGCTTTACATCGAAATCTCTAAAGTTGATATAATTTATTCATATTTAGTGGTACAATTACTTGTATGATAGAAAAATTTATACATATAAAAGTGCAGTCCCTTAATTGGATATTATTTTTATTTTATACTAAATTTCAGTAACTGTTTGAAGTGCTTTTTATCGATTGAATATTACGAATATTGCTGCTAAAAAAAGAATAATAAAAGAAATGGTATTTTACGGAGGGACCGCTAAAAGCTCTGTAATGCATGCTATAAATTTTCTTGCCCTTTTAATTTTGAGGAAACAACTACTCTCCGACCGTTTAATGTAATAAAAACTTTGATCTCGCACCCTAAAAATAACATTATTTTAATTCAATGACCAACTTTAATTTCCCATATATTTAAATGAGACAAATATTAATCGAAAATCTATCATTTTTCTCAGAAATGTACGGAATTTATAATAATTTATTAAAAATTAATACTTTGTGCTTTGTTTAATAAATATTAAACTAGCCTGGTTTCGCTTATCTGAGCGGTCTCTTTTAAAATATCGAACTGAGCTGTAGGTTTCGTTGCCTTTGACTATGGTTTTGAAAACGACAACAACGAAATTTCTGAGTTAAACACAAATTTTGTATGAGTAGAAAGACATTTATTTGTGTACGTTTGTAAATCTCTTTTCAAAGAAAAGACAAGAACAAAAAAAAAAAAAAAAAAAAGACACCCGCTTCGCATAGTTATTGACACTTTAAAACTGAAATTAATCGCAGCATCGTTTAATATTCAATGTACTTTGCTACGTGATCACACAATAGAAAAACAGAAGGACAGAAGTGAAGACACATAGACTAATTGAACTTATAATCACTCTTGAACAGTATTGGAAAGAGTAAAGAACGTTTAACGAGAACGAAAATGCAACTCCACCTCCAGCAATTTTCAGTAACAGCCCGTACTGTAATTGAATATTTTAGTGTGGCCCTGTAAATCTTAATGTTAATCATACTATATTCTGTAGAAAACATTTTTTTGTGTGTATGAATAATAATTGTCAATTTCATTATGATTTCTGTGAAATGCCTCTCATAAAACACAATGGTTTGGAATTCTTGGTGTCGCGTGGTATTTACGCTCGTAGATTGAATTCTTTTGGGTGTCCCTGTAAATAAACCAGTGGCGGTTTTTATCCCCGTATGGGTACATCCTATAGTAAACTTGAATAACATATATCAGTTTTTTAAAAATTCATGAATATTTACGGATGTTAAAACTCGGACAGACAGGCAGATAGACTAACGACAGACTTATCGAAGACAACAAATGTTTATTTGGAAAGTGTTAAAGAAAATAGTTTAAAATATTTAACGCATAATTCATGTAATAAATATTTCCTCTTAAGCACATCTATCTTTAGTTTAAATCGCAGTTGTTTGGTTTAAATCTTTACTTTCTGTGTTGCAACTTTCCCGAATAGGACGCAGGAGCCCAGATGGTAAAACGCAGAGTCGTAATCTAAGAATTCGTATACGAGGTCGATACTCGAGCCGACAAATTGCCGTAGTACATATTAATGCTGGCTGGTGCAAGGTGCACGTGAAATCAGTTGTGGCTGCAATGTTCTCAATATTTAGTAAAAGTAATTTCTCAGGTGAACTTTTTCGAGTGGCTGCCAAAAAAGTTGGTCAACAGGAAATTCATTGTCCTTGAATAAAGCTAAGCAAGGTCAGTAAGAATTTGTTTGCCATAGTATTGTGTTGCGCTAAATGTTGAACGAAAGTCTGCCGTGTGATATGCCTTAAGAGTGAATTTCATTCAGACCGCCGAGAATTGCCCACAGTTCTAGTTTTTTTTTTTTTTTTTTTTTTTTTCGACCGCTTAAAAATGACGTATCAAAAAGATAAAGGCATTGTTAGACTATACGAAAGACTAACTCTGCGGGGAAATAGTTAAAAAAAAAAAAAAAAAACTTACATGCAAAATTTTTCAAAAAGTAAAGAAACAAAACCTTACACCTTTCTTACTTTTCTCAATCCCCTCTCCGGAAAACCGAAATTATGATAGCATGTCTTCGGATCACACATTCGTCTTGTGTGTAGCTCTAGTAAGACGTTAAACCCAACTTAACTTTTTTTTTTTTTTTTTTTTTTAATGTGATCGCTTTCGCAGAGGATCAAAAACGGGATGAGATGTCTCCGGACAGTCCGTAGAAGGGAATCCCCGACCGTTGCCAATCGCCCACCTCATGGTTCTAGGACGACCTTAAACACAACGTGTAATAAGAGAAATGTGATCATTTCGAATTGGCTCGAAGATTTTTGCGCATGCTCAAATTCCCTCATTTTTGTCTTAAAGAAACAACTTTGGATTTTAATATATAAAATAACAATTAAATACAAATTTACAAATTGAGAAAATGTCGTTAGCATAATATTAGTGACATATTCAATAATATTAATAAATAATAAATAATACAAATGAAGAGGAATGAAAAAACAATTAAACAAAGACGTAAATGAAAAATAACGTACTTATTGCTTTATTAATATCTCATATAAATAAAGAATATGTATTTGTAATGGTCTGTTAATAATTTCTTAATATTAAATATAATGTGTTTGAGTATGCAAATAACCTTTTTAATTAAGTACAGTTTGATATTATCTGAAAATACTTTCACTCTTTTAGACAATTAAGATTAAAAAATAAAATAAAATAATATATAAATAAAAAGTTAATACTTTAAAAAAGGGTTATGTCTGAAAATTGACAGTTTATATTTTTTTCCTCAGATTTAAAAATTTAAATGTGTGGATTCATAAGCCATGATCAATTCATTCATGTAATAAGTAATCTTATAATAATAATACAGTCGGTAACAAAAGTGTCGAAACACTAGCAAAAATTCCTTTGTAAAAAAGGTACACTTCATGCGGTTTTGTTAAATAAATCCTTGTCAAATCATGTTCTTAGTCAGTGTAAGAACACGATTCGACAAGGATTTATTTAACAAAACCGTATGAAGTGTACTTTTTTAACATAGAAATTTTTGCTAATGTTCGGATACTTTCGTTACCGACTGTATATTCACATAAAAATATTGGTAAAACAAAATTTCATCATCATTTCGTAAGGACATTGTAAAACTAGTCATTTGATATAGATTTCAGTTATACTTACAATTAATCACAATTATATCTAACTGATTTTCTGTCATTTAGTTCAGGGTTGTTATTTGGTTTAGGGCCGTTTTCTGCCTATGGGACATAAGCCTGTGTTGGATGCCCTCCGTGGAGGGATCTTTGTAATAAATCCTAGCCCGTATCCACGGACGTTTTGGGGAAAAACCATAGAAAACTCCGAACGCCTACTATCGAGAAGAACCTTTCGGCCGCTGGTGGGTCTCACTTTTATTCTGACAAGGTTTTTTTTATTTTTTATTTATTTATTTATTTATTTTTTTTCATAAGTGAAATTTATTATAATAATGACAATACCGTTCTCATTATTGGTCGTTTGTAAAACTCTTTTGTTTGCGCTAAATAGAACATAGAGTATATGTTAATATGGGACTGATTATATTGTTACAAAAACATGTTAAAACCGAATATTATACAGATTTATCTCTATTACTTTTTACAATATAAAGCTGATAATTTGTATATCAACATATTATAGCGTGGGGCACATTTGATTTATTGGAAATATTTTCGTGTGTGTGACTTAAAAAATTTAAATTTTTCAATTTTTGAAACTGAATTCTCTGAAAGTTTTGATCGATATTATGAAATTCTATACCATGTTCTACGCAACTTTGTAAATTTTGTATATGTCTAAAAGTTATAGTTAAGAAATTATGGCCGATATCAGTTTTTTTTTTCTTTTTGTTACTCCTGTACACGTGTTTATATGACACATAAATTTTATTTGACCATTTCACAGTGTTCCACATTATTGAACTACTTTAAGAAATTTTAAAAAATGCAATTCGTTGCCATTTTACTTTAGAAATCTGTAATACCTGGAAAAAATCTTATTAAACTACATCATTCACTGAATAAATACAATTGTTTGCCAATTATTATAATCTCTGCTTATACTGTTACATTCGTAAAATAATCTTAATATTTACTGACCAATATAAAATTGCAATCTTATATCCACACTTTCTTCTAATTTATATCAATAACAAAAAATCGGTTTCAAAATCACAAAATAAACTTTTTTCATTTAAAAATTACTGTACCTGTAAATAAAGATTGTTTGATAATGCGTTTGATTAGAGACATAAAATCATCAAATGTGATATAATTTCCATTTTACAATTTTTTTATAGAAAGGCCGAATTAATGGAATAATAATTTTCAAGAACAAAAAGTAACAATTTTCCATACAAAAAAAAAAAAAAAATAGTATACCGCATATTGGAAATCCCTGATCTCGATTTTAATTTCTTAAATAGTGATCTTTAGATACATATTATGAATTACAAAGTTGTGTAAAAAAAAAAAAAAAAAGAAAGAAAGAAAAACGAAAATCAATTAACTTTCAGACGATGCAATTTCAAGGAATATAAAAGAAAAAATTTTATACGGCTTCCATACAAAAGGAGAAAAGAAACTTCGAATGAAACTCCTCATACCCCAACATGGTCATGTACAAAATTTCCGCATACATTTTTTGCCTCATACAATGTCGTGTTTAATTATTTGAACGCAAAATGTTGATGGAGGGCTTCTTATGCAGTTTATGGTGTTTATTTATAGTGTTTTCTTTCATGATTCAGCACCAGCGCTTCGCAGTTTATTTTATTTTTATTTTATTTATTTATTTATTTTTATTTTATTTCACTAACATATTAATTTATTTTTGCAATCACCTCTTACTTGATGTTTAAACTATCTCAGAAAAAATATTATAGTATTAGAGTGGAAACTTAATAGGAATAGTTATCCTGTTTGTAATGTTACATAATGTAATTATGTTTATAATAAGGTTTTACGCATCGTTACTTTCCTATTCCTTATCAACGAACTTAATATAGAATTTTATTCGTTATATAAACTTGGTTAATAATGAAAGGTTTTAATGGAATTTCTTTCTTTTTTTCCCCTAAGTAACAAATGAGGATCTAAAAAAGTAACAAATAGAAGTTCTGGCTGAAGATTTTAAAATAAATTAATAGATTTTTTTATGTTATTGTTATTTTAACATAGAACACGATCTGCTGCTGCATAAAATAAATTAAGAATTTCTTTTTCATTGCCTATGTAATTTTGAATTTTCAAACCATGGAATTTGATAAAGTAGATTTTTAAAGTGTATTTTTTTCATTTAAAAAATCATATTCCTTGTCGACCTAAGTATTATATTAATCGAAAAGTATTTGGAAAAAAAAAAAAAAAGAGTAAAAAAATATTTGCCTTCATAAAGTAAAATGTGGCTTTCTATGACATTTAAAATAGTAATTATTATCAGTGGGGTTCAAGTATCAACTATAATAGTGAAAAATAACTTCCAAACTAATTTCTTATTTTTTCTGTTAAGAATTTATATACCTTTCAAGGTTATTCATAAAATATATTTTTTAAATGCCACTTAAAACCGAAATTTTTAATTATCTAGAGATTTAAGCTTATTTCACATTAAGATTATATGAAAATTTCCTTTACTTTAAACGGGTTCAATATCCCATTAAAAATATATATATATCTTTATCAATTTATTAACAAATGCAAAAAGAATAAACGTTTTAACGCGCCAGTCATATATTTATAATGCTTCTACTACATTTTCTTATCACGCTATAGGGGACTAATATTGTGAAAATGTATCGGATTCCGTGGCAATAACATTAATTTCTAAGAAAGCTTATTTAAACTGAAGTAGCTGTACAAATTTAGACCTCATTTTATATGTCACCCATATAAAATGTACGCAAGACGACTTAAAAATGTACGCAAACTTTATCAAACGGTAACATTAGTATGCAGATTTTTGAAGCTGATTGAATGGAGCACCGTTCTCCATTTTATGAAATACTAGAGGCATAGCCTCCTAAACTAGATGCTTTCCGCGTGGCTCGGAAACTTGGCAATAGTTCAATCGGTAGACAGCGCCACCTGGTACAGATTGCGTGACATTTTTATTCAACTGTCACCAACAATTTTAAGAAGTGATATATGATATATATAATCCATGTTTCTTCTATTCTATTCACCTTTTATGTATATCAAATCCTACTTTTAAAAATTTTTGGTGGCTGCTAATAAAAAAATTCGCACAATCTGTATCAGGTGGCGTTCTCTACCGCTTGAACTCTTGCCAAGTTTCCGAGCCACGCGGAAGGCATATAGTTTAGGAGGCTATGCTAGAGGGAGGACAGTATAGACTTCAATTTATATGTATTATTCGATTTATATTCTGTTGGTTAAATTTTAATGAATTTAATTTTTTACGAACGTTTGTTTTACTTTATGCTAAATATATCCATTTTTAAAATACTAAAGAAGAAAACTTGAATATTGGTTTTGCTAAAGTTTATTGCACGAATTTTGTAATACGCACATGTTCGCTGATGCTATCCAACATAGCCTACCAGTTGTTTAATTCTTAATTTGGGTTTAATTTTTACATCTATATTACGGATAAATGGGGAAAATTATGATTCTGACGAGAGAGAAAATTAGATTCAATGATAAGCTATCTACATAATTTATATATTTCAAAACTCTTTCATATAATTGTAATTTTAAACTAAACGTTCTAAGCATTATCGGAGATAAATGCATTAAAATGTTTTCTTTGCTATTACATACAGCAGGTAAGTCTTGCAAATATATGTGCAGGTATCATTATTATATGGACAGTACGCTGAAGTTTTCCCGAAATTTAATTTGGCGTATGTTGGTCATCATTTCAGAAATATCTCTTACTAGATATTTTCGTCAAATTTCAATAATTTTAAGGTATTGAGCCCCTTAAAAATATTCCTAAATTTAAATTCCTAAATTTTTTAAAGTAAGAAAAAAAAAAAAAAAAACTAACACTCTTGTAAATTTCTGACAATGTTTTTTAGCATTTTGAGCATTGTAAATGTATTTTTTTAAAGAGAGATAAGTACATTGAAAAATTCTTTTTTGCGTTTGTATACTGCAAAAAATAATAAAATAAAATCTTCCTTCATTCTCATAGAGATAACAATCAGAAATTTTACCGACATGTGCGTTTTATTTCACAATTTATCTACACAAAAGTATAATTATTGTTTTTGCATGTATTTAGGCCGATTGACTACACGAGGGTCCTATGACTATAAGTGGAATCTTTGGGGTTCTTTCTATGCGGTCCTAGACCGTATTTACACAAGTTTCTGAGGAAACGAAGGAAAACTCTGAACAGCTAGGTCGACGAGCATGACCTGGGATCGAATCCGGCACTTCTGGACTTCCAGCTTTGAACGCAGAATCGGTCGGCCAGTGGTGGGAGCCAAAATATAATTATGTGTGAAATGTACTTTTAAAGAAACATTTTTGTATCAATGTATCAAAATCAACACATTCGTCGAATATTTTACTTAAAAATTCTTATCTGCTTCTAAAAAATGTAAAGACTTAGGTTGTACTTGTCAGAAATATATTTTACGAAAATTTATCTTCATTAATCGTGCAGATGTCCTAAAATTATTTTAACAGGCATCCAGCCCATTCGCAGCGTGTAATTAAAGTAATTTATAAACCACCAGAACCACTTCTGTGTAGCTTAATAATCCTACCTACTTCTCCAATTATCATCCAACAAATTCTGCCGGGCTGAAAAGATCATTCGAAACGATCAACAAATCAACCGACATTCTTTACGTTAATGTATTTTTAATCTGTTTCGCTTTGAAGGCCGTAGGACTTGTTTCTAGTTTTCAAATTAAAAAGTTTTGCTTCTTGCCGCTCTTCCATAAATAAATAAACGTTTGTAAAACGTACATACGTCGATAGATCATTTACAGCTTGCAGGTACTTCATTTTAATTCTGTATGATTTAAAATATACCATGAAACTCAATCAATCGCCAACAAGTTCATATGCTCTCATACAAGCATCTGGAACTTCAGGTATGAGAAATAATCAACATTATATATCATAAAAGGTAGTATACGTGTTAAATTTGTAACATTTATATTCAAGTGACATATTTTTCTCAGTTTGTTTTAATATAAACATATACATATCATTTTAAAATCAACGTACTAAAAATATGAAGATTATCTTAAATATATAATAAATGATTATTTTTGTCTAAAAATATTAATCCAGTCTAAGCAAATAGAATGTTGAAAGTATTTATACGAATTAGAACACGTTATTATTATTATTATTATTATTATTATTACTGTGTGTGTGGAATTTGGTTTTAAGTTATTTTTATTTTTAATTTATTTTATTTTTATATATTTACATATATATTTATTTATTTTTGCTTCTTTTGAATATTCTGGTTTGCAATTTCCCGAGTATTTTGCATTTTTATTTAAATATGTGAAAGTCATTAAACTGTTATTCTATTATTAGAATTTAATTCTCATTTATTTATTTTTAAACTCCAAAATCAAACAAAACAACGTTATTAAGATCACTGGTTTTTGATAACGCAATTTAAAGTAGAACTGCTTTATTATTTGCTTATTAATACTTTATTTCAATTACGTTCCAAACAGGTGACGAAATTATGATATTTTGCATTTACTTTATATCTATCTATTTATATCTATATAAAGTTTATCATTTATAAAGTTGATGCAAAATATTTTTAATTCTCATAAATTAATAGAAGGATATTTTATTTAATTCCTTAAAAATGAATAGCAGAATTTGATCATTTAATTTGCTTTTAATGTAAGAATGAATTTTCAAGACTGTAGTTTTCGAAAAGTAAATATAAAAGCAATTTTCTAAAAAAAGAAAAAAAAAATACTGTTAAAAAAAAAAAATATATATATATATATATATATATTTTCTTTTTTTAAGTATCGCACTACGATTTTATTTTAGCATTCAAAATTCAAAAGTAGTCTTTATATTTTATTTATTTATATAATTTTGGGCTCAACTATAATATTCAAATTTTTAGTCCAAAAATTATAAAGTACATATGCATAATTATTTTTTTAAATATACATATAATAATTTTCGTATGTAATGAGACCCATAAAAGACATTTTATACTGATATTTTTAAAAACTTTTTCGGACGTAACAAATAAGTCTTTTTGAATAATAAATATTAAAACACTATTAAAACTATTGAAACATTTATTGCGACATTTTCAAATTTCAAATAGTAATTAATTTTTAGAACTACTGCTTAATAAAATCATACTTAATAAGAAACTTAGAAACATCTAACAGATTTATTTAATATTTATCAGTTTTTTTATTAAAGTCTCCACTGTTTAATGATACAAAAATATAACACTTTTTTAACCCGTTAGCGCCCAGTGTCCTCATTTGAGGACAGCTAATGAAATGGCACGTACATTTTTGTGGATTCTTGGAATGATTTCTGCTTTTTAGTGAAAGTTTATAGCGTCACTGTAAATGATCCCTGAAGGTTTTATGTGCCTACTATTAATTATTATTTCATAATTTGGATAGTCATTTTATTATTTTTCATTCGTCGCACATATATTTGCTTTTTGCGCAGGTATACTAACTTAAATCAAGTTGAATAATAATATATATTATAATACTTTACTTTCGAGATCTTTGTCAACATATAATAGGAAATTAATCTATTATCTAAAAGTTTTTGTATCTCGAAGTTTTCTTACTAGATCACTAAACATCAATAAATGAGGATAGGCTTTAAATTTAAAACTATCAGAAGAATTGTTTAAGTTAATATATTTTACTGTCAGTTGTCTATATTAATTTAGAAGGGGAATAATCAACTAATAATATTTTGCAAAATTAATTCGGTTAATTAACGGGTTAATGTAATAATAAAAAGAATGCCATTCTATCGTAAGTGACAACAAAACATACCAATCTCATATGACGTAACTTTCTTCCGTTTGGGTTTTTATCAATAACGCTTCCTATTTGGGAAGGAATTCTAGATGAAGAATCCTTTTCTGCACAAATTATAATCTCCTTCAATGTGCTTTAGAAAGCTTCATATATATAATTTTTCTTTTTCAAGTTTAAATGCTTCTCTTCAAGCACGTACAAAATATAAACGTATATCTTTACATTTACCAGGTATGTTACATTATTCCATATAAGATAAGATTTTAAAATAAATAACTTTTATTTTATTAGTTTCCTTTTTTATTTTAAAATCTATATAAATGCGCTGTATTTTTTTTTTTTTTTTTTTTAATGCCTGTATATGGAAATTTTATATAAAAATGTCTCTTCATGCAAAATACATCGTGTAAATTCAGCGGCAAGTATGATGTGTGAAAAATGTAAGTAGAATCTTTGTCAGAGTTGCCAACATTTTAATTTATTCCGGAGCATTTTTAGCCCCGCCTTTATTCCATGCCAGTTTTTTTTTTTTTTTTTTTTTTTTTTAAAGAATGATTTTCTTCTTATTTTATCGTAGTTATATATTGGAGAGAAAAATTCTAAAAATAAAGTGGTGCGAAATAAAGGCGGGGATAAAAATGTGCCGGAATAAATTAAATTGTTGGCAACTATGCTTTGTAACCAAGATAATAATATTTTAGATAATGCTGGTGAAGGCCCAAATGCAATTACATTTAAGTCCATCCGGAATGTGTCCTTAATTAAAGGCAGTCAAATCTAAACTTTGGAGTAACACTGAGAAAAAATTCTGTGACTGACATCAGCAAGTTACATACTTGCCAACCATCTCATTATGAACCGTACAATTGTTAGTACCCGCCTTTTTTTTACACAAATAATTTTTTAGAGTAATTTTAGTCTTATTTAATCGTAACAGCATTTGGAGAGAATAACTTTAAAATATAGTGGTGTGAGAAAAGGGGCGTTTTTCAGGGGGCGTTAACAATTGTACGGTTATTAATGAGATGGTTGGCAAGTATGAAGTTAAATTGTGTCTCTAGTAAATATAGTTCCATGTCGTCCTTATAAATTCTAGTTCCTTTTGCTAGAGAGTTCTAAAATCCCCTATCAGAATTCTAGATCGTTTTCCTATATTATCGTAGTCAAATTTATTTAAAAATCTCTACAAATAAATGCTAACTCAAGAGGCAAATTTTAGTAGCTATAATCTTGGTTTATGACCCAATTTTAGGAAATCAAGCGAGAATTTCTCGCAATACAAAGGATTCGTCATCTCCATAATATTCATAATATTGTTTCACCATCTAGAAGCGTACAGATTAGAAATTCTCGATTATTTCGTCTATCCAGGTTATTTATTTACCTTTATTTTGCTCGTAAATCTTCATTTCTAGTTTAGGGTTTTAGAAAATGACTACTTATTCCGTCTAGATGGAGGAGGTATATTCTTTTTCTCGGTGAAATTTTGCTATCTTCGGACCACTCCGTGAATATTCTGTTTCTACTTAAATCGTCACATATGTTGTGGCACATTTATGTATAAACCAATTATAATTAAAATAGTACGAAAATGTAAGTAAAAAAGTCTCAAATGCTGCTCTTTGGATGATAATCTTTCCATACGGCTCTCTCTTTCTCTCCCTCCTATATATAATGAATGTGTAATGAATTTAGCGCAAGAATGTGCCAGTTTGTTATCACTTTCGATGTCTACCCAGTCTAACAATTTACACACGATCAAAATGCTGAATCTCTTTCAGTCTTGACTCCAATCTGGGGTAGAATCGATCTGGCTGTCTAATGTAATTGTGGTTTATTTCACTGACAGTTAGGACAATGGGAACAAGAATTCATAGTTCTGGAAAAGCAATAAACCTTTATTAGAGAAAAAAAAAAAAAAGGGTAAAAATATATAAGTATTTTTCTATGACAGATTCTATGCTAGATTTCAATGATTTAGCTTATTTTAGGAGATGATTTGTGAATTTCGTTATATTTCTACAGTATTTCTAGTCTTATTCATTTGTCAAATGCTTTCTAATAAGATCATAAAAATGCAGATTTGAATTATTATCAGATCAATAAAGGGAATTTAGGAAAATTAAAAATGGTAACATAGAGGTTATTTTAATATTATTTTATATTGCTTTGTGTATGTAACAAAGCAATTTAAATACATGTGTTTACAGGTTTATTTTCCTACGGGTGCATTAAAGAAAATTTAATTCACTAATTGTGTAGTGATACATACTGAAAGATCCATTAAAATAAAGTACGTACTTTATTTATGTACTTTATTTTCCATTATAATAATACGTATATTTTTAATACGTACTTTATTTTCCATTAAAATAAAGTACGTAAAGCTTAAAAATTATATTCTTTCCAAATGAAACATATTGTTTTTGTCTAATGTACTTACAATATTTTCAGATATGTCCTTACTAAGTCCATAGTTTTAAAACATATCATAATTTTAAAATTTCTTAAAATTTCTTAAAAAAAAAAAAAAAAAAAAAAAAAAAAAAAAATTTAAACACGTAGATATAAAACATTATATTTAATTAAAAACTTATTTGCAATTACAATACATTGATTTCGAAACGTTTCACTTTGAATATGAAAGCATAATCAGGAAAAAGAATTTTTTACAGTTGTGTTCCTAAAATGCTGCTCAATATATATCACAATATTTTACAGTTGTAGATGCAGTTAAGATACATCATAGTTAAGATGCATCATAATTTTATAAAATAATTCATTAAATACTAATATTATAGTAAGTTAATTACATATTAAGTTACATAATCTATTTTTATGCGCATTAACAAATTACAAAACTGCATAATCCTATTCGAAACAGGATTATTTTTCAAAAATGCAAAATACAAGGACAATCTAAGCACTTTTTTTTTTATTATTAATACAAGCATGAATATGAAAGAATAAGAATTTGTATGAATACGATTATGAAATTCATATGTGTTAAGATTCATAAAAACAGCTTCATGATATCCATACAAAATTTGTTTTTAAATAGATTCTCTTGAAATGAAGTCATGATTCGTTTTCCATAATTGCCATGACCATGAACTTTTCTTTTAACAGTCATATAAAAGATCGCTTTTCATGTAAAAGTTAAAACGGAGAACCAGTTAAGTTTGTTTATGCTGCTTTGTATTAAGTGTGAATATGAAAACAGTGGACAATTTCTAAATAGTAAAATGAACTTTCAGCTAAACAGATTTTTAAATTTCATGAAAATGAGCTGTTTAAATTTAAATGTTGCAAGGAATTTAAATATTCAAACATTTTTGGATTAAGAACAATGTATAAAAATTGTTAGTAAGTTTAAAATATCTCAAATGACTTTTACCTAAATAGTTTTAAATGTACTTAGTTGTATATGTTACTTTATTTGTAAAATTTATGTTACGTTTCTACATGCGGTAATATAAAAAATCCTATCAATTAATTTCTGTTATTTAGTCAGTTCGATGACAGGGTGTCCCCAAAAGGATGAAACGCGCTTTGATTCTTTACCTTTTACATAAGCCCTTAGACATAGTACAAAATAAGAGCAAGTAAATAGAAATTTCTTTCCGTTATTTTTCTAAAGATACACCTTTTTTTTTTTTAACTTTTAAATACAGGGCTTAGCAAATACAGGGAAATGTGGTCTCAAAAATTCTTTCTTCTTTCTTTCTTTTCTTTCTTTTTTTTTTTTTTTTTTGTAAATGCGACAGCTTCATTACAAAAATCTACATACTTGCATCTTTAAAATCCAGTGAGTTATGTTTAACTGAAAATTGAACGCTGCGCATAGAAAATGTAAATGTGTGACAGATTGTAAAAAGTTAGAATGCATGATATTTAAATTAAAGCCATCTTTACAAGTTCGGGGTAGATTCGCGATTCAGCTACGTATTCTTAAGATACATTTTTTTATATTAAGACTGCCAACTTTTATTTTGAAACATATAATATAAAAAATATATATGCGCAAGTATGTAATTTGTTTTCAAATTTAACATGTTTTTCTCCGAAACAACGTTCATTAAATTAACTCAAAGACGATTTTGTTTCTTTTATTTAACAGTAATTTAGCCGTATTAATTATTTTTGTTAAACAAAGTTTTTGAAAATTGCATAATGAAATGCAGACGACTTTATTTTTAATTACTTATTTGTTTCCAGTATCATTTCTTTTCGGAACAATTCAACTAAAATAATGAAATTGAAAGCCACAAGCATGCTACTGCTTGCATATGGAAACAACTATTATTTGGGATTTTTTTTTTTTTAAACACATGTTATCGTATTTATAATTTGAAACTTTCCATTATCTATTTACATATGATCCCTAATTTTATCGGAAAAAAAGATGTGTGTGTGTGTGGGGGGGGGGGGGGGGGGGGCTTTGGAGTGATACGGAAAAGTGAGATGGATCAATATTAAAACAGGAATAAACTACTACGTCAGAAACGCCAAAGAAAAATTATTGAGGTGCATACAGCTGTTTCGGTAGCCTAAAGCGTACCGTCAAAATATTTTAAAAAGCTTTCGAGACATTTGAAATTTGTGGCCTAACGAATGATTATACAAAAACTAAAAACTAAAAATATTGGTCTCGAAAGCTTTTTAAAATAGTTTGAACATTAAAAAAATTTCATCTCTTGCAAAAGGAAAGTACGTATATTTTTCTCTAAAATTTTCTTAGTGTCGAAACTTTAATTTATTTGTAGCATGTTTTTGCCAGAATAAATTTTATTTTATGCTTTTTAGGGCTTCACAATAAAAAGCTTCTAACTTTAAAAAATTATTTTTTACTTAAATTTTATTTTCTATCTTAACATATTTCGAAGTTTTTTTTTTTTTTTCTTTCCAATTTAGATTACCCACGTCTCTCTAACAGATAAATATTTAAAGCACGTTTCCATGTTCTTGGGACATCCTGTGTATTTTTGTTAAAATTTTGTGGGTTTTAGCTTATATCTGTTTTGAAAATTGACTCTTGAACTTTCAACCCATGTCTGATAAATTTAGATTAGTAAACACTAATCAGAAAATTAATGTAAGAAATATTAGGATAAAAATTTATTTTTGCGAGCGTCTAGAATTCTGAAGACTTGATTACTGTGGTAATAATGAAAAAATAACAAATATTTTGGATTAAATGTACATTTACGTCAATATAAACATAATTAAAGCACTCAACAATACGAATACACTGGTTTTATTTGCTAAAAAGTACAGTTTAAAATTTAAAATGTTAAAATATCAACATTTGTTGTTTATCTTTTTTAAAGGATTAATTTATAATTTAATTATAGACATTTACCTTACTTAAACATCTTTTATGAAATGAGCAGATATATTTCGGCCCCAATCAGGTCCATCTTCAGTGCTCAGATGACAACTTATTCTTACTTAAACATCCTTTATGAAATGAGCACTGAAAATGGACCTGATCGGGTCCGAAATATATCTGCTCATTTCATAAAGGATATTTAAGTAAGGCAAATATGTCTATAATTAAAGTATCAACATATGTTTTAATGCCTCTCGGTATCTCTTTGAGGACTGGTTTTGAAATCAATCTTAAAAAAGATACCGAGAGGTATTGAAACATGCATTGGCATTTAACTTTTTAACTTTTGAAATTTTAAACTGCACTTTTTAACAAATAAAACTAGTTTATTTTTATATTTACTTACATTGATTTTGATATGCAGATTTGGTCGGATAGATAGTAAAATCACGCGGGTGCTTTTAATTTCCTTAATGTTTTACATCTTTTTTCAGATAATTGCTACCTTCTTCCTGTAAGTGCTATTTTTTATTGCAGTCATAGATATGTCCAGAAATAAAAAAAAGTTTGAAGTTAAAGTTATGAAAATAACTAAAAAATCAAACAACTTTATCTAGAGCTTCTATTACAGATGAAAAATGCTTGTAAAGCGTTCATCCCGTTAAATGATTTTGATTTTATTTATTACTGTGGTATGTGTTTATAACTGTGATGTGAGTACGATGGATTTTTTTTCCTTTTTAATATAAAAGCATTTCAAATATTTATTTAAATAAAGAACAAAAAATCAAACTAATCAGTTGCAGTTGGTCATTGCAATTAATCATTGCAGTTGGGATAATTGCCTGTCAAAGAATATTCATAAAAAAAATTTCTTTAATTGTGATTATTGGTGTACCACTGCAAATCTATGTGCGGCTATGATGATAGTTTTGTATCTATTCTATAAGGTGATATTCCAGCAGAGGTAGATCGAAAAAAAAATTTCTTGTCATTCATTTAATATTTTCAGCTTGCACATGAGGCTCAACTTATGAGACGTTTTGTCATTTATAAGTTATTTCCGAGAATCTTTGATTTTCGAATTATTTTTGAGAAATAGTACCTTATTTTTTAAAAGTATTTTTAAGATATTGAAATTAAACCAACTTTATTTTAGAAATACAACTTGTGTGAAGTGTCTCTTGCGCAGCCTGACAGGACTATTTCTTTCAGACAACGACTTTGCGTTGTCACAATTTCACTTTGATTTTCCAAGATGCCCTCCAACATTCAGTTTTAACATTTAATTCCTTAGACTACCTTAAGATATCTTGTCAAATATGTAAAACCTTTTACCTTTTTTCAAAACCTACTGTTAAACTAGAGATTCTTCCTTGCTTGCATGTAGAAACCAATTTCCGATCTTGGTATCCAAGACTATCAACATTTCTGAAATTGGATAGTTTCTGAATATTTATTGGTAATATTTTCTTAATTTATATTGATTATAGTTTATGGATATTGTTGGAGATATTTTATGAAGATATATTGATAATGGGTTTTGAACATTTGTTGGCTATATCTTCTGAATATATATTGAAAAGGGCTTCTGAATATTGTTGGCGATATGTTTTGAATACATCGAGGATGGCTTCTAACTATGTATTGGTGATATCTTTCTGAATATCGATTGATTATGGCTTCTGAATATTTGTTCACTATAACTTCAAAATATGTGTAGAAAATGGTTTCTGAATATTTGTTGACAAGATCTTGAGGATATGTGCGGTGTATGGCTTCTGAATATTTGTTGGCTATTTTTTCTGGATATGTGTTGATAATGCTTTCTGAATAGATGGCTATATCTTCTTAATATATGTCAGTGATATCTTCCGAATAGTTGGTGAAACTTTCTAAATTTTCTTTTTTAAAAAAATGAGATTTTTAATACATAAATCACTCTTGTACTAAATTAAATTCTGTCAAAGACAGAATTTTTATTTTATTTTATTTTTACTTTTATTTTCAATTCACTCTACCTTCTAAAATTTTTAAACTATAAAACAGACATTAAATTAATTAGTGTGTGTTCATAACATACATTTTTACAGACCATCCAATGCAGGTGAATCTACAACCTCTTTCGTCATCCGAAGGAGACTCTGTTGAAGTTGATACAAATTCCAAAGCAATCCTTTCCTCACTTGTCTCTACATATTGTTCACAAAAAGGCATAAAATTTGACAGCAGCTATACCATATACGATGAAAAGAAGAGGCCTTTACCTATGTACAGCACTTTATCAGCGCTGGGAATTGAAAATGGACAAACACTACTCATAGGAAAAGAAGGTAATTTGCAAATTTTTGACATTTTAATTCCACTTTCTTTTAAATCAAATTACACTTGTAATATAATTTATTGTAAAATTATAATATTTATTCATTTTCAGTTCCTCACGCGTAATATCACTAAACAGAACAATCAACGCTTAAAAAAGGAAAGCTTGTGGCAATGTGATGCAGCAAAATATAGGGAAGTTGGTACAGTAAAAACATAAATTTAATCTATGCAAAGTCAAAACGGATATAGAAGGTACGGTATGGATGGAGTTATTGATAAAATTTCTAGCTTTTCAAATTTCCCTTCATACACTGTCTTACATTCCTACACTGCCCGACATAGAAAATTCAACACCATGAAAGAATGGATTGAATGGGATGAAAATTTATACACAAACAGCTGATGCATATCTAAATAAGGGATGATTTTTACGAAAAGATAATTTTAGATACAATAGCCTACTAAGGGATAATAAATACAAAGTGGGACACCCTGTTGCAGCGATACAAGCAGCAACACTACGAGGTACCGACTCATTTAGCATGCAGGTGGTGTTCTGAGGAATGGAAGCCCATATGTTTACAACCATTCCACATAATTCGTCTGTCCTCCTACTGAGACGGCTTGGGTATAGCAGACAAACGACGGCGAATCACATCCTACATATTCTCGATTGGTGAGAGGTTAGGAGACCTTGAAAGTCAAGGAACGAGCTGAACATAGTGCACGGCTTCTCTGTTGATAAGTGCGATGTGCGGTCAGCATTGTCTTGTTGGGAAAAAACCCTTTTGTAACCTCTGAATAGCATAACTGTCTGCAGCACCAAATCAACATATTGTGTAATCAGTCTGACTCTCATGCGTATCAGGGCTGGCATGCTATCTAGTGTAATGACACCCAAAACTATTATGCCTCGTTGACGAGAGGTATGGCATTTAAAAACAGTGTTCAGATTCCCTCTGTCTTCACCACGCCTCCAGACCTTCACCAGGGAACATACAGAACCAAGACCACCCGTCCAGCGACGAGCTTCGGTTCTGCAGTGAGAGTCTGGTTGTGACAGCTCCCCTGGTGAGAGTCTGGAGGCGTGGGGGATAGAAAGAATATAATTTATATATATATATATATATATATATATATATATATATATATATACATGTATATATATATGAAGTGGTGATTATTGTTATGCTTTCATATATATTTTGAATTTTGTCTTCTTCTTTCTTATTGACGCTTTTACTTCTTTAAGGTAATATACTATATCCTTTTCTTTTATGTATGTAAATATATGTATGAAAGGATATAAAAGATTAATGATTTACATGAAAATTCATTTCAAAATTAGGGCTCGGAAATAATTGTTAAATTGCTCCCTATAACGTACCATTAACTGTGAACCACTTGTAAACTGTAAACGCGACAGCCGTAAAAAAGACGGCTTTTAAAACTAAAGATACCGATAGTACAGCTTTTTTTTTCAACTCTTTCGGTTTAAGAGATGCATAAAAATTAAATTCATGGGAGATTCTCGATAAACCCGGGTATCAATTATTACACTGCTCAATAAATTTTGATGAAGTTTTTATAAATCTATTCAAATGAAATATTTTTCATTCCTATAACCACAAAAAGACAGACTAAGTATCATCGCTTAGTAGTTAGATCTAATATGTGAAATGAGAGACGTGGATTAGGAAACTGATGAAATACGCAATTCATAGTAATAGAGTGAAATTTGCAGAAAATTTCAACATTTTTATGAAGAGTTTTGATGATCATTCTGGACCAAAATGTATGACAAGTGATTAAATAACTATTGGGTCGACAACAAAACAATTTTGTTTTTTTAAATGTAAAATAAAACTTAATTTTTTCTACCTAAAAAAGGAACTGTAATCAGTCAAATGTCTTCTATTTTTTTCCATGACCTATAGAAATTTTTCTAGTAATTTCGTGAATCCGCGCTCTTCTAGTCTTTATCAGCAAACAGCTCAACCAAGTGTAATTGATGTCATCGTTATTATCGAATTTTTTACGGTTGAAAATGTTTTGTAAACTTTGAAATAAATGACAACCCGATGGTGCAAGATAGGGCTGTATGGAGAATACGGCATCAATTCCCAACTAACTTCCAGCCCTTTCTCTTGAATGCTTCTTTGAATTTCATAAGTTGTTGGCAATAAGCATCTGAGTCGATCGCTCATGCTTGGAAGCAGCTTAAAATGCACATCTTTGTAATCCCACCAAATTGACAGCATGATCATTTTTTGATACAATTCACCTTTCAGTATGATTTACGCTGATACATAACGCTTGTACCATGATCTTTTTTTTTTTTTTTAAATTAATGTTATAGTAGACGATATATTTTTCATCATCAGTGATAATTCGTTTAAAAAAAGGCTCGATTGCATTACGTTCGAAATGCCTATCACAAATTTTCATTCATTCATTTAAGTGAATTCATTCCAATTTATGCGCAAGACAAGTATCGAGCTTCTAAATGAGTCCATGACATCTTATTCAATTTTCAGTTGCTGTATGTAGTACATTTAACGTTTTTGCAATTTCTAATACAAAAAAAATTATAATACTGACAGAAAAATAACACAACAAACTTAATGCTATTTACCAGGTGCCCCATAAGTCAGTAGACATTTTAAAAACTCATAAAAATTGAAGGAATGGGTAGAATTGAGCATGGTTTGGGAAAAAGCTATTTTCGCGTAGGGGGATTTTTTTTTTTTTTTTGTAAAGAAAAATATAGTTAAATTTTTCGTCGATATAGGGCGCTACACGGGTGCGTAACGTGTAATATGCAAATCAGAGTTCTAAAAATTACATGGTTTTACGATTAACACATCTTATTTCTTATTTTGCCTCTTACTTGCGCATACATGAAGTTTTAATTACGATGCTGACTTGGTTGATAAAGCTTTATTGGCGAAGTTCTTTTCTCTGAGGTAAGAAACGCCAACTGACGCTGATGTTAGCGGTGTTGAAACTCGTTTGGAAACTATAAATTTTGTGTTATGGAGGACACATAGAATAAGATTTATATGACTGTAAACATCTGCATGCAAGGAAATACAGTTTTTCATGGAGATGTGTTATTTGTTCACGTATAACGCCCTCTACCAAAAATTTTTTTTAACTATTATTTTTTTTTTACCCCCCTCTCCCCCCCCCCCCCCCCACCAAAAAAAAAAAAAAAAAATCCCCTTTACAAGAATAACTCTTTCGCAAACCGAGTGCAATTCTACCCATTCCCTGAAGTTTTGTGAATTTTTAAAATGTCTACAGACTTATGGGACACCCATTATTTGTGTAAATCGGAGGTGCTTTTTTGCCATCCTAATATATTTATTGCGTTTACATTAAATGAGAATGTCTGAGAGGATATTCAGATAGGTTATTATTCCTTTTAGAAATTCTTTGAAGAACAGATGATATCATAGAGAAATAACAGCCTGTCTTATGATATGTAGATTCTCTTCAAACCACAGATGTTGCAAAGAACATAGAACGACTTTTACTATTAATCCAATTATTCAAGTTACTGGCACAACGTTAGACGCCTACGATTAATTTTTATCTCCGATTCGAAAACGGAAATAACGATATTATATCGTTTCAATCAATCACGTGATAGTTTGTCTGACTAGATAGGATTACTTGTTACTTCTTCATAAACTTAACGAGAGTTTTCAAGAGAGTTTATACAATCTCAAAGCATTCAGAAGCAGGAAATACATAACAACAAGCTATAAAGTATAAACAAATGATAACGAGAGATTAAATGTAAATATTCATTTATAAAATCGAATTAAGCAACAATTGTAACATCTTCCACATATTGAATATTGATTTTTTTCCTCTTAGCTTTTATTAGTTTGAATTGATTTTTCATGTCTCAAAACTTACTGTATTACAATTCTCTACAATCAATGCTTGTAAAAAGAAAATTGAAGCTAATTTTCACTTTTGATTATCATTTTGAACAGCATCGAATCCATATAAATTTACTACTTCTATTTAACTTACAATTTTGTTCTTGAACAGTATTATCAACTATTTAATTTATAAAGCAATATTAACTGTCAAATAAGAGAGATTTGTCTTCTAGTGAGTAGCCCCAAAATTGCATTAATAAAACTAACGTACACGCTTGACGAAGCAATTTTTTCGACATGTCATAGCTGCATAAACGAAAAAAAATCTTTGGCCCGTTGAGGGTCTGAGGTATTCTCCTATCGGCCTGACTTAGACTTTCAGGATCCTCCATTCGACCGCGACGAACTTCTAATTTCCAATAAAAGATCATTCGTCACCCAAAAAAAATCTCGTTGTTATTTCAAAGAGCCGTGTAATACACTGTATATGTATCATATGTGCTTATATACAGTGAATTTTTTTCATTTTATTTCTTTTCATTTCTATATTTTTATTTATCATATCTATCATTTTATATAAATTAACCATATCTTTTCAAATATTTGTTGTTTTCTGTGGAAATAGTATGTTTTATAATATATCTCTATTTTTACTTGATCTTGTCTTTAATTTAAAAATTTTATTTTATTTCATAAGTTATTATATATTACAATTTTCGCTTTCAATTTCTCTTAATAACGATCTAGTGGATACCTGATATTTTAATTACTGTTTACAGGTATTACATGCATATATTATTTATAGCTATCATTAAACAGAATATTGCGCTTTCCAATGCCCTGTCAAGAAGAAACATTTTTAAAGTGATAGAAACAGGAGAACAAATTTTAGTGTAAATAATTTCAAGATTTTAAAGACTGTTTTGAAGATTAAATAAGACCAACAAGAATACCAGCAGCAAGCAAGACTGTCCCAGCTGTCCAAACATGCAGCGAGAAGGACATCTCACATTTGGTTCCATGAAGTTTTCTAAGTTCATAAGCACTAATATGATATGCTCACGTGAGTCTAATTAAGCTCATCTGAAAGGTTGGTTGGTTGGATGGATTTCACGTCGCACTAGTGCTGCGCAATGGGCAATTGGAGACGGTCTGGGACTCACCCCTAGAGATAGTCCGGAGATATGCCATCACAATTTTGATCCTCCACGGAAGGGATGGCTCTCCCGCTTCGGTGACCCCCAAAGGTATAATTTTTTATGGGAACATGGAGGACATTGCGGCCACGTCAGATTTTACGTGCACCAGCCACCATTAGTGTACACGACGGTCTTTGGCCGGCTCGAGTACTTATCTCTTTTGAAAGAAAAACTGTCAAAAGGACGGATCAGTGAGAGAGAAAAGACTAAGGACAGGAGAAGGTTTCTCTTGCCACAAACGAAAGGTCAACCAATTTTGCTTGTAATCCAACTGTTTCTTGTGCGCGATAACTAGATACAGTGACCAAAAATGTAAAACCAGATGATTTCTTAGTTGGTTGAGCTTAACGTCGCACTAGTACTGCGCTATGTGTGATTGATGACGGCTTGGGATGTACCTCTAAGGATGGTCTGGAGACATGCCATCACAATTTTGATCCTCTACAGAGGGGATGGATTCCCCGCTTCGGTAACCCCCAGACTAAAATCCAGATGAAGGCGAATAAGAACTTTATAAACATGCACCATAATATTCCCAAACGTACAACGATTGTTTCATAACCCACGCACGACACTTGATTTTCCCTTCTTGCTTACATTAGTGTTACATAACAATTATCCCCATGCACTTAATCTATGGATATATAGCTATTGTCATTTCTTTATCTCTCTCTCTCTATTTTTCTTATTGTGGTTTATCGATCTAGACAGATATATAATGTTCTCAATAAGCATTCAATCTAATCTTATCTGAACAAAAATAGCATTGAAATTGTTGTCAGTAATTCATATTATAAAACAATGACATTTGTGATACTCGACATCACATATTGAGAAAATATGTGATGTCGATTATCACATATTCTAAAAAATATATTATGTAAAAGAAAAAAAAAATTAAAGTAACGAACACATTTTTATGACCTCTAAATTGCAACTTAAATTCACATACAGTATTTTTATATCCTCCCTCTTCATCCAAATGATCTTTTGCTAATTGTAATTCTATTGAAACCTATGATCATGTATTATTCTTTATTTAAAGTAATGCAGATCTACAATAGTATGTTATGACTTTTTCTAATTCGGTTTCTTTTCATCTTGCAAATACATGCAGTTAGACGCCATGTGGGCATGCCTTGTCTCACAATATGGTGCATTAATTTTGCTTAAATCTTCCGTCTTCCCATGGCGAGGGATGGCTCTTATTGAGGACCGTTTGAATTATAATTATCTGGTAAACTTTTCAAAAATTGTATGTGTTTATACGTAACATAATTACAACCATTTTTTCTCTATTATTTTAAATTTCGCTTCGATTAGAGAGTTGGCGAAAGTAATGAAGAAATCGGAGCATCACTTCATGATCATGATTTAAGCTGAGAAGTCGACTTTTTGGGCTCCCACACCAGTGTTATTTAAATCGCTTCAATTGTAATTATCCAATAATATAATAACTTTATAAAATGGTCACCTATACGAGAGTAATATATCAAGTAAAATGTTTAATAAAATTTTTCGTGATTATCTACAAAAATGCCTGGATTAATGATCACTATATTATTGACGATACCCTTCGCAAGAATTCTGAAACTGTTTTTTAAAATTAAACTTCAATATCCGACGGCCATGCAAATCTATACTACAGCATTTTCAACAATCTAATCTTGCTTAGGAATTTTTTGTTATTTTTTATTTTGTAAAACAAACGAAGAATCCTTTAAGAATGATACTGTATATTTTTAAGTATAAAAGAGGGTATAGCTTCAAAATTAACTTAAAATTATACATTCTATCAAGTCGTGAACAATTAAATAACCTTTTTGAACAAATAAATGTAATGTACCGAAAAAAATTATATATTCAAGAAGACAGCATTAATTCCTTAAACTGCATAAGAGCGAAAACATAATTAAAAAAGAATAAAAGGCAGAAGCAGGATTTTTAATATTTTCCTCTTAATTAAATGTTTGATCGTTTAAGCATTAACAGAGTTTTCTTTCTAATGTTGTTGGATCACTGAAATCACATTATTTCAAAGACAACAATTGCAAGAAATGCTACTACAGTCAAATTGAACGTGAGAAATGATTGGAAAATTAAAATTGTGCAGTCGGTAAATTATTCGAGCGCTAGCAATATTTCCTATATAAAAAAAAAGTACATTTAATACTGCTTTGTTAAATAAATCCTTGTCCAATCATATTCTTAGTCCGTCTAAGTACATGATTCGACAAGGTTTTATTTAACAAAACAGTATTAAGTGTACTTTTTTTTTACATAGGAATAATTGCTAGTGCTCGAATAATTTTGCTGCCAATAGTACAAATTACGCAATTCAAAATTCTGATAAAAAGTTTTACGCACTTTAAGAAAATTACTTTTGCAATACGAAAATTGCAACCAGAACATGTTTTTTGTACTATAGTGTGACCTTACCTCATGTAATATTCATTTTACGGTTGTCCTGTTTAATGCCATACATTCTGGAAATTATAAACCCCTAAAAGTATTTTCCAGTTTTAGTTAATAATTATACACATTTAAATTAACCTGGATTAAAGAAACGTCATAAAGAATTATGATGATATTTTTCAATGCATATCTTCAAACAGAATCATTCATTTTTATAATAAAAGGTTTCAGTGACAGGACAAAAATAATATCTAAAAAAATATACTGCAAGACTAAAATATGTACTAAAATATGAACAATTATTCAAGAAGTGTTATTAATTTCTCTCCAAATTGCGTGTGTTATGTCGAGACATGAAATCAGAAATGTTTTCAACGATTTATTTGTTTAAGTATGAATAAATTTGATGCAGTTACTAACTAGTATGCTATGGTCATCAAAAAAGTTTCTTCTATATCATTGTATATAACACCGCTACCTACTGATTAATATGCACAAAAATTTAATCAGCAGAGCTTTCCATAATAAAGATTTTAGATGTGCAGTTTGGATCAATTTTAACCAATAATTGTTGAGATAAAGCCATCTGAAAACCTTAGAAAGTGAGTAACAGCAGCTCTATCTGTCATTCGAAATACGCCTGAATTGATCCAGCATATATTTTCATATTAATATGGCATACCATTCTTGGGGCATTTATGTACCATAGACGCATTTATGTACCATAGACGCATGTCTTCCTGTAATATGAAAATACCCGGAAACGAGAAATATTGCAACATAGCAGTGCCACTTATCATCTGATAGGAATCCAAGTTGAACCAACATAGTTTTTTATAACTATCTCTCATACCATATCTGGCACATTTTTATAGCATAAAAGCTGAGCTATTGTCTTCCTATAAATGAAATTAAATTACCGTGCAACAGAGCTTCATGTCGGTTGATTTGCATCCAAACTGAAACATTATAGTTTCGTACCATAACTCTCATAGATGTCAAATTATGTGCAGCTGCACATCATAGAAGTTCAGCTATAGCCTTCTCTAAATGGAGGAAATTGCAGCTTAGAAGCGACACCTGTTGGGCGATATATCCCAAAATTTAATAAGTGCCAATTTATATCTATGTCCATCTAAATATAAAGTTTTGTTGAATTCCATCCTTTGGTCCGTGAGATACAGCACAGCATCCATAAAAGTTTGGTGATAGAAAAACACACATTTTTTAAAAAGGTCAGATCGTGTTCAAGTATCTCAAAACGTGTAAACCGTCGAAAACTCTTGAAAAGAATATATAGCAAAATGCAAAAAAAATTTATTGTCTGTCAGATTTTGGTTTTGTTGGCAGATAATTTTCAAAATCTTTAATCGTTTTACTATTATTTATGTCTGACATTTGAGAATTTATATATTTCCTGCATGACTTATTTAAATAAACACGCTATAAGAAGATATGTCATCGTTATTCCCTTTCTGCTTCTTGACACGTGGTAGAAAAAAGATTAACTGTGATAAAAACTTATTTAGTTACATATTAAATGTCCAGCTATTGACAGAGAGTATTTCCTAAGATATTTAGTTTTATGTTTATTTCCTTAAAATCACGTTTTATCTTTCATCGAATGGTAGGAGGGATAAACAAAGTAAAGAATACGTTATTATCGTTATTTTTATCTTTTTTTCCCAGATGTTATAGAAAAAAAAAAAGTTAATGTAGCTGATAAAATGCTTATTAAAAACGTTCGTTCATTCAGGGAGTTTCGATGATTCAGAAAGCAGACGATTTAATTCATAGATAACAAAAATATGAAAAGTTAAAATTGTTTTCAAATATGTCTGAGATGTAAATCAACTCAGCATAAAATTTTAATTTTTTTTTTTTTTTAATATTGAAATATTTTCCACATGGATAAGAAAGAAAAAACTGCGCTGATACGGGGAGGTAATAAATTTTCTTTATTATATTTATTAATTACATCAAGTTATTGCATTAAACGATGACAAACAGCTTTGTTTTTGCGACTATTGATTAATTTATTAGAAAAGAATGTAATGTTTTATGACTTCTACATGTGTGAACATTGATACTTATTTTAAAGGTAATTAAATTGTAATTCCTAATATATTTATTTATTAATATTTTCATTTAATACTACTACTCATGTAAATTTGATTTAACTTAATTATTATACTGTATACGTGATGAAATAATCAAGCAAAAAGTAATAAAAATTCATTTTAAAGTTTAAAAAAAAAAAAACAATGCTTTCAAAACATTTTAATGTATGAAAAAAACAACAGTTTGTTCTGTGTTTTTATATTTCTTTATATCTCATAATGAAACTTCTTTTTTTTTTTTTTTTTTTTTTTTTTTTAATAAAAAAAATTTACAGTGCATTTTGTGATATTTTTATAACAAAATGATTCTGATATGATTTTGAAATTTTGGCTTAATTTGAAAGAGTTCACTTTAATTTATATCCTTTAATAATTGATATCACTTCGTACGTTTATTGCAAGTATATTATGGTGGATAAGTATTATGAAATTGGAAGTAAGGCACAGTGGGCACAGATTAACAGAATGTCCACTTGCACCTGGTTAAACAAAAAGAGGGAAATGTGGCATCTTAGTAAATAATCCCTTTGCCACTGTCCTTCAAAGATGAAGAAAGGGAAACATATTATGAATATAATGATAACTTTGAATATACAAGCGATTATATAACACATTTCAATCGCCAAAATTGCATTGTTTTCCGTTCATAATAAACTTTAATTAATTAATTGCATTTTGAATAAGAATGACTTCAAACAATTCTCTCTTGAATAAAGTTACCGTAAAGAGAAATTCAACTAATTCTTATAATCATTTTTAAACCGAAATTTTGCAGTTGGCACGCATGATTTCGTAAAGATGACTAGCAATACTTTACAAAAAATCTTAAGGTCTTATATAATTAATAAATTTACACAAAACTAAATAAAACTTTAACTCTTTTAATGACTGTTCATCAAATATGCTTGCTTATACTCTCCAACTATTTTCCTAATTGTGCGAGATATTTTTTAATTGTTAGTTAGATGAAATAAATTTTATTTTGTAGTATGTTACTGGTTACAATTTATGCGTAATTAAAATAAATAAATAAATAAATAAAATAAAATAAAATAAAGAAGAGGAAGAAGGAGAAGAAGAAGAAGAAGAAGAAGTATTACTCCCTTATTAATAAATTATTTCTCGTCAAATATTAGTATTACTCATCAAAGTATTATTGTTGTCAAAGTATTAGCACAGTATGTAAAATTACGCATAATTTTAGGTTAAAAGTGTGTAAATATAGCTCGTTTCATAAACAAAAAATTCAAAAAGTTAAACATGTTTAAATATTTCTATGGAGTTTAAAATAAATACTGTACGTTACTTTCGAAGATTCTTTTGATTATGGATCATTTATTATGCTTGAAAACAAGTATTTCAAATTTAATTCTTATTTGGAAAGCGCAACCATTATTTTCATTAAAAAGAAAAAAAAAAAAAAGAAACATAAAATGGCATTAATTTATGCATTTTTCTTCTATGAACTTACCCATCGATTATATATTTTTTCTAATAAAACAGTACCTAATAAATAAACAAAATCTTTCTAAGAAAACGTAAAGAAATTGTAAAAATTCGCAAAAGTTATTTCGGGCCAAAATAATGGAACGACCATTCATCCGGCGACAAAGGAAAAAAAAATACTCGCATGCAATATCAAAGCTTTTTTGATGTAGCACGTATGCTTATATTTTTTCGTGCCTATACTTTTTTTTTTTTTCAGTTTTTTTGTGTCAGTTCAAATTTTGTTGGTTACGATTTTTCTTTCTTTCAGTTAATAAAGAAGCACTTATTTAGAGATAAATCTTGTCAAAAACAATTTTAGAAATATGGTAATATTTAAGTGTTAAACCTGTTGAAATATATCATTTTATAAGTTATTTGGCACGTAAATATAAAATTTTCCTCGTTGTTAAAAACAACATTTATTAATAAACTAGTAAAATTTGTATTTCAAACATAGTTCCAAATTATTTGCATTGATATTTTACATTTTTAATAAAGCTAACTGATCGTTAGATAAGATGTCAAGTATTCTTTAATTAATAACTATATAAATATCGTTAACGAAATGTTTTTTATTTCCATATGTTTAAAACAATCAATTTTTATTTAATTATAATAAAGGAGAAATGTGATTTTCTTAAAGAATTCAAAGCATCCATTTTTCTTGAAATATTTTTATTTATTAAGAGATCCTCTTCAAATTGGTGCTTAGCATGATCACAAGAGAAATTCAAAGTTATAATTTGCTAATTTTATTTTGTAGGGCTTGAATGAAGTGTGTAAATAATTTCTTTGACTTTTTATTTATTAAAAGAAGTTTAAATAGTTTTATTAAATAAATTCTTCTCTAAAGATGCTCATAAATTTTAGCAAATGTAATCACAGTTAGCCAATAATATATGGCTATAGGTCCTAGAGGGTGATCTTTTCGCCCCACCTATAAGTAAAAGTGAAATTTTAGATCTTTTATATGATTTATATTTATTTTATTTAAAATATAGTTTACAGAATCATAAAGTAGGTTTATATATTCATTGCCTTTACAAAAGTTGCGAAAGATGTCATTTAATATAAGTTGTCCAATAGCAGATTTAAAGCACTCTTTAGTTTTAAAAGTGTTTAAAACAAATTTCATTACACAAATTTTCATTTTACATGCCTGTCTAACAAATTATTATCATTTATTTCAATTAGAATTATTTTACTGCATGAATTTGGGATAATTGTACTAACTTTATATTTTTCTTTTAGATTCTAGGTTTAACTTGCTTAAGCAATGGCCAATCGTAGTAGCTTTAGCAACAGTAGCAATAGGTTTTATAGGCATCATAACTATGTCTTTAGTTTATGGGTTAAAAGGTGGAGATTATTTCGATGATGTAAGTCGTTTTTATTTCGATATATTGTTATTTTTAATACATTAAATAAAAACATTAATTATTTTTCTTTTTTAATTTTTATATTTAGTATGGTGTGGTAATGGATGCTGGATCAACTAAAACTAACACAATTGTATATAAATGGCGAAGTAATAAATACAAAGGTACAGGTCGAGTGTCTCAAGAGGGTAACTGTTATGCCGAAGGTAATATAGTTGTGTGTGATCACTGTTTAACCTTATCCATAAAATATATGCCCTATTTTTTTATTTTTCAAAATCGCTGAAATTTTTTATTGATTTTATAAAGTAAGGTATTTTTTTTACGCATCTTTGTGATTTGATATACATGTCTAAGATCAACATTAAAAAAATTATAGCAAAGGTCAAGGTTTATCAAACAGTCTGTGTAATTACATAACAAAAAATAAATATATTAGAACACGTCTTGAATAAATAAAAATTATTTTCAGAAATTAAAAGTAAAAATACACTTCTATGATTTGTGATTGAATCATTTAACTCAGCATATCAGGTTAACTGCATAGATATTTCACCTTAAATAATTTTTGTAATGTGAGATTATATAGTGTTTTCCGAAATTAACTGAAAAAATTGAAAAGAACAAATGACACCAATTTTGCAAAATATGAATTTTAAAAATGCTCTTCCTCTACGGAATTCACACTTATAAAATTAATAAATTATCAAAAATTCATTTAAAGACTGCGTTCGTCTATTACTTAGTCAACTTCCAGATTATTTAAGACATTATAGTGAAAATATCTTTCGTCATAGTCGATTATTATTACCATGCAGCTTAGGTCGATATTATCAATTTAAATTTTAATAAGATATTCTTCTTCAATTTTGCAAAAAACGAATTTTAAAAATGCTCTTCTAAAAAAATTCACAGGTATAAAATTAATAAAATACCAAGAATTCATTCAAAACTGCGGTTATCTACTATTCAATTAACTTCCAGAATATTTAATATTGGGTGAGTGCGAAAGTTCTACCCGTTTTTGGATATGCAAATTTGCAATGGAATTGACGTCATACATGACATTGTAATGACGCAAATCGTCGGCCAAACAAACGTGTGGATGCCTCACATATAAATGCATCGTGTCTCACAAAGTTAATCATCTCAAAAAAATATATATCGGAGGGTGTAACATGGAAAGCGAGAAGAAGCATATAAGACATTGTTTGTTACACCAGTTCGATAAAAAGAGTACAGTCGGTAACAAAAGTGTCCGAACACTAGCAAAAATTCCTATGTAAAAAAGTACACTTCATACGGTTTTGTTAAATAAATCCTAATCGAATCATGTTCTTACACTGACTAAGAACAGGATTCGACAAGGATTTATTTAACAAAACCGTATGAAGTGTACCTTTTTCACATAGGAATTTTTGCTAGTGTTCGGACACTTTTGTTATCGACTGTACGGCAGCCACAGCATGTCGTAATGTTTGTCAAGTTTATGGGGAGGATGCAATAGACAAAAGAACATTTCGTCGATAGTTTTGTAAACTTATGGAAGGAGACAGAAACTACCAAGGTCAGGCTAGGAGTGGACGACCATCACACGTTGGAGACGTCGTTATTGTCCAAGCCATAAGGAACAACCCGAACCCAACCATGCAAGAATTAGTGGAGACCTTCAACTTACACCGGACAACGGTCGAGTGACGGCTGGTTAAGTTGGGTTTTGCAAGAAAGTTGGATCGTTGGGTTCCACATAACCAGACAGCTAATCAACGGGTTGACGGAATCGCCACCTGTGTTTCCTTGCTTTCCCGGTACAAAAATGACCCATTCTTGACAGGAATTGTGACAGGAGATGAGAAGTGGGTTATATACCGTAACGTAAAGCGTCGTGTCGCCCTTTCTGATCCGCCTCCATCGACTTCGAAAGCTGAACTTCATCCCAAGAAGGTGCTATTGAGTGTGTGGTGGGATGTGCAGAGAATAATTAACTGGGAGGTCCTGCTACTCAGCCAAACAATCAATGCTGCCTTCTACTGTCTACAGTTAGACAGGCTTCATTCTAATTTGGTAGGAAAGCGACCAGTTCTCACCAAACGTCGCGGTGTTATCCTTCATCACGATAACGCTGGCCACATGCTGCTGACACCACTCACTAAAAGTTTCTGGGCTTTGGTTGGGAGGTTTTACCCCACCCTCCCTATTCTTCTGACTTGGCATCAACTGACTATCACCTATTTCGTGCGTTGAACAATTCCTTCAGTCAGAAAATCTTTGATCATTTTGATGTTGTGAAAACTGCAATCCAAGATTTTTTGGACTCGAAACCGCCTGAATTTTACCGCCGTGGGATTCATCTCCTACCAGAAAGATGGCAAGAGGTCATGGATAGCAATGGGGATTATGCACAATAATAGGTACTGTTAATTTTGCGTTTATTTGCTCTTCTTTATAGGTAATAAAAACGGGTAGAACTTTTGCACTCACCCAAGAAGTTTCTAGGAAAAGTATCTTTCGTCATAGTCGATCACTATTGCCTCTACCTTAGATCTGCGTTATCTATTTAAAATTTCATAAGATATTTTTTTAAAGAGGATTTCTAAAAATAATTTTGAAACAATTCCTTATAGAATAATAATAGCCAATTATATTCCTTTTTATAATAATAAAAATTTTAAACTAGATATATATTCTCATTCGAATAAATTTAATGCTTATCATGTACTAAATTCGCTTTATGCCTGTATTTTCCCCCTTTTTAATAATAATAGTAATAATAACAATAACAATAACAAAGGCTACGAATCTTACCCCTTTGTATTTGTTTTATAACTATTAATTGTATTTGATAAAACACAATTCAATGAAAAACTTTATTGTAGATTTAAAAAATCGGTGATATTCTCTCTTTTGGCAAATTACAATTTAATGATTTCTTTCTTAAGGTGGAATTGCAGAAATGAATCCACTACATTTGGATAAAGTCTTTGATTGTGCCCAGAACGTTACATCGCTTGTTGCACCTAAATCTCTAACTAAAACGCCTTTGTTTTTTGCTGCAACTGCTGGAATGAGATTATTAAAGTAAGTGAAATTCTTAATATATTCGAGAATAAAACGAAATCCTTTAGAGGGCAAACTATATCTCAACATTTATATTTAAGTAAATTAAATATATATATATGTATATATATATATTAATATGAATAATATTGATAAGAATGTTTTTCTTTTGAGCTTAACGAATCCATCAAAAGTAGATGCAATTCTTGAACAACTAGCACTCCAATTACCATACACTGATTTGGACGTGAAAGCAATCGAAATTATTTCTGGAACAGATGAAGGTATTTACGGATGGATTACAACAAATTACTTGTTAGAAACTTTAGAATTAACTCAGGTAATTTAGTCTCTCTCTCTCTCTCTCTTTTTATGTTATTATTATTATTATTATTATTTTTTTTTTTTTTTTTTTTTTACATTCAGAAAAAAAAAAAAAAGGGGGGGGGAAGTTTAGTTAAAAATGCAATAAATCCATAAGATTAAATGATTTGTAATAGAAACAGAAATGGGATGGAATGCAGTAACAGCAAACTTTTTACTATATAAACATACCGAGTAACGTTACTTCAAATTTTATGTATTTTCAAAAATGCATCGTTTCATCTTACACCCTAGCCGTTTTCCCTATTTTACAAAAAGGCAAAATATTTATTTTTTTTTCTATGGATTTTATCAATGCTTAAAAATTAAGAGAAAATTAATGTAATGTGTAAAATGTAATTTAAATTAAGAAAGTGTCGATCGTATTCACAACAACTTTCACATTGCATCTTTAAACATTGCGTCGAAAATGTATAAATATGCATTTATTTTTTTAAGCTTTACACTGAAAGCTTAAAATGTTCAAATTTCAATTAAAGCACTGAATATATTAAAGTATTCCTGATAATAATACCCTCCATAGCCCAGAGATGAAGCATGTAAAAATTTGTTTTTGTTTTTTCTGTCATGAATATTATCTTTAAATTTCACTGAATAACGTAATATTGATATTTATGGTGCTGGAAACAGTTTATAAATTAGTTGTAATTCTCTTAAATTTACGTTAAATAGAAGCATATAAAACTCAAAAATGATCCAAAAGCAGAAAAGATATTCATAATAAATAACTCGCAAACTGCTTAATTTAAAATAATATTCTGGTCGACGCTACATTAAAAATAAAATTTGATTTTTTTACAGCCTTCTCCGTTATTATCTGCGGATTTTTATGTTTGTCTATTGGCACAAAATCCAACCTCTGTCTAAACAAATGTGTCAAAAAAAAAAAAAAAAAAAAAAAAAAAAGATTAAATTTCTTTTTAGGTGTGTTTCTTCATTTCTACAAAAATGTCAGTTTGAATAAACAAGGAGGTTTAATTGTTTAAACATTGTTCACATAATTGTAACATATATTACAAAATAACTCTCATTTACTTTAAATGATTGCAGGGGTGGCGCCAGCTAGGGGGCCGGGGGGGGCACAGGCCCCCCGTCGGGGAGTCTGTGACCCCCCATCGGGGCATATTACTAAAATCTGTCGGGGAGGGGGGGGGGAATTACAAAATTTTCAGTTTTTCTCCTGTTAGCAGCTTTTTTGTTCCAATTGTATCTCAAGAACTTCTGAACAGAATTACATATAGATTTGTATGTAGTTGCACCATGACATAAATTAGTGTTTGTTAACTTTTGGTTCATATCGCTCAACAGATGGCGGCTGCCTCACTGCAATTTCTTTCATTTAAGGTAAGGCTGTATCTCAGTTTCTATTTTGTATAATAGAATAAAACTTAATATGTGAGAGGGCCATTATGAAACATTAGTCTGGTTTAATTTAGGTGCATATCGGCAGGAAAGTTGTGCTGCTCTGCTGCCATTTTCTCTGAGAACAAGAAGGCTATATCGCAGTTTCTATTGTACAATATTGCAAATAACTTTGTATATGGCAGGGACGTTATGAAACACTATGTGAAATCAGTTTGAGCGCTATATCCAGATAGACGGCGTTCCTGTGCTTCAATTTTTCTCGCAAACGGGAAAGCTATATATCAGATTCTATCGTATATAATTGCATAAAACTTGGTATATGAGAGGGGCATTTTAAAACAACATGCTGATTTAATTTCGGGGCATAGCTGGCGCTGCTGTTATGTAATTTACTCCGTGAATAGGAATACAACTTCTATTAAAAAGCTACCTCACTGGAGAGCCAATTTGCTATGGCACAATGGGTGGCCTTTTTAGAAAAATTTGACTATATATATTCGTGATCAACGGAAACGAAGATTAATTTTTTAAGAATTTTCCTTCATGTACCCTGTACATATTTTATTCTATTGAAAGCAAATAGTATGCACTCCGAAAAAGGCACAATTATCTCCAAAACCACGACTAGTACTAACAAATGAAATAGTACTAATATTAACAGTAATATTATTAATAATAATGTTGCTATTTTTGATGAACAATCATATAAACTCTCTCTATATAGTGCTCCCCTGTCGGGGAGGTAGTGTCCCCCCGTCGGGGAATTTCTGGTGCCACTGCTGAATGATTGGTTAAAAGAACATTAAGTCAATGGCTAAAATTTTTTACATTGTCATGCAATATACGGTAATTATTTTTACTTTCTATTTTTTAGAATAACTTGCACTTTTAAAATAATATTTTAAGAACAATCTGCATTATTTTACTAGTTTTTATACAACAATCTGTGTTTTCATAGTGAACCTTGTCGCTATGGTTTAGAAAATGTTTTTGCATTTTTAACCGACTTCAAAAAGGAGGAGGTTCTCAATTCAAGCCATATTATTATTATATATTTTGTTGTTGTTTGTTTGTTTGTTTGTTTGTTTTTTAGCTCATAACGGATGCTCCGATTTTGATGTTTTTTGTTTTATTGTAAAGGTCTCTGTAATAGGTCTCATTGTAATATCTTTACGATCTTAAGAAAATACAAGGTACCCACAAAAGTCAGTCAAACTCTTTTAACTGCTGAACGGCTGCAGTTATAGTCATAAAAGTGGTTTGTAGGTATAGTAAAGTGGCCATGGGCTACGAGAATCGACCCTTACAGCGCCACCTGGTGGAAAGCAGCGGTGTTAGGTCTCCTATCTTGAAAATGGTTTAAGATAGAGGAAAAAAAGTGAATAACAATGTTAAAGAGCGTCGTCGATTTCGTACGAAAAGACAGTTTGTAGACATAGATACTAAAAATAGAACGCTTAAAACGTGCATGTGCTTGTTCGCAATTTTCTATACTATACACACTTGAGCTGCACTGTACTCATTGTAGAGCAGCGGGTGACACGTATGCTATGTAAAGTTTAAAGTACAGTAAGGTGACCAATTTTCAAGCAATGATTTGATGACAAATAATGTACTGTTTCCGAATAGTTTGAAAATTTGGGAACATTGAAAACTATATTTGAGGACTTTTTCGAGGACGTAACAGACCAATATCCATATGCATTATTTAAAAAAAAAAATCTCCGATTTCTACAAAATGCGCTGAAACACTCTTTTACATTAAACATTGTTGAGCCTAAGGAATATTTAAGCAAATTAAACCATCCCAACATTAAATTTCTAAATTAAAAATAGTAAAATCTAATCTGTAGAGCACATTTGCACTAAATTTGTTATTATGATGGGAGACAACATAAAATAAGAGTAATTTCATTCAATCCTCAAATTCCCCATTCCCAGAAATACAGAAATTATTCCCTACATATATATAATATATACATATCTTTTTTCTCTCCTTCATTTTCTACCAATGCAACGTTTGGTGGACGGAGATCTTATAATTGATGGGTTTTCAGCAGTCTCTATTTTAAATACCACTTTTTATAAAAAGTAATCTTCCTATGATTCCTTTGAAGATATGTACTACAAACGATTAATGAAGATTACCAAACAAATAAACAAAAAACGGTATTTAATAAAGTGACTGCTAAGAACCCTGTAACTGCTATTTCTGATAAAATTTCATGAAAAAAGTTTTTTCTTCACTTCAGACAAATCCAGCAAGATAAAAATCCATAGCATGATGGTGTTTATCTGACAGTTTGGTTGATTCTCAAACTTGTCCAATCATTTGTACGTTTGACCACGATTTTTGAAAAATAAATGGCAATATTTAAATTTGAAGCCATTTAATGTCCTCAAGTTTTTTGGGGTAAAAAAAAAGAAAAAAGTTTAAAATTTGGAGACTGTCTCTATTTTCGAGGACATATGGTCACCTTAAAGTGCAGTCATGTAAGCGGTCACATCGGTGAGCGCATAATCGTTTTTAATCGACTTCAAATGGAGAAGGTTCTTAATTCAAACAGTACGTTTCTGTTGTTGTTGTTGTTGTTGTTGTTTGTTAGCTTATAACTTCGTCATAACTTCGATGCTCCGATTTTAATACTTTTTTTCGTTGCAAAAATATTGGCCTGAAATAGGTCCCATAATGATTTCATTAAGATTTAAATAAATTACAGGTGCCCACAAAAGTCCTCTTTTAACTGCCTCTTGAGTGATTAATTTTCGAGATTTAGATGTAACATGTATTATACACATTGGAGGACTTCATATATATTTTCAGTGACAAAAACTCGAAATTGTCCTTTTTTGAGTTGTGTAATTTTTGTTGCAGGTTGCGATACGTGAAACCGCCGTCGAACGTCTTCCCGTGTTCCGCTATATGAATGCATTTTAACTGAAAAGAAAAAATAAATAAAATATTTTTGTAAAAAATAGAGCCGACTCCAAAAGCAACTATTAAGCAAACAACTAAAAATAAAAGGAAAATTGGCTTAAAATGAAATTGCAAATTCGGCCTAAAAGTATAAAATAAGTTCTTTCGCCAAACAGCATAAACACTACAATTGTTCATAACTTTTGAAGTCGGCGCAAAATTAAATAGAAATTGAGGCTTTTATTCAATACAATTCTCAGTTTGGCAACTGCAAAACACAGCCGAAAACTACTTTGATTCAAATAAACGATTAAGATTTCGTAAGCTGCAAAATTTTGAAAAGAAAACTCTTCGTAGAAACATAAATACCGAACTGCGAAGGATGTTCACTGTTTTATGTAGATGTTAAAAATTAACCAGTTGTATGCAGTGATAAAATAATAAAGGAAACTATGAAGATGGATCATCCGAGATAATAGCATTTGCAGCTATCGGTTTAAAAACAAATTTGTAAAAAAAAAAAAAATCAAATTTTATTTAATTCTGCGCCGATTTCAAAAGTTATGAATAATTGTAATGTTCATGCTGTTTGGCGAAAGAATTTATTTTATACTTTCAGGCGCAATTTGTAATTTCCTTTTATGCCAATTTTCATTTTATTTTTAGTTGTTTGCTAAATGATTGCTTTTTGGAGTCGGTTCTATTTTTTTTAAAAAAAGGTTTTATTCATATTTTCACCTTAATCATCAATTCGTTCTACAAATCTGAATAAGTTCAATTTTTCAAACTTTTATATATGTGAAATGATATTATGGACGACTCTTTTTCCTCAATAAATTATATAACATTAAAATTTATTTTTCAGTTAAAATATACATTTTCCCGCTCAACTGATATAAATTGTGTATCATTAAATATATAATAATAGTCAAGCATGCTTTAGAAACATTTAGAATGTTTTATTTTTTGTAAGATAAAAATGTAAAAAAATGAAGCATACTAAGTATATTTCTTAAAAATTGTATTTGGATGAAAGAATTTTATAAGCTAAGACAAGTATAAAAACGTTTGATAAAAGAAATTTAAGAGTCGATTTCTTTATAACAATCTTCAGCATATTTTTACGCTTTTTATTCTTCTGGAATTTAACGCTTAATCTACTTCAGAAAGGTTTAAATTTGTAAAAAATTTCGAAAAAAAATTAAACTTGTTCCATAAATTTTGAAATGTTAATTCCAAATATGATGTTATTTTTTCCTACCAATTACGTGTTTTGCACAGTCTTTTTTATTATATGTTATAGTAATTTAAACTACTAAGTTTTAAACATTAAGGGGAAATAAATTAACCACGAAATATTTCAACATACGCAAATATAATGTTTCCTTATATTTATTTAAAAAATGAATTATGCATCTAACTCAAAAATTAATTCACATGTTCCAAAATATTAGAACTCGTTTCTCATATGCCTGCCATTTAACTGTAAACAGTTTTAAAAATTTTCTGTTATTCACTGCACTTGTATTCAGTTTTGTTGACTGACAAATTTTATAATTAAATATTAGTTTTTACAATTAGTTTTGAAGGGGCAGTGTGATTAAAAAATCACATATATCATAGCCAATATTATAAAGTCAAACTAGTGCGAAAATGTTTCATGACACGCCAACCTTCCTTTTTTTTTTTTTTTTTTTTTTTTTTTTTTTCGCAGAATGAGATTAAAAACGGGCTGCTGACAACATTGTCTTCGTCGAAGGGCAAAAAATCAGCTTCATCGTGCACGAAATTCCGTACACGTACTGTTGTTGCATGTTCAGCTGTGGCTCCTTGTTGTTAAATTTTCATATCATCAAAAAAAAAAAAAAAATTATTCTGTTCACCAGACTGATTGGCATTTTAAATTTCAAATAAGGAAAATGAGGTAACCAATTCGTTATCTACTAAAATAAATACCGTGAAAATCTGAAGATCTTTGCACTCTTGTACTTAAAGATGTAAAAATTCAATTAAAAATCAAAGAATTCTTCTTGGGATAAGACGTAATCAATGGTGATGTGTTGTTCCACAACGTGCTTATAGAGAAGTTTAGTGAGCCTTTAGAAAGTTAATAAGTTAAGCTAATTTACAAGTTGTGAATTTCTTTACATATTTTAACAAACTATTAGATTAGCTTTACTCAAAAAATATATCTTTGTTTTTAATTTTAAATTTCAGAGTATTTTTTAAATTAAAATTTTTCTATATTTCCCGTCAGATAAATCTGCTTTTCACAATTTTGGACTTAAAAAGAAATTTAATACAGTGAATGTCCGTCAATCAAATGATATACTTTAATAATTGATTATATTTTTTTTATATTAACCCTTTGTATCCCACCGGGACTTTAAAGTCCCATCAAAACAATTCCTCAATATAGCCTAAATTTACTACAGGATTTCATTGGAACTTCAAAGTCCCTATAGTTTAAGCTTTCCCTATAGTTAAGCTAAAGTTTAAGCTAAATTTAACATGAGATGTTTTTCATGCAGCAAAGAAATATAATAAAAAAAGTTTCAAACTATTTTTCCAAAAATAAGGTAATTTTGGATATAAATGGTTAAGTAAATTAACTGTTTGAAATATTTTTTATTTTATTTCTTAATGTTTATAATTTGCACTTTAATTAATTACAATATGTATTTCTTCCAAAATTTTTATATTTTTATTTATTGAAAAGTTATGATTTTTAATGGCATCAGTGTTTATATTAAACATGAATAAATACCTCTCAGTAGCTTTGTTAGCTATATTAATTCGTACTCTGCTATTACTCCTATTTTAAAAAAATATTTATATATAAATCACCTTTGAAATAAATTTATGACTAAATATAAAATTTATTGTTGGAAAAAATTGGGAATAAAAGGGTTAAATTCCTTTAAAATTTTTCAGGGTAGTAAAATCTTCAATTTTAATTCACTTGTAATTTGTCATTTCACAATTCAAAACATTTATTTTAAGCATATTCTTTATAAAAAAGAAGTCAAAGAAAGAAATAAAAGATTAAACAAAACGAAGAAAAAAAAAAAAAAAACATGATTAGATTGACAAATTAAGATTTAAAAAAATCCTTTGACACACGTTACATGTAAAATTTTAAAAATGTCTTTATATAAAACCAAATTCTAAAACATCGCATTTTTGAGATAGAAAATTTATAAAATATAATATCACAAAGTTTTTCACATTACAAAATAACATCTTCAGGTGACATATATGGTCTAACAGTCAATTAATATTGAAAGCAAAGCTTGTCTAGTAAAAGTTGTGCTACATCTACGAAGAAAATCTTTCAGGATTTAAAGAACACTCTAGGAATTCCCAGTTGACGAACTTTCTAGTGAAAACGGAGTTCAAGTGGATAAGGAACTTGTAATCTGGTAAGAGTTAAGAGAGAGATCAATTAAACAGGATCCAGGCTTCAATTTTCTGGAAAACAAAACAAAACAAAACAAAATTATAACTTTAAAAAATTTTTAGAACTTGTATGTCAAGAGAAACGGAACTTGCGACAAATAAACATATTTTGCTTTGCGGAGCGAGTAAGATGTTCTTGTAAACATTACATTTTTCAGGTTAATAAATTCTAAATTTACAACGTCTAGAAATCCAAAGAGAAAAAATTGGGAAACAGACAGCTGTTTCGGTAGCATTTAGTGTATCGTCTTCAGTGCACGTCTTGATTGCACTGAAAACGGTGCGCTAAATACTATTGAAAAAGCTGTTTGCTTTCCAATTTTTTCTCTTTGGCGTTCTAGACGTTGTGGTTTTTACTTGGTTTTATTAATCTAGCGTCATGTCTCCTTTTAATAAATTCTAAATTTATTTATAGCAAACAGATCCATGGAAATCAACCACTTATGGAGCCTTAGATTTGGGAGGAGCATCAACGCAAATATCATATGCTGTACCTGAGTCAAAAGCCAAAGGAAATAAAGATGTTGTCGAAGTTCAACTTTATGGGCAAACGCATCATGTTCTCTCTATCAGTAATTTGTGCTTTGGAAGAGGTCAAGCTGAAGCCAGATACCGCTCTCTTTTATTGGTAAATATATATTTCACGCATTATAAATGTTTAAACTTGATTAATTTAAAATTGTGAATTATTGTAAACTAAGACAATAAACATTTGGTGAGAGGAAGCTTAACGAATCAATTAAAACCATTTGCGTAACGTTCATTCCGAACTGTGTAAAATAAAGCCACATGTTTCGATAATTGCGTTTGTGCTCCAAGATCACCGTAGTTGCTAATATTTTATGACGTTAAAACGAAATTGTTATTACTTATTTTATATTAAAATTTTTATATGTGTTTTTAAACTTACTTAAGAGAAATATTCATCTGAATATAATATTGCTTCAACGATATACAGTAATAGACTGACATATGATAATTATCCTATGTCATAATAACCCTGAGATCGTAGTACATATGAAACCTTTTGAAGGTCTAAATTTTTTAACTTCAAAAAATTTAGATTTCAGTTTTTGAAAATCTTAATCTTTAAATTTGAAAATTCTGACGAGTTCATTGATGATAAAAATCTTAAAAAAAAAAAAAAAAAAAAAAAAAAAAAAAAAAAAAAACAATGAATATGAAAGGAAATGTAGATAATGCATAGTTAAATTTATAATCTTAATAAAGACCATCTATCAAATTTCTCAAAAAAGAAAGAATTTTATTATTAAATAAAATACATTCCGTATACAAAACTTTAAAAAAGTAATAGCAATCACTTTATTATCCACTAAAAGAATGTTATAAAATGCTCAAGAAGTTTGCACTTTTGTACTTTTAAGAATTCAACTGAGAAGCAAAGAACTCTTCTTGGAGTAAGACGTAATCAATGATGCTGTCTTACATAATCTACATTTGATTATAGGACAAAATATAGACAGGGTATAGTTAAATTTATAATCTTAATGAAATCATCTATTAAATTTTCTAAAGAGAGATAATGTAATTTTGTAAATAAAAGGCATTCCCTATACAAAACTTTTAAAAAATAGTAATAATGAATTTGTTATTATTATTATTACAATTAGTTATTTATATTTTAATTACATTAAAAATCGAGACAATATACATTAAAATATATAATTAAAATATTAAAATACACACAACATAAATTTAAACTTGTCAAGCCTTATTTTAGGCTCCTCATCAGTAAAAAACATCAAAAGTAATCGCTGAGATGAACAATAGGTTTCCTCTACGAAAGTACAGAGTATTCGGCAGGGACATGAGCATGGCTCATTAAGATGTGAAAAATGCTGTTTCAAATACCAGCCCTCAAGGAAAATTCTAGAATGATAATTTGAACAGTTAGATACAATTATTTTAGTATTGTAAAAATCAGGTAGATGGTCGGTTTCTATGGCATGCTGGACAATTTTAGAACGAATATCGCGGTTTTTGAAATTTCTTTTATGTTCGAGAATTCGAGTATGAAGGAAACAGCCAGTTTCACCAATATAAACAGAATTTCAAGATTTACAAGGAATATTATAAATAACTCCTGTACGGGAAAAGGAGGGGGGATAACAGGTTTAAAATTAGAAAGGAAATTACAAATCAGAAATTGAGGTTTATAGGATACAGATATATTAACAGTACGTAAAACCTTTGCAATAGATTCAGAATTTTTTCTATAGTATGGAATTGTAATGAAAGGTTTAGGTGATTTGGAGCAGTTAATATCGCGATTATCAAAGTTAAAGTGGTATTCATTTAATTTTCTTTAAAGCCAGCGAGGAGGATAATTATTACGTTTTAAGTCCAAAAAAATTCTTTTTAATTCTAATTGGAAAAGTTCTTCAGTACTGCAATATGATTTAGCGCGGTAAAGTAAAGTATGGAAAACAGCAGACTTGTGTAAAGAGGGGTTCACTGAATTAAAATGTAAATATTGGCCTGAAAATGATTCGTAATTTCCTTTCTAATTTTAAACCTGTTATTCCCCCCTTTTCCCGTACAGGAGTTATTTACAATATTCCTTGTAAATCTTGTAATTCAGTTTATATTGGTGAAACTGGCCGTTCCTTTCATACTCGAATTCTCGAACATAAAAGAAATTTCAAAAACCGCGATATTCGTTCTAAAATTGTCCAGCATGCCATAGAAACCGACCATCTACCTGATTTTGACAATACTAAAATAATTGTATCTAACTATTCAAATTATCATTCTAGAATTTTCCTTGAGGGCTGGTATTCAAAACAGCATTTTTCATCTCTTAATGAAGCATGCGCAGTCCCTGCCGAATACTCTGTACTTTCGTAAAGGAAAATCTATTGTTCATCTCAGCATTTACTTTTTATGTTTTTTACTGATGAAGAGCCTGGAATAAGGCTCGAAACATTTAAATTTATGTTTTGTATATTTTAATATTTTAATTGCATATTTTAATGTATATTGTCTTGATTTTTAATGTAATTCAAACATAATATAATTGTACGAGACGTAATGATTTTTAAATATTTCAATTAATTATTGTTATTACCTGAAATACCCTCTTTTATTGAAATACCCTCTAAAGCATTACATTTCATACAACACAAAGTACTCATCTGTGTAGCAGTTATAACTCACTACTATCATTTTATTTAACATTAAGTACTTTAAAACCAGATCTCCTTTTTGAATTTCATTAACACCTATATCTCAAAAAAAAAAAAAAAAAAAAAAAAAAATCTTTCTTTAAAAGTTCTTAATCCTGTATTGCAATATACGTAACATTTCAAATACATTAATGATAAATAAATATTAAATATTTGTTTCTAGGATTTAAATTTTAATTACAATTGTAGCAGTTATAGCACACAAAAATATTTTATTTAGCATTTCTTTAACAACCACATCTCTTTTAAAATTTCCTAAACACTTATATCTCAGTAAAATTAAAAGTTTTCTTACTTTAAAGGATGTTAATTCCGATTCATTGCAATATATGTAAAATTTTAAATACAAGTAATGGTACATAAATATTGAATATTTTTTCTGGGATTTTAAAATTTGATTGCAATTTTTGCAAAATTTACTTTTTTAAAAATTAAATTAGTAGTAAAGAATTTTTTTCATTATGTTTATAAATTACTTAATTATATAGATAGTGGTGTTTTAAAATTATAACATATTTTTAACTTGCAACGTTCCTAAAAAGCATACAGTTATTAAAAAAAAAAAATAATAATAATAGCAATAATAAAGGATACAGAATAAAATTTTAATTCTAGCTGATACAGAAAAGAGATAAAAAATCATTCTAGCCCTTAGAACGGAAGAGTATCTAAAATGCATCTCATTTGGTTATAAACAACCTACTGAGCATTAAAATTAGATGTAGTATTTAAAAATTAATAATAATCACAAAATTTTATTGCATATTGAAGTCACATGTGAAAGTATGCAAGTTTATCATGTAAAGAGCTATGGGAATAAATATTTTCAATAATTTTGAAGTTACAATTAATGCGTAATAAAATGCCAAGAGAAAATGAAACAGTATCAAATAAAAGCCAGTTATTTGCACGGGGCTCTATGAAAACTTTTGTATTTCATTACTTTTTGTTTAACATGATACTTTGAGAAAACCAAAATAATAAGAATTACTTATATTTTGCATCATATTATACACATAAATTACTAATTAATAGTGCAATCATTAGTTACATCTTACCCCAAGATTGCGGTAAGATGACTGTCTCTATAGGGTTAAGATGACATATGGGAATATTTGAATATAAAATATGCATTTTAGTTGAAACAACAAAATAATTTTTTAAACTATTGATTTAATGTTTAACATTTAAAAATATTTTCTTATTATTTAAAAATATTTTCTTATTAACATTATCTATTATTGGGTGTTTTAATTAATTCGTAGCGTTTTTTTTTTTTTTTTTTCGAAAATTGAGGCTTTATTGTGCAAAAATAATTACAAATAGATTATTCAAAGTATTGACCATCACTAGCCACTACTTTTTTCCATCTTTCTGGCAGCATACGGATTCCGCGCCGTAAGAACGAATCGTCTTTAAAGGCAATCCAAGAATCGACCCATTTTTTACAATCTTCATAAGAAGTGAAGTGTTCCTCAGACAGGCCATGGCTCATCGATCGAAACAAGTGGTAATCAGATGGAGCAACGTCTGGAGAATACGGCGGGTGAGGTAGGACCTCCCGTTTGGTCGTTTCGATGTAGGTTTTGACCGGTTTTGTGACATGCGGACGAGCACGTCTCTAGGTTTCAGTTCGTATGGGACCCAATTTCCCTGCTTTTGGATCATTCCCATGGCTTTCAGGCGTTTGCTGACTGTTGAAAAGTCAACTCTTAATGATTCAGCTAAATCTTGAATCATTTGGCATGGATCTTCATCGAGCAATGACTTCAATTCTTCATCTTCGAATTTCTTCGGCTGCCCAGGTCGTTCCTTGTCTCCCAGCTCAAAATCACCACTTTTAAATCGAGCAAACCATTTCCGACACGTTTGTTCAACTAGTGCATACTCTCCATAAACTTCCACTAAAATTCGATGACTTTCGGCAGCGCTTTTCTTCATGTTAAAGTAATGAAGTAGAACTCCCCGCAAAAACACTTTATCCGGCACAAAGTTAGACATATTCGATGAAGTAAAAAATTATGTTATTTACGCTTCAACCAAATGACATATACTAATAACGACGCTCAATGATAGCAGGTTTACGGGGAATACTAGTCACGCCATCTACTGGAAAATGCCACTTGTCACACCATCTATTAGAAAACGCTACGAATTAATTCAAACACCCAATATTTTATTTGATATTTTGCTAAAATTAATTCCCAGATGTAATTAAAACAACAAAAAAGACAACCAGACATCTATTCTCAATGTAAAAGTACCAGCATCTTACCACAAAAAAATGTTCGTCATCTTACCTCAAAACATTGAAGAAGACGTAAGTTCGTTTATAAGTTTACAAAAACGAGAAAGGACCCATTTATAGATTGGGCGAATAACTAATTAATTAAAGCAGAGTTCAAAAACATATTGCCGACATAAAATTCAATAAAACTACAATCGCTTTGGCTAAGACTGCCCCAAACCAAGATATTGATATTAATTTTAAAGATGCTACAAAAATAACAAATTACGAAAATCCTACTTACGCGTTCCACAGTGAAACAATCAAAATTATCAGTAATTTTCAAATGGCAAAGAGCCAAAGGCAAACAATAACCGTGTGTAGCGCCACATCTTGGAGGAAAGACCGAGAAGAAGCAAACACCATTCTTTTAACGCAAGAACACTGACCCCGAAAGTGTCCACTGTGGATGTTGTGGGGCCCCCAGCGAAAATGACTCTGGAATGAAGCCTTAAAGTAAGGTTTCTAATTAATTATGTAAAGTAATATCTGAATTACTTTCTCCTGTTTAAATTACGATTTAAATAAGTAACTAAACAAAGAACCAATCAATTTTTTTTAACAATTACCAGATGAAGAAAAATGGATTATCGATCCAAACTAATCTAAGAAATTCCTAAAAATTAATATAAAGTAACATACGTCTCGTTACTAATATACCTCTCCCATGAATGGCCAGGGACTCCTTACGGCGCCTGCGAATAAGCGAACCACGCGACATGACATCTTGTTCAATGCATCATGTTACCACCAACTTATCCTATATATACAAAATGATTGCATTAAATTAGGTTAAATCAAGTTAAAGTGAGCGAAATAATATTATAACATATAACAATTTCATAACAGAAAGACGATTAAAGAAACTAAAATGTAAGTACCTGGACCTAGTTCAATCAACAGGAGAGTAATTAATAATCAATGACATGTTTCTAATGATAAGAGTGATTAAAAGAAAGCCACATATCCCTATCATCACCCGAATATGTCAGATGAAGTTACACTAAATTAAATTGCAACTAAACTTTTTAAAAAATAGTTTAATAGAAGAGACAGGAAGAGAAAATAGAGGGAAATTTTACAAACGAATTTGAATAGATAAAGTGAACTGGAAAATGTATTGAAATTGCATATGCCAACGAAGAACGTATAAAAGCTCTCTTTCTCTCTGTCCAACTTACATACCATATGCCAAATAAATACATATTTTCATGTCAAAAATATTTTTTGCATCAAGAGAAAAGTCAATTAAAAAAGAAGGGGAGGATAATGGAAATTGGTTAGGGGGAGAATTTTTGTTGTTGTTTTTTGTATCTAAAAAAATTCCACTGTTTTACTGTATTATTAAACGTTTAGAAAGAAACTATAACAATTCATTGTTACATAAAGTCGTAAATTTCGAAAAACGAACTGTCAAATCAGTACACGTTCAAAAATATCATTATAGTTATTGTTTTATTAGCATGTTTTACAGAAAGATTTCTAATGAATAAAAAAATATTTTGAAACATCGTTAGTAATTAAACAAATTTTCTTAACATTTCATTCATAACGCATCTAAAGGTTAATTTATTGTGTAATGGATGTTTATATATACTTATAAATTTATTTGCATGTTCATCTGTATTGTTCATAATATTTATTAACATAATCTTTTGTAGCGAAAAAGAAATAATACTGTTATTAAAGATCCGTGTGCACCTAAAGGTTTTGTTTATTTTGCGACTGGAGAAGAACTTTTTAAACCAATATGTGCAAAGTATTCATCGGGTGAAGTTGATCTGTCACAGCTTAAAGTAAGTACAATATAAATTTGTAGTAGATTCGCCAATCACTGAGAAAAGATTGTATGCGAAAAAGCTTATTTTGTATGTTTTCTAGATCAAAGTGTAATTTGATAATTACGCTAAATTTTAAAAGTCGTCGTTTCGCTGAAAGTCTTTTATCAAATTTATCATGAGCGCATACGGTTGTGAAGGCAGAAGCTGGTTTAAAATAAAATCTTCAATAATAATAATAATAATAATAATAATAATAATAATAATAAAGGTATCAGTACACATTTTTCAGTGAGAAAAAATATATTTACAGTCGGCAACAAAATTATTCGAGCGCTAGCAATAATTCCTATTTTTAAAAATGTACATTTAATACTGTTTTGTTAAATAAATCCTTGTGGAATCATGTGCTTACACTGACTAAGATTATTCGACTAGGATTTATTTAACAAAACAGCATTAAGTGTACTTTTTTGAATAATTTTGCTGCCGACTGTATATTAAAAAATAATCTAGAAACATTTTTTTTTTAATAGTAAAGGCTTATTTAAAACAAAAATTAAAAAGAAAAACAGACCTTTAAAACTGTTGCCTAGGATTTGAAACTCTTAGTTTAAATTTCAGAATAAACCAAGGTGCTTAAGAGTAAACAAAGCTGTAAAAGTTATCAAAATATACCACAGCTTTAAAAATATAATTGCGTAATTTAAAGCATTTTATAGTGAGTTTTATATTAACCCTTTGCTGGCCCTAACACTCTAAAGCGCACTAAACAGTACTGCCACATTTAGAGACTCTTTTATTCAAATACCACGATTAATTTTGACGAGTGATACTTGGTATACATAATGGACGAATAATGTTCGAAGTAATTAGGAACCGTTACAGCTAAAAATTAGTGGTGGATATTGAAAAAAAAAAATTCCGTAAATTTGGCAACTGTGACCAGAGGAGAAATTAAATAGGACCGGTAAAGGGTTAATCTATGAAACGGATATATCTGAATAACTGACATTTGCATGTATCTTTGCCAGATTGAAGTTGTAAACTAAATTTGATTATTAATTACAAAAATCATTTAGTATAGTTAAAAATTAAATTAATTTATTCAAGTAAATGCGAGTAAATAGTCATTCCAATACAGATGACATTCTATAGAAGATTTTTCCACTAGATTGTATTTGTTTCGTATATTATGCATGTAAAAGAGATAGCATTACAATAGCTACCTCTTTTTGTTGTACTGAATATTTAAACCGATTTTCATAAAGTTACTCACAAATTATATAAACTTTTATACAAACTATTTTACAAAAGATTTACCATTAACAAACATTATTCAGTTACATATTAATTTATTTTTAAAAGGATTAAATTACATTTATAAAAATATATACCTAAATATACTATCCTTTAAAAAATATGCACTTACAGCTTTAGAACAAATATATTTCGGATACATTGTATCCATCATCAGTGCATCATTGTGACACCTCCTTCTGTTCTGGTTTGTTTCTTTTCTCTTGATCCTCCATTCTCTTCATTTCGTACGGTTTTTTCTTAATTAAGTGTTGCCATGCAGATGGTATTACGCTATGCTCACGATCGTTAATGGGCAGGCTGTTAGTTATTATTTCAATGGCTTCTCTTTTGAGAGCATAATGGTGGTTGTTATAGGGGGCTACTTTTCGGGTATTAATAGTATTAAGATTAATTAGCTTAGTTTTGTGGGTGGTAGACAGAGCAGTAGAAGACCTATTAAATTTTATATCTGAGAAGTGTTCTTTTTCGCGATCATTAATACAGCGTTTTGTCATGCCAATGTAGCAACCTCTTTTATTATTTTCATGTCAATTTAGTAAATACCTGAAGAGATTATTGGGTCAATTTGATCTTTTTCGTCACGGAGTCGTTGAAATATGTTTTTGTTTGGTTTAATAGGGATGTTTATATTAAGGTTTTTAGCATCATTTTTTATCTTTAGAGCAGCACCGTTACAAAAAAGTATAGAGGTAGTAAAATATGGTTTAGATTTTTCCGCTTTGCTAATGGAATTTAATGTTTTTAAACGTTTCAATGGCTTCTCTTTTGAGAGCATAATGGTGGTTTTTATAGGGGGCTATATTTCGGGTATTAATAGTATTAAGATTAATTGGGTTAGTTTTATGGGTGGTAGACAGAGCAGTAGAAGACCTATTAAATTTTATATCTGAGTTCTTTTTCGAGATCATTAATACAACGTTTTGTCATGCCAATGTAGCAACCTCTTTTATTATTTTCATGTTTAAAGTCAATTTTATAAATACCTGAAGTGATTTTGGGGTCAATTTGATCTTTTTCGTTACGGAGTCGTTGAAATATGTTTTTGTTTGGTTTAATAGGGATGTTTATATTAAGTTTTTTAGCATCATTCTTTATCTTAAGAGCAGCGCTGTTACAAAAAGGTATAGTGGTAGTAAAATATGGTTTAGATTTTTGTGCATTGCTAATGGAATTTAATGTTTTTAAACGTAAAAACTATAGTAAAAATCTCGTCGATAAAATTTATAAAAAAACGTTTAAAAACATTAAATTCCATTAGTAATGCACAAAAATCTAAACCATATTTTACTACCTCTATACCTTTTTGTAACGGTGCTGCTCTAATGCGAATGATGCTAAAAAACTTAATATAAACATCCCTTTTAAACCAAACAAAAACATATTTCAACGACTCCGTAACAAAAAAGATCAAATTGACCCAAAAATCACTTCAGGTATTTATAAAATTAGCTTTAAACATGAAAATAATAAAAGAAATTGCTACATTGGCATGACAAAACGTTGTATTAATGATCGCGTAAAAGAACACTTCTCAGATATAAAATTTAATAGGTCTTCTACTACTCTGTCTTCCACCCATAAAATTAACCTAATTAATCTTAATACTATTAATACCCGAAAAATAGCCCCCTATAACAACCACCATTATGCTCTCCAAAGAGAAGCCATTGAAATAATAACTAACAGTCCGTCCATTAACGATCGTGAGCATAGCGTAATATCATCTGCATGGCAACACCTAATTAAGAAAAAACCGTACGAAGTGAAGAGAATGGAGGATCAAGAGGAAAGAAACAAACCAGAACAGAAAAAGGTGTCACAATGATGCACTGATGATGGATACGATGTATCCGAAATATATTTGTTCTAAAGCTGTAAGTGCATATTTTTTAAAAGGATAGTATATTTAGGTATATATTTTTATAAAATTAATCAATTATTTAAATATTTCTTCTGCTAAAACCAGTACAATTACTCGAGTAATATAATTAACCTTGATTTTTATAACAACCATGTATTTGTTTATTTTAATTAATTTATAAAATTTATCGAAATGCTATGTCATGTGATTTTTTACCTTGGAAATAGTGATTTGTAATACATAATAAAATCTGCATGATATTATATATATATTATATATATATACAGTCAGCAGCAAAATTATTCTAGCTCTAGCAAAAATTCCTATATAAAAAAGGTACACTTAATACTGTTTTGTTAAATAAATCCTTGTCGAATCACGTTCTTAGTCAGTCTAAGAACATGATTCGAAAAGGATTTCTCTATATATTAAAAAAAAAGTAACTGTCACTGCCGTTAATATTTTTGTCTGCGACTGCATCTTCTCGCGGAGGGCAAAGTCCTCCGCATCATGAGAGGTACCAATGTGTACCGTGTATTGCAAGGAAGAAATTTCAGCTAATTAGAAATTTCTATCTTTTTAATTAAGGAAGTTATTAATTAAAAACTTCGGGTTTATAAAAGTACTCTATTTGCCACCTTGAAAAAAGTTTCTGTCAAGACGTTATTTTTCTATCATGATGTCATTTTCCACGGGAAATTTAAAATGAGATCCATGGTGATTAAAAAAAAAAAAGATATTTTCTATGCAGAAATAAATTTAGTATTGTAATTTGTCGTTCGCAAATATCTTTATATTTTCTTCTTTTAGAAAATTAATTTTCTTATTGGCAATTTTTCATGTTTTATATATATATATATATATGTATATATATATATATATATATTGTGTGTGTGTGTGTGAATTCTGAAATAATTTCGCTTCTGTATATTTGAATTCATTTCTTTTTGTCTTTAAAGTGTATTTATATTTTTTACTTTAAAGTGTATTTACCTTTTTTACTTTTTTGTTTATATTTAGCATAAAATATATCCGAATTATTTTAAATTTATGGCCAGGAAAAAAATCATCACATAAAAGTTTATAGAGAATCGAGTACATTTTATCCTTCGTTATTTTAAGAAGTAGGTAGCAGAGAATTTACGACTGAAGATGTAGTTCATTTTTTTCCAAATTGAAATGAGGGCCGCGGTAGCCCAGTCGGTAGAGCGCCGGACTCGTAATTGGAAGATTGCGGGTTCGGTACTCGAGCCGGCCAAAGACCGTCGTGTACACTAATGGTGGCTGGTGCACGTAAAATCTGTCGTGGCCGCAATGTCCTCCATGTTCCCATCAAAATTATACCTCTGGGGGTCACCGAAACGGGAGGATCCCTTCCGTGCGTCCATCCCTTCCGTGGAGGATCAAAATTGTGTGGCATGTCTCCGGACCACCTCTCGGAGTGTGTCCCAGACCGTCGCCAATTGCCCATCTGCGCAGCACTAGTGCGACGTAAAACCCAACCAACCAACCAACCAACCAAATTGAAATGACAATAATAATAATAATAAACTTTTCAAATATTTTCAAATGTGTAAAATTATTACCTAACTGTACATTAGAAGTATATATAGGGTATTATATATTACCCTAAATTAACTAAAAAATGCAATAGTAAAAAGTATAGACATTAGAAAAAATAGGGGAACAGATTTGATATCTGTCGTCTTTGGCGATAGAAAAATCGCCAAGTTATATGTCGAGCATATTTAATTCCTTTCAAAAATCATGATTATTTTATTAACGTATATGAAGAGAGCAAAGAATAATATGAAACAATATTTCGTATAATATATGTTGCGAAAATGTACATATGACATATTTTCGTAAGACGTTTTTGATCGTCAAATACAAAAATCGCCAAGGATGGCAGATATTATCTATGCCAAAATGGGTACTATATATACATTTTTTTTTCTTGAACAAGCAGTTATACCAAAGAATTCATCGCCAAATAGTGACAAAAATTTGATAGGGCTCATATAATAAAACTGTAATGCAAAATGATCTAGATATTACAAATTTCTATTCTGAAAAAATTACGGATTTTTAGTATATTTCATAAAATAAATAAATAAATAAAAATTTGGTGTTAAATATTATGTATTTGAATTTGACATTGAATGCTGAGATTTCTATAACATTTTTCTACTTTTGTCTTGCGTTATGCACTATTAATATTCCTATTCAGTGAAAGGCAAAACAGCGAATAGGCGTACAGAGTCCGACAGGAAATAATAAGTGAAACGAGTCTGGGGAAGGCGAAGTCTCCATCGGGTGTTGGTGAGAGGAGCGAGCAGGGGACAGAGCCCCCTAGTATTTAACAAAACAGTAATAAGTGTACGTTTTTTTTATATAGGAATTATTGCTAGCGCTCGAATAATTTTGCTGCTGACCGTATGTATATACAGGGTTAGCAAGAAATAAGTTGCCCACTTCAGAGGGCTCTAGAGTCCGTCCTATTGGTCCAAATGACATAAAATTTTAACTACAGATAATTCAAATGTTGCGCTTGACATTTATTAAATTAAAAAAGTACAAAATTCCCCCGGTAGGTGGCGCTGTGTAGCCATATTTAATATGCTTTAAAAATATGCGTGAAAAAATAAAGTAACATTAATAAACCTGCTTAATATGACACCCTTCATGTTCAACAATGTGCTGTAATCGCATAATGATATTTTCAACAGCTGACCGGAGTAATTCTGCCGGAATATCTAAAACATGGTGCCGAATGCTGTCCTTCAGATCAGGTAGAATTGATGGCCTTTGACGGTAGATATTGTCCTTTATACAAAGAATAATGCTAATAGGCATGTGCTGAAGCACAAATGCTGTTTCTGATTTTGAATATGCAAATAAATACCATTTGTGTTATAGCGCCATCTATCGGTGGAATTTTGTATTTTTTTTTTTTTTTAATTTAATGAATGTCAAGAGCATCATTTGAATTATCTGTAGTTAAAATTTTATTCCATTTGGACTAATAGGACGGATCCTAGAGCCTTCTGAAGTGGGCAACTTATTTCTTGCTAACCCTGTATATATAGATAGATAGATAATCAGAACGTACCGTAGAAATATAATATTATCAGTACATACAGTTGGATTTTAAAGATGATTTAATATCAGTATTCAAACAATTAATATGATCAAAAACCATCCAAATCAAACCAAAAAAGACATAAAGTTAAATCTAAATGAATTAAAGCAAGTTGCAATAAGAAAACAGCATTATTTGCATTCTAACGTTATCAAGGGCCTGGTATATACATATATATATACTACTCTTCATTAAAATTGCTACACCAGGAAGGAATGCAAATAACAGAATGATATTTATTAAGCACATATATTATAGTAGGAGAAATAATTGATTAAATTTTCCTGAAATTTGGAGGTATAAATACGGAGAAATCAGTACATAAAGCAGCGAAGTCTGGCAGCAATAACAGCATTTATCTCCCTAGACATTGAATCGAAAAAAGACTGGATGACATGTACGGGTACAGAACTCCATGTAGCTTTATCAAGATGCCACAGTTCATCGACTGTAATTACCAGAGAGTGGTGGCGTGCCGTTTGTTTGGCCACGATTGACTAGACATTTTCAGTTTGTGCGAGATCAGGGGAACGCGCAGACCAAAGCAACAATCGAACACATTCTTCATCAAGGAAGGTCCAGACAACATGCGGTCGTGCATTGTCCTGCTTAAATGTTTCATTGTGAAGGGCTCGAATGCATTGCAGAGTCATGGGTCCTAACCAATCAGAAATGTAACAGTCGCTATTCAAAGTGCCAGTAATGCGAACAAGATGTAATCGACATGTGTATCCAATGGTACCACAAACCTTACTCAGAATGCGTCGACCCTGACTTCGGCTACCCTAGAAGCTGCATCACAGACAGGAGTACCTCGAACATGTGATCAATGATGAACCTGGGTGCAGTCATGGTGTGACGTAGTCTTTTTAAATAAATCACAATTCTGTTTCTAGCTTAAGCAAAAATTCCTATATAAAAAAGGTAGAGTTAATACTGTTTTGTTAAATAAATCCTTGTCGAATCATGTTCTTAGACTGACTAAGAACATGACTGCCTTTTTTTATATAGGAATTTTTGTTAGTGTTCGGATACTTTTGTTACCGACTGTACAGCATCAGTATAACTGTGAATATATTTGATAGCTTTGTGGACACTGCACATTGCTAGTTTACATTTGAAATCGTCATACTGGCCCATCATCTGGAATAATGGTATGGGGTTCCATTTTGTACCTATCTCGACCATATCTCTTTTCCATTTCTAGCATTTTGAATAGCAGCCGTTACATTTCTTATAGGTTAAGGCCCGTTGTTCTGCCCTGTATTAGAGGCCGCTGTAACGCAATATTTAAGAAGGACAATGCACGACCGCATGTTATTCGTGTTCTCCGATCTCCGAGCCTTCCGTGATACAGAATGTGTTCGACTGTTTCTCTGGCGCGTTCTCTTGATCTCGCACCAATAGAAAACATCTGGTGAATCGTTGCAAAGCTACCGACGCTCACCACTCTTCAGTAATTTTTGTCGATGAAATCTGGCATCATGGTGAAGCTGCATGTCCTTCTGTAACTATACATTTCTTCCGATCGCTGTTCTAGGTGGATAAATGCTGCTATTTCTGCTAGATGTCGTTGCTTTATGTATTGATTTCTCTGGATATTAATCTCCAAATTTCCTGAAAAATTAATTAATTATTTTTCCTGCTATAGTTTATCTGCTGATTCTGTTATTTACATTCCTTCCTGATGTAGCAATTTTAATGTCCAGCAGTGTATATTATTACATTGACATTGACATTTTAATGGCCCGTACTTAATTCCCACGTAAAAAAAAAAAAAAATAAATAAATAAATAAATAAATAAATAGGGGCAAGGTGCATTTCTGTAATAAATAAATAAATAAATAAATAAAAACCTTTTGCATTATATTAAGAAGAATTTGTATTACAAATTAGTAATCTGCGAAATTTATTTGTATAACAAATTTATACATATTTCTGGACAATTTTTGTTAGTGTTCTAACAATTGCATGCATTGTTTTAATAATTACATAATGAACGTGTACACTTTGTGTACTTTTTGTTCCAAAGTTTAATGTTCAACGTAAAAGTACTGTCGATAGATAAATACAAAAATAAATAAATAATAACGTACTTCTGGTTATTTAACATCAATTAAAAAATTTTTACACTTACAAACGTACTATATGTTTTTGGTTTTTTTTTTTTTTTTTTTTAGAATATTTGTCATAATAACCATTCAATTTTCATATTTAAAATACAAAATTGTGTAAAAAAAAGTTTCCTTTAATGAATGCGTATTACATATCATTTATCATTTTATGTGAGTTCAATTTAAACTCTCTCGGTATTCAATGTATTAATGCAATATTAAAGACTCTTATATAGTATAACTAATACAAAGCAACTTAACCATCTAAAAGAGTCTGCAGAAAAACTAAAGAAAAATGCCGACAATCTGAAGGTATTTGGAACAATAATAATAAAATCTGCAGAATAACTGCAGTTTGGAAGTAGAAAATTTGCAGATATTTTTTTTTTTTTTCCTTAAACTTTATTATTGTTCCAAATACCTTCAGATTATTTGCAGTTTTTTACAGTTTTTATTCTTTTTTTTTTTTTTTTTTTTCAAGATTTTTTAGCTGGGTAGTAACACAATCGTCCCTTCAAAATTTCCCAATCCGAATATATGTAAGGATACTTATAAAATTTCAGTTTGTCACATTCATAAAACACATTTAGAATCATTTCCTGCATCTTTAAATTCCTCCGTTTTCTGTTATTCTACTTATAGTTGTGCAGGAAAACGCAATTTTAGCAGAAATAACCATACATCCTTTTTATAATGGCGCGGTTAGAGCCTTTGCTTTTACCCATTAATTTTGGCGATTTATCAAACAAAGGATTTGAAGAAAAACAAAAAGTAAAATGATCATGCCTTTGTTTCTAATATTACAAATTCATTTGAACAAAGATAAAACATAAAAATATCTGTAGAAATAAAATCTATTTATCAAGATTGATAAAAACAAAAGGGAAAAATTGTTATTAGAAATGACTCTAAATGATATTTTTATTATTCTTATTAGCCGTATTTTATTAAACTGTCTTACAATTAACCTATATAAAAGAATTTAAGTCAATGTTTTCATGTTATTAATAGTTTTAGTGTTTTATTATTATTAATGATATTTAACCATTTATCATTTCATTAATGTTTTATTGTTACTAATCGTCCTAGACTATGAAAAACAGATATGTTGAGACTATTAGACTAAAATGACTTCTAATTCTTTTAGAAATAAGATTATGAATGTAGACCAGATATCATTTATATTGTGTGAAAAGAATCTATTTAAAAGCGTATATGTGAAAAATATAATGAATGAAAAAAAACGATTAGGCATTCTGATATATTGTATGTAAAATACACGGAAAATTAAATTTGAATTTTTTGGTCATTAGTAAAGAAAATATAGCCAGTTTCTTTGATCCACAAACGAAAATGACAATAATATGAAGAGATGAATATAAGGAGTAATAAAATTATACATATTTAAATTCTTTAGCTGTCAAATGGCACTTCGATCGAAATTCTATCCAATTAATCCGATTTCAATAGTTCGAAATTGGATTAATGGTGCATGGATTAAGGCTGATTTCCTACGCTAAGAACTTAGACCTGAGTAAATTGCCCTCCATGCAGTATTTTGTACTCTAGTTTTTACGTTAGTTTCGCAGAAAACCACGAAAAATTCTGCATGTCTAAGCCAGCATGCACGATTTGGGTTCGAACCTAGTTTGAGCCTAGTTCGAACCTCCCATTTACCAGCTTTGAGAAAAGAATCTTTCAACTACTGGCGCGGCTACGTAAATTGGAAAATAACGTGTTTTATACTTATTATGAAACTAAAGGTAAGAAAATTAAAGATAAAATAAATATATTAGTTGTAAGACATTCACTACTTTTATCCGTAATAAAATAGTATAAATTAAAATAAAAGTACACTTTTATTTAAAAAAGCATCAATATTTTTAAAATTTTAATGTTCTTTTTTTTTTTTTTTTTTTTTTTTTTACAATTTTTGATAAATTCTTCTCTTGGTAATTTCTGATATATTATTCTTCTTATGATTTTTGAAGACAATAGAATCTTTTTTAGAATCATCAGTAGCTAGAAAGTTTCATTTATTTTCTTAAACGGTATGCATACCTTAAAATGCATCACTACATTAGGTGCAATTTCTTTAAGTGTACCAGCTTTAAATTTTATTTTCTTGTTTTCTTTATTAATTATTCATGGAACATCTAGTATACTCGTATAATATTAATAAATTGTTTTTATAATTTTATTTTTAAAAAATATATTTTGTTCAAAATGTTACTGCATAGCTCTTTATGTTATCATTAATTTAGAAAGTATATATTTTAAGAAGAAGAAATACTTGAATCTTTCACAACACTATTATTTTTTACAGGAAACGCATAATTTTTCTTCTTCTTCTTCTTATTATTTTTTTTTTAATAGCACTGTTGTTCGGTAACATACAAAATAATAATTATAATAATAATAATGATGATGAAATCGAAAATTCAGAATTTTGCACAGGAAATTTAATCTGTTAAAAAATTATTTCTAGAAAATATTAAAAGAAAAATATAATAGATATGAGAAGGATTCCTTTACTTACCTTTTTCCGATCTCTCAGTATCTCTAATAAATAAATTTAATGTACATAAGTCATTTTATCTAAAATAAAAAAAATAAGGTACTTTAGGTACAAAATTGCGATTTGATTCGTTAAACTGGTGTAAAAAATGTAATTTACTTAGTCTTTAAAATATGTTTTATTCAAAGCACTCTGCTCATAATTTCAGAATGTAAACTTCACTTATGTAGGAACAAGTGATCCAGTTTCCTGCCAGCAGAGTGTATCCGAACTTCTAAATAGCAGCTTATGCCGTGGACTGGAATTCATAGAATGCTTCCAGATACATACAGACCTGCCAGATGATCAAAAGTTCATAGTAAGTAGTTTTATCATCAAACACAATTTAAAAAATCTCTTCGGAATCATTTAGACATTCTGTCATAATAATAATTATTATTATCATTATCATACTTTAAAAACCAATTTCTACATTTTCTAAAATTATTTTAAAGAATACAATAGTTGATATGTATTAAATGATTTTTCAGATTCGCAAACACTATGAAATTGAATTATATATTCTTGATATAAACTCTTCTTTTTACTGAGAGGAATTATCATTTACCACTAGAGGATTATTTTTGTAAAATTATCAAAATAGTTTATCATTTATAATATCTAATAGCATATTGTAAAAAGCAGTTCGTTTTTATTTTTTAATGCAACAATATATATATATTAGTGTGTGTGTGTATATATATGTATGTATATTGCTACGGAAATGTCTATATTCTTGCGTGTAGAAAGTACTTCGTAAAGACACAGACAGATTCTATTTAGCGAAAACATTTTATTCAGCAAACATTCTTGAAACAATCCAATGAAACTGTAATTAATTTAGACGCAGTTTAATAAAGCTGCCACTTGTACCAAAAACAGTCAAATCAATAGCGTTAAGTACATCACAGAGACGGAATATCGCTGATTTAGAAACAATGATCAACCGCTTATACCACCGTCTCTCACAGACGACCGCTCAGCACAAATATCTCACACAACTCTAGCAGGAGTTCACTTTTATTACTGTCAGAAATCATTTGGTGAACTTTCGAGTCAGTTCTACATCAGAGGTCAATAAACCAGACCAAAAAATTCCAGAACTCGGGTACTATTCAAGATAGAGCTTCCAGACTACCTAAACTGCCATTTTTACTACATATTATCGCCAAGGCTAACCTCTTAGATATCAATGATGCAACATTATTTCCCTCTTGCCTATAAAAATACCTTTTCTGCAACAGCAATTTAATTGTAGGAAATGGTTTTAATCCTTTGCAACAATATGTATGTGTGTTGTATGTGTAGGGAGGGTGGCCGAACTATAATTATCTTATTTGATTTTTATTCCAAAATTCCATAAAAATCCAATTAAATTTCGTACTGCCACTTTTGTTCTAATACTTGTAATAACCAAGCAAATAAAATCCTTCTTAATTTATCGATAAACTATTAAAGTTAATAATGTACACTATTTAAAGAAAACCTACCAATTAATGAATTATTTTTAAAATATAAATAATGTAACTAATGTCCAAATTTATGATTTTAATGTGACCAGATTAGAACACCATTATAATTGAAGTTAACATCAACTACAAACGGAAAGCTATATAGATACGAACTACTTTCGAAGCCTTACTACTTTTATTATTAATCACATGTACATTCTTCAGGAACATTCTTCAGGCTGCGAGAAAACCTGATCTTTCTTCCAACGACACATGGGGACATGATTGGACGTCAAATGCAGCGTCTTCCACAACCATAATTTAAATCGTCGATAATTTGACTGATGAAGTGCAACAGACATATAACTCCATACCATAAAATAGTATACGGCACCTACAGAATGTATGCACATTTGCAGGCTTCCATTCAAAATTGTGGTGATTATAGCGGTTTCACTGCGCTGCAAAAAAAAAAAAAAAAAAAAAAAAAAAAAAAAAAAAGAAAAAAAAAGAAAGGAAGAAAGAAAGAAAGAAAAAAAATTTCGACCCCTGATAACATTCTTGCTGATTCTTTTGTAAAATGACCTCCTGAATCCGAATATGACTACCATTTTGCCCAGTCACCCACCGTTTTCTCGGGACACCACCCCCTGCCCCAATTTTTATCCTTGTTCGGTAATTTTATGGCCATGAATTTGATTTGCAGAATGAAAAAGAATTAATTTAACACTTAAAAACAAAAATAGATAACGTTTAATAAATAACATTAACAATAGATTAAAAAAACATAAGCAATGTAATACATAATTTCAGTGACAAATCCCTCCCCCCCCCCCTTCCTAAATTTTCCCCTTGCCGCAAATGTTCATGTTTTAGAATTTTTCAATTTTGTAGCCCCTCAGAAGATATTTAACAGTTAAAATAATCCTCCCCCCCCTTTAAAAATCAAATTTATAGCCATAAAATTACCGAAAAGTGATAAAAAAGAGGGGGGGGGGGAATCTCTTGAAACTAATATATTTTATTCAAGTTCACTATCAGATGTTCCATATTGAAAATGGAGTGAATACATCTACTGGTTTATGTACAGGGACACCTGAAAATACACCAAAGCGTTGTGTTCTATGAGAGGTATTTCTATAAACAATACTTTAATACCTTTACTGTACACGAATCTTAATGCAATGGCAATATGTTATTCAAGTTCACTATCGAATGTTTCCTATGTAAAATAGAGTAAATACCACCACTGGTTTGTGTACAGGGACACTCGAAAGTATACCAAAGCACTGTGTTGTATGAGAGGTATTTCTATAAACTAAATTTTAATAACTTTACTTTGCACAAATCTTAATGAAATTGATTTATGTCACTCATATGCAAAAACGAATGCCTTCTACAGAATATAATATGATTAGCATTATATTTACAGGTCCACACAAAAATATTCCGTTGAATATGATTTCAATTTGTGTATTTATCTGTCTGTCTATCTTTCCATCTGTCTGTATCCCGCTCCCAGCGTCCGTAAATATTTTCAAAATTTAAAAAAAATGATATATATTAATCAAGTTAATATGGAATGTTCCCTATTTAAAATGACATTAATAGGTCCTGTACAACTAGTTTGTGTACAGGAACAACAACAAAAACAAATGTCAATGCATTATATTTTAGGACAGTCATTTTTAAAAGTCATGTTTAAAAAACTTTCTACTGTAAAAATCATAAAGAAATTGACATGTATTGTTAATATTCTAAAATAATGTTTTCTGCAGAATAAGAAATGGTTAAACTTCAGATTTACAGGGCTACACTGAAATATTCAGATAATCAAGGACTTCAATTATAATCTAACGGTTGCATTTTCTTTTACTTTAAGCCTTTTTAACACTTTCAAAAATGTCTAAAACTGATTTTAAATTCAATTATTCTATCTATATATTTTTCAGTCCTTCTGTCTGTCTGTTGTGTGATAACGTACGCAAAGAATATTGAAAGTTATACTATACAACAAGTACATACAGTTGGAAAGTGTTACTAATCAATGTGTACTGCATGATTTCTCGTTCTCGTTTCAATTTATCTGAAAGTGAGAATAATTTTCGTTTAAAACTCTGTATGTTTTAAATAAAAAACATGCTGACTTTTTTGGGAGTTTTAAAATAAATGCTTATATCTCCGTTATTTAACATGCTATCGTCACACAAATTCATCCACAAATCGTACTGGGTCTGTATTAACATAACCTAAAGTTACAGATCATTTTGTTCATTAAATCATACAGGGTGATCAAAAACATTATTGATTTTGCTTAATTTGTTACCGACCCCCAAAATGTTGTCTTAAACCAATATTCACTGAAAAACTTGAGGAAGACACAGTTCTTTAAATGTCCAATGTTTAAAACATTTCATTGAGAGATAAGTTTTTAAATTAAAAAACAGATCGTTCGCAAATCTCGCTAAACTTTTAAGCAGGAGTGTACAGGGTGGTTATATTTAAACTTCCTCTATAAATCTATAAACATCATCCTACAGCGCAAACGGATGAACGGAATGCAACTATATTTGGTGTAAGATAAAGCTAGAAGAGATCGCGCGGTAGGAGAGATTGCGCACATAGGAGATCGGAGAGAAAGAGTAGAGTGAGCGAATTGAAATTTTAGGTGGTTATACAACACCAATAGGGAAGTGCCGACTTGAATTTGCATATTGATTGCTTCAAGTGTTTAAGATAAAACGTGTTAATTTGTCTCGTTCTCAAAATTAAATGCTTGAATTTTCATAACCATTCCTAAAAATTGCAATACAATGGTAGTAATACAAAATATTTTTAAATTAAACAATTTCTCATAACCTACTGACCTAGGCTAACGGTACAAGTGTCACGATTTCCTCTAAAGGTGAGTAATTATTTAATAAAACACTCTCCTACCAAAATAGGAGAGTTTTCGCTTTCGCTGTTTAGGAGAGATTGCGCGTTTAAAATTCTATACTAACAAAGGTTTCGCAGCTTATTGGTGATAACGAGACAATGATGATGAGTTTCTTCAATGCCTGGGATTGTACCAAAACCTAACTTTAATAAGTCATTGGACTAGTTCAAACCATTCGAGACGGCGCACCACCTTTATGGAGACTATTCACAGAACCTGAAATTGAATATTATTCAGGAGCGGCACAATCAACAAAAGTCACACCTCTGATGGGATTTACGTCTAGAATGCTGTTAGCCTATGAGAAATTTATCGCAAAAGATTTAAATGTTTATTATATATCTATTTAGTTTTGCAATACTTTCAAGTAAAATGCTCAAGTTTTGGCGAATTTTTGTAGCTCGCGCCAAAACCCTCTCTGCCGGCAAAGCAACCCTTCTTTCCACTTCATTCACGATTCGTTAAGGATTCAAGCAATCTTCCCCCCCCCCCCCCAAGAGAATAAACTATTAAAAATGTGTCAATGGAGTTTTAGTATCGTAATTCTTAAATAATATATTTAATGCAAAAATTTATTAGAAATCCTCCACCCTTTAAATTTAATTTAGCAAGATTAATGAAGAAATAAAATTGTAATATTCTAATTTTAAAGCTTTTAAAATTGTTCTTGAAATACATTTATTTATTTATTTTACTTTCTCTTACCAACATATATGGTAGAGAAAGCAATGTTTTGGGGTAAAATTTTCGAAATTGAATTTTTGTTATATATACACGTTTTGAGGCTCCCTAAATCATAATTGTTAAAAATGTGTCACTGGAGTCTTTGTATCGTTATTTTTAGATAATATAATTTAATACCAAAATTTATTAGAAAACCCTTTAAATTTATTTTATCAAGATTAATGAAGAAGTATATTTGTAATATTATGATTTTAAAGCTTTTAAAATTATCCTTGAAATACATTTATTTTATTTTATTTTATTCTGTTTTATTATTATTTTTATTATTATTATTATTTACTTTCTCTTCGTCAAATAAAATTGTTTCTAAACCTATTTTAGATTATTTGAAAAGTACATTAAACTTTACATTCTTACGCTATTGATCCACTTCATTCACCATTGATCCACTTCATTGCATGTGCAATCTGTCATTATAATATTGAAATGCAGGGTAAAAAAGAAAGTCGTGTGAGTGACACACCAGATTATCATTATTATGATCATTATTTAGTTTATTTTACCCATATATTGTAAAAAAAGTTTTATTTTTGATTCAGATTTTCGAAATTGAGTTTTTGCTACATTTGCTTAAATATCCTGAAACAAAAAATTAGGTTTTTAGCGGTTGCCTGAATGTGTCTGTGTGTTTGTTATCACCATACCTCAAGAATAGATATTGGGACTCGGATGAAATATTAAGTAATTCGTGTACAGTGACTAAGAAAAGAATTCAAATTCATTGAGTCTATGTGTGAATTTTCTGGTAAATACAATTTAATATTTTTGGATGAAGCAAAATAAAATAAATTGAACTTATATTTTATGTGCATGAAAGAATGTTTCGTATACAATGTAGAATGTATATCCTTTATTAGAAGTTTACACAGAACCCCACAAAAGAATTCAGATATATTCATGCAATGGAATTGCTGAAAGGTCATTTCATGTCGTGCTATGTGTTTTAAATTCTGTGCTAAATTAGTACACTATATTGTGTTTGTAAAATATATAGTAAATATACAGGGCTACCCCAAATTAAATGAAAGCATTTCTTTTTATAAATAAAAATCAATGTAATAAATGCAATTAAAGTTTAATTAATTTAAAATTATTCTCTTATTCTAATTTACTTTATCTTATCCGTAAAAGGTCGCGAAAGTATTGTTTTCGGATCAAGTTTTCGAAATTGAATTTTTGTTACATTTATATGTTTTGAGGTTTCCTGAATCCAAAAATTATGTTTTTAGTGGTTGATTTATGTGACTTGTCTGTGTGTATTATAGATATTGAGTTTGTAAAATGGGTGCATCAGTTTTTAAATATCACTTATGTTATTGATAAGGACAATATTGCTGTGGAGCAATGTAAGTTGTAAACTTCGCATGTTATTCAAAATTTACATTTTCTTTTTAACATGGCAAAATAGAGCAAAATTTCGTTTAAACGTCCATTATGCCAATATTTTGTCGTAAACATGTCAGACTAATATTTTAAAATATATTTTTTAATACACTTCATTAAATATGAACATTTTAATTTGAAACTTTAGTAATTAAAAATTGTGTTTCCTTCATTTGACATATTAGGCCAATACTTCCCACGAACTTGCAATATGGGGATCATTTGTGTTGGAAATTAATGTACGAAAACAATCCTAATAAAATTAGTCATTTAATTACGATAAGTCAAATGTATCGAATCGGATAGGGGGTAACCTATGAGGTGCGGCATTTCAGTCTGCGACTGTGTTGAGTGTTCTGTCATACTCGTTCCTTTTAATATGAATACATTTCGCTCTCAATAGAAATTAGTAACAATAAATATAGGATGAGAATGGTTATGCGCATCATTATTACTTTGATTTGTATAACATATTAAGTTAGATTGTTTATGATTACTGAAAAACAAATAGAATAGCATTAATAAAATGTTTAACGTTTTATTTTATAACTTTGTATGCTGGGGTTGGGGGGGGGGGGGGGTAAAGAATGAGAAATGGACATGTCCGAGGAGGAAATTATACGTAGAAAATTTTATGAATTTCAACCATAAAATTTAACACGAAATATCTATTTTATTATGATTAAGATGTTCTTTAAAAATACATAATAGATAAATATAAGGTGATAATTTATGAAAATTCAAGCACTGCATCGTAAGAGAAATATTTTATAAAGTCGTACATTTTAAAAATTTAAATACAAAATGATAATAAAAATAGTTGAAATGTAAAATGGCGTACTACTGATTTGGACTTATGAACATTCTTCATGCATTTTACTAAGAATTTGTAATTTGTTTGAACAATTTTTACAAACTTTTTGGCCTTATACATGAAATCGGATCTCAATGCTAATATATTACCATTATTATTATCTACTTCTCTATTCGGAAAACTATTTCTTAATTTCAAGATATGTTTCGTTTTGCGATTTAAATCCTACATTAATCATCAGAAGAAAAAAATAATAATAGTAGAGAAAAGAAAGAAAGAAAAACGCCGGATGTTTATTTATACAGATTAAGCGGCGTGAAGTTTCTCTTTGCACTTCCAGATTTGGCGAAAATCGCATTTTCTGGCGAAAAATTGTGAATTTGTTCTGCGTGCGCCAACATTTCGGAGATACGCGTCCCGAGCAGGTTCATTTGTGGCAGGTGGTTGCACAATAACTTCACGTGTACAGTAATATGTGCAATGATTGTGAACAACGAGAGATTTGGTCAGCAAAGAAGAAACCATTCTAGCTGAAAAGGTAATGCACTAATTTTAAGTTAAACGTGTTAACTAGTAACTTAATATTAGTTTCTGGTCTTATTTTTTCTCTAATTTATTTATTTTTTTTTTTTTCTGTTTCTTTACTATTTTTTTCTTTAAATAAATTTTTGTAGTTCTTTTTAAATTTCTTTTATTTTTCTAATTTTTTTAATTATTGAATGGAAATATCCACTCCCAATGAAAAAATATTTGTTTACAAATACCTTACAACAATGTCATTTAAGTGAATTATTATTATTATTGATAATGTAATTGTAGTTATAATTAAGCGCAATCTCTCCTACCCATGTGCGAAATCACTTTTACCCTATAAGGAGAGATTGCGCAAAATAGCTCTTTTGGTTTTATTGCTACTGTTGCTTTAAATTACAACAGAGCAACAAAATAGCAATGGAAATGTATAGCAAAAAGATCAATTGAAAGTTGTGCACCAAAAGTTTAGCAAAATATTAATAATTGGATTTTTTATATCATTTTGTTGAGTTGTGCGCAAACTCGCCTAGCTTTAACTTACAGACTATACACGAGATGCGCTCACGGAATTTCGAAAAAAAATTTTAGTTCCAAAATGTGCACCAGAGGGCGCCTTTTCCGGAAAAACATTAAATTGAACACAATAAACGATCAAAACAGAATACAGAAACAATATTAGCAATCCAGAACAAGAATTATGAGTAATAAAATGTAAAACCAGGAAAAGCTGTCAGTTCTTCGAGATTTTCATGCTTGCGAAGAAGAGGAAGCTTTATGCAAAACAGGTTAGGGTATAAAACGTTTGAAGACATTGTCGTGTTTTATGTCGATGTTTCCGGCTGTAATGATGACGGTATCTTTAGCTGACCGTGCGTTATTGGTGAAGCTGTTTTACGAAAACAAGGGAAATGCTTCTGCTGCAGTTCGTGAATTTCGTCTTATAAAGAACCTACGGCGTGGACCAATGTCTACTAAAGGTACCCAGGCCATGCTTAAGAGATTTGAAGGGATGGAAAATTAGGAGTTCAACCTAGAAGAGGCCGTAAACCTGTCACACCGGTACTTGTTGATGCCATCAAGACAGCTGTTGCCGCACAGTCATAGACGTTATAGTTTTGGGGCAGTAGCGCATGTGTAGCTTCTTGACAGACAGGCTATTCTTACAGCGCCGTCCGAAAAGTGCTAAGAAACATAATGCAGAATTTCCTATACAAGATCCACCATACCCAAGAGCTGCTTGATAGGGACAAGCCACAACGTCTCTCATTCGCAGTCAGTTTTCTCAACAGAATGACTGTTGATCTGTCATGGCCTTGGAACATTCTGTGGAGTGACGAAGCTCATTTCTACCTCAATGGGACAGTCAACACACAGAATTGCCGCATTTGGGCTAAGGAAAATCCGCGGATGCACACTGAAATTCCACTACATTCTCCAAAGGTACTTGGAGTGGTCTGGTGTGGATTCACGGCGACATTTATCCTTGGGCCACTCTTCTTTGAGGAAATAACTGTAGGTGGTCCTGTCACATGTTCCGTTACGGGCCGCCGGTACCATGACATACTGCAGACGTTTGTTTTGCCGCAACTACAGCAAAGGCGGGTCCTTAAATCGACTATTTTCATGCAGAATAGTGCGCCCCCACATATCCATGAGTCCGTGAAGGCGCTATTGCTCCAACACTTCACAGACGAACGTGTTATTAGTCGCTTTTTTCGTAATCCATGATCACCACGATTGCTGGATCTAAATCCGTCCGATTTCTTGTTATGGGGCCACTTAAAAAGTGTGGTGTATCGTGGAGGTGTTGCGACGTTGAATGACTTAAAGAACTCCATAACGCTTAATATGCGAAGCATCACAACTGATCAGTTACCATCTGCTATTGAACACACTGTCCATCGACTTGAAATTTTACAGGTGAATAAGGGTAGTCACATGGAGCACCTTTCCCTACATTGTCCTGGACACGATTAACAACTGCTCCTTTTGTGCAATTTCGTCCTAATCTGGTCTTGTTTCTGCAAACTGAACAGGGTTTTTTTTTTTTTCTCATAAACGTACTGTTATTTTTTCCTTACCTTTACTTTATGTGGTTCGATGACAAGGTGATCAGAAAGTTAGTCAATAAATGTTAATATTGTTTCTGTATTCCGTTTTGGTCGTTTATTGTGTTAAATGTAATGTTTTTCCTGAAAAGACGCCCTCTGGTGGACATTTCGGAACCTTTTTTTTTTTTTTCGAAATTCCGTGAGCGCATATCGTGTATATACCAAATTTCGTTGCATTCCGTTCACCCGTTTGCGCTGTAGGATGCTGTTTATAGGGGAAGTTTAATTATAACCACCCTGTATATTACCATTGCATATAATAAAATACATATTCATCAGTTACCATGCATAATACATAACTTACTGAAATTATTTGTGTAACCGTGTAAAGTGATTATTAATTCTATACACACCATTATTTGCAGAAGCCATAGAAGCATCAAATAACATGTACCAATTTCATTATATTGAATGCAGTAAAACGATGTTAAAATGCATTTAAATGAAATGTCATCGCAAGACCGTAATATATTGAAATTATTTTGTTTATCCCTGTACACAATCTACAAACATTATGTACACCAGAAACTACGCAATTAATTCCATGCAATTCACGAATATTGTACTAAATTTATAGTCAATTGGTTGATAGCATAATGAACAGAAAATCTTGTGTATCCCTGTAAACTAATTCTATGCCTAAATGATCTATAAAACGATGCTTGTAATAACAAAATTAAGTGGCATAAAAATGATTTTAAAACAAAACATATATATCGAGATAATTTAAGTTGAAATAACAACAACAAAATAATAATAATAATAATAATTAAATACATTAAACTCTTTATCCGACATTCAACTAGCCGAAAAAATTCACACAACTCTTATTTTCCCTCATTTCAATAAATTGTTTTAAAATATTTGCCGCTATTTTAGGAAGCTCGCAGTTTCCGTTTTCAAATGATCAGTGTCCGATTCAATATGATACAAATCAGTGTTTATATTAATTAAGGCGAATGTTGTAAGAGAAATAAATAACGTAAAAAACTTTCACCTATTTGGATATAATCTGCTACTGAGCATAAGGGGGGCGTTTATTCGGTATTTTAAGAACAAACGAAATTCATGAAAAAACCAGAGGGGGACATTTACTCGAGGGAGGGCGTTTTTGCGGTGTTCTACGGTAATGCATTTTTTAAAAATGCAGTAATATGATGTTAGCCTTTAGTGTAACCCTGAACAGAAGCCACAAAACACAATATTTACTAAAATTATACAGCTAATTGTATGTAACTCATATATTTATACCAAACTGGAAGTCAGTCTGACGATTTCATAAGATATAAGAATTGTTGTGATAGTGTAGCCAATCAATTATTTTATCTCTTAATTATTTTATCTTTAATTTTATTAATCTACACACACTGTTTTCTACAGTGATCATGCTCTTAAGCAGCTGAATAATGTATGTCAATTTCTTTAAATAGAATGTATTGTAATCATTTTAAAAGGTACGCAAAAGAAATTCTGTCCATAGGCCGTAATTATACGTTATTCTTTATGCGTCTCTGCTTCCGAACCTCAATCCCTGTGTACAAAAAAAAAAAAAAAAAAAAAAATCTATACAGATAAATTCGTGTAGCTCATAAACATTTGTATCTATAGTGCGACAATGTTCAACACGCTAACATAGAAGACGATTCCAAAGGCTTGGAGGGGTGTCAAATTAAAAGACAAGTTAGAACTTGATAAACATCCGGTCAATCCCTTAACGTTCATTTGCTTTCTACATGCATAGTGACTAATAAATAGAAAATCAATTAACACTTGCGCATGCGCAGTTAAGAATATTTCAGTTAAAAGTCTCATATTTTATCAAATATTTAATATTTTCATATTCTGATTGCAGTATGTTGTATCTAATATAGTATGTTAATTTTCTAAAAAAGGCATTGAATTATATTTAAAACCCTGCATGTTACAAACAAAAAACGTACAAAAGATTTTCAATTTTGTTAAAGAAACCTTTCTGTCTCCATTAATATACGCGTTATTGGCAACAATTAAATACAATTTTTTTAAAAGAAGCCTTAAAATTTACAGCTACAACACTTTTCAAGCATTATTTTTACTTTCCGAACACTATAGTGAGGAAAGTATTGTAATTAGGGCTGGATTATTTATCAATATATCCCCAAGTATCGATATTTTTTTAATATCCCGATAACAATATTTAAGATCTAGCTCCTCCAATATATCCCTTTAACGATATTGCCGACGAAACTCGAGCGAATGAAACCCGATCAGCCAACATACAACAAATAACGAGAGCGAGACCCGAAGAAAAAAAGCGCCGAATATCTTATTCTAATACTCATTTTCTACTTTCCTCTAATTACTCACTGATAAACTAGAAAAAATAGCCCCACGCCAAACGATTTCTATTGCAATACATATACATATACTTCCTCATCCTTCATAAATCATAACCTCAAATATAAACATCACTGCTTTAAAAAGGCCACCGCATAATAAAAAAAAAAATAAAAAAATAAATAAAAACAGTATTTATTGAAAGCCATCTGCTTTGATTATCCCGTGAATAAGCTGACTTCGTTCAAGGTCACGGTTCTACCCCTTCAGAAAAAATTCATCAGACATACTCCAATATCACAATACCTATAATCAGCAGGTGTGTTTACTGGGAAAGAGATTTGATATTAGTCGAAACGATATATCCCTATCCGAGATATCTATTATGGGTTCTGATATATTACACTATATTAATTCCCACTCTGCATTCATGCATATCGTAGGTGATGGAAACCACAGAAAAGGCAATATGACGAATGAAAACAATATCTTCTGTTTTAGCTCCTTTCCTGCTATTGGTTCATTGATATCGGTCTATTTCAAAGTGTCGATATAAAATGGCCAATAACATGCTTCAACATGTGTTTAATAAAGATCATCAAAGCCGAACTGATACAGTGATGCCAGATTGGGGATTTTGTCCCCATTTTAGGGAGTTTTGAGGCTTCTGGGGACAATTTTGGAGACCAAATGTTTGCGGGGAATTCTCTGGGGCGTTTTTCAACTTTCTGTCAATGTTGGTAACGTAATGATTTATCCCTATGTCTAGAGACTTTCAATAGCTTTATTGTTATTTGGGGATTTTTTCAAAAATTGCCTTCATTTGGAGAAAAATCTGAGCTTAAATCATAGAAAAATCTGCTTGATATATTTTTTTTTTTTTAATTTTCTTTTCCCTTTTTAGTAGAAATCAAGTTGGGGACTTTTTCGAAAAAAAAAAAAAAAAAAAACCGTGATTTGGGGAAATTTGAAGACCTGTTTGGGGAAATAATTTTCGACCATCTGGCATCACTGAACTGATATCTACTAGAAGAGTTTTTTTGCAAATTTTCTTAGCGTTTAATAAAAAACTTCTGAAAATATAAGCAATTATGGAATGTATTTTTTTTAATATTATTTTATTATTATTAAATATTTCGATAAAATATTTTTTTTATTATTAAGACTGTACATCAGTCAGATAGCTCCCTTTCTCCTTTCCCATGTTATCCAATGGGATTTTCGTTGCTTCGTTTTATAAAAATATTTCATTCAAAAATGAAGTTTTTCAAATTTTGTTTTTTGAATATTACTCTTTGAACGGGTCGCCTTTTAGCTTAGTGAGCAATTTTTCGAAAAAATTAATTTAAATATTTTATTTCAATAAGTAAATTATGGACTCTAAGTGTGGATCTCTAAGTAAAATATTTAAATTTATTTTTTCGAAAAATTGCTCACTAAGCTAAAAGACGACCTGTTCAAAGAGTAATATTGAAAAAACAGAATTCGAAAAAGTTCATTTTTGAATAAAATATTTTTATAAAACGAAGCGACAAAAATCCCATTGAATAACATGGGAAGGGAGAAAGGGTGCTATCTAACTGATGTAAAATAAAGTTTTATCGTCAGTAATTTTACAGTGACAGTTTCTTTATAGAATTATATAATATTGAATAGTTTATTACTTTTTTTATGTAGCATTTATTTTTTCTCTTTCCATTTATTTATTTATTTATTTATTTTATTTTTAAAGCCGTACATGTTAAATAAAATTGGTTTAAATGCAAAATGAGTTACTTTAAGTAACAAAATGAAACTTCAACATAATTTTGTTTACATAATATAATTTTTATACTGACAATGTATACATAAATACACACACACACACACACATATATATATATATATATAATATGTAATTCAAATTTCAATTATTGTGAAACTATTACGAATGTGAATTGAACATATATATTTAAAATATATTGTAATGATTTATTAAGAGGATACAAAAATAAAAATGACAAGTAACTGACATTTAGGATGCATATAAGAGTTTTAAGTAAAAAATATTACTTTCTACAATTAAAAAAGGTGTATTCAATGGCAATTCTGAACTATTTAAAATGATTTTCATTTTTATTTAATACCTACATCTTAAGACAATTTTTCTGAAGCTTTATTTTTAGTAGAATTATGAATTTTGATATACTTGGTATAAATAAAACACAGATCACATATTAGCTGTGTTAAAATATGATTTTAAAATAATTAAAGCTTAAAATGGGAAGAATAGAGGATAAACTATACAGAGGTATACTAAAAAGCAATAGTATAAGTTATAAGAAACACAAAACATTAATTCACTTTTTATGATTTTTTTTTTAATGATAAAGTTATGGTAGTAATATACCAGAAAATACATGGAAAACACTCTATACTTGTATACTTTAAAATTCGTGTGCATATGTCTTTAAAAAATAACAAATGTCTATTTTTTCCTGCCTTGAAAGAAATATCGCAATATATCACTAATATCGATATTAACTTGGTGATATATCGCGATATTTAATTTCTGATATCGTCCAGCACTAATTGTAATCATGTAAAAATCCGAATTCGAGATTTTGATGTTTCTATACGTTTTGAAGTCCCCTGAGTCCGTTTTCACTATTTTTACGATGATGTATGTATGTGTGTGTGTATGTGTGTATGTGTGTATGTGTGTATGTGTGTATGTTTGTGAACACGCTAGCGTCTAAAGGCTTTGTTCGATTAACCTGAAAGTTGGTACGTATATTGTAAGTCACCATAGTACGAACCCTATAGATTTTGGTGAATCTAGCACTTATAGTTTTTTTACAGGGACACAAAGAATAATTCTTTATCATTATGGCCTATGGGACCAAAATCTTAAAAGTGCGATAGCATCTAAACGCCTTATTCAATTGAGCAAAAATTTTATACCCATATTATAGGTCACAGATACTCAATCTGTATAGATTTTGGAGAATCTAGCACTTATAGTTTTTTTACAGGGACACAAAGAAAAATTCTTTATCATTAAGGCCAATGGGGCCAAATTTTTAAAAGTGTGATAGCGTCTAAACGCCTTATTAATCTGAGCAAAAAAATTGTACACATGTTATAGGTCGCATTTGCACCAACTGTATAGATTTTGGTGAATCTAGCACTACAGTTTTTTTACAGGGACACAAAGAAAAATTCTTTATCATTATGGCCTATGAGACCAAATTTTTAAAAGTGCGATAGCATCTAAACGCCTTATTCAATTGAGCTGAAAATTTGTATGAATATTATAAATCACTGTTGCACTAACTATAAGCATTTTGGTGAATCTAGCATCTATAGATTTTTACAGGGACAAAACGAAAAATTCTTTATCATTATGATCTAAGGGCTCAAAGTTCAGTAGCGTTAAATAAAACCTCGTGTGATATATGGAGAAAAAAACACTCTATTATGGTTTTCTCTCTTTTGTTTGTTTAGCAATTCCTCTTTCTTTATTTTATCTACAAAACTGTTAGTTACTCAATGTTCGGAAAGTCGAGTGGAGTCACTCCAGATTTTTTACAGGGTGCTTCCGAACATTTTTTTTTTTTTTTTTTTAATTACTTGTCTCTTTTTTTTTCTTCGAGATAAAACCTTTGCTAAAATACATTTAGCATAATATGTTCTTTATTATTTATCCCACGAAATTCGAAGATAACTCTCTTAGTATTTCTCTGGATATTTAACAAAACGTCTAAATTTGAAAGTGTAACCTTATTTTGTCACATATCGGTAGATAGATATGTATACTGCATATATAGGTGGAAAAATCTTTATCTACGAATATTTTGTTCTTCATTACAAGTATCGAATTGTCTATCATTTTAAATATTTTGTGTGAATGAGCCCCTCAAGACGTTCCATATATTACAGATTTCCATTCTTTTACTTCTTTCTTTCTTTTCATTTCTTTCTTTTATTTTTTTCCCCTCATTGCTGATATTCCGCCTCATCTTCCTTAAAGATATATTAAGTTTTTCCTATATACTTCAAATGTAGATTTGTTTGACTGTTTTAATTATACATATGTATACACAGGATATTTGAAAAACCTTGATCCCAGCTTTAATTTCTTATAAAAAGTGTTTCAGTATCACGTTCCAGAGCTTCTAAGGAAAGGTAGAGTGCATCTTGATGAATCTGAATTATGTAGTGATGCTGTGTCGGAAATGCTTTCCTGACGAGGTGATCGACACAGAAACATCAGAAATAAAAAGATGCCGCGTAAGTGATTATTCGTTTTAATGATGAATGCAAATGAACAAAAGGAACATGGGCCAAAAATTGTTTTCGAAATTTCATCCACTGACTTCAGTGTGGTACTCATTGATTATAAATATAATATACATCTATTATTAAAAAGAATAATAACTTACGTGGTCATTTTTTTTTTTCTGATGTATCTGTGTGTACTACCGTATCAAGGAAACATTTCCTACCCCGCATTGCTATATAATTCTAAATCGTCAAGATGCACTCTACCTCTTCTAGAAATTCTAAAACGTGGTACTAAAACACCCTGTATATTGATTTTTTTACTTGTAGAATCAATTACAAAGCTGCATAAAAAAGGATAGAGAATTTTTTAAAAAATCAATTAAAAAATTCAAGGATATTAATTTCGAGAATTACAAAATTTAAATTTTTGTACGGCTCCCAAACAAAAATATATCTATTTAAAAGTTTTCTATTTGCTTTTTGTTGTCTTCAGTAGAAATCTTTCGCAGGCGGGCCCCCTGCTTCATCAGGTGTAGTGTCGTTGTGAGTTTTCACTTTCCCTTTATATCTCGGTCTGAGCACGCTTCGCCATTTAACGTTTATTAACGCTGGACCATGCTCATTATAGGCCATATAATTGACCAGTACTTACACGACTTCCCACCTAAAATGTACCTCTTTTAATTGTGGTTCATTTTATCACCTCAAATGTACCCCATACCATAATTAGGTCATGTACAAAATTTCAATCATATGAAAATTTTAATTGGTTTTCGAAAATTCTGTATTTTATTTACGTAACTTTGAAATTTACGCTAACATTCTAAAATCAATATTTAGGGAACAAAATCATAAAAGTTTTAAATATACTCTACATAATATTCATAAATATTTTTCCTTTCGTATAGGCATTTTCTGGCTATTATTACACAGCTAATTTTCTTAATGTAACCAATACTACGTTTGAAAAGTATGAAGACACCATGATGGAATTCTGCAAGAAAGATCTTAATGAAGTAAGTATGCATTAATAAAAAATAAGGATATTTTAATAATAATTTAAACTATTATATCGAAACTAGAACCAAATAAAAATGCAGTGTTATTACAATCCTCAAGTGTAACGTTCTCCAACTTATTTTGTACATGCATTTGAATTTCTGACAATGGTAATATACATATTCTATGAATTTAAAGTAGAATCTCACCTAATTTAAATTTTGGGGCAGGGGGCAAAAGCAGTGACGCTCGGAGACAAAAAGTTTAAAATTCAAATAAGAAGTCTTGAAATTTATCGCTAGAAAGGTCTCTACAAAACAAGAATAATAAAATATATTTAATGATGCGATGTTTTATAAGGAAGCTATAACTAATTACAATTTTAAACTTAATTTTACAATAAAGGTTAATTTTTTTAACAACCTATTTTCACTCAAAAGGTATTGGAAGTTATTACTTTTCACCCTTTGACAGTAATAAAGCCGCTTAAAACTTAAAACGCTGGTCTTATATGTTCTAATGAAATGTTAACAGACCTTCCGAAATCTTTTCAAAAAATTGAGTGTTGTTTTGAAATTAAAAAAAAAAAAAAAAAAAAAAATCTTCAAATGTGTTTGCAGACTCGACTCGGGGCACACACAAAGAAAAATGGAAAGGAAATAAATTGAAAAAAATAAAGATTGTGATTAATTTGTTTTATATTAGGACCTTGAATAAGTTCTCACTGTTTATTTATTTATTTATTGTACAGCACCCAATGTCCTTGCTTCTGGATCATTCCTAATGTTTTCAAACGTTTCGAAACTGTTATATCATCATCGATTCTTTGCAAGTTCAGCTAGCGTCTGACATGGACCTTCATTCAGTAATTCCTCCAATTCTTCGTCTTCAAACTTTTTCGGTGGGCCAGAGCGTTCTTTGCCTCCAATATTAAAATCATTATTTTTGAAGCATTGAAACCAGTCTCTGCATGTTGTTTCCAACAGAGCTTGCTTACCGTAAGTCACAACAAGAATTCTGGTTGCTTCAGCTGCAGATTTCTTCTGAATAAAACCGTGCAATAAAATTCTCCGCAAATGCCCTTCACTTGGAACAAAACTAGACATTTTTAAAACTAAAAAAAAAAAAAAAAAAAAAAAAAAATTACACTGTGGAGAACTAAAATAAACTGAAGTTTAAGCTTACCGGCAGTATTTCCTTGCAGATGCGTTACCATCTCATATTACATGCACTTAGTCCTGGTAATGCCATCTGTTAGAAAACAGCGAGAACTTATTCAAGGTCGTAATATAATGGAGTATTGAAAATCTTTCTGAATCCCGTATTTGCCTGTTAAATGCCACGAATTCTTAAAAATTGTCTAATGATATTATCTTTCATTATGTCTGCTATGTATACTCTCTCTCTCTATCAATAAATCACAAAACATCCTTCTATTTCTAAATTTGAAAGTTATGTCCTAAAACTTGACTGTGATTTCTCTAATCTCCAAAATGTGTTTATACACATAAAGTTTTTATTTAGTGTTTTTATTAGTATAGTTATTTAGTGTTTTTATTAGTTTTTATTAGTATCTTTCCGTTTCCCAAAGATACATGCCTATCTGGTAGCGGATTGGTTAGAGCTCTGGCCTTATGTTGCCTGGTGGCAACTTCGAATCCCGGTTTATACATTGATGTTCACAATGATACGAAATCTCTTTCGTGGCAAAGTTCCCAGCCTAATAAGCCTCATGGCTACTCAGCACTCTTTCTTCCTCCCCATGTAGTTCTGCGAAATTTTAGTTCCTTCGTATTATAAAGATATCTCATTCAAAAATAAAGTTTTTCGAATTCTATTTTTATTATTATTATTAATTATTCTATTTATTATTTACTATTTTTATTTATTATTATTATTTTATTCTATTCTATTATTTATTTTTTATTCTATTATTTATTTTTTATTCTATTATTTATTTTTTATTCTATTTTTTTTTTTTTTTTTTTATGTCGACTTCTATCTTAATGAGCAATTTTCTTTAAAAATAAATAAATAAATGAAATGAAATGAAAATAAATAAATTTAAATATTTCTTTTTGAGACTGAAAATTTGATCCTTTAGTTTATTGAATAAAATAATTAAATTTATTTTTTAAGAATTGCTTTGCAGATATTTCGTTGTATCATGCTCTAAATAAAGTTTTCGAACTCTGACAAGTTCTCAGGTTTACGTAAGTGAGTTTTTCTTCTTATTTTAAACCATGATTTTTCAATTGGACTAAACCTGGACTGTTTCGAGGGCAATTTAACGATAAAATTCCAAGGTGTTTATTACAAAGATTTCCTAAAGTTTAAAAATTTGGTTGATAAACTGTTACTGGCGTACGAAATTAAAGTAACAACATGTTTTCTCATTCACTTCTGTTGCGCATAATTTTAAACAAATAAACATATGAACATAAAATTTAGATGGCATGTTTGTTGCCAAATCATTAATCGAATTTTATATAACTTCAACATACATAATATTTTTTTAATTTATGTTCGGGTAACTGTGCCAGTCGTGGACACTGTTGAATCGAAAGCAGCAGATGTGCAGGTGCTGGCGACACCAAAGGATTCGCAGACTATTACGTGACTGGAAGAAGGGGAACTTTTATTCGTTTGCTTTTCGAGCTCTTCATTTGAGTCATAAAAGGATGTTTAATAAGACTTATTCGAAAACTATCTTTAAAACATTAATCGATATAATAATTCTGTGTCAATGATGACATATTCTGTGGTTTTACCACGTATTCTGATTAAAAAAGGGTAAAATTCCACAAACCTGCAATACTTGAATCCCTCTTTTTTTTATGAGTGGTGTTTTTTCGTGTTTCACTGAAAGTCGGAAATACGGGAGAAAGTATGAGTACACATTTAATTTTATGCATGTTTCAATAAAGTTTGTTTTGATTTTAGTGATTATTCATTCAAATTAATATTCTAATTCTTTAATCATAGTTCAAATTCTAATTCCTTAAACATGGTTGGTCCGTCATCGCACTGAGCTATTGATTGAGATATATTATATTCAGAAATGTAGAAATATATATATTTAATATGCATTTAATATTTTTATTCTTACTCGTAATGATTTATTCTTGAAATTGTTTATTTCTTAAGTTTTTTTGTTCTATAATTCGAAAGCATATATTCATGCGTATTTAAACTTAGATATTCGAAAATGCCTGCGAAATTATCAAAGCGAGTTTTATTATTTGAAAATTTATGTAAAGAAATTGATAATTTTAGACATAGAGTAAAAGATTGTAGTAAGAATGAACAACTGAGAGTTAAATTACTGAAAAAGAAAGTTCAATCGTATGATTCTGAACTCGCAGAGTTATCCGTTAAAGAGAATGAGGATTATATGTATATGTATTTACGATATAAGGGAATTGTTTTCGATTTACTAGTGGAGTTAGAAGGGAAAACGGAAGTAAATGTTTAAAAGCCAGATATTCGCTCGGAAAATAAGGAAGAGAAAAATGTTAAATCCTCTCTGTTATTAAACTCCTAAAATTTGATTTACCCAAATTTTTTGGTGAAACCGAAAATTTGGATTTCTTTCAGAGAGATTTTTAACTCTACGATTCTAAATATTAAACAATTATCCAAAAATGAAAAGCTGCAATATGTACACTCGTCAATTCGCGAAAATGCAGCTAAATTAATTCGAGCATTCGCTCTAAAAGAAGAAAATTTAGATCAGTGTTATGAAATACTGAATGAAAGACACGAAAATTAAAGATAATTAGCACCATGCCAAATCAAAAAAATATTTTCTGTGAAAATTGTAAAAGCAAATAATGATAACACCTTACTTGAGTTATTAGATGCTTGTAACGAAGCCATCAGAAATTTAAAAACTTTGGGTTTAGATTCCAATGCGTTAAGCGACTTAATTATAATAAAATTTATGATGGGGAAATTAGACGAATCGTTGAAACAGATGGGAACTAATGTTAGACAATGACAAATTACCTGATCTTAACCTTTTTAGAAAATTTGTTGAGCGTGAAGCTCGCGGTGTTGAAGAAGTAAAATGTAAACCGGAAACAAAATTCGTTAGTTCAAAGAAAACAAATAATGTACTTAATACAATTGTTAGAAAGGAAAATGTGTGCATTCTTTGTAATGAGGGTCATGCGTTATTTAAATGTCCCACTTTTAATTCGAAACTGGTTAAGGAAAGATGAAAATTCGTTGAATTAAATAAATTATGCCAAAATTGCTTGCGACAAAATCATAGGCTAGAGAATTGTAGAATAAAAATCAATTGAAAAAATTGTGCTGAAAAGCAGCATACAATATTGCATATTTATGTTAGAAAACAAAATAGTGGAAGGGCGAGTCATGTATCGCCAGAAGTTTCGAATTCGAACAGAGCTCAGTTTTATTCTAGTAATGTACTTTTTTCGACAGCATTAATTAAAGTTAAATCGAGTAAAGGAAAACTTATTCATTGTAAAGTGTTGATAGATAATGCTAATCAAAATTCATTAATTACTAAAGAGTGTGCTAAGCGGCTAAATTTGTCCTTACGGAGTACGTCGCATAGTATAGTAGGGATTAATTGTGTCTTAGCAGAAACTGCATTAAATCAAATTGAATTTCAATTTACGCCCCATTTTTCGTCAAAGTTATTTTCGTTTAGCACTTTTATTGTGGATAGAATTATATCACTTCTCCCTAATTTCCAATTAGGGTAGCACGTTTGGCCCCATATTCAAGGGTTGCAACTTGCTGATCCCCAATTTTTATGTGAGTTGCCCTGTGGACATTTTACTTGGTGCACCGAATCGTCTCATTAATCTGCAATGGAAGTCCTATTCAGGGACCATCGAGAACACAAACAGCATTTCCTACAAAATTGGGATTCATCCTTTCAGGACGAGTTGATAGCTTTAAACTTACAAATTTAACATTAGTGTGTCACACCATAGTAGAAGAAAACTTAAACGATACGCTAAAAAATATCTTTAATACATAATCCAATCCTAAATTGGAAATTAAAATACAGAAAATGATCCCGTAGAACACTTGTTTATAGCAACCACTCAAAGAAATGAGGAAGATAGATACTAGATGCATAACACGTCTTTCTTTCAAACAAGACAAAACATTAGGTGACAGTCAGTTAGGTGAGATTAAGATTCTATGCTATAGTAAATAAACTTTAAAAAAACATAAACAGTTAAAGACAGCCTATTCTAACTTCATAAATGAATGTATAATGTTAAACCATATGACAAAATTGAATGGAGATCAAATTAATCAAACTCCACATTATTATTTACCGCATCATGCAGTGGTAAATGAAAATAGCAAACAATGAAATTGCGAGTTGTGTTCGATGCTTCATTAAGACAACAAATTATAAATCCTTAAATGGCATTCTCTATATCGGTCCTAAATTACAGTCTAATATTTTTAACAATTTAATGAAATTTCGATCCTACCCTGTAGCCTTCAGTGCTGATGTTACCAAAATGTATAGGCAAATACTAATAGCAGATGAAGATCGGAAATATCAACGAATAGTGTGGAGAGATTCTCCTAATGACCCATTATCGGTCTATGAGCTAAATATCGTCACCTACGGCACAGCTTGCGCCCCATATTTAGCGTTGCGAGCGCTTCAACAATTATGCGACATTGAAAGGGCAAATTTCACTTTAGCAACAGAAATTGACAGTGAACATTTTTATGTTGACAACGTTTTAGCGAGGGCAGAATCGATAGAGTCAGCAAAAGAAAGAATAATGGAACTAAAGGCTCTAATGCAGGCAGGTGGATTTCCCCTTAAGAAGTGGGCTTGTAGTAAACCAGAAACTCTTTTCGAAATTCCTAATAGGGAGAAAGCCAATTGCGCAATTCATTTCTTTGACGAAAAAGAAAAAATAAATCAAAGAATTCTATGAATGTTCTGGAGTTTGAGTGAAGACACTCTTCAGGTTAGAATAGTAGCTAACCAGAATATTCAAACTAAGAGACAACTGCTTTCCGTAATTGCTCAAATTTATGACCCATTTGGGCTTATTTCCCCAGAAACTATAATTCTGAAATTACTTTTACAAAGTTTATGGAAACAAAAACAGCTTGGGATGAACCGATCCACCCAGACATTTTGCAATATTGGAATATTTTTTTTTTGTAGTAAAATTCATACTTTTAAATCTATGTCTATCCTCCGCTATTTACGAGTAAGTGCTACTGCCGTTAAAGTAGAACTACATGGTTTCTGTGACGCCTCTCAGAAGGCATATACTGACAGCAGCCAATTTAAAAGGTGAATTATAAAGATAATAAAGAATAAGATTTCTTATTTGAATAATATATCAATTAATGAATAATTTACGGCTAGACTTCCGTATTAATGTTCGAATGTTTTTCACTAAGAATAAAAGCACTTCTGTTTTTCATGAATATGTTCCGAAGAGCAAAAAACACAATAATAATAAAAAAAAAAGAAAAGAATGAAAGTTTGGATTCTCTCTATCGTCACGTGATTGTCTGTCACTGCTCGACTGGCGCCGTCCGCACTCCCATTGAGTCAACACACTGGGGGGGGGGAGGGGGAGGCACCGAAGCTGGAGTCGAAATACTCGGAAGAGGGATCACCTGCGAAACCGGTCGAATAAGAGTTCCAGCAGAAGAGGTCTTAAGCTTGATGACTCTGGTGATGCCGTCAGCTTGATGACGCGTGCCAGATCCCACTGTAGTGGAGGTGAGGCTTTATTTTTCAGAATAACTAGCTGCCCTGGAGAAAAGTTGTGGCTGTTGGTAGTTCTTTTGGCTCGCGGAAGCAAGGTTGGCAGGTACTGGGATGTCCACTTCTTCCAGAACGTCTCCTTCATCTGCAATAAGAGCTTATACCTAGAAGAAAGACTAAGAGAATTGTTTATTAACGATGGTTCTGGCAATTCTAATAATGCAGATCCAATCAAGAAATGTCCCGGTGTTAAAGCTGCGCAATCATTAGGAGCATTGGACAATGGTGTTAGAGGCCGCGAATTTATAACAGCCTCTATTTCACATAGAAGGGTGGAAAGTTCCTCAAAAGTTAAAATTGCGCCTTGTGTGATTTTTACCAAATGATGTTTGGCTAATTTTATCGACGCTTCCCAGAGTCCCCCAAAATTTGGAGCATACGGGGGAATAAAGTGCCAGGTTATTTGGTGTTGGGAAGCAAAATTTTGTAGTTGTTCTTCTTTGAATAAAGAAAATAGCTGTTTTAGGTAAGAATGGGCTCCGACAAAATTTCTGCCATTGTCCGAAAATATGTCAGAGGGGTATCCACGCCTACCTATGAAGCGTTTTAAGGCTGCGAGAAATGCTTCTGTAGAAAGATTTGAAACACATTCAAGATGCACTGCTTTTGTCGCCATACAGATGAAAAGGGCAATATATGATTTAAAGGTTGTCGCTTTTCGTTTATGTTGACATTTTGTCATTACTGGTCCCGCGAAATCGACACCAACTTTCGAAAAGGGCCGAATGGGTGTGATTCTTTCTGAGGGTAGATCCCCCATCTTTTGCATTATTGGCTTAGCTGATAGACGAAAACAGAGTATACATTTTCTTAACACTGCCTTAACCGTGGAGCGGCCGTGGGGAATCCAGAAGTTGTTTCTGATGAGTGACAGTACTAAGTTGGGACCAGCATGGGAGCTTAAGTGATGATAATATGTTATTATCAAGGAAGTGACGTGATTTGCTTTCGGCAGTAAAATGGGGTGTTTTTCTTGAAATCGCAGGGACGGGTGGTGCCGCAGGCGTCCTCCAACACGAAGAATGCCCGCTTCATCCAGAAAAGGATCAAGCCCCAACAGATTGTGGGAAGGTTTTAAAAGTTTTCCTTTCCTTAGTACGTCAATTTCATCACTAAATTCGGCATTTTGAATTATTTTTACAAGACACATTTCCGCTTGATTTAGCTCTATGGCCTTTAAAGGACCACCTTCCTTTGATTTGGTTTTAATTTTATTGATAAATCTCAGAACATAAGCTAGAATTCTTAAAAGTTTTAGATAGTTAGAGTATTTCGTGATATGTGATATGAAAGTGTTATTAGAAAGTGTAGGCTTAGAACTTGAATCTGTCGAATGTTGATGAGTTTGTTTCTGAACGGAAACTGAATGTAATGTGCACATTGGTGGTAGCTCAAAACTATGGAGCCATTTTGGCCCTTCCCACCACTCAGTTCTAGCTTTCAACTTAGCTGGGGACAATCCGCGTGTGGCACAATCGGCCGGGTTTTCTTTTCCTGGGATATGTCTCCAGGATTCTAATTGAGTAAGAGCTCTGATTTTGGTGGCTCTATGGGCCACGAAACTATTTCCTTTGTTTGAAGGGTTATTTATCCAGTTTAATACAATAGAAGAGTCAGTGTACCAGTATGTCGAATGAGTAAATTTAAGGGATTTTTGAATGTTGCAAATTAACTCAGCTACGAGTACAGCCCCACACAATTCCAATTTCGGTAAAGTGAGTTCTTTTATGGGTGCGACTATAGTTTTAGCAGCAATTAAATATACCTGAATAGTGTTTGTTATGATCTTTAAATATGCGACTGCCGCATACGCCCTCGGAGAGGCATCACAAAACCCATGCAGTTCAACTGTACAGTCTTTAGTATTTGAACCTACATAGCGTGGAATGGACATAGATTTAAACTCATTAATTTCATTATAAAAAGTTTTCCATTCTTGCAAAATATCTGGAGGTATAGGCTCATCCCACGTTGATTGCAACTTCCACAATTTTTGTAGAATGATTTTTAAGATGATAGTAGATGGCGAAATAATTCCGAGGGGATCATAAATTTGCGCAATTACGGAGAGCAACTGTCTTTTTGTATTAATTTGTTGATCAGCTAAGGTTCTAACTTGAAGAGTATCTTCACTTAAATCCCAGAACATTCCTAGTACTCTTTGATTTATTTTTTCTTTATCCTCAAAACAATGAATGACCGAATTAGCCTTCTCTTCCTCTGGAATATCAGAGAGCGCTTCTGGATGGCTACAAGCCCATTTCCTAAGTTTAAACCCTCCAGCTTGCATTAGAGCTTGCAGCTCCATTATTCTATCTTTTGCTAATTGAAGGGATTGTGCCCCTGACAATAAGTCGTCGATGTAAAAATTGTCTTTGGCAATTTCTGTTGCTAATGGAAAATTTTGTCCCTCATCCTCACATAATTGCTTAAGCGTGCGTAACGCTAAATAGGGTGCACAAGCTGTTCCGTAGGTGACAGTATTCAATTCGTAAAAAGATTATTGGTCATTGGGAGATTCTCTCCAAACAATTCTTTGGTAGATTCTATGTTTCCTTTCAATTAAGATTTGCCGATACATTTTAGCTATGTCTGTACTGAACGCTACAGGGTTGGCTCGAAATTTTACTAAATTGTCAAAAATATTTGACTGTAGTTTAGGACCAATATATAAAATGTCATTTAAAGATTTGTTATTTGTTGTTTTAAACGAGGCGTCAAATACTACACGTAATTTTGTTGTTTCAGAGTTTTCATTTACCACCGCATGATGCGGTAAATAATAATGTGGCGTTTCATTAATTTTGTCTGGATTTAATTTTGTCATATGACCCAAAGAAATATATTCGTTCATGAAATTCGAATACTCCCTCTTTAATTGTGGGTTCTTTTTAATTTTATTTTCAATGGAAAGAAATCTTGAAATAGCACCTGACTTACTGTCACCTAGTGCCTTATCTGGCTTAAAGGGTAGATGAACTACATATCTTCCCTGACTATTTCTTTTAGTTGTGGTCAAATAAATATTTTCCACAGGATCATTTTCTATCTTTTTTGATTCTACATTTGGAATTGATTCTGTATCAAAAAATTGTTTTAAAGTGTTGTTGATATCATCATCAACAGTCATATGACAAGTTAAACTGATATTTGTACATTGAAAACTGTTTATTCGTCCTGAAAGGAGGTAACCCAGCTTTGTGGGGAATGCTGTAGGAGTTCCTGTTGGCCCTTGAATTGGACTGCCATTGCAGATTGAGGCGACTATTTCTGCCCCAAGAAGAATTTCGATGGGACCACTAACGTAATAATTGGGATCAGCTAGTTGTAATCCCTGTATGTGTGGCCAATCGTGTTGCGGTAGTTGGAAATTAGGGAGAGGTGAGGTAACCCTATCAACTATAAAAGCGCTGACTGAAAATGACTCCGACGAAAAATGCGGAGTGAATTTAAATTCTGTTTCGTTGAGAGCAGTTTCTGCTAAAACGCAATTAATCCCTATTATACTATGCGACGTGCTCCGTAAGGGCAAATTTAGTCGCTTAGCACATTCCTTAGTAATTAATGAATTTTGACTAGCATTATCTATCAAAGCTTTACAATGCATAATTTTGCCTTTACTCGATTTAACCTTAATTAGCGCCGTTGATAATAAAACATTACTAGAATAAAACTGAGCACTATTTGAAACTGAGATATCTGGCGATACATGATTCGCCCTTTCAGAATTTGAATTTCTACCATAAACATGCAGTAAGGTATGATGTTTTTCTGCACAATTTTTACAATTAATGTTTATCCTACAATTCTCCAGCCTATGATTTTGGCGTAAGCAATTTTGACATAACTTATTTAATTCAACGAATTTCCATCTTTCTTTAACCGGTTTTGAATTAAATGTCGGACATTTAAATAGCGCATGACGCTCATTACAAAGAATGCACGTATTTTCCTTTTTCACAATTGTACTCAATGCGTTGTTTGATTTCTTCGAATTAGTGAATTTTACGTCTTGTTTACATTTTATCTCTTCAACACCGCGCGCTTCGCGCTCAACGAATTTCCTAAAAAGATCAAGATCAGGCAATTTATCACTATCCAACATTAATTCCCATCTCTATTTTAACGATTCATCCAATTTCCCCATCATGAATTTTATTATAATTAAGTCGCTGAACGCATTGGAATCTAAACCCAAAGTTTTTAAGTTTCTGACGGCTTCGTTACAAGTATCTAATAACTCAAGTAAAGTTTTAGCATTGTTTGCTTTTGCAATTTTCATAGAAAATATTTTGTTAATTTGACTCAATGCTAATTGTCTTTTATTTTCATATCTTTCATTTAATATTTCCCAACATTGATCTAAATTTTTCTCTTTTAGAGCGAATCCTCGAATTAATTTAGCTGCGTTTCCGCGCACTGAAGAATGTAAATATTGCAGTTTTTCAATTTTGGATAATTGATTATTCTGTAGAATTGTCGAATTAAAAATTTCTTTAAAAGAAATCCAATTTTCGGTTTCACCAAAAAATCGCGGAAGATCAAATTTCGGTAATTTAATAAGAGACGATTTACCATTTTTCTCATCTTTATTTTCCGCGTGAGTATCTGAATCGCACGCGTTTACTTCTGTTTTGTCCTCTAACTCCACCATTAAATCAAAAACCACTCCCTTATATCTCAAATACATATCCATATAATCCTCATTCTCTTTAGCGGATAAATTTTTAAATATTGCCGCGATTTCATGATCATACGATTGAACTTTGGTTTTTAATAATTTAACCTTAGATTGTTCATCTTTACTACACCCCTTTACTCTATCTCTAAAACTATCGATTTCCTTACATAAATTTTCAAATAATAAAACTTGCTTAGATAATTTCGGCATTTTAGAATATATAAGTTTAAATACGCATAACTATAGGCCTTCGAATTACAGAACAAACATTCAAGAACAAAAATAAATCATTTTAAGAATAAATGATTACGAATAAGAATAAGAATAAGAATAAGAATATCAAATACATATTAAATATATATAGTTCTTTTTATATATATATATATAAATCATCGATAGCCTCATGGCTCTAGGACGGACCAAAAACATGTTGAGTTATTCGAATTATGTATAAAGAAGTTTGACCTGCATAAAAAACAGTTTGAATTTAAAACGAAAGTAATTTTAGCATGCATAATATTAAGGAAAAGCTAACTCACCTCTCTCCTGCATTTCCTGTGGTTGCTTGAAAAAACATTTTAGGCCATACAAGTAAATAAATATGAAATCCGATTGCTTACTATAGTTGACTTTAATCAGAGATTTTCTTTCAGAATTTTATGAACAAAAACAGAATCTTTCAAATATTTTAGCACAGGTTTTAAACCATGTCGAATACATGTAAAGGCATTTTTTTTTTTTTTAATGCCTTGAGTGAATTATAAAGATAATAAAGAATAAGATTTCTTATTTGAATAATATATCAATTACTGAATAATTTACGGCTAGACTTCCGTATTAATGTTCGAATGTTTTTCACTAAGAATAAAAGTACTTCTGTTTTTCATGAATATGTTCCGAAGAGCAAAAAACACAATAATAATAATAATAAAAAAAAAATAAAAAAAAGAATGAAAGTTTGGATTCTCTCTATCGTCACGTGATTGTCTGTCACTGCTCGACTGGCGCCGTCCGCACTCCCATTGAGTCAACAGTAATAACAGATACAATCAATATAACATATATTAATAGCCTCAAAAACCAGAGTTGCACCGGTGACAGAAATTAACCTTCCAAAATTAGAGTTGTGCGGGGCTTTACTATTAGCGGAATTAACTACAGCTATTAAAAAAAAAAAAAAAAAAAAAAAAAAAAAGTCAATCAAACCTCTTCATGACATATATTATTGGTGTGACTCGTCAATTACATTAAATTGGATTAATAATCCCTGAATAAACGGAATCAGTTCGTGGCTCACAGAGCCAATAAAATAAGATTTATTACAAATGTAGAATCCTGGATACATATTCCAGGAAAGGATAACCCAGCTGACTGTGCTACGCAAAGATTATCCCCAGCTAAACCTAAAGCCAGAATTGGTTGGTGGGAAGGACCAAAATGGCTTTCCAATCTTGAAACACCCAAAACTCACACCCTACACACGACTACAGTTGAGTAATAATATATTGACATTACAAAGGAACGAAACTGTAAGCAATCCCTTAGCAGGCAAAATGATTTATTACCTCATTTTCAAATGTTTTCCTAATTACTTAAAACTTTTGAGAACTGCAGCATGGATTCTCAGATTTATTCATAATCTAAAGAAAAAGTAAAAAAAAAAAAAAAAAAAAAAAAGTGATCCTTTAAAGGCCCTAGAACTAGAAAAAACTGAAATATGCATAGTAAAAATTATCCAAAAAGCCGAATTCGGAGAAGAAATGGCTTTATTAAATAAAGGTAAATCATTAAATTCATTTCACAAAATTACATCCCTTGATCCTTTTATTGATGAGTCGAGTATTCTTCGTGTTAGAGGGCGCTTGCGGAAACATCCATCGTTAGAATTTAATGAAAAACATCAAATTCTGTTACCTAAATCTAATAATATCACATTATTAATAATCAAATATTATCATAACTTAAATGCTCATGCTGGCCCAAATTTAGTGTTGTCATTTATTCGGTAAAAATTCTGAATCCCTCAGGGTAGATCCACCGTTAAATCAATATTGAGACAGTGCATTGTCTGTTTTAAGTTGACAGCTAAGCCTATAGTACAAAAATTGGGCGTTTTACTATCAGTTAGAATTAACCCTATCCGACCATTTTTAAAAGTTAGTATCGATTTTGCTGGCCCAATCATGACAAAATGCCAGCATAAAAGAAAATCCAGTGCCTTCAAAGCTTATATTGCATTATTCATATGCATGGCTACCAAAGCAACTCATCTTGAATATGTTTCTAGCTTTTCTGCAGAGGCATTTCTCGCATCATTGCGACTTTTCATAGGTATGACGGGGTTATCCGCCTGACATTCCCTGACAGCGGTCGAAAAATCTCTGCAAATAAATGCGAACTCAAGACTCGAGTTTTATCAATTATCTTCATTTATGACCCAATTCTAGAAAATTAAGCTAAAATTTCTCGCAATACAAAGGATTCAGAATATTCAGAATGTTCTTTCACCGTCTAGAAAAGTGTAGACTAGAAAATCTTGATCATTTCGTCCATTCAGGTTTATTTGTTTACCTTATACGCATAACTCGGAAATCTATATTTCTAGTTTTAGGGATTTCGAAAATGGCTACTTATTCATTCTAGATGAAAGTGGTGTATTTTTTTTTTTTTTCTCAGTGTATTTTTTTAATTTGAGAAAAATCGTTTCGCAAAAAACGCACTTGCGCCGAGGATTTTTTTTTTTTTCAATTGACCTAACAGAAATATTTTTATTATTCTAATATACAATAGTATAAAATTATAGCTTCTTTTTAGCCGCCATAATTTTATTGGAAATTTCTTGAAAATTAAGTTTTATGTAATATTCCAATTGCTTATCAAAAAGCTCGAAAATTTTTTTCATATTTGATATTAAAAAGGTACTGACAATTAAAAAATAAAGAAATACAAATTTTTAAATGCGACTATTTCCTTTTTTCCCTTGTTTTTTAGCACTTTCTAAAAGAGTTGAAAGTGTTTATGACTTCAGTTTGTCTCCCCTAAATATTCATTGAATTTTTGAAACTGATATATATTTTTCAAGTTCACTATGGAATATTTCCTATTGAAAATGAAGTAAATACCACCATTGGTTTGTCTACAGGGACACCTGAAAACATTGCGTTCTATGAGAGGTATTTCTATAAATCACATTTTAATACTTTTATTTTGCACAAATCATAATAAAACTGAATATAATATATATGCACAAGACAATGCTTCCTATGGACTACAGTATGATTTGTATTAAGATTTACAGGGTCACACAAAAATATTCAGTTAAATTAGTGTCTATGATGGGAATTTGCTGGAATTGCACTTTTTCTTTTATTTGCGTTTGCATTAATTGTTTTTAACATTTTCTAACGACGTTTAAGCGTGGCTATTATTTGAGTTCGTCTATCTGTCAGTCTGTTTTTAAAAATTCTTGAAAGAAAAAGCGGGAAAACTAACCTCGGTCTACCGTAATCAGTGTTGCCAGTTTTAGGGATTTTTTTTCATTCAATATCTATACTACTACATTTTAATTGTAGTGTTTGCCTAATCCCATCGAAGATTAATTGTCTATCATGTATATCAAGCATAACTCCTCAAAATTATTGGTGATTACTGGATACAAATGTTCCTAAATTTAGCAACACTGACCCTAATAGGAGGTCTAATCAAAAAGACACGGAGATGCAACCATATTTTTATTCGTATAACTTTATTAGTACAGATACTGTAATGACGTTATCTACCTTTTTTCTGTAAACTGCGTAAATAATATTACGGGAAATGTTAAAAGTGCTTTCCAATACAGCCATCGACACCACATGTAGTATTAGCGACATACTGATATATGAAACCCCTTATTTAGTATTGCATCCTGATATCAATAAAAAACATGCAAAATTTAAAGTTTTTTGGAACCTGTTACCACACTTCAGTGGAACAATTCAACCTACTAACAATATTATTTCTTGTATACTATACTTTTTTCTTTTTTCTTTTTTTTTTTTTTTTTTGCATAATTATGATGGTTTTGTAAAAATGAATAGTAAATATAGTGAATGAGTTTCATCTCAATTTAAAACTGTGTTTGAAAAATAATTGCGATAATATTAACAAGTTTGTTTATTTCAGATAAAGAAAATTACAAGCGATAAGTACGGACCACAATATTGCTTCAACGCACATTATATCTATCAAATTTTAATAAAAGGATTTGGTTTCAGTGAAAAGACCTGGAAAAATTTAGAATTTATAGGAGAGGTAAGCATTAGATTTTTTTTTTGCATAGTCTTTAAATTTTTTAATCTAATCTCTAGAAGAAATCTAGAAATAAATAAAACTTTTTTTTTCCTTTAGAACTTTAGTAATAGAAATAGATTTACTGATTCGTAGGCTTTGCTGCCGATGTTTGTTTACGCAACTCACAAACGAAAATAGCGTTTTTTACGACAGCAATTTAAAGGGAATAGTTATGACTCAAGCTGTACTTCAAACACGTTTTGTTCTGATATTATGGAATGATCCACACAAAATGAGAATTATCTATTACACTAAGTTAACGACTTTTTGTCGTTAAATAGTTGTATAAACAGTATCTAATGAAATACCTTATATTTCTTCACTTAGTTGAGCATTGTAATGTAAAAATGATAATAACTGAAACATAAAGACACGCTATAAGTTCCCTCATTCAAAAATTATTTTTTGTAAAGATATTTTGCATTTCAGAAATCCTTTGGAAAAGTTTCTCAGAAAGGTGAGGTTAAGTAAATTAATGTTGTACAAGAACTACGAATGAGCTACTAGCGATGGTCAGGGAAGTCTCTTAATGCGGTCCACATGTATGCCATTACAATTTTTATATAAAGTGATAATTCCTCTTTAATAGACCGACGACGATTTGCACAAAAGAGTCTCTGAAAAGAAATTAAGTTATATTTAGGTAATCTTTCAATCATTGTTTTTTCTTTCAAAGCTAATCTATGCAAAGATTAAATTTCTGATTCCAAATGAATTTCATCTGTGGATTCGCCCTCATTGGAGACAGAAAATTAATATTTAAACAATTTCACTTAAATAAATCAATCACAAATGAATTGATGTTCTGAAATTTGCTACCATAAAATTTTCATTTACAATGTTCTAATAAATCCTGATATGTGATTTTGAATTTGAGGAGGTGAGCACTAAATTTTTCAAAAAGATCCACTTTTTGGAAAATATTCAGAAATTCAGAATCTTAAAAGGTTTCAATAGACCTTGATGGATCTACTGTGCGAGCAAAAATTCGTTTAAAAAAAATTATTCTATGTCAATATAATTCCGCATCATGTAATCACCTAAACTTCTGATAGATCTTGAGATATTAATTACTTCTCACCCCTTCTTTGTAGGTCAGAATAGCGAACTTCTAAACAGATATTCCATTTTGCACCGACATTAGAACTAATAATCTTGAAAACTTGATCCACAAAGCTCTGATTGACCTGTAAATATGATTTTGCCTCCTACTTCCTCACTGAATAAAGAAATTGTTAACTTTCTAAAAAAAAAAAAAAATACCATGTATAATTTTTTTTTTTTTTTTTTTGAAAATTTCATCTCGAAGAATTTCATCGGTAAAGATTTTCTTAGATCCAGATAAACTATTTCACTTATTTGAGAGAGCATAAGGAGGGCCTAACCTCAGAAAATACCCTTCTTTTCAAGTCAGTAATGTAGGATTCGAAATCCAGAAAACTTTCACACGCCTAGAGCTTTGTTAGGTCCTGGGATATAGATTTATCCTCCTCGAAAACAGAATTAGAAATATATTAGTGAGAAAAAAAAAATTAAAAAAAAAGTGAGAAGAATTATAAACTAGACGCTGCACATATTTCTGAGATATGATCAAGGGAGTTTTAATGGTTAAGAATAAGGAAAGGGGCTTAACACATTTAAACAAACGAAGACTCACGAAAAAAGCACTGCTTAAACATTCCTCGCAATCAAGATCAGCCGACTCTAGAGCATCTTCTATTCAAGTGTTGTGTATTTTTAAAAGTTTAGAAGCTATTATTATTTTTTATTATTTTATAATACAGTGAAGTTTTTGTAGTAAAATTGCGAGTTTCTCTGATCGGTAAATCATTGTTTCTTTTATGAGCTAGATATAATAAATAAAATTGTTCGCACCACAAAATAAAATCCGAAGGTGAAAGAGTACTTTATGGAAGTCAGTCCACACTTTCTTTTTCTTGTCTGTCCAAACATGTAAAAATTAACTTACATAATGCTTCTTAAAAATCTAACTGATATCTCTTCTCTCTCATTTACGTAGTACGCCAGAATTCGTGATCATTCAGAAATATTTTCATCTCCCGTCCGACACCTTCGCATAATGCACCCGTGGTTAGAATAACGAGAATTAGAACTAAGAAATGATTTTAAAAACTGAATGTGAGATAGTGTAAGTGCTAGTGATGCACTTACACTGAAGATGCACTGGTTTTTCTGATCATCAAACATCAACTTATTGTAATAGGATCCTATATAATATAATCAAATAATTTCGTAATCTACTTGATGTCTTACTGTATCACCCACACTTCTTTCAGTTGAAATTCAACAACACGACAGCATACAGTCGGCAGCAAAATTGTTGAAGCAAAAATCCACGTTTTTCATATATTTCTTTTATAGTCTGATCGCTAATTTTTATCATCAACTTACTTTTTTATAAACAGAATAACATAAAGATAATGAATCGACAAATATTTACTTAACAAAACCGTATTAGGGGCTCATTTTTTAAATAAGAATTATTGCTAGCGCTTCAATAATTTTGTTGCCAACTGTACTTGTGTAGCTGTTTATTTGAAGTCTATTACACAGTCTAATTGCAAATATAAGCAAAGCATTTACTGAATCCATTTTTTTTTCTTGTCTTAATGTTCTGTGCAAAATTTAAGGCTTTAATAAGTGTTTTAATATGAAACTCCACTGCTAATTAGGATGGATTGATGGTTGGGTTTCACGTCGCACTAGTGCTGCGCAGATGGACAATTGGCGACGGTCTGGGACACACCCCTAGAGGTGGTCCGGAGACATGCCATCACAATTTTGATCCTCCACGGAAGGAATGACTCTCCCGCTTCGGTGACCCCCAGAGGTATAATTTTTGATGGGAACATGGAGGACATTGCGGCCACGACAGATTTTATGTGCACCAGCCACCATTAGTGTACACGACGGTCTTTGGCCGGCTCGAGTACCGAACCCGCAATCTTCCAATTACGAGGCCGGTGCTCTACCGACTGGGCTACCGCGGCCCCTGCTAATTAGGATTATTAGCATTCTTAAAAAACGTCTAGCTCATGTTTCAAGTTGCGGGTTGTTTGCGAATTCCGGGGGTATCAGGATCCCTGATTTCCGAAAATCATCACATCAAATGTTTCTTCTGGTTAATATTGTCTGTCATATGTTCCTTAAATATTTATGGAATATTCTCCATTTCTAGGAATCAGGTAGATTCTTGCGATGAAAATACAGACATCTTATAAATAACCTCTTAATTTTACTTGAGATAAATTATTTTTATCCTAATTTTCTGTCGTCGACATTCCTCTCGCTGGATCATCTGTTTGAGCACAAGCCTGTGCATTTCGGTGCTTCTTGTATCCCTCATTCGTTTAACTATCTCAAACAAGCTTGGCACGAACAAGTTCTAATCAACTCAAATATCTTTAACAATTCTTGTGCCCACACGTTATTTGATGAATTTATCTAGCACCTTTTTCAATTTAAGGTAAAGTTCATTTCCTACGATTATTTTATTTTATTTTATTTTATTTTTTATCTCAGGATAAAATTTTGATAGAAGTGATTCAAGTATAAATACACAACCCTCTGTAATAATCCCAAAGTCAAAGCAGATTTATAACGTTTTATGAAGTATTTAGTATCTAAGTATTTTAGTTTGCTAAGAACCGCACCACTTTTTGTTAGTGCTCTATCAAAACATGAAGTGCTCGATCAAAAAAATCATCTTGCACTCAGAACGAAATTCAGAACGCGTGTTCAAGTTGAGATTTACGCTATGTATGTTATGCGTTCAATCTGGCATTTCCATAGCATTCTGTATAGCAATATTTTATGTGCCTCGAATTGCTAGAAAAATCATCAACAGTGACACAAATAAAAAGTTGTTTTTTCTTCTTCTTTTTTTTTTTTTAAATAGCGCGGCACTTGCGTCTAAGCATTGGGCCGAATTTATGACCATTTGTAATGAGGCACCGAATGAGCGGTCATCACTGCCCCTAACAGGAACAACACATCCATGCCTCTGTCCGAACCCAGGCCCAACCGTGTGGGTCTGGGTTCAGGGACGCTAACCACTATACAGTCTGGGCGGCCGCAGGTAAAAATGTGCTATGACTTTTCGAACTTTCCTACGACATTCTGACTTTCGTCACTCACTGTTGGTGAATAATGCAGTGGCATGTACAGATTTATAACTATACATATGTTATTTTTTTACTACGTGTTAATTATTTTCGTAATTTAATTTTAACAAATTTTGGAAATGTTTGTAAAAACCTAGACGTTTTAAAATTAACATTCTTCAAAATGAATGCCTTTGGCATTTGCATGAATTAATGTCTTCTTTCACCCTTCCAATTTTTTAACTTTTAAAACTCCAGACAAAGCATTGAATTACTAAAAAATGCTCTTATTCCTTATCTATCTTTTGAAAAAAAAAAAAAAAAACTTAAAACTTTAATCAGTAAAACTTGATGATTTTAAATTAGAATATGTGTATTTCTCATTAAGAGTAGGAAGCAAAAGAATCAAATTTGAGAAAAATGCTCGATATATTAGAGATTTTAGATTATGGGCATCAACATACAATAAATTTTATGCCTAAAATCTTGATAGATTCTAACGTATGATCTTACCCGTAAGAAACGAATTTTTAATTCCCTCATGGTGTACACATAATGTATTAACATATTAATACCAAACATACACTTACGTTCTGCAATATACCATTCCGAAAATTTCCATGTGTGTAGTTCAAACAAAAAGTGAGTTGTTGCTTCACAGTTCCTTCATACTTACCACATACTGCATCCAACTTTAGTAATGATAAGAAAGTTATTTCATGCAATTCTTACAGTCGGCAACAAAATTATTGAAGCGCTAGCAATAATTCGTATTTAAAAGATATGCACCTAATACTGTCTTGTTAAGTAAATATTTGTCTAGTCAAGTCTTTATGATGTTTATAAAAAAAAAAGTAAGTTGATGATAAAAATTAGTGATCAAATTAAAAAAAAAAAAAAAATGAAAAATGTGGATGTGGATGTGGATGTGTGCTTCAATAATTTTGCTGCTGGATATATTTCGCTAAGGTTGAGTAGGTTTTAAGTTGTTCTAGTACTGCACTATGGACAATTGGCGACGGTCTCGGATTCAACCCTAAGGGTGGACCGGAGTTCTCATTTGAAAAACAGTCTTGAGACATATTCATTGTTAGATACTATTTCTACTAATATGGAAATGTTTATCTAATAGTAGATTCAATAATAGACATGAAATATAACTCACAATTATAATCAGTAGAAGACTTATTTCTTCCTGGATAATGACAAAATCAACAAACTAGTCTACAAGTGAATATAAGACAAATATTCACTACTTGTTTATCAGAAGCATTGCTGTAACAATGCATGCATAGGATGCTTATTATTAAGCTTATGAACAGCCTAGTTGGTGGAGTGTCGAGCTCATTACCAAAGGATTTCGAGTTCGATTCTCGAACCGGCCAAATACCATCGTGACTAGTGCACATAAAATCCGTCGTGGCTACAATGTCTTCCATGTTTCATAAAATAGTACCTCTGAGGACTATCAAAACATAGAAACCATTCATTCCGCGGAAAATCAAAATTGTGATGGCATGTCTTCGGACCATCTTAGGGGTGCATACCTAACCGTCAGCTATTTCCCACTGCGTAGTTCTAGTGCGACGAAAAACCTATATACGAGGGAAAGTCATTAAGTAAGTCACAAAAGATAATAAAAAAATAATTTACCACGATAATCACTTGGAAACAGTTTTCATTTTTCCACATAATCTCCAGCAACGTTGATGCACTTATTCCATCGTCTTATCAGAGACCAGGTACATAAAATTCTTTGGGTTGCTGTCTCATCCACAGTAGAACTTCATGTTGAACGTCATCATCATCTGCAAATTGTTAGCTTCCAAGATGTTGTTTCAGTGGACCAAACAGATGAAAATCGCTTGGAGCTAAGTCTGGGCTGTAAGGTGGATGCTGTAGCACTTCCCAACGAAATTGTTGAATTGTACCCGAGTTAAATGAGCTGTATGACAACGGGCGTTATCGTGATGAATCAGCACTCCTCTGCTCAAAAGGCCTGGACGTTTTTTCCGAATGGCAATCCGAAGCTTGAAAAGAACATCACAGTATGATTGAGCATTCACATTTTCGTCTTTTTTTTTTTTTTAACTCGGCAAGTATCACTCCTTTGCAATCCCAAAACACTGTAAGCATAACCTTACCAGCTGAGGGTGTAACCTTGCATTTTTTGCTGGAAGGTGAAGAAGGATGCTTCCATTGCATTGACGCACGTTTCGATTCAGGTTGGTAGTGTTGTACCCAAGATTCATCACCAGTGATTATTCTGTTAAACATATCTTCACCTTCAGTAGCATACTGCAAAAGATATTGCAAGAAAATGCTTATTCGATTCTTTTTGTGCTCCTTGGTCAGTTGCCGAGGGGACCCAACAAGCGATCATGCATTATGCTGTATGTTAAACCATGAGAACATCCTATTGCCGTTACGATGCTGTCAATAGTCACTCTACGATCAGCCCGAATCAATTCTTCCACCTGTTGCTCAGTTGATTTTGTCGCAATCAAAACTGGACGGCCGCTTCGATCTTCATCAACAATTTTGGGACGGCCTTGAAAAAAATTTCTCCACTCAATTGTACATTGCTTTACGGGATAAACACTTCTCTTCATAAACAGGTAACATTTCTTTATGAATATTGTTTGATTCAAATCCTTTCGCCCACAAAAATCGGACCACAGCACGCTGTTCTTCTATCGTACAATCATTCAGCACCATCGCCATTTTTGAATTACGCATGCGTGTGAATGAGCCTACTCAATATGAATTGAATACCTACTCAATATGAATTGAATATCATAAAGCTGTATGGTGCTGCCATCTATCACCATTCTTTGGAGATATCTGTTACTACTTTAAATCATGCCATATGCATTTGTGACTTACTTAGGGCCGTATTCACTAGGGCTGTGCCGATTAATCGATTAATCGGTTCGGTTAATCGATCAATGCTTAGTCCCGATCAATTTTTTTAATCGAGTTAATCGGATCGATTAATTCGATTAAAAATTTTCAAAATCCGATTAAAATTTTAAAACTACGAATTAAAGTAAAAATGTTATTCTGCCTACAAAATGTTTTTTCACATATTTTGCTAACAAACATTCTAAGAAACATCCATTAAATAATGAAAAAGCAAAAAAAAATAATAATAATAATAATAATAAAAATAAATAAATAAAATAAATAAATAAAAACAAAACCTTTCAAAAGAAGTTGTTGCACTTTTGTTGATAGAGAAAAGGGGGAGGACAGTTATTTTTAAAAAATGCCGCTTCATGTGCATGCTGGAGCAACACCAACTGTCTGTAGCCTTCTACAGAAAATGTTGGCTAGGGTAATAGTATTCTCAGAAACAACAAGCTTTCAAAAAATGGAAATGCTAAATATTAAAAAAAAAAAAAAAAAAAAAAAAAAGCTTTCTACTATCCGTCTGATGGGGGAAATGTCAACAGAGTTTCACAGTATCTTCAAGCGTTTATTGTCTGTTCATAATTGCTGATAGTAACTATTGAAGTAGAAACAGATAATAACAGTCTGTGTTCTAGTCCGAAGTGACAAAGAACTAAAATATAAGAATTTGAGATTTTTATGATAATGATATGGAATTTTGAGAATTCATTTAAAAATAGTGACAAGAGAGATGGACAAGGCCTGCAAATATAAAACTAAAATATTTCTAAATTCATTCAATGTTTCTTTCAAAATGAATCGAAAAATTAATTCATTAAAAAAAAAAAATGAATAAGTGAAAATATTTATATAAAATTAACACTTAAAGTCACCAATTATTACTCTGAAAATTGATTTAAATTTCAGTTATAAAACAGATATAATTGATTAAACAAAAATTTTTGAAAAAAAAAAAATATCAGTCAAAATTATGAATATATATTGTATACACAATATGAGAGTTTTATTCATCATTGAAATAAAACTACATAAAGAAAAAATGAAAACCGATTAAAAATCCGATTAATCGACCGATTAATCGATTAATGAACTACGATTAACCCAGTTAAAACTCTTAATCGATTCCCACCCCTAGTATTCACCAAACTTCATTGATTGAGGATTAAACCATGGATCAGCAAATCCGAGAATCAAAGCTAACACTGGATTAAATTCCTACGGCATTCACCATCAGCCGATTACGTAATCCATGGATTAACTGGAAGAGAAATAAAAGCTTCGTTTTGACTGGCCAAGATAGCTTTTATTCACCGTTCGGCTTCAATTACTCAGAGATGACAATTTTCAGACTTTTGTAACAATTTCAGACTTTTCTTAATTTTTAAAAATAATTTTCAGGTTTCTGCTTCTAAATATTCTTATTTTTGTTCAATTTTCTTTCTTTTGACTGTTTCTAAACAATTTATTTCCATATATTCTCCAATTTTGCTTATAGAATGTATGATTTTGTGTATCTGTTTCTTCTTTTATTACTAAAATTAAATTATCTTTGAGTTTTTCTGATACTTTCAGACTTTTTGTCTATTTCCCACTCTCATCTCTGATTAACTAATCAATCGGATTTGAAGATTAGAAAGGGTAAAAAGCAAATTGGCACTGCAAAATACACGGTTTTCGCTGCTGTTTATTTCGCTTTTGTTTACGCACGGATTAAGAACCAATGTTACTTTTGAAATTTTTTTAAAAGAATAATCACGCAGACGACAACTGTTTACGCTACGATTTAAAATTTTGATTGTTATGGATAAGAGAAAAAATTTCTTCGAACTCCCCCCCCCCCCCACACACACACACAAGCAATGCCACTGACTGTAGACCAATTACAGTCTTCAAAAATATGTGATTTTTTAATTGAAAATATTTTTAAATAACTATAATTAGTTTTTCTTTATTTTAGTTAGCTCACTAGATTACTTAAAAATTTGGAATAAGTTTTAAACTAAAACATAACAAAACAATGCAAATGAAGATAGCTTTTCCCTTGTTTCATTTATTTACCAGTTTTCAGTAGTTATTTCGGGTACATTTCAGAGTAATTAATAAAAAAAAATATACAAGTTCAATAAATAATTTTATGAGAAATTGGGGAAAATATATAAATTAATGAAAACTTTATGAGCTAAAACCATAAATTATTAAACACATAACAATTGTTTCCGTCGAAGTACAACCTTTCATCAGGCAGAAAAAAGTAAGCACGATAATTCGACACGATATTATTGTTGTTTACATATGTAATTTAAGGTGCTAGTTTACAAACTTCATTCAACACAAATAATTTGGTGCATTTTCTGTATATTATAGTTATATCATTATATCAAAGAATATGTAGGCATGAATATACATAGGCAAAGCATACGTAGGCACCTTATAGAATATGTGGGCACAACATATTCTATGGGCTGGAATATATATATTTTTAGAAATATACTATATACATTGATAAAAAGGGATGCATCGTTATTAAAGAAGTTTGAAAGATGCTTACATCTAAAACTACTGCTAACTCGTAGTCTGTGATTTAATTCGTAACATTTTTATAATTGTAGATATTAATAGGTGATAATAACTAAATATTTGCAAACATATGTGCTTCGAAATATGGTATAAAAACTGAGTCCTCGCCCCCTCCTAAAAAAAAAAAAAAAAAAAATGCTTATTTGATTCAGATTTTTTTTTTTTTTACAATAAGAAAAATTTTGTGTATATGTATTATATAATATATAGTATATGTATAAAAATCACCGAAATTGTCGAAACCTGAATGAAAGTTCCCGCTGCGTCCAGTAATGGTATTTCCGCTCCACACATGAGGAGTCCGGATCCCCACTGCATTCGACATGACTTACACGCTTTTTACTCACCCTTCCCCCGCGAGTAACACAGAAATTTCGTGAAATCCCACCTAAGTGCATACTGCGTAAACTTCATCTATATTCACACTCCCAAATTCACCCCTCTAATTTTGAAGCAGATTTAAGCTTGAATTAGCAATTTCCCCGTCCGCCCCACGGGGAGGTGGTAATTTCGCGGGAGGGTGGAGTAGAAAGCAATTTCGGAGAAAACCACGACGAAAACCGAACGGCTAAATGGATGAGCGCTATTTGCGATCGAACCCGGCACTTCCTGTCTTCCAGCTTCGAGAGCAGAATATCTCGACCACTGGTGGGATGAAAAAATTGCAGTTATCACAAAAATTATTGATTAGAAATAGAATACAATAAAATGTCTCTGAAAAGGCCAAACTCTATACCTTTAAATATTGTACCTATACAGAGGCCTTTTAATAGAGGTTCAAAAAAATCTTAATTTATAAAACAAATTCTAAATGATTTTAACTATTCAAATTTGCATAATTTTTCTATATATCTTTCTGGCAATCATTAATATTAATTTGTTTTAATCATAAAAGCTTTTCAGGAATAATTTTGTTTTTCAAAAAACATTTTTCGTACTAGAACAAATTGTTCAACTTTCAATATTATTTATATCATATTCAGTTTCATTTTCATTTCAGTATTATTTCTATGATAAGTTATTGATAATATATATTTTTTTATATTCCTTTTTGAAGTACTTATGTTTTATTCAAATGTAAAAGCGTTTTGATAAAAGTTACAGGTACGGTATTCGGGTTAAGGCCAGTTGTCTGCTCTAGGGACCCGGGCATAAGGGAAGATGCTTTCTGATTAGGGTCTTTTTGTATGGTTCTAGCTCGCATTAATGCGAATTTCGAAGAAAACCACGAAAAACTCTCAAAGGCTAGGTTGACATATGCTACATGGAATCGAACCCGGTACTTCCCGTTTTCTAGCTTCCATAGCAGCACCGCTCGTGTAAAATTATCATAAAAATTATCGGCAGGCAATAAATTACAGAGAAACCTTCCTGAGAAGGCCACCAGCCGTACTTTGAAATATTGGACCTTTACAAAGGTTATCTCTTAATAAACAAAATCGGAATTCTGGAAACAAATTCTAAATGATTTTAATTATTCAAATTCACATTGTTTATCTATATAGCATTCTGATAATTATTATTATTAGTGTATGAAAATTTTGAAAGATTTTTAAGATTTTTTAAAATTTATTTTAAATAAGAGAATAAATCGTTTATTTATGTTTAATTTAAATGTGAAAATATTTTGATAAAAATTACAAGTATGGTATGGTATATAGGTTAAGACCTATTGTCTGCACTAGGGACTTGTGCATCAGGGAAGATGGATTCTGGTGGTGGTTTTCTAGGTGGTTATCATCCTAGAATTTAGGAGAAAACCACGGAAAACTCCGAACGGCTAGATTGGCAAGTGCTATATGGGATCGTACCCGGCACTTCCCGTCTTCTAGATTCGAGAGCAAAACTTCTCGGCTATTGGAGGGGAGTAAAAAAAATTTTTTTTATTGTATATATCACTAAACAATAAAATACACCGAAACCTTTCTAAAAAGGACACCAACTATACCTTCAAGTATTGGACTTTTACAAAGTGGCCTTTTAATAGAGAAAATCGTAGTTCTGGAAAACAATTCTGAATGATTTTAATTATTCAAATTTACATTGTTTATTCATATAGCTTTCTGACAGTAATTATTATTAGTTTGTGGTAATTTAAAAAGCATTTTAAGTTATATATATATATTAAATAAGAGAATAAATCGTTTACTTATGCTTAATATAAATTAAAAACGTTTAAAATTAATTCAAATCAAATTAAATTAAAAAAATTACGTTTAAAATTAAATAATGTATTAAATTTAAACATTTAAATTTAAATAATTATTAAAACTTTTGTCCACACACATGCACACAAGCAAATTAAAAAAAAAAAAAAAAAAAAAAAAAAAAAAAAGTTAATAAAAAATCAGTTAAACAATATTTTATACAACTTTTTTCCCCTTAATAAAAACTTTATTTTATTTTATTTTTAACATTTTCTAACGGAGTTGAAAAGTGTTCATGACTTGCCTGTCTGCACCTTAACTTCTGTGAATAATTTTTCAGCATTTTTGAGCTGATATTACTTAAAAATATTAATTTAATAAACAAAATAATAAAGATTTCATATTCAAACAATGTTAAATGGACGCAGGTACAGATACTAGCGTCACGATGCGGGTCAATCTTCTCTGGCGCGCTCTTGATGTTGCCACTTTAGACTTAGTTAAATTCTTTCAAAAGTTTTGTTATCTGTCATCTACTTCTTAGTTGCGGGGTCATGCTACCTGTTAACTGAGGTGGTGCATGATGAGATGTCTTGCCAGACGCCCGCATGACATACATAGGGGAGACCCGTGTACCTAGGGTCGCTTTTTTTCAATGCCCCAAAACAGAGCCCTTGACCTGTTTAAAATTATCAAACTGATATGTACATATCTTTAGGACTACTTTCTTCCAATTGGGATTAATATAAATACCTAAAATAATAAATTCCGACAAACAGAAGGTTTTTAAGAAAACTTCACTCGTGGCCCTAGGTACAACACCCTCATTGTACCTGGGGCCAGACCTCATTGTACCTAGAGCCATTCTCTCAAATTTAGATTTCACTTTGTAATGAATAGAAAAAAAGCATATAAACATGTATTTTATAAAAGAAACAATATCAAGTAATATATTTATTTATCATATAATAATTATCTTGTTGTTGCCTTAATTTGAAACACGAAAATTTTCACTTTTTTTTTTTCTTTGGGATATTCTAACAAAATGTTTTTTCTCTTCAACTTTTTTTTTCTGGAGTGTCTCTTGGATTTCTAGATCTCTCTGATTTACGGTCACATCTTTTCTTTGATGTGGGAGGTTTTGCTTTAAGTAAAGGTTTTGCTTAGGTTCGTACCTGTTAAAGCATGACACACGAAAAGATGTTAGATGTTGAAGGTTTCGAAATTTCAACAGGACACGAAACAGAGACATCCAGTTCTATCATTGTTGGTTCACTTTCTTCCTGGATAACCATTTTTTTTTTTTTTTTTAATTTATGGAGGGATCTTGTCTTTCAGTCGCATTTGAACTTAAATATTCATCCTCAGCGAATGTGTTTTGATTCATTTTCCATATGCCGGATACACGAAAGCCTGATAGAATGTTTATAGGAGTAAAAGCCGACGGATAGGACTTGCCAACATTTTCAGCAACGTCGTATATAGTGATTGGTTTACCAGGGTTTGCCAGCATCCAATTACTACAAACTGTACTTTGTTTCTTAACACTTTCGCGACCGCTGACGTAGATTCACGTCATTTGAAAATATAAAATTCCACCAGTGGGCGATTTTTTTGCAATTTGTATGTTATTTGTTTCTAAAACATATACACAATATTCATCATATTTGTACAATCAATATACTATGGATGCAAATACTTTGATTAAAGAGAGTATGATTATAATGCATATCCATTTGTAATAAAAATGTGAATACGGAAAATTTTGTTTTGAAAAATTGTAACTTATGAGAAAAACTCTCACTGGCGGGCCTTACTGTCAAAAAGACAAAAACATGCGGTTGCGAAAGTGTTAAAAGGTCCAAACACACTGGCCCTAGGTACAAGGCAGCTATGTGGCCCTAGGTACAAGTTTTGGTAACTTCATTCAAAATGCTGTCCACTAAAAATCCACAGGCAGAGATGACTAATTAAATATCTCATTTATTGCTCAATATGAAAAGCAAAATTATACACTAGAAATGAAAGAAAAATATTTGATTTGTCTTTGTAAAATAGCAAAAAAGATGCGCTGCAAAATTTTACTTCAAACCATGTAAATTCGTTTTCTACGTGTAACTTGTCAAAACTTTCTCCTCAAAAGTTCCAAAGTAGTTGTAAAAGTAACAGTTGGTGTTGTTACTTGCCCAACTGAGTATTAAAACTTAAAATTAAATATTATTTAAATAAAGTGGGGTGGCCCTAGGTACACGGGTCTCCCCTATATTCAACAAATTTAAATTCGTGTAATTTTAAAGTTATTTAATCAAGTCTGTTGAACGTCTTATTAAAATAAATTTTATTTCATTATTATGATTACAACTTAGAATATTGGTGTCTTTTGAAAATTAATAATTATTTTATTAATTCATTCAATCCCTTTATTAATTTACTGTACGTTTTTTCTGTTTCAGATTGGTGATAAAGACGTTGGATGGACATTGGGTTATATGACGAACGCAACAAAAATAATCCCAGTAAAGGCAACACCAAGACTCATCTCTACTACATCTTTAACTGTTTCTTTAATGTTGTTTATAATCATGATCGCAGCCACAGCTATTTTCCTGCTCTACACATGTAAAAAGAACACAAATGGATCTGATTCATCATACTAAGACATTACGTGCATAAGTTTTGAACTCAAAGTTTATCATTGGTAAAGAATCTTTAAAAAAAAAAAAAAAAAAAATCGTAAAATGTCTAGCTCATAATTCCTTAGTCATATCTCACCACAAACTTAAAATTAAATAATATGGTGTGGATGTGGCACTCACATAATTTTCTCTTTTCCTGCATTTGACTATTATACAGACAAATTACTGATTAAGTTGTAAAATACTCTATAAGAATGTACTTTAAAAACAGTTGAAAGTAGTTTCAGAAGCAATTCTATTTGATATCTATTTCTGTGTGAAGAGAGCTACCAACCCCTCAACCTACCGTTTGAACACAGTGCCTACATTCGTTCATAAAAAATAACAATAATTATTAGGCTATTATTAAACTTAAAGGCTATTATTAATTTTATTGTTATTTATTTTCCAAATTATACAGACAACTTTCAAACACACAATTCCTTGAAATTTGCCAATCTTGGTCAAATATTTCAATTGACAAACTCGTATGGTGTTCAAAATACCAAATTTGAATTTCTTGCAATTATTTGTTTTTGTTGATAGCAATTATTTGTTTCTGTTAAGCTATGCAAAGATAATAGACCAATAGACCAACCGTTAAAAACCTGATTTTTGTATGCAGGAAAACCTCAAAACGTGTAAATATAGCAAAAACTAAATTTCAAGAATTTGACCCCAAAACAACTCTACCATTATTCGGGTAAAATAAAGTAAAAAATCGACCATATATAAACTAATGAGTGTGATGAAGAAGAAATTTAAGAACTAGAACTGCATTACATCATCGTTACAAAACATATGCGAGTGTTACAAAAATTTGAATAAAACTTTTAAATGAATGAGGGACAAAAGCAGTGTTAATTTAAATAAACATCATATTGAAGCAGTTATTCAGCTTAAATGAATTATTATTGTTTTCTTTTTATGTTAAACAATGGAAGATTTGAAATTGTTTAGTATATTTGGACAGCAAAGTAAATTAAATTTCACAGTAATGTGAAGCTTCCAAATTAAGGGAAAATTAGCGCGGACATTCCGTTTTGAAATCAAAATATGAAATATCTCTTACCTAATAATTTTTGAATTCGTAATGTAAATTCGTAATTTTCTGTATTTCAATTCCAAACGTCTATAATAAATAATAAATATATTTTATCTTTCACAGCTTAAAAAGTCTGTAACTGTGCATTCCAAACATATTTGCTTATTTCTAAAAATAAACTTGTCTGCTGTTGTTGCCTTTTAATTCTTTTTTTTAACAGAATAATTCTTTATAATGTATAGTCAATACTTAATATATATATCATTCCTATTGGAGCCATTTAACAAGTTGATATTAGTAAACCAAAGTTTGTATTGGATAGAAATTTTGATAGATAACTCTGTCGAAAATACATGCTGCCAGTGGTACCTTACTATGTTGTTACCGTTCATAAAGAACAAGGTTCTGCATTAAAACAGCTGTCATTAACATGAGAAATAAATATTTCACACAAGGACGAGAGTTTGTTGCTTTAAGCTGATGCACAATACTAGATGGCGCCGAGATCCACTATATTATAGAGACCTTACATGATAAGCGACTCGACATTGACCCGCCAGCCGATCCGCCATGTTTGTTCAAGCTGTTATATGCGATACTATTACGCTCTGCAAAATTTCAAATGGCACTCTACAAAGTATTCTAAAGATAAATAAAAATGTTTTATCGAGATTTTAATTAAAAGAAAAATGTCAGACGCTGGTAAAATTAAATTACTTTCAACAGCGATCGACTTGTTTTTGAATAAACGTCCGCCATATTTGTTCAATGTCTAGTCTCTCTCTATTCAGGGTCCCTACTATATTATAGCGACCCTTGACTGAGATTATCCAGGGTTTCTACTATGTTATAAGGACCCTATATTAGGAAGAGACTGGACAATTACGGAAAGTCGGCCATTTTAGTGCAAAATCGGAGTGATCCCCATAGAACGTAATGCTTTTTTCTTCGTGATTGGCACTTTACTATACAACATAAATGGAAAAAAATTGTATTAAATTTATTCAGAAAGCAATGCAGAATATATAAATGTGTAAATTTTTCCGTCTTAGAAAAAAAGAATTTGAAGAAAAATGAATTTTGTTTTAACTTTCGATAAGATATGGTTACTTTTTCAACTCCGATCGGAAAACAAAGAAATTTTTTGTTATTTATTTGTAATTTCTGTATAAAGCAAAATACGTTCATTGTAAAAATAATTCTACCCTATTTTTTCTGAGGACATACAGATATTCTTTTTTAAAAAAAGTTAGAATTTTTTTTTTAAATATGATAGTCTTAGTTTTTATCAAGTAATCATAAATAAATATAAAATTACGGCAGAAGAAAAGAAATTATTTTTTATTTTATAAAAATATTTATGTAATATTTTTACAAGCTAAAAATACATATTTTATTTATTTCGATTACGCATTACTGTTAATAATAACGTAGTTATATATCTTTCTAAAAATATTAACCAATAATTAAAAATAAAAACTTAATTAATAATAATTTGTAAAAATATTAACTAATATTTTTAGAAATTAAAAAATATGTTTTTATTTATTTTATTTACGTTTGCTTTTTTTTTTTTTTTTTTTTTTTTTTTTTTTTTTTAAGTATTTAAAAATATTATGCAAATAAAAATAATTATTTATTTAAATATTACTATTTAATTATTACTATTTAAGTTTATTATGGCAAATGTTATTTAAAAGAGATTTATATTTCATATGCTAGTAAATAATGTACACCTTATTTTCTTTATTTTTATCATTTTATTTTAAGAAAATGGATGCATTTTGCGTACTAGCAAATAATCAAAAAATATTTTTTTAATATATAGTTATTTTAAATACGCATTTTAAAATATATTTAAAAATAAAATACATGCCAATTTAGAAAAATACATGCAGATCTAACACATTAAATATGTCACAAAACAGAACTTAAAAACTAATAGCTAGCAAATAAATAATATAATTATCGCATGTGTTAGGAAATAAATACATAAAACAGCATGCAGTAAGAGAATTCAAAGTATTTAAAACATGATATAAAATAAATAATAATGCATTTTTATCATCTTAAAATATTTCAAAATTAAAGTAATTTATTTCCCAACAAAGTAAAAATGTAATAAAGAATTTCTCCTCCAGTTACAACGTAAAATAATCGAAATTCCTTCTCAGCGTAATGGTAAGCAATGGAGCAACTGACACTAAAATGGAGGATTTCGCCAAAAAGCCGGCACGCCAATGTCCAGTCTCTTTCTAATATAGGGTCTCTACTATATTATAGAGACCCTATATTAGAAGGAGACTGGACATTGGCGCGCCAATGGACATTGACTTTTATACGAAATCCTCCATTGTAGTGACAGTTGCTCCATTGCTTACCATTACGCTGAGAAGGAATTTAATTTTGAAATATTTTAAGAAGATAAAAATGCATTATTATTTATTTTATTTCATGTTTTAAATACTTTGAATTATCTTACTGTTTTATGTATTTATTTCCTAACATATGAGATAATTACATTATTTATTTGCTAGCTATTAGTTTTTAAGTTCTGTTATGCAACATATTTAATACGTTAGATCTCAACATTTTTCTGATATATTTTTAAATACATATTTAAAATAACTATATTTAAAAAAAAAAAAAAAAAAAAAAAAAAAAAAAAGTTTTTTGGTTATTTATTAGTACGCAAAATGTATCAGTTTTCTTAAAATAAATTGATAAAAATAAAGAAAATAAGGTGTACATTATTTGCTAGCATATAAAATATAAATTTCTTTTAAATAATAAATTTTATAAATAATATTTAAATACGTTATTATTTTTATTTTCATTATATTTAAAAAAAAAATCAATAAAATAAGCAAATGCAAATAAAATATAACCTTTTTTTTTCTAAAAACATTAGTTAATATTTTTAAAAATTATTACTAATTAAATTTTTATTTTTAATTATTTGTTAATATTTTTACAAAAATAAATAATTACGTCATTATTAATAATAATGCGTAATTGAAATGAATAAAATATGTATTTTTAGCTCGTAAAAATATTACATAAATATTTTTATAAAATAATAAAAAATAATATCCGTTCTTCTGCCGTAGTTTTACATTTATTTATGAATTACTTGACAAAAACTAAGATTACGATATTTTTATTAAAAATTTTCTAGCTTTTTATATGCAGAATGTATGGCCTCAGAAAAAACAAGGTAGAAGTACTTTCACAATCAACATATTTTGCCTAATATAGAAATATACACTAAAAAATTCCTCAGTTTTCCAATCGGAGTTATAAAAGTAACCATGCCTTATCGAAGGTTTAAACAAAATTCGTTTTTCTTATTTTTTTTTTTTTTTCCTACGATGAAAAAAAAATGCATATTTATATTCTGCATTGCTTTCTGCACAAATTTAGTACAATTTTCTTTCATTTATGTTGTATAGTAAAGTGTCAATCGCGAATTAAAAAGCATTACGTTCTACGGGTATCGCTCCGAATTGGCACTAAAATGGCCTACTTTCTTTCAATGCCCAGTCTCTTCCTAATATAGGGTCTCTACTCTATTAGTTCCGAAGGCTTATTGATTAAAAAAATTTGTTAGGAAGAAGCTCTTTAAGAGTTAGAAAAACTTTGTAATTTGCCACTATATGATGTTCCTAACAATTAATTATGTAATTCTAACATTAAAAAATAAATAAATAAAAACTATTAGGATGTGTAAGAAAATATTATGCAGTTTTGATCGAGTTCGAAGCAGTGCATATTTAAACATACAAAGTAGGTGGCACTAGTGCCATGCAGTGAAAAATTAGTGGACATCAGTGCCACCTAGTGTCACTCAGTCATAGTATCGCTTACATACAGCGGGAGTCTTAAGCAAAACTTAATTTTATTATTTAAATTTTAAGTGGGATTAATCAAAGTACTGGGGTCACTTTAGCCCCATTTCTACATATTGCAATTTCTTTTAGGTTGATTTCTTTAGAAATCGACGTATTGCAATCACTTCGTTTATCTATATCTATCTATATATATACACAAAGGTACAGGAAAAAAAAAAAAAAAAAAAAAAACGCACTGCATAAAAATTTACTTATACCTTTTGTGTTTGTAATAGCATCAAAACTAATGGTTGAAACAAATAAAACTGTTATGTTTATATATTACGGAAGTCATAAAATGATACCTATGTACATTTTTGGTTTGATAATTCGCTTTATTACACTCTACGAAGTATTTAATAAAAATCTACATAAAATTTTCTTTTTAAATGTAATATAATAAACACATACTTTGTATTATACTATGATTTATTATATGAAATAAACACGTTCTATTGTAATGCATGAAGTAAAACTATTTATTTGTTAGATCTAAACAATTGCTTCATAAAAATATGTATTCTGCATTGAATAATTCCACCTTTATATGGAATTACTGCTTTAATGCGCAATGGAATAGTATTTTACAGTTTTTTAACATGAAACTCAGAAATTTCACTGAGCCAAATATCATAAATATTTTTTTCTAGTTTTTGCAAAGTTGTAGGCTATATACTAATTTCGAAACCCCACCCTCTTTTATAGACTAAACATTTTCCAGCAGATTGAGATTAGAACCATTTTCAGGTCTAGTAAAGAAGAAATTCTACGATATTCTTTGTGGGATTTAACTTCAAGTAAAACTAGTATGTTGTGGCCACCACAAGACTTTCTTCTATATTTTCCTATACATATTCAATCAGTAACAATATTAAAAAAAAAAAAAAAAAAAAAAATTTCTAAGTTTTTTTTTTTTTTTTTTTTTTTTTTTTTTTTGTAAAAATTAATACATATTTAATCACTAACAATATTTAAAAAAAAAAAAAAAATGCGAAATTTTTTTTTTTTCTAAGTTTTTTTTTTTTTTTTTGGTTAAAAGTAAAAAAAATCGATAACTTTGTTTTAAATTATCACAGATTTATAGTTCAACCATTCGTTTTAAAGGTATTGACGAGATCTTTCGAATGATACCCATCTTCAAAATTTACCCCCCACGGGGGTGTACTTCCCCCCAGGGGGGGGGGAAGCGATGCCCCCCATGCACAAAATTTTTTTCCTAGTTACGTACTACTATTATCAATAATTCATATTAATTTTACAATCACAAGTGTAAAATAACTCTTATTACGCACATTTATACGAATTTTTGTCCTATCATGCCATGTTAAAAATTTAGATAAAATGCAATCACAGCGCCTCCTGTTGAGCTATTGATCCCCAAATATAATCAGCACCAGTTTATGTTGAGGACCAATTAAATACCAAGTTTGGTAAAATTTCGTTAAAAAAAAAAAAAAAAAAAAAAAAAACGATTTTTTTTTCTGTTACTAAACACTTTTTCTGAATCCCTTCTATGTTCTAAATGTAATACAAACTGATTTTTTAAGCACTGGCTTTTTAACTTGCGGTCATCTCGATTGGATGAGGAACTTGGTCGCCTAGAGACAAATTTCCGGTTTAAACAGCCAAAAATTTTTATATCTTGCTAAAAGCTAGCTAACCAATATTTCGTTAGCATTTAATCATTTTGACATCCCTCGTATTAAAATATTTATTGATTGTCACTCTAAAATTAATATTTTTTGTGGTATCGTTAATTTCCTTATTCTTGCAATTTTTGAAATACTTTCTAAAATTTCAATTTTTGAAACAATTGCATCTTGATTTTAAAACTTGGATCAATCCTAAATCGTACATGGAACACAACGTAATAAAATCTGTTCGAAAATTTACTTTTAAAACAATAAAATTGGCGATTGCAGAAAGAGAAATCTCTGTAAAAAATTTTGTGTAAGAATATACAACATTATTGTGGGAACTTAATTTCCCTCAACCATGTTGAGAAATGTTATCAGCTATAGCTGTGTAACAGAGGTATACAGTGGGACATTACACAATTATAACTGGTAACATTTCTCTACATGGTTGTGGCAAGTAAGTTAAAAAATGTTTTTTTTTTTTTTTTTTTTTTTTTTTTTTTTTTTTTAATAGAATGCTTTTATAGCGGTGACCTAAAGAGTGAAAAATAAGGAAAATTTTAGAAAACTGTAGCCAGTTTGAAAAAAAATAATAAAAGAATAAAATCTGAAAAGAATTCAAAGTTGACAAAGAAATAGCTTGCCCCTAAAAAAAAAAAAAAAAAAAAAAAAAAAAAAACTGCTCAACTTTGAATGATTTTCATTTTTTTTTTTTTTTTTTTTTTTTGTTCCCCCTTTTAAGTTGACCACAATTCCTTACTTTTTACGGCACCTCTACATATAAAAGCATTCTATTTTTAAAATCTCTTTTTCTTTACTTTTATTACAAATATAGTTTACAAAGGTAACATATAAACTTTGCAGTAAAAAGTATAAGCATGTTCAATGAATGTTTTTGATGAATTAATATTTTTATTTTAATACTTGAACTTTTTACTCATATTTGCTTTTCCTTGTGTGCACGCGCACACAAAGGAAACCAAGTAAAAATATATGACCCTCTATGCGCTCGAGAATGAAGTGAAACACAATTGTCTAGCTCTATTAATTACGGATATTGTGAAATCTTCGAAAAGCAGCACCCATTTCTTTGAGTGAAAAGACATAAATGGCATTGTTCTGATGATTGTAGCACAAGAAATGGATGTTTAAAACACAGTAAAAACAGGGGGGAAACTACCTAACATGCAAAAGCCCTGAAAACTTTTACTTGCATATAGGGGAGACTTATATCATATGGTTACCTATAATATGTGATATTTGCAGAATTCTTAATACATTAGAAGGCAAATCAAACATTCAAAATATGAAATTTCTATAAAAACAAAATAATTTAGCATGAAATTCAGAGACAGCAAAATTTTCAAAAACCCTGAATTCAGGGATAACCTCTGAAAGGTTTCACCCCTCTAAAAAGGAGCAATGAGCACAAAAAAAAAAAAAAAAATGGAGAAAAATTAAACACTGGAAAATTAATGAAAATAAAAATAAAAGTTCAAATTATATATTTTGTCATTGAAACACAATTCTCACAGTAGTAGAAACTTTATCTATATGTATAAACGGCTAAGAGATTTCCTTGGACTCTGCTTCGTGTGGACGCAAGTTGCCACATAATTTTCATACTTTAGTTAATTTTAAAAAATCTAATTGTCCGATCGATAAGCTGTTTAGTCCGACGGATTCAGAAAAATCGCCCCTTTCATTTGGTACCTTATTTGTAACGAAGTTTTCATTAGATTTTTTTTTAAATTAATCAAAATATGAAAATAATAACTTTAAAATTGGACATTTAAATTTTTAATTGTTGCAAAAAAATTTTAATTTTTTTTTTTTTTTTTTTTTTTCTTTTAGCATAAAATGAAATATGCTTTCACGCGAAAAATAAAAAATTATAAAATATTAAATTTGCTCATGCATATGAAAAAATTAAAATATGAAAATGGAATAAAAAAAACAACCATAACCTTTTTTAATATACTTCAATTTTAGACTTTTTTTTTTTCTTTTTTGCTTTGTTTAAATAGTATAATTTTTGCACGGATGACTCGCGCTTGGTATGAAAGCTAATTCATTGACAATCCTGGGTAATTTTTTTAATTTTGATGCTGAAATAGATCGGACATTTTTTTGCCAAGGACTCTACTTTTGTGAAAGCCACTTTAAGCCAAGTAGTGCATAAAAAATATAAATGAATTATAAAATATTGAAAAACAAAAAAGAAAGAAAATGAAAGGAAAAAGAACAAAAACAAAAAAAAAAAATAATAATAATCGTATAAATTGTGTATTTTTGTCTAAAATGGCGATAAAAATTCAAAAGTCGCCAAGGGGAGCTATATTAAGGCTGTACTATGATCAGGTTTACATATTTATTTATTTATTTATTTTTCTACATACCAACTACTATTAACTAACTCAACTGCTATTGTAACCACAAAAAATTAGTTGTCTCATGTGATAGACGTAGCCGATCATAGCATATTGTAATATTATATATGGCGTGAAATTGTTGTCATTTTATGGTTGATCGAATAAATCAAATACAGAAAATAACGTGAAAAAAAATATTATGTACACCACGTATAGTGTTGTTCATATGTAACTGAGATTCAAATATAAAATTGCTTCTTCAATCTTTTCGATACTGTCCGTTTCGAAAGTTTCATCTGATAAGCACCCAAATAGAAGCCCACTGGTAAGCTATTGTCACAGGTAATAGGGACAGGCACCCGAGAGTTTGCGAATGAGTGAGTCGTTGCCGAAGGCAGCGCGGAGAGGAAGCTGGCTTTTGAGCAATTTCATGTTTTTTTTAAATTTTATTTTTGTTTATAAAGCGATATAGAAAAGAATTTCCTTTAAATATAGTGACCAGCGAAGCAGGCAAAGCCTTCGTTGGTTCACTACCTTCATTGATTTCATGAATTTAAAAATGGTTTCGTTAACAAACTTTGACCTATTGGTACGCAAACAGCATCAGGCCGAGTTTTGTACATTTCGGGTTTGATTTTAAAACTTTTCCCGCATTCGGAATTCGGTTCATTCCCGAACCGGGACTTTTCTAGTTTTTCATACACTATTATCAGGTCTGTCCACACACACGATGACAATTTGCAGGCTGCAAGCTAGCCAAGATTCTTGGCGATTCATTTTTGTCCAAATTATCTCAACCATTTTTTTTTTTTTTTTTTTTTTTTTGCGTAATTCACATATCTTTTCTAGAAACTTCTAACATTCTGTTGTCTTTAATCTGGATACAATGTTTTATTGCCTGTGGATTAGGTGACATGGAAAATGCATGATTATTGTTTTTCAGATTTTCCTGACTTGTTTTTCCTCACTTTCTCAGGGTCTGATTATTGAAAAGGCTCAGGAAGCAGAAGTTTTCTCTGTAAAATTTAAGAGGAGCCTCAAATGACTGAAAAGAAGATCTCAAAGCCCCATTTTCATATTTCCACACTGGGACTCACTATTTTTCTAGTAAAGTCAACCAAAGTTAAGAACATGCTATTTTGGAAAAATTATATTTAACGACAATTAACCTGAATGTTCTGAACCAATAAGCCGTTAAGGGCACTGTCCCGAAAGCGTTTAGAAATGACGCGCTAGTATAAAACCTATGTAAAATGTCTAGAGAGATTTCTCATTCGCATTTTAATATTTTTGAATTCTGTTTTTACTTTCTTCTATCTTCAATAGAAGAAAGTATTGGATTCGTAAAAGTTTTCGATTTCGAGTTTTTGATGGATTTACACGTTTTGAGAGCTGTAGAACACGATTTTACCATTTTTAGAAAATGTCTGTCTCTGTCTGTGTGTGTGACAAAATTTTGTGGCAACTGTATCTCTGGAAATACTGCACAGAATTTCATACAAATTGGTATGTAGTTGCACCTTGACATAAATTAGTGCCTATCAACTTTTGGTAAAAATCGTCTTACAGGTTGCGTTGCCATCCCGCTTTTTCTAAATTTTTAACAGGGTGATATAGGGCAAAAATTTTCAAGATGGGTATCTTTCGAAAGGTCTCGTCAGTACCTTTAAAACGAATGGTTGAACTATAAATCTGTGATAATTTAAAACAAAGTTATCGATTTTTTTTTACTTGTTACGAAAAAAAACTTAGAAAAAAAATTTTTTTTTCTTTCTCTCCCCTTAATTTTATCAAACTCCCACGCTTTCCGTGTTCTGACAAACTTAAACTAATTTTTGCTTTTTTCCCCTAATTTTGTCAAAGTCCTACAGTTTCCGTGTCTTGACAAACTGTAACATATTTTTGCATTTTTCCCCTAATTTTGTCAGTCACACGGTTTCCGTGTTTTGACAAACTTTAACAAATTTTCACATTTTACCCAAAATTTTGTCAAAGTCCCACTTTTTTTCTTTCTCCCCTTAATTCTATTAAACTCCCACGGTTTCCGTGTTCTGACAAACTTAATCAAATTTTTGCATTTCCCCCCCAATTTTGTCCAAAGTCCCACGGTTTCCGTGTTTTGACAAACTTAGAATAATTTTTACATTTTACCCAAAATTTCGTCAAAGTCCCACTTTTTTTTATTATTATTATTATTATTGTTACTGAGTGAATTTGTATAGGAAAATATAGAAGAAAGTCTCGTGGTGGCCACAACATACTAGTTTGCACATGATATTTGAGATCAAATCACAGGCCGCCAGTTAAAAAAAAATTTAATTTGTGTTATTGTTTGATTGTGATTTTAAATGCAATTTTGGAACTTTGGAAAACTAGGGTATTGTTCTATTTATAACTTTATAATAATAAACCCGTGAAATAGCCTTAAAAATTAAATTGCTATCGGCAAACCTTAAAGTTCGAAGTTTTCAAATACTTTTTTTCCATAATTTTCACTAATTTCGTAGATCAAAAATCTTTCTAGAAATATTGCGAAATTTTCTGAAAATACTGAAAAATTCTTAAAATCTCCGCCTCACATCGGTCCCGCCCTTTCTCTGCTTGATTGATGAGACAGTTTCTACACTTTTTCACTCTTCACCCCAGTGACACTGCAGGTGGTTTGTACTGTGAGAGGGGATGTTTAGCAGAAAGTAAAGTAAAGAAAAGATTGAGGTATTGCCTCAAAAGTGCACTTTCAGAGTCAAAACATGATTTCGTTTAAACTTCTTCATTGAATAGTAGTTAGTTTGTAATTTAAGTTACATAATTTTTAACAGTATTAATATAATTTCTCCCCTTGCCTTTTCAGGCTAAGAAACAAACAATTTAGAATTTTATTGTTAAACAAAAGAAAAAAAAAAAAAAGACTATATAAAGTTTTTTTTTTTTTTTTTTTTTTTTTTGCGGAAGGATGAAATGAACAATCACAGGCTAAAAAGAAAAGCTAACCAAAAAATGTTACATTTTATATACTGGAAATTTAAAAAGAGAAAAAGTAAAAGTATTGGTATTGTTATTTGGATGAAGGCGATTGACTGCACTAGGGTCCTAGGCCTGAGGGGGTGCCCTCTGTGTGTGTGGGGGGGTGTCTTTCTAAGGGATTAGCCCGTATTTATTTATGTTTCGGGGAAAAACACGGAAAACTCAGAACGGCTAGGCTGATGAGTGCGACCTGGGATCGAACCCGGCACCTGACGTCTACCAGCTTCGAGGACAGAATCTCTCGGCCGCTGGTAGGCCGAAAAAATGAAGGAGATTCTTTATTTAGATGAGTATTTTTTATTATATTTTCTTTTCAGGACGTAAAGGAATAGCCGAAAGACGAAAAAATAAAAATAAAAATTTCCAGATTTGACTCATGGACATTCAATTTAACATTTCACTGGAAAAGTAAAGTTTGAAAAATTCTTTATAAATTCAAGGGAGGATGCCATATTGGTGGAGGGCAGAAGGGCAGGGAAATACAAAATACATTTTATAGCGATTATTCATTACCTTGCCTTCTCTGACTAAGGTACAGAATTTAGAATTTTGCTGTTGGAGGATTAAAAATAAATAAATAAAGCTGTATATTTTCGGAAATTGGCATGAAAAGAATAATTTCAGGCTAAATAATCTGGTGTGACTTTCTCTTATCCAGAAATTTAATACTATAAATACAGGTTGGAGATTAAAAGGTAAGATAATGTGTACTGTTATCTAAACCTATGTTAAAACAATTCAAATTAGGCTTCAAAAGAATTTTATATGATAATTAGTTCTGTGTGAGGGGGGCTACCGCACCCCGTTCATTACTAACCTACCGTTTCATTACTACACCTACATTTATATAGAACTTAAATCTGTTATTAAAATTATACAGACAACTTTCACATGCAACATTCCTTGAAACTTATCAATCTTGATCAAATTTTCCAGCAACAAATTTATATTAACTTGAAAATACAACTTTTGGATCTCCTGAAATTATTTGCTTTTGAGTTACTCTAAGCAGGGGTGGTACTGGTACTACATAAAATTTCAGGACATAATTTTTTCAAAATTTCAGGACAATTTCAGGACGTTTACGTTTGGCCAGGTTAAAAAAAAATATCGCATGGTAAATTCTTTGCAACACTGCTTTTATCTCTCGCACTAATTGAAATAAAAATCCACATATCATTAAAGTTTATAAGAGTAAAATATAAATACACTTCTTTCTGAGTTTAAAAGAAAAAAAAAAAAAAAAAAAAAAAAAAAAAAACTATAGCATTTTAGAGGCTGATCCAGCTAAATATTGGAATCCATCAGCTGTTCCGTCACAAAATTCAAAACTATGAAATCATTTCCGTCAAATAACATAAATCCATGAAATATGAACTACTTCACAAAATCCAGTTATAAACATGGCCTTTTTCACAAAATTTTATTTTATAAAAATGATCTATTTTATAAAATTTTTCTATCTTTTATTTCATATCATTGCCAGTACTTATTTAAATGAAATACTTATTATATTGAACATTGATTAGATATCTAGAGACTGCAAAATTAAAGTTTTTATGCAATGGCAAATTCTGAGGCCTATTTTTCACAAAAACGGGCCTCAGAAATTAATTAAAACCTGGATCAACACCTCTATTCAGGGTTGGCTAGATTTTGACAAACCCGAAAAAACCCAGATGGGTTTTTTTCATAACACCTACTTGAAAAAACTCATGTGGGTTTTTACAAAATCTTGTTTAAAATTGTACTTTTGTTTAACTTACACAATAAACATACAAATATAAAACTAATATTATATACATTATTAGAACATGAACAAAGAATTTTTAGAAATATTGGAAAAACGCTCATTTGCTCAAACTGCTGTATCGAAAAAAATCCTGAAAAATTCCCCACAAAAGAAAAAAAAATGCATAATTATTTTATTAATACAGAATCGAAAATATCCGCAATCGATTTGTAGGTATCGGAAACTTCTATGTACCAATTTTGAATGATCTAACGCTATTTTACTTTTTTTTGCCCCTCAGCCCCCCCCCCCCCACACCTACCCGGGCCTCCTAATAACTTTACACTTTTGAAAATATCCCCATTCGACTTGCAGGCCTTTAAAACCTATCTGTACCAATTTTGAACGGCTTAACTGTATTTCTATTTATTTTTGCCCACAGCCCCCCTTCCCGCCCCTCCTAATAATTTTATAAATTCGAAAATATCCGCAATCGATCTGTAAGTATCGAAAACCTCTATATACCAATTTTGAACGATCTAACTCTATTTTTATTTTTTGCCCCCCCCCCTCCCCTCCCCCCTTCCTGCCCCTCCTAATAACTTTACACAATCGAAAATATCCTCATTCGACTTGCAGGCCTCTAAAACGTATCTGTACCAATTTTGAATGCCCTAACTGTATTTCTATTTGTTTTTGCCCCATAGCCCCCCCCCCTGCTGCCCCTACTGGGGGCTGAAATTGGTTTTTAGACATTTGTATTAGCTATATTTTAAAGCAAAAACTTTACGGGTATCTGTTTTTTTGTTTGAAATATGAAGGATTTTGTGAAATCACGTTTTGCCCCCCTCCCCCCTTAGGGGGCGAATTTTGTAAAATCGCTTCTTAGTGGATGCCTACGTCATAGAACGAACATTGTCACAAAATTTCATGCTTCTAGGTCTAGGGGTTTGGTCTGGGCGATGATGAATCACCCCCACAGTCAGTCAGGAAGAATGATTTTATATATATAGATTTATGACAAATTTCGCGTAATTTCAGGACGGATTACGATATTTTAGGACATTTTTTTATTTTTCAGGAATTTCAGGACAAGTACGACCCCTGTCTAAGTGAAACAGACAAAGATCAAACGTTAAAAAACTTGAATTCGGTAATCATGAAGCCACAAAACGTGTAAATATACATAAAACAAGCGATGAATAGCTTAAAAACATACATTATTTACCAGTGGCGTACCCAGAATTTCTGCCTGGAGGAAGCTGAAGAATAATAGGGTCCTGTATAATAGGTTTATGGGCATATACGCACACATAATAGTAAAGAATCTGCTTTAAATATTTCTTTTGAAATAAATGAATGAATGAAATTGAATTTAAGTTGAATAGCACAATCAAGGAATTTATATGGGAAAAAAATACTTTTTTTTTTTTTTTTTAAGCAATAGATATAAAAATCTGCACAGGACCTATTTTAATCTATTCTTCAATATAAAGACATGCAGTAACTATGTTTCATTCCCCAGCATCGGTTACTATATTAATTTCTTGAAATTTCTTTGGTATAGCTTTAGCAAAAGGGTCCCTTGAAAGCTTTTAAATTTTGTTGTCATTTTCACGATGGATTTAAAAGGGCTATAGCTACTGCGTAAGTAAAGATCTTTGCGAGAAACTTCCAAGCTACGTCAGTGCCAAATTTCAAATTTTGACAAAGAATCCATTTCTTTAGCACGATTTTTCTCAAATTTATTTTAATTATTTAAAAGAAAATGTTTGCACAATCAGTTTTTATTCGTCATAAAAAGAAATATATTTGAATATATATAATTTTCAATTTTTCTATAAGTCTTCTATATTTTCCTTCAATTGTTATTTGGTTGTTGTTTCATTCTTCAATTATGAACAGCTAGTTATGTAATGAGGTAAGTACCATTTCTGAGCATGTTACCTTTCTTTTCCTTATGATATTACCTTCATGTTTAGAAATTTATTTTTTGAATTTTTATTGAGTTATTTTTAAGCTATGTATATTATAGCTCAGGAATCATAGAATCTTTTTCTATATAGTTTTTAGAGTTTTAATAAATTTTTAATAGTTAAATATATGTTACAAAATTTGTTTACTCTCAGAAATTTCTATTTCTTTTATTATAAATTTAATTCTTTACTATTATTTTAATTTATTAAAAGAATGTCCTCATTATTTTATAAACTTTATTTCAAGTAATTTAAAAAATGTTACTTAGAAATATTTCAAACTAAACTTCTTAGTTAACAAATTACATCATATCCTTCTGAAATCTTAATAAATACAGGTAAGTTAACTTTACTTTTAATTTTCTTTTCAACTTTTATAAATAATAATAATAATAATATATATTATTCTTGTTATATATATATATGTAAAAATTTATCTGAAATATGTAATTTGAGTATAAAATCGCCGTCCAAAAATATTCTATGCCCTAACACACAAGCTTAATTCTATTAGATATTTTTATTAATATTATTATTAATCTTTTGATTTTTTCTCGATGCTAAGTTTTTTTTTTTTTTTTTTTCTCGTGAATAATATATATAATTCTATATTGAAGCTGTTCCACTTCTGTAGAACGAATTTTTTAAATTCTATCTTAATTAATAATAATAATAATAATCGCTTTTTTTTTTTTTTTCCCCGACATAAAAAGAAATACATTTACGCATATATTTATTTGTAGCATTAATTCCTTTTTTTTTTTTTTTTCTTTTTAATAATTTTAAAGTTTAAGTGGGGTTTTTATTAATTTTTGAACAAATTATCCAATTGAACTCAAAAATACGGTATTAGCTAGATTTTGTTTTCATTAATAAGTATACCAATTTTTGATATACTCTAATAATCCAGACTAAAAATCTCGACAGATACAATAACAATCTTTTAGCTTTATATATTTAGACAAAATAATAAGTTTTGAACGTCTGTTAAAAATTGATAACGAAAGCAAAATCGCTGTCTGAAAGAAATAATACGACCTGTCGTACTCAGGGTTGGAAAAAACCCAGCCCAGTGGGTTTTTTCGTTTTTTTTTTGGGGGGGGGGGGAGGGTCGGGCAAAATCAAGCCAACCCTGATCGTACTACTACTAATAATAAAAACCTGACATATACTATTTTTATATACTAGCAGACCCGGCCATGCGTTGCTGTGGCTAAGTTATACATTGAATTATATTGTGGTAAACTATTCAATACAGTGAAATTATTATTTACGAATAAAGACGAAAATGTTGTAGCCGATGTAAAACCCCATGAGATTGAAATTTAAACATTAGGTCAAAATTTGGAAGCGATTGATAAAAATTTTCGTAGAGTTGATATTAAGCACAAATTATATATATAAACGCAAACGGCTATCTGGTTATTGAATTTTACGTGGGACACTCTTTTTACATGCAGCCTTTAGTTGCTTATTTCTTTACTATTGTATAAGTGATTCTTATACGAAATTTTACTACATTTATTGGTGATATTGGTTTTATAATTCTTATATGTTTATCTCTTTTTGTGGTGAGTTCATTTTGAAATTAGTTTTATTTTGAAATTTGCTTTTTCTTGTTTTGGCTCAAAAGAATGTTTCAGGCCCGGATCAAAGATATAGTTAGCTATTGCTATCTTTGAGACAGAGAAACATTCTTTTTGCATATTTGTGTTCTACCAGGCCCTTGATAACGTTAGAATGCAAATATTTATTTATCCATTTCCAATTTATTCCAATTTTATGTAATTTTGTGGTCTTTGTTTTCGACCAAATTAATTGTTTGAATATTGTTAATATTTTAATAATCCTTAAATTTCACTGACTGATTGTCAATATATGTATATATATATATATATATAGTAGCAGACCCGGCCGCGTATTTACAGAACATACATGGTTTCGAAACCACCTTGGCAATCTTTCCTTTCAGCAGGGATAAAATCGCGCCATGGTGTCACGTGAATGGCAACACAGTTGACCTCAAAGCATAGAAGATGGGCGTGTTCAATTAAAAGACGTTGATTTGCCAGACAGATGCATTATTGTTAAAACAGAAGATGATTCTTTAGAAATTTAAAGAAAAAAAAATAGTAATAATAAACTTTCTTTATTTATACACATAGACAAATTGATTACTGTTTAAAAAATGGATTTATTACTATATCTTCTATGAAAATAGATTTATTACTGCATATATAAGAAGAAAGTAGAAGATTCGGAAAAACATCTGTTTTCCGGTTTTCGATGAATTTACACGTTTTGAGATTTTCTTGCATTACATTTAACTGAAATTGACTACTTATTTTTATAAAAGTGTATTTATTACTAGTCTCTGCATATATATGAGAAAAGAAGAAGATACAGGAAAAATTTCAATTTCCGGTTTTAGCTGCATTTACGCGTTTTGAGATTTCCTTGCATTTCAATTAACTGAAACTGACTACTTATTTTTATTTATTTATTTTTAAGGGATTTATTATTCTACCTTTTGCCTATGTAAGAAGAAAGTATAAGATTAAAAAAAAATAAAAAATAGATTTCTGGTTTTTGATGAAGTTACGCGTTTTGAGATTTCCTGAACTCAATTTGACCATTTTTAGAAAATGTCTGTCTTTTTGAGTTCGAACACTGTACTTCACGAACAAATGAACTTCATTTAACTGAACTTGATATTTGGTTGGACCTTGGTTTTAAATGGTTCCGATTAGCCTTTGGGCTATATCACCCAACTTGGGGGCGCTTCCACATTGCGATTTCCTCTCATTTCAGGAAAGGCTCAGCATCTACCGTGTACAAAACTTAGAGTATTATTAAATAAAACTCTTTTGAATCAGTTTGTGTGCGTATTGACCAACAAGTGGTGCTGTTAAATTGTAATTTAATCCCATTTTAAGGAAGACTATAAACTTCTATAGTATGTAAATGTACGAAACTTACTGTAAGAGATGGTTATTAGGTAAAACAATGCATGTCAGACGATAGGTGGCGCTGCTATTCAGTAATATTTTTTGTTTACGGGGAATTTATATCTCAGCTTGTATCCTATATAAATGTACCAAACTGGATGTGTGAGTACGTATTATCAACAATTATTTCTATTGATAATATTTTATACAGTTTCTCATTGCTCTATCTCAGCATCCATTGATGAAAATTGCACTGAATTTTATGAGAAAATATATTGATTAATTTCTTTTCATGTTAATCAGTAGGTGGCGCTGTCATATAAAATGATATAGAAGAAAGTATTGGATTTGTGAATTTTTTTGATTTCCGGTTTTCGATCAATTTACACATTTTAAGATGTCCTAAACATGACTCGCTCAATTTTAGAAAATAATTATTTGTCTGTGTGTGTATGATGTGTTAGGGAAATTTTGCAGTATCTCATGAATCAATTGGCGGAATTTAAGCACGTTTGATAATTGGTTAGACCTTGGTTTAAACTGGTGCTGATTAGCTGTTGGAATACATCACCCAATAGGTGATGTGTATGCTGCGATTCATTCCATTTAAGTTAAGGCTATATCTCAACTTCTGTAGTGTATAAACGTACCAAACATGGTATATGATATGGGCATTATGTAATACTATTCTTTTTTAATTTGAGTGAATATCAGCCGACAAATAGCACTGCTGTGTTGAAATTTAAATCCGTTTATGAGAAGGCAATTACTTTGTTTTGAAAAAAGTGGTCAAGTTTCGACCACTGGACGAAGTTTTGCTTTGTTTAAATGGTTTTGTTCTAGTTTTGTTTAATTGGCAATTAATATTAACATACTTTTAAAAATATCGTAACGTGATCTAGAAAATAACAAGAAATATAGTTATCGATGGCATAGTATGTTATCAATATCAGTTTAGTTCAAAACCCAACTAAATACCAAGTTTAGTTTAATTCCTTTCGTTCGTTAATGAGATACTATTTCTGTACAATTACTGATAAATACACACAAACATATATATAGACATGATCAAATTGTTTTCAGGAAATCTTAAAACGTGTAAATCCATCGAAACACGGAGTTTAAAAATTTTCACAAATTCAATACTTTCTTCTTGTGTATGTATAAGGAAGTTAAAAAAAAAAAAAAAAAAAAAAAACTTTAAAACATTAGTTATGAATGCATGAATAAAAATAAATATTTTCAGCACTCTTTCAGGTGAAATCGAGAAATACATTAGAGATCATTTTTATTCTTAAAAATAAAAAGTAAAACAATGTTTTGTAAAATAACAATTATATTAATAACCTATCTGGATGTTTCAAAATTGTTTTAAAAAGCTCTTGATCTAACTTATTCTGTTTAAATGGAAATTAGTATTCACTTTTTTTTTTTTTTTTTGTCGTCAATTTGTGATATATGGTATAGAAAAAAAAAAAAAAAAATCTTATTTAAAAACATATTGATAATAAATCTTTGAAGAGAAACAAATCCTTTCTGTCTTTTGCAGAAATAATTGTAATAAATTTAAGCTAAGGTACTGTTAAATACCAATCTATGATGCTTCGAATTTTTTCTTTTAAGTAATTTTTTAATACAAATGATAAATATATTGCGAAATGTTTGTTTATTTTCATGTCTTATTTTAATACGATGAAAAAAGAATTTGTTTTTTTTTTCTTGATAGCTCCTCCCCCCTACTTACCGCCACACCTGGAGGCTTTTTAGGTATTTGTATTAGCTATATTTTACAGCAAAAATTTCACGTATATCTTTTTTTTTTTTTTTTTTTTTTAAAGATATATAGGATTATGTGAAATCACGTTTTGCCACATTCACCGCCCCCCCCCCCTTGGGTACCAAATTTCTAAAATTCCAAAAGTTGATTTTTAGACATCATTTTGTGTTAGCTATATTTTAAAGCAAAATTTTACGGATATATGTTTTTTTGTTTAAGATATGAAGGATTTTGTGAAATCACATTTTGCCTCCTCTCGGGGGGCGAATATTGTTATAAAAACTATCTTATCTCTCAAGTTTGACCAAATTGCACAGTGTCCACATTAGGGGTGGGAATCGATTAAGAGTCTTAACTGGGTTAATCGTAGTTCATTAATCGATTAATCGGTCGATTAATCGGATTTTTAATCGGTTTTCATTTTTCTTTATATAATTTTATTTCAATGATGAATAAAACTCTCATATTGTATATATATATATATATATATTATTCCTAAGTTTGACTGAAAAAAAAATTGTCTAATCAATTCATAACTGAAATTCTGTTTCATAACTGAAATTTAAATCCATTTTCAGAATAATAATTGGTAACTTTAAGTGTTCATTTTATATAAATATTTTAACATATTCATTTTTTTTTTTTTAATGAATTAATTTTTCGATTCATTTTGAAAGAAACATTAATGAATTTACACATATTTTAGTTTTATATTTGCAGGCCTTGTCCATCTCGCTTGTCACTATTTTTAAATGAATTCTCAAAATTCCATATCATTATCATAAAAATCTCAAATTCGTACATTTTAGTTCTTCTTTGTCACTTCGGACTAGAACACAGAATGTTATTTTCTGTTTCTACTTCAATAGTTACTATCAGCAATTCTAAACAGACAATAAACGCTTGAAGATACTGTGAAACTCTGTTGACATTTCCCCCATCAGAGGAATAATAGAAATCTCAATCTCTCTCTCTCTCTCTCTTTTTTTTTATCTTTACATTTCTATTTTTTTAAAGCTTCTTGTTTCTGAGAATACTATTACCCTAGCCAACATTTTCTGTAGAAGGTTACAGACAGGTGGTGTTGCTCCAGCATGCACATGAAGCAGCATTTTGTTTAATAACTGTCCTCCCCATTTTCTCTATCAACAAAAGTGCAACAACTTTTTTTGAGAGGTTTTATTTTTATTTATTTATTAGTTTTATTTTATTTTATTTTTTTATTTTTTGCTTTTTCATTATTTGATGGATTTTTCTTAGAATGTTCGTTAGCAAAATATGTGAAAAAATATTTTGTAGGCAGAACAACATTTTTACTTTAATTCGTAGTTTGAAAATTTTAATCGAATTTTGAAAATTTTTAATCGAATTAATCGATCCGATTAACTCGATTAAAAAAATTGATCGGGACTAAGCATTGATCGATTAACCGAACCGATTAATCGATTAATCGGCACAGCCCTAGTCCACATTTCAATAAAATCGGTTCATTTGTGTAGGAGTTCATTGTGGACAAATACTGTGACACGAAATTTTTATATATATATATGAAGAATATGATACAGATATACACATATGCATGTGTTTTTTATGCATTCATTACATAATATTGAGATTCATTTCATTCAACTACACGTAATCTTTTTCTTCAAACTTCAAACCAGTACTGAGGGGGTTTCTTGACAGTACGTTTGTATAATTGATTACTTTTTCGGGGTGAAAAAGACCCTGCCTCTGTGATCATTATTTACCTTCATATTGGCAGCCGAAATAGTTTATTGGACAAAAAAATCCCGGTATTACTAGTCTAGCCAAAGCAGCATTTTAGTTTCACTTTTGAAAGGAGGGAAGATGACAGAGTTCAGGACACTGCCCTTGATATCTTTATCTTCTGCTTAGAAACACCCAGATTTATGAATGCAAAGCAACCATAAACACAGCCACTGAATTTTGGTCTGTAAAATGTTTATATGGCAACAAAAGGAACTTTAATCTGAATTGGAATTAAATTTATGTATTAATAAATTTGTTTCTATGTGTGTAGAAAAAGGAAAACTTTTCCTAAATAATAGAGAAACACATATCGGTATTGAGCTACTCTTAACTTCAGAGGTTAATCAGGCCCTACGCATTTTGAACTCATTGCTTATCTTTTGATTGTGTTTTAAACCACAATCTAAACAAGTGTATTTGGACACAGTCATCAAGACAAAACCATTTATGGTTTTTCACTTTGGAAAATATGATGCGATTAAAAAAATATGCATGTTGCTATTACAATTTTTTACTGTAACTATAATTTTAAGAACTGGACTATGAGTTTCACCTCATGTTAAAGTGAATATGTTAATACATCTAAATCCAAGTAGACATGTCATTTTCTTGAATGATACGTTGTCTTGTCTAAAGAAAGATTTTTGTAATCACCCTGGTATTGGTGTTAAGACCAGATGACTCACTTGGGTCTTAAGCCTAGGTGAAAGGAATGTCCTCCATGGGAGTACTTCAAACAGATCCAATCCTTTATTTAAGCAAGTTTTGCAGAAACATGGAAAACTCTGAAAGGCTAGGTCGACGAGGGTGACATGGGATCAAACCCAGCACTTCCTGTCTATCAGTTTGAGATCAGAATATCTTGTCCACCATATATAAACACCTTGTATAATATTTAACAGTAAGTTGACACCCTCTTTATCCAGACTGCCAGCATCCTCTTCATTATTCCAGTACAATCCTGGCTTGCACCATTATAGTTATTTAATATAATAAAAGTTAATATATTTAGTTTTCTTAAAAGTTTCTTTTAATTTAATCCTTTAGTATTATACCAATTTGATTTTCTTTTTTTTAGGGCAAATGTGGGTGTTCAATTAATCAGTTGTAAATTAAAAGTAACTATCTTTAAAGATTTGAACTTTGTGTAAAAACACCGCAAGGTAATAAACTACTAACTTTTAATAAATATACGCTTTGGGATAATGAATGATGACTAGATCTTTTTCTAATTAGATGGAAAAGAAGAAGAGGGGGAAAGGAATAAAGTGATTTACAATTGTAACTTGAATAACTTTAGACCTAGGCACTCCACCATAACTGATCTTTAGAGTAACAAGATTCATTCACGATAGCTTTATTAAATCTGGAAAAGACAGAACCTCTTTTTCTTAACATCACTAAAGCCTCTGACACAGTTTTGCATGACGACCTTATTTTTAAACTCATCCAACTCCTTATATCAGATTCATACATACAGAACTCAATAACAGAACTAAGAATAAGAAGATAGAAAGCCCTATTCCATTTCTAAGCATATAAATAAAAATATCTAAAAGTTTTATACATTTGCTTAAAAATAGCTTTATAAATAAGCCAGAAAACAGTTCATATTCAGAAAGTCTTAAGCATATATTTAAAATACGCAAAATATATAAATTAAAAATAAATAAGAGTAAATATAAATTATATAAAGACAACCTTTTCTCAACTATTGTGACTAGAAAATCTGTTTAAACCGTTGACTTAAGACAGGCTTTTCTGAGAAAGGCTTTACTCTCATACTGAAAAAGTAAACGCTACTTCGATTCATATTATCCTATGTAAATAAAAGTATCTAATTATGTCATGCATTTATAAATAAAAAGGCTTCGTAATTGTGTTTGAAGTGATTAGTTTGGAATAAATCTATCCATCAAGAAATAAATTTACAAAAATTTTATTTCACATTAACAATAAGGAAAAGGTTTAAGCCAAAGTACAGGGGAAAGCATTTTTAGCACTTTCCAAGAAAATTTTTAAGAAATTTTGATTTTGGTTTGTCTGCAAGGTCGTAGCCAAAGTTCCCTGTTTAAAATGGTAAAAATAGCACAACTGGCTTATGTGCAGGGATAACCCCAAATTAATGACAATGCATTGCTTTCTACGAGATGCATTTTTATAAAACCACATTTAAAATCTTTATACTGCACAAATCATATTACAATTTACTTTATTATTCATATACAAAGAAAAAAAAAAGAAATTTCCGTAGAATGTGGTTTGTTTAGCATTAATATTTACATGGTTATACTAAAATATTCAGTTACATAAACAGCTAGCTACAAATGAAAATTGCTGGAACTGTATTTCTGTTTGTGTTAAGGGATTTTAACACTTTCCAGCAACATTTAAAAGTGATTACGAATTCAGTTAGTCTATCTGCCTGTATTTTTGTCTGTTATGCGTAATGCAGAGTACATTGGAGATTAAACGATGCAATAAGCAAGTACAGATGGAAAGTGTTAATTGTCTATACAAACTGCATGATTTTTCCTTCTTGGTTAAAGATTGAAATGAATTCTTGTTATCATCTGATTTAAAGTAGAATTGGAAATTATCATTTATAATGGGAGGATTAAAATTATTATAAAAATAAGAACTAATTAAAAAAAACAAAAATTTATAGGGTTTGCATTGATTATTAACTCTTTCAACTGTACATACTGGTTTGAATCACTTAAGTTTCAATGTTCTTTTGCTACATCATTACCCAACGGACAGACAGAAAGGCAGACAGATTAATTGAACTCGTAATCACGCTTAAATATTGTTTAAAAGTGTTAAAAATGCTTAACAGAAAGGGAAATGCAATTCCCACAATTTGCAATTGTAACCTTTAATGTATCTCAATATTTTAGTATAGCCCTGTAAATCTGAATGCTAAACATATCATATTACACAACACTCTATTTGAGCATGTCAATTTAATTATGATTTTTGTAACAGAAAATTATTTAAATGTGATTTATAAAAATGTCTCTGCTTAAACAGAATGCATTGGCATTTTTGGGGTGTCCCTGTATGCAAACCAGTTGTAAAGGGCCTATTAAGGGCCCTCTTCACTCACCGCCGCCGGAAGCCGAAAATAATGTTATTCAATGGGAAATTTTTCTTTACAAATAACTTATTAACTAATACATATTTTTAAATTCTGTTTTCACATTCTGAAAGTTCCCAGCTGTTAAATTGACGCACCTTTTCTAAAATATTATTTTTTTAATTTTTTATATTTTATTTTGAAGCTGCAAAATACGAATTTTCAACATGTGAACTTTTTTCATTTTGCAATTTCGAAATAAAATATTAAAAATTGAAAAATTACATTTTAAAAAAAGGTCCGTCAATTTAACAGTTGGGAATTTCCTGAATGGGAAAACGGAATTTAAAAATATGTATTAGTTAATAAGTTATTTGTAAAGAAAATTTCCCCATTGAATAACATTGGCTCGGGCTTCCGGCGACGGTGAGTGAAGAGGGCCGTTAAGGCCATTTTAAATAGAGAATATTTCATAATGAACTTGAATAAGATGTATATCATTTTGAAGAAATTCTGAAAATATTTACGGATGCTGAAGGCGATCAGATGTACAGCCAGATAGATAGATGGACTAAGTCAAATTTTATTCACACTTAAACATTGTTAAAAAGTGCTAAAATGGTTAATAAAAATGAAAATGCAATTCCACCTGTCTTCTCATATAGTCTTTAATATATATGATTACTAAACTAAATACATGAAAAAACCTTTAGGTTTTTTCATGGTTTTTTTCAAAGGTTTTTTCATGTATTTAGTTTAGTAATTTCAACGCTTCGTTTTTTATTAATATAGTTTAAAATATAAGATTACTTTTGTGCAGTCCTGTAAATCTTAATGCTAATTGTACTATATACTATGCAAAGCATTCTTTTCAGCATACAAATAGCATATTTCAATTTTATTAAAATTTGTGAAAAGTAAAGGTATTAAAAATATAGTTTATAGAAATATCTCTCATAGAGCGAAAGGTTTTGGAATACTTTCGGGTGTCCAAAAGTATTCCAAAGTGGTTCACCAGTAATGGTATTTAGTCCATTTTTAATATAATAAGAAATTCCATCAATTTACGGGAGCTAGAGCTCGGAAGACAGATAAACCGAAGTCATAAACACTTTTCAACCTTGTTGGAAAGTGTTAGAAGAGAGAGAGAGCAGTTATATTTTAGTGTTATTATTCACAGTGGAACTTCTTTTTTGGTTGTAAAAATATAGCAACTTCATAGATTCACCCTTCAGTTAGTGGTGAGATGCCACACTCTGTTAGCATATAAGCAATTGTAATGTGTTGGTGTGGAGAATAGCAGAAATGGTGTGCTAAAAATAACCTCTTTTTTGGCAATGCAAAGTTTTTGTTTCCATTCCAATTGATTTTACTCAAAATTTTGGCCAACAATTTGTGAGGCATCAACACAAGCGATGTCATGTACAGAATGAAGATTCGTATAGGCAGAAATTTTAAGGCATTTTCGTAATCCAACGTTTAACATGGTCAAGTAGAAAAGCTAAAAGCTTGGTTCAACAAAAGTTTGGTGCTTATTTTTTCTTATTATACGAGGGCTGTTTGTTAATTCCGTACAAAATCACTAAATGGCTGCACTATCCAAAAAATGACATTTTCTTTGATTACTGCATAGTCTCTCAATAGCCAGGTATCAGGTATAATATCATGAGAAAGGGCACTGTTTGTGAATATTTTTCTAAAAAAGAAAGAACGTGCAGTCAAATATTTGAAAGAATGGAGCAAAGTGAATTTCGAGTGTTAATGAAACATTATTATTTAAAAGGCAAAACTGTTGCAGAGACGAAAGCAAAACTGGATAAACATTATAGAGAGTCCGCTCCTTCATTACGAACTATTTACAAATGGTTTGGGAACTTTCGTTGTGGACACATGAGCACAAGTGATGCTGATCATCCTGGGCGTCCTGCTGAAGTTATGACTCCAGAGATGATCGAAAAAATCCATGATATGATTTTGAAAGACAGAAGATTAAAGATACGTGAAATTGCTGAGGTTGTTGGCATTTTCCTGGACCGTGTGCATAACATTTGCATATAAAAAAACTGTCAGCAAAATGGGTGCCGCGATTGTTAACGATCGATCAAAAACATGAACGTGTGAACATTTCTAAAGAGAATTTGTTAATTTTTCAGAGAAATCCAAATGAATTTCTTAGACGTTTTATCACAGTGGATGAAACCTGGATTCAGCACTACCAACCGGAGACTAAAGAACAATCAAAACAGTGGGTAAAGGCTGGTGAACGACCACCCAAAAAAGTCAAAGTTGTACCTTCAGCTGGCAAAGTCATCGCCACTGTTTTTTGGGATAGCCAAGGTGTAATTTTAATTGATTTTTTGGAAAAAGGCAAGACTATAACAGGTGAATATTATGCATCCTTATTAAGTAATTTAGTCAAAGAAATAAAAGAAAAACGACCCCATCTTGCAAAGAAAAAGCCATTGTTTCTTCAGGACAATGCACCAGCGCACAAATCCACAGTTGCAAATTCAAAACTGTTTGAATTACGATTTGAAATTTTACAACATCCACCTTATTCTCCTGATTTAGCCCCTTCAGATTATTTTTTGTTCACAAACATGAAAAAATGGCTTTCTGGGAAAAAATTCTCATCAAATGATGAGGTCATAACAGAAACCAAGGAGTATTTTGCTGGACTTGAAAAAATGTATTATACAAAGGGTATAAAAAAACTAGAAAAACGCTGGATGAAATGCATAGAACTAAAAGGGGACTAAAATAGCAGGAAACTGTGTTGAAAAAAATATTTTTTTGTTAATTTTGAACGTATTTATCGAACAGCTCTCGTAAATGTACTTTATTCAACTTAATTTTTACAAAAATTAGGAATGTCATTTAAATTTATATTTATTTATATTATTAGAATAAGTTGAGTCTTAATATAATAACTTATAATCAAATAGTGTTTCTTCTAATGTGATTTTTTTTTTTTTTTTGGTAGGGGAGGGGAGTATCTGAAAATTTACTTAGGGTCTCATGAAATCTATAAGTTGCCATGCCGTAATATATTTTCGAAGGGGCCATCAAAAATCTATTGCCCAGGGCCGCCAACCAAAATTGTAAAGCAGGCTCTGTACCTACCTACCTACAACCATGGATCATATTTTAATTTTTCTGCGTAAAATGACTTCATGACAGAAGAACATCATCATTGGAAGAAACTTTTTTCAAAAAGGCAACTAGAGTACCTTCATAAACCCATCCATTTTAGTTAATAACTTCTTTAAATAAAATGATAGAAATTTTTAAACAGTTAAAATGTCTTCCTTGGAATATTCAGAACACATTGATACCTCTCATGAATCAAAGGACCATGCCCTCTGAAGGAAGATGTGGTTGCAGACAAAAAAATTTGATGCCAATGACTATAACTTTTTTTTTAATACAGAGATACAGAGTTTTTAACAAAAATCCTTCCCACTTTCAGATAAGTTGGAAAACCATTTTTAAAATAATATACTGCAATCGGAATACAAATATCTTATGAAATATGAACATTTCTATTAAAAACGTTTTCACTGCACATGTGTGAAAAATAAAAAAAAAAAAGTTTACTGCATAGGTTGATAGCTAGATATATTTGACAACTTTTGTCAAAAGTGCATTTGAATAGAGTAAAAAATAAACAAGTTATCTGACAAAGAACGAGCTAGATTTTAGATATTTTCCAAGAGTTGAAATTTCTCACAGGGTTTTTCACATGCCACATAATTAATTTAAAGATCCAATTATTTTAACCACTTAGCAAAAATTCTTTTTTGAGAAAAACCCCTTATCATCTCACAAATCTTAAATAAACAAAAATATGTTAGTGTTACAAGCTTATAAGGGGTATTTCATTTTAAAAAAATACATTTGGAGCATGGTTGAAATGACTGGATCTTCAAATTAATTACACGGCATGTGAAAAACCCCTTATGAAATTTCAACTCTTGTTAAATATCTAAAATCTAGTTCATTCTTTTTTGAATAATTTACTTAATTTTTACTCTATTCAAATGCACTTTCGATAAAAGTTGCCCAATATATCTAGCTTTCAACCTATGCAATAAAATTTTTTTAATCTTTCACACATGCACAGTGAAAACGTTTTTCATAAAAATGTTCATATTTCATTAGATATTTAAGATATTATTATTATATGGTATTTCAATTGCAGTATATTGTTTTAAAAGTGTTTTTCCAACTTATCTGAAATTGAGAATAATTTTAGTTAAAAACTCTATATTATAAATAAAAAACATGTTTCTTTTTTTAGTTTTAAAATAAATGTTTATATCTCCATTATTTAATATGCTATTGTCTCACAAATTCATCCATAATTTGAACTGGCTGTATATTAAAATATCCTAAAGTTACAGTTCATATCATTCATTTAATGATACAGGGTGATTGCAAACATTATTGATTTTGCTTAATTGTTACCGGCCCACTAAATGTTGTCTTAAACCAATCTTCACTGAAAAACATGAGGAAGACCCAGTGTTCTTTAAGTATCCAGTGTTTGAAAACATTTCATTGAGAGATAAGTTTTTTAATTACAAATTTTCAATGTTTTGCATCGTGCCATTTCTGAGTTTTGCAACATATACATACCAGAAAAATAACTGATTGCAGATATTTCTAAAGTGAGAGATCATATTTAAGACTAAAAGTTGTAGATACAAAATTAAATGTTATAACAATTCTCATATACTGACTTTCAACTTTCTATAATAAATTGTTTTTAAGTTACATAAGATACAACATGCATTTCATAAATCGGTAATACCTGTGTGTGTGTGTGTGTTTTTTTTAACTTTCCTGTAAGGAAGCACAAAAACAAACATTACAAAATATAAGCTTTTGCATAGCTATTTAGTCTTAGAAAAATTATGCATAGTAAAATTCTTATTATAGAAAAGTGAAACTTTTCATGTTTCAAGTGTAAAGTTTTAATTGAAAATATTTTTATCTAAATGATGTAAATTTTATGTTTAAATATTGAAATTAGCTACAGATTAAACAAATGTCTTTAAAAATGTAAAATACTAAGATGTTTAAATAAAGATTAATTCCAAAGTATGATTAATGTAAACCAAATGATAAAAGGTCTATTAATTGTTATTCTCATAAATTAGTAAAAATATTACTATTTGAAAAAGGCCCTCTATAGCTTATGGTCTAATGATAAAACATATAAAAAGTACATTTTCTGAGATTTTAATATTTTCCATATTAAATCAAATGTAGTAAAAAACAAAGGCTCGTTTTTGCTCTTTTATTTTAGAGATAAAGATAAAATTTGATATTTTAAACATACTGAAAAAATTGCATAAATAACAAAGCAATAAAACAAAATATCAGACAAAAACCAGCAAATTTGTTATAACAATTCAAAATGAATGGAATTTGTACCATAAAACCAAACATGTATATATACATATGCACAATGAATTATGGGAAAGAAAAAAAAATTACGGGGTGTTCTCTACTGAATAATGCACTTCCAAATAAGACACTTAAAAATACATTAAACAAATAAGTTCAATGAGAGCAATCTTAATTTTACACAATTTACACCCAAAATATAAAATATGTTAAAACATTTATAACAGACCACAAATAAGCAAAATACATTTCTTGTACTAAATAATAAAAATGTGAGCACAGAGCACTAAATTACATTGCAGAGTAAGTAAAACCCTTTAAGGTTGAAAAATCACAAAGACATTTATCCTTTAAGGTTGAAAGATCACAAAGATATGATGAATACCCTTGAAAGGTTCAGAAATCACAAATATAATTATAAAATACTTTAAACATAACTTTAAATACATTCATTGTATTTTTCCTAATTCACATCAACATTATAGCAATTTCATAAAACAACAATACTAAACTTAATTTTTATGAACAATAAATTGTAAGATGAAGGAGTGAAATTCATTTGTACGTATGAAAATATATTCTTTCACTCAAAAAAGCATAAAAATAAAGGTGGCAATAACTCTCGGAAAGAAATTTTCTTTTACAAGCAGCAGAATATTAGCACCTCATTTTAGAATATACATTGAAATTCTAAATTCATAGATGACATACAAATTGTAGAATGAAGTGTTTCTTCATATTTTACTATACATATAATTTCAAACAAATATTTGTTGGCACATTATTAAGCCACAGACAATGAAATGCACAAGTAATGCAAATCAAGAGATACAAGTGATGAAGTCCAATGAATACAAAAAATGACAATTCAATATTGGGGGGGGGGGGGGAGAGGGGGGAGGAGGGGGAATCATATAACTCATACGTATACTGGTTTACAATTCAATGAAAGAGAACCATGAAAAAATTAATTTTAAAAATGTCAGGATTTAAATTACACAACATGGATTAACTAAAATCTGCTCATTTTGGTTAACACTGTTTTGAATACGGCTAGGAGAATAATTGTACCTTTAAATTAACCAAGATTTACCCTTAACTCTTAACTTGAAGGGTAAATCTTGGTTAATCTTGGCCTAGTGTGTGTGTATTTAGTTCAATTTTTAAATTCCAGAATCACATGAAATGCAATACTAGATTTTGTAATTTTCTAGATTTTGAAGTAACTTTGAATTTAGATAGAAATTATCACTTAAAAAACACCACAAATAAAATGTCTAAATTGTTAAACAAACCAAAATTCGAAAAACATATTCAAATGTTAATATCTTTATTAAACATTTCTATAAATGTCTAAATGGCCTTATTACAAATTCCTTTAACTAAATTACAAATTTTCATTTTCAGACAATGACTTTAGACTTTATTCTAGGCCCAATATTATACTATCAAAATTTTTCATTCATATACATTTGTCATTTTTCTACACTTAATAAATCATTTTTCAGATCTTTCTAATCATTATCTTTTCTCGACACACTATAAACGATTTAAGGATACTGATAATCTATGATAAAATGTTTTTCAGCACACTTAATGAACAGTTTTCATCTTAATAATTTAATTAAAATTAAAAAGATATTTTTAATTATATTAGATTTTAGAAGATTCTAAATTTAAGAACTCTGGATTTTCAAAGTTTTACTATATGACTACTATGTTATAAAATAGTGCTGAAATGTACATATTTTTTTAAATACAGAATTGCATTTTTTTAACTGAAAAATTTTCATGAAATAGATACAAACATTATTATTAAAATTATACCTATAAAATGGTTTGACAATGCAAGGAAAAAAAAAAAAAAATCTAGGATCAAATTTTAAATCATGACTGAGCTATTATAAGCATAGCACATAACACTTCAATTATTTACTTTTAATCATTAATATATTTATTATATCTTTCTTTTTTAAACAAACTGACGTCAGGATCTTCAGGTTTTAAGATTAAATTAATAAGATTGATTTGTAAAATACAAAACATTAGAATTTAGATTCTAAAAAACGAGAACTTTAATCAGATCTCGTTAGATACTAGAAATATAATAGAGACTTAAGAATAACAGTTAGTGATGAATTTGTATAGAAAGAAGGTAAACTAAAAGATTATTAAAGCACTGGAAAATCTTAATTGCTATAATTTCTTATCACTAAGAAAATGAGATATATCGGTAAGAAATCTTTAAATAAATAAATAAAGTTTTAATACTTTTTAAAATCTCATAATAATTCATTCAGTAGGTGTAAGAAAGAGACATCAAATTATAATAGAAGTACTAAATCCAAACTGATGAAATATCTACTAAATTAAATAAATAAAAAAAAATTTGATTTATAATATTAATATTGTATTTCAGTAAATAAGTTATATTAACAATTTTAAAATATATTTTCTTGAAGCATGAAGGAAAAAAAATGTAAATGCACTTTGAGTTACACATGAATTTTTAAAAGATAAGTTGTAATAATATAAATGGAAATCTTCAAAAGCAAGAATAAACATTATTTCTGGAGTAGTTAAATGATCATGAATAATTTTTGTTACATGTAGTAGCTTTTTTATGAAATGTAACGAAAATTTTGATACCACAAACTTTTAAACAAGTAATTTAAAATTAAATTATGTAACAAAAAATAAATAAATAACATTATTTTCTGCAACAGAATCAAGATTTTTATGGACAAATAATAACAAATCTCATGACATCAACTATACATATATATATTTGCAAAGTCACCAAAATTCACTGCTTGTATAATATTAAGTTGATACACAATTGTATTATAATTAAGTCATAAATATTGATATACTGCATTAAGAGAGGAAATGCAAGGTTTTATGTTTAAAGTTAATGCAACAGTCTACATCAATAAAATACAATAATTCAAGTTATGACATACAATGAGAAATAACGCTCAGAGATTACATTAAATATGCATCATATAGCACACCAAAAATGATACTTTGATAAATGCAAAAGAATTTTAATAAATATTTTAAATATGTCAAAATGGGAAAGTGAAGAGTGATACTGACTAGTATTATACAAAATATTAAGTATTACAAAAATGATGAGAATTGTGCAAGCCATTTGAAGAGAACACTTATTTGTAAATAAATATGTATTAGTATGGTAAGTTATTCTTAGAATATCTGAATACACCATGACATTGCTATCAAAAGTTAAACACACAATAAATTCATTAAACATAAGTGCAATAAATTGCAAGTGTGTTACGAACAGTTTTTAATCTGCATTTTAAAACACTAAAGAAGTAAGAGCAGTGTGTTGTTAAATTTTGGAAAAAAAAAAAACCCTTACATACTGTTTTTTGCCGCTTACAATATTCAATTACATGCATTAATTTGATTATTAAAAAAGGCACTAAGACTGGCATATAAATTCACTTTAACATTTTAATAACTATGCTAAGTTATTTCCCAGTAACTCTTTAATTAAAAAGTTTTGATTTTTTATATTCATCATTTTTTAGTATTTAGCATAGTAATAAGTGAAATATGAAATTGAAGTCAACATACATACTCACAAATTTTGAAATTGTATCCCTAAAGATGACAGCAACAATTGTTGGTAATAAAGGGTATAATTTATTTTTAATGGAAACTCAGAAACAAAATTACATTTACAAAGATTTTAAAATGCTCCATATGAAACACAAGAGGATACATAACAACTGTAATCAAATATCAAACTAGTATTTTTTTTTTCTTCCTCAAATACATAAGGGGTGATTATTCCTATATATTGCCCATTCAAAAATAGCGACAGCAACCAGAGATATGGTTAGACTTCATTTCAAGGAGTAAAATACAAAAGTACTGATATATATAAACATACTAGTAGGAACATCCCCTCTAATAATTATCAAGCAATAATACTTATAGAGGTTAGCACACCACTGTGATAATTATATTTAGTGGTTGAAAAAAAAATTGCTTTCAGTGTGAGGTTTGATAAAACTGTGTATCCTCTCTTCCACATCTATCTCAACATTTCTCGAAAGTGGAAAGGCAGAAAAGCCTCTAAAACATAGAAGAGGTTTTTTGTTGGAGGGGGGGGGGTGGCAGTTGAGACAAGTTTATGCCATATTTGAAGAAATAAAATTACCTTAATGTGTAATTTGTTTTATCACATCGAAAGACACATTTTATTTTCCACCCTTCAAGCCCAATTCTTAGCGCTATTAAAATAATGATGGTAACTATTATATATATACTAACCACAAGTTAAAATATAGGACAATTTCACTGCAAATTTATAAAATTTGCATGTTTTTTTTAGCTGATTTCTAAAATATATTATCATTTCATTAGAGGAGAACTAAGTTTCTGCATTTTGTATCTGACTTTCAAAATAAGAAATAGTCAAAATGCAGGATCGTGCCACATCAGATTTATACGATTTACCTTAAATTGCATCATTGCTTAAATAAGCTGTTTTTCACCCTTCATTGCTGAAACTGAGAAGTATTTCACTGCTAATGATCACTCTTTTTTTTTTTTTTTTTTTTTTAACCAATTCCTGAAATGTATAATTATTCAGCAACTAATCAGTTTTTTTTTTTTTTTTTTTTAATCTCTTAGTATTAGATTAATGAAATGTGTCATACTTTTGAGGTGATTACAAAATATGTAATTTTCTGGTTAGATTTCTGTGGAAGAGCAGCTTTCGGACTCAAATTTATTTTAGCTAGATCACTGCTTGGTAAAAACTCATCCCAAAATATGTCATAGAAACTATTTTCTTTCTTCATTGGTGAATAGTTCTCTCATTAATGATCTAAGAGCTTTGGAGTTATTTATTAAATAATTGAAACATAACTATTTTTGCTGATTTTTTTTTTTTTTTTTTTTTTTTTTAAATAGATAATTTCGCATTTGAAACTTTTGGATACTTTTGGAGTTGAAAATATCTCTGACAGCAGCCACTATTAAAACGCAAGAAATAAAACATTTTAGTGTAAGTAGTTAGAAATTGAAAATTGAATTTTCCTCAGTCTACTGACTATTTAAGTTTGTCCTTGTATTTATTTACATTCTTGTATTTTTTTATTGATGTATTTACTTTTGTACTTTATTAATTTAATTGTTTTTTATACTTTGTATTAACCTTTTACAGGCCAATGTTCTCAATTGGGAACATAAAATTAAAATTTATTTTAAAGTTAAATTACTTCAATATTGACTTGAAAAAATTAGCAGACATACTTAAAAGATGACTTGATTTTTTAAAACAGAAGCAACATTCCTATCATTAGTTGGTAACTGTACAAAAAATCTTAAGAATGATCATTGTCATATGTTTTTTTTTTTTTTTTTTTTTTTACAGAGTGCAACTAAAAAATGCATAAAAATTTGAAAGTATCCGATGCCTCTGAAAATCAGTTGGTTTATTTTGAACAGCTCTTATTATCAAAAAGGACATCAAACTTGTTAATATTAATCACATGATATTAATAATCAACAGTATTAATCTTAATAATCTAATAATATTAATAATTATTATTAATGATAATTAATACTTATGTATACAATTCTTTTCCATTTAAATAATTAATACCCCTTAACTAAAACATTATGAGGTAAAATATGCAAAAAAAAGTAATGAAAAATATACCTGGATCTAAATTCAGCCTGTAAAAGGTTAATTCAATTCGTTTGCTGTATGGTCTTGCTTCCATCTGTGAGACGTCGGGGGCTAGAAATATGTTTTTTGGCTAAATAGCCAACATTTCATCAGAAACTTCTCATATTCAGGGTGTCTACTGACTTGACAGAAAAAAAATTCATGACCTCAAAAAAATTTTCATGACCTTTTTTATCGACATATCCAACCTTTCTTTTTAAATTAACATATTAATTTTCTTTTTTTTTTTCTACTGATATATCACCTTGATTTATTTTTTAAATTATTGTTTAACCCGACCGGTGAAACTGGGTTACCTAAACCAATATGTGACTCAAACCGACGGTCGAATTTCATGACCTGTTCTTGACTTTCATGAGCTATTGCTGAATTTCATGACCTTTTCATGACTTTCATGACCCATTGTTGATTTTCATGACTTACATGACTTTCATGACCTAGTAGACACCCTATTTCATTCTCTACATGAGGTGTGTGTGTGAGGGGGGGCTTATTATTTAATATGAGGTTTTAATTATTTAATATATGAATTTATAGCTTCATTTTTAAGAAAACTCAAAATATTTTTTTAGTTTAATTTACATCATCCGACGCCAAACTGATATCATCTTTTGACAGATTTCATATAGTGTTAATGGGATTAATTTTGCAAAAGCATGCAATTCTTTTGCTTTTGATTTTTCTGGGTCTACATGGAACCCATTAAAGGTGGGATCCACACTTCCATGTCAATGAAAATGTATTCTGGCTATATATTATGTCACTCATTTACAAGTGTGTCTTGGAAAACTGAATTCAAAGATTTTAGGTTGGCAGATTTCTGACCCTCTAAAGTATATATAATAATAAAATAAGTGATTGGTTAGTTTCTCCATATATATAAATATAATATACCATAAATTTTTGATGTTTTGGGAGTAAAGCTGATTGACTACTCTAGGGTCCTACGCCTGAGGGAGAGTACCTCCCAGGGGGTCTTTCTAAGGGGTCCTAGCCCGTATTTATGCAAGTTTAGGAGAAAGTCAAGTAAACTTTGAACAGCTAGGTCAATGAGCATGACCTGGGATTGCACCCAGCATCTCACATCCACCAGCTTTGAGCACAGAACTGCTCAGCAACTGGTGGGCATATATACTGTAAAATCCCGATTATAAGCCCCCTCATTGTCGATTTTTTAATTTTAGTAAAAAATTAATTTCCAAAATCTTGTGTATATTTAATGATTTTAAATAATTTTTTACAGCAAAAATTGCTAATTCCCTTCTTCTTCTATTTTAACAAAATAATAATGAGGTGAGAATGAGAAATATAGAATAATTATAGCTCTATATTGAAATTGAAATTGTAAACTTATTTCCCGATAGATGGCAGCATTAATTCCAGAAAATGTTCTTATACAGAACGACGCAAAAGTTTAGACAATGACGTTATTCATCTTTAAGTTATTCATCTTTAAAATTTAGAATTATGACGTCAGAATTAGAAAAACCTGTATATATATTTAAAATTTGTTTTAAAATGCTATAATCAAAAGACAGTCGTTTGATTTGCTATAATTTAAATTTTTTTAAATAAAAATTAAAATTTGCTTGTCGCAAAAGTTTAGACACAAATATGAGTTTCTATGAATATTTGCTGGCATATGCGAATTTAAAATCGATGATGTCACAGATTTTGAGTACTCAAGTTCTGCAAATGATAACGCTTTGTAGTCGACATGCTGCAAGCTAAAAAAATTCAAGGGAATGAGGTTTCAATGATTTGGCAGTTGAAAGCTGAAGGGAAGCGTGTTTCAGAAATTTTGGCTAGTATTAATAGATCTAAGAAATCTATTCATACAGTTTTATCGCGTGGTTGTGAATATAAAGCAAAATGTAGATCTGGGAGGCCACATGTAAGAAATATGCAAGAGGATCGCCTGATACAAAAACTAGCATGTACCCAACAAATGAGTGTACGTGGAGTTCAAAGGTCATCGGGACTCTCTGTATCAAAGGATATGATTCGTAGACGAATTGTGGAAAAAGGAACAACAGTTTATAGCAAAATGTAAAAGAAAGCAGCTCTGGCCACATCATAAGTTACAAAGAATGTTGTGGGATCGAAAGCATATGTCATATAGACAGAAATGGCAGTCATATTTAGCGATGAAAAAAAGTAGAATCTAGATGGTCCAGATGTCTGGTCATCATATTGGCATGATTTCAGAAGGAACCTCTAGGTTTTTTTCAGTCGCAGATAAGGAGGGGCTCGGTGATGATTTGGGCAGCCATTTGCTATAATGGACAAGTATCTCTGACCTTTACCAGTGGTCGTCAAATATCACAGCATTATACAAAGACATTAGAAAAGAACTTAATGCCATTTGCTGAGCTTCTAGGTGGCTCTCAGTGGCAATTTCAACAAGACAATGTTTCGATTCACACTGCAAACAATACAAAATCTTGGTTTAATTCCTACAATATAAGAGTTCTCGACTGGCCAGCATGTAACACAGATCTTAACAGTACAGAGAATCTTTGGGGCATCATGTCTCACAAAGTTTATAGCAATGGTAGACAATACTTTTCTGTACAGAAACTCAAGACATCTATTGAGGATGCATAGTACGACATCGGTCCCCAAACTATGCAAAGTTTAGTTTCTTCAATGGAATCTTGTATTTATGAAGTAATACAGAAGCACGGATGCACAATTAGGTTTTAAAAATTGTTTATTTAGATTTTATTTAATTTTTGTCTAAACTTTTGAGACAGCATTATATTTTTGTTACCATTTAATTACTTGCAATATGTACAGTACTACTTTTCATTGCTATAAATATTGTTTATACGCACAGCACATTACATTCACGCTATGTTAGGAAAATTGATTAAATATTTTTCGAAATCTGCATGAATTTCTTCATTGTCTAAACTTTTGCTTCATACTGTAGGTTTCTTGAATATTCATTAAAATAATAATTGAATATATAAGTAAGCTTTTCGTAATTCATTTTTTATATACTAATTAATACACAGAGTTCTTTTATTTATTTATTTAATAAAGGTTGCATTTAAAATATATATATATATATATTAGCTTTTCTTTAAATTTGATAATTTCAATTAAAGAAACAGATGTCATATTTTTGTATGTTTAACAACATATGCATTTTATGCAATTCATATTGACCTAAATACATACTCTTATAAATTTATATATTGTAAATTAATGTCTGATAACCTTTAAGATTTACCTTAACCCTTTAATGTTCACTGGTTTTGCAATGAAACCAAACATTTGACATAATTTAACAATTTTTATGCAGCAGTTTTTTAACATTTCCCCCTTGTTTTAATCAGGTTTTAAACTTTTGTTTCTTTTCTGTTCAGTAGATAGCAGCACTATTCCAAAATTTAATAAATAATGCTTCAAAGGAAGCTAAATGCATAAGTCACTTGAAGTTTCTTAGTGTGTGTGAGTGTGAATTGCTGGTTTGATGATGCACTCAGGTCTAGTTTTTTTCATTTAATGAAGAGCTGGACTATTACTTTCACCTGAAGCAAGTTTTACAAGTTTTTATAGTCGATAATAATTACTTACAAAGTGTTTTATTTATTAAATTAAATATTATTTGAATTTAATAAGGTTAACTTATAAATGCTTGAAACCAAAAATTTCTCAAAAAGGAACAATGCTAATTTTTTATTTTTTAAATATTTATGATCAGCTATGTGTCTAAAAGCCATTTTAAAAATTAGTTTAGTAATTTTTAAAATAAATTAAGTAGTGAATGTTAAAGAGTTAACAATATCAAAATCAATCCAATTTTTTAATGCATCTTTCATATTAACCATATGAAAAAATTTGTTAAATTCATCATTTTAAATTAATAATAAAATTAATTTTGAATTAATAATTCTAATTTTTTTTTTTTTTTTTTTTTTTTTTTTTTTTAATTATTCCTTAAAGTTACATTCAATTCTGGATAAAATAATAAATATTAGTTTCATTCTCTGGTGATAGATGGTGCCATTGCAACTTTTTTTAAAAGAAATTTCTAATACCAAAACTAAAATCAAAAACTGGTGTACTATCAATAGAAAGATGTTAAAACTTCTTCACACACCATAAATTTTAAGTCAGCACAACCGGTTTCGAAAGAATGTAGCCTTTCTTCATCAGGTGCAAAAAAACATGTGCTACTGCCTTGGAGGTAAAAGCAAGACAGAAAGCAGGGCAAAATCACGGAGGGGGGGGGGGGAGCAACAGAAACAACCAATAGGAAGAAGCATCATGCAGTACCAATCAGAGAGGAACACACGTACACACACTAAAAAAAGAGGAGGGAGGGAAGGAGTAAACAATTAAATTTATTTTGTTTTTCTTTTATTTATTTAATTAATATAATACTAACAAGTAAATTTAATAAAATTTATTTATTTTTTATTACATATTTTTAATTAGAATTATTTTATTATAAATATTTATTATTATTATTTTTTTTTTAATTAGAATTATTTAATTGAATTAAACAAATTTTTCCAGGCTGTAGAAAGCAAAGTGGAATGAGATTTTTCATTCACAATTTTATCATGATTAAGGTAAATAGCTAAATTTTCCAAAAAAAATCAGTTTGGAAATGCGTTTGGCATGAAAGATAATTTTGGCACTCTTAAAATTAAAACTATGATCAAATTCCCAACAGTGCTTCGCAATAGAAGATTTAGAAATTTTTTGATTAACAACATACCGAGAATGTTCACGTAAACAACATTTAAGATTTCTTTTTGTTTGACCAATATAAGATAAATCACAATTATTACAAGGAACATTATAGATACCCCACTTATGAAGCTCAGGAACAGGGAATTTGGTTGAAGGGAATTGGAATTTATTGACAGGTTTAAAAATAACGTGAAAATTGAAATGCTTCAAAACTTTGGCTAATTTAAAACATAAAGGGGGATAAAAAGGCAAGACAACAAGATTATCAGGTTTAATTTTATCATCAATGGAAAGAGTAGAATTATAAGTTGGCCTACTGAACTTTTTGAGAGCTTTAACAATTATAGAGGGTCTAAAACCTCTTTTAATAGCAACAGACTTTAAATAATTGAGTTCTCCTTTAAGAGAAGAAGTATCAGAACAAATTTTAAGGGCACGATAGACGTTAGTGTAAAAGGTGCCAATTTTTTGTTTAGCCGGATGATTAGAGAGAGCATGGGGGGAGGGTTAGAAACAGAGAAAGGTTTCCTGTACACAGAGGTTTTAAAAGAGGAATCACACCTAGTAACTAAAACATCAAGAAAGGGAAGTTAATTACAATTTTCTAACTCGAAGGTAAACTGAATATGGGGATCAATAGCATTAGCAATATTAAGAATGGCAGAAACATCAAACAGATTTCAATTATTAATTAAATAAATAAAACAAAAAATAAAATAAAATAAATTTAATTGTTTACTCCTTCCCTCCCTCCCCTTTTTTTGGTGTGTGTGTACGTATGTTCCTCTCTGATTGGTCCTGCATGATGCTTCTTCCTATTGGTTGTTTGTGTTGCTTTTCCCCCTCCATGATTTTGCCCTGCTTTCAGTCTTACTTTTGCCTCCAAGGCAGTAGCACGTGTTTTTTTGGCACCTGATGAAGAAAGGCTATGTCCTTTCGAAACCGGTTGTGCTGACTTAAAATTTATGATGTGTGAAGAAGTTTTAATATCTTTCTATAAATTTCTAATAATCTCGACTTAAAGCCCTCCCAATTTTTACTAGTTATGCATTTGAAAAACAAGGGGCTTATAATCGGAATTTTACAGTGTGTATATATTCTTTTTCAAATTCATCAAATATAACCTTTACAACAAGTAAAAGATGTAAAAGATTTCACTTAATGCATTAATATAAAATGTTTTAACTTTAAATTTTAAGTTTTCTCTCCGAGAAGTTTAATTCAATGTCACAGAAAAAAGTGTATTACTATACTAGTTGTGTTATAATTATGCCTTTATTTTACATTATTATTTATTATATTATTTCTGACTACACCATGTTTTGTAGGCACCATATGATTTTTTGATTGAGTTGAATTTTTTTTAATGTAAATTCAGCAAAAAAAAACCACCAACCCCCACCTAATTTTACCATAAATTATCGTAGAAACATGCGGCTGGTACCTATCGATCTGTAATAATGTCTAGTTTTTAAGGGTATAGTTAGATTTTGCTTAAGGGGTCATCTACATATTAAAACAGGCATAAACTTCATTTTTTTTAAATGACAACCCCTATTTTTGACCTCATATTCAGATTTCTGAAATAAAGGTGATTTGGAAAACATACCTATTTATATACTTTAAATCAATTCTAGATAGAGTTACATTTGAAAATGTATTAGAGGTCCATTTATACATCTAGAAAAAATAAATCGTGATCTACCACACAATAGACATTATTTATTAACATTCACACTGGAAAAAAATACAGAAATGTTAATTATAAAGAAGCTAATTCGTAGAATGCTTTTGTGTTAGTTTATGAATTAAAAGTTTTTTCTTGGTTTATATTTATTAAACATCAAATAGTTAAATACATCACTTCATATGAAAAAAATTAAATAGCTTGAGTCATATGAACCCTAAAATGTTGGATTATAAAAATCTAGATGCCAAGATAAAAGAATAATAGTAATAATGATAATAATATTAATAGCGGTTTTAAAAAAAAGTGTTTAATATTTAAGAAAAAGAATTATCTACTTCTGTTGGGTATATTTTTATTTTATACAGTAAGCCCCACATGAAATTGTTACTATAAAGTTTTACATTTAATTTTATAACAATATATAATATACAAAAATATAGATAACAAGCTTTAAGCTAAAATTTGAGAAAGGATATTTTTAACACTTTCACGACTGCTGATGTAGATCCACGTCATTGGAAATCTGTAACTCCTCCAGTGGGCATTTTATTTCAGAATTTGTGTGTTACTATATTTCATACGAATATTCCTTACATTAATATTTTTATAAACAAAATAGTATGAATACAAATACTTTCACTAGAAAGAGTATAATTATTATGTATACTCATATGTAAAATAAATATGGATATAGAAAACCTTGTTCTGACATAATATAGTTTGAATGAACAATGCCCACAGGCAGAACAGACTATCTAAAAGACAAAAACACACGGTCATGAAAGTGTTTAATATTAATATTCAATAAAAAGGAATAAAAAATCATTTCATTAGAATCAAAATCATTTCTATTTTGAGTGATACATCACATCTTTATACATTTCTCTAAAACATGAAATTATTTCACAAATTCATAATTAAATAATTGAAACTTTGTCATCAACAATCGAAACGGTAAGTTTTATTCCTTTTTATATGCTAGAGTTCTATAAAGAGTCAAACAAACTAAAATTAAGGAAACAAAAAACATTTTTAAAGTAAAGAATTGTTTCAGAAAAAGCCAGAGGGTGGGGTTTATTATACTTTTGGGATGCTATCAAAATTTCCCACCAGCAGTGTGTTAATTTTACGAAAATAGGTTAATATGTATAGTAAACATCAAAACCTTACTTAGAAACAAATAAATATATATATATATATATATATATATATATATATATAATAAAATAAAAATTTTCTGTATTGGACTGAATTTGCATAAATTCGTCTGATAAAGTATGTCCCACATAAAATGGTTTCCTATTGCCCAGAACGAATATTCTCTGTTCTGTAGTCGTCTACTGTACTTGAATTCTTAATTTTAAAAGCGCAAAATCTATATCTTTGAAAGTAATAAGACATATTACTTTGTTTTAAATTTTTTTTCCATAATAAATGTAACACCAGTTTTTCGCCGTGATTAGAATAATCAAAAATAAATAATATTGCGCTTTGTTTCAATAATAGATTTTAAAAACATTAAAAAGAAAAAAAAAATTCCACTATAATATTCAGTATTAAAAAAACATTTCATAAAAATTTAATATTTTATTATGTTATGTCATGCGATAAAATTTAAATAACATTAGCTTACAAACGATACAGTAAATGAATGCAAAAATATCACAAGATTAAAACAGAAAAAATGTTTTAAAAAATCTGATAAAAATTAATAAATATTAATTATATTAATTTAAAAAAAGGAAAATAAAAAAAAGTATTGTTCACTGCATATTGCTCTTTCAAATAATAATCCTCGTCTTACCGTGTTTTCTAAATCATGACATTTAACTTGCGGTGACAAATCCTAGAATATTCAAGTAAAAAAAAAAAAAAAAAAAAAAAAAAAAACGACAGGAATAAAATAGAATTTTAGCAGTAAGAAACTAGGAAAAGTTAAATATTTAAGAACAAAGACTTAACATTTCAGAATCGAGTATACTCCTTTTTGCAACAAAAGCCACCTTTATGCGATTTTTCTAAAACTTTACATTATAAAACAAAATTATTTTACATACTTCCAATTAAATCATTTAAATTTTGCCTTCAGCATTCGATGTAGTAAATGCCATTGACATTTATGCATACCAGCGTCACATATAGAGTCATATACGAATATGCAAACTAGTTATTTTTTAATATTGTTTCAGCAATATAGATGCTGGGCTTCATTTCTTTTGAAATTCTTTTACAATCTCTCACTTGCAATGCGATAATTTTATAAAAATGATCCAATTTGTATCATAAACATCAAAATGTTGCTTAGAAAACAATTAGATTAACATAAAGGTAAAGTAAAATAGTTTTTCGTCAAAATATATACAGATACTTACGCACAGAGGATACAAATTATGATAAGTGACAGTCTCCTAAAAACAGTAAAAAATGAAATACCACTGTAACTCAAAAAATAATGTTAGGAACAAGCTGTAAATTTGGAAACCCATGTTTTTGATGATGCCCATTCTATTCATGCAAAAATTAACATAGGTCATACACTGTTAAAAAAATGCAGAAAAAATACAGAAATTCTCTGTAATTTCAGAAAAAAAGTCGTAAAATACGTTTTGTCTACGTAATTTTTCCGTAATTTACGACTTTTTTTCTGAAATTACAGAGAATTTCTGTATTTTTTCTGCATTTTTTTAACAGTGTAATTAATATTTTTTTTCAAATATGAAATTATTAATAATTTTCATAATTCAAAAAATGTTTTTTTATCAAAAATATGCATGGAATATGTTTGGGTCACTTCATTTTATCGTATATAAAAAAAAACAGAATTTGAATATCATAATTATTTTGGAAGATATGAATTAATGTTTGTCACATTCATTTAACATTAGCATCCTCCTATTTTGACAGCTATATCACTCAGAAAAATATAGCAAAATATATAAACTATACCCTTTTTCGAGATGATTTGATCCAAAAAATTCAAATGAATTATACAAAATGGGAGTTACCATTGAAAAAAATGAAGTTGATGCCAGTTTAAATATATAGATGACTATACCATTATAAACTAGACATTATTACAAATTGGTACCAACCACATGTTTCTACGACAACTTATGGTAAAATTAGATTTGGGGGAACTTTTTTTTTTTTTTCTGACTGTACAATGTGAATTTCCTACAATTTATAAAAATTATATTTTTAATACTACTATGTTAATTTTAATTGTAAAACAAAAGATTGTATACAACATGAATACTCAAATTACTTCTTCAGAAAAGGGGGGGGGGGAGGGGGAACAAGTTTTCTTTTCACAAAATTTTCTAACAAACACTTTACTTAAATAAGAGTTATGTAATATCAGTTTCTTTATACAGACGAATGATTTCTGGTTCAACTTAGAAAGATACCTTGTTAAAATAAGAAGCAGAAGAGGAATGCAACTCAGTTGTTCTCTGTCAGGTAGGGAGTGCTATTCGGACATATGGGCTTTAAGGAAATTAGTGAGGGGAGTGCAATTCAGTCATTACAAATGTTAACACATATTATGCACATATATTTAGTAATAAGAATATTAGTTTTTTTTTTCAAATCCTTTTATGTTACTTCTTTAAAAATAATTCAGGAAAAACAATATCCAATAACATTACTTTTTTTTTTTTTCTTTCTTTAATCAAGTTTATATTGCAGTATTTACAGTATCACTTGTGTTGATAAATAGCTTTATACAGCAGATGAAGGGAAAAGGACAAATGCACACAATAATTATTAGTGTACCTTAAAAAAACATTTATGTTTTCAGATCCTTTCTGAATATTCAGTCTAAATTTTTAACATTTTCAATGACTGACAAATTTTCCTAATTGCTGCCAGTATATCACGAACTTCCCACCGTGCTACAAAACCAAGTGAGAGATTAAACTCTTTACTGTGGAAATGTTTTACATTAAAATACTTGAAAATATTTTAAGAATTGATTTTTCAAGAAAGCCAATATCCAAACTTTGAGGGAGGGAAGAATGTGCATATAAAACAATGAACTATACATGTAAAGTGATGTCTATTACATTCAATTCTTAAAGACCTTAACCATGAATTCTGTTTTTATATAAAATAATGAGCAATAAAATTATCTTAAACAGGCAAGTTTTAATAAGAATTCACAGTAAACAGGCAAGTTTTGATAAGAATTCACAGTATATATTTCGGCCTACTATATTTAATTAAAATGTTTTTTCATCAATTACATAAATATAAAAAATATATACTTAAATAATATAAAGCATTCAACTTATGTGGCCGCTTTCTAGAATGTGCCAAAATCAAAGATTTTTCTCTTATAAAAACCAAAAATAGGACAAGTATATAAATAATAAATATTAAGATGTTATAGTTTTATTGTATATTTTGTGAGAAGGGGGAGGAAGAAGCAACACCCAATCTTTTTTTTTTTTTTTTCTTTTTTCACCACTAACTGACACAGAGATGTGCAATAAATGCCATTTGATGTGAAACTGTATCAAATTTATATCATATGATAAAAGAAGATTTAGAGTACAAAGTACACATATTTATTTAATGTTCATTTTTCTTATCTATTATCAAACTGATACAATTTTATGATTTTAATAATTAAGAAGCCAGAGCTTCTTAATTATTAATGAAGCAAGAAATTTGAATTGGATTAATAATTACAATCTCATGTGTAATTTCATTATACCTCATATGATACAAGTACCCAAACTTTTAAATGCATTAAATATGCAAAACAAAGGAAATACAAATATGGGGCTAGATAAAATAAAATAGTTATCTCGCATTTGATGAATTCTGAAATCGAACACATTTCTCACAATATTTCCAGACAAAATTTCACAACATAGTTTTCTTAGACTTCCAAACTGTACAAAAACATCTAAATGACATAATTCATCAGAACAATATATATTAACAGTATTTTAGATATTATCAATTCATTCTTTGTTATCTAAGACTTAAAAAAGGTGCCATTTAACATTAAAAGTGTGAAATAGATTTCAGTTTATCCAGGAATGCATTCCAATGAAAGACTTCTAATGGGATTGTGAGACTGAAACAGCATAAGCTGTTCCAAAGCTTTATATATAGAAATATAAACAATATACTTTGAATTTTTAGAAATAGGATTCTTAAACAATTAAATGAAAATTGCGCTTTAAAAAATTTGTGTTACATTGTTACAATTATTAAAAAAAAATAATTGTATTTATAAAAACACCCTTATTCATTTCACAAAGAAACCCAATTCTACCAGAATATCTAGACTTAAAAACAGTCTGTCACTTCTAGTTACTTCTCTTACACATCTTAAAAGCCTTTTCTCCATACATGCAAATGTATGTGTGTACATATCTATCTCTCTCTATATATATATACGCACACACATACATACATACATTGACTTAATTTTTAAAGCGTATATATATATATATATACACACACACATATATAAAAATGTAATAACACGCATATACATGAAATAAAAACTGCACTTTAAAAAAAATTGTATTACATTGAATCACAGTTGTTTTAAAAAGCATTAATATTTATAAAGGTACCCTTGTTTAATAATCCATGAAGAAATGCTAAACTCTTTCATAATATCTAGACTTAAAAATAATTGCTTACATTTACTTCTTTTACATACCTTGAAAGCTTTTTGCTACATAAACAAATGTATGTTTGTGTGCCTATGTATGTATACAAACACATATACAGTAAATGACAACTGCGCTTTTAAAAAGCTGTGTTACACTGCATCACAATTATTTAACAAAATTGTATTTATGGAGAAGACATCTTTGTTCAGTATTTCAGAAACTCTAAACACATCTAAAGTATCTAGACCTAATCACAATCACTTCTATTACATACCTTAAAAATTGCTTGCTAATATGTATATGTATATATATATATACCACACATATACATTAATATATACATATACATACATGAATTCAAACCAAATATTTAGAAACACAAAACAGACACATAACCTATGATAATATTTCAGGTGTTGAATGAAGAAATTGTGATGGTGTCTGATTCTGAAGAGTATTAGATGCATCAGTAGGGGGAACTTGGGTGGAAGCCACTTTTGACTGTTGAAGCTGATGCCATGTTTCCCCCAATGCTTTAGCAAAATGATCATCGACTGAAAAAATATATATATATATTATTTGAAATGAACAGTATTATTAAATTTTTATACCGTGTTGATAAAAAAGAATATTAAATCATGTTGATATGATTGTGATGAATTTTCTAAATAATTAAATTCATGCAAAAGATGTCATTAGCCATTCAGATCTTATAATGAATAAATATCAGGTGGATAAAGGCAATAGTGATATAGATACAGAATTGTTATCCTGGATGCTCAATGGAAAAATTTAACTATGAGTTTTGTTTTAACTATGAGTTTTGTTACTTGTACAAAAACAATTTATTATTGTGTTTCTATATATCACCCTCACTGCATACATTTACATATAAATACAAATCTATTTTATAAATAAATAACCAAACTTGACACAGAACAGTGATGAAGTGGATTAATGCTCTTATAGATAGTTAGGGAAGTATAATATTTATACTTTAAATTTTCATCAAAAACCTTTTACTTGCCTTATTTGTGGCCGGAACATTTTCTGCTGGGTGCCCAGCTCTCATCAGCGGCATCTTCTTCTGTGTTGGAGCCTCTGTCTTCATAAAAGCGATGTTTTTGGGGGGTTTTGGAAGCCTTATAGGCGATATACTAGGTGAGGCATTTTAAACCCTCGACAATAGGTTTAATGCTCCAACCCTTCCTCCCGCTTCTCGATGTCTTTTACTAGTCAAATTTGTCCTTTTATTCCTTCCGGTGTCAGCTTTTTTTTTTTTTTTTTCTTTTTTTGCATTGTGAGATTTTTTTTGTTTTCCTCCCATGCTTTTTCTATGAACTTTTTAGCTTTTTTCCTTCATTTTCTACATTCTAAAGTGCGGTGGCTCCCACCCACTCACCCCTGCCACCGCCAAGTCTTTTTTTATAGTGGCCTGCACTTTAGAATGTACAAAACGAGGGGAAAAGGCTGAAAATTCATAGAAAAACGGTAAAAAAAAAATCAGTCAAAAATCCATAGAAAAAGCATGGGAGGAAAACCAAAAAAAAAAAAAAAGAAAAGAAAAACCTCACAACGTCAAGTATGTAAAGAAAAAAAAAAAAGGCTGACACCAGAAGGAATAAAAAGGCAAAATTGACTAGAAAAAGACATCGAGGAGCGGGAGGTAGGGTTGGGGCATTGAACCTATTGTCGAGGGCTTAAAACGCTTCACCTAGTATCAGTGGCGGATCCAGAACTTAACTTTTGGGGGGGGCTAAGATTTTTCAAAGTGTTATTCTAGACCAATAAAAAATTTACAATTGCAATATTCAATTGTGAATGTCAGTGTTTTGGGGGGGGCTTCAGCCCCCTAGCCCCCCCCTTAAATCCGCCACTGCCTAGTATAAGACTTATGATGTGCTTTTGGAAGCAAAAACATCACTTTTGTGAAGACCGAGACTCCAACACAGAAGTTGCTGCCGATGAGAGCTGAGTGCCCAGCAGAAAATGTTCCGGCCACAAATAAGGCAAGTAAAAGGTTTTTGCTGTAAATTTAAAGTTTAAAATGTCTTGTGTAATCATCAATTTACATAATATTTATAATATATTTCCCTATAATCCACTTCCCTACCCACATATAAGAGTATTAAATACACTTTCTCATTCTGCACTGATGATGGTATGCTTTACACTACCGAAACTGCAGTATGCACTTGATATTTTTAATATCGGCATCTTTATCATTGTGTAAATATTGATACAAATCTATTTTATACATTTTGTCAATACCATACTTGTTCAGGTGTAAAGACAGAACTTTTTTTTTTTTTTTTTTTTTTAATGAAAACATCTATTTAAATTAATTTATTTCAATAGAAGTTAAGGTATTTTTCCTCTTAAAAGGTATAGATGCAGAAACTTTATATTACTTACATTGCTGCCAACTTTGCAGCTTTATTACCAGTCAGATTTCTACTTGAAAATGCGAAGAAAACAGGAAGATTTCTAACCAAAATTACAAAGAAAATGGGAAATTTTTTTAAAAAAACAAATCAAATTTTGATGCACACATTTGCCAAATATCTTAAATGGGTAAAATATACACTAAATACATGAAGATTGCACATTGCTGGATATTTGATCGTCAATCATTAGTTGAAGATGGAATGGGGGAGGTGAATTATCACAACAAAAATTACATCAGTGAGAGATTGTTGCAGTGCACTAGAGTTCCAGCTAACCAATAATTGACTATCAAAAGTTAATCATTAGCATAATTTATCATAAGATATCCACATACAAAGTTTCTTCTAGTCAGTTAATTTCTTGGTGTGTTGATTTTTATTTCATATACTAGCAGGCTTTGCCTGCTTCGCTAGTTACTACATTTAGAGAAATTTTCAAAAAACATTAAATCGCTATGTTTTAAATCAGTTTATAAATAAAACCCCAAAAAAATTCTGTTGAAGTTACTTGAAACCACAATTTGGGTCTTCGCTGTCTTCAGCAGAATCATCCCTGCCTCTACTATATCAGTTCAGGCTACTGCTTGCATTTGTACCATAACCAGACATTTCAATTTAAGTGATAACTAGACAGTAAATGGAACTATTATTATTCAAAAAGTACATTTTTCAGATAGATTATCATTTTCAGTCTATGAAAAACAGATGACAGCATGAGACAATCTCCGTAGCTGCAAAAATTTTAATTAAAAAAATAATCAAAAATGTTAAAAATCAGGCTTTGAGGTGCATCAGTAGAGGTCAAAATGGACTTCCATGCAAAATTCAGTAGTTCTGTGAACAGTCATTTGCCTATAAAGTGACCACCACACCTCTAATTTTAACTTTTTGTCTCTTTCTCATCATCCATACAGCTTAGAATACTATGAAGATACAGAAAAACTTTCTTTTATCAAATAACAGCTTTTCTGTTAATTATCTGGAAAAAGTAACACAATGGCCTTTTGAAGGATCGAACTCATGAGGTTTGCGTTATTAGCATGATGCTCTAACCCAGGAGTCGGCAAGTAATTTTATGTGGGGTCTGGATAATTTTGAAAATTTTTACTGATGTTTAGAAATGAAAAGAAAAAGAAATGCATATCCTTATTAACTTTTTATTTTAATTTTCACTCACAAAATACAGTAGAAGATTTTTATAACGCAAAGCTAAAAACACAAGGTTTTGCGTTATATAGAATTTTGCATTATATAGATCACATTTCACACATCGTCAAACTTACCTTGTAAACATGGCCAAATATGTCTGAAACATATCAAAACAGAGTAGGACATTTTAAAGTTACATTTCTTGGAACAAAAAATTAGGTGGATAATAACTTTCATTCTAAAATTTACTTTATAAAGATAGTCCATATATGCTTGTACAAAATCATTCATTATACTGCTCACTTAAAAAAAAAAAATTAATGATGAAAAATTTTTCATTAAAAATCTCTGAATTAAGTAGATAAAGAAAAACAAATGTATCACACTTACTTCTCAACAAAGTAACAGTTTATTAGGAAGTATTTCTTAACTGCAAAATTTATTGTTTATATCCAAGAAATTTTGCGTTATATAGAGAATTGCATTATATAGAATTGCGTTATAAAGATCTTCTACTGTATTATGCAATACAACAGACAGACATATTTGTATTCAAAAATCAATGGGAAAAACTACATTTGCAGTTTTGAGCCAGTTTTTTAAGGTCAGATTCAAATGGAGAGCAGCTTATACATAGCAACTATACGTATTCAATCTACCTGTAACTGACTATTAAGAGCTCAAATCAGTTATGCAATTACTTGTAAAATATTAGAAAAAAAATTATAAGAGTGGCACCAAAACATATTGTTATCTATAGAAAAGTATATTTTAAATAATTTGAATAACAAATTTATACTTTCAAAAAAATTTTCGTTAGTGATTACCACATTAAAAACTGTGAAGAAAAACTGTAAATTACAAAGGGAAATCGTTCTTTTCCAGCATTACCAAAATCCCTAATCAGATCGAAGCTGCCTCAGATGCAGCTCCAACATGCTCAGTTTCATATGGTCGAAACTAATAGGGAATACGAGTATGGGTGGTTTTAACTGTCCTTTCCCTAAAGAAATACCTTTCTTCGGGAGCTGCTTAAATGAGCAGCCCCTTTACGAACTTTGGAGACATTATTACGTTTAAAACTGGTTAACTTTTTGCAACTTTTTAATAATTTTTCATGATAATGAAATAATCAGCTCTTCCGTATGCATGACACTATATAATTTAATAATATTTATTTTCAAAATATTTTGTAAGTTGATAAAATAATTACTCCGAATATTTCTGCTGCAGCCCCTGCCACGAGCCACCACTGCCTACGTATAATCTGCAGTTCTGTTAAATCTGTTTCACACTGGACTCGTTAATTAACAGACAAAGCTATTTTAAACGAGGTTTTGATTTCCTCACCCCGTTATTTCCTCATGCTATTATGCAGAGGAAGATGCAGGGTATTGACCACAGGTGCTTCCAAGTTCCAAATTGTTCGAATCAAGTCTTGTATAAACATACCCTTGCCTTTAAAGAAAAATTTTTGGTGTAAAACCAATTAATTTGACACACAGATTATACAGAGGAAACTACACTATTTTATTCATTCTAACCAATGTTAAAAATTTATTTTCCTTATTTCAATACATTTTTGTTGCTGTGGAGTTAGTTTTGAGTGTTAGTCCAGGGAAATTTAAGCATTTATCATTAAGAAGGCTAGCAGGGTTTGTATGCTTCATGGATTTTTAAAAATTGAATCATTAATTTTTATATTACTTTATGAGTAAAAACTAAAAAAAAAAAAAAAAAAAAAAATCGCTCAAAGTCTTGTTTTGGTTGAATGCAATACTTAAACAAATAGCTTTGTACTTTAAAGTTTCTCTGACCTATCCTGCCACCACTGGTTGTATTTTGCCACCCAATTGCTTCACGTAGTTAGGGCTGCTATAAACGAACTTTTTTTAGCAGTATGTTGTGCTGTTTATCTTATATTCGCTTTCGGTTTTAACTAGATATCATTTTAACTAATTCTAATAATTTAATTTAAGTATTTGACACGGAATCCTTGGGTTATTTCACATCATTTGGTAACTTCTGCACCATTTACGTTCAGCAGTTCGTGAGAAGTTAGTCAGACATACATAAAATCAAAGCTTAATATTAAAAAAATTTCAAATTCACGGTACTCCTTGTTGGATATGGTATATGGATTTCTTCAATCTTAAGGCTCTCATAGACAAAACAAGTCAACATTAACAACTATAATTTTATACGTATTGTGCATAAGATTCAATAAATATGTAGAAAATAAATATCCAGATATTTCTGTTATTTCAATATTTAGTAATAATTAAAACAATGCCTTATATAAATCGGCTGGGCATGCAGTAGCTTTGACTTTAATCACTTTCAGTAACCAACTGGTTTATGACCCATCAAAATTCTGACCATACTAAACTTCAACTCAGTGGCAACTATGCTACCCTAAATTCAATACCATGTATTGCTTTTAACAATTCTGATTGTAAAATTGTAATAAACACAAACAGGAAGTTCGTACCCCATAAAAATTCTGACTATATCAAACTATTATTCGCAGGTGCCTGAGGCACCTCTCAGCTCTCCACACACCATTAGACTGCTCATGCCCCGTGAAATATCTGACTATGCAAACTCTTACCTGCTGGCAGTCTCAAGTCAATATGTTACATTAAAAAGCAGGATTTATTACTTAATACTTGAATATGATTAATAAAAATAAATTCTGTATTATCGCTAAAGTTTAAGGTACATAATGTATAAAAAACATACACACACACAAATAAATAAATAAATATATTTTTTTTAATGTGATGAAACAATTTAAAAAATTTCACAAAATGCTTATGCTTCTTACGTTCATTTTTCCCATGTAAATACGTATATAACCTTCTAAGCACAGCATCTTCTCCCACTGATTTTGAAAAACATAAAATAACTCAAAAATCAGGCTTTGTACTCGATAAACATACTTCTAAAGATACACTTGTGTACAACATTTGGTAAATCTAGGTCACTCTTTTCTATATGAAAATAAGATGACAAATGCACTTGCATAAAAACAACCTTATCCTGAGGTCTGGCTGTATTATAATCAAACGTGAAGAGTGGCAAAAATAGGTTTTGCCCAGGGCGGCGGATGAGCGAAATTGGGCCCTGTCTCTGGGAAGCAATTAAAATAAACAAACCTGAATCCTGTAATGATAACTGCATGCTTATATTGACAATAGTTAGAACCATATCATAAAGACAAAATTGCAGGGGAAAACCAACGGAGAAAAAGGTCAGCTCAATCTGAAAATAGCTTGGATATAAAATGGTATATATAGGTGAAAATTGAACAGTACAGAGAAAGGTAATTGAATACATAAAGATGTAATATTTTGGCATAAAAAGGAAATATTAAAAAGTCTAATTATTAATTTTTAGTAGCATAAATCAATCAAAAATAAATAATAATAATAAATATAAAAACAAATGCTATTCACCTGTAATTGAAACATTGTTGCTAGATGATTTAGAAAAAATGTTTTGATAATCCTTTCCTAAAGATCTCCGAAAATGCTCATCAATTACAGGATCACAGGAACCTATTTATTGCAGCATAAGATAAGAAAAAAAAAATGTTAAATGCTTTGAAAAATCTCCATAGTACAAAATTGAAAAAAATTTAAGAACTTATTTTTTGAATTTTCAATAATTTCATAAATCAGGGCCTGATTTCTCACGGAGCAAATGGGGCAAGCATCCTGGCCCCCAAATAAGCTGCCTTTCAAAATCAAAAGCATTTTACATATATACAAAATTTAATTCGTGCATTTTATGATAATAGGAGGCCCCCAATTAACAATTTTGCTCTGGGCCCTCACTTCTGCAAGTCAGTCCCTGATTTAAATATATATTATACAAGTGGAAGCACCAATACAGCAAATAATACAATTTGACCTTAAAATAAAATATCTAGTCTTTATATAATGGTTGATTCAAAATAGATGTTACAGTGATCTCTTAAACTCACAATCATAGAAACATATTTCCAAGTAGATTTCAGAGTTTTTTTTTTTTTTTTGTTTTTTTGTTCAAGGAGTTGTATACATATTAAAAAATAAAATTTGTACATGATCTCTCCTTTACTATGACTAATGCTTAGAAAAATATTGCTTGAAGGAAAACAAAAGAAACCAGAAGAACAAATAGTCTCCAAATTACTTAAATTTAAAAATGATGACTTACACCACTTTATCTACAATTTTTGCATCTATTTTTTGACGACAAAGTCCTCACTTTAGAGCAGTGATTCTCAACCACTGTGCTGTGGCACTTATATGAACCGCCAAATTCTTAAAGTGTGCCGCCAAATTTTAGAAATGAATATAGTAAATTATAATGCTTTTTTTTATTACGAGTAAATTTTGTTTAAATTAAAGAAAAGTACACTGTAAAAGAAAACTGTTGTTTTTACAGTTAAATACCATATTTTTAAGTGCTTTTATCTTCGATAACTATGACCTTTCATAAAAAGAAATATTTGCCCTCAGTGAAATTTTGAAATCGTTAAAAGTGTGCAGCGACAAGAAAAGTGTTGGGAAACTAGAGCAGCTGTAATAGTTCCTTCCCCAAGGCCAGCAATAACTGCAGAACTCAGCAGTACAACTCAACTCCTCTCCAGTTGAAGCGAGTGCTACCGGAATGCTTCTGTTTATCGCTACAAAAGAATGTTCTGTTTTTGATCAATATGTCGCTATGGTGCGAATATTATTCGAATATAATATTACTTTAATTTCCGGGCCCTCTGTATATAATTGATGTATAATAGTTTGTAAATAGTAATGTTTGTGTTCAACAATATCTGTTTATGGAAGTGTGTGCAGTTTGATTAAAAGAAAATATTGAAATTATTCTATGTTCTATTTCAAGACTCCAGCCTGCTTTATTCTTTAAAAATTGATTGTGAAACCAATATCTGGCGCCCCCGGGTGGGCCTGGCGTCTTTTAAAATAGAATGATTAATAATTAAGAGGTAAGAAGATTAGATTTTTTCCATTTTGAAGTTTTTCATTGATGATCTAAAAAAAAAAAAAAAGAAATATTAAAACGAAACTTATGAAGAATATTTCATAAATGAATGCATTTTATTAATGAATATATTACATCATTTAGATAGTATGAGATAGTAATACAAAGTGTATTATTTATTGATATAATGAAAATAGAAATATTTTGAAGTTTATGATTATCAATTGAAAGTTTGTAAAACGAAAATATTTCGGTTTTGAAGTTTATCTTGTGGTGATTTCAAATTTATGAAAACGAAATTTACTAAAAATAATTTAGTAAAATAAATATTGAGTGAATATTGTATTATATTATTTGATAGTAAAAATGGAAATAATCAAAAGAAATAAAACTGCACACAGAGCTTCCTTTACGAGGGCTTATAATAAGCTAGAAAATATACTAGCAGACGAAAATTCTTCATTCGAAGAAGTAGAGATCTGTTTAGTTTTATTTAAACAAAAATCTAATACATTAGAACTGACACATAATACATATTTAGATACTTTAAAAGAACAAGAATTTGAAACAGAATTTGATTCTGTAGAAGAATATAGGGAAAAATCACTGAGAATTCAAGTAAGAGCTCAACGCTTTTTAGAAAATCACAAAAAATTAAATTAAAAGAAAGTAATATTGTTGATTATGATAATCAATTAGAGATTAACAAATTGGGTAAAACATTATGTCAGCGTCTCCCTGAAGTTGAACTTTATACGTTCGGGGGAGATTTAAAAGATTGGCTCACATTTTGGAATCAATTTAAGAATATTCATGAGAATAAAAATTTAAGTAAAGCAGATAAATTTCACTATTTGATTCAGTCAACTAAAATTAAATCAGAAGCAAGAGAAATTGTTCAGTCATATCCCGTAACTGAAGAAAATTATGATTTGGCTATACAGAGCTTAAAAGAAAGGTATGGTCGAGAAGACCTTTTGATCGATTTTTATGTTAGGGAGTTATTAAAACTCGTTCTTAATTCTAATAATAAGAAAAATGGTTCTTTGAGCGGTTTATATAATAAATTATCTACTCAGTTACGAGCGCTAGGCACTTTGGATGTTACTAGTGAAATGTGTGGCCTAATTTTATATCCCTTAGTTGAAAGTTCATTACCCATAAATATATTACGTTTATTTGAATGACAGAGAAAAATTCTAGAAACTGAAAATAAAATATCGAGTCTTGATGCCATACTTCTGTTTTTAAGAAATGAAGTACAGTCCGAAGAAAAGATTAAATTGAGCAGAACCGATCTTTGTAATACGCTTCCTGAGCGCGAACATAAAGGTTTAACAACTTATAAAAATGTAAAAGATAATTATCCATCCGCAATGGAACTAATTACACATGATTCAAAAAGTAATTTATGTTCATTTTGTTCAAAAGATCACGAAATGCGATTTTGTAAGAAAGCATTTTATATTCCTTTAAGCGAGAAACTTTCAGTTATTAAAAATAAGGGATTATGTCGAATCTGTTTAGTTAAGGGCCACGTAGTCAATTCATGCAAATCAAACATTAGGTGTCAGATTTGTAGTAAGAAACATTTAAAATTTATGTGTCCCACGTTGGAATCTAATAAAAATAATGAAGGTTCTAGGTCACTTTCGAATAACGATGAAATAAAAGAAAAGTGTGTTGACACACTGTTTACACAAAAAGAAACTAAATCAAAATCGCATGCCACTAATAATGTATTTTTACAAACTTTAGTTGTAATGCTGCATGGAAAAAATGCGAAGCGCAAAGCGAGAGTTGTCCTAGATACAGGGTCTCAAAAGTCATATATATTGAAATCCACTGCAGAAGAATTAAATTTCGATTTTGTAAGAGAAGAAGAATTTTGTCATTCATTATTCGGTGGAGAGAAAACAGATATAAATAAACACATATGTTACAAAATTTATTTGAGCAATCTTCATAATGATTATATTTGTAGCTTAGATGCTCTAGATCAAAATGTTATTTGTAATGATATTTCTGCGATAACTCAAGGAAATTGGATACGTGAGTTAAAAAATAAAGGAATCAATTTAACTGACATTGACAATTCTGGGCCTATTGAAGTTCTTTTGGGAGCAGACGTCGTGAGTAAATTATTTACTGGTAGACGAGAACAACTTAAGTCAGGCTTAGTCGCCATGGAATCGAAATTAGGATGGACTTTGATGGGAAAAGTCCCTCAGTCCAGTAGTTGTAGAGATATAAATATGTCTGTCATTAGTATGCTTTCACAAGAAGACATATCGGTTTCAAAATTATGGGATTTAGAACTCCTTGGCATTAGAGATCCTATAGAACAAAGTAATAGGGAAGATATTGAAAAGGCTGTTATAATACATTTTAAAGAAACAGTCAAACAAAAGCAAGATGGAAGATATGAGGTCCATTTACCATGGAAAAAGGATCATGCTTGCTTACCGAGCAATTACGAAGTTGCAGTACAAAGATTAGAATCTACTGTTAAAAAGTTAGAAAAAACTAGATATCGTAAAAAATACCATGAAGTTTTTAAAGAGTGGATTGATGATAGAATTATTGAAGAAGTTCCCGTTGAAGAATTGGCACTTGCTAATTCTTATTACCTTCCCCATCGTCCTGTAATTAAGGAAACATCATCAATGACCTCTATGAAAATTAGGCCCGTTTTTGACGCCTCAGCTAAGAAGCCTGGTTATCCATCCCTAAATGATTGCTTAGAGACTGGTATTAACTTTATTTAACCATTCCTTCGATTTTAACAAGATTTCGCTTATACAAAATTGGGGTTATTTCCGACATTAAAAGAGCGTTTTTACAGATAGCTCTGCACGAAAAAGATCGAGATTTCTTAAGATTCCTCTGGTATGATGACAAGGATGACATAAAGGTTTTCCGTCATACACGTTGTGTTTTTGGGGTAACCAGCAGCACTTTTTTACTCATGGCAGTTATTCATCACCATTTGTCAGCTGAATCGTTGAAAATAAAGTATTCTGAAAAATTGCTGGAAAGATTGCGTGACAGTTTTTACGTGGATAATTGTGTGGCCAGTGTACATAACATTTCAGAGTTAGATAACTTTGTGAAGTATGCCACAGATATTATGAAAGAAGGGAAATTTGATCTTAGGGGCTGGGAAAGTACAGCTTGTCCTGAAATCCCTTCTCAAGATTCTAAAACACAAGTGTTAGGCTTAATATGGGACAAATACTCTGATACCTTAGAAATAGATTATGAAGTATTAAAATTTGATAAGACAGAAAAACTAATGAAACGAAAAATTTTGTCATTTATTAGTAAAATTTTCGATCCGACAGGTTATATTGCCCCAGCTTTAATACAACCCAAAATTTTGCTTCAAGCCATATGGAAAACTAAAGAACATTGGGATGCGGAAGTTAGTGATGAAATTAAAAAGAAGTTTCTTGGTTGGGTCAAAAATTTGCATTTTTTAAAAGACATAAAAATACCTAGATGGACTGGTGTGACTGAATCGTCACTTCTAAGTTTGCATACATTTGTAGATGCGAGCAAAGATGCCTATGCCGCATGCGTTTTTCTAAGATCTGAGTCCACTAATGGTGTAGTGAACATTCACTTATTGCAAGCTAAATCTCGAATAACTCCACTGAAAAAGATAACAATTCCACGTTTAGAGCTCATGGGAGCTACAATAGGAGCAAGATTGTTCAAATCAGTTAAAGATGCTCTGAAAATGGAAAAAATAGAATCCTATTTTTGGACTGATTCATCTACAGTACTCAGTTGGATTAAGCGGCAAGAACAGTGGTCAGTTTTTGTGAATAATCGCATAAATGAAATTAGGAAACTTACTGATGCTGAGAATTGGTTCCATGTTTCCGGTGAATTGAACCCTGCTGATCTTGCATCCAGAGGATGTGGAGCTAAACAGTTGTTAAAATCTCAGTGGTGGCTGGGACCAGTCTGGTTGAAGAATCCAAGAGAGCAATGGCCTAAGTCAGTCATAAATATCAATGAAGGAGAGATTGCTCAAGAAAAAAGAAGAACTGTAGTTTCTGCTAATAATATTGAGTTTGAATCTGTTGTATCCCGATTAGCGAACAGAGTTTCAAAATTTTCCAAGATTGTTAAAATCATAGCTTGGATATTACGTTTTCAACCGAAATCTAAAGACTTAAGAAAATATCCAAATATTACATCTGAAGAAACTGAAAATGCTCAAAAGACACTTTTTCGTTGTGTACAGACTGAATGCTTTACAGATAAAGAAGGCAAAAGATCTCTCGTAAATTTCCAAACTTATAAAGATGATGAGGGAATACTAAAACTGAAATCAAGACTTAGAAACGAAAATGAAAATTCTGATTTTATTTTTCCTTTGGTTCTTCCGCCCAAACATCCAGTAGTGAAAAGACTTATCGAGCAAGAGCACATTCTCAACAAGCATGCTGGAGCGTCTGCTCTACTTGTTATTTTGAGAGAACGATTTTGGATTTTAAAGGGAAAAAGAATTATTCAAAGTGTCATACATGAGTGTAATATCTGTAAGAAGCAAAAGGTTAAACATCTAGAAGTACCATTTCCTCCTCTTCCAGAAGATCGCACGAAATTAACAGCAGTTTTCCAAGTCTCAGGAGTTGATTTAGCAGGTCCTCTGCTCACCAAGTCCAAAGAAAAAGTTTAGATCGTACTATTTTCTTGTGCGGTGTTTAGGGCTGTACATTTAGAATTGATTCCATCACTTAGTACGAATGCTTTCATTCAGGCTTTACGAAAATTTACAGCGAGAAGAGGATGGATTTCTGTGTTATACTCCGACAACGGTACAAACTTCACTGGATTAAATAATACATTGAAGAGTTTGGATTGGACTGAGATTCAATGAACGTTTGAAGTAAAGAAAATTAGATGGAAATTTAACCCACCATCAGCCCCATGGTGGGGAGGGTTCTGGGAAAGACTTATAAGAATTCTCAAAGATTTGCTTCGAAAAAACTTAGGTAGAGCCTCTCTGACACAAGAAGAACTACATACGCTTGTATGTGAATGCGAATCTATTATGAACACTAGACCGTTAACGTACATATCTGAAGATCAAGAACTAAATGTTCTAACGCCTTCACTGTTCCTTCAAGAATTACGAACAAGTGATGTACCTGACTTGGATCAAATTGAGAAAACTGACGTTGTTGAAAGATACAGATATATTCAGAGAGTAAGAGAATCTTTAAAGCAAAGATTCAGAAGAGAATATCTTGGTTTTCTACGTTCGTCGATCCCCAAAAGTCACGACACAGTTCAAGTGGGTGATATAGTCTTGATTGGCAGCGATGATAAGAAACGCTTATGTTGGCCCTTGGCAAAGGTCATCGAACTCTTTCCTAGTAAAGATGGAATTATTAGGCTGGTTAAGCTTAGAACATCGAAAGGAGTTTTACTACGACCAATCCAGAGACTCTATCCTCTTGAAATCACACAAAGACTTGAACAGCATGTGCCAAATCCTGCGCCAAAAACAAATAACAGTAGTGAGAAGCCTAATGATGGAGAGCTACTTAAGACACGTTTTGGCAGGGTAGGGAGGCCAGTAAAAAGACTTGATGTGTAATTTTAACATAAGACTGCTCAAAAACTATAAAAAAAAATTTTTTTTCTTTAAAAAGTGAACTCTAAATATTTTTTTTTGGTATTTTTCTTTTTTTTTTTATTATTAGATGTTAATGTAATTCATATATATATTGTCATTTGTTAACCTTTCTATTAGTATTTTTCAGTGTCATATTTCTGTTGAGCATTTTTGCAGAATGCTCAAGTGGGGAGGATGTTGGGAAACTAGAGCAGCTGTAATAGTTCCTTCCCCAAGGCCAGCAATAACTGCAGAACTCAGCAGTACAACTCAACTCCTCTCCAGTTGAAGCGAGTGCTACCGGAATGCTTCTGTTTATCGCTACAAAAGAATGCTCTGTTTTTGATCAATATGTCGCTATGGTGCGAATATTATTGGAATTCATTTTAATTTACGGGCCCTCTGTATATAATTGATGTATAATAGTTTGTAAATAGTAATGTTTGTGTTCAACAATATCTGTTTATGGAAGTGTGTGCAGTTTGATTAAAAGAAAATATTGAAATTATTCTATGTTCTATTTCAAGACTCCAGCCTGCTTTATTCTTTAAAAATTGATTGTGAAACCAATAAAAAGGTTGAGAATCACTGCTTTAGAGGATATCCATAAGATGACAAAAATTAAATACAGAGTTTTTCCCAGGTTTAAAAAAGGGCAGGATGCTGCTAGTAAAATAATCTGGTGTGTCACTCACACGACTTTCTCTTACCCTGAAATTTAATACTATAAATACAGGTTGGAGATTAGGAGGTAAGATAACGATGTTATATAAACCTATGTTAAACAATGCAAATTAGGCTTCGGGAGAGTTTTATATAATTAGTTCTGTGTGAGGGGGCTACCACCCCCCTCAACCCCCCGTTTCATTAATGCACATATATTTATATAGAATTTAATTCGGTTATTAAAAAATAATTCTGTTTTTAAAAAGAATTTATTAAAATTATTACTTAAAAAAATTATCTTTTATGATAATGCAGACGATTCCCATATTAGAGAAGTAGTACAACACCAAATATCCAAAAAAAGTCCATTTTATTCTCAATAATTAAAAAAAAAAAAAAAATAGATTTTTTTAAAGTAAAAAAAAATTGATAACTTTGTTTTAAATTATCGCAGATTGATGGTTCAATCATTCGTTTTAAAGGTATGGGCGAGGTCTTTTGAAAGATACCCATCATGAAAATTTACTCCCCTCGAGGGGACCCCCCCCCTAGGGGGGGGGGGAGGCGAGGCTTCTACATACACAAAAAAAAAAAATTCCCAGTTAACTATCTCTATTACAAAAAATATATATTTGTTTCATTTGGTTTAGTGCAGTCTACAGACGTTAAACTCTACTTACCTGTAATTTCCCCCATAGACGTAATGTATTAGAATTCTCTTGATTGTCCCTGTACACGAACCATTTGCTTGATCTTAATGAAAAGCTTACTGTAGCATCCCTATATGATACACATTTAGAATACCAAGTTTGAACTTTCTGCCATAATTTGTTTTTGAGATATGCTGATAACAGACACACACACACACAGACACACATATAGACATTTGCTAAAAACATGATTTTCGTATTCAGGGGACCTCAAAGCGTGTAAATATAACAAAATCTCGCATTTGAAAATTTGACCCAAAAACAATACTTTCTCTACCTTATGGGTAAGAGAAAATAAAAAAGGACATTTTCTAGATTTATGAAGGCAGTTTTGGTACTTAAAGGCACATTTAACATTTAAAATCCAGACACTTATTTTAAAATTTCGATTTTAGGTATAAATAGAAGAAAAAGTTTTTAATTTCAACTTTCTTTACACCTTAATTTTGCTTGTTACTCATGTATGAACAAATGTTGATTGTTATGCCCAATACATATAACATATCTTCAGTTTCAAGGTTATTTTCAATAAAAAAGCAGTAAGGGTGCAACCTTTTTAGATGAAGGGCAAGAAGGGTACAATTTTTTTGGATGAGGGGCAAGAAGGATGCAGCACCCTCTTGAAACTGTCTAGGGGAAACTCTGTTAAATAAAGATCCGTTTACTTTGAAATAACATTTAAAACCATGAAAACATATAAATCAACATTTTAAGAACTTAATGCAAAATCATGTTATGCTATATTGTTAAAAATTTTAATAGTTGTAGTTCTTCAGGGTTCATACTCAAATATGAGGGGGGGGGGGGAATTCTCTGAGTTTTCCAAGCAATTTTCAAAAAAATGTTAGATATATATTACAAAAAACCCTCCTCTAAAGAGGAGAGAATACTTCTATATCTATTGTATGATGTTATATTACTGCCGATCATGGTAGAAATTCACATAGAAATAATTGCTCATATGTGTATTTTCCCAATACAGTAAAAAGAACCGTTTATAAGTCTTTCAAGGGACTGACGTAAAAGGACGTACAAATGAAAATATGTATAATCGAAATTTTAATAATAACACATCGATTACTACAAATTTAATGACACTTAAGCAAAATTTATAAGAAAATACTAATTAATAAAGTTTCTTAAGTTAGTAAATGTCTATCATACTTTTTTTAGGACAATAATTAATTTAAAAATAAAAGATTTATTACAAAAAGTGAGAAAAATAATACTTTTAATGCATGGCTGGGTGCTAATTACATATATCTTATATTGAGTATTATATTACATTTCTTAAGAACTGTATGAACACATTTTGAATATTAATTATATATATATTGTGTATCTTTAATAATAAGCATTCGATTTATGTCCATACAGATATAGTTATTTAATAACATTAAAAATCTTTAATGTTCGTCTGATTTGCTGCTTGTCTATGAGTATTAAAAATTCTACTATGAATTAAACTTATTCTTTGATCAGTATTCTTAGATATTTCCTGTGTTCCTCCCCTTAAAATGTATTCTAGGAAAAATCCGTGTTATTTAGAATGAAAAATAATGACAGATCGAGAAATTTTGCGAATTTTAGGAAAGTAGAAAAGATGTATAACCAATATTAGCGGCATATAAATGAAGAATTTTTGCATTAAAATAAATAGGGATGAATCGAGACTTCACTAAAAGGACGTATAAACAAGAGACATATAAACGTGGATTTACTGTACTTAATTATTTGAATCTCAGTATGAAGCTAAACAAGAAAAATATATTATGAGAGAAAAGAAATATTTGTTTTTCCAGGTTTTATAATCAATTTTCCCTTAATTTTAATAAAAAATTTTATTTTCCCTGTTTTTATTTATTTAATTTTTTTTTACAAAATCCAAATTTTCTGAGTATTTTAGGTTTTCCCAGATGAGTATGAACCCTGTTCTTAGGGGGGGGGGGGGGGAGGTCACCTGCAAATTAAAACATTTTAAGGGAGAAAAATGTATTAAAAGATGGATACAAGAACAGTTTAACTTGGTTTGGATACTACACTGAGGTTATTTTTTGTCATTAAGGCTCATTAGACTAAGACTTACAGTTTAAATAGATTCCAAACTACTCTGAATGTTTAGGTCTGACTGGGATTCAAACCTAGCTCCTTAGAACTGAAGACTAAAGTGCAGATCATCCTGCCACAAGATGCACCTGATAAGGAAATGCAAGTTATGGTGTGAAATTTATCTAAACTAAGAACATATTCTTTTATTTTAAGAAGAGTTTTCTAATATGTATCTAATGTAAAACTATCAGGAATACTTGTAAAAAATTTCCAACAAAAATGAAGTATTTATAACTTCAGTTCATGTGTCCATCTACTTTATCACATTCTAATTTTCATAAATAATTCTATAATGCCATTTGGCATATTTCAAACATCTCAACTCAATTCTTTCCAGAACTTCCTCATGAGGCAGCCATATTATGAGTAGTAGCCAAAAAGAAATTTCTTGCATGCTGCTCTTCACAGCATATTTCTAATTGATATTAGAAATAGGTTGTGAGGATTACATCTATGTTATAAATCTTTTATGGTGTTACATTTAACTTATAAATTTTTATGTCATTATTAAACATTTGAATCAACGAATCTAACTGCAGGATATATAAACAAATTCATGTCAAAATCTTTTGTATATAGTTGTAATACAGTAGAGGATCGATAAACCGCGGATCCATAAACTGCAATTCTCCATAGACCGCGAAAATTTTCTTATGTAAACAGTGATTTTTACAGTTAAGCTATCCCAACATTCTGCATTGCAAAAATAATGGCGCCGCTTAGCTAATTAACTTTTGAGACTATTTTTCATCATTTACTTACACATTCTATGCTAAAATATAAAATAAGTAATGCAATAACAATAAATACACATACTTTTACTGATGCAAACGTAAATCGCAAACCATGGAGCAAGCGAAATTGTAATGCAAAAACAAAGTTAATGGATACTGTTGTAATTACGTGCAAATGAATGGCAACCACAGTTCATGTTTACTCCACTGAGTGTTGTGTTTACTCACGCTATGATCGCACATCGTACGTTCGTTGAATGTGTATTGAGTTACGGTGCAAGGAAAATAGTTATCTTTTTATAATTTTTAATGAGATTAATTTCTTTTGCATATTTTGTGTTAAGTTTTGTATAAATATGGAAAACAAAACTGATGAATCGTCGAAAGACGTCATTAAAAAACAGTCTATTTTAACTATAGTACAAAAAGTAGAAGTTATCAAAGAACTGGACAAAGGGTACTTCTGCAAAATTTATTTCCAGAAATTTTGGAATTAGTTGCCATTCTGTATACGATATCTGGAGTAACAGAGAGAAAATACTCCAATATTATGCCAACTCTGATAGCAATAAAGGAATTGGAAAGAGGAAAAGAATGAGAGAAGCGAAATCGGCCGATTTAGATGCAGTACTCTTCGAATGGTTTTGGCAAAGACGTTCAGAAAATGTTCCGATAACTGGACCAGTTCTGTGTCAGAAAGCGAAAGAGCTTCACAAGGAATTAAAAGTTGAAGAGTCATGTGAATACTCAAATGGGTGGCTGACAAAATTTAAAACATGTCATGGCATCAGATATCTCAAAGCATGTGGTGATAAAGTGTCTGCCGACAAAGTAGCGGCAGAGGAATTCATTGATGAATTTAAAAAAATTGTTCATGATGAAAATCTTTCCCCTGAACAAATATGCAACATGGATGGGACTGGTCTGTTTTGGTGCAATTTGCCGCGTAAAACTTTTGTTGGTGAACTAGAGACTCAACCATCTGCAGTGAAAGATGATAAAAAACGTGATACTGTTCTTGTTTGCAGCAGGTACACATAAGTGCAAAATTCTTATGATTGGAAAAAGTGCCCATCCTTGAGCATTGAAAGGAGTCAAATGTTTACCTATTATATACAGAAGTAACAAGAGAGCTTGGATCACACAGGAATTGTGTACTGAGTGGTTTAACAGTCATTTTCTGAGTGAAGTTAGAGTCCATTACAGTTCAGTTGTTTTAGCCAAAGATGCTAAAATTTTACTGTTACTAGATAATTATACTGCCCACCCCAGGGGTGGCGTCAGAAGATGGGCCGGGGGGGGGGGAGGCTCCCCCCCAAGTGTGATTTTAGAAGATAAGGAATAGATAAGGAATGGGTCAATCCTTGTACTCGCCGCTTTCTTTCCTGTTGTCGTTCCCACCAACTGACATAGAAGAGGAATACATAGTATATCAATGCTAGCAAAGCCAGCATGCCATTAGTTTTTCTGGGGAAAACTATCATGACCTCCCATTGGGGGGGGGGGGGGGGCTTAGTAAAAAATATGTAAAAAATATGCAACTTAGTAAAAAATATGCATATAAGGAAATTTAATTTAATTTTTTCTTGAATTAAAAAATTAAAATTTATCTAATACAGTAAGATACAAAATTTTACTCAACATGTGATACAATATAAGCTTCTATTACAAGTATATTACCTTTTATTACTTTTTTTTAATATAGGCAAAAATAGTTTTTTATTTTATTTATTTATTGTTATTTATGAACAATTATTATTTCTTGTTTATAGCATTAATGCATTTAAAATTTATCATCAACAGAAAGTAATCTGCATAAAATTGACTTTCTGTGTTTCGTGAGATTCAATTTCTGATGAATCATTGTTATTATCAGTGCTATCTTAACCTTTTCATATTAAAATTTTTACTGTCGGTTTGATAGTTACATTGGTTACAACATGCGGATTTCTGGAAGTCTACTGCATTTGTTCATGAAGTATTTAACATTATGAAGATTAAATAACGTAATTTTAATATATGATTATGAGAAAATTATACCTTAAGTGCATATTTAAATCAGCATATTGTAAGTAAAATTTGAAAATTTAAGAGAAATGTAATATGTATATACTTGGTTACAAATGAAATGTATACCATGTTAAAAAGGAAGTTTTATCTGACATTTGTTGGATGTCTTTGACTTTATTTTTTCACAACTATGCTCATGCTCTAATATACATGATTTACTTTTTTTACTTTTTTTCATATACATATTACATATATATTATTTTAGGAGGGTAGGGAATGGCTCGATACATCGACGAGATGACACGGCGATTAAGTGAAAACCTAACTTTATAAAAACAATCTACCTTGAATTTAATACTCTAATTTTTCCATAAAATCTCTAATTTTCAGCTGGAAGAACACTAGCTTATAAATTATGAAATGTAAATGTGGCACTGGTGATGAATTTAATTAAATATAATTTGTCTTTAAAAACTCCAATTTTCAACTGAATTTAGGAGCTTTTTACTGGGAAATCATAATCATTATTTTTAATTTTTGACAAAACCAATTAAAATTTTCTGTTTTTGTTAAAAACAATACATTTCTATAATATGATAATAATAATGATAATGATATAATGTGATTTATCATCTAACATGAATTGGAAGTTAAAAGGTTCGCAGTTTGTAAAATTAATTTAAAATGTCAATGCAAAGTGGCCTGAAAAAAAAAAAAATCACATTTTAAATTATTTTAAAAATACCTTAAAACTCAATAATTTTGAAAGGAATTGAAAAAAGTTTGACGGTGAACTCATATTATTTTTAACCAATTTTTAACTCTTGCCAAAATCGGTTTACAATTCAAGATTTTTAAAATACTTGTTTTTCAGCTCCAATGCAAAAAATAAATAAATAAATAAAAAAAAAAATAAATAAATACAGGATTTATAATCTAACATGATTTAAATTCGGAAGATTGCAAGCTCGCATGTCTTAGCCGAATATGAAAAAAGGAATACTGCTGGCACGCAAATTTTAAAATCTTAATGCAAAGTGACCTGAAAAATTACATTTTAATTAATTTAAAAAAAAAAAAAAAAAATCTATAAAACAGAATTTTACTAAGAACCATCTCGATTAAATCAGCCTTTATTTATTTTATTTTATTTTTATTATTTTTTTTAATAAGGGGAAAATTGCATTAAAGACGGTCTATTCGTTTGGATGTTGCAGTGCCTCAAACACACAAAGGCTTCAAACTTATAACCCCCTCCTCTTTCTTATCTTATTTGGTATTAAAAATAATACGGTACGGAAGCACTTTAAAAAAACGGACAAACAAACAACAACAAAAAAATACCGTTGTATATTTGACATAGTAGATAGACATGACAAGAAGGTGCATGGTGTTAAATATGCCTGTAAAAATGTTTCTACATATAGTGCCCCCCTGTCGGGGAACCGGTGCTCCCCCCCCCCCCGTCGGGGAATTTCTGACGCCACCACTGGCCCACCCTAAACTTGTGGCACCCAATGTAGTTACTCTATTTCTCCCTCCTAACACAACATCGCTGATCCAGCCTATGGATCAGGGTGTCATAAACAGTTTAAAGTGCAACTACAAAAGTGCTTTTCTGGGTCAGCTTCTCAATTCTAAACCAGGGGCTAACATGATTGATGAATTAAAAAAAAACGTTCACAATCAAAGATTGTATGACCATGTTGAGAGATGCATGGGATTCTGTAGACCAAGAAACACTCATTAATAGGGCTGGATTATTTATCAATATATCCCCAAGTATCGATATTTTTTTACTATCGCGATAACAGTATTTAAGTTCTTGTTCTATCGATATATCCCTCTAACGATATTTCCTAACGGGCACAGCTAATTTCTCTAACACGCGCACAACTAATTTCTCTAACGCGCACAGCGAGATCAAGTCATATGCGATAAACAGCGTCCAACGCCATATCTTCAAATTCTGCTTCCCCGCCTCACCGTACCCCGTACCACCCCGTAAACACCCAACAAACAGACCGCCGAATATCTTATACAAATACACCTTCTCTTCCTTTCCTCCTATTCACTGACTAAACTCTAAAAAATAACCCCAAATGGCTTCATTTGTGCGAACTGCGCACTCTCAAATCGAAACCACTACTTAAAAAGTATGACCTTGAACGATAACATATAAAATGTTTCATTCCTCATTTATCAAGTTATCGCAGTAGTATATTATTTCCCATTCCATAATATCTCCACACCAATAATATCGAAGTTGCTCATCACTCGCAGGTGAAAATTGAAAACACTGCAAACAGTATATCGCGTTTAGTTCATGGCAGTAGTATATTATTTCCCATTCGATAATATTCCGACACCAATAATATCGAAGCTGCTCTTCGCTCGCAGGTGAAAGGTGAAAACACTGGAAACAGTATATTGCGTTTAGTTCTTGTTATCGGTTCGTTGACATATTGTTCGGAATTGCATGGATTGTTCGAAATATCGTCAAGTGGTTTTTTTTTTTCTTTTTTAAGCAAAGAATTAACTGAAATTGATTACTTATTTTTTTAGAATTGGATTTATTATTCTATCTTCTGCACATATAAGAAGAAAATATAAGATTTGGATAAACGTTTTTCCGGTTTTCGATGAATTTACACGTTTTGAGATTTCCTTGCATTTTAATTAACTGAAATTCTCTACTCATTTTTAAAAAGTGGATTTATTACTAGTTTCTGCGTACATAAGAAGAAAGAAGATACGAAATAAATTTCGATTTCCGTTTTTTGATATATTTACACGTTTTGGGATTTCCTTGCATTTCATTTAAGTGAAACTGATTACTTTTTTTTTTTTTTTTTAAAGTTGATTTATTATTATATCTTCTGCATATACAAGAAGAAAGTGTAAGATTTGGATAAATTTTGATTTCCAGTTTTCGATGAATTTACACGTTTTGAGATTTCCTTGCTTTTCAATTAACTGAAACTGACTACTTATTATTTAAAATGTGGATTTATTACTGGCTTCTACATGCATAAGAAGAAAGTAGAAGACACGGGGAAAATTTCGATTTCTGGTTTTCGATGAATTTACACGTTTTGAGATTTCCTTGCATTTCAATTAACTGAAATTGACTACTTATTCTTAAAAAAGTGGAGAAAGTATAAGATTCAGAAAAAATTTAGATTTCCAGTTTTCGATGATGTTACAAGTTTTGAGATTCCTTGAACTCTAATTGACCATTTTTAAGATTTCCTTCCTTTCTTTTCTTTCTTTTTTTTTTTTTTTTTAGTTCGAACGCTCTATTTCATGGACGACTCGTGCCTATCGGCCAACAGGGGTCGCTGCTGTGATGCAATTTAATTCTGTTTATGAGAAGGCAGTTGCTTTGCTTTGCAAAAAGTGATTGATCTTCAACCACTGGGCGGTACTAGTATATAAATATAATACAATTTCCAAATGTTATAAAAACATTACAAAATATGAATTCAATATATATATCTTAAAAAAAAAAAAAAAAAAACATGATATGGTAAGTAGATAAAAAATAAAATAAAAATGGCAGGAAATTGACCTTTAGAATACCTATGAGTTATAGGGTCTCAAATTAATATTACTCTACAACCGAGAAAGTTTATTCGGTGGCAATTCTAAAGAAAGTTTATAAACAGTATTTCTACTGTGCATTTCTTATTCACTGAAATTAATTTAATTACAACCATATCGCTATCAATGACTGACAGGAATATTAGTAAATGAACTTTCTTTATACTCAGGAATGGGAATTAGGCGCAAAACTCATACTAATATTTATTTTTAAAATTTCCGTATATAAATGAAACATTGATATATATATAGAGAGAGAGAGATAGATAGATAGATAGTTAAGTTACGACTTCTGCGCAAAATTTTATTAATCATCTACATTCTAAGTACAACTTCATTTTTCTTAAGCTTATATTTTTATTATAATTATGTATCTTAATGATATACTTTGTGTAAATAAAACACATATCACCCATTAGCTCTCTTAAAATGTGATTTTGAAATAATTAAATCTTAAAATAGAAAGAATGGAGGACAAACTATTCAGAAATATACTTAAAAGTAATGGTATAAATTAAAAGAAACACAAAACATTGTGTTGCTATTTATGCATTTTCTTTCTTTTTTTTTTTTTTTTTTTTTCTTTTTAATAAAAAAGATTTGGAAGTAATATACCAGAAAATATAAATATACATATAGAAAACACTCCCCACTTGTATACATTAAAATTGGTGTTCATTTGTCTTTAAAAAGTAGCAAATATCTATTTTCCTTCTCTTGAAATAAATATCGCAATATATCACCAATATCGATATTAACTTGATGATATATCGCGATATTTAATTTTTGATATCGTCCAGCTCTACTCATTAATGCATGGCATAAAATATGGCCAGATTTTTTTTTTTTTTTTTTTTTTTTTTGTGCAGATGATGATGAAATAGAATTTAGTGGCTTTAAGACATCACATGAAAAAATTAAAGCTGCTTAACTCCAACAGTATGCAAAAACAACTTGTGGCAACTTAAGTGAAGAACACATACTAGAATTTTTGACTGAAGATGATGAACCTCAAATTGCACATGATTTCACTGATAATGAGATTATTTCCTCAGTTTTAGGACCTGAAGAAAACACTTCTGATACAGAGTCAGATACTGAAGAGGCGGTAGAAAAAGTTACTGTTTGTGAAGGTATTTGTATTGGTGAAAAATATTTAAAATTTTTAGAAACTCAAACCTGTATAACAGAGCAAGAAATATTGACTGTTTACAGGATTCAAGAAAACTTAATGCTCAAAAAATTAAAATACTTAAACAAACAAAGATTGATGACTTGTTTAAAAAACAATGTTAAATTTAGTGATAAGATTTTTTTTTTCCAATATAATTTGGATTGTTTCTATTTCAGAATGTAAATTAATGCAGTTGCCTTCAATTTCAGTACTTGCAGTTTATTTGTAAATAATAAATATTTTGTTATGTGTTCTAGAGTTGCATTAATTTGTGTTTTATAGCTAACATGCATTTTTAATTTAGTAATATTTTTTTTTAATAAAAAATTTCAGTGCTAGTAATTTAATTATAAATATTAATAAATATTTTCTAGAGTTGCATTAATTTGTGTTTTAAAGTTAATATATATTTTTAAATTAGTTTAATTTGTAAATATATTAATTTATTCCCAGTGTATAATATTTACATGGCCATGTTTATAAGGTAAGTTTAATAGTCTGTGATATGATCTATATAACACAAAAGCTCTGGTCCCAAGGTGTGCGTTTTAAAGATCCTCTACTGTATATATATTTTTTTTGTGTACAAAGTCTCTTCATTTCAACACATAACATGTTATATGACTCAACATTAGGACTGGGAGACACATTGATTCATCGAGAAATATCAATTTAATACCCATATTACTAAATCGATTTAAGCTTATGCCAATTCTTGCTAACATCGACTTTCCAGGTATATTGCTAAATCAATTTAAGCTTACATTGATTTTGCCTATATCAATTTTACATCTATATTGCTAAATCGATTCATGTTTAGCCAGTTTTTGATGCATACATCATTGGTTGTGGAGGTAACACTAGTTCCATGCATCATTTTGAAACCAACTGTGACTTATACTAACATGGACATTGATTGCTGATGTTCTGACCGAAGGTTATGATCCGATCCTTATGAAATTTTGAATTAAGACTTAGTTGAGTGTTAGTACGACAAAGACTGCACTGTTTCGGGAGAGGGGGGGGGTCTTACTCCCACAGTGCCTTATCTTGAAAAATTATGGTCTTAACTCTACGAAAATTTAAGTTTGGAGTTGAATGGGTGTTAATATGACAAAGACTGCACTGTTGAAGGGGGCGAGGGTCCTCCACACTGCCTTATCTCGAAAAATTATGGTCTGAACTTTACAAAGTTTTAAATTTGCAGTAGAATGGGTGTTAATATGACAAAGATTACACCGGAAGGTCTTAACCCCACAGTGCCTTATCTTAAAAAATTATGATGCAATCTTTCAAATTTTAAATTTGGAGTTGAATCTGTGTTAGTATGATTAAAGACTGCACCGTTGAAAGGGGGAGGGTCTTACCCCCCCCCCCCCCCCGCAATACTGCCTTTTCTCAAAAAACTACTGAATTTTACAAAATTTTTAATTTGGAGTTGAATGGGCGTTAATATGAGAAAGACTGAACCGTTGAAAGGGGGAGTGTCTCTTATCCCCACAGTGCCTTATCTCAGAAAGTTATGGTCCTAAATTTACAAGATTTTAAATTTGAAGTTGGTTCAGTGTTAGTATGACAAAGACTGTGCCGTTGAAAAAGGGGAGGGTCTTACTCCTTATGGTAACTCTCATTTAAGTAGTTTCTATTAATTTTAATATATATATATATATATATATAATTAAAATTTGAAAATCAATTTGGAAAAAAACCTGAATTCTTTTATAAAAACTTGAAAGTATTTATATAATTAAACGTAAAATGTTGAAAGCCTCCACAAAAGCTACAACAGGGTAATACATACATTTCATATATATATATATATATATAAATATATATATACATGAAATGAATATTGTATCTCCTGAGAGTTAAAATTTACCCTGATTTAAAATTATAATTTGAATGTTGCTGGCATAAACAATGCATCTCTGGAATGCTAAATTTTATAATGGCTTACAATTCTCAACTTCATATATATTAATTTAAATCAAATTGGAGTATAAAGGTTGATATTTTTATTTATTACCAACTATGCGAAAAATACCAGAGCCGGGAATCGAACCCGGGCACCTACGCTTAATGCACGGATGCTCTACCACTGAGCTACCCTGGCTGACAACCAGCTAGGCACTTCTCGCATAACCTTTCTTCTCGCTTTTCAACCTTTACACTCCAATTTGATTTAAATTAATATTCACGGTTGATGAATTCATGAATAAAAATTTCTAAATTCATATATATTGTTACAAAATTGTAAATAATTGTGTTTGTTTTTGTATAAATTCTTTCAAAGCGGCTTAGTAAGTTGATAAAGTGCTAATTTTGTGCATTTCAAGTCGTTTTAGCATTGAAATAGCCTTATTTTCCCTTAAAAATGCATTAAAAAGCCCCAATAAGGCAGGTAATGGATTTGCTGCCAAATTTGGTGACTTTTTTCCACCTTGGTGATTTTTTTGGCGACCTTAGCGAGAAAATCCTTATTAGGGATATACCAAATATGGAAGCTCTAATCTCATTGGCTGATGAGATACGGAAATTTCTGGAACTTTCCACACTTTTGTACAGGGGTATATAAAGGCTGTTTTCTTCACCAAGGCTAGCTCAGTTCAGTTCTCAGCCAGCTTCGCTAATGCTTGCATTGTTTTAAGCCTCTTTGAAAGAGACTTGCTTTAAGTGTTATTGCTATATACAGTTTGTACTGTGGATTTGCTATTTACAGCTGTTGTTTAAGCAGTGTTTACTGGTTGAATTGAAGCTGATACTTGGTTTATAGACCTGTATTTTTCTTGAACTTTCTGTGAATAAATTACTGAATTTTTGTAAGTTTTGCCTTTCATTCTCGGACAACTCACGAACCTCCAAGTTCACAACAATATATAATTCTCAACTTCATATATTTAAATCAAAGTAATACATTTTTGTAAAAGTATTTTTCTAAAATATTTTCAATTTAAACATACTATATAATGTTATATATGCATTAAAGTAAAATCAATCCTAAAATGTTAATAAATTTTCTAATGTTGGCATGTTGTTAAATCATGATATGAAGCTGGTTATAAATCACAATGTAGGATTTTCAACATCACCCAGTCTTACCCAACATAAATCTGCACGTAAGACTGAAATTTGTGCTCCAGTATCCACTATTGCCTTCAAAACTTTTTCTCCACATTTGATATTTACGTATTTCAAATCATCAATTCCATCTTTAATCGGCATAGAGGTTGACACAGGAATAGCAGTTACAACTTTATTCGCTGTCTTTGGCTTAACGTCTGTGGCTTCAACCACATTACTTACGGCATTACGAATTGATGTTTTCTTGGAATTCTTGGGACAAACTCTAGATAAATGTCCCACAGATCCACACGTAAAACAAGTAGGTTTAAAACTTGTATTTTGATGAGTTCTTGGAGGAAATGATGTCCTAAATTTCCGAGATGGCTGTTCGTCTTTTTGTTTGTTGCTAAAGTCTTTAAAATCAGGTTTGTAATTACTAGTTGTTCTATGTTTCATATCACCCAAACCGGATCCCTTAGCATTCAATTGTACACTTTCGTACTCATCCAACTTATCAGCTAAAATACCCGGAACAAGTAACTTAGCCCAGTCATCGACGAAATGTTCTCGGATATCATCTGGAATGAGTCTTTTTAACTGATCCGTAATCATAAGATTCTTCAATCCTTCAAAATCATTTACTGCAACTCCTTCAAGCCATTCCTCAAAGTAGCTTGTTATTTCGAAAACAAAGTCTCGCCAAGATCGAGTAGGGTTTCGCTGATGTTTCACAAATTTTAGTCTGAAATGTTCAGAGCCTAATTTAAATTGTTTTAATAATAAACCTTTGATATAATCATAATCGTCAAATTTTTCTTCTGATTCACGAGCTATTAATTGAGTGATTTCTTTTGGCATAAGAGCTAAAAGAGCTGACACCCAGTTACATTTATCTAGATTAATTCTCTTGGCTTGACGCTCAAACAAAGTCAAGAACAGCACTATATCTCCATCTCTCATTTCAAATTTTGGAACGATTTTTGTTAAATCTTGCATACTACTTGCGTTAAAGTTTGGCTGCCGATGAATGAACAAGTGATACTACAGCACATTTTAACTGCACAACCTGGTAGGATATTAAGGAGGAAAAATTTTGATTCCAGGTGAGAAATTCTTTTAGATTTTTATTCCGTATACTCATATAGATGGTAAATACTCCTCATATACAGGTGCGTGAACAATATGTGCAGATGTCAGCATTTGAGAGAGGACGTGTAATTGGATCCAAAGAAGCCAGGTGTTCTAGTCAGCGATTCGGTCAACATTTGAACAGGAATGATGCCATTATTAGATGATGATGGCAAAAATGGGTGAGCCACGGCTAAACACAGTGTCAAGAAGGAAGAGGTTGACCTAGAGAGATGAGAGAGCATGAGGACTAATCAATCGTCCAAGCTGTACTCAGAACCCCATATTCATCATTATTATCGATCCTACGTGCAACTGACGCTTCAGTGACCACAAAGATCATTAATAGGTGGCTTAGAGAAAAGTGACTGAGCTCACAGCACACCTTGTACCAATTACTAAATACCTCTGTATACCAATATACCCATTTTAAGTGGTGCTGGGCACGTTCAACCTCGAATGAAACTGATTGGAGTAGAATTTTCTTCAGTGATGAGTCGACTCCGATCTAAGCCCCGATGACCAGCGAAGACGTGTCTGTCTCAGAAAAAGGGGGAATACCAATCTGTCACCACCCATATGATATGGTCCAACAATTATGGTTTGGGATGCAATTTCATTTCATAGCAGGAGCCCTTTGGTTGTAATCTAGTGCACATTTACATCACAGAGGTACGTCGACGAAATTCTATGGCCCATTGTGTTGCCCTTCATATCATGTCATACAGAGCATATATTTCCACATAATAATGACTGCCCATGCATGGAGATAATTTTTACTGTTTGTGCTCTTTCTTGTCTAATATAACCTTGACCAGCAAAGTCGTCAGATCTCTCCCCTACTGAGGACGTTTCCAGCATTATAAAAAGGGCCCTACAACCAGCTTGGGATTCTGCCCATCTAATGCACCAATTAGACAAAATTTGGCATGATATCTCGCAGGAGGGCAGTGGTCAACTCTATCAATCAGTATCTTGCCGAACTACTGCTTACATAATGACCAGAAGTGCACCAACAAGTAATTAACTTGTGAAGCTTTTTCTCTTGATTAAATCATCCAATTTTTCTGAAACTATAATCATTTGTTTTCCTTTAGATGTACATCACATCTACCAATTTTTGTCCCATTCGGATAACTCCTTCTTGGTGTGTCATTTTTTGTCTTAGAGTGCATATAGGGTGACTTGGGGGCAATTATGGCAATGGGCTATAATTTCTATGTATTTTAGTCTTATAGCTAAATTGTGTAGAATGTCTTATTTTAGCTTAACATCTACACAATGCAAGCATAATTTTTAAAAATTTAGAGGCTGTTATAAGCAATAAAAAAAACTACTTCCACCTGCCAATGGTGGTTTCATTACATATTGCTTTACATTAATTTTTTAGCTAAAGAATTTTTTTTAAATAAATTTTTAATTGATGTCGGTGCAGTGTTCACATTTTTTTTAAAAAAAAGGGAAGGGTGGATTTATCATAAAGGGCACTTTTTTATGAGTAAAAAAGGGCACATATTAATAGATGAAAGGGAACTTTCTTCACCACTTGTTAAATGGTTTATTAAATGTACAGTCGGAGGAAAAAAATGCAACACCAACTGTAATTTCGTTATTAATTGACACAGGAACATCTAATAGACATAATTGAACAGGAAATTAAATGCACTTTCTGAAAATGTCGTCAAATTTTAAATTAGGGGTCACCTACATATTGAAATGAGCACCAACTTTGATTTTTTCAACAGCAACACCCAATTTTGACTTCATATTCGAATTTCTGAGAGTCTGGCAGTGCAGAAAAGTAACTATTTGTATACTTTAACTTTAGTATTTATAGAGTTATAATCAAAAATGTGTTAGGGGGTTATCTATAAATGTAGAAAATTAAAATTAAGATACTATAAGAAATAGACAAAATTTTAATGTTTCACACCGGAAATCTTTCAGGAAAGAAATAATTATAAGAATTAATAAAAACATTCACATTTTGCTGTTTCTTAATTATCCAGAATTCAGTTTTTTAGATTTGTATATACTTCAGTACTTTTTTAGATAATTTTAGGTCTATTTAAATACATTACACTTGGGATTGGTCCAGACAGTACTCTCTGAAAAAAGTGCAATATTTTTCAAGTAAAAGTGTCTATTATGGCTGTACTGATCACAAATAAAGCTTAAATTTTCTTTCGTAGGTGTAACATAATATACGAAATGAAATAATATAGATACAACGCATAAACTAAATCTTTTCGGATAAATTATTGTAAGGGTTCATGAAGGAAATAGTAAACAATTTTAATCGCACTTACCAGTTTTGGGTCAGTTGAACTCTTTGGAACTGTACGATCCATTTTATAATTTCTAGGAAAATATAATTTCTTAATTAACCCTTTTGTGACTGTTGACGTAGATTCATGTCATTTGAAAATCTGTAACTCTGTCAGTGGGCGTTACTTTCGTAATTTGTGTGTTACGTATTTCTTAGATGTGTACTCTCAGAGTTCATATTTTTGCAATAAAATATACTATGGATAGAAATATATTGATTAGAAAGAATATAATTGTAATATAAATCCATTTGTAATATAATTGTGAATACAGAAAAGTTGTTCTGAAATATTTTATTTTCAGAGAATAACGCCTGTAGACGGATCTTACAGTCATAAAGACAAAATCCTATGGTCGCAAAAAGTGTTAAAATATGTTTATAAATGTTAAAGTATATTTTTAAAAATATATTAATAAAATTTTAAAGACTAAAGTATCTTAAAAATAATAATCCTCCCACCTACAAAATAAATAAATAAATAAAAATAAACCAATATATGAAGCAAATGACATGACGGTAGTTAAGAAACGATTTTAAAAGTCTGTCTTGCATTCCAATTCCGTTCATTTTTATTCTAATAGACAATTTTTACATTAAACCTATTTTTCTGTATAAAACAGTAAACCCCGCCTATTTAATATATTAAAATCACACAATCAACTGATTGGGAAGAAAATCATATTTTACTGAAATTTATTTTTCCGAATGAGTGAAAATAATGCCTGGACCAGGATTCTGCCTAAAGGTTGTCTGAGTGAGTAATGTCCACTGGTTGTCGGCCTGGATAGCTCAATTGGTAGAGCCTTGACCATGTAAGTCAACGATCTGGGGTTCGACTGTCAGTCCAGGAATTATTTTCACTCAGTCGGAAAAATAAATTTCAATAAAATATGATTTTCTTCCCAATCAGTTGATTGTGTGATTTTAATATATTGTATTTCTTTCTCCCATTGTTTAATGGTGTTTTCCTTTACCAGCGGCTTATTTCTGTCAAGCTATCTACATGATAGACCAGATGTTTCTGCCTAAAGGTTGTCTGAGTAAGTAATGTCCACCGGTTGCCGGCCTGGATAGCTCAATTGGTAGAGCCTTGACCTTGTAAGCCCGCCTATTTAGTTAATTTTTTCTTTTAGTGTTCATTTAAAAGGTTCAAAATTTATCAGCAGTAATCGATGAAGTAAATACCACTTGTGCATATTTTTGTCAACATAAAATAAGGGGTTTAACACGAATTCACCACTCAATGTCACATTTACTTTTCTTTTCTTTTCTGTATTGTTTTGAAGAACGATGAAGACGGGGCTTGTCCTCTTTAGAAAACAGAAATTCTTGATGCTAACACTAATGTCTAAAAATCATCATTTTGGTTTCATTTCTTTGCATTTGACGTTGTTGTTATATAATTTGACCCGTAAATAAAAAAAAAAATATTTTGTTTAATTTTCTTTGTTATTTTTTAAGATTAGATTCGTTATCTCATGCAAAACTTTATAAGAGATAGCCCCCTAAACCACTCCAAAAGAAAGATTTATTTATATCTCGAAAACTAATAACTGGAATGAGCTGCAAATTTGCACACCCCAGCATTAGGATTCATTTTATGTAAAAATTAATATAGGTCATAATTCATAATTTTTATGAATATGAATTTAATATTTTTCAGAATTAAAAATATTTTTTAGAATCAAAAGTAATGATGGATTATGCTTGGGTTTCTTCACTTTATCTAGTAAAAAAAATTATATCGCTCAAGTTATTTTTTGTGAAGATATTAATAGAAGTTTGAAATATGAATTTAACATTAGCACCTTCAAACTTTGAATGCTTATAACTCTGTGAAAAAATAAGTAAAATATACAACCAATATACTTTTTCGCGTTGTCGAGATCCCAGAAATTCAAATATAAAATAAAAATGGGGCATTACCATTGAAAAAATCAAAGTTGGTGCACGTTTTAATACGTAGACGACTCCCAATTCAAAATTTCAGTTCATTTTCTGAAACTACTCACAATTCCCCATCGGATGATACCTATTACATTTTTCTACATCGATTAGCAACGAAGTTACGTTGAGTGTTGCGTTTTTTTTTCTCAGACTGTACAGTCCACAAAATAAATTAATAAATAAAAACAGAACATCCTATCTACCTCATCACCTAACTGACAAATACCATCATTTTTTGGATATATGTCTATTTTAATTTAATTATTTGCATACATAAACATGCAACAATGTTAAAATCGCCTTTTCCTACAAATACACAATTATGACTTTATAGATTCTACAGAAAATTTTGCCATTGGATACTAAACTTGAAGTTACTTGGTCAATAAGTTTAGTAATTATACTTACTGGGACTTTTGAGTTTTTTAATGTTAAATTCATTTTTCAGTCTGGTGGCAATAGATTATTAGGTGTAGCTTAAAATCTACTTGATCAAAAGAGCTGAAATTTCATAAAAGTATAAATAAAATAATTAGAAGCTGATTTGTGGTAAAATATTTGTAATTTACAATTCAAGAGTTTTTACTTAAATAATTTCACAATACTTTTTTTTACATAAATTTTATTTAAAAATATTGCTAGCTTTAATATACATATAGATGCTTTAAGTATTTTTTTCCATAAATTATATAAAATACACATAATTCTATAAGGAATAATAAGTGTCTAATGTGTTTCTCTCGTATATTTATGCAATGATATAAATATGATTTTTTTTTGGGGGGGGGGGAAGGGGGGGGGTGTCTGTATGTTATTATTTATTCAAAGAAGAAAAAAAAAAAAAAAGAAAGAAAGAAAGAAATTAAAAGAATGAAGGCTTTTTGTTATTTAGAAACTTTTGGAGGGAGGTTGAATAAAAAGAAAAATAATTACACGGCATATGCAAAACGACTGTAAATTAACAAAATTTACATTTACAGTCTCAACGAATTGTTAAAATATGCTGTAATTTCACCACTTATGGACGATATTTTTACGATCAATTGCCGAAATACGTAATTCTTTTCATCATTAATCAATAAAATTTCTTCTTGTTTTTTAAGTTAAATTCCCAAGTACTCAATTATTTCGCCGATAATAGAGGAAATTTGCACTTTTTTCTTAAAGCTGAATACCGAAATATGCAATAATTTTGCAGCCAAATTTGGAAATATGGGATTATTCTCACTGCTAACTCTCAGTTTTTTATAGTCAAAATTTACATTTAGTCACAACTAATTCCTAAATTCTGCTATTATTTCGCAGCTAATTAATAAATTTCACATTTTTTTCTCTCTTTCCCCAAAGCTCTTCCTGAAATTCAGGATATTTTTTGTGGATGATTGCTATTATTTTGCCCTTAGTCTATGAAATTTATATTCTTTACAAAGTTGAATCTCAAATTCTCAATTATTTTGCCGCTAATCGATGAAATTTGTGCTTTTTTCAAAGCTGAATCCCGAAATACGGAATAATTTTGCAGCCTAATTCAAAAATACGGGATCATTTCACTAATAACTGTTAAAAAATTATGCTTAAACGTATCTAATTGGTAAACAGGGTTCCTACACAAATCAGAAGAAAAAATTACCTGAGTTTTTCCTGTCTCTTTTAGAAGTAAAATAGATAACATGCAATCATGCAGCATTAGAAACTAACATGTTTACAATTGAACATATTTAGGGTTTATTAATTTTATTAACTTACTATAGTTGAAGAAAAAAAACATAACATTCATTATAAAGCACTAAATTTTTAAAAATATTTGATTATGAAAAAAATTTCCACTGTTTTTCCAAAAAATTCCAAAATTCAATGAATTTTCCCTGTTTTTGCAATAAATTATGGAATTCCTTGAGTTTTCCTATTTTTTAATAGATTTTCAAATTCCCTGAGTTTTCCAGGCTTTCCCTGTTTTCCAGGTACCATAGCAACCCTGCTAAAATACGATGTTATTTAGGTATTAACTGCTTAAATTTGCCCTTTTTTAAAAGGTGATTTCCGAAAATCGTGATGTTTTGGGGCTTGTTGACCCTTTGCACACAATCCCTTTCACCATTAATTAATAAAGTTACTTTAATCCCCCAATTATTTGCTGAAATAGGCTTTATTTTACATTATTAGGTGAAATCTGCACTTTTTTTTAAAAGATTATTCGCGATGTATGCAATAAATTAGCCGAAATACGGAATCACTTTACTGCAAATTTTTTAAATTTATGTAACAGTATTAATTGCTAATAAAGTTATTATTTTACCGTCAATTGTTAAATTTTTTATATTTTTCAAAAATGAATACCGAAATATGCGATTATTTCACAAAAAATAATAGAAATTTTTTTTTATGCGTGATTGCTGAAATACATGATACGAAAGTCTATCGAAATACGGGACAGTTTCGCAGACAATTTTACATTTAATCGTTTAAATTATATGCTAAAATAAGCCATTAATTCACTACAAAACAACATCATATTCTTGTGGTGAGTTGTCAAAATATATCGATTTATGGCTTTATTAATAAAATTTACCTTTATCATGGCTAATTTCTCAAACGATTGTTTCGCCACTTTACTAAATGAATATAGGCAACTATTTTCGCTGCTATAATCGACAAAATTTGTACTATTTCAGAAAATTGATACCACAAATGTTAAATACATATATTGAGTAAAAAATCAGCGAGATATCTGCTTTTTTAGTGAATGCTTGCTGAAATATGCATAATTTTTGCGCCTTATTTCTAAAATATACGCAATTTTCTCATCTGAATATTTTGAAAAAACTTTTATCAAAAGGACTTAAAAAAAAAAAAAAAAAAACCTTAAAAAAAAAAAAAAAAAATTAGTTTTATTGCAAATTCAAAGCAATAGTAATAGCGAACAATAAACATCGGAGATCTTTTCCGCCTGCCACACAATGAAACAGGCCAACGATTCATAGATTGTGGTGTCCAGAAGCGATTTCTTATGGAATTTTCAGATCGTGTTTGCTCAAAAGATGTGAAGTGAAGTCCGATGTCGCATCATATGAAACTTATTATAAAGATATGATCAACAGCGAAAAAGGCAAAATATCTTTAAAAAATAACAATATAACAGATGGGAATGTACAGAGCATATTTTCATTTGAAAAAAGTGAAAAGTGCATTTTCACTTGGGGAAAGAAAAAAGGCAGGGCGAATTTTTTACTTTAATAAAGGACAGGGCATATCGACGCTACAATAAAATAGGACAGGGCGAGGCGCCCTCTGAAAAATGCATAACATGAACACTATGTCGGTGTTTTTACCACGATCTAAAGCACAATAAAAAAAATAAAATTAGTTATTGCAATAATTGATATGAATTACCAAGGGTGCTATAATTGCCCCATTTTATTATGCTCTTTGGCAATTATGGCAGATAAACTGGAACAATTATGGTAGTGCTCTCTTTTTCAAAAATATAAAAACTGAAGAATAAATTGTATCAAAATAATACTTATTGAAATTCAGTTTGAGGTCAGCTTAATTTAAATCTTTGTAAACACTTATAATATGGGGGTGGGGGGTGAAATAGGTAGTTAAAAACATTGCTTGTATTTCATAAATTTTTAGGGATTTTTTTTTTTTACACATTTTAGAATGGACATGGACCATTTATAATAAAACAAAGTTAAGGCACAGGGAAAATATACAAATTTGTTTTCTAAGTACAGAGATGAACTTTTCTCAGTCTCAAATTTTGATTAAGAATTCGCTAGTTATGTTGTGGCTTGAAGTGTCTTAATTCAGCTGACTCTATAAACTATTTACATTTTCCAAAGTGTGTAGAGATTGTACTTAAATGTTTTAAATAAATTGTGATTGAAAAATGTTTTTGCTTAGTTCTCAGTTTTTATTAAATTGTTCTTATCTGGTTGAGTAGAATATATATTTTTTTTTTTTTTTTTTTTTTTTTTAACAGCTGCTTGTACTGTCTGGCGTTTTTTTTTTTTTTTTTTTTTTTTTTTTATAACTTTCTTATAAATGGAGCTAGAAAACACTTTAAAACAACCTTTTAAATAGTTAAAAGAGGCTTATACCATGATTGCTATAGGATCAGCACAATATAAATACAGGAGAAACTAAGGGACTTTGCTATAATTGCCCCAGGGTTGATGCAATTCTGGCAGTTGGGTGTTCAAAAAAATATTCTCTAACTTCTCTTACAGGAGTTGGAGATTTTCTTCTTAATTCATACAAATAATAAAGAAATAACATAGAATTGCTATAGTATTTGTCAAAATGAAATATATATATATAATATTTTTTAATATAAGCAGTTAAAGTTAAGGTTTACGTTTACCTGCCATAATTGCCCCTACTTCACCTTATGTGTTTAAACTGACAATGTAAGATATTTATAAAGATAATAAAAAAAAGGCATTTCGTAAATTATAAAGAAAAAATTTATTATAACAAAATTTACTTTTTAAAATCTGATCAAAAGCTAGGTATCAAAAATAATGACTAAGTTTATTTTATGGTTGCCAAACCTAAATTTCTAGGCGCAAAATACATTTAACAACTGCTAATTTCATACTCCGATGTTTAGAAAATATAAACATGTAGAAATATGCTCAAAAGAAGTACCTCTCTAGGACTGTACTGTATTAAAGTTATTTTATGATTCCCTGTTTACAAACCAGTTACGCTACATCTATGATTACATTCTACAATAAAGCTGAACAACCTAAACAATGTCAATTTAAAGATTTTTTATAAATTTATCAAAATAAGAAATCAGTGAGACATTTCAACAGACAAATAGTGAACCGAAGTCATAAACACTTTGTTGGAAAATGTTAAATAGTGAACCGAAGTCATAAACACTTTGTTGGAAAATGTTAAAAAATATCATTTACTTATCCTTCAATATGGAGGCCCAGAGGTTTTGCTCTCAAAGCTGGAAGACTAAGTGTCAGATTCGATCCCATGTTGCACATATCACCCTAGTTGCCAGGATTTTTTCATGGTTTTCTCTAAAACTCACTTCAATATGGGCTAGGATGCATTAAAAAGGAGGACTTTTCAACCAGGCCTAACATAGTCATTTAACTTTAACCTACACAACCCCAATATTCAGTAAGATTCAGAACGAAACACAGTCCTTACTTTTACGATACACTATTAAATATGCATTATAAATACAATTCTATCTAAAAGAAATCTTAAAATGGTTGAATGACAGCTATGATACACAGCAAACATAAATGAAGATTATTTGAAGTGTAATATAATTACAGTTTTTCACTTTTGAAATAACCCCTTAAGACTTGCCGAAAATTGCCAGAATTTTCAAACTGCAATAACTCAGCAAAATTTTCACTTTGAAGATGATTTTTCCCCCCTCAGACCAATGAGGATATTTTTGTAAACATAAGTCATATGACAGGAGAGACCATATAAAATTTTTTTTGTATTTTAATATGTATACATCCCATTGCATAAAAAATGCTATAACTAAAAACTACTCTTCATATAAACAAATTTTGGAATTAGAAGTTATAGTTTATTTTAGTTTAATAGATAATTACTGTAATATCTATTTTGAATTACCTGGTGTAGGCTTTGGTTGTAAATATTAAAAGTACCATAATTACTGGCAGATAACCCACAGGTAAGATGTGTCATTTCTCCACCAGAAATTTTATTTAATAGAGAAATCTATACTTTTTCGAAGGAAGAGCTCATACAAATATAAATTTATCAATTGAAATTTCTAGTGCAAAACTGGATTATATAACCTGCAGGGTATCTACCAGAAATTACGGTAATTTGCTATTGAAGATAATAAATTTTTGTAACACAGTGGTTTTTATTTTTGATGAAAATTTGTCCAGATAGAAATTTAGAAAAAGTTTTATTATCATACGATAAAATTGATAAATCATTTTATTTCAAACTTTGTGTTTTCTCCTTACTACTCCTTTACAGAGCTATCTAAAATGATCACCTTTCCTTGTACAAGTTGACTTACTAACTACAGTGGAACAAAGTCATGTACAGTGAACTCTCGTTAAAACGGATAATCAAGGGCCGGCAGTTTTTGTCCATATTAATGAGAGTCCATTATAACAGGAGTTCATAAATTGAAGTTCTATATGAACTCTAAAATCACTATTATGTACACATACACAGTATAACACGAATGAAAATTTGTTTCCTCAAACCCTTTTATTCACTAAAAATATAAACGCAGGAAAACCGATATTTACTTACTAAACTTCTTTTCTTCATATGGTACAACTTGATAACGAAATCCTTTGCTATGTCTCCACAATAGAAGTGGAAACAGGTTGACCTCAACTGTCGCTGTTAATCAATACTATTTACCTCCCACGGTGTAATATCGCAGAGTGAAAGAGATTAACCCTTTTATTATTGCATCTTTTCATGTAAAAAAAAAAAAATTAAATTTGAAAAGATTTTTGGAACTGACTCTTTTTCAAAGAAAGTAAGCTTTGAGAGGAAAAAATGTTCATCTAAACGAATGAATTGCATGTATAAAGCGATGTTTATTACATGCAATTCCTATAGGCCTTAGCCGGGGATTCTGTTTTTGTACGTAATAACGAGAAATCCATCTTAAACGGGGCTGTCTTAATGAGAGTTCACTGTATTCCATAATGTATTTTTCTTATTTTAATTATTGGTTAGATTAGCCACATGGCAATAAGGTGCAGATTTTAGTCCTAATTTAAAATTTCAAAAAGATACGATACAAAAGATACAAAACGATTTATAAGCTTTTTGGGAAATTTTTAATGTAAAGGTAGTATGCTTCAAAAGCTAGCAAAATGTTGGTCATAGCCAATTTATATTTCTAAAGATATAATAAAAGTTTAAGTAAGTACTCAGCATAATCTGAAGCAAACTTAAAAACTGCAGCAGAATCCAGAATAAAAGTTATCCAATACATGATATAAATTCATTACATATGTTTAATTAAAAGTTAATGCCATCCAGCTATACCAGTTTAAATTACATAGAAAAGTTTGTAAACATTATGCTTACAGTGATTAATGATAATGGATTCAATATTGTCTGTTCACAGCTTAAAGATATGAACAATTTTAACTTAGGTTGTTTTGCAAGTAAATATAATTAGTAAATTTGGGAGTACTGAAAAATACATCCGTGTCAAGCCCAAAAACTGCACTTTCCCCCATAAGTAACATTTTCGGCTGAACTATCCAGTAAATGCAACATTGAACTTTTTTTCTGATAAAAAATTACTATTCAACGTGCATTGCTGCCATTGAACAATTTGTTGCCACACTACAAGTGTGATTAATTGGGCACTTTATGTTGGAAACAAGATATGGCTTAACCTCACAGTATTCCAGTAGTTTTTGCCTTTCTTTGGGAAGACATTGTTTCAACCTATTCAAAGAGTACCGGTATAGGATAGATTAGTCACCTTACTTGATCTTGACACCTGTGACTACTTTTTGTAGAAGACAGAGTAAAGGTACCGATTCATGGATAAATCCTGCAACTTTAAATGAGCTTGAGGAGATAATCAGTGAAATACATTTATCTATTTCTGTTTGCACTACAGAGGATGACTAAAAACTTTTTGTTCTAACTGCATGCTATGAAATTTGCATGTTTGAAATACATTGACATTGTGATGCAAATGGAAAGACTGCTTGCTTAACTTAATAGTCCAATAAACTCTGTAGTGGGATTACCACAAACAGCATGACCTATTGGCAGCATTTAAAACTAATTTTCAACTATATTACTAAATTAATTTATACCTTACATGTCATCCTTTTAATTTGCACACAAATATATTTCGAGCACACCGTGCTCATCCGCAGTGTAGAGTAACAGTATTCTTCAACATTGATCTTTTCTTGTTTTCTTTGATCTCTTCGCTTCATTTCTTTGTTCAACAGTCTGCTGCCACACAGCGGGAATTATGCTATGCTCTCAGTCATTAACTAAGTAGGGGTTAGTAATAATTTCGACGGCCTTCCATTTAAAAGCATTATTTTATAGCATATTAATTTAATTTAGATTAATAGGATTAGAGTTGTGGGTGGTGGATAAAGCAGTGGGATAATTGTATTTTAAATCTGCACGGTGTTCTTTTTCCCAATATTTTATTTTGCATTTCGTCATTCCAATGTAACAAGCCCTATTACCATTTTCGTGTTCAAAGTTTATTTTATAAACACCCGCAGTTGATTTATAGCTGATATGATCTTTTTCATTGCGGATATGTTGAAAGATGTTTCTATTTTGATATTAGTGGCGTTACAAAAAGGAATAGAGGTTGTGAAAGTGGGTTTATTTTTTTGGGCATTATCAATGATATTTAAGGTTTTAATATATTTTTTGTATAGTTTATTTACAAGATTTTTGCTGTAGTTGGCTTTAGTAGCTATTTCTTTAATATGGTTAATTTCATCTTTAAGTAATTTTTTATTTGAACAGACAAGGATTGCACAGTTAATAAAGGAGCGGAGGGTGGCCAATTTATATGTGAGGGGGTATTGCAGTTTTTATTAATGATTTCAGTATTAGCAGTCGGTTTTCTATAGATTGTAGTGTCAAATGATTTGGGGTTTTTATAATGTTAATGTCTAGAAAATTTAGAATTTGATTAGTTTTGGTTTCCATAGTAAATTTTATTTTATTATCAAGTGCATTTAGTTCTGTTAAGATATTGGAGGGATCGATAGAATTTGGGATAATGACAAAAACATCATCGACATAGCATGTCCAAAGCTTATATTTATTCATTAGAATTTTCAAGGTAACACTTTTAATTCGGCACTAACGCCCGATATAGGTGAGACTGTTGGGACTCCTCGGGTTTCCCGGTAGATATTTTGATTAAACATAAAATAAGACTCAAGAAGAATTTTGCTGGTGCGGATAAGTGTTTCACTAATTTTATTATTACCATAGATTTCGGTGATTTTTGTATTAATAAGATGAGTTATTTCAGGAATGTCGATGGAGGGGTATAAATCTTTAACATCAAAGCTAACCCTATTGTCTTGAAAATTTAGATTAGTGTTACAGAGTTTTTTAAGAGATATTTCATTAGAATTGATTAAAATGTCGGAGGAAGGGAGAATAGGTTGATAAACATTTTTCATAAATTTTTCTAGGTTGTAGGTAGGACCTTCAGATTTATTGACTATGGGACGAAGTGAGGGGGATTTTTATGGTCTTTTATATTTAGCGAAGGGACGAGGAATAATAAAAACGTGATTATTGAAAATAGGGGGGATGTTATTTGGCCAATGGCCTGTTTTTATAAAATCTTTAGTTTTTTCAATTAATTTATTTAAGGGGGAGTGAGTAAATTTTATGGCTTTTATTTTTTCGATGGTTTCCTGCATCATGTTATTATACTAGGTATGGTTCATAATAGTAATTAAGTTAGTTTTATCTAACATTAGGTAAGTGATTTTGCGATTGTTTTTAAGCTCTTTAAGCACTGAATATCAGCTGAATCAGTACTTTCTTTACGTTGGTAAGAGATTTGACTGCAGTGTTACCAACCTAAAGAATAAATATACTGATTCAGCTGACATTCAATGTCTTAAAGAGCTTAAAAACAATCATGAAATCACTTACCTAATGTTAAATAAAACTAACTTAATTACAATTATGAACCGTACCCAATATAATAACAAGATGCAGGAAACCATCGAAAAAATAAAAGCCATAAAAATTACTCACTCCCCCTTAAATAAATTGAAAAAACTACAGATCTTATAAAAGCAGGCCATTGGCCAAAGAACACCCCCCCTCCCCCATTTTCAATAATCACGCTTCTATTATCCCTCGTCTCTTTGCTAAATATGAAGACCATAAAATCCCCCCTCACTTCGTCCCATAGTTAATAAATCCGAAGGTCCTACCTACAACCTAGAAAAATTTATGAAAAATATTTATCAATCTGTTCTCTCTCCCTCTGACATTTCAATCAATTCTAATGAAATATTTCTTCAAAAACTCCATAACACTAATCTAAATTTTCAAGACAATATGGTTAGCTTTGATGCTAAACATTTATACCCCTCCATCGACATTTCTAAAATTACTCATTTTAAAAATACAAAAATCCCCGAAATCTATGGTAATAATAAAATTAGTGAAACACTTATCCGCACCAGCAATCTTCATCTTAATGAGTCTTGTTTTATGCTTAATCAAAATATCTACCAGCAAACCCAAGGAGTCCCAATGGGCTCACCTATATCGGAATTAAACACCGAATTAAAAATACGAATTAAAATCATCCAAATTAAAAATGAGTTACCTTGAAAAGTCTGCTAGCAATATTATTAATAAATGTAAGCTTTGGACATGCTATGTCGACAATGTTTTTGACATTATCCTAAATTCTATCGATCCCTCCAATATCTTAACAGAACTAAATGCACTTGATAATAAAATAAAATTTACTATGGAAACCAAAACTAATCAAACTCTAAATTTTCTAGACATTAACATATAAAAAAAATTAAAAAAAACTTGTTTGACACTACAATCTATAGAAAACTGACTGCTAATACCGAAATCATTAATAAAAATTGCAATACCCCCTCCCATATAAATATGCCGCCCTCCACTCCTTTATTAACTGTGCAATCCTTGTCTGCTCTAATAAAAAATTACTTAAAGATGAACTGAACTGTATTAAAGAAATCGCCATTAAAGCTAACTACATCAAAAATCTTGTACATAAACTATACAAAAAATGCATTAAAACCTTAAATATCATTCATAATGCCCAAAAAAATAAACCCACTTTCACAACCTCTATTCCTTTTTGTAACGCCGCTAGTATCAAAATAAAAAACAAAGTTAAAAAATTAAACATCAATATACCTATCAAACCAAATAAAAACATCTTTCAACATATCCACAACGAAAAAGATCACATCAGCTATAAATCAACCACGGGCATTTATAAAATAAACTTTGAACACAAAAATAGTAATAGGGCTTGTTACATCGGAATGATGAGATGTAAAATAAAAGATCGGGAAAAGAACATCACGCAGATTTAAAATATAATAAACTAACCACTGCTTCGTCCACCACCCACAACTTAAATCCCATTAATCTAAATTTAAATTAATATTAGTAGAATAGTCCCTTACAATAACCACCATTATGCTTTACAATGGGAGGCCATCAAAATTACTAACTCAACTCAGTTAATGACCGAGGGCATAGAGTAATTCCCGCTGTGTGACAGCAGACTATTGAACAAAGAAATGAAGCGAAGAGATCAAATAAAACAAGAAAAGATCAACGTTAAAGAATACTGTCACTCTGCACTGAGGATGAGCATGCTGTGCTCGAAATATATTTGTGTGCAAATTAAAAGGATGACATGTAAGGTATAAATTACTTTAGTAATATAGTTCAGGATTCCTTTTTAAAATGTTTTTAATTGTAACTAATTTTCAACTTTCTGTAATAGGTTTTTACACAGGCTCGTACTGGCCCACCGGGCAACGAGGCAAATGCCCGGTGCGCCCTTCGCCGAGGAACTTTTTTTTTTTTTTTTTTTTTTTTTTTTTTTTTATGTAAAAATTGATTTTTTTTTTCTAGAACACTGTAAAATTATAATGGTTTTTGTTTAAAATTGAAGGAAATATTTTGGTAGAATTTATTCTCAAAAGCAATCCTAAAACTCCTTTATCTGAATGTCTACATGTACGTATTATAAAGGAAGAATGCGAGTTCTTGAATATGTTCATGTGCGCCCCACTACACTAGGCACACAGAAGACTAAGTAAAAGGCGTTTTGTAAGTTCCACTAAAGAGGGCGCCTTGCATTCTCCACTAAAGAGTGAACTTGTATGTTTCAACAAATTAAGCGCCTTGCATGTTCAGTAGAACACATATGTGAGCACCTATAGTTTTAAAACACGTAGCGTTATTATAAAAATCAACTAAAAACTATTACTAAATACAAATACGAAACATGACGCCTTTTATATTCAGTGAGTACATATATTTTAAACACTACAAATATGTAAAACAAATTTTAGCGCATATCGCCCAATAAAATATATGGTAAATTTAGTGATAACACTATATGCGCCCCGCTAGGCATAAAAGGCAGTTTTTAACAATTTTATATGTAGCCTCCTTATAAAAATGAACTAAAAAACTATTTTTGAAAAAAATCAAAACAGAGCGCCTTTTACATTTATGGGATGGTACATGTATTTATTTCATCACTAAAATTATTTATATAAATGAAATAAAATCAATAAATAAAACTGTGCCGCTATCAGTGACGTAGAAATAACACCATATGCGACCGATCAGGCATAAAAGGAGCCCTCTTTTTAACGTTTTTATAAACAACAAAAATTGCTTACAAATAAATATTAAATACTCATGAAATACTAAACAACACGCCTTTTCGCCTTAGTGAGGTGCACATAATCTTAAATTTTCTCAAAACATGGATTAAAAAAAAAAAAAAAAAACATGATCTGGCAATATCAAGAATAACAAATACAGAAAACAGGGTATCTTGCATGTTCCACAAAACAGGGCGACTTGCATGTTTAGCGAAACACATACGTGTGCTTCTTTAATCAAAATGTATGTAAAAATAAATAAAAATATAGCGTCTTTATAAAAATAAGCTGAAAACTAATACTAAATTCAATAAAAAAAAGAAAAGTGCGCCCTGTAAATAATATAGTATAGTCGAAATGACACTATATGCGCCCCTCTAGATATGTTAATAGTAAACCTATAGTTTCCCGTTTTTTCTTATCGTTATGCTAATTAAATATATTAAAAATTAATCACTCTTAAAATAAAGCTTAAAGAAAAAAAAACGTTAGTTGAAATAAAATTAAACACTTATTAAAAATCCTAATTTCCTTTTAATATATTTTCTACTTACCAGGAAAAATAAATATATCGTTCAATGAAATGCTATGTTAAGGAGTTTTCAAATTTAAATCATCCATCTTAATTTTTCAAACGCGAAACGTAAACAATAGCTAACCTTCCGGAAGTTCCGACTGAGCCGAGTTTCAAAAATTTGCATAAAACATCTCTAAGAACGATAGCCGAAGTCTACGCACGCGCCGCGTCGGCACATGCAGCGACGTACGTCCGGAAGATCACTTCGTTTCTCCCGCGAAACTATAAATAGCGAACGGCGATGGTAGTGGGTGTTCGCGGTTGCCTTTGCGGTTGCTTTTACCTTTGCTCTTGCCCCTGCCATTGTTCATTTTTCGCCGATGCCGGCTTCATAAGATGTCGCCGTAATATGTGGCGTTTATTTCTTATATTCAAATAAAATCTTTTCATTTTTAGTTAGTTATAACTCACGTTAATCCTTTTTTTGTGAGTTCGAAATTTAAATGAAATTTATAGGTGTTCATATCGCGACAATAACAAGTGGAAACAAGAACGTCACGTCTTCTACATAAGTGTCACCAGCTTCTTTCTAATGGCACGTAGTAGTCTTTTCTGCAACCTATATGGGAAATAAAAAGATGTTAAATATTGTCTTCGTACTCACCTTGTTTGTCATCCAGCATCTGCTTTGGTATGTTTGTTATATATAAAAAGTATTTGTCTACTTCAATTATCTTATTGTTATTCATATAAACTTATTGTTATATTTATATAAACTTTTCGTTGAATTTATTGTTTCAATTAAAATACAAATTAAATTAAAATTTGTTATGGTCATTTATTTAACAATTTCTACATATTTATCTTTCAGCATATTTACTTACTCTAGCTTCCATGTATCTAATTCATTTAATTAACTTTAAATGTTGTTACGCTGGTGTTTACGTCTAGAGTAGGCTCCTCTGCTAATTCACTTAGCCTTGGATCTACTTCACACCAGCTAACAAGAGAAATAAAAAGTGGTTATGGGCTTTTCCTTTTTCAGCATGTAAATATGCTGGCCCTTTCATAAATTAATGTTTTTCTGTTTTGTTTGAAAAATAAATTGAAAGTTAAATTTTTTGCATTTATAGTAAATTTTTGAAACAAGAAATTGTTTGAATGTAGATTAAAAGTTGTTTAATGTTAATAAATGAAAATCTTGAATGTTTTGTTTAATTTAAGTAATAATGACCATTTTTTTTGCATATTGTTGAGGGAATATTGTAAAATTTTTTTTCAGTAAAGTAGAAAAAAAAAACTTTTTGAAATTTCATATATATATATTTGAATAAATTTTCAAGTCATAAATGAATTTACCGAATGTTTAATTCGGGGGGGGCAAAGGTTTTTATAAGAAAAATTGTGATATTTTTAATATATTATATTTTTAAATTGTTTGAACCATAATTATACAATTTTTTTTTACTCAAAAATGGCTGTCAACAATTTACATTCTATTCCCAAACTGAATGCGATTAATTTCAAGGAATGGAGGAGTGACATTAAATTTGTTCTTCTTGACCGGGGACTCTGGGACATAGTTGTTGGTATGGAAACAGCCCCAGTTTTGGCTGATGACAGAAGCAATGCTTCTGCTGTTAATAAATTTAAGTCTAGAGCTAATGCTGCTTTGGCTGTCTTATACTTAAATATAGAAACTGAATATAGGAAAATTGTAGAAAACGAGGATGACCCCGTAAAGGCATGGAATTTAATTAACAAAAATTTTGTTCCAGATACTCGTGCACAGCACATGAGTTTATTTTCTGAGCTGTGTGATTGCAAAATATTACCTGGTGAGGGTGTAAATGTTTTTGCGTCCCGGGTCATGAGGATATTTAAACAAATAGAAAATTCTAAGGGGGGACTGACGGAAATTTTTGCATCTTATCAATTGTTACGTTATCTCCCATCATATTTCGACGGTATCGTTCAAAACATACTGAGATGGGAAGATGATAAATTTACATTCAATGAAATTATAACTTGCTTAGTAGCCGAGGAAACTAGGCTAAATTTAAGAAATAAAGATAATGAATTAAGTAAAGCTAAAATTTCTGCTCAGTTTTCTCATCTAAATGATACAGGTAAAAATAAGCTTCTAAAACAAAAATTAATTTGTACATTTTGTCATAAGAACGGCTATGCTAGACAAAATTGTTTTTCTCTCAATAGAAGTAGAAATGTTGACTTTAAACCCTCTTTTCAAAACCAAAACTTACCTTCTCAGAATTTCAATCCTAAGAAATCCTTCCAATCAAGAGGTAGACAGAGTCGGAAAAAATCTTCATATCAATCTAGATCAAATTCTAAGACCCGTAATAGTAGTAGGGATTCAAATTCATCTTACTACATTACTGAGGCCAGTTTAGCTCAGCAAACAAATGAATCAGATTGGATATTCGATTCAGCCGCGTCTCATCATTTTAGTAAAGACCGTGAACTTTTCACATCATTTAAACCTCAACAAAATGAAGAAATGGCTGTAGCCATGGAAGGCATCACTTTGCCAATCGAAGGAAAAGGAGACATTAAATTGCGTTTTGGCCAAAGAAATTTTACTTTAAAGGGAGTGATGTATTCATCAAAGCTTAGGAGAAACCTTATATCAGGGCCACAACTTGACAAAGAAGGTCTACAGTTTATTGGGGGAAGAGGCGAAGTCAAAATTACGTCCAATGATAATATAATGTTCAGAGCAAAATTAAAAAGTGGTGTTTATCGTGTCCAAGCAAAAATCCCAAAATCTATAAAACAACATGTAACTTTCGAAGCCTCCACAACCTCTTCAAAAGAACAGGAAGTTCTAAACCTGTGGCATAAGAGATGCGCTCATGTAAATCCTCAAACTTTGACGCATACAAGTAATAAGAGGGGTGCAAAGGGATTACCATTCTTAAAGGGACATACAGAATTTTTTTGTGAAGATTGCAGGTTGAATAAATTTAAACGCACTTCATTTAAATACAGAAACTTTGTTCGATCCAAGAGACCCTTAGAACTGTTATATACAGATGTTTGGGGACCATGTCAAGTAAGAGGCAAACATGGAGAACGATATTTTCTATCAATCATGGACGATTATTCCCGTAAAGTATTCATTTATCCTATAGTCCAAAAATCTGAAGTAGCTGAAACCTTAATTAATCACATCAAAAGGGCAGAAAGATTTATAGGTAAACCTTTAATAGCTATCCGCTCAGATAATGGAACAGAGTTTGTCAACAAAGAATTTTCAACATTTTGTCAGGAAAAAGGCATCAAACATGAACTAACAAACACGTTCACGCCAGAACAAAATGGTGCTATTGAACGTTATAACCAAACTGTTATTAATGGAGCCCGTACATCATTATATGAAAGTGGTTTAGACTTTTGTTTTTGGCCAGAAGCCGTTTCACATTTCAATTATGCCTGGAACAGACTATGCCATAAAGATTTTGAAAAATCACCATTTGAATTGTACGGTGGAAGAAAACCATCAATCAGACACCTTAAACCATTTGGATGTGTAGCTTATGTAGGACTGGCAAAACAAAGAAGACAGAAACTGGATCCAAAAGCTGTGAAAGGTTATCTAGTTGGATATGCACACCATACAAGAGGATACCGTATTTGGATCCCAGAGCAAAATAAAATAGTAGAATCTTTAAATGTGACCTTTAAAGAAGATCGTTTGTTCAAAACAGAAGCAAGTGGAGCAGTGCTGGGCACCATCCACCAGCATTACACAATTCAAGATGTATTTCCAAAGGATAGTGACGATGATTCTGATGAAGAGGCTGTTGACGAAACTCCTGAAATAGGGTCCAGCGTACCGTCTGAATTATCTGACACTGAGGAATCCTCAGATGATGAAAAACCTGTTCAATCATCTCAATTAAAAAACATAAAGTTTGAAAGAAAACAAGTTTTAAGAAGAGATAAATCCAGAACAGACGTATACTACTATCCCGAAAATACAAGAGCAAGATTAAGATCCCATAGAGACATTAGAAAATATTGCCAAGAAAACAAAATCAAGTATGACCCCACTAAATTTTCATTCACTCCAATAGAAGAATCTGACTCAGACACAAGTGCCAATTTTTGTCATAATTCCTCTTGACTAGAATTAATTATACCAAGAACTTTCAAGCAAGCCCAAAAATCAGACCAGTTTCAAGAATGGCTAGAAGCAATGAAAACCGAAATAAAAACCATCCAAGAACGAAAGGTTTGGCATCTTGTAAAACCTCCTCAAAATAAGCAAATAATTGGATGTCGCTGGGTATATGCTATAAAACGAGATGAAGAAGGTCGAATTGCTAAATTCAAGGCAAGGCTTGTAGCTCAAGGTTACGCTCAAGTAAAAGGCGAGAGTTATGAAGAAACTTTTAGTCCTGTTATAAACTTCGATCTAATTCGTTTTTTCTTTTCACTTTTGGTAGTGCAACACAAGTGGAATCACGTACAATGTGATGTCACTGGCGCATACCTATATGCTCCGCTAGAAGATGAAATATACATGCAGCAACCACCTGGTTTTATTAAACAAGGAGAAGAGAAGTTAGTTTGCAAGCTCGACAAAGCTCTCTATGGCCTTCACCAAAGTGGACGAGCATGGTTTTACGAAATTGACAGAGTTTTATCAAATATTGGTTTTATTAAATTTACTTCTTGCAACTGTGTTTATACATTCAAATTTCAAGTTATCCTATTATTATATGTTGATGACATGGTTTTATTTGGTAAAAGTAAAATGTTTTTAGAGGAAGCCATTAATGTTTTAAAACAAAAATTCAAATTAAAAATTTTGGGAAGAACGAAGAAACTACTTGGAGTAGAATTTGTTGAAATTGACTCAAAGCTATTCATTCATCAAGAAAGCTATATTCAAGAAATATGCAGTCGTTTTAATAGTTTTAACCCTCCAATTTCATCCTTACCAATCAGCAAAGGCTGTATTTACTCAAAATCAAGCTGTCCTCAAACCGAAGAAGAAACCAAAGAAATGACAAAGTATCCATATCGCAATATTCTAGGGTGTTTATCATATTTATCTAACAGAACAAGACCTGATATAGCATATGCCGTCAATATCTATAGCCAATTCCAATCGAATCCAGGAATTCATCACTGGAATGGGTTGATCAAACTACTGGGATATGTAAAGAAAACAAGCCAATTAAAATTAAAACTTTCATGTGCTGATTCACAGATCATAGCCTACACAGACGCCGACTTTGCTTCAAATCGTGATGATCGGACATCCATAGGTGGACAAATAGTATTTCTAGATAGTAGCCCCATCAGTTGGAGGACCTTTAAAGAGAAGGCTGTTAGTTTATCCACTATGGAATCTGAGTTCATTGCCGCTACAGAAGCAGCAAAAGAAATTGTCTGGCTAGATCGAATTCTAGAAGAATGCCAAAGCATGAAGATTATAAAAAATAAGAAAATCTCAAAATTACTAATTGACAATATGGCTGCTATAGACTTTATTAAATCTCCTATAGAGAACAATAGAAGCAAACATATAGAGGTCAAACTATATTTTATTAGAGATCTTGTTATCAAAAATATTTTTTAATTAGTTTTCATTCGTAGCAAATTAAATTTGGCTGACATATTTACTAAGCCACAAACTAAATTTGAATTACAAAAATTTGTGAAAAATCTTTTCTTCGACAATGTTTCAAAAGTTAATCTTAAATTATCAATTTCAAATTTTTCTATGAATTTATAAAATGTTAAAAATGTAAATTTTCTAAAAATTTTTTTTATGAATTCAAATCCTTAATGAATTCAAACTTTTTTTAAGAATTCAAAATTTATGAATTCAAAAATTTAAACTTTTCTATGAATTCAAATGTTTCCTTGAATTCGAGAAAAAAATTTCAAATTTTGCAAGTTAAGCAAAATCTTTCCAGGTTTAGGCTGGAAGTTTTTTTTGAGAATTTTAATTCTCATTCTTCTTTTGACAGTAAGTCAATTTTTGTTTATTCAATTGCTCACAGCAATTTTTTGTTAATCTCTCTCTCTCTCTCTCCTCTCCATTCCCGAAATAATCCATTCTGTTCTTTTTGTTAAGTATTTGTATGTAATTTATACTTTTATATTGTAAGAAAGAATTGTGTTTATACATATATTTATAATATTGAATGTGATTATACTCATGTTATATTTGTTGTTAAATTTATTATACAAATAATCCATTTTATGAATTTCTTTTCTACAGTTTTTTTTAAAAGAGCATGTTAAAAATCTTTTCAAAACTGGAAGAGAGGTTTGAGTAAACAGGTATATGTTATTTGTGTTTCAAAAACAAATTGTTTTGTAAATCACCTCTATCCAGATATTGATTTCTGTTGCTGTGCAGCTGAAGATCATACCTAATTGTTTTCTTTTAGTTCTGAAGAAACTGTTAAACTGTTTAGTCACAGTCGTATGATTATACAATTTGTGCAAAGTTTTGCTGGATGCTTTTTCTTTTTATTAACTTTTTAAGCGTAAAAGTGCAAACGATAAGAGGGGGGGCCTTGTTAATAGTAAACCTATAGTTTCCCGTTTTTTCTTATCGTTATGCTAATTAAATATATTAAAAATTAATCACTCTTAAAATAAAGCTTAAAGAAAAAAAAACGTTAGTTGAAATAAAATTAAACACTTATTAAAAATCCTAATTTCCTTTTAATATATTTTCTACTTACCAGGAAAAATAAATATATCGTTCAATGAAATGCTATGTTAAGGAGTTTTCAAATTTAAATCATCCATCTTAATTTTTCAAACGCGAAACGTAAACAATAGCTAACCTTCCGGAAGTTCCGACTGAGCCGAGTTTCAAAAATTTGCATAAAACATCTCTAAGAACGATAGCCGAAGTCTACGCACGCGCCGCGTCAGCACATGCAGCGACGTACGTCCGGAAGATCACTTCGTTTCTCCCGCGAAACTATAAATAGCGAACGGCGATGGTAGTGGGTGTTCGCGGTTGCCTTTGCGGTTGCTTTTACCTTTGCTCTTGCCCCTGCCATTGTTCATTTTTCGCCGATGCCGGCTTCATAAGATGTCGCCGTAATATGTGGCGTTTATTTCTTATATTCAAATAAAATCTTTTCATTTTTAGTTAGTTATAACTCACGTTAATCCTTTTTTTGTGAGTTCGAAATTTAAATGAAATTTATAGGTGTTCATATCGCGACAATAACAAGTGGAAACAAGAACGTCACGTCTTCTACATAAGTGTCACCAGCTTCTTTCTAATGGCACGTAGTAGTCTTTTCTGCAACCTATATGGGAAATAAAAAGATGTTAAATATTGTCTTCGTACTCACCTTGTTTGTCATCCAGCATCTGCTTTGGTATGTTTGTTATATATAAAAAGTATTTGTCTACTTCAATTATCTTATTGTTATTCATATAAACTTATTGTTATATTTATATAAACTTTTCGTTGAATTTATTGTTTCAATTAAAATACAAATTAAATTAAAATTTGTTATGGTCATTTATTTAACAATTTCTACATATTTATCTTTCAGCATATTTACTTACTCTAGCTTCCATGTATCTAATTCATTTAATTAACTTTAAATGTTGTTACGCTGGTGTTTACGTCTAGAGTAGGCTCCTCTGCTAATTCACTTAGCCTTGGATCTACTTCACACCAGCTAACAAGATAAAAAAGTGTCCTGTTTTTAAAGCACCCTGCCCTGTTTTAAACGGGACCCCTTTTAGCCTTAATGAGGTGCACTTGGCCTACATATATATTTTAAACACTTCAAATATGCAAAAGAAATTTTAAGTGCCCAATTAAATATATCGTAACTTTAGCGATAACACTATATGCGCCCCGCTAGGCATAAAAGGCGCCCTGTTTTCAACAGTTTTATATGTAGCTTCTTATAAAAATGAACTGAAAAACTATTTTTTAAATAAATATTAAACAGGGCGCCTTTTATATTCAGTGAGTACGCATATGTAATTTAAACACTACAAATATGTAAAAAAAAATTTAGTACTTAATATAAAGTATATCGTAACGTTAGTAATAACATTACATGCGCCCCGCTAGGCATAAAAAACGCCCTATTTTCAACAATTTTATATGTAGCCTCCTTATAAAAATGGACTAAAAAAACTACTTTTGAAAAAATAAATAAATAATACAAAACAGGGCGCCTTTTACATCTATAGATGGTACATGTATTTATTTCTCCACTAAAATTATTTATATAAATGAAATAAAATCAATAAATAAAAACTGCGCCCCTATCAATAATGTAGATTTAACACCATATGCGCCCGATCAGGCATGAAAGGAGCCCTCTTTGTAATGTTTTTATAAACGACAAAAATTGCTTACAAACTAATATTAAATGCTCATGAAATACTAACCAGCACGCCTTTTAGCCTTAGTGAGGTGCACATATTCTTAAATTTTCTCTAAAAATGGATGAAAAAACATGAATCCCTATCCCCCTCAAACCCTATTAAGAATAACAATATAGAATGCTTAACTCTTTAATGTTCACTACTTAATTTACTTAAAAAATTACTAAACTAATTTTAAAAATGGCTTTTAGACATGTAGCTGATCATAAATATTTAAATAAATAAATAAATAAATAAAAAAATCGCATTGTTTCTTTTTGAGAAATATTTGGTTTGAAACATCCATAAGTTAACCTTATTAAATTCAAATAATATTTAATTTAATAATTAAAACACTTTGTAAGTAAGCATTATCGACTACAAAAACTCGTAAAAGTTGTTTCGGGTGAAAATAATAGTCCAGCTTTTCATTAAATGAAAAAAAACGAGACATTAGTGCATCATCAAACCAGCAATTCGCACTCACGCACACAAAGAAACTTCAAGTCACTTATGCAATTAGCTTCTAGTGAAACATTATTTGTTAAATTTTGGAATAGTGCTGATATCTACAGACAGAAAAAGAACAAAAGTTTAAAACCTGATTAAAACAAGGGGGAAAAGTTAAAAAAAACTGCTGCATAAAAATTCTTAAATTATGCCAAATGTTTGACAGGGTTAACAGGGTATCTTGCACGTTTCACTAAACAGGGCGATTTGCATGCTTAGTGAAACGCATACGGTACATCTCTAATAAAGATGCATGTAAAAATTTTAAAAATATAGCGTCTTTATAAAAATAAACTGAAAATTAGTACTGAATACAATATAAAAAAAAGTGCCTTTTATATAATTTTTTTTTTCTCCGTGAATGTAAATTCCATCTTTGAACGAACTGTACCTCGCCTTATCCTTCAAAGTAAACAAAACAAGTACATAAAAAAGTCTTTCCTTTCTAGAAATTATTCTTAGTTACTTCTTGATGTACAGCTGGGGCTGAGACAAAGCATATCAAACCTACAGATTAGTATACACTTTGGGACTTTGGGCTGAGAGGATGACAATGAACGTTATCAATAATTTTCGATGTGGGCACAGTTGGTGCTTTTTCAACGATAGGGGGATTAATGTGAGCGCAGTTGATGTGTTCCCCTTTTTGTCACCTAAATGATAATAGTTATAGTACATTTACATACGAAGTCTTTTTCAACAACTATTATGGTGATAGATATTATTTGTTCCCACACATTTACGCTATTTACGCATTTCAAAGAAATCCAGAACAGAAATGCTAATAATCTTTTTTCTACTACTGGGAAAACACATGCTTCAAATTTTTTTTTTAACGAATAGCTGAAGATGGGGGAGGGACATTCACTGCGAAACCTGCGCATCTTTAATTCTATATAATGTAACGTGAAAAAGTGAAGGTGGAATTATCTGAATGGTATCAGCCAAGCCATGTGAAATATAAGAATTTTCATTTTGGGAAAAATAACCTAAGGTATGATTATTCATTATTATTTTTATAATTTATTATATTATTTGTTGAAGTGCAGGAATGTGGAGACATAAAGATTATATCTTTGAATTCTTCCAGCATTGTGATAATTTTTTTTATTTCACACTTGTAGCCCTGTAGATTGGAATTATATGCTCCCAACATTAACTTTTTACTAGTGGATCTGCAGATCAAGAGCCTCAACGTCCTATTTGCATCAGACATTATTCAATAGGTCATTTTTATTTATTCTTTATTATATAATAGTATATATTGATTCGTTCGACTTATTACCATAATCAGATACATTCCTGAGGGGGGCTGCCGCCCCCCTCAACCCCCTGCTGTATCTCTCTTTCTATACCTATTTGTACATCATATAAAGTGTTACGGAATTGTAAATAATTTCATTCATTTTTGTATAAATTCTTTCAAAGAGGCTTAGTAAGTCGATAAAATGCTAATTTTGTGCACTTCTAGTCGTTTTAGCGTTAAAATAGCGTATTTTTCCTTTAAAAACGCATTAAAAAGCTCTAATAAGGGAAGAAATAGATTTGGTGCCAAATTTGGTGACTGTTTCCCTCCTTGGCGATTTTTTTGGCGACCTTGGCGAGAAAATCCTTTTTTGGGACATACTAAATATGGAAGCTCTAATCTCATTGGCTGATGAAATACGAGAATTTTCCAGAACAGTCTGTGTGACAGAATAGTATAAAAGGAGCATTTTTTTAGCCAAGGCGGCCAATCTCAGATCTGTGTCAGTTTTGTCAAATGCTTGCTTTGCTTTGAGCCTCTTTGAATGAGACTTGCTTTATGTGTTATTGATAAACAGTTTGTACTGTTGTTTTGCTGTTAACAGCTGTTGTTTAAGCTATGTTTACTGGTTGAATTGAAGCCCGATGCTACTTGGTTTATAGATCTGTATTTTTCTGGAACTTTCTGTGAATAAATCGCTGAATTTTTGCAAGTTTCGCCTTTCATTCTTGGACAACTTACAAACCCCCAAGTACGCAACAATATGTATTCTTAATAAACGACGGTTTTGTATTATTTGCCTGAAATCCATAAATATCAAATTTCATACCAAAAAAATTACATAGCATAACGGAAATATTTTGCGTAACCTTTAAACTAATTATCAATTCTATGCCCACAATTTTCAACAGGAAAACATGCTTTTAAAATTCTAATAAAATTTCATTATATTTGATGGGTTGTAACCATGTTAAAATACACTTTTAAGAAATACCGACTATAGACCGTAATAGTACGAAATTCCTTTATGTATCCCGGAAAAGTAGCCACAGTCATTATAAACACCAATAATAAGAATAAGCCTAATTAATTTTAACTCATTAATTTTTCAAACTAATTTGACATCATTTGGATGATTACAGTACATACGCGGAATTATTTTGTGTGGTCCCATAAATTATTTAGTCTATACATAACCATTTTTAAGAGTAAACATGATTTTAAGCACCTTTATAATGTATGGTAACTTTATTAAGTTCAATGCAGCATAAACGCATTAAAGTGCGCGCTTATATTAAAAATTTGTCCATAGGCTCTAATGTTACGAAATTCTTTCGTGTGTCTTTGTAAACGAACCATAAACATTATATACACCAGTAAAAACTATTCCGCTTATTTCAGTGGCGTCGCCAAAAAAAATTTAAGGGGGGGCACAACCTGAAAAAATAATTTTTTTTTAATAAAATTCTGATAGCATAGTATTAAATTTAAAGAAAAAATGCTTAGTAGAAATTTCCAGGGGGGGAGCAAGTGCCCCCCCTTGCCCCATTCTGCCGACGCCCATGGCTTATTTTGCGTTTAAAATTAATAATTGTTCCAAATTTAACATCGTTTGGATGACTACGTGACATTGTCAGAACACTTTTGTAAGGTCCTGTACATTAATTAGAAAGCTTAAGAGCACATATTTTCTTCAAACAACATAAGTTTAAGCATCTTACTCACGTACGCCGTACGCTAGTTTAATTCTCTTCATTGCAAAGTAATGATGTTAAAATGCGTTTAAACGAAATTCACCCCATACGCCGTAATGTTAAGAATTTTGGCGTGTCCCTGTACACAGTTTATAAAAAATATAGCAATAAAAATTATACAGCTACTTATATGCAAAGCTGGAACGTGTTCGCCAATTTGCAAGTCAATCGAAGGATTTTTGCGGCCGCTATTGCGGTACATAAAAATTCTTCCCATAGGCCGTAAAGATAAAAACTTTGGCATGTCCCTGTACACGAACGACAAATGGAATACACACCTAACACTATACAGCTAATTCCGTTGGGCTCATGAATATGTGTACCAAATTGCAAGTCAATAGCGTTATTTTGGGGGGCGCTATCGCAGTACATACAAATTCTTCCCGTAAGCCATAATGATAAAAAAAACTTTGGCATGTCCCTGTACATGAACAAAAAATGGAATGCACACCCAAAACTATACAGCTATTTTCGTGGGGATCATGATCATGTGTACAAAATTTCAAGTCAATAGCGTGATTTTTGCGGCCGCTATCGCACGACAGACAGACAGAGAGACGGAACTCAAAATCCTTTTGAGTCTCAACAGAGGGCCTCCACTGACGTTTCGGCAAAAATTGGAAGTCAGTAGCTTGATTTTTGCGGTGGCCAGCGCAGTACATACAGATTCTTCCCACAGGCTGTAATGATAGAAAATCTTTGGCGTGTCCCTGTACACGAACTACAAATGGAATACACACCTAAAACTATACAGCTGATTCCGTTGGGCTCATGAACATGTGTGCCAAATTGCAAGTAAATAGCGTGATTTTTGTGGCCGCTATCGCGGTACATACAAATTCCTCCCATAGGCCGTAATGATAAGAAAACCTTTGGCATGTCCCTGTACACGAATTACAAATGGAATACACACCCAAAACTAACTATACAGCTGATTTCGTGGGGAACATGTACACGTGTACCAAATTGCAAGTCAATAGCGTGATTTTTGTGGTCGTTATCTCGATACATACAAATTCCTCCCATAGGCCGTAATGATAAGAAAAACTTTGGCGTGTCCCTGTATACGAACTACAAATGGAATACATACCAAAAACTATACAGCTGATTTCGGGGGGCTCATGAACATGTGTACTAAATTTTAAGTCAATAGCGCTATTTTTGCGGCCGCTATCGCGCGACAGACAGACAGAAAGACACACAGACACAGCCCAAAACCGTTTTGAGTCTCAACAGAGGGCCTCCACTGACGTTTCGGCAATGAAGCTTTAATAAAAACTTGACAAATGCTTTGAAGTAAAATAAAATAATATATACAGGGTGGCCATAATTAAACTGCAAGTGTCCTAGGGGTGCTGGAGAGAAAACCACTGGGAATATTCCAATGAAATTTCGTATCTACACGTTTCAGAACATGCGCAAATCAAATATGCAAAAAAAAAAATCGCCATTTTCACCCGATAGATGGCGCTGTACCGTATTTCAACGCTCACCGGTGGCATATGCAACTTCCAAAACCGATAGACAGAGCATAATGACATTCTAAGAGGCATATAAACAATATAAAACATTACTTACAGTTTATCAAAATTCCATACAATTCGCCTCAGTATTAAATTTTTACAGTATCATGTAATCAAAAATTAACGTAAATTAAGATCACAAATTAAACAATCCATAAATTTTTATAAACTGTAAGTGATGTTTTATATTGTTTATATGCCTCTTAGAATGTCATTATGCTCTGTCTATCGGTTTTGGAAGTTGTATATGCCACCGGTGAGCGTTGAAATACGGTACAGCGCCACCTATCGGGTGAAAATGGCGATTTTTTTTTTTTGTTTCATATTTGATTTGCGCATGTTCTGAAACGTGTAGATACCAAATTTCACTGGAATATTCCCAGTAGTTTTCTCTTCAGCACCCCTCTAACACTTGCAGTTTAATTATGGCCACCCTGTACATTTCGCTTATACTCTACAGCTTATATAATATGTAAATTGTCTGTACATTTGTTAAATTTCTTTTCTTTTTAATTTGGGCAACTGATCTGATACAATTTGCTGTTCTAGATCGTGGCCTACTTAAACTTGCGTTACTGGCATATCGGGCGCTTAGTTTGTGCAGTGTTCGTTTATTTATTTATTTTTTTTTTTTTTTCTCTCTCATTTTTTAAAATTATAATATGGTCATATCTATATCTCATATCATTATCAAGTTTATCTTTCATACAAATGCCATTATATAATTCTTTGATGCTTTTAACTTATTAATTTATTTTCTTTTGAGTTAGACTCAACACTCCTGTATACTTCTGAATCATAATTTCTTTATTATAATAAAATAAGTAATATAAAACACATTCTAATAATTTCTTATGACATTCTGTTGTTTACAATAATCTGCGAGCAATATTTGTTGCTTGTGAAATAGCTTACGTGAAAAATGCTTAATTTTTTTTCTTAATTTTTCTGTGACTTCATTCTCCCTTTCCTTGCAGCCTACCAGTGGTTTTGCGCTCAAAGCTGGTACGTGTGAGGTTCCAGGTTCGATCCTAGGTTGCACTTGTCGGTCTAGTCTTTCGAATTTTCCGTGGTTTTCTTCAAAAATTGCTTAAATACGTATTTCACCCTTAGAAAGACCCCAATGGAGGACACTCTCCCTCAGGCCTAGGGTCCTAGTGCAGTCAATCGGCTTTAATTCCAATAACCCTTTCTTTGCTCATTGTCCATTTTTTGAATATGTTTTAAACCACAATTTCTATAGATACAGTCATCGAAACAACGTTATTTATGGTTTTTACTCTAAAAAATTATGACGCAATTTAAAAATTATGGGTTTTGTTATATAAAAAATTTATCACTGTAAACTTAACTGTGAGAGCTGGAGTAATGTGTTTAATTTCATGCTCGAGCGCATATTTTAACATATTCAAATTCAAGCGGACATGGCATTTTTCTTTAATGGGATGTTAGCTACAGGGGTCGTGTACAGTGTTCTCTTCTCACAAAGGAAAGTTTATGTTATTTATGTAGTGTTTTTTAATACGATATATTCCATTGGTGAAGCGTTAAAAGAAAAAGCTGTCTAAGGTGGAAAAGGAATATATTAAAAGCCTTTGAGAACTCTGGTCGTGTATGAAGAAAATTTTTTGTAATCACCTTGGTATTGGTGCAAGATTGATTGCACTTGGATCCCAGTTCTCCGTGGAATGCCTCCCATTAGGTCTTTTTAAGGAGTCTTAGCTCCTATTCCCATATTTACACAAGTTTCGGAGAAAATTATGGAAAACTTCGTATGATTAGATCAAGCGTTTAGACCTGAGATCGAAACCGACACTACTTATACCAATTTAGAGAGCAGAACTTCTCGGCCACTACATATAATAACCTTGAATAATGTTTAGTAGTAAACTGGCGCCCTTTTTATTCAAATTGCCAGCACCCTCTTTGTCATGCCAGTACGACCCTGTTTTTACAGCTTTTAAAATAAACACACCACTTGTTCTACTTTATTATCAAAATATTTCATTCTATTATGAATCTATACGTTACTTTATTTCAAAATATTAGATATATCTGAAACACCCTGTATGGATTTATGTATGTGTGTGCGTGTATGCACATATGTGTACACTATATATATAAAAAAAAACACTGTTTGCTGCTATGTATACAGAAAAATTTCATAATCTACAGAAAAAATATATTGCCAAAAACTTTCCATAGCAGAACAATATAGAAAATATTAGCACATAGATGTTTTGTTAACATACCAAGTAACTTGGTGCTCCTTTAATAAAGATTTTGATACACAAAACCGAAAAAAAGTACTCACCAAATAAAATGTTTCAGTGGTTACATAATCTATCGGTGTACAGAAAAAATGAGTTTTTTGATAGATTGAGATGTAATTTCATGCTTAATTTTTGTAAACAAATTTTCTGTAGGAAAGTTACAGGGATTTTCTGTTTTTCTTGCAGCATTTTTTAGAGTATATTACCTGGTTTAATAGAAATTGAAACTTAGAATGTTTGTGAAATGTACACTACCTCTAACCTTACCCTTTTTTAACTGGAAAATAAGAAACCATTATGAAACACAAGGAAAACAAAATAAGCATGCAAATCCTTATAAATTAATATTTAGAAAATAGTTTTTTATAGGTCAAAAATGTAAGTACATAGTAAAAAATAGAGACTAGTAATTAAAACTAACTGAATTTTTAAAACGTTGAGAGATGTACCAAACTAAATAGAACACACACATGAAATTCTAAAATAAACATTACAAAGGAATTAAAAAACAAAACATATATATAGGGGAGATCGGGACTAGTTGGCACGCAGCTTTTATTTCCAGCCACAATAGAGCAGGAGCACTATCATCTTACAAGTGGTGTGTGTATGTGTATACATACACTGGGTTGCAAAATGATATGAACACCCAGATATCAAAGCAAAAATTCATAAATTAAAGAGAACACCATTCTGGGCCTAAATACGATAATTTCACCTAATACATAATGATAAAATAAATATTAAACTTTAAATTTATTAAAATTATAAATTACCTAAAATAATGGTGTAAAATATGAAAACTAATATAAATTACCACTAAATGAGCATATAAACTGATCAGGAATATTGAATACGACTCTGAGAAGAAGAAACCTAAATACACAAATTAGTTTAGCATATAAATGTGCTTTGTAGATATAAACTTTTAAACGAATCTGCAAACTGTGTTTTAGGAATATGAGTCGTTAAGCAGTTTTTGAGAAGGGACTTTTCAGCAAGAGCTATCACAAAAAATTAAAAAAATCCCCAGGTGTAATATTGAATTTTCTTTGATTACAAGAGGATTATGGAGCAAAGAAATCTCTGGGACATAAAAGCACACTTCCAAAGCCTAGACACTTCCAAAGCTATTGAAAAGGGGGGGGGGGGGGGGGGGAAAGGAGCCATTATAAAAAGAATGCCTAAAGTTGTTTTCCTATCACTCAAACTTAAGGCTGCACATAAGTCAGATTCCTTTTTATTTTTTCCTTCCCATGTTTTTGTTGCTTCATTTTAAAAGAATCTCATTTAAAAATGAAGTTTTCTGAATTATGTTTTTTTTTAATATGACTCTTTGAATATGTTGCCTTTTAGCTTAGTGAGCAGCTTTTTGAAAATTTTAATTTACACATTTCATTAGGTAAATTTAGGACTAAATTTGGATTTCTAAACGAAACACATAAATTAAGTTTTTCAAAAAATTGCTCACTAAGCTAAAAAGCGACATAATCAAAGATCATGTTAGAATGATTAGTATGACCAAAGTAAAATTGCACAAAAATTAAACCCACTTGCTCAAATATATAAGGACACAAATCTTACATTCATAGTTGATCTCAAACATTGAGCTAATTTTATTTGAATAACCACAGGTAGCTACAATAATAAGCAGTATTTATTTTTCTTGGTTAATTCATTATTTATTCATACATTTAAGAAATACTAGGTCAAATATTATTACAATAAAATGTTTTTCCTTGAAAATTGCTGTGTTCTGTCTAAGTATCTATATGTTGTTATGCCAACCGCCCCTACAGGTATGCCAATTAGCCCCGCAGCATAGCTGCCAGCTTTTAGGAAAAGTGTTTTGGGGGGTTACCTAAACATGCATTTCATTGATGAGTCCTACAGGTCTAAAAGTTAAGCTTTCCAATGCAGATCATCAGAATTTCTGTAAATACAAAAATTTAAATTGATGCCAACTAGCTCACAGCTTTTTATATACATATTTATATTTTAACATGTAACATGAAAACAAATTTTCAGCAGACTAATGGTCAAATTTTAATTGTGTCAAACATCTTAATAACAATTTAAGTTAAATTTTAACGAGTACAATCAATAATAAAGATGAATATCCATACCTGATACTATTTCTCGTCGAGGTCCAATATGAGTAACTTTCAGCTCACTACTATTGCTTCTATTCAACTGATGATGTTTTTTACAGTGATTATCGTCTATGTCATTGCAATTAGAATCACAGTTGGTTTTTAATGTGCATTTATTATGGGGTATATCTGAAAGACTACACTGAGTTCTCAATAATGTTGAAGCACAAGTTATCACAGATGGTCTTAACTGTTGCTGCTGAGCGATTAATGAGTCAACAGTAGATGTTACATTGTATTCTGTGCTTTTTCTACTCATATCTAAAGGCTGGTCATTATCCTCATTTTCTGGATAAGTTGATGGATGAAAACTGAAAGCATCATAAGAGTCATTGGTAACAGGAGATGATGATGAAGAATTAATCTCGCAAACAGATTTATGAGATGTTGAAATAAAAACAGGGGAGAGCTCTTGACTCACACTATCTGGAGAGGATGATACAGATCTATCAGACAAGCATTTCTCCATATCAGTTTCACTGCTGTAAAATTCAAAAAGATACAGGACATTTGTTAAAATGAATGTAATTCATAAATATGAGCAAAAACTTTTTTGAAAATTTTATTTGTGTAAGTAATTTGAAAAAACTGCTTTCTCATCAGAAAATTGTTTGATACAAAATTAAAACATGTGTTTATTCTTTAAAGGACAACTAATATAGATACAGGAACAAAATATTTTTTTTAAATCCTATTTAAAGAGATTATGTATTTTAAACTACTTATTTAGTTATGTTAAGTAAGAGATACCAAATTTCAAAAATAAAAAAACAGGAGATTCCCCTTCTGAAAAACTGAAGATTTTGTATAAATTTTTCTCGATACGACTTTTTGCATGACTATGTTTGTGTTTTTGTATATCTCTCCCCCTACACATAGAGGAGTAGAAATTACGAAGATTAAATCACTGGTCTGTAGGAGCAGTAATTTTAAGATTTCACTGCGGTCCGTACACACTTTCCCATTCTATTATATTTTTTAAATTACTTAAAATCTTTAAAACAAAGTGAGTTTACATGACAAATATGATAAATTTCTAGAATTAAAAATACCAATGTCATATAAATAAAAAAAAGTTCATTTTAAGAAATGGGTTAAATTCACATATTTACTGTAAATAATGTATCACATCAAGTATTAAAAGTAAACAAAAGCCCTTAAAGTGAAATTAAATAACAAAATACTGAAAATATACAGAGAAAACACAGAGATACGCCATTCTGTCACAGAATAGTACATACTAACGTATTATTCTGTGGCAGAATCACAGGTAATTTTTCTTTAACCATTTTCCAACCATAATGTTAAAGGATCAAAAGATTTAATGTCTGGAGTATCTAAATATACTCTCATTAAGTCATTCAAAACTTCTGTACACAAAGTATTACATCAGTCAGTTTTTATTTCATTCATATTGAGGAAGCCTCTTTCACGCTCTGCTGATGTACTTTGAATAATAAGTAATGTAATGATTACTGCCAGTACTTGTGAATGTCCAAGATAATGCTGAATATTAATATCTCTCCAAGTCAAAGTATTTGGTTCTACATTACATGAGTACAAAGCCTTTTTTAAAGTCTTCCATTCAAGTAAAACTTCAGACGTTTGAATATCAAACTTTTATAGTATATTCTCATAACTTTCAAGAAGAACAATGAATTCTGGGCTCACCAAAATTTTTAGTATATGGCTTCAGAGGTCATTAGCTCAATGACAGAATTTAGCTGACAGAAAGTTAACTTTCATTGATATCTACAAACTACTCTTGCAGTTTGATGATTTTTCCAATGAATTCTTGAAAATTTGAATTCTTTTCAGTGACATCTTCATTTCTCTTCCTTTTTTATCAGAAAATTCAAACTTATTAATTTTATTTTTTATTTTATTTGTCTTCTGTAAGGTTTGTCAAAGAATTTCAAACTACTTCCACACATGCATAACATGGAATGTGTTGTTACAATCTTGAAATGTTAGTGACACTTTTTGTAAACAGCACACTACTTCACTTAATTCTAAAGCAGCATAAATCAGTGAAGGTGTAGAGTCAGGGAATTTCAGGAGTCCAAGGGATACAGCAGCTGAATCAGTTTTTGATTACAAAGAACAATTTTCCAATTACAGTTTTAATGCATAATACATTCCCCAAAAATTGTTGATATCTGTATTTAAATGAGGCAGCATACATGTTCCACCAAATGTGTTGGGAACTATCTAATTTCCAGTGATGTACAAGCTTCCTTAAGCTCTGACCTGCTCAGAGAGCTATTGTGGTAAAATATAAATAGTTTTAAATGCAATACATCAGGATACACTTTTTTTTTTTTTTTTTTATCGTTGTGCTTTTAAATGCCAGCGTTAACCCATGAGCCATACAATGAAGTCCATTTACATCAGGCTGTTCTTCCGAGATTCTCTACCTCACTCCAATTTTACACCCTTGCATTGTAGCAGCACCATCTGCAACAAAGCATAAAAGCTTTTCAAATGGTTTTTGTGTTGTCTGAAACTTAATGGCACATACATTCCCCACAACCAAGAAAATAGATTCAGAATCTGCTTTCTGAAGAATAATTATATAAAAAAATTTCGTATGAATTTCCCCCTTCTTATGAAATACTACAAATATTAATAACTGTTCTATTATAACACTGTCAGTGGATTCATCATACAATATAGAGAACCCTTTCACTTCCTGCATATCACGGGAAAACTGTTCAAAACAAGCTTTAGATATATATTTAATAAACTCTACAAGCTTTATCACTTTGGTAAGCTTTCTCCAATGTTATTCATAATATCCAGTTTGCACTACCACACAAAATCAGCGAATGGACATGAATGTTTTGCTAAGACATAGGCTGTATTAAAAAAAAAAAAAAAAAAAAAAAAGACGTGTCTTTTCAGCATTTTTGAAACTCTGCTAGCTGGGAATGTGCCTGGTGTTTCCTTTGATCTTTCTAACATGTTGAAAATTTTAACATGTTGAGTACTGGTTGCATGGGCTTTCAAAAAGCCTAATTTAAAATCAGAACTTCCTATAAAAAATGCAGTTTCTTTATAAGCTTCTTTTGAGTTTCTATAAAGTTTGCAGAAAATTTAATTTTTTTCAGTTTCATATTCCAACCAAGGGAAAATCTACAGCCATGTCCTGAAATTTTCTTATTCTTTGTTCTCTATCACATTTTTTGTCACTCAAATTTTTATTACATTTGCTTGTAGTTTTTTCTTTTTTGAAGGTAGTTCCCTACTGATGCCATATCACTGCATTTTAACTCGCAGTAATATTAAAATGTACTTTCAAAAGTTCATGTGGAACATATGCATTTGAAAACTTTGACTTTTTTTTTTTCTAATTAACGGAATTCCGTTAATTTATTTTTTCCATTTTTAAAAAAGTTATGGATATCGTTCGTTTTTTTAAAAAAAGAAACCCCGTAGAACAATTGGAGATCAAATGTTCTACAAAAGCACCCGATTCTCAATCTTTCCATCCCCAACATTTATGTCAATATCCATTTTAAACTTGCTTTATGAGATTCTAGAACCTATAAAGAAATAGAATTGTTAAATATTTCTTGCTCACATATTTATTTTTTGCCCCCCCCCCCTTGATTTATGTCCAATTAGCAATCAGCAATAAAATATTATGCAGAAGCCTTTTGTTTCCCAATCTTTATTCATCTGCAACATAAATGATAATATTCATTTTAAACTTGCTTCATTAGATTATAGAAGTAAAATTGAAAGAGTTTAATATTTCTTACAATTATTTTTTTTTCCCCTCTTTCTGGATAATGATCATTTCTAGAAACAATAAAACAACAGAAGTGTTCAATATTTCGCACATATGTAATTAATTTTAGACTGTTTCTGAACTTAATGAATCTATTTTTCCTCAGTTAAATTTTATGTCATATCTATACCAAATTTGTAAACACAGGGGAAGAAAATGATGAATAGATTATTTAGACAGGAAAAATTTTCCCAAATCAATTAAAAAAATTAATACTCAGTTGGTTTTATGAAAGTTTGAAACTAATAATTAGTTACTACTACTGTGATGTTGATTATCACATATTCTAAAAAACATATCACCATATATATATATATATAAATTTAAAGTAACAAACACATTTTTATGACCTGTAAAATGTAACTTAAATTCACATACAATATGTTCTTTAAATTTTTACATCCTCCCTCTTCCCACATATGTATCTTTTGCTAATTGCATCTCTATTGAAACCTATGATCATGTATTATTCTTTCTTTAACATAATGCAGATCTACAATAGCATGTTATGACTTTTTCTAATTCGGTTTCTTTTCATCTGCAAAATAAATGCAGTTAATCACCATGTGTGCATTCCTTGTCTCACAATATAGTAGTCGGCAACCCCCCCCCCCCCCCCCCCACACACACACCCACACACACCTAATTTTGCTGGAAACTATCGTAGAAATATGCTGCTGGTACCTATCGATCTATAATAGCATCTAAATTTTAATGGTGTAGTTAGATTTTGATTAAGGGGTCATCTACATATTAAAACCGGCATAAACTTCATTTTTTTCAATGACAACCCCTATTTTTGCCTCATATTCAGATTTCTGAGATCAAGGCGATTCGGAAAGCATATCTATTTATATACTTTAAATCAATTTTAAATAGAGTTACACATAAAAAAGTATTACGGGTCAATTTATACATTTAGAAAAAATAAATCGTGATCTACCACCCAATATACATTATTTAAGTTTCACACCAGAAAAAAAGTTCAGAAGTCTTAATTATAAAATAAAAACGATTCTAATTTGCAGAACTTTGTGTGTTAATTTATGAATTAAAAGATTTTTATTGGTTTCTATTTATTAAACATCAAATAGTTAAATACATCACTTCATACGAAGAAAATTAAATAGCTTGAATCATATGAACCCTACAATGTTGAATTACAAAAATCTAGATACCAAGGTAAAAGAATAATAGTAATAATGATAATATTAATAGCAGTATAAATACAAAAGGGAATTAAGAGGCATTTGTGCCTATCACTTTTCGACAAAATCACCAAGTCTATTTAGGCATTTATCAGAATGCAGAACCAACTTGTTTAACCCGTCTTGGGAGAAATCAGGTCCCTGTCCATTGAGCCAGGTCTCAGCAGATGTTTTCACAGCACTGTCTGAAGAGAACCGTGTGCCGGATAAGTGCTCCTTCAACCTTGGAAACAGGAAATAGTCACTGGATGCCAAATCTGGGCTGTATGGGAGGAGGGGGGGGGGACTCCAGATTTCCAACCTGGCAACAATTCCTGCATTGATTGAGCAGATTGGGGCCTGGCATTTTCATGCAATCTTCACTCAACATGTCCAGCCGTTTGCATCGGATGGCTTCACGTAACCTTGTCAAAGTGGTGCGATAACAATTTATGTTAGTGGTCTTGCCATGCTCCAGGAAAAAATGAAGATAGCCAGACGAGAATGATTCAATTTTAAATAAACGGTAATTCAGGTAAAATGGGTAATCCTTACATTCGTGGTTGATCTCAAACATTGGTCTAATTCTATTTGAATAATTATAGGCAGCTCTATAAATAAGAATTTATTTCATTTATTTATTTTTTGATGAATTTATAACATGTTTATACATTTAAACAGAAATTTTTGGCCAAATATTATTAAAATAAGACTTTTTTAAAAATAAAATAAAATGTTTTTCTCAAAAATTGCTGTGTTCTGCTTAAGTACCCTTATGCATGACACGTTATGCCAACTTGCTCCTATGGGTGTGCCAACTAGCCCTGCACCTGAGGTTAGTTGGCATAGTTGCAAGCTCTTAGAAAAAGTGTTTTGAGTTATTTAAACATGTTTTTAATTAATGGGACAAGTTTTCTGATACATTTGTCAGTTCTAAGTATTGCGCAAAAAAAAATTAAAAAATAAATTAAACACCAAAATATATGCCAGCTATCCCTGGTTTCCCCTACTTATTACTAAATTTAGTAAATACAGTTTTATATATGGATATAGTAATTTATTACTATAGTTGAATCTTTTGTCTGAGTTTATGATATTCAAACAATAAAAAGGTATTCACATTATCTCTACATATTTTTTTTATTATTATTAAAAATAACCTTTAAGCCTCATTCTCATGATTAATTATGTTTTTTCTAATAATAAAAAAACATTTAAATTGTTTTATATTAAATAGGTGTATTTCCTAATTATAAAATGGGCCAGGGTAAAATTCTCCAGGGTTGGCTAGATTTTATCTGACCTGAAAAAACTTGGGTGGGTTTTTTCAATAAAGCCCAAGAAAAACCCCAAGTGGGCTTTTTCAAAATCCTTGATTAAAATTGTACTTTTGTTTAACTTACAATAAACATACAAATATAAAACAAATATCATATATATTATTAGAACATGAACAAAGAATTTTCAGAAATATTAGAGATGCTCAACTGCTCTATAGAAAAAAATCTTGAAAATTTCCCCATGAAAAAAAAAAATGTATAATTATCTTATTAAAAGAGAATTAAAAAAATATATTAAAAAAATAAAAGCAAGAAAAAACAATTGTTTTTCAATATAAAGAAAACTGTAGGACTTGAGGAATGTAAAATATGAATAAATAAAAATCAAATTTTAAAAAGTTTCTGAAAACTTTAACAGTGCAACCACCAGGGTTGGTTTTTTGATGTCGAAAACCATATGTAAAAATTGGAAACTAATGTAAAATAATTTTATACAATTTTTATGTTGCAATGTACTAAGTTTATAAATTAACATTAGTTCTCTCTATATATAATATTTATTCAGAAAAAGAAAGAAATGTTTATGTTAGGAAATGTAACAATCATCTTAAGGGGAGAGTGAGTGAATATATATAAAATCTTTTTTGTAAATTTCCCTAGAGCTACGAAAAATTGCATATGCAGTTAGTAAATTATAGTAATACAATCAAGCATATTAAAAATTCTTTACAACTAACTAAATTTCAAAAAATAATAAAACTTTTACATTTTTAAAAGATTTCTAAATGTTTTCTGTTAATTTTTTTTCCCTCCTCACTTTATAACATTATGATTTAAAAATACAAACTAAACATATTAGGTTATTAGTACTTAGTTTGTGAATTCAATGATAGGTTAATTTTTAAAATTATGTTGAATGTTGAAATTTCAATGAAAATTTTTAGCATTCAAATGTAATTTTTTTTTTTTTTTTTTTAATTATTAAATCATAGCAATGAATCCACAAAGTAATATCCAAATATTTTAGAATATATAGTTAAACTTACGTATAATCAAGATATAAAATTAAAAATTAATTTGACACAAGCATTTTTAAAAAGTAAAGGACAATTTATTTATTTATTTAAATACAGTTTGAGAAATTTTAATGTATTATTTAATATTGCATTTTTATGTATTTAATATTACATTTCAATGCATATAAATGCAAATTTTCATACCTTTAAGACATTAATTCACAAAAGAGAGATGTACTGTTAACTTAAAGTGCAATAAGTAGTTCACCTTAGAACACACAAATTTCTATATTTGAATTTTTGCATTTTGTAAAGGTAATAAATAATTTTTTGTACTTAAAACAGACATCATTGACATTCATAGGAAACAGATAATACTCTCCTAAAAATTACTTTTAACCATAAGAATCCTACAAACTAACCACATTTTAAAGACTACATTATTTTATTTCTTGAAATATGACTACTTCATTGTTAAAATATACTAAGAAGTAAAATTGGAGGTTTTTGGCAGTTTTCGACATAAGTTTTTGACGTGACAGTTTAAACTGCGGTTTAAACCGTCAAAAACTGTCATGCGTCAAAAACTTGCCAACCCTGGCAACCACTGTTATGTAATGTAGAGGGACAATAATTAAAGATGTTTTACAAAAATCTATTGACTATGAAAAGTTTAATAAAGCAACATAAAATAATTATTAAAATCCAATTTTTTGTTGTAAAAGCAGATAAAAAGAATTTTAGAATATTTAAAGTACAATTACTCGTATTTTTAATTTTTTTTTTTTTTTATAATTTAAATCATAAAAAGACTTTAGATATTTAGAATTAAATTTTTAAAATTTTGATTTTAATGAATAAATAATTTAATTTTCTAAATTATCTTATTATGAATGACATACTTAATGTTAAAAAAGGGAGAAAGAAAGTATTCCTGAAAACTCTGATAAAACCCAATAATACTCTGAAAAAAAAAACCCAAAAATACTCTGAAGAAAACCCAAAAATACTCTGAAAAAAAAAAACCCAAAAATACTCTGAAAAAAAACCCAAAAATCCTGATTAAACCTGAAAAAACCCACTGGACTGGACATTCACCCTGGTATTCTCTGTTTTTTATTTCAGAAATTTATTTGTGTTTCATAATCAATAGTATTAGTGGTCAGCGGGATTTTAAATTATGAATTTGATGGTTCATGAAGTTAAAAAGGTTGGTGACTGCTGATTTATTGAATTTTTTTTTTTTTTTTTTTTGGTTGTTCCCATTCACTAAATAATAAAACTCGTCCAGTGGCGGATTTAAGGGGGGGGCTAGGGGGCTGAAGCCCCCCCCCCAAACACTGACATTCAGTATTTAATATTGCAATTGTAAATTTTTTATTGGTCTAGAATAACACTTTGAAAAATCTTAGCCCCTCCCAAAAGTCAAGTTCTGGATCCGCCACTGAGCTCGTCTAGCCTTTAGATTAAAAAAAAAAAAAAGCAAAAAAACATAACTTAAATACATCCATAAAACTTAATCCCAGAATTTATCAATTAATTTGTAGTGGTAAAGATCCCATTCCCCCTCTTGAAACTGCAGGCATATATAAAATTCCATTTTACTGCCCTAATAACAGTACTGGTTGTTATGTCAGAGTTTCAAAATAATAATAACACTAGACTCAGGAAATATATGAACGATATTACATATGGAAAAACTACCACCACATTAACTAAGTTCACCAGTAACATCGACATAAAATTTAATGAAACTACAAAAATCACAAATTTTAACAATCCTGAATAGGCCTTTTACAACAAAACCATTGATATCATAAGTAATTGAGACTTATGTAATGGCTATGAATCACATGCAGGTTTGAATCAGTTATGGAACCACCTTCTGGAAGAGAGTAAAAGCAGAGAGAAGACTTGGTGCCAACACTAACCACAACGGAGCTTGCTGACGACACAGCGTATCCGCCAGGGAAAGCTGCTACAACATCGTCTCTGTACATGAAGGTATGGAGCTTAAAAAGGTTTTTTAATTTATAATTAATGACCAGTTTCCTAAATCCAGTAATTAAATACATATATTTTAACAAGTTAAAAAAAAAAAAAAATACTTGAAAACTTGACCTATAAAGGAAAGGCTTAAACCAAGCTAATATTTTTCTGTTGAATATAAGCAATGCTTATAAAACTGGAATTCATTTTGACACAACTTTAGAGCATAAGCAGCAGCATCAAGCAGCTTCATTTTAACAGTTTCCTCCAGACAATTTCAGAAAGGTGCTGTGTTCCATCTGCCTTTGGGTGAAAAAATAACACCCTTCTTGCCCTTCATGTTTAAAAGAAAAAAAAAAAAAAACTTAATAAATAATGAGTGAGCATTTAATAACTAATATTACCAGGGATAGGGAAATTCTTGATTTACTCGCCACTGGCAAATGAATTTCAGGTCAGTCAGTTTTGCTGCCGACATTCAATGTAGTAAAACAGCAAAAAAAAAAAAAAAAAAAAAAAAAAAAACCTTCTCTGATCTGCTTGAATAGAAAATTACTTCAGATTTTATTATTATTTTTTTAAACTGTTATTACTGTATACTGAACACTGTATTTTAAGACATCGTGCTTTGGGAACTTGAAAAAATTCTACTAAATGATTAATTCACCTTACATCTGCGTAAATTTTATTCTAAAGATTGATTACGTATCATTAAAAAAATAATAAATCATTGTCTGGTAAAAATTTCCCATCCCTGAATCTTTCAGAAAAGTGTTACCTACTTTAAAGATGAAGCATTGCTTTTCAATCTTAATCTTATGGGAGGAATGGCAGGAGAATCTCTTCTACTTTTGTGGCGTTTCAATTTCAATTCTCTAGTTGGTAATTCTTTTAAAGTTGATTCTCTATTATCTACTGCATCCATAATGAACTCATCTGAACTACAAGGGGAAGAAAATATGGTAGCTTTATATTTATTTATTCTACTATAGCATAAACAGTTAAAATCTCATTAAATGCAAATACAATAAATGAAAAGCATTAACAAAAAAACAAAATATATAAACCAAATGTGAGCATAGCCATAGTGTTTTCCAAATTATTGGAGGGGCTCAGGTTGAACTTGTGAAAAAAGTAGACTTTATAAATCTCCATTGTAAATTACTATCCCACGATTTATCTGAGCTAAATATTTAGTTATTTATTTGGCATATGTTATATAGCACTGAATGGCTCCTGATGAAACCGGGCAAAATATGGGATATTTTCAAATTATAAGGATTACTTTTATTCAGGGTTGGGTTTCTTCCGGAAGAAACTAGTTTCTTACAGGACAGTGGAAGAATGTAGAAGAAATGGAAGAAACCAACAAAAGACAAAATAGATGCTGAAAATTAAAATATATTAACTATATAATCTCAAAGCATACTATGATATCAACAGTGGCGGATTTAAGGGGGGGGCTAGGGGGCTGAAGCACCCCCCGAAAGTACTGACATTCCCAATTGAATAGTACATTTGCAAACTTTTCATTGATCTGGAATTACATCTTGAAAAATCTTAGCCCCCCCCCCCCCCCCCAAAAAGTTAAGTTCTGGATCCGCCACTGGATATCAAATCTAAACTATAATCTAATTATAATATTAAAAATATTATTTATGGAAAAATAAGTTATTTAATAATATACTTCAAATATCTACAGGTGATGGATTTTTAGTACTTCAGGGGTAGGGTATTTTTTTTATTATTATTTTTACCATTTCTGTAAAAGAAAAAAAAAGAATTCTATAATTTCTTTTAAATATAAAAAATCATAATTTCATATATATGTAAAGATTGTTGCGCAACACATTAAATTTATACAAAAAATGTAATTAATTATACACTACCTACTATTTCTTACATGCAGTAGCACTCATATTTCAATGCTAATTTTAAGACTACTTAATGCTTTTAAAACTTATTTCCATGTATACTATCTTATATTATTATCATATGTTCAAGTAGTACAAGTGGATAATAGTTACGTAATTTTTAGCCAAAATATTTGTTGCGTTTTATTTTTATTTTATTTTTTTTAAAGAATACAATAGTTTGCATGAACAGCTGGTACTTAATGAACTGTACGAATATGCCTAAATACTTTTTAACTCCCCTGCAAGTTCTCCAGGATTTTTCCTCCCAATATTTTGCATTCATCTATTCTAAGTTGAAGAACCGATTGCAGTATTCAATTGCTAAAAAAATTTTCATTTGTTATATTGCGTTGCACTGCAGTAAGAAAAATAAAAATGTAAGTAAAAAAATGTTTTTTAACAGTAGAAGCTTTTTATTGTGGAGCCCTGAAAAGCATAAAATAAAAATTTATTCTTGCAAAGACATGCTATAAATAAATGAAGGTTTCAAAACTAAAAAAATTTAGAGAAAAATATAGACATTTCACATTTGTAAGAGATGAAATTTTTAAATATTCAAAATGTTTTTAAAAGCTATCGAGACCAATATTCTTGATCATTAGTTTCTACATAAGTATTTGTTAAACCATAAATTTCAAAGGTCTCGAAAGCTTTTTAAAATATTTTGAATATTTAAAAATTTAATTTCTTGCAAAAGTGAAATGGCTATTTTTTTCTCTAAAATTTTCTTAGTGTTGAAGCTTTCATTTATTTATAGCATGTCTTTGCAAGAATAAATTTTTATTTTATGCTTTTCAGGGCTCCACAATAAAAAAACTTCTACTGTTAAAAAATATTTTTTTACTTAAATTTTTATTTTCTGCCTTTTAGTTATAAAAAATTGTTGGAACATATGTTTATTGCGCGATTTATATAATATTGTATAGCAGCTATTTTATATTTGTATGGGGTTTTACATTTAGCGTTTATAATTTCATTACTATTGTTTTGCTTCTGATTTACTGTAGTTTCAAGGTTTAAATTTGGAGTTTTAATTATAGTAATATCCAAACAATTTAATAGATATTTAAATTTAATGTCTGGATCAATTTCGTTTAGTTTATGTTGGATATGAAGGATTTCATATCCACAAACACACTAAAACAGATTTATTTTTATATAGCAGAGTGCAAAAATGTTTACAGTGAAGCGTGGCTGAATGTTTTTGTAGTGTATAAGCAAGCAGAGTTTCAATTCAACTTAAAATAAATGCATGAAGACAAAATAATCACAAAGTTTTTAATTAACCAAATAAGTTTATTAAAGTTTAATAAAAACATATGTAAAACAAAAAATATAACAATATAATAAGTTAACTTGTAACAAAAATAAGTTTCATTAATTACTTATCTTTTGCATCTTAATTGCAAACGATAAAGACATTCAAAAATATGACAAGAATGTCAAAAACTTCAAAAATGATATTTTAAATGTTTAACTGATATTTAAATAGCTAAATGGCTTCATGACCCGATAGTAAAAGTTCATATTATAATCTGAGCAGTAAAAGAAATAAAGTTCTTTTTAACTAAAAATCAAAAGTTCTTCATAAACTTCTATTACCTGTTGAAGTCTTTTACTTCACTAAAATGATGAAAGAAAATTAACTTAACCTATACTAAACTATCACACTAGGCCAACAGGTACTCAATCCCCTATTAAACCTAACGTGAATAACGAAACATTAAGGAAAAAAAATCAAAATAAGAAAAAACCTCCAACTTCTCAAATTTCATAGCCGTCTATTTATATCCATTTTCACCTAATTAACATTCATACTGAAAGAGAAAGTTCTGGATGATTCTGCATCAGATTTGCATATGGCGTTCAACAGTTAACAGATTGAATTCACGAAAATTCGGTAAGTTACGAGAACGGCTGAATCGGTAAATCAGCGATTGCAAATCCTACAGTGAATTTCAAAATCAACTCTTTTACTGCTGGCTGTTAAGTTACGAGAACGGCTGAATCAGCAAATTAGCGATCGCAAGTTCTACAGTGAATTACAGAACCAATCCTTTTACTGCTGGCTGTTATGAGTGGAAGACCGGAATGAGCAATACAGCCAAAGATAAATAAACAACGTCGTTTAAAAATAAACGTTGGATTATTTCACATAAATGGAATTAATTCTAAAAGGTAAGATATACGGTTTATTTTGTATTTTACTGTTAATAAAGATTTACTTTACTTTTGGATGATGAGATTTAATAAAGGGACTAATTACTAACAGTTTACGTACCTGAAGAAGGCCGCGGATAGCGGCAGAAAGTGCTAGTATGAGGTAACTTATGAAAGGTTTTTAATATCTTTCTAATCCGTTAAGAAATGAAAATTTTAGACAAATTTAAATTAATTTTATTTAGATTTATTTTTCTTGCTGAGATACTTCTTTAAAAGCTAGTGCCATGGAAAACAGTAACATTACGATTTTGAGGATGGGCAATTGATTGCATATACTTTCTAAGCAGTGAAATTAATAGTGGGGAGATATGTGATAAGAGAAAATATTTATTTTTGAATAGAACTAGGAGCTACAAAAAATGTGTTTCGATGTCAGGAACTGAATGCTTACTTTTTCGAAGCTGTAAAACTATAAGGGTGAGATATAGGGGGACAAATATATAAAATTTTTAAAACAGAGCTAGGGGTTACAAAAAACTGTATTACTAAGTTTTGGTGGTGACAAATCGATTGTGAACAATCTGCTGCCGGTTACTGAAACAGAAAAAGGGAGCTACAGAACAAGAATTTGTGAAACTTCAACAGTCATTTGTGCGGTGAGTGAACAGGCTGCTGTAGGTGCCTGAAACAAGGGTGGGGGCATTTACTACTGTCAGGATGGCAAACATGGTCAGAATTTTCAAGGGTTGTTTCCAAGGAAAGCTAACGGCTGTTATAAGTGTTTGGAAACAAGGGTGCTAGCCTTAGTAACCACCGGGAAGGTGTTTGCTACGGTCAGACTTTTCAAGTAACGAATCAGCCAATTAGGAAATACAGCTAGTTAGAAATAAATCAGAGTTTAATCCAATTTTCTTTAAATGGTACCCCATTTGTGAATTTATAAAATAATTTGGGAAAAATCAAGTAAGTTTAGTGAAAATTATGCTTCCGAACAATTGACCGAAATGCACAAAGCAGTTTATTTAATTTTAAAATACATTTTAAAAGTAAAATGGAACAGCTGTAAAATAAATATTATATGTGGGGAGAGTAATTTCTTATGTGTAAGGTAAGATGGTGTTTACTACTTATATATTTACCATTGTTTACAATAAATATCTAAATTGAGGGTATTATTATGTGTTTGATGCAGCAAAGCTTATAGAAATTTTTAGTGTGGAGCTATATGTCTGAGAATTGACTTTGTGAAGCTGCCTCTTTGCTTAAAGTTGATTTTGTGAAAGTGCCTCTTTGCCAAAAGTTCACTTTGTGAAAGTGCCTCAATGCGGCACTAAATTTGTTCTGGATTAACCCCTGTAAATTATGGCAATATAAAATATCCATACATAAAGCATCTGCATCACTATTTGAGTTTCGTAAATTAATCTTATAATTAAATAATTAACAATGTTAATTTAATCTTATTAAATAATTAATCATTTATACATTTCATATTTAATCTAATTATTAAACATTCTTTAATTCATGAAGTATTTAACAGATGTAAAATCTAGAATCACATGCACTTTTCACAAAGTAAACATTTTCTGCATATAATCTGATGTTTCAGAGATAATGTTACGAAAGAGAAAAAAAAAAGTTACTCTAAATGAAGTCTTCAGAATTGTTATATTTTCATTTTGCAGTCGAACTACTTATATTGTTATTTTACGTTGAGTGAATTGTCTTTTACCTGTAGGAGGTGGAGGGAGGGGATTAAAGGGCACTTTTAGGTTTGAAATGAATACTTTCATATGTTGAAAAAAACAAAAATATTTTCCTGTCGACAGACACATCCTTACTAAGTTTTTCCACTTTTAAAATGTCCTTTAGCAATAAACTATCTAATGGACTAAAATTAAATGATGTATGGAACACAAACTTTGCCAGTACTTTTTTTCTGTGGCACCTTAAGTGGCCACACTGGTCACATGGTATCGGATCAACATTATAAAATCAAGTTTTACAAAGTAATTGTTATTTTCAAAAATTATCTCATCGGGAGGCACCTTTTCTTGCCTGGCGCCTGTGTGTACCACACACCGGGTCGGCACACCCCTGAAAAAAAAAAAAAAAGGGGGGGGGGGGCAGAGTTCTATTTTCGAATAGTGGTGATAAAACTGATTTAAAAATTCAAAATATTGACAAATTTTGTAATCAAACATCCAGAGCGCATTGAACTAAGTGTTTTCAGTTGTTTCTTAACACAGCAACAACCTTTTACATAATAGTTTTAAGTTTTAAGATAATATCAAAAAAAGCAGAGGAAATTATTTTTTTTTTTTAACTACAATGAGATAATTTTAATTTATATCTTTATAACATATATAAATTTAAATTCATTTGTATGGGGACCCACTTTTTTCAAAAAAAGGACCCAGATTTCCAGAATCCATGAGACCCGGGAACCCAGGGTTTTGGAAGCCCAGCGGCATCACTCAGGAGAATAAAAAGGTTTAGAAGATTAAATTTCAATTTCAGGGGAGCAGAACCAAAGAATATAGATGAATGTGCGAACGCTGTTCGCAGAAAATTTTTAAAGTTTGCAGACAGTTTTGACTTTCTTTTTTTTTTTTTTTTTACAAATTTATTTAATTGAAAATATATATATATATATATATATAGCGAAATCTCAATTCTGAAATCACAGATCTGCGCTCTAAACAATGACAGCCTTCGTTTCTGCAGACAAAGATCGGTGTATCATCCTTTGGGTCGGCGGTGCCAAAAAATACATCTTGTCTCTGTCTGCAGAAACCAAGCAGTGCGAATCTCAATGCTGCGGTTTTCTCTCGTTTCTTCTCTGAATTAGAGCGAGTCTATTTCAGACAAGGGGAGAGAGAAAGCATGTGGGAAGGATCACTGTTTATCTGGCCATATGTGGTATAGCACTGCACTAGAGCGGTTAGCTTTTTGCCTTTCACTATATTGTTTTCCCTGTTTCTTTGTAATTTAAAAATATTTTTATAAAACTGTCTTTTTCAAGACCATTTGCAAAATTTTATTTGCACTTGCTCTACGTGGATTCAGTTACCGATTTATTACAATAGCTTTGCTATTTTATTTTTTGCATGATTCTGTCTGCAGTCAGAAAAAAACATAGTATCAAGCGGATTTTAATTTTATTGAGCTCAAAATGTCAAAGAAATGTACCTATTAGTGAAGAAGAATCAGCCCACCATGAAATGAATATTTCTGTGAATGGACCTTTACCCACAAAGTGCGACTCTGTAGTAAACGCTGCTTTGAATCAATTCTTTATCAAGCAGTGAGTGACATTTTTTAAGAAAGAGCCACAATATTAAAGAATGGTTTCTTTCAAAAACAGTACACAAAATGATGAGTAAAAGTTCATCTCTTCCATTCATGAACTAATAACTTTTTTTTCATTATATATTTAACAGATGCCGAGATGTAGGACTTTTTTCTTCCACTCCACTTGCATATAACTTTACATTTTTACTGTTGGCAGTGATATAAAACTCAGAAAATGCACATTTTTTATTTTTATTTTATTTTATTTTTTTCTGTGCAGAAGAATTTTAAGAAATTTTTTAAGTTCGCAGACAGTTTTAAATTTTATCTAGGTCTGCAGGGGAGATAAATTCAATTTATACGTAAAAGTATTAAATCTTTACTTTCAGTACATTATAAAATCTTCAAGTTGTTCTTATTGCTAGAAAAGAAAAAAAATCAAATAATCCATTATCTCAAAGACCCTGAAATTAGCAATTTAGCTTTTCCTTCAGTGCTGTTTAAAAATTGTCATTGTGACACAAAATGAAAGGAGGAAGAAGGTACATATAACAGCTTTATATTATAGTATTTAGTAAGGTAAATATTATTTGCTTATTACAGAATAACATATTTATCCTTTGCTTTTTTGAGACCTTTAAAATTTATGGACATTTGAAATGGGTCTATACTATAAGATGTCTTAGATGGTTTGAAATGCCACACAAACATACTCATATTAAAAAAAAAAAAAAACATAAGAAACTTCAATTTAGGTATTTATCCAATTAACATAAATATAATTACTTTACAAATTTTCTATTTTTATTAGTATTTAAAAATGGTATAAATTACTTTGTGCATTTCGGTTATTTGTTCACAAGGCATTTTTAATTTTCACAAACTAATTTTTCTTTTCACAAATTATTTACAAAATTCACAAATGGGGTACCATTTTCAAAAACCTAGATTAACCCCTATACACTAAGTAACAAAAAAAAAAAAAGGCCGCACTGCAGAAAAAATGACACACCTTTTTTATTTGTAATAACTTTAAAATTAATGTTTGAAACAAATAAAACTGTCTTGTATGAATAATACTAAAGGGACGAAATGATACCCATGTACATTTTCAATTTAATAATTCGCTTTATCGCACTCTACGAAGTACTTTTTTAAAATCTGTATAAAAGTTTCTTTTTGAATGTGATGCAATAACCATACACTTTGTATTCTATTCTGATTTATTATATGAAATAAACAAGTTATATCTTAATATATGAAATAAAACTATTTATTTGTTAGATCTAAGCAATTTTTTATTAAAAATATGTATTCTACATTGGGTTAATTCCACCTTTATATGGAATTACTGCTTTAATGCGCAATGGTATAGTTTTATACAGTGTTCTAATATAAATCTCAGAAGTTTCAATGTGCCAAATATCAAATAATTTTTTCTAGTTCTAGCAGAATTATAGGCTGCAAACTTAGAATCCTCTCCCCTTTCCCCCGCCTTTTTATAGATGAAACATTTTCGAGCGGATTGAAATTAGGACTATTTCCATGTCTGGTAAAGAAGAAATTCTACTATATCCTTTGTGGAATTTAACCTAAAGTGAAAAAGGATATGATTACTTACAGAATTATAGGTTCTCATGGGAATGGATAGGAAATTTTGACAAGTAAGGTGCATTATCATCTTGAAATGCTGTTTGCGAAGATGTCCAAGATACCTCAAAATATTTGGTCAGGCACCACTTTTATGAAGATTGTGCTTTATTTCGAGTTAATTGATCCCTTGAGCACAAAAATTTGCCCGACTGTTTGAAAAGTTATGCACCTCCGTACCATAACGTACGGAGAATGTGTCACTTTTAAAAGTGCGATTTTCATTAAGTCGATCATATTTTCGTTGTCAGATCTGCTTGTTTTCTTTAGCTCGAAATAAGAGAACCAGTTCAGCCCAATAATTAACTAATCATTTTTTAATATTTTTAGCCATCTGAGGTCTTGCTTTCCTAACTCTCTTCACTAAGAATGGAATTTTTTCAAATTTTCTGTCATTTAAATTTGCTTTGTTTAATAGTTGCTGTACTGTATTTAAAGAAATTATGCTGCTAAACACATTTTCTGAATTTTTTTTTTATGTTCTAAATATAATATAAACCGATTTTATAAGCAATGGCTTTTTAACTTATGATCATCTCGCTTGGATGAGCAACCAAATTTCTAGTTTAAAGAGCCATAAAATTTTATATCTTGCTGAAAACACTTTTACCAATATTTTGTTAACATTTAATTATTTTGCCATCTCATGTATTAAAATATTTTTTCTATTTTCATTCAAAAATTAATACTTTTTGTGGCATCGTTAACTGCCTTATTCTTACCATTTTTGAAATAAATTCTAAAATAACAATTTTCCTGATAATTGCATTTTGTTTTTAACACTGGTCTCAAAGCTAATGTGTATGTGGAGGACAACATAATAAAATCTGTGCAAAAATTTGCTTTTTAAATGATAAAATTGGTGGTTGTAGAAGGCGAAAAAGAAAATATCCAATAACAAAGTATATTTACACATTGAAACAGTGCTTTTAATTTTCAAATATACTGTCACATAATCACACTTTCACTGAGTCTGTATTATAAATTAAAATTATTTATTTCAATAAATTGATTTGTCTTTTGCGTCACGCTATCCAAAACTTAAATAAAATTTATGTAAATGTCATTTGGTATCATAGTATCCAACTAAGTAAGAATTTAAGCAAAGACATACTGTGATGCAAAGAAAACATTTGTAAAAATTTTACTTGCAGTTTTGAATAGCGTGACGCAAATGACAAATCAATTTATTGAAATAAATAATTTTAATTTATAATGCAAACTCAGTGAAAGTGTGATTATGTGATAGTATATTTGAAAATTAAAAGCACTGTTTCAATGTGTAAATATACTTTGTTAGACCATCAAAAGTAATTATGAAAAAGCATCAGTGAGTATATTATATCTGTCTATGTTGAAGTTAAAAATATTAAGTTTGCATTGTAAATATAAATAGAAGAAAAAAGGCAAATGAGAAAATCTATGTATATTTTAACTAATAGTAAAGCGCCACTTAAATTTTGATATAATTATTTTTAAGACCCCTATTTTAAATTCTTATAGCCATAAAGTAGCTGTGTCACAAACTTTTAACCTGTGAAAGGTTTTTGTATTGATATCATTACTTTTAAAAGGTTATTGATTTAGATTTTTTTGTATGTGCGTGCATCTGTGTAAAAAAATTTGGTAATGTATTTATTTATTTAGATTTTTATAAAAATCGCCTTATTATGCATATTTATACATGTAAGTGCACAAAAGAAGCATGTTCTTCACCTTAACCAAACACATTATGAAAAGTAATTTACTGCATATTTACAAAAAAAAAAAAAAAAAGAAAGAAAGAAAATCCTAATCAAACTCCAATTTATATCTATTTAATACTTCCTGTTATTTTCTATTATCTATTATTTTCTTCAAAATGGAGGGGGGGGGGGGTGTTCAAACTCATAAATTTTCTTATATGAGCTCATACCAGTTTTAGTGTTCTAGCGAAGCGACATAGTACCTTGAAATCTGAAAAATAATTTCTTACAAATTTACATGAAAAGCACCTTATTATGCTTATTTATACTTCGATGCACAAAAGGAATATATTACTCCTTCAAATGAGCACAATTTAAAACTTTTTGCAGAATATTTACAATAAAACATACCAACAATTGCTAATTTGGTGAAATGCTAAAAGGAATTTTTTTTTTTCCATTTATTTCACATAATATATATATATATATATATATATATATATATATATATATATGTATATATATATATATATGTATATATATATATTTTATATCTACTTTATACTTTTATGCAATATTTCTTTAAAATGGAGCAAAAAAAAAAAAAGGTTTTAAATACATAAATTTTTGGATATGAACTCATACCAGTTTCAGCATTCGAGCGACATCGTACCTTGAAATTTGAAAATGATTTTCTTAAAACTTTTCATGTAAAGCACTGTATTATGCCTATTTATACTTCAGTGCACAAAAGGAATACGTTATTTATAAAAAAAAATGAGCACATTTTCAAACTTTTTTACTGTATATTTACAATAAGGCATAACAATAATTGCTAATTTGGTGAAATGCCAAAAGGAAAATTTTTTTCACACTTATGTCAGAAAAAAACAAAAAAAATCATAATCAAAATGCAATTTATATCTACTTTATCTATTATTTTCGTCAAAATAGAGCAAACAAAAAGTTTCTAAACACATCAATTTTTGAAATATGACATCATAGCAATTTCAGCATTCGAGCGACATTGTACCTCAAAATCTGAAACCTAATTTCTTAAAAATTTCCATAAAAAGCACTTCATTATGCTTATTTATATTTCAATGCACAAAAGGCGTATGTTAATTACCTCAAATGAAAAAATTTTCACACTTTTTACTGTATATTTGCAATAATACATAACAATAAATGCGATTTTTTGACCAATGCTAAAAGGTAAACTTTTTTCGCATTTATTTCACTAAAAACAAAAAAATCATTATCAAAATACAATTTATATCTAAATTATGCTTTTATCTATTATATTCTTCAAAATGGAGCAAACAAGAAGTTTTTACACACATCAATTTTTTAAATATGAGCTGATAGCAGTTTTAGCATTCGTGCGAGAACGTACTTAGAAATCTGAAACCTAATTTCTTAAAACTTTTCATGAAAGCACCTTATTATGCTTATTCCTACTTCAATGCACAAAAGAAACATGATATTCACCTCAAATAAACACATTTTAAACTTTTTACTGTGTATTTGCAATAAAACATAACAATAATTGCGATTTTTTGACCAACGCTAAAAGGGAAACTTTTTTCGCATTTATTTCACTTAAAAAAAAATAAAAAAAAAATATTATTATCAAAATACAATTTATATCTAAATTATGCTTTTATCTATTATATTCTTCAAAATGGAGCAAACAAAAAGTTTTTAAAGACATCAGTTTTTTAAATATGAGCTGATAGCAGTTTTTAGCGTTCAAGTGACATCGTACTTCGAAATCTGAAACCTAATTTCTTAAAACTTTTCATTAAATCATCTTATTATGTTTATTCGTACTTCAGTGTGCAAAAGAGACACGATATTCACCTGAAATGAACACATTTTAAACTTTTTACTGTGTATTTACAATAAAACAATAATTGCGATTTTGGCGAAATGCTGAAAGGACAATTTTTTTCGCATCTATTTCACACACAAAAAAAAAAAAAACATTATCAAAATATAATTTATATCTAAATTATGCTTTTATCTATTATATTCTTCAAAATGGAGCAAACAAAAAGTTTTTAAAGACATCAATTTTTTAAATATGAGCTGATAGTCTTAGCGTTTGTGCGACATCGTACCTCGAAATATGAAACCTAATTTCTTAAAACTTTTCATTAAATCATCTTATTATCCTTATTTCTACTTCAATGCACAAAAGAAACATGATATTCACCTGAAATAAACACATTTTAAACTTTTTACTGTGTATTGAAAATAAAACATAACAATAAATGTGATTTTCGCGAAACGCTAAAAAGTAAAATTTTTTTGCATTTATTTCACTAAAAAAAAAAAAAAAAAAAATCCTTATCAAAATACAATCTATATCTAAATTATGCTTTTATCTATTATTTTCTTCAAAATGGGGCAAACAAAAAGTTTTTAAATACATAATTTTTTTAAATATGAACTCATAGCAGTTTTTAGTGCTCAAGTGACATCGTACCTCGAAATCTGAAACCTAATTTCTTAAAACTTTTCATTAAATCATCTTATTATGTTTATTCGTACTTCAATGCACAAAAGAAACATGATAGTCACCTCAAATAAACACATTTACAACTGTTTATTGTGTATTTACAATAAAACATAACAATAATTGCGATTTTGGTGAAACGCTAAAAGGAAAATTTTTTTCACATGTATTTCACAAAAAAAAAAAAAAAAAAAAAAATCATTATCAAAATACAGTTTATACCTAAATTAGGCTTTTATGTATTATATTCTTCAAGATAGAGCGAACAAAAGATTTTTAAAGACATCAATTTTTTAAATATGGGCTCATAGCAGTTCAAGGACATTGTACCTGGAAATCTGGTTATTTATGAACAGAAATGTGAATTGTGAATATATAAGAAAATGCAATATATTTCATAGGATCACTTTTATAATATTTTTACATATCATACTTGCCAACTTTCAGAAACTGGCATCAGTAAAACTTTTCGCGACGCGTTTAATGGAACTGCGATTTGAGATAATTTTAATACTATGAATTATTACATAAATATGTATAATAAAATATGTAACTGCAACAATGTAACATAATAATGACCATAAATAAAACATTTTTCGATTTGACTAAATAAAATTTTAGATTAAAAAAAAAAGAAAAAAAAAAGTTCAATAACTAATGACTTTATTTACCTTACTTTACTTGCTTGAAATTGAATTCTTGTAAAAAAAAAAAAAAAAATTCCAAACACCTTTAAAGTAGTACCAATTTAATGTCTTTATACATACTAAAATTGTCTTTTTACTGAAAAATACTATAATATTAATTGTGTAAGATTCTATATACAAGATAAGATGCTAAATACAAGATACGGTGCTATATACAAAATTATGGAATATTTAAAATTCTTCTTCGCTATCAGCAGCATGTGAGGAAGTTGAAGCTGCATTTAGAGTAGCTGCAGTAGCTTTTTTCGCTTTGCTTAAGAATTCTTGGTTAAAGGTTTGTTCATAACAAGGTTGAGAAACCCTTGTTTTTAATATTAACAAACTTTCTAAAGTTTTGTTCGACATAGCAGCCCGAGATTCTGTTCTGTTTTTCCTGATGAGACTAAAAATCCTCTCGCATTCTGCATTAGAATGTGGGATGAGCAAAATAGATAGAATTACATCTGCTACTCTTTCATACTTTAATATTCCATCAGCACCTCTGATCTGTTTTACTTCAGTCCATTGCATGTCAACCTCTTTATTTTGGGCAATTATAGTTGACAAATCTTCTAATTGTAGCTCACAAAACTCTTTTCGAAGCTGATCGAGTGCTTCAATATCTGGTTCACCATTTTTTCGTTTTAGAAGAATAGGAAACAAATCCACAAAGTATTTTATGCTGTTAAAGCTGGAATTTTCAATATTTTTCAGGTCAGCAACTTCAGCATGTATCAGTACATCATTTTCTATAGGGAATTTTTTTTTAATGTGTACTCACAAGCAGTCACAAAATATTTAATTAATGCAGCATAAAATAACTTCTGCTCCTCTTCAGAACATTTTGCAATCAAATTCAATGTAGCACTTCCAATAACTAAATCCTGGAGACCTTTATGGTTTGAAGGCAGGTGAAAATTAACTTTGCTGAGTTGTTTCCCTTTTACTTCAGAAGCCTTCACAAACTTTGAGTACAACTCTTTCAGCAAATCAAGTAAAAGGGCTTTCAGCCTATGAATTTGCAGAGATGATGACTGCAGAATTGTATTGACTTTTTCAAATGAAGGTATTATATGAAGAAGAAATAAGCTGTAGGCTTTATTTAAGTCAGAAGACAAAAACATAAATATCTTTTCTTCTTTCGATAAAACTGAATTAGATTCATTTTTCTGTTTTTTTACCTTTTTTAGACCTATATTTGAATTTTTCCTTTTCTTTGAAGTAGTGGAATTATGTTTGCTTGCAGAAGCAACTTCTTTTTTACTTGATATTTTACCTTCTGTGCATTTAGGTAGTAATTTATCTTTTAAACCATCTTTAGTGAAATTCTTTTGATCAACCTTTGATATTTTGGCCTTCATTTCTTCAGTAACATTTTGATTGACATTTGTTGATGTTTGGGTTTCTGTATCTTTAGACAGGAGCATATCTTTTGACTTGTCTTTAGTGCTATTATTTTTATCCACCTTTGGTATTTTGAAAAGCGATAATGTTGTAGGCAATTTATAAGAAGTAGCTTCTGCCCTAAAAAAGCTCATGAGAGGATCCCACTGGTTTACTAACCTGGTTAGACTTCGTCCAAGGGATAACCAGCAGGTAGATACATGTTTTAGTATTTTTTGGGCTTCGTTCCCATACAACTCTTGAAATTTTTTAAGTGAGTTTCTTCAAATAATAAAAAATGTCTATTATAGCTTCATCCACCTTAACAGGAAGGGTTGACGCAGCTTTCTCTGAAGCAAGATGAATTAGGTGGCAGCAGCATCCTATAGCAATAATATTTGCATTTTCTTTTTCTAAAAATGAAATTACACCAGCTTTTTTTCCCTGCATAACAGCAGCATTATCAGCACTGAAGGCTATACAGTTCTGGAAAGGGATTTTATGGTTTTCAAAGACATTTAAAATAACAGAACTTATATTCTCACGTGTTGAATGTCCTTCCAAATGTGGAATTGCCAACAATGTGTTTTCTATACGTCCAATGTCCGGATTTGATATCTATCAATTGTCCTCACACATAAAAAAATTGTTAATTTTATAAATATAAATGCTTATTTTTATTATATAACTGTTAACTTACCTTTTCTTTAAATTTAAAAGTTTTCTTTATTTAAAATTCGGTCAGCCATCTTTGCCTGCATCCCGCTTTAACGATCGATGTTTTGTTTACGTCGTTGCCGTTGACAATCTTGCTCTGCATAATTTTTCCTTTTTTTACTGTTGCCACTTCTATTAAAATAGTTATAGTAAATTGTATTTTCGGCTGTGACCGTTGAGTGGCAATAGTAATGTATTGTTTATATGTAGATTTTGACTTTTCAGTCAGTATAAAAAGATCGCGGCATGCGTGTTAAAACGCAGTTGTCAGCAATGGGCAGTTAGTCGTCAATTACAAATGAAGTAGTAGTTTTGTGAATAGTTGAGCAGCTTTAAGCTGTTGTTAGCTAAGCACTGGAGTATGTGCTTTTATTGTTATTACAGCTAAGCTAGTTATGCTCTTTTGGCTATTGCATTTTTAGAAACGATGGCTGCCGTTGTTGAAAATTTACATATGTTAAAATTATTAAGTTTTTGTTTGAATTTTGTTCCTTCTTAAAGGATAAAGTTTTTTCGTCATTCGCGGGTGATGAGAATTCTTGAGATAAAAATTGATAATCGACGTTTTTTGAAATGAGGCTGTTAAATTTGGTTTTTGATTAATGTTATATATTGTTTAGCTGCTTATTAAGCAGCATTTGTTAAGTTTGAAAAGATCTAAAAGTTAATTAAAATCTTCTTCTAAATTAAATCATAATTAACAGTGTGTAAGCATAATCCTCATCGTTGTTACTTTGTGTTAATACATCTCGTCTTACTTTCGCTGATCAACCTGGCGATCGTGGAAGTATAGTTTTCATCCTATTTTCCCGCTGATCAACCTGGCGATCGCGGATGCTTTGTGATTGTTCTTAAAGTGCATTGTCATCGATATTTGATTGTGCTTATTGCTATATCTGGTTTATCACCTGAAAAAGGTAATCATGTTCTTGTTATATTTTTGAAAGTTTAATATATATTTATACCTTGTTGAATAAAATTGTTTTTTTTGTTAAAACTTTCATCTTTGATGTGTTACAACAGTTGAACACTGGTCAGGTTATTTTTATTGAACCAGGCCCTGACTAACGGCAGGGCATACGGGGCAAATGCCCTGGGCCCCCCGTCTGGAAGAGGCCCCCCTACAGGAGTATGCAGAAATTCTGCAACCTAAAGACACCTCTTATGCCACTGCAAGAGGGCCCCCCAGAATAGGCTTGCCCCGGGGCTCCAGGCATTCTAAGTCGGGCCCTTGAAACCCTTAAAACTTAAAAGATTAATGTTTCCACTGTATGTGATCTGCTTAATAGAAATTAATTGAAAGATAGACCTTTAGTCTATATCATTTGGTTATGGGCCAGTTTTTTGAGGGTGTCATCTTTTAAACTTGACCAGTTGTTGTTTTTTTTTCTTGTTTTCTGTATAATTGATAATTAGTAACTATTTAAAATGGCTTATAATATTATACCTCAAATCACCAAGTTAAATGCAACTAACTACTCTGGTTGGAAGTGTGACATTAAATTTTTACTTATGGAAAAAAATGCCTATGATATCGTCACTGGTGACGAAACTAAACCCAAAGTTAGTGAATCCGTGACTGAGGAGCCAGTGCATGACTTTAAAAGAAGGCAGAATGCTGCCATGTCAATTTTATATTTAAATATTGATAGTGAATTTAGAAGTTTAATAAGTGAATGTACTGACCCCTCAGAAGCGTGGAAAATCTTAAAAGTTAACTTCCAGCCAGATAGTAGAAGTCATCATATGAAACTTTTTTCTGAAATTATGACATGTTTTTTAGAACCTGGCGAATCTATTAGTGTTTTTGCAGCTAGAATATCTAAAATTGCTGATCAGTTAAAATCCATTAATAAACCTATTGCAGATGAATATATGTGTTTCCAAGTGTTGAGATATTTACCTGACAAATTTGATCAGGTTGTTCAGCAAATTCTTCGTTGGCCTGATAAGGACTTTACTTTTAAGAAAATTATTATTGAGCTTTGTGCCGAGGAAACGCGTCTCCAACTTAGAAATTTTGATAAAAGTAGAACGGAATGTTCTATTGAGGCCCAAAATGTAAAATTTAAACGTAGGCCTGTTTTTACTTGTTGGAGGTGTGGAAAAAAAGGCCATGTAATTAAAGATTGTAAAGTTAAATTAAATAATGATCTAGCTGCAAAAGAAAAGGAAAAACCACTCAGAAGTAATTTTTCTAAGAGGGGTGGCTCCGGTCAACAGTCAAAACGTGATAAAACTCCTAAAGCTCAAAATTTTATTGCAGAAGCAAATTTAAGTAGTTTTGATAGAGAGGGAAGCTGGGCTTATGATACAGCGGCCTCTCATCATTTCTGCAAAGATAAATCTTTTTTCTGTAATTTTTCTGAAATTTCTGGTGATGAGTTACACGTGGCTGTTGATGGTGTCACTTTTCCCATTACTGGCAAAGGTGAAGTGGAGCTGAGTTTTAATGGGACTGTTATTAAACTCTGGAATGTTTTGTACTCGCCGAACTTGAGGAAAAATCTTTTGAGTGGTTCTAGATTCGACCAGGGTGGTGCAAAATTTATTGGTGAGGCTGGCAAAATAAACGTGGTCGACAAGTATGGTGATTTTCTTTTCTCTGCTAAACTTCATGACGGGATTTATTATACTTTTCCTAAAGTACTTAAAAACAAGCACAGTGTTAAATTGAATGGGGGGGCAGAATTCTAATGAAAATCTAAATGATAATGCTGAAATTTCAGCTTTTCCTGTAATAAAACCTGTTAATATAAAAGATTTTGATACCTGGCATCTTCGTTTTGATCATCTAAGCCCTGATTTAATTTTTAATACTATCCGTAATTCTGCTGTTAAAGGTCTGCCTAATTTAAAATCAGTTGATAATTTTTTTTTTGTGATCCCTGTCATGTGAGTAAGCAAAATCGTATTTCTTTTAAACCTTTAAGTCATTCTTCTTCCAAAAAACATTTAGATCGACTTTTTATGGATACTTGGGGTCCAATTAAAATTCCTGGGAAAAAAGGTGAACGTTTCTTTTTGTTTATAATAGATGATTTTTCTGGAAGATCATCGGTTTACCCTATCCAGGAAAAATCTATGTGTTTTGAAGTCTTTAAGAGACATGTTTTGAGGGCTGAAAGATTTTTGGGAACCAAGTTGAAGTCGTTACGTACGGATAATGGTAAGGAGTTTGACAATGATTCTTTTAAGGTTTTTTGTAGAGGATATGGAATAAATCATGAATTGACCAACTTTTACACACCAGAAGAAAATGGAGTTTGTGAAAGGTTCAACCAGACAATCATGAACTGTGTTCGGGCAATGTTAAAGTCCAGTGGTTTATCTGATGACATTTGGCCTGAAGCATGTTTACATTTTAACTATACATGGAACAGGGTTTGTCACGGTGGGAACTCTAAAACTCCATTTGAACTCTATTCAGGAAATAAGCCTTCTGTTTGACATTTAAGACCATTCGGTACTTTGACATATGTGGGTGTCCCAAAGGTCAGACGTAAGCACAAGTTAGACTCCAAATCAAAACGTGGTGTCCTTGTGGGCTATGCATTACGCACTCGTGGTTACAGGGTCTGGTTGGAAGACGAGAAGAAAGTTGTGGAAACTATAAATGTATCTTTTGTTGAAAGCGGTGATGTTCTACGCAGTGGAGCGGTGATGGGCGACTTCTTTTGAGTTGGTGCTTGTCCCAGAGGAACAACCACGGCCCGTTGACCAGTACCTTCTTCCTGGTCCGGAGCCTGGTACCTCTGGGGTCTTGCCCAGCGAGACTGAAGTTGTCGTCCCAGCCGTCTCTCCTGTTACTCCTGCTCCTCAAGTTTCCCCCCATACTACTTCTCCTAACTGGATGACCAATCCCATATGGTACCGGAAGGTTGTACCTCGTCCTAAGGGGAAAAAGGTCGATATTTACTATTATCCTGATGGAGAGGGTAAAAAGTGTTGTCTAAGGTCACCTAATGATGTCGAAAATTTTTGTAATTCAAATAGTATTGATTTTAACCCTGCTGATTTTGATTTTTCTAAGTTTAATAATTTTTCTGGTGCTGTTAACCCTGGTGTTATACCTTCCACGTCCAGCACGACCAGTTAACTAGATGTGGTGGTCCCGAGAATGTATAAACAGGCTTTAAAATCTGCACAGTCTGATGAGTGGCATGGGGCTATGCTGGAAGAATTGGAATGTATGGCCACGAGAGGTGTCTGGCATCTTGTGAAACTCCCTGAGAACAAAACTGCGTTGGGAAACCGCTGGGTTTACACAGTAAAGCGTGACGAGTCGGGCAACATTGTCAGATACAAGGCTAGATTAGTTGCGCAAGGTTTCAACCAGGTCCAGGGTGAATCCTATGATGAGACCTTCTCGCCTGTGATAAATTTTTCTGTTGTTAGATTCTTTTTCTCCCTTTTGGTCTCATGTTACGGTTGGTTTAATGTACAGTGTGATGTTAAGTGTGCCTATATGTATGCTCCCTTAAAGGATGAGATTTACATGAGGCAACCAGTTGGATTTGCTGAAAAAGGTAGAGAGGACTGGGTTTGTAAACTGGATAGAGCACTGTACAGATTACATCAATCAGGCAGGTTGTGGTTTTATGAATTAAATAAAGTGATGTTGGAACTTGGTTTTAATAAATTTGAAAATTGTAACTGTGCATATTCATATTATGATTTCTCTGTTTTACTGGTTTATGTTGATGACATCGTTGTTTTTGCCAGGACTGAATCTCAAGCTAATGATATTTTAAGTTTATTGAAATCAAAGTTTGATTTGAAAATTTTGGGTGTCACACACAAGTTGTTAGGTGTGGAGTTTGAGTATACAGATACAGGTGTTTTGATTCATCAAAATCAATATATTGATGAAGTGAGTAAAAGATTTCAAAATCACCGAGTACCTATATCCTCCTTGCCTATCGTTAAAGGTATCCAGTTTTCAAAGAGTGATTGTCCTGTTATTCAAGCAGACATCGATGAAGCTTCTCATTTACCTTATAGAAATCTTTTGGGTTGTATTTCTTTTATTTCAAATCACACAAGACCTGATATCGCATATGCTACTAACATTTTCTCACAGTTCCAACAAAATCCAGGTATTAAACATTGGCAGGGCTTACTTAAACTCCTAGGATATATAAAATACACCAGTCAATATAAGCTCCATCTTAAATGCACACAAGTTAAATTAATTTCTTATTCTGATGCTGATTTTGCTGCTAATAGGGACGATTATGTTTCTATTGGTGGCCAGTTAATTCTTTTGGATAGTGCTGCTGTTTCTTGGCGTACTAATAAACAAAATGGAATTACCATTTCTACAATGGAGTCAGAATTTGTTTCTATGTGTGATTGTGTTCGTGAGCAGGATTGGTTTTACAATATTCTATGTGAGTGTTCTGGTTTAAATCTTATAGAAAATAATTTTGATATACCCACCTTATATGCTGATAATCAGGCTGCCATACGTTTTACAAAGTCCAGAATTGAGAATTTCCATACACGTCACGTTAATATTAAACTTTTTTTTATAAGGGATTGGTTTGATGAGAGCAAATTTCATATTGAGTATATTTCCTCTAAATTAAATCTTGCCGACCCGTTTACGAAAAATGATTTGTTAAAATTTATAAAAGTAATTTTTATATAACCTTTTGTGTTTGAATTGATTTCTTCGCTTTGCAGATGTTTTTCATAATTTTTATGTTATGTTATCATGGTGTGAATTTGTGTGTGAAATTGTGAAGGCGCCTTGCGTATTTGTTCATTTTGTATATATATTCATTTTTTCATAATTTTTCATATACTGTATATATATCTATTATATTTATTCTTGTACATAAAATTGAATTGCATAATATAACTGTATATAATTGTTATCAGAAATTAATATTGTATATAGTGTATATTTTCATATCACCTTTTCTTTAGTATGTCTGCGGGGTGGAGAGTTGTACTTCATCACTTGAAAATCTGAATTTTTGTCAATGGTTATCTTCGTAGTAACTAGTTTATTGTATCACTTGTGATACTTTTTATGGACTGTGGGAATCTCATGATGGTATTTCGTTAATTAAATTTATTTTTTATATGCTGCGGTGCGGGGCAGGATTGAAATAGTTCACAACAACCGGGTAGAGTTTATAATCGCTTTCATGACTTCTGTCACATGCTGCTGTAAACGCCTGTTCTTGTAAAATTTTTATAATAGATACCGTACAATCGTTGGCCATTTCATGGACTAGAGCTGATGTGATGTTTTAGTTTTTCCACATCTGTACCGTTGCGCAATTTCGTTTTTCGGAAACATCTTCCGAAAAAGAGGGCCAGCGTGACTTGCGGCACTCAATGGAACATTGATCAATTAAGAAGGTTGTAAACAATAATTCCGCACGTGTTACATCATCCTGAATAGCATTTCGTTTGAAAAAATCTACCAGCTTTTTTTTTTATGTCCATCCGCAATTTTCACGTTTTCCACGTGCTGCGGGCCGACAACATGACGATGAACGTCGTTCCTCCCTCCATGGGATATATTGAAATCATTCCTGCAAACATCACAATAAGCATGCTTTTCGCTTTTTGCTGATTTCCTGATGCAAGGAAATTCTTCTGTGTAAGATTCCTTGTACACTTGAAAATATTTTTTTTTCAATGCCATTTCGATTTCTTATGGGCGAACGCGATGCGGCAAAGTCTACCGCACTCATAGTAGGCTTAACGTCAATGGCCGTTCGCTATCGCTTCCGCGTGCAACTGCAGCATTCGATTTACAGGGAGTGATGACGGCGCTTGGATCAGCCACAGCCGATCAGACAGCGAAGAGGGAGTAGCAAACATATTTGGAACAGCACATACTCATTTGAATTTGGGTATTGTAGTTGTACGAGAGAATCAAGGGATAACAGTGGAGAGGCCCGATACGGGAGAAGAAAAAAAAATAAATGAGAAAGCGTGTTTTTTGTAGAATTTCGCAATCATATTTTGAAAGATTTTTAATTTTTATGCATTAGCCAAATGAGAAATCCCTTTAAAAAAAAAAAAAAAAAAAAAAAAAAAAATGGTTTTATTTTGCATCGTACAAAAAACCGTAAAAATTACAGGTTCGTCCGTAAGTCTGTAAAATTACACACAAATCCGTAAATTTTACAGACAATCGGTAAAAGTTGTCAAGTATGACATATACACACATTAATACAAATATTAAAATATATATCTTGAATTAATAGCAAAATAAAAATAAATCACTTTATCATGAAGTTAATTCGTAAGTACCAAAAAATAAATACTGCATCATTTTGGTAATTTATAAAATTTGAGTAAAGGGAGAAATCTGAATTTTAAAGGGCCTATATAATAAATCTTACATCGCGAAGACACGTAAATTAAAATTTCCACCTAAAAGTTAACAGCTAAAACTAATGCAAAATATAGATGAACTTACGGAGTGACTGGAGAACAGGATATGGTCTGTTTTTCATATTCCGATTTGAGTAATAAATAATATCAAATGACTGAAATAATATTGCATTAGTATATGATAAAATATTTAATAAACACATGCTTAAAGCAATAATTATTCAGTCTGCAAAATATTAAGATTTAAAAAAATAATAATAGCCTACGGATCAAGCGAGCCGAACAAAAATGATACACGAAAAATTTGCATATCACATGATCACAATATTTGTTTAGTAGTTTTCCGGCTGTATGTGGTCTCCGTCTGAAGAGAAAATCGTGCAGATGAATACATAGAAATGTTATTTTCGCCTAAGAAAATCATAAATTCATCCTAAATAACGATTAAATAGAATACATAAAAATATAAAACTTTCTTAATTTAAAAAATGAATAAAAATATTTTTTGAATAAATCCATAAATATAAAATATTGAATTTTCTTCATAAACAAATAGGAAAAAATATATAAATAGAAATCTGATTTAATATATATACAATAAATATTTTAAACATGTAATAAAGTACATTTGTGTTAAAAAAAAATCTAAATAATTCATTGGCTGCATACAAGTCGGTCAACTAACTAACCCACATACCTCACAAGTAAGAACCTCATAACAGCGTTTTCACCCGAAGAAACACATGTAATTGGGGGAGTAATATAGTTCCATATTTAAAGCGATTTATATAAAAAACAAGAGTTTTCCTGGAAAAAACGAAAACGTTACTAGATTCAGAAAGATCCTATTAACAACATATATTAATTATATGAAAATCCTTCGAGCCGTTTTAGAGATATTTTTCAGAATTTGAGTCCATTACACCAACCATTTTCCCTTTTTGGCTTTAAATTGAGATTCAGATCTCAAAACATATTGCATGTAGAAATGTAAAATTTTCAGGATAGATTAAGACCGAAGATAAAAGACTATTTTGAAAAGATTAGAACAAAATATGGCATATTTGCTGAGATATTAAGTGTCGGCTTTTACCCCCATAGCAGAAAATGCAAGACGCGCGATGTACGTCGCAGATTTTTTTTTTTTTTTTTAGTTTGCAGATTATTTCCAAATCAGCATTATGCAGCAGTTCCAAATCTCCCGATTTTGGCAGGAAAGATAGCAATTTTCAATCTTTTTTCATCCACAACATAAATGTCAATATTCATTTTAAACACGCTTTATTAATTTCTAGAACATATAAAGAGGTAGAACTGTTCAATACTCATGTAACTTTTTTGTGACCCCCCCCCCTTTACTCCCAGTTAACGATCGGCTGTCAAACAGATCGCGTAATCTTTGAGATTTCTATTTCTTTTCTCCATCAGCAACATAAATGCCAATATTTTTTTTAACTCACTTAATTAGATTCTAGAACTTATAAAGATGTAGACTCGTTCAATATCTCACTTATATTTGTTTTACTCCCCCCACCCCCACGCTAACAATCTGTGATTGAACGTTCCACAAAAGTATTGTAATTTTTAAGCTTTCTCCATCCACAGCATAAATGTCAATATTCATTTGAAACATGCTTTATTAGATTCTAGAACCTATAAAGAAGTAAAATTGTTCAATATCTCTCACTCATGCAATCCCCCAACCTTTTTCCCCCCACTAACGACCGGCAATCAAACGGCTTGCGGAATTCTTGTGATTTCAAATCTTTCTTCATCTGCAACATAAATCTCAATGCTCTTTTCAAACTCATTTACTTAAATTCCAAAACCTATAAAAAGGTAGAATTGTTTACAATCTATTATATTTGCTTTACCCCCCCCCCCCCATCCAGAGCATAAATGTCAATGTTCATTTTAAAATTACTTTATTAGATTCTGAAACCTATAAAGAAATAGAGTTGTTCAATATCTCCCATTCATATAATATTTTGGGACCCCCCTTTACCATTTGCTACCAATCGTTAATGAAACTCCCTCCAAAAGTGTTGAGATTCCCATTCTTTCTCTATATGCAGCTTAACTGTCAATATTTCATTTAAATTTGATTCATTAAATTATAGAATCTATTTAGAGGTAGAATTCTTCGGTATCATTCCCTACTCATGTAATTTTTGTTACTGTATCTTTGAAAATATACTAGATTTTGTATTGATTTCAAAATTTGATGATCTTGACACATTTTTGTTTGAATACCAGTATTTTTATAAATGGATCCCTAGCACTATAGAAGAAGAAATTGGATCTGAAAGGACCACAGGTTTTATTCGGGAAGTCTTTTATAGAGCTGTCAAAGAAAATACCTGTACTTATTAAGTTACTTAACCCATTGAACGCCGCTATATGAATCTCACTGAAAATTTTTCCATTTTTGCACGCTTTGGGTTACAAAATGTGTCCCTAATCATATGTAGTTTAAATAATTTTAAAAAATCCAATCATTTTGTTTGAAGGTATGATATAATTCTAAAATGGGAGACTTGGCCCTAAATGGAGGTAGAATAGATGTTGATAAATTGCATAACACTTTTTAAATTATTTTTACTGATCCCTGTTTGTTATAATTTAAGAAACGATTTTTTTTATTTATATCCATCGTTTTAAACCCCTGCACTTGAATAATAAGTTATTTTTAGCGATTTTCTTTCCTTATGCAGTAGAAAGACAATTTTGTTTGAATAATTATAAAAAAAATAATAATAATACAATTTGCATTACAAACTTTTTGAAAAAAATTACCAGCGAAGCTAGGCACTTTAACGTTCAATGTAAAAAATAAAAATATTATATTTTAGAGAAAAAAATTCTTAATAAAATGTTCCTGCAGCGGGAGCTTTGGCACCTACAGGGTTAAATTTGTAGTTTCAATTCCAGTATCACAAGTTTTCCGTGAAAGTTGGGGCTCGGACATTGAGAAGGTGAGCAAAATGCAATTAAGATGTACAGATGGCAATGACAAACAAACTGTAATTGTTGATAAAAGAAAGTTTATACGTCTTAATGTCCCTACATCTGGTTACACAGGAACCAGAAAATTTTAGAAAGTTGCATTAATTTCAATGTTTAGAGTCTCCTACAAGTATTTTACTAGAGTCAGTACGAACAAAATCATAAACAAAATAATAGTTCTCATACAATATGAAAGATAATTACTAATGTCAACTCTTTACTAACTATATGTAATTAAAATTCTATAACTACAATTCTTTGACATATCTAACAGATTAATAACATTAGATAAATGCAAACTTGTGATAAAAATATGCTTACTGAATCTGGTAACTTTTTTTTTTTTTTTTTCCCATAACTCACTGTGAAATTATGCTGCAGATTATTTTCTAATGCATAAATAAATGTTGCAGATTGACAGAAAAATTTCTGCTACTGGGGCTTTTACAAATCTCTTTGATATCAAACTAGCCATATATATGAGTTTGCAGCGTTTAGTTTGGGCTTCCGCTTGGGCTTCCACTCAAAAAACTGCCGTTTTTCATGATTGTCCACAGGTTGGCGATTTTTCCCAAATTCTTATGTACTTACTGTCATTCACTATGGTATGTTTGTGAATCTCAACCTAATAAAAAATGCGCCTCCATTTTAAGGTAAATAAAAGCCTTTTCATTTGTCTCTCCATGTCTCAGGTGGTTAGAGTGCCATGTTAGTAACCCAGTAGTCCAGCATTCGATACCCCGAAGGTCCGGAGTGTTAATTTTTGCAGACAATTGGTAGAAAAGATGTCAATTGATAAAAGAAAATTTATCGTTGACTACACAGTATTCTAAGAATTTTTGAAGAGTTTTTTTAAGAAGCCTTTTTCTTAGATCTCCTTTTAGAAGCAAAAAAAGAGTTTCTTGGGGACTACAAGCATCCTCTATTGGGCAGAATATTCACTAAAATGTCAATGAAGCAATTAACAATACAAAATAAAAATGATTAGGAAAAACAAATAAACATTAACCAAATCAGTAAAATATTAAGTTATAATATAAAAGAAATAAACTAAAATATTTATAAAAAGGTGCCTCAAACGAATAAATTGCAGATATGGGCCCTTAATCAGAAAATGAAATCACAAAAATTATAGGCAATCGTGTGGTGCTGTCATCTGTTGTGAATTTTTAGAAATAATTTCTCTTTCCTTAACACAGTTCAAATTTCCTCAATTTTGGTTAATAAACAAAACAGTTGCATTTTTTTTTTTTTTTTTGCAAATTAAATTTTATTCTAACTTTGAAAAGATTTATGTGATACGCTATATTAAGAATTTGGGTTTTAAAAGTTTTTTTTAAATGTTTGCAAAATTGGAGGTCATTTTTAATATAGCGTCAAATTGTATCATCTATCTTTTATATTTATAACATAGTGCGTTCAATGTGTCTTTTAGAATTTTTTTATGTAAAATCCATAACAAAACAACCATAAATATCATCACAGGAAAGAAATACGTTTTCACTACTGTGATTCATAAACAAATGCCCCTTTAGGCCTAATGTTTATTAATCTAAAACTGCTGGTAATTTTTTTTTTCAAGGAGAGAATCTCCCCCAATAAAAATAATATATACATATATATATTTATTTATTTTTCCAAATTAAAAAGCATATTTATTGACTCTGAATTCCACATAATCACCATGTGGATTTTTTTAAACAAATTGATTTTTGTATTACAAACAGAAACACTTTACTAGATTATTAAAAATTAAATTATACATATTATTACTAAAATATAAAAATTATAGATACAGTCAGTCCTCTTTAAACGAATATCTACTGTTCCAGCTATATTAATCCATTTGATTACATGGTTAAAACTTTATTTTTGAAATATGAACATTATCAGAGTCAGTGTTTTCATGTAAGATACTGAACATGAAAAAATATTTCACGAAAAAAGCATCGGAATGTAAATATTATAAATTTTTAAACATGTTATTTTGTTCTAGAAATTACAAAATTCTCAATTTTTCCGGGCGGAAATAAACCCCTTCGGAAAAAAAAATGAAAAAAAAAACTAGTTTTTTTCCCAAAATTTATGGGTTTTTTCAGACCATTCCCATCTCTAATCATAAGAGGTTCTACTTTTTCTGTTCTGGTTTGATTAACACAAAAAAGTAAAGTCACTCGTATCTTTGTTCTTTTTAAAACCATGAATTTTTTCTTTTTTGTCAGTGAGTATTAATGAAGGCATAGCTTTGTAAAAAAAGGCTGTTTCACCATAGTTAAAAATATTTTCAGGACTGTATTCATTGAGAATTCGCTTATTCATTGAGAATTCCGTTTGCCCAATTTTCACAGGTCAAGTCATCTGCTGATGCAGATTCTCCGTGCCCTAGCTTGAAACTTAAATTATTTCATAATTGCCACCTGTACAATCATCCTTTAGTAACAGAAAAATTTGCAGCATTTCGTAGTTTTTTGCAATCTCTTACGCTTTTTCCTGTAACATAGCTCCATTTATTAAAGCCCCTTTGGCTCTTTTTCCAGAAAACCAGCTCATCAAATCTGTATCAATGTCATTAAAATTAGATTTCCTTTTTCTTTTGCGATCTAAATTGCCATTATTTTTCTATTCTTCCTCGATTTTATCACTATTTCAGCTGACTCTTGAAACCTGAGTTTGTGATATTCCTAACTCTTTAGCAATTTCCGCCTGTCTTTTCTTATTTTTAATTGCTTCTAACACTTAACGTTACATTTAAGCTTACATCCTTTCTTTTTGTATTCATATTGTTGGGGAATTAAATCTCAGATTCAGAAAAAACTCAATTCCATTTGAACAAAAAAGTATTGTTGTATTTCACTCACAAACACAAACATTCATGATTAACAGATCTCTAAAAGCTTTTGAAAGTTAATTTTCTATTTAAACAAAAAAAAAAAAGTTTCTCTCATCAAAGAAAATATGCAAACATCTATGAAGATGACAATTTTTCTCTTCCCCGGCAAAGCATCGCTTCTCTTATCCAATGGACTGCATGTGAAACAAGTAATTGATTTCTAAGTTCGGCCTCTGGCACTTATGAGTTAGAGACAAAACAAGCTATACACTTTGATTAGAGGGAGAAGAATGTGGTGAATCATGCCCTTTGAGTAAAAAAGGTTTTTAAAAAAAACCACCAAAATTATTTTGAGAACGAGAGGAAAAATCTGGCTAGAAATAGACTAATTTTATTTTCAAATCTTCGAGTATTTATGCAATTAAGCAAGGTGGCATTGAAAAACATATTCTTTAAAACGAGATAATTTAACATTACTTCTATGGGGTAAAAATTGGTTCCATAGCTTTTTATTCTTATAAATGGGATATTCGATTATCCGTTACCTGATTAAGCAGGGACGACTGTATATATTAATGTAAAATCTTAGTCATAACAAAAAAGCCACAAACGCCTTCACATTAGGTAAACACATCCTTCGAAACACAATTTCAGTATGGCTATAGTCTCAAACTGCAAATAATAAACAATACATTTTTTTTTCCTTCGGGGAACCCCCCCCCCTCCTCCTAAATATAATATTCTTCAAATTAAAAAGCCTATTTATTGACTCTTAAATGTGTTCATTTGTAATAATTCACTTGACAAACTCCTTTGGAAATAAGTTTCCAAAATCGTTTTTAAATATATTAAAAACATGTTTCTCTACAAAAATATTAAGCAATATAATCTTACTTTTAACCTTTAACATAATACATAATAACATGTTTAAACATGCATAATAAACATAAGAAATGTCTCATGAATATTGTAATAAGTTTTATTTCAAGATCTCACACACACACAAAAAAAAATTTGACTTAATAATTATTAAATCTATATAAATAGAGCAAAGAGTTTGTCGGCAGAACACATCCAGGTGGACCACTCCTATTTTTGATTGGTCTAGTTTTAACTACTTTGGTGATAAAAGTCGGCTTTCTTTTTTTTTTAGTAAAAACTGATGAATTTTTTAAAAAGTTATTGCATAGATGTTATACTTTTTTAACCCTTTAATGTTCACTACTTAACTTATTTTAAAAATTACTAAACTAATTTAAAAAATGACTTTTAGACACATAGCTGATCATAAATATTTAAAAAATAAAAAATTATCATCGCTCCTTCTCGAGAAATTTTTGGTTTGAAACATCTATAAGTTAACCTTATTAAATTCAAATAATATTCAATTTAATAAATAAAACACTTTGTAAGTAGACATTATCAACTACAAAAACTCGTAAAAGTTGTTTCAGGTGGAAATAATAGTCTAGCTCACCATTAAATGAAAAAAAACTAGACATGAATGCATCCTCAAACCAGCAATTTGCACTCCCACACACTAAGAAACTTCAAGTGACTTATGCATTTAGCTTCCTTTGAAGCAATATTTGTTAAATTTTGGAATAATGCTGCTATCTACTGAACAGAAAAGGAACAAAAGTTTAAAACCTGATTAAAACAAGGGAGAAATGTTAAAAAACTGCTGCATAAAAATTGTTAAATTATATCAAAATGCTTGGTTTTGCTGCGAAACCAATGAACTAGAGGTCAAGCCTCGCGGTCGCCACTCGCCACGTTGCGACTAAATTTGAAAAAATGGCGATCCAAAACAATTGTTCTAGTCGCCAATCAGACATGCGGCATGCGGTTTTTTCTCGATTTCGCGGAAATATGTGATTTTTCCCCCTTCTAATTCGCGGAATTTTGCGAATTAACTTCTTCTGCTTTTAAAAATAATCGCAGATATCGTCCATTTAAAAAAAAAAAAAAGAAACCCTATTAACGATCGGCAATTAAATTCGCTACGGAAGCCACCCAATTCATAATCTTTTTCCATCCACAACAAAAATGTCCATATTCATTTTAAACTTGCTTAATGAGATTCTAGAACCTATAAAGAAATAGAATTGTTAAATATTTCTAGCTCATGTAATTATTTTTTCCCCTCCCCCCCATTTTCTTAACTCCAACTAGTGATCGGCGATCAGATGTTCTGCAGAATTCTTTTGTTTCCCAGTCTTTCTCCATCCACAACATAAATCTCAATATTCATTTTAAACTTGGTTTGTTAGATTCTAGAAGTAGAATTGAATGAGTTTAATATTTCCTACCCATGTAATTAATTTTTACTCACCCCCCCCCCCCCACACACACACACACATCTCCAGATAGTGATCAGTGATTTATTCTATAAACAATAAAGAGATAGCAGTGCTCAATATTTCTCACATATGCAATTATTTTTAAACTTCATTACTGAACTTGATAAATCTACTTATTTTTTCTCAATTAAATTAAATATTTATATTTAATATCTATTCCAAAAGTTTAAACAAGGGAAAAAATGTAGACTAAATTTTCCAGGTAGGAAATTTTTTTCTAAATCAATTTAAGAAAATTAATACTCAGTTGGTTTTATGCATATTAGAAACTGATAATTAACTGCTGTAGCTTTTTTAGATATGTATGATTAATGTACATAAATAAAAATCATATGTTATATTTGTTTGTTTGTTTTTTTTTCCTCGTTGACATGGAATTTTAATATGGTTTTATGTGGATATAAAACTTATTGCAATAATATTAAAGAATTGTTTTGTGCTGATGAAAAAAAATCCTGAAATTTTTAATGTAGATAGAAAGCTATAAATTTATATATATATAACTGTTTAGGTAGTTAATTTATTAAAAGTGACATTATCAATGTTCAATCAATTAACTAAACAATCATGTTAGCAAAAAAATTTAAGCTAATTTCTAATTTTAGCAATCACATGTCTGTTAACATAATTAAATCTCTGATAATATACCAAAAAAGTTTTTTTTGCCCCCCCCCCTCCCTTTTCCCCCCAGACTGAAAATTTTGTTTTCTTCTAATGCTAATCACATCTATTTTCCGTATGGAGATTTCACACTATGTGAAATTTATCAAATGAATAAAATTTTTTTATTTCTCTTTCAATAAAACAAAGTAAATATTCTTGCAAAACATGAATTGTGTATGAGAAATAACATTATTTTATTAGTGTGTCATCATTATAGCCTGTTGTTTTCTGTATCAATATGAAATTAATACTTAATTACGAAAGTCCATATATTTTCCCTCATTACTAAAACTTTAAAATCTTCTTTCTAATACTATAGTTCTTAATAGCATTTAAAAGTTGCATTATATGCTACTATAAAACTACCTTATATGTTTATAAAACTCACTCTTAAAATACTAATAAGAATAAAATCATAAACACTCAAAGGAAATTCAAACGAGATCATATCTTCTCTCAAAAGTCGAATCATTTTACAATGATTTGCTTTCTCAGCCAATTTTGTCTTTCTCCCACCTGCTTTCATTTCAGATATTGAAAATTTTTAACTCGAGAAGTATGAAAGTTTAAAAAAAAATATTTATTTTCAAACAATATTTAAAGATTTTTTTTTTTTTTTTTTTAAATCTCTGGAAGTGCATATTTTTTTATTATTATTATTATTATTAAAATAATACAATAAAGGCCACTATTTCTTAATTTTCTGACCACATCATATGGGTTTTATGCCTTTCTATGTATATAGATACATATTTTTTAATTATGTGTGTGAATATCAGGTATAACGCCGACTCGCGGGTGGCCACTGAGTTAATCATATTCAGTGGCTACTGGCCACTTACAAAAATTGTAAGTCTTGACCTCTACAATGAACGATTATCTTTTGACGTAGGCGTGGGCTGCATTAAAATTTTTACAGTTCTTCTGAGGGGCTTTCTCAGCTTTAGGGGGTAGAAAATAGTAGTCTCGTTGCTCACCGAATGATTTCATGGAAAAGCCAATTAGGAGGATGGACTTCTTTCTTCCCCTGCTTCTGAAGAAACCAGCCTCTTTTACTCTATAGCAGTTTGGGTGATATTACCCCACAGATGAAAATTCCTTTTTGAAAACTGGAGAAAGAGACTTGAAAAGATTTACCTTATTTGTTTCTTTAGAAAAGTAATTTTTTAACATAAATGCTTTTCTAAGTGTTAATTTTCTCAATATAATTGTTTCCCTTGCTTGATGAACTCAATAATTAAAAAAGAAGAAAGGAAGGAAGGAATCACGGCATTTCAGTTATATAGAATTAAATTTTGATCCTATGTATTTCAAATGTATTTTGTTCCTATGCATAGCAAATTTATTTGAATTGACGCATATTACAACAATTTTAATGTGAAATATTAACACTATTATACAACATTTATGGATTTGACAAATTATTTTTGTTTTAAAACAGGGCTTATAAAATGTAATCAATACATAATATAAGTTTAAATTAGCATCACCGTAATTAGTGTTTATTAAAAAAGTAAAATTATTGATGAAGGTGTTTAAAAAAAAATAGTTAAATTAATGTATATAATTGAAATTGGTTTTAATGAATGTTTTTAAATATAAAATTTTCCCTAACACTGTTTATATCCTTGAAATTAATCAACTCATAGATAGCCTAAAATCTTAAAAAAAAAAAAAAAAAAAAAAAAAAAACTGCCTTATAGTCATATAAATGATTATGATATGTTAATTAAATCTTTCATGGTTTTCTCTTTAAGCTAAAATTTTTCCTTGCTTCTTTTTTTTTTTTTTCTTTTTTGCTTATTATCTCTATTTTTATTTTTTTATTTTGTTAACATATTATCTTGTAGAGGATTTAGGAAAATTTTTTAAGTTTAATCCACTCTACCCATTTTAAGCCGGGGTTGCCTCTGCTCTTCTTCTTCTAATTTTTTTTTTTTTTTTTTTTCTGTTACACTTTGATCATATTTGCTATACATGATCTCATTCTCCAATGTTTTAGAAACAATTCATATTGACTTTTTAAATATCTTTTGCTTTGTATAAGATTTCATTTCCTTATGTGATCATTTGTTCATTTATTCATGTCTTCGTTCCTGGTGTTGGATTATTTGTAATGATGAATTACTAATTATTATTATAAGAAACATTTAAGTTTACCAAAAATTAAAAGTTTTGAAATGACATTTATTTTTGTGTTGAATGTATAAATGACTTGCGAGCAATAACATAAATTTGGGTGGGGGGGGGAATACTTTCATGCTGAGATTGTACCGCAATTTTATCATTTGATGAAGGATCGTGGTTAACTATTTCGACCAAAAACAACTTTTTCGTGTGCTTTCAATTTATAGTTTTTATCAGCAATATTTTATTGATCATTATTGAGTTTATGTGTTAAGTGGGAAGCAGATTAATTGTCACCTAGTGATTAGATAGGGAGAATCATCTAAATTGTGCATATACTTTTTTTTTTCCCAACTTTTTTACTGAACAAAGATTTACCTCTGGCGCTTTAATGTGTAAGAATATACACTAAGCGACAAAAAAAAAAAATAAAAATAAAATAAAAAAAAATAAAAGCTATACTTGGATATTTTCCTTTTCACCTTCTACAACTACCAATTTTATTGTTTAAAAAGCAAATTTTCGAACAGATTTTATTATGTTGTCCTCCACATACACTTTAGCTTTGAGTCTAGTGTTAAAAACAAAATGCAATACTCAGGAAAATTGTAATTTTAGAATTTATTTCAAAAATGGTAAGAATAAGGCAGTTAATGATGCCACAAAAAGTATTAATTTTTTAATGAAAATCAAAAAATATTTTGATATGTGAGATGGCAAAATAATTAAATGTTAACGAAATATTGGTAAAAGGGTTTTTAGCAAGATATAAATTTTTTTGGCTGTTTGTTTAAACTGGAAATTTGGTTTTAGGCGGACATGCTGCTCATCCAAGCAAGATGACCGAAAATTAAAAAGCCATTGCTTATAAAATCGGTTTGTATTACACTTAGAACATAAGAGATTCAGAAAAAGTGTTTAGCAGCATAATTTATTTAACTACAGTACAGCAACTGATAAACAAAGCAGGTTTAAATGACAAAAAATTTGAAAAAAATCCATTCTTAGTGAAGAGAAATAGGAAAGCAAGACCTCAGATGGCTAAAAAAATTAAAAAATGATTAATTATTGGGCTGAACTGGTTCTCTTTGATAAGCCATGTTTAACTTATTTCGAACTAAAGAAATCAAGAAGATCTGACGACAAAAAAAATAACCGACTTAATGAAAATCGCACTTTTAAAACAGTGACACATTCTCCGTACATTATGGTACGGAGGTGCATAACTTTTCAAACAGTCGGGCAAATTTTTGTGCTCAAGGGATCAATTAACTTGAAATAAAATACAATCTTTATAAAATTGGTACCTGACCGACTATTTTGGAGGTATCTTGGACATTTCGCAAACAGCATTTCAAGGTGATAATGCACCTTACTACACAGCGTCTGTGGTAAGCTTATTCACTTCAAATTGTCAAAAATTCCTATCCATTCCTATGAGAATCTATAATTCTGTAAGTAATCCACCTTTTTTCACTTTAAGTTAAATCCCACAAAGGCTATAGTAGAATTTCTTCTTTACCAGACATGGAAATAGTCCTAATCGCAATCCCCTCGAAAATGTTTCGTCTTTAAAAAGGCAGGGGAGAGGATTCGAAATTTGCAGCCTACAACTCTGCCAGAACTAGAAAAAATTATTTGTGATATTTGGCACATTGAAATTTCTGAGATTTATGTTTAAACACTGTATCAAACTATGCCATTGTGCATTAAAGCAGTAATTCCATATAAAGATGGAATTAACCCAATGCAGAATACGTATTTTTAATAAAAAATTGCTTAGATCTAACAAATAAATAGTTTTATTTCATATATTAAAATATAACTTGTTTATTTCATATAATAAATCAGAATAGAATACAAAGTGTATGGTTATTGCATCACGTTCAAAAAGAAACTTTTATGCATGTTTTTAAAAAGTACTTCGTAGAGTGCAATAAAGCGAATTATTAAATTGAAAATGTACATGGGCATCATTTTGTCCCTTTAGTATTATGCAAACCAGACAGTTTTATTTGTTTCAAACATTATTTTTAAAGTTATTACAAATAATAAAGGTATAAGTCATTTTTTCTGCAGTGCAGCTTCTTTTTTGCCGCTTAGTGTATATACATCATATGCGTCTTAAAAATTTTACTAATAGACTATGTTTGCAAAAATAGTTTTCTAGTTTTTTATTTTATTTATTTTATTCAATCTTTTAATAAAGTCACAATTTTTATATTTATTATTCTCTCTTTTTAACTCTACGAACATATATGTATGAAAAGTATTGTAATTTTGAAAAATTCAATTTTTAAGATTTTTCTGTACATAACGTAATGTTTTTAAATTAATTTTTGCTGTTTTTATGGTACTGTGTGTGCATGTGTAAGTGTGGGAGTTAACACGATAGCAACAAAACGCTCCATTCGAATGATTTCCAATTTTTTAAAGTATGTTGTGGGTCACCGTAGCAAAAATGGCACATATTTTCATGGGTTTAAATCCATGTTAAATAATTATTTTACAAAGTTACAAAGATGAATTATTGTACATTAAAAATGTAGACTTAAATTTTCATAAATACTCTTACATCTAAACTCTTAACTATATTAATTCTTCTTTCAGCCTGAGTGTCTGGTTATCAATATAACTCAAGAACAAATACTATCAGGAATTCCGAACTCAGCATACTAAATCTATAACTGATAGGGATGCTACTTGAAAATTCTCATTGAGATCAGTCAAATCATTCGTGTACAGGAACATGCTATATACAAAAGCATTTGTAAACATTATTTCTGTGGGGAAAATTTGTGGTCGATACTCATTAACATTTTTAGTTTGCTGTAAAATATATGATACTGACATACATTCTTTATTTCCAGAAAAGCATGTTTTACATACAATATATGAGGAAAAGTATTTGTCTTGCATTTACAGGGCCACACAAAATATTTCTTATATATTAGTGCTATGTTTGGAAATGGCTAGACGTGAGTTTCAAATACTGTCATGCATTTTTACTTTCTTCTGTATACATAGGAAGAAAATACTTGATTTGGGAAAATTCTCAACCTCAGGTTTAGAATGGTTTTATATGTTTTGTGAGATCCTAAACACGATTTAACTGTTTTTAGAAAATGTCTGTCTGTATGCGTGTACCTAAAGTTTTATAAATGCTGTATCTTACAAACCAGCAAACAGAATTTAAACAAACTTTATATTTAGTCGCACTTTGATTTAAACTAGTTCTGATTGAGAATAAATCGCTCAATAAGTGATGTTATAAAATTTTTCCATAGTTTTTAATACAGCAGTACAGCACGAAATTTCGTAAAAATGTACATACGGAGAATTTTTTAACCTTTCAATATGAAATTGAAAAATATATATGAATTTATTTATAATAATAGTCAAAAAGGAAAAAAATAAATAAAATTTAGGGGCATCACTTCTCTCTCTATACCTAATTTCTAAAGCCAGTATCACACTAGCTCTGCACAACATGAAGCATTTAGTGCAACTTCTGTACTAAAGTAACCATGTGATATGAAATTTCTCGGTGAGACATTCATTAGCTGCAGCATTTTCCACAACAGATGGGAAATGCTTCATGTAACTGACCAATAAGGAAAAGGCCACTACATCAATCACTGTCAAGGTAGGTCGAGGGGTGGAATAAATGACAAAACATTGTTGTTTAAAGAAAATAAAAAAGATCTATGTTAAATTTTCATGAAGACTATTGTAATTTTTCTTTAAAATGCTTTCTTATTTACATTTTTTTGTGCTTTTTTTTTTTTTTTTTTTTTAAGTGCAATAATTAATTTCCCAGATTCTTTTTTTTTTTCTATGAACAAAAAAGAAAAGAAAAGAAAAAAGATCTGATATTTTTTAAAAGTTTAAAACTTAATCCTTTTTTTTTTTTTTTTTTTCAAACTTTCTGAAATGGAAGACAGAAATTATTAATTATAAATAATGGACAATTTATTAACATTATGTATAAATATTTTTTAAATATGCATATATTCTTTTGTACTCCATTAATAATAAAACTCGGAATTATTCAATATTTTAAATTAAAATAGTTTAAAATACATACAAAAATATCGATCAAAAATTTTTTTAAAAAATAAAAAAATAACTTAATTATAATTTTTCATTATAATAAAAAATTGTTTTAATAACTCATTGATTATGTATTTTTATTTAGAGCAATTTATAATAATTATTATAAATATATATTTATTACCTATAAATAATAAATGATTTATTTATTAAGAATATAAAGTATTTTTTAAAAACTATGTTATTATTTAAGTGTAATAATATAAATTAATTCAACAAAAATTCATAAATTTAAAAAAATTATTAATTTTATCTATCAATCTATTTATTTATTTATTGTAAAACTTATTTTAATTACTTCTAATTAATAAATCTAAATGTGGTATGAACTCAACGACTTTAGTTTAATAATTTGTAAGAATGATTGTAAAAATTACAATGCACAATCAATAAATTTGTATAATTATTAATTGAATTTTAATCCTGCTATTATACTAACTTGTATTTAAAAATATTTTTTGCTTTTTTAAGTATTTAATATTTTATGAGGAATAAAATTTAATAGCAAATAAAATTTTCATTTTTTTTTTTTTTAATGAAATTTAACATGCACCAATAAAAGCAGCAGAGGGTGTGTGTGTTTGAGCGACAAATGTTTTAGAATAGTGACGCTGTGGTTACACCTGCCGAATTTCGTGCAGCACTATATGAAACACTTGGTAACCCTTCCTATCTTCTTTGCTTTGCAAAAGGATGTGTGAAGCACTTAAAGTTTCGCCAAGCTGTCAATGCAGGAGTGAAACTACCTAGCATGTAAAAACCCTGAAAACTGCTACTTGCATGCAGATAGAGGAGACTTATTACTGATATACCATATGGCTACCTTTAATAAATGATATTTTGAGAGTTTTAATATATTATGAGGCAGATTTAAGATTCAAAAAGAAAAATTTCTATAAAAACAAAATAATTTAACATGAATCTAGAGACAGCAAAATTTTCAAAAACCCTGAATTCAGGGGTAGCCTCTGAAAAGTTTCACCCATGACAATGTGATAGCAGCTTAAGAGTGTCTTTAAAATGAACTCATCAGTACCTTTAAAACAAATGTTTGAACCATAGATCTGTAGTAATTTAAAACAAAATTAAAAAGTTACCGATATTTTTAATTAAATAAAAATAAAAACTTTCAAAGGAAACGCATCGACAGCACACAAAACTGCCTTTCTTTTGACATTTAGGGTTATAATTCTCTGAGATAAAAATCATCACATTTATCATGAAAAATTTTAATAAATAATTTGAACTGAGTGAATTTTTGTAAGAAATTATATACAAGAAAGTTTTGTGATGGTCACAACATATAAGATTTTCTGTGATAAATTTAAAAGTATTGTTTGGTGCGCATATAATTCATTAAAATTAACAGGGCATGATGAACATAATACATAATGCCCTCTCACACAGAATTCTATGTCAAATAAAACTTTCTGAAACGAATTTGATCAATTGTTTAAAGAAGTAAATTAGAAGTTTTGTACACAGCACCTCATCTCATATTCATATCTTACATCTTAAACTATCCAGCTAAGATCAGTTAAAAACCCAGAGGCAGAAAGTTTTGTAGCTGTCTGCGACGGGCTTATAAAATATCATAATTTGTCTGTGAAATTTGCGTGTAATCAGGGGGTGAAAATAGCTTACACACAAAAAACCTGAAAGCTGATAGCGGCAATCTTGGGGGGGTGGGGGGGAGCTTAACAACAGTGGTGATCTCATGCAACAACACACAAATACAATTTTACTACAGAACAATACAGTATAAACTATTATAAAATAATAAGTTGAACTCATTCAATTACATATTTTATAGCAATGTTTGACACAACACAATATAAATAATTATAAATAATAAAAGTATTAGTTTTAATTTTGATACAGAAATTTTTATAAGTGAATTTTGAAGTGGATGAGAAGTTTTGGAGCAGTTTTAAAGGAAATTAACACTTTTCTATGTACCTGCAGAATCTCAATAACAGGAGAAAAGAATACACGCATAATGCTGCCTATCAAGCAAGATCCAGGCTCCCTAGGTTGCCGTTGTTAAGCACTGTTTTGTGTGTTCCTACCAAGGCACCTATAAGGGCAGCTCTAGAGTTCCTACCAGAGAGCATCTAAGACGTCAGACATTGGTAGTACATTGTCGCAGGCGAAAAATGTCTGTAAATTGCAGACTTTTTTTATTAGTGCAGACAAAAACTGTCTGCAAGCTGTTTTTCTGTGTCCGCGACTATGTTGCTGTGTCGCGGTGTTTCTGCCACTAGAGTTAAAAACTGATTACTAGTATACTATTCAAATATTTTAATTAATAGGTATTTTAAGCTGTAATATAAATATATTATATTCTATTCTATTTTTCGCTTTTCTAATTATTCACTAACCATCTGATACCCTGGTTAGCACTCTAGCCATCAATTTCTAGAAGTAAGGTTCGAATCCAAGTTTAGTCATGGGTGTTTGTAGTGGCCTAATTTTTCTTAATATGCAAAAAATGGCTGCAAAGATATAACTCAAATCTTAATATTAAAATGAATATTTATTCATTATTTTAGATTTATTTTGAATTTTTGATTCCAAGTTTTAATAACGCTTTAATATTAAACAGTTTTTTGAAATATTAAAATTTTGGGCTTAAAGTATTAAATCTAAAATAATTATATTTAATGTGAATGTAGAATGACAACGTGAATAAAAATATATAAAAGTTAAATAATTATAGATAACTACTCAAGAGTGAAATGAAAATCGGATAATTCATACCATCTCATATTAAAAGAAATATCTTCTATTTCTTTTTAAATAGAGTATTCCGGCATTTTGCCATTTTATCTTTAATTAAAATTTAAATCAATCTCAAGTTAAAGCAGATAATCTGGTAAATAAATGAGAACTTTTACTATGCCCCAGGGTTGGCAAACTGGGCCCAGCCCAGAAAAACCTGCCCACCAACAAAAACCCACTGGGTTTTTGCAAATAAGTGGGGTTTTGTTAAAAATTATTTATAATTTACAAATTCCATCTATAAAGTATAGAAAAAAACCTTACCTTTTAAGAAAAAAATTTATTTTTATTTTCTAGAAAATAATATTAAACATAAAAAGTAACTACAGTTATAAATATAATAAAAGCAAATTTATCTTCTATAATTGGTTCAATTTTCCTTTTCCTGTAAATCCGAACGATATTTTTGTTTAACAGCAGACATAAATGTTGTCCAGAATCAATATTTAACTAATTAAACTGTTTAGTTTTAAATCTTTATAATAATTTTCATTTTAGTAGCAACATAATTATAAATCTAATAAAATTTTCTTCTATAACTGTAACTATTAAAAAACATTTTTAAAAAAAGTATAAAGCAGTGCAACTTATTTTTATAATAAAAAAAAAAATTTAATGATATGTAATGTACTTAAGAATCTAAATTCTTTTATTTTATCAGTTATTCTCATTAATATTTATTTTGAATGAGCATATGCTAAAATAAAATATAGCTTAATCTTACTAATTAACACTATTTTAATATTAGAATCAAACTAATTTTTATTTTTAATATAAATATTAGATTAATTAGTAGTTTAGTATAATTAGGTGTATTACAACTAATATGCTAAATAACATACCTAACATTGCAATCTTACTAATTAACACTAGTTTAACATTAGAATCAAACCAATTTTTATTTCTAAGATAAATATTAGATTAATTATTAATTAGTAGTTTAATATAATTAGATGTATTACAATATGCTAAATAACATATATCTAGCATAGTAATGCAAATGTATTCAAACAAAAACCCACAAAAGTCCAGAAAAACTCACAAAAACCCAGAAAACCCCAAGTGGGTTGGTTTTTTTTCTAGAAAAACCTGGGTTTTTGCCACCCCTTCTATGCCCATAAGCCCTGTGGCAGAATTTTTTCCTGCGTTCTGCAATAAACCTTACTAGAGCTAATTTCTGTCTGCAAGACGATATCATTCAATAATAAATATTTGCATGCTAACTACCAATAAGACTAGCTTTGTTTCTAAAAATATTAATCTATGATTTTTTTTTTACTTTATAACCTCATATTAATTTTTGGTAAGAAGTAATTCTGTATTGTCGAGGTAAAGGACACCATGTTTATTCTGTCAAAAGAGTTAACTCAATGTCTTTGATATGCTGCAATGACATACACTGAAGGAAAAAAAAATCCCAACACCAAGAAAAAATTATTGTACAGTAATGAAATTTCAGCAATACATTTGTCTAGGTAACATAGTTAATTGATTAAAGTTTCAAGATCACAGGTAGAGCCATTGGCAAGAAGAGCCATTTCAAATGTGAAATGTTGGTACATTATTAACCGGTGTAGCCGCCAGAATTTTGAATGCAAGCATGCAAACGTGCATGCATTGTGTCGTACAGGTGTCTGATATCAGTTTGTGGGATGGAGTTCCATGCCTGTTGCACTTGGGCGGTCAATGCAGGGACGGTTAATGCTGGTTGTGGATGAAGCTGGAGTTGTCGTCCAATGATGTCCCATACGTGCTCGATTGGAGAAAATCTGGCGATCTAGCAGGCAAGGCAACATGTCGACACTCTGTAGAGCATGTTGGGTTACAACAGCGGTATAAGGGCGAGCGTTATCCTGTTGGAAAACATCCCCTTGAATGCTGTTCATGAATGGCAGCACAACAGGTTGTATCACTAGACTGATGTACAAATTTGCAGTTAGGGTGCGTGGGATAACCACGAGAGTGCTCCTGCTGTCATACGAAATTGCTCCCCAAACCATAACTCCAGGAGTAGGCCCTGTGTGTCTAGGCCGCAGACAGGTCGCTAGCAGGCGTTCACCTGGCCTCCTTCTAACCAATGCACGGCTATCACTGCGACCAAGGCGGAACCGGCTTTCATCAGAAAACACAACAGATCTCCACTCCGTCCTTCAATGAGCTCTAGCTTGACACCACTCACGTCGCAAACGGCAGTGGTTTGGAGTCAGTGGAATGCACGCTACAGGGCGTCTGGCTCGGAGCTGTCCTTGAAGTAACCGATTTGTAACAGTTCCTTGTGTCACTGTGGTGCCAACTGCAGCTCGAATTTCAGCTGCAGACGCAGTACGATTAGCCACAGCCATACGCCGAACACGGCGGTCTTCCCTCTCAGTAGTGCCACGTGGCTGCCCGGAACCCGGTCTTCTTGAGGCAGTACCTTCCCTTGACCACTGCTGCCAACACTCATGCACAGTGGATACATTCCTGCCAAGTCTTTCTGCAATATCGCGGAAAGAAAACCCACCTTCTCGTAGCCCTACTACACGACCTCGTTCAAACTCAGTGAGCTGTTGATAATGGCTTCTTCGTCTTCTTAGAGGCATCCTTGACTAACATTACCCCAGTACGTCAAATCTCAAACGTAAATAACGATCGCGAACCTTACAGTGCTTATTTAAAGCAAACCTCATTTGCATGTTCATAGTGTCGCTACTAGTGCAACACTTATGTGCGTAGCTCGAAATTTGAATCGGAATCATCTTTCAGATGTATACGCCTACCAAATTTCGTTTATCTAGCACAGCTCCTTCCTGGTGTTGGGATTTTTTTTTCCATCAGTGTATATTTGTCATAAATAAAGGAAATGAATATTTTTTTTCCCTTTCTTTCTTTCCACTGTCTTTTTTTATTTATAGAAACTGTATATTATTAGTGCTTAATGCCTCTATATAAATCTAAAAATACACATAAAGGACATGGTGCTCCTTTTAGAAAATTAACATGGTGTCCTTTACCTCTACGGTACATTTTTTTTTTTTTTTTTTTAATTTAAGGACAGTAAAAAAAAAAAAAAAAAAAAAAGGATTATAATCTTTACGAAACAGTAAGAAAATTAAAATTAACCGAATAAATAAAATGATTCATAAGAAGACAGAAATTAAAACATTAACACACATGAAAATATCTGCAGGTAGAATTTCTGAAGAAATGGTGACGAGCATTTGTAATGTTTTTACTAGATAAAACAATAATATAAAAAAGTAAATCATATTTTAAAGTACTAGCTTACAAAGTTAATGAAACATCCTGACCTTATTTTAATTATTGTTGTAGAAAACAAATAAGAATAAGAATGTTAAGGTAATGGAACGTTTTAATTAACAAAAATAATTTTTACAAATTTAATACAAATTTTTAGTATTCAAACATAAAAATATTTTTGCACAATAACTTATCAATGAATCCACAAAACAATAGACAAATGAGCTTTTTTAGAATATATTGTTAAACTATAATAATATAAAATTGAAAGAAAAAATTAAAAATTAGTTAAAAGGAAATATTTAAGAAAAAATAAATTTTGAATTTTGTTTTATTAATTTGGGGACTAAAGTGAACTTTAGACAAAAAATAATGGGAAAGGGAAATTGGAGCTAAAAGTTTTTAAAATTGGGAAAATATAGAAGAATTTTTTTTTTTTTTTTTTTTTTTTATGTATGAAAACATAAATAAGTAAACCCAAACAAAATGTAGGTCCTGAGAGCTACAATTTCACTACTAACTGACAAAATTTATGTTCAATTGCAATTAACTGCTGTAAAAGGCTATTTAGCTGCCAATCTACACAGCTTGTACTTTTTTTAAAGTTGATTAATGAAATATGCATTAAGTTTACAGCCAATTGCTGAAACGTGGATAAATTTTACTCTTAATTGCCATTAACTACTTAAATATGTTATTTTTGCCGCTGGCTAATCAATAAACCAGTGGCGGATCCAGAACTTGACTTTGGGGGGGGGGGGGGGCTAAGATTTTTCAAAGTGTTATTCTAGACCAATAAAAAATTTACAATTGCAATATTCAATTGTGAATGGTAGTGTTTTTTTTTTTTTTTTTTTGGGGGGGGGGGGGGGGCCCTAAATCTGCCACTGCAATAAACTGATTATGGAAATTCGCAAAATTTTTACGGCCAGTTACAGAAATACACAATTATTTCGCGACTAATTTACAAAATCTACATTTAATCACGAATAATTGATAATATACACCATAATTTTGCACATAATTTATATTAATTCACTTTCTTTTTTTCAAAATCAATTTATGAAATTCACGATATATATTTTAGTAGTCAGTTACCAAAATATGCAATTATTTAGCTCCTAACCAACGAAATCTGTGTTCTTTTCAAAGCTGAATTCCTAAATACTGAAAATCGATAAAATTCACACTTTTTTCAAAGCTAAATAGTCCCAAATTATGCAATACTTCAGCAACTGAAATCAAATATACCGGACCATTTCATCGCTAATTGTCAAAAATGTATGTAAAAATTGCAACTAATCTAATCTATTTTCCAGCTAATCGATAATATTCACGCTTTTTTCAAAGCTGATTCTTGAAATTTGCATTTTTATAATACAGTGATTGCAGAAACACACTAATATTTAGCCACTAATCGATGAAATTCGTATTCTTTTGAAAGCTGAATCCTGAATACTCAATTATTTTGCCACTAAGAAACAAAATTTGCACTTTTATTTTTGAAGCTGAATCTTGAAATACAGAATGATTTTACAGTAGATTTAGGAAATACGGGATCGTTTCACCACTAATAGTAAAATATTTACGATTAATGTGCTATTATTTAGCTGCTTGTCTATAAAGATTGTGATTTTTAAAAGCTGATTTTTGTAAATTGCAACATTTTTGTAGTTGATACTGGAAATGGAAATATGCAATCAATTCTCCACTAATTAACAAAATTTATATTTAATAAGAATTAATTGTTGAAATAGGCTTTATTTCAATGCTAATCAATGAAATTCTTGTTTTTTTTTGTTTCAAAGATGATTTGCGGCATACGGAACAATTTTGTGGCTATTTACTGAAATATTACATTATTTTATTGCTAATTATAAAAAATTACGTAACTGAAATTAATTGCTAATATAGGTATTTTTTTGCTAAAAACATGTAATTATTTAGACCTCATAATTCAGCAATATCCTTTTTTTGATATTTGATTACTGAAATATGTCGCATTTCTGTGGTTGAGAATTGTACGATAAAATACGAAATTTTATCGTACAATTCTCGTGAAGAATTACTTTAAAGCCGCTGATTTTTATGAAAAACTAGTTTTCAGATAAGAAATTTTCTTAGAATTACCCCTGCATTATAAAAACTGAGTTATCACATTTACAATTATCTCAACAAATGTTACAGAAAATACTCTTTCTTTCTCCAATGGTAAATACTTCGTCCTTAAAGTTCAGGGTTTTCCATGATTTTCTCCAAAACTCACATGAATGTGGACTGAAACATCTTAGTAAACTTCCCACAGAGAATACTTCATTCGTTTAAGTCGGATTTTTCCGTGATTTTCTCCAAAACTCTTGTAAATACGGACTAAGACACCTTACAAAGTCTCCCACCCAGGACACTGCTCCCAGTCTTAGAAACCCTAACACAATCATTGGCCTTAACATGTACACCTTGCCATCACCGTTGAAATTCATCAATAGCTTTGAATATATTATTTATTTATAATAATTTAAAAGACAGTTATTTTAAGTTTTATTTTTTAAAGATTCTTCAGCTGTATAACTGTACATTTAAATTTTTTTTTAATGAAAATCAAAACATTGCATAATCGTAGCATTCCCTTTCTTTCTGCACCACTTTCAGCTTTTGATTCTAGTTAGAGTTTCAGTTAATGTAAACAAGTATTTCTCTCCATCCTACACCCCGCGACAAAAAGATAGGTAAAAAGGGTTTTTTCTTTGATTTTTCATAAAATAACATTATCATTTATTATTATCATAAAATAACATTATTCCAGGACTAATTTTTGTTTAAAGAGTAATTTAGAAAAAGTTTTAAGACTAAAATTTTTCTAATTTAAGCCTACACACCACAAAAAAATATAGGAACAAAGGTTTTTTTTTTTTTTTTTTTTTTTTTTTTAATTTTTGAAATGATTATTTTGAATATGATTCAAATATTTAATATGTTTTTGTTATGATAATAAATGATCAGCACAATTTAAATAATGTTATTTTATGAAAAATTTTGAAAAAACCCTTTGTTCCTATCTTTCTGTCGTGGAATGTAGTCTTAAATTAGAAAAATTTTTAGTCTTTAACCTTTTCTAAATTAGTCTTAAAATAAAAATTAGTCCGGGAATAGTGTTATTTTATGATAATAATAAATCTTAAGCACAATTTAGATAATGTTATTTTATGAAAAATCAACGAAAAAACCCTTTGTATCTCACTTTTTGTCATGGGGTGTAACTCAGTAAATTTTGATTACGTAATGTCATGAACATGATTATTATTATACGTATTAGTCATATTTCTTTATTTTTTTTCCACCCTATGGTCTGCAAAACAATGAGAATGGATTTTGCTGTCCTCTCCCTCTTGTCCAAAAAACAAAAATGGCCACTAACTTAAAAAAGTGGCTACTAATGAAATTGATAGTACTGGCCACTAATGAATTTACTTAGTTTTGCCCTTTAGGGGCAGGGCCAAAAATAAAGAAATTCAGATAGATCGTTGGAAATTAGTATTAATAGGCTTTAAAGCCTGAGAAAACGTTTGTGGATATTTTTGAAAACTCAAAATAATTAGGGAACACGGGAATGGTGGGTGAAGGAGCATGTGCGTCATGCGCACGTGCACAGGCTGATTGTTCACCAGCAATGCCGCGTACGCACTATTAGTGTTCATGTTATGCGTTTTTCAGAGGGCGCCGCACCCTGCCCTATTTCGTTTTAGCTTCAATGTGCCCTGCCCTTCTTTGAAGTGAAAAATGCGCCCTGCCCCTTTTTTTCAAGTGAAAATGCACCTTTCAATTTTCCTAAATGAAAATAAGCCCTGTATTTTTCCATCTGCTATATCGTTATTTTTTGAAGATATTTCACCACCTTCGCTGAGAAACATAGTTATAATATATTTTTATCTGATGCAAAATCGGACTTCATATACCTTCGAACAAACGCGATCTGAAAATTCTATAAGAAGTCACATCTGGGCGCGATCTATGTGTCATCGGTCTATTACGGTGGTCGGCGGAAAAAATTATCGTTAGCCACAGGTTTTCCGATGTTTTTGTTCCCGCCGTTGCTCAAAGCCTGCGTATTGGGGATCTTTTCTGCGTATCCAAGAGTAGAAATGACTGTTATGGAAACAATATAATAAAATAAAGATCCACAGAAATTATGTTAAAGTATTAAAATCGGTACCCAATTCTCGTTTGCAGGATTTCAAATATTCTGCATATTTTGTATTTTGTGCTGAAGCTAAAATTTTTTGCTTAAAATCAGCATTTTATAATTATTATTTTATCAACTTTACACTAAAACTGATTTACTTAAAATGAAATCAGCGAACATAAAACAGACTTTTGAGAAAAGTTCTTTCATAATATTCAGACGAGGAAATTGCATATATTTCGGTAATTGGATGCAAAAATTATGGATATTTCGGAAAATATACACCAAAAATGTAGGAATGAGGAATTTTGTTGATTTTTTGCTCAATTTATATGTATGTATTTAATATTTATGATATCAATATTCTGAAATAGCTCGAATTTTGTTGATTATAGCTGCGAAAATAGTTGCCTATCTTTATTTAGAGAAAGAGAGAAACAATCACTTATTTGAGCAGTTAGCCGTGATGAAGGTTAATTTTGTTAATACGACATAAAATGATAAGTTTCGACAATCCACCGCAAGAATATTATATTTTTCTGTAGTCAATTGATGGCTTATTTCAATGCATAATTTAAATGATTAAAAATAAATTTTATCGGCGAAACAATCCCGTATTTAGATAGACTTTGGTATTGCATATTTCTGCAATCACGCAAAAAAAAAAAAAAAAAAAAAAATTATAATAAGGTATTATTATTATTATTATTTGTGAAATAATCACATATTTTGGTTTTTTTTTTTTTTGAAAAACATACAAAATTTTAAAATTAGCGGAAAAACCTTACCTATACCTGCCTATATTAGCAATAAGTTGCTATTACATTAATTTTAAAAAAATCGATATGATTAATTCCGTATTTTGGAAAATTTTATTGCGTACATCGGTTAAAGTCTTTGCAAAAAAGCGCGGATTTCATAAATTAATATAGAGATAAAGCCTAATTCAGTAAACAATCAGAATTAAAGTAACTTTATTTAGTAGTGGCGATATGATTACGTGTTTCAACAATCAGCCACAAAACATTGCGAATTTTGGAAATCACCTTTCCAAATCTGATCGATTAACGGCAAAATAATATCGTATTTTAGTAATTAGTAGAGTTTAAACATAACTTTTTGACAGTTAATAGTGAAATGATCCCATATTTGTGAATTAGGCTGCAAAATTTTTGCATATTTTGGGATTCAACTTTGAAAAAAGGGTGCATTTCATCGATTAATGGCAAAATATTTGAGTATTTTAAGATTCAACATTATAAAGAACACGATTTTCATCGATTAGGGGCGAAATAATAGCAGGTTTCAGTAAAAGGCCGCAAAAATATTGTTAATTCAGGAACAGCTTTGGGAGGGGGAGATTGCGAAATTTCTTTAATTAACGGCAAAATAATAGCAGAATTCGAGAATTACTTGTGATTAAACGTAAGTTTTGACTATAAGAATTGACAGCAGGGGGAAAAATACTGTATTTTTGAAATCGGCTGCAAATCTATTTTGTATTTCGGTATTCAGTTTTGAGAAAAAAAAAGCTCAAATATCATCTCTTAGCAATGAAATAATTGAGTATTTGGGAATTTAAGATCAAAAACAGCCGAAATTGCATTGATTAGCGACTAAAAAAATTATGCATTTCGGCGATCAATCGTAAAAACATCGGGAATTTCGGGAATCAGTCTTAAGGAATTTTATTCATTAATGATGAAATTATAGCATATTTAACAATTAATTATGACTATAAATATAAATATTGTTAATTTCACATTTATTTTGCAGATGCTGGGTAGTTTTTTTTTTTTTAATAATAATGTAGACTTAGATAAAAGTTTTTTTTTTTTTTTTTTTAATCTGATCAAGCATATATCAGAGAGATAAATAGATACCTACTATTCTTTATAGAATTATGTGTAATATAATTTATTTATGGAGAGCAATGCTTAAGGCCTTTACGCATTGATTAAAGCCTGCACTAACTTTTAAAATATTTGTAGATTACTATTTAAAAATTTTTGAATAAACTTATCTCAAATATAAATATTTTGACATTATTTAAGAAAAAATTGTTTAATTGTAAATAAAAAATATTTTACTACAATTATTTTACCGGGCCCTAATTGTTTTAATTATAATTTTTATGAAATTTCAGCTCTTTTGTACAAATAGATTTTGAGATACATCTAAAAAACTATTGCCACCAGGAGGCCAGGTTTAAGATTGAAAAATACCAAATTACTTCAAATTTAGTAGTCGGAGGTAAAATTTTCTCTAGAACTTATAAAGTCAAAATTATGTGTTCATTGAAAATATAAATTTTAACATCGTTGCATGTTTACATCTGTAAATGGCTGCTAAGCTTACAATTTTAATAAGTAATTAAATTAAAATAGATATTAATTCAAGAAGGATGCTACCTGCTGTGTTTCTCCATTAATTAGGTGATGAGATAGATTGGTGTTCTCATTTTATTTTATTTTGTGAACTGTGCATTTTATAAACCATTTAGTGAGTGGTGAAGAAAGTGCCTTTCATCTATCGAAAGTGCCCTTTCGTCTATCAATATGTGCCCTTTTTGATAAATCCGCCCTGTCCTTTTTTTGAAAAAATGTGAACACTACGCACTATAGTGCATAAATTATGCGAAAAATGTATTGTGGTGGGTCCCAAGGGACAAGTAATTTTCATTTAAAAAAAAAAATTTCAAACTGGAAGAAAAAAAAAAAAAATTTCAAAATTTATTTCTTGTTTAAAACTGATATTTTCCTTATATTTTTAAAGCATTCTGCCTGAAGAAGAAGAAAAAAATCCTTTAAAACTCCATTTTGGCATAAAGGAAAAAAATCCAATCCTATATGATAAACACAAACGAGTGGCCAGCGCAATATCAAAAACAAAGCTATGACTCCGAAACAAAACAAGTTCCGATGCGAAAAGATTATCAGTAAAAAGTGTGTGATACACCGAATCGCATCACTGCATAACAAATTACCAATGGGTGCCCTCTATCAAAGCTTAGCCAAAATATAAAATTCAGAAAATGGTAGCAAAATCATTCTTTCAAAAAATCAAAACTATTACTATCTAATTCCAGGGTTAGCAAGTTTTTGACAACTGATGGTTTTATCCGGATTTAATCATGGATTTAACTGTCACGTGAAAACCCCCTTTTTGACAACAATTGTCAAAAACCTAAAATTCTGTATAAAAAGAATTCTGAAACTATTTTTTGCCACAAATTTATATTGACTGTTTATTATATTTTCCTAATTTTTGGTTATAGACTCTTGAGTAAATTTTAAAACAGTTTTAGATACTAAAAACCATATGTCCCATCAAAAATTCCATGCGTGATTTTTGTCAGTAAGCTTCTTTGAAAATAGAAAATTTTAGGATGCTATAAAATAAAGAATGAAAAATTATAAATAAAATTACTCATTAATAAAATAATCAATGTACTAATTCCTTTTAACTTTTAAAAATAAAGAAATGTATTTCAATTTTATACTGTTAATTTTAGCACTTTGCATCTTTCTAGTTGTTTTTCCCTTTAGAGTATGCAATAACAAAATACTACTTATGAAGCCTCTTGTATTTTCTTCCTATGAACTGAATAAATTCTGTTAGAATAGTAATGCTTTTTAACCCATTACCCACTCAGAAATAATCACATTTAACTAAAAGAGGTTTTTTATATTAAATATTGTTTTTAAGTAAAAAAAGGATAAAAGTTTATTTTATTACAAAAAAAATTGATCTGAAAAAAAGTTTTAAGTTTACAAATGGATTTCAAACTTGAAACATATTTCAAGTGAAAAGTTTTGAAAATCTTCATATTTGAATGAGTTTACATAACTTGTAAAACAAATGTTTTCATAATAAAATAATTACTTTTGTAGTTATCTGTAGTTTATTTTGTTTTATGCTCTCTCAAGGAAACTTCCATAAACATTTATTTGTATTAATTTTATAATACAACACCCTGTATTTAGTAAGATAAGACTAATTTTAATAATTTCATTTTAAATTATTGTTATATATGATCAAAATCAAAATAATAAGTATTACTGTTTGTATTTAGAAAAAAAATCATTATTTCGAGTTTTGCCGATTAATGGGTTAAGGTAATGCAATATCACTTATCACTAACATCCAAGCATCATGTTATTCTACAGTGAACTTTCAACTTTGTAATTAGTATTACCCATTACCTAAAATATATTTTTTAATTTCCAATACTTAATTTTAAAGCTATAAATTGCAAAAAATACACTTAGTTCATGTGACGCACTTTATTTAGCTTTAAAATAAAATATTAGAAATTTGAAAAATTCAGTTTTGGTAAACAAGTACTAATTTAACAATTGTGAAAATTCATACTCAACACAATTCATACTCAAGCTTTTACTAAATAAAACTAGAAAGTTGTGGCCACCACATGACTTTCTTCTGTATTTTCCTATGCAAATTCACTCAGTAAAAATAATTTATTAAAATCTTCATTTAATAAAATTATCTTCGATGATAATGCAGTATGATTTCTGTGGTGCCTGCTTTTTCGCACCTGGTTCTTTTCTTTCGGTAAATTCATTTCGAGACACATCAAGACACTAATCACACTTGGTTTACTTTTAAACGTATATTTACTTACGGCACAAACATAAAATACATAACGAACACAGAAATTAACATCAAGTAAAGTATTTTCTAAAAAACATGTAGAATGGAACGTTAGTCCATCTTGATTCACATACGCACACACACTGTTGCCACACTTTCGTACCAAACTTTTTAGTTCTTGTTTTTTAATACTCTCGAAATCAGAGGTGCGGCGTTCACACCTTCCCTCCAATTTCACTTGAGGGACAATGGCCTTCACAGTGAAACTACTAACCAAAATTTGTGGATAATTTATATAACTGTTCATGAAAGTCTAATTGTCCTTTTAAATTGTTAATTATTGTTTCATCTTTAAATAAATGTTCATGAAAGTTTAATTGTCCTTTTAAATTCTTAATTATTGTCTCATCTTTGACCTAATATCCGATGTTCCATCAAGAGCAATAACATTTATATTTCACTTAATATTTAAATATTTTCTATGGTATAAAATAAGTAACATTTAAACACATAATTAGAAATAAAATATATATATAATATATATGAATAAACATTTATCCTGACATGGATTTTCTTATGCACTTTAAATAATCTTAATGAATTAATATACTTGAATATAAGAAACAAAATAAACACACACACATATATATATATGTAATAACAAATACAATATTAAACTAACTTATGACTTTATTCATGAATGCGTGATAAAGCATCTGCAATAGTATTACTGCTTCCTGGCTTATGAGCAATAGTCACTTGATAGCGAGATAGAGCCAATGCCCATCTTTGTAATCTGGCGTTCTTAGGAACTGTTTCTGTCAAATATTTTAAAGGGTTATGGTCCGTGTGTAAGATAATAGTGGCTCCATAAGTCCACATTTCGAATTTACCTAATGCCCATATTACAGCATAAGCTTCCCTTTCAATAGTGCTCCACTTTGATTGAGCAGGGGTCAGTTTTTGGCTTGCAAAAGTTATTGGTTTCAGTTTATTCTGCTCATCTCTCTGCATTAGACAGGCTCCAATTCCGGTCACTGAAGCATCAGTATCGATTTCAAAAGGTTTCGACATATCAGGTGTATACAGAGAGGTTATAGAGCACAAACAATTCTTTAACGAATTAAATGCGCTTTCGGCTTCTTCTGACCATGGAAGGTCGTTTGGCACAGTTTTTCGAGTTAAGTCCGTTAAAGGTTTTGCTATATTGGCATACCGAGGCACATAGTCTCTGTAATAGTTAAATAATCCTAGGAGTGACTTCAAGGTTTTCTTAGTTTTAGGGGCTTTCAAATCTTTAATAACTGATATCTTGTCCGGATCTGGGCCGTGCTCTCCTGAGCCTACGACATGTCCCAAATATTTTACTTTCGACATCGCAAAAGAGCATTTCTTTAAATTTGCCGAAAACTTCAATTTTTCCAGAGTTTCTAAAATGGATTTAATATGATTAAGATGATCTTCCCAGGTTGAAGAAAATATGATAATATCATCAAGAAAACTTTCGGCGTAGTCACTATGAGGTCGCAATACTTGATTCATTATTCTTTGGAATGTTGCTGGTGCTCCGGATAACCCAAATGGCATCACCTTCCACTGATACTGACCCTTTGGAGATACAAAACTGGTTAATTCTCGGCTTTGCTCTGCTAAGGGTATTTCCCAATATCCCTTAAGGATATCTAAAGTTGTCAAGTAACGAGCTCCACCAGCTTTAAATCTAAGATTTTCTGAATTCTGCATAGGAAAAGGTGGAATTTTACTAACTGAGTTCAGCTCTCTGTAGTCCACGCAAAGTCGGACAGTTCCATCTTTCTTGGCTACACATACCAATGGATATGCTATTTCTGCTGAAGAGGGTTCTATCAGGTCTTTTTCCAATAATTCTGCTATCTGTTTTTCTATATTAGATCTTAATGTTTCTGGAACTTTATAAAGATGAGGTTGTTTCCTCTCTACTCCAGACTTTAACTGGATAACATGTGGCGGAACTTTGGCTTTCCTTAATTCCCCATCAAATATTGTTAGATATTCTTTAATCAGATTCAACAGCTGTTTATATTGCTTTGCTGATATCGAATTTGATTTTATATCAGCTTTTAGTTCTTCATCTGTTACTTGCCGTGATTCTACGGGCGCATGTTGTATATCTCCAAACTCTTCATCTGTTTCGTAAATAATTCCTACAGCTCTGACAGGTTGAATATATTTACGCAATTTATTTTGATGAAGATGTCGAACACTTCCATCAGGTAGTTTGACATAAAAAGAATGTGGAGACTTCTTTTCTACTATTTCTCCTGGTCCTTTCCATTTTGAACAAAGACGATTTGTTGAATCAGGGATTAACACTACAACTTCATCCCCAACAGAAAATTCGGTATCTTTTGACCGTAAATTATGATAATGTACATAGTTCTGCTGCTGTTCTTGAGCTATGCTATTCGCATACTGTGCCGCGTCTTCTAAACGTTTCCGGAGTTTCAACAGGTAGTCAGCTACAGATTCTCCAATCCCTTGAGGAAGTACGACTTCATCTTCCCAACTTGATTTGAGGATGGCTAGAGGTCCTACAGGTGGTCGCCCATGAACTAGTAGGAATGGGGCAACACCCGTTGTAGCGTTAGGCACTTCTCTGTATGCCCATAACAAGAATGGCAACTGTTTATCCCAGCCTCGACCTTGTGAATTAATTGCATGATGTAGCATGGATTTCATAGTTCCTATCCATCTTTCAACCAAACCATTCGATTGTGGATAACCTGGAGTGGAAAATTTAGGAACACATCCTAATCGTTTTAAAAATTCTTTTGTCAGCTGTGCGGCAAAATTTCTTCCGTTATCCATTGCAATTACTCGAGGAATTCCAGTTCGTACAAATATTTCTATAAATGCATCACAGGCTGCCTTTGCTGTTAAAGACTTCAGAGGTATTGCTTCCGGCCAACGACTATGCTGGTCCATAACGCACAGTACATACTGATGGCCACGTGATGACTTTGGCTCTATTGGGCCTAAAATATCGGCATTAACCACTTGAAATGGGAGTTCTGGCCTTCCAACAGACTCGATAGGTGTTCTATCGTTTACTTTTCCTTTCCTGCGCATTTGACAATCATGACACGAAGCACATAATTGTTTAACTTCTTTTGGCATTCCTTCCCACCAGAAAGACATTGCAATTCTGTCTCTGGTCTTCTTAGCTGCCAGATGTCCACCAGTAGGAGTTTCATGAGCTAATTTCAAAATGTCCTTTCTTCTGCTTGCCGGTACGACCAATTGAATATATTTCTGTCCGCCTACTTTACCCATATTATATAATAAACCTCTTTCAATCCAGTAACCATTTTTATGTTGTCTAGCTTCTTCGAAGCACCTTTTCAATGTAGGACAGGCTAACTGCTCATCCCTAAACACTTGTGCTTGTGGAACAGGGATATTTTCATTTCTTTCATCCTTACTATCGGTTTCGGTCAATGTCTGTTTAACTTCCAAGGTATTAAAGACTTTGGTTTCTGGATGATGCGACTCGCTGTTGTTCAGCTTTGCCTTTCGAATAGTCTCGTGACTTTCTCCCTCCATACAGAACATACACTTTTCATTATCTTCTGTGAGTGGGGTACTAATTGCCTCATCCCCAAGATAATTGTCGTTTGAATTATTCTCAGGTACACTGAACAAGGATTGTTCACCGACTTCATTTATTGTGATTACTTCAACCTCTTCTTCTGAAGAATAGTTTCCGGGAGACCTTCCCTCCACTTTGAACAAGGACGGTTCATTGTTTTCTTCCACTGGGGTGATATTAACCTCAACCCCTGAATTTCCAGGATTTCTTCCTTTCACATGGAACAAGGATTGTTCGTCGACTTCTTTCTTCGGGATATTCACTTTATCCCCTAAAGAAATGTTTTCGGGAGACCTTCCCTCCACACTGAACAAGGATTGTTCATCGACTTCTTTCTTCGGGATATTCATTTTATCCCCTAAAGAAATGTTTTTGGGAGACCTTCCCTCCACACTGAACAAGGATTGTTCATTAGCTTCTTTTACTGAAGTGATTCCTGTATCATCTCCCAAATAAGAACGCTTTTGTTCCTTCAACCATTCATATACCCTGGGAGTGATTAAAGCTTCCTCATGCAGCCCTTCTACTACTGCAGCATGCACTTGAACATATGGAATGATTTCTTCATCTGTATGAAGACTTAGCGGAACTGACACAAGTTGTGCTTCCACTGGATTACCTATAGCAGGTCTCAAAAGAATTTTCCCACTTGACTGTAAGTGTTCCTCAGGTACAACTGATTTTCGTAGTACGGTGATTTCTGCACCACTGTCCACGATGCCTTGAAATTTTTGACCTCCGATTCCTAAATCCACTTTCAGAAGCTCGCCATCTTTCTCGTTGACTGGAAATTCCCACTCGAAACAAGCGCTATTTAGATTAACACTGACCTTATTAAGGCCCTTACTTTCTTGACTCTTTTTGTTTGTTTTCACGTAAGATGTACTTGCTGAATTCAATTTGGGGCAAGATTTTTTCATATGGCCTTCCTTTCCACACAAATAGCAGGAGAATTTCGGACGAATGTCTCTTTGTTCTTGCTGTGGCTTAGTAAAAACCCTTTTCTCATCTCTATTGTTATTTCCGAAATTCGCCCCTTTGGATGGAAGATTCCAATTTTCTTTATGAGAAATTTCTTTCGGTTTTTTATTGAAAGTCATTTTGACATTTTCATAATCATCTAATTTACTGGAAATAATATCAGATGACTTAAACAATGACCATTCATCGATGAAATGTTCTTTAATTTCTGGAGGTACTTTCCTTTTAATTTGATCTGTAATAATCAAATCATATAATTCTTCAAATGTGTTAACTTCTAATCCCCGAATCCATTCAGTAAAATAGTTTTTCAATTCGTAAGCAAAATCTCTCCATGTGATATCAGCTTTTTTAGTATGCTTATTGAAAAGTTGTCGAAATCTTTCAGGAGTAAGTTTATATCTCTTTAACAATAACTCTTTTACTTTTCCGTAATCATTCGTGATTTCTTCGTCTTCCCGAGCTATAACTTCCGCGATTTCGTATGGCAGTAGCCCAATGAGATGAGAAACCCAATCATCTCTTTTAATTTCGGCACGTTTTGCCTGCCGCTCAAAAAGAACTAAATACAGGCTAATTTCGCATGTTTTAGGATCAAATTTTTGTAAGATGTTATGTAATTTTACGCGCGTTTTCTCAGAAGTTTCATTTGTAATTCCTTTCTTCTCAAGTTCTATTCTTGCATTTTCCAACCGCATTTTTTCCAATTCTATTTCTTCTCTTCTTAGGCGTTCCTCCATCTCTTCTTTTCTCTTACGTTCCTCTATTTCTTCCCTTCTTATGCGTTCCTCCATCTCTTCTTTTCTCTTACGTTCATCTATTTTTTCCCTTCTTATGCGTTCCTCCATCTCTTCTTTTCTCTTCCGTGCTTCAAGTACGTTCGCTAATGTTTCTTTAACAAATTCTTCATCGTAATTCTTTGAAGCCAAAATAGCATCTCTTAACTCATATAACTTTAAATGTTGAGTTCCTTCCACTCCAAGCTCAGTAGCAACTTCTTGCAAATCTTTTTTATTCCCTTTACCCAAAAATGCCATCTTCGGATGGATGAAATCAAATCAAGTTCAAATTTTCCTTAAGAACGCCAGATTTGACATCTTATTTTTTATCTTAAACAACATTTTCCCCCAAATTAAATAAAATAATCATTAAGTCGGAATGCATACATAAAAGGAGAAAAAAAAAATAATATGTATCGAAATAACAAATAAAAAAAAATGTTTACACAATCAACTCTTTCATTAAATAAATCAGAATATACTTTATTACATAACCGGCTTTCAATAAATTAGAAATAATGTTGCCATAGCAACACAATCAACTCTTTCATTAAATAAATCAGAATATACTTTATTGCATAACCAGCTTTCAATAAATTAGAAATAATGTTGCCATAGCAACCTTTAATCAAACTTACTTTTAAACAGAAAAAAAAAAAACAATTTCCGATTCATTCCTCAAAGTAAAAAAAATAAACAAAACCGGACGTTCACAAGAATAATTCACTAGTTTTTTTTTTTTTTTTACTGAGATATTTCATTAATATTCCAATAATAATAAAGATAAATAAATATAAATAATTATCAAGGTCTAACAAATACACAATCATTCAATAAAACAGAACAAATAAATCAAAACAGAGCTCTCTCTTTTTTTTTTTTTTTTTTTTTTTTTTTTTTATCTGCTTTAATGAAATCTTATTTATTCTAAATCACGTGATGAATAAAAAGAACACACAGAAATTAATCACAATTATCTTGAATAGCATAAAAACATATTCTTTTCATCATTCTTTTTACTATTTTCCGGCTTTTTAAATACAAATAAACAAATACCGTATATTTCCGAATATAAGCCGATCCGTATATAAGCCGAGAGTACATTTTTCCCTGCAGAAATTTGCCCAAAATTGCAAACCCGTGTATAAGCCGAATTGAAAAAATACTCTTTTTAATGTTCGAGTATATCGCCAAAATGGAGAAAATATTGCCAATCTATACAACCTTCAGGATAATCTGTCCAATGAAATTGCGCGAAATGCGTGCTTATCCAATAGAATTCCTTACCTTGCTTAGCCATAACGTAAAACGTTCGCAGTGTGTTCGCCAACGGCGATAGTTTTAACTCTGGCAACCCTATCAGAAGGGAGGCAAACACAGACGCGAACACAAGTCCCGTCCCGGCAGCTGAAAACGATGGCTACCGTAATACCGGGCCGGGAGACCTAACCCTAACGCCGATGAAGCAATGCCGCCGCTGGATGTTTACATAAATAAGCCGTGTAAAGTCCGATTGCATCGATTTTTTTTAATGACGTATCTAAATTATTTTGTATATTTCTACTTTTCAGTATTTTTATCAGTGCTTCAAGGCAATCTTCAACAAAATAAAAATACTTCTATAAAAAAAAACGAAGCTTTGCCGCTTTTGCTAGTGTAAGCCTAGAAACATTTTAAACAGAGATGATTTAAATTTAATTGTATGAATTAAAAATATGATCGGGAGTCCTGTTTTTTTCAAGTTTCTCTTATACTATTTCTGAATCAGACAGAGAATTTACTCCGTTCGTGCACTCTGCCGATGACTTCAGTTACCGGCAGGTCAAAAAGAAATGTAAACAAACGTGACTACATCGAGCGTTTCGTGAAATAAATTTAAAATTGCTAATTTAAGAGTTTTATATGTGATAATTATTTAAAAATAAGGTTTAATATAACTATTTTACTTTATATATACTTTTTAAGCTTAAAATATATGTATTCAATCATTGTTTCTGAAGTACGTTTTTTGCTAGAAATGTAGATCCGTATATAAGCCGACCATTATAATACAGCTTCCGAAAAATTTCCAAAAATTCTCGGCTTATACACGGAAATATACGGTATATTTCTATTTTTCATTTTTCAAACACTAGAATTATTATTATTTCAACATTACGAAATATTCAATTTTCATTTACATACTCTTTACCTTGTTGGAATACAAAATCGGAACAAAATATCTAAATGCTTAATCCTAATTATTTAATTTAAAACTTATACAAAATATGACTCTTGATGGAACATAAGAAAAAAACATACCCTTTTTTTTTTTCATCACTATCATGAAAAAAATCCATACGAGTACTATAGCTATTTCACATATGCTTGTCGACTTCGCCAATTGTGGTGCCTGCTTTTTCGCACCTGGTTCTTTTCTTTCGGTAAATTCATTTTGAGACACATCAAGACACTAATCACACTTGGTTTACTTTTAAACGTATATTTACTTACGGCACAAACATAAAATACATAACGAACACAGAAATTAACATCAAGTAAAGTATTTTCTAAAAAACATGTAGAATGGAACGTTAGTCCATCTTGATTCACATACGCACACACACTGTTGCCACACTTTCGTACCAAACTTTTTAGTTCTTGTTTTTTAATACTCTCGAAATCAGAGGTGCGGCGTTCACAATTTCCATAGTATAACACTTTAAAAAAAAGTTCATTTTATTCTCAATATTACATAAAAAAAAAAATAAAAAATCAATAACTTTATTTTAAATTATTGCAGATTGATGGTTCAACCATTCATTTTAAAGGTATTGCCAAGCTCTGGAGGGGTGGGGGGGGGGGGGATGCTCCTACATATACAAAAAAATTTTCCCAGTTGACTATCTCTTTTATAAATAATTCTTGCAAATTTCATAAGGATTATTAAAAAATAATTCTCTTCATGCACATTTATACAAAATTTTGTCCTATACCGCCATGTTAAAAATTTTTAAAAAGCAGGATGGCAACGCAACCTGTAAGACAATTTTTACCAAAATTTGACAGGCACTAATGTATGTCAAGATGTAACTATTCTTTAACCACATTTCTTGCGACCATGGAACCTTTGCGCAAGTGCGGATTGAACGAGTCCAGTGTTAAAATAGGGGTGACTGAGAGAAGACAAGCGATAAGGGAACACCGAATAACTGGATGTTTGCCAAATAACTATCTTTCGGCCAATTTTGCATCCCTCTAAACTTTTGGACTCGGCCTCACTGCTAGTCATAGGAAACGTGGTCACACTATACATACCAATTTGTGTGAAATTCTGTGCAGTAGTTCCTGAGATACAGTTGCCACAAAATTTTGTCACACACACACAGATCGACATTTTCTAAAAATGGTCAAATCGTGTTCTATTAAAAACTAGAGGTCGAAATTTTTTATGAATCCAATATTTTCTTCTATTGAACATTTGAGGAAAGTAAAAAACTAGTATGATGTGGCCACCACATGACTTTCTTCCAGGGTGTGAAAAAATCATGATTTTTTTTATTAAATCTAATTTTTTTTTATTTAAATCAGATTTTTTTTTTTTTTTTTTTTTTTTTTTTTTCTAATTATCTGACTAAAAGTAAATGTTAAGACATTAAGCATGAAAAATGTTTTTAACTTAAATGTGAATAAATAAGAAGCAACAAATATAAATAAACTAAATTTTAAAAAATGAGGATATTAAAAAAATAATAAAAGTAGATTTAAAAAAATTGTAGTATTAGCCAAAATAGATACATTCTCCCCCCCCCCCCCCCAAAAAAAAAAAAAAAAAAAAAAGTTAAATAAATAGTTTAAGTGAAAATATTTTTAAAGCATATAAGATCTATTATTATTATTTTTTTTTTATGTTATTATTATTGTTGTTATTAAAATGTGCATATAATATAATATGAAGTAATCTTGAATATCACATTACGAAATTTTTTGAAGAGAAACTTTTTGGAGAATCAATTAAAGGAAATCCGATGTGTATATATATCACACATTAGTTTATGCAATTTATTATCAATAATTATAAGACTAAAAAAAAATTTATATACCATGTTTTTAAATTTCGTGTTGAATCATATAAACTTGATAGTTGTATGTATTAATACATTCATATTTATTTATTTATTTTTTTTTTTTGATGAATTATTCCATCAACTTGAAAGAAAAGGATCAAATGTATAATAAAAAGAGCAATTGTAAAAAAATTTCAAACATTTATTAATTGAATAGAAGTATTAAAATAATGTACTGTCGTCGCATTCTGAGTTATTCTAAAAGTTTCAAATGTCTAGCTTGTCAGGAAATTATAGCTATAGAACTGTATTAGCACTTTATCAATGTGTGTTAAATTTTTAAAGTGATAATGATTAGAGCTGTACGGAGTACTCGTTATATACTCAGTACTCAGCCAATACCGAGTAGTTGTAAGAATTTCATTATTATTATGTATTATTGAAAGAAATGTATTCATAAGAGTTGTTTATTAATAACTAAACTAAAAAATATGAAAATATAAACATAGACATTAAACTTTTGCTGCAAACAGCTTTCTGCAGTTAAAACGAGCAAGCAGATTGCCACCAAACTCTGTATAGAGACGATTCATGATATGAGCTTATCCATTTTAGTTACAAGAATTTGAGTATAACCATCTTGTATGCGTGTAATATACAAGTTTCTTTTATAAAAACTATAAAACAGACAAAAATAAAATATTTTAGAAAAAAGAATCCTTATATAATACTAATATAGTAAATAAAACTTTAGTTACATATTTGTTCAAATAAAAGTAAGACACTTTTAAAACTGTAAGAAAAGATTGGTTTTTAATTTAAAAAATAATAATTATGAAAAAGGTAAATACAGTTCGAAGCCGAAAATCCGGAATCGCCAAAAATCCGGACAATTTCGGCGGCGTTAATCATAATCATCAACATTTTTTTTTTTTTTTTTTTTTTTTTTTAAGTATAAATATCTAAATAAAAAACAGAAAAAGTATTTTATTTCTTAGTAATCTTCAAAACTGGCATTTGCAAAGTCTGAAAGAGGAGGGAGAAGAAGATTATAATAATAGTAACAATTCTTAAACATTTTTCTAATTGAGCGATAAATTCTATATTCTATTTCAATTATGCTCAAACTTTTAGTTGAAAAACCTAAAGTATTAAAAAAAAAAAAAATCACTGAAATGTTTTAAAAGTGGTATGTTTTTCTTATTTACTTTCTTTTATTGTAACTTGTACTAATTTTTGTATGCAAATATTACAATAAATGTTTTTTTTTTTTTTTTTTAATTTCCAGTTTATTTATTCATTCTTAAAGTTGATAAAAAAATATATTACAGAATATATTTCACTAGTATGTTGTGGCCACCACAAGACTTTCTTCTATAATTTCCTATACAAATCCACTCAGTAACAATATTTAAAAAAAAAAAAAAAAAAAAAAAAAAAAAATTACGATTTTTTTTTTTTTTTTTTTTTTGTTAAAAGTAAAAAAAAAATCGATAAATTTTTTTTAAATTATCACATATTTATAGTTCAACCATTCGTTTTAAAGGTATTGACGAGACCTTTCGAAAGATACCCATCTTGAAAATTTACCCTACATGCACAATTTTTTTTCCTTGTTAACTACTACTATTATCAATGATTCATATTAATTTTACAATCACAAGTTAAGAATAACTCTCATTATGTACATTTATGCGAAATTTTGTCCTATACTGCCATGTTAAAGATTTAGAAAAAATACGATCACAGCGCCACCTGTTGAGAGATTGATCCCCAAGTCTAATCAGCACCAGTTTATGTCAGGGTGCAACTAAATACCAAGTTTGGTTAAATTTCATTCATTGGTTCGTGAAATACAGTGGACACAAAATTCGTGATACACACACACAGACAGACATTTTCTAAAAACTATCAATTAGTGTTCAGGACATCCCAAAATGTGTAAATCAATCAAAAAACGGAGGTCGAAAATTTTCACGAATCCAATACTTTCTCTATATTACATATAGAAGAAAGTAAAAATCGTAATATATTATTTTTCACCTGAATTTGCATATTATCCAAGTACTGAAACCAAAATTTTATATTTTTTAGGCATGACCAAAAATCCGGAAAATTCGAAAATCCGGAATCGCCGTGGTCCCGACGATTCCGGATTTTTGGCTTTGTACTGTACACTAAAATGTTATTAAAAATATATTTTAATAATCAAAAATGTTGTTTTTCAAATTATGGCCCAAAACCACCTACCTTTTTTACTCTTCTAGAATTTGAAGATTAATGAAATCTATCATGTTTGAAATGATAAAATTTTAATGTTCTCATTTCATATGTGAACTTCATGCATCCTAAATTAAGCCTGAGTGTATAGGAACAGGGCCGGCGCTAGATATTTTGGCGCCTGAGGCAAGCATTAATCTGCCACCCATATAACGTCATCACTACTCAAATGTTTATTAGCATAAGAAAATCAACATGCTAACTATAATTACTTTCTCTTACCCATATATATAGAAAGTTTTGTTTTGGGGTGAAATTTTCGAAATTGAGTTTTTGTTATAGTTATACGTTTTGAGGTGTCCAGAATCTGAAAATCATGTTTTTAGTGGTTGATCTGTGTGTGTCTGTGTCTGTCTACTTGTCTGTGTGTCTTATCAGTATATCTCAAGAAAAAATAGTAGCCGTCCACATTCGGTATTCTGTATCTGTATCATGTAGTGATGGTACACTAAACTTTTTGTTGGGATCAAGCAAATGGTTAGTGCACCAGGCCATCCAAGAGAATTTAAATATATTACGTCTATGGGACAGGCCCCGACCATGACTGTTTGGGACCCTGGGCAAGGCAAAATTAGGGGACACCTCAAACTGTTACAACATCCTTTATGTCTGATAGATGATCAGTCGTATGTATAATGGCATAAACAATACTTTCGAAGCTAGATATTTAAATATGTTATTAATTTTTACATTTTCAGTTACTATTTATGTTAGCTACAAACAGTTGAATATGGAATGGATTTGATCTGCTCATCCCTTCATGATATCCTAACTGATAGGCGACAATAAAAAAGCACTCTGTAGTATGTTTAATTTACACTAAACAGGAACTGTAAAACTGATATATAAATTTAGTAGTCATAGATTTGCTATTGCTATGCCGTCAGGAGATGGCGGGTATGACGTGGGAGTCACGTGGTCTCGGCAGAGTCTATTGTAGTAAATTAGCGAACGAAGAAGAAAGAGGGAGAAAGGATACTTTTGAACTAGGATTACTTTATTTGGCTAGTTAGCGCTTTTAGAAGAAAAATGTATCAAATAATGCATGTGATAAATAAATGTGTTGATGTTATAAAAATTATGCTTATATATTTTCTTAACGTGAATCTGAAACATGTTTTAACATATGTTAGCGTTAACATTTTGTCTAATCGTATATTTATTTGACTATTACTAAAAAATAAATATGTTTTAGAAGAGGAAAGACTCAGTATAAGCGAATGTGTTAAAATCTAAATCATAATCTTGTAATACACAGATTACTAAAAATAAAGTGTAAATATTTAAATGCTTAAAAATAACCTTGCTTAGGATTTTTTTTTTTTTTACAATAAATATGGTTATTTTTGTTTGTGTTATTTCAAAAATAAATTTACCCAATTTTTTAATGATTTATTTCGTTGTGATAAGTTACAGTATTGTATGCGAAGTTTTCAAAAATACATTAAATTGCCCTAGACATGAATTTTGTAAAAAGGGCAGCTAAAGAGCCCCAAATTTAACCTGGTTCGGCTCCTGGTTCCCTATCAAATATTTGTCCTAATATCTTTCTGATAAAGGGCCCTACTGTATTCATGATAAGAGCCGTCAATTCGGTTTATTTTGCGGCACAGTCAGAAATTAAAGTGTCCCATCCATTAGGCTAACCTTAAAACCCACTTCGCCCATAATCAATCACTATGTAATTTTATTAATGTATTTATTTAATTTTTTTTTAATTATTATTATTACTATTTTAGTTTTCATGCAATTCCATGCTAATTTTCGAAGTGATAATCCCTCTTATACAAATTTATAGGAAGTATCGTCTAATTCTGCCATAAAAGATTTTTTTTTTTTTTTTAAGTAAAACTACAAAAATAGTTTTTGTAAAATTTTTTCTTCCACAATATAAAATAAAAGATTCTTCGTATTCGTAAAAAATGTCAATTTCGGTTTCCGATCGATTTACTCGTTTTGAGAGGTCCAGAACATGATTTGACTAAATGTCTATCTTTACTTCTGCATCCTTATCTGTGATAAAATATTGTGGCAAGTGCATCTCTTGAACTAGAATACAGAATTTCATATAAATTCATATGTAGTTACATTTTGACATAAAATTAATGTTTATCAACTTTTGGGGAAATTCGCTCCGCAGGTGGCTTTGCTGTTTTGCGATTTATCACATTTAAGAAAAGGCTATACCACAGATTCTATTGTGTATAATGGAACAAAACTTGATATTTATAGGTCCATTATGAATCATCATGCTGATTCAAACTCGGTACGTTTAGGTTGATAGGTGGCACTGCTTTGTTGCAGTTTACTCGTGAACGGGAAGGCTAGATCTCGTATTCTACTGCATATAACTGCCGAAAATTTGACATTTGTGAGGGACATTACGAAACATTATGTTGTTCAATTTGGGTGCATATCGGTCGACGGGTGGCGCTGCTGGGCCACCCAGCAGGCTATTTGATCAGGAGCCCACTATTTGATCAGGAAGGCTAAATCTCAATTTCTATGTCACTAAAATGTATCAAACTTGATATGTGAGGCATCCATTATGAAAATGAATGCTAACTTAATCTGGTTGTAACTCGACCGACAGGTCGCGCTGCTATTACCGATTTTCTATGATTCATATGGCAACATTTCAGAATCTGTTGATTAAAATTGCACCAAACTGCAAATGTAAAACCTTTATTGTGAGAAACCATGATTAATTTTTGTGCATGTTAAGCAGTAAATTGCGCTGTATAGAATGATATATAGAAGGGCTACATAGAATGTTATGGAAGAAAATATTGTAATGACCTCAACATATTACTTTTTAAGGTGCTTTATGAATATAAAATGTAATCTATATACTAATACACAAGCATGAAATTTGTCGTACGCTTTTAACATTTTATTTATAAGAGTAGGGGATTAAAAATCGTATTGTTCGAAAGGTAAGGTTAATGTGAAATTGAGGGGGGAAAACATTATTTTTAAACGCTTGAAATGCATAACATAGCAATACCTTATAGTGCATAAGCGTATCATGATTTCTAAAATTGTCTCATTTAAATAGTTATTGTAGAGTTTTATTTGGATTAGTTATTAAATTAGAGCATTTTAAACAAAATTTTAATGCATAAATATATTAAGATAAAAGAAATTATCACAAAACATTAGAAATTTTTTTTGCATTTCTGGTAGAAACCATATATAGACATAGTTGCACTATAAAAATAAATTTTAAATACATGACTAAAATGCCCCCCCCCCCCCTCCCCAATTAAAAAAAAAAAAGAAATGTGTGGATTCTACTATTTAGCAGTTTAACCAATCGCGTTAAACGTGCACAATTTATTTTTCTCTCTCTCAAGAAACAAACAAACTTTAATTCGGCTATCCACTGATTTCGGCCGCATTGTTCTCAGTGGTCGTTATGTGCACTCTTTCCTTTGTATGCCTTATATGGATATAAAGCATGCCAAATCCAGGTCTTCATTACTTATATGTTTGTTTCATCCGAAATTTTTCGCCCGTGCAAATGATATTTAAATTTCATTATTCTCGCGTAAATAAATATATACAGTAGAGAGCCAGAAATCCGCCGACCTAAAATCCGCCGAAGTCCGAAATCCACACAGCTTTTCAGATACAAACAATGAAATTTAAGGTACAAAACTGCATATCAGAATTTTTGTAAAAGATCTGAAATGCAGATTTTGTGCTTGCATTTTATGATTACAATAATAAAAATATGAAAAACTACAAGAACCAAGTTGCTGTTAAGGAAATTATCTACAGTTTATTAAATTAATCAAAAGAAAATTACGATTATTATGATGATATCAATAAGGAAAATAATAAACTAATTTTTTTTAATGCTATCTGATGAAGGCATGGTTGTAAGGAAGCATTCAGTTCAATTCCCTGAAAAATAAATTTGTGTTACAAAATAAGAACTGATGACTATTTACAAGAGACAAAAAAAAAAATCTCAATGATGTATGTGTGCATGTTCAAGTGTAGCTTAAAACAAACTGCATGCGAACAGATTTTGTCTAAATTTGATGAATATATTTTTATTTATTGTTTTCGTTATATACATATTTTTTTTATGTTCAGTGTTATTCTTATGCACCTAATAATTTAATATACAAGTGAAATTATGTTATTATTCACTGGTATATGTTTAGTTTGATTAATATTCTGCTTTTATTATTCAAATTGAAAATGATTTTTTATGGGCTCCAAAATCCGCACAACCTCTGGTCCCGAGCTGTGCAGATTTTTGACTCTCTACTGTATCCCTTTATGTAAAAAAAAAAAAAAAAATCTTTAAAATTTAGATGTTACTTAATATTTCATGTATCACATAAATTATTAATTAAAAAAATGGTGAATTATTCATTTATAAAAAGTCATTTTTTATGACTTGCTGAAGGAGGAAGAATTTCTGCGCTCGAAGCTAGTAGATGGGAGGTGTTGGGTTCAATCTCATGTCGCGCTCATTGACCTAGCCGTTGGGAGTTTTAAGTGGTTACCTCCGAAGCTGGTTTTATCCGTACAGGTTCAAATCCGCGAATTTCAAATATTTTTTTTTTTCTTTTTTTTTGCATACACTTGTTTTTGGGCTGAGCCAACGTCCTTATAAAACTATATATTTATGGGAACAGAATTATCATTATTTTATTTTATATTTATTCTTAAGAGAGGGGGGGGAGGGGTCGATGGAAATCAAGAGTAACTGAAAATTTTTTTAAATGACCCTCCAAAAAATACTTTCAAATGAACATTTTTATGGCATTGAACAATACCCATTCGAAAGGATATTTATACAGCTCTAAAAATGGTCCTTTTGAAAAAATATTTGTATAGCCCTGAAAAGGCTCTTATTTTATTTATATTCGTATAACCCTGAAAAAAATCTTTTGTATTTGTATGGCCCTGAAAAGAACCTTTTTAATAAATATTTATATGGCCCTGAAAAGGGCCTTTTTTAACTAAATATTTGTATGGCCCTGAAAAGGGCCTTTTTAAATGAATATTTATATGGCCCTGGAAAGGGCCTTTAAAAATAAAGATTTGTATGGCCCTGAAAAGGGCCCTTTAAAACAAATATTTGTACGGCCCTGAAAAGGGCCTTTTTTTAACAGAAGAGGATAGTTCGAGGAGCCATTCATTATGCATCACTTGACATGTTGGAATCCCAATCAATCGTACCACTTTCAGAAGCAGTATCAGTCTCTGATTCAGATCCGATTTCAAAATTTATTTCTTCAATTCTCGTCTCAACAAGTCCATCTGTCTCCCAATACTTTTCTTCAATGCTTTCTACATGATTGCAATACTTCCTCCAAAAATCTCCCGATACGCTTTCAATTCCATTTGAAGTGAGCTGTATGAGTGTTTTTAAACTCAGATCAGCCTCAACATTTCTCTCTCGAACATAATGTTTTACAGCTGACCAAGCTAATTCGATGGGATTTAAGTCACAATGATAAGGCGGTAGTCTGAGAACTGAATGACCATTTTCTTTTAAAATTTCATCAATATGATACTTTTTCTGTGATGGGGCGTTCATTTTAATTAAGTCAAACAGTTCGGGTTTTCTCATGCTGCTGTCATATGGTATCTTTCGCATGTCTAAATATTCACAAATTTTAACTTTCGTGGAATATTTCGTTGGGACTGGATTTAAAATCCTCGTGTGATACGATGCATTATCCATTACTATAACTGAATTACTGGGGATATTAGGCATCAATTTCTCTCGTACCCACTTTTCAAAATTCTCAAAGTTCATCTGTCCATGGTAATCACCTGTGGCACAGCCTGCTTTAAATATCAACGCTGCATTTGGCACAAATCCATCTTTAGATCCAGCATGCACTACAATAAGCTGATTTCCAGCACTATCTTTTACGAAAGCACCTATTGTTTCATCTTGCTAGCACTTTGAGAAAGAAAGATTATTATCAATCCAAGTTTCGTCCACGTACATTATGTTTCTTTGACTTTCACGATACTTTTTCATTTCTCTCAAGTACCGGCATCTCCACGAAATTATGTCCGGTCATTAGGGATGTGGGTTTTCCAGAAAATTTTGAAATGGAAAATTTTCTGGAAAATTTACCGAAAAATTTCCGGAAAATTTTCAATCTCTAAATTACGAAGGTTTTATAAAATAAAACTAAATAAATTAAAAGCTACACATAAACAAAATTATTCAAAGAAAAGTATGAATAATTATTCAATTGAAAAAGAAATTAAGAAACAAAACACAGAAATTATGATTTAATGGTTTATTGAACACGTATAAAGCTAGAAAGTTATGATTTTTAATGACTGTTTTGCATGTATAATGGTTGAATAATTTATATAAAAAAGGTGTCTGTGAACGTTCTGCAGTTGTCAGAGACCCTCACATATCGCTGTCAACAGCTGAACCCCATTTTATTACATAGGGAAAATTTTATGAGAATTAATGATTTTTTTTTTTTCTGTTTTCATTATTAAAAAGAAAACTAGAAAACTTAAATTTGCCTTTGTTTTTCCCAAAATTTATTTATTTAATTTTTAATGCTTCATACTGAAGTTACAAAGTGGAAAAAAATGATTAAGGTTCTTTTTTGAAATTTATAATTTAAAAAAAAAAAAAAACTGTTTTTGAAGAACAAGAACAAATTTAACAATTGTGAATTTTTTTAAAGTAAACAGAATTTAAAAAAAAAAAAAAAAAAAAAGGGGGGAGATAATTATGACGAATTTCTGGTTAGAATAATATGGGGTTTGGTTGCTAGTGGCAGCAAAATTATTGAAACACACGTCTATATTTTTCTTTTTTTACTTCCTTATACAAAGTATGAGGAAGTATAGTAATCCCGATTTGCAAAATGAATTTTGTATTTCACATTGCGCGAAAATGAAAGATCGCTGAATGTTGCCAATTTATATGTGTAACTGTCGTGATGTCTAGTTGTACACCTGCAAGTGTCGTCTTAACACGAGCTCTCGTTTTAGAGATATAAGCAACTTTACACGATTTTTCGTGACGTCTGTATGTATGTGTGTGAGTATGTTGCATAACTCAAAAACGGTTGGACTTAGAAAGTTGCGAATTGGTACATAGATTTGTTATAACATCTAGTTGTGCACCTCCCTTTTTGGTCTTAGTATGATTTTCCGTTTTGGAGATATTTAGGAAAATTAGGTTCATAATGACCAAAAATACAAAGGTTTTGACCATAATGTATCAAAAAACGGTTTAGACAAATCTTGCAATCGATTTTTAACTGACTTCCCAACTAGCTAGACATTTGAAACTTTCAGAAAAGCTCAAAACACGTTGACAATGCATTTTTTAAATATTTTTAGCCAACTGTTTCAGATACCTGCTGCTTTCAGCAGCGTTTTATGATTCAACAGAAAAATTATTTAACGAACTTCCCGACTAGCCAGACATTTGAAACTTTCAGAAAAGCTCAGAACACGGTGACAATGCATTTTAAAAATATTTTTAGCAAATTGTTTCGGGTGACTGCTGCCTTCGGCAGCATTTATATGGTTCAACAGAAAATTTAACTAAATTCCCGACTAGTTAGAGATTTGAAAATTTCGGAATAGTTCAGAACACGGTGAAAATGCATTTTTTAAATACTTTTAGCCAACTGTTTTAGATCCCTGCTGAATACGGTATCGTTACCAGTACATATCTTGCAATCGATTTTTAACTGACTTCCCGACTAACTAGACGTTTGAAACTTTAAGAAAAGATCAGAACATGGCGATAATACATTTTTAAAATATTTTTAGCCAACTGTCTCGGGTCCAATGACAATGCTTTTTAATATTATGTATATATTTCTAAAGGTGTATAAGGAAGTCATGTGGTGCCCACATCAGATTTTTTTTCTTTAGTTTGATCACTAATTTTTATAATGAACTTACTTTTTTATAAACATTTTAAGACTAAGATCATGACTCGATAAATATTTACTTAACAAAATAGTATTAGGTGCACATCTTTTAAATAGAAATTATTGCTAGCACATCAATAATTTTGCTGCCAACTGTATAAGGTAATTAGTAAGGTATGGCTCAGACCATGCAAGGGTTCATTTCACAAAAAATGAATTCATCAAAATTCTTTTGATTTTTACTTTTTTCGATTTGTTCTATTTTTAAGCATAGTTTGCAAACACAAAATCATATTTTTTAATAGTTGGTGGTATTGGATAATGGATGTAATCTTCTATTCAAAAAAATTAATCTGGAAGTTTGAGATTTTTTTTATTATTGTTATTATTTAACTTTAAATATAACACCTTTATGACATTTTTCAAGTACAATTAAATTTCGGATATTTTAAGCAAATAAAGAAATATTGAGTTCCAGGCCCGGACTGGCTCCTTTGGGGGCCCTCGGCTAGAAATCGAAAAGGGGCCCCTTGCTGAGGTATTTAGAGGAAACTATCAGGCTTTGCCAGTTTCACTCCACTATATATAAATGAAGTCATAAAATTATATACAACTTACTAATACCAAAAATCTCATAAAATGAAAAAAAAATGTAATAAAAATTCATCGAAATCATTCAAAACTTCATTTTTTTACCCTCCCCCGCTAAAGGTGGAGGGGGGAAATTTCGCAAATTTCATTATAGTGTGTATTGGGCACACATAATCAGCACACACACCGAAAAATCGCTTTTAATTTAGAGCAGAGTTATAATTTGAAGCATGTTTTTACCCACCAGATTCCCATGGGTGAAAGATGATCTTTTGTAAAATCCTCCTACAATGCGTGCTGTGTACATACACTGCCCCATTAAAAAAAAAAAAAAAAAAAAAAAAAAACATTCCTGAGATAATTGTAAGTAAAGTTGCGCTTGGAAACGAAACGTATTTTTTGCCCTCCCTCTCCCCCAGCAAACAGGGAAGGGGGATATTTCACAAAATCCTTTTTTCGAGTGTATTACACTCACATCACCAACCCACATACCAAAATATAGATTTCCTATGATAATTCCTTTATAGGATGTGTTAGGTACACACAACGCACGCAACACACCAAAAAATCACCTTCCTGAGATAATTTGGAATAGAATTACGCTTGGATATGCGTTTTGTGCCCCCAACCCTCGCTAAAAGGGAAGGGGATATTTCACAAAATAAATTTTTAGAGTGTATTTAGGCACATATAAGCAATCCATACACTCAGAAATTGCCTTTCTGAGATAATTTAGATAAGTGTATAATTTAGATGAGGGTTATAACTAGAAACGTATTTTTTTGTTTTCATATAGCAAACCCACATACCAATATATTGTCATCCTGAGATAATTTGTAACAGAATTACGCTTGAAATTTTTAATGAATTATTATTATTTTTATTTATTTGTTTATTTTTATTTTATTTATTTATTTAATTATTTGCCCCCTCACCACTCCTATGGAGCAATTTAGCAAAATTCCGTCACAGTTAATGTTTGATGAAAATATTGAACACGCATAAAAATTCGTAAACGTAGCTACCATAAATTCCCCTGGAAAAATTTAATGCAAAAAGTATGCTCTCAAATTTGCCTCCCTTGTAAATCCCCCCTCCCTTCCCAAATCAAAAATCGCAAAACACCCAAAGTAGGTTTCTGGAAATATATACAGAAGACACAGTTGTTTTCTACTTCTACGTGCCATTTTTCGTACAGTTTAAATGGAAAATCCGGATTCTGCGAAATTCTTTACCTCCCCCTTAAAATGAAGAATTCGAAAATCGACACATACTTTTTCCTTTTTTGTACGCAAGTCTAGTCCCTTCTGGTGCTGTTTCTTAATTGTGAAGTAATTTAGACCCGAGTTATGCTCGTAAACGAGATTTTGTCGCCCCTCTTCCCCTCAGGGTGGGAAAGGGAGAATTTTGCAAAAATCCGTCTTAGTGGGTGTTAGCTCTCTAGAACCAACTTTCACTGCAAAATTCGTAATCCAGTCCCGCATAAAATCATCAGGAAAGTGTTGAAATGTGTGGAAATTATGTGGTGGAAATTATTTATTGTTTATTATTATTGTGGGTGGAAGTTACGTTTTACTCCCTCTCTCCCCCCCTCGAGCACTGAATTTATAAAATTCCAGAAATTCAGTTTTAATTATTTTGTTCGCGTTATTTTAAGATAAAAGTCTCAGGGATTTTTTTTTTTTTTTTTTCTTTTTGTAGGACTATTTGGGATTATGTGAAATCAGGTTTTGAAATGTGAAATTACGTTTTGCTCCCTCCTCCGTCCTTTGGGGACTGAATTTCTAAAATTTCAGAAATTGGTTTCTGGATATCTGTGTTCGTCATATTTTAAAGCAAATATCTTACGTATATCTATCTTTTTGTTTGAGATCCTGCTTGAGGGTCAAATTTCTAAAATTCTAGAAATATGTTTTTCTTAGCTATATTTTAAAAGCAAAAATTTTACTGATATCTGTTTTTTTCATTGAGATATAGAGAATTTTATGAAATCACATTCTGTCCTCTTCGCCCCCTTGGAGGGCGAATTTTGTAAAACCTCTTCTTAGGGGGTGCTTACACTATAAGTTCTATAATCTGACCCAGTTTCGAGTTAAAGACTCCAGTAGGTTTTGCTGTGCGTTGGTGAGTCAGTGAGTAAGTGAGTCGAAGTACTCTTTTATATATAAATAGAATATTAAAACATATAATTTTTTGAAAATTAGGCTTACATGCCTAAAAACTATGTTTAGCTTTCTTGCTACCAGGAAAATAGTTCAGCAAAAATGTAAGCTTTTTTTCTATTATCGTTTACTTATTTTCACAATAAATAGTTACATAATTTTTATATACCATACCTAAACTTGTTCCATGCTGGAAAAAATAAGTATACTAATTAATTACGAGCGGTTAATTATTTAAAAATGAGGTTGTTAAATATCTTTATTTTTAGGCAACCAAATCACATTTTTTAAGAAACCATAATAATATAAATCCTACAGTAATACCTAAATAATTGTAAAAAGGGACAAAACAGTAATAAATTACTAAGCATATTGAAAGAATATATATATATACATATATCTTCATTAATTGTGATTTAGTTGATACAAATTGTAAATTATATTTTATAACAAAAAGAAAAATGGTTCTGAAAGACCCTGGTACAAGTATTTATATAAGCAACTCTCACCAAGATCTTTGCTTATGCAGTTGTGACAGCCTCTTTAATTCATCGTCAAAATGACAACGAAAATCACCAACGAAAATCAGGGGGTCTTATATTAAAGCTGTACAGAAAATTTTTTAAGAAACGAATATAATAACCGATGCTAAGGAACGAAACAATTACTGCATACTTTTCTATTGAAAAATAGATTAAAAAAAAAAAAAATCATGTCGTATTAACTTAAATTCTGTTTCCTACAGAATTTTATAGGAAAAAAAGGCTGTTAAATCAGCATTGTGCGGGCGTGAAAGCTGTTGCTAAGGGCAGCGGGAACCCAAGTCGAGACTTTAATTGATTTCATAGTTTTTTTTTTTTTTTCCCTGGTGTGTGTGATCTTAATATTGATAGCTGATATGTAATTTTAAATTTTAAGATCATTTAACTATGATGACCAGCGAATAGCGAAACAGGTAAAGCCTACTAAAACCACAGCAATGCGTGGTCAGGTACAGCTAGCTTTTAAATAAAATGTGTAATTTTCACCCAAAATTAAGAACCTCTAATTTTAAAAATTAAATAATAGAATTGTTTTCTACTGTTTTTTCTGATAGTTTCTCAAATTATTTAGTATGTGTAAGGTACTTAAATATTATTTTTATATAAAATCTCTAATTTTCATCTGAAATCAAGAATGTCTAATTAAAAAAAAATAATTTTATAAAATTAAATAATAGAATTGTTTTGCTTACACTTATAAGCTAATAAACTAATTCGAGTTACCTGTATTTAATGTACCATTTTCGTCTTTCAAAAGCCCACTTTGCGGCTTAGAAGTGAACTAATTAACGAAGTATTTAGATATTTGGAATTTTTTTTTTTTTTTTTTTTTTTTTTTTGGAACATCTAAAGATTTTCTCGTCTTTTATTTTTGAAGCACCACATTGATAGACGCGTTTCATGTTAGCACAGCTCTGACATTGCTTTAAATATAACCTTACTACGTGACTTATAGCGTGTGAGCGTTGCGCAAATCAAGTTAGTTATATTAGGTAAAAGGTAAGAATAACAATTGAATCTCCGAAGAAACGTAACTATCGCAATCTAGAAGCTACATTTAAAATTTCGTGGTTGTTTAAGATAGGAGAACAAACATACAGGATGGAGATGAAGCATGAAGTAGCATGCTCCATGAATAAAACATTCTCGGCTTTACTTGTGCAAGCATCCTAGATTAAAACAGTCAAAAAAGACAAGGTTTTCATCGCAAAGCTTCAATAATTGTTTTCATTTAAGTTCTTTGATCGCGAACTTGCCTGAAATTATGAACACTGCACAACATTTCTTGAGTCAAAGTTATTTGTAAATCAGTAAAATTATAGGAAAATAGTCAAATTACTCTGATGTAACTATTTATAAAGTAGTATGTTTTGAAGGGCCTCCTGGGGCCCCCTTAAGCTGGGGGCCCTCGGCAATCGCCGACCAGCCGACCTGGCCAGTCCGGGCCTGTTGAGTTCTTTCAACTAAACCTCCAGTTACAAGATACCATGCGATTAATTTTATCTATTTGATTTCCTCAAATTTTAATCAAACTCTTGCTGTTTATTTATTTAGGCAATTAATTGTATTTTCTGTTGCTTGCATTAAAAAAAAAAAAAAAAAAAAAAAAAAAAAACTTTTTTTTTCTTTCCACATTAGAAATTAGTTTTAAAAAGGGATTAAAAAATATATAATTATGTTTTTATATAAGATTTTTTCTCTAAAATTTTCAACAATGCCAATTTTTTAATTAGAGCATTTTTTTTTTTTTTTTTTTTAAAGTTTTGCTGTGTTTTTTTTTTTTTATTATTATTATTATTTATTGAATATTTAACGAAGATTATGACAATGTTCTAACTTTCTGAGTCACTCTCAGAACCAGAGACCATATGGTGACCTAAGTCAGAATTTCTGCCTGAGTTTGAAAAACATCGGCGTATCATCATTTATCAAATGAATATTTTGAAAAATAGATACACATGCTCAGCAGTATAGTAGTGCATTAATTTATCAATATATTCTTTTTTTGTTATGTTTCCAAATGCTTTATGTTATGTTCTTACAAACTTATTAAATGGACATTTAAAATTCTGATTAGCAGCCATAGATCTCTTGTATTATAATAAATAACCTCTTTCTCGAGCAAGTAGCTCAAAACATGTATCTGGTAACTTTCTAAATGATGACTTTAATCAGAAACTTTTGTTTTTCACACTGTATATAGCATTACTATGACTAATAAAAGAAAATTTAAGTATATCATGCAAAACATTTACAAAAAACTGTTTTTTTGGTTGGAAAATTTTCCGGAAAAACATAGAAAATTTTCTGCGGAAAATTTTCCACCCCACATCACTACCGGTCGTTGTAAGATTTTCCTAAAAGTCTCTCTTTTCCAGGAAAAATTAATCTTATTTTGCAACACTGGCAGTAATTTTGAAATTGATGGAAGTTTTTTGTCAACATAAAATTCATTGACTGCATTCCGAACGACACATAAGTCAAAACTATCCAAAACTGCATTGCATTCTGCAGGACGGATGCGGTGTTTTCCTGGAGTTGACAGCCTTTTATCGGGAGCAGATATGAATTCCTTCTTAATCCTCTGTATAGTTCGCAAAGAAATGCCGGTAGCTGCAGCTGCACGTTCTTGTGCTTTCTGTATTGGGATAGACAGAGATGAAGTCTTCGCTTCATTTTCACAAAATATGTGCACATTGTTAACAATGTTACGTTCTTTAGAACGCAACGTTTTCCCTTTAAGAGAAAGAGACATTTTACTTAGTTCTGAAAAGAACAGTTTAAAAAACGAAAAAAACAATAATTGTTCTGAAAAGAACAGTTTAAAAGAAGAAAAAAATAATAATTGTTCTGAAAAGAACAGTTTAAAAGAATATATATATATATATATATAATAAGCAAGAGCTGAGAATAACGTACTAGCAGGGTAGTCGAAATCTCAATGAAAGGAAAAGGAGAGACGGGGTGGCGAGATACCGAAATTTTCGCCAAAGGGAGTAGTGTTAAAAGAATTTGTTTTAATCCTAGATTATTCCCTCTTTCCACCATTCCAACCTTTAAATGAACTCTCCCAGAAAGCAGGATTTTGAGCCGCCTTCTTGTGATGGCATACCAATAGCTTTGGATTATCGCTCTACAGCCATTGTTTACACACTAGGATTAATTACATCGGGATTTAGGGGAGAGTGGGGCTAATGGGACAGTGGCCAAATTTTATTGAAAATCCTATTTTTAAGAAAACATTATGTTACACCTGAATGGCAACACCAAAGCTGCTATCTTCAACAACAAGAAGTCAGCCATTTGCAATTGTATGAAAGAGTACATGAAGAAAGTTTGTTTTCAACTATAAAAAGTTTTTTTTTTTTTTTTTTAAATGAATGACATTTAAAATTCATTATTGCCTGAAATTGCTTATGAGGCTACTAATAACACAAATATTAAATTTTACTTTAAACTTAGTTAAATTGTCTTTGGATAAACATGTGCTATGTAGATTATCAAAATATAGAATATCAGCATATGAGGACTAATGGGACAAACAAAATGGGGTCTAATGGGACAGCTGGTTTGATGATGCATAGATATTTATTAATAGTTATATGCATGATTTATTTAAAAGATGAGTGTCTCATTGAAATTTTTATAATAAAAAGTTATTAAAAACATGCACCTACTAAATACATGAGTTACATTTAATATTAATTTTAACAAAAACAATATATTCCAACGCAATTTATTAAAAAAATATGCTAAATATATTGTCAATAAAGCATTTAGAGCTTATACTCACTGATCAATATATTTATAACTTTATAAAACCACTATATATATAAAGCAAAAATGAAATAAATAATTTTATTTTCTCCAGTTAGAGAACTTTATTAAATACAAACGATTTAAAATTTACAATGCGTTTATGGCTGCTTTTGCATTTTATTTCAGATGCCACGTAATAAAGAAAGAGAAACTGCTCGAGAGAGGGCATCAGAAGAATCTATAAATGCTGCTATTAAAGCAGTTCTCACTGAAAATATGCCAATTCGTATAGCAGCTGAAAAGTTTAATATTTCAAAATCAAAGCTTTCTAGGGATGTCTGTGAAGGAAAAAAAAAGGAGGGAACATTTGTCCTAACACCGAGATCAGTGCCAAATAAAGTGTTTTCCCAAAAGCAAGAGAAGGAACTGGTTGAGTATTTAGTAATGGCATCAAAAATGCATCATGATTTGACAACACTGGAAACTAGAAGATTGGCATTTCAGTTTGCAATAGCTATAGGAATAAAAGTTCCAAAGAATTGGCACGTTGATAATAAAGCAGGTCGCAATTGGCTCTATGGTTTCATGCAACGCAATAAGAGTTTATCAATAAGAAAGCCAGAAGCTACAAGCCTTGCACGATCAGCCAGCTTTAACAAATTCAATGTTGATAAATTTTATTCAAATGTAGCAGAAGTCCTACAAAAATACAACTTTGAACCACAAAGAATATTTAATTGTGATGAAACTGGATGTTCAACTGTACAAAAGCCACCAAATATTATTGCAAAAAAAGGAGTGAAGCAAATTGGCCAAGTCACATCTGCTGAGAAAGGTAAAATGGTAACTATTTGCTGTTTTATTAATGCTACAGGAAATACCATACCGCCTGCATTTGTGTTTCCCTGTGCGACGACTACCAAGTTTTTGATTCATGGGGCTCCATATGGAAGCCTTTCGCTTGTACACAAATCTGGTTGGATGACTGCCGAAAAATTTCTTAAGGTATTGGAGCATTTTGTAAAGCATACCAATGCAAACAAAGAAAATCCTGTCTTGCTTACACTTGACAACCATGAAAGCCATGTAAGTATAGAGGCCATTAAATTTGCGAAAGAACACTGAGTGGTTATGGTGACTTCCCCCCCCCCCATTGTTCACACCGATTGCAACCACTGGATCTCAGTGTCTATGGACCTTTTAAAAAGTATTATAATAGTGCATTGAATGATTGGATGCTTAATAACCCAGGCCAGACTGTCACTTATTATCATGTACCTGGTATTGTAAATAAAGCTTTTACTCTTTCTATGACACCAAAGAATATTCTAGCTGGATTCGATAAAAGCGGATTTTTTCCTTTTAATGAAAATAACTTTACAGAAACTGACTTCCTCTCCTCTTATGTGTCTAATCGTCCAGAACGAGTAGCAAGTGGAGCTGATACTCAAGATGTTGACATGAGTTTGACAAACATACAGGCACATAGCTCTGCTGCATCATCATCATCTTTACCAGTTACACCGGAATCTGTCAGACCATTTCCAAAAGCCCTTCCTCGAAAATTTGATATCAACCGCGGAAGAAAAAAGGGAACAACACGGATTTTAACAAAAACACCTGAAAAAGCAATGGATAATAATACTGAAATAACGCACAAAAAAATTTCCAAAATGCCTCAATTGATATCAAAAAAAAGGAAGCGTATTTCTTTTTCAGAAAGTTCCGAAAGTAGCTTTGTACTAAGTGATTCTTCAAGTAAAGAAGACTTTCTAGAGAGTCCTGATGTCGAAGGAAATGTACCTTTAGATCAAATATCTGAAAATGATTTTGTCTTAGTAAAATTTGAAGAAAAATCCTCTACACATCATTATGTGGCAGTTGTTATTGAAATAGACCGAGGAATTGAAGAAGATGCGATTCACAAGAATTTGTCTAACCTGAGAAAGAAGAAAAATACTGGACTGAAATTAAAGACATTGTACACAAATTGCCTCAGCCTACAATCGATCAGAAAACTGTTCGTTCATCAATGTTAACCCCTTCCGCTCCAGGCCACCTGTAGTGTGAATATGTGAAATACCAGATTATAATTTTGAAATAATGCAATACATAACGAAGTAACAATGGAAAGCTGGATGTAGGGAATCAAAGTCCGTTTTCAGTTCAGGCAGTTGCTCAGGACGTGCATCGGCAAAAGGATCCGACATAAATTTCCAGTCACCTGCTGTAAGTGGTTCATCATCACTGTCATCGCTTTTGCCGTCTTCACTTTGTTGTAAAGTCATCATTGGAATCTTCAAGTTCGTTATAATCGGGGATATATTCACTATCCGAATCACTAGAATCAGACATTATTCACAGTTTCAAACACCGGCAAAACACACAAAATGGAGGAGCGAAAATTACACACAACCGCAGCCGGGAGAAATCACGAAACAACTAGCGTAGCCAAAATTAATAGGTCACCGAGACTACTAACGCCATTTAGTTGTCAGTAATGAAAATACAATTTCAAAATACAGTATGACAAATAAAATTACTCTCTCTGATGCCACTACAATGTTGGGCTTATTGTATCGTATACTTTCTTTGGACGTATGCACGTACGTCCATGGTATTAATGGCCATTAACACTAGACGTACGCACGTACGTCCCTGGAGTGGAAGGGGTTAATGTCTATTGATTTCAATTTTTCAAATTTTAATATGAAATAATTAATATAATATTGCTTATGTACATTGCATTTTGAATTAAAATGTGTTGCCTTTAAATATGTATACTGAAATTCTGCTTTTTGTGTTGATTTTGATATGTTCCATTTGACCCACAGGGTGTCCCAATAGACCCCAACCTAGGGGACTAATGGGACAAATACAATAGTGTATAAAGGTCATTATATCTATTTAAAAAAAAATGCTATATCTTCTAAATATTTTTTTTTATAAAGCCAATATTTCTCTTATTATACATATATATATATATTTTTTTTTTTACAAAAACCTGCAAATTTAATTTTATAATAAATAAAATTTCAAAATTGTCCCATTAGCCCCCACTCTCCCCTACTCATTAAAATGAATTTTGAACCATTTCAAACTCTCTGCCTGACCGAATCCAGCATATATTGATCCAAGGCCCCACTATTTAAGGAATTAGATGAGCCAGCAGAAATAGAAAAAGCAAAATATATCAAAAATGAAAATTTTGCCTCCGAGAACATTTAGTATTTTTAAAATATACTAGGGGGCTCTGCCCCCAACTTGCTCCGCTCACCAACCCCCGAGGGAGGCTTTGCCTCCCCGCGACTTACTTTACTTAATAACACATGCAGAGCTCTGCCCACCTATTCGCTGCTTTCTTTCACTGAAAAGGAATATTAATCGTGCATATTACAAGACAAAAGCAGAAAATTACTATGGAAGTCCTCATATTCAATGTCAAATTGAAATGTATATATATATATATATATATATGAAAGGAATAAAAAATAGTTAAATTTAAATAATTAAAACCCTATTTTAAAATCTAGAAATCGCTAATAATTTGTAAGCGCGCCTTTAAACTTTGTTTCACGGCAGAAGACTTCATAACGCGAAAATCAGAAAGATTGAACAACTTTCAGAATTAAAAGTGCTGAATAAGTGCAACCCTCCTTTTCTTGTGGTTAAGTAATGCATGTTAATTAACCCTGGGGATCCAGGCTTGAGCTGGACTGTCAATCATAAAGTTAATAGCCAATGATTAAGCAGGGCAGGACTAAATATTCCCGCCGAAATAGACGGTATTTAAGCTGGGACACACGAGAAATCGTGGCTTTTTCCGATATTGACTTGCTTAGTAAATCTATGTTAAATATTACTCTCATCATGTAAAGCTCGCTAACGAAACCCGCCGCCCGATGGGGCGCCGCTACGGAGAAGGGCAGACTTTCGGCGTAGTTACAGGACTTATGATGCTCAGGATGCCTAACATTCAGGCCAAGACTGCATCTTGAATTTAATAAAGGATTATTAGTGAACCTAATGGACTCCTCATCCTTTCTAAGATGCTCACATGACTGGGATACCGACCCACGTAATAATACGGGTCCCCGTTTTACGTTACATATATATATATATAACACAAAGAAATTCATTATATCTAGACCATTTTTCATTTCAGCTTTAGTATATGCAGAGACGCCAACATTGTAAACCTTACATCAGGAGTGAGTAAGTTCAATTTCAGGAGTTTTACACCCTTCTTCAGGAGTCAAAAATTCGTATTTCAGGAGTTTTTTCAGGAGTCAATCTTACAACCATACTATTTAAAAATACAATGTCAGAGTTTCCCCCAGGTTTAAAAAAGGGCAGGATGCTGCTAATAATAAAAAAAAGGTTTTTTTCTAGATTCCCAAGGGCTGTTTTGAATTCTTAGGGGCACATTTAACATTTAAAATCCAGACACTTTTGCTATTTTTCTAGTCATAGGGCAGGCAAGGTGCAACATCCTCCTGAAACTGACTGAGTTTTTAGATAATAAACTTTTTCTCTTTTTCGCAGAATTCATAGCTCTTTTAGAAAACTTGACTTATTCTTTTACAGATTCAATTAGATAGATCTATATGAAAAATTATTTAAATTATAATGAGAAATGCCCTTATACCTACAATAAAGGGTATTTTTATTATATTCTTTTATTATTTGATGCTATATAATAAACAAGAATATGAGTATGATTTTAAATTAAATGTGTAGTAAGATATACAAGTTAAAAATAAATAAATAATTATTTCCAGTCCTTTTTTAATCAAAACTGACTAGTCCGGTCTTTTTTAATTAAAATCTGGTCAGTCTTTTTTTTTTTCCCAAGTCAACTTTTTTGTAGCCCCTCTTTACTATTCAGATAAAATTTTATTGAATAAATTGATAAAAATTAAAAGAACAGAAAAGAAATTAAGAAAGGAATAAGATGGAAAAGGTTATAAGATGGAAAAAATACTTAAAATATTATATTCTACAGCATAAAAAATACGAATTCAAAATCTTAATGATTATCGACCTAATTTGTCTAGTTCTTTATTGTCAGATTTAATGGTAGAGAAAGTAAGTTCTCTATCAAAAAGTAAAAAGCGCTATGATGCGAAATTTTCCAAAGAACTCCTTTCTGCAAAATGCCGAAAATTGTGCATTGCCGGCTTTCAAACACGGCCATTGTTTTTGCATAATCTTCAATAAACTTTTGATTTGCGACGCGTTTTTTGGATTGATCATGATGATCTGACATTTTCATAAAAAATATTAAAGGCAACTATCATTGAAGAGTTATAACATTCAATAACGCGGCAGACAAAAATAACAAATCACAACATGAACCACGGTGACGCTCACTCCTCAAAACAAACGCGGTAGATACTCGTTACGGTTAGAGTGAAATTATCGATTGACAAGGAATAAAATATAATTTTCTCCCTCTAATACAAGCTAGGGAGGAAGAAATCTACCATGCATACCGCTGGAGGGCGGAGCATTTAACTGACGTCATCGGAGTTACGCTATACTGCACGCTGATTCGCCGTTTTTTCTCTCCGTAAGGGTAGATCTAGCACTTACCTCTCGCTGTTGTTTACGTTTGCTGCCGCGTATGGAAATCGGTGCTGCCGTGACTCGCGAAAGCGGATTGCCGGCAAAGAGACGAAATTAGAGGAGAAACTACCACTTTCCGTACTTTTTATGTCATTTCCGTATTACCGTATTTGATACCTTATTTCCGTAACAACTCCGGAATTTCCGGACATGTTGGCATCTCTGGTATATGACCTTTTTATTTCTTTTTTACAACTTTAGATCCGGACAGCCCCCAGTACCCCAGTCGGTAGAGCGCCGAGCTCGTAATTGGAAGATTGCGGCTTCGATTCTTGAGCCGGCCAAAGACCATCGTGTACACCAATGGTGGCTGGTGCACATAAAATATTTTGTGGCCGCAATATTCTCCCTGTTCCCATCAAAATTATACCTCTGGGGGCCACCGAAGTGGGGGAGTGTTAGCCAATTTGGCCAATGTTAATAATTACAGAGTGTCTTATATGCACAATGAAAACTCTAACTGTAAAATTGCATTAAGCAGCCTCAAATGTGTATTCAGAAGATGCAACAAAAATAATGAGGACAAGTTTAAAAATAACAACTGTATTTATTAGAATAGAAATTCAACATATGTAAATGATTTTCAACAACAATATATTAGTATAACAATTATCAACAACTTATCTCTGGCAACCAACAACTCACTTGTAAACAATATTTTAACATACGTTGACCAGCAACTTTGAACAAACAAACTTCATAAAACTTAACAAAATACCTTGAAACTTCAACATTTATAATAGACTTATTAATTTCAACTAAATTAAACTTTTAACCAACTTTAACTAAACTCAACAATTTAAACAGTCTTTAAAAACATAAATCTATCTGCAATTTTAACTCTCATAGACTCTTTTCAACTTTAACGAAACTCAACAATTTAAACAGTCTTTAAAAACATATATCTATCTGCAATTTTTAACTATCATAGACTCTTTTCAACTTTAACGAAACTCAACAAAATAGAACTTCAACAGTTATAAACCTCCAATTAATTAAACAGAATTTAAAACAACTTCAAAAAACAATATACATTTGCAAACTTAACATGTCATAAAGCCAAAACGATGTCAACCGAAGTTAACAAACCACAGAATCACAAAACAACATACAACGACGTTACACCATGACTCAAGTTAACCAGAAATGTCGAGATACTAAACATCTCTTAAAACATTTCTACAAAACTTAACAAAAAACAACTTACGACATTTTGTGACCACCGGAAGACTCTGCCAAAAACCACGACGACGGGAAAGGGATTTCACCTAACAGGTTTCACCACCGGTTGAACTTTATAAAAAAAACAACTACAGGCATCTCGGAGCTGCTCCAGCAGACAGCTACATGCAAAAGAAAACATTGAAGAACTGCCCACATCACTCGCCGGTAAGGCCTTAAATACTGATCATCGGATCAGCACACTCAACCAATGGCAGCTCGCGAAAACTAGTTACCGCACTGCCATCTAGTGACGGCAATTGGTGATAGTGCAGTTAAACAGATAAACCAGTGCGAGATGTTAAGAAACCAGTGAGCAACCAACCAATCGTCGTTAGCAGTAGTTCTCTAATGTAAACATAAACGGAAATTATTTAAAATAAAGTTTCCGGCCAAAACGTAAGTAAATATGTATCCATTTAATAAGAAATGCCTTCAATAAAAGTTTAGACTATGTGATAGATAAAATATTTCATACCACAATTATACAATTTATTAATTAAACTCTTATTCTAGACTTTAAGTTGACTTAGCACTAAATAAGCAATATATATATAAACGTTTGCCGGTTGAAAATACAACGTTAGTTCTTTATCCCTTATTACTAGTCAAAACCTCTAACTTAAGTAACAAAACACAATTAAACATTACAATTATTAATAAAGAAAATAAAATAAAACCAACATGGACAAAAATTACAACATATTCCCCCCTCCATGTTTTTTTTTTTTTTTTTTTTAACACGTAATGTATTTAAAACGAGAAAAATTTAAACTGTAGTTACTATATAATTTAATACATGACTTTTAATTTTAGTTATCTCTCAAAAATACTTTATCAATGAATTTATTCAAATTAAATTTTGTAATGGGTTTCGTGAATGGGTCGGCAAAGTTAGATTGACTAGAAACATATTTAAGATTAAACAAACCCTCAAACAACCATTCACGTATGAAAAACAATTTCACGTTTATGTGTTTCGAACGGTTGTTTTCAATTGGCGACTTCGTAAAGTTAATAGCCGGTTAATTATCAGCTAGGAGAAGTGGAGGGACATGTGAACCAGGAATTATACCAAAACTATAAAAATCCTCTAATATGTGGTCTAACCACATCAACTCCTTAACACATTCACACATAGCCACGAACTCACTTTCCATAGTGGAAAGGCTTACTCCACTTTCTTTAAATGTCCTCCAAGAGATGGGACTTTCATCAACAAAAACAATTTGTCCTCCCATAGACACGTAATCATCCCAGTTCATGGCGAAGTCAGTGTCTGAATATGCTATTAAATTAGAATTATGACATTTTAAATTAAGTTTATACTGCTTGGTATATGACACATATCCTAACAGTTTTATTAAACCGTTCCAGTGGGGAAGACCTGGATTACTTTGAAATTGACTAAAGATTTTTACAGCGTAAGCTATGTCCGGACGAGTCCTATTTGAAATAAATGATAAGCATCCTAAAACACTCCTATAGGGAAATTTAGTCATCTCATCAATTTCTTGCTGGTTTGCTGGACAGTCTTTCTTAGAATATTTTACCCCTTTAACTATTGGGAGTGAAGACACAGGAATACGAAATGAACTGAATCTCTCACAAACTTCCGTGATATATGACAACTGATATAATTGTACATTACCGTCATCATATGAGAACTCAACCCCCAAAAGTTTCTGAGTTCGTCCCAAAATTTTTAAATCAAACTTGCCTTCCAGACGTTTAATTATATTGTCAATTTGAACTTGCCTTTTCCCAAAAATTACTATATCATCAACATAAACCATCAAAACAATAAAATCTTTAAATTTATACGTGCAATTGCACCAATTAAATTTCTCAAAACCTAGGTCCAACAAAACACGATTTAATTCATAATACCACAAGCGTCCGCTTTGGTGCAAGCCATACAGTGCTCTGTCAAGTTTGCATACCAGATGCTCCTTGCCCTGAACCACATACCCAAGAGGTTGGGGCTCATATATATTTCCTCATCTAATGGGGCATATAAATAGGCACATTTAACGTCGCATTGTGTATTAAACCATTTCAAATTTGAAACTAAAAGTGAAAAGAAAAACCGGACCACTGAAAAGTTCACCACAGGAGAGAAGGTTTCATCGTATGTATCGCCTTTAATTTGACGGAATCCCTGAGCCACGAGTCTTGCCTTGAAGCGTGCGATGTTTCCATGCTCGTCCTTCTTTAAGGCATAGACCCAGCGATTTCCCAACGGAACTTTACCTTTCGGCAGTTCAACCAGGTGCCAAACCTTACGCTCTTTCATACTACTCATCTCCTCGTCCATGGCAGCTTTCCATTCAGCCTGTTGTTGAGATTTCATTGCTTGATTAAATGTTCTTGGAATAGACAAGTCTAGTCACTTGGGTTTACGCCTGCGCTTCCTTTTAAACTTCGTCAACTGAGATGATGGCACGACAGCTTGATTCACCAACCCCTCAAACAAATTAGCACCAGAAAAATCAAACAAATCCGGGTCAAACACCACATTTTTACTTAAACAAAATTTCTGGACATCGTTAAGAGATCTTAGCCGTGTGTTAGAACCATCAGGATAATATATATCCACCCGTTTCGCATTGGGCCTAGGGACAGCCTTATGTCGCCACACGAGTTCAGATTTGGTCTCAGAAAGGGGACATACAGGTTCAACATTGTCCTCCTGGACATCCTCACCAACTTCTTCGGGCTCGCTCTGCACGATGATGTCAACAGGATCGGCTTTAGCACGATCAACTGGACCATCGGTGAGCAATTCCAAATCTGAAGATGAGGTGCCCAGTACAGCTCCACTGTCAGAACCATACAATTTATTACCAAAAGAAACATTCAACGTTTCGATGATCTTGTCCTCTTCCGGTAACCACACTCGGTAGCCTTTCGTCTAGAGATGCAACGATTATTCGGCCGAAGCCGAATGTTCGGCGTATTCGGCCTGTCAGCCGAATACTCGGCTTCGGCCGAATATCAAGTCCATTATTCGGCGCAGGCCGAATAATTCTGTAAGTAATGTTTTTATTTATATTTACACAATAAAATTTTTTAATTTTAGAATTTATATTTGTCATGTATTGTGAAAATTTTATTTGAAATTAACTAATATATAAAAAAAAAAATCTTTCATATCTTGAATGAATTTTATCATACCATTTTAATGTAAGGATCATGTAAAAACTTTTATGCTATATCAATAAGTGCAAAACATATATCTGTAGTAAGCTAACATAATCTGTTAAATTTAAAATTAATCTATTCAAATTTGTCCCAACTGAACCATAAAAGCAAATTCTGATTTTTTTTTAAAGCATAATGAAAATATTTCATATTTATCCTTCGTTATTTAATAATAATAATAAAAAAATCCTTCCAGTGATATTTTTAATTATTGGGGGCAGGTGGGACAAAAAATTAGAAATTGAGTTAGACTGTTCAAAATTGGTATACATAGGTTTTGGGAGCCTAAAAGTCGAATGAGGATATTTTCAAAAGTGTAAAATTATTAGGGGAGGGGGGGGGGCAAAAAATTAGAAATTGAGTTAAACCATTCTAAATTGGTATTTATAGGTTTTGGTGGCCTACAAGTCGAATAAGGATATTTTGGAAAGTGTAAATTTGTTTGGGGGGGGGGGGCAGGAAGGGCAAAAAATTAGAAATTGACTTAGACCGTTCAAAATTGGTATGTATAGGTTTTGGGGGCCTAAGAGTCGAATGAGGATATTTTAGAAAGTGTAAAATTATTAGAGAGCAGGGGGGGGGGGGGCAAAAACATAGAAATTGACTTAGACCATTCAAAACTGGTATATATAGGTTTTGGGGCCTACAATTGAATGAGGATATTTTCGAAAGTGCTACATTATTAAGGGGAGGTGGAAAGAGGGACTAGGCAGACAAAAAAATAGAAGTTTAGTTAGACTGTTCAAAATTGGTATATATAGGTTAATTAGGAGGGGCAGGAAAGGTAGAGAATAAATATGCGTATCCCTAAATCTGTGCACGCGCAGTGCGCACGGGTCTACGCTGCCGACGGCAGTGGGGTAAGTTTTTACTCGATCAAAAAGATTTTTTTTTTTTTTTTTTTATGAGCGAGAATATGGAATTTTGAGAATTCATTCATTATAGTGATTCATTTAAAAATAGTGACCCGCTAGCGGGCGAAGCTCACTAGTATCTATTAAAATATGACTAGACAATACCTTATAAGAAACTTGCAAAGAATTATTATTATTGAGGCAATTTTTAAGCCGAACATAGCCGAATATTTTTTTCAGAATCAAATAATGGTTTTAAAAATTAAAAATTTGTATAAAAATAACTTTAAAAAAGAAAATAATACATTTTAGTTATGAAATGTACAAGAATTGTGCATACAGTGCATACTATACCATGTTTTTAGACAAAAATGAGTTCATTATTCGGCGGCCGAATAGGCCGAATATTCGGCTATAATTTGGCCGATTAATTGGTATTCGGTTATTCGGCCAAACCATTGTTCGTTGCATCTCTACTTTCGTCCTCAGAGCGTATCCCACTAACACACACTTTTGGGACTTTGGTGAAAGCTTATGTCGCCGTTTTTGCTTTGGGACACCAGCATACACAACAAGGCCAAAAGGTTTCAAGTGTCGAACTGACGGTCTGTGTCCAAAATACAGCTCAAACGGGGTTTTCTTTTCTCCACGGTGAACCACTCTGTTCCACGTATACGCAAAATAGAGAACTGCTTCAGACCAAAAACGAATAGGTAACCTACTATCCACCAACATTGCCCTTACACAATTTAAAGCTGTTTGGTTAAGACGCTCGCAAACCCCATTTTGTTCTGGAGAGTAAGTGTTCGTCAACTCATGAACAACCCCATTCTCATCACAAAAACCTTTAAACTCACTGTTCACAAACTTGGTACCGTTGTCTGTTCGAATGAATTTCAACTTTTTACCTAATAACCTTTCAGCACGAGCAATGTGGCGAACAAAAACTGAAAAAACCTGTGATTTATCATTTAAAGGGTAAATAGCAGTTCTTTTGGAATACATGTCAATAATTGATAAAAAAAATTTCTCCCCCCTATAACCATTAATTTGGATAGGTCCCCAAATATCCATAAAAACTCTTTCTAAAGGACCATTACATTGAGTACCGTTAAATGACTTAAATTGAATTCTTTTCTGCTTTCCTAAGCGACATGGTTCACATAAAAACTTTGAAAATTTTAACTTAGGCAAGCCTTTTACGCCATTGGATTTGCTAGTATGTATGACCAAATCCGGGCTTACATGACCAAAACGTGCATGCCATGCTTCAATACCATTACAGTTCGTATTATATGCATTTGCAACATTTGTAACTTGCTCTTCATTTTTATTCAAAATTCTAGGAAAAACATTATAAACACCATTACTTAGTTCAGCAGAAAAGATTCTTTTATTATCTTTGCCGACCACATCAATTTTACCCCCTTTACCAGAAAAACTAGCCCCATCTAAGTCCATTACAGGCCCCGAAATTAAATTCTTTCTAAGTTTAGAGGAATAAAGCACATTTTTCAAAACATATGAATTACCATTATCAAAGGTTAAATTTACAGTACCTTCCCCTTCAATGGGGAAACTAACACCAACAACCGCAACATACAAATCTTCACCCTCTATAGAGGTAAAATCTGAAAAATACTCAATATTTTTACAAAAATGGTGAGATGCTGCGGTATCAAAAGCCCAACAGCAATCATCATCCACCTTGCTAAAATTTGCCTGAGCAACAAAATAATTTTTGGAAGAAACGTTACGGCCGATGGCTTTAGTTTTATTTTTAGCTACAGATGACATAGGCTTCTTTCTGGAGTCATTTTTAGAAGAGGTATTAAAGTCATTCACAGGATGTTTAGGCAAAGTAACGCGACAATTTTCCCTTATGTGACCTTGACGTCCACACCGGTAACATTTAATATTGGGAAAACTTCTAACATTAGAACTTGTATTCTGAATTTCAACTCTATGGTTTGAATTAGAGTCTCTCAACTCAAGTCGCGATTCCTCAGCAATCATTTCGGTGACAATTTTCTTAAATTCGAAACCCTCTTGCCATCGTAGGATGTACTGCACTGCCGATTCAAACTTCGAATTCAAATTCTGTAGAAATTGATAACAGACATACGTATCATCCATTGGATGACCCATTTGCTTAAGCTCCTCAGCAATCTTAGATAGCCTTTGAGCATAAATATTTATAGATTCACCTGGTTTCATTCTACAGTTAAACAAATCATTGACAAGACGCATATGGTGAGCCCGTGAATCCTTCACAAAATTTTCCTTCAAAATTTTCCAGGCATCTACAGGACACGTACAGTCGTCTATTAAGCCCCGATACTCAGGAGTGATATTTAAATATATAGTTGATAAAGCCAGGTGCGATCGACTTTTGAAATCATTTATACTTCCTTTACTAGCGACTCCCCCCTTTTCATCGGGTTCCGCAGAGTCTCCGTTCCAGCAACAATGTCCCACGCGTTCTTTTCTATTAGAACAAACCTTATATCTTTTACCCAAGTACCATAATTATGAGTACTGAGCTTCTCAATACCAGGTAAAACATTAACAGCCATTTCAAACAACCCTCACCACCAAAGCTGCATCACAAAAAAAACAATACATGAGCTGCTCTCTAGCAAAAGCCCATAACCAATTATGTTAGCCAATTTGGCCAATGTTAATATTACAGAGTGTTTTATATGCACAATGAAAACTCTAACTGTAAAATTGCATTAAGCAGCCTCAAATGTGTATTCAGAAGATGCAACAAAAATAATGAGGACAAGTTTAAAAATAACAACTGTATTTATTAGAATAGAAATTCAACATATGTAAATGATTTTCAACAACAATATATTAGTATAACAATTATCAACAACTTATCTCTGGCAACCAACAACTCACTTGTAAACAATATTTTAACCTACGTTGACCAGCAACTTTGAACAAACAAACTTCATAAAACTTAACAAAATACCTTGAAACTTCAACATCTATAATAGACTTATTAATTTCAACTAAATTAAACTTTTAACCAACTTTAACTAAACTCAACAATTTAAACAGTCTTTAAAAACATAAATCTATCTGCAATTTTAACTCTCATAGACTCTTTTCAACTTTAACGAAACTCAACAATTTAAACAGTCTTTAAAAACATATATCTATCTGCAATTTTTAACTATCATAGACTCTTTTCAACTTTAACGAAACTCAACAATTTAAACAGTCTTTAAAAACATATATCTATCTGCAATTTTTAACTATCATAGACTCTTTTCAACTTTAACGAAACTCAACAAAATAGAACTTCAACAGTTATAAACCTCCAATTAATTAAACAGAATTTAAAACAACTTCAAAAAACAATATACATTTGCAAACTTAACATGTCATAAAGCCAAAACGATGTCAACCGAAGTTAACAAACCACAGAGTCACAAAACAACATACAACGACGTTACACCATGACTCAAGGTAACCAGAAACGTCGAGATACTAAACATCTCTTAAAACATTTCTACAAAACTTAACAAAAAACAACTTACGACATTTTGTGACCACCGGAAGACTCTGCCAAAAACCACGACGACGGGAAAGGGATTTCACCTAACAGGTTTCACCACCGGTTGAACTTTATAAAAAAAACAACTACAGGCATCTCGGAGCTGCTCCAGCAGACAGCTACATGCAAAAGAAAACATTGAAGAACTGCCCACATCACTCGCCGGTAAGGCCTTAAATACTGATCATCGGATCAGCACACTCAACCAATGGCAGCTCGCGAAAACTAGTTACCGCACTGCCATCTAGTGACGGCAATTGGCGATAGTGCAGTTAAACAGATAAACCAGTGCGAGATGTTAAGAAACCAGTGAGCAACCAACCAATCGTCGTTAGCAGTAGTTCTCTAATGTAAACATAAACGGAAATTATTTAAAATAAAGTTTCCGGCCAAAACGTAAGTAAATATGTATCCATTTAATAAGAAATGCCTTCAATAAAAGTTTAGACTATGTGATAGATAAAATATTTCATACCACAATTATACAATTTATTAATTAAACTCTTATTCTAGACTTTAAGTTGACTTAGCACTAAATAAGCAATATATATATAAACGTTTGCCGGTTGAAAATACAACGTTAGTTCTTTATCTCTTATTACTAGTCAAAACCTCTAACTTAAGTAACGAAACACAATTAAACATTACAATTATTAATAAAGAAAATAAAATAAAACCAACATGGACAAAAATTACAACAGGGAGCCATCCCCTTCATGTAGGACCAAAACTGTGGTGGCATGTCTCTGTAACATCCGTAGGGGTACGACCCAGACCGTCGCCAGTTATCCATAGCGCAGTAATGGTGCGATATCAAACACAACCTACCTAATTATCTATCTACCTACAACCATGGATCATATTTTAATTTTCCTGTGTAAGAAAATTAATTCTCTAAAAGTAGAGAAAAAATTTTATCTATTTTCTTTCTTTTTTACATATGCGTGGTTTCAGGTCACGGTACCCTAGTTGGTAAAGCACCGAGTGCGTAATTGGAAGATTGCTGATTCGATACTTGAGCCGGCCAAAGACCGCCGTGTACACTAATGGTGGCTGGTGCACGTAAAATCTGTCATAATTGATCCACGTTCCCATCCACACTATACCTCTGGGGATCACCAAAGCGGGGGGCATTCCCTCCGTGAAGGATCAAAATTGTGTTTACATGTCTCCGGAACATCTCTAGGGGTGCATCCCAGACCATCGCCAATTATCCATAGCGCAGTACTGGTGCGACGTTAAATCCAACCTACCTACCTACATACATGCAACCATGGATCATATTTTAATTTTCCCGTGTAAAATGACTTCATGACAGAAGAACAACGTCACTGGAAGAAACTGTTTTCAAAATGGCAAATAGAGTACCTTCATAAACTTGTCGTTTTTAGTTAATAACTTCTTTAATTAGAATGATAGAAATTTTTAAGCAGCTGAAATGTCTTCCTTAGAGTATTCGGAACACACTGATACCTCTCATGACGCGAAGGACCCTGCCCTCCGACAGAAGATGCTGTCGCAGACAAAAAAAATTTGACGCCAGTGACAGTAACTTTATTTTAATATATAGAGAAATTTCATATATGTAAATATATATATAGAGAGAGATTTTAATTTTTACTGAAATAAAAGGGAATATTTTGTAATTTAATATTGGGGCTTTTGGTGGCCTCTCAATGTCCGGGGCCCCTGGGCAAAGCCCTGGCTTGCCCATGCGATAATATGGGGTATGGGGGAAATTTCTGGTAAGTCCAGGGTAACATATCCTACCGAAAATGAAATGACTTTATATATGCATAAAAACATGTTTTGTGCAGATTGTGGTATGGAAATCATTAAACATTCGTTCGTAGGGATACCCAAGTATATATTAAACATATTAAAATATACAGGATATTTTAGGTCTATACTTTGAAATTGCTGGATGTGTTTTTCACATAGGACTAATTTTAAGTAAACAATATCATGTGAATATTCTTTATAGGAAATATGCAGAATTACTCAAAATACCTACACGTTCTTTTTTTTTTAATGTAATTGATGGAACTGCTTTACCTGCGATTTATCTTTATAGCATTCAAATGAAGGATAACGAAAGTTGTGTGAGCAACAAACTTTTTATTTTTAAAAAGAGAATCTCAATGACTTAACCTTTGGTGAGAGTTGTTTACTGCACCGAAAATATAAATGTAAAATAGATAAAAAACCAAAGTTTTTAAAAGGCATTAATGAAAAAAAAAAATTATGTCGGTGCATTAAAAAACAGTCCTACTTCGTTGTAAAATTTTAAATAACAAATCACTATTATAAAAAAGCAAGTTATAGAGCTTTTGAAAATCTTGTAGTAGACATAAATAAAAACTTTTTGATAACCTTTTAATTATAAAAACCAAAATTTCTCGAAAGTAACGCTCGAAATTCATGCCATTGCTAAACAATAAATTGAAATAAAGAAAAAAAAGGTTTTATCCTTGTTTTTGAGGAATTGTTCAAAAAATTTATTTAATTACTAAAATAAATATTTATCCTTGGTTTGGAAGAATGAATAAAATAATGGAATAAGGATGATTTAGCAAAAGAAATTAAATATATATTTTTTGTAATATATTGATGCTACTGTGTGTTTTATTGAACAATATTTTTCCTCGTACTGTAACTCTTATACTATAAAATCTAAACGCTAATTTGATGGACTGGTGTTATTCTATGTAAGGACTGCCAAGAGGCGATTTTCTTTCTTGGCCACAATGTAAATGATAATAAATTACAATCGAAAACAATTATGGTTGTTTTCTCTGTTATCGGCATCGGATTCAGGTAAACTTAAAAAAAAAAAGCATTATACTCTCGGTCAAATAAACTAACAATGATATTGATGCATTTTCGCTCAAATTAATATTCACAAATAATTAAATTTAAATTGCATATGACTCGAATTCTATTATTTTGATAAAAAAGTTCAATTTTAAATAGTCATTTTGTTTTAGATTTAGTGAATATGACAAATTTGAAAAAAGATTAATTTGAAAATGTCAACTGCTGGCAGTGCGAAGATCGACTAGTATAAAGAATGAAATAAAACTTTATTTATTTTGCCTTGATTTTCTTTGACAAAATCATTTATTACAATATCAAACTACACATTATCAAGTATTCATATTTTAAAACCAGGAAAATTAATATATGTGCAAAAACAAACTACGTACGAAATTTTTCTATGATGTGAAGAGAAATATTTGAAATTTTACACATGAAAATTTTTTTCATGTACTTAATATTTACAAGACCGTTCTATTGCTGCAAACAATACTTAAAAGTGCGATTGTATTTTCATTTGTTAAATAGAATATAATCTATATTTAATAAGCATTCTTTGAAAAAAAAATGCTAATTTTTAGAAAATAATTATATTGTCAAACCGTATGCACTGTAGTATAATCGTTCACTAATTTATAATTATAGTTACACTGTTAATAATACTTACAAAAACAAAAAGTCAACCATAAAAACAAAATATTTCTTGAAAAAATTAAATTACATGCTTTTCTTTACAAAGTACAATATTGTAATGCAATTAAATATCATTATATGCTAATTTTCAGATTGAAATTTTTGAAATATGAAAAATAAGTGTGTATCAGCAAAACACATGAAGGAAAGTGATATCCATTTACGCATTATAATAGTTTCAAATTCTAAAATCAATAAAGAAGTTTATTATAATTAAATAATACGCGCAAATATAATTAGACAGAAACAATGATAGTAAGAAGTAACTAACAAAGGGCCTATAGTCTTCAGAATTTCTATGAAATCGTCACCACTTTATTGGTTGGATACTTTCATTTTCATATTTAAATTACAGAAAATATACTTACATTATATAATGAAGGAAAGAACATGGTAAAACTCTCCAGAACTTGCACATATCCGTTTGAAATGATGAAAAATGCTATCATTTACCTATTTTTAATATTTACAAGAACATATCCAGCACAAGTAAATAATTTAAACAAGCCAACATGTTTTTAGAAGTTTTTATAAATTTATGTAATAAATATAATCCTATTTTAAAATTATGCGTTCATTTACATTTAAATATACATATGCATTAAATATACATATTCATTATTATTAATAATATTTACAAAAATTTAATACGACAAGAATTAAGCATTTTCTTTTAAAACACGCCTTGCCTTTAATTTTGCAAAATCATTAATTATATCATTATAATCAATATCAGAAGCAATTTCATTTTCAATTGCCAGTATTGCTAAATTTGAAAAGCGCTCTTGAGCCATAGTAGATCTTAAGTAGTTTTTTATAATTTCTAATTTTGAAAAAATTAACAATTCGTTAAATAAATTATTTAACTTGATATCATTGGTTAAATGATTATGCAAGACATTGCAGTAGTTAAAGATAGTGCTTGAGTTTACTTCAGTAAAGGAAGGAATATCATAGAAAAATTGAAAACACTGCTATGGTCGTTTAATTGTTTAAACCTCTCGGTAACTGAATATTGACATATATCGACAAGTTAATTAAACACCTCAATTTCAAATATTTTCAATGGGTCTTCGATAGGAGTTTCGGTTCCTTCATAAGCGAATAGTTTACTTTTGTGTCTAATTCTTGCCGAACACGATGGCTCAAAACCATTACTTATTTCTATTTCATCTACAATTTGTTTTGCGGAAGTCATAATCTGTTGGAAGCCATTTTCACAAAAGTCTTTTAAAAATTATTTTAACGATTCTAAAACCTTAATAGATTCCGGTATGACCATTTTTGGATTTTCTAAATGTTTTGAAGCAATATTTATTTTGGTCAAAATTTCATTCCAAAGTACAACACTACAAATGAATTTAAATTTTGCTATTTTATTAGCTAATGATTTACTCTTACAGACTGTCTCACTCTCTTTTGACATATCTAGAGAAATTTCGACTAATACGTCATACATTTTGGGCAAATCATTCCTAAGCGGTTTTACAGTTTCAATAAGGCTTTCCCATCAAGCCATACTAACACTTTTTAAAGTTAAAGAAGTTATGCGTTTTTTTAACACTGACCATTTGGACGTAGATGTCGAAAAGAAAACAAAGAGCTCTTTAATAAGTAAAAAAAGTTGCATAATTCACCGGATTTTTTAGCAGCATCGTTCATAATTAAATTCAGTGAATGACATGAACAAGGTACATAAAAAGCTTTAGAGTTTTTCACTAAAATTCTTTTTTGCACACCGGAATTAGACCCTTTCATATTAGCGCCGTTATCGTAACCTTAACCAGGAATATTCGTCATTTCAAGGCTTAGCAGTGGACAATAGATTGCAAAGAGTTAAATTTAAAGTTTAAAGAGTACAATAGTAAGTACATGTAGTTAGAAACTGTTTCATAATCTATATAAGTCAGGAAATTGTTTTTTTTTTTTTCTCGTAATGAATTTTATGTTCAATGTAAATGCGCCAAATGCCGCCCCTTGCATCATTGCGCCTGAGGCGGCTGCCTCAGTTGCCTCACCCCTGGCGCCGGCCCTGTATAGGAACTTTTATATTCTCTAAGAATTATCCGAGAATGATTCGCATCTGAAAAAGACTGTATAATAAAGAATGAAGTTATCAGTTATTATGGTTTTAATAATTTACTAAGCTGGAAGTATCAAATATAACAATGACCCTAATTGTGTATATACACTACAAAAGTTCTGAAACATTTCATGAAAACATGCTGTTTGCCATTTAACTTAATTTCGTGTTCAAAAAGCCTTTTTTTAATTTCAAGATGTGCGAAATTCTTTATATATATACATACTTGCCAACCAATTTTAATAAAAAAAGGGAAGATTTTTGTTGAAAAACCAGAAGATTTCATAAAAAAAGGGAAGATTTTTTTTTTTTTTTACTTGTTTATTACATCAAATAGAAAAAAAAAAAAAAAAAAAAAAAAATGCAGTTTTACAATTTTAATATTTAGAAGCAATCTATAAAAACGTTTTACTATAGATTGATTATACTAAATATATAAAAGTTTTAAATAAAGTTATTCCTCTTCAACATATAAATATCTACAAAACAGAATCTGTAAGAAATTTATTTAATAATAGACAAAAAACTTAGTTAAGTTAAAGTATAACTATTTTTTTAAACAAATATAGAATAGGATTTTTGTGTATGTACATTAATCATACATATAAAAAAAAAAGTAGCAGTAGCTAATTATCAGTTTCAAACGTGCATAAAACCAACTGAGTATTAATTTTCTTAAATTGATTTGGAAAAAATTTTCCTCCCTGAAAAAATTATTCTTCATTTTTTTGCCCATGTTTACACATTTGGTATAAATATGACATACAAATATTTAATTTAATTGAGGAAAAATAAACAGATTCATTAAATTCAGCAATAAAGATCTAAACATAATTACATACGTGAAAAATATTGAGCACTTCCATTGCTTTATTGTTTCTAGAATTGATCATTGATCACGATCTGGGGAAAAGGGGGGGGGGGGGATACAAAAATAATTACAGAGTAAGAAATATTAAACTCTTTCAACTCTACTTCTAGAATCTAATGACAGAAGTTTAAAATTAATACTATCATTTATGTTGCACATGGATAAAGTAGTTTAGGAAACAAAAGACTTCTGCAGAACATTTGATTGCTGATCACTAGTTGGAAATAAATGAAAGAGGGGGGGGGGGGTAAAAAATAATTACATCAGCAAGAAATATTTAACAATTCTATTTCTTTACATGTTTTAGAATCTCATAAAGCAAGTTTGAAATGAATATCGACATTTATGTTATGGATGGAAAAAGATTGGGAATCAGGAGTTTTCGTAGAACATTTGGGTTTTCTTTTTAAAACGAACGATATCCGCGACTTTTTTAAAAACGGAAGATTTCATCATCTGTCCGGAAGACCGGAAAATACATTAAAAAACCGGAAGTCTTCCGGGAAAACCGGAAAAGTTGGCAAGTATGTATATATGTCAATTATTCTTTCTTACAACTACTCGGTACTCGGCCAAAGTGCTACTCGGTGCAGCACTAATAATGATGTCAATTCTTATGAGATACATAATTTATTTTCTTTTTTACAATTTTTTATTGTTTATGTCTTTTTGACGACAAATTATAAATAAAACTTAAATGGCTAATTTTAAAGCTATTATGAGGTTATTATTTTCATATTTTATTAATTAATTAAAAGAAAACATTTATTAATTGAATAAAGTATTAAAAAGAATGCATTGTCGTCGTGTTCTGAGCTATTCTAAAAGTTTCAAAAGTCTAGCTAGTCGGGAAGTTAGTTAAAAATTGATTGCAAGATTTGTACTGAACAAACAAACAAGAAAGCAAGTTAATAAATACATGGTAATAAAAGATTTTTTTCAAAAGGTTAATGTTTAAAAAATTTAAGAAAACTGAAATAACTGGACAGGTCATTACCATTTCATTTCTAATTTTATAAAAACCTAATTAAGGAAAAATAGGAAAAATTGCTTACGAATGCATTGGTCAGTTCAAATATATAGGGATTACAATTAGTAATATCAAAGTTAAAACTGAAAAACAATATTTTATTTATTATTATCATTTTAACACTTAAGGCAGAAAACTTATGGCTTTGTATAAAAAAGATTTGAATCCAAAATAAGAATAGAGGATAATTGGAAAATTAAAAGAATAATTTTTAAAATTAATAAACACTTTTTTTTTTTTCTTCTTTTTTGCAGGGGGGGAGGGGGGCTATTTGATGTAAATAACAAGTAAGTTCAAGTTTTCTTATGTTCTGAGACATATAAAAGTACATATTCCTCCAAAATTATAAAATTTTATTTTTGATTTAAATCAATGATTTTTTTTAAAAAATCAAAGTGATTTTAATCATGATTATAATCAAGCTGATTTTATCGGCATACCTGCTTTCTTCTATATAATTTTACACAAAATTCATGCAATACAAATCCTTTATTAAATTATTTTCCATTCTAAATGCAGACGAATTTAATCTGATAGAATTATATCACTAAATGCCAAAGTAGTCTTTTTTTTTTTTTACCAATATCATAAGAAATGATTTTTTTCATTAAAAAAAAAAAAATAATAATAATAATCGATAATTTTTGAAATAATTTATAACCATGAAGTTAATTTAATTAAAACTTTATAAATTATACAACCTTTTATTACTCCATGTTTACTTGCTGAACTAGTTTCTTCTGGGGCGCCCCAGCTTGATCACCAGCATCACAGTGTGTGAAGTCGCTCGAAACTGATGTTTCTTGTTTCTTCCCTCCTATATACACTCTTCGCCATTGGCGGTTGAGGACTGCCCCATCGTTGCCATTGCAGCAATTGGAACTTGTCAAAATTTCTACGGATTCTCTTACTGTAGCGTAACTGTGGTTGTGGTAGTTGGCCAACTTTTTTACTTGATCAAATTTTATGTTTATTTCTTCGCTTTTATTTACCTGGGTTAACGCGGTTGTAATTTTACCTGTCATTATATCATGGCTATGTTCTTTAATTCTTGTTTTTATTTTTATTTTTGTAACATCTTTTTGTAACATATTTTTCTTTTGGTTGTATTTTTCTTTTTGTTTTTTACTAATAAACAAAATAACGAAATGTGCTATATAGGTAAAACAAAAAGAAAAATAAAAACAAGAATTAAAGAACATAGCCATGATATAATGACAGGTAAAATTACAACCGCGTTAACCCAGGTAAATAAAAGCGAAGAAATAAACATAAAATTTGATCAAGTAAAAAAGTTGGCCAACTACCACAACCACAGTTACGCTACAGTAAGAGAATCCGTAGAAATTTTGACAAGTTCCAATTGCTGCAATGGCAACGATGGGGCAGTCCTCAACCGCCAATGGCGAAGAGTATATATAGGAGGGAAGAAACAAGAAACATCAGTTTCGAGCGACTTCACACACTGTGATGCTGGTGATCAAGCTGGGGCGCCCCAGAAGAAACTAGTTCAGCAAGTAAACATGGAGTAATAAAAGGTTGTATAATTTATAAAGTTTTAATCGATAATTTTGTCGAAAATTATTACAAATCTATGGGTCAACCATTCGTTTTAAAGGTATTGACGAGATCTTTCGAAAGATACCCATATTGAAAATTTTCACCCCTGGGGGTACTCTATATACAAAATTTTTTTTTCCTAGTTTACTACTACTATTATGAATAATTCATATTAATTTTACAATCACATGTTAAAAATAACTCTCATTATGTACATTTATACGAAATTTTGTCCTAATACTGCCATGTTAAAAATTTAGAAAAAGTGGGATTACAGCGCCACCTGTTGAGCGTTCAAATTTCACACAGAGTGCAAAAACACGAACGACATCTTTAAGTAAAGATTCATATTACTACATTGCTAAATGTCAGTAGCTTCTATGAAGATGTCAAGAGATGGCGCTACTAATAGTTTTATAGCTATAGGAACGATTAAAGTTGGTGTTCCACATATGAAACTGGGTGCCTTGTAGGGTTAACCGTTTATGCCAATTGGAGATGTGTCACCTTAAACCTTTCCATCATAGCACATCTTATCCTGATATTGATAATAATAAGTATATATTAATTTAAAACCTGCAACTATACTGATTACAAATTATATACAGTTGGTTCTCCGTTTAACGACTTTCAAGGGACCGTAAATAATCGTCGTTAAGTAGAGAACGTCGTTAAACAGAATATGTGAAAAAATTATGTGCATAACATTTTCCTTCACACTTTACAGGCTTAGGACTGTTAATATGTTTCTCTATATATTGGCGTGTTTAAAAATGTTATGTTTTTTTTTTTTAACAATTACTGTACTTTATTTTCAAAAATTACATTAAAAATGGGTACAAAAAATACAATAAATTAACTTTTTAAAAAAATCAAAAAGTGTTGATTGTTTCAACTCTGGCCTGGTTTACATTATTCTTTTTTAAAGATTGTCTAAAATATTAAATGTGTCGTCTTCCACATTCGATGAGACAATATAACGTCGGAGAACATCTAGAGCCAAAGTTGCCTCTTTGTAAGATGGTGGCGGTATCTCATTTTCCGTTTCTTCAACTTCACTTTCTTCGTCTGACACTATAGTTTCGTTTACTAAATCCTCATAAATTTGTTCTACATTTCTATAGTCTGTTGTTAAAACTGATTCATCACACTGGAAGAAATCTTCAATTGAAATATCCTCACCTTGAACAACACTTCTCAATTCTTCATGATCATAGGTAATGTCATCTTCATTGATTTCTACATCCATACATTGCAGCTCTACGTCAAGTTGTTTGTGAATGCCGGCATTGCGAAAGCAATTTTTTATTGTGAATGAAGAAACTTCTTTCCAAGCTGATGTTATCATGAGCTTTGCTTCCAAGATTGTAAATTTTCTAATTTTCATGCTGCGAATGATACCCAAGTCTAATGGCTGCGTTCTTTCTTACGTTTGGATGTGGATCCGAAACAGAATTTGAGTGTTGATTCAACAATTTTTTTCTCTGCTTGCTAAAATGCCTTTGAGAGTAGACTCATGTAATTCAAATTTTTTTTTCAAATTGCACTTTCGTCATTCCAATGCTTTTTCCCCATTCTTCAATAATTTTCACCTTTTCGTGTAGACTGAGATGCTTTCGCTTTGATGCCATAATGTTCGGATCACTTCGTACTTCAACACAACACACTCGCTAAGCCTCTAAACATAAACACACACATAAGCAAAGACCACTTTATCGGAAGGAATGGGAGGCAACTGCTACAGAAAGTCACATGACGGATTAGGGACAATAGAGTGATTGCACTCCCGCACAGCTCCATTATTCGATTTTCCAAGAAACAGTAACCCCCACCCCTTTTTCTTGTAAACCCTGCAACACTTTTATGATTGCAACATTGCATGTATGAAATAAACTTTCTGTGTTTCTTGAAAGTTTTTTTTTTTTCTCCTACAGGAAATTTCTCTATTACAGATAAGAGTTTCAAGCGGAAAAAAAAAGAAAAAAATCGTCGTTAAATAGAAACATCGTCGTCTTTAAATGGAAAATTTTTGCGGCAAAGGGGGGTAGGGACTGTGAAATATCGTCTTTAAATAGAAATCGTCGTTAAGTAGAGCGTCGTTAAACAGAGAACCAACTGTAATAGTATTATTGTAATTGTCGCCTATGTATACCTTAATTGTCTACCTAAAAATCAGTGACTGAATAACAAAAATTTTTAAATTTTAGTATTTAGCATAACATTATTTATAACCTAATTGAATAATTAAATAATAAAATATATAAATAGTACTTTAAAAAATGCACCTTATAATTTTAATATATTTTGCTATTTTTCCTTCACAAATACAGGGGTCGATCCAGGTTTTATCTTTTGAGACCCATTTTTGTGAAAAAATAGGGGGAAATGTGGTTTACGGTCCTCCTTGGTGATTTTTTTCCCGAACCCGCCAATTTTGCGTGGTTTCACGGTTTTCCCTCCCGTCCTTTCCAAAATGGCAGACTGACAGCACAGTTTCGCGGTTTTCATAGCCGTCCTTTCCAAAAGGGCCGATTTACGTGTTTTAAAGCAATTATCTAAACATAAACCATAAAAAAACCTTTTAAGAACTTGAATAAAGGAAAATACAAATAAAAATCAAACTTTTAAAATTTGTACAATTTTCATACACAAAAACTAACAAATATTAAACATTAAAAAACAAAAACACCATAATTAACCCAATAGACCTAAAAAAAAAATAAATAAAAAACAAGATATTTTTACTTACCCGTTTCAAAATTTTATAATCCTCAAACATTTATAATCCCTGAAAAAACGAAGATTTAATCCTCTCTACAAATTTCGAAGAAACCATGTAGACTAACGAAATTTCACAATTTAAAAGACCACTGCAAACATATTTTTAGTTTATATTCTACACAAATACACAATTCTATAAAACTAATATATCTTAATTTTTCACAAAAAAAATTCACCACTACAACATGCAAGCCTGTTTTTCAAATGAAGTTACCCTAATGTCGCCAAAACTGAAAAAGAGAAACCAAACGAAACATGTCGGCAAAAAAACTGTCCGAACACTAGCAAAATTTCTTATGTAAAAAAAGCACACTTAATAGGGTTTTGTTAAATAAATCCTTGTCAAATCATGTTCTTACACTGACTAAGAACAGGATTCCACAAGGATTTATTTCACAAAACCGCTTGAAGTGTACTTTTTTTTTTTTTTTTTACATAGGAATTTTTTTCTAATGTTCGGACACTTTTGTTGCCGACTATAGTATAAGCAGAGAGGATTTAACGTCACACTACTACAGCGTTATGGGCGACAATCTCAGAGATACACAAGTAAAGTTGCAATTAACATCGCACTAGCACTGCGATTCCGGGAGAATCTTAGTGATACGCAAATAAGGTTGCAATTAACATCACATTAGCACTGCGCTTCGGCGACAATCTCTGAGATATGCAAGTAAGGTTGCATTTAACATCGACTAGCACTGCGCTTCGGCAACTTTATGCAGCATGTTATCATGTAGACTAGATTAACTGTCTTAACATGTTAAAAATATGTTTAGCAGATAGCAGTGGAATATTTGGCACTTCTTTATGTAACAAGATGTAGTGTGCAGCTTTTAAATAAAAACAGAGTTTAACATCCATAACAATATTTATTTAAAACTTAATAAGAAATTTAAACTTAACAGGAATATAAATTCTGCTAGTGATAGTTAGAAAAACGATCTCTAAACTTGCCATGAGGGAAAACTATTTACCAAAAAAACTAACTGCTTATAAGTAGAATTAATGTTTCCACTGCTCAGCATTAGCACTAAAAAGGATGCTGGCCTTCAAACAACATTAATACATACTGCAACTTAAATAAACAGGAAAAATAAAATGCCCTCATACTTTGAGGCAAACTAAAAAAACTTAAAACATATTTAAACTTCAACGAAACATCGTAAATACAAACGAAAATTATAAGCAAGAGAGAGTAAAGCTGTTCAATACATCCTTATATACTTTTATCACCGGATTCCAGAACAACCAATCACCAGGCTACACATTTCTCCCTTCCAGGTGATCCAAAAACTACACGCCCATCGTACGTAATCCGTTACCGTGACAACGGTCGACGCTGAATACATACACCATCTATGGGCCACAAAGGTAAGTATTGCCATATTGGAATTCAACTGGCCTGAACGATGTGTTCAAAGAATGTAAACAAAAATTACAATTTTATCCTATATGAATTAAATGAAGAAGTATAATTTCAAAAGTATTTAAAAATAGGAAAAGATAAGTTATTTGCTTGAATAAAGGATAAAGGTAAGTTATATTTTTAAATAAAGTTGTTTTAATAAAAATTATCCTTAAATATTATACTAAACCAATACATTGTATTGTTTATATTTCTAAGTTAAACTTAACTTCTACATAGCACTAAACGCTATTCATTTAAACAAAAAAAATAAGCTCTCCTCATAATTAATAGACAATATAAATATTTTAAACTTTGAAAAATGATATGAAAAAGATTTTTAGGACAACACAGCAATTAGTAATATGCACGTGTGCACACTCCGCATAAATGAAAAAGAAAAAAAAAAAAAAAAAAAAATCACTGGATACAGTCAACAGTAAAAGTATCCGAGCATTAGCAAAAATTCCTACGTAAAAAAAGTACACTTAATAGAGTTTTGTTAAATAAATCCTTATCGAATCCTGTTCTTAGTCAGTCCAAGAACACGATTCGACAAGGATTCATTTAACAAAACAATATTAAGTGTACATTTTTTTACGTAGGAATTTTTGCCAGTGCTCGAATACTTTTGCTGCGGACTGTACCTCAACCACATTCTGCATGAATCTTTATAATGCATGAAATTTCTAAACTTTTTAAAAACACGAAGCATATCTCATACTTAATTAATAAATACCTTTATTTTGCTTTTAAAAACACGAAGCATATCTCATACTTAATTAAATAAATACCTTTATTTTGCTTCGTTTCATGTCATAAAGCTTTTTCGCCAGAGGGCCCTCCGCACCCTCTGTGCCAGTCCACTACAAGCGGGAGGCACCGAGGACACGGAGGATCCTCCGGCGAAGAAGCTTTATGACATGAGTAGCGAAACAAAATAAAGGTATTTATTTAATTAAGCATGAAATTTCGTTTTGCAGCAATCAGTAATATGTACGTCTGTACACTCCACATACATCAAAACCAAAAAAAAAATCACTGCCCTAAAAGCACACCTTCTCCAAATGATGTCCGCAGGATGTCTTATGGATGAAAGGACGTCCTGCGGACATTTTCAGGATGTTTTATGGATGTAAGTACATCCTGTGGACATCTTCAGGATGTATTATGGACAAGTATGTTGTTAAGAATGGATACCTCACCCACATACTGCATGAATCTTTAAAATGTATGAAATTTCGTTTTGCAGCGACTAGTAATATGCACGTCTGTACGCCCCCCCCCCTCCCCCCCCAAAAAAAGAAAAAAAATCACTGCCCTAAAAAGACACCTTCTCCAAATGATGTCCTCAAGATGTCTTATGGACGAAAGGACGTCCTGTGGACATCTTCGAGATGTATTATGGACATGTGTGTGTTGTTAAGGTGGATACCTCACCCGCATTCTGCATGAATCTTTAAAATGCATGAAATTTTGTTTTTCAGTGCCCAGTAATACGCACGTCTGTACACTCCGCGTACATGAAAAAAAAAAAAAAAAAAAAAACATCACTGGATACCTCACCCGCATTCTGCATGAATCTTTAAAACATACGAAATTTCGTTTTGCATCGATCAGTAACACATACAAAAAAACAAAAAAAAATATCACTAAATGCATCTCACACAAACTTCATGAATCTTTAAAATGTACGAAATTTCATTTGGCAACAATAACATACGCGAAAATCATACAGCTTCAAAACATGGTGAGGTTACCACATTTCAAACACTGATCGTTCAGCGGCGCATAAACACCGTGGTTACCAAGGTTAGCATCTTTATCCGTGATCGGAAACAAGTCACCAAGCAGTACCATAAAGCACACTCCACCCAAAAAATAATTATCATATAAAAGCTACAATTTTAGCAATCACTAAATTTTACGTATATCAAGAAAATTGCACTGTAACACGTAAATGCAATATTTTGATGTAGAAAAAGATTATAAAAGGATCATTTATACCAAATAAAACTTATGAAAGGACTGTTTTTAAGAATCTTTATTTTGTGAAGGGGCCCATTTTACGAATTTTAATTTTGTGAAAAGGCCCATTTTATAAATTTTAATTTTGGGAAGGGGCCCATTTTGAGAAGTGGAATTTTGTGAAAGGGCAGGAAAACGGCCCCAGGTTTTCCCTGGATCGACCCCTAAAACAATATGCATTATAATACGTATTTTAGTTGCAATTACAGTAATGTAACACAAAACTATTTATAATAATATATAAATTATGATTTACTTAGTTCTGTAGCTTGATTTACAATAAAATACTTTTAATAAGTATATTATATGAGGTTTTTGACACTCTTTGACAGTCTGTCGAAAACTACAGAACAGATGCTGTATAATCCACCGCTTGGCGACTTTTTGCAAAATGGTGCCGAAATCATGCCAAAATGCCGTTTTCCAAAATCGACGCCATTTTTTATCATCCGTGATTCCCGAAGTATTTTTTTTTAACCACAACATAAATTTCAACCAAAAATAATGGTTTAAAAATGCAATTGTAATACAAAATACGCGAACTTACAGGTTTTTTATTTTTTTCTTTCCCATGAAATAAATATATTTAAAACTAATATTTGCATATATATCATGAAATTCTTAAAAAAAATACGAAGAGTAAAATCGCATATTTTGTATTACAGTTGCATTTTGTAACCCTTATTTTTTCTTTTAATTTATGAAGTGGTTAAAAAAAAAACTCCGGAAATCACGGATGATAAAAAACTACATCGATTTTGAAAAACGCTATTAATTAAAAAAAAAAAAGGAATTTGAATTAAAAAAAAAAAAAACTTTACACAATATAATAAAGCTTTAATAAGAATTAAATCAAAAATTTAAAATCAAACACCTAACAAAATTATGCAAATTATTTTAGTTTTTCAGGGGGGGAGACCCCCCTGAACCCCCCCCCCTTACCCCCCTGAACCCCCCCCCCTTGTTATAAAATTTAATAATATCTCAACATGTCAGTTGTAAACATTAAAATATAAAAAAAAAGGAATATTAAATAAAAATTATCGCATCTATGAAAATTGATATTTTTTTTTTAAATATATAAATTTAAAACTAATATTTTTTTTTTCAAATATATAATTTAAAACTAATATTTGCATATATATCATGAAATTCTGAAAAAAAAAAAAAAAAAAAAGGTAAAATCGCGTATTTTGTATTACAGTTGCTTTTTTTAACCCTTATTTTTTCTTCAAATTTATGAAGTGGTTTTAAAAAAAAACTCCGGAAATCACGGATGATAAAAAACGACATTGATTTCGAAAAACGCTATTAATTTACAATCGAACACATAAAAAAATAATGCAAATTATTTTTTCTTTTTTAAAACCAGAATTTTACAATCAAACACAACAAAATTTTGCAAATTTAAACTATTCTTTAAACCATTTTTTATTTGGCCATCTGGTTTCATGAGATTTATCTCATGTTTTTTCACCATTTTCTATATTTTTGAACCTATTTGCCCTCAAAAATATAAACGAAAATCACTCTATCTTATACATTTTGATCAGGGTTGGCCAATTTTTGCCGAAGTGGAAAAAACCATGGTAAAAACCGTGGAAAAAACCGCCCCGGCAAAAATAGTTTTTGCCACAATTTTTGCCAGTGGCAAAAATTACCAGTATTTCAAACAGAGTTTTAAGGATTTTAATTACACGATTTTAATTTTTAAATCATAATTTTAACAAATTAAAACCAGAGATTTAATTACACTCTTGATCAACTGATTCTTATGTAAATCATTAAAATAATGCATTCTAAAATTTCTTTAAAATGAAATTTTTAACATCAACAATTAACCTAATTTTTTTCATTTTTAAAAATATTTAAATTGCCTATCTAAAAAATATTCTTCAATAATTAATTACTATAATATTTGTGTTTTTCAAAGTATTACATATTTTTGTTTACAGTGGGGAAAAGTCAAATATTGACTCAGTTGTTCTAAAATTTGCCAATCAGTCACTGATCATGCATTTTTTGGAATTGAAATGTAAATTGCAAGTAAACTCTCTCTCTCTGAATATGTCTTACTTAAGATTTTTTTACTTCAATAAAATAAAAATATAATTTTGTAGTTTTTATTTTTATGGTTAATTTCAGGGACTGACAAAGTTTCAATATTTTAGGAGCCAGAAATATTGAATTATTTCTATGACAATACTCACAGCAAAACTTAATAATATTTCATAATTGTATAATTAATGCAGGTCATTCACATATTATTTTACATTGAATAAATGAACTATTCAGTTAAAAATGTGAACTTAGGAAATTTTTAAGAAAATAACTATTTTTTACTTATAAAGATAAAAACAAACTATTGGGGGGAAAAAATCCACAGAAATAAATATTATTTTTACCTTTAATATAATCATTAAATATATTGAGAGTGTTTAAGTTTTGGCTTTAAAATACGAAATGAGAAAAAAAATATTTACATAAAAAAAAAAAAAAAAAAATTTGCCAGTCTGCCGTAACTAGTCACCAATGGATATTTATAGTCACCCTGGCACCCGGAATTTGTCGGACACTGGTTGTCTGGTTATATATTATTAATAATTAATTAATTATAATTTACTTTTTAAATTAAAAAAGCTTCAAGCCTTTTTTTCATTGAGGTGCCAAAGTGTAAAGGTTGAAAATTGAAAATGATTGTGTTGTTCTAATTTTATTTTTCCACTTTTCCTAATTTTTTCCATTTTTGCCAATTTTTTCCATTTTTTCCACTTTTTGCCGCTGTCCTGGCAAAAATGCATTTTTGCCGGCAAAAACCCAACCCTGATTTTGATAAAGCCATAATAAATAATAGTCAAACCAAAAATAATAAACAATAACATCAAAAAGAAAACATACACAATAAAATAAAAAAGAATTATACAACTTGACCACGTGCTCCAAAAACTATGTGCTTCACACACAAGATCATAGCAGCAAATGAATCGCCGCTAACGGAACGGTAACCCTATTGGCAGAAACACAGGGGTTGCCACAAATAAAAACACGCCACATTTGGCAAAAAATCGCTTTTGCTTGGCGGTGAAAAACAAACTTGGTGACGGTAGATTATACAGCATCTGCACCAAAACTACTTTTTGACGTCAAAAAACATATTTTGGAACAAGTTTCATCATTTTATTTTGACTAAAGATGAAAATTTCTGCACATAAATCAGATTTCTGCACATAATGTATAAATGTTTTTAGATGGTTTCTCTTTTTAAGAAGCAGAGAAAGTGAAATGCACAGAAAATCTGAATATCAGAAAGGTTTTAGTTTCTGGCAAGAAGCAAGAAAATACAAAAAAAAAGGGAAGTCAACTTGGAAATAAGGAAAACTTGGCAGCTATATATATATATATATATATACATACACACATTTTTTTTTCCACAAGATGAAAAAAAAAAATGTTACAAAAAGTATGTTTTCCATAAAAATGGAAATTTTACAATTTTCTTTTTTTTTTTTTTCACAAAAATGGGCCTCCAAAATAATCAACCCCTGTAAAGCAGTGACACTATCTTTAACAAATTATGCTTATAGTTTTAATGAATTTCTTTTCCTGGGTGCTGTTAAAACGAAAAATATGCTGAATTACGTCCAGAAAATATTTAGTTTTTGACCAAAGATGACAATATAATTATCTGACAGGAAAAGAAGAAAAAAAAAAATGAAGATAGGATAAACTCTAAGAAAACTCAAAATAGAGTAATATGATTAGGCAATGTAAACAGCAACTGTATAATGTATGAAGACATGATGCTTTCTCTTCACATATTTATCCTACATAAAAATGCAATAGGACTTTAGAAAAGAAAGAATATATATATATATATTTTTTTTTTATATTCTTTGTTTTCTTGGGGGGGGGGGGGGAATTTAAAAAATGGAGTTCCAAGAGGAATTATTTAGTGAGAGGCTAAAAATTTGAATATAGTGACACCCCCCCCCCCCCAAAAAAAAAAAAAAAAAAAAAACGCTTATTTTTAAAGCTAACATTTTTCCAGGTAAAATCTCCTATAGGTTGAACAAAATAGATAAGTAAGGCATTTTTCTTTTTTCATGTTACTTTGCATTTTTGATTCTTCTGACTTAACGGCAGTTGATTTCGATTCTAAAAATTTCTAAACATATAATGATATTCCCTGACTATTCCAGGCTCACTTAAAATTCCCTGACCCGTGGCCACCCTGTGTATAAAGAAAAGTATTGGGTTAATGGACTTTGAAAGAAATGGGGCTAATTAAGTCTAAAATTTGCTGATCTAACAGATGCCATATAAATACAATAAAATACACATTAAAAGCACTTCGTGATACAGTCATCAAAGTCATTCAAAATTTTATAATCCCATGTATTTATACAAGCTGTGTGAGGAAGAATAAAATAGGGGTGCTTTCTATTAATTTTTGTATACATAATCTTTTTTTGGCAATTCCTTGGTCAAATGTTCATTCATTGCAATTTTTTTTTTTTTTTTTTTTTTTTTGCGTGTTTTATTTTACATATTTGATTACTTGCTCATATATTAATAACAACTTTCTCATTTAATTCAGCAATCTATTGAAGAGCACAATCAAAATTCATTATGAAATATCCCGCTCCAGCAGCAACGAAGAAGTTATATTAAATCGTGTGTGAAATACATGCACATACACTGAAATTGAAAGTTGGAAATACTCCGGTAGTTAACCGATATTAATAAAGCTAAATTTTATCACTTCATAATACAAGTTGTAAACAAAAAAGTAATTTATATGCCTGTATATGTAATTATGCTTATCTATATACCATATAAATCAAAATTTACATCACAAAACATTAATCAAACGGTAGAAATATTTTTGTAAACATTTATCGACATACAATTTATAAATAAATACCACAAGTGTTCAAAGTAGCAAGAATTAAAAAAAAAAAAAAAAAAAAAAAAAAAAAACAATTCTTATTATCAAAAAAAAAATTAAATGAAGACTTACAACAGGTAAAGTTAACTAAAAAAAAATAAATACACATAACAGTGTAACAGAAGAAACTTGCACAAAAATTCACAAACATATCAAGAATTCCTACGCAAATTCCAGAGTCTTTTCATTTCTCTTCAAGTGCCCCAGGAACAGACCACTGAGCATAAGAACCATCCAGCGTTTAGAGCTACAGTCGGCTGCAAAATTATTCGAGCACTTGCCAATAATTCCTATATTTAAAAAGTACACTTAAGACTGTTTTGCTAAGTAAATCCTTGTCGAATCATGTTCTTAGACTGATTAAGAACATGACTCGACAAGGATTTATTTAACAAAGCTGTATTAAGTGTACTTTTTTTGGCAAGGATTATTGCTAGTGCTCGAATAATTTTGCAGCCGACTGTACATCCAGGCTGAAACATTGTGATCACAAATAGGTGAACAATCACAAATCTGGCTGTGTTTCAATCCAAACGCAACACTTGTTTACAAAACTGATCGCAAAGTTGTGAGCGATGCTCGGAGGAAGTCACGGACTTAGAGAAGAAGGACCGTTTTCTCCAACGGCGGCCTTCCCTCAAAAATGGACCCGAAATGGTCGCTATTATTCGTTCGCCGCTAGGGGTCGTATTTGTTCTTTGACTGTCCACTACCTCCGTAGAATAGCATTGTGCGCAGACGAAATTTTAGTTTTATTTTCAGTTTTCTTTTTAATTTATTTTTAATATTGGATTTTTTTCATAATGTCGCATTGTTACGCACCGGGTTGCACCTCTGGATATCGAAGTGTTCGAAAAAAAAAACAAAGAAATAGGTGAAAAGAACCCAAGTTTACAGTTGGCTGCAAAATTATTCGAGCACTAGCCAATAATTCCTATATTTAAAAAGTACACTTCAGACTGTTTTGCTAAGTAAATCCTTGTCGAATCATGTTCTTAGACTGATTAAGAACATGACTCGAGAGGATGAAAAGGAGATGTCTGGTCACCTTACCTCAGATAAGCATGATTTTATAAATTGAATCAATTTTTTTAAAGTAATTTTTATTACCTTTCAAAAAATGTCAGGTTCGATCATAGGTCGTGCTCATCGACCAAGACGTTAGGAGTTTTCCGTGGTTTTCTCAGAAACTCGCGTAAATGCGGGCTAGAACCCCATTGAAAGACTTCCACGGAGGGCATTCCACCTATTGGCCTAGGAACTTAGCGCAGGCAGTCGGCTTTAAACCCAACCATTACTTTTTAATTATGTTGTTATGCAGGTTTTTCCCCCCCCCCTTCTTTTTTTTCCCAATTCTTGTTGCACAAGTAAAAAAAAAATGCATTCTAGAAAGAGAAAATTGTTCTCTAAGCTTCCATATAATATTTTTTAATTAAAAATCTTACTATAGGAACTTGTATTAAAAAGTTGAGAGAATACTTTAGAAATGAGTACCAGGCAGCTTGTTGGAGAGAAATTGTTAATCTAAGGCATTCTCCAAACTGTATAGTACATTGCGTTCTCTTCATTTAAATTATACCCAAGTTCTGTAACTATTTTTAATGGGTCATAAAACTTATCTATTTATTAAGGATATAACTTCAAATTAAAATAAATTTTCCAAAATAAATAATTCCTTAATTAATAGATATACAAAGAATTTCATTAATAATGCATTTTATTAAATATTTTGGTCTCTTATACAAAACTAATATTTTATATAATTCAAGTTTAATATTATTCAACATTACTTTAGGTAGTACTCAGACATGACTAAATAATAGAATAAATGGGGATGGATACAATTAAATATTTTCTTTTTTCTTAGACTATTAAAATTTGACTCACCCAGATGAGCATTATAGAGGTTATTCCATCGTAAACGGCAGTGGGATATTTCTACTTCTTTCCTCAAGCAAATCATAGAGGACTTCTATTTAACAATTCTAGGGCACTTAGAGATCCTGGAATAGGAATACACTTGGAGACTCCATTCGATAGATTCTGTTCAAAGATGAATCCTAGGTGTTTTGGGCTCTTCGGGTTGCTCCTATTTTTCATATCTTGAGATTAAAATTCAAGGGCAGTTGATGCGGGAGGAAGCAGTATATCTGGAGAACTACCGGGAGATTGCACCACCAGGAGATTCCATCACCGTCTCGCCGAAAAGTTGACCCCGAAGCGAAGCCGTCCTCGCACTTCTATAAAAAATACTCTTCTTAAGTCGAGGGCTGAAGGGAGAATCTGTGTGAGCGGCGTGCGGGTGGCCTGTCGTTCCCTAGCCTGGAGTTGTTTTTGCGATGCTCCATTCAAGTTTTATGAGTCCTATAAATTTTCCTCTTTCCATCTTTGTTCTATAATGTCACTGGGCAGCCAGCTAGTCTAAGAGATCCCTATCTCATTTTTTTCCCTTCTCCTTCAATTTTACAAGCAGCACTTATAAATTTATCTTATTCTTTTTTTTAAAGCAAACAACTTTTTTTTTTTATCAAAATATTTATATACAGATTAATAATTACTTTCCATTATTCTACCACAAAAAATATTTATACACAAATAGCTATATGCTTAAATGAAAAATCATTTCTGTATCTATATATATCTAAATGTGTAATTTAATTACAACATTTATATCCCCCCCTTTCTACAAATATATATATATATATATATATATATAAGCCTTTGTTACATCATTTTGACCTATAAAATAAAATACAAAAATACACACAAACAAAATACTAATACTCATATGATACTGAGATATGAAGAAAACAGAATAAGTATTGTGTCATTCTTTCAGTCTATAGCACTTTAAATGTTCATTTAATGTAAGAGTTCATTTCATTTTTTCTTTGTTTTATGTCTCTGTGTATATTCCTACAGAGACATAAAATATAATAGATAAACATAATAGTTCATTTTTCATCATTCTGTTTCTAAAAAGTCTACACATATTTTTGTAATTTTTATATATATTTATATCTGTTTGTTGCTGTTGAGCACATCTTATTATTAATTGTTTTTGGGTGAGTCTACTCCCAAAAAAAGAAAATATTTTTCTTTATTTTAAAAATGTTTTTCTTAAAAGTTTTTTTTTTTTTTTTTTTTTTTTTTTTTTTTTTTTTTAATTAATATATATATATATATATATATATATATATATATACATAAATATAAATAAACAAAATCATAGCATTTCACACACAGTTTATATATATACTATTATGTTATTTTTCTGGATTATTTGAATATTTTAACATTCTCGATACAACTTTTATTTATTTATTTCTTCGTTTGTTTTATTTTATTTTATACACAGTTTATCTAAAAACTCCTTATCTACTTAATGTTACAGTCTAAAACCCGTGCTTTTTTTTTTTTTTTTTTTTGTCGTGCTTGGGATTTTTTTTTTTTTTTTTTTTTTTTTTTTTTTTTTTGTTATTTTTAACCTCTAGTGTTTAAGAAGAAAATTCCTATCCCCGTTTTAGAGCCTTCATCCAATCTCTATCTTACATTCAATTTATTCTCAATGTAATTCACGTTCATTTCTCTATTATTACAGCTGTTATTGATTTATTCTACTCCAATTTCTATGTTTTTCCAGCCAAAATGCAATAATAACTTTATCACTATTATTATTATTATCTGCACACTCGCAACTTGATACATTTTTGTATACAATCTAATGTTAGCTTTATTACAATTATTATTATTATTAAACTTTTTTATTATTGTTATCAAGGCCACATTCAAAATTCTTCACTGGCAAGGAGAAAAGAATATCTATAGCTAAATAAAGGGGCCCCGCCATAAATATTAATTTCTCTGTTTGAAGACCAGCTTCAAACAGTTACCAGTTAAAATCTGAAGCACCCCTCTACAACAATAAAATTATGTTTGTCTCAACTATCCACACTATTTTACTATATATTCTTATTAGTGTTTTTTTTTTTTTTTTTACCTGTTCTATTATTTTGACCTAGATCCATCCTATATCCTTTAGCTGGTTATTTTAATTTTCTTTTTCTGGTGGTACTTTAAATATTTTTGAAATATGAATTTTTAAACTTTTATTTCCTTCCTTTTCTCGTATCAAGTAATTCGAGTTTCTGAACTTCCTTTCCAACAAAAATGGTCCGTCAAACCTTTTACCTAATTTTCTATTCATTCTTAGTGATTTAAGATAGACTTCATCACCTATCTCCAATTCTTTAGGAGTTATACTTTTATTTCTATTGTACTCTTCTGAAATTTTTTTCATATTTAGCAATGCTTTTTCTCTCGCCTGATGCATATGCTCTTTTATTTTTGATATATATTGCGAAGGGGTTTCGTTATTTCTGTCATTGCAATCTAGAAATGGATTTTTTAATTTTCTCCCAAAAAATAACACCGCGAGTTCGTATCCCGTTGCTCGATGTTTCGACATATTATAGTTTAACTTAAAAAAATTTATTCTCGTGTCCCAATCAAAAGTTTCCTGACACATGGCTGAGATGGAATTTTTTTTAATTAAATGTGCTTTCTCAATCGTACCATTACTACTGGGTTTGTAAATGCTCGAATAACGCAATGTTATATTTAGATTCTTAGCGAAGTCTGTAAATTCTTTGCCTCTAAAATAAGGCGCATTGTCTAAATTTATATACTGGCATAGGCCATATTTTCCGAAATATTCTATCAGCGCATTTATGATGGTAGTTGCATTGGTATTTTTTAGCGGTATTACTTCTAAGAACCTAGAAAATGCACAAATAATTGTTAAAAGAAATTTGTTCTGTTTTAGCGTTGGTACTAATTTTCCAACAATATCAATATTTAATGCTTGGCCACATGCATAGTTCTTATTCATTACTTGTAACGGAAGTTTTATTGTTTGATGCGGTTTGTAAGAGTTACATGGAATACATCTCCTACAAAAATATTTTACCGTTTGGTACATCCCAATCCAGTAAAATCTATTTTTAATCATTTGATATGTTTTCTCAAAACCGAAGTGTGGGGAATGCGCGGTATTTATGATTTTCTCTCTTAAACTATGTGGAGCTATGATAATATTTTGCGTATTTTCCGTAGCATTATTTGAATGTTTCAATACTAATAGATCATTTTCTAATAAAGAGTATTTTCTTTTGTATTTATTATTTCTCTTTGATTTTAAACATACTACTATTTTTTGTATTTTGTCGCATTTTTTTTGTTCATTTAAAATGTTTTCTTCTGACAGCTCTTTTTCGGCTTTAAATAAATACATTTCATTCTCTTGATCTTCATGCGTTATGTTTGCTATGTGCCTACTTAAAAAATCACTCGGATTCTGTGATCCTGATATATGTTCTACTGTTATGTCAAATTCTTGGAGATCTAAAAGCCATCTCGAAATTATGTCAGGCTGTTTCTCCAAATTAATAAAATATGTTAACGCTTTCGCATCTGTTAACAAAAATATCTTTTTTCCTAACAGTAAGTTTTTATAATTTAATACTGATTCATGTATTGCTAGTAACTCTTGTTTCATGGCTGGATAATTTTTTTCTGAATTTTTTAATTTCCTACCATAATATTCAATCGGATGCAAGATTCCTTTCTCTTTTTGTGCCAAAATCGCCGATATTGCGTATTTTGAAGCATCCGTGATCAAATAAAATTCTTTGTTCATATCTGGAGCTCTTAGAGTTGGTTCATTTAATAACGCGGTTTGTAAATTTATAAATGCTTTCTCTTGTTCTTCACCCCATTTAAATTTTATGTCTTTTCTTGTAAGTTGTAATAATGGATCTATTATGTCGTTGTAATTTTTTATCAATGTTCTGAAATAATTCGAAAACCCTAACAGTTGTAAGATACCTTTTTTATTGTTTGGTCTCATTAATTTTTTTACTTTGTTTAAATTTCCCTCCGAAGGTGAATAACCATGTTCATTGATTTTATACCCTAAGAACTCTATCTCATTTTTACATATTTGCATCTTTTGCGGGTCAATAGTTAGATTGTTTTTTATTAAAATGTCTAAAACTTCCTGCATTAATTTTTTCATATCTTCTATTGAGTCTGTTCCTAAAATAATGTCATCGATGAAGTACCCTATTTTATTTTTATCTATGTGACCTAAAATCTTATCCATAAGTTTAGCAAATGTCATAGTTGATATTTTGTTACCAAAATTTAATCTGGTTGGCTGATAGCAACCAAATTCCGTAATGAATGCTAATTTTTCTCGGTCTTCTTCTTTTAAATTAATTTGGAAGAATGCCGAGTGAAAGTCCATCACAGTATAGTATTTTTTGCCACTAAGTCTCTGAATTATTTCTTTCGCATCTGGGATGAGATGTGGTGAAACTTCTATGATTTCATTAAGCACCCTGTAATCTACTGCTGCTCTCACTTTAATGTGTTTTGGATCATTTGTTTTTGAGTTACATTTTTTCTTTACGAAAATTACGGGGGCTGCATAATGAGAGTTTGTTGGTTCAATAATTTTTGCCTCTAATAATTTATTTATCTCCTCTTTCGCAACATCCTTCATATTATAAGCCAATTTATACGGTTTTAATTGAATGGGGTAATTATGAGCTAATTTAAATATTAGTGTAACTAATGATGTTTGCCCTAGTGTCTTGTAATTTTTGGAAAATGCCGCATAATTTTTCATTAATATTTCATGCATTTCTTTTTGTGTTACTGAATCTAAATGACTTAGATTAAAATCTTCCTTTTTTAAGTCAGCTTTTCTCATTTGTTTAACATCTACCATGTTTAAATTGTTAATAATTTCTCTCTTTGGTTTTGTTTTGTCCGTTATTATGAATTGTTGTGTAACTTTCGCCAGTTTCATATTTTTATTCAAAGTAATTTTGTGGTCCTTTGTATTTGAAATTTGAACTTTTAGTTTATTTTCATTATCTATTTTATGTATAGAGCAATTTATGTTTGTACCCGAATTATTTCTCTGTGGTTCAAGGAATATTGTTTCGTGTTGGTATATTCTAGGAACTTTTATTTCCGCCCAAACTGTTTGTTTCGGTGCAACATCCATTTTTCTTATTAGTCTTGCAAAGTGATAATTTTGATTTAACGTATCCTGCCTTATAATGTTTTCTTCATTTTTCTCATTTAATTCTATCACTTGTTTACTAGAAGATGCCTCCCAATTTATTAGTTCATTTTCATTGTTTTTTGACTTTGTCTGATCTTTTGAGCATTTAAAATACCCATAAATTTTTCCATTTTCTTCCTGTTCCTGATCATGCACTCCTGACTGTGGGAATTGTATTTTGTCCTCCATCTGTGATGTGTGTGTATTTGTTTCTATTGACATGGTATTTATATGATTTGGAATTTCTTGGTTGTTTGGAGTTTTATTTCATTCCAATTTCATGTTTTTAAATAGTACATGTCCTGTTTTACAATCTACTATCATTTTGTTTCTTTTTAGAAAGTCATAACCTAATATTACATTATACGTCTTATCAAACTTAAAGTTCAATATATAAAATACACCTGTCACGAATTTCCCTTTAATTTTGAATGTAATTTTAATGCATTTTTTGAAATTAATTCTCTGATTGTTTAATGTGTGTATGTTTACATTATTTGACAAATACTGAATTTTTATCCCTGTTTCTTTGATTTTTTGAAATATTTTGGGACACATTGCATTTAAAGTTGCGCCTGTATCGATTAAATTTCGTGTAGATACCCCATTTATATTCAAATCTAAGATGGGTAAGTTACCTATATAATTTTGATCAATATTTGTCAAATATTTAATCTCTTGTGTGTTTTTCCATCTTTTTGTGCACAGATATCGATCTGGTGTATGAATTACATTTGATTTCTTTTTGTTTTTATTATACCTGCGTGAATTGTTATCTTTCTCGCTTCTCTACCTCTCTACTTTATAATATTTTTCATAATAATTTCTGTCTAATTCCTTGTCTGTTTGATTCTCATATTTTTTATCGCTATTTTGATGCATTTTTAGTCCCCTGGATATGTTAAGGGATTTACGAGGGACTATGTTATTATTATTTTTACTCTTGGTAAACCCCTCATTTAGTTTCCCGACTGCCTTGGAAACGTTATACCAGGGCGGTTTGTACCCCTTTGTCTAAAATTTCTATGTGAACTTCTTCTGAAATAATTTCTAGTACCCCTATCGAAATTTCCATAATTTGTATTACTAGATCTATTTTCGTCTGATCTTACGTTTCTAACCCCTGCATTTTCACTCTCTTGTATTATAGGGACTGTATTGTTTACAATATTGGGATTAGTTCTTGAATTGTACCAGCATTGTTCAGTATTATGTGATCTAGTTTTGCAAATTGCACAAAATCTTGTGCTGTCATGTTTTTGTCTCTCTTGACTTTCTGATCTGTTATTTCTTATTTCTAATTCTTCGATTTTTTTTTCTAATTGTTTGATTTGTTCAGTTTGTTTCGATGTTAATTCTAATAATAATGTACACATATCGGTTTCGTTGCTATTTTTTTTTCTCTATAGTATTTATTTCCTCCACGTTAAATTGCATTGCATTTTCAATGGTCTTAGCCATTTTTAATGCACTTTCAAAATCTTTTATATCTGCCTTTCTTAACTCAAATGCTATGTCTGCCCTCATGCCTTCAATAAATTTATTTAATTTTAAACTGTTTACAAATTCTTTTGCCCCATCTTTGTTTTCGAATCCAGACCCTTTTAAAAATTCATTTGATTTTTTTATTATTTCCGTTGCATATTCTTCTATAGTTTGTTTTGGTGATCGCCTGATATTCATGAAATCTGCCTGAGCTTTTGAGAAATTTACTTTGCTCTTAAATTTTTCTTTTAATTTAAGTTTGAATTGCTCATACACATTCTCATTTATTAAATCCTCATCCAAGTTTATTTTCTCCTTCGCTTTTCCACTGATTTTACTTTTTAAAATTAATAATTTAATTCCATCGTCTAATTCTGTCGCATTTGTTAATGTCTCAAATGATTCTAGAAATTTATCTATATTAGCCTGACTGTCCCCACTGAAGTGTGGAAGACCCACTAATAGCGTATCTAATGACACTGTTAATTTTTTCTCCATTTTTATTTTACCCGGTACTACCTTCTCAGTTTTTGTTTCCACCGTTTTCTTCTGATTTTGAGTTTTTGTATCACACTTATTCGCAACTTTATTTCTCAATTTATAAGTACTTTTCATTTACATCACCTACTTTCTAATCTTTACTTTAAATCAACTCTTAAAAAAATCATTCTTATATGTATTAACATTAACACAAATTATGCCTGTATACATATATTTACTGACTAGCTAGATTATTCTAGTTCAATTATTATTATTATTCCTTATTTTAGGAAACTATTTACTTTTTTCAAAGTAAAATATTCAAATTTTATATGTATACAGGCATCCAAAATAATATTATCAAACAAACAAAATGTCAGATTAATTGATTTCAAGAAACCTTCCTGAGCAATCTTGCTGTTTATGTGTACATATAAAATATTTCCAGTAATTTTTCAAAATTTACAACTGTAATTATTTCAAATACACTTCATTTATTTTCATATTCTACTTATCATTATTAATGAAAGTGTGATTTATATCTATATATATATTATATGTACACATTTGCATATCTATTCATTATATATATTTTTTATCAGTTATTCATATACAAATACAATAACACTATAATGCTATGACTTCCTTTATTTATATCTATCCAATTTTATTTAAGCAACTGCTTAGTATATTTTTATATTATTATTTTGTCTGAGTCCACCTTAAAGTTTTCCTAAATTAGTTTATCTTATTTTATTTATTTTTTTCTTTTTATTATATCATTTTATGACCTCAACTGGATAGGCACCAAATCGCTTTTTGGTTGGATTACAGTGTTGGAGAGAAATTGTTAATCTAAGGCATTCTCCAAACTGTATAGTACATTGCGTTCTCTTCATTTAAATTATACCCAAGTTCTGTAACTATTTTTAATGGGTCATAAAACTTATCTATTTATTAAGGATATAACTTCAAATTAAAATAAATTTTCCAAAATAAATAATTCCTTAATTAATAGATATACAAAGAATTTCATTAATAATGCATTTTATTAAATATTTTAGTCACTTATACAAAACTAATATTTTATTCAATTCAAGTTTAATTTTATTCAACATTACTTTAGGTAGTAAACTCAGACATGACTAAATAATAGAATAAATGGGGATAGATACAATTAAATATTTTCTTTTTTCTTAGACTATTAAAATTTGACTCACCCAGATGAGCATTATAGAGGTTATTCCATCGTAAACGGCAGTGGGATATTTCTACTTCTTTCCTCAAGCAAATCATAGAGGACTTCTATTTAACAATTCTAGGGCACTTAGAGATCCTGGAATAGGAATACACTTGGAGACTCCATTCGATAGATTCTGTTCAAAGATGAATCCTAGGTGTTTTGGGCTCTTCGGGTTGCTCCTATTTTTCATATCTTGAGATTAAAATTCAAGGGCAGTTGATGCGGGAGGAAGCAGTATATCTGGAGAACTACCGGGAGATTGCACCACCAGGAGATTCCATCACCGTCTCGCCGAAAAGTTGACCCCGAAGCGAAGCCGTCCTCGCACTTCTATAAAAAATACTCTTCTTAAGTCGAGGGCTGAAGGGAGAATCTGTGTGAGCGGCGTGCGGATGGCCTGTCGTTCCCTAGCCTGGAGTTGTTTTTGCGATGCTCCATTCAAGTTTTATGAGTCCTATAAATTTTCCTCTTTCCATCTTTGTTCTATAATGTCACTGGGCAGCCAGCTAGTCTAAGAGATCCCTATCTCATTTTTTTCCCTTCTCCTTCAATTTTACAAGCAGCACTTATAAATTTATCTTATTCTTTTTTTTAAAGCAAACAACTTTTTTTTTTATCAAAATATTTATATACAGATTAATAATTACTTTCCATTATTCTACCACAAAAAATATTTATACACAAATAGCTATATGCTTAAATGAAAAATCATTTCTGTATCTATATATATCTAAATGTGTAATTTAATTACAACACAGCTGTAATGTTGTTAAGGAACAGAATATTATTTTACATGCAAGAAACAGTGGTATCATACTGTTTGCTACAAAGATGGATATTCATAGAATTACATTATCCAGTATATTTTTCATAATTCCATTTGCACATTCAGAAATTTTTCGACCATTAAATCTGTTCTAGTTCTTCAAAAATTGACTTCTTGATGCTGGTGGACGTGAAGTGTCGGGTTCGATCACAAATCGCGCTTATCGGTCTAGCTGTTCGGAGTTTTGCGCGTTTTTTTTTTCCTGAAACTTGCGTAATTGTGGACAAAGGCCCTTTAGAAGGACCGCCACGGTGGGCACGCGAATTTACGCATTGTACTCGAATGGACCAAATCAAACCAAATTTTGGCGAAAAACGCCTTGGCGTAAGGTTGATGAATTACAAAATATGGCAATGTTTAATATTGGGAATCAGAGCGCGTGCGCGTCCGCAGCGAATGTCTTTACTCTTTATTTACCGCATTAATGGGATAGGAAAGGCTTCTGCGAGTAAAAGACTAATAATAATTATAATTAATCATATTTATATCAGTAAGTAAGTGTTTTTAAAATATATTTGTATTGTATATATACAGTCGGCTGCAAAATTATTCGAGCACTAGCAATAATCCTTGCCAAAAAAAAGTACACTTAATACAGCTTTTTTAAATAAATCCTTGTCGAGTCATGTTCTTAATCAGTCTAAGAACATGATTCGACAAGGATTTACTTAGCAAAACAGTCTTAAGTGTACTTTTTAAATATAGGAATTATTGGCTAGTGCTCGAATAATTTTGCAGCCGACTGTATATATACTGTATAAGTTAAGTATAATGATATATTGATTATTAGTCTGTGGTACAAATTTGTTTTGCATTCTGAAATTGAGCATGTGTAATGATATTGCATTTTCTATATTATTATATTGTCTTGAGGCTGTAAATTTCTTAAAGTTCAAAGCTAGGTTTTGAGTATTATTCGATAAGCATAAATTATATAAATAATGTAAACTGTTTTTTATCTTTTACAGAAATTTAAAGTAATGTAAAGTAATTGTTACATATTTATTAGGAATGAAAACAAAATCATGTGGAACGAAATGTGACTGTACTGCGACTGTTTGCAAACAAAAAATTATTTAATTCTTTTTTTGCAGTTTTATCAAAATAGTAGAGTAAGAATTGTTTCATTGATCTTTTCTTTATTTGCATTGTAATACAGTATATGTGACCTGACTAATTGAGGCCGGATATGTTTGCGAATTTTAGAATTTTACATATTTTAGTGATTTTGTTAAAAATATTTATAATAAATCCTTATACCGATATAAGTGATACTCAAAAAAAAAAAAAAAAAAACGGATATACTGTAATAGTCTTCGTAAGAATTTAATGTATTTCATTTTACACATTCTCTTACAATTTTTCAAATAGTAAGAGTTGCATACACAAGTTCACAATAGTAGATAGTTTCGAGACCTTAAAATTTCGTTTATTTTTTTTATTGCTGTTTGTATAATAGTGCTAATTTCTTGTTATGTTCTAACACAACTTTGTTTTTCTGAAATTTCAAATACTTACTGATTTTCTAACTATTCCTTGGCTGAAAGTGAATATAGAGTTCCCATGGGTCACAAGTTTCATTACTATTTTGTCTTTTATGTCACAAGCTATGTTATGTCTTATGTTGTGAGTTTTTTTTTTTTTTTTTTTTTTTTTTTTTTTTTTTTTGTCACAAATCAAATTTTGTGACCGGAATTTTCTAAAAATACATCTGGAAAAGTCAGGTAATTTTATTCTTGAAATTGAGTGGGAACCCTGAATATTTCTTCTTTGCAATCTGATTCTGTAACTGGCAGTGATGGTGTGTAAATTTTCTTTAATGATGGATTTTTTTGCAATTACTATTTCAGTAACTGTTAGGGAAAACCTTGTAAATTATAAATTCAGAAATATCTTTTGTAATTTACTGGTATTTTAGATTTACTTCAGATGGAAATATATAATTTTTTATAAATTATGTAATATATAATCATAAAATAATTTAATTGCTATTGAATCTCTTATACATACTTTATTTAACTTCAGGAATTTTAAAGTAGAGTCACAATCAGCCCTATGTATTTGGATCGCTTGTTTCTGGGAACTAGTGCATAGTTACAATTTCAGTACATTTGTTATTTCATTACCTGTGATCATTTGTTCACTAGTGAAATTTTCGGTTGTCTTCAATAACAACCTCATATCAAATACTAACTCTATTTCATATGGCAGTTTCTAGGATTTCTTTTTTCTTTTGGTCATTAACTTTGTCATCGAATTTTTCTTTAAAAAATATTTGTTTACATTCAAAAATGTTGTCTACATTTAAGGATTTGAGGTTTTTCTCCAAATGTTCTCTACTATATCTAGGTGTTCTTACACCAATTTGTAGGATTTGAATTAAAAAGATATATATAGTCGGCGTGCGACAGTGCCGATAACCATTTCTTATTTAATTTAAATAAAGGTAATATTTTCTAAAAATGTATATGTGTATTATTTTCGTTCTTATTTTATTGATTTTTTATTTTTATGCAATACTGATTATATGCTTTTTTTTTTAGGTCAGAGTTGTGTGTAGATACTATTCTTTTGGCCAGCTGGCTGCATTTTTCAAGACACTAAATAATAATGGTGCTTTTTGTGTCTTGAAAATGCATGCTTGCTAGCAGTTTGATTTTTCACTTCATACAAGTAAAGTTCAGATTACCAATTTAAATTTTAAAGAATTTAATACAGGTATTTTTTTAATCATTTATCTTGTATCCATTTAAACTATATACTGTATAATTTAAGCATGTTTGTTGCATATGTTGTCCATAAAGTAATTTAATCTTTTTGAGTAAAAAGCATTACTAAGTCTAGTGCTTTTCTAAAGTTATGAAATTATTATTTTAAATAATGAGTACTTTTATCATCTGTTATATATAAAAAAAAAAAAAAATCTAGGAATGTGTAAATAATACCTTTATTTATAAACATATGATTGTAAAATTTACAACATAAACATTTAAATTTAGACCCAATTTTTCTTCTTCTGGATATTTTTTTTTTTTTTTTTTTTTGTTAATGTTACTTTAGAATTTTTTTTAAACAAGGTTGCAAAAAAAAAAAAAAAAAAAAAAAAAAAACATGCTATAATTCTTGTGATTTTTAAAATAATACTAGTTAATACCCGTCAAAATATGACGGATGATGTTCAACTGAGATTTTTTAACAGTATAAAGTTTAAAATACCCTTGCTTTAATATTTCGCATTACTCTTAACCAGTTTAAAACACTCTGTTTTAATCAATTATCTTTTGGTTGGAGGGAGGAGGGATAATTTTATGAAATTTAAATATACAAAATCTAAGCATACTCCACTTAATAAAAACAAAATCCTAATGTTTTCCTAATTTTATTCTAAATATGGCCAAAAGAATGTTAGGAGTGATTAAAAGAAAACAGAATTTATATAAATTATCGAAAGAATCAATATTTCTTAATGAGATGGTAACAATATTTGTGATTAGTGCAGCACCGAGTAGCACTTTGGCCAAGTACCGAATACTCGGCCATTTTCTACTCGCCCTAAGAGTAGTTGTAAGAAAGAATAATTGATGTACAAATGAAGAATTTTGCACATCTTGAAATTAAAAAAAAGCCTTTTGAATACAAAATTAAGTTAAATGGCAAACAGCTTGTTTTCATGAAATGTTTCAGAACTTTAGTAGTGTATATATACACAATTAGGTTCATTGTTATATTTGATACTTCCTACTTAGTGTATTCTCAAAACTATAATAACTGATAATTTCATTCTTTATTATATCTTCTCTGTATATCTTCTCTTCTCTCTGCGTCTATATATATTCTCAGATGCAAATCAGTCTAAGATAATTCTTAGATAATATAAAAGTTCCGATACACTCAGGCTTAATTTAAGATGCATGAAATTTACATATGAAATGAGAACATTAAAATAAATATTTTTCATTTTAAGCATGATAGACTTCATTAATCTTCCAATTATATAAGAGTAAAAATTATAGGTGGTTTTGGGCCATAATTTGCAAAACAACAAATTTGATTATTAAAATATACTTTTAAAAACATTTTAGTGTATTAATCTTTTCTTGCACTTTTAAAAGTGTCTTACTTTTATTTGCACAAATATGTAACTAAAGTTCATTTCAGAAAATTTTGGAGTGGAAGGCTGATTTTTTATACCAATTAAGTGAAAAATACCAGAGCCGGTAATCGAACCAGGGCTGATTACCCGCTAGGCATTTCTCACATAGAGTGATGCGATTCCATGTGAAATCAACCAAAAAATTTCAATTTTTAACCTGACCACCTGAGATATCTATGAAACTTGCAGGAATCATTCTCCTTGATGATATAAATGAGAATATATTTTTAGAAATTTTTTCTCTTTCAATTTTTTTAAAATTAATTTTTTAAATTTCGAAAAATCAGCATTTTTTAGCTTGTGTAAGCATTTTCAATCTCAAATTTCTCAAGTTCTATAAGGGATAGATAAGTTTATGACCCATCATTTTAAAGAGTATTTTCCAAGGTTTAATTTGATATGCAACATCATTATGTTAGGCAAAAATTTTTAAAATTATTAAATTTTAAAAATTTTGAAGATAGTGTTTTTTGAAAAATTTTAAAAATATGTTTTTGGTTATACTGAAAGCTATATAACCTGAAACTTAAAGAATGGGATCTCTATGGGATCAGAAGTTATTACAAAAAACTTAGTTATTCTACATGTTAAATTGTATTATAATTACAGTTGAATCTCGAAAATCCGGATTTGGCGGGACCAGATTTTAGAGATTTATTGAAAACTAATTTTTTGTGATACTATAATAACATACAAACTGTAATTTTATGTTAATGAAAATAAACAACAAATCAAATTGGTTAATTTAAATATAATAAAACACTTATGTTAAATTAAAACAGATATATTACACTAAAATATAATAAACAACTGATAATGCCTGCTAATAGAGGTCAAGACTCACGGTCGCCACTCGCCACGTGGCGAATTAATTTGAAAAAGTGGCGATAAAAAAATTGGTATGATCGCCATTTTTCTGCGAATTCCCGAAAATATTTCTTCCGTTTTTAAAAAAATCGCAGATATTGTTCGTTAAAAAAAAAAAAAAAAAAAAAAAAAAAAAGGGAAATCCCATTGGCGATTGTTAATGGGATTTCGATGATGATTGCGCCTCCCGATTTCCAATCTTTCTCCATCCACAACATAAATGTCAGTATTCATTTAAAACTTGCTTTATGAGATTCTAGAATCTAGAAAGAAATAGAATTGTTAAATATTTCTTGTTTGTGTAATTATTTTTTGCCTCTCTCCCCCTTTTCTTATTTCCAACTAGCGATCGCCGATCAAATGTTCTACAGTTGTTTCTCAGTCTTTTTTCATCCATAATATAAATAGCAATATTCATTTTAAACTTGCTTTATTAGATTATAGAAGTAGAATTGAGAATTTAATATTTCTTATTAATGTAATTATTTTTTTAATCCCCCCCCCTCCTTTCCCCATTTCTAGATAGTGATAAATGATCAATTCTATGAACAATAAAGCGATAGAAGTGCTCAATAACTTGATGAATATATTTATTTTTTCTCAATTAAATTATATATTTATATTTCATGTGTGTAAACGGGGGTGGGGGGGATGAAAAACAGATTTTTAGGTACGAAATTTTTTTCTAAATCAGTTTAAGAAAATTAATGCTCAGTTGATTTCATATGTGTTAAAACTGATAATTAAATACTATATATATATATATATACAGTGGCGTATGCAAGGGGGGGGGTTAAACCCCCTCCCCCCTTGACAAAATGTACGATAAAAAAAATTAGGCTGTTCCTTACGGTTTTTTTCACATTACTGGTGGAAAAAATGTATGGCAAGCGTAGAATATTTTTTTTCTACGAAGTGGTTTAAAATTATGACTAACTTTTTTTTTTCATTACTCTGCGATAAACACTCCTGAAAATAACTAAACCACTTCATTTGTGCGATGCGAAACATGTTTCCCCTGAAAACAATTCTCTGAAAGGATTTCACCTTTACGAGTTCATACTAGAGATGGGATAAACAGTTACTTTTCAGTAATAGGTTACATCATTCCATACTACCTTTAATAATAAGTTCTTCTAACATATTATTTTTATAACATTATATAATTATAACAACTCTTTAGTTTATATACGGCTAGTGTCTTTCTAATCCTTTCGGGATATACAATATATACATGTGTCCTGCATAGTGGATGCGGTTCACGTTTTTGAGTTCCAATGCTTTCGAAGAGTAATCTTCACTTTATTTAACTTTATAATTTCTGTAATTAAAAAAAGAAAAAAAAAACCGCTGATATGAAATAGTGGTAGAGTCAAAAATTTACACAAACGCTTGTTCCAATTGTGCAAGCATGAGATTCTGTTAAATCAATTCATTTAAACATGAAAACAGACTATTTCAAATAATAAAATAAAATCAAGTAACACGTGCACGAGTGCCGTTTTCTATTAAAAAAAAATCCTCATATAATAAGCCATATAATTAAGAAATAATTAAATAATAATAACAAATCTCTAAAAAACATCTTTAAGCCATCCCAAATGTTAAACTACGGAGAAATTGTCTCTTTCGATTTTCCGAAGAACTTGAACACTCCAGATTGACAAGGAAATTAATATTTTTCAATCATACTTAGAAAACAGTCACTTTAAATATGTTTTCTAAAATTAGAAACATAAATTTTGCTTACAAAAACTGATTGAATAAAATTATTTATTTTCTCACACACTTAATTTTAACATACGATCATAGTTAACTATCCTTAATACCACAACAAATTTATTCATTAAAAATCATTAAAAATAGTCACGAGAAAAAATCAGATTTAAAAAAAAAAAAAAAAAAAGATAAAAATAAATAAATAAATATTCAATTTTCTAATCAAATTATTCTTGAATAAACCACAATAAATAAGTGCTCTTTTCAATTTCAGCTTCTACAAGCGATTTTAAATATAAACAAACACCATTCTTCTCCTCTCCCACTTCACACTTCCTTTTTAAACGCCTTGCATCGTCTTCCCAAAGCTACTAGTGTCTTCAATACGCGCATAAACCTAGTGAGTGTATACCGATTCCCATTCCCCATCCCCATGATACAATAATTAACATCAATTAATCACCTCTAACCTATCTCATCATGGCTGTTTAAATTAGCTTCATGAAAATATTATTTCGTTAAACGGTAGTATTAAGTGTTTTCGACATTACATATCATGGGCATAGCCTATACTAATATTTAAATTAAACTAATATACACTAAGCGACAAAAAAAAAAAAAAGCCGCACTTGGATGTTTTCCTTTTCGCCTTCTACAACCGCCAATTTTATCGTTTAAAAAGCAAATTTTCGAACAGATTTTACTATGTTGTCCTCTACATACACTTTAGCTTTGAGTCTAGTGTTAAAAACAAAATGCAATTGTCAGGAAAATTGTAATTTTAGAATTTATTTCAAAAATGGTAAGAATAAAGCAGTTAACGATGACACAAAAAGTTTTAATTTTTAAATGAAAATCAAAAAATATTTTAATACGTGAGATAGCAAAATAATTAAATGCTAACGAAATATTGGTAAAATGAATTTTAGCAAAATATACATTTTTTTGGCCGTTTAAACTGGGAATTTGGCTTTAGGCGGTCATGTTGCTCATCCAAGCAAGATAACCGCAAGTTAAAATGCGAATGTTTAAAAAATCGATTTGTATCATGTTCAGAACTTAAAAAAGATTTTTAAAAAGTGTATAGTAAATTACTTTCTTCAAAAACAATGCGGGAACAATTAAACAAAGCGGGTTAAAGAACGGAAGATCTGCGAAAAAAGCCATTATTAAGGAAAATAATTAGAAAAAACAATACTTTATTTGACCAAAATTTGAAAACATTATCAGTTAATTATTAGGATGAACTGGTTTTCCCTGATGAATCAAGTTTTCTTTATTTCGTGCAGTTGAAAAAAGCTAGAATGAAGACGAAAATGTGCCCGACTTAATGAAAATCGCACTTTTAAAACAGTGACACATTCTCCGTACAATATGGTACGGAGATGCATAACTTTTCAAATACTCGGAGAAATTTTTATGCTCAAGGAATCAATTAACTCGAAATAAAACACAATCTGCATAAAAGTGGTGCCTGACCGACTATTTTGGAGGTATCTTAGACATTTCCGTAAACAGCATTTGAAGATAATAAGGCACCTTACTACACGGCGTCTGTGGTAAGTTTATTCACTTCAAATTGTCAAAATTTCTTATACATTCCCATGAGAACCTATAATTCTGTAAGTAATCATACTTTTTTCACTTTAAGTTAAATGCCACAAAGGATATAGTAGAATTTCTGATTTACCAGACATGGAAATGGTCAAAATCGCGATCCGCTCGAAAATGTTTCGTCTATAAAAAGGCGGGGGAGAGGGGAGAGGATTCGAAATTTGCAGCCTATAACTTTGCCAGAACTAGAAAAATTTATTTGTGATATTTGGCACATTGAAATTTCTGAGATTTATATTAAAACACTGTATAAAACTATGCCATTGCGCATTAATGCAGTAATTCCATATAAAGGTGAAATTAACCCAATGCAGAATACATATTTTTAACAAAAAATTGCTTAGATCTAACAAATAAATAGTTTTATTTCATATATTAAAATATAACTTGTTTATATCATATAATAAATCATAATAGAATGCAAAGTGTATAGTTATTGCATTATGTTCAAAAAGAAAGTTTTATGCAGATTTTTAAAAAGTACTTCGTAAAGTGCAATAAAGCGAATTATTAAATCGAAAATATACATAGGTATCATTTCATACCTTTGGTATTATGCAAACAAGACAGTTTTATTTGTTTCAAACATTAATTTTAAAGTTATTACAAATAAAAGAGGTATAAGTCATTTTTTCTGCAGTGCGGCTTTTTTTTTTGTCGCTTAGTGTACTATAACTTTCAGTCTAGAACAATGCTTTTAAAAATATTAGAAAGGTGTAAAATAGTCAAAGTTATCACCTATTTTAAAAGAATATTCGACTAATATGTAATCTGCGAAGATGAATTTCACTGGCAGACTATATTGATATTTAAACTAAATCAACCCCCCCCCCCAAGTCCTGCAGGTCGCCTCATAGAGGCGGGGGGTGTTCCTGGGCGGAATGGGCGATGTACGTCTGGGGTGTATGCTTTGCACGCTGAGTGAATGCTCTGTGTGTGGAGTGTATGCTCCTGGCAGGGTCACCCATGGCGAGAAGGCCATTCCGACATGCCCAGCTAAGATCTGCAGGTAAAAATCACATCATGGAAAGTTCTAATAATTCTTCTTGTACTGCATCGCCCGTCGCGCAGGATAAAAAGGGGCGCGTTCAGGACTTAGGTAGAGGGTCCTGTTCGAAAAATTCTTTACAGTCTCCGGCATCTGGTTTACCTTTGGGTGTAACTGGTGACACAGCTTCAGCTTTGACTAAGCCAAAAGATCAAGGCTCTGGTTTGGTTGGGACCATTAATGCGGGTCCATCTTCTAGTGGAGAGGCTGGCTCTTGCCAGCAGCCCACAGAGGATGAACTATCTTGTGTTGGGGTTCTGACCAAAAGCCATAAGAACTTGAGAAAAAAGAAGAGGAGACAATTGTCTCAGGCTTCTTGTGCTGCTGCTGCTGCTGGTGGTGTTGGTGTTGGTACTAAAAGGTCTCGGCCTTTGGGTTCAATGCCATCCCCCACAGTGTAGGCTTTTCAGAAAAAGTTAAGGAAGGATGTCCAACCTTCTTCGAGTGCTCTGTCTGGGAAGGATGTTCAACCTCCAGGGAGGGACATCCGATCTGGGGAGAATGACCAACCTTGCTCTTATGCTCATGCTGTTCAGTCGTCGACCAGGGTAGCCATTGTTAAGAGGGATTTCCCTTCTGACAGGCTGTCTTTGGATGATTATGATTGTATTCAGCGTGAGATTTTGAAGCTGATTGACTCTATTCCTATTGGAGACAGTCTGCCTGAAATTCTTGCCAATAACTTGGTTAAGGGGGCTCTGATTCTCCAGTGTAGTAATGCTGCTACGATGGAATGGATCAAGAGCAACTTTGGCAATAGAATATTGGGTGACTTAGTACTCAGAGTCTTGGATGCTGATGAGTTGCCCAAGCCTGTTAAAGTCGCTCTTAGGACTAGAGACAAGTTCTCTGACTCTAGTATGTTTCTGAGACGTCTTCAGCGTTACAACCCTGAGTTGAAAGCTATGAAGTGGCGTGTCTTGCAGTGTTCTGCAGGATATAACTCTGCTAGATGGATTCTCGAGGTTGATTCTGGGGATGTTGAGGTGATGCGCAGGGCTGGTTTCTCTGCTCTCACTGGTCTTGATCGTGGATTCTTTAAGATTCTACACGATCCCAACAAACGGGAACCTAAGGAGGTGGTATTTACTTCTGTGGATCCTTCTGTTTTGGATTCCTCAGAGTCTGCTGAGCCCCTGGCTTCCTTTGAGCCTCCTGTTTCTCAAGTGTCATCTGCTTTTGAGGTGGCTCCGTCCCCTTCGGCTTCTCAGGTGAGTACTTTTAGTGATGCTCTTGACTTATCTGATCTTGTACTGGACTCTGGGTCAGAGGGCACTTTGCTGGCTGGCTCGCCGCAGTCTTTGTGTGGGATTGATAAGGCTTTGGAGCTGTTGCAGAAGGACTCTTCGCCTGAGTCAGGCCATGATGGGTAATTTCCACCTGGCTGTTGCTTCTCTGTTATGGATGAGATTAGAGTTGGTCAGTTGAATCTCCATCATAGCAAGGCTGCTTCGGCTCTTCTCTCCAAGAGGCTGGTTGATGGAGATTTTCACATTGTTCTTATTCAAGAGCCTTGGACCCGTGATGGTAAAATCATCGGCTTTAGCATTAAAGGTTTCAATATTTTTTATGACACCTTTTGCGATACACCCAGAGCTTGCATTATTGCTAGGTCTGAACTTAATGCCTTTAATCTTGTCAACTTCCTGAATAAGGATATAGTTGCGGTTAAAGTCAAACTCAATGACAGAGCAGCAAATATTGATTTTGTCTTTGTCTCTGCCTATCTTCCTTATGAGGAGATAGAACCACTGTCTGACTTGACTAAGTCTATTCTTAGCTATTGTTGTTCACGCTTTAGGCTCATCTTTGGCTGTGATGCAAATGCTCACCACACTTTGTGGGGAAGTAGTGATTGCAACAAGCGGGGAGATGTGCTGATGGATCATATTTTATTTTATAACTTGTGTATCTTTAACAGAGGCAATGAACCTACTTTTGTTACGGTTAATAGAAGAGAGGTTATTGACCTGACTCTGTGTAACTCTTTATGCTTAGAGTACATCTCTGATTGGAAGGTGTCTGATGCAGTAACAGCTTCTGACCATCAACTGATCACTTTTTCTGTTAAAGGTCTTTACTATGTAATGGTTGCTAGGAGGAACCCGAGATCTACTGACTGGGGTTCTTTTGAAAAGCTTCTCGGAAAAGGCCTTTCCACCTTTTCTGGTAAGTTCAATTCTACTGATGATATCGAGTTGACTGTTGACCAGTTTCAAGAGATCATTCTCAATTCTTATCATAGTAGCTGTAAGCTTACGGTTACTAGCTCCCCAAGGCGTGTTCCTTGGTGGTCTTCTGAGCTTAGTTTTTTACGTAAGAAATGTTGGAAGCTCTTTAATAGAGCTAGGAAGTCTGGTGTGTGGCAAGCCTATCGGGATGCCCTCACTACCTACAATAAGGCCATTAGAGCTGCTAAGCGACGTTCTTGACAGTCGTTCTGTGATGGTACTAATGGTATTTCTGCTACTGCTAAGGTAGCAAAAATTTTGACTAGAGATTATAGCTCTAGTTTGAATGCTATTCGTCTTCCTATTGGTAGATACAGTGAGTCGAGTGAAGAGACGCTAGCTGAGCTGCTGCGTGTTCATTTTCCCGGCTCTGGTACTACTGATTGTGATAGGCATAGCTCTGTCTCTTCACATACTTGCAGTAAGGACAGTTGGGAAGTTGCTAAAATGGTGGTTACCCATGACAAGGTCATCTGGGCTATTAGGTCTTTTGAACCCTTTAAGTCGCCGGGGATGGATGACATCATTCCTGTGCTTCTAATTAAGGGTCTTAATTTTGTTGCTCCTTTCCTTTGCAGAATTTTTCGTTCTTGCATTGCTTATGGGTATATACCTCAGTCTTGGAGGAATAGTAGGGTGGTTTTCATTCCTAAGCCTGGGAAGGATAACTACTTTGATGCCAAGTCCTTTAGGCCTATTAGCCTCTCTTCTTTTTGTTGAAAGGAATGGAGAAGCTTATTGACAGATACCTTAGGGATTCTGTTATTGTTGATAGGCCACTGTCTTCCTCACAGCATGCCTATCAACCTGGAAGATCTACTAATACTGCATTGTATGAACTTTCCTTTCTCTTGGAAAAGTGCATTAATGATAAAGAAATTGCCCTTGTTGCTTTTCTTGATATTGAAGGGGCATTTGATAAGGTCTCATTTGACACTATCATTCGTGCGCTTGACTTGAGGGGTGCTAATCCTATTATTACCAGATGGATTGCTAATTTGCTATCCTCTAGGCATGTTTGTGCCTCTTTTATGGGTTCTTGCATGAAGGTTCATGCTAGCTCTGGTTGTCCACAAGGAGGAGTGCTCTCTCCTATTCTGTGGTGCATTGTTGTTGACTCTTTGTTAGTCCATTTTTCCAACCTTGGTATTCCATGTGTTGGTTATGCTGATGATGTGGCTGTTGTTGTCAGGGGCAAGTTTGGTAACTCTGTCTCTGATGTTACGAATGGTGCTCTTCAGCATGTTGCACATTGGTGCTCTGATTCGGGCTTATCTATTAATCCTTCCAAGGTAAACCTTGTTCCTTTTTCTAGGAGAAGATATCTAAATCTTGGTGATGTCTACTTCCTGGGTAATAGGCTGTTGCCTTCGTGTGAGGTCAAGTTCTTGGGTGTATTTTTTGACACTAAGTTGAACTGGCGTAAGCATATTGAGTATTGCTTACGTAAGGCCACAAAGGTCTTTCGGGCATGCAAGAGTTCCATTGGAAGAACCTGGGGTTTATGTCCCAGGGCTGTCCATTGGATCTACTCAATGATTATCTGTCCTATCATCACCTATGGCTGTATTGTCTGGTGGTCTCGGTCTAGACTGACTACTGTTAGAAATAGCTTTACTAGGTTGCAAAGGATCGTCTGTGTTGCTCTTTCAGGCTGCATTAGGACTACTCCAACTGCTGCCCTTGAGTGTTTGCTTGGGCTTCTTCCGCTTTATTTGCATATTGAAGCAGTGGCTTTAACCTGTATGAAGCGTTTCATGTGTCTGGGCTTGTGGAAGGATTATTCTAGACATCTGTCTTGGGGTTCCCTCATTTCATTTCTTGCTGATCTTCCTTCTTTCATCATGCTTAGTGACTACATGGTTATGAAATTTGCCTTTCATAAGCCTTTTAAGATCTTTTTCCCTTCTAGGGAGGATTGGCTTTTGTCTCCTAGTTGGCTTGATGACAACTGTTTGGTTTGGTATACTGATGGCTCTAAGCTTGGTTCTCATTCTGGGGCAGGTGTTTACTGTTCTGGGGATGGAACTCGACTTTCTTTTCCTCTTGGAAAGTTTGCCACAGTTTTCCAGGCTGAAATCTTTGCTATCATCTTATGCTGTAAGGTGTGCTTAGACAGCGGTTATCATAATTTAACCATCCGTATCTGTTCTGACAGTCAAGCGGCTCTCCTTTCACTGAAGAGGTGTAAGTTCACCTCTCTTCTCGTATGGGAGTGCTACAAGACACTTTGTGAGCTTTCTTCCTATAATAAGGTTAGTCTTTACTGGGTACCTGGTCATATGGGTATACCTGGTAATGAGTTGGCTAGATCTGGTTCCAGCACACTCTTTTGTGGCCCTGAGCCTGTTCTGGGTATTTCTCCCACTACTTTTAGGGCTTCTATCTTCAAGCTCTTTGGTAAGGAGCACTATAGGCTATGGCGTAATTCTGATGGTCAAAGGCAAGCAAAAGAGCTTAATCGTGACTATCCTGGTCTTCGTCATAAGGAGCTTTTAAAGCTTAACAGGAATGGTTTGAGGAAGGTTATTGGCCTTCTTACTGGTCACTGTACTCTTAAGAGACATCTGAACATTATGGGTGTCAGTTCTGATCCTATCTGTCGTGGTTGTTGTCTGGAAGAAGAGACTGCTCGCCACATTTTGTGTGACTGTGAGGCCTTTTCTGCTTACAGGTTTGAACATCTTGGTCGGCATCTTATTGAGCCTTGGGAGCTGCAGGATATTCCTGTCAGGTGTCTGCTGAGCTTTGCTTCAGCTACGAGGCTTTTCTCATAAGGATGTGTTTGGGTATGGGTACAATAGACCTCTGGTCGATGTGCCCTAGCTCTCAGTGTCCTGCTGAGGGCCGCCCTCCTCGTTAAGTCATAAAGTCATAAACTAAATCAATATACCATAACAATCGGTTTAGAATAATACTTACAACAAAATATTAGAAAGATGTAAAATAATCAAAGCAATTACTTATTTCAAAAAATTATTTGACTGATATGGAACCAACGAAATAATTGATTATTATTTATTTAACTCGTTACATGAAAGCTGGTGAAAATATTTCACTGTTTCGTTCCAACGAATAATCTGATTTCTGTCTGTGTTTTATTGGCAGATTGCCAAAGATATCACTCTCTCTCTCTCTCATTTTTTGCGTGCAGAGAGATAAAATTAAAGTGTTATTTATTTAATATGAACTTTTCAATAATATATTTCGATGTGAATGGCTTCTTATGGAATAACAGTATTATTTATTATATTACATGAAATAACGCCCATCTCTAATTCATACTCAAGGACAAGAGGGGTCAACCATACGGGAAGGGGTGACCATTGAAGTAGTGACCTTGATGTTAACCCCCCCCCCCTAAAAGATATCCAGGAATATTATTTTTTGACATTTATTAATGTTGGCCAATATTTACAGACATCTGTAAATATTGAATTTTGACATTATTAAATAACATTTTCAGATATTGCTTGATATTATATTTTGTTATTCCTGAATAATATTTTTAAATATTTAGCAATATCTATTTTATAGATTTTTGAATATTGTTTCAAGATATTTCCCAATATCTTTTTCTAATATTTCTGAATAACATTTTTAAATATTTGGCTATATTAATTTTTGAGATTTTCCAATATTGCTTCTGGATATTTAGAAATATTTTTTTCTAATATTTCTGAATAATATTTTTAGATATTCAGCTATATCTATTTTTGAGGTCTTTGAATATTACTTCATGATATTCTAAAATATTTTTTTCAAATATTTCTGAATAACATTTTTTGATACTTTTCAATATCAATTTCTTAGATTCGTGAATATTGTTTCCCAGTATTTATATATATTTTTTGGTGATAAAAAGTCGGCAGCAAAATTATCCGAGCACTAGCAATAATCCCTGTACAAAAGAAGTACAATTCATACTGCCTTGTTAAATAAACCATTGTCGAGTTACGTTCTTAGTCAGTCAAAGAACATGACCCGACAAGGATTTACTTAACAAAACAGTATTAAGTGAACTTTTTCGATATCAGAATTATTGGCTAATGCTCGGAAACTTTTGCTGCCGACTGTATATCACCAAAAAAAGTATATCAATATTGGGAAATATGAATATATATTCAGAGAAAGGATTTTTGATTTTTTTTTTTTTCTAACATTTCAGAACATCAGAATTAATGGCAGTATGTCAGTCAGTCAGGGTTGGGTTTCTTCCAGAAGAAACTAGTTTCTTCCAGGACAGTGGAAGAAACTGGAAAAAACCGGAAGAAACCAACCAAAAGACAAAACAGATGTTCAAAATTAAAATTTATGAACTATATAAACTCAAAGTATAAATATAATGCCAAATCTAAACAATAATTCAATTAATATTAAAAATATCTTTAGAAAAATAAGTCATTTGATAACAAACACTAAGTATATACAGGTGATGGGTTTTTACTTTTCAATGCTAATATTTTTAGAACGTTTTGCATAGCAGTGTTGCCAGATTTGGGGACTTTTTTATTCAACCCACGCCACTACATTTTAATTGTAACGGTTGCCTAAGCACTTCGAAAGATAAACGTCCATTATGTATAGCAAATATCACTTCTCAAAATTATTGGTGTGAGTTGAATAAAAAAGTCCCTAAATCTGGCAACACTGTTGCATAGATACTACCTTATAATATTATTATACGTTCAAACAGTACAAGTGATAATAATTATGTAATTTTTAGCCATAATATTTGCTTTTTTTTTTTTTTTTTTTTTTTTTTTTTTTTTTTTAAGGATACAACTTTTTGTATAAGCTCGAAGCTGGTACCTAATGAACTGTATCAATAAGTAAGATAACTACTTTTAAACTGTCCTGTAAGCTCTCTAGGATTAAAAAAAAAAAAAAAATCCATACTTTGTATTTATCTATTTTAAGTTGAAAAATAAAGTGCAGTATTGAACTACGAAAAAACTTTTCATTTGTTTTACAGCCCTCTAACTCTCAAAAGTTTTGTCCAGAGGTTGTGCAGATAATAGGAATTTGCAAAATAGAGATCATTGCCTTTGTTTACAGTTTTCTTTTGCAAATACAAAGTCAGTTATTAATTAAATAGACATACGAACGGAAAGAGGATTTTTAATAAATTTTAGAATAAATATTTCTTCAATATTAATAAAACTAATCTATCACATTCATATATGATGGTAAATAATAATTTAAGCATATTCAAATAATAGGTACCTATAAAATGTAAACAAAACATATTTAAAAAATACGAAACAAAATATTTTTGAAAGTCTGGAAACAATATTCATCGCTGATTGATTTTGTTAAACATTCATGTAATAGGGTTCATTTTCAGTGCTAGTCTGTATGAATTGCAGGATAATAAATATAAGAATGTTACTCCCCCCCCCCCCCCCCCTTCTCCATTTGTGTTTCAAAGTAGTAAGGATTTATGATAAAAAATAATTATATTTAAAAAAGAAAAATTTTATATACCATGTTTTTAAATTTTCTGATGAGTCATTAATAAAATACGTGAGGCTAAAAAATAATATTTAAGCACGCGGAATCAGTTTAGTGAAATAATAATGATAGTGAAAAAAAAAGTTGGTTTTAAAAATAAAATATTACTCCTTTTAGAACAACATATATTATTAGCACTTATCAGTGTGTATAAAATTTTAAAATTGATAATGACGTCGATTTTTGTGAAATGTATAATTTAACTTTTTATAATTTTTTCACATTCACATTGAATTAAATGTATTTATTTTCATGTCAAAAGAAAATGAACTCGTAATTTTTTCTTTTTTTCTTTTTTTTTTTTTTTTTTTTTGGCAACAATTAAATTATAGCTAATTTTTTATTGCTATTAAGAGCTTATTATTTTCATATTTTAATTAATTAAAAGAAAACTATTCGAAAATCTGACTTTGAAGTATTGTGCTGTCACCGGGTTCTGAGTTACTGTGAAAGTTTCAAATGTCTAGCTAGTAGAGAAATTAGTTAAAAATAGATTGCAAGATTTGTACTGGACAAACAAACAAGAATCAAAGTTAATAAAAACATGGTAATAAAAAGTAAAAATGTGAATTTTTTTGAAATATGAGATGTAAATTTCTTTTAGATTAAAAAATCAATTACGGATTAAAAGGATTTGCAGATTATAAATATGTAGATTGCAGATTAGAGGGAGTTGACTGTACTGTATGTGACTATAAGGAAAATAAAGTTTTTATGACATTTTGTAATACAGTAATTATTGCATTCTGGTTCTTTTAATTAACTGGATTATGTTAAGAGCTGTTTTATTAGAAAATATAAGCAAGTGATCCAAATTATTATTTATTACCAGTTAAAGAAATAAAATTGTCTAAATTATAAAACTTTATACTGTTTTAATTGAAATTTATTTTTTTACTGGATTTTGAGTATTTTGGAACGTGATCATCAGATACTGAAGCTCATTTTGATAAAAAAACTCACAATTATTAACTAAATATGGTATTAAATTTATATAGGTATATTTAAAGTTACTTAAAGTTGTTTATAAGATCAATGCATCCATTGTATCTTACAAATCTGCAATTTATAAGATAAATTTTTAAGAAAAACAGTTTCTTCCATTTCTTCCACTTGAAAGAAACCTATTTCTTCCGGCCGGTTTTTTCCGCCTTGGAAGAAACTTGCCAACCCTGCAGTCAGTTTCAACTATTCTTCTACATATTATTCAATGGAACTTTTGTTGCTTAGTTTGATGATCTCTCATTCAAAAATGAAGCTTTTCGTATTCTGTTTAATATTCAGTAATTATTGAAATATTCTATAACTAACAAATATTACTCTTTGAACATAATCAATGAGCATTTTTTTTAATCAATTGATTTAATTTTTTTTTAGCTCATTAAGCTAAAAAAAAAAAGTTCAAAGAATAACTTTCAAAAAACTTCATATTTCAATGACAGATTGTTATACAACTAAGCAACAAAATCCCATAGGATAACATAGGAAGGAAGAAACAGGGAATTTGATGTGCAACCTTAACAGCCCTCTTCACTTACCCTCGTCGGAAGCCCGAGGCAATGTTATTCTATGGGAAATTTTCTTTACTTATAACTAATTAACTAATATATATTTTTAAATTCTGTTTTTACATTCAGAAAATTCCCAACTGTTAAATTGACACTCCTTTTTTAAAAACGAATTTTTTTCATTTTTCATTTTTTATTTTGAAATTGCAAATTGAAAAATTTCACATATTAAAAATTTGTATTTTACAGCTTCGAAATAAAATAGTAAAAATGAAAAAAATATGTTTTCAAAAAAGGAGCATCAATTTAACAGTTTGGAATTTTCTGAATGTGAAAACAGAATTTAAAAATATGTATTAGCTAATTAGTAATAAATAAAGAAAATTTACCATAGAATAATATTAGCTTCGGCTTATATGGCGACAGTGAGTGAAGTGGTCCTTTAATGAGCCACTTTTTGCTTCTAGAATATACATTAGCATTGTATTCATGAAAAAAACTGAAGTTAGATTTTGCTGTATCAATACCTTTTGATATCTTCTTAATTGCTCATTATTTGCTATTTATGCACAATAGCATAAGAGTGATTCTGAATAAAACAAAATTTTATGAACTATGCCTTAAAATGTTTTGAAGCTATTTCATAGATACATACATTTTTATTTAGAAATTTTATACATCAACCTTGAAAATTAATTTCTAGTAGATCAGAATGAAAGGCTGATTTTTAATACGAATTATGTGAAAAATACCAGAGCCGGTAATAGAACCTAGCCGTCTGCTTAAATAAACTAATGTATATCACCAAAAAAGCAGAAGGCCTGGGTTCAGTTTCCGGCTCTGGTATGTTTCACTCAGGTTTTCCCCTTCCACTCCAATCTATCAGAAATACACATATATACTGTATGTATGTTTAGTCTATTTTGAATACAAGCTATAAATTAAAATGTATAAAAGTAAATGAAAATTAAGATTTTCTAAAATCTTTTGATCAAGTTATAATTGATTAAGTTATAATGGAAGGTTCAACCATTCATTTTAAAGGTACTGGCAAGCTCTTTTAAAAGATACCCATTATGAAAATTTACTCCCCTCGAGGGGGGACTTCCCCCCAGGGGGGAGGCGAGGCTCCTACATACACAATTTTTTCCCCCAGTTGACTATCTCTATTACAAATAATTATTTTAAATTTAATAATGATTATTAAAAATTAATTCTCTTTATGCACATTTATACAAAATTTTGTCCTATATCACAATGTTAAAAATTTAGAAAAAGCGGGATGGCAACGCAACCTGTAAGACAATTTTTACCAAAAGGTTGACAGGCGCTAATTTATGTCAAGGTGCAACTACATACCAACTTGTATGAAATTCTGTGCAGTAGTGCCTGAGATACAGTTGCCACAAAATTTTGTCTCTCTCACACACAGACAGACAGACAGACATTTTCTAAAAATGGTCAAATCGTGTTCTACAGCTCTCAAAACGTGTAAATCCATCAAAAACCCGAGGTAAAAAATTTTAAGGAATCCAATACTTTCTTCTATTGAATATAGAAGAAAGTAAAAATGGTCAAATCATGTTCTACAGCTCTCAAAACGTGTAAATCCATCAAAAACCCAAGGTCGAAAATTTTTACGAATCCAATACTTTCTTCTATTGAAAGTAAAATACACATTAAAAATTGGGAAATTGTTGAAACAAATTTTCCTATAGAATAATACGAGTTTGGCTTCTGGGAAGGTCAGGTGTTGGTTCATGCATAAGGAGCTCTAGACAGTAGATGAAAAAGCGGATATATTGGTGCTTTGGAAAAAGACTGATTAACAAATGAGAGTTGTAGCCCTCAGTGGAGTGTCATTTATGGAGGCCTTTCTAGCAGAAAACTGAGGTTTTTAACAAGTAAAAGATATTTTGATAAGCAATTATATGAACTATAAATATCTTTTTATGCAGATGCTCTACCACCATTTAGTTATACTGGCTGATTATCAATCGGCATTTCCCATATAATATCCATAGACATGTCCCAGTGGTAGAAACATCGTGACATAGTCGCGGAAACAGAAAAATGGCTTGCAGACAGTTTTTGTCTGCTTTAATAAAAAAATTTGTCCACAACTTTCAGACAGTCTTTGTCTGATCTAATAAAAAAAAATTGCCCACAACTTTCGGACATTTTTCGCCTGCGACAATGCGCTACCGATGTACGACATCTTAGTTAATGTGAAGCATCAATCTGCATCACTAAAAGAGGGGGACGGTCTTATCCCTCTTACCCCCCATGATGCGTTATCTCAGAAAATCATGGTCTGAACTAAAAAATTTTAAATTTGGAGTTAAATGGATGCTAATATGACAAAGACTGCAGGGTCTTAACTCCTCTTACCCCCCCCCCCCCGCCACGTGCTTTATCTAAAAGAATCATGGTCTGAAACTACAAAATTTGAAGTTTGGAATTGAATGAGTGCTAGTATGACAAAAACTGCATCATTAAAAGGAGGGAGGGTCTTAACTCCACTTACGCCCCCACGGTGCTTTATCTCAAACTGAACTATAAAATTTTAAATTTGGAGTTGAATGGGATTTAGTATTATATGAACTGCATCATTAAAAGAGGGGAGGGTCTTACCCCTCTCCCCCATGCCTTATAATGAAAAATCATGGATTAAACTTTAAATTTTTTTTAATTTGGAGTTGAATAGGTGTTAGTATGATACGGACTGGATCGTAGAAAGAGGGGGAGGACCTCCTCCCCACTTAAATGAAATTTTAAATTTGGAGTTAAATGGGTGTTACCGTACCGTATGATACAACACCCATTCCACTTACATGGAATTTTGAAATTTTAAATTTGGAGTTGAATGGCACAAACTGCATCGTTAAACGGAGGGAGGCTCTAACCTCCCCCCCCATGCCTTATCATAAAAAATCATGGCCCGAACTTCACAAAAATTTGAATTCGGAGTTGAATGAGTTTAAGGGGGAGGATCTTAACACATCTTACCATCTACGGTGCTTTATCTAAAAAAAATCATTTTCTGAACTTTACAAAATTTTAAGTTTGGAGTTAAATGGGTGTTAATATGACAAAGACTGAATCATTAAAACTGGGAGCATCTCCCCCCCCCCCTTGAAGCCTTATCTTGAAAACTCTAAACTTCACAAAATTTTTAATTAGGAGTTGAGTGGGTGGTAGTCTTCCAAAGACTGTGCAATTGGAAGGAGACAGGTTCTGTTCCTCTTCCCCCAATTGTGCTTTATCAGTTACAGTCCTAACTTTATGAAATTTTAAATTTCAAGTTGGTTAAATGTTAGTATGACAAAGAGTGCACTGTTGGAAAGGGGAGGTGCTGATCCCCCTCTGTGACTTCTCAGTTACAGTCCAAATTTTAAATTGGACATTATTGAGTGTTGGCGTCACAGAAACCGCATAATTTAATAGACAGCATCTGGACCATTTTCTCCCTATGGTATTAGGTGTTTTAAAAACTTTCAGAAATTAACTACTTAAATTTCAATTCTTTTGGATACTGCATAACGAAAACTACTTCCTTTGAATGGGAAGGAAACAAATTATTTAAACTAGGACGAAAGAAGGGATTAAAATAAAAAACTTGTGTATTACATGATTAGTGCATGAATAGTTTATTTAAGTCACTCACAATATTATTGTTTTGTATATAATATGAACTGTTGTGTGAGTTTTTTTCATGACAGATACTTCCTTTCGAATCCACAGAATTAAATTCTGCTTTTGCCAGAATTTCGTCAAAATCTTTTTTTTTTTTTTTTTTTTTTTTTTTTTTTTAAAGAAAAGAAAATTAATAATAATCAGTATCAAAACAAACAATATCTTTTTTTTTTTTTTCAACAATTAAAAATTTAAATGTCCCTTTTTAAAGCTTTTACGAGGTTATTATTTTCATATTTTAATTAATTTTAAAAAATCTAATCAAAATTTCGTTACAAATATGGTACCAAATGAAAGGGGCATTTTTCTGAATCCGTCTGATTAATTAATGGACAATTAGATTTTTTTAAAATTATCTAAAGTATGAAAATCTGATGGCAACTTGCACATGTATATATATATAATCTCAACAATGGAAAAATTAAACAAAAATTATTATTTTTTTTTTTTTTTTACTTAAGCTAAGTAAAATGGCACAAAAATCAATACTTGAACACATGTTACTAGTAGGAGGGCCTTTTAAATTTAAATGCAAAAAACAAGTTTTCCAATTTTTTTTATTTATTTAATGTGGCTTAATTAGTTACAAGCTACATCTATAATAATAAATGGAAAGGTTTGTCTGTCTGTCTGTTCTTTTATACGTTCAGCCCCTATTGAACGCAGAAGTACAAGAGTTGACATACGGATGCTCTGGAGCCTTTCCGAGGTCCTCCTGAAAACAGAATTTAAAATTTTTAATTAGTTGTGGAGATATTAATTAAAATGTCCACTCATGTCTAATCTAAAAGCGATCTCATTGACCAAGAATTCACTGCCATTGCTTAAAAAAAGATATTTTAACAGAGTTAAAAGCAGAAAAAGTGGAAAATAAATTAAAAATATTTGTCCGATCGTTGCGATTTCGGTACCAAATGAAAGGGGAATTTTTTCTGAATCTATGTGTGCAAGAGGCTTATCGGTACAACAATTAGATTTTTAAAAATTAACTAAAGTATGAATTTTTTGTGGCAACATCATTTCAAATGCCAGACGACCGTCTGCCATGAAAAAGGAAATGATTGTAACCAATCAAGATGTCACGTGTTTTATAGTGAAGGGAGAAATTGCATTTTTCAAATTTTCATTCACATTACATTTGAATTAATATTTGGCCTAGACAGCATATTATAAAGCTACTGTTCAATTTTCATGAAAATATGTGGATAAACAAAAAAATTAGATTAAATTTTGTTTTATATTTTGCAGTATTTTAAATTGAGATATGCTGTTGAAATTTCGTAATATTTGGTTTTAACGCCCGATAATTCGATTCTGAATATTTTTGAAAGTGTAGAATTAATAGGGAGGGGGAGGGCGAAGGGGCCAAATACAGCGTTTGAAATTGGTATTATTAGGTTTTAAGGAAAGATAAATCGATTGCGGATATTTTCAAGTGTAAAATTATTAGAAGGGACGGAAAGGGGGGGGGGGAGGGACAAAAACGTAGAAAAGGAATGGTTGTTTTGAAGAAAACAACGGAAAACCCAGAACGCCTTTATTCTTTTATACTTTGCAGAGTTTCAAATTCTGATACTCCTTTCACATTTCATACTATTGATTTTTAACAGTATTTAGCCCAGAATTACGCAAGTTTCGGAGAAAACCACGAAAAAGTCAGACATAAATCGTTTTAGAATAGTGTTTATATCATTTTTGTATCTCAGCTTCTAATAAACATAATTTTAAAAGTAATATGTCATTTTGAAACTTATTTGAAATGAATTTCAAGAGTAGATGCCACAAATTTCTGTCACCTTCCATTAACCGACTACCATAAGTAATGGAATTCGAGATTTCACATGATTTACACGTTATAAGGTGTCCTGATTAGGTTTTTCTTTTGTATCTCAGCTACTGATTAAAATAATTTTATAAGTAATACATTATTTGAAAGCTTTGTTGATTTGGAATTGAACAGTAGATTACAGAAATTTCTACCGCCAGATGGCGCTGCAATAGTTTAAAATTTCAATATTTCAAATTCTAAATATGATTAAATTATTTTTAATACATCATTCGAAAGTTATTTTAAAGTACTTTAAAATTATCGAATAACCTACATTAAATTTATCCAATAGAGGGCGCTAATCGCAATTATTTGAGATTTCACCTGATTTATATGTTTTAAGATGTTCTCAAGGGGGCCAAAAAATTAGAAATTGAGTTAGACCATTCAAAATTGATATATTTAGGTTTTGGGTGCCTACGAGTCAAATGAGGATATTTTCGAAAGTGTAAAATTAAGGAGGGACAGGAAGGGTGGTGAAGGAATACGCGCATGCAGCAAGCGTATATATGAATTCGTGAGCACTGCGCGCACACAAGTCTACGCTGACGAAGGCAGAGGAGACCCGGTATGAGTTTTTACCCAATGAGAAATGACTTTTTTTTTTTATTCCTTTTCTTAAGGTTTATGAGTAATAACGTGGAATTTAGAAAAATCATAAGAGTGGTGAAGGAATACGCATGCGAAGCACTCATGTATATGCATTTGTGCATGCGCATTGTGCACGGGTCTACACTGCCGAAGGCAGTGGGGACACGGTGCGACATTTTTCCCAATAAGAGTTTTTTTTTTTTTTTTTTTTTCACATGATAAAAATTAATGCAATTTTGAGAATTCATTAATTATAATGATTCATTTAAAAATAGTAACCAGCGAAGCGGGCGTAGCCTGCTAGTTACTAATAAATGTAAGTCGCTCCCCTCCTCCCATCCCCTAGTAGATCAACTAAACTAACTCGCTTCTAACACATTTTTCATCTGTGTTAGAAGAAAAAAAAAATGCTTTCATTCAATACACCATAAAAGCATATAAACAAAAAAAAAAAAAAAATTAATTTTTGTTTATATAAAGTGAGGAAGAAAATTTTGGAAAGTACAATGCCTCTTCCTCCCTAAGAAATTGCAGAAGCATGTGCTTCTGAAGTCTGCTACTTGTAAGTAACAGTCTTTATTATATGCAGGGATGATAGTGAATTCAGGAAAAAAATACCTGAAATTTCGGCGAGAAAAAATTTTCGTATAGGTAGAAAACATATATAATTCATTACAGAGAGCTCCAATCCTCTCATTATAAAAAATAAGAATTTTAATTAGGTTTAGCAGTCATATGAAATTTATATTTTAGTCTTATTATATAAATTTAACTACGAAAAAAACTGAAAATATAGTACTAAAAAAAAAAAAAAAAAAAAAAAAATCAGGTAAAATACCTGAACACAATGACCTCTGTACAGTACAAAGCAGTGTTGTGCAAGTTCACGAAAAAAAACGAACTAGTTCAAACTCAAGTTCATCGTGCAAAAAACGAGTTAGTTCGCGTTCAAACTCATGTCTGAAAAAATGAACGCGCTCAACTCAAGTTCTTTTTTAAAAAGGAGCGAAACTCATTAGAAGTTCATTTTTAGGTGCTTTTTTTTTCTTTTCTTTATCTTTTCTTTTCTAAATAGATCTCCTCTGTGAACACTTTCATAGGTAATTTACATTTTTTTTTTTTAATTACCAATTACCATGAAGATTATTTTTAATTTAATGCTTAATTAAATTTATAAACTTATAGTTCTTAATTATAAATTATTAATTTAAGTGTAGTAAAAATTATTTAGCGGACACTTCTGAATAGTGGACCCACTGTTTTTGCGTGGTTTTTATTCTCAAATTTCCAATACGTTTCATTATTCACATGAGAAAACTTATTAATAGGAGACAAATTCCATCATTTGCAGGTTCAGGTTCCGTTGTTTTGAAGTATTACACTATTTTAAAAATAGTGTAATACTTCAAATTACACTATTTTAAAAATAGTGTAATACTTCAAATTACACTATTTTAAAAATAGTGTAATGGTTTGATTTAATTAATCTTTGTTTGATTGCGCCACAGTCAATGTCGGTTTTGAGATCTTGGATAAATCATTAGAAAGTTTCGCTTGCTATTTAGCTTACTATGCAGGAATAAGCATGTGTGTCAACTTGTTAGTTTGCGTACAAATTGTCTCAAGAACAAATTATCTCAGAGGTCAATCCAGTTTTAAAAAATATCATTTATACATTTATGACTTAAAACTTGAAAAGGTAGTGACATCTTATTTTCGAAAATTCAGCAAATAGCAATACTTTCTTTAGTATATAAGTTTAATGAAATTAAAAATAAAAATCTGAATTCGTATAAATTGTTTTCTGTATATTATATTTCTGAGTGACGGGATTTCCCCTCTTCCCCCCAATGCCCCATTCAATTATTTACATATTCATAAAAAAAAACTTAAAGTTGTAAGGAAATTTTAAAATATGCATTTCAAGTTATTCAGAGAGATGGTATCAGTAACTTACTGATCTTAGACAAAAATTTCAAGTAACATTTCCAGATAATCTTTAGCATTCTAAATTTAAATTTCTTCCATTTATTTCTTTTCATTTATTGCGATAATAGAACCATACAGGAGCTGTTAAAAGTTTTATTTCTATATTCAAGGCAACTCAAAATGCGAAATTATCCTATAAAGGCAACGTGAAGTATAGAACTCTAAACAAAGTTTTGTGTAACATAAAAGTAAGCGAAAATAATTATCATTCTCAAGCAATTTCCTTTCACAAGGTAAATTTTGGCAATTTCCTCAATTATATCCAATAAATAAATAAATAAATAAATAAAAGTGAGATCTTAACTGACTTCCATAGAATAATTTTTCGACAGAATAAATATATATATATTTTTGGCAAAATACTTATTTTAAAATTTCGAATATTATGAATACAGCTAGTGATAAACACAGAGCATTTTTAAAGTTTTTTTTTTTTTTTTTTTTTTTTTTTTTTTTTTTTGTGGGGGGGGGGGAGATTCCGACATAGCTTTATTTATTATCTTCTAAATTTACATACATCATCATTACATTAAATCAATCAATGTCTTAGCGTGAGTTATTATTTTGCTCAGTTTTTAATTTTAAGGGGATGCTTTACCAATCGTCGCTGACAGCCAAACTCGTAATATCATTAAACTGATTTTTGTTTTCCGAAAACGGATTTTTTAAATTTTTAACATTTTGTTTTGAAGCTGTAAAGGGCGAAAAATACTTTTAGTTAATTATGCGCATTTTAAAGCTTTAAAACAAAACATTAAAAAAAAAAAAAAAATGTGTTGAAAGGATGAATTATTTTAACGATTGTGAAATATCTAAACATTATTTTAAAAAATACATTAGGTGATGGGTAATTTGCATTACAGATGGTTCAACCATTCGTTTTAAAGGTATTGACGAGACCTTTCGAAAGATACCCATCTTGAAACTTTGCACCCCGGACCGATGCCCCCACATGCACAAAAAATTTTCCCTAGTTAACTGTACTATTATTATCAACGAGATCTTTCGAAAAATAACCACTGTGAAAATTTACTCCCCCGTGGGAGGGAAGCGATGCCCCCCATGCACAAAATTTTTTTCCCAGTTAAATACTACTATTATCAACGAGACTTTTCGAAAGATACCCATCTTGAAAATTTACTTCCCCGGGGGGGAACCGGTGTCCCGACATGCACAAAATTTTTTTCCTAGTTAACTACTACTATTATCAATAATTCATATTAATTTTACAATCAAAAGTTTAGAATAACGCTCATTATGCACATTTATACGAAATTTTGTCCTATACTGCCATGTTAAAAATGTAGATAAAATGCGATCACAGCGCCACCTGTTGAGCTATTGATCCCCAAATGTAATCAGCACTAGTTTATGTCGGGGGCCAACTAAATACCAAGTTTGGGGGGAAGTGATGGCCCCCATGCACAAAATTTTTTTCCCAGTTAAATACTACTATTATCAACGAGACTTTTCGAAAGATACCCATCTTGAAAATTTACTTCCCCCCTAGGGGGGAACCGGTGTCCCGACATGCATAAACTTTTTTTCCTAGTTAACTACTACTATTATCAATAATTCATATTAATTTTACAATCAAAATTTCAAAATAACGCTCATTATGCACATTTATACGAAATTTTGTCCTATACTGCCATGTTAAAAATTTAGATAAAATGCGATCACAGCGCCACCTGTTGAGCTATTGATCCCCAAATGTAATCAGCATTAGTTTATGTCAGGGGCCAACTAAATACCAAGTTTGGGGGGAACCGATGCCCCCACATGCACAAAAAATTTTTCCTAGTTAACTACTACTATTATCAACGAGATCTTTCGAAAGATAACCATTGTGAAAATTTACTCCCCCGGGGCGGGGGGGAAGCAATGCCCCCCCATGTACAAAATTTTTTTCCTAGTTAACTACTGCTATTATCAATAATTCATATTAATTTTACAATCACAAGTTTAAAATAACGCTCATTATGTACATTTATACGAAATTTTGTCCTATACTGCTGTGTTAAAAGTTTACATAAAATGCGATAACAGCATCATCTGCTGGGCGATTCATCCCAAAATCTAATCAGCAACATTGCATGTCAGGGTCCAACTATATACCAAGTTTGGTTCAATTTCATTCATTGGTTCGTGAGACATGGGGAAAAATACGAAATTTTGCGATCACAGCGCCACCTGCTGAGCGATTAATCCCCAAATCTAATCGGCACCATGCCCCGTCAGGTTCCAACTATATACCAAGTTTGGTTGAATTTCATTCAATGGTTCGTGAGATACGGTGAAAACAAGAAATTAATTTTTTTTGTACTGTGAATTCAGCATTACACCACTACTTATGTACAGTAATATTTCCTAATATTTTTCTGCATTTATGTAAACCACTGTTTCTGAATAGTTTTTTTTATATATTTTCATAATTAAAATATATATATATATATATTACTAAATGTAAATGGTATTGCTGAAAGAGTTTGCAAAGAATTAGGCTGATTGACACGATAAGAATAAGAACTTAATACAAGAGTAAATCAGCTAGCCAAATAGTTACTATTCCGGTTTGAAGGATATTCGGCCAAAACTGGTATTCGGTGCAACCTTAATATATAATATGTTCATTTCCTTCTTTTTTAAAGGAAATCTATTTATTTTTATGTTGATACTCCCCCCCCCCCCCCCCAAAAAAAAAAAAAAAAAAAAAAAAAAAAAAAAAAAAAAAAAAAAACTTATTTAAATTGATATACATCTTTTTTTTCTTTAATGCTTTTTGTATATTTAGACCAATTAATTTTTTTTTCCATTTTACCTCACATTAAGTTAAAAAATATATTTAAAATGAAATTTAAGGCAGACAGATGATTAACCCCTTGGGTACATTTGACGTCTGAGACACTTTTATTTGTTTTGAAATTCTAATTACTTGAAGACATCTTAATACTACATATGTCACCAATATTTTAGAAATAAATAAATTCTTACGTAAAATGTACTGCTTTTACATACTACTCATCCAAGCAACCAAAAATTATATCCGTTCCGCATGAAAATATTTTCTCAAATAAATCCATACCCAAAGGGTTAATCATTAATATTATAAAAAAGCACCTGAGAATTGGTGTTTAAAAGTAATAAGTACAAAACTTTGAATAAACGCCATAAAATGCAAGAACTTGCAACAATTGTTTTAGGTCAAAACAAAACATGATTTTTTGTCAGGCGAACAAAGTAGATAGATTACCACTTTATTTGTAACACTCCTGCCTATTTAGTTCACCTTACGAAAGCCCTTCAACCTAAAATTATTGTGTGCATTACCTCTGTTTGCAACATTCATGCCTACTTTGTTCGCCGGACAAAGGGTTGTGCTTTCTCTCAATACGAAACAACTGTTGCGAGTTCTTGCATTTTATGGTGTTTATTCAAAGTTTTGTACTTTGTAATCACTAAAATGCAGAACCATACAAAAATATTGAAATAAATAATAGAATATAAGTGAAAATTGCTCAAGGTATGATTTTAGTTGTATTTTGCTTTTTTCTTTTAACTATACTCTCATTTCATGGCATATAGTAAATATAAAAATATGCGATGTCATGGTTTTGCATGTTTACTTTTTTGTATGTAAGATTAACATTTGTATATAATTACTTGTTGTGTATAAGATCCATAGCTGGATCTCATGTTTTCCAAAAACAATATAGCTGATACTTTTCAGCTACATATAATAACGTAAATAATTAAATAAATGATTCAGGCTTTTGCAATTAAATGCAATAACTTTTATGCTTAGCAGCCATTTTGAATTTTTTTAACTAAGAAAAAGAATGACATCAGCAAAATTTGGATTAAAAGATAAACCACAGGTATTTATTATCAGTACAAAAAACCCTTAACGGGTTAAAAGTTTGTGACGCCGCTACTTTATGGCTATAAGAATTTGAAATATGAGTCTTAAAAATAATTATATCAAATTTTAAGTGGCGCTTTGCAATTAGTTAAAATATACATAGATTTTCTTATTTGATCATTTACTTTCTACTTTTATTTATATTTATAATGCAAACGCAATATTTTTAGCTTCAAGATCAGACAGATATATAAAATACACTCACTGATGCTTTTTCATTTACATTTCAAATTCAAAATAACAGTTTTAAAAGGAATGATATAAAAATTCCAGTGGCACCTCTTTGTTATTTTAAAAGATTTGTTTTTAGATTCCATTAAAACTACTTTTGTTTTGTCTAATAAAGTATATTTACATATAGAAACAGTGCTTTTAATTTTTAAATATACTCTCAAATAATTATACTTTCACTGAGTTTGCATTATAAATTAAAATTATTTATTTCAATAAACTGATTTATCTTTTGCATCACACTATCCAAAACATAGTATATCATAGTATCCAACTGAGTGAAAATTTGCACAAAGAGGTAGTGTGACATAAAGAAAACATTTACACAGATTTTACTTGCAGTCTTACAATGGTATTAAGATGATTCATGTTTAAAAGAACCATATTTCAAACATTTTTTATTTCTTGAGATATAGTCTTTTCTTTCAATACAGACTAGATGTAATAAATTACTTAAGTAAAATTTCACAAGCAAAAAAAAAAAAAAAAAAAAAGAAGTCCTTTTGGCTCATTCAGAAGGATAGGTTGATTTCTTTTTTCTTATCAAACAGCCGCCATTTTGAAACAATATGGCAGCTACAAATTATTAATGGACTTGGTAGAAATATTGATCTGGGTTAACTAAGCAAATCTGTTCATAAATACCTTTTATGTGATTTAGAAACTTTCCAGTAGCCAGCACTTGGAAACAAGATGATCGGCCAATTTGGCAAACAAGCATAACAAATGTATTTGGGAGATAATTCTACTGTACAGATTCAGTTTGAATTAATTCAGAATTACAAAAGTTATCACGTTGAAAAACTAAGTGGCCGCCACTTAGATAAAAATGGCACAGCAAGTTGTTCAGTGAACTATTCTAACATATTTGAAATATAAGTCCACTGTCCAACATTAGTTCAAATAAATTCAGTATTTCGAAAGTTATTGCAATAAAAAATTCTCAAGTAGTCGCAACTTGCAAACAAAATTCTAAAGAAACTTACCCACCAAAATCACACATATTTGAATGATAAATCCATTTTTCAACTTTGGTTTGAAATGATCAAGTATTTCAAAAGTTATCGCGATTACAAATTTTCAAGTGGCCTCCACTAGAAAACAATATGATTGAGAGAAGTTATTTCGATACTTTTTTGTATATATTTATTTGTAGGTGGGATTGTTATAAAAAAAGAAAATTTTCTGATGGCTACAATATACTAAGTCTAATATGTAATACAGCAAAACTAAAACTAAAGCTGGTTGAAAAACACAATGCAGCCACAAAAGTTTTTTGGGTTGGAATTCAATTTTAATTTTTAGTACATAACTAGCGAGCTTTGCCCGCTAGCGGGTCAGTATTTTCAAATGAATCACTAACTGTAACTTTTAGTCTTAAGAAAAGAAATTGAAAAAAAAAAATCATTTATGAATGGGTAAAAAGTCGGCCCGTGTACCCACTGCCTTCGGCAGAGCAGTCCCATGCGAGCTGCGTGTGCACAACTTAAAAGATACACGCGCTGCGTGCGCATATTCCTTCCCTGACCCTTTGTGCCTCCTAAAAAAAATAAAAAAAAAATCTGATCGGGTAAAAACTCCCATCGGGTCCCCACTGCCTCCGGCAGCGCAGACCCATACGCACTGCGCGCACGTATGAAGGTATACGTGCGCTGCGCGCACATATTCCTTCTAAAATCAAAATTTTATTCTTAAGAAATTTTAAAAAATCATTTTTCATTGGGTAATAATTCGGACCGGGTTCCCACTGCCTTCGGCAGCGAAGTCCTGTGCACGCTGCACGCACACAAGTTAAAGGATACACGTGCCGCATGCGCGTATTCCTTCCCTGACACTTCATTTCCCCTAAAAAAGAAATCATTTCTGATCGGGTAAAACTCACACTGGATCCCCACTGCCTTCGGCAGCACAAACCCATGCGCGCGCACGTGTGAGGGTATACGTGCGCTGCGCGCACAAATTCCTTCTGTAATAAAATTTTTATTCTTAAGAAAATAAAATAAAAAAAATCATTTCTCATCGGTTAAAAAGTTGGACCGGCTCCCCACTGCCTTCGGCAGCGTAGTTCTGTGAACACTCAGCGCGCACAAGGTAGGGGACACACGCGCGGTGCACGCCTATTTCTTCCTCACACTTTCAGCCCCTCCTAATTAACCTACATATAACAATTTTGAACAATCTAACTCAATTAGCTGAGATGCAAAAGAAAACGTAATCAGAACACCTCAAAACATGTAAATCTGGTGAAAATGTTCGATAATTTTAAAGAACTTTAAAATGTCTTTCGAATGATGTATTAAAAAAAATTTAATCATAATTAGAAATTGAAATTTGAAAATATTACAGCACCATCTGGCGGTAGAAATTTCTGTATTCCACTGTTTGATTCCAATTCTGAAAACTTTCGATAATATAAAAGAACTTTAAAATATCTTTCGAATGATGTATTAAAAATAATTCAATCATAATTAGAAATTGAAATATTGAAATTTTAAAATATTACAGCGCCATATAAGAAAACTGATTCAGGAGACCTCAAAATGTGTAAATCTGGTGAAAACTTTGGATAACATTTAAATAATTTAAAATATCTTTTGAATGATGTATTAAAAATAATTTAATCATAATTAGAAATTGAAATTTTAAAATATTACAGCGCCATATAAGAAAACTGATTCAGGACACCTCAAAACTTGTACATCTGGTGAAAACTTTTGATAATATAAAAGAACTTTAAAATATCTTTCGAATGATGTATTAAAAATAATTTAATTGTAATTAGAAATTGAAATATGTGTATTACAATAAAATTTAATTTGCAAGGTAAGTGTATTTGTGTTGCTATAGAAACTCGCATTGAAGCATTTTGAAATTTGCAATTTATATTCCTAGTAGAAAAAGCACGTGATGTTTCTTCCCGCAGACTCTCTGTGACTGGACTGGACTGGACTGGGTTACCAAGGTAACAACGGAAACAGACGACTGCAGCATTTCATTCTGGAAATCAGTACTGAACGAAGGTCGCATATTCAATTCAATGGTTTTATGGCTAAAATTAAAAAAATTATAACTCATTCAGTTTTTAAAAATTTCTCTCAATCTTTTCGGAATTGAATTATGGAAGCGAGATGTAATATACAAAAAAAAAAAAAAAAATAAATAAATAAAAAAAGAAGTGATTTATCTCTAAACGCTTTTGAGTTATAGAATGTTTTGTGAAAAAATCGACGTTTCGTAAAATCTAAAAATATGGATCGCTAATCCGTATTTTGTAAAAATGTTTATATGGTTCGTAAGAGGATTAAATGTCCTCTCTGAATATACCAGTTGTTAAGAAATGGAACAGTTACTCAGTTTTACAGGGAGTTTAAAAAAAAAACGATCGAGAAAAAGAGAAAATTTCGACCCTTTAAATTTTTTTTTTTTAAATTACAAAAAATCTGTATTAAAAAAAAAAAAAAAATTGTACCGTAAGAATCGGTAATAAATGCTTTTTCTCGTGGTACGGGTGTATTTTCGATATTTCCAACAGATCGGCAGTGATCGCTTTACAAAATCCCATGAAATTTCCTCTTCTTTTGAGGTAAGCGGTCCCGGTCGAAAATGATGATCGCGTGCCATTTTGAATCGTTTTTTTTTTTGTTAGACATGGGTCGACATTTTAATTACTATCTCCGCTAATTAGGGTCGCATCGTTTAGAAAATTAGATAACGTACATCTGCGATAAATTCTCTGTCCGACGATTCCTGTCCGAAGTCCGTGCGACCATTAGCGGCGGAGCCTTAGCTGTTTTAAGCCGTTTCTCACAGACAGACACACACACGTACAGATTTTAATAATATAAGAGATGCATGTTAAAAATGAAGTGTAGCTTGAAAATTTTCAACAAATCTACTTTTTTTTTTGGAAGGAGGAGGATGGCAATTAAATCAATTCAACCCTTCCCACTCTCCTTGGCTTAGACCTTGCCAAAAGCTCAACCCATCGATCATTATGGTAGAATTGTATCTTAGCATGTATAAGAGAATCAGTAACTGTTGAGATTTTCAGAAATTCAGTTATTAACCAAAATCATGTAAAAATATTTGTTATTTTTTGTAGGCACTGCATTGTACTTACACCTAGAAATTTCATTTTTATTTGGGACTCACCCACTGATAGCTTGTCTCCTGACCACCTTAGGGGGTGTGTCTCAGACCATCGGCAATTACCCATAGTGTAGCACGAGTGTGATGTAAAATCCATGCAATGATATATTGTATTCTAAAGTGTGGTGGCAAGAAGTCTCGTGTAAAAAGGCGAAAGTCTTTTCAAGCACATTTCCACTGCACTTTTGAATATAAAAATTGAGGAAAAAACCTAAAATTCCATACAAAAAGCATGGGATGAAAATAAAAATACACTACGTTAAGGCCGGAAAAAAATAAAAAAAAGGTTAACACCAGAAGGAATAAAAGGAAAAAATTAAGTAGAAAAAGTCATTCAAGAACAGAAAGGGATTTGGGTTAAGGCATTAAACCTTTTGTCGAGGATTTAATATGACTCGTGTAGTATGTAGTAATAAATTTTCTTTGGGATAATGTTAACATGTGCCAAATTGACAGGAAAATCCTAATATTAGAATTTTGCTAAAAACTGTTTAGGGTCAAACAGAAAAGAATTGGAGGATATGCATATCAGTGGCGGCTCGTGAATTGAACATAAGTGCTGAAGAATAACATTAAAGTAGTTATGCATAACTTTAACGAAAAATACCCATTTTATTTAAATGTAAATTCATACTTTATAAATGAGTACAGTGTAAAATATTAGATGAAGTGCTTCTTCACCTATTTTCGATCCACGAGCTGTCGCTGATGTGTATCGGATTAAATATAATTCCCCCTCATTTAAGAGACACCATAATATGTATACTATATATATTGTATATATTAATAAATATAAGTGAATTCGAAGGCAGATGATGGATATTTGTATGTGCTGAATTACTTTGTAAACAAAGAGGCAGGTTCCAGTCCGTGACAGCTCATATAAAATTATTTTATTTATTTTTAAATGAATAAAGTGAATTTCATCGAAAACAGATATTTGTGTATGTCAAACTATTTGGTAAACAAAGAAACAGGTTCCAGTTCAGGACTGTATATATAATTTTTTATGAATATGAACGAATTTAAAGACAGGTGATAGCTATTTGCAGGTGTTGAACTATTTGGTAAACAAAGAGACATTTCCAGTTCATGACTGTTCATATAATTAATTACTTTCTTCTATGTTCAATTGAGGAAAGTATTGTATTTGTAAAAAATTTTTAACGTCAAGTTTTCAATGGACTAGAACACAATTTGATCATTTTTAGAAAATGTGCGTGGCAAAATATTATGGCAAATGTATCTCAGGAACTATTAGCTCAGAATTTCATAAAATTTTGTATGTAGTTGCACCTTGGCATAAATTAGTGCCTATCAACTTTTGGTGAAAATCATCCAGCAGGTGGCATTGCCATCCCACTTTATTTCAGATATAACAACTACAGTAGGATCTTCATTAATTTTTATTAATATTAGAAGAGAAAACAAAAAGAACAATCAGTTTCACTAACTTATCTTATTTGAATTATTAAAATATAGATAACATTTAAATCTAGCAAGTTCAACTTATTCATATGTCTATGCAATCGAACTACATGTAATATAATGGGAACCACTGCATAATGGTCAAAATGAATATATCTAAATTTTATGCAAATTGAGCAAGATCAACACTATTTTTAAAAATAAAGTTAGAAACAATAAAGTAGACTAACCAGTTTTCCATTGTTATATATAGATGTATAAAATATTACAATAGTAATTATTCATGAGGTTACAGTAATCACACTCATAACAGGAACTGGGCATTTTAAAATTAGTGGAATTAAATAATTTACCTTTCTTTAGATATTTAAAATCTGTGTGAGAAGTAGTTAAAAAAAAAAAAATGCTTACAAATAAATTACAGATTTCAAAAGTTGTACTTCTTTCAAATTTAAACAACTACCTGGATTGGTTTATACCCTCCCTCTCAGTATGTTTAAAAAAAGAGAGAGAGAGGAATACAGAAAGTTTACGCAAATAAGAATTTATACCAAGGACTATTTGTAAAAAACTACAGGAGATGTATAATTACAAAACTAAATCAATATTTTACACAATTCATATAAGAAAGATATAAATTAGCTAAAAATATTTATTACTTCACTTTTTTTTTTTTTTTTTTTCCTGAAAAAATTTACATTACGGTGCAACAGATTTTGTTTACTTTGTGGAAATACTGAAAACTAACACTATCACATCGGGTTGCAGTTTTCTTTCCTCCCCCCCCCCCCAAATACGATAAAAAAAATAAATGAAAATCATTTTTAAATTTAACCATGGATAAGTTTAATAAGACAATTGAGGCATTGACAATGAAAATAAGGAAAGTGCCAAAAATTAAATTTTACAGGAGAAGCAACAGAAGTTTTGATAGTCCAATATCAAAATGAATAATCACGCTCTTGACTACAAATGGTTTATTGAAGCAAAAGACATAACAGGTCAGTGTGAAAAGAAAAAAAAAATTATTTTAATTATTAGAAAAATTCCGGCAACGACTGAAACTAAATGAAGCTCGTTAGGCACTTGCCTCTTTTTCGATGCTATTGGCGTTGGAACATAGATTATTTTCAGTGAAAAAACGCAGTTTCGCAAATTTTGGCACTTACCTCATTTTCATTTTCAACGCCTCAATTAGAAAATTAATAAATACAAAAAAGGGAATCTGAATAATTTCAGAAACTGGGCAAAGTTAATATTTAATTTACTTTAATATATATTCTGCAATATATTATTTTTAAATAAACGTTAAAATAATGCTGGAATTATAAATAACTAAATAAATCCAGTGTTCATTATTAATTAGTTTAAATATTTATGGATACATAATTACTTTTATATAGAGAGATACACATATTTTAATATGCCATAAATTTAATATTTAATATACGTTCTTCAGACAAAATATATTTTTACTGTTTTTAATACACAATCATTTAGTCATCTCTTCAATATATTTTACTGCTTTTAATATAGATTCATTTATTCATTTCTTATTACATTTATAACATAAATGTTATTTTTCAAGAGATACGAAAGCAAACACATAAACACAAGCCTCGTTGCGTATCTAGTAAAAACATGTTTGTAAACAAACTAAAATATCTGGCATTCTATGGTTTTCGCCAAGAGATCGATCGCCAAAAACCACGTGACTGAATCGACCAATGAGATGGATGTATTTGATATGACTGCAGATTTGTGCCTTCTATTTAAAATTTCGCTCCCCCGCATGCTCGAAGAAGGAACGAGCTGGAGCAGTTGTGATGGGCGCGATCTAACGTCTTGTACGTCTGACCAGTTGCTGCTCTCTATTTGCTTAATCTTCGTTGCTAGAAGTCTTTCATAAATCGCTTCCCGGGAAGCGACCGCTGAATTCAGCCCTTGGAAAGCCTGTTTGGGGAAATTGACTGTCGACCATCTGGCAACACTGAACAGCACATTCCCATTTGTTTTGTTTACTGTTTACTGTGTTAGAGAACGAGATAAAGTAAATCGGTATGATGCGGTGTTTGTGATAATTGCCTGGGTAGTTAATTACTACCTGGGCAAGGTAGAGAAAAGTAAGTTTTTCATTCGAAGTAAAGAAATATTAATAGTATGTGAAGTAAAAAGTAAATAAAGCTTCATGGTTATAATTGAAGCTGACAGCAGCATCTCTCTATCAAAACGTTGCATAGCAATGAAAAAAGAGAAGAGTGGTATAAGTGAATTACTGGAAATAGTATTTCATTATATCTTATATGCCAAACGAATATATCCCGCACAAATATTTGAGAAGAGAATTCGATGTAATTTACCAATCTGGGTAAGTTTAATTTTCTGTCTATTTTTAGAAATATAATTAATAAAGAATTTAAAATATGTGTACTATTATATGTAAGAAACTTTGAATAAATGCAAATCAAATGTAAAATGCAAAATATCGGCAGTAATTGTTTCGTGTCGAAATACAGCACAACCCGTTTTCTGTCGGCAAAGTAGGCACGTGGTGCATTGCCGCTTTGTTTTATCTAGCTCTCGTGCTTACTTTGTCCGCCTGACAAAGGTTTATGTTTTATTTCGACCCAAGACAATTGTTGCGATTATTTTGCATTTAATAGTATTTATTCAGAGATTTTTACTTATAACTTTCCAACACCTGTCCTCTGGTGCACTTTTGTTGTCTGTAGATAATATTGCATTCCTGTATGTAAAAGTCTTTCTGAGTGACCAACATAGTATGCTTTGTTTGTTCTGTCAGTTGTATGATAGGTTTAGTTTTTGTAAAGTTTTAGATTTTCCTACTGTTAAGATTATCTAATATTGTACATCATGTTTTAAAGATTCCGCATATTTAAAAAAAAAAAAAAAATCTGGAATTACATTTTGGAGAAAAATAAGATCTGTACTGTGGAATTGTACTTGTTGATTCTGTCAATTAATTTTGATTTTTTTCAAATCTTAAAAACTCAAACTGCATTTTCAAAAAACTATACCTTCCCTCTTTCTTATTTCAAAGTAACTTATTTATCATCTGTAACTGTGTGCGAGTTAAAATTGTTGAGGAAAAAGATACAAGAATCCAACTTACTATCTTTAAAAGAAATTGCTTAAATAACAATATTAATATAATTTTTAAAATGGCAATATCTTTTATTTTTTGCATATTGTTGTAAGCATATCACTAATTTCTTTTTGTTGTTTCTTTCTAATGATAAAATTCCTTGTACCATATATTCAGCCATATGATGTTCCATAAAAAACTATTTTTGCACAAAATTTTATGTTACAGCAATCACTAATATTCACATAAATAGTGACTGTGTGTACATGAAAGCTAAGATGGAAACAGATATCTGTTAAATATTCTGTATTCGGCTGAATACAGCTAAGCCAGATTTCAAAGACTCACCTTTCGCATGTGGCCAAAAAACTGGATTGTTCTGGAGGGATAGAAACGTACGTTTGAAGGGTAAGAAAAGTCCCCCTCTCACCAAACCAGTAATTAAAACATCCTCCTGTTATTTCCCTCCTACCCTATTTTATAGAACAGATTTGTTTTCTCCCCACCTCTCAGTCACATGACCCGTCTTTAAACCTTAGCTAGGCAGTAGATGGGAAGAGAGAAAGAAGAAAAACACCATTTTGCAGCATTTTGACTCTCATTTATTCAATATACATCAGTTCACTTATGCATGGAGCAATTGCTTCTTGTCCCCCTAGCTGAACCACACACACACACAGGTAAAAAAGAGAAAAAGTATTTGAACAATTAGCTGTGATTAAACAACATAAATTTTTAAATGAGTGGCTTCTTTTTGTGTCTTAAACTTTTCACTTAACTATTTTAATTTAGCAATTAATAAAAATTTATGTTCTTTTTTGGATGTTAATAGGAGCCCAATCATTTTATATTAGTTGTTATTAATCTAAAATTATGCTTAAGCTTCTTTATATTGTTTACTCTCAATTTAAAATTATTTTACATTTAAAGTATCATACGTATTATTCTTCTTCTGATTTTTTTTTCTTTTCTGAGGGGGGGGGGGGGGCAAGGCTTAAAAACACTCAAACTTTTTTTCCCTTCTATATTCAATAGAAGAAAGTACTGGATTCATAAAAGTTTTTGACTTCTGATTTTTGATGTATTTACATATTTTAAGAGCAGGGTTGGCAGGTTTTGGCGCATGGCAGTTTTTGACGGTTTAAACTGTCACATCAAAAACCTCCAATTTTACTTCTTAGTATATTTTAACAATGAAGTAGTCATATTTCAAGAAATAAAATAATGTCTTTTAAATGTGGTTATTTTGTAGGATTCCTATGGTTAAAGGTAATTTTTAGGAGAGTATTATCTGTTTCCTATGAATGTCAATGATGTCTGCTTTTAAGTACAAAAAATTATTTATTAAGGTAAGTGTACCAGTAGTGGGCCACGTACCAGTAGTGGGCCACTTGAGTGTTTAAATTAAAAATAAGAAATTCCAGCATTCCAATGAGATACGAGATCTATCTCTGATAAGCTGAAACCCTTATTTACTAAATACAGTACAGGACCCATTATCCGGCAATCGCGGGACCGACCCGATTCCGGTTATTGGAATTTTCCGGATTTCGGGTCCCTGACGAAAAACGGAAATATTACATCTGCAAAAATTACCCCCTCCCATTAAACAACAAAATAACATGCTTATAAATTGTACTGATAAAATAATACATACAAGAACAACAAAAAAAAAAAAATGAGTGATAAAAGAAATATATATATTAGAAGCTCAAAGATCATGAATAAAAACAGATGCAGAGCTCTTATCATAATACAAACGCAGAAAAGAAGATAAACACAACGCACTGACTCACATTTGATCGTTTGCAGTAACATCTATTTTCCCCCCCTTTCTGCATTTGAAAGAATGACCCAGTAGCACAAGGTCCATTGACCTTGAAGCACGTGACAGTAATCGCGTTTGTTTATCTGTTCCATTTCTTTGCTCATAGAATGCAGCAGAAAGATGTTTTGATACTGGGTTGATTCATTACACAGGGATGCGATTCGGTGTATCGACACTTGCGTGGCCGTGACTGATGTTTACAGATTTTCATGTGTTTTTGGATTAATGCCTGGCCATAATTTTGCAAAAATATTAAATATTTTAGTTATAAATCATTTTTAATTAACATTCAGTTTTATTTCCTAAAGCTGTCGATCCTCCGAAAGCTTTTCTGGCTGCAGTTTTGGATTCATATGCAGTAAAGCAGCTCAATTTTCTATTAAAATTTTAAATGTTTGTTTCATTAATCTTAAAAGTAAAGTTCATTCATTTCAGTGAATTTCAAAAGAAGCGCCAAAGTAAAATAATTTTCTTTTATTATTATTTTTTTTCTACTTAAAAAGATAATATTTTGTTATATGTATTGTAATGATGAAAAGTACTGGTTTGTGATGCAGTTTGCAGTATCGACTCATTCCGTGAGCTGTACATTGGCAATAGCAATGGGTGCCTTAATCAAAACTGTTCTGAGATATCCTTTTTGAGTTCTTTAAATTGTAATTAAAGTTATTTTTCCTTTATGGAGAACGAGGTTTTAAAGGATTTTCTTTCTTTTTATGTATTATTATTAATATTATTATTATTTCATATTCAAAGTGGAATTCGCTAAAAATATAAGATTTAAAAAAAAAAAAAAAAAAAATTCCAATTTAGTTTGAATTTTGAAAAATGCCGGTTTTTGGAACATTCCGGTTTTCGGGATGCCGGATAAAAGGTCCGATACTGTACTAGAAGCACAGCCTTCATTTCCTGTTTAGTTAGGAGTTAGAAATTTTTTTTGCTGAAGTTGGTCTAAAAGAGCAGCATTTTATGCCTATCCTTAACAATTTCCTTAAGAGGTAAGTCTTCATTCAACTCCTTTTTAGCATACATTCTACTTGTTTTAAAAATGAATTTTTATTGTTTTTATTTCATTATATGCTGAATATGTTATAAACTATCATTAAATTAAATAATATTAATAATTTATAGGTAATGAAGGGTGGCCCACTTTTAGATCAATGTTTTACTAAATGTTCCAGTAGTGGGCCTAGCAGGCCCAGTACTGGAGCACATGCTTTTTTTCATATAGACTGTTTTATGATGTTTAATAAAAATATTATATTGTGTAAAGTCATTTTATATAGTTAAATTTGTTTTATTTTTATCAGAACCAGTAGTGGGCCATGTGGCCCACTTCTGGCTCACTAATGGCCCACTACTGGTACATTAATGGAACATTCTGAAAAATTACTTCACAGGGTTTAATCCAGCTTTTTAAAAATGGTACCTCATTTGTGAATGTATAAAATAATTTGTGAAAACATCAAGTAAGTTTGTGAAAACAATTAATGCTTCAGAATAATTAGTCGAAATGTGCAAAGCAGTTTTAAAAATTTTAAAATATATTTAAAAAATAAAATGGAGCAGTTGTAAAATAAATATATATATGTGGCCGAGTTGACTTTATTTCTTATATGTAAGATAAGAAGGTGTTTACTTAGATATTTACAATTATCTCTAGTAAATATACAAACTGAGGATATTTTTATGTATTCAAATGCAGCGAAGCTTATAAAATTTTTTAGTGTGCAGAGAGTTTATATTGCAGAGAATTGACTTTGTGAAGGTGCCTCTTTGCTGAAAGTTGATTTTGTGAAGGTAAATAATTGCAAAATGTTGACTTTGTGAAAGTACCTCAATGCGGCACTAAATTTGTTCTGGATTAACCTCTGCTTCAATAAATATATTATAGTCAGAATTGGCTGATATGTATCATGATATTTATAAACTAATATATGTATCATAATAACATAATTATTAAAAGTTTAAATCTGAGAGAATCTCCTTTACTTATAAGAAAAAAAAAAAAAAAATCTCATTCATAACATATAAATAGAATGAAAGAATTAAATACACTGAATAGCAAATACAAAATATTGAAATAATATTGTGATGTGGTAATTCACCATTCTCATATTTTGTTGTTAAGTAACACATATTCACAAGTTATATAATCTAAAATATATGTAATGTATAATTAAAATTGTTCTCAAATTGTAATTACCCTTGAAGTTAGTATAATACAACGGACTGTTTATTTTGAGGATAGTATGTAAAATACAGATAAAGCAATTTGGTGAACTTGGTGTAATTATTTTATAATTAAGTATATTTAAACATTTGTTTTAATTTCAAATGTATGTAAAATATGAAGGTAATTTTATCCATCCCTTATATCAGAATAATAGTTTTGTAATTTTTTGATACATTATAAAGATACTATTACATGCATGTTTAATACTAATAATAGTATGTTTACTTTGTAAATAGAACATTAGCAATTCCATAACAAAAAATAAATACTTCTGGTTTTGGTTTACTTTTGTTTTAAATATCTTTGTATTGTTTTGAAAAGGCATTAATATAACAATAAAAAATATATATAATGTTAATAATATTATTATTAAGTATATTTGTTTTATGTTGAATAATATTTTATATTATTTTAAAATTACAATAATTTTTTTCTTAAAAAAATATTGTAAATCGTAAATAATTTCTTTTTCTTAAAAAAATTATTTACTTTTGTTTTATAAAAATGGAATAAGATTGGTGATTTGTTAGTCAAGTTAACATCACTCTGGCAAACTTTTACTTTGTTTATTCTAGTATAGCATGATGATATCATGTATACTACAAAGTAATGAATGCCAAATCTTAGGTATAAAAGCTGTGGCTTCATAGTTTTCAGTCAACTGGCTTATTTTTTTTACAGTGAGAATGACATACAGTATGGATTGTGTGTGTTTTGATTCTGGTATATAACATCTTAAAACTATTTGGAGGCAAGAGGTTATGAATTTTTGAATAAAAATTAATCAAAATCAATTACAGAAGCATGATTTTTCTGCGATTCTGAAGTCAACTCTCAATCGCTTATCGCCTGATACTATCTTAAATGGATTTAGAGCTTGTAGCATAGTTCTATGATATCCAAAAAGTAGTTGTCTCAAAGGAACTAAAATATCAGCACCACCCATCGAGAAGGAAGAAGACCATTTTCTAAGAATTTTGGAAGAAAAATTTGAAGTAAAGTTGAAAAAGTTTTTAGAAAATGTACAGTCGGTAACAAAAGTCTCCGAACACTATCAAAAATTCCTGTATAAAAAAAGTACAATTAATACAGTTTTGTTAAATAAATCCTTGTCGAATCCTGTTTTTAGACTGACTAAGAACAGGATTCGACAAGGATTTATTCAACAAAACTGTATTAAGTGTACTTTTTTTTATATAGGAATTTTTGCTAGTATTCGGAGACTTTTGTTACCGACTGTAGGAGAATGGAATGGTCCTGTAGAGCAAACAGATTTATACTATTTATGGCTAAAAGCAGAGTCTTACCCAGTTTACAGGTAAGCTATAAAATATGTAATAAATATTAATAATTGAAAATATGCATTTTTAAAATGAAGAAAAACTGATTCAGTTTTAATTTTTGCAGCCTTTAAATAAACTTAATGAGGAAACTATTTAGGAAAAAAACTATTTAGGTGTTAAAGAGCCTGTTAAAGTTTTTATGGACAATGCAGATTCCCTAGGCGTCAGTTCTATAGAGATCATGTAACAATAAGTGAATATACCATCAAAACTCTTGAGGAAAAGGCTAATCATCACAAATCAGTTGGGCTCTGTAAGAAGGCAGATTATAATGACTCCCCAATTGTTGGACCATCGAAAAAATTCTATCACCATTTAAAAGGGCTTTTTTCCAGCCACAAAGGAAGGATGATCAAAGAAAAAAGGGAAAGCATGAAAAAATTATTGCTGTAGTTACTTCCCCACAAATGTTCATGTACCTATTATGAATAATATGAAGAAAGAAAATGCTAGAAATGCAAAAACTGCTGAAAAAGAAGAGAGAAAAATTGAAAGAGAAAGAAGAAAAATGGAGAAGGAAAAGAAAAAATATCAGCTACACAAAAAAAACCAGAAAATCTTCATCAGAGTCTTCAATTACATTTGATGATTCTATCGTGAATGAATTGAGCGACCTGGATAGCAGTGAGAGTGAAGGAGAACTGCCCATCTTTGACAAATCAGAGTTAAAGCAAGGTCAATTAGTTATTGTGTCCCTGATGGGATGTGAAAGGAATACACAAAAATATAGATATTTATGCATAATTCAAGATACAAAAGATAAAGCAATACAAGTTCAGGGGTTAAAATCCACAAAGACCAAAAAGAATTTAGCAGGGTTGGCAAGGTTTCGGACACTATGGTAAAAACCACGGTATAAACCATGGTTTTTACCGTACTATCAAAAACCTTGGTGTCTTAAACTGTCCTAAACTGTCCAAAACTATATTTTTTAGTAGAATTAAATTTTATTAAAATTGTGCAAATATTTGAAAAATTTACAAAATTATTATAATTATTGTTGTTCTGTAACATTTTCCAGTATATTCCATAATGTTTAGTGTAAGATACGTATATTAACAATTATAATATTCAAAAGTAAAAATTTATTACTGAAGCTTTAATGGAAAAATGCAGATAATTGTACCTCAAATATTGATATTTATAATATTTACACACACATACACAGTATATATATAAGCAACGTGAATAAATATATCAAGGGAACAAATTAATATATTATTATTATATATATATATATATATATATAAGATTTACAATAAATCATCTTGAAATAAATATTAAAAATGTGCAGCTACACAAACACATTTTATTTTTGAATAAATGAGAAAATATATATGTAAAAATATTAAATAATACACACTTTAATTATTATTATTATTATTATTATTTTTTTTTTTGGGGGGGGGGCATATTTGCTGTTTTTGAAAATGCATAATACTTTATTGCCTAATTATAACTTTTATATTTTATTTTTGGTATCTTTTAAATGTGTGTAATTTATGAAAGAACTTTTAAAAATAATTTCTGTAAAATATTGGATATGTAAAACTATTTTACAATTAAAAATAAAAGACAAATTATTCATTTTGGATATAATATCATACATTTTTTATTGTGAGAAAATTTTTTGAGTCATTAAAATTAAATTTTTTTATAGCTATTTATAAATTGTAAATTTCTTTTAACTTAAAAAGGTCTAAATTTTCAGCATAAAATACTTTTAATTACTAATTATAAATGCTACTGAGAATGTAGGGAATAGAATTTCTTATAATTTTAGGTTTTGGACACTTTCGGACAGTTTTAGACAGTTTCGGACAGTTTTGTACAGTTTTAGACAGTTTAGGACACTTTTGGACGGTAAAAACCACCTGTCCTGTCCAAAACCAGTTTCAGACGTCCTAAATCCCAACCCTGGAATTTAGTAATTGTTGAAAATGATTTATTCAACATAACATATCAAGATTTATTATCCGCAATACTCCAACCAGAACTTAAGATGAAAGATACAGTTAACATTCACATTTAATAAAAATTTGCCTGTTAAAAAAAAAAAAAAAAAAAAAATGAAAATTTCATGTGACAAGAATGCTTAAATATAAGATTTCATCAACATCAAACCATTTTTGTTGTATTTGTACAGTGCAGAAATGTTAATATATTCTTATTATTACTGTATATAATGTTTCTATTCTTTTTTTTTAGCACATTTGGAAAATCTGGGTGGCCCACTTTTGGTATGCCCACTACTGGTACATTAAAAGTTTGCTATGCCCACTTCTGGTGCATAGAGTGATGAAAGTTTTTGATTTTTAAAAAATTGATGTTACAACATTTTTGATATTTTAGATGATTATTATTATAGATAAGAGTTTGAACAATCATAAAAAAATATAGTTTAGAAAAACTTCTCTAAAGTTTTATAATAATAGAGAAAATGCCCTTAAGTGGCCCACTACTCTTTACAAAATGCAAAAATTCAAATATAGAAATTTGTGTGTTCTAAGGTGAAGTACTTATTGCACTTTAAGTTAACACTACATCTTTCTCTCTTTTGTGAATTAATGTCTTAAAGGTATGAAAATTTGCATTTATATGCATTGAAATGTAATATTAAATACATCAAAATGCAATATTAAATAATACATTAAAATTTCTCAAACTGTATTTAAATAAATAAATTGTCCTTTACTTTTTAAAAATTATTATGGGTAGTGACTACCCATAATAATAACCCAATAAGCATTAACTCTATTAACATCCAAAAAATAGCTCCCTACAATAACCATAACTACGCTCTAAAACGGGAGGCCCTTGAAATTATCACTAACCCCAACACAGTAAACAATAGAGAACATTCCATCATCCCAGCTGCATGGCAACACCTCTTACAAGAATCCGAAGTGAAGCGAAGTAACTCTGACAACAAACCGCGAAACTATAAAACGAAGGACGAAGGGCGTAACAAGTGGCTCTGAAGATGATCACGATAGTGATCGAAATTGATCAGCCAAAATTGAAAAGCTTATATAAGGTATATTTTAAAATGAAATAGATTTTATATACATTCACTCTCCCCTTAAGGTGATTGTTACGTTTCTTAACATAAACATTTCTTTCTTTTTCTGAATATATATTATATATAGAGAGAACTAATGTAACACCAGTAATGTAACATCGACTGGCATTTCCAGCATTTTGGAATAGTTGCCAAAGTCTAGAGATGACACTTTGGGTGATTCCAAATTCCTCCGATACTTCTATCTGAGTACGCCCACATTCCAGTCGGCCGATAATTCTACCATGTAAAAAATCATCCGCATGCGTCCTGTGTGTCATAACTATTCGTTTGTGGCACTGAGCGGATTACAGAATGCTTGTGAACAATTTTCCTTCTTTGCTCCCATTCCTTATATACCCCCTTCTTACAGTTTTGCCATTGTGACATCATATCGGCGTCATCTGATGGCTTCATATAATTTGCATATTATTCTTGAAAATGTGTGTGGTAATTCTACAGGTGAATGTTTTGCATTAAAGTTTGATTTCAGTGTGATTTTAAATTATCTTTAATTTATGGACATGAGTGTATATACATACATGAATTATATACACATATGCATATGTACAGTCATAAAATAATAATAATTTTCTTCCCCAACTAATTTTACTGTAAATTATCAGCTAATTTAGGGGAAATTTGTTGGAAAGGGGGGGGGGGCTTTTTTATGACTGTACATATGGTGCGTCCTGAACATAAAATAGATTTCCAATTCGGCCCACCAAGTATACTTGTTTGTATTTAAGTCCTTTGTTCACGAACTTGTCTGAAATTATGAGCTCTGCACAACACGCGATCAGTCAAATTTGATTGTAAATGCATAAGATTATTGGAAAATAAATAGTCAAATTACACTGATGTTTCTAATTATAAAGTAGCATATTTATTTTTGGGGGAATTTCTGAGGCCTCCTTGGGCTGGGGGCCCTCAGCAGCAGAGTTCGAAAAAACCCAGCCCACCTGGGCCCGAAAAACCCGGGTTCTTTCGGGTTTTACATGAGAAATCTGGGTTCCCAAGTTTTATCAAATTTACATCTTTTACTCCTTTACATCTTTCAACTTTTACATCTTAATCTAACCATATAACATAACATGTAAATCTAAACTGATCATTTTTCAATGAAATCACATGAAGGAAAACTGGAAAACACAATTTAATTTCATACCTACTTATTAGTAATGTTGAATACTCTATACAACTGCAGTAAAACTTCTTTCATTTCATATATTATTGTTTTAAGATGTTAATTATTACATAAATAATAATATTAAATTAATTATATGCATATTCAATTATAATTTATCTATATACAAAATTCCGGTTTGAAAAAAATAAAAGTTAAGCATTACACCCACGTGTTTTATTATATATAAATTGTAAAAAATTACAGAAGATTTGGTATTTTGTTAATCTAGAATTGGTCTTCTTCTTCTGGGGAAAATGGGTGTTTAGCTCGAAGATGACAATAAAATTTTACGAGTTTCGTAGCTGTATTAAGTCCTAGACGATTACGTAGTTTGTTCCAAACTAATCCAAATGTAGAGAAATATCTCTTAATTGATGCAGATGAAGCTGGTGCTGAGTGTAAACCGAAAAAAAACTTTTCAAATCCAGGAGGAAATTTTGAATTTTGCTCACACTTTTTTGCCATGATCTGTCACCATTTTTGAGAAGAAAATTTTTCTACAACATTCTGGAGCATCATGGAAGCAAGAAAATAATCGGGGTCATTTATTTTGAAAGCTAAAATGCATGTTAAAAATTCAGGGTGGTGATCAGCTAACCACATTTCTGCCGAATCTTCTTCCTCTTTACTCAAGTGCTTTCCTTTAAATTTGGGATCTGTGAGGTTGGCTAAAATGTGTGGTGGTTGAATTGCCTGTGCAAATCTTTTCTTAAAAGAATCACGATAAGGCTCCAGAAGTTTGGAAGATAATAGATCTAGCCATATTTCAACAGCCTCTGAAATATATGTTGTTTTTTTCTGAAACTTATCAAGTGCATTTCCAACAACTGACAATTGTTTTTCAAGATGAACAGCTTCTTGATACAGACCCACACTATTTAAGAGTTTGGCGATATTTGAAGAGATTTCTTGAATGTGTTCAAGGGCTATTTCTCTATATTTATGATAGTTAAATACAAATGATTTCACAGAGTCTATAAGGGAATTCCATCGAGTATCGTTTGGTATTTGTGGCTTATGGCCTCCTTGCTCTTCAAGCCAGCCATGTGCCTGGTGTACATTCCTAAAATATTTGTTTACCTCCACAATGCGAGACATTACTGTATTCGGTGATACTTCTTTTTCAAGCAAATTTGTTACATATAATAACAATTTATTTAAACGCTTCTTGTTAACTTAAATCTCTAAATATAAACTTTATTTCTTATATAAATATCCTTTTAAAACTTACCTTTATCAGTTTAATCAGTTAAATAAATCTTTAATAGAAGTTCAATATCTTAAAGTAATTTTCCTCATTTGTTTACTTTTTAAAGTTGATCACGCTTATTAGAGCTATACTTTAGCCTGGAATGCTTAGTTCATCATGTTTCTTAGAGCTATACTTTAGCCTGGAATGCTTAGTTGATCACACTTCTTAGAGCTATACTTTAGTATGGAATATTTAATTGCTGGAATTTTCAGTAGATGGTGAACTCGTTCCGGCGTTCCTTGTATCATCCTCACATACAATTATTGATTCCCGGATGTAGGAGTTGTCTTTGCCAGTTGTTGTTTTACTATAAATATCGCTGATTATGGATGTGGTGTGGCTCACATTTAGTTTTGTGTCACGTCAGCTTTTGCACGATGTAAATTTTCTTTAAATACGATTTTACTCTGCCGATGTTTATTTTCTTTTATGTTAAATGTTTGCTAATGCCTTCCTCAGTGTTACATTTTTATTTTTGGTTTTTCTGGGCCATGGTAAAATGTTTTAACGTTTGATAAAAACACTTGAGCTGGGTTGGATAAGTTGTAATTTAATATACTGTTAACTTTTATTAACTTTATTACTGTTGTTGTTAAATTTATATTTTGTTTAAAGTTTTTAATAAAACTGAAATTATAACGTAAATTTATCTTGTCTTCAATCGTGTCATACACTTTAAATTTTCATCCAAGTCAAATTCAAATCACACTTTCCACTGTAAGTTTTTTTAGATGGAAAATTGTTTTTTTTTAAACCTGCTAACTTTAGATATCCAGTAAGATGGATAACAAGTGGTTATGGGCTCAGCCCAGCCTATAGTCTTTTTGACTTGGAAATTTAATCTGTTGTTGTGATCTGAGCAAATTTTTTTTTAACGTGTATCTGATTCGGAGGGGCTATTGTTTTTTGTAGTTTTTCATTATGGCTCAATCTGCTTATACTATTGAAAAACTTAATGCCACCAATTATAGCAGTTGGTCGGCTGATATAAAATACCTGTTAATTAGTTATGGACTTTGGGATATAATAGATCAATGTAAGTCAATTCCAAAAAAGTTTCAGATGAGGAAATAGCCAAATTTAAAATCCAATCAGATAACGTTTTAGCTACATTATATTTAAATATTCAACCCAAATTCCGGAAATTGGTAGAAAATTATGATGATCCCGTCAAAGCTTGGGATGCACTTAAATTAAACTACTTGCCAGATTCAAGGTCATTTCATATGAAAATATTTTCTGAATTATTTGAATGTAAAATTAAACAAAATGAAAATATTTCTCTTTATGCTGCCAGATTACTTAGACTTTCAAACCAGCTCAAGGATTTAAATGAAAAATTTGATGACAATACTTATACTTCTTTCCAGTTGCTTAGATATTTACCTAGCAGTTTTGATAGTATTGTCCAAAATATACTGCGTTGGCCAAAAGAAAAATTTAAATTGAGTGATATTGTTAATGAATTGTTTGCTGAGGAGGCATGTTTAAATCTTCGTGATAGTGACAAAGTAAAAACGCCAGGTTTAGTAAATGTAGTAACTTCTCGACAAAACTGCACTTTTTGTGGGAAATTTGGCCACCATCAGGCTATCTGCAGGTTTAAAAGTAATCAAGATATTGGTTTCATGGACCATCGCCAAGGTAGTGAAAGACAGTTCCAACCCAGGGATTCCAGGAGTGCCTATAGGAGAGGCTTTAGCCCAAGTTATAGACATAGAAATTTCAAGTCACCGGATCGTTTTAGTACTGATAGACCTTATCATGATGCAAGTTACAGCCCCAACCGACCTCAGTATGATACTAGACAGTCTGGTTTTTCAGGAGCAAGAGCTCGTCGAAATAGACATAAGTCCAAAAATGTTTTATTTATTATGCACTCTAATTCAACTGAATCTGAAGAGGGATGTTCATGGATTTTTGATACAGGGGCATCTCATCATTGTTGTTCCAGAAGGGACTTATTTTTCCAGTATAAACCTTTAATTAACGAAAACATGACTGTAGCTGTTAAGGATGTGAATTTTGAAATTGAGGGAATGGGGAAAATAAAATTGAGGTTTGGTCAGAGAATATTCACTTTAGAAAATGTTATGTACTCTCCTAAATTGAGGAGAAATATAATATCTGGTCCTGCTTTGGATAAAAAGGGTTGTATATATGAAGGCGGTGGGGGTGAGGTTAAAATATATCGTGACAATGAATTTTTGTTTAAAGCCTACTTAAAGAATAAAATTTATTATCTATATCCTAAAATTCCTAAAGTTAATAACAGACATGTAAAATTTGAAAATTTGAATTTAGAAAAAATAAAATAAAATGCAACTTTGGCATAGACGTTTTGGCCATATCAGTCCTGATATTTTGACTCATTACTTGTAAAGAAAATGGTGTAAAAGGTGTTTCTGGTCTAAATGATAAAAATTTTGAATGTGAAGTTTGTAAATTAAATAAGTTTAGACATATTTATCATAAGTCTACTGGTTATATCAGATCAATACAGCCACTTGAGTTAATTTTTGCTGATTTATGGGTCCTTCTCATGTTGAGGGGAAACATGGAGAAAAATATTTCTTGTCCATAGTTGACGATTTTCTAGAAAGGTAGCTCTTTACCCAATTAAGTTAAAATCAGATGCTGCTGATATTATCATTAGACATATTACGCGTGCTGAAAATTTGATTGGAAGTAGAGTGAAATCTTTTCGTAGTGATAATGGACAGAAATTCATGTCAAATACCCTTGAAGATTTCTTTGATTCTAAAGGAATTAAACATGAATTGACAAATTTGTATACTCCACAGCAAAATGGCGTTGTTGAACGTTATAACCAAACTGTAGCCGATGGTATCAGAACTTTACTATAAGAAAGTAATTTAGGACAGAATTTTTGGCCAGAAACAGCAACTTATTTTGTTTACACTTGGAATAGGACCTGTAACACAAACTCCACTAAAACTCTCTTAGAACTATATACTGGAAACAAACCCTCAGTCCGGCATTTAAAGCCATTTGGTGTTGGGATACTTGGGATACTCGGGCTTTGTTACTTGGGATATTTTTCTGAAATTTTGCATAATTGTAACGTTTAATACATTTCCGTATAAGTTTTTTTTTTACATGTTTTTTTAATTAACATGTATCTAGTTTTTTTTTAGGTGCCGTTTAGTGGCTTAGATGTAAAGTTTTTTTTTTTTTTTTTTTTTTTTTTTCAGGTGCCATATACTGGTTTAGATGTAGCGGTCTTTCTTTTTCAGGTGCCTATAATGGCTTAGATGTAGAGAATTCTTTTCCAGGTGCCATAGTTGGCTTGTGTGTAGTTAACGATTTAAATTTTTTGTACGTATTCATGGATTGTTGTATAAGAAAAATGTATTTGTAATTCGGTAATTTTTATAATGAACCTCCTTTTTTGAACTGTATTGAAATAGCCATTGTTAATGGTGGTCGTAATTATTTAAAGTTTCGTCTGTGATTGATACTTCGTCTGCAATGACCTGTGGATAATGAAATTTATATGTAAATTTTGTTTTCATGTTAAAAGTGAGTTAACCTTTTTGTGTTTTTTTTTAAATTTATTGTTGAAGTATTTATATGTATATATGTGTGTTAAAGATGCTCTTAAAGTTTTGAATATTTATTGTTATACTTAAAGAAAAAATTGTGTTTTTTTTAACCTAGCTCAAAGTTGTTTAAATTTATACCTGTGCTTGTTTGGCATTATGTCAAGTTAACAAGAGGAGGGGCTTATGTTACATATAATAACAATATCTTTATTTAAATATTTCTTGTTAACTTAAATCTCTAAATATAAACTTTATTTCTTATATAAATATCCTTTTAAAACTTACCTTTATCAATTTAATCCGTTAAATAAATCTTTATTAGAAGTTCAATATCTTAAAGTAATTTTCCTCATTTGTTTACTTTTTAAAGTTGATCACGCTTATTAGAGCTATACTTTAGCCTGGAATGCTTAGTTGATCACGTTTCTTAGAGCTATACTTCAGCGTGGAATGCGTAGTTGATCACACTTCTTAGAGCTATACTTTAGTATGGAATATTTAATTGCTGGAATTTTCAGCAGATGGTGAACTCGTTCCAGCGTTCCTTGTATCATCCTCGCATATGATTATTGATTCCCGGATGTAGGCGTTGTCTTTGCCAGTTGTTGTTTTACTATAAATATCGCTGATTATGGATGTGGTGTAGCTCACATTTAGTTTTGTGTCACGTCAGCTTATGCACAATGTAAATTTTCTTTAAATACGATTTTACTCTGCCGATGTTTATTTTCTTTTATGTTAAATGTTTGCTAATGCCTTCCTCAGTGTTACATTTTTATTTTTGGTTTTTCTGGGCCATGGTAAAATGTTTTAACGTTTGATAAAAACACTTGAGCTGGGTTGGATAAGTTGTAATTTAATATACTGTTAACTTTTATTAACTTTATTACTGTTGTTGTTAAATTTATATTTTGTTTAAAGTTTTTAATAAAACTGAAATTATAACGTAAATTTATCTTGTCTTCAATCGTGTCATACACTTTAAATTTTCATCCAAGTCAAATTCAAATCACACTTTCCACTGTAAGTTTTTTTAGATGGAAAATTGTTTTTCTTAAAACCTCTGCTAACTTTAGATATCCAGTAAGATGGATAACAAAATTTAACAAATGAGCTGAACATCCATAAGTGATTAGATTTGGATATTTTTCCCTTAAAATATTCCACATTTTCTCCATATTGTTCTCATCATCAGTTACTACTGCAAAAATGTCAGCGTGTAAATTTTCATGGCATTCTTTTATTGCTGCTTCTACAACTGAAGCACATTGCTAAGATGTCTTTTTCTGCAACCCAGCATCACACACTTTCAGTAAATAACTCTCTGTCCCATTAAGGATAGCGACAGCTTGAATGGGGTCATTTTTAACATTTGACCAGCCATCCAGTGTCAGTGTTAAACTGGAATTCTGCACTTTTTGTTCCAGAACCATATCTAGATACTTGCTGATTTGTATTATCTAAAAGTCTTCCACTGATATCTTTTGCTGATGGTGGTTTATATCCAGGTCTTAATAGTTCAAGCATATGTTTGAAAGTATCATGTTCAGCTACATTGAAAGGTATATTGGTTGCATAAAAGAACATTGATACTGCCTGGTCAAATTTTCTTTTTTGTTCTTCAGTTGTCTTGACCACAAAATCACTTACTGAACGTTGTACTATCACTCTGTCAGCAGATGATGAGGTAGAAGGTACACTAATACTAGTTGAAGTTGTACAAAATGAGGTTTCTGTGTCAGGCGTTGTAAGCACAGGATGCTGATTTTCAGAATGAGGTTGCTGACTTGTAGTGATTCTCTTTCCTGGACATTTCTTTAGATGGGCTTTTATTCTTTCTATTTTGCAGCTAAACAATAAATCACTATGTTTACACTTGCATTTTGAGTCACCATCAATTTTTGTCACTTCTAACCATTCACTTGCTAATTTTCTTCCACTTCCTTGTACTTTTGGCATGTTTATTTTTATGTATCTTTTATTTTTACACACTTAATCTAAAATTTAAAACAATTGTCTATATAACACTTTTTTCTTAAACAAAACACAAGCACAGGCTAAATACAGGGATACAAGTAGATCAACTTTGTGCATTAGCTAAACAAAGAAGTTATTTGTTTGCTGATTGGTTCTTCGAAAGAACCAATCAGCACAGCACAAAGATTTGAAAAGGGGATTTTCCTACTTGATAAACCAATCAGCATCAAGCTACTATCAGAAAGGGTAATCCCCTGCTATTTGGGCCAATTGCAGTCTAATTAATGAAGAATACAATATCTGAATATTTTAACTAAAATTTTTTGTTATCATTTTACAAAAAAATGTAACTTTATATACTTTATTGTATTAACTTTCTATAATTAGCAAAATATGCTATTAAAAAAAAATGGTTAGATTATTTTATCAATTGTAATTTTTTAAATTTATTATAGCATTCTACTTCATTTTTAGAAAATCCTTTTTTCAAATAAAAATCGTGACATCTTAAAAAAGAATAATAAATTATTAATAATTAATTAATAAATAATTAAAAAATAATCATAAAAATTAATAGCCATCTTGTTTGAAATAAAAATTATGAATGACTATAATATATAGTAAATTATGAAAAAACCCACTTTCTAGGTTTTTTCAACTGGGCTCGCGCTGGGCCCACTTTGGCGAACCCTGCTCAGCAGTCGCCGACCAGTGGCCTGGCCAGTCCGGGCCTGATGTAGTTCACTTAGAAATATATTAGTGTTTATCAACATTAGGTGCCAATAGCTCAACAGGTGGTGCTGTGGCAGTAGCTATCCTGAATTTCAAGTCTTGATTTTGTATCTTAACATCTACTGTCCAATCTTCATTAATTCTCCCTAAGTGAGAAAGTATGCATAAAAATGAAATCGATAAGCCTCTAGATTGGCTTTTAGAAAAAGTCTTTTTCGTAATGCCTGATCTTGGAGCATTTCCAACATTTGGCATCTCTAGCAGGCAGGGTTTCAGACCCGCCCTCAAACCCACTTAAAAAAAACAATAAAACACACTCTGAAGTGGATTTTATTGGGATTTTTAAATTTAATAAAATTTTTCACTTTTTTGAAAATAATTTATTATTATTTTTATTTATATGTTTTTACTTGACATTATTATATGTAATAAATATGTTATATGTATTATAATATTGGGAGTACAAATTAATTTGGTCCGTTTTCAATAGATGGCTCTGGCTGATTTGTTTACTGAATAATGATAGATGTTTTTGGCATTGTTAGAAAGGTTTGACCTTTGTCAACCATATTCAGTCAACGAAGCTTCGAGTTTTATACAACAACATTGGTTTTTTGAGCATTCAATATGTCGAGTTTTGTGCTAAAGAAACAACATTTGCGGGAAGTTTTGATTTTCTTTTTTAATTGGAAGAAAAGTGCCGCTGAAGCGCATCGATCGCTTGTGGAAGTTTATGGTGAATCTGCGCCATCTGATAAATCATGTAGAGAGTGGTTTCGACGCTTCAAAAATGGTGATTTTAGTGTCGAAGACAATGAGCGCCCGGGCCAGCCGAAAAAGTTCGAAGACGCCGAATTGGAGGAATTGCTCGATCAAGATCCGTGCCAAACGCAACAAGAGCTTGCAGGATCGTTGGGAGTCACTCAGCAAGCAATTTCCGTGCGCTTAAAAAAAATGGGAATGGTTCAAAAGCAAGGAAATTGGGTCCCATACGAGTTGAAACCGCGCGACGTTGATGGCCCCATGTGGCAATTGTCGTTAAAAATTACTTGGAAACGTTGAAATGGGAGGTCCTACCCCACCCGCCGTATTCGCCAGACCTTGCTCCTTCTGATTATTGGTTGTTCCGACGGATGCATCACGATTTGGCTGGGCACCGCTTCACTTCTTTCGAAGAAATTCAAGAATGGCTCGATTCATGGTTTGCGTCCAGAGAGGACTCATTTTTCAGAGATGGAATCCGAAAATTGCCAGAAAGGTGGACAAAAGTTGTGGCTACCGATGGACAATACTTTGAATAACATGTTTTTTCATTTTGATAATAAATAAAATGTTTTTTTAACGTAAAAAAACGGACCGAATTAATTTGTACTCCCAATAATTATATATATCTACATAACATAGTGATATAATATGCCAGTTTGAAATTATCTAATTATTTTTCAACTTTATTAGAAAAAATTCTTTCATTTGAACCTTTATCTGCAATATCTCTTTTGAGCAGAACAGTTTCGAAAAAAGAACGATGAGAATATAAATTAACAAAATTGCCAGCCATTTTTGTAAGTCATGATGTAAAAAAAAAAAAAAGTTATACTTTGCCAAAAATTCTAAGAATTTAACAACAAATAATAAACATAATTAACAAATATACAGTATTGACCTTGTTTGTAATGTTCAATATAGGCAAAAAATGGAGTTCTTTTGTTGCACCTAACAAACTTCAAATTCATTAAAACAGCCATTTTAAAAGATTTAGTTTTATAAAATTTTTCCATGTTTCCAGAATTATTTTTAATGATTCCCTATGACTTTGGTTCAATAAAATACTATTAACATTTACATAGAATAAATGACTGATAAAATGGAAGGTGTTACATGGTAATTTTTCTTTTTACAAAACGTGGCCCCAGAAATTATAACCTAGATTGACTCCTGCCACATAAGTGTAAAATACAGGCAGTGATAACTTTGTTTTGTATTCCTTTATTAAATAAGTTTTCAAATATAAATAAAATATGTCAGTATTAATATAACAACAAAAAAAAAAAATGCATACTTTTCTTTTTACTTTAACCTGTTAACGCCCGAATTAATTTTGCAAAATATTATTAACTGATTATTTCACTTCTAAATTAATATAGACAATTGACAGTAAAATATATTAATTTAAACAATTCTTCTAGTAGTTTTAAATTTAATGCCTATCCTCATTTATTGAAGTTTAGTGTTCTAGCAAGAAAACTTCGAGATAGAAAAACTTTGAGATAACAGATTAATTTTCTATTATATGTTGACAAAGATCTCGAAAGTAAAGTATTATAATATATATTATTATTCAACTTGATTTAAGTTAGTGTACCTGCGCGAAAAGCAAATCATGTGTGATGAATGAAAAATCATAAAATGACTATCCAAATTATGAAATAATAATTAATAGTTAGTGTTGGAAATATTCCAGCTCCCATTTTTCCAACTCCATTACTTTGGTAGATAACTTTGGAGTCATACTTAATTGCTTAAGTTTTATTAAATATTAATCAACTTAATTGTTAAAATTACTTATTAAAAGGTTTATTTTTATGAATTATATAAATGAAATAGTTAATACATCTTTTATTCACTTTAAAAAAATACTTACCTTTAAATGCCGTTGTTTGTTTTGCTTTTGGCGTTTTCCGTGAATGAATCATTTGATTCATTCACGTTTCCGGCGACATGCCGTTATTTTTGCAACGGCCTCAGTTAGCAGTTGCAGGTAGCGTTGTAGCATCGTGTAATCGTTCAACGGCGCATACCGATTCACCGCGAATATGCAAATCTTCATAAAATGAAAACCTATAAATAGTGTTGAACATCTGTATTTGCTCTCAGTGGCTGTCAAACCCAGTCGCGATGTTTTGTTGCAGACGCAGGTCATCTTGCCGTTTTCCCGTTAAAATTTATAATTTCGTTTATTTAAGTTTTCCTTTAATTTAAACTGTTAAAGAAACAGTTCGTTTTTTTAGTATAATAATAGTAATGATGAATAATTAATAGTTGTATTAATAAAGAGTTTAAAAAAATGAATTTCAAATATCAAATTTTCTGGATCAATTTAATGATTAGTTTAAAAATGCCTAGAGCTAAAAGAGCGATAGTTTTTTTTGGAAACGCTATTAATAAACTAAATTATGTTTTCCCTTCAAGTATATTCTGTGCTTATTAAGTGATCTGTGCTCATCATTAGCAGCATCCTACAATGTGATATGGTATTTTTCTGGAAGTGTTCATCTTCATTATGGTTTGTTCAAAATCTTCAAATCCTGTAATGTAAGTACTGTTTTGAATCTTTTTGATAAGCTGCAGATTTGGACACCACTTTGGATTTAAACACCATATGTGTCATGGTGTATGTTCATCTACCTAGATACTTTTTGAAGCAGCAGATATTGTTAATATTTTTGACTTGTGTGTTTTTTTGTATGAATCTTTCCATAATTTACATTTAAAAGATTTATTCATATATATTTAATAATTTATTTTTTCTGTTTATATATATATATATTTAAAGCTATAAATAAAATTGTAATTTATTTAAAACTTGTGTCTTTCCTGTGCCACTCACACACTTAGTTAGGATCAGGTATTTATCACGTTTTCCACTGTGTGTAACTCCTCTTTAATTTCTATGTTTGTATGTTGAACTATTCAACATTTACAACATAATTTAGGGTTATGGGCTTCAGAAACCGGTCCATACCATGTGTGAGTGGTCTTTAATTTTGGCACAGATTTTCTAGCAGCTTTAATATCTAAATTTTTTTGAGGGGTTTTTTTTTCTTGCTAAACATGGCCTTGACCTTGAGTCCTTCAATTGAAAAACTTACTTATAAAAATTACTCAAGTTGGTCTCGTGATATTAAATTTTTACTTAAAGAGAAAAATGCTTGGGAAATAGTTACAGGTACTGAAAAACCTCCTAGTGATGAAGATTTAAAATTAAAAGAAAGTTTTGAAAATCGGTCACGTGTGGCTTTGACCACAATTTATTTAAATTTAGATTCAGAATTAAAATGCTTAATTGAAAATTGTGAAAGTCCAAGCGATGCTTGGCAAGTTTTGAAATCTAACTTGGTCCCTGACAGTCGGGTTGAACATTTTTCATTATTTCATAAATTTTTGGACTGTTTTACGAGAGAAAATGAATCTATACATACTTACTCGGCGAGGCTCTCAGAGATTATTGAACAACTCCTTAATATGGGTAAGCCAGTAGCAGACATTTATGCCTGTTATCAAATTCTTCGTCGCTTACCAGATAAATTTCAGCCAATTATACAATTTGTGCTTAGGCTAGATCATAAAAATTTTTCATTTGAGGAAGTTGTTTCTCATTTAATCGCTGAAGAGACCCGCCTAGAATTGCGTGATCTTGAATTTAATAACTCTAAACCTGGTATTGAAGTCCAAAATGTAACTTGTTCCTCTAATTCTGTTAATTCTGGTAATAAATTTTTTAAGAAAAATGTTAAATGTTTTAGATGTGGCCGAAATGGTCACTATAGTACAAATTGTTTTGCTGCATTACCTAAAAGGTCTTTTTCTAAACCTAAAAATGTGCCTTCTAGAAATTTTAATGCTGGTAAAAAACCTTTCGGAAGGGGAGCAGAAACTCGTCCACAAGTCAGTTTCACTAATTCAGTTTTTCCTCAAATTTCTTTGTGGCTGAATCCTTACTAAACTTGGATGGCAGAAACAGCTGGGTCTTCGATTCGGCTGCTTCGCACCATTTTTGCAAAGTCAAAGAATATTTTTGGAATTTTCAAAAGGTTGATAATGAAAGCATGTCTGTTGCTGTGGATGGGGTCAGCTTCCCGATCGAAGGTAGAGGTATGGTAAAAATGCTGTTTAATAATGTTGTGTATCAGTTTAATAATGTATTGTATTCTAGTAAATTGAGGAAGAACCTCATGTCGGGACCATGTATAGATAGTATGGGAGGAAGTTATATTGGAAAAGGGGGAAAAATTTCAGTGTTTAATAGAGATGGTAATTTTGTTTTTAATGCTAAACTTAAAGAAGGTATATATTATGTTTTTCCTAGAATTTTAAAGAATCCTGAATTTGAAATTAATGGGGGGCTAGGAAATAAAAATTTAAGTGTTTTTTCTCACATGCCTGTTGCTGCTGTGGTTGATCTCAATTCGGTAGATACTTGGCACTCTCGTTTCGCCCATGTTGGTAAAGATCTTGTGGTCAATACCAGTAAGCAGAATTGTGTTCATGGATTGCCAAGATTAAAATATACTAAAAATTTTTGTGAGCCTTGCCGTCTTGGAAAACAGAGACGCAGGTCATTTAAACCTATTCAAGGTGGACAATCTAGAGAACCACTTGAAAGACTGCATTTAGATGTTTGGGGACCAGTTAGTATTTTAGGGCGAAACGGTGAGAGGTTTTTTTTGACAATTACAGATGAGTTTTCCAGGAAAATTGCTATCTACCCAATGGTAGAGAAAAGTCAGGTTTTTGACATATTTTTGAAACATGTAACTAGAGCTGAACTGTTCCTCAATAAAAAACTTAAAGCCATTCGTAGTGACAATGGTACAGAATTCTGCAATGCCAACTTTCAGGACTTTTTGTGAAAAAAGGGGTGTTAAACACGAATTAACAAACGTGTACACGCCTGAGCAGAATGGTATTAGTGAAAGGGCTAATCAAACTATTTTAAACTGTGTACGTGCCATACTAATTGAAAGCGGCATGCCTTTTAAGTTTTGGCCTGATGCCGTCATTTATTTTGGCTACACTTGGAACAGAGTCTGTCACCGGGGTCAATCAAAGACACCATTTGAACTATATCAGAACACTAAACCGTCAGTTAAACATCTGAGAGCTTTTGGTTCAGTGGCATATGTTGGTATACCAAAACAGCTAAGAAGTCATAAATTACAGCAAAAATCAAAAAAGGGATATTTGATTGGATATTCGTTAAAAACTAAAGGATTCCGTATATGGGTAGAGGAAGAAGACAAAATTTATGAAACTTTAAATGTAACTTTTGATCCAGAGGATCGTGTGTACAGAAGTGGAGCAGTGCTGGGCCCTTCACCTGACCTTGAGGTATCTAGAAAGGAAAGAGATTGTGCGAGCTCCGACCCACCGCCCACGATTACGATAATGCTGGAAAGTGAGGCAGAGGAGGCGCGTCCACAAGTTCCGCCAAAGGTAACCAGTTGGAACAGGTGTCTAGTGAAGAGAAGGACTGGCACACGCACTGATGTGTACTACTATCCTGAAGGAACTAATTCTAGATTAAAGTCTATAAAAGAAATAGAAAAATATTGTAAAAGCCATAATATCCTTTTTGATGCAAATTTATTTAATTTTTCACCCAGTGATACTTATGAAGGGGGTTATACCAAAACAGACTTCAGAATCTTCCTCGGAATCTTCAGAACATTCAGAGTCGAATTCACCTCAACCTTCTAGTTCCGCTGTTTTATGACTAGATGTCAACATTCCAAGAACCTTCAACCAAGCTCTAAAATCTGCCCAATACCATGAATGGAAGAAATCTATGGATGAAGAAATTGGGGTTATGTCTGAAAGAAATGTCTGGCACCTAGTTAAACCACCGCCTGGTAAAACCGTAATTGGTAACCGGTGGGTCTATACTATAAAACGTGATGAAAGTGGAAGAATTGCACGCTATAAATCACGTCTGGTTGCCCAGGGCTTCAAGCAAGTGAAAGGCGAGTCATATGATGAAACCTTCTCCCCAGTTGTCAATTTTTCTATCATCAGATTTTTTTTCAGTTTGTTGGTTTCAAATTTAGGCTGGTATAACATCTAGTGTGATGTGAAGGCAGCATATTTATATGCACCCCTTACTGAAGAAATTTACATGAAGCAACCTCCTGGTTACATCATAAAAGGGAAGGAAGAATTCGTATGTAAACTAGACCGTGCCCTCTATGGACTACACCAGAGTGGCAGGCTGTGGTTTTACGAATTGAATGGTGTGCTTCTTGAGATAGGTTTTTCTAAGTTTCAGTGGTGCAATTGTGCCTATAAATATGAAAATTATATTATTTTACTAGTCTATGTGGATGACATTGTGGTTTTTGGAAAAAGTAAAGAAAAAAATAGATAAAATTATTAAAGTTTTAGAGTCTAAATTTGATTTAAAAATGTTGGGACAAACAAAGAATCTTTTAGGAGTAGAATTTAATTATAAACAAAACAGTGTAGAAATTAATCAAACTAACTACATTAAAGAAGTTTTTGAAAGATTTAAACAGTTTCATCCCCCAATTACTTCATTACCAATAGTTAAAGGTGTTAAATTTTCAAAGTTGGATTGTCCATCAAATTATACAGCTCAATTAGAAATGGCTAAGTTTCCCTATCGTAACGTTCTTGGTTGTCTGTCTTTTATTGCCAGCAGAAGTCGACCTGATATAACATATGCTGTGAACATTTTCAGTCAGTTCCAAGCAAATCCTGGATTGACGCATTGGACGGGTTTATTGAAATTATTAGGATATATTAAATATACAGAAAATTTAAAATTAAGTTTGAAATGTAATAAAATTGAACTCATTGCTTTTTCGGATGCAGATTTCGCATCCAACAGGGATGATTTTGTGTCTGTAGGTGGACAGATTGTTTTGTTAGGCCAGAGCCCAATTTCATGGCGTACCTTTAAACAACGTGGAGTTTCTCTATCTACGATGGAAAGCGAATTTATCGCTATGACAGAGTGTGTTAAAGAGCTGATGTGGTTCAGCAATGTCATTGATGATTGTTTTGAATCCAATATAATTTATAAAAAGCCTTCTTTACCTATTCTTTATGCTGACAATCAGTCAGCAATTGATTTTTCTAAATCTCCAATTGAGAACAGCCGCAGCAAGCATATAAATGTAAAGTTGTTTTTTATTAGAGAATGGTTCTACGAGGGAAAATTTGACTTAAAGCATATTCCTTCTAAACTTAATTTAGCAGATCCATTCACTAAAGGTTTAACAAAATGTGATTTATCTAAGTTTACCTCACAAATTTTTGTTGAGGATGAGCAATCCGATTAAATTAAGACAGTAATCTTTGGTTAAAAAAATGTATATGTATAGTTTTTTTTAAATTAATTTTTTTTTTTCCAAATGTTTAAAAGTTTTTTTTAAGGAACTGGGAATATAAAATCAATTATAAAGTGTAAATGTATAAATAAGTAATATTGGTATTGAATTTGTATTGTATATATTAAATTTGTAGTATATTTATAGTAGAATATTTGTAGTAAATTATATTATATTATTGTAGTATTAATATTATAGTAATTGCATTTGTAGTGTTGTTTAAGTCATACATCTTTCATCGGTATGAGTGATACTAGGCCTAGTATAAGTGTGTAATCATCTATCACTCATTCAGACATGCCAAGTCTCCTGCTTTTGGCAGGAGTCTCCTGTTTTTTGCTTGTTTTTCTATGCTCCTGCTTTTCCACTCATTTCTCCTGCTTTTCTGATGTAATTTTTATCTATCCCTCTTAGCATAATTTATGCTTAAAGTTTGTGAGATTGGGTAAAAAAATTTGAAAGAAAATTTAAATTTATCTTGCCCTGAAATTTATCAAGTTCAGTTTGAATGTGAATTACTATACAATGCTTTGAAACAAATTTTTGCTAAGAATAATTTTTAACTTTCATTTTTGCATAATGAAAAATGTCTTATTACATATCAAATTTTTTTTTTTTTTTTTTTTAATACCATAACTATTGAAAACTTAAAGAATTCAAATTTCATTAGAATATAGCTGATATTTTCATTTTTTATTAGCTTTTCTTTTACAAAGATAATTAAGATTCTTATTGTTTTATATTAGGAGCAGAATCATCAAATCTGTCTATTTTGATTTAAATTTTAAACAACTGTATGTCTGAGTTTTTTTTTTTTTTTTTTTTTTTTTTTTTTATAGTTTTACTGCAAGAAACATATATTATTCATTTAATTTTAATACTGATGCTTTGTAAATACCTCATAAGCTTATAAAGCTTTACTTACAATTAAATTTACATTATTTTACTCATTTTTCTTACAAACTTTCTTGTTGGAAAAAGTCTCGTGATTTCTGTTAAAAAAATCTCCTGCTTTTTTGTCATTAAAAGTTGGCATCTCTGCTCATTAAATTTGTGTCCGTCTAAATGTTATAGTAAATTTTTTTTGAATTTGTATAATGTATAAATGTTCCCAGTATCAAATTAATACAATTTTTTTTAAATTTGTTTATTGCATTACATGAATATTGAATATGGAGATATATAAATGAATTAAATGAACTTTTAATATATGTTTAAATGTTTGAATAATTTTTGATTACTATAAAAGGATTGAAATTTAAATTGGAGTTTAGAAATTTATTATTGTATGTTTATATTATATATTTAATGAGATTGAATTAGTTAAAAAAAAAAAAAAAAAGGAGAAAAATGATTTAATTGTTTCATATAATTTTTTTTTACGGCTGTAGTAATGTCGTTGTGGGGGGCAATGTTGGAAATATTCCAGCTCCCATTTTTCCAACTCCATTACTTTGGTAGATAACTTTGGAGTCATACTTAATTGCTTAAGTTTTATTAAATATTAATCAACTTAATTGTTAAAATTACTTATTAAAAGGTTTATTTTTATGAATTATATAAATGAAATAGTTAATACATCTTTTATTCACTTTAAAAAAATACTTACCTTTAAACGCCGTGGTTTGTTTTGCTTTTGGCGTTTTCCGTGAATGAATCATTTGATTCATTCACGTTTCCGGCGACATGCCGTTATTTTTGCAACGGCCTCAGTTAGCAGTTGCAGGTAGCGTTGTAGCATCGTGTAATCGTTCAACGGCGCATACCGATTCACCGCGAATATGCAAATCTTCATAAAATGAAAACCTATAAATAGTGTTGAACATCTGTATTTGCTCTCAGTGGCTGTCAAACCCAGTCGCGATGTTTTGTTGCAGACGCAGGTCGTCTTGCCGTTTTCCCGTTAAAATTTATAATTTCGTTTATTTAAGTTTTCCTTTAATTTAAACTGTTAAAGAAACAGTTCGTTTTTTTAGTATAATAATAGTAATGATGAATAATTAATAGTTGTATTAATAAAGAGTTTAAAAAAATGAATTTCAAATATCAAATTTTCTGGATCAATTTAATGATTAGTTTAAAAATGCCTAGAGCTAAAAGAGCGATAGTTTTTTTTGGAAACGCTATTAATAAACTAAATTATGTTTTCCCTTCAAGTATATTCTGTGCTTATTAAGTGATCTGTGCTCATCATTAGCAGCATCCTACAATGTGATATGGTATTTTTCTGGAAGTGTTCATCTTCATTATGGTTTGTTCAAAATCTTCAAATCCTGTAATGTAAGTACTGTTTTGAATCTTTTTGATAAGCTGCAGATTTGGACACCACTTTGGATTTAAACACCATATGTGTCATGGTGTATGTTCATCTACCTAGATACTTTTTGAAGCAGCAGATATTGTTAATATTTTTGACTTGTGTGTTTTTTTGTATGAATCTTTCCATAATTTGCATTTAAAAGATTTATTCATATATATTTAATAATTTATTTTTTCTGTTTATATATATATATATTTAAAGCTATAAATAAAATTGTAATTTATTTAAAACTTGTGTCTTTCCTGTGCCACTCACACACTTAGTTAGGATCAGGTATTTATCATGTTTTTCACTGTGTGTAACTCCTCTTTAATTTCTATGTTTGTATGTTGAACTTTTCAACATTTACAACAGTTAGTAGGCACATAAAACTTTCAGAGATCATTTAGAGTGACGCTCTAAATTGTCACTAAAAAACAGAAATCATTCCAAGAAACCACAAAAAATATATGTGCCATTTTATTAGCTGTCCTCAAATGAGGACACTGGGCACTAACAGGTTAACCATATAAAAATGCATAATTATTTTTAATATGAAAATCATACATAGAACGATTAAAATGTTTTTCTTTTGTTACTAGTTTTAATTATACACAAAATAACTTAATAATAAAAAATTAAATTCAAAATTGTCATAAAATACTAAATAGAATGAAATAAGAATTCATTTTAGAGTTTAGACCAAACCGAACACTAAGAATACGAAGGTCATTTAATTTTTAATTATAATTACTATTATTTTGTAATAAGTTTTCTTTTAGTCTAAGTTTATTTCAAAAGAGAACGGGTTCATTCCATGTGAATTCAACCAGGCCATGTAACCCACCATCTTGGATTTTTTTGAAAATTTGCTGATTTGTTCTGACTATTATGTAACTAACTTCAGTCAATTTTTTTGGACCTTTAGCAAAATAGTTTTTGAAATAAAAAATATCAAAGTTTTCAAGAATTTCATGTAGGAGCTATGAATGTTGCTCTTATTTTCATATGCACTATATTGCAAGAAAAATCATATCTCAGACTGTGATCATGCTATCCTTTTTAAAATTTTAGGATTTGAAGGTTATATTACACATAATAATAAAAAATAATAATACATGATGTTTGAATATCAGCTAGAATAAAAAAAAAAAAAAAAAAGTTTTTTTTTCTGCATTTAACATCATTTTTTGAACAAAATTCAAGATTCACAATTTAAACATTTTTGTACTGAGGCAGAGCCTTAACCAGTTACCCTTTTTTTTTTTTTTCTTAAATTGTAGTTAAAAGTGTACTCTAATAGGGTTTTAAATAAAAACAGTGGGTTTTTGACTGCTTTTTTTAGCCTTTTTTTTTTTTTTAATCAATATATTGCAGTTGTCTGGAACTAATACAAAATATCCCTAAGTATACTTTATTTTGTGTACATGGTTATTTAAAAAAGAGTATTAAACGGTATTTTGATAGCATTTTCAAAATATTAATCATTAATAAGAAAAATAAAAATTTGTTGTGATTGTTTAACATCTAGAATGAATATTTCATGGAAACACTTTAGTGCTCACATTTACATAAGTATTTTAAAGTATGAAATTTATTATAAAATTATAAAGTATAAAATTTAGTTTTTGAGTTCTTTAGCAATATTTCAGCGTTTATTTATTTTCTTACTTATTTTTTAATTTCATTATCAAAATACTCTCACTGCTTTAGATTTGATAAATATCACTATTTGTGTTTTTTCTGTGAATGTTCCTTTGATGATTATGTTTCATTGTGTATTAATTGTTCTTTTCAAAATATTTAATTTTGTAAAAATGTTAATAAATCAATCCAAAGTAAAATTAAAAACAAATAAAATCTGGTTAATATATTAGCATCTGAACTAATAAGACATGTAATAGTTAGTTGTTTTAACTTAACTAAGTTGTTTTAACTTTCCAAAACTAAAGATATATATTTCCAAGTTATAAAAATTCCCCATATACAGATTTAAAATAATATTCTTTCTTCTGAAATTCTTTTACAAAAAGTGGACAACTTCAATAAAAATTTAACACAATTAAGAAAGGTTAATACAGTTACTCAGTAACACCTTACTCATTAATTTTTAAATTGAAACTTAACTGAACCCAGAAATAAGGTGACTGCATTTTATTTTACATATTTAAAACTCATTTTATTTTTTAACTTTTTAATCTAAGATATTGCATCCCCCTCCTCTCAAAATAATAATAATAAATAAATAAAAAATAATCATGTCTGTCTGCCTTGTATCTTTATATATAGAATGACAATTTATATTAGATTAATTTATATATATATAATACCAATAGGATATTAATCATACTGTTCGACTTAATAAAGAAAGAACAGATCTCAGAGACACGTCAAAAATTGAAAGAAGGATTTTTAAATTCACGAACAATTCCTGGTACAAGAAGTTTCCACCATTTCGTACCATTAAATGAAGATTCAATAGTGACAAAGAGAATCAGCTCGGATGAGAATTATTCATCAGTTTTTTGTTTTAATTCTCATAATCCAAACCTTGTAAGATATTGCGTATATTAGGGATGCACTGAATATTCGGTTTGGACGAATCTGAAACTATTTGGCTAGTTGAACATATAATTCAATTTTTTTTTAAATTTTTAATCATTTAAAAAAATTCTGCTATTTTTAATTATCATTAATTTTTCTGAGATTTTTTAATTTTTTTAATTCTCCGATAATTTCTCCAAGATTTTTCAGAGTAATTAAGAAATGGATTATATTTAAATGAAAACAATTGTTTTATCTAGTTTCAAATGACATTAAAAGAAATTAATTATTAGTTACATTAGCAATACCTAACAAAAGTTGTCTTTATCAATAACAGAAAACAATGTATGTTTCTAAAGTTAAGAAAGAGCATACATAACACAATACACATCATGTCGCCATGTAGGAAACTTCAAGGCATCAAAGATCACATCCAAATCTGGCAAGAAAAATGACACATATCATAAAATAGCAAGTTTGAGTTTGTCATGAAAAAGTGCATATCAAATGCCCCAGCATGCTCAAAAATTATTACATATCTATTCCACAATTTATCCACATGAGAGTGAGAGGCGTTTGTGTCAGTTTTAATATAGGTTAGTCAATACATTGTTACTTTAAAATTTATTTTTCGAAAATGCTGCATTTCTGGGTTGCGTTATTTTATTTTTTATTTATTTTTCTCTTTTGGAGTTGGCGCGACAAGATATTGTTATTTAAGAAATTTTATGTGTTTATTAAGAAGTTTAACAGTTAATAATTTTCTGTGACTGTGAATTCAGCATTACACCACTACTTATGTATAGTAATATTTCCTAATATTTTAATACATTTATTTAAACCACTGTTTTTGAATAGTAGTTTTTGATAGCCATCAGTGTCCTCATATTAAATAAAAACATATGAATTTACTTATTTTCCTTTAAGAAATTATTTAAAGCTTACCTTTTCTACAGTTTATTATATTTAATTGACTTTCTTTTCACATTTAAATTTACTTCGCCTTCATCTTACAAACATCGTTATTCTGTTTACTATATCGGCGTTGCCATTTCCAGTCTGCATAATCTTTTCTATTTGTGCTGTTGCCACTCCTTAGAAATTGTTATTTTAAATTATGTTTTGGTTTTCACCATCGAATGTCGTGGCGTGGCAGTCAATGTCATTATGTAGATTGACTGGTGTTGGATAGTATATAATGCTGTGATGTTTGAAGATACTTCAGGTTTCAGCTGAGTTTCAGTTCCAGTTTCAATGAGCTTCAGCTAGTTTTAGCTTGGAGTTCCAGCTCTGTTGAGTAGCTGCTTGGCAGCTGTTCTAGATTATGGATACATCGTGGGCTGCTCACGTTTTTTTATGCTGAACTCAAAATTAAAACCTTAAGTAAATCAATTGTTGACTTTTGTTGTTACGCTTGATTTTTATGATGTTAATAAGTGTTTACTCATGTTAAGTTTGAAATCTTTTTTTAATATGCAATAGCTTATCTAAAAATTTAAATGGATAGTTTTTTTGTGAGGACTTTTATAATGCCAAGTTTTTTTCGAACTTTGTTACTTACTGAAATCGTTGGTCACGTGGCGACCATGAATTGACTTTAATCTTCTACTAAAAAAGTTAAGTTTAACCGATGTCCCTCTAGTTGTTTTATTCATTGGTCATATGGCGACCATGAAGTTTGGGATCAAGTTCTTAATTTTTCTTCAATTCAGTGGCGTTCGCTGGTCATTGGGCGACCGCGATCTTCAATAGGTTTTGTGTTAAATTTGATCTTCAATCAGTTTCGCTTTTCTTCAATGTGCTTTCTACGTTACATGGTGTATGATTGATCACTCTTCAATGAACGGTAAAATGCTTGTACCAGTGTGATGTAATGTTTTTCTCATCCATTTTTCCTCATTGGTCATGTGGCGACCATGTAAATGAACTTGAGTGATATACCAATGACTTTTTCTTCTTCATGCACCAACAACTAGCATAAATGTATTAGTGAAAAGGTAATATAATTTTGAATTGTTATTGAAGATAACTTTGTTATATTGAATTTAAAAATTTGTTATATATTTATATTAAATCGTTTTCTAGTTATTGTTATAATTGTTTTGAATTTATTATATCTTCATGAATAAATTTGTTTTCGTTTTAAATATTTTTACATTTACTGAGTCTAACACTTTTTACATACTAGTCAAATTAGTTCAATCAAAATCCTCTAAACTTAAATAATTCTACTGCAGCATTTATCTGCTTAATATAAATTTATTTAAGACAGACCTTAAAGTGTCTATAAGTTTTTATAATTTCTTCGATGAATTAAAGGTGTTTCTATTAAATAAAACATCTGGTCGAGAAACGACACCTCTTACTTGCGGACTATATGCCAGAAATTATGGTACCATATATGTTGGAAATTCAAAAATATATATATTGAAAATTTATGGGTTGTTTAAAAAAAAAAAAAAAAATCAAAAGCCCCCTTCTTCCTTTCCATTCTTTTTTTATTTTTAAGTGTTGATGAAGATTCAACATTTTATTTATACTATTCTTGCATTTAAATGTAAAATGAAAAAGTTAAACGAGATGTAAAACGAAGAAGCTAAAACATAATTATCTAAAATATTAATATGGAAGATATTTACAGTAAAACTATGTGAAAACTGTAATTAAAAATGTTTAATTTTTATACGAACATATATACATTTATTAAAAAGGTTATATGACATTTATTTACATATCAAAACCATTCATAATTCGGTACGTTATTCATCAACAATTACAACACGCGGGGCATGATTCCGTCTTTTATGTTATTTTTTCTCTGTTTATTTTCCATGCTTGGGTTCATATTCATCAAGCACCTGGAATAAAAGAGATAAAAAATTTTCTTTTAGAAAACAATAATCTCAAATGAATTGTGCTTTACCTTTGAAAATATTGCACACAAAGAAACAGCATAGGGCTATATATATAGATATATATATATACACGCAACATTATATATAACGGACGAGAACAACTTCGTAATTTCATCTATAATTTCATTTTTAATTTCATCTGATAGATAACTGACAAATTTTCATCAAAATCAAAATTTATTGATAGAACAAAATCTGCTTTTATCAATAGCTTTGCCTCAGTAATTCCCTTCTATTAATTTTTCTTATATAATTAGGAGAAATACCAGTTTCAACCTGCTCCATCTATGGCCAAGAGGTTCTGCTCTCAAAGCAGGTAGACGTGAGGTGCCGGGGTCAATTCCACGTCACGCTCGTCGGCCTAGCTATCGTAATTTCCTGTAGTTTTCTTCCAAACTTGGGTATATATGGTCTAGGACTCCGGAAAAAAACCTATTAAGGGCACTCTCCTCAGACCTAGGAACATAGCGCAATCAATTTGGCTTAACCCCAACACCGCCACAACTTAAAAAAAAAAAAAAAGTAATTCACACCACATTTTCTTAAAATTACATACATTTTTATTAAGTCTCAACCTTACCATATAGCATATAATGCATATTTCTCTTCATCCAACTCAAATGTTGCTGCTGTAATAGCTTTAGTAGCTGGGCACTCAATACACTCTTCTAGCAAACAATTTTTATTGTTTATATGCATAAACATTTTATTAGAAGATTTCACAAGCTAAAGAAATCACTTATTAACCCAATAAATACTGTTATTTAATTATTCAATTTATTTTAAAAAGATATATACTTAATTTTTCTACAAAGAAGATTAAAGGTTATTGTTCAAAAATTGTTTAATACCGAGAAAGAGACATCTGCTTGTCACGAATGACAAGAAACTGTCTCTTACTCTTCCTTCAAAGGCATATCAAAATGTTTATTTAGGCACAATAATATCTTAGTTTGTTTAAAGAAACTTTTCTGAACCAGTGATTTATATACACATACAAAGAAATTGTTATAAATTTTGCACAATATATTAGAAAAATAGTTGAGTAAATAAAGACCTTTTAGGGAAAATAAATTCAGAGATATTTATTACTTTTAAAATTCCGTTTAATTATAGTTAGTTAGGATAACTTAGACTTTAAGTAAACTAACCCTTAAAAAAAAAAAAAATTTTAGACTAAATAAATATATATAGGAATGGTTAAACATTTTCAATAATAATATGTTCTTTATACAATTATTTTTAATACTTTTATTAATTATTACTAATATTTAAAGCTTAAGGTTTGTAAATTGTAAATAGCTATGCATCATTATTCTATATTTTGTAAAGTTAATTTACAAACAGTTATAATTTATTTATTAAGTACATATGGGGTTTCATATCAACAAACTTTCAGGTTTCTTAAAAAATGGACTTTCTGAATACTCGAACTTTATAATTTAAAAATAAATGGGGATAATTTTAAAATTCGAAAATTAAATATATTAATTCTAAAGATTGCATATATGGTATGATTAAACTAAAATTTGTTGTGAAGTTATAATTATTTTCAAATTGCCAGTCCTGTTTAGTTCCAAAATTGTTTTTATTATTATTATTATTATTATTAGAAAAAAAATTCAATATTTAAAAAAAAAAAAAAAAAAATTTCAGCAAAATATTTTTTTTCTTTATTTAAAAGTCAAACAAATTTTTAAAAAATAAAATAAATTTAAATTAAAATAAATAAATAAATAAAAATCAATTGAATAAGCTATATATATATATTTAAACAGCGCTTATTTTAAAAATAAGAGTTTTTCTAATTTTCCGAAAATGCTCAATTTTATGCTAAGTATTTCACTTAGTTAGTAATGATCTTTTTATTACTTATTTACCTGTTTAGAAAAAAAAAATAATCTATGATGGTGATCAAACATGTCCTTCCTGAGATAAGATGGAATCATCATTTAGAACGCTATTTCGTAAAAACAATCAAATTAACAAAAAAAAAAGAAAAAGAAAAAAAAAACTTTTTTAGTAGAAATTTTTAATTTTGAAACTTTTACATTTTCAGTTTCAAGCATTAATTAAAAAAAAAAAAAAAAAAAAAAGCTGCATATAATGAGAACTTTAGGATTGGTAAAGATATAAGCATACACAAGCTACAAATGCATACATTTTGGTGCTTATAGTGTTAACCATTATCCAGGGAGTGCAACCACTTTAAAATAATAATAATAAGTAGGAATCTTTAGAATTTTAAATGAAATTAAACAATTAAATAATTCGCAAACATAATTGTACTAATTTTATCAATGCGTTCATCATATTTGACATAATTGAAAACAAATGAAAATTCCAAAGCATTTTAACATAAAGTTTGGAAAAGTTGTTAAATGGTATTTCTTTACTTTGTAATGCATTAACAACCATATTAAAATCTTGTGCAATAAATTTCATATTTTGTATTTTGCGCAAAATGCTTCACATGCAAGGAAAACAAATGCGGAGAGATATTTTTTAAATTATATAAAGTATGAACAATTTTGAGAAAACTTACTCAATAATTCATTAATTTTTCATACAATGAGCCAATTTAAATTAACATTTTTGAGATATGTGTATATAAAATTTCCAAGAAATAAATAGAAATGTAACTAACGCTTAAACACTTATTAGCAAAAATTGAAATTAATAAACAAAAAATAAATAAATAATGCCAGAAAGAAATTCAAGTCTGAAAACTAAGCCTATAAAATCGGCATAAAAAAAAAAAAAAAAAAAGAAAAACTGACAAAAATAAGATTTAAAACTAACTCTTGACAAAAATCAATGTACTTAAAACGGCCTTTCACAAGAATATGACGAGTTTAACATTGCGAGAAAAACATTGGATGGGAAAATGCAAAAAATCCTAGAAGTCTCTTTTAAAATTCACGTTTGTATTATATATACTAAGTTCATAAGTTTGAAACCAGTAATAACAACAAGATATTAAATAAAACAAGAAATCTATAAACTTTTACAAATAATACAGTAGCAAAAAAAAAATCAGATTAAGTAAAAATTATTATATATTGTACTTTATCTCCAAATACTACAAAAGTTTACATTTCATGATAAGAATTTCTATTGTATTTAATAATTATGCAATAGGTTATATAAAAGAATGGAAGATTTATATCTGGAGCTTTGTGAATCAAGTATATAAGTATATATCAATAAAATAATACAAAACAATTAAAACAGCACTTACCAGGAATCAAAGACAGGAATGAAAGTTTCAGCTTCATTTTGTCGTAATCTCTGGATAACAAAATAATGGCGCACACAACCGTAGAACAAACAGATAACATAAAACAACAGCAGACGATTTCACAAATTACAGTAAAAAACCTAAAATGCTGTTTTTCCTCCGATTGCGAAAAATTTACAGCAGATTATGCAGTTTTTTTCCTGTTTTTTTTTACAGTGTAGAAGTAGGAGTACAGTTTTTTAAATGAATTACTCATTTAAAGGTTTAAATTATACATTGCTTCTACTTCATTAAATAAATTTTATTGTTTTATATTTATTAGTATTACCTTATTTACATTATATAAAAACAAACAATTCTAATTCTAGCTTCATTAAATAAAGTTTATTGTTTTATGTACGTTATAGTAATTCACATAGCGAGGAAATGGCATCATTGATCTATAATTTGCAAAAATCTATAATCCGCACAAGTTCTAAAACCAAGGTGTGTGGATTAAAGATCATCAACTGTATTTGAAATGAGTTTAATCTCATTATTTTTCTTCATCTCACGATGATGAAAATTTTGAAAGAATTTAGATAATCGATGTTAGTTGTTGTATTGTTAAGTTTGAGGTTTCATTAATGTTGTCAACTGTTTACAGTTTTTAGCGCTGGAATATGTTAAGTTTCTTAAATGAGTTAAATTTTTATACAATTAAAATCTTTCAAGTTAAAAAAATCTTTATACAGTTGATAGTTTAAGTGGTAACAGGTTCATACCTATAATAGTGCATTTTACTATGATGGACTTCAAGTTCTTGTGATATATTTCTACAAATCTTTGTTTGATTTTCTCGCTGGTCAACACGGCGACCGCAGGATGTAGTGTTTGCATTTTCCCTTTTCCTCGTTGGTCAATGTGGCGACCGCGAGACATATCTACATTAATATGTTTTGATTGTATCATCTATAATATTTTAATGTTACTACTTGAAGTTTTGTATATATCAAGAAAGGTCTATCTCTACAGTTTTACAGTATTGTTTATTACAAGCTTCATCAAATGTGTCTATTTGTTCTGCACCTAAAAATGTAATTTGAATCTTGTCATTATTATAAAATGTTTATTACTATCTATATATATATTTCTTCTATGAATAAAATCTGTTTGTTAATATTAAATTTCTGTCTTTACTGAGTTATAACATACTTTTACTGAGTTGTAACATACTTTCATTTACACTAGTCAAATCATCTTTACTAAAACCCTTAAACTTAAATATAGCTTTCACTGTTGCTTTTCCTGCTTAAATAAAATTTTTGATAGATTGACCTAATGGTCTTTATTACATATGACAGCAACACACACAAAAACACTATCTATCGGTGGTACGGCTGTTTTTTATCAGATGATCCCGTTGATTCTTTAATGCGACATATTCACACTTAAAGTTTATAACTCTTTGAGATACGCAAAAGTTTGAAGAATCAATTTGTTGCAAGTTCATCAATTTTTCCACTCTTTTTTATTAAGCTTTATTGTACTGCAGTTTAATCAGTTCAACCGAAATGTTCAATTAAAGTAGAACAAGAATTTAGTATTAGACGATAAATAAAATCGTTCATTATTCCATTAAAGTATTTCACTTGGATTTCCCATACAGACTATCCATGTCGACTTCTGTAACATAACATGGGTCCGTATCATTAAGTGTGTTGGTATTCCAGTAATGTGAGCATCTTAGAAAGGATGAGGAGTCCATCAGATTAACTAATAATCCTTTATTAAATTCAAGATGCAGACTTGGCCTGAAGTTAGACATCCTGAGTGTCCTATGTCCCGAAACCACGCTGATGGTTGGCAATTCTCTGAGCTGCGTCCCTCCGGGCCCGTGGGTTTAGTTAGTGAGCTTTTACATGATGAGAGTAATATTTAACGTAGACTTATTAAGCAAGTCAATATCGGAAAAAATCACAATTTCTCGTGTGCTCCAGCATAAATACCATGTAGTTGGGCCCGAATATTTACTCCTCCTCTATTTAATCATTGGCTATTAACTTAATGATTGACAGTCCAGCCCAGGCCTGGATCCCCAGGATTAATTGCATTATCTGCAATTAATGCAATCTGCATTACTTAACCACAAGAAACAGAGAGTTGCACTTACTCAGCATTTTTATTCTAAAAGTTGTCCAATTTTTCTGACTTTCGCGTTATGAAAGTGCATTGTCATAAAACTTATTTTACAGGGGAAACTTTAGAATTAATTTCAAGTTAAGAATTTTTAATGGGATTTTCTTTAAGTTATTACTCACTATTAATTTAAAATACTAAAATAATTATTTAAAATCTTACCTCTTCTTATCCTTTCATATATATATACATATAATTTGATTTTTCTTTGTTTATTGCCTTTCTGTGATATATATGTAATAATTTGTGCACACATATATTTAATTATGGGAATATGTAGTATGTTTATAATTATATAAAATTTCTGCTTATTGAGATAAAATTTTTTGAAAGATTTTCTCAAATCGACCTGACTTGTTAAAAACTTAACCTAACCAGTAGGAAAAAAAATTCATTTAACCTAATCTAAACCCAACCCACAAGAAAAATAAATCAGTGTCAACCAGACCCAGGGTTGGCTTAATTTTGCCCGACCCGAAAACCCCCTGGGTTTTTTCAATAAAACCCACTTGAAAAAATCCAAGCAGGTTTTATCAAAATCTTTATTTAAAATTGCACTTTTATCTAACTTACAATAAGCATATCAATATAAAACAAATATTATATACATTATTAGAACATGAACAAAGAATTTTCAGAAATATTGGAGGTTTTCAAACTGCTCTATAGAAAAAAAATCCTGAAAAATCCACCATGAAAAAAAAAAAAAAAAATTAATTGTCTTATTATAATAGAATAAAATATATATATATATATAAAAGCAAAATAAGAGTTGTTTTTTAATACAAAGAAAACTGTGGGATTCAAGGAATGGAAAATGTAAATAAAAATAAAATTTAGAAAAAATTCTGAAAACTTTAAGAGTGAAACATTGTTAGGTAATGTATAGGGACAATAATTAAAAATATTTTATGAGAATATAATGACTACAAAAAATTTAATAAAGCAACACTAAATAATTATTAAAATCCAGTTTTTTTGTTGTAAAGCGCAGATAAACCGAATTTTAGAATATTTAAAGAACAACTATTAATTATAAAAATACTTTAGAAATTTAAAAATTAAATTAAAGAAGATTTTAGCAATTTTTAAAATAAAATTTTTAAATGATTTTAATGAATAATTAAAATTAATTATTTTAAATTATCATATTATGAATGATATATTTAATGTAAAGAAAAAAAGAAGGAAGAAAATATTCCTGAAAACTTAGATAAAACACGAAAATATTCTGAGAAAAACCCTGATAAAACCCACCGGGCTGGGTTTTTTCCAACTCTGACCAGACCCAAACTTGATTGCAGGTATGGCTTGAGTAAAATTGGTTTACCAGACCTGATGCTGGACTCTAATTCAGATTCTGACATAAAATGAAGTTAATCACAAAGATAAAATAAAAGTTTAATTTAAAGTTAATTGAACTTCAGAAATTTAAAACAACATTTTATTACTAATTAATTATTTTTTATGCCCATTACCCTAATTTACCCTACTACCGTAGGTAATGGAAGTATTATATTCAGTCCAAAAATTCTAAATCGAGATTTGACCTGATTTACTCGTTTTAAGGTCCCGAGTCCAAAAAAGGGGTGTTTGGCAATTGATCAGTGTGTGTGTATGTATGGAATCTTCTGGCTATCATATCTCCGAAACTAATGAAGACAGAACTACAAAACTTCAGAATTGAGACAAGTCTGGTGTACAGATGAATTTTGATAACTACCTTTGATAAAAGGTTAAACTTTTAGAAATCTTATTATAAGTTTTTGAGTTTAGATTAAAAAATGACTTGACTAGTAACTAAATGTGTTGACTCAATTTAAAACAACAATTTTCAAACTTAATAAATAAAATCATTCAAACATTAGTATGTAGCAATAATTAACGACAATTAGGTTCAACAATATAGAAACATAATTTACCTTACCACAATATCAGTTGGTAACAGAAAACTTGATGACAAAGTTGATAACAAAAATTTCTTGAAAAACATTTAATTGTAAAGTTCTTGAAACAAACAAACAAAAAATTAAATTTACGTTTTTATTATGATGAAAAATCACTTGGAAAAAAAAAAAAAAAACATAATATTTCTAGGTCGCCAAATGACCATAGAAAATGGAAAAACTTTATTAAGAAATTTGATATTTCTAGGTTGCCAAATGCAGGGCTGCCAACAACTACCCAATTGGCGTAGTAACTATGCTTTAGCCTGCTTCTGCTACACTCTACACATTGCATATTTAAAGCTATGCTTTTCCTTTCGTCATCATTATCTTGTTTACAACAAGCGAACTTCGATTTTGCACCGTATCTGCAAATTGCGGTTACAGATGAAGTAGCTTGAAAACTCCGGAGGTTGGTACGTTGTTTCATTTCCTTCTCATAAACTATGACGATAACGTGACTGTGTACGCACGGTGATTGGATATGTGGAGACGCCCTTTTCTATCGCTAAAGGTCTAATGCTAATCTGTTTACATTTGCTTTTCAGTATCATGTGTTTGTTATCGACTGGACTCTCATTTCTGCATTTAATTTTTTACTTAAAAGTTGACAGATTTGTTTAGTTTTTTATTTAATAGTATTTTAAGTTAAAATGAGTGATGATGGTGATAATCCAAAGAAGAAAAAAGTTCCTGATCAAAAATTTCTATTGGAGTATTCTGTTAAATGGCCATGTTTGCAATCTGTAGATTCATAACCCCATCAGGCATATAATTGTACAATATGTAACAGCAATTTTCGCATAAATCATGGTGGACTTTATGATTGTTCGCGTTATATTGCAACAAGCCGATGTATTATTTTTGTATGTTAGATTATTGTGGAGGTGTGGGTGTCAACCATTTCAAATAGCAGAGTGGCAATGTTAAAACTCAATAAAAACAGAGCTGTCTTTAAAATAAAAACTTCAGTTTATTAAAATAAAACATAATAATTTGTGTACTTCCACAATAACTTCAATACAATCAACACAATGTTTAATTTCCATCATGGCTTCTGATTAACGTTTAAGATACTTAATTTTAATTCAATTTCCATTAAACATAACTTTAGTAAATAGTTTTCATATATTATGAAATTCTGCAACAGTTCAAAAGAAATTTAACAAGAAGAAAATATAATGTCTCACGCTTTAGCATCTCATCTTCATTAGCAGGAACTTCGTTATCCAGAATCTTTTAGACCTATAAACTTTCATTTCTAAGGAAAAACTCACCACCAAATACAAAAAACCAACATTTATGGCATTACCACGGCTATTTAAATCTACCAAAACACTGCATATTAGCATAGTGGTTTTGTCATAGCGTATTACTGAACTTGTTGCAAAACTTCATGCAAATTTAACTGTTTAAATTAATTATATATTCAAAATAACTTAAAAATAAAGTACTTATGAAAAAAACTTTATTTAAGCATTATTAAATTAATTATATATAAATTCTGAGCTCAGAAAAGAAAAGAAATAACTATTTATAAGAAAATTAAAGAGTAGCGATCGCAAAATAAATTGCTAAATCGCATCTGCCGATTGCTAAACAAGATTGGCAACTCGGAGGGAAATGGAGGGAAGGAAATTCAAGATGGCGATGTAAACAAACGATAAAACTTTAGCACAAGTAAGAAAATAAGGAATTTTTTTTTTCAATGCTAATGAGGTGGGAAATAACTTTTAATGTGCTCTACAATTATTAAAAGTCAATAAATTTCAGAAAGTAAGTTTTAATGTAAACAAAAGATTTTATTTTAAAGATTTCAACAAACAAGAAGCGAATTATAACAAATAAATGGAGACCTTACATACTTCTTGAATATAGCCTCAGCACTTTCGGGAAGGGGCCCCTCCCATCATCAGAGGCTGCACGGTGGCGGCTTGCTTTGCTGTGTTGACGTTCCTGACTTGATCTTTAGTAGTTCTGATGGTTCTACACCAGTTGCGGTTAATTTCCTGTGCTGGGTCGTTGCCATTACAGGTAAGTGGGTTAAACAAAATTTCGATAGTTTCGCGATTCGCAGCGTATATTGCGTTGTTAAAATCAGCCAGTTTGCGAGAATCCATAAAAATTAATTTTAACGAAACTCGCAAACTGGCTGATTTTAACAACGCAATATACGCCGCGAAACTATCGAAATTTTGTTTAACCCACTTACCTGTAATGGCAACGACCCAGCACAAGAAATTAACCGTAACTGGTGTAGAACCATCAGAACTACTAAAGATCAAGTCAGGAACGTCAACACAGCAAAACAAGCCGCCACCGTGCAGCCTCTGATGATGGGAGGGGCCCCTTCCCGAAAGTGCTAAGGCTATATTCAAGAAGTATGTAAGGTCTCCATTTATTTGTTAAAAGATTTTATGCTTATTTATATTTTAAGCATTTTCTTATTTTTTAGCGACTACACTTTGTAGCTTAAAACTACACTTTTTCTTGTTTTTTAACTACACTTTAGCACTTCCAGAGATTGGCAGCCCTGCAAATAACCATAGAAAACGAAAAAAACTTTATTAAGAAATTTGATATTTCTAGGTCGCCAAATGACCATAGAAAATGAAAAAGTTGATTAAGAAATTTCTAAAGGTAGAAGACTGCATTTAAATAATTAATATCGAACAAACATCAGGGTCACCCTCATAACCACTGAACTATAATGACGAAACTGGGGAAACGATGAATAGACACAGCTCACGGTCACCCTGTTGACCAATGAGGGAAAATGACACAACGAATTTACATCTCACGGTTGCCATGTTGACCAGTGAGTTTAAACGAAGATTCAAGATAAAGTCTTATCCTTAAGAAAGTTCTATAAACTTAATTTTATTTAAACTTGAAAAATGAAGATTCTATTTCATAACTAACATTAACCATTTTAATATACGGAAGAAAATAAACTAAATAAACTTTTAAATACATTTCAAAATCCTCCTCAAAAAAACATTTTAAAAATAACGATGTGAGGCCAGCTCACCATCGAAAACAACTCTTACTGCTGATTAAACAGCATTGCTATTGTCCAGCTGCTCAACTGTCAAGTACGATAGACATTGCATGCTTTTATACTACCCACAGAACATCACATTTGCATAAAACATCGATAAACATCTAAAACATCGATGAAGACGCTCCCTTGAGGCAAAAGCCAGAACACTCAGGTAAATTAAATTAAACAATGGCAGCAGCTAAAATAGAAACATTAGAACTGCAGATAATGGCAATGATAAAAGTAAACAAAGATCGATGTTTAAAGTTGAGCAGCATGTAATGAAAATAAGAAATTTAAAAGGAGGAAAGAAATAACTAAAGACTTTAATAAAGTTAAATTCATTCAAGTAAAAGTAAGTAAAAGACTTTCAAAATTTAATATCTATATAATAAGAAAAAGAGATTTTTTAATTTAAGTGTGAGGACATAGTTATCAAATTTTCCAAATTTTGGGAAAATTGAAAAACCGGAAGTGAGACATCAGAAACCAGAAGTGCGACCATAAGTCCATATCTCAAAAAAAAAAAAAAAACGCTGCCGATTTTCTTCAAATTTTCTGTATAAACACTCTATTAGATGTCCTTTCGAATGATATAGTTGGTTAGTTCAGAAAAATTGATATGCATTGTGTATAAATAGCTCAATTTCAGGTCTCGTAAGTGTGATTCTTTAAAAACGGCTATACAGATTTTATTCAAACTCGCCATATTAACTCACGTTTAAATATCCTTTTGTATGTAATTATTGTTTTCCGGTCATTAATTGAGTTTTGGTAAAAGTTGGTATCTCAAAAACGGCTCTAACGATTTTCCTGAAAATTATTATATAAATCCATTCCTTTCCTATGTATTATGTGGTTATTAGAGAAAAATTAACAGTCATCCTGCTTAGGTAGGTCAGCTTTAGATCTCGGAAATTGGTGTTTCAAAAAATAACTCTACCATTTTTTTTTTTTTTTAACCTCACTATATGTAAGCTTCGTTAAGTCTTTACATGTGTGTAAAGTTTCTCTTACCGGAAAAATTTTAGGTTCCTATTACTTCTTTAGGTCACTTTTATGTCTTCTGATCATGTTACCTCTGAAAAATGCATATAATACGTGTAATAGTGGGTAAGGGAAGTTGTGTGGTTGTTTCACACCAGATTTTTTTTATAATATAAAAGTTATTAAATCAGACGTGAAGGACATAAATCAAGTAGTTTTTTGCACAGATAATTTTTTTTTTTTTTTTTTAAAATAGTAAAATAATTTTTTTTCAAAGTAGTTGCTCTGTATTTTTTTTTCTTTTTTTACTGTTACATGCATTTATATATATATATATATGTGTGTGTGTGCGTATTATGTATCCACACACATTTAAATACTACAGTTAGATAAGTCTGAGGATATATATTCAAGATAAAAGACTGAAGTATAAAGGAACTCTGAAAGAATGAGTAATTTCAGATGAATGTGATGGGAGGGAGGTCATTATAATACTTAAATATTTCAGGATAACCATTTGATTTTATGGTTAAAACTTTATTTTTGAAATATGAACATTACCAAAATCAGAGTTTTCATGTAAGATACTGAACATGAAAAAATATTTCAAGAAAAAAGCATCAGAATATAAATATTATAAATTTCTGAATACGTTATTTTATGCTAGAAACTTCAAAATTTTTAATTTTTCCAGATGAAAAAAAACCCTTTCAAAAAAAAAACGAAAAAAAAAAAAAAAAAGTTTCCCCCTCCCCCTAAAATTTCTGGTTTTTTTTTGGACCATTCCCATCTCTACTTTTTACAGATTTCGGAATTTTTTACGCCATCCTCTAACTCACATAAAATCCTTACTTTTTTGCCAACTGATAAAGTTTTACATTTCGACATCGCAAAGTGAAATTTGACGAGCGAACTCTATGAATACAGATGAAAGAATGACCTCCGACCTCCACACAAAACATCTATGTATGCTGCCACTCCTACGCTGTGTCCAATCATCAACCTCCCTCGTCTTCATCTGTCTTCTCAAGATCATCATAGCATGTCCTCGCATGCACACTCAACAAAATGAAAAGGGCTGCCTTCACATGTTTGCCGAATCACCGAATTGGTGAGAGGGAAGTCAATAAACATTTTATGAATCTCAAATATATTCCTCGCTATAACCGGGGTTTGCTCGTTAAAAGCGAGTTATGCTCCCATAGACTTAACATTGTACCAACCAAGTATTTCTGATTGTCTCGTTAAATCAGGGCGTGCTGTAAGCGAGTTTGGCTGTACTTGAGTTTTTAGACTTTTTTTTTTAGAGATTTGTTGCCACTGGGCACTCCATGTGCTGTGTTGCTGAGCCCATTGAAGTCGGAGGCATATGTGATTCAATTCAGGGAGAGGGGAATCCTGCTTAGAGGAACCCTTGCATGCAGTTTATGCTGCAGCAAACAGTGACGAACCGTGGAGCTAGACAATAAAACACCTGTAGCTGTGCTCCAACGTTGTGCTAACACACGAGAAGACTCTGTACCGTCTGTCACAGTCATGCGGATGAGGTGTCTGTCCTCTCGTGTTGTTGTTCTATTGCATTCCTCACTTCCAGGTTTTCGGCTTGTTTGATTCTCCTCTGTCCATTTTTTCCAAACATGCATCACTGTTGTGACATGACACTGCATATAGGCTGCGATTTCTCAATAGGAAAATCCACCTTCTTGCATACCAACAATGCAGCCTTGTACAAACTCTGTTAGTTGTTGGTATGGAACCCTCTCTGCTTTTGACAAGGCATAGTGACCACCAATGAAATATTTACGGCAAACATATCACGATAAACAGATTTCAATGCACCTTTACAGTCCTTTATATACCTGGAACAAGTGACTGATAAGGAGTTTTTTCTCGTTCCACAATCCATTCATGCACAATCGCTTTGAAATTCTAATCATTTGCATGCCTTATCTCACTTTACATTTCATGTAAGTTTGGTTCAATTTGCATAATCCCTTCATGGTGTTGCAATTTTCACAAACATGAGTGTATAATGCTGAATCTAATGTAATTTAGGAGCTTCTATTTAGAAATTCATAATAAATTAATTGTAAATGTAATCTTATGATCATGTATGAAATTTTGGTGCCTCTTATTAATGTTCTGGTGTCCCCAGATCATGGGTGAAAGTTTTCAGCCTATTAACTGAATTCAGTCTTTTTTTTTGTGTTATAATACAGATAGGCTAATTTTATGGAATTAATCTTTGTTAGGGGCAAATAAAGGTCCCAATTTTTTTTTTTTCTGAATCAGCCCCTATTAATGTTAATTCAATTATATTAATAAATAATTTTGCTATGTTTTCATGCGTATACTTATTAATGTAACCTTTGGAAATGTATGTTTTGAATATCTACATACAATATGTATGAGTTTATTATATTTTACCCAATATTACAAAAAAATATATATATACTTCAGTCCAGCGAAAATTTTTACTTTCACCCATGCCCCAGTCTCACTGATCCATGTGTGTTAAATAAGCTTTTTTTAATAGTACCCCTGTGATAGAATATGTTTATGCTTTCTGTGACAAGCCTTGTTTAAACAAACCTTTTCTGCAAGACAGTATTTATGTATTTTCTTTATTTACACATAATATGTATATATAACACTAGTCAACAATTTTTTTTTTTTTTTTGTACTGGAAGCAATGTACAAAAGTCTTTAGAAGACATGTATTATTACTATCAATATTATTAATTTAGCATGGAATACTGTTAATATGGAGATAATATACATATTGTAGACTAAGTAGAACATAAAAACATGGAAAATACACTAAATGATGGAATTGTTATTATTTGTTATTTTAAAACCAAAATACAAAAAATTGGCTTTTTTACGTCTTGTGTTAAATGTCTACATTGTGATTTTAATATGAATAGTTAACAAATACAGCAAAATTTACCGAGTACGGTTTTACAAGTTCTACACTGAAAACTTGCCATTTTGAACGTGAAAACTATAAAATAGCACAATCATACTTAACAAAGAATATCTGTTAACTAGAATACCAGGGAAAAAAAAAAAAAAAACAGATAAGGTACGAATATATGGTTGCCAAACAGGGGTTGCCAGCAGAGAGGTTGTCCAGGAGGCAGGGTTGATAGCACGAAAGGTTACCATGTGTGATACAGTCGGCAGCAAAAGTATCTGGGCACTAGCAATAATCCCTGTCTAAAAAAAGTACACTTAATACTGCTTTGTTAAATAAATCCTTGTCGACTCATGTTCTTAGTCAGTCTAAGAACATGATTCGACAAGGATTTATTTAACAAAATAGTTTTGACATTGAAATTATTGGCTAGTACTCAGATACTTTTGCTGTCAACTGTATTGTAAAAATCATAAAAAAAAATATAGTGAAATTTGACATTTTCTGATCCTTCAATAAAAAAAATGGATCATGTTTGCCGGGACTCTGAGTTGCCAGGACTCTAGGTTGCCAGCAGGAAGGGTTACCACCTGTGATACTGTGAAAATGATAAAAAAAAAATTGTAAAAATTGCTATTTTCTGATACTCTAACAGAAAAATGTGATGTGGTGGGACTTTTTTACTTGCAGATATTTAAATAAAAATTTGAATTAATAATAAAAATAATAATTTGACTGTTGTTACTGAACCACTGTAGACCAGTGTAATTATAAAGAAATCAATGTTATTAGTAGACTGTTGTAAAGTTCTTAAGTATAAGTCATGAATTTCTATTTTCTACTGAAATTTAGATATCTTTTATTTTTATGGGCAAATTTTTCTGCGAGGGATAATTTCTTTCCTGTGACAATATCGCTGTGTCACCTAAATTCTGCCACGGGAATTAGTACTTATCGAATTTGTTTTAAAAAATAAAATATTTTAGAATGAAATTATTTTTTTGTTATATTTAAAATTCCAATCATTATAAAAAAAAAATCTTAATTATTTTCAGTTTTCAAACACTTCAAGTTTTTTGTGATTTATGTTTCATTATAAAATTTTTGTACAAATTTCAAAAATATTTTAGTATGCTTGTAACTACATAAAAGTAGTCCTTATTTAATTATTATTAGTAATTATATCCATAGTATGTTATAGCAGTTAAATACAGAAACTCGCTTAATTTTTTTCTTCTTAAAATTAAGAGAAAACTATACTGCTTAAATTTCATATTCACACAATGGAGTTTATTATTTTCAGAAATGCAAGTATCCTCCTGTGAGTAATTATATATCAAATTTTTTCGTGTTCCTTGAAAAGCTGCTTGGTGAAGAACCTCTTGATGTTGCATTTTTGATCATTGGGAGATCTGGTGAAATATTAGAGGAATTTGTTTTTGAAATTCTTTACCCAAAAGATACTGATAACAGGTAATATTCTTTTGCTTCTTTGACTTATTAAACTTTCACATTTCTTTTGACTTTTAACTGATACTGCTAGTATGTTATGTACATAACATACCTCAGTAGTGCTGACTGTAGAGGAGGAACTGAATAAAAAGCACATTATTTGTCTAATTTGCTACCCCTTATGTTGCAAGTTTTGTACATCATAAAAATAAATTTCTATGAAAACTGGTATACGACTGCACTAATGTAATTTCGGTTTCAGAACTTTTTTTTTTTTTTCCCAGACGTGCTACACCCCTCAGTAAGGGCTGCACTTTGAAAAATAAACTGAACACCTGAAATTCCAATTAAAGTTACACAGAAACAAGTACTATTTACAAATTTGTAACAATATACATCATTAATATTAGATGTACATTTGCAAATAATAACTGTAGTATGCATGTATTAATATAATAAGAAAAAAAAGAAAACAGCCCACAATAAGCATTTGCTATCTAGACAAATGAGAATAAATCTGAAAATCGGTGATAAAAATTCACCATTTGTGAAATTATTGGTTAACTATTATTTTGTGCTGATTGTGTCAAATAGAGAGAGGAGAGGGTGAATTTTTTTTTTTTTTCTTGTTAGAATAATAATAATAAACAAGAATATTTCCGTCACTTTTCATAGAGAAAATAAAGTGCAGGTGCCAATTCCCAATGTCGGCTTTGTTTGCTGTCACTCTGATTTTCAATGTTCGCTTAACTTGCCACTGTTGCTTTGATTCTCTGTGTATTAAAGGTAGAAATTAAGAAATTTGGTTGGTGGCCACTGGCCACTAGCCTTCATTTTTTTAGTGGTCACTTTTAAAAAGTTAGTGGCCACTGGCCACTCGCTGATAAAAGTAAAAGTAAAATAAAATTTTCTTTTCTTTAATTTTTTCAATGTTCAGTCTCGACAAATCATTAAGAAAATAATTAAGGTAGTCAACTTTTTGAAACTCATCCACAATAATACATTTCTGATAAATTTTAATAAATGAAATAGGAATAGATTTACATAATTTATACTATGAATGTAAGAAAATACTATTTAGTACAAAATTCATATGTTTAAAATGCTCTTTTGGTTATATTATTTTATAACAGAAAAATTCTGATTATATTGCCCCTTCACTATCCTGAATGGTGTCGATTTTCTACATTTTCAAAAAAAAAAAAAAAAAAAAAAAAAAAAAAAAAAAATCTTTGATTCATGAAAATATATTAGTATATGTAAATAAAAAAAAATATTTTTTTAATAATACTTTTTTATTTTGCAAGTTTCTTCCTTTTTTTTTCTTGTTACAAATGAATTATAAATTAATTTTTCTTTAATAATAATGAATTTTTAATAATTTGCAATTATAATCCCCCTCTCTAACTGAATTTAGAGAGTGTGGCTGTAGTCGAGATTTCACAATGAAATTGTAGCTGTCACTTTTTAAAAAGTTAATTTTGACATATTTTAAAATTAGCAGCACTAATTCATCTTAAGGATAAACAAGATCTTAAGTGCACAAAAAATTAAAAAAATTTATAACCTGTAAAACTAATAAAATATGAAGTTAATTAATAATTAATGCAAAAAGTAGGACTCGTGCATGAAAAAGAAAATTGCATAATTTATTCTTTCTTAATATTAATTATATATATTTTATTCTATTTCTTTATATTATTAAGATTCAATTATTAAAATTTGGGCGTCTGGATCTAATGCCATCAGACCACCACAAATCAATTGCTGAAGATGGATCAAAATCAAGCGGGCGTTAAAGAGTCGACTTTTATTATATTGATAGAAAAATAAAAAACGGCATTCCACGTATTGTCACTTCAACAGTCATGCCTTCAAATTTCTTTCCCTTTCGTAAAAAAAAAAAAAAAAAAAAAAGAGGCTTTAAATGTGCGTTCCAACTTTCTTTTGAAGGACTTTTTGACTTTTTTTGGACGAATGTGAATTAATTTTGGACATTTGGAGACGGGGCTATTGAAGTGAAAATGCGTCGAATGACGTTTTTAATTTTTCTGCGAACGTAATACAATCGGAGTTTCAGCCGATTGATTATCTCACGAGCTTCCTTTTCGTCTCTTTCTCCCGAAAGTCGGCCGAAACTCTCATTTTGACATTCTTTTTAAATCAAAATCTAATACTTTTATAGAAAAATGGAAAAAAGCCATATGTTTTTTTTAGTATATGAATAAGACTACCTGCCAATTTCCAGTGTTTACTGTTAAAATTGACTTCTGAAAATGTCTGTAAGTGGCGATGTTAGATTTGAGAAAGCCTGAATTCGAGGTGCACGGCGCGTTTACTGTGAAAACGCCACTGCACGATCCAAGTTGCATTGGAATGGGGTATTCTATAAAGAATGGGTAGAAGAACAGCCTGAATTCTTTGCGCGGCACGTTTACTGCGAAAAAGCCGCCGCACGATCCAAGTTTGCCTTGGAATGGGGTATATTTTATAAAGAATGGGTAAAAGAGAAGTGGCCACTGCAGTGGCGACCAAAGGCAATTTCTTTAGTCGCCACTTTTAAAAATCTAGTCGCCATGTGGCGAGTGGCGACCGCTAATTTCTAGCTTTACTGTGTATGTTTAATTTGCCACTGCCACCACCCACACCAATTCCAACGAATTAAAGATGATCTCATATTTAACACGGGTACATTGAAACAGCAAATAAAATATAATTAAGATTGCTCTAAAAAACAATTGTAAAGTTTTTAAAATTTTAATAAAAAGTGAAGAACCAGATATGAATGATTTCAATTTTGATCTGTCATTTTGAATGCTGGAACCCAAAAGTGATTTAAATCATTCAGACTCTATAAAATCAGATATACATTTGAAAAAGTAAAAAGAATTATTTAAAGAATTATTAATTGAAAACTTAGTAAACATAACACAAATATCATTTAACTGCAGGGCTGGAAAATCATAGTTCGGCAGATTTTTGAGTAAAAGAAGGTGATGCCAGAATCACTAAAAGCATGCTGGCTCTAACTCTGACTCCAGCTTTTGTTAAACTATTTGAAGTGAAATAAAACAAGTTATTTTTTTTTTTTAAACTACATACATTAATAAGTACCTAGTTATTTAATTGACACATTAATATTAAATAATTGAAAAATGATAGTCATGAAAATATTCACGACTACTGTTTCTTAATTTCCTATTGGCTAATCTAACACTTTCCACGTTATTCTATTAATTGATTTAACAGTGTAGAATCTGATTCCTTTCTTATATGTAGGGGCACTTTTCTTTAATTTCTTTATGTACTGATGACGGTGCACTAAATGCTACCACAACAATTGTCTGCTATTTCATATACCAACTATCCCATTTTTCATGGGAGACTTCCATCTTTATGTTTTAATGTATATTTCTCCCGTTTTTCTAATGTTTTTGAAAAATCAGACTTCAAAATGCTAATTTTAGACAATTCGTTCGGTATTTCGTTAATAGATGGCGCATAGGTGCCATTTTTTCAGATTTTGATGGATATTATTTGATTTTTAAGTTAATATTTGAACTTCCGATTTTTAATTAATTTCTTCCACTTAAATAAAAATCCCATATATTGTTTGTTAATAAAAAGAAACCACATAAACGATTGTTGATCAAACACTTTTCGAAAGCCTTCCATTTCCCATTTTTTCCCCATCCACAACATAAATGTCAATATTCATTTACAATTTGCTTTATGAGATTCTAGAATCTGTAAAGAAAGAGAATCGTACAATATTTCTCGCTCATGTAATTATTTTTTATCCCCCTCTCGCCTTTTCATATCTTTAACTAGCGCTTGCTGGTCAAATGCTCTGTGAAACAATTTTCATGGTTGATGTATTATTGAATGTAATTTCTATGTTAAAAGCAATGTAAATGGATTAAAATGCAGTTAAACGCAGTTTATAAACCATGATATATCGAAATTATTGTTTGCTGTTGTGCAGGAACCACATACAATATACACAAAAAAATATTCAGATAATTCCATAGCATTCTTAAATATTTGTATCGAATTTCAAGTAAATTGGACTTTTCAAATATTTGTACTAAATTTCAAATCAACCAAATGTTATAACTGCTATTGCAGTAGAGATACATTATGCAAATTTTGTGATGTGCTGCAGGTATTTGTTTAGTTAATTTGTGACATTCGATATACAAGGCCATTTCTATCTTTTTCCCAGGTGCGTGCCGACCCGGTGTGCAAAGTATTCGGTGCACACAAGCGCCAGGTAAAAAAAGGTGCTAAACAAGAATGGATTATTTGGAAAAAAAAAAAAAGAATATATATATATATATATATATATATATATATATATTAAATTGGATTTCATAATCCTGGTCTGAAGCCATGTGACTAGTGTGGCCAAAGGAGGCGCCTTGGAAACTGTATTGGCAAAACTTGAGCTCAGAAACAGTTTTGCAAAAGGGTGCATTAAAAGTCTATTTACTTTAGTGAGGATGTGCCTACACTCAGTAAAATTTTCTTTGTCTTTTTTAAAATATCAAAGGATCCCTTTGAAACTCAGAAGTGCACCTTAATCTCTTTTCTGCCTCTCTTCTACCGAAAAAAGGCCATTGGGGCGAATAAAAAGACAACGTAATTCAATTTCAAAAATGACAATTTAATAGATCCAGGAATTTTATTTAGTTGGCTGGTCGGATGGGTTTAATGTCGCACTAGTGCTGTGCAATATGGGTAATTGGCAACGGTCTGGGACACACCCGTAAAGATGGTCGTGAGACATGCCATCACAACTTTGATGCTCTACGGAGAGGATGGCTCCTCCCGCTTCGGTGACCCGCAGATGTATAATTCGGATCGGGACATGGAGGACATTGCAGCCATGACGGATTTTACGTGCAACAGCCACCATTAGTGTACACGATGGTGTTTGGCTGGCTCGAGTTCAAACTTGCAATCTTTCAATTATGAGCTTGGTACTCTACCGACTGGGCGACCAAGACCCCAAAGGATTTTATTTAAAGTAGTTTTTTCCTCTTTGCAACATCGATGTAACATTAGGTTCTATTCAGGAAAGGTTTTCTTTAGAAAAGTAGTATGTTATTATAGTTTTCACTTTCTTCTACACCAGGGGTGGCCAACCTGCGGCCCATGAAGAAACTAAATATATTTAATGTTTGATAGTTTTGGTTAACAGATTAAAAATGAATAAATCTGTTCTGACTATTCGAAGTGAAAATACCTTTCAATGATTATCATAGTTAAAGAATCACACTGTTGTAATGAAATATTATTAGATCTATTATTCATTATTCATTATTTTTTATTATAGTTATAAATGTATAGATCATAATTTTTTCAAGATTCTATTGTTTATTTATGAATGAAAATAATCTAAATTATTGCATACTGTTCCGAATCTTAACCCTCCCCACTCCCCACCCCGGAAAAATGTATATACATAGGATGGTTTACACTCTCACAAACATATATACACATACACATATATGCACATGGTGCAGTCCGCCTGAGTAAAATAGATTTCCAGTGCGGCTCATCAAGTGTTTTGGGTTGAACAGGCCTGATCTACACATTCAGTAGAATAAAGCATTGGATTCCTAAAACATTCCGATTTCTGGTTTTTGATAAATATACACGTTTTTAGCGATGTAGAACATGATTTCCTCAGTTTTAGAAAATGTCTAAGTGTGTGTGCATGAGAAAAATTCTGTGGAAGCTCTAGCTCAAGAACTAATGCACAGAATTTCATACAAGTTTATATATAGTTGCACCTTGACATAAGTGAGTGTCTGTCAACCCTTGGTGAAAATCGTCCAAAAGCATTGTCATTCTTTTTTGTCATAATTTTTAATATGGCAGTTAGGACAAAATTTCTTATAAATGTGAACAAGAATTGTTTTTGACAAATCCTTTTAAAATTTAAAAGATTTATTGATAATTGTAATAGTATTTTTTTTTTTTTTTTTTTTTAATTTAATGTAGAACATTACTCTCCCTGGAATGGTAGTATCCAGACCCTTCCCAAGAAAGTGTAAAGTTTCAGTTTGAGTATTTAAAAAAAAAAAAAAAAAATTGTCATTACCTTTAAAATGAATGTTTGAGCAGTAAATCTGTGACAATATAAAAACAAAGTTAGCATTTCCTTTCATTTTTATGAACAAACAAACAAAAATTCCTGAAAAATTGAATTTTCTAAGGTATCTTTAAGGCACAAAATTTACTTTTTTTTTTTTTACTTTTTTTTTTTTTTTTTTTTTTTTTTTTTAACTTCACTGAGATGAAAATTGCCTATAAACATCATGGAAAATTATTTTAATAAGCAACTTGTACAGCATGAATTTCTACAGGAAAATACAGAAAAGAGTTTTGTAAATAGCCATAACATACTAGTTAACACAATTTAAAATAAAATAAAATAACTAAATAAATAATAATTAAAAATATATATATATATATTTATTCTTTTATTATAAAATTTACAACAAAAATTATCTCAAAAGAATCAAATAGACATTGACCAGAGACCATTTATGTATTAAAAAAAAAATTATATTGTCAGCCATTAATCTTTAAAGATAAATTCACATCTAATCAGACAATTCAGAATTTTTATTTTATCAACTTAGCAGTATGTATCCAAACTTTTTAATTGTTTTGGAGATTATTTTGTCATAACCAACAGTAGCATTAGTGGAACCATCTTTTTCTAAAATTAAAATAATCAAAAAATACTTATTCTCCAGAATGACACCATACATATTTTTAAATCTTGCAATTATATCGATAGTATAAGATATTTTGGGTTAAATAGATGTGTATTATTCCAGAATTTGCAAAAATTCAAGCAAATAAAATACATTTCACTAAATAATACCATATATGTGATTTACTATATGGAAAAACACACATAATTGCCGAAACGTCAGTGGAGGCCCTCTGTTGAGACTCAAAACGGTTTTGGGCTGTGTCTGTGTGTCGCGCGATAGTGGCCGCAGAAATAGAGCTATTGACTTGAAATTTGGTACACATATTCATGAGCCCCACGAAATCAGCTGTATAGTTTTTGGTATGTATTGCATTTGCAATTCGTATACAGGGGCACGCCAAAAGTTTTCTTATCATTACGCCCTATGGGAGGAATTTGTATGTATCAAGATAGCTGCCACAAAAATCACGCTACTGACTTGTAATTTTGTACACGTGTTCATGTTCCCCACGAAATCAGCTGTATAGTTTTGGGTGTGTATTCCATTTGTAATTTGTGTACAGGGACAGGCCAAAGTTTTTCTTATCATTACGGTCTATGGGAAGAATCTGTATGTACCGCGATAGCCACCGCAAAAATCAAGCTATTGACTTCCAATTTTTGCTGAAACATCAGTGGAGGCCCTCTGTTGAGACTAAAAGGAATTTGGGTTCCGTCTGTCTGTCTGTTTGTCGTGCGATAGCGGCCGCATAAATCACGCTATTAACTTGAAATTTTGTACACATGTTCATGATCTCTACGAAATTAGCAGTATAGTTTTGGGTGTGCATTCCATTTGTTGTTCGTGTACAGGGACACGGCAAAGTTTTTTATCTTTACGGTCTATGGGAAGAATTTGTATGTAACGCGATAGCGCCCCCCAAAATAACGCTATTGACTTGCAATTTGGTACACATATTTATGGGCCCAACGGAATTAGCTGTTCGTGTACAGGGACACGCCAAAGTTTTTCTTCCTTCGATTAACTTGTAAAATCCTTCGATTAACTTGTAAATTGGCGCACACGTTCCAGCTTTGCATATAAGTAGCTGTATATTTTTTATTGCTATAATTTTTATAAACTGTGTACAGGAACACGCCAAAATTCTTAACATTACGGCATATGGGGTGAATTTCATTTAAACGCATTTTAATGTCATTTCTTTGCAATAAAGAAAATGAAACTAGCGTACGTGAGTAAGGTGCTTAAACTTACGTTGTTTGAAGAAAATATGTGCTCTTAAGCTTTCTAATTAATGTACAGGACCTTACAAAAGTGTTCTGACAATGTCACGTAGTCATCCAAACGATGTTAAATTAGGAACAATTATTAATTTTAAATGCAAAATAAGCTGAATTTTTTTGACTGGTGTATACAATGTTTATGGTTCATTTACAAAGACACACAAAAGAATTTTGTAGCATTAGAGCCTATGGACAAACTTTTAATTTAAGCGCGCACTTTAATGCGTTTATGCTGAATTGAACTTAATAAAGTTAACATACATTATAAGGATGCTTAAAATCATGTTTACTCTTAAAAAAGGTTATGTATAGACTAAATAATTTATGGGACCACGCAAAATAATTCCGAGTATGTACTGTAATGATCCAAATGATGTCAAATTAGTTTGAAACATTAAGGAGTTATAATTAATTAGGTTTATTCTTATTATTGGCGTTTATAAGGACTGTAACTACTTTTCCGGGATACATAAAGGAATATCGTACTATTACGGTTTATAGTCGGTATTTCTTAAAAGTGTATTTTAACGTGGTTACACCCCATCAAATATAATGAAATTTTATTAGAATTTTAAATTCATGTTTTCCTGTTGAAAATTGTGGGCATAGAATTGATAATTAGTTTAAAGGTTATGCAAAATATTTCCGATATGCAACGTAATTTTTTTTTGTATGAAATTTGATAGTTATGAATTTCAGGGAAATAATACAAGACTGTCGTTTATTAAGAATACATATTGTTGCGTACTTGGGAGTTCGTAATTTGTCTGAGAATGAATGGCGAAACTTACAAAAATTCAGTGATTTATTTACAGAAAGTTCCAGAAAAATACAGGTCCATAAACCAAGTATCGGCTTGAATTCAACCGGTAAACATAGCTTAAACAACAGCCGTTAACAGCAAAACAACAGTACAAACTGTTTATCAATAACACATAAAGCAAGTCTCATTCAAAGAGGCTCAAAGCAAAGCAAGCATTTGACAAAACTGACACAGATCTGAGATTGGCCGCCTTGGCTAAAAAAATGCTCCTTTTATACTATTCTATCGAACATAGACTGTTCTGGAAAATTCTCGTATCTCATCAGCCAATGAGATTAGAGCTTCCATATTTGGTATGTCCCTAATAAGGATTTTCTCGCCAAGGTCGCCAAAAAAATCGCCAATGAGGGAAACAGTCGCCAAATCCACTTCTTCCCTTATTGGAGCTTTTTAATGCATTTTTAAAGGAAAATTAGGCTATTTTAACACTAAAACGATTAGAAATGCACAAAATTAACATTTTATCGACTTGCTAATCTTCTTTGAAAGAGTTTATACAAAAATAAATGCAATTATTTACAATTCCGTAACACTTTATATGATATACAAATAGGTATACAAAGAAAGATACAGCAGGGGGTTGAGTGGGGCAGCAGCCCCCCTAAGGAATGTATCTGATTATAGTAATAAGTCATTCGAATCAATATATACTGTTATATAATAAGGAATAAATAAAAATGACCTATTGAATAATGTCTGATACAAATAGGGCATTGAGGCTCCTGATCTGCAGATCCACTAGTTTTAGTCAATTTTATATACAAATTACATAAAATCTTTAGCTAATAAAAATAAGCAAAATTCCTTATACTACTATTTTTTTTTTCCCCTGTTAAGTATTTTTTTTTTTTTAAATCTATATTTACCAAATAATATTTATTATATGTTTCTACTTGTTTTATGTACAGTGGAGCACCATTTATACATTTTTCAAGGGACCATTCCTAAAAAACGTATAACTGAAAAAAACGTACAACTGAAAATTCGTTTTAACATTAATACAGAATAAAGTATCATATTAATAATAAAAGTCTAATCAATTTTCATGATTTCCTTTACATTTATTCGAATACGATATATTTTTAATTATATTAAAAATATTTTTAAAAGGTTGAATAAAAATTAAATAATTAAAAATATAGAAATTCCGAAATTTTTTTCAAGATTTTGATTTTAACCTTTAAAAGACAAAGCCTTTCGTTCTCTAAACGAAGATGATATTTTTGCAAACGATTAAAAGGAAGGAAAGAAAAAAAAATTGTTTCTCCAACTGTAATGTTAAATAAACACGATAAGAAAATTTTCCAAATCGCCCAACGGAAGTGAGTTATAAATATTCAAGTTTACAAAATGCCTATAAAGTTGTGGGCTTTTTTCCTTTCATACTCCATTCCTGGAATAAATTAAAAGAGAAAGTGGGAGGTCTTCAAGTGGTCACTGGCTACTTGTATACCTACCATTCAACCCAGTCGCCAACTGCTTATCTCTGAAAATTTCTCTAACCCCCTTCCCCCAGGCTATCGATGCAAGTCGCACTTTGTTCTATAGCCGCACTTTGTTACATAGGTCTAAGAAAAAATAATCGAAAAAATAAGAATAAAACATAAAGAGCATTTATCTTTTTTTTTTTTTTTTTTTAAATCCTGGAATGGCACTCAAACGAGAAAAGAAAACGTATAAGTGAAATTAAGAATTTACTTGTGTCGTATAAACGAAATATTTTAACGTTAGAATTCAATGGAATGATTTGGGACCGAAGTCGAAAAATGTATAAATGAGAAAAACGTATAAATGAGAAACGTATAAAAGGTGCTCCACTGTACTTATAAGTTTATTACTTATATAAATGTATTATTTAAAAAAAAAAAAAAACTCCATAATGAATTAAGACAAATCTTGTCGTTATATCGATAGTTATATACTATAAACTTTATTTTAAAGATTATTCAAGAGTTTTCAACAATGAAAGTGAGAAAAATAAAGGTCACTACGGGATTTTTTTCTTATTATGCATTCTAATTTTATATACTTATATATTTTATTTATCTATACAATCACAAAATGTTAAGCTCATGTATATGTGCAAATATGCTGCAATATTATGACTAACTTTAAAATTTTGTCAGTATTGCAAAGAGTTAAACAGCTTTCCTAAATCAAAGGTGTTGTTGCAGTAAAAGCAGATTTACAGTTAAAGTGCAAAATAAGAAACAGTTCATTCAATTTTAACAGGAGTGGTGTGAGAGCAGGGGTCACAGATTTTTCACTTTTTTGCAATCGTTTTATTATATTGTCACCATAATTTTCAAAAAGAAAATTTTCTTAATGGTTTTTATGCTATAATAGCAATAAGATTTTCAAGAAAATTTTCTTTCTAAAATTTGTGGTGGAAGTATAATAAAACGATCTTACAAATATAGGAACACAGTGGCCCTGGGTGGGAGGTGATAGTCAGCCTTGGAGACAAACTTGATGACACGGCGACCAAACTTGACAAGAAGTAACAATTTAGTGTTTCCAAAGTTTAGAAGCTCTATTATCAATATGTCGAGTTCTGGAATTTTCTGGATACATCATTTGGTTTCTGGAGCTAAATAACCTTGAAAGTTCGCCAAATCCTGACAGAGATTATAAAAGAAGAGACACTCCCAAAGAGTTCAGTTGTGTTCAAACATCTGTTCTAAACGGACGTCTCTGAGATATTTTCAGATTAAACAATTTATACTTATTCCTAAATCAGTTAAATCCCTGCTCTACGGTGTATTTAATGCTGTTTAATGAGATTTTGTGGTGTGAATATCAGTACGATGTTTTACTGGGTTGTTTCGAAAATAATCCTTGAATAAAAGTGCATTAGTCGACAAGAAACTGTCTGTTTCTTTACGAATTACTTTTTTCACACAAGAAAGTTGACATTTTGGTAAGAATATAGATAGAGACAGACGAATATTTTGGCTCAATATGATATGTGTAATACTCGCAAAATTTGTAATGAAGCAAGAGTAAGTTTAGTTTACTAAGAATATTTTTAATGTTTTAAATATTTATTTAACAATACTTAAAAATTAAACCCAAACAAATAGAAACGTTTACAAGTACAGCTCTCATCTATGCCATCTAATACCTCAACTCGGGATTTCTATCCCCAAATTAACACTAAATCTGCCTATTTTGTCTTCCTCTATTTGCCTTCATAATTGCACCATGTTTTTGAGACTCCCTGTAGAAGGTTTTCTTTTTCTGCAAGATGCCCTTTTTATTTTATTTATTTATTTTTATTTCATTTTATGTTATACATTTCTTTTTTTCTTAGCTATTCAATAAACTTATTATTATTGTGGTTCGAAATCCAGTTGACTTTCTGAATGATAACTATTCTTAAAACTAAAAAAAAAGTTAATATAGGGCGCCTACTAAAACTCTGCACACAGGTGCCTAACAATGCTGGTGTGTCCCTGCTTTTCCCTTACCCATCTGATGTCATCAAACAGAAAGAACTGAAGGGTCAGAAAGAACAAACACCTGTTTGACATAGGAGCAGGTGTTGTCAGAACTATGAGTAGAGTAACTCACCTCAGTCAGAGATCAGAGAGGCACGAAAGTTAGAATCAAGTCAATAGTTGCCTTGCTTCACATGTGCAAATGTTTTTTTTTTTTTTCGGTCGAATTTATTTAAAAAAATTTTAATTAACATTTCACATTGTATGTTTACATTTTTTACAGATGCCTCAAACATGTTCTGTGCCCTTTTCAGACCTGCCAACTGCTATGAATAATTCGTAATTGCTACGAATTTGAGCCGTAAACTATGATGGTACAAAAATCAGCTCAAAATTACGAATTTTTATCTAGCACCAAAACTGCAACATTTCTGACAGCATTTTGCTTTGCGATTTTCAATCTTTCTCCATCCACGCCATAAGTGTCAATTTTCATTTTAAACTTGCTTTATTTGATTCTAGAATGTATAAAGAGATAGAATTGTGATAAAGACTTTTGACAAAAGGTCAAACTTTTAGAAATCTTATTAGGCAGAATTAGAGTTGCAAAAGTCTCGAGAATAATCTTTCTGAGAAATTCTCGAGAATTTTCTCATTGAAGCTATAACAGTGGGTAATTTTGAAATGTGTGCTCTGTATAAGTATTAATTTATGTGCAAGTTTAGAAATTTATGAAATTTTGCTTTTAATAAAATAATCAAATTAATTAAATAATTAAATCTATTTAGTTGTAGATATTTAAAAAAAAAAAAAAAAAATTCTCTTCAAGGCTAAAAGATGAAATCTTATAAATTATTGAAGATAAAATCTTGTAATAACTCAAGTATTAAAGGGATGAACCATTAAACAAGAATTTTTTATTTCTTTACAGACACTTATTTTTAAAGGGTGACATTTAATGAAAAATATTTCTAATTATCTATGCTTTTGTTTTAAAATGTTTTACACTTTCCTGTATGAAATAAAAATGGTTTTAAATAAATTGAAAGAAACGAAGTACACTAACGCATAATAAATATAATAAAACCTATCTTTACTTCGTGGCTGTTCTGAGATCTTTCAGCGCCGGGCACCCGGGCCTCTTCGGAGAACGTTATCACTGTGCTGGAGATTTGGACTTCTGGATGCTTCTTTGTTGACTTTCCAACAGGTGGCTCCATGCCCTATTTGGGGCTACTGCGCCGCTTTCGTTGCATGTGTCTTCATTGGTTGATATTTCGATTGATTCTCGGTACATGGCGTATTGATAATTGTTGTAGTCGGATATTTTAGTGGTTTTATCGAATTCTATTTTAATGTCATTATCTTTATATGTTTTGGCTAGGGCTGTATTGAATTTTCCAGTTTTGATGTCGTTTTTATGTTCTTTAACTCTGGTTTTTATTTTTCTTTTTGTGACGCCGATGTAGGAACCGGGTTTATTGTTTATGTCTGTATACGGAATTTTATATATACCTGCGGTTTCAAGTGGGGGGGTTGGGTCTTTGTCGCTACGAATTAGTTGGAAAATGTTCTTGTTTGGTTTTATGGGGATATTTATATTGTATTTACTGGCGGTATTTCTGATTTTATTGGCGGCTCCGCGATCGAAAGGGATGGATGAGGTGAATTTAATTGGTTGTTTTTGGTAATTTGGAATATGGTCGAGTTTTTTGAGTTTGTCTTTAATTAATTTATTTATGATTTTGTTCGGGTATCCTGCTTTTTTGGTTAGGTATTTAATAAAATCAAGTTCTTCTTCTAGATCTTTGGGTTCGTTGCAAATCAGGATGGCGCGATTAATGTAAGATTGAATGGCGTTGGTTTTATATCTAAAGGGGGTTTTGCTTTTAAAATGGATGATTTCATTACTATTAGTTGGTTTTCTGTATACAGTGGTTTTAAACTTTTTGTCATTTTCGTTCCGGGTTATTGTGACGTCAAGGAAATTAAGTTTGGATTCTCTCTCTTCTTCACAGGTGAATTGGATATTTACGTCGTGGTTATTGATATCTTTAAGGATTTTATTGAGATCAGTTTTCTTTTTAACTATAGCAAAGACGTCGTCGACGTAGCGGTACCAGTATAAAATGTCGTTTTTTAAATTTTCTATTATTTGGTTTTCTAGTTTTCTTAATTTAAACTCCGCTATGAAGCCCGATATGGGTGACCCCATGGGCACACCTTTAATTCTTTAAGGATTTTATTGAGATCAGTTTTCTTTTTAACTATAGCAAAGACGTCGTCGACGTAGCGGTACCAGTATAAAATGTCGTTTTTTAAATTTTCTATTATTTGGTTTTCTAGTTTTCTTAATTTAAACTCCGCTATGAAGCCCGATATGGGTGACCCCATGGGCACACCTTTAATCTTAATTTAAACTCCGCTATGAAGCCCGATATGGGTGACCCCATGGGCACACCTTTAATATTAAAGGTGTGCCCATGGGGTCACCCATATCGGGCTTCATAGCGGAGTTTAAATTAAGAAAACTAGAAAACCAAATAATAGAAAATTTAAAAAACGACATTTTATACTGGTACCGCTACGTCGACGACGTCTTTGCTATAGTTAAAAAGAAAACTGATCTCAATAAAATCCTTAAAGAATTAAAGGTGTGCCCATGGGGTCACCCATATCGGGCTTCATAGCGGAGTTTAAATTAAGAAAACTAGAAAACCAAATAATAGAAAATTTAAAAAACGACATTTTATACTGGTACCGCTACGTCGACGACGTCTTTGCTATAGTTAAAAAGAAAACTGATCTCAATAAAATCCTTAAAGATATCAATAACCACGACGTAAATATCCAATTCACCTGTGAAGAAGAGAGAGAATCCAAACTTAATTTCCTTGACGTCACAATAACCCGGAACGAAAATGACAAAAAGTTTAAAACCACTGTATACAGAAAACCAACTAATAGTAATGAAATCATCCATTTTAAAAGCAAAACCCCCTTTAGATATAAAACCAACGCCATTCAATCTTACATTAATCGCGCCATCCTGATTTGCAACGAACCCAAAGATCTAGAAGAAGAACTTGATTTTATTAAATACCTAACCAAAAAAGCAGGATACCCGAACAAAATCATAAATAAATTAATTAAAGACAAACTCAAAAAACTCGACCATATTCCAAATTACCAAAAACAACCAATTAAATTCACCTCATCCATCCCTTTCGATCGCGGAGCCGCCAATAAAATCAGAAATACCGCCAGTAAATACAATATAAATATCCCCATAAAACCAAACAAGAACATTTTCCAACTAATTCGTAGCGACAAAGACCCAACCCCCCCACTTGAAACCGCAGGTATATATAAAATTCCGTATACAGACATAAACAATAAACCCGGTTCCTACATCGGCGTCACAAAAAGAAAAATAAAAACCAGAGTTAAAGAACATAAAAACGACATCAAAACTGGAAAATTCAATACAGCCCTAGCCAAAACATATAAAGATAATGACATTAAAATAGAATTCGATAAAACCACTAAAATATCCGACTACAACAATTATCAATACGCCATGTACCGAGAATCAATCGAAATATCAACCAATGAAGACACATGCAACGAAAGCGGCGCAGTAGCCCCAAATAGGGCATGGAGCCACCTGTTGGAAAGTCAACAAAGAAGCATCCAGAAGTCCAAATCTCCAGCACAGTGATAACGTTCTCCGAAGAGGCCCGGGTGCCCGGCGCTGAAAGATCTCAGAACAGCCACGAAGTAAAGATAGGTTTTATTATATTTATTATAAAAATGGTTTATCCAACATGTACTTAAAAATCAAACTTATTTATATAGGACTTTCACAGTTCAAAAAGAAATTGTTTTTCTATAGAGAGAAGTGACAAATTGACATGTGTTTGCTCACAACAGGAATTACTAAAAGAAAAAGTTGAGTTTAAACAAAGTAATGTCGATGACAAAGAACTGCATGTGTTGTTGGTATAAAGAAGGTAGCTTGAATGATCTGTTATTTTCCTAAATTTTTTGTAAAAAGTTAGTCACAAAATAAAATTAATTTCTTTTTTAAGCTATTTGTTATATTAGTTTTTAATTTGAATAGAACATACACTATCTCTCCACAAATGACTGACACTTTAGATTTCAGATTTTTTTTTTTTTTTAAATATCTCAAAAAGTACTAAACAAATCATCTTGAAACTTCAGGAGTGTAAAGAACATGTTATACCTCATACATGTCGGTTAAAGTTTTATGTATACTATGTGAAAAATACCAGAGCCAGGAATCGAACCCGGGCTCAGTTATCAGCCAGAGTAGCTCAGTGGCAGAGCATCTGCGCGTTGAGCAGAGAGCGCGGGTTCAATTTCCGGCTCTGGTATTTTTCAAGTATATATAAAAAAAGATCAGCCTTTACACTCCAATCATTGTAAATGAATTTTCATGGTTGATGTATTATTTAATATCTATCTCAAAAAGTACTAAACAAATAATCTTGAAACATCAGGAGTGTAAAGAACATGTTATACCTTATACATTTCAGTTAAAGTTTTGTGCCAAAAGTGAAAGGGGTTCCAATAAAAAATTAAAGAAAAATGAAAGTGTTTGGCATCACCAAAGTATTGCTTGAAATCCAATCTGGTTGTAGCATGTGATTATAGGGCTCTTTCTTATTATCTGTATAAATATTTATCTCTCTACCACATGTAACCAGGGAGATATAAAGGTTTCTTTTGAAAATTGCAAAAACAATTTTCACATTTTTTGCTATAACACGCAAGGTATTTAAAACCCAGAGCATAGCTATTTCCAGGAAATTCGGCATACAATATGAGACACAGCATACTCTTCAATCAAAATGAAAAAATATTAAACATCTGATGAAATATGAGCATTTTTACTAAATTTTTAACTGTACATGTGTAAAATTTAGCAAAATTTCATTTGCATAATTTAACAGCCAAATGTATTGAGCTACTTAATAAAAACCCCAAACATGTATCGTGTAAGCTTAAAAAGTTCTACGCCATAGAATAAACTGCTATTTAGTTTCTCTTGAAAAAAAAGCTAAACTATAAGGGGTTTTACTCACATTTTAATTTTGATTTAGTGAATGGTAATACAGTTTTTAATGATTGTAAATAAATATTGAGAAACCCCCCTTATCAATTTCTTATTTTTGGGAACAGCTGAAATTCAGTTCATTCAATGGCATTGAATGCACAGTGAAATATTATTTATTAAATACTCTCATATTTAGATACATTAGATTTTTCAAATTTTTTTTAATTTGATTACAGTATGCTGTGTCTAATATTGTATGTCAAGTTTCCTGAAAATAGCTTTGCGCTGGATTTAATACCTTGCCTGTTATAGCTAAAAAAGTAAAAAAATATTTTGCAATTTTTTTAAAGAAACCTTTATATCTTCCCGATTACATGCAGTAGAGACATAAAAATTTATACAGCTAATAAAGAAGAGCCCTGTAATCACATGCTACAGCCAAATTGCATTTCAAGCTTTACGTTTTACAGAGTGATGCCAAACACTTTCATTTTTCTTTAATTATTTATTCGCCCCTCTTTCACTTTTGGCACAAAACTTATGAGGTATAACATGTTCTTTGCGCTCCTGAAGTTTCAAGTTGGTTTGTTTAATACCTTTTGAGATATTTAAAAAAATGTCTGAAATAGAAAGTGTTTGGTCATTAATGGAAAGGTAGTGTATTTTATCATTTATTATAAAATGCTGTTTAATTTAAATTTTCTAACTATTTAGCGCAATTTTATTTTTAAACTAGAGCTTTTTATGATTCAGATATTTTTTTCAAGCATATTAATTAAATTTTCATGCACACACCATCAAATTATTGATTAATAAAAAATCGTCAACATAATAGATAATAAACCTGTGACTTATATATAGAATAAGACTTACAGAAATATGAATTGTATGAAAAATTAAAAACCCAGATAAACTACTACATCAGAAACGCCAAAGAAAAATATTTGAGATGCATACAGCTGTTTCGGTAGCATAACTGTACCGTCTTCAGTGCAAAAAGTGCTACGTCAATTCTTTTTGAATTCTTAATTTCTGACGTAGTAGTTTATCTGGCTTTTTAATATTCCAATGCCAAGTCTCCTGTTATTATATGAATTAGATTTCTTTTTAGAAAATCTTCATGAGGAAAACATTCTCTTTAAATGTCCAATATTAGTGATGGTCTTGTTACAAATGCACCAGACTCATCATGCTTGACTCTATAGACCCAGCAGTTTCCCAACACAGTCTTATTCTTAGGAAGCCTTACTAAATACCAGACTTTCCTAGTAGTCATGCATTCCAATTCCTCCAATATAGCCTCATGCCACTTTTCAACCTGGTCAGATTTTAAAGCCTGCTTATACGTTCTCGGGACCACCACCTCTAGTCAACTAATGGTGCTCGACATGGAAGGTATAATGTTTGAACTTACAACACCAGTAAAACTATTAAATTTAGAAAAATCAAAAACTGCAGGGTTATAAACAATACCATTTGCTGCACAAAATCTTTCAGTGTCATTTGGAGACCTCTGGGGTAACCTCTTGCCTTCTCCATCAAGGTAATAATAAATATCAATTTTCTTACCTTTCGGCCTGGGCACCACTTTTCTGTACCAGATGGGATTAGACATCCAATTTGGAGACGACGAAATTTGAGAAGGAGCAGGACTTGTATGGGAAACATCTGTAACGGCATCCTCACACTCACTGGGCAACGACACCAGAAGTACCAGGCTCTGGATCAGGATGATGAAACTGATCAATGGGCCGTAGCAGATCCTCTGAGACATTCATCAGCTCGAAAGAAGAGTCGTCCATCACCCCTCCACTGCAAGGAAAATTACTGCGTTCAACAAAAGAAATATTTTTTGTTCTGATGACCTCTCTATCATCATCCAATCAGACTCTATAGTGAAATTTTTCTTATACATATTAGGCCTGCTACTCAGAGCCAAATTTAGGTTTATGAAGGTTTATCTATTATTATCATTTAATCCAGAATCACCTTGATGATTCTGGCTAGATCCCAATGGAGTGGAGGTGATGCTTTATTTCTCAGGGTGACGAGTTGCCCTGGAGAAAAGTTGTGACTTTTGTTGGTTACTTTGGATCTCTGAAGCAAGGTTGGCAGGTATTGAGTGGTCCACCTTTTCCAGAAAGTCTCTTTCATCTGCACTAAAAGCTTATACCTAGAAGAAAGACTAAGAGAATTGTTTGTTAAGAAGGTTCCAACAATTCTAATAATGCAGATCCAATCAATAATTGTCCTGGCGTTAAAGCTGCTAAATCATGAGGAGCATTTGACAATGGTGTTAGAGGTCGCGAATTTATAACAGCCTCTATTTGACATAGAAGCGTGGAAAGTTCCTCAAATGTTAAAATTGCTCCTTGTGTAATTTTTACCAATTGTGTTTTGGCTAATTTTATCGATGCTTCCCAAAGTCCCCCAAAATTTGGCACATACGGGGGAATAAAGCGCCAGGTTAAATGGTGTTGGGAAGCAAAATTTTGTAATTTTTCTTCTTTGAATAAAGTAAATAACTGTTTGAGGTAAGAATGGGCTCCGACAAAATTTCTGCCATTGTCCGAAAATATGTCAGAGGGGTATTCCCGTCTACCTATGAAGCCTCGCAATGCTGCAAGAAATGCTTCTGTAGAAAGACTTGACACACATTCCAGATAAGCGGCCTTGGTAGCCATGCAAATGAACAGGGCAATATATGATTTAAAGGTAGTCACTTTTCTTTTATGTTGACATTTTGTCATTACTGGTCCCGCGGAATCGACACCAACTTTCGAAAAAAGACGAATGGGTGTAATTCTTTCTGCGGATAGATCCCCCATCTTTTGAAATATTGGCTTAGCTGACAGGCGAAAACAGAGTATACACTGTCTTAATACTTATTTTACAGTGGAGCGTCTGTGAGGAATCCAAAATTTGTTTCTAATGAGTGAAAGTACTAAGTTGGGACCAGCATGTGAACTTAAGTTGTGATAATGATTAATGAAGTGACGTGATTTGATTTAGGTAGTAACATGGGGTGTTTTTCTTGAAATCGTAGGGATGGGTGGTTCCGCAGGCATCCTTCAACGCGAAGAATGCCTGCTTCATCCAGAAAAGGATCAAGACATAACAGATGGTGTGATTTTTTAAAAAGTTTTCCTTTCTTTAATAAAGCAATTTCATCACTAAATTCGGCATTTTGAATAATTTTTACAAGACAAATTTCCACTTGATTTAGCTCTAGGGCCTTTAAAGGACCACTTTCCTTGGATTTGGTTTTAAGGTTATTGATAAATCTTAGTACATATGCTAGAATTCTTAACAGTTTTAGATAGTTAGAATATTTTGTAATATGTGATATGAAAATGTTATTAGCAAGTGGAGGTTTAGATCTCGAGTCTATCGGATGGTCATTAAATTGTTCCTGAACTGTAACTGAATATAAAGTGCACATGGGTGGTAGCTCAAAACTATGGAGCCATTTTGGCCCTTCCTACCGATCAGTTCTAGCTTTCAGCTTAGCTGGGGATAATCTGCGCGTGGCACAATCGGCCGGGTTTTCTTTTCCTGGGATATGTCTCCAGGATTCTAAGTAAGTAAGAGCTCTTATTTTGGTGGCTCTATGGGCCACGAAACTATTCCTTTGTTTGGAGGATTATTGATCCAGTTTAATACTATTGAAGAGTCCGTGTACAAGTATGTTGAATGAATAAATTTAAGGGATTTTTGAATGTTGAGAATTAGCTCAGATATGAGTACAGCCCCGCATAATTCCAATCTGGACAAAGTGATTACCTTTAAGGGTGCGACTCTAGTTTTAGAAGCAATTAAAAATATCTGGATAGTGTTTGTTATTACCTTTAAATATGCGACTGCCACATATGCCCTCGGAGAGGCATCACAAAACCCATGAATTTCAAATGTACAGTCTGTAGTATTTGAACCTAAATAGCATGGAATGGACATAGATTTAAACTCAATTATTTCTTCATAAAAAATTTTCCATTCTTGCAAAATATCTGGAGGTATAGGCTCATCCCACATTGATTGTAATTTCCATAATTTTTGTAGAATTAGTTTTAAGATTATGGTAGATGGCGAAATAATTCCGAGGGGATCATAAATTTACGCAATTACGGAGAGCAACTGTCTCGTATGAATTTGCTGATCAGCTAAGGTTCTAACTTGAAGAGTATCTTCACTTAAATTCCAGAGCATTCCTAGTACTCTTTGATTTATTTTTTCTTTATCCTCAAAAAAGTGAATGACCGAGTTTGCTCCCTCCTCTTCTGGAATTTTGGAGAGGGCTTCTGGATGGCTACAAGCCCATTTCCTAAGTTTAAAACCTCCTGAATGCATTAGAGCCTGCAGCTCCGTTGTTATATCTTTTGCTAATTGAAAGGATTGTGCCCCTGACAATAAGTTGTTGATGTTAAAATTGCCTTTGGCAATTTCTGTTGCTAATGGGAAATTTTTTTTTTCATCCTCACATAAATGCTTAAGCATGCGTAACGCTAAATAGGGTGCACAAGCTGTTCCGTAGGTGACAGTATTCATTTCATAAAATGCTAATGGTCATTGGGAGATTCTCTCCAAACAATTCTTTGATATATTCTATCTTTTTTTTCAATTAAATTTTTACGATACATTTTTTCTATATCTGCACTGAACGCTACAGGGTTGGCTCGAAATTTTACTAAATTGTCAAAAATATTTGACTGTAGTTTAGGACCAGTATATCAAATGTCATTTAATGATTTGTTGTTTTAAACGAGGCGTCAAATACTACACGTAATTTTGTTGTTTCAGAGTTTTCATTTACCACCGCATGATGCGGTAAATAATAATGTGACGTTTCATTAATTTTGTTTTGATATAATTTTGTCATATGACCCAAAGATATATATTCGTTTATGAAATTAGAATAAGCTGTCTTTAATTGTGGATTCCTTTGAAGTTTATTTTCAATGGAAAGAAATCTTGAAATAGCACCTGACTTACTGTCACCTAGTGCCTTATCTGGCTTAAAAGGTAGATGAACTACATATTTTCCCTGACTATTCCTTTTAGTTGTTGTCAAATAAATATTTTCTACAGGATCATTTTCTATATTTTTCGTTTCTACATTTTGAATTGATTCTGTATCAAAAAATTGTTTTAAAGTGTTGTTTAAGTCATCATCAACAGTAGTATGACAATGTTAAACTGATATTTGTACAGTGAAAACTATCTACTCATTCTGAAAGAAGGTAACCCAGTTTTGTGGGAAATGCTGTAGGAGTTCCCGCTGGCCCTTGAATGAGACTGCCATTGCAGATTGATGCGACTATTTCTGCCCCAAGAAGAATATCGATCGGACCACTTACATAATACTGTGGATCAGCTAGTTGTAATCCCTGAATATGTGGCCAATCGTGATGCGCCAGTTGGAAAATAGGGAGAGGTGAGGTAACCCTATCAACGATAAAAGCGCTGACCGCAGGGGTGGCTAGGGGGCCGGGGGGGCATAGGTCCCCCATCAGGGAGTCTGTGACCCCCCCATCGGGGCATACTCCTAAAATTTCTCGGGGGGAAAAAATACAAAATTTTCAGTTTTTCTACTTTTGGCAGCATTTTTCTTCCCTTGTACAAATTTGGAGCATTCCAGTTTTTCCAGTCTATATTCTATAGAAGAAAGTATTGGATTCGTAAAAATTTTCAGCTTCCAGTTTTCCATGAATATACATGTTTTGAGAGGTCCAGAACACGTTTTGACCACGATATTTTTTGAAAATGTCTGTCTGTGGCACGATAATCCCCAAAACCACGAGGAGTACTAACAAATGGAATGGTACAAATATTAACAGTAATATTATTAACAGTATTGCAGTTTTTGATAAATACTTATATAATAATCTCTCTTTATGTAGTGCCCCCCTGTCGGGGAGGTGGTGTCCCCCCGTCGGGGAATTTCTGGTGCCACTAGTGGCTGACCGAAAATGACTCCGACGAAAAATGCGGAGTGAATTTAAATTCTGTTTCATTGAGAGCAGTCTCTGCTAAAACGCGATTAATCCCTATTATACTATGCGACGTGCTCTGTAACGGCAAATTTAGCCACTTAGCCCATTCCTTAGTAATTAATGAATTTTGACTAGCATTATCTATCAAAGCTTTACAATGCATAATTTTTCCTTTACTTGATTTAACTTTAAGTAATGCCGTTGATAACAAAACATTACTCGAATAAAACTGAGCACTATTTGAAACTGAAATATGTGGCGATACATAATTCGCCCTTTCAGAATTTGAATTTCTACCATAAACATGCAATAATGTATGATGTTTTTCTGCACAATTTTTACAATTAATGTTTATCCTACAATTCTCCAGCCTATGATTTTGGCGTAAGCAATTTTGACATAACTTATTTAATTCAACGAATTTCCATCTTTCTTTAATCAGTTTTGAATTAAATGTTGGACATTTAAATAGCACATGACACTCATTACAAAGAATGCACGTATTTTCCTTTTTCACAATTGTACTCAATAGGTTGTTTGATTTCTTCAAATTAGTGAATTTTATGTCTTGTTTACATTTTATCTCTTCAACACTGCGCGCGCTTCACACTCAACGAATTTCCTAAAAAGATCAAGATCAGGCAGTTTATCACTATCCAACATTAATTCCCATCTTTGTTTTAACGATTCATCCGATTTCCCCATCATAAATTTTATTATAATTAAGTCGCTTAACACATTAGAATCCAAACCCAAAGTTTTTAAATTTCTGACGGCTTCGTTACAAGTATCTAATAACTCAAGTAAAGTTTTAGCATTGTTTGCTTTTACAATTAGAAAGAATAGAAAAATTCATAGAAAATATTTTGTTAATTTGACTCAATGCTAATTGTCTTTTATTTTCATATCTTTCATTTAATATTTCCCAACATTGATCTAAATTTTCCTCTTTTAGAGCGAATCCTCGAATTAATTTAGCTGTGTTTCCGCACACTGAAGAATATAAATATTGCAGTTTTTCAATTTTGGATAATTGATTATTCTGTTGAATTGTCGAATTAAAAATTTCTTTAAAAGAAATCCAATTTTCGGTTTCACCAAAAAATCACGGAAGGTCAAATTTTGGTAATTTAATAAGAGATGATTTACCATTTTTCTCATTTTTATTTTCCGCGTGAGTATCTGAATCGCACGCGTTTACTTCTGTTTTGGCCTCTAACTCCACCAGTAAATCAAAAACAACTCCCTTATATCTCAAATACATATCCATATAATCCTCATTCTCTTTAGCGGATAAGTTTTTAAATATTTCCGCGACTTCATGATCATACGATTGAACTTTGGTTTTTAATAATTTAACTCTAGATTGTTCATCTTTACTACACCCCTTTACTCTATCTCTAAAACTATTGATTTCCTTACATAAATTTTCAAATAATAAAACTTGCTTAGATAATTTCGGCATTTTAGAATATATAAGTTTAAATACACATAAATATAGGCCTTTGAATTACAGAACAAACATTTAAGAACAAAGATAAATCATTTTAAGAATAAATGATTACGAATAAGAAAAAGAATAAGAATATCAAATACATATTATATATATATAGTTTTTTAAAAATTTATTTTAATATCATCGATAGCTCATGGCTCAAATATGGACCAATTTTCATGTTGATGAATTAGAATAAAGAATTCTGACTTGCATTACAGAGTTGATAAAAATCTTGATTTTTTTTAAAAAATCAAAAAAATCTGATTTTTTTTATTTAAATAGAATTTTTGAAATTTAAATATATTTAAGTATAATATTTGATACAAACAAATTAAATTGTTGAAGTTAGATGTCTAAATCAATTAATTATTTTTTTATATATAATTAAAAATACATATAACTAAAAAATATATACAAGAATAATTCATAAATCAGTAGAAAATAATTACTTACCTTACAATATAGGGTGTTCTGCTTGTTTTAATTATCTATAATCTATATCATAATTTAAATAAAGGATGCTTTATGTTAATTTAGACATTTTCTTCCTTCAAACACAGATTTATTAGAAAGATGAAGTAGACTTAGGGCTGTAATCACAATAATTTTTATTTTTTCTGAAAATTTTACAACCAATATTTTATATTTTATTTAGTGACAGTGGTTAAATGATTTATAAATAAAAACAAGTTTAGCTGTTTTATCATTTCCAAGTCTGTTTCGAAGTTTAGATTGCACTAATCCATAAGTTGAAAAAATCCTCTCTAAAGAAGCAGTTGATGCCCTTGCAGCAAACAATTGAGTAAGCGCCTGGTTCAGGTGATCAATTTTTCCAGTGTTACTTGAGAAAAAGTGACTTTTCCACCAATCGAGTGGGAAAATCTTACTGAGCACATCTTCACCAAAAAGTAATTCATAGAAAGGATCAGATTTTCCAAGGAATTTCATTATAACTGGAATAATATCGGGGGAGTAATTTTCATTTGCAAATGTAAAAAATTGTTTTCTTTCCAAATCGGTCAAATTTTTTCCACAAAAGCGAGGGTCTACTAGATAAGCTAAGAAATGGAAGGCTCCCAGTGCTTCATGGTATTGCTTATTAAAAGCTGTTAAAATGGATTTATCGTTATCCTTTTCCACATCTTTAAGTTTTATCTCCAAAGTTTTCCAAATGTATACAGCTTCAGCAATAGTACAAGTATTTTTTTTAATAGAGTCTAAAGCTACAGCAATAGGTTCCAATCGTTTTAAAAGATGTTCGGCATTTCTTTTCAGTCCAATATTAGCCACTTTATTGTAAACAATACTATCAGTTTTTTCCCTGTGCTCCTCACAAATCTTCAAGAGAAGAGACCAGTTTTTTATATATTTTGTTAAACAATCTACCATTGTGTTCCAGCATACATCACATGGTAAAACTAGTTTTAATCCGCCTTCTTGTTTATATTTGGAATTAGCAAAGTGATTATTTCTAAAATATTTAACAATATAAACTATATGCTCTTTTACATCATCTATTTTAAGATCTTTAGCAAGTAAGTTCAACAAATGTGCTGAACAGCCATATGTAAGGAGATCAAGCTGATTATCTTTATCAAGTTCCTGTCGCATGCCCTTAACGTTCTTTGCATTGTCTGTCACAAAGCTGCAAACAGAGCAGTTGAAGTTACGTTCACAGTTCAATACAACTTCTTTTGATAATTTAGTCAAGTATTCAGCAGTATGAGAGAATCCTGATGTATCTATTGATTCAAATAAAAAAATTTCTCCTGATGCTGCAGTTACTGATGCACAGATAATGGGCTCATTACTCACATTTGACCATCCATCTAAACTCATACAGACAACTTGTCCCTCAAGAATCTTGGAACATTTTTCTTTTTCTTCAATGTAAACTTTTTCCAAAAGTTTACCAGCAGGGCCGGCGCTAGATATTTTGCCGCCTGAGTCAAGCATTATTTGGCCGCCCCTATCATGTCATCAAAGGTTAATATTTATATGAAAATTAACATTCTAACTGTAATTTATTTTAAAAATAAAATCTTATTAATATTTCTTTTTTCTGTGAGAAAATTATCATATCAATTTTAAGAAGGAAAAAAATAATCACGCCTAAGCCTATGAAGAACCTGTTTAAAACAAACATTACTCAATCGAAATATGTTGAACAATTAAAAATTCGTTTAATTTCATGAAACACTTTAAGTAAGAAATTACTAATATCTATAACAGGTTATAGACTTTTTTAAATCTCAGAGATATTAAATAATATTTCTATGGTTATTCAAAAGTAATTAATTAGAAAGAATGAAACCAACTTGATTTAATTTTTCTTGATTTTCCTTAACAGAGTCATCTTCTTAATAATAAAAAACCAAGTTTTACGAAACTATGGCTAAATTTGATGTCATAGCTAAAACAATGTATTGAAATAAAGAAAGTAAAATTCTATCGATGGTTTCCTTGCATGCATGCATTTCAACTGAATAAAATAATGAAAAGGGATAATTTAATGTTCGCATCACAATTGCAGCAATGCATTGAGATAAGGAAAATAAAATTGTATCCATGTTTTGCATGTTTGCGATGGCATTTTTAATTTCTTAGAGATGGTTAAACTTCAAAACATCATAATGTAAACTATGAAGCTATTTGTTTTAAATATCATCTAAGCTAATGTCTGGCGTTTTGAACGGTCAAAGAGAAAAAATTTGGAAATAAATGTTTAAAAATTGAGAGGTTGGGGGGCGCAGTTCGACTAATTTATTATAAAATCAAAATCAACATTATAAAACAACCTTGAACAATCATATTTTAATGCCAAAGAAGGAAATAAACTTATTAAAAAATACGCATACATTTTTTTGCTAAAATTAAAACCAGAAATTATGATGGGAAAAAAAACTTATATGATCATTTGAAAATGCTCTATAATGATTCATATTTATAAAATTAAAATAAATAACAATAACAGTAACAGAACTATGAATAGTGAATTAATATTATGGGTCACTGTAAAACTTTTGAGATACGGCTAAATAGTGCATGTTAAACTTACCAAATCTTTGGGTTGTTTAAAGTAGTCCCCTCCAACATCAGTGGAATTTTGTAGATGAATTTTTCAGTGATTAAAGGTTTATGAAATTGATCAAAAATACGTGTTGTAGCCTCATTATCGTCAACTAAAAATGATGACCATGTAAATTTTTCTTTAAATAAAATAACAGCTAAAATCACACATAGCAAGATCAGAGGAATAGGAGGGACAGATCTCGGATTCGACGCGTTTTTGTTTGAGTAATTCCGCTGTCAATCTTGCTCAATGATAAGATATATTATCGTGGTAAAGCATACTTCCTTAAATTACATCTTGAAGAATTTCAAAAAACACTTAGCGGTGTATTAAATAGCTGTAGCTGTCTTCTGTTTCTTCAGCTTAATCGCTTTGACACTGTTGCACTTGGTTCCCCATCATACTGCAGATATGGAAAACTTAAACATTTGTGAAAATTTTCAACCCCCCCCCCTTTTTTTTTTACTGTTTTATACGTTCGTGGAACAAGGAACATAGAAATAACAAAATTTATGTAGTGTCCGTCTGTAAGGTGTCTGTCAGTTTCTTAGTGTGTTAATTTGTGTACACGACATCTCAAAAGCAAATGATCGCAGAGATGTCGAACAAGTTTAAAAAAATTACTAGTGACACTGGCAAGATCCCTACTATACGCAACATTCTAATTTAAAAACTGCGTAATTTATTCGAAATTTACGATTTTCGTAACATAAGAGAACAGAGAGAATTTTTGCTTAAAAGTGAATTAAAAGAAAATTTTTATCATAAAAGTGTCAGACCAATTTTTAAATATGTGCCATAATGCTGGCATGAGCATCATTAACTATAAAAATTCAACTTTAAACTAGTATGTTGTGACCGACATAAGACTTTCTTCTATATTTTCCTATACAAATTCACTAAGGGCAAATGATTTAATAAAGCTGTTATTTGTTAAAATTGTGTAACATGATGAATGCAAATGATTTTCATTTTAGGGAAAAATGACACTAAATATCCAAAGACACAGTTTTATTGTCTACATTCTAAAATATGCGTTTTTATAATGGATGAAGATTCGTTCAGTTATATTCCATAGAAGTTGAGATATAGCCTTCCCGTTATCGATGGAATTTGCAATATAGAAGCCCCACCTATTGGCCGATAAGCATCCAAATTGAATTAGCATAAGGACTCATAATGGCTTTCTCCCATATCAAATTTGGTGATATACAAAATAGAACCTGAGATATATCCTTTCCTTAAATTATGGAAATCGCTGTGTAGTAGCATCACCTATTGAGCGGTTGACAACAAAAGTTGATCGGCACTAATTTATGTCAAGGTGCATCAACATATAAATTTATATGCAATTACGTGCAGTAGTTCCTAAGATATGACTTCCCTTAAACTGCGAAAATTGCTGTATGGCAGCGCCACCTGTTGGGCGATAAGTATTCAAACTGAATCAGCATAATGTCTCATAATGGTCTTCTTACATATCAAGTTTTGATTGATTATATGCATTAAAACTTGAGATATAGCCTCCCTTTTAAATTACGGAAATCGCTGTACATCAGAGTCACCTGTTGAGAAATTAACAACAAAAGTTGATGAGCACTAATTTAAGTCCAGGTGCATGTACATATAAATTTATATGCAATTCTATGCAGTAGTTCCTGAGGTATAGCCTACCCTTAAATTGCGGGAAGCACTGTATCGCAACTCCATCTGTTCGCCAATAAACATTCAAATAGAATCAGCATGTCTTAATCAAGTTTTGATTGTTATACGCGATAGAACCTGAGATATAGCCTCCCTTTAAATTGCGGATATAACTATATAACAGCGCCACCTGATGAGCGGTTGACACCAAAAGTTGGTAGGTACTAATTTTTGTGAAGATGCATTTACATATAAATTTATATACAATTCTGAACAGTCGTTCTGGTGATACAGTAGCCACAATATTTTTGACGCACACACACAGAGGCAGACGTATGGATAGACAGACATTTTCTAAAAATGGTCAAATCGCGTTCTAGACCTCTCAAAACATGTAAATCCATCGAAAACCGAAAGTCGACAATTTTTACGAATCCGATACTTTCTTCTATTGAATATAGAAGAAAGTAAAAATTCGTAGTTATTTGAAATTTCTGAATTTCTTAGTACAGTAGAGGATCTTTATAACGCACACCTTGGGACCAGAGGTTTTGCATTATATAGAATTTTGTGTTATATAGATTATATCACAGACAATTAAACTTACCTTCTAAACATGGTTACGTAAATATTGTACACTGGTAATAAATAAATATATTTACAAATTAAACTAATTTACAAATGCATATTATCCTTAAAAAACAAATTAATCCAAGTCTAGAAAACATAATACAGTAGAGAATCTTCATAATGCACACCTTAGGACCAGAAGTAGTGCATATTATAGAATTTTGAATTATCTACATAATTTTACAAATTGTAAAACTTATTAAGTAATCATGGTCAAATATTGCCTGGAATAAATTATGATATTTAAATTTGAGAACCATTTCAAAAGTTAAATTTTTTCAGAGCATGAAATATAAAATTCAATAAAATTTGAAATTTGCACGAATGATTATTAAAATAAATTAGCAGCATATACATTAACACTATTCTTAATATTGTTTTTCGAATTGTTTACCAGTATGTTTCCTACAGATTTGTTGATATTTTAGGATTGTGAAATTTAGTTTTCTTGTTTTAATAAATTTAAAATATTTTATTCATTATTATTATTATTTTTTTTTTTTCTCCCTCCCCTCTTTTTCACATATGAATTTGTTCTACAATGGCTGTTCTCCTGTGTATTTAAAAAAGAAAAAATTCTTCCTCAATTAGACATGTAGTGGAAATTTCAAGTTTGTCATCTGATATTTATCTTAATGCATGTGATTATAACAGTTTTGATGCTCATTGTAATAACTGTATTCTTTCTTTATTAATTAAAAACTATGAATTAGAAATATAATGTTTCAAACATTTATTTTAGTTGTGTGTGAATATATTTACATATCACATAAATAAGTTTCTCAAAATAAAATTTTTAATGTTTACATCCAATCAATAGTGCGTTTTATAGATCATTGCGTTATATAGATCAGCGTTATAAAGATCTCCAACTGTATTGTGAAATAGCGCAAAATTTCGCATAAACGTGCATGAAAATGTATATTGTTATTGTAAAGATGTCAGACCAGTTTAAAATATCTTTTATGATAGTGGCATGAACGGGCAACTGAGCAGAGTCGACCTATGCAAAGTAGTTAATGGGTCATTAATAGGAATGCTTTTTCCTTCGCAATCAAAAAGTTTACTTTTCTGTCTAATTTTTACGGAACACGTCCATTTGAAATCATTATGTATTCTCATTTCGTTTGTGGTTTCTTTCGCAGAGTTTACGATCTAAACGTAAATAGATTCTGGTAGGGTCAAATTTGGACTTCCTAAATGTTTTGATGCAATTCTATTTTTGTTAAATTTTTTTTCCAAAGAACAACGCGTAAAATCAGTTTAATTTTTTATATTTTATTAGACAATTATTTATTCTTACACAGTGTATCAACAACATAAGAAGGCATATAAAAAACTTGAAGAATTTCATCTAAAATTCGATTTTGCACACCTTTCTTATTAGCTCCCTTGCCATAAATTATCCACAAATATTTTTCGATTTTTCTTATTCATGTGAAATAAGTTCTGTCAATCCAGCCCTAGTTGCAGGCGCAAAGGATTAACAAAATATCCCTTAGGCATGCATTTTTCGTCATCCGATTTCGTTATAGTTAAAATGACAAAAAAAAAAAAAAAAAAAAAAAAAAAAAAAAAGAACATTTAAAATTCTGTTAAAGATAGAATATAGTTTAGAACAGAAAACTCTTAATTTCAATTTGTAAAATTTTCATTTTTAATTTTTATGTATTTTTTATCTCATTTTTTGACTGTAAAACTGGGCCACGTACTTTTTAAAATAACTAAAATGAATTGAAATAAAGCCTTACCACCTAAATTTCGTACTTCAGTTAATTAAAAAAAAAAAAAAAGTCTAATTATCGTGTCGAAAAACTGTTTGCACCCGTGGATTAAAAGAATCGCCCCTTTCATTTAGTACAGAATTTGTAACGATAGGATTGATATTTCTAACAAAACTGGTCTACAAGAACTCCAGATTGAAACTAGCAGTCTTCTGTCCTTGCCCTCTGTCGCGTGGGGTTTAATCCCGGCACACCTGCTATAAATAAAATATCGCCCTCTGTCGGTTGAGGCTCAATGCCTGGCGAATTTTTTAAACGCTTGTTGAATTCTCAATAAACTTTCGGAGCAGTTCCCTCTGTCTCGGACACTTGTTGCCCGAGACACTGAAGCGCTCAACATCGCTCCAAGAGTGATGAGCGGGGAATGTTCCCTGTTCAGTCTTCCGTCCTAAAAAATGTTATTCATTTCTACTGGCATCTGGAATACAATCAAAGATTATACTATTTTGCATCCTTAACTTCTATATAATTGTAGTATTGCGTACTTTTGACCCATTAAATTACATTGTTTTGGATATCTTTGCTTAAATAATGAATACTGTAGCGTACTTGGGGGTTCGTGAGTTGTCTGAGAATGAAAGGCCAAACGTACAAAAATTCAGTAATTTATTCACAGAAAGTTCCAGAAAAATACAGGTCTATAAACCAAGTATCATCTTCAATTCAAACAGTAAACACAGCTTAAACAACAGCTGTCAATAGCAAATCCACAGTACAAACTGTATAGCAATAACACTTGAAGCAAGTCTCTCTCAAAGAGGCTCAAGAGCAATGCAAGCACTAGCGAAGCTGGCTGAAGACTGAACTGAATTGACTGCCTTGGCGAAAAACGCTTCTTATATACTGTTCCATGGAATCCAGATTTTTCGAGAAAACTCTAGAAAGTGGTCAACCAATCAACTTACAGCTTCCATATTTGGTATATCCCATATAAGGATTTTCTCGCCAAGGTCGCCAAAAAAATCGCCAAGGGAAAAAGTCGCCAAATTTGCGCCAAATCCATTACCTGCCTTATTGGGGCTTTTTAATGCGTTTTTAAGGGAAAATAAGGCTATTTCAACTCTATAACGACTAGAAATGCACAAAATTAGCATTTTATCAACTTACTAAGCCTCTTTAAAAGAATTTATACAAAAATAAACACAATTACTTACAATTTTGTAACACTGCCCCCCTCCCAAGGACTGCACATCCCGGGCAGTGCAACCCTTGGTCAAGAGGTGAAACTAAACAAATTTACACAATCTAAAATACAAAAACTAAGTTGTATATAACGATAAAATAGAAATACAAATCAAGTGAGAAATATTTACAAAATTCACAAATATGTACAAATATTTATATACAAATATTTACAGTGCGCATGTGCAAATTTTACCAGTATTTACATTTTAAATTTTAATATTACCATTAATTGTGGTACTTGACTAGCCTGTTATAGTGCACCATGTTCGGTTTTGATGAAGGTGTTTTAGTGATCCACACCACTACATCATTCAGCCTTTTTAAGACTGTGTATGGTCCGTCCCAGTTGCACTGTAACTTCAGAGAGAGTCCTTTGCGTCGAACAGTATTCCACAACCAGACCTTCTCTCCTTCCTGGAACTCATGTTGCGTAGCCTTTAGATCGTACCTTGTCTTCATTTTCTCCGTTGCAATGTGAATTCGCTCCCGAGCAAAGTTGTGTACGTCCTCAAATCGTGCCTGGAGATCTTGGATGTACTCCTCGGGCGATGAAGGCGCATCGGGTGGACAACCAAACAGGAGATCACAAGGGAGACGAAGTTCACGTCCAAAGAGCATCTGGGCTGGAGTATAGCCGGTAGTTTCATGGACAGCACTTCGATAAGCCAGCAGGAACAATTGCAACTTCAAGTCCCAATCTTGCTGGTTCCTTGATACTAGAAGGGAGAGGTTATTCAGGATGGTACGATTGAACCTCTCGACCATGCCGTCTGACTGGGGATGTAAGGGTGTTGTCCGGGTTTTGTTTATGCCGAGTAGTTGACACAGTCCTTTGAAAACATCAGAGGTAAAGTTCCTACCTTGGTCGGTATGAAGTTGTAGGGGCGTGCCGTACCTTGACACCCATTGCTGCACTAGGACCTCTGTGACTGTGCATGCCTCTTGATTGGGAATGGGATATGCCTCAGGCCACTTGGTGAAATAGTCCATCACGACGAGAATGTATTTATTTCCACTGGAGGTCCTTGGCAAAGGACCCAAGATGTCGATTGCAATCCGTTCAAATGGTGCTCCCACGTTATACCGCTGCAGTCTTCCTCGACTTCGTTTCTGCGGGCCTTTACGTGCCGCACAAGCATCACAGGATTTACACCATTTCTCCACATCCTCCTTTGCCTTGCACCAGTAGAAGCGTTCCCGAACTTTCTGCAGAGTCTTCATTACCCCAAAATGGCCTCTGGTAGAGCTACTATGCAGTTGTTCTAAAACATCTGGAATTCTTGATCTTGGTAAAACAATTTGCCATCTGAAGCTTTTCCCATCATCAGATTCCCACTTTCTGCATAATACGCCGTTTCTGATATGAAGAGAGTCCCAAAGTGCCCAATAACTTTTCGTAATGGGACTGAATCTGGAAATGTCCTGCCAGGTAGGTCTGTTGCTGGTCGTCTCCTTCAGTTGTAATATAGGCTTTACGTCAGGATCTTCCATCTGGGCTTTTCTAAATTCTTCGTCACTCCATGGGTTGGGATCTTATTCTGATGGTGTTGCGACAGTAACTTGGCGAACAACTGGCTTTATTCTTTGGTGTTTATCCTCGGCTTTAGAGATGTATTTATGATCTTCAGATGGAGGCTTCCACAAGAATGCATTTGAATTTTCCCGAAGAGCTCCTTCTGGGTGGCATATTTCAGAGACATTCTTGGTTGCTTCTCTAGGTGTTCTTACTGGGCAGCTTCGTTTGATATGCCCGTCTTTTCCACAGCCCCAGCATTTAGTTGTTGGAGTCTTCCCTTCTTTCTTCCTCTCAAGAATGCGTAGTCTTCTATTAATTTCTGCAATCATTTCCTGAATCTCTTTAAGATCATCTTGAGAGCCGTTCACTTTGTCTGCTGTGCTGTTCTGGCGATGTTTTTAGGAGGCTTGTTGGGCTGTCTCGAGCTTTAAGGCATACACCAAGGCTGACTCCACATCCTTCACGCCGGAGAGTCTGAGGGCTTGTTGAATATCTGGATCTCCGACAGCATCAATGAAATATTCTAGAGCCAGATCATTCCGTGTTTCAGGATGACAGTCTGAGAAAGCCAAATGTGAAAGCCTCTGGATGTTTGATGCCAGTTCTTGTAAGCTTTCCCCTGGTCTCTGACGACGGGATCTTAGCTGGAGTCGACTGTATTGTTTGGACCATTTCGCTCCAAAACGTAGCTCTAGTGCTCTGGTTACAGCTTCGAAGTCATATCGCTGTTCCTTCGAAAGGGTCTCCAGAATATCTGCGGCGTCGCCCCGCAACGACCCTACCAGATGAGCCGTCTTTGCAACAGAGTCCCAGCTGTTAGCTTCAGCTACAATGGAAAACTGCGTCTTATATACATGCCAGGAGGAGCTGCCGTCGTAGGTGGATAGCTTAATAAATTCCTGATTCTGGATTCTTCTCTCTTTCTTTTCAGTTTCCTGAGGCATGGATTCTAACTTTTCTTCGAGATTCCGAATCTTGCTCTGCAGTTCATTCCCTATTACTTCTCCGCTCCACTCTTCTTTCATTTTTCTCTCAAGATCTTCCTCCATTCCCTTAAACTTGCTTTCTATCTCTGAAATCCTTCCTTTCAGCTCTTGATCAAAGTTTACTTTAAATTTCTCCTCAAAATTCTCTTCTATCTTCATAAATCTCTCTTCAAAATTCTTTTCTACTTTCATTACATTTTCCTCTATCTTCATAGCTTTCTCTTTAAAACTCTCTTCTATCTTTAGAACTTTTTCTTCTATTCCATCCATTCTATTTTCCATCACCGTTAATTTACCCTCTATCGATTCTTTTGCCATTGAAAGCTCTCTCTTCATCTCATCTTGATTAGATTTAATTTCTTCGGTCAAACTGGCTTCCATCTTTCCCTGAGCTGCTTTCATTTCTTTCATCTCTTGACTCAGGCTATCTTTCATCTCTCTTTGCGATGCTTCCATACTTTCTTTCATCTCTCTTTGTCCTTCTTTCATTTCATTCATCTGGGTAGCTAAGCTTTCTAGAAGTTTCTTCATCTGTTCCTCCATAGCTCTAGTTATAACCATTCACAGACAATCCCGCTTCTGACACCAGAAATGTTGCGTACTTGGGGGTTCGTGAGTTGTCTGAGAATAAAAGGCCAAACGTACAAAAATTCAGTAATTTATTCACAGAAAGTTCCAGAAAAATACAGGTCTATAAACCAAGTATCAGCTTCAATTCAAACAGTAAACACAGCTTAAACAACAGCTGTCAATAGCAAATCCACAGTACAAACTGTATAGCAATAACACTTGAAGCAAGTCTCTCTCAAAGAGGCTCAAGAGCAATGCAAGCACTAGCGAAGCTGGCTGAAGACTGAACTGAACTGACTGCCTTGGCAAAACACGCTTCTTATATACTGTTCCATGGAACCCAGATTTTTCGAGAAAACTCTAGAAAGTGGTCAACCAATCAACTTACAGCTTCCATATTTGGTATATCCCATATAAGGATTTTCTCGCCAAGGTCGCCAAAAAATCGCCAAGGTGGGAAAAAGTCGCCAAATTTGGCACCAAATCCATTACCTGCCTTATTGGGGCTTTTTAATGCGTTTTTAAGGGAAAATAAGGCTATTTCAACGCTATAACGACTAGAAATGCACAAAATTAGCATTTTATCAACTTACTAAGCCTCTTTGAAAGAATTTATACAAAAATAAACACAGTTATTTACAATTTTGTAACATTAAATTACATTGTTTTGGATATCTTTGCTTAAATAATGAATACTAATGCTATTATTCGAGGTGTTTTCTAACAAACTTAGCTAAGAACTTTGAAGATTTCAATAAATTAGCATTATTGACTGAAATAGCACATCAGTTGTTTCTATCAGTACAAGCATTTGTTTGTACAATTGTTTTTTATATTGCTTTTGTATTGCAATAAAAGCTAATGTTGTTTATTAATTGTTTGATTTTTTTTTTTCTCAACTTCTACCGGAGATTTTAGAGCACGGGAAATATTTTTTCAATCATTAAAATTATTTGCGGTAAGTTTTTAGCTACATGATCAGCATCATTACACAAAATTCAGAAAACATGAAACACACAATTTTAATATTATAGTATAGATTAATCAAATTTTCATGACTGGGCCTCTTTGATAACAAAATTCAGAAAAATATCTCCTACCAATGTTGCATAGAAAACTAGAACATTTTATCTGCACTTGGGCTTTTCATTTTCAACTGACGTCCTAAACTGATGTTGACTAAATGTCATTTAATTTTTCTTGATTTCTTTCAGACAGAGCATCTTCAGCCATGCTGGACTCTCATGTAATCATTACAAATATACTGCACATATTTATTCTGAAATTCTTGCACTTTTAACCTTTTTTCTTTCTTTCTTTTTTTTTAAAGTTTTAAACAGAAATATTGGATTTTTTGTTGATGTATACAAGCCAAATGCCGCCCTTCTATCACGAGTGCACCTGAGGCGGCTGCCTCAGTTGCCTCACCCCTGGCGCCGGCCCTGTTTACCAGCCACATCAAATCTGCTTGGTGGGACATAACCTGGATGCAACATTGAGACCATCTTTTTAAATTCACCATGTTCAACAGACTGAAAGGACAAATTTGTGGCATATACATACCTTGCTATTTGCATGTCAAAAGCACTCTTTTGGGAACTTGAAGTTTTAATTACGTATGAATTCATACTTCTTTTTTTTATTATTTTTTTCTGTATAAGGTACCATTTTTCTTTTTTTATCTTCAGTAGAAACCACTTGGTTAATACTTCTATTTATTATTTTTGATGTACCGTCTTCCAGTGATGGACCTGTTAAAATTAAATAAAACATATGTAACATTTATCTGTTAAATAAAATAAATATATTGACAAATTCAAAACAAAAGGTAATATTGATAAAATTAGCTTTATTTTTATTAATATCTGAAAATTTTCTTTTTAAAAAAAAAAAACTACTTTTTTTAGTATAATGTAATACTCGATGCATTTGAGAGAAAATCATTTTTTGGTTTTTGCATTTTACATTTTGAAATATTTTTGTAATCATTCTTAAATACAAGTGTAACTTTGAAAAAAAATTCTAGAATTAAATTTATATATTTTTAAAATGCATCTGTGCTTCTAAAAATATACAAATTTTATTTGTTTATATAGATACAGATTACATTTAACAATATACAAGTTATGTAGAAGTAATTAAATATATAATAATTTAATTTTAGACTTTATATCTCATGAAGTAAGAATTAAACTCCATTTTTACACACAATAAAATATGAATTATTAACTAACCTGCAGAGTTGCATGCATTTATTCCTGGTTCATCCTCTATAGAATCATTCTGTATCTGTTCTTGTGCTGTACATATTTCCTTATGTTTCTTCATCCTACACACTAGACCCATCATTAATAAGCCACAAACTTTTCACTTAGCCTTTACACCTTTACCAGAAGTTGTTTTTTCTTCTGTAAAATAATACCAAATGGGATCTCTTTTCCTCCCTGACGTTTTAAGAAACAGATTTTAGAAATATGAAATATATATACTTTTTTATTGGCAATGATGAGCTTAAATCTGATGGTTTTTTCTACTGTAAAACAACATGAAAACTAAAAGAAAATGGCACAATACTGAAATGAGCTTGCTTATTCATTAAACTGGTGCTTCTCACCAAGCAGGTGCATGACTGCAGCAGGGTTGCCAGATTGAAAAGTTAAAAGTTATCCAGATGGGCTAATTTTAGCCACATCTGGCAACTCTGGACTACAGGTGCATATCTGAGTTTGAGAAAAACATGCTACAGGCTCCATCCAAACAGGTTTATATATAGGTAAAGCAAGATAAATTCCAGAATTTCCCCAGGTTCTTAAAAAATAAATAAATAAAAGCAGGGAGGGGGGGGATAATACTTTTTTGCATTTTTGGGTGCATTTCTTTTTATTTTTTAGAGGCACTTAATATTTAAAAAGTCAGGGCATTCTTTTCAAGGTATGACAATGAAATGTTTACTGTGCCAGTAATTTTTTAATACAAAAGACAGAAACAATGTTTGACTGAGAGATAAGAAGGAGATAGGGGAAAAAGAAACGAATAGCAGGTAGGATACTATTTTAATAATACAAGGACAGGCAGGGTGCAGCAACCTCCTTAAACCATCCGGGGACAACTCTGGGTTGTCAATACTCTCTTACTGTGCTTATTACTAACAGCTTTCTTTTAAAATTCAATCTTTAAAAATTGATTTAAATCAATGATTTTTTTTTTAAAATCAACTGATTTAAATCGCTCAACTCTGCTTGCATAAAAAAACAGTTCTAAATTGAAACTAATTTTAGCATGCATAATATTAAGTGAAATCTAACTCACCTCTCTCCTGCATTTCCTGGTCGCTTGAAAAACAAGGTAGGCCACACATAAAGATTCCAAACCGATGAACTGATATACTTTACTTTTAATTAGAGATTGTCATTGCGAATTTTGATGAAGAAAACAGAATTTTTCAATTATTTGATCACAGGTTTAAAATATTTCAAATACGTATAAAGGCATTTTTTTTATGCCTTGAATGAAATATAAAGATAATACAGAATAAGACCTTACTACTTGAATAATATATAACAATTAATGAATTATTTTGCTGCACGACTTCAGCATGAATGTTAGAATGTCTACTCAAGAATCAAGTTACTTCGGTTTTCACGAATATGTTCAGAGAGAAACCCTAATAAAAAAAATATAAAAAAAAAAGGAAAAAGAATGAGTTTTGTTTTCTCTCTCTTGTCACGTGACTGTCTGTCTCTGATCGACAGTCGCCCTCGTCGTTCCGCCTTTTTCAACATAAAAAAAAATTATAAATAAATAAAAAATACTGTGAAGGAAAATAGATCAACATTCTCCAGTCGCGATAAATTCAAATATATCAGACATAGGACCACATCTAGTGATAGAAAAATATATTAATTAAATGTTCTATTTAAAATTTCTTATATGATGCACCCGTCCTAAAAGGGTTAAAACTATGATAAAAATGCTTAGTGATTCAGATCATCAGATTATTCTATGAATCCAACAAAATGGTGGAAATAAATAGTATTGTTATGCACCAGGCTAAAAATTCCCTTTTTTTTCTCTAAAATTATTGAATAACTCCCTAAACCAGGAGACTGTCATGAAAATCTTAGGAAAAAATTTAAATTGATATAATTTGATAAGTTAAATGAATTTTAAAAATATTATGTTAAACCTTTAGGTATATATATTTTGTTGCCACGAATTCAATTTGTGAAATGTTGATGTGAAATTTTTAAATAAATAAATAAAGCTTGAGAAAAAGATTTGGACAGGCCAGAAGAGTGACATTCTAGTCATTTTAAAATTTTTTATTAACCGACTTCAAAAATGGAAGAAGGTTCTCAATTCAAACCGTATGGGTTTTTTTTGTTTGTTTGTTAGGTCATAACTTCTGAACGGATGCTCCGATTTTGATACTTTTTGTTTTGTTGAAAATGTCTTGGTCTGAAATAGGCCCCATTTTAATATCATTACAATCTAAAGAAAATACAGGGTGCCCAAAAAAATCAGTCCCAACTCTTTTAACTGCTAAACGGCTGCAGCTATAGGGATAAAAATGGTATGTGAGTATAGAAAAGTGGCCATGCAGTACAAGGTTAAACTGCTTGCAGTGCCACCTGGTGGAAAATAGCAGAGTTAGTGTTCCTATCTCGAAAATGGTTCTCGAGAAAAAAGTGAATTACAAAGTTGAAGAGTATCATCGATTTAGTGGAAAAATATAGTTTAGACATTCATGCTAGCATTCCTATCTTGGAAACAGTTCAAGACAGGGGAAAAAAGTGAATTATAAAATTGCAGAGCATCATCGATTTAGTACGAAAAGATAGTTTAGACATTGATGCTAAAAAGACAATGCTAAAAACATGCATTTGTATGTTCGCAATTTTTTACACTATGCACACTTGAGCTACATTGCACATGTTGTAGCGTAGGTGGTGAAACATACGCTATATAGTTCAAAATACGGTTACTTGATACTTTTTGTGTTTTGTTGTAAAGATCTTGGTCTGAAGTAGGTATCGTTGTAATATCTTTACAATCTAAAGAAAATAAAGCACCATCTGGTGAAAAACAGCGGAATTAGCACTCCCATCTCAAAAACGGTTCAAGATGGGAGAAAAGTTAATTACTAAGTTGTAGAGCATCATCGATTTACTACGAAAAGACAGTTTTTAGACATTATTGATAAAAATAGAACACTTAAAACATGCAGTTGTTTGTTCGCAATTTTCTACACTGTGCACACTTGAACTACATTGCACACTTTGCAACGTAGCGGATGACACGTATACTCTGTGGTTCAAAGTACTGTTACTGTAAGCGGTCACATCGATTAGTGCAAAGTCATTTTCAACCAACTTCAGAAAGGAGGGTGTTCTTAATTTGAGCTATGTGTTGTTGTTTTTGTTTGTTAGCTCATAACTTCGGAACGGATGATCTGATTTTGATACTTTTTGTTTTATTGCAAAGGTCTTGGTCTGAAATAGGTCCTATTGTAATATCTTTACGATCAAAAGAAAATACAGGGGGCCCAAAAAAGTCAGTCCCGACTCTTTTAACTTCTGAACAGCTGCTGCTATAGTCATATAAGTGGTATGTAGGTATATTAAAGTGGACATGTGCTACACGATTCATTCGCCTACAGCACTACCTGTTGGAAAACAGTGGAGTTAGCATTCCTATCTCGGAAATGGTTCAAGACAGGGGAAAAAAGTGAATTATAAAATTGCAGAGTACAGTAATGGCACCAGAAATTCCCCGACGGGGGGACACCACCTCCCCGACAGGGGGGCACTACATAAAGAGAGTTTATAATATAAGTATTTATCAAAAACTGCAATACTGTTAATAATATTACTGTTAATATTTATACCATTCCATTTGTTAGTACTCCTCGTAGTTTTGGAGATCATCGTGCCACAGACAGACATTTTCTGAAAATATCGTGGTCAAAACGTGTTATGGACCTCTCAAAACGTGTATATTCATGGAAAACTGGAAGCTGAAAATTTTTACGAATCCAATAATTTCTTCTATTGAATACAGAATGAAAAAACTGGAACGCTCCAAATTTGTACAAGGGAAGAAAATGCTGCCAAAAGTAGAAAATCTGAAAATTTCGTATTTTTTCTCCCCGAGAGATTTTAGGAGTATGCCCCGATGGGGGGGTCACAGACTCCCCGACGGGGGGGGCCTGTGCCCCCCTGGCCCCCTAGCTGGCGCCACCCCTGGCAGAGTATCATCGATTTAGTACGAAAAAATAGTTTAGACATTAATGCTAAAAACAGAACGCTTAAAATGTGCATTTGTTTGTTTACAATTTCCTATTTTGTGCACACTTGAATGAAATTGCATGTGTTGTAGCGTAACAGGTGACATTTATGCTATTTAAAGTTCAAAGTATGGTTATTGTAAGTGGTCACATCGATTAATGCATAGATGTTTTAAACCGACTTCATAAAGAAAGAGGTTCTCAATACAAACCATGTTTCTCACTGTTGTTGTTGAAATTTGTTAGCTTATAACTTCGTAAGAGATGATTTAATTTTAATACTTTTTTTGTTGTCGTAATGATCTTGGCCTGAAGTAGGTTTCATTATGATTTCATTAAGATATAAACAAATTACAGGATACTCACAAAAGTCTGTTCTCACTGTAACTGCTGAACACATGCAGCTACACTGGTAATAGCAGTATGTAAGTATCGATGTTGAAACTTCTGGCTGTCAGCTGCAGTGCGTATTTTGCTCTTTGTTTGAACTTTAAGCTGCAGCGCAGCGGGTGGCATGTATTCACTGTAAAGTTCAATATATATGCCGAACAGAATTTTTGGTTGCAAATACAGCATATCCATTCTTTACATTTCTAAAGACTTCTTTATTTAACGTATGTTCATTCAATAGATAATTTTTTGCTCATATCCGATAAAGGCAAGAAAAGTGACACAACTTAAAAATGCAGCATTTGAGAAAAATCAACTTAAAAACAACTTGACTAGAATAAAACTGGCACAACTGTCTCTTGAGTGGATAACTTTCTAGATGGAGATGTAACATTTTTGCTCACATTGGGTGCATTTCATGTATTTTTCAGTAACATAAACCATTTTTTGAATTATGTCACTTTTCTTTCAAAGTTGTGATTTGTGAAACTGCCCTCGAACGTCTTCTGATGTTCTGCTATATGAACAAGTTTTCATTGAAAAGAGAAAAATAAAATCTTTTTGTAAAAAAATAGAACCGACTCCAAAAAGTAACTACTATTCAAACAACTAAAAAAAAAAAAAAAAATTGGTGTGAAATGAAACTGTAAATTGCACCTAAAAGCATAAAATAATTTCCTTCGCCAAGCAACCTATAACACTACAATTAATCATAACTTTAGAAAATGATAAGTATATTTTTGATGGGCGATTTTTTTATACTATCCACCAAAGTGACACCTACCAAAAAAATACAGTTTATTTTTTTTATTAGTTAGCTATTATATATAAAAATTACAGAAGTTTCAAATTGTGGAAATGTAGTGAAAAATAATAATCACTTAATAATAATACCAATGATATAATATTTATCTTTAAAAACTACTTAATAAATAAACAATGCAAGGAATTATAAAAATGCTCTATTAACATTTTTTATTAAAACGTAACAATTGGCAATAAAAAAAAAAAAAAATATTCTATTTGATTATTATCAGGGATCTTACATCTCACCCTTTTTTCAAGACACTTTTAGGGACGAGAAATTTCCATAATTTTTGCTATCTTTATTTTTATAAAATAGCCTCTATCTTGTTTAATCACGTCATAACACTATAAAATACTGATATAAAAATTTCTATATGAAGATAGCATAGATGGCAAAATTTAATTTATTCCGGAATATTTTTTGGCCCCGCCTTTTATCCATACCACTTATTTTTTAAGGATAAACTTGTCTGATTTTATCTAAGTTATATGTTTGATAAAATATTTCTATAAATAAAGGTGGGGCTACAAGTACTCCGGAATAAATCAAAATATTGGCATCTATGAAAACAGTAGTAGCCAAAAAAAAAAAAAAAAAAAAGGTTTTAGTTTCCCCCCATTTAGGAGCAATGGTCGATGAAAATAAAAAATTGTAAAACCAGCTGAAATATTGACTTCAGTATTTGATGAAACTAGTGTAACTATCACTACTGAAGAAAATAGTGATGATGATTAAATCTTGATTGAAAATGATTCTTTTTTGTAATTTATCTTTGCTTTGTATAATTGATTCTATAAACATAAATTACTTTATACGGATACCTGTATTGGATTTCATTTTTTAAACTATGGTCTACTTATTTGACGCTTTTGTTATTTTTGTATGTAATAGCAATCTAATAAACAAGCAAACTTTAATTTTTGGTAGGTGTTACTTCAGTGGATATATACTATAAAACATCGTCCACCAAAAATATACTTGTCATTTTTCTCAGATTTAAATCAAGCAAAAATTTTGAAAAAATATATATGATATATAATTCACAAACATTCATAAACAGTTTTAACCTTGATAAGATATCCTATTTTGTACCATTTTATTTACAGAAAAATTTTCTCCAATATATAACTTCCATTTCATCCTTTAAAAAATAAATGGTATGGAAAAAAGGCGGGGCCAAAAATACCCCGGAATAAATTAAAAAGTTAGCTTCTATGATATTTTCGTACAGAAATCTTTATGTCAGTATTTTCATAGTCATATGTCTTAAACAGGATAGAGACTAGTGTATAAAAATAAAGTAGAAAAAATTAGGTAAATTTCTCATCCCTAAAAATATCTTGGAAAAAAAAGAAAAAAAAAAAAGTGGCGAGATGTAAGATCCCTGATAACAATTAAATAGAATATTTTTTATTGCTAATTGGTATTTTTTAATAACAAATGTTAATAGAGCATTTTTATATTTGCTTACATTGTTTAATTATTAAGTGGTTTTTAAAAATAGATATTATATCATTGGTATTATTACAGGGATGCAAGAATTTCCGTCTCAGGACGGAAAACTTACACCAGCGTATTTTTATCAATAATTTATATCATATTTGTGGTTTATTTATTGCGATTGAGCGTAATAGAAATTATTGATAACGTATGCTGGTGTGAATCTTCTATTTTGAGCATGAAAACTTTTGCACCCCTGTATTATTAAATGATTGGTTTTTTTCACTATGTTCCTGCAACTTGACACTTCTGTAATTTTTATATGTAACAGCTAACTAAGAAACAAATAAACTGTATTTTTTTGGTTGGTGTCACTTTGGTGGATAGAATAAAAAATCGCCCATCAAAAATATATTTATCATTTTCTACCATTTAAAATTGAGAGAAAATTCTGCAAAAATATATGTATTATGTACTTCATAAACATTTATAAATAGTTTCAACCTCAATAACATATCTTGAATAGTTTAAAAAAAAAATTAAATTAAACCTTTTAGGTTGCTACCCCCCATTACTCCCTAATTGTTGAGGGTAGAAGTTTAAAATTGTGTGCAAAAGATGTTTCAAATAAAGAACAATGAATAGAAGGCAAGAACTCTTCATTCGACGCTGGTGCAGTTTTCATATGCTTAACCCGCAATACCCTTTAGGGAAGTAGACAGAAGTTGCCAAGATTAGGCTAGGAGTCGGCGACCATCACACGTTGGAGACGACGATATTAACCAAGCCATAAGGAACAACCCAAACCCAACCATGCAAGAATTATCAGAGACCTTCAATGTACACCAGACAATGGTCGAGAGATGGCTGGTTAAGTTGGATTTTACGAGAAAGTTGGATTGTTGGGTTCCACATCACCTGACAGCTAATCAACGGGATGACTGAATCGCCACCTGTGTTTCCTTGCTTTTCCGGTACAAAAATGACCCATTCTTGATACGAATTGTGACAGGATATGATAAGTAGGTTATTGTACTGTAGCGTAAAGCGTCGTAGGATTGTGTGTCACCCTGATCCGCCTTTATCTACTTTAAAAGCTGAACTTCATCCCAAGAAGTTGTTATTGAGTGTGTGGGAGGATGCGCAGAGAATAATTCACTGAGAGATCCTGCTACTCAACCGAACAATCAATGCTGCCTTCTACTGTCTACAGTTAGACAGGCTGCATTCAAATTTGGTAGCCAATCGGCTAGATCTCATCAATCATTGCGGTGTTATCCTTCATCACGATAATGCCAGGCCACATGCTACTGTCTTCACTTGCCAAAAGTTATTAGGCTTTGGTTGGGAGGTTTTACCCCACACTCCTTATTCTCATGACTTGACACCAACTGACTATCACCTATTTTGTGCATTGAACAATTTCTTCAGTCAGAAAATCTTTGATGATCTTGATGCTGTGAAAACTGCCATCCATTTTTTCACTCAAAACCGCCGGAATTTTACCGCCGTGGGATTCATCTCCTACCAGAAAGATGGCAAGAGGTCATAGATAGCAATGGGGATTATGCGCAATAATAGGTACTGTTCATTTTGCGTTTATTTGCTCTTCTGTATGGGTAATAAAAATTGGTAGAACTTTAGCACTCACCCAATAAAATAAACATGTTGTTGAGAAATCTGCATAGGATGCTTTCAAACATACATGGATCTTTTTTTTTTTAGGAAACAAAAAATTCAAATTTATGAAGATATTTTTGCTATTATTCTCTTCTCATGTAGGGCAATGGGATACAATATATTTCTAAAACTACACTTCTTACATTCTTATTTGGACTTTTCCCCAGTGAATGTGGGAACAGTTTCTGATGAACTAGAGAAAAGGATCTTCCTGTATGTTGCTGAAATGGAAAAGAGATATAGATATAAGTGTAGCAAAAATAGGTTAGGAGATTAATGCTGGACACTTGTATGGGAGACTCCAAAAGAATAATATGAGAGAAAAATGCCAAAAAAATTACTTTTCCATGATAAACTTTATATTTTTCTGAAATATATAATGGGGAAAATTATTCATTATTCATGTTTTGATTGTTTAGTAGCATTTTCAGTGCATCCATTATTTTTCATCCAATATTGTAAGTTCTAGTTTTTATAAAGTTCTCTCTTAAAAATAATACTTGATGATGATGATGATGAAATTCTGATGACATATTCAGAATCAGGAATGTTGAATTGATATACAGTGCAGTCAACGTCCTTTAATCTGCAAAAGTTTTGCCCAAAGGTTATGTGGGTTATAGGAATTTGCAAATTATAGGTTATTGTGTTAGTTTACATTTTTCTTTTGCAGATACAAAGTCAGTTATTAATATCAATTCATAAATAGACATTAAAATGGAAAGACAATTTCTAATAAATTTCAGAATAAAATATTTCCTTAATATTAATAAACTAATCATATACTAATCAATCATATTCATGTATGAAGATAAGTAATTTAAGCATACTCAAATAATGCATAGCAATAAAATATAACATACATATTTATTTTAAAAATACAAAAGAAAATATTTTTTAAGTGCAGAAATGAATATTCATCATTGATTTTTAAAATTTTTATTAAACATTGATGTAATAGTGGTTTGTTTTAAATTTTTATGTACTTTTCTGACGTTCTTTTGCCTGACCTGGTGCTAGTCTGTATGAATTACAGGGTAATAAATACGAGAATCTCAATCCTCCCCCCCCCCCCCCCCCAGTTGTGTTTCAAAGCAAAGATTTAGTTAAAAATTTGATTATAAACTGGGGAGAGAAAAAAAAAAAAGTAAAAATGTGAGAAATGTTGTCAATTTTTCTGAAAGCTCAGCTGTGAACTTCTTTTTTATATTAAAAAATCAATTGTGGATTAGATGGATTTGCAGATTATAGGTTTGTAGATAAAAGAGAATTGACTGTAGTTCACCTGCTTTTTTCAAAGGGAGAACAATTTTTAATTTATTGATAACCAGTGCTATTTTTGCAGTGTTTCCATGCATTAGTGTGAGAAAATACTTATGGAACAGAATTATACATATATATATGTACACCCTTGTGCAAATTAATTGAAACAAACTTGAAATTTGAGAAAACTTAGAAGAAATGCTATTTTTATTTAAATTTATACAAAATCAATCATTTTTAATGCATAATATGATGCCCATGGCTCTTTATAAACATTTGGTCACGATTCAGCATGGATTCTATCAATTTTTTACAATTATTTTTAATATTTGTGTCCTTCTAAAAGACATGTGATGTTTTTCCTATGCAGGTTTAACGGAGGCTCTAAATATTGCTTAACTAAGCATAGAATCCATTGCTAGCTGTTTAAATTATAACTTTATTCAACAGCCACAAAACACAAAACATATAGAACAACAACCATTTTCAAACTCTAAACTAATATCAATTTTAACACAGAACGCGCGCTCGCATGACTAAAACCATGGAGTTACATTATAACACATCTCCCTTCCTTTCAAAGTTATAAGTCAAGTCTCTGGGGTGGTCGAATAGTCCTACCACTTCTGGTAACATAAGGCTTGGTCATAGGTCTTGTAGGGGAGGTATATTTTGCTGATATATTCCCAGAATTTTTGTCGGTTAGCGGGGACTTTATTCCAGATCCCATAATATCAGTTGAATGATTATTCTCGGGAATATCTAATCCTTCATCCGATTCAGATTCTGGCTCGAAATCTGGCAATGGTACTAGATGTTTCCTATTTCTTCTATAAATTCTCTTTCCGGATTGAACAAGATATGATCTCGGAAATGAAGCTTTCTGTAACACTTTTCCTGTCACTCTTTTGTCGGTTACCCATACTCCCTGTCCTCTCTCAAGTTCTGATAGAATTCTTGTCCCGTGGTGTCTGTTGTAATTTCTTTCTTGATTCTCTATTCGTTTTCTCTCCTTGCCTTCTAAATCAGTTTTCTTGATCAATTTAGGAAGTAGTTGAGAATTAGCTATTGGGAGAATTGTTCTTATTCTCCTACCCATTAGGAGTTCTGCGGGACTATAACCGTTTTCCATTGGGGTTGCTCTGTATTCCATTAGCGCAAGATAAAGATCAGTAGATTTCTTAATATGCATTTTGATTGTTTTTACGCTCGATTCTATAAATCCATTACTTTGAGGAAATTTCGGACTGCTTGTGATTTGCTTGAAACCATAGCTTCTTGCGAACTCATTAAATTCTCGTGTTCTCATTGTATCGAACTGTGGACCGTTATCCGTTCTGAGTATTTCTGGGATACCATGACGAGAAAATATAGATTTGCAATGCTTAATTATTTCTTCCGAAGTCAAGGTTTCAAGTTTCGAAATTTCAGGATATCATGAATAATAATCTGCTATAAGGAGGTACCACGAATTCTGGTATTTGAAGAGGTCAAGGCCTACAACTTCCCAAGGTCTTTCTGGAAATGGCGTTGGAATTAGTGGTTCATGCCTGTTGCTCGATTCTTTGATACAAGCAGGACAATTTTTCACTTTTTCCTCAATCTCTTTGTTAATTTTTGGCCAGTATACAGAACATCTCGCACGAGCTCTACATTTAGTTATACCAAGATGTCCTTCGTGAATCTTTTTCAGCACTTCAGTTTGGAGCGACTTTGGTATTATTATTCTATAACCTCTCATTAAAAGACCATCTTGTATAGAAATTTCAAAGCGATGATGCCAAAACAGTAAACAGAGCCGATCCTCATCTTTCTTCGAGGGCCATCCTGTCAACGCATACGAAGAAAGTTTCTGGCAGGTAGCATCAGATTGTTGTGCTTCTTGAAATTCTTTCAGCCTATTAGAAGTTGCTGGAAGATTATTAGTGATCATTTGAATGTATGCATCAATTTCTTCTTCTAGCTCATCATTTTCACATGATTGCTCTCTTGGACTTCTAGATAAAGCATCGGCTGCATAAAGATTCTTCCCTGGAACATGAGTAATAGTGTATGAATATCTCATCATTCTTAATCTGATTCTTTTCAGTCTAGGAGAAAGATCGTCTAAATGCTTCCTTGAAAGAATTGGAATCAGTAGCTTATGGTCAGTTTCAATCAAGAAATGAGACCCTGTTAAGTAATCTCTAAATTTCTCACATCCCCATGCTACAGCTAATGCTTCCTTTTCGATTTGGGCATAGCGACTCTCAGCCGGTGTTAATGTTCTCGATGCATAGGCGATTACGAAAGTTTTTCCATCTTCCAGTTTTTGATGTAGAGTGGCTCCCAGACCATAAGAGGATGCGTCTGTGGTGACTATAGATTCTTTATTAGGATCAAATATTTTCAGAACTGGATCTGAGGATAAAATTTTCTTCCATTCTCCAAATGCGTTTTTCTGTTGATGATCCCATACAAATTCTCGCTTGTTGCTAAGCATCGACGTAAGAGGATACATTAATTCTGCGAAATTTGGAACAAAACGTGCTAGATAATTGGCGAATCCTAATAGTTGTTTCAGCTCTTTTTTATTTCTTGGGGGTTTATATTCTTTAATTGCTGGAACTTTTTCATCATCGGGATGGATTCCTTGGCTGTTGATTATATGACCCAGAAACTTTATACTTTTAGTTGAAAAAATACATTTTTTCTCATTTAAAGTCAAGTTGACATCTTTTAATCTCTTGCAAACCTCTCTTAATCTTTGATCATGTTCTTCTGGAGTGGATCCCCAAATCAGAACATCGTCCATATGACAAACAGTGCCACTTAAATTCTCCAACAACTGAGATATTCTTCTTTGAAAGTGTTCCGGAGCTGATGAGATTCCAAACGGTAATCTTAGAAATCCGTATCTCCCAAATGGTGTAATAAAGGTAGTGAGAAATGAAGACTTTTCGTCTAATGGTATTTGCCAAAAACCTGAATTTGCATCCAATTTTGAAAATATCTTGGCACCTGATAAAAGACTTAATGTATATTCAACATTGGGTAGAGGGTGCAATTCTCTCAAAACATTTCTGTTAAGCTGTGTCAAATCCACACAGATTCTGAGTTGTCCATCTTTCTTTGGAACTATGACTATTCACGAACACCATTCTGCAGGCTCACTAACAGGTGTTAGGACTTTTTGCTCCACCATCTTCTTTAACGCCTCTTCGGTTTTCTTCAGTAAGGGTATAGGAACGCGTCGAGGTGAGGTAACTGCATATGGAACACTGTCTTTCTTCAGCTGTATTGAATAACAACCTTTCATCAGTCCTTCAAAGAGCTCTGGAAATTCTATTCTAGGGTTGTTGACTACTACTTGATCAAAATTGCTTATATTTGGTCCTAACCCAAAAGAAATCAATGCTGGTTTTCCTAAAAGACTCGTTTGTAGACCATCAATTACATAGATGTCTTCTTTACAATATTTCCTTTTAAAGTTTAAATGTGCGTTGAATTTTCCTAAAACTTTCAAAGGATTTCTATCCGGGCCGCATAGGACTTTATGAACTGGCTCCAATTTAGTTTTCTTGGCTAGCGAGCGATAAACTGTTGTAGAAATTGCAGAGTGATCAGCGCCAGTATATATCTTGAATTTTAAATCTTGATTTTCTATCTTAACATCGATTGTCCAATCTTCATTAATTTTCCCTAAGTGAAAAACTATGTCTAAAAATGAAATCGATGAGCCTTTAGATTGGCTTTTAGAAAAACAGACCTTTTCATAATGCCCGATCTTGGCGCATTTTCGACATTTGGCGTCTCTAGCAGGACACATTCTTTTGTCGTGTTTTTGTTTTCTACACCATTTACACTTTTCATCTTTCTGTGAAATTTTAATATTTCTCGGCATTGTGCTTTTCTCGTTAAATTTATTCTCCTTTTTATTTTGGAAATTATTCTGGTAAGGAACAGTTTTATTTGAGCCCATAACGTTTAAAGAAGTGGCTCTTTCAGCTTCGCCAAGTTTCAGTTGTTGTTGTTTAATGGATTCACTGAGACGTACCTTTTCTATAACTTTTGTTAATGTTAATTCACTATCTAATTGTAACTTTTCGCTTAAGGCTTTATCTCTTATTCCAACTACAATTCTGTCCCTTATCAATTCATCATGTAAATTTCCATATTCGCAACTCTCAGCTAGACGATATAGTGCCGTAATAAAGTCATTAACTCTTTCTCCTTCAAGTTGAATACGCTTATTAAACTGCGCTCGCTCGAAAATAGTATTCTTTTTTACTACAAAATGGTCATTGAATTTTTTCAGGACTATTTGATAATCTTCTGCTTCTTCTGTGCTTAACTGGAACGAAGCAAAAATATCTTCAGCTTTATCGCCCATGATGTAAATCAATGAGTTTATTTGCTCACCATCTGATTGCTTGTTCAAACCAGATGCAACTCTATATCGTTCAAAACGAGTTATCCATTTTGACCAATTAGCTGGAGTAGAAAATGTAAATGGTTCTGGTGGCGTAACTTGAAATGAATGCCTTACCACACTAATTTTATCAGTTTCCATCGTAGTTGAAAATTTTAGAATAGGCTTCGCTCTATATCGGTAAATGCAAAACAAATTACTTACAGTATTTTTTCTACTTTACTGCTTTTACGGTTTTTCCGCTGCCACCATGTGATGTTTTTCCTATACAGGTTTAACGGAGGCTCTAAATATTGCTTAACTAAGCATAGAATCCATTGCTAGCTGTTTAAATTATAACTTTATTCAACAGCCACAAAACACAAAACATATAGAACAACAACCATTTTCAAACTCTAAACTAATATCAATTTTAACACAGAACGCACGCTCGCATGACTAAAACCATGGAGTTACATTATAACACAACACATGAATTGGTGTCGTGATTAGTGTCTCCACAGTTGTACTGGCCATATTTAATAGGCGATTCTTACATAAAGCCCAGAGATTCTCCATTAGGTTGATATCAGGAGAGTTCTGAGGCCGTTCCAACGTCTTAATTTGGTTCTCAGATATGAATTTCTTGACCATTTTGGGCATATGACACTGGGCTAAATCCTGCTTAAAAATCCGTGTTCCATCAGGGCATCATTTTTTCAACTCTCAAACAACCTTTTTATCCAAAATTGTGCTATATTGCTCAGACCATCTACAGGCTGCAATGAACCAACCCCATTATAACCAAAACAACCTAAAAAATCTTCTTTTGGGGGTGTTTAACAAACTGATTAATGTGACAATTCTGAATTCTTTTGCCCGGCAACCTACACACGTGTTGAGTTTGCTGACCTTGGCAAAAATGGCTTTCATCGCTAAATATCACTTTCTTCCAACTTTCGATTGCCCAATTCTCATATTTTAACCCTCTAAAGCCCGGTAGTAAGATTCTCAAAGACAGTGAAAAGACCAAAATTTACTGAAGGAAGCAAAGCAATTTTTCCCCCACTTACTTTTTTGACATGTGTCAAAGGCGTGGTTCGTTTTCGTTCATATAACCCGTTTCAATTCTGTAGGGGAAATTAAGAAGGGAGAATGGGAGAGGGGACAGGGAATATTCAACCAAAAGATAAAAAGTAATCCCTTTCAGCCTTTCTGCTTAGTATTTTTACAACCTCACGTTAAAACAGCTTCCATAATATTCATAAATTTTTTTTTTTTCTTTTTTTAATCTGGGGGAAAGAAAAGTCTATAAAATAAAAATAGCATTATATGTAATTACTTTCCTCAAATGTATAATGTTTGAAATGATATGCATCTTACCAGTATGACCGTAAGATTTTAATAAATTTTGAAATAGTAAGAATCTTTTTTCTAAAATAAGGGGAAACCAATGAGTTTAAAAAAAAAAAAAAAAATTATAGTTGTGATATCACGATTTTATTCCAGGTTGCAGTTTGCATATATGTGATAAACAAAAACTTGAGATGTTATTACTAAGTTCAATTGTAAAGATCCACATTTTATTTCGTTAAAAATATCACGTTTCTATGAATTTTGTAAAAAAAAAAAAAAAAAAAAAAAAAAAACTCCTTGACAATTAAATTATTTATTCCTGAAGCAACTAATATCAATGGCTTATATATATGTGAAAATATACCAAACAATTACAGAATAAGATAGATTAATGCCAATCATTATATGAGTTTTAAGTTTAAATTTCTGCTCATGAGAAAAATTTACTTGAGAAAATAAATATTTTTCTATTATAAAACTTTTTTAAAACTTATTATTTAAAATATATATATATTGGTAGGCATCAACTTATGCTTAAAAATGCATTAATTATATAAATAAATATATAAATGCAATAATTTATGTAAAAAAAAAATTATGTTATAAAAACAATAAGTTAAAAATGTTTTATTTTTGATCTTTATTATTTCATTCCTTTGTTCATTTATTATCATTATTATTGGAACTATAGTATTAATATATATATATATATATATTCTTAATACTGAAAAGTTTGATAATTTGACTATTTATTTTGCTCTTTATGTACGTGATATTGGTAAAAAAATGATGTTACACTGTTAAATTGTAAAAAAGAAAATGATATCATAGATGCATTTTTTTAAACTTCTTCCATATTTAATAGAAAACAGCCCTGGTTTGTTAAAATATTTCGACTTCAGGTTTCACATATATTTACACGCTTTATGAGTTCCTCATTACTGTTAGACTACTTCCAGGAAATGTAAATTTTTATATCTGTGTATATGTGACGAAAATTTTGTGAAAGCTCTAATTCGAGAACTAATATAGAGAATTTTCTATAAATTTATATGTAGGTGCACGTGATAAAAGTTAGTCCTTATCAACTTTTGTTGCAAGTCTTTTAATAAGAAATTTCAGCATTCTGCTTTTATTTATTTATTCTTCCGTTTTTAATTTTTAGTACAGCAATATTTGATAAAATTTCGGCTATATATGCACAACGAAAAGTGTTTCTTAATGAATCCCGCTAATAATAATAATAACAATAATAATAAGGAATTGTTGATACAAGTAATAGTTAACTTGGGGGGGGGGGTGTTGTTTACGTTGGAATAACATATCAATGTTATATTATCATTTGTTTCCAGTATCAGCTATAAGAAAGAGAAAAAAACTGAGAGAGGAAAGGGGGGAGGGTAGAAAAAAAGAGCTGTATATATTATTCAATGAGATAATTATATGCACATTATTTTTTCTTTTGATAACTGGGAAGAATATTCTTAAAATAGTCTCATTCTTATTCCTCTGATAACGATAACTATTTTTGTAATAATTATTATTTTCTATTTTTCTTTGAACAATAGGTGTAACAATCTCAGTTTTCATTATTTTGGTTTGCGTTTAATAACATTTATGAATTAAGAACTTAAAAAAAAAAAATAATAATAAAAATCTATCAAAGTCACTAAGAAATTGTAAACTTGAAAAGCGTTAGATATCTAAAAATAGAGTTTATATTTTCATTTCAAGTACTGAAGGGACCGGAATTCTAAGAAGTATTCACAAAGTTATTAAATCCTTCCCTTAAAACTTTTCAATGATACAGAGCATGAGAATATCTTTGAATAAAGTATAAGAACTGTTCCCCTTCAGCTATCTAAAAAGGAATTTGGCACACAGGTATTGTATGTATTGGTTTCTTTTATAGGCAACGTTTGAAAGGAGTATATGCTTATCAAATAGCTATGTCTAGGGATATTGGAAACAAAGGAAAAATCAGTAGGTATGCCCATCGCATTCAAAAATATTTTTCATTAGTTATAATCCGGATCCCATCTAGATTAAGAAACTTAAGAAAGGGATTATAAATAAACAGAATTCATCAAAATCTCCAAGATGTACAAATATACTATTGAAACGTGTGATAGTAATTCACAGTGGATATATAGAGTGGCTTTATGTGCGATTTGGTAAGTTAAATGTACGTGCGAATAATATGAAAGAGAACAATGCCTATTGTCAGGGTGAGGGATCGGAATCTGAAAATGAATGGATTTCAATAAAAATGAAGGAACAATAAAAATAACTGCAAATATCAGAAGACTGATATTTTGTGCATGAATGCAATAGCAATAAGAGAATTTTTTCTAGTAAAATACTGTAGTTCTCAAAGAAAAAGTATTTTAAAACTAATAAAAAAGCATTCTCCATTTTATTTAATGCCTATACACATTTCATTTATAATATGTTTTATTATTATTTTTGTTATTGATTGTGATTAAAAAGAAAAATAATTTATTTTTTTATTTGAGTCGGGGGAGGGGACTGGATTGTTAGAATTTCTAATAACTATTTATTAAAGTAGCATTTTCTAATACATATATATATCATTATTAAATTTTATTATTATTAGAAATGTTATTTCACAAATATGCAATTACTCGAAAAAAGTCTACAATATCCCCGGAGCGAAATATATTTTAAAATACCCCCCCCCCCCCCCCCTACTTTAGTTTCAGAAGAATATGGATTTTTTTTTTTTTTTCAGACTTTAGAATTTAAGATTTTAAGTAAAAATTAATTTAATAAATGACACATAAACTTTTTTTATCAGCCATTTTTAAGTAAATATTAATTTAAGGTGTCATAATTAGGACACCATAAATTATTATTCACTTAAAAATGCTACTAAATATGCATAATGAAATAATTGAAATAGAAATTAAATTTTGCATATTTAATTTCAGCATAAGTATTATTTTTATTATTTTTAAATCACTAATTTGATAGAAATATTAGTGGGCAAAATAGAATTTTTTATATTATGATAGTATCATAGAAATCATTTTTATCACATGTTAAATTCAAAATTGTCTCTATCCTGCCGATTCTGGATCTTTGACGTTTGAGTGTATTAAAAGTTTGTTGTCATTTTTATGCTTAAATTAATATATCTGTATATATATATAAATTACGTGTCACGATGTTTGTCCGGGGTAAACTCCTAAACTAAGGAACAGATTTTAATGAAATTTTGCACACTGTGTGCAGTTTGGTCCAACTTGAGAGATAGGATAGTTTTTATCTCAATTTATTGTCACAATATTGTTTTATTGCAATTATTTGTTAATTATAGACCTTTATTAAAGTTCCTCCAAAATATCTGTGAGTTCCATTAATTTAATTGTTGCCAAAAAAAAAAAAAAAAAAAAAAAAAATACGAGTTCATTTTCTTTCGACATAAAAATAAATACATTTAATCAAACGTGAACGTTAAAAAATTATAAAAAGTTAAATTATGCATCTCACGAAAATTGACGTCATAATCAATTTAAAGATTTTATACACATTGATAAAGTGCTAATGTAGTTCTATCATAGATATAGTAATATATATAGATCTCTCATCCCCATGTTATCGTACAAAGATTTTTGATGCCGAAAAAAAAAGAATAAATAAAAGCTTTGGAAACAGCCATTAAGTGGTATTGAAAAAAAAAAAAAAAAAAAAAAAAAAAGAAAAAAAGAAAGAAATATGAATTTGAAACTGTATCTGGAGTCTTCCATTCCCCTTTAGCAAATAAATTATTCATAAATTTTATTTGCTTAAATATTAGTATGTATTCCCGTGTGTATTCACTCGGGGAAAGACGGCCATATTTTGGTAAAAACGTCGTCTTTTCCCAAATGAAAAGGAATAACTTTTTTCTCCCCAATGATCACTCTATTCTATATATGCTATATTATATCTATGAGTTCTATACGCAAGCGAAGTGTGACTCACTGACCGTCTGTGCAGCCAAGAAAAAGATTTCCTATGTTAATTGCCCACTGGATTTTTTGTAAGAAATTATTAAAAATCGAGGAAATTTATTTCCCGATTTTAATCCTTATATTTGGGTATAGATATGTATTAGTTATCGCGGGTGTTAGATTGAATTATTTTGCTGTCAAATTGACAAAATTTTAATTTTAAATTTCAAAACTCTGTCGCCCTAGGCTTTTTTTATTATTATTATTTGGCGATCAAAAGCGTAACACGAACATATACATGCCAGATGTATGCATTGTACGAAATGTAATATGTATTATTCATTGTACGTATGTATGACATGTAATATGTATTGTACGAAATATTGTTTCATATTATTCATTACTCTTTTAATATAAGTTGTTAAAATAACCATGATTTTTGAAAGGAATTAAATATTTTCGCCAGATAATTTGGCGATATTCTTTTTTTTTTTCGCCAAGGATGACAGAAATGAAATCTATTCCGCTGCAAAATATTAGTATCTTACATCAGATATTTTATTTAGACATTTGAAAACAAATTTGACTTCAAACTATGATAGAATATTTATCATTTTCCTTTTAATTAGTATATTATTAGTATATTAAAATTTAAAAGCATGGTATATATATATATATATATATATATATATATATATATATATATATTTAAATCTTATAATTATTCTTATCTTAATCCTCAATGTTTCCCATCTTTATTAACTTGAATTTACTATTAAACTTTTAACATACTCAAAAACTTCTCATCACTTCGTTAAAATACACTAAACTTTTCCAAAATCTTTTTCTATTTGAAATGATACATGTATTTACTTTAAATGTCCAATATTTCATAAGATTTCCAATTTTAAAGTTTTAAAATATTTATCAAATTTACTTATTTTTCTGGTTTAGCCTTATTGTTTTCCTTTTTATAACTACAGCTGTTGCCCTCTTTAAAATATTTAAAATGATGAGGTCATTTTATAGTAAAATTATCCATTATAGCATATATTATATTTCACTCCTCCATAAAAATTGATTTTAAAATCGTCTGTTTCTTTTATACTTTTATTTTAATAGAATTTTAATAGAATATAATTTATATATTAGTCATTTTAGCAATTTTATCCAAAGTAGCATTAGAAATAATATATATCACTTCTCCATTAAAATTTATAGGACCCTACAATAAAATTAATTTGTGCTTAATATCAACACTACGAAAATTTTTATCAATCGCTTCCAAATTTTGACCTAAGTTTCAAATCTCAACCCTGTGGGTTTTTACATCGGCTACAACGTTTTCGTCTTTGTTCGTAAATAATAATTTGACTGTACTAAATAGTTTACAGCCGTATAATTCAACGTATAACTTAGTCACAGCAACGCGTGGCCGGGTCTGCTAGTATATATATATATACCGGGTGATTCAAAATAGATGTTACAGCAATTATAACGTAAACTAAGAAAGATAGAAACATACTTCCAATTACAAAATTAGAGGAAATTAAGAGTAGATTTCAGATATGGCATTTTTTTGTCAAAGGGGCTGTATACATATTAAATATGAAATTTAATTTTTATACGGTCCCTCCTATCATGTGACTTATATTTAGAAAAATATTCTCCTCGCTCTAACAAGCAAAATAAAAAAAAAATCATCTCTCTAAGTCAAAATCTCGCTGAGTTATTGCAATTTGAAAATGATGACTTACACCACTTTTTTTTCAATTTTGGCATCTATTTTTCGACGCCAACGGACTAACTTTAGGGGGTTATCTATGAGTTGAGAAAAATTAAAAAAAGATCCTTTATTTTAAAATAGCAACTAAAATCGTTCAAGCGCGTGAAATCAACAATTTTAAGAATTTAATGCAAATTTACATTATTTCGTATTGTTAAAAAATTTAATAGTTAAATTTCTGAGGGGGTCACCTGCAAATAAAAACACGTTAAGAGAGGGAAAAAACTAAAAGACTAGCAAAACCGTGTGAAATTTTCGCGCTTTATTTTTACCACTTTCCATCATGGTTGATAAATTTAATGACTTCGGCTCTTTAACAATTCCAGCAAGATTGAAAAGTGTTAATGACTTCGATTTGTGTGTCTGGCCATCTGTCTTTCTGTGTGTCTGCACTCTAACTCCCGTGAATATTCATAGAATTTCCTGAAACTGATATATGCTATTTGAGGTCACTATCGGATGTTCCTTATTGAAAATGGAGTGAATACATCTGCTAGCTTGTGCACAGGGACACCCGAAAATATTCCAAAGCATTGTGTTCTATGAGAGGTATTTTTATGAACCATATTTTAATACCTTTAATTTATGCATATATTAATAAAATTGAAATACGTTATTATAGTTTTCTATCGGATATTTTCTATAGAAAATGGAGTAAACACCATTACTGGTTTGTATACAGGGACACCCCAAAGTATTCCAAAGCATTGCGTTCTATGTGAAGATATTTCTATAAACCAAAATTTAATTACTTTGCATAAATCTTAATGAAATTGAAATATGTTATTCATATGCACAAAAGAATGCTTTCTGTACTGTACAGTACGACTAACATTAGATTTACAGGGCACGCAAAAATATTCAGTTACGTTAAGGGTTATTATTGGACATTTGCTGGAATTGTATTTTCGTTTACATTAAACATTTTCTAACAATTTTTAACTGTGAATAAGATTTCAATTTGCATTTTTTTTTTTTTTTTTTTTTTTTGTCTGACTGTCCATCTGTTCGTCTGCCCGCCCCCAGCGTCTGTAAATATTTTCAGAAATGATATATGTTATTCAGGTTTACTATATGATATTCCCTATTTAAAATGGCATTAATTAATTCTTTACAAATGGTTTATGTACAGGAACGCACAAAAGATGCCAATGTATTGCGTTTTGGGACAGATATTCTTATGAATTACATTTAAATAACTTTATACTGTAAAAATCATAAGGAAATTCATATTTATTATTAATATTCTAAAATAATGATTTGTATAGAATATGACATGGTATAGATGTATAATTCTATGCCAGGGGGTTACCGCCCTTCTCAACCCCCGTTTAATTATAGTGCCTATACTTATCAAAACAAAAATCAAGTCTGTTATCAATTTCCTTGAAACTTGCAAACCTTCATCAACTTTTCAAGTGGCAACTAGATATGGAATCCAAAGTACCAAATTCGCATTTCCTGTACTTATTACTTTCTCATACCCATAAGGTAGAGAAAGTATTGTTTTGGGGCCAAATTTTGGAAAGTTTTTGTTATATTTAGACGTTTTGAGGTGTCCTGAATATGAAAATCGTGTTTTTAGCGGTTGGTCTGTGTGTGTATCTGTCTGTTATCAGTTTATCTCAAGAACAAATAGCAGCAGGCATGCCAAACTTGGTATTTTAAATATGTATCATATAGGGATGCTACACTAAGCTTTTCATTGAGATGAAGCAAATAGTTCGTATACAGAGACACTCAAGAATATTCAAATACATTACGTCTATGGGGAAAATTGCAGGTAAGTAGAGTTTAACACCTATAGACTGCACTAAACCAAATGAAATGAATATATATTTTTTATATGCATAAAAACATGCCTCATGTAGAATATGGCAGGGAAATCATTCACTGTTCATTTACAGGGCTACACAAAATAACTAGATTATAATGCGACAATAGCTGAAAATTGATGGAAGTGCATTTTAGGTTGTGCCGTATATTATTACTATAGGTTTATATTTAGGTGCACTTTGTGATTTGTACATATTCTTCAAAAGATATACAGGGTTGCAAATATTTAAGCTATAATATTCTTTTTTATTGTTAGTGAAAGTGCTTTACTATAATGTTTTACCATGTCCAGGAAAGCTGCTCAGGAATGGAAATGAATTCCTCATAGACATATGATAAATAATGTATGTTTTTAAGCTAAATAGGCATCGCTTGTGTTTTGTGTATTTACACGTTTATTACCAAAGTCATATTTTTTAATGTTTGATTATTGCCTGCGTCGAATAATTTCAGGAAACGAATAATTTCCGGAGATCCCCCTCACACAGAACTAATTATCATTAAAACTCTTCCGAAGCCTAATTTGAATTATTTTAACGTAGGTTTACATAACAGTACTCTTTATGTTACCTCTTAATTTCCAACCTGTATTTATGGTATTAAATTTCAGGGTAATAGAAAGTCGTGTGAGTGGCACACCAGATTATTTGTTGTTAAATTATGCTGATAATTCATATATATACAGATCAACGAATAAAAATTTACCTTCCGTATTCAGGAGGCCTCAAAATATCATATTATACAGAAAAAAAATCGCTCTCCAAAAGCTACTTTGTTTACAGTATGGGTATGAGAAATTAATTTTGCGTTCTCTGTCCGCAGTTTTCTTCGAAAAAAAAAATGCAGCAAACACTTACACCAATTACATTTAATAATAATAAAAAAAAATGTTTACCTTAATTTTGGGTAGCCCTGTATATTGTGTATAAACTATATACACATGACTTTGTGTACGTAAATTTAGTGTTATATGTAAAACAAGTAACACAAAATGAAATACACTTCCAGCAATTCCCAAGTATAGCTCCAATATATCGAAATACTCTGGGTAACCCTGTAAATGAATGATGAATGGTTGCTATACCAGAATCTACATAAAACATGCTTTTATGCATATAAAAAATTTGTTCTTTTCATTTTGTTTAAGGCAGTCTGTACATGTCACACTGTACATAAGAGAAATTTCGCTCACAGACGTAATGTATTTGAATTCTTTTGGATGACCCTGTAAACAAACAATTGTCTGATCATAACGAGTACTTTAGTGTAGCACCGCAATATGATACGGATTTAGAATGCCGAATTGGATTTTCTGCTACTATTTGTTCTTGAGATATTCTAATAACACACAGACACACACACACACACAGAGAGAGAGAGAGAGACCAACCACTAAAAACATGATTTTTGAATTCAGAGGATCTGAAAACGTGCAAATATAACAAAAGCTAATTTTTGGAAATTTGACTCAAAAACAACTCTTTCTCTACACCGTGTATATGAGTCAGAGAATGTATAAAGAAAGAAAAATGAATTTGAAGATTCCCTTTCAGTACATAAATTATTCATAAATTTTATTTGTTAAATTATCAATGAGTATTCTCTTGTGTATTCACTAGGGAAAAGGAGACATAACAGATTAAAATAGCCGTCTTTCTCTGAATGATTTCTTTTTCTTCCCCCCCCCCCCCCCCCAAACGCTGATCAACGTGTGCCTTATTACAAAAGCAATAGTAATTCACTTTTGATACAACCCCTTAAGACTTGGCGAAAAATGCTAGAATTTTCAAATTGCAATAACTCAGCGAGATTTTGACTTAGAGAGATGATTTTTTTTTTATTTTGATTGTTAGAGCGAGGAGAATATTTTTCTAAATATAAGTCATATGATCGGAGGGGCCGTATAAAAATTAAATTTCGTATTTAATATGTATACAGCCCCTTGTACAAAAGAATGCCATATCTGAAATCTACTCTTAATTTGCATCAATTTTGTAATTGGAAGTTTGTTTCTATCTTTCTTAGTTTACGAGATAATCGCTGTAACATCTATTTTGAATCACCCGGTATATATATATTAAAATAATATGTTTAAAAAATACATTTAAATTTTTAATTGTTGCTATTTTTTTATTTATTTTTATTTTATTTTTTTTTTCCCCAGCATAAAATGAAATATGCTTTTACGTGATTTTATATATATATATATATTAAATTTCATGCATATGAAAAAATGACGTCTATAAAATAATAATAATTTTAAATTTGAAAGTTAACGACGAGATAAATAAAATACGAAAATTTCGCACGGGCTTGCTACCAAATGAATTATTTCATGTGAAAAATAAATAAAATGAAAATATCATTTTTAAACGGGCGCCTTAGCCTCCCTACAACTAAATAGTTAAAAATATTAGCGATAGATTTTATGATTGTAAATTCAGAGAGAATTTCAAAAATTATTATTATTATTATTATATTTTTATTTATTTATCTATTTATTTATTTATTTATCTATTTTGTGCTTCCCAGCGACAGAAATATAAATTGTAAACATGCGATAAAAGCGACCAATTTAATATATCCATGGAATAGATTTCAGAATTATGCAGCATTTAAAAAAATGTAATATATATATATATGGTATGTTTTTTAATCATTTTTTGTGTCACTTTGTTTTAGCAAAAAGGTTCAAGTCAGTGTCCATTTTTATTTATTCATTTATTCTTAGTGAGATAAGATTAATGCTGACAAATGAAAAGAAAGTCTGTATTCCGAGGCACTAAAAAAATAATTTTGTAACATTTAAAAATACTTACTTTGGTATTAATACTATATATATTCTCCCCTTTAGATTTTCAAAAATGCTGGTATTAAAAAAAATAAAAAAAAATAAAGAGTATTAGAATAACAATTTCAAATAAAAATTGATTGTAACGTATGATTCATATATATGCATACGTTTAATATCATTAATGAACGATTAACGGTACTACAGATATGTATATTTAGTAGTATTTCGATTCCATTATCTAAATCGCTAATTTGACGCTCATGTAATTTTGTTGTGCTAAAATAGAATTTTGCATATTATTACAAAGCATAAAAATAAAAAGTAAAGAGTTTTTTTTTTTTTTTTTTTTTAATTAAAAATGATTTTTTATTTTATTTTTTTAGTTATTTATTTATTTATTTTTAATATAGCTAATTTTTAAAGTTATTTTAGTGAAAAAATTATAATTTTTAAGAATAAAATCATGAAGTCATTTGTTAAAATACGCAAAGAACAATTATAAGAAATTTAATGAAGATTCTAGAAAATATAATGGAAATATTATTTTATACTTTTTGAAGTGACATAAAAATTAATTCTGAGAGAATACTTATTAATATTATTAATTACAATATATTCTAAATTTATTTTCTAAATTCATGTTTATAAAAAATGAATCACGTTTATGACTTATAAAAAGTTAAAAATATTCTCCCCCTCCCATTTTATTACATATAGAGTAATCTTTCCGAATATTTAAAACTATCTGAAATAACACAAGCACTTTCTTAAAACCTGCACACCACCACTTACAAATATCCCTATTTATCAATGAATGGGGAATATTCGTAGGAGTAAAAGATTTCTTTTGAAATGGTGAAACCGAAGGGGGGTTTCTCTACGTGATTCTTCCTTTGTGAAGGTGTCAAAAATTCTTATCTCCCAGCATCTACTGGGGGTTACAGTATTTCGACATTGGGCCGGCCGGATGGACTTTTGTATGTACAGCCGGCTCAGCTGGCTGTGGACGGCAGAAGGTTAATGCCCACAAGTAGTGCTTTTTCTTCACTGGTTGGGTCAGAAGCTGTTTCTTCATAGGCCGATAGGCTACAAGAAGACGCTTCCGAACAGTACATGAGCTAATAATTATTCCATGCTCTTTTAAATCTCTATTAAGTGCTGCATTACTCTTTCGAGGGTGTTTTTTACTTTTTGTAAGTAGAAAAGAGTCATCCCTTGGCTTTGTTTTTTGTTTTCGGCCACATTTCCCTCTTCACTTTGGAGATATGTATCCTGTTTCTTTATTTTGTTTTATGATACGACTCACAGTTGCAATACTAATGACAATTATCTTCGAAATCTCTCTATGAGTCTTTGGCGTATGTTTGGAGAGTGTAACAATCGTTGTACGCTTTCGTGGAGTCATATTCATCTCTAACGACAGTGAACTCTTAACTCATGTGATCATAGCTGGAGCTTTCATCTATGGAAGTTCCTGCGCACTCGCTCTCATGTTTGGTGTAAAATTGATGCTACACAAAGGATTTACTCATCCCACCCATACTTTAGCGTATTTTAGTATGATTATTGAAGAACAATAGGAATGATTTAAAATTCACGGAAAAAGTAGTTTGTTTCAATTAATTTGCACAGGGGTGTACATATACATTACAACACTGTAGTGGTCACATTTGTAAATTTTGTAACTTTTAGATTCTTACAGTATTTAAAATATTTGGAAAGCATTTTGTTTTGCATTAGAGTATTCTTGTTATTAGTGTTCTTTGTATGTATTGGCATGTTTTAAAAAAAAATTTCTTCTGTCATCCAAAAATTACATTATTAACATAAAACCTTTTTTTTTTTTCCTTTTATTAAATACGGAAGTAAAAGAAAAATAATAACAATATTTCAAATATGAAGATTATGTTAACATATTGCTATAATTTAGATTCCTTTTTTTTCTTTTCTTTGTCAGAATTGAGATTTTTATTGAATTTGCCCTTTCTAGTAAAATAATTCCTGTTAATCTTTTTATAATGCCTATAGAACAGTTACTATTTTTTCCTTCAAAAAATTAATTAAAAAAAAAAAAAAAAAATTAAAGAATTGTTTTAATATCTTTTGGAATTGCAAAGGATTCCAATTACTTTTTATATTAAACTTGAAAGATATTGATATATTATCCATAATTTTCATTATTTAATTTGTAGCAAACCTCCTACAAAATTTCGGCTTGAAGAACTATTATCTTGTATTGCACTCGCTCTCAGCTCTATTAGTTCCTCGAAATCAAACTGTCGGGGTAAGTAACATTTTAAAAATATTAATAGTTTGTAATTACTCTATGTTCATCATTAATGCAACCAAAATTCATGCAAAGTGTGTGCAATGAGATAATTTTTTTTATAATACTATATCTTAAAGTTATTAAGGAGTTATTAATGAATTTTTTATTAGGAGTAAAATGTATATTAATTTATATTCTTAAGAATAGTTTTTTCATTTAAAAGTATATTATCCCAGCATTTAAATATGTAATACATACTGCCAATCATTAAAATACAGTGCTTAAACTAGTACAAGAGCTCTATTAGCAATAGTAGTGCTCTATTAATACAGAGCTATAATATTAGGCTCTATTCTTAAAACTTAAAAATAAAGATCTACTCAAGAAGTATTATTTGTCAAGAATGTCTCTGATTCTAAGTGTGACTGTATGATTTCATAAATCACATTTATATTATAACATTATATTTCATAAATCACATTTATATTAAAGCTTATATAATAAAAAATAATTACATAAACTATTTTTGACGTAATTTAATGTAAAGTAATATTTAGGTTTACTTACATATAATTTCTTTATACTATATATATCCAAACAGGGCATAATCAGAGGCATTATCTGCAGTACACTAAGGTGGGTTGGTTGAAACCAACTTGCTAATTTGTTACAGTAGTAAAAATTATAGTTTATTTAATTTTAAAGTACAGTAAAAGGAGCTTGAGCCCTTGAGTCCCTCTTCTCTCTGGCTACTCTCTTATATCAAGTTTTTAAAAATTATAATTTGTTATTTGTTTATTGTTCTGTTATCCTTTAAGTCTAGCTATTTGATTTATCAGGCTATTTCCATGATATCTGTTGGCAAAGTCATCATGGCTACAACTACAAATGTAACAGGTGAGCATACATATGTGGTTGCAGACCTTGTCAACAGATATTACGTGAAAATTGCTGAGTGGGTATCAGCCAGGTTGGTTCAGAGGTAGAGCATCCGCATGATAATTGGAGTATCTGGATCTGATTCTGGCACTTTTGTTGGTATAAAAATTCAATTAATTATATTAAATAAAAAAATACCCTTTTTGTTTTTCAATTTATGAGTTCACATTATTTTTTCATAGAATTCTTAATAATTTTCTCTGATCCTCGGTAATCATTATTTGGCGATACATTTTTTGAATATCGGCCAAAAACACAAATCGGTGTTGTCAAAGTGTAACATGATTTCATACAAATCTTCATTAACTACACCTTTATACATAATATCATTTAATGATATTCCACTAGTTGTCGGACTCGAAGCATTAAATACAACGCAAAACTTTGTAGTAGATTTTACGGGCCTATAAATGCCATGATGTGGCAGGTAATAACAGCCAGACTCATTTAAATTATCAACAATTTTTGTCATATGATTTAAATTAGTGTATTCTTTAATAAATTCACAATAAAGATTTCGCATTGTTGGACCCTTTTCTAAACGATTCCATAACTGCTTGAGCCTTTTTTCTCCGATAGATTTACACTCCCCAAGAACACTAGCATCTTCCTTCAAAGGCATGGCTACCATAAATCTTCCCGATTTATCTCTCCGATAAGTTTCCAAAAAAATGTTTCTCACACAATTGTTCTTCCTGACTAACTGGACGTAAGTCAATTTCAGGAGCTTCTATTTTGCAGAATTTCTGAATATTTTCATCAAGATAATCATTGCAGGCAGTAAAACCGCAAAAGGTATTTTCAGATACATTGTGTTCTATGGTTCCGGCAACAATATGTCCAAAAACGCTATTCTGAAAGGTGAATTGTTCTATTTTAAATTTATCTGCCTTTAATATTTCATAGAAAAATTCAGCACCAACTAAAGCATTTATTTTAGATTTTTTCCAAAATTCACTATCAGCTAATTCAAGGTCATGTGGCAGATTTAAACTTCTTATGTTTATATTGTGTGAAGGAATTAATTCTGTTATTTTAGGTGTAATTAAAAATTCAATTGGTTCACTAAATGAATCATCTTTATTGGAAATAATGGTACATACTGAAGATTTCACATTTGTCATCTTACCATTAATTCCTGAAATATGAATATCGCATTTCCTTTTTTGCAAATTCAATAAATTAGCGATTTCTCTCTCCTCTCTCTAATATGTTACATTTTCTTCCATTATCAAGAATTACACGAACCGGAACCTTTTTTTTATTGCTACTTTCCAAATAAACTATACTTGTAGACAGCAATACATGTTTTTTATTTTTTAAGATTGAATTATTAATCTCATTATATAATGCCATCGAAACATCTTTTTTTTCTTTCTGCAATTCAGAATATGAAGAATTCGATTGAAGCAGGTGCTGTGTCTGTGTCTGCCGCTGTCTGGCTTGAGTTCGGATTTTGTGTTTGTGGTTTAGATCGGAAATTATTACTTTTTGTTCCCGGCAAAGAACGATGTAGAAGTGAATTATGTCTTTTAGAACACTTATTACAAGATTGGTTACTTTTACAATTAGAAACCTGATGATTGGATTTCAAACAATTAATGCATAACAAATATTTTTTTACTGTTAGGAATCTTTGGTATTCATTTAATTAAAAAAATTCACAACAGTTTGACAAAGAATGATTTTTTTTACAAAGGGGACAGTTTTGATCATTAAAAGAATCATTTTTAGAAAAGAAAGTGTGGGTTTACTCTTCTGTTAGTTAATTAAAAACCCAAATGCAGAGTAGCAGCAATAAGCTCCTTCCCAATGTAGAAAATTTTCTGCCACTGGACACGTGAGTACAAGTAAACTCATATATCTCATTAAATAAAATGACATCCTAGTTTAAAATATAGACTGACAAAAGGATGAATGAGATTGAAAAATATGTACTCACGTGCCAGTAGTCGATGTTCCTGTACTGGTGTAAATTTCATAATGAAGGAAACAGTCTTGAAAACTACTATTTTTATTAAGATTCAACTTGAATCATGCAATTTAACTTCAAAACTTTAAGCATAACTTTCAAAAAGAAAAAAGAAAACAATTGATATTTGTTTAATTAGAGTCATTCACCTATTACGACTATAAGCCGAAAAAGAAATTTTTAGAAATGAATCATGCATTACGGAACCGGCAGCATCCAAAAACATCGTCGAACGTCGAAAAGCAAAGTCAGCTGATGTGTCGTACACACCCCTTTTAAATGAACCGCGATGCTGTCTAGAAGATTCGCTGGCAGTTAAAGAAACAGTTAGCTGTACTGCCATTAATTTCATATGCAAATTTATGCAATTAAAAAAAATAGGAAAAATAGGTGAATGATTTTATATTTTGTACTCAAGTGCTATTTAATTGATTAATAGTTACAAATTTTGAATAGAAACTAAATTAGATAATTGCGATCGCAAGAAACCGAGTTGAATTAAAAATACTGCGAAAGCAGCGCCGCTTGCTTGGTGGTAGCGGTTAGCGTTTGAGTTAACTAGAAGAATATAAACAAAGCGGCATTTTTACCTATTATAGTTATTTTACATAAAAAGGAAGTAAATTAATTTAGCACTTGAATACATTTTGCTAGAAATAAAGTTACTTAAATATAAAACCTCCGGAGGTAAAGAAAAGAAAAAAAAATAAGTGTTTGTAACGCTGACGGGAAAAATGAGAGAATGGCGAATTTAGCCAACAAAATGCCTCCCTTTCCCGACAGAGTTACAAAAAAATTTTAGGTAGGGAAAAAAAAAATATGTAAAACCAAGTTCACAGATGACCTAGACATTTTCTAGGGTTTAAGCAAAAATTACAATTTTTAATAATATGTAGTTTTTTTTTTTTCAAGTCCATTTGAAAGTATAAGTCCCAAAAGACAGTCTATAAAATTTATAGTTCATTAATTGTCCTTGATTTTTTTTTTTCAATTACATTTTATGCTAGAAAAGACTGTCTTAGTTTTAGAAAAGCGTCTTTGGGTAGAGCTTTCGTCATAATGTCTGCAATATTTTCTTTCGATTGGATGTTCTTAACATCTATCTCACCATTTTCATACATTTCTCGTACAAACATATATCTCAAGTCAATGTACCTATTTTTAATGTTTTCAGCTCTACATTTTGTAAATTGCACACTTGCAGTATTATCGCAGAAAAGAATTGGTTTTTGTATTTTTATAGTAGTAAATAGCTGAAGATCTTCAATTATGTTTTTAATAGTAGAGGTAAGATATTTTATGTCCTTTGCTGATTCGGAAGAGGCAATAAATTCGGACTCCATCGGCGAAAGAGCAACACAGGTTTGTTTAATTACCCGCCATGTTAGTGGCATATTATTGATGAAAATTATATAACCAGACCAGGAACGACGATCATGGGGATCACTGGCCCAGCTTGCATCTGAGTATGTAGTAAGCTGAAGAGGTTGCTGGTTTGATGATAAACTAAGTCCTAAATCTTTTGTGGAGGCTAGGTACTTTAATATCTGCAGTAGTCTTTTCCAATGGATAGATCCAGGATTTTCTACAACTTGTGAGAGTGAGACGACAGCATAGCTAATGTCAGGACGGCATCTTCCGGCAATGTAGAGGAGGCATCCAAGAAGACTTCTATATGGCACCTTCTGCATTTGAAGACGCTCAGCATCAGTCTGAGGCATTTCCTGTAGAGAAGTTACTGTGCCTGCGTTAAGAGGAAGAAAAGTATTAATATGATTGAAAATTTTAAACTTTTTGAGACAGGAATTTATATATTCTGGGCAATTAATTATAATCTTTTCATCTGTGATATTGAAGTTTATTCCCAATAATTTTGTTATTGGGCCAAGATTTTCTAGTTCATAAATTGATTCTAGTAGCTTTATTACTTCTTTTAGATCTGTTTCAGATTTAGCAAACACAGGTAGGTCATCAACGTAAATTAAAACTATAGCTCTATTTTTATAATTATAGACACAAGTTAGACCTTTAATTTGATGGAATCCGTTTGTTATTAATTTATTGTGTAATTCCTCATACCAACACTTTCCTGCTTGATGGAGACCATATAGAGCTTTCTTTAATTTTAAAACATGATTTTCTTTTCCCTCTATTATATAATCTGTAGGTTGGTCTATATAGATATCTTTATCAACATTGCCATAGAGATAGGCACATTTAACATCAATTAAACTATGTTTCCACTTCAATATACAGATAAAAAGGATCATAAATAAACGGATTAGGACAAAATTGACAACTGGTGAGAATGTTTCCTCATAATCTTGACCTTCAGTCTGATTATTTCCCAAGGCAACGAGTCTAGCTTTAAACCTCTTGGATTTATCTTTATTTTTCAGGGTGTAAACCCACTTCGTCCCCAGAATTTTAGTGGTTGGATTTGGTTTTGGTACTGGTTCCCATACTTGCCTCTTTATCATCATGTCAATTTCCATGTCCATGGCTTTCTTGCATTCCTTTGCTTCTGGTAGTTTCTTTGCCTCCCTAGGTGAACGGGGAATTATTATTTCAGCACAATTTGCCTCTTCTTCACTACTTACCTCTTCAGTGTCTTTTCTTTTAAGTGAAAAATCATTAGTTATTTGACAATATTTGGAAAAAACGTCTAGTGAAGGATCATAATTTATATTATGTTCTTTACAGTAGTTTTCAAGTTCTATATTACTTCTCAAAGTTTTTCCATCTGGAGCAAATACATATATATCTTCCTGTCCTTTAGTCTTTCCTTTTTTTCTAGTTTTTGTGTATCTTCTAAAGGTTACACACTGGTCAGATTTTAGTTCTGTTTCACGACTCATACTCGGCTGTGGTTCTTGTTCTGAACTTTCACTGCCTGAGCTTTGATCTTCTACATTTGTATCAGTTAATTCATCATCATCATCAAATTCTGAAGCAACCACTTGCCCGTCTTTTTCTATTCCTAGCTTTTCTTCATTAAAAGTTACATGTTTGCTTTCTATTATGGTGTCCTCCTCGGGTATCCAAATTCGGTAGCCCCTTGTTCGCATACCGTATCCTATCATTATTCCTTTCTTGGCTCTAGGTTGAAATTTATTCCTTTTCTGTTGCGGGATGTGGACATAAGCAATGCAACCATATCTTTTAAGATGTTTCAGAGTTGGTTTCCTTCCATACCAACGTTTAAATGGAATGTCATTTATAGACCGATGGAAAATTCGATTTCTAATATAGTTGATAGTATGAACTGCTTCTAACCAGAGATTTTCAGGAATGTTGGAGGACTGTAGAAGAGTTCTCATGCCATCAAAAAGTACTCTGTTCAATCTTTCTGCAGAACCATTCATTTGAGGAGAATAGGTATTGGTTTTCTCATGTCTAATTCCTAGTTTTCCTAACAATTCTTCTATAGGGCGACAACAATACTCAAGTCCGTTATCACTCCTAATGGCTCTTATCTTTTTGCCAGTTTGACGTTCTATAAATTCTATGAAACTTTTTAATTTAGTGCAGACTTCATCTTTAGTTCTCATAGCATAGCAAAAAGATCGGCGACTGTAATCATCTAGGAATGTGAGAATGTATCTAAACCCATGCTTAGACGGAGTAGGGGCTGGTCCCCAAACATCTGTATGGATAAGTTGGAGTATTTCTTTTGAACGAATATTACTTGACCTTGGGTATTCTGCACGTGTATTTTTACCATATATACACGGTTCGCACCTAGATTCTTCCCCTTTTAACTTGACTGATGGCTCAACTAAACTTTCATTAAACATTTTCTTTATTGTAGGAATGTTACAATGCCCCAAGCGTTCATGCCAAATCATAATATCATTTTTATCTACTGAATAGGCAAATTCTATAGTTTCATTTTTATTTTCCTTTCTAGATTTAATGCCGTCTTTAACAGTTTTCCTTTTAGTTAGTTTTGGGGACATTTTGTTTTCTTTAATTTCATTTTCACCTCTCCTTTTCAATGGGAGCCCTTTTATAACATAAAAATTATCTTTTAATTTTGCAGACCAAAGATATTTCCAATGAGGGGAAAAAATTTTAAAACCATGGTCTAGTTTTGCGTGCATACCAGCTTTATCCACTTTAGACATGCTTATAAGATTTTGATGAATTGTGGGAACATACAAAGTATTAAAAAGGGTTACAGTTTTTATGTTTTGACCTTCTTTTATTGTAAATTTAACTGTCCCTATGCCTTCAACCTCATGGGGAGTGATACCCATTTTTACTGCCGAGTTGTTTTGAGGTTTTCTCATCTCTGTAAAGAATTCCCTGTTCTGGCAGATGTGCGATGTGGACGCACTGTCCAAAGTCCATTCTCTAGTTAATATTTCATTTGCCTGACTACTGTTTAAAAATTCAGAAACATTGCTTTCTGTTATAAATGCCCCTCCATGAGTTTGTTTAACTTTGTCTTCAATTCGTTGTTTCTTCTTACATTCTCGTATTGAATGGCCTAATTTATTACAAAATTCACATTTTACTTTAAATTTTACATTAGGTTTCAAGTTTTCAGTTGCTAAACATTCTACTTTAGTTTCTTCCCTCAAGTTTCTTCTTGTATATTCCTTCAGGATTTCACTTTTAATTTTTAGAAATTTAAAATCATTTGGCTCATAGTTCTCAATTTCACGGGCTAATTAGTCGTATTCAATGGGTAAATTTTCAATTAAAGCATAACATTTATAGTCTTCTGAAATATTTTCCCCAATATCTTCTAACCTTCGACAACTATCCTCAATCCTAGCTATAAAGGTTGGCAATTCTTCCTCAGGTAATTTCTTAAGGGATTTAAACTCTTTTAAACAAGAGATTCTATATGACCTATCTGAGGTAGTTCCCCCTATACTGGTTTTCAAGATTTGCCAAATTTCAGCTGGATCATCCAAATGATTAATTTCTAAACAAATATCAGGACTACAATAAGATTTTATTAATCCACATGTTTTAGCCTTGCTTTGCTCTAGTTTAAATTTAGAAATGGGAGGTAATTTTTCTTTTTCAGTTTCACTCTCTTGAGGCCAATTTTTCTTATCTATCCAAACAATTAAACCTTCACTTTCTAGTTTAATTTTTATATTTCTAGACCAAGAACGATAATTATGTCTAGTTAATAAATGCTGTGGATTTATGTTTGTAGCCATCTTTAAAATTTATCTACTTCAATTAATTTCCTTAAACTAGGGAAGGGCTCTGGGCCCATAACCCTCTTGTGGGTTTACTCTTCTGTTAGTTAATTAAAAACCCAAATGCAGAGTAGCAGCAATAAGCTCCTTCCCAATGTAGAAAATTTTCTGCCACTGGACACGTGAGTACAAGTAAACTCATATATCTCATTAAATAAAATGACATCCTAGTTTAAAATATAGACTGACAAAAGGATGAATGAGATTGAAAAATATGTACTCACGTGCCAGTAGTCGATGTTCCTGTACTGGTGTAAATTTCATAATGAAGGAAACAGTCTTGAAAACTACTATTTTTATTAAGATTCAACTTGAATCATGCAATTTAACTTCAAAACTTTAAGCATAACTTTCAAAAAGAAAAAAGAAAACAATTGATATTTGTTTAATTAGAGTCATTCACCTATTACGACTATAAGCCGAAAAAGAAATTTTTAGAAATGAATCATGCATTACGGAACCGGCAGCATCCAAAAACATCGTCGAACGTCGAAAAGCAAAGTCAGCTGATGTGTCGTACACACCCCTTTTAAATGAACCGCGATGCTGTCTAGAAGATTCGCTGGCAGTTAAAGAAACAGTTAGCTGTACTGCCATTAATTTCATATGCAAATTTATGCAATTAAAAAAAATAGGAAAAATAGGTGAATGATTTTATATTTTGTACTCAAGTGCTATTTAATTGATTAATAGTTACAAATTTTGAATAGAAACTAAATTAGATAATTGCGATCGCAAGAAACCGAGTTGAATTAAAAATACTGCGAAAGCAGCGCCGCTTGCTTGGTGGTAGCGGTTAGCGTTTGAGTTAACTAGAAGAATATAAACAAAGCGGCATTTTTACCTATTATAGTTATTTTACATAAAAAGGAAGTAAATTAATTTAGCACTTGAATACATTTTGCTAGAAATAAAGTTACTTAAATATAAAACCTCCGGAGGTAAAGAAAAGAAAAAAAAATAAGTGTTTGTAACGCTGACGGGAAAAATGAGAGAATGGCGAATTTAGCCAACAGAAAGTTTTAATTCTAGTACTCTTTTCCGAATTCATTAGTTTCGGTTTAATACTCGAAACACATTGTAAGTTTTCTAACACTAAACATCTTTTTTGTAAGAAGTTAATGAAGTCACACCATGTTGGCAATTCTGTAGAATTTAAAGACAATTCAAATTGTTTTTTCATTTCTTTATTGATTTGTTTAAGAACCAAATTTATGAGTAAGGCCTCCGTAAAAGGATTCAACTCCAATCCTATACCTTTAAGTGCTCGAATATTTTTTTGACAACTATCTGTAATTGTTCGCAAATTTTTAACTATATCTTGAGACAGATTCTCTACGTTTAATATCTCATTTAAGTGAGAATTTACAATCATTCTTTTGTTTTGAAATCTGTCTTCCAGTGCTTTCAAAAGCAAAATATATGAATCGTCTTCAGTAATTACATCTAGTGCTCTTCCACTAAGTGTAGATTTTAAATAATATAATTTTTGATTATCTGAAAGTTTATCATTGTGATCAATTAAGGTTATAAATTGATCTTTAAAATTAAACCATTCATTATACTGTCCACTAAATTTGGGTAACGGAATTTCAGGTAAATGAAAATTGATAACAGGGTTATCTACTTTAGATTCATTTCAAACAATTTCATTTTTACTAATGTTATTAAAGAGTAAGAATTTTCGAAGCCTTACCTCTAATTTTTCTGTCTCTTCTTCCAATTCTGCGAAGGCGTTCAACTGGACTTCCAGTTCCGATTCATCAGCTATTTTGTAATACTGGGTTTTCAAGTTGTCCAGTTTAACCACTATTTTTTGTAGGTAATCCTTCTTTATTTCTAGAGTTATAATATCTTTATTCTCATTATTAACCGTCTCTAAATATGTTACTATCTTAGTCAATTGGCCTTTCAAAGTTCCACGTTGTTGATTAAGGATAACCAATTTATTTTTATCCATAATTAACTTTCATGAATGAGCACCACCACTATTTCATTATATTATGTTTGATCCTCCTCCGGTTCTACTAGACCAAATGTTGACGATACTTTATGAGTGAACTGTATATCAATTTAATAATTACTAGTCTTGAAGCTATTACTTCACAAACATTTAATTAAACTATTATACATATATTATGTACATATTTACAGTTATTAGAGGACGTATTATTAACGTATTTCAAACTATGTTGACACCATAGTCAACGCAAACCATAAAAAAGGTGAACCATATCACCGAACAAGATGAACAAAATTTGTTGTTACCATTATAACGAAAACCAATACAACTACTGCCGCTAAAGCGGGAAGGCAGGTAAGCAAGAGATACGTGCCAAGGTTGGCACATTATAGCCAAACTAAGGTGAGCGGCAACACTTATAAAAATTTTACTTTAAAACAATAATTTTCATTCTGACACCATGTAACGTTCCTATATATACTTAGCACAATTACTTAGGAAGAACACTATAAACTAATTCATAAAGCGAAACTATTTCGCAGCACATATTTATTAGAACGTCAAACATACAACTGTACTTACAACATAACTGAGAAGAAAACAACTCTGGATAGTTGCCAAATCTATAACACAAAAACATGGTGTTGCCAATCAATCATACAAATATTATGACTGGTAAAAACCGCTCGTGATACTGATGGTGATCATTAAATGATTTATGGGGGTTGATCTGGGGTTTATGAGATTTTGCTAGTATCATCCAATATCTCAAAAAGGTATTTTCATACTCACTTACCTACACTAAAATTACTTATTTTTGTACCTTCTATCTGCTTTTACGTTTGTGCTAGTTGTTTTTGAGACTCCTAATACAAATTTTTTTCTCTCTCTTCAAAGCATAATACTTTTATTTATTTTATTTATCCTTTTTGTACTATATACAATACTTTAATTCTTTTGCTTACTATTCAATAATTTTATGATTATAACGCTTTGAGATTCACTTGACCTGCTAATTTAAAAATTATTATAAAAGGACATATATATTATGTATATTTATATATTAAGTAACATGTGATACAAATTAGTTCTGCATACAGGCACTTGACAATGATAATGTGCCCCTTTATATATGTGTGTGTATGTATATATTACACAGCAAATATATCTGCTTAGATTAATTATTTTATATTATGTCGTCTGTGGCCCTTCATGTCCCATTTAACAACAAGAGTGACCCTCCAACCAAAAAGGTTGTGCACCCATATACTACACAAAGAATTTTGTAACAGAAATAAAAATTAAAGTAAAAAAAAAAAAAAAAAAACATTTTTGTAACATTAGAAGCTTTTTATTGTGAAGCCCTAAAAAGCATAAAATAAAATTGATTGTGGAAAAGACATTCTATAATGAAATGAAAGTTTTAACACTAAGAAAATTTTAGAGAAAAATATAGATATTTCACTTTTGCAAAAGAGGAAAATTCTTAAATATTCAAAATGTTTTTAAAAGCATTTGAGACCAATATTCTTAGTTGTTAGTTTTTTGTATAATTATTCATTAAGCAATAAATTTCAAAGGTCTTGAAAGCTTTTAAAAATATTTTGAATATTAAAAAATTTTCATCTTTTGCAAAAGTGAAATACAGTAGAGTCAAAAACCTGCACAGCTCGTGACCAGAGGTTGTGCGGATTTTAGGATTTGGCGGAGTTTGGGGCCCATAAAAAAATTATTTTCATTTTTAATAATAAAAGCAGAATATTATTCAAACAAAACACATACTTGTGAATAATAACTCAATTTCATTTGATTATTAATTAGGTCAAGAATAATACTGAATTAATCTATACATAACAAAAACAATAAATAAAAGTAAATTATTTGTCAAATTTAGATCTGTTCAGTTTATTTTAAACTACACTTAAACATACAATACATAGATCATTGATTTTTTTTTTTTTTTTTTTTTTGTCTATAATAAATAGTTATCAGTTCTTGTTTTGAAACATAAATTTATTGTTCTTAGAATTTAAATGAATATTCTATCTTACAATTATGCCTTCATCCGACAGCCTTTTTAAAAATTAGTTTATTTTATACCTCATAGATATCTATTTTATTATTATTATTATTATTATTATTATTTTGGTGGATTTAATATATTATATATATCCAGACTTGATGTTGAACAGAACTATAAATATTTACACAATGTTGAAAATACCAATGCAAAAAATATTAAAAGCAAACTGCAGTTTTGATAGCATAAAGTGTACCAAGGTGAACTATTGCTCTTATATATACTGTTAATAATTTCATCATCAGTAACTTGGTTCTAACAATCTTTCATATTATCATTATTATAATCATATAATGCAAGTACAGAATCTGCATTGATCTTTTTCAAAATTTTTGATTTGCAGTTTTGTAACTTATTAATAGTGAATTTCATTGTTTATATCTGACAAGATGCACGGATTTCGGACTTCGGTGGATTTCTGGCTCTCTACTGTATCTATTTAGGTCTTTGCATAAATTTGTGCGTTTTTTTTATTGCTTCATTTCATAAAAATACATCAAATCAAATGAGAATTTTTAATCAAAATACTCTCCATTACTTTCTACAACCTTTGCCCATTTTTCGGGTAACAAATGTATACCACGGCGATAGAAGCTCTCGTCTTTGGAAGCAATAAAATGATCCGCGTCCGCACAAACTTTTGCAACGACTTAATATATTTTTTTAGTGTTAAAACTTTCATTTCGTTATAGAATGTCTTTTCCATAATATATTTTATTTTATGCTTTTTAGGGCTTCAGAATAAAAAGCTTCTAATGTTAATTTTTTTTTTTACTTAAATTTTTATTTTGTGCTTTTTAGTTATTAAAAAAAAAAAAAAAACTGATTAAACTAATCAAAATTTCTTAGGATATTATGTAGACAACTAAAAATTTTCTTTTTATAAACTGACATGTTTTCTTTTAATTATCTACAAAAAAATAGCACATCACCCTTCGAGGATCGAACCTACGACAATTGCGTTATCAGCAAGACGCTGTAACCAAAAGTCAAGGAAAGTCATGGAACATGCTACGAAAATCTGACAAATAATAATAATGATAATAATAATAATAATAATAAAAACTGTTGTTCTTCAATGCTTTTTAAAATAATTTGAATATTTAAAAATTTTCATCTCTCACAAATTGAAATATCTACATTTTTCTTTAAAATTTCTTATTGCTGAAACCTTTATTTTTTTACAGCATGTCTCAGCAAGAATAAAATTTTATTTTATGTTTTTTAGGGCTTCACAATAAAAAGCTTTCAGCATTTTTTTTTTTTTTTTTTTTTTTTTTTTTACTTAAATTTTTATTTTGTGCTTTTTATTTACTAAAAAAAAAAAGCTTCTTAAAAAAAAAAAAATTCTTAGGGTATTGTGTAACCGTGAAAGGTTTTCTTTTTACAAATAACATCTTTTCTATTAATTATCTGCAAAAAAGCAACATTTCAGCCGTCGAGGACCGAACCCACCACCATCAAGTTATCAATATGACGTTCTAACCGACTGAGCCAATGTGTGATGTAAAAGTTTTCTTACATTTCTTTAAAGTGGGAGTGCCTTGTTTTTTAGCATGAAGCGAAGATGCGATGACAAAATCTAGTTTCAATAAATAGCTTCTAAAAACTTTATTTTTACTTAAATTTTTATTTTGTGCTTTTTAGTAACTATATAAAAAGCTGTTTAAAAAACTTTTCAAAAATTATTAGGATACTGTGTACACAATGAAATATTTTCTTTTATCAATTGACACCTTTATCTATTATTTTAAAAAATTAACACCTCGATCCGGCGAGGTTCGAACACACAACTCTCGTGTTATCAACATGATGCTCTAACCTATTGAGCCATTAAGAGATACAATGAATTGCTTACTTAAAGAAAAGAAAAAAAAAAATAAAAGCATCTTGTTTTTTAGCTTGACAGAAAACGCTTGACAAATCCAATTTCATAATATATATACAGGGTGAGTTTGACATAATCTGCCAAACGAAAGGAGGTGATAGAACAGCCCATGGGGAGCATAAAACATAATAGAAACTCTGTCCTATCTGTAACCGTTTCCAAGTTATGGTAACACGAAGCTTTTGAACCTGGTGCTAGGTTAAAAAGCTTTGAGTTAAACAAACAAAAATGTTTTTTTTTTTTTTATTTAATATAAATTGATTATAATTGTTTGTTTATTAAACTTCTGTTTTAAATAAATTTCATCCTTACACCCCATTTCTTAATAAATATTCATGGTTGATAAACAACATTTTCTAAATAGTAGTTAATGTTCTTTGAAAATTCTTTTAAATATAGTGACTAGCAAAGCAGGCAAAGCCTTCTAGTATTCAAATATAAACTAATAGTTTATGTTTAAAATATCTGAAAATGAAAATATTTGTGCTAATTTTGCAAAAGAACATTGATGCTTACAGTAAAAACAGGTTAAAAAAAAAGATATTGTATATGTTAATTTGTTATTATTATTTTTCTATCAGTTTATTATTATTTTTTAGATCTTTTAATTGTAATCGTGATGTTCTTTTAAGACCACTAAATTTCATCACTGTTGTGAAACCATACCTATAAGGATGATTTTTGTGAAGTATTGACATTTTTTTCTAAACAATCTTATAAGGCATAACAAAAACAAGGAAGATATATAGTATAATAGAATAATTAATTAAAAGAATATTACTTATTTTAAGTTTTAAAAATACCTTATTTATCATCCTTTTAATGTAGCGTATATATATTTCGGCTGGCATTTCGCAGCCCTCATCAGAGCTAATATGACGACGTTTGACTGGGAAAACCTTCACATAACCATTTCTTCAATTCGCCGTCAATCCTCTTCAGTTCACTTCGTTGCATTCATAAGCTGTTGTTCTGCAATTAATAACCAAGAACACAGTTTAATACCTGATGAATGGCAACAGCTTATGAATGTAACGAAGTGAACTGAAGAGGATTGACGGCGAATTGAAGAAATGTTTATTGAAGGTTTTCCCAGTCAAACGAGTCATCATATTAGCGCTGATGAGGGCTGCGAAATGCCAGCCGAAATATATATGCGCTACATTAAAAGGGTGATTAATAAGGTATTTTTAAAACTTAAAAAAAGAAAACATATTTGTTAATATTTTTTAATCAAATATATTTTATTAAACAACTATTGTGTTTTTAAAGTAATTTTTTTGGAAATGTTTATTTCTAATATGTTAATTTACTCTTTTATTTTGAACAGGAAGCTCATTTCAATTACAAGTTCGTTCAAATTGTTCCAAAATTTTGTTGGAAGATATAAAAGATGACCTAAAAAATCAGGTACATGTTAAATTTATTTAAAAAAAAAAAATAATAATTTTGTTTTTCAAATTTTATGATCTTGGTTCTGAAAAATTGCTTTCAAAAGTAAAATATTGTAATATATTGATAATGTTTCCAATGCTGTAATCATTTACATGTGAAGCTATTTATATGTACAGCTATATAGCATGGACTAGAAAATACAGCAGGGAAAAGTCTAATAGTGCACAATCATCAAATCACAAGAAAGATTCCAATTTTATGCAAGAAATTCTATCAACGGCTGTTGTTGAGAGGCTAGAAAGAGAAAAATTGAAACTAGAGCAAGAAAAAGATCTACAACAAGAAAAGCTTAAACTTGAACAAGAAGAAAAACTTGAATTAGAAAAGCTTAATCAGGAATTAGAGATAAAGAAGATGGAATTAGACCAACAGTTGGAATTAGCTAGAATACAGTCACAGGCACACATTCAGGGTGAATCAATTTTAACTATTAGTGAAAATAATGTATCTAAATGAAAATTTTCCTTACCTAAATTATAATTCTGACAATTTGATGGGGATTTAAAAGAATGGCTACCATTTTGGAGTCAGTTTAAGCAGATAGATAAAGGTGACGATATTCCTCCAGAAAACAAATTCTAATATCTTATTCAAGCAACGGTCGCTGGTTCCAGAGCACGAGAAGTTGTAGATAGTTTTCTGCCAACTGGCGCCAAAGTTATAGAGAGTCTAAAAGCTCGTTTTGGAAGAGATGATCTCTTAGTCGAAGTGTAAGTTAAAGAATTATTAAAATTAATTATAGTTGCGCATACAAAAGAAAAATTTTCTCTTACTTCATTGTACTATAAACTTGAATCCTATTTAATGGCTCTTAAAACATCGGGTGTCACTACTAATAAATGTCCTTCTATATTATATCCTATGGTAGAATCCTGTTTTCCAGCTGAATTCTTGAAAGCTTGGAATAGAAGTAACATTGTTTCTACTAGTTCTGATGTGAAAGAATGGTTGGACAATTTGATGCAATTTCTCAAAAGTGAAGTTGAAGGAGATGAAATAATAAATTTGGCAATCACTGGTTTTGGTTTGGCAAAGAAAAATGATGACAGAAATAATAGAAAAAGAAGGGCTTACACTGATGTTATTAAGCCTATAGCCACTGCCTCTACTTTATTAATGACTTCTTTTAAACAGGACCTAAAGAAAAATTGTGTGTTTTGTAATGGAAAGCATATGAGTTCAGACTGTTTTACGACATGAAAGATGAGTTTTAATGAGAAGCAGAATATCCTAAAGAATATGAAGTGCTTTTTCCTCTGTTTGGGGTCAGGACACACTACCAAGCAGTGTAAAGCTGTCCTGAAGTGTTTTATCTGTGATAAAAAACATTCTACCATGATGTGCCAAAGTCTTGATAAAGGCAAAACAAATGAAAGGGAAGAGAAAGAAAAGTCAACTGAAAGTGAAGTAAATATGGCCAATTTCAATAAAAATCCAAGGGTATTTCTTCAAACTCTCAAAGCAAAAGTCGTCTTTGATAATAGAGAAAAGGGTATTCATCTAATGTTAGATACTGGTTCACAGAGATTGTATATCTAGAAGAAATTAGCAGAAGAAATGAAATATGCAGCCATTAGAAAAAAAAAAGTTGTACATTCACTTTTTGGTGGAATCTCAATAAAAGAATATGAGCTATAAAATAAGATTAAGAGATTTGAAAGGGAAATTCAGATACAATTTTAAAGTTTTGGATCAAAATATTGTATGTGAAAATGTTAACCTGTGGGAAAAGGTTCTTGGCTGAAAGAATTGGCCAATAAAGACATTGTTTTGACAGATGTTGGTGATGCAGATGAATCTATTCAAGTACTGATTTGAGCCGATATAATCGGGAAACTATTGACAGGTTCCAGAGAAGTGTCATCATCTGGGCTAGTTGCAATGGAAACACTTTTTGGGTGGACATTAATGGGAAAAGTTCCTCAAGAAAGTTCATCTAAAGAAAATTTAGCTCTATCAGTTACTTCCATGTTTGTAAAAGAAGCATAAATTTCCGACTTATGGAGATTATATTTACTTGGAATAAGTGATCCAATTGAAAAACTATCTAAGATGGAAATAGATCGTCAAGTGAAAGAACACTTTCTTACAGACATTAACATGGAATGAAGATGGTCGTTATGAAATATCTTTGTTGTGAGCTGAAGATAAACAACCTTTACCCGATAATTTGTGTTTAGCCAAGAAAAGGTTAACCAATGTCACACAAAAACTACTTGCGAGTAATATTTATGAAAAATATGAGGAAGTACTTTAAGGATAGCTTGGCGATAAAATTATTGAAGAGGTTCCTCAATGTGAAAGGTCCTTTTATGGACAGTACTTACCTCATTGACCAGTTATAAAAGAGAATAGCGTTACTCTGATTCGTCCGGTATTTGACACCTCAGCAAGAACCTAAAACCATCCATCTTTAAATCAGTGTCTACACTGCGGTCCAAATCTCATTGAATTAATTCCTGACATTCTTTTGTGATTTAGAGGAAATAAATTCGGTGTTGTAGCTGATATCAAGAAAGCGTTTTTGCAAATAAGCATTTAAAAAGAAGATCGGGATTTTTTGCATTTTCTCTGGTGGAGCAATCCAGAACAAAGTAAGCTTAGAATATTTCATCATACTAGAGTCATTTTTGAAGTCAAGAGTGCACCTTCTTTGCTCATTTCAGTAATAGAATACCATATTAAAAAGGATAAAGAATACGACACAGAACTTAAACAAAAATTACTGATAAGCTTCTATGTTGACAATGTTGTTATGAGTGTCCGTATGGAAGGAAGAGTTAAAGTGATTTATTACTTACTCTAAAAACCTAATGTCTAAAGGCAGATTCGACCTAAGAGGATGGGAACATACGAAGAGAGAAAGGACACGGAACACGGTAAAGAAGCTGTTGTACTTGGATTACACTGGAACAGATTTTTGGACATTTTAAAGGTCAATGTATCCTAAACAAAAGATGTAAATCTGGAGAAAATAACAAAACGTACTATGCTATCAGTTGCACTTAAAATTTTTGATCCAATTGGTTTTACTTCACCAGTCATGATTTGCCCTAAGATGATGTTACAGAAAACCAGGAAATTCGGTATGACCTGGGATGAAGAAATTAATTACTAGCGATCTAAAAAAAGAGTTTATCATATGGTTTCATGAATTAAATATATTGGAAGAAATTGAGATTTCACGATACATTCAAGTCACTCCAGATAATTAAAAAAATTTTAGGGGAGTCTGGGGTCCACTCCCTATAATTGTATATATATATATATATTTTCCTGGTTCGTATTTTGGTACATAGATTGCAGCACTGCCATGATGAAACTTAGCCAGCAACTTCATGCCTAACTGACAATTTAGCCATTCATTCGTGAAATTTAGTTTACGGTAGTCAAAAGTAAATATTTTGAGTTAAACATTTTTTCTTTTCATCATTCAAGAATTATGATCTGGAAGAGGCTACTTAGCACAATAAAGAGCTAAGGTCATCTATAATTGAATCCCATTAAAATATTTTTTAAAGGGATTTGTTATCTTTTTTAACATTTGCTGTCAGAGGTCCACACGGAGTACAGTGGACCACTAAGAACCGGGGTACAATGGACCATGGTCCATTTACCTCAGTTCTCTGTCATAATAAACTGATTTATGAAATCAACATTTTTGAAGTGTTAGCTATAAATTATACTTAAAAATTTCATAGTTAACCTTAATTAGATCTATTATGTCTTCAAAGATGAATAAGAAAGCATTTTACTTTGAGGTTTCTTCTTATTTATTTTTAATAACCATTCAATTACTTTTGTATTCTTATATTTTTACAAATATTATACAGCTATAACAAACTGAATTAAATAATACAATTCAATAACAATAATACAAATAAATTTGTTGAAAAGGACAGTTTTGCATTTTGTTAGTTTAATCACAGAAATAAAAGATAATGAATCTGTTTTTGTGAGATTCATGCAACGAAAACCTAATCAAGATCTCTACATTTTTTTTCTGATATATCTCTTGCAAATTTTCAAGCTATTGTAATTATGAGTCTTCCAGACCTTACAACTTCACAAGAAAACAGCAGACTCTCAGTGACACAAAAATCATTTGGTGTACCATTTTTTTAATTTTAATGTTTATTAATTTATATTATTTATATGAATTGAAGACATAAATAAACAAATATAATATATTCTGCATTTTATGCTATTAAAAATGCACTACATTAGTATACTTTTTAAATTTGACCTGCGGTCCATAGTACCCCATGGAATTTGTCTGATCCTTCTTTATGGAAATATATTCCCAGTAAAATTAATCCTTCAGATCTACCCTCTAGAGGTTGTAAAGCCAAACCACTTGTCTCTCCCAAATGGTGGGAGGGTCCATCGTGGCTTAAGGATCCATATGAGTATAATAAACATATGAATTTCATCTGCCAGAATATAAATGAAGAAGATGTTGAAAGAGAAAAGTTAAAATCAACAAAATTACTGATAAATGTAGATGACAATCGATTATTCATTGCTTTTGAGTGGCAATTAAACCCCTCCCCCAACGTTCTTTCGTTTTACAGTCAGTCCCTAATCTAATTTTTTTTTCACTTTAATTTTTTCATTAAAAGTTAATATCAAAGGTAAGAAACCATTTTTTTTTTGCCCCAGCACTCTACTGTGTTCCTTATGTCAATATCAAGTAAAAGATGGATTACACTTTAAAAAAAGGTTGTGATTGGAAATATTTTACAATAATATTTATATTTTGTGTTTCAAAATATTAAGGGGGATAGAAATATTATTAGACAAAAATGCAAAAATACACAATTATATTTTTCGAGTAGAAATAAACAAGCACTACTTTTCATCAGATGTTCAAAATAGGCATGAGTGTAGCATGAAAGCTGCAATCCACTGGTGGATATTTTAATATTTTAAATATTCCAACTTTAGTGTTGAGTAAGGGTACAATATTTTTCCACATTATGGTTACTCAAGTATTGCTGCCAAATATATTACTTTTTTAATAGCTTTTTTTTTTTTTTTTATTGAAATTTTTGTAAGCTTTTGTAGTTTTCCATGATTAAATAAAGTAAAAATTTCAATTGAAAAAGTAAAATTTTTATCCACCTCTAAATTAATATAATATTAATTGTATTCTAATATCCGAAATAAAAAATAAAAAATTACTATAACAATAGCGAAGACTAGGGTTCACACCAGTAATGAAAATTTAGTGGTCCAAAATTGTAAAATGATGGACTAATATATACAAGTACCCTTTTTATTTATATTTTTACTGCATAACTTATGGTTTTATGTGAAAATGGCAAGAACATTTCCATATTAAACTATAAACATAAAGTTTCTTTTTTTCTTTTTAAAATACTTTTCTGTTTTATTAATATAATTCACGAAAAGAGAGAAAAAATAAATTTCAAAAAATAATTTAAACATATAATTTATGCCAGACAGACTTCTAAGAACATGCAATAAAATTTTAGTAGTGAAAAGCACATTGTTATTTCGGGTTGAAATAATTAAGCAAGGACCTTCATCAGGCAAATAATTAGTTATGATATGAAGTTTAAGCATTTCGTTTCTCAGTTGGGGGTTCCTAAACCCTTTGAAGAGCAGCGTTGGTTGGATGGGTTTTTACGTTGCACTAGTGCTGTGCAATGGGCAATTGGTGACAGTCTGGGACTCACCCCTAGATGTGGTCTGAAGACATGCCATCACAGTTTTGATCCTCCACAGGAGGGATTCAGGAGCAGAGTAATTTTGCTTGTTGAAAGTTAAAAACAACCAAAATTTATAAATGATGTTAGAAGAGTAGTAGTAGTAAAAATTTTTTTTAACAAAGAATGAATATAATCAATATTCATTCACGCATATTTTTATCACCATGCTATTGTGAATCCTTGTTAGGGCCAAAGTCAAAACATATATCCAGTAGTGGCACCAGAAATTCCCCGACGGGGGGACACCACCTCCCCGACAGGGGGGGGGCACTACATAAAGAGAGTTTATTATTTAAGTATTTTTCAAAAACTGCAATGCTGATAATAATATTACTGTTAATATTTGTACCTTTCCATTTGTTAGTACTCCTCGTGGTTTTGGAGATCATCGTGCCACAGACAGATATTTTCTAAAATTATGGTCAAAACGTGTTTTGGACCTCTCAAAACGTGTATATTCATGGAAAACTGGAAGCTGAAAATTTTTACGAATCCAATACTTTCTTCTATTGAATATAGAATGCAAAAACTGGGATGCTCCAAATTTGTACAAGGGAAGAAAAATGCTGCCAAAACTAGAAAAACTTAAAATGTTGTAATCCCCCCCTCCCCCGAGAGATTTTAGGAGTATGCCCCGATGGGGGGGGGGTCACAGACTCCCCGACAGGGGGGGGCTGTGCTCCCCCCAGCCCCTAGCTGGTGCCACCCTTACATATATCAATATTGTTTAAACTTCATATTTTTATACAATAAATAATTACAAGATAAAAAGAACTTTTTATACACCATGTTTTTAAATTTTTTGTTGAATCATATAGATGCTACCAAAGGCAGTGAGAACCCGAAATAATTGGCTAAAAGTATAAAAAAAAAATGCTTTGTCACTGTGTTCTGAGCTATTCTGAAAGTTTCAAATGTCTAGCTAGTGTTTAAGGTATGGTTTCAGAGTAGTTTGTTGTTTTTTCTGGTCTTGGCAGGTCTAGAGGAGTGTTGTCAGCATAAAACTAGTTTAAACTCACAGGCAAGTCACAAGTCACCTGCCTCCTTCTTTTCTTAAACTTCATAAATTACTTTTTTATAAATTTTATTTCAGTTTACATTTTTCTGTTAAGATTTTTGTTGAGTTAGTTTATCGTTTCATTTGTATTGCAAGTTGTTAGCTCATAAACTTTGGTTTATTTAAATACCATAAAATCCCGATTATAACCCCCCCCCCCTCAGTTTTTCAAATGCAAAACCAGTAAAAACTAGGGAGGGGCTTATAATCAAGATTATTAGAAATTTCTTTTTTAAAAAGTTGTGGTAGTGCCATCTACCACCAGAGAATAAAACTAATATTTATTATGTAATCTAGAATTGAATGTAACTTACAGAAATAAATCTTAAATTATTAATTAAAAATTATTTTATTATTAATTTAAATTGATAATTTAAATTAATTTTTTCATATGATTAATATAAAAGACTAAAAAAAAAAAAAAAAAAAAAAAAAAATAGACAGATTTTGGTAAAGTAAAGACAAGGTAAATCATGAAAGGTTATCAAACATTAATTAATTTTGTGTTCATAAATTAATAAAAGTACATATTTAGGTAACTATTAAATGCATAAAACTCATTTTATATATTATTGTTAAACATAACATTTTACAAAAATATGATATCAATCTTTTTAATTGAAATAGTTAAATTAAAATGAAAGCTAATATATATATTTTTTTAATGTAACCTTTTATTAAATAAATAAATAAAGGAACTATATATTTATTCTTTAGTAGATGAAAGGTAAATACAGAAAAGTTTACTTATAGATTCAATTTTTTTTTTTTAAATGAATATTGAGGAAACCTGTAAAGAATATTTTCTGGAATTAAGACTGTTGCTGCCATCTATCGGAAAATAGGTTTACAATTTCAATATAGATCTATACTTATTTCATAGTTATCATTCCCATCTCATTGTTATTAGGAGAAGAAGGGAGTTAATAAATTTTGCTGTAAAAAATATTTTAAAAGAATACATTTATTTAAAATCATTAAATATACATAAGGTTTCAGAAAATAATTTTTTATTCAAAATGAAAAAAAGGGAGAGGGGGGGCTTATTTTTAGGATTATGCAAAAAATCCAACATTGCCTAAAAGTGGGGAGGTGGCTTATTTTCGAGGGAAGGCTTATAATCGGGATTTTATGGTATGTATATTTCAATATATATATATATATTTGCGCATGCAATGAATTTAAATGGTTGGTTTCCTTGAGACCATGCTATAGTGTCAAAAGGTAGTATTTTGTCGTTGACTTTTACTATTTTAATTGATTGTTAGGGCATTAAATAAGTTGCAGATATTTCATAGATTAATTTGTATGCATTCTAATGCCACACACACATGCATATATATATATATATACACACACTCCTGCTCAAAAGTTTAGCAAGATCTGGAAACAATCAGTTTTTTCAATTTAAAAACTTATTTCTTGATGAAATGTTTTCAAACATTGGGTATTTAAAGAACTGGGCCTTCTTCATGTTTTTCAGTGAAGATTGGTAAGACAACATTTAGGGGGCTAGTAACAAATTGAGCAAAGTCAATAATATTTGTGATCACCCTGTATCGTTAAGTGAACAAAATGATCTGTAACTTTAGGATATATTAATATAGACCCAGTTCAAATTGTGGATGAATTTGTGTGATGATAGCATATTAAATAACGGAGATATAAGCATTTATTTTAAAACTCAAAAAGAAAAGAACATGCTTTTTATTTATAATACACAAAGTTTTTAACAAAAATTATTCCCACTTTCAGATAAGTTGAAAAAAAAACTATTAAAACAATATACTGCAATCGGAATACAAATATCTTAAATATCTCATAAAATATGAGCATTTTTATGAAAAACGTTTTCACTGTGCGTGTGCGAAAAATAAATTTTTTTTTTATTGCATAGATTGAAAACTAGATATATTGAGCAACTTTTATCAAAAGTGCATTTGAATAGAGTAAAAAGAGCTATATTTGAGATATTTTCCAAGAGTTGAAATTTCTTAAGGGCTTTTTCACATGCCCTGTAATTAATTTAAAAATCCAATTATTTTAACTACTTAGCAAGAGTTCTTCTTTGGGAAAAACCCCTTATAAGCTTGTAACTCTAACATATTTTTGTTTATTTACTAAGATTTGTGAGATGATAACGGGGTTTTTCACAAAAAAGTACTTTTGCTAAGTGGTTACAATAATTAAATCTTTAAATTAATTACGCAGCATGAGAAAAACCCCGTAAGAAATTTCAATTCTGAAAATATCTGAGATCTAGCTCATCCTTTTTCATATACTTTGCTTAATTTTTACTCTATTCAAATGCACTTTTGATAAAAGTTGCCCTAGTATATCTAACTTTCAAATCTATGCAATAAAAAAAAAAATATCTTTCGCACTCGCACATGTGCAGTGAAATCATTTTTCATAAAAATTTTCATATTCTACGAGTTTTTTAAGATATTTGTATTTTGATTGCAGTATATTGTTTTAAAAGTATTTTTCTAACTTATCTGAAAGTGGAAATAATTTTTGTTAAAAACTCTGTATATTATAAATAAAAAAAATTGGATTTTTTTTAGTTTTAAAATAAATGCTTATATCTCCCATTATTTAATATGCTATCTTCACACAAATTAAACTGGGTCTGTATTTAACATATCTGAAAGTTATAGTTCATTTCATTCACTTTACCATACAGGGTGATCACAAACATTATGATTTTGCTCAGTTTGTTTCTGTACCCCTACATATTGTCTTAAACCAATCTTCAATGAAAAACATGAGGAAGACCCAGTTATTTAAATACCCAATGTTTGAAAACATTTCATTGAGAGATAAGTTTTTAAATTGAAAAAAACTGATTTTTTGCAAATCTTGCTAAACTTTTGAGCTGGAGTATATAATTAAAACTTACTTTTAATTATTGTTATATATTGTCAGTGGTGAGGCATCAAATCATCGATAGATTCGTCGATGACCGTAAAAAAATGAAATAACATAAGTCAATTTAAATCTATATAATCATATTTTAAAATATCATTTTTTTTTTTAGTTTTTCTAATCCCCTGTGTATGATATAGTTATCTGGGGTGTCGTCTATCGGTTCTACAAAGAACTATCCAAAAACATTTCGAGTCCGCATTTCTTGGAGTGAATCTGTTTTACGTCTGCGCAAGCCTGCACACGTAAACATTTTTCATCTGCAACGTATCAAATAGCTTTAAAAGTTGGGTGCTAGTCATCTATATTTTTAGCGATTCTAGTGTCAGGAAAACGAGCAGTGTTGCGAACTGTAGGGATTTTATCCCTACGTATAACGACTTACAGAAGTTTTCTGCAGTATGTAGGGATGGATTTTTACTTTGTAGGGACTTTTTGGGGTCTTATGTAAGTCTTTTATCAGAGATTTTCCGTAATTTTATTTTATTTTATCTGTGACTTTTCATTTAAGTAAGGACTTTTATCTTTAATGTAAAGATATTTTGTGCTCTGTGTACGGACAATAGGGAATATTTAGTTTCAAAATAATTTTATGAAATTTCATTTAATAATTTAGGATATTTCAGTAGGTTAAATGATGGTTTTAATAAAGAATTTTAAAATTGTGAATCTGTGTCTTTTTTTTTTTTTTTTTTTTTTTTTTTTGGGGGGGGGGGGGGTGAAGTCAAACAGAAAAAAAGTTATTTTGCACCAGAGTTAATGGAAATCCTTTTATTTATTGTTAGAATAACTTTTTTTCTTTTCTTTTCCATAAAATATAAACAAAATAATAACAATTATAGTCATTGTTATTATTATTTATTTATTTAATTTTTGTTAATTAAATGTTTGAAATGAAAAAGCATTCATAAAATTATTGTATTTAATGTACCTTAAGTCGAAATTGAGCCAGCAGTAAATCTTTAAAATATTGAATTGTTAAAATATTATAAAATATTACTTCGTGATCTTCATGTACTTCGTTCGAAAAAAAATCCAACAATAAAATATTTTTTATTCAATATTAGAAAACAATGTGAAAAATATTGTCTTAATTTTTTAATTGATTTTTTTTAAATGTTCCAATGAACACATATGTATAATTTAATCATCTATTTTTAACCCTTAACAACGAAATCAATTTTTCTCTAGTTATATTATGAAAAAAAATGCTTTTTTACTTTCTCCTCTCTGTTGCTTCAAGAATGAAAACAAGTTCTCTCTTACTGCAAGATTTATTTAATTTATTTTCATAACAAAGTAGTAAAGATCATTGTTTATCCCCCCCCCCCCCCCCCCCCCCCCCCGCCCAAGTACTTTCATGCTGAAACATGATAGTTCTCCGAATTTTCATGCATTCACATATTTAATTATAGTGTCATTAACAAATTTTCTGCAATTTTAGACAGTTCGAGAGTTAGTTAGACAGTCACAGACAATGATTATTTAATTCAATCTGCAGATAAATTGTCATCATAAAAAATTATGATCGCAACTAGTAAAAATTAAAAATACTCAAAAACATCATTCATAAACTATTACTTTTACCCATATTACACGATATTGCTATAATAAAAGTGATAATAAGCCAGGAAATGGTTAAATTAATATAATAATAATATGCTCACGAATTTTGAAATTATACCATAATTAATTAAATTGATCATTATTTATCAATTAATTATTACGTACATTAATTTAAATTATAGCATGTTACTGGATATAGCAAAAGTGAGAGTTAGTCTGAGAATGATTACATAAATGTTCTTTGAAAAATAATGTTAAATCATGCAGCTCTTGTAAACTATGAATTACTTTCCCATGTTACGAGATATAGTTATAGCAAAAGTGAGACAAAGAATAACAGAGTGTATGTAATTGATTGAATATAATCAATTAATAAAAATAATGTTTTTGAGATTTAAGTTTAAAATTAAAATAAATAAATAAATATTGCTGATTTTTTTTTTTTTTTTTTTTCAATTTCTTACAAACTGTGTCATATAATAAAGAGAATGTAGGAATGATTTAGATGTTGTGCATATTTGGGGGGAGGGGGGATGAGAAATAGCGATGACCTCGATGAAATCTCACGTCTCGCCACTGTATATTGTGCATATATATATAAATTAATGTTATGAGGCAAATCTTAGAATGCAGAAGCAATTTAAAATTTATTTTTAATGTGTAGATTTATGCAGAGAAATTTGATAAAAAAAGAAACTGATTTATTTATATATTTTTTAAATGCTTTATTATATCTGCTGTGTTGGAGAGAAATTGTTATTTTAGAGATACTCTCGAATCTGTACCATACATTGCGTTGGTTTGTTTCTAAAAAAATAATAATCGAAATAACCTCCGAAGGCTCCTTTGTTTTTACTCTCCAGTCATCCGAAGATATCTACTCCTGGACTCTTGGGCGTACCGGCCTCTTCCAGGTCTATAGCATCTGTGAGGGTACAACCTTTTCTTCACTGGATCATTTCTCCTTCAAAAATTTTCCATCATCTGACGATATTTTGTATTTTTCATTTACAGGCCCATTTTGACTCCGCCTTCTGCCACACACGGGGCCTTTCCCTTTTTTTTTTAGTGGTCGTTTTTTTCACCAATGTACTTCTATGCTTCTCTTCTCTTGACCCCCTCTGCTCTTCTTAGAAATCTCGGTTCTCGAAAATCTGCTCCGTCTCTTTTTTCCTCATTTATAGCTGCAATAAACCATTTTTGTGAGCTTTTGTAGTTTAGTGTCAAATGCTTTCTCTGCTTGTCGCCTGACTGTCTCGTAGATTCATATCAAGAACACATTACAATTCTCCCTCCTTCATTTTTCCTGTTAATTCCTACCCCCGTTTTAGAGCCTTCATCCAATCACTATCTCACATTATATTTATTCTCAATGTAATTCACGTTCATTTCTCTATTATTACATCTGTTATTGATTTATTATACTCCAATTTCTATGTTTTTCCAGCCAAAATGCAATAATAACTTTATCATTATTATTATTATCTGCACACTCGCAACTTGATACATTTTTGTATACAATCTAATGTTAGCTTTATTACAATTATTATTATTCTTTTTTATTATTGTTATCAAGGCCACATTCAAAATTCTTCACTGGCAAGGAGAAAAGAATATCTATAGCTTAATAAAGGGGCCCCGCCATAAATATTAATTTCTCTTTATAATATTTAAACCATGAAGTTAACATCAAATTTAAGACTTAAATTATACAAAATTTTAATTTCTTCATGTTTCTTCAGACTAGTTTCGCTTGGGGTGCCCCAGCTTGGTCTCCGATGGTACGGTGCTTGAAGTTGTTCGAAACTGCTGTTTCATGCCTCCTTCCTCTCTTTTAAAAACTCGGTACCATTGCTGGTTGAGTTGAGCCCCATCGTTGCCATTGCAATTGTTAATACTAGATAAAATTTCTATGGATTCTCTGATAGCAGCATAACCATGGTTATGATAATTGGCCAACTTTTTTACCTGTTCAAATTTAATGTTAATCTCATCGTTTTTGTTTACTTGTGGTCAGTAGTTATTTTTTCGGTGGTTATATCGTGGCTATGTTCCTTAATACACGTTTTTATTTTTATTTTTGTTTTTCCTATGTAACACATTTCTTTACCTTGACTATTAGTATATGGTATTTTATAAATTCCTGCAGTTTCTAAAGGGTCAATTTTATCTTTATCACTTCTAATTAGCTGAAATATATTAGGGTTTGGCTTGATTGGTACGTTTATATTGTGTTTTTTTGCAACTTTTTTAATTTTATTTGAAACTCCATGATCATAAGGAATTGAAGTGGTGTATTTGAGTTGTGGCTTTTGGAAATTATTAATTTGATTTAAACTTTTTAATTGTTTTTTGTATAAGTTGTCTATTAATTTATTTGAATAACCTGCTTTTTGGTGAATTGTTTAATATTTTTTATTTCGTTTTTAAGGATTTTAGGGTCTTTACAAATTGTAATAGCACGGTTAATATGGGCTTGAATAGCATTAATTTTATATTTAAAAGGTGTTTTACTGTTTTTATGGATTATTTCATTGCTGCTATTAGGTTTTCTGTAAACTTGGGTGGTTATTTTATTGGTATGGCGGTTGATGGTGACGTCTAAAAAATTTAATTGTTTATTATTTTCTTCTTCAAGGGTGAATTTAATATCTGGGTCTATTTGATTTAAGGCGTTTAAAATTTCTTTAGGGTCTGTTTTTTGATCGATTATTGCAAAAACGTCATCTACATAACGAAACCAATAAAAAATTTTGCTTTTAAGTTTTTCATCAAAATTATTTTCAATTTTACGCAATTTATATTCTGCAAGGAATCCCGAAATGGGAGATCCCATTGGAACTCCTTTGATTTGTTTATAGAATTTTTTATTAAAAGTGAAGTAATTTTCATTTAACAGGAAGTTGGTGGCTATGTTTAAAGTTTGGGCTATTAACGGGTTTGTATATTGTTCATTTATTTTTTGGTTTATTAATTTAGCAATATTTTTAATGTCTATTGATGGGTAAAGATTTACAACATCGAAACTGACGAATTGAAAATTTTCTTGAACATTAATTTCGTAAATATTGCGGATGAAATCTTTTGTAGAATTTAAGCTATGGGATGAGGGGGGGAAGCAAACTTTTGTAATTTTCAGCCATATATTTTTCTAAAGAGTAAGTAGGTCCTTCACTTTTACTGACAACGGGTCTGATTTTAGGGGGATCTTTATGGTCTTTATACCTGCCGAAAATTCTTGGTGTATTAGCTGCAAAATTATTAAAACTGGGAGGTTTATTATCTGGCCAGGTACCTTCTTTTATTATTTTCTGTGTTTTTTCAATTATTTTGTTGATGGGGTCTTTTTTAATTTTTTTCTGTGCCTATTTCATTGATGGTTTCTTCCATTTTATTTGTATATTCCTGACGATTTAAAATTGCAATTTTTCTAGTTTTATCAGTTAAAGTACAAACAACATTTTCATTTTTCTTCAAATTTTTAAGAGCTTTAATGTCTTCCTGATTAATTTTATTATTTTTAACAGTCTTTTTGATTTCTTGTACGGCAGTGTTTCTAATGTCTATTTGAGCATCTTCTGGGACATTTCTTATAGCTGATTCTATTTTTGCAATACTGTCTTTAATTTTGATTGGCTGGTCTAAAATATATTTTTGTCTCATTTTTAGTAAGCTATCTTGGTGGCTATTAATTTTGATGTCTGATAAATTAATTTATGGGTAAAAATTTTGAGTGGGGGGCTTTAATATTATATCTGTTAATCCAGTTGTGCAATTTTTTATTTTGTCTTTTTATAATCGTATTTCTTTCCATTTCATTGTACACATTAATTTTTCTTGATAGGATGGCCATTCTTCTTTATTACTACAGTCCTTTAAAGTTTTGTACAGTTCATCATAAATTTCTTTACATTTAAACATATAGGATTTTCTTTCTTGAATAATTTTATTAAGTAATTTTCTTTCAAATTTTTTAACATCGTTCAGATAATTATTTATGAGTGTTTTGTTACGTATTTTCATAAAATTCGGTGTTATCCTAAAAAATTTACAATCTTTTAAAAACTGAACATTTCTTTCGGAATTTATTAATTTTTTGCTTGCGTTTTTTACTTTACTAAAAACACTATGTGGGTTCATATTGGGGAAAAAAAAAAAAAAAGCTTGAAAACGTTTTATAAAAAGGTACCAACCGGACGTAACCGGACCGTATTTAGGAAAAATAAAAATAAAAATGCGTATTAAGGAACATAGCCATGATACAACCACCAGAAAAATAACTACTGCCCTAACACAAGTAAACAAAAACGATGAGATTAACATTAAATTTGAACAGGTAAAAAAGTTGGCCGATTATCATAACCATGGTTATGCTGCTATCAGAGAATCCGTAGAAATTTTATCGAGTATTAACAATTGCAATGGCAACAATGGGGCTCAACTCAACCAGCAATTTGGCGCAGAGTTTTTAAAAGAGAGGAAGGAGGCGTGAAACAGCAGTTTCAAACAACTTCAAGCACCGTACCATCGGAGACCAAGCTGGGGCGCCCCAAGCGAAACTAGTCCGAAGAAACGTGAAGAAATTAAAAGGTTGTATAATTTAAGTCTTAAATTTGATCAATTTCTCTGTTTGAAGGCCAGCTTCAAACAGTTACCAGTTAAAATCTGAAGCACCCTTCTACAACAATAAAATTATGTTTGTCTCAACTATCCACACTATTTTACTATCTATCATTCTTAGTTTTTTTTTTTTTTTTTAACCTTTTCTATTATTTTGACCTAGATTTTTCCTATCTCCTTTAGCTGGTTATTTTAATTTTGTTTTTCTTGTGGTACTTTAAATATTTTTGAAATATGAATTTTTAAACTTTTCTTTCCTTCCTTTTCTCGTATCAAGTAATTCGAGTTCCTGAACTTTCTTTCCACCAAAAATGGTCCATCAAACCTTTTACCTAATTTTCTATTCTTTCTTAGTGATTTAAGATAGACTTCATCACCTATCTCCAATTCCTTATGATTTATACTTTTATTTCTATTGTACTCTTCTGAAATTTTTTTCATATTTAGTAATGCTTTTGTTCTCGCCTAATGCGTATGCTGTTTTATTTTTGATATATATTTCGAAGGGGTTTCCTTATTTCTGTCATTGCAATCTAGAAATGGAGTTTTTAATTTTCTCCCAAAAAATAACACCGCAGGTTCGTATCCCGTTGCTCGATGTTTCGACATATTATAGTTTAACTTAAAAAAATTTATTCTCGTATCCCAATCAAAAGTTTCCTGACACATGGCTGTTTCAATACTAATGTTTCAATACTAATAGATAATTGTCTAATAAAGAGTATTTTCTTTTGTATTTATTATTTCTCTTTGATTTTAAACATACTACTATTTTTTGTATTTTGTAGCATTTTTTTTGTTCATTTAAAATGTTTTCTTCTGACAACTCTTTTTTGGCTTTAAATAAATACATTTCATTCTCTTGATCTGCATGCGTTATGTTTGCTATGTGTCTAGTTAAAAAATCACTCAGATTCTGTGATCCTGATATATGCTCTACTGTTATGTTGAATTCTTGGAGATCTAAAAGCCATCTCGAAATTATGTCAGGCTGTTTCTCCAAGTTAATAAAATATGTTAACGCCTTTGCATCTGTTAACAGAAATATTTTTTTTCCTAACAGTAAGTTTTTATAATTTAATACTGCTTCATGTATTGCTAGTAACTCTTGTTTCATGGCTGGATAATTTTTCTCTGAATTTTTTAATTTCCTACCATAATATTCAATCGGATGCAAAATTCCATTCTGTTTTTGTGCCAAAATCGTCAATATTGCGTATTTTGAAGCATCCGTGATCAAATAAAATTCTTTGCTCATATCTGGAGCTCTTAGAGTTGGTTCATTTACTAACGCGGTTTGTAAATTTATAAGTGCTTTCTCTTGTTCTTCACCCCATTTAAATTTTATGTCTTTTCTTGTAAGTTGTAATAATGGATCTATTATATCGTTATAATTTTTTATCAATGTTCTGAAATAGTTCGAAAATCCTAACAGTTGTAAGATACCTTTTTTATTGTTTGATCTCATTAATTTTTTTACTTTGTTTAAATTTCCCTCTGATGGTGAATACCCATGTTCATTGATTTTATACCCTAAGAACTCTATCTCATTTTTACATATTTGCATCTTTTGCGGGTCAGTAGTTAGATTGTTTTTTATCAAAATGTCTAAGACTTCCTGCATTATTTTTTCATATCTTCTATTGAGTCTGTTCCTAAAATAATATCATCGATAAAGTACCCTATTTTATGTTTATCTATGTGACCTAGAATCTTATCCATAAGTTTAGCAAATGTCATAGTTGATATTTTATTACCAAAGTTTAATCTGGTTGGCTGATAGCAACCAAATTCCGTAATGAATGCTAATTTTTCTCGGTCTTCTTCTTTTAAATTAATTTGGAAGAATGCCAAGTGAAAGTCCATCACAGTGTAGTATTTTTTGCCACTAAGTCTCTGAATTATTTCTTTCGCATCTGTGATGGGATGTGGTGAAACTTCTATGATTTCATTAAGGACCCTGTAATCTACTGCTGCTCTCACTTTAATGTGATAAATAATTTATTTATCTCCTCTTTCGCCACTTCTTTTATATTATGAGCCAATTTATACAGTTTTAACTGAATGGGGGTAATTATGAGCTAATTTAAATATTGGGGTAACTAATGATGTTTGTCCTAGTGTCTTGTAATTTTTGGAAAATGCCGCATAATTTTTCATTAATATGTCATGCATTTCTTTTTGTGTCACTGCATCTAAATGACTTAGATTAAAATCTTCCTTTTTTAAGTCAGCTTTTCTCATTTAGTTAACATCTACCATGTTTAAATTGTTAATAATTTCTCTCTTTGGTTTTGTTTTGTCCGTTATTATGAATTGTTGTGTAACTTTCGCCACTTTCATATTTTTATTCAAAGTAATTTTGTGGTCCTTTGTATTTGAAATTTGAATTTTTAGTTTATTTTCATTCTCTATTTTATGTATAGAGCAATTTATGTTTGTACCCGAATTATTTCTCTGTGGTTCAAGGAATATTGTTTCGTGTTGATATACTCTAGGGGCTTTTATTTCCACCCAAACTGTTTGCTTCGGTGCAACATCAATTTTTCTTATTAATCTTGCAAAGTGATAATTTTGATTTAACGTATCCTGCCTTATAATGTTTTCTTCATTTTTCTCATTTAATTCTATCATGTGTTTACTAGAAGCTGCCTCCCAATTTATTAGTTCATTTTCATTGTTTTTTGACTTTGTCTGATCTTTTGAGCATTTAAAATTCCCATAAATTTTGGCATTTTCTTCCTGTTCCTGAACATGCACTCCTGACTGTGGGAATTGTATTTTGTCCTTCACCTGTGGTGTGTCTGTATTTGTTTTTATTGACATGGTATTTATACGATTTGGAATTTCTTGGTTGTTTGGAGTATTATTTAATTCCAATTTCATGTTTTTAAATAGTACATGTCCTGCCTTACAGTCTACTATCATTTTGTTTCTTTTGAGAAAGTCATAACCTAATATTACATTATACTTCTTATCAAAATTAAAGTTCAATATATAAAATTCACCTGTCATGAATTTCCCTTTAATTTTGAATGTAATTTTAATGCATTTTTTGAAAGTAATTCTCTGATTGTTTAATGTGTGTATGTTTACATTATTTGACAAATACTGAATTTTTATCCCTGTTTCTTTGATTTTTTGAAATATTTTGGGACACATTGCATTTAAAGTTGCTCCTGTATCTATTAAATTTCGTATAGGTACCCCATTTATATTCATATCTAAGATGGGTAAGTTACCTATATCATTTTGATCAATATTTGTCAAATATTTAATCTCTTGTGTGTTTTTCCATCTTTTTGTGCACAGATATCGATCTGGTGTATGAATAACATTTGATTTATTTTTGTTTTTATTATACCTTCGTGAATTGTTATCTTTTTCGCTTCTCTGCCTTTGTACTTTATAATAGTTTTCATAATAATTTCTGTATAATTCCTTGTCTGTTTGATTCACATATTTTTTATCGCTATTTTGATGCATTTTTAGTCCCCTGGATATGTTAAGGGATTTACGAGGGACTATGTTATTATTTTTTTTACTCTTGGTAAACCCCTCATTTAGTTTCCCGACTGCCTTGGAAACGTTATAGCAGGGCCATTTGTACCTCTTTGTCTAAAATTTCTATGTGAACTTCTTCTGAAATAATTTCTAGTACCCCTATCGAAATTTCCATAATTTGTATTACTAGGTCTATTTTCGTCTGATCTTGCGTTTCTAACCCCTGAATTTTCACTCTCTGATATTATAAGGATTGTATTGTTTACAATATTTGGATTAGTTCTTGAATTGTACCAGCATTGTTCAGTGTTATGTGACCTAATTTTGCAAGTTGCACAAAATCTTGTGCTGTCATGTTTTTGTCTCTCTTGACTTTCTGATCTGTTATTTCTTATTTATAATTCTTCAATTTTTTTTTCTAATTGTTTGATTTGTTCAGTTTGTTTCGACGTTAATTCTAATAATAATGTACACATATCGGTTTCGTTGCTATTTTTTTTCTCTATAGTATTTATTTCCTCGACGTTAAATTGCATTGCATTTTCAATGGTCTTAGCCATTTTTAATGCACTTTTAAAATCTTTTATATCTGCCTTTCTTAACTCAAATGCTATGTCTGCCCTCATGCCTTCAATAAATTTATTTAATTTTAAACTGTTAACAAATTCTTTTGCCCCATCATTGTTTTCGAATCCAGACCCTTTTAAAAATTCCTTTGATTTTTTTATTATTTCTGTTGCATATTCTTCTATAGTTTGTTTTCGTGATTGCCTGATATTCATAAAATCTGCCTGAGCTTTTGAGAAATTTACTTTGCTTTTAAATTTTTTTTTTAAATTTAAGTTTGAAATGCTCATACACATTCTCATTTATTAAATCCTCATCCAAGTTTATTTTCTCCTTCGCTTTTCCACTGATTTTACTTTTTAAAATTAATAATTTAATTCCATCGTCTAATTCTGTCGCATTTGTTAATGTCTCAAATGACTGTAGAAATTTATCTATATTAACCTGACTGTCCCCACTGAAGTGTGGAAGACCCACTAATAGTGTATCTAATGACACTGTTAATTTTTTCTCCATTTTTATTTTACCCTGTACTACCTTCTCAGTTTTTGTTTCCACCGTTTTCCTCTGATTTTGAGTTTTTGTATAACACTTATTTCTCAATTTATAAGTACTTTTCATTTACATGAACTACTTTCTAACCTTTACTTTAAATCAACTCTTAAAAATCATTCTTATATGTATTAATATTAACACAAATTATGCTTGTATACATATATTTATTGACTAGCTAGATTATTCTAGTTCAATTATTATTATTATTCCTTATTTTAGGAAACTATTTACTTTCTTCAAAAGTAAAATATTCAAGTTTTATATGTATACAGGCATTAAAAGTGATATTATCCAATAAACAAAATATCAGATTATTTGATTTGTATAACCTTCCTGAGTAATCTTGTTGTTTATGTGTACATATAAAATATTTCCAGTAAATTTTCAAAATTTACAACTGTAATTATCTCAATTACACTTCATTTATTTTCATATTCTACTTATCATTATTAATGAAAGTATAATTTATATCTATATATTATATATATATATACATATATATATTATATGTACACATTTGCATATCTATTCATTATTTATATATATATATATATTAGTATTCATATACAATGACTTTATAATGCTATGATTTCCTTTATCTATCCAATTTTTTTAAGCCACTGCTTAGTATTTTTCTTTATTATTATTTTGTCTGAGTCCACCTTAAAGTTTTCCTAAATTAGTTTATTTTATTTTATTTATTTTTTATTTTTATTATTTCTTTTTATGACCTCAACTGGATAGGCACCATATCGCTTTCTGCTTGTTTTACAGTGTTGGAGAGAAATTGTTATTTTAGAGATACTCTCCAATCTGTACCATACATTGCGTTGGTTTGTTTCTAAAAAAATAATAATCTAAATAATACCCAAGTTCCTTAAATTTTTACTGGGTCATAAAATAAAATTTTGAATACTAAAAATTTCTCCTATCTTATTAAGCTGTCTTCTTGGAAAAACTTATCCAGAAACCAATGAGAAAAAACAATAAGAATTTATAACAAATACCTTTTATTAATCTTTTATTCTAAACATAAAAATTCTTTATCAAAAATAAATTAAATTAAAGAGATATCATTATTGATAATAAAGCAATAGCACTTTAAGCGGGACTCAGCCAGTTTTTTTTTAAGAAGGAAGATAAAAGAATGAAATCTAAAAACTTTAGATATTTTATTTTTTATATATATATAATTTAAAGTATTGACTCACCCGACGACAAGCGTTCAACTTTAATGTAATCCAGAGTTCGGACATCAGGCATAACGGGCTATTTATTAACAGAGCTTTCACCACAGTTTTCAGAGCATCATAACTGCCACGAAGATCCAACCTTTACTTCAGGGGCACATTTCATTTCCAGCCTTACGCACCTCCGAAGGCTCCTTTGTTTTTACTCTCCAGTCATCCGAAGATTTCTACTCCTGGACTCTTGGGCATACCGGCCTCTTCCAGGTCTATAGCATCTGTGAGGGTACAACCTTTTCTTCACTGGATCATTTCTCCTTCAAAAATTTTCCATCATCTGACGATATTTTGTATTTTTCACTTACAGGCCCATTTTGACTCCGCCTTCTGCCACACACGGGGCCTTTCCCTTTTTTTTTAGTGGTCGTTTTTTTCACCAATGTACTTCTATGCTTCTCTTCTCTTGACCCCCTCTGCTCTTCTTAGAAATCTCGGTTCTCGAAAATCTGCTCCATCTCTTTTTTCCTCATTTATAGCTGCAATAAACAATTTTTGTGAGCTTTTGTAGTTTAGTGTCAAATGCTTTCTCCGCTTGTCGCCTGACTGTCTCGTAGATTCATATCAAGAACACATTACAATTCTCCCTCCTTCAATTTTATAATTATGGCTTCCCGCTTTTACATTTAGCAATTTATCGCTCATGTTAAAAAAAAAAAAAAAAAAAAAAAAAAAAAAACATTTTTTACCTGCCCATATTTACATACAAATCACTTTTTAAATTGTATTATATAAACATAAAGTATTTTTATATCTATTTAGATTACACACATGTTTGTTTTATTTCCTTTTATAAATAAATGTGAAATTTTAATTATACACATTTTTGTTTAATTTCCGTTTATAAATAAATGTGTAATTTTAATTACAACATGCTGAATTTATATAATTTCATTTGTGCTTTATCATATGGCAACCTCTTCTTCAATTTTGTAATTAATAGTTAAATATATTTTAACTGAAACTTATACAGGGTGAAGTGGGGTAAGTGTAAGAACGTTATGGCATAATTTAACTTTCTCATTTTGTTCTGTTACTATTATACTTATGAAAATTTTTAGGCATGAACTACAGCTAACTCGCTTTGACAAAATATTATAGTTTTATAATTTAACAATGTGCCACTTAAAGAAAGAAAAAAACTATATAAAAATTTTGTTCTTTGTGCTTCTATTGCCATATGGTTTGGAGTAAGTGTAACCTCGGCGTACTATGACCATATAAATTATATTAAGAGATATTATGTTCAAGTTACCAGATAACGAAAACTTTCAGTAATCTGAGGTTATTTGAATTTTTAAAATATTTCTACTTATTACAGAGTTGTAAACTTTTCCTTACAACTCGAACTATCACTTCACATCTTAAACATTTTAACAGTCCATTAAAACCTTTAAAAGTTCAGGCTATTTTGTTTCATTGAGAATTTAAAGCCAAAACTGAAAATTAAAATAAAAAATATAACAAATACAATTCACTTACTTGGGATAATATAAATACCCTGATTATACTTCTCCAACATACAAAATTCCTGGGGTAAGCGTAATCATAGTTGAAAAACTAAAAAGCTTAAAAACTAGACCAAATCTGAAGTTGTAATCAAAATCTACTTATAAAGCTTATTTCTTTACGAAAAACTGTAATGTTTACTTCACAAATACAGCAAATGCAAAGCTTTGAATTTTTAGAGGGGCATTCTGCTGGGGAGGGAAATAGATACAATTTTTCAAACTTCTAAAAACAATGACTGTTTCATATTTGACTTGGTTTCCAAAGGTTAAATATAAGAAAAAGAGTTTAAACGAACAGATATGATGTCTATTAGGTCCAAAGTTAGTTTTTCAGTTTAATTACCAGCCAATATTACTCTTACCCTGTAGTTACACTTATCTCTCTACATGAAATTTATTGTTTTACAATCTAATTTTTAAGTCAAATTTTCTGCTATTTAATTTAGAAATTTCCTTGGACTGCTATTGAAAATCCAGAAACAGAACTATTTACAAAAATAATTCCATTGCAAACAGTGGATAATTCTCGCTTCAAGGTAAAAATACTTCTTTCTTTTAGATTTGTAATATTTTTAAAATGTTTTATTGTTATTGTTTTTTAAACATTAAATACAAGAGAAGTGTAAATTAGAAATATCTTGTTGCACAAAACAATCTTGTATGAAATATATTTATAGCATGAGGAGTGAGACTATGCATTACTTGGTTTATACTTTAAGCATTCAGTTACATGTAACATGGGTAGAAATTCAGAAAATAATGTTTCTGGTTCTTTTCAGATTTCATTGGTCCGTAGATACTTTACTGGTCCATTTTCCCACTCTATTATATTAAAAAAAAAAAAAAAAAAAATTAAAAATTTGTAAACTGTTATTTTTTTTAAGACTTACTTGATTTATAAATTTACAAGTCAATTATGATATTTTTTTTTTAAATTAATTAAAAAATACAAATAAAGTCTCATTTAAATAAAAAAAATTATGCTTTAATAAATGAGCTTAATGTCACATATTTACTATTAAGAATTAAAAGTAAAAAAAGGTTATGAAAGTGAAATTGAATAAAAAATTACAGAGAACAGGTGATATTGACAATTACAAAAAAGTACACTTAGTATTGTTATAACATACTATTCTGTGACAGATTTACTGACAATTTTGAGAAAAAGTAAAAAATAAAAATATTGAAAAACTTCACTGGTCTGGTAGACAGTGTAGAGGTCTGCACGGGCCGAAATTTTCAATTTGCTCTTTGGCCAGGCCAGGCTCGGGCTCAATATAATTGTGTGTACACGGGCCGAGCTGGGCCGGGCCTGGTGGCCTGGTGATAGAAAGCTTAAACTTAACTTATTGTTTCTATCACTTGTCCTCACAAATTACTCAAAACATTTTTTATAGAACATAATATACTTAATAGAATATAATAAATGACTGTTTAAATTATTTAAAAATCTTTTTGAGTGCTTTTAAAACACTCTTTAAACTTTATTTAATATGTTCATTTTGCTTTACTTACTTTCTTTTCCTGACTCCGTTTTGTTTACATTCTTTAGACATCGCAGTACAATCTTGTTGCCAGATCCATTACTATCAAGAGTTTGTTCGGAGATTGCATGTTTTCACCACTGAATGGCGTTGACGGCGGCTGAATATTTATGCCGTGTTGAGCCGTGATTGGCTGTTTGCTCTTTGATCATATTGCATGCTTTAGACACTATCATATAAATAGAGGTGTTTTATTTTGAGTTGGTGGTGAATTCGACTGGTAAAGATGCTATTGTAATATTTTCTGTTTTGTCTGAGGCTGGTCCTCATGAATTTATTTATTCAATTAGCAGTTAATCGTTTCAAGGATGCAGTCGTTTAAAATGTGAAATAGTTGTCAAAATATGTAAAGTTCATTTTCCAAGTTAGCAGCCATAATTGTTTTGAAGTTATCAATTGTTAAATTATGTATGTTCAAATTGGCGGTTAAAAATTTAAAAAGCAAGTTCGTTTTTTGGCTGTGAGTTTTTTTGAAGATTACGGCGTTTGTTTGAACTGTATCTTTTGAATGTCATCTTTGACTTTTCCATTTTCCATGCTATGTGTCAACCAGGCAACCATAGCTTCTTCACGAACAGCGTGCTGTGTGTCAACCAGGCGACCACAGTTTTTTTTTAACATTGCTTGTGAATATTTTTAACCTGCCAAGTTTTTTTCGTTTTTTCCTATACTATGTGTCAACCAGGCGACCATAGTTTTTTCAAGTTGCAGCTTCATCAATTATCAGTTATTATCAAGTTTAAATATCATCAGCTGTTTCTTGCAATCGTTTTATCGTTATATGTGATGTCTCATTTAGAAAATCTGGGAGTCAAGAAATTTTTTTAAAGGTAAAGCCTTCTTATAAATTAAAAATGTTAGATTTAATTTATTGGTCAGTTCAGTTGTTTTTGAAGTTAACTTTTTGATAACCTTTGAATATAAATATTGTTTTTTCATCTACATTTGTTAAGTTTCATAGCTAAAACTAATTGTTAAATATTTTTTTTATTTGTTATTGTTGGCTTTTTGAATCTTTAAAAGTTTTTTTAATAAAAATGTTTAAACTGAATTTGACTTTGTTTTACTTCGTTTAAGTTTTATTTTAGGACGATAACTTATTTATAAATTTAATTATACCTTATAATTGTTCTTTTTAATTTTCATATGCATTTCGGATGCAATTCGCATCCTTCATCAGATGAGTTGTGACTTCCATCGCTGCCGGTGTCTTCGTTGTTTTCATCTTGGCTTCCTCCCTTCATTTCACTTCGTTTGTTCTAGTTCCCAAAGATCAAATGGTTCCAATTCCTGGGGATAGTTGCGTGTTCGCGCTCATTAATTGCTGTAGGGTTAGTAATAATTTCAATAGCTTCTCTTTTTAGTGCGTAACTGTGATTGTTATAGTGAGCGATTTTTTTAGTTGTTATGGTGTTAATATTAATTGGGTTAGAGGAGTGGGTAGAGGCAAGGGCTGTAGAATGGCAGTTATGTTTTAAATCGGCTTTGTGTTCCTTTTCTCTTTCGTAAATTTTCCGTTTAGTAACCCCGATATAACATGCGGGGGAATTATCAATGTGATTAAAATCTATTTTATAAATCCCTGCGGTTGATTGGTTATCAATTACGTCTTTTTCATTTCGGATGTGTTGGAATATATTGTGATTTGGTTTGATTGGAATATTAATTTTGTGTTTTTTGGCTTCGTTTTGGATTTTTATACTATTGCCGTTACAGAAGGGGATGAATGTTGTGAATTTTATTGTTTCTTTCTGGGCGTTATCAATTTTATTCAGGGTTTTGATACGTTTCTGAAAAAAATCAAAAAAATTTCCAAAAAATCTGGTAAATAAACTGTATAAAAAACGTATCAAAACCCTAAATAAAATTGATAACGCCCAGAAAGAAACAATAAAATTCACAACATCCATCCCCTTCTGTAACGGCAATAGTATAAAAATCCAAAACGAAGCCAAAAAACACAAAATCAATATTCCGATCAAACCAAATCGCAATATATTCCAACACATCCGAAATGAAAAAGACGTAATTGATAACCAATCAACCGCAGGGATTTATAAAATAGATTTTAATCACATTGATAATTCCCCTGCATGTTATATCGGGGTTACTAAACGGAAAATTTACGAAAGAGAAAAGGAACACAAAGTTGATTTAAAACATAACCGCCATTCTACAGCCCTTGCCTCTACCCACTCCTCTAACCCAATTAATATTAACACCTTAACAACTAAAAAAATCGCTCACTATAACAATCACAGTTACGCACTAAAAAGAGAAGCTATTGAAATTATTACTAACCCTACAGCAATTAATGAGCGCGAACACGCAACTATCCCCAGGAATTGGAACCATTTGATCTTTGGGAACCAGAACAAACGAAGTGAAATGAAGGGAGGAAGCCAAGATGAAAACAACGAAGACACCGGCAGCGATGGAAGTCACAACTCATCTGATGAAGGATGCGAATTGCATCCGAAATGCATATGAAAATTAAAAGGACAATTATAAGGTATAATTAAATTTATAAATTTGTTTTACTTGTCAAATTTTCCTTTAAGTTACACTAGTCATTAAGTTTATCAAACTTTCACTGTATATCTGCTTAAATATAATGGAAATAAAAGTTTGACTTTTTTATAAGTCTTATTTAACAAAATCTTAAGCCTGAGCCCGGCCCGAATCTTTTTCTAGATTCCTCGTTAATCAACGAAAAAGGAAAATGATAAAATACTTTGTTAGTCATTTATTTTACATAATTTTACAGTCTGGTATGTCACATAAAATTTTATTTTGTTAAAAGATGTCTGTAACTTCAATTTAATTGTCTATCAGCTTGTCTGTTCGTGATCTGATTTTCTGCAAATATTTTAAACATGTCTCGAAATTAATATATTTTATTTAAAGTAATATTAAATGGTTTCCTTTTCAAAATAATGTGTATGTTACTACCAGTTTGCATACATGTAACAAACAAAAGAAATTAGATACGTTACTGTATATAAGGCTTTGTTTTCAATGGTCTGTAGTGTTTAGGTGGTATGAAGGCTATAAAAATCCTTCCACTGTAACTTTTCCTCTAAGGCTTTTTTTTCTTTCCTCCGGGGCACTGGATGAAAGTAATATCATTTCTTGCATGTGGAAAAGCATTTTTTCTATTGAATATGGTTGGATTAGCATTAAATTTTTTTTTACTGGAACACAGGAAAGATTTGGATACATTACGGTATATAACAGGAAGTGGTTGAAAGTGTATTTTTAGTACTATTAACCATTTTAAATATCTTCCTATATTGTTTAAGAATGCTAATATTTTCGATTTGACTTTCTGTCTTTGTGCCTTCTGTACGTCTGTAATAAATAAATACTGTTTATATATAAATATTGATAACTATCAATGTCCTCACACATAAAAAATTTGTTAATTTTCATAGATATAAATATGTTTATTTTTCAAGAAATAACTTTAACTTACCTTTTCTTTTCAAACTTAATAGATATATACTTATTTTCTTTATTTAAAATTCAGTTCGCCAGCTCTATATACATCATGTATTAACTATTGATGTTTGTTTACATTTCTGCCGTTGCCATTTTGAATCTGCATAATTTTTCTATTTTTGCTGTTGCCACTGTTGTTGAAATAATTATTATAACATATTTTTGAGTGGCAATAGTGATGTTTTGTGTATATGCAGATTTGATGCGTTAGTATAAAAGATCGCGGCAAATTGTGTAACGTTGCAGTTAGCCAGCTTTTAACCAGCTATGTAGTCTTAAGTAGCTATGCAGTTTTAGGCAATTGAGCAGCTTCAAACTGTTGATAAGCTAAGCACTTAAAGCATGTGGGCTTTTAGCATCTGACAGCTGGATAAGTTTTTTTAATATGGCTATTTTTTTAAAGCCTTGATAGCTGCCATTGTTGTTGTTCCTTTTTACAATTGTTAAGTTTTATAAAATGAGTTTGAGCTCATAATTCTTTTTCATCATCGTTAGATGTTTGAATTCGTGAGTTAAATTAGATAACCGATAAAATGAACTGTTGTTGTTAAAGTTTGAGGTTTAAATAATGTTGGATATGTTTTTCGGCTTTAGCGCCGTCTTGCTAAGTTTAAACAAATTGAATTAAAATTTTTCAAAATTAAATCACCAGGAATCTAATATAAAGATGAATAGTGTTTCTGTGATGAACTTCAATTCTTAGTGGTTTTTTTTTTCGTTTCTGTTCTCGCTGGTCAACGCGGCGACCACGGGATGTTAAGTGCTTCCTCCTTATTCCTCGTTGGTCAACATGGCGACCGCGAGACGTTGTATCTCTGTTAATTTTTTTTAGTGTCAACGATATTTATTGTTTCAAATGCCATATTCTATTGCAAGTATGTTTCTACTGGATTGTGTTACAGCTACTATCTTATTTGTCCTGCACCTAAAAGGTAACTTATATCTTGTCATAATTTTTCAATGTTTACTGATATATATTTATACCTTATTAAATGAAATCTGTTTTGTCAAATGTTAAATTTTTGTATTCAATGAGTCATAACATTTCACACTGGTCAAGTCAATTTTATTGAAACCCTTAAACTTAAAATTTAAATACAGTTTTCCACTATTGCTTTTCTGCTTAAATAAGTTTTTTTTGAGAGATTGACCTTTTGGTCTTTATCATTTTGGTTATGGGCGGAGTTTTTTAAGGGTGTCATATTTTTTAGACTTGACTAGTTTTTTTTTTTTCTTGTAATTGTTTAAAGATGGCTTATAATATTGTTCCTCAAATTACTAAATTAAATTCCACCAATTATGCTGGTTAGAAGTGTGACATTAAATTTTTGCTTATGGAAAAAAATGCCTTTGACATCGTTACTGGTGTTGAAGTAAAACCTAAAGTTAGTGAAACCGTGACTGAGGAGGCAGTGCATGACTTTAAAAGAAGGCAGAATGCTGCCATGTCAATTTTGTACTTAAACATTGAAACAGAGTTTAGAAGTCTCATAAGTGAATGTACTGACCCCTCAGAAGCGTGGGAAATCCTTAAAGTTAACTTCCAACCAGATAGTAGAAGCCATCATATGAAACTGTTTTCTGAATTAATGACATGTTTTTTAGAACCTGGCGAATCTATTGGTGTTTTTGCAGCTAGAATTTCAAAAATTGCTGATCAATTAAAATCATTGGTAAACCAATTAATGATGAGTATCTTCGTTTTCAAGTTTTGAGATACTTACCCAATAGATTTGATTAGGTTGTTCAGCAAATTCTTCATTGGCGTGATAAGGATTTTGATTTTAAAAAGATCATTATTGAACTTTGTGCTGAGGAGACATGTCTCCAACTTAGGAGTTTTGATAAAGGTAGAATTGAATGTTCTATCGAGGCTCAAAATGTAAAATTTAAAAAGAGGCCTGTTTTTACCTGTTGGAGATGTGGCAAGGAAGGCCATGTAATTTAAGATTGTCGGGTTAAATTAGGTAATGATCTAGCTGCAAAAGAAAAAGATAAACCATTCAAAAGCAATTTTTCCAAGAGGGGTGGCTCGGGTCAACAGTCAAAACGTGATAGAACTCTCACCCGTAAAGCTCAAAATTTCATAGCAGAAGCTAATTGAAGTGGTTTTGAGAGAGAGGGAAGCTGGGTGTTCGATACAGCGGCCTCTCACCACTTCTGCAAGGATAAATCTCTTTTTTGTAATTTTTCTGAAATTTTTGGTGACGAGCTACACGTGGCTGTTGACGGAGTTACTTTTCCCATTACTGGCAAAGGCGAGGTTGAGTTAAATTTCAATGGGACTGACATTAAACTTTGGAATGTGTTCTCCTAATTTGAGGAAAAATCTTTTGAGTGGTTCAAGATTCGACCAGGGTGGTGCTAAATTTATTGGTGAGGCTGGTAAACTAAACGTGGTCGTCAAGTATGGTGACTTCCTTTTCTCAGCTAAACTCCATGACGGGATTTACTACACTTTTCCTAGAGTAATTGAAGGCAAGCATAGTGTTAAATTAAATGGAGGGCAGAATTCTAATGTATATGTTAATGCTGAAATTTTAGCTTCACCTGTAATAAAGTCTGCTAATGTAAAGAGCTTTGATACCTGGCACTTACATTTTGATCATATCAGCCCTGATTTAATTTTTAATACTATTCGTAATTCTGCTGTTAAAGGCTTGCCTAACTTAAAATCTGTTGATAATTTCTTTTGTGATCCTTGTCATGTGAGTAAGCAAAACCGTGTTTCTTTTAAACCTTTAAGTCATTCTTCTTCCAAAAAACATTTAGATCGACTTTTTATGGATACTTGGGGTCCAATTAAAATTCCTGGGAAAAAAGGTGAACGTTTCTTTTTGTCTATAATAGATGATTTTTCTGGAAGATCATCGGTTTACCCTATCCAGGAAAAATCTATGTGTTTTGAAGTCTTTAAGAGACATGTTTTGAGGACTGAAAGATTTTTGTGAACCAAGTTGAAGTCGTTACGTACGGATAATGATAAGGAGTTTGACAATGATTCTTTTAAGGTTTTTTGTAGAGAAAATGGTATAAATCATGAATTGACTAGCTTTTACACACCAGAAGAAAATGGGGTTTGTGAGAGGTTCAACCAGACAGTTATGAATTGTGTTCGGGCAATGTTAAAATCCAGTGGATTGTCTGATGATTTCTAGCCTGAAGCATGTTTACATTTTAATTATACATGGAACAGAATTTGTCATAGTAAGAACTCTAAAACCCCATTTGAACTCTACTCAGGAAATAAGCCTTCCGTCCGGCATCTAAGGCCATTTGGTACTTTAACGTATGTCGGTGTCCCAAAGGTCAGGCGCAAACACAAGTTAGACCCCAAATCCAAGCGTGGAGTCCTTGTAGGTTATGCTTTGTGTACCCATGGTTATCGAGTCTGGTTGGAAGATGAGAAAAAGATTGTAGAAACCATAAATGTGTCTTTTGTGGAGAGCAGTGATGTTTCACACAGTGGAGCGGTGATGGGCGACTCTTCTTTTGAGTTGGTGTTTGTCCCAGAGGAACAACCAAAGCCCGTTGATCAGTACCATCATCCTGGTCTGGAGCCTGGTACCTCTGGTGTCATACTCAGCGAGACTGAAGGTGTCATCCCAGCTGTCTCTCCTGTTACTCCTGCCCCTCAAACTACTTCTCAAACTGCATCTGCTGACTGGATGACTAATCCCATTTGGTACCGAAAGGTTGTGCCTCGACCTAAGGGGAAAAAGGTTGACATTTACTATTATCCTGATGGAGAGGGCAAGAAATGTTGTCAGAGGTCACCTAATGACGTTGAGAAATTCTGTAATGCAAATGGGATTAATTTTAATCCTGCTGATTTTGATTTTTCTAAGTTTAATAGTTTTTCTGGAATTGTTAACCCTAGTGTTATACCCCGCATCCAGCACGACTAGTTGACTAGATGTGGTGGTCCCGAGAACATATATAAACAGGCATTAAAATCTGCACAGTTAGAAGAGTGGCATGAGGCTATGTTGGAGGAATTAGAGTGTATGGCTACAAGAGAAGTGTGGCATCTTGTGAAGCTCCCTGTGAATAAAACTGTGTTGGGAAACCGCTGGGTTTACACAGTAAAACATGATGAGTCTGGTACCATTGTTAGGTATAAGGCTAGATTACTAGTCGCGCAAGGTTTCAACCAGGTCCAGGGTGAATCCTACGATGAGACTTTCTCGCCAGTTATAAATTTTTCTGTTGTTAGATTCTTTTTCTCTCTCCTAGTCTCATACTGTGGTTGGTTTAACGTACAGTGTGGTGTCAAGTGTGCCTATCTGTATGCTCCTTTAAAGGATGAAATCTACATGAGGCAGCCAGTTGGTTTTGCTGAAAAAGGTAAAGAAGACTGGGTCTGTAAACTGGATAGAGCACTGTACGGGTTACATTAGTCAGGCAGATTATGGTTTTATGAGTTAAAATAAAATATTGTTGGAACTTGGTTTTAATAAATTTGAAAATTGTAACTGTGCATATTCGTATTATGATTTCTCTATTCTATTGGTTTATGTAGATGATATCGTTGTTTTTGCTAAGACAGAATCCCAAGCTAATGATATTTTAAGTTTGTTGAAATCAAAGTTTGATTTAAAAATTTTGGGTGTCACTCGTAAATTGTTAGGTGTGGAGTTTGAGTATACAGATACAGGGGTTTTGATCCATCAAAGTCAGTATATTGATGAAGTCATTAAAAGGTTTCAAAATCACCGGGTACCTATCTCCTCCTTACCTATTGTTAAAGTAATTCAATTTTCGAAGAGTGATTGTCCTCTCATTCAAGCAGACATCGATGAAGCTTCTCTTTTGCCTTACAGAAATCTTTTAGGTTGTATTTCCTTTATTTCAAATCTTACAAGACCTGATATTGCTTATGCCACTAACATTTTCTCACAGTTCCAACAAAATCCAGGTATTAAACATTGGCAGGGTTTACTTAAACTTCTAGGATACATAAAATTTTCCAGTCAATATAAGCTCCATCTTAAATGTACACAAATTAAACTGATTTCTTATTCTGACGCTGATTTCACTGCTAATAGAGACAATTACGTTTCTGTGGGTGGCCAGTTGGTTCTTTTGAATAGTGCTACTGTCTGTTGGCGTACTAATAAACAAAAGGGAATTACTATTTCTACTGTGGAGTCAGAATATGTTTCCATGTGTGATTATGTTCGTGAGCAGGACTGGTTTTATAATATTCTATGTGAGTGTTCTAGTTTAAAGCTCATAGACAATAACTTTGATATACCTACCTTATATGCTGATAATCAGGCTGCCATACGTTTTACAAAGTCCAGGATTGAGAATTTTCATACACATCATGTTAATATTAAGCTTTTCTTTATAAGGGACTGGTTTGATGAGGGCAAATTTGATATTGAATATATTTCCTCTAAATTAAATCTTGCCGACCCGTTTACGAAGCCATTGACAAAAAATGATCTATTAAAATTTATAAAAGTAATCTTTATTTAAAATTCTAGTGTTTAAATTGTTTTCTTCACTTTGCAGATGTTTTTCATAATTTATGTTTTCATGGTGTGAATGAGTGTGAAAATCGCAAGGCACCTTGTGTACATGTATTTGTATATATATATATACATTTTTCATCATAATTTTTTTTATATTGTATATATTTCCATCATATTTATTATTGTATATATAAATTGAATTGCATAATCTATATTGTGTATAGTGTATAAATATGTTTCATATCATTTTTCTTTAGTATATCTGCATGGTGGAGGATTGTGTTTGATCACGTGGAATCTGGATATGTATAAATTGTCAATGGTATTCTCCAATTTATTAAATTGCTTTTTGCATCATTTGCTTTCTGCATCATTTTTGTCATGAACTTTTGAGATATCATGATGGTGTTTAGCTAACTAACTTATATGCTGTTAATTTTTTTTTGCTGCGGTGGGGGGCATTGATAACTATCAATGTCCTCACATATAAAAAAATTTTTAATTTTCATAGATATAAATATGTTTATTTTTCAAGAAATAACTTTAACTTACCTTTTCTTTTCAAACTTAATAGATATATACTTATTTTCTTAATTTAAAATTCAGTTCGCCAGCTTATGGATGTCCGTCATGAAAAAGATATCGTCCCCCAAAATTCCACTGCAGGTATATATAAAATAGATTTTGAACATAACAATGGAGATGAAGCTTGCTACATAGGTATGACAAAACGCCGAATTAACTAATGCGAAAAAGAACACAGAGCAGATCTAAAATATGGAAAATCCTCAACTGCCTTCTCATCCACCCACAACAGTAACCCAATTAACATTAATTCGATTAACCCATTCGTGGTCATGCGGTTTCAATTCTTTCACTTCAAAAATGGTTTCACTAGCACGTGTTATCTATCTCTGTAAAAGGTCAGCCGCTTTCAATGTTAAAAGTTTAGCAGTAACTCTATGAAAATTCTCCCCCCCCCCCACATCCAGCAGCAGCTTCTTAACAAACAAAAGCCCTTTGAAGTCCATTGTGGGCGTTTTCCTCGTGATTGACGTCCCCTAACCTCAAAATCTGCAAGGCTTTTTTGAAGAACTGATCTCCTGCATTTAACCTTTTGAGAGGGGCTCTTACGAAATCCTATGGTGAAGCGTGACAGATGCTGTCACAGCCCCTTTTGAAGTAAATCCTTTTAAAATAAAAATAGTGAGAAAACACATATTTAGAGTTGATTTTATAAAAGTTATAACAGCAAATCTGAACTATTATATGGAAAAATTGCTGCATGAAATTGAATTGCAATCCATGATGCTAATTTAATATTATTCATTAATTAATTTTTAATTATTCATTCCACGAATAATGAAATATATCATAGCTGTAAATTCTTCTAACATTGCAGAAAGTTTTAATATAATTTCAGATGCAGTTAAATTACCATATTGATTCATTTTACTATTATTATTATTAAATCAAAGGAGATAATTATTTTTTAAGATGTTTTAGATAGAAAATTTTTAAGGAAATGATTTTAAAAGATTATAAATATGTAAAAAAAAAAAAAAAAAAAAAAAAAAAAAAAAATGAGCAGATTCCAAGACTGTTTTACCGACACCAAAGAATATTACAAAATTATTTGCTTATTTATTTGTTTTATTTTATTATTATTATTATTATTATTTTAATATTTATCTTGAATTATAAAATTTTATAAATTAAATATTTTTACTTTAAATTAATGTAAATAGATTCAAATATGGATTTATTTGTTTCAATAAATAAATTTTATATATAAAAAAATATATCAGTATATTTTCAAGGTGCCATTGGTAGTAAACTTCGTAATGTTTATATATATATATATATATATATATATATATATTTATTTATTTATTTATTTTATAAATAATACATCCATAACAATTTACAGTTAAAAATATAAGACAAAGAACGTAAACAAAATTAATTAATATTTAAATATTTTGTTAGTTCTAAAACTACCCAAACTAAAATATGTATCAGCTGATATAAATAAATTAAAAGCTTTAAATAATATTTAATATGATATTGGATGTTAATTAAGTTAAAATATGGACATAGTGTTGTTCCTAAGTAGAAATTTGAAAATCGATATTAAAATAAGGATGAATTCAATTTTTAAATTTATTATATCTTATGCAATGGGAAATTTTTCTTTAAAATGTTATAGTTTTTATAACAAAAATAATATAAGTTTTGTAATAAAATAATTTTTATTTAATTATGTTGTCAGATCTAAATATTTACAGTTTTAAATATATGTAATCTAATCTTTTATTCATCTTTTATTTTATTAAAACTAACTTCTTCACGTACCGTAAAATATATGCAAGCACTTCCGATTTCGAAAGGACGTTTCTTTTATTCTTCAGATGCAATAGACATGTGCAAAAACTTTGGAGGCGAAAAGCAAGACAGTTAAAATTTGAAAAATTTTAATTAATATTTTTGCTATGATATCAAATGTCAATTAAATTTAAATGTGGATGTAATAAACAGAAGTTTGAAAATCAATACTAAAATAAAAGTGGATTCATTTTTTTAATTTATTATATAGTATACAACAGAAAAATTTTTCTTTCAAATTTTATAGGTTTTACATATTTTTGTATTTTTTTTTTTTTTTTTTTTTTTTAATTGCATGATATTATTATTTTATTTAATTACTTCAATTTCTTTCTTTCTTTTTCTACCTTTTTTTGATCTCCCTTCCTGTTTTTGAACAATTCAAACTTTAGTTTCATGAACTTCTTGAGTGGTCAGGCCACAGTTTCATGAACTCTTTGAGTGGTCACAATCTATACAAGCCTCTATCAGATTAAAAGAAAAAGGGAAAAAAAAAACCTGAAGATATCACAAACTGTAAAGTAAAAGTTCTCGATACTTTAGAACGAATTAACTTGTAGTTTCGAGAGTTGCTAAAAAGGTGATCTTTTCGTCAGGTTAATTAAAAAAAAAAAAAAAAAAAAAAAGGAAAGAAAGAGCTTGAGTTTACCTATATAAATATACTCTAAAGTAAAACAATGTTAATAAATGCACACTCTATTGTTCTTACTGAAGATGGATAATAATTTAATTGGTGTTCAAATTAAAGTGGTAATTTTTAGCGATGTGCTCAGAATGTGTAAAAGCTTTTTAATTATATACTCAAAGCTTAGTTCGAAAAGTTCTCTAAGAAAATTCCGATCATAGGAATAATTCCAGTATAGCATTTTTTTTTCTTTCTCTTTCTCCCCCCAGTACAGTCTATAATATAAGAAAATCTCGTTTGTCTGTTTGAGATGTTGAGGAAAGAATATCACAACCAGAGCTAAGGAATTTGACATAAAGGTATGGTTTGACCTGAAGTGGTGCACCTGGGCTTACGTTTTCGATATCTTAATAATTTTTTTTAATTAATTAAAAAACATAAAATTTTGTTATGAATACTTTTATTTAGATAAACTCATTTACCATCTTGCGTTTTCAAATGTCATATAATCGTTACCGCCAGAGATCAAAGTTGAAAAGACATTTTTCTCCTCTTTGTGTTGATAAACATTGCGATTTTTCATGAAGTGCCTGAAAATTAACATAGTCAAATGTTGCTAAAATATATCATTTTTCAATAAGAATGAATGTGTGTGCATTATTATGCATGTCTATATTGTGCCGTAAATCTCATCTAAATCCAACAACTTTTGGAGATTTTACTGATTTTATTTATTTATTCATTTGCATTAGTATCCCCCAGTGGTCGAAATTCGACAGCTTTTTACAAAACAAAGCAAAGCAAAAATATTGCCTTCTCATAAATGGAATTAAATTGCAGCACAGACAGCAGCGATACCTATTGGCCAATAGGCACGATTAGACCATGAAGTACAGTGTTCAAACTAAAAAAACAGACCTTTTCTAAACATGGAATATTTGAGTAATCTCAAAACGTGTAACTTTATCGAAAACCATTTTTTTTTTTTTTTTATTATTCTTATACTTTCTTCTTATGTATGCAGAAGATAGAATAATAAATCCATTTTTTGAAAAAAATAAGTAGTCAATTTCAGTTAACTGAAATGCAAAGAATCTCAAAACATGTAAATACATCAAAAACCGGAAATCGAAATTTTTTTACATCTTCTGCTTTCTTTTTCAATTCCTACTATTAGTGCACACTCTCCCTATATATATCTTGTACAAATCTTTCAATCGATTTTTAACTAACTTCCCGACTAGCTAGAAATTTGAAACTTTAAGGATTGCTCAGAACACGGTGACAATACATTTTTTTAATACTTTTAGCAAGATGTTTCGGGTTTCTGCTGTCTTCGTCAGCGTTACCAGTACAAAGCTTGCATTCGTTTTTTAACTAACTTCCCGACTAGCTAGGCATTTGAAACTTTCAGGATAGCTCAGAACATGGTGACAATATATATTTTTAATACTTTTAGTCAGTTGTTTCAGGTCCCTACTGCCTTCAGCAGCGTTTATATGATTAAACAGAAAATTTATTTAACAAACTTCCCGACTAGCTTGACATTTGAAATTTTCAGAATAGTTCAGAATACGGTGAAAATTCATTTTTAAAATACTTTTAACCAACTGTTTCTGGTCCCTGCTGCCTTCGGCAGCGTTACCAATACAAACCTTGCAATCGATTTTTAACTAACTTCCCGGCTAGCCAGCAAGCCGTTTGAAGCTTTTATAATAGCTCAAAACACGATAACAATGAATTTTTTTTTAACACTTTTAGCCAATTGTTCCGGGTTCCCGCTACCTTTGGTAGCGTTTATATAATTCAACAGAATATTTAAAAACATGGTATATAAAAAGTTCTTTTTATCTTGTAATTATTTTTATTATATAACTGAACTGAGTCCACGAGTTTAAATATTGTCCATTTATAAATTTTATTTTACTTTTTAGTTGATTTTGCACTCGCGCTTTTTATTTCTATTTATTAACTAAAATAAAAAAAATTTTTGTTGACCTAAGTAGGCATTGACTTAGTTATATATATATATATATATTACTTGTTATATACGTAGCTAGTAATAAATCCACTTTTTAAAAATAAGTAGTCAGTTTCAGTTAATTAAAATGCAAGGGGAAAAAAAAAGGAGGTATAAAATTTCAGTATGGGTATCTTTCGAAAGAACTCATTAATACTTTTGAAACGAATGCTTGAACTGTAGTAATTTAAAACAAAGTGTCTATTTTTTCATTTATAACGAAAAAATATATATATATTCTTTTGATGTTGACCCAATATTGACGTTCTTCTGCCTTTTATTGCTATAATAAAAAACACCACAGAACTGGTGTTTTAAAATGATAAGTACAAACTTTGGATAAATGCCATGAAATGCAAGAAACTTGCAAAAATTGTTTCGTGTAGAAAGAAAACACAGTCCTTCGTCAGGCGACCAAAGTAGGCACCAGTGCTGCAGTCAAAGCAGCTTTTGATCTGAAACAATTGTTGCAATTTTCTTGCATTTTATGGTGTTTATCCAAAGTTTTGTATTTATTATTTAGTGCTATAATTCTGTGAGATAAAAATCGTCTTCATTATTCATGGAAAAGAATTTTAATAAATAATTATCTGTATAGATAAAAAGAAGTGTATGTCTGTGTGTGTATCTGCGATCTGGTGCTCCAACTACTGATCGCACAGCTACAAAAGTTCACATTTAGGTGAATAAAAGTTGAATGATGAGTCAATTAAATTTTTTTTCTTCAGAATCAGAATGCAATTTATAGAAATGATAACATAAATTATTTTAAATAACGAGTAACAATATTTTTCACCGTTATAAGAGGAAGTAAACCTAAATAAACATAAAGACTGAAATGAAACTAACTTATTTTATTTAAGGAAACAGATCTTAAATTAGGAAAATTAGGCAGATCTTAAATTAGGAAAAACCTCTACCGCTTTCCCCGCCACCCACAATAATAACCCCATAAACATTAACTCTATTTACATAAAAAAATAGCATCCTACAATAACCATAATTACGCTCTAAAACGGGAGGCCCTCAAAATGATTACTAACGCTAACACAGTAAACGATAGAGAACATTCCATCATCCCTGCAGCATGGCAACAGATCTTGCAAAACTCTGAAGTGAAGCGAAGTGACAACCACAGCAATCTGCGAGAATATAAACAGAAGGACGTCGACGTTTGTCTTGGCTCTGAGGATGGTCACGGGGTGACTGAAATTAATCAGCCAAAAATTAAATGAAAAGCTTGTGTAAGGTATTTATAATAATTTAAGAAACTAACTTATATTGACTGATAAGAAGAATAAACTGGATCGTTTCTTTCTGGAAAGTATACAATAGATAATCGGAAGAAAGGGATTCTCAGTAAAGGTGTATTACAGCTCTACAAATTTTTCTCAAAATTTTTGAATATCCTAAGGTTTACTAGCTTAGAACTGCGCAAATAATGTGGAGTGAACAAGCAGTTGAAAAAAGGGAGGGAATGAAACCTTCAAGGAAAATAGTATCTTCGCAGGTGTTGAATTAGAAATATGCGAAAGAATAAACAGTAGTATCTTCAAACAATGGTATCTTCATTCGTAATAATAATTTATTTCTATTGCATAATAATCAGTGAAACTTCACGGAAGTATAATGTACTGATTAATATCCCCAATTGATTTAAAATATTGCTAGCTGCAATCTTTATAACTAATTTTTTATTTTGACATTTATTAAACATTTTGAAAATGTTTTCTTTCTAAATTTCCCTGTTTATCTTATTAAATCCTATCCTATCTAATTAAATTGTATTAAAGTTCACTTTTCCACCTCACCTCGTTTAATATTTTATTCCAATAGTTCTCACTTTCATTGTTTTCATTGTCACTTGATGATTTCTTTAACATTAGCTTCAGAACCATGTCATGACAACGGTAACCAAAAAAAAAAAAAAGGTAACGAATCAATAATGATATAATAAAGTATCTTATGCAAATGCCTAATACTTATGTAAAGTCTGAGATAGTAATTATAAGTTGTATTCAAACATAGTTGGTCTAGAGAAAAAAATAATTTATATCAGTATCTTCTATTAAAAGAAATATTGCTTTTCTCTGTGGCTATTCATGAAATATTTTAGAAGCGCATATTTTCTATAAAAATTAAACAATGTATAAAAAAAATCTAGAAGGAAAGAATAGAAATGAAAAAATTCATAAAACATTTAAGAATACAGAAATTTACATTTAAATCATCAAATATTTTTGTTAAATTATTTATATTTTCAAAAAGGAGAAAAACTCTTATTATTATTATTACTATAATAAATTCAGTGAAAGAAATTTGTAACACACTCTTCCATGGTAAATATTAATAAATTTAATACCTATCTCAGTAATCTGTATAAAAATAAAATTAATATTTAAATTTTCTCAAATAATCTCTTCTCCCCCCCTCCCTCTAAAAAGTTAAAATAATAATTATATAAAAAAAAGAAAAACTAGTATGTTGTGGCTATTACAAGACTTTATTCTGTATTTTCCTAGACAAATTCACACAGCAAATTTATTTATTAAATTATTTTCCTTGATGAAGAAGATTTTCTTCTCAGAGAAGTAGCACAAAATGCCGAAAGACAATAAATTTTTTTGCCATGAAAGATATTGTCAGGTACCCGGTAAAAATAGCTGTAGAAAATTTATCAACGATAAAAATGGTGATAATCAGTGTTAATCAGTTACCTTGAAATTATTTTTAAATAATGATTTAAAATGGATTCACGTTAAAAGGTAAAATATTATTTTTATTAAAATATTTTTTGTAGTATGTATTTGTAAAGTATGCTATCAATTTCAGTATTCATCACTCTGCTTGAAAATAATGCTTCTTTACTTCCCCTCTCCCCCCACCGCTTGTCTTATAACAAATGTGTGCATCAAAGTTATCGGACCTGTCAAACTCAAAATTGACAAATCCCCCTTAGTAAAGATTATCTTTAATCGTAGAACAATCGAAAAGGGTGAAATAAAATTTTCTGTACTCCCAAATTCTTCGGAAATCAAGAAGAATTTATCCTTTATATAAGTTCATATATATAATTTTAAATCCCTTTTTATAAAAGAGTATTTAGTAAATACAATTTAAAATGCTTTAACATAATAAAATTAAAATAATAATAATGAATAATAGCGTTTCTAACTAAAACAATACCATTTAAATTAATTTTCTGAGAAAAATAGTGTGAAGCAACTAACTACTAATAATTTAAAAAATATATAATGCTAATAAAACTCTTTAGTTGCTCTAATAAGTAAATTATTACAAAGTTCGCTATTTATAATCGAAAGATATTAGCTATGTGTACCTATAAATCATTTTTCAGTACGCAATTAGACAATTTTTGTCATATTCGTATTTATTTATTTAAGTATTCATCAAAATGGCTACTAAAATGAATATTCTTTATATATTTTGATGATTAAAAAATCACACACATACACACACGCACCAAAAAAAAAAGGATCAGCATATAACATTTATTTTTTATGATACACGAATTATATTTATAGTGAAAAGAAATACACCATTTGATTCTTTCTATCTGAATAAAAAGATTTAAAAAAATAATTTGCGCACACACAAGAAAATAATATTAAAGATGGTAATAATAATAATAAAACTTTATGCAATAATTCGGTGAATAAGAAAGCCCGATAATATAAAATTTTACTACGAACAATGATATTTTATATGTATTAATCTCTAATTACGCCATTTAGTTGAACAACAACAAAAAAAAAATCAAAAATTTTATAATTTGAGAAACAGTATCTGAAATTCCATTAGTTCAGACTTGATAAATAAAAAAAAAAAAATAAATAAATAAAAAAAAAAACGAAAAATTATGCACTACGCATTGATTAACAACATTTTCCAACTGTACGTACTTGTTGTATCGTATAACTTTCAATGTTCTTTGCCTATGTTATCATACAACGGGCCGACTGGAGGACTGAAAGAATTTGCAGTAGGAAATTATTTAAATGTGATTCATATAAATGAATTCTAATAAATGATTCCTAAAACGCAATGCATTAGCAAATTTTTTAAATTGATTAATTATTATTACTATTATTTTTTTTGGGGGGGGAGGGGGAATCCATGTACGTAAACCAGATGTACACGAACTATTAATACCATTTGAAATAAGAAACATTCCATAGTGTACTTCAACAATATATATCAATTAAAAAAATTATAAATATATTTACGGTCGCTTGGGGTGAGCAGACAAATTGACAAATAGATGGGCAGTCCGACAGACATATGCACAAATTGAAATCATATTCGTACTTAAAAAATGGTAGAAAATTTTAAAACGCTTAAAGGAAACGAAAAGGCAACTCCAGCAAATTTATCACAAAAGATAAACGGGGGGAAAAAGTAATGTGTCATTCGATATTTTCATACGTACAGTATTTTATGTTACATTGAAATTCAATTATTCTGAACCAAAAAAAAATGTTTTTTAATATTCATTTAAAAATAAATGGTTTATAAAATTGTCATTAAATATATATATATATATATATATATGGCACTGAAAAATATTAGAGCTTGAGGGTGTCTGCTAGGTTGAATTTTACCTATTTTCTATTCTGTATTTTCTTTACAAATCATCTTTATAGGAAGTGTCGGTTCTGTCTGTCATAACATTCTAAACTCCACTTGCGAGGTTGCGAGTAGTATTTAGTTATTTAGTATAATAATTAAGCAGGGGGGGGGGGGATGCTGTTGGTGTAAAAAAAAAAAAAGGAAAGAAAAGAAAAAGGATTCTTTGAAACAAAAAATTAAGTAAACTATAAACTTGCAACGGATTTTGAATAATAATTATTATTATTATGAATTAGATTATTATGCACAAGAATATAAAATGAAATAAATAAACAATGAAGTTGTGTGAAGTTGCTAACAGTCGAACCTAGTATCTGTTATGAAATGCAATGTTTTTCTTAACCATCTAAAGAAATTCTCAAAAGCATTTTTTAACCAAATCCTTGACATTCCTCTGGAATACAAATAATATAATGAATGGATGACCTGTTGTACGACTATTGTGTTGGTGAAAGTAGGAGTGGCTGAAAAACACCTTCTTCAACTCCCAGTGTGGAGCGAAGGGGAAAAGCACAAACGTGAATACGCGCCCGTGACTATTTTCAAGTACAAATTCTCGACCATGCTATAACGTTCATAACCATTTAGAAGTAACAAATGCTGACAGTCTATAAACAGTCATGACCATTTAGAAGTAGAAATCTCGGACGGTGTATACGTGTTCGTGACCATGAAAGGGTTAATATTAAAAAAATAGCCCCATATAACAGTTATAACTATGCATTAAAAAGGGAGGCCATCGAAATAACATCTAATTTTCAAACCGTTAATGACCGAGAGCACTACGTAATTCCACCTGAATGGCAGCAGCTATTACAAGGAATAAACAGCCCCGACAAACGAAGCAAAGTGAAGAAATAGAACTACAGCGCCAAAGAAAAGATGTTTACAGCTATGAACAACGTCTCATTGCACTTAGCACTGATGATGGGTGTGGGTACACCCAAAATTAATTTGCTGAGTCCTAAAAAGGATATTTGTAAGGTATTTTAATAAGTAAAACATTAAGCTACTATCTTATTTGTCCTGCACCTAAAAGGTAACTTATATCTTGTCATAATTTTTCAATGTTTACTGATATATATTTATACCTTATTAAATAAAATCTGTTTTGTCAAATGTTAAATTTTTGTATTCTTTGAGTCATAATATTTCACACTGGTCAAGTCAATTTTATTGAAACCCTTAAACTTAAAATTTAAATACAGTTTTCCACTGTTGCTTTTCTGCTTAAATAAGATTTTTTTGAGAGATTGACCTTTTGGTCTTTATCAAATATCTTGTAAACATTCAGCAGTTTTGTTAAAGAACATTCTATTGCTTAGCTATATAAAACCTCTGCAAAACACATACTAAAAATCTTTTTCATAGAAAGCCCCCCCCCCTTTTTTTTTTTTTTTGTAACTTTACATATTTTTAAATCGGGTCGGGCCTGATTTTATCGCTTTTTGGCCGGGCCGGGCCATACACTAGTAAGAAAGAGACAGGCTGGGCCGAATGTTTTGATTTCATGCCGGGCCGGGTAAGCAAACCTTTCCAACGGGCCTAGCCTAAAAATTTCGGCCCATGCAGACCTCTAAGACAGTGTAGGAAAAGGCCCAGTGGGTTTTTTCGGGTTTTATCGAGTTTAATAAGGATTTTTTGGGTTTTATCAGGATTTTCAGGAATATTTTCATTCTTTTTTTTTTAAACATTAAATATATCATTCATAAGTCTTTTTATGATTAAGTTATAAAGAAATTTTAAATATTAAATAATTGAACTTTAAATATTCTAAAATTCTTTTTATCTGCCCTTTACAACAAAAAAGTGGATTTTAATAATTATTTCATGTTGCCTTATTAAACTTTTCATACTGAATAGATTTTCATAAAACATTTTTAATTATTGTCCCTCTATATTACATAAGTATTGCACTGTTAAAGTTTTCAAAAATGTTTTTAAATTGTAATTTTATTTATTTATATTTTACATTCCTTGAGTCCTACAGTTTTCTTTATAGTGAAATAGAACTCTATTTTTTAATTCTTTTATTTATTTTTTAATTCTGTTTTAATAAGATAATTATATATATTTTTGTGGGGAATTTTTCAGGATTTTTTTCTAAATTCTTTGTTTGTGTTCTAATAATGTATATAATATTTGTATGTTTATTATAAGTTAGATAAAAGTACAATTTTAAAGAAGGATTTTGAAAAAACCCACCCAGGTTTTTTCGAGTTGGGCAAAATCTAGCCAACCCTGCTGGTACACCACTAGAATTTATATTTTGCTGGTCTGTTGAATATTTTTGTGGTCCCAGACCAATGACCACTGTTAGTTTTGAGCCCTGAGTAACTAGTACATGTTCTGCAATCAAATATTAATTTTAAAATCCTACAGCAGAATTATTACATGTATTTGTTGAAAGTATTTCTGGAGCTTAGGAACTTATTTAAAGGGTTTTTTATTATTATTATTAAAACACGTAAAAATATTGGATTTTATAAACCCATTTTGTACCGCAAAGTCCTTTTCTTATTTAAAATCTTTTTCAACAAGGTGTGATTATTTTTCTGTAAACATGTACGCACATCTCATTTTCCCTTGTGTTTATAATTAATCTAATATGCATTATTTTGGATTAACTTTATTAAGAAACTTAGCTGCTTCTTACTTGGAGTTTTTATGGTGATAGTTTTACATTATACTTTAGGAATAATGTTTTACATTATACTTAGAAATTATTTCATTTACATTTTAAGAATAGTAGTAGGGGAGACTGGGGAGGGTTGACCCATTTTTTACAAAAACATTTTTAGAAAAAAATATTTTACTTCCAGAAAAAAACTTTGTACACCATTTCATACCTGATATATTCTATTATCAAAACATACATAAAAATGTTTCATACTTTGTAACAGAAAAGAGAAATAATGAATGTTATTGAAGCAGAATTTTTGGGTCAAGGCTCCCCACATATGGGAGGTTTGACCCACACAATGGGAGGGTTGACCCACCAATATTCACATATTATAATATTTATGAACAAAGTTAAGCTAGTCCTAAAATTTAAGAAAATTTGGCAATGAAATTAATGTGATAACAATAAAAGTTATAATTGATGAAGTAGCAATATTTCTAAAGCGTAAATTGAAAAAATTATATAAAAGAACACGTTCACACTACTAAAACAACTCTTAAATTAAAAATAGCCATTGCTATTAAGCTTTGTTGTAAAACGCTAGAAATGTTGAATAATAACGAATATTTAGCAGCACTTATACTCAGAAAAGTCAACGTCAAAATAAATTCATAATGCAACTCTTGCAATTCCTTCAGCTGATATTGAATTTGTTAACTTTGTCGTATCATCCATTGAAACAACAGATATATCTTCCGCTTCTGGATAAATAAAATAATTTGTTTCAGCAGCGTGGCGTAAAAATGTAGCAAGAAACTCTCTCTCCCCACTTTGGTTATTCTTCCTACGAAATGAGATGCATTAGGCCTACCAGTTTTAGGACTCACAAATTTTACCAGCACAAAATATCCTTCTGACATTGACTTTGATATCACAAACTCACCTTCTCTGCTGTTAGATATATGAGGGATTTCTTCATCCTCATCAATCAATGTTTCAATCAGATTAAAAAATTTCTGTTTAGAAGATCCTTTGGTTTTAGTATCTTTAACAGAAGGGTCGTTTCTTCAATGCTCTCAATGCATGCTCATTTTCTATTTGTTTTGTAACTGGGGTATCTGTCAATATTCGAGACTTTGCTTGTTTTCTTTTATAGTTATGTTTTCATGGTAAAGGTTTCGGGAAAGGTCGAATCAGTTCAGGGGTCAAAGATGCAGGTTTTTCAATTTCTGGCTGACAGGTGATCCTAGTAGAAGAAGTGACTTGTGAACTACTACTATGAGCAATATAATCTTCAGGAATGAGAGATAAATTATTTTTAGGTTGATAAATAATAGATGAATTAATACTTTCAGTCCCCAATAACAAAGAAATATATGAGGGAGGCTTGACCCGTGGATCAAACCTCCCTTATATCGTGTGGGTCAAGCCTCCCTCAATAGCCATTTGTAATTTCATAAAAAAAATCAGTGAATTAAACAGTTATTTAGCAAAACTAATTATAGCACATATTAGCTTGAGGTATATACTTTAATCATATAAATCTGAATTCTGATAATTGATTAAGAATATTTGCACAATGCCTTAGAAATTTAATTAAAATTACTCACTTTTTGATGAGGAAAACACAAATTTCAAGCTTGTTCAAATAAAAAGCATGGGATAACTTTCAAACAAACATGGCTGTTACCTTGCATCAGTAGGATGTGCTGCCGTGTGTTGGAAGTTTTTGAAAACTAAAAATAGCAGAGTAAAGAAAGGTGGGTCAAACCTCCCATAGGGTCAACCCTCCCCAGTCTCCCCTACTGTAATCTTAATAAATTGCATAACTTTTCTTTTTCTTCTTTGTATAAGCAGGCCATCCAGATGAGTAATTATTGGGAGGAGGGGGAAGTTAATTTTCAGTTTTCAAATTATTTTTGAGTTTTACTAATTTGCTTAGTACTTCCATTAAAAATTTTTGAAAAAAAAAAAAAAAAAAAAAAAAAAAAAAGTAAATGAAAATATTAAATAAATAAATAAAAAGTCAATTTTTGCTTTTTAATGATTTTCAAGAAATTTGATAAAAGGTTATGACTTCCATTTGTTTGTCTGTCCGTGTTCTAATTTATGTAACTATGCTTTGAAAGTTATAAAAACTATGGTGTTTATTGAGGTCCACTGCATGTTTGATATTGAAAATGGCATATGTAACATTTACAGTTATTATCTTGTCTTTTACAGGAGCACATAAAAGGTTTTTATACATTACTGTTTATAGAAGAAAAATAATCAAAGTTAATTTTAATGATCTTATACTGGTTTAAAAACTACTAAATATATATATTTTATTCAAATGCACACCAATATGAGCCAATTACAAAATGGTGAATGTTGTACTTATATATATCTTTTTTACAGAAATACACAAAAATGAAGTATTACAGCTTGTAGAGTAATTGTTTGATACTAATTTAAATTAAATAGATAAATGTTATGAAAGTTTACTCAAGCATATTACCTAAAGAAAATATAAGTAACATTTATGGCCTCTTTGTAGGGCATCACTAAAGACATCGGATACTGTAAAAGCTCTTATTTCCGTGAGCCGTAATTTTCGCGAAAATGAAGATATCGGTGATTTCGCGAGCTGAAAATTTCGCGAATTTTATATGAACAGAACCGAAAGTTGAAAAATCCTAACGTTGAAAAGTACCTAAGTATAGAACCCCTTTTGTATAAGGCATTTTAAGAAATTTCTTTTTGTCTGAAAAGTTCGTCCCCACCTCCTCATCACTCTAAAAACAATTTGTGCTTACTACGCTTCTTATACATCAACTTTGGCTTTGGCCCAACGTGCACATCCCCCCCCCCAACCAATTTTCTTTTCTTAATCCCTTTTTCCTCATGCTGTTTATCAAACTAGGGACTTCTGAACCCCCAGTTTGCACCGAAAATGTAATCACCACACCCCCTTCACTTTTCTCGTATTCGGACCGTCAATGCATGTGAGTTTTGGCAATTGAAAAATTTCTGGTTTTTTATTATTATTTGCTGTTGAAAAAAAAAAAAAAAAGTATTTCGCGAGGCTTAAATTTTCGCGATTACGATGGGTTCGCGAAAATTAAAGCCTCGCGAAAATATGTGCTTTTACAGTATATGATAATTGTTTGATGTTCTTTTTCAATTGCAATTGTGATATGAGTTTTTCAGCTGGATGAAACAGTATACTATGTGGTGTGTGGAGTCTACCTTTTTAATACAATACAATACAATACAAAAATTTTATATAGTATTTGGAAGGCTTTCATAATACAATGTGCATGATTTTCTCTCTTTGCTTTCCAACTTATTTTTGATTTTTACTAACTTATTTTGTATTTCATCGAAACATTATTAAAAGTATATGCTTTAAAAAAAGTGTGTGCTTACTTAGAGATGGGAATAATCGAGGGGGAAAAATGGGGGGAGGTTTTTTTTTGTGTGTGTGTGGGGGGGGGGGGTATTTCCACTGGGGAAAATTGAAAATTTTGAAATCTCTAGCTTAAAATAATGTATTCAGAAATTTGTAATACTTCCATTCTAATGCTTTTTAAATATTTTTTTATGTTCAATATTCAACATGAAAACACTAACTTTGATAATGCAAGCTGTAAAATAATTTAATATCCCTGTACATGGAAGTATTATTTCCTACTTTTCTTACTGAAAAGGAAAAGTATATGCAGAATATGAGTCAAAAACCAACTTGGATTTATAACCTTTTCTTCTGAATTAATAACTTACATTAATAGTAATAATAAATAAATAATGTGTTGTCTTAAAATTTTTGAAGTTCAATTAACTTTGAATTAAACATTTATTTTTAACTTGAGATGGGTAAATCATACTTTACCCCATATTAATGGTTGAATGATGATTTGACTAGTTTGGCTAGTTTGTGGCGTTTTGAGCAATGAAAGCTACTAGGAGTTATGAAACTAAAGGGCTAATTTTTTAATAGTAAAAGTTTTATGTATATTTCTGTTAAGAAGAAAAAAAAAAATATGGATCGCATATTATTTTAAAATGTTTAACACTTTATATTTTGTAAGAAAATATAACGATTAAGAAACCCCACTTTTATTAAAAAAAAAATCCAGAAGAAACTTTTTTTTTTCTCTACCGCAAGGGTGGAAAATTGGATAATTTATACCATAATAAATGAAACAAAATTTTCTTTTTATTAAACAAATGATTTTATAAGTGGAGAAATATTTTAAATGAATACTGGTATGAGTTCTGCGCCAATTTCTCAGCACTGCTACTGCCTTAAAAGTTCCAGAAATTTTACATTCATATGCTTATCAAAGGAAAAACTTTCATGGTAATAGGTATAATATAATAATAATAATAAAAAAATTATATCAATTATAAGTCAACATATTTGACTTCTTTTTAGTAGCTTTGCATATTTTTCTATTAAATAGAGAAATGTTTGCAAAAAAAAAAAAAAAAAAGCCAATTGACATTTAAAAAAAAAATAAATATAAATAAACGTGACATGAAAACACATAAAATTATTTTAGCAAAAAATCAAATTAATTCATTCTGAATGAATAAATGTATATATTGTGCCTAAAGGAATTTTACTTCAATAATTGTTACAACTGCATTGCACTTTTAGACAAATTATTCAAGTAACAAACTTTTTACAGTTGTTACTGTTTGTCTACAAATAACTAAATAAAAAACTTATGAAACCATTTATTTATATAGATAAATACCTGGTTGTGTTATAAACTATAAAGTATTAAGTTATATAATACATATAGGGGAAAGTTGGACAAAACGGGATACCATTCTTGTTTTTTTTTTATTACGAAAAATGTGTTGAAGAAAACCACACATTATTTTTTTTGTAGCTACAACATTTATTGAAGCACACAGAAAACATATTTTTAACTAATTTTTATGACTGTGAAATAGTAAAAAAAAATATTTACCAAACTCTTGCATATCCCGTTTTAGCACACCTGGGTTGGGCAAAACGGGATAGGGATTACAATGTTTAATTTTTTGTGTAAAACTAACTGAAAAGCATAATTAACAGGCAAAAACCTGTAAAGCAAAATTTCTGCTTGAAAGAACAATGTCTTCAGTAATCAGAGACTTAAAATAAGAGTTTTTTATGTTATTACTTACAAAATAGGAAAGAAGACCTTTTATTTAGGTCTTATAGCAGAACAAAAGTCGCATATGAAGGTGTCGTCCTCTTCGTCGGCATTAGAACACGCTTCATGAGCACATTCTTGGCATCCAGAACATCGGATCCAACCTTCACCAGCGTTAGAGTCGACGTACAAAATATGCAGGTTTCTCCTCCCTATGTTTCATTTTCAGACGATGACGACATGCATTCTTGGCTGCTTGCTGAAGGTTTATTAAACTTTTCTATGTTTTGACTTTTAACATCAGGATTAGGCTTTCCTTTGGATTCTAGGCCTACTTTTAGGTTTGGATGGACCTGGTAGCTCTTTTTCATCCTCTTTTCAATTTCCTTTTCTTACAAACTTCTTTTTTGGAATTTTTAAGAAGGATTTCTTAGCAGCCTTTTCTTCAATTTTCTTGGTTCTTTTTTGTAGTTTAATCGTCCTTTCTTTTTCTTCCATTTCTAACTCACTCCTATATGGAGATGATGTTATTACTACAATTTTATTCTTTCTCTTATCAGCCCTTTTTTCTGGGTGAGGCCATTTTACTTGAGGTACAGGCAGAACAAACATTGGAGAGATGGAAATGGTAGCTTAGGTCGATAACAAGAGAGTTCTAATCCTTTCTCCCCTAAGGATGTTGCAGGTTGGTCTGAACATAGGCTGTTGCCTGACAGTTTTGTTGGTTGGTCTACTCCTACAATGTTCCTTGAAGAAGTTAAAGGTTGCTCTTGGTCTTTGCTCATATCAGTCTGGTACCAACCGCCTGGAGGTTCTTGTGGTAGGTCTGACGTAGGGTGGTCTGTGGTAACAGAGGGTGCAAACAAGTGATCTGGGAAGACGTCAGGATTGTAAGGACTTATGCCAGTTTTTCTAAACCCTTTAACGGCAGTTTCTGCAACTGCTGCCCATGAATAGGCTGCATTGAACAGTTTTGCAACTTCGTATATTGTGGCGCACCTACCTGGATGGTTGAACAGCCACTTTTGAACTTCTTGTTCATAATACGTGCTCAGTGGAGCCATGAAACTGACATCCAGGGGCTGAAGGCGATGAGTTGTATGTAGGGAGAAGGTTAGGATGGTTGCATAATTTTCTCTTGCCAAATTTCCAAGTTCCAAACATTTGGTGTGACTGTTGTGTCCATCAAATAGCAACGGTACTGTCTTCTCATGGGTAGGGTTGGAAAATTCTACGAATTTTTTTAAACCAAACAATGAAGGTCTCCTTCGTAATCCAGCCGGTCTTGTGATACACAGCAAATGATACTGGGAAAGCATCATCCATGAGTCATGGGTTCTCCTTCACTCGAGGAAATACAAACATAGGAGGGACGAATATACAGCATAAAAAAACTGTATCCCATTTTATCCAACTCATAAGTGTCCCGTTTTGTCCAACTCCGACACTTTTCAAAACAAACATGGCTGATGCCTGAACATGAAAGGAAAATTAGATAGACTACAGATGAGAATGTTCGTTAATAAATGCTTAATCAAATGTAATACTCACCGGAATTGTATTCCCATATATGTAGGCAGTATAATCTAGAAAACAACGCATGTAAATGTAGAAAGTTCCAAGAAATCAGAGTAAAAAAATTCTAAGAGCTACAACTTTCCATCAACTAGTGGTCTCGAGGCGGGACGAACTGAGAATGGTGTAATGACGGCCGAGAACAAGTTTCTGTCATCGTCTGCTCGATAGCAGTACTAGACAGGTCCCTAGGCGATGTATCCCGTTTTGTCAGACTATCCCGTTTTATCCAACTTTCCCCTACTTTTTTAAATGATGCCAGTTTTACCAGAAGTTTTTCTTGCATGTGCAAGCTTAATATTTGATAAAGTTTGATTGCATTTTTATTATTCAAGTGTGAATAAATAAATATATATATATAGTTTTTTATTTACTTATCCTTAAAAAAATGTCCAAGGCTTTTCTCACGTAAATAAATGTGATGCTGAATATAAAATTATTCTAGCAAACGATCAGATTACTTTACTATGAGGGAAGAAATGTATAGAGTGCCTAAAAAAAGGTTGTACTTAAAAAAAAGTGGGGGGGGGAAGCCTGCATGTAGTTTTAAGTCTACAAGATTTTTTAGATAGTGCGAGCAGAGAGCGCTTCCTTACTTTAGTGAGGTCTCAATGCCTTTTGCGCTGTTACTTTTAACATTTAAAACCTCATATCTAATATAATTACATGTCTATCTCTCTCTCTCTCTCTATATCAGTGGCGTATTCTCTGGGTATGCTAGGCATGCGCCGCATACCCACTAAAAACTATCTAAACTTTAAACAGAATTTATTTAAAAATAAATTATTTGAACTAATTTTGTTAAACACTCGCTTCCATTTATACAGTATCAATCATTCAGTTTTGAAAAATTATAGTGAAAGGAAATTTCTTTTTGTTACATTATTCCTGGATCCGAGTTTTTTTTTTTTTTTTTTTTTTTTTTCTTACTATTGTCGTTACTTCCCTCCCGCTTTGTTTAGAAGACATCTGCTGACCAGTATCGTCCCGAAGATACCGTCCCTCTCTTCTGCTGACCGGTTATTGCTTAGGTCATGCTGCCTTTGTAAAGCATGCCCTGATATAGGGATTTTTTGCTATTTGAGGAAAAATTCAACGTCCCTCTAATTTTCACTCGTACTAACTTCAAGGGGATTTCCGCTGTATAAACGACCCAAGGCATGCTATCCTAGGAGAGCATATTCTGGAGTTTCGGAGTATTTTTTAAAGCGTAGGGATTTTGTTACCTTCGGCAGAGATGTTTGCATAGAGGAGAGCTGGCTTTTCTGACTGATTGATAAATTAAAACTTATACTTTATTTTACAATGAGAAAAAAAAAAAAAAAAAAGAATTGATTTGAAAATGATGATTAAATTGCAAAATAAAATTTTGATAAATTTCCAAAAGTTGTTTTATGTGCCAGAAAAGTTGCTTTTTTTTTATTATTATTATTTATTTATTATAATAATAATTATTATTTTAAATCTAAATAACTTATTCTAAGCGAAGATTTCCGCCAGAAATAAAAGTATGTACAAATTTTGTTTATTCAATAATATGAATAAAGCAAAATGTCTTCTTCATGTGTGCCTGTATGCGCTATGAAGGTCAGGCCACTGATCGCAGATTTACAAAAAATTAACAGATGCGTAGCTTTGATCGTGCAGGTGTGCATAGAATTTTTTCTTTCTTTATTTTTACTTTATTTTTATTTATTTATTTATTTTTGTGTGCATGTGTGTGTATGTGTGTGCTTATTTTCTTTCCTTATTTTCAAATCTGAATTTCTTAAATTAATTATTTTATTTGTTTATTTATTTATTTTGGAATGTTCCGTTAATTTTTCTGCTTTATTTTCTTAAATTTTATTTAAATTGCGTGTTATTATTATTTTTTTTTTTCATCCATCTGCATTTCCTATAAAAGATCGCTATTCCATTTATTTTTCCTTCTTTCGCATTAGGTCATGCGATCAAATAGTTATTATATGATAAAATTTTAATACTTGCTTTCTTTCATTTTTTTTTTAATACACATAATAGTTGCGTTTTCAAAAATTGTTTATGTAAAGGCGTAATACCCTCTTTTGAAGAAGAATGTTTATTATTTTTAATGTATTGTTTCTATCAAAATCAAATGGTAATATGATAGAGAGAATTAAATTTATTAAATTTTTAACTTTATTAAAAATTGTAACAATTAACTTCTTGTGTAAGAACTACAAGAGGTCAGATAAGCACCTACATTGAAACGCTCGCTTAAGGCGCTGCCACTAGCAGTGGGGTCCACAATCTGACATAGTGCGGTCGTGGAAGACACAGCAGAAAGCAGCGAACACCTGAAGCCAAGTTTTAAGCGGATTTTTTCTTGCCGGTTCTCACTATTTTTTCTTTCTTTCTTTTTTTCTCTTTTTTGTTTCTAAAGTGATATAAAAAATTGTGATTAAATTTCTTTGAAAATTCATTTAAATACAGCGATCAATGAAGCGACCAAATGGGCCTTCAATAAGTTAATATAAGAGTCCTTTAGATATATGATATATATCTAAAATTACCAAGAAATTGGAGGCCCACCAGCGGCCGAACGGTTCTGCTCTCAAAGTTGGTAGATGGGAAGTGTCGGGTTCCATGGTTTTCTCCGAAAGACGCGTAAATAAGGCTAGGACCCCTTAGAAAGACCCACGACGGACGGCATTCCACCCATAGGCCTAGGACACAAGTGTAGTCAATCGGACTTGAATTCTACCAACCAACCAACCAAGAAACTGGAAAAATGCAAGCTTAAATTTGATGAAATGATATCGTCTTGATCAGTAGTGTTCTTTCCATAGTTCGCTTCAGAGCATGCCCAGATTCAAATGTCACGGTACGCCACTGCTCTATATATATATATATAATTCATAAGTCTAATGACTGTGTGTTAAATATGAGGTGAACGATTAGTTTTTGAGGAAAGTGTTATGGTAGAAAAATAAAATTTTTATTATTATGGATGGATTGAATTTTTGGTTATTAAATTACGGATCATAAATCTAAAATCTGGCCAAAATCTCGTATAGTGTGTAAGCATAAAATTGCATTTGTGCCACTGCTCATGGAAAAAAAAACTAGTAAATTTTAAATTTTGGAATTTTTAAATTAAATAAAAATAAGGATTAAGTAACTTAGAAAAAGTATAGACTTACTAACAATTTTCAATGGCAGATGCTGTAACACAAAATATTAATCCAATAAACACAAGTAAATAAAATGAAGCACAAATTCCTTGAACACAATTATTTTTTGAAAATTAAGTGCACATTAAATTTTTTTTAGTGCCGGCACATGTAGTATTTTGAAACACAATTTTGATAGTAATCAAAAATCTCAAGCGATGGCTTCCAATGATTATTATTATTTTGAAATAGAAAATTATCCAAGAAGCCAATATTCACAAATATTAACCATAGTTATTTAGTCATTATATTGTTCACTGCACCTAATACATTTATCTAATTTCGAAAATGTGCTAGGAATCCTCAAGTACATTATTATGATTATGCACTTTGATTTCACTGTTTTAATGACATTTTATGATGATATGAGGTGAAGCTATTGACAAAAAAAAAAAAAAAAAAAAATGTAGAAAGCGACACACGAGATATTATCATCCACTATGTGGAGCTTGCCACACAATCTGTCTAGGTGAGTAATTTCATATTTCAGATCCGCTCATACCTATATAGCGATCAGTCGAGATTTGGCTTTGTTCATTAGGCATATGGGATGGAAGGATGCTTCCATAGTTACAAAATCTATTCTATCTTGGAAACTGATTACTCCACAAAATATTAGAAAATGTAGGTTGAGACACATTTTTATGGAATCTAGGCAGTAATAAGATTAAAAATGTCACAGGAAAATCGTTGCTACATATTCATAGAAGAATTCTCTCCTGCAGGAAAATTGAGATTTCAGCTTCACCTATCATAACCGCTAGGCACAACTTAAGGACGTTCTTTTTTAGTCATAGTTTAAAATGACGTTATAAAATTTATGATAATTTTGATAAAGAATGCTTAAAAAACAGTTTTCACCATTTATATTCAGAGCTGCCAACCTAATCCGGCAAATTGTTAGTACCGCCCCTTTTTCTACACCACTTAATTTTTAGAGTATTTTTCTACTTAATTCATCATAGATATATTTGAAAAGAATTGCTCTAAAAATTAAGTGGGGTAGAAAAAGAGGCGTTTTTCAATAGGCATTAACAATTTGCCGGATTAGCTTGGCAGCTCTGTATATTTTATTTATTGAGGCAAACCATACCTAACCGCGACACCATCTGCTCACATTGGCTATGAACGGTGCGCGGCCGGGTGAAAATACGTCTACCTTCTCAGTCAGCTACCATCCAAGAGAGGGGACGCTCATCAAAAATTCTCCCACTCACTGGGATGAACTACCGGTGAATTCATGCATGTGGTAAATAGATTGTAAAAAGATCTCTTGCTCAAATAAAAGTTAAAGAATTAAGGTTAAATTATATTAATTTTGATGGAGGAAAATTTACTTCAGACTACTTTTTGAGATCGATTATTATCATTAAAACTAACTCATTTTTTTAAGAAGACGCTATTTTGAAACGGCGTAGTGATACAGCGTTTCTGCGAGCCTAAAGGAATTTTCTAGAAGGATTTTTGAAAACGTAATTAAAAGTGATGTCATCAATTTTAATTAAAGAAATATGAATGTCATAAAAATTATTAATATTATTTTTAAATTATTTGAGCACAATCCAAAATGTTTATAAATCGATTTAACTATTATTTACTTTTTAATTTTTTGATTGGTAAATTTGTTTACCTTTAGAAAACATCGACAGTTTGTTTACAAACATTTTTGTGAATTTTAAACTTTTTCTATTTCTTTGAATTTTGTGTAATTTAAATGATTAATTGGGGGAAAATAACTTAAATAAATAAGATCCAAAGTATTTTTGGGAGGATTTGAGAAAAATTAATTAAATTAAATAGAGTTAAATTTTTTTAATTTTAACATTAATCGATCTGAAAAAATAGTCTGAAGTAAATTTTCCTCCATCAAAATTAATTTAATTTAACCTTAATTCTTTAACTTTTACTTGAGCAAGAGATCTAATTAAAATACATTTTTTACGATCTATTTACCGCACGCATGAATTCGCTAGTAGTTTGTCCCAGTGAGCGGGAGAATTTTTGATGAGTGTCCCCTCTCTTGGATGGTAGCTGACTGAGAAGGTAGACGTATTTTCACCCAGCCGAGGCACCGTTCATAGCCAATGTGAGCAGATGGTGTCGCGTCTATGTATGGTTTGCCTCTATTAATTACAATATAAATGGTGAAAGCTGCTTTTTAAGCATTCTTTATCAAAATTATCATACATTTTATTACATCATTTTAGACTATGACTAAAAAAGAACATCCTTAAGTTGTGCCTAGTGGTGGTGATCGGCGAAGCTGAAATCTCAATTTTCCTGCAGGAGAGAATTCTTCTATGAATATGTAGCAACGATTTTCCTGTGACATTTTTAATCTTATTACTGCCTAGATTCCATAAAAATGTGTCTCATCCTACATTTTCTAATATTTTGTGGAGTCATTAGTTTCCAAGATACATTAGATTTCGTAACTGTGGAAGCATCCTTCCATCCCATAGGCCTAAAGAGTAGGCCTAATGAACAAAGCCAAATCTTGACTGATCGCTATATAGGTATGAGCGGATCTGAAATATGAAATTACTTACCTAGACAGATTGTGTGGCAAGCTCCACATAGTGCATTATACAGGATGATAATATCTCGTGTGTCGCTTTCCACATTTTTTTTTTTTTTTTGTCAATAGCTTCACCTCATATCATCATAAAATGCTATTAAACAGTGAAATCAAAGTGCATAATCATAATAATGTACTTGAGGATTCCTTGCACATTTTCGAAATTAGATAAATGTATTAGGTGCAGTGAACAATATAATGACTAAATAACTATGGTTAATATTTGTGAATATTGGCTTCTTGGATAATTTTCTATTTCAAAATAATAATAATCATTGGAAGCCATTGCTTGAGATTTTTGATTATGTGCACTTAACTTTCAATAAATAATTGTGTTCAAGGAATTTGTGCTTCATTTTATTTATTTGTGTTTATTGGATTAATATTTTGTGTTACAGCATCTGCCATTGAAAATTGTTGGTAAGTCCATATTTTTTCTGATTTATTTAATCCTTATTTTTATTTAATTTAAAAATTCCAAAATTTAAAATTTACTAGTTTTTTTTTTTTTTTCATGAGCAGCGGCACAAATGTAATTTTATGTTTACACACTATATGAGATTTTGGCCAGATTTTAGATTTACAATCCGTAATTTAATAACCAAAAATTCAATCCATCCATAATAATAAAAATTTTATTTTTCTACCATAACAGAAAGGGCTTCGCAAAAAATGTCGCACCAGATCTCGCATTTGTTTGGGATAGCTCTGAAAAGAAAAAAAACAGGAATACTCCTTACTTCCACATACGACATGATAATAATAAAAAATTATTACAAAATCTTCTCATTCACCCGCAGTTTGCTGTAATTAATGATTGTAAAGGCTTATGTAAATTATTTGACATATGGGGAAAAAAATGCATTAATATAAAACCAACCATTTTTTATCATCCCCCTCAGAGCTGATACATAGTGCAGGCCATAACCTCTTTAGTATGCCACTGCGAGAAAGGCTTTATAAAAATCAGTAAATTTAAAAGTAAATAATAATAAAAAAAATGTATATATATGTTTTGGTACTTATAAAAAGTACCAAAGTTTTAGTAAATCAGATATAAAGGGGAAAAAAACAATTGCTGAGTTGTGGCTGAATAATCATATGTGTCAGAAATTTGCCTTGAAAAAAAAAGTGTGATTTTCAATGACTATAGGTGGAATAATTACTTGTTTCAGCCATTGGATATTTAAAAAAAAAAAAAAAAAAAAAAAAAAACCACCACTGTATTTGAGCTGTTAGTTGCAAATACACTCATGTTTGTGAAAATTTCAACACCAAGAAGGAAAGGAAATATCAGAATGATATTTATTGGGCACATACTTATAGTAGGAAGTACAACTGATTAAAATTTCAGGAAATTTGGAGTATTATGTACTGAGAAAACAGTATATAAAGCAGCAACCTGTGTGAGCATTGATAGCATTTATCTGCCTAGGCATTGAATCAAACAGCGATTGGATGACATGTATGGGTAAAGCATTTCATGAAGCTTCAACACAATGCCACAGTTCATTGATTGTAGTCACTGGTGAGTGGTGGTGGTGGGGGGGTTGCTTTTCAATGATTAAACAGTCATTTTCATTGGTGCAAGATCAGGAGAATGTGCTGGCCAGAGCTGCAGTCAAACACATTCTGCATCAAGGAAGGTCTGGACAATACAGACAAATTGTGGTCATGCATTGTCCTGCTTAAGTATTGCGCTTCGGAGGCATTGAATATAGTGCAGAGTGACGAGCCTTAACTTGTCAAAAATGTAATGGTTGGAATTCAGAGTGGCAGGAATGAAAACAACAGGTAATCGAGATGTGTATAAAATGGTATTGCATACCAAGACTCTAGGTCGTGACCCAGTATGCGGCTACCAAAATTTTGATTACCCTCAAAACTGCATCACTGATATAGGTGCATTTAATGTGTGATCAACAACAAACCTGGATGCAGGAATGGCGTAAAGTCGCCTTTCAGACAAATCACAATCCTGTTTACAGCATCAGGATTGCCTTATCTGTATTTAATGGCATTGTGAATAATGCACATTGCCAGCTGGGATTCGACATCATCACACTGTCCATCACCTGTAATGATGGTATAGGATCCCATTGGATACACGTCTTGATTACTTCTTGTTTGCATTCCCGGCACTCTGAATAGCGGCCTTTAAATTTCTGGTGAGTTAAGGGCTGCCCATCAGCTCTTTATTCAAGGCCTCCGTTGTGTAATATTTAAGCAGGATAATGCACAACTGCAAGTTGTCTGTATTGTCTGGACCTTCCTTGTTACAGAATGTGTTCAACTGTAGCTCCGACCAGTGTGTTCTCCTATTCTCACACAAATGAAAATGACTGTTTAATTGTTAAAAAGCTAGTGGCCTGCCACCACTCACCAGCAGCTATGGTCTATGAATTGTGGAATCCTGTTGAAGCTTCATGAAGTGCTGTACCTGAATATGTTATCCAATTGCTGTTCAATTCAATGCCTAGGCAGATAACTGTGGTTATTGCTCCTAGGGGTCGCTGCTTTATGTACTGTTTTCTCAGGCTATATTAGTCAAAACTTCCTGAAATTTTAATGGATTGTTCTTCCTACTATAATGTATGTACCCAATAAATATCATTCTTACGTTCACATTCCTTCTTGGTGTTGCAGTTTTCACAAACATGAGTGTAAATCTATTAGGTCGTTGCAAAAGTTCGTGCAGTTTTTTATTGCTTCATTTCATAAAAATACATCAAATCAAATGATAATTTTTAATTAAAATACTCGCCATTACTTTCTGCAACCTTTGCCCATTTTTCGGGTAACAAATGTATACCATGGCGATAGAAGCTCTTGTCTTTGGAGGCAGTAAAATGATTCGCGTATGCACGAACTTTTGCAATGACCTAATATATTTTGTGAAGTAGTGGGAATGCAGCCTTATATTTTGACAGTTGCCTGCAGGAATATTGTATATTTCAACAATCAGATACTGAAAATTTTATTGATTGTAGTGAAATAATCTTTTATACTGGGAATCAGCTTTGAAATATGTTAAAATTTGGTAAATAAGGGATAAAATAATTGTTTATTTTAGCAATTAATTGTTTTTAAACATAATTTTTTAGAAATTTTAGCCAACAAATTTAGGTAAATTTCAGTGTTCTTCTAAATTTGGGGACCAAATGTAACAATTGTATTTAGTAATTAAATCTAAGCAATTTATAAGAATAAACTTAAACAATATTATTGAGTGAGTTTGAAAAATTTTCACCACTAATGAAAATGCTTAATATCATTCTGTAAGTAACCTTTAAAAAAGGTCCTTGAGTTTTTAAACATGTAGTCCTTGAAAATCCTTGTTTTTTGTCTTAAGGAATATATATGACCCCTGAAAAAAATTTGTGGGATTTTTTTTTTTTTTCTCTTTTAAAATATAGTTTTGTCCTGTAACTAATATAACTAAAAATAATAAAATGCATGTCTTTAACATAACATTGCAGTACATTTGAAAAATATATCATAATTTACGTGCTGTGTATTTCATCTTTCACATATTTTCAGTGCATATTTCAATGAAAATGTTTAAGAAGACAACAAATCGCTCTTTCATCATTGGAGCAAAACTTACATTATTCTATAAGGAAAAATATGAAAATTGCTCATTACCTAATCTATATATATTTTTAAATTAAGTTATGAAGTGTATTTACTTCAAAATATAATATTAAAATTTTTAAAAATTAAGTTTTGGTAAGCAAGAACTATTTTAAAATATTTTAATTTTCTGAATGGTAAAACGGACATAAAAAAAAAAAAAAAAAAAGGTACTGAGTAACTTTTATGAATTTCTCCATAGAATATTGAGGGGCTAGGCTACTGGTGATGGAAATATTGTAAAAGGTAAAGAAGAGCCTTGATTATCTGTTGAAGGGGAAAGAATGTTTTCATTTCTAACTTCTAAGTGTGTCTGAAAAAGTAGATGAATGGTGCTACATATGTGTATATATATATGGTTGATAGGAGGGCATGGTAAAACATTCTCAAACATATATATTTGAGCAGGCATTGCTTATCAGTGAAATCAAGTTTTTAAAGTACATTTGATTGCTATGATCATTAAAACAGATCTATAACAACTTGTGTCATAATATAAGAGAGTAACATTTATGCATCAGGTTTTATAACAATATAGAGAAAATTATGACAAAGGTTCATGCAAGGTTAGCGTATGTTTATAGAACAGAAACTGTGAATGAAAAATGCATTTACCGCTGGTTCAAATGTTTTTGTAAGGAAAAGGAAAGTGTTGATGATGAGTCAAATTTGGGTCAACTAAACACAAGTATCCCAGACCAATTATGCCAGTATTTTTTTTACTTTTGTTCCATACTTATGCACTAATATAGCATAGGTCTTTATAATTGTCTTCCCAATTTTGTCGTAAAACTTGATATAGTTATGTTGTTCCATTGCACTATGACATGAGATCTCATATATCTTTCATTTTAATGGTCATAACAAGCAACTGTGTTTAAAGTTGGAATTTCACTAACAGGCAGGGTTTAAATACATGTGTTTCATTGTTCATACGTGGCCACACCTTCCTAAAAAACATTTTTTTTTTTTTTTTTTTAATAATTTTATTTGCTGAAATTTTTAGGCACACCTTATATTATGAATTGTATTGCTAATTATATATTGCAGAAATAAATAGTGGAAAAATATTATTTTTCTAGAAATGTATTTGTATTCATTCTGAAAGATTAAAAATATGTAAAAAATGTTTATTTTCAGGTCCAGATTTATCAGTTACAGAAGGAGTTTGAAATTATACGGATACTTTAATATTCATTCAGTTACATGAAATTCTTATCATAATTTGTGGTGCATAAACCATAGGTTTGATACATCCATTTTGCAATAGAAATTTTATTTAATAAAATCTGATGTAAAATGGATTTATTGGACATATAAATTATATACTGGAAATCACAATACTTCCATGATTTTTTAAACAAATTTACATAATCAAAACAATAAGTAAAAATATTCATGTGTTCTGGTGAAAGTTATAAGTTTATCTCAGAAAAGGAAAATTAGCCAAGCTGAATAGGTAATAAAAGTTTTTAATAACCTCAGTATCAATAATTCTGATTTTTATTTTTGTATTTATTTATTTATATGTAATCCAGGCTGTGGAGTCAGAGATAGGCAGGGTTTAGAATTGCAGTTTCTAAAAACACTCAGATTCCAGCTTTTGTTGGACAATTTAAAGTGAAATGAATAAAATATATTTTTAATTTATGAGCTGATTACTATATATATATATAAGTATTTAATTATTTTCCAGTTTGTTGGCATGTTAATAAATATCTAGAGGAAAAGGAGGATGGATATGATATTTTTCATAATCCAGTCATTAAAAGATTAAATTGATTCAGTGCCATTGCTAGAAGTGTCAAGGACCCAATACGTTTTTTTAGCCTGGCATCATTAATTCAGCTACTGAAACCAAAGTAGAACAAAATTTACAATATTGTTTATTTTACTGTAACTTATTGTACTTATCAGTTTCCTGATAGAGATATCGATATATGAGTATCACATTGCACCCTTGATTTAGAAGTAACACAAAGCAATATCTATGAGTTTGTGCAGTAATAAATCGCATAAACTTAATCAACTTTTATGAAATAGTTTGATTTCATGTTTTGGTACAACTTGCATGCTGGTCCACAACCCTATTTGGCAATTTTCTTTTGGCACTATTTTGAACGATAACGATATTGTTCTGGATTCTTTGCCACATAATATGTTAACCTGTTTGCTGTTTATTTTTGATGACCATGGCAACTAGCATTCTGTTTATTTTTTATAACAATGGCAACCAGCATTGCAATTATTTATGAAGATAACTTGATCAACATTTAAATATTTAGTATTCTGTAATATTTTTGCTGGTAAAGCACAATTATATATAATGGTTGTCTTTTTTCATTTTATTATTCTTTTATTTTGTTTATTTAATTATTTATTATTGATTTCATTTAAGTATAGCAATGGCATCCAATAGTAATCAATCAGTGAATAAAAATTGTTGAAGATTATAAACGCTTGTTGAAATATAATGCTAGAGTGGTTGTGACGAAGGATAGGCCTGTTTTTGGAAAAGAAGGTGAATGCAATAGAATATTTTTTGAGTGAATTGTTTAGAGAGAGAGAAATGTTTCTGAAATTTTTGAAAAAAGGTGGATTATTGAAAAGTAATATGGTTTGTGAAAAGTGTGGGGGTGATATGGTTTTGAGAGAGAAAAAGAATGTGATGGACAAATTTGTATGGAGATGTGGGGGTTATGTTGTTGTGGATCATGTGCGTAAAAGATGTTTGGCCAAAAAATCGATTAAGTTTGGATTGTGCATATTGATATTCCTTGCAGTATAGATCTTTATGCACATGTTTTCTCGTGCATAGTGAGGTAAGTTAATTTTAAATATTTGTTTTATTAATATTAAAAATAGGCTTAATTTATTTCTGTACATTACAAAACAAACACCATCTTGAAAAATGTATTTTCGCTTTGTTTACATTTGGAATCCATGGCAACTGCTTCCGAAAAATGGCATTTCACCATAATCACCAATTAAAGTTGTGGACCAATCTGCAAGTTGTTCCTATGTTTTTCCTAGAGCATTTATTTCTTTTATGTATATGTATTATGAAGAACTAGGCTGTAACATGCATATTTGTAAATGAAATATTAATAGTTTAAGTTGTTCTTTTTTCTATCAACTCCACAGTCCTGGTTGTAATATTGAAAGTATTTTTATATTTTAATTTTGATAAGTTCATTCTGAATGCTATTTGAGTACCTGACCACATTCAAATTGAAAAATTTCCTACAGTGAATAGGCAATATGTTATTTATTTGGGTGGAGACTAGATTAGAGAGATATAAAGGTAAAGATGGAAGCGGTCATGGTACATATATTACTATGAACCATGCTAAACATTTAATATTTATTGAATAAAATTGAATAAAACTTGTTTTTCATTTAATATTTAGACTACAAAACATACTTGTATTTATTTTATTAGAAAATTTGTAATTATTATTTCACAGAGGAGGTATTTATTCTCATTTATAATTAAGTGAAGCAACTAACAGAGTGTGTACTAGGTCATACAATTCAGCAATGGGTCATGAAAGTCATGAAAAGGGCATGGAATTCAGCAATGGGTTATGAAAGTCATGAAAAGGTCATGAAATTCAGCAATAGGTCATGAAAGTCAAGAAAAGGTTATGAAATTTTGTCGTTAGTTAGAATCCTTTATCTGGTCAGTTAGCCTGATTTCACTCAGTCAGGTCAGGTCAGGTCAAATAATTTTTTTACTAACAAGTCGGGTTTTATTTTCAATGAGTTGGGTCAACTTGAGAACATCTTTCAAAATAATTTTACCATAATAAGCAGAAATTTGTTTGATATAACTTTATAGGTGATGTAAACATCTTATATATGATTACAATTATAAATATGTGTACCCAAATTATTATAGTAATGTAAACAAACATATTAGACAAAAGCAATTAACAAAGGTACATAAAGTTATTATTAAGAATATAAGTATTAAACAATAAACTACAAATACTAAACTTGAAGCCTATTTTTATCTACCTGAAATACACGACATACATAAATGATTAAAAATTATTGTTAAATCCATTTTTCAGATTTTAAACTTAGTATTGGGTGAGTGCAAAAGTTTTACCCATTTCTATTACCCAAAAAGAAGAGCAAATAAATACAAAATGAATAGTACCTATTATTGTGCATAATCGCTATTGCTATCTATGACCTCTTTGCCATCTTTCTGGTAGGAGATGAATCCATCAGCAGTAAAATTCTAGCGGTTTCAAGCAGGCGCGTAGCCAGCCCCCCCCCCTCCCCCCCCCCCCCTCCGAAATCAAAGACTATTTTTCAGTATTTACTTCCCAACATTTTTTTTAGTACTGTTTCCTGTGCAAAAAAAGTAAAAAGAAATCGGTTGATAATTTCTCTAGTTTTCTTTAGAAATCTATTGTTAGGGTTTTCGCTAACGAAAAGAAAGAAATGTGAGACATTTTAAAAGGATAATTCCTGCATTGATGGTCTGTTAAAACGCTTTAAAATACCCCCTTTTCCTCACAGTGTTTACTGTTTAGTAGTTTTCTCCGCGAATGAGATGAAATAATTTTTTCACAATGCGACATTATTTCGACTTTGTTTACACGTGTAATCTAAGGTGAAGGATAACGATGACAGTATAGCTGATTTTGAGAATGGAAATTTTTATTTCGCACAAAAAGAGAAAAGAGAAGGAAGGGAAAGACAAACACTGGATGCCTTGCCTGCATTGTGTGGTGAAGCAATCTGTTATCGTCTGCCCGGCAGACGATAACAGATGAAGGCCGATTTTGTCTGCCCACCTGTAACCCCTCAAATGCGTTTGGAATAGTCCTCTCCTCTTCTCTGCACTAGACTAGAGGTCTGATCCAAAGTTGCGCAATACCAAGTTTGCATTTCAGTCTTTCTGCAGTAAGTTATATTCCGATCAGTTAAAAAAAAAAAAAAGGAATAGCATGCAAAGAAATTTAACGGATTTTATATATAAAAGGTGGCGAATAGAAAACGATGTTAAGTCTTATAATGAAATGTCATCAGTCACTTTTAATACTGACAGTAGTGACAGTAATTTGAAATTAGAGGAAATGGAGGAAATTGGATACTTGGACTTGGAGACTGCTTCAAAATTTAATATGGATGATATTAGTGCTTGTATAGGCCTAAAATTAAACAATTATGAAAAAGTTCAAAAATTGAAATCTTTATGGATGCCTCCAGAAAATTATATTTTTCCTTCAGAGAAGGGCAAGAAGTTTAGTCGAACATTTCAAAGAAAATGGTTGCAGAAATTCGAATGGCTTGCATATTCAAAAATTAAAAATGGAAGTTTTTGCAAGTATTGCGTTTTATTTTACGATTATGATTATGCAGGTAAAGGACTTCATCAAAAATTAGGTCGTCTTTCACAGAACCATGCACAAATCTTAAAGATTCATTAGAAATTTTTCGCGAACATGAAAAAAAACAGTTTCATAAAAATGCAGTTTTAAATGCTCAGAATGTAACTGCTGTTTGTAATAAACGGACTGATTCAGTCTCTATTCAGTTGGATACAAGAAAAAAGGAAATTATTAAGAATAACCGTGCAAAACTTGTTCCCATTGTGCAGACAATTCGCTTGTGTGGAAGACATCAATTTTCTCTTCGTGGACACGATGATTCAGGCAGAATATCTTTAGATGAACCAACCCGTAATGATGGAAATTTTCGTTCATTGCTTCGATATCGTGCGAATTCTGGCGATGTGATATTAAAAAAACATTTAGCTGAAAGTGCCAGTAATGCGATGTATACAAGCCCTACAATTCAAAATGAATTGATTGATTGCTATGCACAATTAATACAATAAAAAATTATTAGTAATATAAAACAATCTGGATTTTATAGCGTATTGGCGGATGAAACAACGGACGTATCACAAGTTGAACAATTTTCTCTTTGCTTTCGATATGTTGACGAAAATACTTTCAAAATTAAAGAAGACTTCGTGACATTTATTCCAGTTTATGATTTAACTGGGGCTGGTCTGAGTAAAAGTATTATTAATGCTATTTCAGAACTTGGATTAGATTTGAGCCAAATGAGAGGACAAGGATATGATGGTGCATCGTCTATGCGCGGTCATTTAAGAGGTGTTCAAGCTCTGATACGAGAAAAAAATCCGAAAGCCATCTACACACACTGTGTTCCCATAGCTTAAACTTGTGTTTATCTGATGGCGCCAAAGTACGTGAAGTGAGAAATGCTTTTGCAACTATGGCTGACATCTGCACATTTTTCTGTTCATCTGCAAAACGTACTGAAATAGTTAAGTCTAAAATTAAGGAGCTAAAACCAAAATGCACAGCTTTAAAACTGAAAACTCTGTGTGAAACAAGATGGGTATTACGACATGAAGCCGTACTTCTATTCAAAGAATCTCTAATTCCTATTACAGCTGCACTGGAACATATAAAAGAAAATGATAATTCAAGCAAAGCTTTCGATTTATTGCAAAAAATATGTTCATACCCGTTTTTAGTTATAATTTTTATAGCTAGCTGTGTGCTTGGATTAACTTACAATCTTTCTGAAGAACTCCAAAGTCAAAATTTAGATTTAGCAAGCACTTTGAAAAAAGTCAAAAGCATTGTAACTGTACTACGAAGTCATCGTGAAAGAGCTGATGAAAAATTTAGCCAAATATATGAAGAAATCAAATCATTGGCAACACAGTTGAATGTTGGAGAGAATACGCCTCGTATTTGTGGCATTCAGAAAAGTAGAGCAAATTCCCCATTTAAGACACCGGAAGAATTTTACAGGAGAAATGTTTTCATTCCCTATTTGGATGATATAATAAGAGCTCTTCACGAACGGTTTTTATCACATGAAGAGAGCATTGCATGCCTGCAAAATCTACTTCCTGTTATTATTTCAGAAATAACAGCATTTTCCAAAATAGAAACATCTGTTAAATTTTATGAAGAGGATCTTCCAGGATTCAGAGAAACAATAGAGGGAGAATGGGAACTGTGGCAAATGAAATGGCTTTCTAAAAATGAAAAACCGAACTCGGCAATTGAATCATTAGCTGTGTGTGACAAAGCACTGTATCCAAATATATATACACTTTTGAAAATCCTGTCTGTGCTTCCAGTTTCTACTGCATCCGTAGAGAGAAGTTTTTCAACATTAAAAAGACTTAAAAACTATCTACGAAGCACAACATCAGAGTCTAGGTTAATAGGTTTAGCACTTTTGTCTATTTATAGAGAAATAGATATTTCTGATGAAGAAGTTATCGATCTTTCCTCGAATAGCGGCATGGCAAGAAGACTGGATTTAGTACTGTAATAAAAATTTCAAACTATACAACAAACTGTTAAAATGTGTTCAAATACTTGAAAGGTATTTTCTTTTAAATATTTAAAATTTTATTTCACTTGATAAATCTTGTAACTGTTTAGTTTTGTTTTCTTGTTTAACTTCATTTGCTTCTGCATTTAATACAGATACTTTATTAAATAACAAATGTATCTTTCTTAGTAACATTGCATATTGCAACTTAACTGAAATAGACTAGCAGTCATGAAATAAAATAGACAATTATTGTTTAAGAGAAATATTTTTTTATCCGTTTATTTTGTGTGAAACAGAATGATTTTTTATATTATGAAAATAAATTAGTGTATCAGAAGTTTTTCATTTATGGAGTATTAGTCGAGTCCTATACTGAATATATTAATTAGGAAAACTGATTTTTTATGTCAGGTAATGTAGCAAATTTTGTTATGATATCAGTTTATATTACATCATTATTGTTATTTTAATACTATTACTAATTAACAATTCAAAATTCCAGATTATTAAAAGTTAAAACTATGTATATTTGATATAAATATTTCAATACAATGTTTTTAAATTTGTCAGTTAAAGAAACAGAATAGCCATCTTTCCCCTGGGTAAGTTACCCCTGGTCAGCCCCCCCCCCCCCCCCCTGAAAAAAAATCCTGGCTACGCTACTGGTTTCAAGTAAAAAAAGTCTTGGGTGGTAGTTTTCACACCATCAAGATCATCAAAGATTTTCTGACTGAAGGAATTGTTCATTGCACGAAATAAGTGATAGTCGGTTGGCACCAAGTCAGGAGAATAGGGAGGGTGGGTTAAAACCTCTCAACCAAAGCCCAGTAAGTTTTGGCAAGTGATGACAGCAGCATGTGGCCTTGCGTTATCGTGATGAAGGATAACACCGTGACGATTGATGAGACCTGGCTGCTTTGCTACCAAATTTGAATGCAGCCTGTCTAACTGTAGACAGTAGAAGGCAGCATCGATGGTTTGATTGAGTGGCAGGACCTCTCGGTGAATTATTCCTTGCACATCCCACCACACACTCAATAACACCTTCTTGGGATGAAGTTCAGCTTTCGAAGTCGATGTAGGCAGATCAGAAGGGCGACATACAGTCCTACGGTGTTTTACATTATGGTACATAACTCACTTCTCATCTCCTGTCACAATTCTTGTCAAGAATGGGCAGTAGTGGCACCAGAAATTCCCCAACGGGGGGACACTACCTCCCCGACAGGGGGGGCACTATATAGAGAGAGTTTATTATATGATCATTCATCAAAAATAGCAACATTATTATTAATAATATTAGTGTTAATATTAGTACCATTACATTTGTTAGTACTCCTCGTGGTTTTGGAGATCATCGTGCCTTTCTCGGAGTGAAAACTATTTGCTTTCCATAGAATGAAATATGTACAGGGTACATGAAGGAAAATTCTTAACAAATTAATCTTCATATCCATTGATCACAGATATATATACAGTCAAATTTTCTTAAAAGGGCCACCCATCATGCCATAGAAAATTGGCTCTCCAGAGAGGTGACTTTTTAATAGAAGTTGTACTCCTATTCACGGAGTAAATTACATAACAGCAGCGCCACCTATCAGCCCATATGCCCCAAAATTGAATCAGCATATTATTTTAAAATGCCCCTCTCATATACCAAGTTTTATGCAATTATATACGATAGAATCTGATGTATAACCTTCCCGTTTGAGAGAAATTGAAGTACAGGAGCGCTATCTATCTGGTTATAGCACTCAAACTGATTTCACATAGTGTTTCATAATGTCCCTGCCATATACAAAGTTATTTGCAATATTATACAATAGAAACTGAGATATAGCCTTCTTGTTCTCGGAGAAAATGGCAGCAGAGCAGTGCAACTTTCCTGCCGATATGCACCTAAATTAAATCAGCGTAATGTTTTATATTGGCCCTCTCACATATCAAGTTTTGTTCTATTATACAAAATAGAACCTGAGATACAGCCTTTCCTTAAATGAAAGAAATTGCAGTACAGCAGCCGCCATGTGTTGAGCGATATAAACCAAAAGTTAACAGACGCTAGTTTATGTCATGGTGCAACTACATACAAATCTATATGTAATTCTGTTCAGTAGTTCTTGAGGTACAATTGGAACAAAATTTTTGTCACACATAGACAGACAGATATTTTCTAAAAATGTCATGGTCAAAATGTGTTTTGGACCTCTGAAAACGTGTAATGTAATATCATAGAAAACCAGAAAACAACAATTTTTACTAATCCAATACTTTCTTCCATTGAATATAGGAAGTAAAAACTGGAATGATCCAAATTTGTGAAAGGAAAAAAAAAGCTGCTAACAGGAGAAAAACTGAAAATTTTGTAATCCCCCCCCCCCCCCCCCCCCGACAGATTTTAGTAATATGCCCCGATGGGGGGTCACAGAGTCCCCGACGAGGGGCCTGTGCCCTCCCAGCCCTCTAGCTAGTACCACCTCTGAGAATGGGTCATTTTTATACTGGGAAAGCCAAAGAAACACAGGTGGCGATTAAGTCATATCGTTGATTAACTGTCAGGTTATGTTTAACCCAACGATCCAACTTTCTCGTAAAACCCAACTTAACCAGCCGTCTCTCGACCATTGTCCAGTGTACATTGAAGGTCTCTGCTAATTCTTGCACAGTTGGGCTCGGGTTGTTCCTTATGGCTTGGTCAATATCGTCGTTTCCAACGTGTGATGGCCGTCTAGTCCTAGCCTGATCTTGGCAGCTTCTGTCTCCTTCCCTAAATTTACGAAACCATCGATAATGTGTGCTTTCTTCTATTGCATCCTCCCCATAAACTTGAGAAACATTGCAACATGCTGTGGCTGCCATACTCTTTTTATTGAACTCGTATAACAAACAATGTCTTATATGCTCCTTCTCACTTTCCGTGTTACACCCTCTGATATTTTTTTTAGATGATTAACTTTGTGCGACACGATACATTTTTATGTGAGGCATCCACACATTTGATTGGCTGATGATCTGCATCATTACAATGCCATGAGTGATGTCATTTCCATTGCAAATCTGCATATCCAAAAACGGGTAGAACTTTTGTGCTCAGCCAATATATTAGTAATCATCTTTTTAATATATATATTTTTTTTTAATGATTTACTAGTTGTGTGGCAATGAAAATTTATTTTATAACTTAAATAATCTGGTGTGACACTTACAAAACTTTCTCTTACCCTGCAATTTAATGCTATAAATATAGACTGGAGATCAAGGGGTAAGATAACAAGTAGGGGGAGAGTGGGGTTGAATGGGATGCAGGATGAATGGGACAATAGCAAAATTTTACGTTTTGTAAGCACTGGAAACTTGATAATTTTTTTGATATATGGCAGCACTGAGGTCATTCATCAAATGTAGTTTCAGAATTGTGCTATCCATAGAAGGGCAGAAAAAAATTAAAGTGCATTTTTCAGCTGCTAAAGTAAGTTTTTACTAATTCAATTAGGTAGTAGTTAAGACATTAACTATTTGCTTAAGATTAACATAACTCTTATATGGTGAAAAGGCATGATCTTTTATTGTGTTTATGATATTCAAGAAGAATATTGACAATTGTTCCTTAAGCCTCTTTCCTGTTTTATATGATCAAGTGGTGGTGGGGATGAATGGGACAGCTTGAATGGGAATGAATGGGACATTCCCTACTATGTGCTAATTTAAAATTGTACACAAGAATTATGTTAAAACAAATTGTAAATAGATTTTCAATATTTTTATAACCTGTAGTTCAGTAGCTATAACATGGAATTATAAAAGAGGCATGGATTTAGAGAAAAATAGATTGAAATTAATTGTTCTGATTTTTGCTTATAATAATTGATTAAAAAAATTATGTTAGAATATTCAATGCTTTTATTTCAACTTTTTATTAAAGTTAGTATGTTTATATGTAATTGATTACTGAAGTGTACTTATGAGCAATGTTACAAAATTCTGAATTACATTTGATGAACTTTATTATTAAAAACAGGAAAAATGTCCCATTCATCCCCACTCTCCCCTACTGTTCTATAAACCTACCTTAAAAACAATTTGTTAGGTTTCAAAACAACTTTATTTAACGAATAGTTCCGTGTGTGTGACCACCCTCCTCAACACCTTGTTTGTTTATGATACTTACATTTATATAGAATTCAAATCAGTTATTAAATTTAAAAGTTTATTTAAAATTATTAGATGAGTTTCACTTGCACCATTCCTTGAAATTTCTCAATCTTGATTAAATTTTTCAAGTAACAAACTTATATTAACTTCAAAATATATTTGAATTCCCTAAAATTATTTGTTTTTAAGTTACTCTGACAAAACATAGAGACAAAGATCATACATTAATAACTTGACTTAGCATTTGATCTTTGTCTTTTCTCTGTTACATTTAAACATTTTGAGGTTCCTGTATTCAAGAAACCTCAAAATGTGTAAATATACAAAAAACAAACAATAAATATTTTCCCTCCCCCCTTCTCCCCCAAAAACCTTTATTTATTATATGGGTTGAGGAATTAATTTCAATTCCGGAGCAGTTTTCCTGGACATAGTAAAATATTATAGCAGAAACACTTCTACTAATTACATTCCATAAAAAGGAATGTTTTCACTTAATTATTAGTAGTCATGTGTATCTTCTAATAATTATTTATACACCACACAGTGCCCATAATTACAATCCTATATTAATACAGGGTGTTGACAATCGGAGAAAAAAGGGAAGTCATGGAAAAATCAGAGAATTTTAGCAATCTGGAAAAAATCAAAGAATTTCATTAAAAATCACAAAAATCATGGAACGTTTCATTTCTGCTTTTTAAAGATGACTGAAAAATCGCCAAACAGGTGATATCTTAGCCAAGATTACACAGGATTGGCTGTTTTCTACTGATAAACTGCATTGGATTGAACCTCGGTTTTCAAAGTGCCAGGACAATTCCACTCACGTTATAGGACACACAATAAAGGAAAAGAGTGGGGAAATTTGACTATTATTCTTGTTTTGTCTGCTATGTGTAGAATCATTGATACTCCTGCTTTGTTTTCTTTCTGTATAACTTTTTTTTATATTGGAACAAATAGATCATACACCTGGTACAAGTTTTCGGATTAAACCTCTCCGTTGTGAATCAAAGCATATTGTACATAATGTCATTAAGTTTTGTGATAAAGAAGCTTTAGAAGGAGAAGTTATTGTTCCAGTTTTCCAATCAGGGAAATGTGCAAGTGAAATAACTAATATATCAGAAGCCACGATAAAAAGAATACATAGAGAATCAAAAGGAGAAAACAATCCCAAGTTTGTATCACCAAAAAATTAGCAAAAGAAAAGTACCATCAAAAACATTTCTCTAAATAATTTTGATTGTGATGTCATTCGAAGAACAGTACATGAGTTTTATGCAGTAAATAAGATCGTACCTACAATTCCCAAATTAATTCCTGTACTTAAAGATAAATTTTAAATATCAAAGAGAAACTCTGAGAAGAATTCTTCAGGAAATAGGATTTCACTTTACAAAGACACAAATGAAAACGAGTAATAGAATGCAGCAATATCATTTTAGCTCAAATGCAATTCTTAAGAAATATAAAACATTATCAAGAGGGGGAAAAGTCAATTGTATATTTAGACGAAACTTGGATCAATAGTAATCTTACTTATGGAAAGTGTTGGCAATCAGATGATATGTTTAGTATTATAAAAACTGGTAATGCATCAAGAGAAAACATAGTTTTATATGCAGGTGGGGAAATGGGATTCATACCAAACTCAAATTTATTGTATAAAGCCAATTCAGGGGACTATCACAGCCAAATGAACTGCAAAATATTTGAAAAATGAGCTGAAGAAAAACTTATGCCTAATCTCCCACAAAATCTAGTAGTTGTCATAGACAATGCACCATATCATTCTATACAATTAAATAAAGTGCCAAATTCATCAAATAGGAAGGACAAAATTATAAATTGGCTTTTAACTAATAATATTATTTATTCAACTGATTTGAGAAAAATTGAATTATTAGAATTAGTCAAAAGGAATCAACCTGCAAGAAAACTTTATAAATTTGACTCTATGCTCCAACAATATAGATTCATAGCATTAAGACTCCCACCCTATCATTGTAATATTAACACAATAGAGTATGTTTGGACAGAAATTAAAAAGTATATCCGGAGTCACAATGTGACGGGGGATATTACTATTTCAAAATTATTGACTATTTCGAATGAAGCTATTGCAAGTGTGACTACTGAACATTAGAAAAAATATTGTTCCCATGTTGCTTCACTAGAAAAGACTTATTTGGAAAGGGATAGAATAATTGAAGATTTATTCAAACCTCTGCAAATAGCAGTATCGGAAGCTGATGATGATTCTGATGTTTCATTTGACGAATTTTAATTATTTCTTCAAGAATTTTGATAAAATGAAAGTAAATGTCAAATAGTTAAAGCAACATCCAATTTTAAATAGTGTCATTTTTATCAAACATTCTATACTTATTTTATATTCTATATCCTAATTTATTATCATACATTTTATTTTAAATGCTTCAATTAATTCATAAAGTGATTTAATCATTTGTAAATAATAATTGACATAATTTTTAAATTTTTGTTTCATACTTCAAAAGATTCAAAATACTGACAAAGCTTTTATTTTTAATTGAGTAATATTTATATTGAAATTTAAAACTATCCCTTTATAATATTATCAGCTTTTCTTTCTTTTAATTAATCATAAAATAGTAATATAACCAGATATTCAAGAATCAGTTCAAAGAAAGAAAAGAAATACAATCAGTGAGCTTATAATTTTTTCATACCTTGAAACAAACACATCCCTAGATACTACGGACATTCCTATTTTATAAATGTACCAACCATTTTCACCCATGTGCAGATGATGCTAGGGATCTTTCTTCCGCGGTTTATCAGTAATTAAATCTCACTAAGTTAACACTAAAAAAACTCCTGATTTCTTCTTTTTCTACTTATTATTATTAAATATTGTTAATACATTGACTTGAGGATTAATTTTATGTTCTGATATTAATATATTATGCAATAAAAAGGATTTAAATTTTTATAGTTTGACAATTTCTCATAAATTTGAACTTTTCATTTGTATTTTATTTTTCCTTATATTAACAAAATCAACAAAGAAAAAAAATGATTGAGGTATAATTTTTAAATTTCGTAGTTAGGTAATGGGAATCTGTTAAAATGAGTCTGGGAAATCAGGGAATTTTTTACCTGAATTTCTGTAGCCACCCTGTAATAACACACAGCACAACGTGAAATACACTTCCATCAGTTTTCAAGTATTTTCCCACTATATTCTAGTTCTTTTATGTAATCCTGTAAATGAACAGTGACTAATTTTCATACCATACTCTATATGAGACCTGCTTTTACGCATATAAAAAGTATATATTAATTTCATTTAGTTTAGTGCAGCCTCTAGATGTTACACTTTATTTACCTGCAATTTCCCCCACAGATGTAATGTATTTGAATTCTCTTAGGTGTCCCTATACATGAACCATTTGCTTGATCACAATGAAAAGTTTAGTGTAGCATTCCTATGTGATACAGATTTAGGATACTGAGTTTGAATTTGCAACTTCCTGCTGTTATTTGTTTGTGAGATATGTTGATAACAAACACACACACATACACAAGCCAACCGCTGAAAACAAGTTTTTAAAATTCAGGGGACCTTAACATGTTTAAATATAATAAAATATCAGTTTCAAAAATTTGATCCTAAAACAATACTTTCTCTACTACATGTATGGGTAAGAGAAAGTAAAAAGTTCTGCATGAATTTCTGCGTGAAACTAATTAACCCCAAAGGCAAGTCACTAGTCTTGCCGCCTGCCCCCTTCCTTTCTTTCTTAAGTTTCTTAAATTATTTTTTCATAAATTTTGTTTCAGTTTAAGTTTTTCTGTTAAGATTTTGTTGAGTTAATTTATTGTTTCGTTTGTTTTGCAGGCTGTTACTTAATAAATTTGGTTTCTTTAAATATGTGTATTTCAAAAAAATAAATAAATAAATAAAATAAAAAATTGTTCATTTTATCAGTAACTAATCTTCATATAACTAAACTAATCTTCATTTTGACAGGTATTGTGGAAACAGTTTATGTTAAAAGTAATTCATGTTAACAGTGTTTGCGTTAACGAGGTTCGACTATATATATACAAAAAAATATTTTTCAAGATTTCTTTAATAATTATTAAATAACCTTCAGTATAATTATCCATTGACTTATGATGAAAACAGCAATTTTTGAACATTCCTTATTAAAAAATGAATTTTCACCAATGATTAAAAAACAGCTTACTCTTTTAGTGTATTTTCTGAAAATTTCTTGATAATTGATATGAGTGTTTCTATATATTTAGGTATCAAATTATGCAGTTATTATTATTATTTTACTTTTGTTTACATATGCACAAAGAAATAATAATAATACAGTATAGGATCCGTTATCCGGAAACCCGTTATCCAGAATGTTCCGAAAACCAGAATGCAAAATGCCAACTACGAAAATTTTTAATTATCGTAAAATTTAAGAATTAAAGTTATACAATAGCAGCGGTCAGAGTTATAGTTTTACAACCTACTTTCTTTAATGCTACAGTGTTATTCTGAGGAAATATGGTGAACACAAAATTGTCTAAATAATTATTGAAAATTTTGCAAATTTAGGTTAGAAAATGGATTTTTATTATATTTTTTAATAGATAAACATTAATAACACATACTTCTTAAATTGCCCAATAGCAGATGAATTTTATCCTTGAACTCAGGTCGCATGCATGAATTCCCAATCGTTATAAAAATTTTAAATAGTTTTTATTAATTTCCATTATTTTAAGAATTCATTTCATAAAATATTTAGCATTATGTGCTAGAAATATTTAAAACATTTATGAACTATTAGTATCAGAGCAGAGACACATTATAAGCAAAAAAATATCATAGAAATTTTTGCAAAATCCAAATAAAAGGATTTTGCTCACAGGTCCAAAATTAAATTTTATATATATATATTTATTTTTCATTTATTATTACTATTATTATTTATAGTTTGAAATTCTAATTAAGAATGTTTTTTATTTTGTGGAAATAATTTATTAAATGAACAACTATATAGGTAAAGAGTTTACATATATATTATTCATGTTTATCACTGCTATTTATGAAATTATTTTGCACCATTTTTATACACATAATAAAGTGTTCTGAATTACGGAAAAACCCCTTATCCAGAATATCCCAGGTCCCAAGCTCATATTTTAAAAGTTAAAGTGTATTATTTCTACAGTACTTTGTTAATTGTCTAAAAGTGGCATTCTAAATTAAAATTTCTGTTTATTTTTTATTAAATAAAAAAATATATAACGTTTTAATTTTACGTGCTGTTCTCCCAGAAATTCACTAGATAATCATTATATGTTGCCTATGTTAACAATTTTTACAATTACAGATTATTTCACTCTTTTAATGATATAAGGTGGTTATAAATACAATATTTTTTTTTAACTAGGTTTGTTGTCAGCCTTTTAATTATTTTCATAGCCAATTCATCACTAGTAAACGCAAGAATGATCCTGTTCTTTATATCATAAAAATTTAAGGACATTTCATCAAGTGAGCAATTTGTAAAATGACTAGAAGAAAAAAAAAAAAAAAAAAATCTGTAAAACATGGTGAACTTTTGAGCAGGAGTATATATTTTTGCTCAAAAGTTCACCATGAAAGGCTCAGAAAAAAAATCAGAAAAAAAAAAAAAAAAAAACTTTAGGTAGCCCATAAAACATATTATTCAAAATTTTAAGCAATTTTCAGTATTTTAAATAATAATAGGATATTTTTAGGCAGATTACATAATAAATGGGGGCAAAAACAGTTTTAAGTTCTTATGAGATTATAATTTAACTTGATTTAATTACTACGTGTATTTAAATTCATATGATTAATTTGTGAATACTTCTGATTTATTTCTGTCTTTCTCTGATAGATTTTTATGTTTTTTCCACAGCTATATTAAATCTTATATACAACAATTTTGACCCATGGTTTCATGAAATTTGTAATATTATTGGTAAGCATCTTGCATCTTTTCCAGTCAGATAAGTAAAGGAGGAATTTCTTGCATCTTACAGCTCAACTTTGTGAATTTTAATTATGGATTATGTCACTAAGTTAAGAAATTTATTTTAAATACATGAAACATGATACTTTTTCAGATAAAGGTATCATTTTCTTAGAAATTGTTCCTAGTGTTTTATGCTTTTTCAATATCTCTATTATGTAAACTTTATTAATTTTATTTTTATATTTAAAATTTTTGTATTTTCTTAGAATTTGAATTAGAAATAAGACCTTAGTTTCATTGTACTATAAATTGAATTCTCAAATTTTAACATTAGTCATAAAATTTGAATAATTTAATTTAAAAGCTCAGATATTAATAACATCTTAGATTTTTTTAATACTGCGATACTTCATGACGAGAATTTTAAAGTAATTTTTTTTGTGAAAATTTTAAATAATAAATTTTTGAATCCTATAATTAATAATCTAAATTCTAAATCACTAATTTTCGTCTGCATTCCAAAACATAAATTTTCAATTTTGAAAAATTAAAAGTGCTAATAAATACTGGTAATGCCTATAAAATTCAGCATTAAAAGGAATGGAGGAAGCTTCTTCTTTCGAAGAGGTAGACTATCTTATTTATTTATTTATTTATTTTATTTTTAATTGCTTATATAAAATTTGATTTGTATGTTAAGAAGTTTAACTTTTTCAAGTCATTAACTTGCATCATTTTTTTTTATTTTTTTTTTAATACTGATTTTTAAGAGAAAATAAACGATTCTTAGCACATTGTGTGTGCGTGTAACTTGCAATTTTTTTTTTCTTTTGTAAATCTGTCACATGAAAGCTGTTCATGTAAAAGTATGTATTTAGTATTGCAACAAAATGTACCAAAATAGTGGTGTTGAATTCAGAGGTAGCTCATTTTTATCCCTGCAGGCAGTACTGGTCATGTCAAAACTTCATTTGTATCTTATAGTCTAAGATCTGGCCTACTCCAATCTACCCTCATCTGTTTTTTTTTTTTTTTTTTTTTTTTTTTTTTTTTTTTATGTGAGGTATTTTAAGTAAATGATAGTATATAAAGTAACAATTTCCATATAGGTTGCCTATCTATATCCTGGCCATGCTACCTTTAATTAAACATGATTTAATTAATTTTTTATCGATATCTTCCTTCATTTGTTTAAAAAAAAAAAACATTGGTATTAATCAATAGTACAAGCAGTGGCGAGGCGTCCAGTCATCTAGGGATTCGCTGATGACTACAGAAATTTGTGAACAACATAATTAAAATCAATATTTTATTTATTTACTTATTTATTTTTATTTTATATATTTTTTACTTTCTTACTTTTTTTTTTCCCGATGTGCGATTAAAATATTTGGTGCTGCCATCTATTGACACAATGACAAACCACCCAAAAGCACTTTCGACTCCCCGCTTGAAAAAACGAGTCTTTTGCAAGCTTGCGGAACGATGAAAACCCAGGTGCTTATCTTCGCCAACCAATAAAATCGCGTAAACATCTTTGAAAATACGGCACTAGTCATCTGGAATTTTAACGATTCCACCTTTTAGCTTCAGTCTTCCAGCGTTTGTTTGGAGTTTGAAGAATGATCTGATAGGCATGTGCTTTCTCTTAACTGTTTATTTTTATTTCTATGTCAGAATGTCGGTATTATAGAAGCGTATTTTTTGAAGTATAATTTTTTATTTATTTCCAAAATAATATTATGAGTATCTTGGATAAATATTTTTAGAATCGAGAATCTTTAATAACGGCGTACATGAAAAGAGTTATTTTGTGTACCAGCACAAATAGAAGTTTTTCATTTAAGTTCAGGTTACATTCTCAACTTTCTTCTTTCTGTATAAATAAATAATAATAATTTTAGAAAATTCTTTTATTATTCAATTATTGTGTACTTTTAATGCACTATACGTACTTATTTCTGCAAAGTTAAGTTTTGATCTAATATAAACTGTTATGTCAATACGCTTTAGCACATACATATGATCTGAAAATAAGTTTTATATATTTATTTTTTAATATATATATATGTACAGTGGTGCCAACTTTTGGAAAGGATTGGGTGGGCTCAAATATTTTTGGGTAAAAGGAACAATGCTATAAAGATTTTTATTTTTCAAACATACTATGTAAGGAAAGTATTGTAATCCTGACAAAAATTTTAATTCGAGATTTGTGTGTAGCTATATGTTTTGAAGTAATCTGAGTTCATTTTTGCTATTTTTACGGTGATGTATGAATCCGTTCCGTGTGTGTATATGTTCGTGCGTGAACACGATAGCGTCTAAATGCTTTGTTCCAATGCTTTGTTCCTTGAAATAAAAATAAATAAAATATCCTCCTTAATTGTTGTTTTATAAATTTATTTGTAGTTCATTTGCGTCATAATTTAAATTTCGGAATGATATCGACATTGGGGGGGGGGGGGGGACAAGCGATGACCGCTATAAAATCTCACGCCTCGCCACTGAGTACAAGATGTAAGTAAAAAGAAAATTACAAGACGTAAGTAAAAAAAATAGATTGCCTATTTTTTTCTTGGCCATACTATAGGGTTACCTGGAGTAAACAGTTGGATTTGGATGAGTAATTTACCCTCATCTGTTTTTCACTAAAGTATATATAAAAATAAATGAAGATAATTTTATTGCAAACACGATGGTACTAGGTTGCCTAAGTAAAAACTGTCCAAACACAGGGTTGTCTCACATCAAAGAACGAATGTTCAAGTAAGATTGTGGGGCATGGAAAAAAAAGCATTGCATATACTACCAGCATACAGCTGTTGAGGAGAATGCATGCTCTTTTATTTTTTTAAGTAAATAATATAGTTGAAAATAGATGGAGTTACAGGAGTATTTTTTTTCCTTTTTAGCATTGTTTTTCCACAAAGAAAATTGGATGTAAGTGAACAAATGAGCCTTTTTGTTATTATTATTATCATTTATCAAATAAAAATATAAAACATGAAATTAAAAAGAAAAGTCATTTATTGTTAATCTCCGTGCAAAAATCCTATGAAAAATTTTGCTGCTTAACCCTTTGCGGCACAAGAAAATTCGGATCATTTAAATTATACTTCTACCGGAATTCATGAACTAAATTAAACTAAAAGAAATTTTAAATTTTAAGGTTAAAAAAACCAGCCTTTCCTGCTATGTTATGAACGTAAATTTTTGCTAAAACATTTCCGGGATGAATTTTTGCAGCTGGATCTTAAATTTTTCGTCCTCGAAGCGAGGACAGTGTGCTTTAAGGGGTTAACACCTTAGCTTCATAAAAAAATAAAAAAGGCAAGTTATTATGATACTAAACAGCTGCATGACACAGTTCGGATAATTTATGAATTTCCTCAAACAGAAAATGAAAATCTGAATAATATTGAAGCTGCGACTTCTTCAGCCTTTCAGATTAATAGCAGTAAAGATGAATGCACTACTTCTTCACGTAAAAGAAGACATTTTAATGCAATTTCATGCAAGATTCGACCATATTATACAAAACCCATAACAAATATGCAGCTGCTCACCATTGATTCATTTACTAATATAATCAACATATGCAAAGGGCATCATAGAGATAGCTATAGATAAAAATGTACTGTGGATAATGTCTTTATCAAGAATTGATTTTGTTCCCATGTGGTTAGTATACAACTGCATAATTTCAACTGATCATAGTACTATTCAAAAAGTCGAGTATTTGCCTCCAATAAATTCATCCCCAACATCTTATGTAATAATCAGTGAAACAATCGTCATGTCTAATGAAATTGCTAAAATGTGTCAACAAGAAATGATTATTGTGACATATGATTTAGCCATAGCCAAAATGGCCATGCAGATTCAAGAAAGTGAGAAACCTAAATTTAATAATATTTTTATAAATTTGGGAGCATTCCACATGCAGATGGCATTTTTTAAAGCAGTCGGAAAATATATAGACTCCAGTGGATTATTAGAAATATTAGTTCAGGCAGAAGTATTAGCTGGTGGCTTGATGGATAGCTTTTTTGTCAGTAAGCACTTTAATCATTGCTACACCCATTGAACGCACCAGCATTACAAATAATTCATTTCAAACAGTAGTTATCTACAATTTGTCCATCTCCTGAGATAATTGAGAGAACTATTACAAACCGTATTAGACACTGCATATAATGAGAATTCAGCTGATATCAGCGATAAGAATGAATTACCGGGAATTCTTGTTGGTGGTCGTTAATAACTACAAGGAGTTCTGCAAAAAGACTTTAATGGGTGAGCATGGAAAAACAGCTCAATACAATTTTCAGTACTGGGAATTTATCTATTTCTTCGGTTTTCTAGAAGCATTCACAGCAGGAATTTTGAACTTTACTTGGACTCTATTTTCAACATATCTATTTTTTTTTTCTTTAAATCAGCCTAATTATGCTAAATGGTCTCTGATGTATTTGAGCAACTTGATCAGATTGCATGAGGAATATTCACCCCCTATTTTCAGAGTTTTGTCGAGGAGCATTTGGTATCAGACGTACATAAGCCAATATTGCTAGATCACCTGTTGACCTTACACTAGAGCAGACCATTAATGCTGATGTCAGTAATCAATTAGCTAATAATTTTTCCGTTGACTCAATATCTGCTCGCCAAAGATGGACTCTTAGTTATGAGGACAAAAATTTTGACTGTTGCCATTGGTTTGTTACAAAAAGATACCTCTTATTCTTCGCAAAAAAGCAGAATTAAAAAAAATGAAAAAGTCTTAACAGTATAATTAAAGTTATTAAAAATACGGTTAATCTATTTGATGATAGCATCAATAAAAATGTTTTGCTAAACATTTCAACGGGAAAGCCAGTATCTTCAGATGTTACTGATTTCTTGCTTACCGGTTACTCAATATGCAGCCAGCAAAAATTAATTTAATTTCTGAATGCTATTCATTTCCTAGATGATTTAAAAAAAACAGATACGACAAAACAAAATCTTAAATTTTGCATCATAGTATGTTAATAAAGCTTTGGTAAACAAAGACAAGAAAATTGTATTGAAAATGGAATGAGACATCCTTTGTCCATCTGATTGCAATTGGCATTGATAAGCAAATTGACATAGAAAACTGTTTGACTTTTCCACAAGCACCAATGCCGACTTCTCCTTTCTCATGTACTGGTGAGATGTTAAAAACAGATAAATCTATATTAGCCAAAATATTAAAGTCTGAGGTAAAAATGGCAGTCCAAGTCGATGTTGAAATTATAGATGGTTTTACATCTTATTGCATCCTCCTTGCCACAAACATTTGTTAAGATAACAGAAGCTATACTTATAAAAATTTGCTCAACTAAGGCTTTGGATATATATATATATATATATATATATAATAGTATTTGACTGGTACGTAATACCTTCTGTCAAAAATTATGGATGCCAAAATCGACAAGAGTTCGATATTCTATACAAAATAATAGAGCCTCTACAATGTAGACCTACAGATTTTTTTGGAAACCCTAAAAAATTTTCGGTTTAAGGAAGCCCTAGTGCAGTTCTTAGCACAATATTAGAAAAATGACAGTATGGCATCAGTAATCCAAGAGAATTTTTTTTTTTTATAACAGTTGAAGATCAGTGGTATTCCTATCATATAGAGGAAAACCATATCGTGATGTGTGAAGAAGTTCATATATTTAAAATGCCGCCAAGGTCAAAGATTTTGATAAAATCCTCTGATACTGATATCCTGATAATATCATTGGCTAATATGCACAGGTTTTCAGAGTCTGAAACTTGGCTAGCATGTGCAAAGAAGGGCAATACTAGAGACCTCAGTTGCATCAATTCTACAGAATTAGCATGTATGTTAGGATTCACATTGCATATAAGTCTGCTGGCTTTCCATATATTTACAGGCTGTGATTATGTGGCAGCTTTTTATAATAAAGAAAAGGTCAGTTTTTTCAAAATCTTTTCGAAAAATGAGAAATAACAGAAAATTTTTGCATCATTAACAGAAACTGATATTTTTATTTGCAAAAAAACTGATGGCATTCAGGAGTTTACTGCCATAGTGTACTGCCTAAAGCACTTCACAAATGTAAATGAAGCCAGATGTCTCATTAAAAAAAATGACTAAAAAGGACAACAAACAATTTATGAAAAAGATTAAAAGCTTCAACTCCAATTTTATCCCACCATACTGGGAATCTCTAAAACAAAAGATTTTGCATACAAAGTCAGCTCTATGTGGCTTAATGCAACTGATCCATGTCTTACAAAACTATATCCCGAGGACTACGGTTGGTTCATGGATGGCTGTTTAAAGCCAACAGAGTTCGTTGGGTCTCAACACCCGTACAAGTTGAGGATATATTGTGCATAAAGAGCACCAATAATATTAATGATAATTTTTCAGATTTAGACTATGATATCGATACTTCTGATGAATGAGATGATGAATAAGGTTTTGTATTTGTACAAAAATATTTCAGAATTAAAATTATTTTATTATTATAACACAGAATTTGTTCATAATTTTAAAACATTTTTTGTAATAAATATTTATTGATAGTCTATTTTATTTTACAAATTGGTTGAAACTTTAAGTGTAAACTTATATTATTTATATGTTATACATTGTAGATTATTATATTATAAATTATTTTATTATTTATTTTTAAGATAAATGTTGACATAAGAGGTGATTTTTCTATAGAGAAAAGAAACATGCATTCTCTCTTTTATTCAACAACTTAAACAATAATAATAAAAAAATATTCTGAAATGTTCTATTTCAGAAATGCAACTAGTTGCATTTCTGAAATACATTTATTTGTTTTAGAAATGAAAAGTTTTAATTTACAACACGATTCGTTTCAGATCTGAAACAAAACCAACACTTTTGTTAATGAAAGATGCCTTTGCAATGCTTCTCTTCTGTGCCCCACTGTCTTACTTGAATATTCATATTTTGATGTTAGGCAAACCTGTGTTTGGCCAATTTTTACTTAGGCAACCTCGTACCATCGTGTTTGCAATAAAATTATCTTCATTTTGATGTATAACTTAAGTGAAAAACAGATGAGGATATATTACTCATCCAAACCCACCTGTTTACACCAGGCAACCCTATAGTGTGGCGACGAAAAAAATAGGCAACATATTTTTTTCTTTTTACTTAGGTCTTGTACTTTTGATTGATGTTTGTCTTTTTGAAAAAACAAATGAGGGAAGAAACCGATAAAAAATTAATTAAAATGTGTTTAATTAAAGGTAGCATGGCCAGGATACAGTTAGACAACCTATGCACATTATTTTTTTTAGTTTATGTATTATCTTTTATTCAAAATACCTCACATTAAAAAAATAGATGAGGGTAGTTCAAAGTAGGCCAGAGATCTTGTACTATTATGAAATCTTTATTTCACTGTTTCTGCCTTTTTTTATATTGTTTTAATACATATATTTAATTTTTCATTGGCATAATTTGAAAACAGGAGTTCTATCTAGGTACTTTGTATTTTGGGATATTTTCTGGGTTTGTCAAAATGCCAAGGATAAGAACTCACCTCATGGTAATAAGAAAAGATATTTAATTACCCAATCAGAATGCACTGTGTTAACACAGACAATCTGTTAAATTGAGTAATGTTAGAAGCAAATTAAAAACTACGTAGGTCAGTCAGAAAGTTAGTTGCACTCCTTCATAAGAATTTTCTGTCAAAGGCTATTTTGATGAAACTGTCTGACAACACTTCAGACATTTATCTGTATCGTGAGACATAGTGGCTTTCATGAGGCATTTTTAGTTTTTCTGATAATCAGTCGTAAACATGTCTCAACAGCTGCAAGTGGCGTCCATATTGAAAATGTGTGCAGTGATTCTTTTTTTTATGGGCGAAAAGGTGAAACACTAAAACGATTGAGACAGTCACTTAAAAATCGACGACCAGGTAAGCTGTCAAAAGGCATTGTGCTACTGCATGACAATGCAAGACCACATGCAGCAAAACAAACGTGCAACTTCTGAAAAAGTTTAGGTGGGAAGTGTGGGATCACCCTCCTTATAGCCCAGACCTTTTACTGTGTGACTTCCATGTTTTTGGTCCCATGAAAGAATAACTTTCAAAGCGATGATACCACTCGGATGATGAGGTGAAAGCTGCAATCCAAGAATGGTTATCGAACATTGGACGGGATTTCTTTACAGAAGGCATCAAAAAACTTATACCACGCCTCGACAAATGCTTAAATAATGGAGGTAATTACGTTAAAAAGTAGATTTTGAATGGAACTTTAACCACTTTACCGGTCACTGTACTGTGTGGAAAGCTACATTCCTCCCGAGTTATCTCGGGATGGCCGATGAAGTGGTTAAGATACAAATAAAGTTATTGTAAAATTTCTATCCTGTTTTGTTTTCTTAAGCAGTGCAACTAACTTTTTGACTGACCCTCATACTGCAGTAAAAACAAAATGGAGTGAAAGGGCTGTATGTACAGATATTTGTGTTTTTTAAAAATAAGACTTTAAATAATTATTTAAACCATCATGAACATTTTAATTAATAATAAACATAAAATTTCCATTAAAAATTGTCATATTTTGAAAAAAAAAAAAATATGTTTTATAGGAGAGAAATAATTCTCTTCTCTCAAAACTTCTTCTAATTTCATTTTTCTGGAAATCTAAGAGATAAACACTGAATGTGTTAAAAAATATTGTATTTAGTGTTGAAGTAACTAAACTGCTCTTTATTTTGATGAAAAGAAAAAATGTATAATGTAAAATTTATTGCAATATACATTCATAAATTGAAAGAAAGGAAAAAGACAGAAAAATTGTTTTAAGAAATTATTTCTTCTTTGTGTTTTTTTCATTTTCATTATAAATCAAGAGTTGCATAAATCAAGAGTGCCATAGCATTAATAAATAAACTTAATGATGTAGATCAAAACGACATAAATTTTACAGCTAATTAACACAATATTTTTAATCTAGGTAGTTAAAACTACAAACTTTATTTTAGAATTTTTTAAATTATTCATGTTGAATCATGGAATTAAAGATTTTTAAATAAATTCATTTTGATCCCATTATTGCCCGATGCAAGCTTCTACATATTTATTTAATAAATTTTTTAAAAATTATTTATTTATTAAAAACTAACTTCAGAGACTTTCTAGAAACTGTTTGTACAATTGTATGGTTATATCAATAACAAGAATTGAAAATGTACTGGTTATAAGGGCAGAAGAAACTATTTTCTGCCTTAACTTGAGAATGTTCAGTTTGCCCCATTTCTATTCATAGTAAACGGGTTTGAGGAGCACTCTACTGCTTTTATCTCCTTGGTCCAGCTCTCAAGTGCAAACAAATAAATAACTATAGTGCATATAAGTTCTTTTTACACCCTGTAAGTTCATTTAAAAGTATTAATCCTGTTTTAAAATGCAAAATAGAGTAATCAGCTAAAGTAATATTAAAGGGCGTTTATGCATGAAATTCTATACTACAGCACTCAAGAACACATATTTAAGTACACTTCCCATATTTATAATTCACATACATAAAAATGAAAAAAAAAAAAACAAACCTGGATACTGTTACATCATTGTGCATGAACCTATAAATGTATATATTTGCTACTGCAGCAATCACTAACATGCTTATATGTATGTGGGTTACTACTCTATGCATTATTCCTAAAATACATGAAATTCACCACTACAATAATCACACTTATAATGCAGCAATCGCTAATAAGTAACTGCCACATTGACATGCATGTATGTATGTTTCTTGTACATGAAAAAAACTCAGAAAAATCACTGGGTGCCAATATCTCTGTGTATCAATCTTAAAATGCACTAAATTCACCAATGTAACAATCAATAAAATGTGCATAACACTGCAGCATTCAGTAACTTTCATGTATGCATTCTTTTGCAGTCAAAAAAGAAGCCACCCCCGAATTAATTTGGCCAGAAATTATCAAATATGTATCTGTTGATCAATTGGTAATAATGTCTAGTTATTAATGTTATACTGTAAAAGCACTTATTTTCGCAAAAATGAAAATATTGGTGATTTCACGAATTTTATATGAACATAACCAAAATTTGAAAAATCCTAACGTTGAAAAGTGTCTAAATATAGAACCTCTTTTGCATAAGGCATTTTAAGAAATTTCCTTTTGTCCAAAAAGTTCGTCCCCACCTCCCTATCGCTCTAAAAACAATTTACTCTTACAACGGTGCTTTATACATCAACTTTGGCTTTGGCTTTGGCTCAGGCTCAACACGCACATTCCACCCCAAACAATTTTCTTTTCTTAATCCCTTTTCTCTCACGCTGTTTATCAAACTAGGGGCTTCTGAACCCCCCTTTTGCACCGAAAATGTAATCACCCCACCCCCTTCACTTTTCTTGGTTTTGGACCGTCAATGCATGTGATTTTTGGTAATTGAAAAATTTCTGTTTTTTTTTTTTTTTATTATTATTATTTGCTTAAAAAAAGTATTTCGCGAGGCATACGATGGGCTCGCGAAAATAAGTGCTTTTACAGTAGTTAAATTTTGCATAAGTGGATGTCTACATATTAAAATTTGTGTCAACTTCATTTTTTCAAATGGCAATACCCGTTTTTGATTCCATATTAAAATTTCTGAGATCAAGGAAGTTGGGAAAAAGTTATAGTTTATGTAATTTTAATTAATTTTTGATAGTTACAAGCAGAAATGTATTAAAAATTCATCCATAAATTTAAAATATTAAATTAGGATTTCTCACAGAAATGTACTTTATTCATTCAGATAATAATCTGTGGAAAAAAAAAAAAAAAAAAAAAAAAGATAATTTGAAATATGAAATAAAATAATATTAATTATAGAAAATCGTGTGTATCCAAACATACTTGAATATCTATTTTTATTCTTATGTATGCAAGTTTATAAAGGACACAAATGATACCAAGTGACAATCCCATAATGTCAATAAGAAGTGAAAAAGCACTAACCCTTAAAAAAGAATAGGAGAAAGCTGTAAATTTGAAAAAACATGCATTTGAGGCCTACCCTATTCATGCAAAAAATATGACCAAGTTTTTAGGACGATATGAATTAACACTTGACTTTGACAACTTATAACTCTATGCAAATTTAAGAGAAATATATAAACTGTATCTTTTTTTTTTGGGGGGGGGGGAGGGTTAATCACAATAACCCCCAAAAATTGTCAAAAATGGATGTTGTTTTTTGAAAAAATGAAGTTGGTGGGGATTTCAATATGATGACCCCTAAGTATCATAATGGTATAAATCAAATTTTACCATTATAAACTAGATATTACTAATTAGTGAACACCAGCGACTTATTTAGATAACGATTTGCAAATAAAATAGTCATGGGTGCTACTAGCTTTTTGTGCACAAAACCTAAAATGCACAAGATTTGCTACTGCAGCAATCACTATCATACATTTATATATGCTTCACACTATAAAACTAAGAAAATATAGTGGGTACTGCTTTCTTTTAGTGCATGAATCCCAAAATGTATTTTGCTCTCACAGTAACCAGTAACACATAGATGCATGAAAACCAAAAACATTCGGTACCAAAAAAAGCTATAATACATAATTTATAAAATATATGAAATTTATGTATATAAATATGATTAGAATACTTAAAAACTAAAAAAAAAAAAAAAAAAAAAAAAAAATTCATTGGGTGCCACTAGCTCTCTGTGCATGAATCCTAAAATGTATGAAATCTGCTACTGCAGCAATCACTAGTATACATGTATATATGCTTTCTATATATGGAACTAAGAAAATATTGTTGGGTACTACTTTCTTGGAGTGTGTGATTCCCAAAATGCATGTTTGTTCTCACAGAAACCAATAACACATAGGTACACATGCATTAAAACAAAACATATTCAGTACCACTAAAATCTATAAATAATTTATAAATTTCATGAAATTTACGTATATAAATAAGCTTATAATACAAGAAAACTAGTAAAATATTGCTGGGTGTCACTAGCTCTGTGCATGAATCCTAAAATGCATGAAATCTGCTACTGCAGCAATCACTAGTATACATGTATATATGCTTTTCATATATGGAACTAAGAAAATGTTGGGTACTACTTTCTTGGAGTATGTGATTCCCAAAATGCATACTTGTTCTCACATTAACCAATAACACATAGATACACATGCATTAAAACAAAACATATTCAGTAACACTAAAAGCTATAAATAATTTATAAATTTTATGAAATTTATGCATATAAATAAGCTTATAATACTAGAAAACTAGTAAAATATCGCTGGGTGCCACTAGCTCTCTGTGCATGAATCCTAAAATGCATGAAATCTGCTATTGCAGCAGTCACTAACATTCACGTATATATGCTTCTTATACATGAAACTAAGAAAACATTGTGGGGTACTACTTTCTTGCAGTGTATGAATCCCAAAATGCATGACAATTGTTCTCATAACACACTTGCTCTCATAACTCATTTCTTCTCATAACACACACACATGTATGCTGCATATGCATGAAAAAAAAAAAAAAAAAATTGGATACTACTAATAAACTATACATAATTTATAAAATGCATGAAATGCCTGAAATTTAATACTGCAACAATCACCATCATTCATATATATATATGCTTCACATCTTGAAACTAAAAAAACATTACTGGGTTCTGCTTTCATTCAGTGCATGAATCCCAAAATGCATTTTGCTCTCACAGTGGCCAATAACACACAGATGCACATGCATGAAAGCAAAAAACATTTAGTACCACAAAAAGCTGTAATGCATTATTTATAATATAAAATACATGAATTTTATGTATAAAATTTAATTGGAATACTTAAAAAAACTAGAAAAAAAAAAAAAAAAAATCCTTGTGTTCCACTAGCTCTCTGTACTTGAATATTAAAATGCATGAAATCTGCTACTTCAGCAATTACTAACATTTGTCTATATGCTTCCCATACATCAAATTAAGAAAACATTGTTGGATACTACTTTCTTATAGTGTAGGAATCCCAAAATACATAATATTTGTTCTCACAGTAAACCTTAACATACATGCAGGTATGCTACATATGCATAAAAACAAAAAACATTGGGTACTACTACTAAGCTATGTATAAATAACAAAAGGGATAAAATTTGTTTCTACAGCAAATAATCAGTAACATGTATATAAGTATGCTCAGAATAATCAAAAACTAGAGAAAAAATCATGGATGCTACTAGATCTTTGTGCATGAAATTTGCTACTGCAGCGATCACTATCATGCATGTATATATACTTCACATCATAATACTCGGGAAAACAGTAGTGGATATTGATGCACATGCATAAAAATAAAAAAACATTAAGCACCACTAAAAGCTATAAATAATTTATAAAATTCATGAATTTTAATTTATGCATATAAAAGGCTTAGAGTACTTTAATACTAGAAAAAAAATGCTGTCACTAGCTCTCTGTGCATGAACTCTAAAATGCATGAAATCTGCTAATGTAGCAGTCACTAATGCACATGCATCCCATACATGGGACTAAGAAAATATTCTTGGGTACTATTTTCTTACAGTAATCTTTAACATACATGTATGTATGCTCCATATGCATGAAGCAAAATATATTGAGTTTTAATAATAAGCTATACATAAATTATAAAATGGATGAAATTTGGTATGACAGCATCATTTTGTAACATATATGCTCAGAGTAATTAAAAATTAAACAGAATCATAGGTGCCACTAGATCTATGTGCATAAAACCTAAAATGCATAAAATCTGCTACTGAAGCAATCACTAACACAAATGTATATGTTCTTCATATGTATGAAACTAAGAAACGTTGGGTACTACTTTCTTAAGTGTATGAAGCCAAAAATGCAGTGGCGGATTTAAGGGGGGGCTAGGGGGCTGAAGCCCCCCCAAAAAAACACTAACATTCACAATTGAATATTGCAATTGTAAATTTTTTATTGGTCTAGAATAGCACTTTGAAAAATCTTAGCCCCCCCCCAAAAGTCAAGTTCTGGATCCGCCACTGCAAAAATGCATGATATTTGTTCTCTCCATGGGCGTCGGCACATAGGGGCAAGGGGGGGCAATTCTAATAAGTAAAAAATTATTGAAAAAAAAATTACATTTAAAGCTTTAAAATTATACCATTAGATTTGAAATGATTAGCCAAATAAAGTTTATGTCACAGTGCCATTTTTGAGTGAAACCAACCCGACTTGCATGAAATTTAGATATATATATTCTGAAATTTTGCACTTTTAAGTTTGCCCCCTCCTGAAAAATTTTCTAGCGACACCACTGGTTCTCGCAATAACCCTTAACAAACATATGTATGCTACAAATGCATGAAAACAAAAAAACATTGTGTATAACTAATAAGCTATACATAATTTATAAAATGCATGAAATTTGGTACTGTTACTATTATTATTATTATGCATGTATATATGCTTCACATCGTGACACTAAGAAAACATTACTGGGTACAGCTTTCTTGCAGTGCATGAATCCCAAAATACATTTTGCTCTCAAAGTAACAAATAACACATGGATGGTCATGCATGAAAAAAAAAAAAATTCATTACTACAAGAAGTTATAGTACATAATTTATAAAATACATATTATTTATGTACACTAAGTGACAAAAAAAAACCCGTACTTCGATATTTTTCCTGTAATCACTAATTTTATTGTTTCAAAAGTAAATTTTTGAACAGATTTTATTACATTGTGTTCCGTGTGCAATTTAAGATTGAGCCAAGTGTTAAAAACAAGATGCAATTGTTCAGAAATTGTAATTTTAGAAAGTATTTCAAACATGGTGAGAATAAGGCAATTAATGATACCACAAAAAATATTAATTTTAGAGCGAAAATCAAAAAAATATTTTAATACATATGATGTCAAAATGATTAAATGTTAACAAAATATTAGTGATCTGGTTTTTAGCAAGATATAATATTTTTTGGCTGTTTAAACTGCACATTTGTACTTAGGCAGCCACGTTACTCGTCCAGTTGAGATGACCGCAAGTTAAAAAGCTAGCACTTAAAAAATCAGTTTGTATTATATTTAGAACATAGCAGGGATTCAGAAAAAGTGTTTAGTAACATATTAGGTCATTGCAAAAGTTCGTGCGGACGCAGATCATTTTATTGCCTCCAAAGACGAGAGCTCCTATCACTGTGGTATACATTTGTTACCCAAAAAATGGGCAAAGGTTGTAGAAAGTAATGAAGAGTATTTTGATTAAAAATTGTCATTTTATTTGATGTATTTTTACGAAATGAAGCAATAAAAAACTGCACAATCTTTTGCAACAACCTAATAATTTATCTACATACCATGAAATAACAATTAAACAAAGCAGGTTTAATTGCCAGAAAATCTGAAAAAAATTCATTCTTAACGAAAAAAATTAGAAAACCAAGACATTAGAGGGTTAAAAAAATTAAAAAATGATCAATTAATTGTTGGGCTGAAGTTGTTCTCTCTGATGAGTCAAGTTTAACTTATTTCGAACTGACGGAAACAAGCAGATCTGATCATGAAAATGTGACTGACTTAATGAAAATCACACTTTTAAAACAATGAGATATTCCCCGTACATTACGATATGAAAATGCATAATTTTTCGGTGAGTTTGGCAAATTTTCATGTTCAAGGAATCAATTAACCCAAAATAAAATTTGGCTGTTAAAAAATTGATACCTGACCGACTACTTTGGGGGGGGGGGGATATTTTAGACTCTTCCATAATCAGCATTTCAAAATGATAATGCACCTTGTTATATAGCGCTTGTGATACATTCATTTGATTCAAGTTGTTAAAATTACTTATCCATTCTCATGAGCATCTATAATTTTGTAAGTTACCATAACTTTTTTTACTTAAAATTAAATCCTACAAAGAACATCGCAGGATTTCTTCTTTATTAGTCTTGAAAATTGTCCTAATCTCAATCCGCTCGGAAATGTTTAGTCTATAAAAGAGGGTGGGGAGTAGAAATTTGTAGTCTACAACTTTGAAAGAACTAGAAAAAAATATTTATGGTATTTGGCACAGTGAAATTCCTGAGTTTCATGTTAAAAAACAGTAAAATACTATGCCATTGCACATTAAAGCAGTAATTCCATATAAAGGCGGAATTATCCAATCCAGAATACATATTTTTATTAAATAATTGTTTAGATCTAACAAATAAATAGTTTTATTTCATATATTAAATATAACTTGTTTATTTCATATAATAAATCATGATAGGATACAAAGTATATGTTTATTATATTATGTTTAAAAAGAAAATTTTATGAAGATTTTTATTAAATACTTCACACAGTGTAATAAAATGAATTATTAAATCGAAAAGTACATAGGTATCATGTTATGACTTCTGTACAATACTAAGATAACAATTTTATTTGTTGCAATCATTAGTTTTTAAATTATTAGAAGCACAAAAGGTATAAGTCAATTTTTCTGCAGTGCGGCTTTTTTTTTTTTTTTTTTTTTTTTTGCTTAGTGTATATAAATATGATTAGAGTACTTGAAAACTAGAAGAAAGAAACACTTGGTGCCACTAGATCTCTGTGCATGAAGTCTGCTACTTCAGCAATCACTATCATTCATGTATACCGTATATTTCCGAATATAAGCCGATCCATATATAAGCCGAGAGTACATTTTTCCCTGCAGAAATTTGCCCAAAATTGCAAACCCGTGTATAAGCCGAATTGAAAAAATACTCTTTTTAAAGGTCGAGTATATCGCCAAAATGGAGAAAATATTGCCAAACCTTCAGGATAATCTGTCCAATAAAATTGTGCGAAATGCGTGCTTATCCAATAGAATTCCTTACCTTGCTTAGCCATAACGTCAAACTTTTGCAGTGCGTTCGGCAACGGCGATAGTTTTAACTCTGGCAACCCTATCAGAAGGAAGGCAAACACAGACGTGAACGCAAGTCCTGGCAGCTGAAAACGTCATGTTGGTTACCGTAATACTGGGCCGGGAGACGTAACCCTAACGTCGATGAAGCAATGCCGCCGCTGGATGTTTACATAAATAAGCCGTGTAAAGTCTGATTGCATCGATTTTTTTTAATGACGTACCTAAATTATTTTGTATATTTCTACTTTTCAGTATTTTTATCAGTGCTTCAAGGCAATCTTCAACAAAATAAAAATACTTCTATAAAAAAAACGAAGCTTTGCCGCTTTTGCTAGTGTAAGCCTAGAAACATTTTAAACAGAGATGATTTAAATTTAATTGTATAAATTAAAAATATGATCGGGGGTCCTGTTTTTTTTTTCAAGTTTCTCTTATACTATTTCTGAATCAGACAGAGAATTTACTCCGTTCGTGCACTCTGCCGATGACTTCAGTTACCGGCAGGTCAAAAAGAAATGTAAACACACGTGACTACATCGAGCGTTTCGTGAAATAAATTTAAAATTGCTAATTTAAGAGTTTTATATGTGATAATTATTTAAAAATAAGGTTTAATATCACTATTTTACTTTATATATAGTTTTTAAGCTTAAAATTCATGTATTCAATCATTGTTTCTGAAGTACGTTTTTTGCTAGAAATGTAGATCCGTATATAAGCTGACCCTTATAATTCAGCTTCCGAAAAATTTCCAAAAATTCTCGGCTTATATACGGAAATATACGGTATATGCTTCTTATACAAGAATCTAAGAGAACATTTTTGGGTTCTTCTTTCTTACAGTGAATGAATCCCAAAATGCATGATATTTGTTCTCACAGTAAGACTTAACACATGCAGAGGTATGCTGCATATGCATGAAAACAAAAAACATTGGCTACTACTAATAAACTATACGTAAATTACAAAATTCATGAAATTTGATACTACAGCAATCAGTCAGCAACATGTATAGAAGTATGCTCAGAATAATTAAATAGTAGAAAAAAAAAACTTGTGGATGGTACTAGCTCTCTGCGCATGAAACATAAAATACACAAATTCGCTACTGTAGCAATGACTATCATGCATGTATATATGCTCCACATCATGAAACTCAGAAAAAAAAATTTCTTACTGTGCATGAATTCCAAAATGTACGTTTGTTCTCACAGTAATCAATAACACACAAATGCACATGCATGAAAACAAAAATCATTGAGTACCACTGAAAGCTATAAATAATTTATAAAGTTCATGAACTTTATGCATATAAATAGGCTTAGAGTACTTTAGAATTGGAGAAAAATCACTCGGTGTCGCTAGCTCTGTGTGCATGAATCATAAAATACATGAAATCTTCTACTGCATGAGTCACTAACACACATGTATTTGTGCTTCCCATACATGAAACTAAGAAAACATTGTTGAGTATTACTTGTAGTGTATGAATCCCAAAATGCATGTTTGCTCTCACAATAACCAAGAATGCATACATAGATGCACATACATGAAAACAAAAACATTAGGTATCACTACAAGATATACATAATTATAAAATGTATAAAAGTATGATTAGAGTACTTAAAAATTAGAAAAAAAAAAAAAATCACTGAGTACTACTAGTTCTCCATGTATGAAACTTAAAATGCATGAAATTTGCTACTGCAACAATCACTATCATGAATGTTAATGTGCTTTTTAACATGAAACAACATAAACAATACTGGGTACTGCTCTCTTGTACATTGTGACGAGATGCCTGAAAAGACTAATTGCAAGCTTTATCTGATCATGAACTCTTTACCTCCATGATCAATGTTTTATTGACCTATTATGAACAACGTACCAACCAATCTCTTTGGTTTTATATCGAGAGCTTAATGTAAATATGCATATTCTATAATTCAAAATATATACTTTTTATGTAATTAAATTATTAGTAAAAAGGGTATAATTAAATTACAACCTTCTGATAAGTGAATAACATAATATCTTCCAATAACATACATACAAACATGCATGAATCAGAATGCATGCTTGCTCTCATGGTAAACAGTATCACACAGGTACACATGCATGAAAATGAAAAATATTGGGTACCTCTAAAGCTATGCATAACTCATAAAATGTATGAAATTTAAGCATATAAATATGCTTAGAATACTTCAAAACAAGAAAGAAATTACTGGCATCCAATAGCTCTCTGTGTAGGAATCTTAAAATATATGGAATTTGCTACTGCAGCTATTACTAACATTCATGTATATAAACTTTACATACATGAAGCTGAGAAAAACATCATTGGGTACTGCTTTCTTGCAGTATATTTGCTCCCACAGTAATCAATAAGTCACACGTATATGTTCTATATATACAAGAAAACAACACTGTACGACTAATAACTATACATAAATTATAAAAATGCATAAGATTTTATTCTGCAGCAAACTGTAACATACATGCAATTTATGCTTAGAGTACTTGAAAATTAGAAAAAAAAAAATAATCACTGGATGCCACTAACTCTCTATGCATGAATCTTAAAATGCATGAAATTTGCTTCTGCATCTACCATTAACATGCATGTATATATTTATCACATACATGAAACTCAGAAAACTTCACCCAAAATGCGTGATATTTTTCCCTACTATAATCAATAACATGCAGGTATGTATTCTTTACATGCATAAAACAAAATAAATTACCGGGTACCACTAATAAGCTATGTGTGAAATTTTGTATTGCAGGAAGCAGCGGCAAGTAAGAGTACTTCAAAACTAGAAACAAAAAATCACTTCATGCCACTTTCTCTCTTGGTATGGATCTTAAACTGCCTGAAATTCGATACTCCATATATCATACATTTAATCTCTAAAACGTAGCAAAAACAACGCACTGTGACAATGGGATGTTCCACATATGTTAAACATCTCAGAAATATTCTTGGGATGTGGGAATATCTCAGCCCACTGCAGTTTAAAAGGGGCGAAAAGTAAAATTGCAAGAAAATATGTATAGAAGAAAAAAAAATTGCACAATCACAAATATGAAGGAACAAGTAACACTACTTAGAAAATGCAAGAAAATTTATCAAGAAAAACACATCAAAAAGCAGGATAGGTGGCCTCAGGGCATAAGTCTGTGCATGCATGAAACCAGCAATCTAGGTAGTGAAAATATCTTAGAAAGTACATCTCAGCGACAATCAACAGCAATATCTCAGAGATATTCTACTTATGATAAGACGTGCCGGAGCTCCGTATCCGTATCTGCGAGAAAAAAATATCCGGATCTGTTTTTTTTTTTTATCAACGGATCTAATACGGATTCTTAGTAAAAATATCCAGAAAATCAGGAAGAAACTGTTATAACTCATTATAAACTATCTTTAATGTATAACTAAAGAAAATAGAGTATAGCCTGTCTTTTATATTTTCTGAATTCACATTTTCCCGTATAATTTACAATTTTCTTTTTTAAATCCCTTCATTTTTCCTATGCATGCAATGAACTTCCATCTCCACTTTTACATGAAGAAATTTTGAATTTCCCGCCGTTTATTTAATACATACAGCATTTATAAAGGAAATACGTGATGTGATTTAATTAAAAAATAATTTAAAATAAAAACATATGAGAGACAAATTCAGTAAGGCAGATAATATTATTTAACAAATAAATAATGTAACAAAACCGAGTAGCTGTTTATACTCAAAGCGACAATTTGAAAGCAGGTATTTAACTGTGAACCATTAGAAATGAAACATTCATTTTTATAAGATAGATCATGCATTATCTCTGAGACTGTAAATTTTCAGAAAACGAAAATTAATTATAAAAAGTAATACATGTGTTTTACACATAATATATAATTTTCTCTTAAAGTAATTCTTAAAAAATAAATATATAAAAATGGAAATGTATAAATAATGAATAGTTACATAAAATTCTAAATATCTAAATAATCCTATCTTTTTTTTTTCCAGTAAAATTCACATAAATTATATAAGTTTTATTTTATAAAATGTTATTAGTTCATTGTAAATGTGTTTGAATAAAATTTTTTGGAATGGTTTTTTGATTTCTCTTAGCCATATATATGGCAGAGAAAATATTCTACATCATCATTATCATCTACAGCATGGATTAGGCTATCAGCCTGTTCCAGTCCCATTGATCAATCCACCGGAGCATAGGTCTGCCTCGGTCTCTGTAACCTCTAGGTTTATAATTCATCAGCTTTTTTGGTAGTTGGTCTTTGCTCATTCGCTCCACGTGGTCTTTCCATTTATCTCGATATTCTATTATTTTTTGGTTGATGTTGTATATTTTTAAGTCGGAGCATATGGAACCATTAGTTAGTCGGTCCATTCTTGTACATATCTTTACAGCTCTCAAAAACTTAATTTCCGAAGCTTGTATCCTGGATCGTTCTTTGGTCTTAACAGTCCAGGTCTCTGATCCGTATAGCAGTGTCAGTGTTGCCATTACTTTGTAGAATTTTAACTGAGTTTCTCTACGTGTCTTATTTCTTAGGATTCTGTTCAAAGTTCCGCAAATATGTTGGAATTTTTGCAGTCTATTTTCTAAGTCTTTATTTCTGTTATACGAAGTTATCACATCCCAAATACTTAGTCTGAGACTTGTTCTATTATTTTATTATCCAAGGCGATTTCAGTTCTTATAGGCTCTTTGCCTTTAAAAGCCACCGTTTTAGTTTTCTTTATTGATATCTTCATGTTATAAGTTTGACATAGTTTATTCAGTATATAGATTGCTCTTTGAAGATTATCCTCATTGTTCTGAAAAATCGCTTGATCATCCGCAAATAAAATTGTATTAATAGATGTTTTAGAGTCAAGTGTGAGGCCTTTGGGTACCATAGGTTTCCATTCTTTTATTATGTGGTCTATATGAATGTTGAAGAGTGTGGAGGATAAACTACAACCTTGTTTCACTCCTTGATTTATAATGATCTCTTCAGTGAGGGAGTTTTCGATCTTGATAAGGTTTTTTTGTCCCTTTATATACGCTCTTTATGGCCTGTATCAATTGTAGTAGGTATCCACTTTCTTCTAAAATATTCCATAGTCTCTCTCTATCAACTCGGTCGAATGCTTTTTCATAGTCAATAAATGCAGTGTGTGTCTCGAGGTTAAATTCTCTGCATTTTTCTATTAGTTGGTTTAGGATGAAAACACTATCTATGCATGAGCGACCTATTCTAAAACCATTTTGTTCTTCTTGAAGAAGATTTTCTGAAATCTTAGTAAGTCTTTTCTTAATGATGCTACTGTATAATTTATATGCAGTGTTTAACAAACTTATTTCCTTGTAGTTTCCACATTCATTTCTCTCTCCTTTCTTGAAAAAGATATAACTTTTGTCTTTAACCAGTCCACTGGTATTTTGCAACTTGTCCAGCACCCGTTAAATAGATTTAGCATGTGTTGATGTAAGACATGTTCTCCATATATTATAAGTTCAGTGTTTATATTATCAAGTCCAGTTACTTTCCAATTTTTTAGCTTCTCTAATGTCTCCTGAAATTCTAACATTGTGATTAAATCATTATTTTTATCTATATCATCAAGAGCTTCCCCTTGGGGATTATACCATAATGATTTATAATGTTCTATCCATTTATTCTTTGGAATAGTATTTATATTTGCTGTATCTTTTATCTCCGAATTCATAGATCTTAAAAATTTATAAGCTATTGATTGTCTGCCATGTACATCATGTTTTATTTTACTAATAAAATTTTCCTAGGACATCTGGTGGGCAGTTCATACTATAGTCTTAGCTCTATTTCTTTTCTCTTTATAAAACTTTTCCATTTCGTCATATCTTCATTGTAGGTAATTTTGGTAGGCTTTTTGTTTTTCAGCAATTGCCTTTTCTATATCTTTGTTCCAAATTTATAATCCTCTAGCCTTTTTTGTTTTATTTCTTTTCCCCAAGGCTTCCTCAGCTGCTCTATATATGTGTTTAATATTATTCTATTCTTTCTCTGTCTTCCTCTACCATTGTTTCTTCATCTAAACACTTTAATCTTTCTCTATATAATGTTCTTATACTTTCGTTTTCTAATAGGTATACTTTGTAGATTTGTTCTTGTTTTTTCATCCTTTGTGTTTGGTGTTTTCTCTATCTAGCTCATATTTCAATCTTAGAGATCACTAAGTAGTGATCTGTGTATATATTGTATCCTCTAAGTACATGTGTGTCTAGTACTTGTGATGACAGTTTTTCATTTACTATGGTATAATCAATTAGTGATCTTGATCCTCTGGCATTCCAAGTATATTTGTTTATGTCTTTACGAAAAAATGTGTTTGTCACCTTTAAACTAGAAAATATGTTTTTTAGATTAAATTTTCAAAATTGAGTTTTTGTTATATTTACAAGTTTTGAGGTCCCATGAATCCGAAAATCATGCTTTTAGCAGTTGGTTTGTATGTGTCTATTATTAGAATATCTCATGAACAAATGGTAGCAGGCAGTTCAAACTCTGCATTCTAAATCTGTATCGTAGAGTGATTCCACACTAAACTTTTAGTTAAGATCAAGTAAATAGTTTGTGTACAGCAACATCCAAGAGAATTCAAATATATTACCTCTATGGGGGAAATTTTTGGTAAGTACAGTGTAACATCTATAGGCTGCCCTAAGCAAAATGGAATAAGCATATTTTTTTATATGTAGAAATACATGCTTCATGCAGATTGTGGAATGGAAATCATTCATCATTCGTTTACAGGGCTACTTAAAGTATTTGAATATATTGGGACTATACTTGGAAATTGCTGGAAATTTATTTCATTTTGTGTTAGGTGTTTTTCATATAAAACTAAATGTAAGAACACAATGCGATGTGCATATAGTTTATAGACAATATACAGGGCTATCTAAAATTAAGCTGAACGTTCTTTTCTATTGAACGTAATATATGTAAATGCTTCGCTATATTTTAATATATTCGCGAGCACTGCCTATCAGTTTTCCTGAAGAAATGAACTAAAACAAACAGATATCTGAAAGGGGCTTTATATAGCAACATTGAAAAAAATATATGTATTACAGCTTTGTTTGAGATGTAGATTTGTTTTGTTTTTTTCGGTTTTCCTTGTCCCATTTCTTTTTTTTTTTTTTTAACCAAAAGTTAAAACATGAAGTTTTAAATATAAAGTTCCATCGTTCTGTCTTTTGATTTAGAAGATTCATCAGTCATCATCAGAAGATACACACCCACCACAACCCCCTACACGCTCATATACATACATATACAATGAATAATTGCCAAAAATAATTTTTTTGGACCTTAAAACATGTACATCAGTGGAAAAATTTATATTGAAACTGAATACGTTACTTTCATTACGTAGGTTAAAAGGGTAATGGAAGCAAAAATTGTTACACATGTAGTTAATTATTATAGATTTTTCAAAGATCCGTATCCGTGGATATAGAAAAACTGTTATTGGTATCCGCGGATCACAGTTTTTGATGATCCAGCACATCCCTACTTATGATACAATAAGATGTGATGAAAATCAGACTTTAAGATGGATATGAGTTATCTCTGTAACCTGTTTTGTATGGAGCTACATAAATTGCAAAATGCATGAAATTAGATACTGTGCTTCAAAAATATTCATTTTTGTTTTTTTTCTTCAATGGATCTAATAGAGATCTTTTGTAGAAAGTGTATTAAAATTAGAAAGTGCTATAAATATTTATTGTTAATAAAGAAATACAGTATAACCTCGTTTTTACATTATTTCTCAATTTACTTTTTCTTATAAGAACCTTTATTTTCAATGAACTTCAATCCTCGTTTTTATGTTAACAAAATTTTGAATTTTGCTCTATTTACATTTGTATATACAGCAGATATAAAGAAAATAATTGTTTTAGTTTAATTTTAAAAAGTAATATAAAATAAAAACATTAGGAAACAGATTTAGTCAAGGTAGATAACATTCCTTCGTATGAAACTTGCCTCTGACACCATTTCAGCATATTCTTATGGAAAACGACCTGCTGAATCCAAATATGATGTCCATTTTGCCCTATCATCGACAGTTTTTTAGGAATGGCCCCCTATTTTTATCATTTTTCAGTGATTTTATGGCTATAAATTTGAATTTTAGGAGGGGGGAGAATTATTTTAACTGTTAAACATCTTCTGAGGGGCTACAGAGTTGGGAAATTCTAAAACATGGACATTTGCGACAAGGGATTTTTTTTTTTTGGGGGGGGGGGGGAGGGGGAGGGATTTGCCACTGAAATTATGCATTACATATCTTATATATTTTTTTAATTTGTTATTATTGTTATTTTTTAAACTTTATATATATTTTTTGTTTTTTGGTGTTAAATTAATTATGTTTCATGCTTCAAATCAAATTCATGGTCATAAAGTTATCGAACAGGGAAAGAAATTGAGGGAGGGGAGTGGTGTATCTAGAAAGTGGTGGGTTTCTGGGCAAAATGGGAGTCTTATTCGGATTCAGGAGTTCATTTTACATAAGAATCAACAAGAATAATATCTGATCTCGAATTTTTTTTTTCTTTCTTTGCAGAGCACTGTAATATTCGTTATAGTCTCCTCTAGAGCAAATAAACAATGCACCAAGATTGTAACTGGAGGAAGCTGATTTGCTGATCGTATGAATTTAAAATAATCATGAGAAAGAAGATGTTTAACTGTGAATCATATCCATAGTACCCAATTATAGTAAAGTAACTATCCACATCGAATGAAAGCAATGAACAAAGACTTTTTTTTTTTTCAGATTATAAGCATTAAACAATAAACTATAAACACTAAACTTGAAGCACATTTTTGTATGCTTGTAGTTCACAATTCACATAAATAGTTAAAAATTATTTTTAATCCATTTTTCTGATTTTTAAATTTTAATACAATTAGTAATTACATTTTAAATTCTTTTAAAAATAATTTACCAACTGTGTGGCAATGAAAATTTACCTTAATTTATAATTTAAAAAAGTTTTGCATGATTTTCCAATGAATTAGTAATGTTCATATACCCATATAAAGTAACCCCCCCTTTTTGAAAAGCAAAACGGATAAATTTCAGGTGGGGGGATCAAGATTCTTTTAAAAAAAGAAGAAAAGGGAGGGGAGGTTATATTCGATGGAGGGGGTACTTTTGGGATTATACGGTACTTACTTAAAAAGAAATATTAAAGGTAATTTCTTACATTAAAGGTAAAAAAACTGTGTAATGATTCCATTGATAACATGCATCCGACACTTTATGAAATATTAGTTGAATCAGAAATAATATATGAATATTAAAACTTAATTCAATGCCAAACTTAACTTACAATGCGGATGTACCGTAAATGCGTCCGAAGATTGGATGTAGCTTTGTTGGATGGAGGAAAAAAAAAGGGGGGGGGGTTACTTTCAGGATAACGGAGACATTTCACTTTCAGCGAGAAAAGGGAGGGGGGGTTATATTTGATGGGGGGGTTACTTTCGGGATTTTATGGTAGTTTTCGAGTTTCAGGTCAGGTTTGGGTAAAAAGTAAATGGGTTCGTGTACAAAGAAAATGAGTTTGAGTTTGGTGAGGGTCACAAAAAATTCTCTATTGCAGGTTTGGGGTCAGTAAAAAAAAAATTTTGTCGGGTTCGGGTTTATTTAAAATTCGTTTGGTGTCCAACTTGTGCAGGACTCTACTTTCACATACATTAAAAATAATCACTGGGTACTGCTATTTGATTAGAATAAGTTGCAAAATGTATGAAATTTTGTACTGCAGTAACATGCAAATATGCATACTTGGCATACATGGAAAAAAATCTGTCTGTGCATTAATTCAAAAATGCATAACTTTGCCACTGAAGCCATCACTTTAAATGTACACGTATGCTACATACATGAAAAATAAAATAAAGCATCACTGAGTACCATTACCAATCTTTATGTAAGTTGTAAAGTACATAAAATTTAGTTTTGTAGCAATCAGCAACATGCACATATGTATGCTTCGTCTACATAAAAAAATAAAAAAAAATATTTGATTACTGCTACCTCTCATGTAAATTAATTTCAAAATGCTTGAAATTCACTATCACAGCAATCAGTTACAAGCACTTATGTCTGCTTCACAGGGATGAAGAACAATAAAAACATCACTAGATAGGCTACTTCATATTCCATGAATCTCATAGTGTCAAATTTAGTAGTGTCATCCCTCATAAAAATGCATGTGTGTATGCTTCATGTACAGCAAAGCTTAAAAGATCACTTGGTACTACTACCTAAATGTGCAGTAATACCAAAATTCATAAAATTTAACACTAGGGTAATCACTAATATGCACACTTTGCATACATGCATGAAAACCTAGGAAACATAATTGGACACCATTATCTCATGTATTGCAGCGATCACTAACACACATGTATATATTTTTTATCCTCATGCAAAAAATCTTTGGGTATCACTACTTTGCTGTGTATGAAATGTAAAATGCTAGAAATTTATTGCTACAGTGATCACTAATATGTATGTATTTATACTTTATATTGATGAAAAAATAAATAATAAATACTTTCAGTAATATTTCCTCCAAATTTCTGTTATATAATTTTTTATTATTTTTCTAAAACTTTTTAAAGTATGAAAATATATATTCTTTAAAAAGCACCTGCCTGATATCCCGAAATACAGCATGATTCAACAAATACTTTTAAGTCTATTATACTGCCTTCTGAAAAACTGAATGTTTTTAGAAAACATTGGTGTGTTCATGAAACTTATTTAAAGTTATGCTATAAGAGTAAGCAATAATTATTAATTCTCTACGGTATTTGGATTATTTAATTTTTATGTAAGGTTAATAAGTTTCAAAGATATTTTTATAGATTTCAGATTCAGATTAATAATTTATCTTGATTGAAAATTATTTTAAAACTTTTTATGTTAATAAAACATTTAAATTTGATTAATTGATTAAAAATATTAATTTTCTATTTTAAATCAGAATCAAATGCATTCTAAAAGTGATAAATGAGGGTTGCTTTGATGAACAACCAATTATCTATAAAAACCAGTTATCCAAAATAATCTTGTCCCAACCATTCAGGATAATTGATTTGCTACTGTATAATATTAGCATAAATGTTAGTTAGTATTGATATTTTAAATTACTATTTAAATTTTAAACATTCATTCATTATTATAAAACAGCTTAGGTTTACTGGACTCTCAAAAATCCACAAACTCCAGATATCTGCGTATCATAACCAATGTAAGCTATGAAATTGGTAAAGTTTTCTTCAAAAATTTAAAAAATGGTACTGATACTAATGTTCAAATCTTAGAAAATGAATCAGGCGATAATGAAGAAATAGAAAAGTTAATCTTGAGCTAGGTCTCTAGTTAATAAAAATGCACCTGAAGACTGGCATTGTTAAGTAGTAAATAAAATGCTTTGAATAAACACCATAAAATGCAAAAACTCATAATAATTGCTTCAGATTAAAAGAAAAATATGACACAGGCGAACAAAGTAGGCACAAATGCTGCAAAATGCACAAAACCGATTTGAATGATGAGCTAAAATAAACAACACCAAATATCAATACTGTCTAAAAAGAATTATAAAAAGGAAAGAGAAATGATTCTTTTCATACCAGTATTTATATTGACATTTGGTTTTGTTTGTTTCAGTTTATCACTCAAATTGGTTTTGTGCATTACTGCATTATTTGTAGCACTCGTGCTTGTTTTGTTCACCTGATGAAGGGTTGTGTTTTCTTTTCACCCAAAACAGCAGTTGTGAGTTTTTTGTATTTTATTGTGTATACTCAAAGTTTTTGCTTATTAAGGTCTCTAATTTTTGAAGATAAGTAGCTTTTTTTTTTTTATTCAATAAACATTTGTATTTGAACAAGAAATAATGACTGTTTATAAAAGAAAATACTTGAAAAGAAATAAAAAATTTGAAAATAAAAAATATGTTTGTCATATTAAAATTTAGTATTTTCTTTTATGAGATAAATTTTTATTTGTTAGATTAAGGGTAATTTGTATAAAACTTTATTATATGTATATTTTTATGGCATTAATTATTTTCTAATTGCTTTTCCATTTTGATATTTTATATTTTTTCCATGCTTATTTATATATATTCATTATAATTTTTTATGCATTATAGTATTCAAACTCCTGTAAAAAAAAAAGGGAGGGGGGTTAAATTCAACAAAATTCTAAATCTACACAGTCTCTCATCCCAAGCTGTGTGGATTTCTGGAAGTCTACTGTATTCTTGTGATTTTTAGATACAATGTAGAATCTTGTGTAAATGATCTACCTATCTGTATATATATATATGTATGCTAAATAGAAAGCTTGAAATAAACAAATCATCATGTCTATTTTCTTTCTTTCTTTTTTTTTTTTATGACTTTTTACCTCACTCAGACAAAATGTTACAGTCGAACTTGATTCTTTAAATATTGTTCTCAAATATACATAACAAATTATGAAGAAATGTAAAAAAATAAAATAAAAAATAAATAAAAAAATACAGAATTTTATATAAAAGAATTCGGGATTTTTTTTTTTTTTTTTTTTTTTTTTTTAAATACCGCTTGTACACAATATGTATAATGAGTAAAAATTACCTCATACACTAGTAATATCATGTAGCAAATTTTAGCATTGTATCCTAAAAAGTTATTAACAGACTAGCTATAAATTGGAATGTGAATATGTTTAATTATTTAAATTATCATTTTTTTTCTCTCTTAAGTTATGTATGACCTTGAAACCCATTTTGCCAGTATCTCTTTTATCAGTGGAGAACTTAATACCAAAACATTGAAAACTGGTTTAAATCAAATTTGTGTTGTCATATTTTAGTTTTTTATGATACAGTGCTGAAATTTTGTATATAATGTTATTAGCATGTAAGGTAGCTTTCACACTCTGAACTTTTTTTTTTCGTAAAATTTAATTCAGTTTATAAAATCTAAGGCTTTTTTTTTTTTTTGTTAAATGCTACTTTGAAATTTATAACATATGCCTAAGATCAATATGTAAGGAATTAAAGCCAAGGACAAGGTTTTTTAAACACATTCTGTATGTGTGTAAAAACAGCATGTGTAAAAATTTTAAGGCCAGTTAAAATTTTTCTCAATTTACTTAGACAATAAAAAAATTAACACTAAAATACAACCTTTTAAAACTCCATGTGCACTTAGCCAGAACATATTCGCCGGGGCACCCCAGCTTTCTCAATAGCAAACTGGAGCTTGAAGCCGCAGAACTGTGCTGTTTCTCTTGGCTGCCGCTACTTTTAAGCATGTAGCACCAATGCCGGTGTATCCCTGCCGTATCGTTCCCATTACATAAATTAGGAAAGCTTATAATTTCAACGGCTTCTCTGAATGTAGTGTATTTATGATTGTGATAATTCTCAAGGTTTGTAACTTCTTAAAATTTAATATTTATCTCATTATTCCTATTTACTTTGGTTAATGCAGTTGTAATTTTACCGGTGGCTATGTCATGGCTGTGCTCTTTTACTCAAATTTTTATTTCCCTTTTCATTTTACCAATATAACATTTATCGTTACCTTCACTGTCAGTGTATAGAACTTTATAAATACCTACAGTTTCTAATGGATGGATTGGATTTTTATCACTTCTTATGATCTGAAAAATGTTTGGGTTGGGTTTAATGAGAATGTTAACGCTATGCTTGGTGGCTACTTTATCTTACATGAGGCCCCGAGGTCATACAGAATTGAGATGGTAAACTTAAGTTGTGGTTTTTGAAAATTATTTATTATATCTAAGCTTTTTATATGTTTTTTATATAGTTTGTTTATTAATTTATCAGGATATCTTGCTTTTCTGGTGTGTTTCTTTATAATGGTTAATTCTTGGTTGAGGTCACTAGGTTCCAGGGCCGGCGCTAGATATTTTGCCGCCTGAGGCAAGCATTAACCTGCCTCCCATATGACATCATCACTACTCAAATGTTTATTAGCATAAGAAAATCAACATGCTAACTATAATTATTTTCTCTTACCCATATATATGGTAGAGAAAGTTTTGCTTTGGGGTGAAATTTTCGAAATTGAGTTTTTGTTATATTTACACGTTTTGAGGTCTCCAGAATCTGAAAAACATGTTTTTAGTGGTTGATCTGTGTGTGTCTGCTTGTCTGTGTGTCTTATCAGCATATCTCAAGAAAAAATAATAGCAGGAAGTCCACATTCGGTATTCTATATCTGTATCAGGTAGTGATGCTACACTAAACTTTTTGTTGGGATCAAGCAAATGGTTAGTGTACAAGGCCATCCAAGAGAATTTAAATATATTACATCTATGGGGCAGGCCCCGATCATGACTGTTTGGGGCCCTGGGCAAGGCAAAATTAGGGGCCCCTCGAAACCGTTGCAACATCATTTATCTCCAATAGATGATTAGTCATATGTGCAATGCATAAACAATATTTTCTAGGCTAGATATCTAAATATGTTAATATTTTTTACATTTTCAGTTACTATTTATGTTAGCGACAAACAGTTGAATATGGAATGGATTTGTTCTGCTGATCCCTTCATGATATCATAACTGACAGTCGACAATAAAAAAGTACTCTGTAGTATGTTTAATTTACACTAAACAAGAACTGTAGAACTGATATATAAATTTGGTAGTCATAGATTTGCCAGCTTTGGATTATCGCTCTACTGCCATTGTTTACACACTAGGGTTAATTACAGCCACAGATTATTATACAGATAGGACACTCCCGTATATTCTTCGGTAACCAAAATTTGACTGCAACGACCCTATTGTCAACAGCTGTAAGTTTTTTGAGCTCTCCAGCTTACGCAATTGCTCGTCTTATTTTTATTGTATCTATGTTCATGTCATAATATTAGTGCAACATTAAACCCAACATCCAACCAACTAACCATTGTATTGATGTTTACGTTTGATTGTCGAAAGCAATTTATTTTAAGAAGCAAGTACTAAATATTAAGCAAATAAATTTCGAAAATATACATAAACCAGAAATATTTTTTTCATTTTAAAGCATTTTGCATTATTTAAACCAAACAATGTTAAATATTTAAGATTTCATACAATACTGCTATTTCAGCATTGTAGTTTGTTATATTAATTGGTACACTTGAACACAAATGTGTTTGACAAAATTTATTTTCAAACATAATAAAAATTAGTTTTATTTCCTAGAAAATAGCTGTGAATGTTATGATTTTGTGAATTTAAAAGTAGTAGAAAAAGTGAAGGAAAGAAAACTGCACATACTTTTTTGTTTGGCAACTTTATTATTGTTTACAAACTTCATTGTCAAAAGCAATTTATTTTAAGAAGCAAGTGCTAAATATTAAGAAAATAAACTTTGAAAATATACATAAAATAAAAACATTTTTTTTTCATTTTAAAGCATTTTATATTATTTAAACCAAGCAACGTTAAATATTTAATGATTTCATACTGCTGTTTTAGAATTACAGTTTGTAATTTTAATTTGTACTTGAATATGAATATGTTTGACAAAGCATATTTTTAAACATTATAAAAATTAATTTTTATTTCTTAGAAGAATAACTGTGAATGCTTTGAGGATAATTTTGTGAATTCAAAAACAATAGAAAGTGTAGAAAAACAAAAGTTCCCATACTAACCTGCTACTAACTACTCACGAAATAGAAAAACAATTTTCGATCAAAGATGCTATTCATGTAGACTAACACATGTAGTTCCCCTCTGTTGACACTAGTGGTGCTACTATATTTCTGGTTCGCGTTTTAGCTTCACTGTCCTATCTGTATGATAATCTGTGATTACAGCGGGATTTACTGATTAAAATGAATTTTGAACCATTTGAAACTCTCTGCCTGAACAAACCCGGCATATGTTATCCAAGGCCCCACTATTTAAGGAATTACATGAACCAGCAGAAATAGAAAAAGCAAAATATATATATAAAAAAAATGAAAGTTCTGTTTCCGAGAAAATTTAGTGTTTTTAAAAGATAAATTTCATATATGTAAATATATATAAAGATTTGAATTTTTACTGAAATAAAAGGAAATATTTTGTAATATAATATTAGGACTTTTGGTGGCCTCTCAATGTCCGGGGCTCCTGGGCAAAGTCCCGGCTTGCTCATGCGATAATATGGGTCTGCTATGGGATATATATATGCATGAAAACATGTTTTATGTAGATTGTGGTATGGAAATCATTAAACATTCGTTTGCAGGGCTACCCAAGTATATATTAAGCATATTAAAATATACAGGATATTTTAAGTCTATACTTTGTAATTGCTGGATGTGTTTTTCATATGGGACTAATTTTAAGTAAACAATATGATGTGCATATACTTTATAGAAAATATGCAGGAATACTCAAAATACCTGCACGTTCTTTTTTATTAAATATAATTGATGGAACTGCTTTACCTTTGATTTATCTTTATAGCATTGAAATGAAGGATAAAGGAAGTTGTGTGAGCGACAAACCAGATTATTTTTAAAAAGAAAATCTCAATGACTTAACCTTTGTTGAAATTATTTATTGCATCGATAATATAAATGTAAAAAATAAATAAATAAAAATAAAAGTATAAATAAAAAACTTAAGTCTGATAAAAAATCAAAGTTTTTAAAAGGCATTAATGGAAAAAAATTATGTTGGTGCATTAAGAAGCAGTCCTACTTCATTGTAAAATTTTAAATAACAAATCGCTGTTATAAAAAAAGCAAGCTATAGAGCTTTTTTAAAATCTTCTAGTAGGCATAAATAAAGTATTTTATGATAACCTTTTAATAATAAAAGCCAAAGTTTCTCAAAAGTAATGCTCGAAACTGATGTCATTGCTGAACAATAAATTGAAATAAAGAAAAAAAAATATTTTTATCCTTATTTTTGAGGAATTGTTCAAAACATTTATTTAATTAATAAAGTAAATATTTATTCTTGGTTTTGAGGAATCTATAAAATAGTGGAAGAAGGATGATTTAGCAAAAGAATTTTTTTTTTTTTTTGTAATATATTGATGCTATTGTGTGTTTTATTGCACAATATTTTTAACCCAGACTTCATCGTGCTGAATGTCTGATGCTATAAAATCTAAATGCTAATTTGAAGGACTGGTGTAAATCTATGTAAGGACTGCCAATTGGCGATTTTCTTTTTTGGCCACAATGGAAATGATAATAAATTACAACCGAAAACAATTATGGTTGTTTTCTCTGTTATTGGCATCGGATTCAGGTAAACTTAAAAAAAAGCTTTATACCCTCGGTCAAATAAACTAATGAAGACTTGAATGAACATATTGATGAATTTTCACTCAAATTAATTTTCACAAATAATTAAATTTAAATTGCATATGACTCGAATTCTATTATTTTGACAAAAAAGTTAAATTTTAAATAGTCATTTTGTTTTAGATTTAGTGAATATGACAAATTTGAAAATAGGTTAATTTGAAAATGTCAACTGCTGGGGGTGCGGAGATTGACTAGTATAAAGAATGAAATAAAACTTTATTTTGCTTTGATTTTCTTTGACAAAATCATTTATTACAATATTAAAACTAAACATTATCAAGCATTCATATTTTAAAACCAGAAAAAGATAATAAATGTGCAAAAATAAACTATGTATGAAATTTTTGCTATGATATGAAGATAAATAATTGAAATTTTACACATGAAAATTTTTTTCATATATTTAATATTTACAAGAACGCAAACATGAACAGTGAAATAAATAATTCAGTATCTAACTTCACTTTCATTTTCTTGATCAAAATCGTTCTATTGCCACAAACAATACTTACGAGTAAAAATGCGATTGTATTTTCATTTGCTAGATAGAATATAATCTATATTTAATAAGCATTCCTTGGCAAAAAAAAAAAAAAAAATTATTGCTAATTTTTAGAACATACTTATATTGTCAAACCGTATGCACTGTGGTATAATTGTTCACTAATGTATAATTATAGTTACACTGTTAATAATACTTACAAAAACAAAAGTCAACCATAAAACAAAATATTTTTTGAAAAATTTAAATTACATGCTTTTCTTTACAAAGATCAATATTGTAATTCAATAAATATCATTATATGCTAATTTTCAGATTGAAAATTTTAAAATATGAAAAATAAGTGTTTTGCAGCAAAACACTTGAAGAAAAGTGGTATCCATTTATGCTTTATAAAAGTTTCATATTATAAAATCAATAAAGAAGTTTATTATAATTAAATAATACACACAAATATAATTAGAGAGAAACAATGGTAGTAAGAAGTAACTAACAAAGGGCCTATAGTCTTCTGAATTTCTATGAAATTGTCACCACTTTATTGGTTGGATTCTCTCATTTTCATATTTAAATTATAGAAAATAAACTTGCATTATATAATGAAGGAAAGAATATGGTAAAACTCTCCAGAATTTGCACATATCCATTTGAAATGATGAAACTTGCTATCATTTTTATTATTTACAAGAATATATCCAAAACAAGTAAAAAAATTAAACAAGCCAGCATGTTTTTAGAAGTTTTTATAAATTTATGTAGTAAATATAATCATATTTTAAAATTACGCGTTCATTTGCAGTTAAATATACATATGCATTAAATATACGTATTCATTATTAATAATATTTACAAAAAAATAATACGACAAGAATTAAGCATTTTCTTTAAAAATTTGACACGCCTTGCCTTTAATTTTGCAAAATCATTAATTATGTCATTTTAATCAATATCAGAAGCAATTTCATTTTCAACTGCCAGTATTGCTAAATTTGAAAGCCGCTCTTGAGCCATCATAGATCTTAAGTATTTTTTTATAATTTTTAATTTTGAAAATGAGCGTTCATCACTAGCAACTTATCGACAAAGTCAAAAGAATTCTTAAACAGATACAGATAGTTGGAAACATTTCTACTAAGTTATTCTTCTGCATGTGATTTAAAATCTCAACAGCTTTCATCCCCCTTTTTACGGTATTCCCAGGGCCCGATTAAGCTTTGAAGCTAGGGGAAGCTCAGTATCATTTTGGGGCCCTCTTTCATTTCAGAAAATCTTGTTTTCCTGTTACATATTGTAATATAAAAATGCTATAGGCCAAAAATTAGTATGTTTTTATAGTTTTTTTTTTCTTTCATATATCTGGGTGGTTTCTACACACAACATTAAAATCGTATAACTTATTAATGAAGAACATTAAGATTTTTGAGGTTAAATAATAGATTTTTCCCAAAATAGTGAGTATTTTATCTTGCTTTAGGCGAATTTTCTCAGGAAAATTCAATCTCAGTATGAAAATATAAAACAGAAAATTCAAGACCCTGTTGTTAGTCATTTTGGGGGCCCCTCTTAAATTTTAGAGGGGAAGCTTGTGCTTCCCGAGCCTTTTGGGTAATCAGGCCCTGGGTATTCCTAAAAATTAACAATTCGTTAAATAAATTATTTAACTCGACATCATCGGTTAAATAATTATGCAAGACATTGCAGTAGTTAAAGATAGTGCTACAGTTTACTTCAGTTAAGGAAGGAATATCATACAAAAATTGAAAAACATTGCTATGGTCGTTTAATTGTTTAAACCTCTTGGTAACTGAATTTTGGCATATATCAACAAGATAATTAAAAAGCTCAATTTCAAATTTTTTTGATGGGTCTTCGATAGGAGTGTCGGTTCCTTCATAAGCGAATAATTTACTTTTACGTCTAATTCTTACTGAACACGGTGGCTTAAAATCATCACTTATTTCCATTTCATCTGCAATTTGTTTTGCGGAAGTCATAATATGTTGGAAGCCATTTTCACGAAAGTCTTTTAAAAATTATTCTAAAACCTTAATAGATTCCGGTATGACCATTTTTGGACTTTCTAAATGTTTTGAAGCAATATTTATTTTGGTCAAAATTTCATTCCAAAGTACAAGAGTACAAACGAATTTAAATTTTACTATTTTATTAACCAGTGGTTTACTCTTACAGACTGTCTCACTATCATTTGACATATCTAGAGAAATTTCTACTAATGCGTCATATATTTTGGGCAAATCATTCCTAAGCGGTTTTACAGTCTCAATTCAGCTTTCCCATCGAGTCGTACTAACACTTTTTAAAGTTAAAGAAGTTTTGTGTTTTTTTAACACTAACCATCTGGACATAGATGTCAAAAAGAAAACAAAAAGTTCTTGAATAAATAAAAAAAAAGTTGCATAATTCACCGGATTTTTTAGTAGCATCGTTAATAATCAAATTTATTGAATGACATAAACAAGGTACATAAAAAGACATTTTGAAACTTAGCAGTGGACAATAGATTGCAAAGAGTTAAATTTAAATGTTAAAGGGTATACATGTTAAAGGGTAAGTACATGCAGTTAGAAAATGTTTCATAATCTATATAAACCACAAAATAGTTTTTTTTTTCTCGTAATGGGTTCTATGTTCAATGTAAATGCGCCTGCCCCTTGCATCATTGCGCCTGAGGTGGCTGCCTCAGTTGCCTCACCCCTGGCGCCAGCCCTGCTAGGTTCTTTACAAACAATTATTGCTCTAATTATATATGCTTGGATGGCATTAATTTTATATTTAAACAGAGTTTTACTATTACTATGGATAATTTCATTACTACTATTAGGTTTTCTGTACACTTTTGTTGTTATTCGGTTATTATGACGCATTATAGTAATATCTAGAAAATTCAATTGGCTATTGGCTTCTTCTTCAAGAGTGAATTTGATATTATGATCCATGATATTTAAGGTGTTCAAAATTTCAATTAGGTCTATATTTTTGTTGATTATTGCAAAAACATCTTCTACATATCTGAACCAGTAAAAAAATTTTGTCTTTAAGCTTTTCTCTGATTTCATTTTCCATTTTACATAACTTAAAGTCTGCTAAAAACCCCAAAATGGGAGAGCCCATAGGGACCCCTTTAATTTGTTGGTAATATTTTTTATTAAAAGTAAAATAGTTTTCGTTAAGCAAAAAATTAGTGGCTATATTAAGAGTCTGGGTAATTTGTGGATTACTATACTGTTTATTTATTTCACTATTAATTAATTCGGCGATTTCTTTGAAATTTATGGAAGGGTATAAGTTAACTACATCAAAATTTACAAAACGATAATTTTTATGAATTCTATGAATAAAGTCTTCTGTGGAGTTTAAACTATGGGGTGAGGGGGAAGCAAATTTTTATAAATTTCCGCCATATATTTTTCCAATGTGTAAGTGGAACCTTCACTCTTGCGAACAACTGATCTAATTTTAGGAGGGTTTTTATGATCTTTAAAAGGGCTGAAAATGTGCGGGGAGTTAGGGGCACAATTAACTAAAATTGGAGGTTTATTATCAGGCCAATTGCATTTCCCTAAACACCACATGCATTTTCAGCCATTTTAAACATCATAAAAACCCGCCTAAAATTAGACCAGTTGTTAGCAAGAGTGAAGGTTCCACTTACTCATTGGAAAAATATATGGCAGAAATTTATAAAAATTTGCTTCCCCCCTCACCCCATAGTTTAAACTCCACAGAAGACTTTTTTCGTAGAATTCATGAAATTTATCATTTTGTAAGTTTTGATATTGTTAACCTATAACCTTCCATAAATATCAAAGAAATCGCCGAATTAATTAATAGTGAAATAAATTGCCCAGACTCTTAATATAGCCACTAATTTTTTGCTTAACGAAAACTATTTTACTTTTAATAAAAAATATTACCAACAAATTAAAGGGGTCCCTATGGGCTCTCCCATTTTGGGGTTTTTAGCAGACTTTAAGTTATGGAAAATGGAAAATGAAATCAGAGAAAAGCTTAAAGACAAAATTTTTTTACTGGTTCAGATATGTAAAAGATGTTTTTGCAATAATCAACAAAAATATAGACCCAATTGAAATTTTGAACACCTTAAATATCATGGATCATAATATCAAATTCACTCTTGAAGAAGAAGCCAATAGCCAATTGAATTTTCTAGATATTACTATAATGCGTCATAATAACCGAATAACAACAAAAGTGTACAGAAAACCTAATAATAGTAATGAAATTATTTATAGTAATAGTAAAACTCTATTTAAATATAAAATTAATGCCATCCAAGTAATAATTGTTTATAAGAGCAAAAATTAATAGAGCAATAATTGTTTGTAAAGAACCTAGTGACCTTGACCAAGAATTAACCATTATAAAGAAACAGCCCAGAAAAGTAGGATATCCTGATAAATTAATAAACAAGCTATATAAAAAACCTAGATATAATAAATAACTTAAGTTTACCACCTCAATTCTGTACGACCGCGGGACCTCACGTAAGATTAAAAAAGTAGCCAACAAGCATAACATTAATATTCATATTAAACCCAGCCCAAACATTTTTCAGATCACAAGAAGTGATAAAGATCCAATCCATCCATTAGAAGTTAGAAACTGCAGGTATTTACAAAGTTCCATACACTGACAGTGAAGGTAACGATAAATGTTATATTGGTAAAAGGAAAATAAAAACTAGATTAAAAGAGCACAGCCATGACATAGCCACTGGTAAAATTACAACTGCATTAACCAAAGTAAATAGGAATAATGAGATAAATATTAAATTTTAAGAAGTTAAAAACCTTGAAAATTATCACAATCATAAATACGCTGCATTCAGAGAAGCCATTGAAATTATAAGTTTTACTAATTCATGTAATGGCAACGATGCTGCTGGGCTAGACTGGCAATGGCACCACATGCTTAAAAGTAGTGGCAGCCAAGAGAAACAGCACAGTTCTGAGGCTTCAAGCACCAGTTTGCTGTTGAGAAAGCTGGGGTGCCGCGGCAAAAACATTCTGGCTATGTGAATATGGAGTCTTAAAAGGTTGTATTTTAGTGTTAAGTTAATTATAGTACTTCATGGGGTGTTTTTTGAAGAGAAAAAAATTACCAATACATTCCAATACTAGTTTGGAGTAACTTTAGGAATCTAAAATAGAAGTTTTTTTTTTATATTAATAAGCACTATAATTAAAATTAAATTACATTGTTACTTTTTTTATATTTAATTTTAATTATAGTGCTTATCTATATAAAAATACAGTGGGGGGGGGGCATAATTATAAGACACCTATCTAACTTGACAAATAGTAAGAAAAGATTCAGAGCTTAAAAATGCTTTATCAAATACGTCAAAAACATAAATTTATTCTGTTATCGTATATAATTATTTTATAATAATGATATTTTCATACAATATAATGAAATAACTTAAAAACATAATGGACAAAATTATAAGACACCAACTGTTTTTTCCAAATACAGTGGTCAACATAATTAGCAGACACTAATGGTCTAAAAGAAAATCCTCTAACATGGTTATTCAATATTTGGCAGAGCCGCCATTGTTTTTTATAACATGAAAGATGCGATTCGGCATCGAATCTATCAATTCTAACAAAATATCGCAAGACAGTTCTTCCCAAGCTCATTTTATAGCATTCTTTAGGTCTTCGACACATATAAACTGCCTCCCATTTCGGCAAACTGCACGAGCTAAGATTCCCTACAAGTTTTCAATGGGATTTAAGTCTGGGGAGGGAGAAGGCCACGGGAGAACATTGATACTTTGCTCTGAAAGCCACTTTTTTTGTTTCATGTGATGCATGAATCAGCGCGTTATCATGCTGGAAAGTGTAGTTTTCACCACAAAGGAGTTCACCGTATATGGCTAGTTGATCTTTAAGAAGATTCTTATACTTTTCGGAATTCATTCTTGAGTGCACAAAAACAATATCCTTGAGCCGAAAACCAGCCCAAACCATTACTGAGCCTCCACCCATTTGGCAGCTCATTAGTACATGAGGAAACTTCCGTAAATAATGCCAATAATATTGAAACCCGTCAGGACCATCCAGGTTAAACTTTTTTTCATCAGAAAATAACACAGAGTACCATTTGGAGTCCAGGCCATAGTTTGTTTAGCAAAGTTTAGACGCTCCATTTTGTGCCGGCTTAGAAGCGGTGGTTTTTTCTTCAATTTTTTATATTTCACATAGGAAGCATTATGCAACACCCTGCAAATAGTTCTCCTTGAACAATTCAGTTTCAAAGCAGTTTAATGCTTGTAGTGGTCATCTTATTTTGTGTAGTGAGCAAAAGCACATGGCGCCTGTCTCTCGAGGACAAGCAAGGAGTATGTCCAGATCTTTTAATCACCGATCCATTAATTCCTCTTTTCAAAACATTTCTAATTGCACATCTAGAGCGTTTAATAACTTTCGAAATATTATTAATTGAAGCACCAGTTTCATTTAATCTCCAAATTTCGCAAATTTTACTTTCTTTTAATTCTGTACCTCGTGGCATGTTTGTAAATGCGTGAAGTCGGTTATTGTCTGCTTTAGTTAACTGCTGACGTCATAACAGCGTGCAGAAAATTCGCATATTGCACATTATTTTCGAAAAAAAGCAGGTGTTTTAATTAAAATGTTAGGGTGTCTTACAATTTTGACCATGGTATTTTTAATTTTTTTAATTAAACTCTATAAAAAAATATCATTTCTGTAAAACAATTACATGTGACAACAGAATAAATTTGTTTTTGACGTATTTGATAAAACATTTTTAAGCTCTGAATCTTTTTTTTCACTATTTGTCAAATTAGATAGGTGTCATAATTATGTCCACCACTGTATATCCTGTTATACTAGTCTCCTGAAGTTACCAATAAACATTCCAATGATAAGTTGGAGGAATATTTTTCTTATTTAAGAAAATTGACAAAATTTTTAATTGCCCTTAAAGTTTTTACATGGTTAAATTACATTGTTTCTTATTTTCTATTTTACCATGTAAAAACTTTTAAAAGGTCAGGTAAAAATTTCATATTTATTTTATTGATTAATAATTTTATGCACTAAAATTTACTTTATGTTTTAGAATATAAAGAAGGTAATTATTTTCCAGAATCGGATTTTTGTGTTCATCATAGTATTGAGAACAAAACAATTAACAGAGTTTAGAAGAGGACTATTTGTTACTTTTTGTCATCAGGATTGTGTACCCAGGCTGTAGCAAATAAGACTGGAAGGTTTAAAACTGTTCTAAATAATTTCTTAAAATTTGAATAAGTACAGGATCTGCAGAGTTCCTATTTTTCAGAAACTCATAATTCCTATATTTCCTATTATTTCACACATCTGAATAGAGATCATGGCGTTATCCAACCCTTATCAACTTGAATTTTGCCTTTAATCAATAACTGCTTCATGAAACAAGATTCATAGTAAAGTTTTTAAATTTTTCTTTTCTATGAAATTGCTTAGTCACTTAAAAATTGAGAAAATAACAGGTCTAATTACTTTTACAATGTAACTGAAGAACCACACAAATCATCATACAATATGCATAAGTAAATAAGGGGGGGGGGGGGGGGGAGGGAATCTTGTGCGAGACACTGCATAATCAAAGTCAACTAACTCAGAAGGCAACCCTAAGTCTCTGGTCTTGAAAGGGTCTCTGAAGAAATTTAAGTTGTAATATATATTGGTTTTATTTTGCTAAAAAGTGCTAGTTTCAAAACTTAAAATGTCAACATATGTTTTAATACCTCTTGGTATCTTTTTCAAGACTGACTTAATTAATCTGGTAATCTGATAGCAACTACTAATGTATCTGGTAAAGTTGCTCTACCATTATTTTGACCTGAAACACTCGCTGCAATTCCACTTTAAGCCATAGGTTCTAATCTAAAAAGCTATTAAGTGACTACAGTAATGACCCAAAAACCAAAGTAGCCCATTTATGCAAGGCCTCACTAAGGCAGGGCAAGTGGGGCCAGTGCCCCAGGCCATCACATAGGATTAGGCTTCCAAATTTATATTAAACTTATTTCATTGTCTTTTTATGGTTATAAGTTTAAGTGAAGAAGTACAAGGGGACCTCCAATTAGAGAGCCCAATTGAGACTTTTGCCCTGGGCCTTGAGAGTTGTAGGTCTGCAGTGGTTAATCCAGAACAAATTTAGTGCCACACTGAGGCACTTTCACAAAGTCAACTTTTGGCAATGAGATAAAGTCACAAAATCAACTTTCAGCTGAGAGGTACCTTCACAAAGACAATTCTCAGCAATATAGTAGCAGACTAAAAAATAAGCTTTGCTGCATTGAACACATAAAATTACCCCCAGTTTGAACATTTACTGTAGAGAATGGTAAATATCTAAGTAAACATATCATCTTACACACAAAAATAAATCACCTATATATATATATATATTTATTTTACAACTGTTCTATTTTATTCATTACAAGACAAAAGGATTACAATTACTATTTAAAAATTTTCATACCTTAAAATTAATCCTTAAAAAGCTACGAATATATTTCAGCTGTTGTCACAGCCATCTTCAACGTTGCGAATGACGAAACAATTGGATTGCCGGTCTTCATAGTAAACAAAACATCAACAGGAGAGTTTTGTTTACTATGAAGACCGGCAATCCAATTGTTTCGTCATTCGCAACGTTGAAGATTGCTGTGACAACAGCCGAAATATATTCGTTGCTTTTTAAGGATTAATTTTAAGGTATGAAAATTTTTAAATATGTTCTATTTTATTTTTTTAAATGTAAAAAAAAAAAAAAAAAAACTGCTTTGCACATTTTAGTTAATTGTTCTGAAGCATTATTAATTTTCACAAACTTACTTGATTTTTTTCACAAATTATTTTATAAATTCACAAATGGGGTACCATTTTTAAAAAGCTGGATTAAACCCTGGTCTGCTGCTGCTCTCTACATACACACACTCCATCTCCAACCAGCAGTCGACAATTAAATGACCTATGATGCACAATCTTTCTCCATTATTTATCTTTCTTCTTAGTATTTAGTGTGCATTTTATCCATTTAATGCTATTTGGCAAATACATGTCAAAATTTGATTTGGCTTAAATGTGCATTTAAAAAAAAATTCCTGTTTGCTTCCTATTTTGGGGGTAGAAATCTTCCTATATTTTAAATCTGCAATGTTTTTATAGCTATGTAAGTTAAAGTTTCTGTATCTATATTTTTAAGAGAAAATACCTTAACTGTATTGAAATAAAATCCATTAAATAGATGTGTCTTCTCAAAAAAGAAAAATAAATAGGAAAAATAAAATTGCTCACTGTCTTTATGCCTGAACATATTTGACATTCAAAAGATGTAGGAGCAAGTGGAGTAATAACATCAGTTTCTATTTCTTATTTGAATGAATAACTTTATTTCCCCCCCCCCCCCCCCAAATACTATATAATTTTAGATGATTTTTCACAAATTCTGTACCAGATGTTACTTTTAGCAATTAAAAAAAAAAAAAAAAAAAATTACAATTGGTGGGACACATGTTTAAACTCCTTAAAAATCTTGTAAAAGCTAAATTTCCTAAAATCATAATATTGGTGCTACTGGAAAATTTACACAGTTTCTTCTGCGTGAATGATATTTTTTCATGAGCACTGTGTAAAAAGTTGTGGTGGCTTATGTTATACATCCTGATTTTTACTTAAGGGCCTGCTCCACTCACCATCACCGGAAGCCGAAGCTAATGTTATTCTATGGGAAATTTTCTTTACAAATAACTTATTAACTAATACATATTTTTAAATTCTGCTTTCACATTCTGAAAATTCCCAAGTGTTAAATTGATGGACCTTTTTTAAAAAATTATTTTTTAAATTTTTTATATTTTATTTTGAAGCTGCAAAATATGAATTTTCAATATGTGAAAATTTTCATTTTGCAATTTCAAAATAAAATATTAAAAATTAAAAAATACATTTTTAAAAAAGGTCCGTCAATTTAACAGTTGGGAATTTTCTGAATGTGAAAACAGAATTTAAAAATATGTATTAGTTAATAAGTTATTTGTAGAGAAAATTTCCCAAAGAATAACATTGGCTCAGGCTTCTGGCGACGGTAAGTGAAGAGGGTCGTTAATGAGTTAATTGTGAACAGTATATTATGGGAATAGAGGTTCTGGAGAATTCTCGTGTCGCTTTCAAAAATATAAAAGAAATATTAACTACTATTTCTATGGTACACTTGAATCCATGTGTATGGATGTAAGATATTGATATACTGCCTTTTTTTATTTATTTTTTGACGTGATGCAACACAAAGGGAACAAGATATCAATATTTCAGTATTTGAAACTCTGTATCTGACTGAGCATAGCTCTTCCTCTGAGTCAGAAGAAACTTATGCAGAAGGTAATATTTCTATTGAGTCCATTGTCCATTGTGACAACCAACTTAAAGTCGAATGTGAGGGTGTACCTCATGTGTTTACCCAAGAAGATTTTGTATTAATAAGATTACCCACCAACAAGACAAAGTTTTTCATAGGACAAATCACCGATAAAGTGTCGATAGAAAATGAAGACTTTGTTATTATTTTTTTTTAAATAGAGTTTGATTTTAACAAAATTAATTTTATTGGCCCAAAAAGGAACACATATCAACTGTTGATGTAATAGACGTGGAACTGTGGCTGAAAAACCCTATATTTATTTCTAATTCCAGAGAGCCAAAGTTCTTGTTTTCCTGTTTCTTTCGATATAACATTTTCTTTAATTACAGCTCTGTGGGGCATAAAATGTTCATTTAGATTATCACTGCACTGTATGGCTCAACTTCTTCAATGCTTTCTTCTGCAAGCCATTTATCAAAAACTGCTACATAAGCTTCTAATCTTCCAGATTTCTTCAATGATTCCACGCAATTCTTCAATCTTCGTTCAGCAATTGGTCTACAGATAGGTAGTGGAGGATGGCCTTCAATCCATGGAAGGCTTACTTCATATCTGCCGTCTTCAACAGTTTTAATATTTTGGTTAAAATATTCTTCAGCAGCTATGTCTAATTCTTCTCTCGTGTTCTTATTTCCTGAATCCAGAATTGCTAAAGTATCCAGGGACCAAAGATCGGAAACCTGTGCATTGGCCACATGAAGAGATAAAACAACATTTGTACTATCGTTGGAACTAAATTCTTCAGTTTTACCCATCAATGTCCAACCTAATTTTGTTTCAAAGACCACTAAACCCTTTGAGAGTAATTTACTTTTCCCTGTAAAAAGTTTCCCACATACATCTGCACCAATTAACAAATCAATTTCTCTATTTTTATTTCTTCTAAATTTTGTTGAGTTCTCATAATCCAAAAATTGAATTCCCCGCCTTCTTGCTTCATTAATCCATGGCCCATTTCGTAATTTAGGTACTTCTGCGGAAATTTTTTCTTGATCAAGAACTTCAAAATTACACAAATAGTTTTTATGTAAATCACTCAAATTTATTCTGTACCGTAAATGATCATGTGTTTGTTGTAACCCACCAAACAAACTATGGTTTAATTTTTCTTGACCTGTAGGTGTATGGTGTATAACCAGTTTTATTTATTATTTCTTTCTTTAAATAAGATTTCTGAGATCCTGAATCAATTAATGCTCAGATAATGTATTCTTTATCTTTATTGATTAACCTTAGTGTTAAAGTTTGGAGTAACACTTCTTGATTACAAGTTTTGTTAGATAAGGTGGTATTTTCGTTTGTAACTTGTTTTTCGGAATTATTTTCTGGACACATTATATCAAAATGACGGCGAGAACAAATATGGCATTTTACAAAGCAGCGGCAATTTTTTGCCAAATGACCTTTAGAGAAACAAACAAAACAATGACCACGTTTCATCAAAATTCTTTTTTTTTTCATTGAATTGTTTAGATTTCAATTCTTTGCAATCCTGTAATAAATGTTTTTCGTTATTACAAAAATTACAGAAATGTCATTTATTGCCTGAATTATTATTGTAAAGGCCAGATGCAGTTGATGGACAAATTTTGTTTATTTTTGGTGATTCATAACTTTCTTTCTTATTTGATGTGGTGGAAATATGTTCTGAGTGTTGGGCATTTGAAATTAGTGCAGTAGCTTTTTCGCGACTAACAACTTCAGTTTTTAAAATTTCAATCATTTCTGAAACTTTCCACTGATTATCATCGCCGTATTTTTTCGTTATTTCTAAAACTATGTCTACTGGTAAAAGTTTTATGAAAATTGGGCAAAATAACGTGCTGTAATTTTCTTCTTTTATCCCTAGTGATTCTAGGTTTCTTATCTCTGCCTGACATGTGTCCAGTAATTTTCTTAGTGCAAATATATCGCTTGATTTTTTCACAGGAGATAGATTTAATAATTTAGTTAAGTGGGAATTAATTAGTAATGTTTTTTTTACCAAATCGATCTTTTAATGTTTCCATAGCCGCGTAGTAATTATTGTTTGTTAGCGTGAAACCTTTTATAGCATCAGCAGCTGTACCAATTAAATAGGATCTCAAATAACTTAATTTGTCAATATTTGATAAAACTGGATTCCTATCGATGGCTGCTTCAAATTGATCAAGAAATCTTTGAAAATCTGTTGGATCACTGCTAAATTTATCAATATTTAATCGAGGAAGATTAATATAACCTTGATCTAATTTTGGTGTTCTACAGTGTGTCCTAAAAGTTCCAGTACTCACACTGATGTATTTTTTATTTACAAAACATCAAACCTTAAAACGAATATTTTTATGCTAATGATAAAAGACACATTTAAAATAACAGAAGAAAAAATACAGAACTTACATTTATAATAAATGTTCAAAATGTCCATCCTTTTCTAGGAAGCAAAGATGAACTTGTTTGCGCATGTGTTTAGAAACGCGTTTTAACATGCTGGGAGTGATTTCTTATAGAGAAACCTGCACAGAACCTGTATTACGAAATTGTCGAACAAGCTGATATGGCATATTTTTACTCTGTATTGCATCATCTGGATATTTACATCACCAAACATCTTTGCATCTTTCATACAATTTTCATTCAAAATAAGCTTCAAACAGCGTAATCCTTCTTGATAATGTTTCGACAAGACGTTCTCTTAATGCCCACATGCACAGATAACTGGCGTTGAGATATCGTTGGGCTATTTTCAAGGTTGTCCTTTACTTTAGGGATGTTTTCTGGTGTTCTCACCCTCTTCGGATAGTTTTGGTTTTTATTCACGACAGAGCCCGTTTTGCGCCACTTTGCTACTAACTTTCCTGGAGGTTTCTTCAAACCACTTCCATTCATAAACGCTTGCACGAACAGTTTGCACACATTTTCCACGAATTGTGCTTCGCATAATACTCGACGATGAACACGCATTCTTTCATCGTGAACACCATTTCGTGTTGCATTAAACTGCAGGCACTAAACATGTCTGCACCGCACCCTCTCACTCACACGACTGTAATGACACACTACAACTCAGGACACAGCATGCGGGCGATAAGCATGCGTGGTGATGTATGGTGCGATCACAGAAACTGGTTCAAGCATCGACGTCTCACCTGTTCATTAAGTTCATCTAGTTAATTTTGTTTTCATTCCAGGCCACTTTCATGAAAATATTTTCTGGGACACTTTTATTTTGCCCGCCCTGCAGATCCTGATTATCGCAAGGGTGAACGGGGCAGTTGCCCCGGGTCCCCACTTTAATGGGGGCCTCAAATCATACTCATTAGTTTATTGTACTTTTTTTTCTAACTCTTCTGATAAACATTTTTGTTGTATTGGAAATATAATTAATTTTTCCCTAAAATTAAATAAAGGATTTTATTGTTATTAAGCTGACTGGCTATTAAATTATAGGGGAAATAAAAATTATGTTGCATATTTAACATTCATTCTTAAAAAAAAAAAAAAAAAAATGTCAATTTATTTTAATTAAATTATTATATTTTGTATAATTTTAATGAAAAAAATTCTTAACATTCAATGTGATTTATTGTTTTGTAAATCAGGGCGATTATTGAATAAATCTTTTTATTGTGCTGAAAATGTAATTCCCGCCCCCCTTTTTTTTTTCTCCCTAAAATTAAATTAAGAATTTTATTTTTATGAAGCAGAATGGTTATTAAATTATATAGTAAATAAAAATCATGTTACAGTTAACATTCATAAAAAAAAAAAAAAAAAAAAAGAAAAGAAAAAAAAAAGTCAACTTATTTCATTTTAATTGTTATTTGCATCATTTTAATGAAAAGTCATGACATTTATTGTGATTTATTGTATTGTACAATACTCTACAATCATTTTATATTTTAAAAAGTTTTGAATATAAAACATTTCGGCTGTAATAAAATCCAATGCATTTTCATATAACAGTTTCTATTCAAGGTTAAGATTGACAAAAAAAAAAGTGGGGGAGGGGGGGAGGGCTTTATGCAAAAAATAAACATTAAGCACAAAATAAAAGATTTCATATGGCAAAATTTTTATATTACAGTAAGAAATAAATGCTTTATTGTTATAACCTATTAAAAAAAAAAAAAAAAAAAAGAGAGAGAGAGAGAGAGAACTGATTGTTTTCACTAAAATGAATATATAAAATCTTAATTTAATTAGATTATGTAACAAAACTTCATATCAGAAAGTACAAATTTAAATTTTACAAAGCACAAGCTTTGTTACTTGTAATGTACTCTATTATTAAAAAAAAAAAAAAAAAAAAAAAATCTGAAAAATCTCATCCCTTATTATTGTTATTAGTTTTAACTATTTTTAGACAAATAAAATTTAGTTTTAGAGTATTAACTATTATTCAAAGTGGGATAGTTTCAATTTAAAAATATGTATAATAAAGATATATACTATTAAAAAACTAGGTTTAAACAATTTTATTTTTTTAAATCCTGTTCTTTTGCAATGCAAATATGCCTTTTCCGCAGATCTTGGGACATAATGTTTACAGATTATATAGGTCATTTTTTTCTTACATTTATGTTTTGCCGATATAAATTGAATTATTATTAATGCAAGAAATGACTGTAATAGTAATGTGAATAAGTTTGACAATTAAGATGTATTATTTGTAGGAAATGTTGTGGATTTTAATCAAAAATAAGTCAGCATTTTAAAATGTTAATCATGTACTATTTTTTAATACACAGTCTGTCACACATTTATTCGTTAATTAATATTAGTTTATTTTTTATTTTTTAAATTTATTTTAATCATTGAAGCAATTGTTATTTTTTTTAATACTTTACACTTATGTTTACTCTTAAATTGCAACTCTATGAATTATATAAAAATGTCATTTCTTGTCCTGAAATAAGATTATTTTGATTTTTCCAATTTTTTTTAAATGTGCAGTAATAAAATCATTTAACTGTGATTGCAAAGTATCAAATACTCTTTTTAATTTTTAGTCTTCATAGGAATACTAACATTCTTATCAATTGTATAAATAAATTAAAAATTACATAGTTATATACGGTTCAGGGAAAATAATTTTCCATAAAAGAATGAAATAAAAAAGTAACTGCTACTGATTTTGCTACAGTAAATTTCATTTTTAATCCAAAAGTGAATTAAGGATTAAAGGTCTTGCAAATTTGAAAGAGCTAACTGTATTCATAAACATAAATAATACCTTTTATTTATAAAATCAACATTTTTACATATTAAGTTATAGGTAAAAATATGGGGTTTAGATGTTTTTGACATGCTTTTTAAACATTCAAAAATTATCACACGTCAAAAACTTACCAACACTGGATATGATAACTACACATTGACTGTGTAAAAATTAGATATTTTTAGATTTATATAAAGAGAAAATTTTCGTAAGAAATAGAGGGGGCCTCCAAATGAAAATCTGCCCCGGGGCCCCTCTGAGGTTAGTCAGGCTCTGCCACCCTGTATGTATGTATATGTACAGTTTAAAAAACTTCTGTCTCTCCCAAATAAAAAGGGGCTCTTAAAATGATACTGAGCTTCCCCTATCTACATAAGTTAATTAATAAGTATTCTGAAAGTTAATCATGTTAAATAACTTTAAAAAAAGGAACAAGAAAACAAAGTTATAATTTTTCTTTTGAAATAGAACACTACGTAGAGAATTTTTTTTATTCATAAAAAAAGATCAGCTTCCTTAAAAATAAATATAACATATAGATTAAAATAATATTTACTTTTTCAAAGCAAGAGTAGAGGCATATTTTGCCTTTTTCTAAAAATCTTTCTCATATTTTTGTGAATAACATGCACAAGAAATTTGCGATTTTTCAATTCATATCAGTTGTAACGTTGAAATATTCATTGAACTGCGAAAGCTGCACTAGACTACATATTCATTTGCAGGAGGCATTACTGTGAGGGAAAGTTAGTATTCTTAACATTGTTTCCCCAATCTGCTGTACAGTAGTTTATTGAGTGAATTGGTTTCTATAGCCACTGCAGCATATTGTTCATCTCTTCTCAGAGATGCCAAGTTTCAATAAGAGCTATCAGTAATCAGAGTTATACACTTATGCAACATGGAGACGTGAATCGCGTCACGGCTAATTTTTATACCCATGCCCACATATAATAATGAATTGCACTGTTTATGTAAACAAATATAATATATTAATTAAAAATTTTCTAAAACAAAAGTAAATAAATATTTATTTCTTTACCTTCTTACAAAATAAAAGTTTTTTTTTTTTTTTTTTTAACCTGCTTTGGAGGGGGAAAAACATTTGGATCTCTCTCTCTCTTTTTTTTTTGTGTGTGTGTGTGTGGGGGGGGGAGGTTACAAAAATTATTTTATTTATTATTATTATTTCATAGACAACTGTTTCTATGGCATTAAATACTAAAACATTTTTTTTTTTTTTATAATTTTTTTTTTCTTTAGTACCTTGCATAAAATCTAACATATCTTTTATTTGATGGTATAATATGTATTTTAAATAAATTTATTAAGGAAAAACATATAGATTCATCAAGCTCAGTAATAAAGCCTACAAATAATTACATATGTGAGAAATATTGAGCACTTCTATCATTTTTTTGGTGAACAATCCTTGATCACTAGCTGGAAAGCAGGAGGGGCAGTCAAAATATAAATAATTAGATAAATGAGAAATGAAGCAATTCTACTTATTTATAGGTTCTAAAATTTAATAAAGCAAGTTTGAAATGAATATTGACATTTATGTTGCTGATGGAGATAAGAAAAGAGAGGGGGGGGGGGAGTCAAAAAATAATTACATCAGCAAGAAATATTGTATAATTCTATTTCTTTATAGTTTCTAGAATCTAATAAAGCAAGTTTAAAATGAATTTACTTCAAAAGTTGAAGTTTACTTCAAAAATTTTCAATAAATTTACAAAATGTCAGAGATTGTTTAAAACTTTTAATCCCTTCCACTTGGCTACTGCCTTGATCTTATTGCTCTCTAATTTTGAAATTATAGCAGATACTTCCTACAAATATGTCAATAGAGAAAAGAAGTGTTTAATAAGATTTTATAGTTTTTAATGGGCATATTATAGGTGAAATTCAGGCTTGGAAAAGTGAATTTTGTGTCCTACCGGTATTCAAGTAATAATTTAAATAGCTTTTAAGAGAGTAGTTTTGAATTTAAATAGCAAAATTAAAATATTAAACATAGTTTAGATTAAAAATTACAAGCTAAATCTATTATTTTTACTAAGAGTTTTCAGTGGGTTTAATAAAGACTTCTTATTCATTCAGAAATTATGTTAAGTTGACCAATTTGATCTAGGATATAAAAGAATTCTTAGTAACAAAATTACTGCAGAAATGCATTTAAAATTAAAAGTAATATTAATGACTTATTACAAAGCAGTATAGACAAATAATGTAAATTTGAATAATTGAATTCATTTCACTGATAATTTTCGCCTGAATTATGATTTTCTGAAAGACTTCTTGTAAAAGGCGACCTCTTTAAAGGGCCATTCTTTTACAGCATCGTGAGTGGCATTTTAAAGAAGGTTTTACTATATTTCTTTTATTAACACTTTCCAACAAAGTTGAAAAGCGCTTATGACTTCCGGTTTGTCTGTCTGTCTTTCTGCATTCTAACTCCCATAAATATTCATGAAATTCCTTGAAACTGATATATGTTGTTCAAGTTCTCTATGGGATGTTACCTATTAAAAATAAGGTTAAATACTGCCATTGGATTGTCTACAGGAACACTAGAAAGAATTTCAAAGCATTGAGTCCTATACGAGGTATTTCTATACATCATATTTTAACACTTTTAATTTCAGGCAAATCATAATAAAATTGACATATGCACATACACACACACACAAAATCCATAGAATGCAGTATGATTAGCATTAAGATTTACAGGGCCCACAAAAAATATTTAGTTATATTAATAGCTATAATTGGAAATTGCTGGAATTGCATTTTCTTTTGTATTATCATTTTTAACACAGTCTAATGATGTTTAAGAGTGATTATTATATGAATTAGTCTATATGTCTGTCTTTCTGTTCATCTACTTGTGAGCTCTCTAATTTAAGCAAATATTCATGAAATTTCTTGAAATTGATATATGTTGTTCAAGTTTACTATGGAATGTTTCCGATTTAAAATGGGGTAAATACCAGCACTGGTTTGTTCAGAGATACCCAAAACATTACGTTCTATGAGAGTTATTTCTATAAATCCCATTTTAATATTTTTATTTTGTAAAAATAATGATGTCAAATCATAATTGTGTGCAAATTTTATGAGTAATCATTGTTGCACATACATATTACAAGGGATTGTCTTAAAAAAATGTATTATCTAATAATATATTATCTATAATATATTATCTATAAAAAATATATTATCTATATATAATAAAATGTATAAATATAATTAAGAATATTTAAAAATTTTTATTCATGAATTCATCAACCGTGAATATTTATTTAAATCAAATTGGAGTGTAAAGGTTGATATATTTTTATATACCAACTATGCAAAAAATACCAGAGCCAGGAATCGAACCCGAGCACCTCCGTTTAATGCACTGATGCTCTACCACTGTGCTACCCTGGCTGACAACCAGATACAAAGGTGAAACTACCTAACATGCAAAAACCCTGAAAACTGCTACTTGCAAGTAGATAAGGGAGATTTATTAATGATATATGATATAGCTGCCTATAATAAATGATATTAGAAGACTTCTTAGTAAATTATAAAGCAAATTAAAGATAAGAAATTTCTATAAAAACAAAAGAATTTAACATGAAATTCAGAGACAGCTAAATGTTCAAAAACCCTGAATTCAGGGTAGCCTCTGAAAAGTTTCACCCCAGCAGATAGGCATTTCTCACGTAATATTCGTTGGCAAAGTCACCGAGTCTGCAAACGCAGGTATAACAGGTGAGACAATATTAATCGCAGCACAACTCCATAGAACACAAAATTTCAATTTAGAATTTTTTTTTATTCAGAACTCATCAACGTGAATATTTATTTTCGGTAAATTGGAGTGTAAAGGTTGATAATTTTTTTATATACCAACTATGTGAAAAATACCAGAGCCAGGAATCGAGCCCGGGCACCTCCGCTTAACGCACAGATGCTCTACCACTGAGCTACCCTGGCTGACAACCAGCTAGGCATTTCTCACATAATATTCGTTGCCAAAGTCACCGAGTCTGCAAATGCAGGTATAACAGGTGAGACAATATTAATTGCAGCACAACTCCATAGACTACGAAATTAAAAAAAAATATATCAATCTTTACACTCCAATTTACTGAAAATTACATTTTATATTTTTAATTGCAGTTCCCATTAATGAATTACCATATACACATGCTTGCATGTATTATTCAAAATTTTTTTTTATAAATCTTTCAAAATTTCTCCCTATAATAATTATAAATAAATTATTGCAACAATTTCTTAATGAAGTCTAATGTATCTATGGAATGCACACTAATATTACAATTGTAAAATTTTCATTAATCTGGAATAACATCTTGAAAAATTGTAGCCTCCCCCCCCCCCAAAAAGTTAAGTTCTGTATCTGCCATTGCATGCAATACGTTAAATTTAATCAAATTGCAGAATATGGCCTCATAAAGGAGTTTTTCTAAGGATCCTAGTCTATATTTATATGAATTTTAAAGAAAACCACAGAAAAATCTGAATGGCTTAGGCAGCTGAGTGAGACCTGGATTTGAACCCAGCAACTTTGGATCTACCAACTTTGAGAGCAGAACCTGTTGATCATTGGTGACATGATTGTCTTGTTCAAATCCAGAAAACAAGATAGTACAATTCTAAATTAATTATTATAGCCAAATTTAAATGAAGTTAATATAAAGGTATTCTAAATACCATAAAGTGGGAAAAAAAATAATTGAGAACTGAACACTGTGTTTCAGATATGATTATGGTTTACAATTTTATCAATAGAAGACTAATTCTTTATAATAAGAATTTTGCTTCTGTATGCTTCATTAATTTATTAAATCCTCTTGTAAATCAAATAACTACAATTGAATCAAAGCATTATTTTATAAATAACAAGATTTAAAATGAGCACATAAAAATGTCCAACAAAAACTAAATTAACAAAGTAAAATTTACTTTTAAAAAACAAACAGTTAATATAAGTAAATAGTATTTGGCATAAAAACTTTTATATCTCAACAGTTAAAAAAAAAAAAATAAATAAATAAATAAAAATCTGCATTATATTATTTATTTCCTAATTTAAAGTTATTTATTATATAAGTGTTGGACAAAATAATGGAAACACTTGTGTTTCTATGTTTTATCAACTATCTTGAAAAATAATGTGTTGTTCTTCAATTTTGGGAATATGGAAAACGCGTGTCTTTCCTCATATTTTTCAGCAAAGATTTTTTTTCATGGAAGCTCTTAGGAAACAAACAACAAATCCAATAAAATAAAAAGTATTTGAGATTACCCTGTATATAGAAAAGCTTTGATTCATCTGCAAATTTTAGATATGGTTATAAAAGTTGTAATTTATTCATGTGTAAAGTTTTGTAAGGATAGCTCAAATATTTAAAGATTTATTAATATTTTATTAAAAAATGCAAAAAAATTTCGGGAGTTTTTACTATATAACTCCAATAGGTTATGCTTCAAATTTCATGAAACTTTCGGAAAACATGACATGTGCCTAAATCATTATACTGTAGTTTATAACAAATATATTTAATATTTCATAGAGATATGAACAGTTGTAGTAAATAATTTATTTTTGTGCATGTGCAGACTGTAGCAAAAAAACTGACATAGTTTAATACTCAACTGTATAGAGCACCTTAAAAAAAAAAAAAAAAAAAAAATACAGTTGAATATCATACAAATTCATAGAATTAGTGGTGGTTAAATGAACTGTTTTTCAGCTATTTTCTGAAAAAGTCTTTACAATAAGGGGCCATTCACAAATAAAAATTTTTATCAGAAAAAAAAAAATCATGTTTTCTTTCAAGCATTTTTTTTCTAATAGTATGTAGTACATACCTATAAAAAAAGGAAAAATAAATCACAAATATTATATTAAGTTTCGCTGAGTAACATTGTTTTTCCTGATGCAAATTTTCATTTGTGAATGACCCTTATCATAAAGACTTTTTTAGAAAATAGCTGAAAAACAGCACATTTAAACAACAATATCTCTATGAATTTTCATGATATTCAACTGAAAATTTTTTATAAGGTGGTCTAGGCAGTTGAGTATTAAAGTATGTCAAAGTGCTTTAGCTACAATCTGTGCATGCACAGTAACAAATTTTTTACTACAACTGTAGTATAATGATTTAGGCATATGCTATCATGTTTTCTGAAAGTTTCATGAAATTTGAAGAATTAAAGTTATAAAGTAAAAACTTGCAAAAATTTTTTGCATTTTTAAATAAAATATTAATAGCTCTTCAAATATTTGAGCTATGCTCAAAAAACCCTACACACATATAAAATGTAACATTTATAACCTTACCTTGAATTTGCAGATGAATCAACGCTTTTCCAAAAACAGGGTTATCACAAATATTTTTTTTATTTTATTGGATTTGTTGTTCATCCCCTAAGGGCTTTCGTAACACTAACAAAATCTTTGCTGAAAAATATGAGGAAAGACATGATTTCTTTTTTACCAAAATTCAAGAACAACACATTAAGTATTTTTTAAGATATTAGACAAAACGTAAAAAAGCGTAAGTGTTTCCATTATTTTGTCCAATACCTGTAGAGAGTCTAATTAAATATTTTGTTAATTATCACTGATGATCATCATGGCACATCATCCATTAATCAAGGAGTTTTCTAGTATGAGATTTTAAATATACGCTAAAATCGCTGATTTGTCATTATTTTGAATGCTGCACATAAAGATAATCCTTTTATTTGTATCATAGAATCTTCAAACTTTTTTTGCTTTGTTTAGAATAAGTATGCTTTCATTTAATGAATACTTTGTATTGCCAAATTATTACAATTATTTATGGCAATGAATTTTTATTACATATGTGTATAAAACTGAATGATTTTAACAGGTAATTTTCTGCATTAACCTCCTAGGCTAGATGCATGAGATACTAAATCTACTGTATGAGAGGATGCAAACTACTTATAAGACACTGTATCATTAGCATCAAATTCTGGAAATTTGGATTTCAGAAAAGCTCAATACTTTGACTGGGACATTTACTATATTCAGGAAATATATAATTCTAATTATCTGGGCTACGCCAGCTTTTGGATAAAATCATGGTAACTTTCTTCAAATCTTACTACTGCAATATATAGTTGAAAGTTTTAATATATTGTGCATGTACACAAGTCCGTAGCCAGGATTTTTTTTTTTTTTTTTTTTTTTTTTTTTTTGGGGGGGGGGGCAATCACATTTCTAATACAAGGTCATCAAATATCATATAATAATGTACAAACTTATACTCACAGAAAAGAACATAGGCACACACAAACAAGGGCCTGATTAACCCAGGGGCACATGGTGCCCCGGGCCCTGCAAAGGGCTCTAAAACTGGTCCTGAAAATGCCTTTTTGCTTCTAAAAATGACAGAAATGATATCATAAAATGAAAAATTCTGTCATTTTAGTTTCATATACAAGTATATATATATACTTTTACTGATTTATGCACAGTACGAATGGTGGGAGGTGGGGCCCACAAAAGTATATTTACCCCGGGCCTCACACGAAGTTAATCAGGCCCTACACAAACAGAACCTGATTAACTTCATACGAGGCCCGGGATACACATAGTTTCTTGAGCTTGCCTTCTCCTCGCACTGTGCACCAATAAACACAGGTACATATATACCTGTTTATGGGAGTAATACGGCAGAATTTGCATTATATAATGCCATTTTTACAGCATAAAAGGCTATATGGCATTTTCAGGGCGAGTTATTATAGCCTCATGCTATTCAGATCACATGTCTTACATGCGCCTGCTTTAATCAGGCCTTGCACATAAATCTTTCTTCTATTATTTCCTATACAAATTCGCTCAATACCAACCATTTTATTAAAACTTTTATTTATTAAAATTAATTGTCATGATGAATGCAGATTATTTGTTTCTAATAGAAATGTAACACTTAATGTCCAAAGAAAGTCAATTTTATGTTCACTAACGATATCTTTAAAAAATATATATATTTTTTTCCCTTTTTTGTTTTGTTAAAAAAAAAAAAAAAAAAAAAAAAAAAAAATGGAAACTTGGATTTAAATTATCATAGCTCAATAATTCAACTTCGTCTTAAAGATATTGACGAGTTCTTTTAAAAGATACCTATATCAAATATTTGTCCTCCTGGGGGGGGGGGGGGGGGGGAATTCACCCCCAGGAAAGAAGCGTTGCTCCTAAGTGTCCAAAATTTTTTACCTACTTGATTATTACTATAATAAATAATTCTTTTTAATTTTATAACGATTCGTTAAAAATAATTCTTATTGCATACATTTATAAAAAATTTTGTCCTATACCACCAAGTTAAAAACTGAGAAAAATCCAGACGGCAACACCACCTGTTGGACGATTTTCACCAAAAAGTAATAAACACTAATTTGTCATGGTGCAGCTGCATTTAAATTTATATGTAATTTTGTGCAGTGCAGTAGTTCCTGAGGTACAATTGGAACAAATTTTTTGTCACACACAGATAGACATTTTCTAAAAATGGTCAAATCGTGTTCTGGAGCTCTCAAAACATGTAAATGCATCGAAAACTGAAAATCTAAATTTTTTTCCGAATCCAATACTTTCTTTTATTGAATACAGAAGAAAGTAAAAAGATTGAATTCATGGCGTAGGATAGTCTATTATAGCTATATAGCAAGAAGGTGGATCAAATTAAGCGAATAAATATAGCGAGATTAAGGTTGAATTGGTTTTATGATGCTCTAGAGCTTAAATATAGAGAAGAAAGAACATAGTGGGAAGTCTAATTAAATTAATAGGTTTTATTAAATTATTTTTTAAACTTTTTTTTTTTTTTTTTTCTCAGACAGCAATGTTTGCCTGATCCATGAGACTACACGGAAACAGTCCTTCATAATTTATTTATGCCCGTCGAGCCCCCCTTGCCTACAGCCTTGCATGTACATACAACTAACAGAATTTGTACCAGATTTTACAGCAAAAATATGAAATATTTAAGTTGCAAATTTGCAAATTACAGAAATCTAGTTTTCATATTGGAAGCATCTTTTGAATGAAATTGTACATACAATTCATGCAAATTGCACAGGAGAAATCTTTTTCACATATAAATATTTTTTAAATGTTTACTTTGTCTTTCTTTCAGATATAAGACAAGAAAACATTTCATAGAGTTCATACAGCGTCTAATAAATATAACAAACCTTCCTCTTGAAGGAATTTCCTTGATTGTAAACCTTGATAGTCTGTTACTTTAAAAATTTCAACTATAATTTTCTTACCATGATTCAGGAACGAAAGTTAACATTTGAATTTTCTCTTTATGACTAACTTGGGGAAGTTTATATTTAACCGTCTGTATCAATCTATTAAATTCTGGAGCTTTTCTTTTGATTTCCTCATCTTTAGAACTCTTAAATTCAAAGAGGAAACAATCTTCTTTCATAGTGTACTTTTAGCTTGTCTCAGCTTTAGCTTTCTAGCAAACACTTTTTCGTATGCAGCAAATGCATGCAACTTTTATAGAGATATTTTAACAGAAGTTAAACTTTCATAAAGCTTTTCATGATCTTTTTTAGCTGTATCTGCTAGTACAGTATCTTTAAAAAAATTATCTTCTACATATTAATCACTCAATTGATTATAACTTTCTTATTATTCTGTTTCTCCCCCCCACCTCCCAATAGGTTGAGCAAGGTAAGCTTAACTTTTTCTTTTATGAATTTGTACTTATACAAGAAGTATTCCTTGTGTACAGAACACACTGATGAGATTTCATCAGCTTGTAGGTTGCACCTTAACTTAATTTCTCTATAGCAGAATATTTAGAAATATCTCGAACACTGAATTTTCAACAAACAATACCTTACTTGTTTTGTCATGATAAAATATTTAGCTCAGTACGGCAACATTAGCAACTATCAGTAATAAATCCAAAAAAAAAAAAAAAAAAAATGTAATTTCTCATATTTATATTCAGAAAATACCGAATATAAAATTCTACTCTGAATGGTTGAAAAATTCATTTTCAGGCAAATAAATTAATGTGATTCATTAAAATAAGTCTTCTGGCAAGCAAATTTGATCCAATTGGCTAAAATCTGCACTTTTGACGAAGTCTTATCACAGTTGTTCTGAATAAATAACAGCTGATTTTCTTGAAAATTATTTTAGAAATTGATTTAATTGATTAAATGTTTAATTTATTTCATAGATTTGAAGGTTTCAAAATTTGTATTTCATACAAAATTATAATTTAAGTTTTACTCAGAAATAGGCTAAATAAAAAAAAAAAAAAATCAACATTACATTTGAGTAATTAATAAAATTTCTAATTTAACTCAAATGTCGCACATCAAAAATCATTTATCAAACATATAAACATACTTTGGGTAGTTTCGATACAAAATTTTTTGAAAATTGAAGTAGGAGAGGAATACAGGAAATCACTTGTTAGAGTTATTTAGTTTGTAATTAAAAAAAAACTTATTGTCACAAATAATTATAATGATTTGACAAATACAAAATCTATTACATAAACGCTTACTTTATTCTGAACAAACCAAATGAAGTTTGAAGATTCTATGATAAGAAATAAAGAGTTATAGATCTTTATAATATGTAGCAATATGTAGCCTTGTATCTTTAGTTTTGTAGCAATACGTAGCTTTGTATCTACATCATATAGCTTTATAATATGCAGCATTCAAAATGGCAGCAAATAAACCATTTTTACATATATTTAAATGTTCTTAAACTGAAAATTCTTAGACTAAACTAAAAATAATTGACATTTCTAGAAACAGCATGAAAAGTTCTATAAGCACAACAAATTTAATCTAAATCTAGCCATATTTATGCAAGTTTTATCATAATCATTATTATTATTTAATATGAGCTAATAGCAGAGGGATAGCTAAAAAAGAAAATTAAATAAGATTTAAAAAAAAAAAGAACTTGTAAAAATTGATGAGATTTCAACAACAAAATAATGTCTTTAAATTCAAAATAATCATTCTAGTAAGAAAAAAAAAAAAAATTCTTAATGGTATTTTAAAAATTTCTATAACTCTGCTTTAGCACATTAAATTGTAAAAATGTAAGTAAAAACATAGAACACAAAACAAATAACATTATTAAACTCTTATAAATAAATTTAAAAATAAAAACAAAACAATAACAAAATGAAGATAAATAAACATATACAAAATAATTGCAATCTGAAAGATTTCTCGATAAATTAGGTGATGAGATCATCAACATTTTCTTCCTCTATTCTATGATAATCCAATAAATGACTTCGCAATAATAATGAAGAATTAAAAAGACAACGACAAAGTTTGCATTTTGAAACAAGTTCATCAGAAGTGGGTAAATTATATGCAAATGCATTAAAAGTTTGATTGCTTAACTGAACACAATTAAAACTGGCTGAATTTGAGTTGGCTAAGCATGATGAACGCTGAACATTTTGATCAGGATCTGTATTAGAGTAAACATGTTGCATAGGCACAGATTGGGGTACATACTGCACTGGTTGATGTTGAGGATATAAGAACTGCGAAACATAATTATCTTGTAATAATTGACATTTGTCTGTTTGACACTTATCAATTGCATTAGATATATTACAGTCATACATAACTTGATTATCTGTCATGTCCATATGAGGTATCATATCAATAGGTTGTGCACTGTCAAACATAGATGTTTCAATATTGCAAGAATTAGTTAAAGGAGGTGGTGGAATAATGTCAGAATTGGTAATGATGTTATCAGCAATAGGAATTTTTTTCAATTTTTGAGTATTTGAATTATGACTTTTCAAGTGATTTTTAAGCTCTTGTTTTTCAATGAACATTTTGCCACATATTTCACACTTATGGGGTTTCTCACCAAGATGTCTTTTCATATGTTTATGCATGTTGCACCAAGCTCGGAAGGTTTTTCCACAAAATTTACAGGAATGCCTTTTTATTCCTAAATGAAAATCTAAGTGAACTCTATATCCACTACGTGATTTAAAAGTTTTGCCACATTCATCACACTTGAATTTTCCTTCTTCAGAGTGAACAGACATATGAGATGTCATGGCTCTCTTAACAAAAAAAGTTTTGCCACATTCTTTACAATGGAAAGGTTTTTCCCCTGTATGTCTCCTATGATGACCAATAAAAGATGATAAATGTACAAATTCTTTTTCACAATAGTCACATTTATATGTTTTTTCACCTGAATGTAATCGATAATGTACCATTAAAGCTGCTTTAAATCTATACGAATTTCCACAGAATTCACAAATAAATGGCTTTTCTTCAGAATGATTGAAATTGTGCCGAATAAGCTCAGAATTTGTTAAAAATGTTTTATCACATTTTTCGCATTTAAAATTTTTTTTGGGATTTCCATGAACACGTAATGTGTGATTTTTTAAAGATGATTTGTTACTGAACTTTTTTCCACATATAGTACATTTATTAGGGTTGTTTTCCATATGAGAAGCCTGAAATCAAAATAACATATATATATTTATATATATATAAAATTTTGAATCACAATAGACAAATGAAACATTTAAAATCTATTTAGTGTATAAATATCTATATATAAAAGAGAATTACCATATGACTCTTTAACGAGTAACGCCAAGCAAATTTTTTTCCACATACATCACATTTCAAGTGTTTTATTCCTGAATGACGGCTCAAATGTTCTTTTAATCTTTCAGAACTAGCTGTTATATGACCACAGACTTCACATGAGAATCTACACAAGAAGAAAAAAAAGTGTTGTATAAGTTTTCTAAAACAAAGTAACACTTTTTAACATACAATTTATTAGATTAGAGAAAATCCTCTTTAAATATATAAGGTTGTGTTTACTTTGCTTCTAGCCAAATGATCGAGCTTACCTAGACTGCATTTTTTTGTACCACCCAACACACAGGCAAAAAACAGTTATAAATATCTATATACATGCATAATTATGTATACATTACCATATGACTGAAATATAAGCAAAAATATTGATATACAAGAATGACAACTTGTATACAGCAGTCAAAAGAAGAAAAAAAAAAAAAAAAAAAAAAAATTGGGGGCAGAGTTTTTCAAATAATATTTTAGAATTAAAAATATATTTAAAAAAAAAAAATAATAATAATTATATCAGTTTTAAAAATTAAAATAAAAGTCGATCATTTTCTTCCTGTGAATTTTTTTACAGAAGGAAAAAAAAATGTATAACTATTTTTTAGCATATTATACATACAAATTTTGTAAAAAAAAAAAGCACCACAGAACCACTGAAAATCTTGGTGGTTGTTCTGAAGCCCAAAACGATCTATTCTCACCCGATAAAAACATTTGAATGTTTTGTCAACTATGTCTGTTGTAAAATCGCTCCCTGTACATTATTTTAGCCGCTGCTCCATAAAACATAAATGATTGTCATCATTATTGTGGTCTGTGTTTTCATCAGTTCTACAAAATAATAAACATCAATCAGTCTTTTTTATGTTGCCAGACAGGAATAAATTCAACTGATTGCACATTTCAAGTTTTTTTTTTTAATGGAAATAAATTACTACTATAAATTTATGCTTCTTCATCATTAATTTTAACACACATAATTATGTTTTGGAGACAGATTTAAAAAAAAAAAGATGGGGGGGGGGGGGGAGGAGGAGCTTTTACTTACTGATTGTTACATTTTTCAGATTTTAATCTTCTCAGATAAAGATATAACCACTTACTAGTAGATTATTCCATGATTTTTTCAATAAAAGTTAATGAACATACTTTGAGCTACATTATTGAGAAGTAGAATGGAAAATTTAGCTCTCAAACAGAAATATGCTTAAAAACGAACATTTTTATACCCCCTCCTCCCCCCCAAAAATTGTAAATGCCAGTTTCACGAATGCAACAAATAAAATATTTTTTCTTTCTCTCTTTTTTCTTTTTCTCTCCTGCTGATGATTAATGTGACCTAAAATGTCAGTCCTTCCGCAGGTTGTGCACCTCTACTTTAAACAATCAACAGTGCTTTGCTACCATGCTGCACTGTTTCTGTTACTGGAAGACACGATAATAGTGATTTTGCAGCATGACAATGCCAGCCCCCCCCATGCCACAAAGTCAGTAAAAATATACTTCTAAAAATTGAAATGGGAAGTTTTACACCACCCACTGTATTCTCTGGACATTGCTCTCTCTGTTTATCACTTGTTTCAATCAATGGCACACGGATTGGCTGATCAGCACTTAAGAATATAAAATTTTAATATATTAGAAAATTATTGACTTTTACAGATAATAAAAAACCTACAAATCAATAAACTCATGGCTAAGTAGAATTATGTAAATAAATTTCATACCCTTTTGGTCTTTTGCTTTTTTCACATTTTTTTTCATTAACCGTAGTAACCTTCGACTTCTTTACAATTAATTTAGTTTTCTGAGACTCCTTAGGGTCATCACAGGATGAGCTACTGTCTGATGTAAAAATAATAGGTTTTACAGGATTTTGTATAGTGATGCTTGAAACTTCTTTGTTTTCATTAGTAAGGCATGAAATACTAAAAATAAATATATACACACACATATATATATAAAGAGAAAGAAAGTGTGATTATAAAGTACAAAAAAGATAAAAATAGAAACATTATAGAAATAAAATATGCTGTGCTTTCATTTTCCAAAATAAATCTAATTTTTTAAAATTTCATGAAAATGACTATCATAAAGTCTCACATGCATAAACCATTGAAAGAAAAAAGCACATTACCTTACCATAAATAACTAGCCACTTTGCATTACAAAACATTTTTTAAATGTCTGGTAAAATTTTGACGAATTATGCTTGGTTTTGGGCAAGTAAAAAATATATTATACTTCGTATATTTAAAAAAAAAAAAAAAAAAAAAAAACTGTCCAGAGGTCCAAGCGATATAGTAACAAAAAAAATAAATAAAATGATAAATTGGGATCACCCTGTGAAATGTGATTCTTGAAATGTGTTCTGGTTGTAACATGTGATTAAGAGGCTTTTTTAATTATCTATATTCATTTGTATGAGGTTAGTACTATATGTTCATGGAAATAAAGATTTCTTTCAAAAGTTAAAAAAAAAAAAAAAATCAATCATTCCATTCGTAATTACATTATGAAATCTGTCAAATGCATAACGGAAGTTCGTTATGTATGTTGGCAATAAATAAAAATAATTAAATAAAATTAATAATTCTCTTTTTTTCTTTTCTTTCTTTTTCAGAGAAAATCTAGTTTGGTAGTCCCCCCTTCGCAATTTTTCTGAAAATCGCCAACATGGCACTCTTCTGCATTATGTCCGAAATTATAACTCTTCACCAGGAATCTACAAAAGCGAGCTAATCAGCAATCTAACTAAACAACTAAGCATGAATTTGATCAAAACAAGCAAAAGCATAATAAAATAAAATTTTTAATAAAAAATTCATTTAAAAAAAATTATAACCAATCACAATTAGAAAAGTTTTTAAAATATCTCAAACACCAGTTTAAAGTTTTTAAAAGCACCTGTTATAAATTATTTTAAAACGCTGTTTTAAAAGTTTTTAAGGCACCTGTTATAAAATATTTAAAAACAGTGGGTTAAAAGCTTTTAAAGCACCTGTTATAAATAATTTAAAAACACTGAACACATGCAATACAAAATAATTCAATAGCATTCCCTGCTCAATCCTCATCAAATGAATCCATCATACATATTTCAAAACCATCTGTTATCAACTTTTTATAAATAATAAATGCAGGCAGAAAAAGCAATTCCATAGCACTGAATCATAATTAAAAAAACAAAATATGCAATTCCAATGTTCATTTCAAATTTTGCATAATTTTCTATTTTCAAAACACTACTGTTTCAATCATACATGTTAAACACACATATATACACTCCTGCTCGAAAGTCTAGCAAGATTTGCAAACAATCAGTTTTTTTCAGTTAAAAAACTTATCTCTCAATGAACTGTTTTCAAACATTGGGTATTTAAAGAACTGGGTCTTCCTCATGTTTTTCAGTGAAAACTGGTTTAAGACAACATTAAGAGGGTCCGGTAACGAATTGAGTAAAATCAATAATGTTTGCAATCTCCCTGTATTGTTAAGTGAACGAAATGATATGTAACTTTAGGATATGTTAATACAGACCCGGTACAGTTTGTGGATGAATTTGTGTGACAATAGCATGTTAAATAACGGAGATATAAGCATTTATTTTAAAACTAATAATAATAATAATAATAATTATTATTATTATTATATATAAGCATTTTTTTTTTTTTTTTTTATTATGCAGACTTTTAAATGAAAATTATTCCCACTTTCAGATAATTTGAAAAAACACTTTTGAAACACTATACTGCAAATCAGATTACAATTATCTTAAATATCTCATGAAATATGAGCCTTTTTATGAAAAAAACATTTTCACTGTGCGTGTCTGAAAAATAGACACATTTTTATTATATAGGTTGAAAACTAGATTTTTTGGGCAACTTTTGTCAAAAGTTCATTTGAATAAAGTAAAAATTAAGCAAATTGTCAGCAAAAAATCAAGCTAGATTTTAGGTATTTTCCAAGAGTTGAAATGTCATAAGGGGTTTTTCAGATGTTGCGTAATTAATTTGAAGATCCAATAATTTCAACCACTCTCCAAAAGTACTTTTTTGTGAAAAACCCCTTATAAGCTTGAAACTCTAACATATTTTATTTACTAAGATTTGTGAGATTATAAGGAGTTTTTCACAAAGAAGAACTTCTGCAAAGTGGTTGAAATAATTGGATCTTCAAATTAATTACGTGGCATGTGAAAAATACCTTATGAAATTTCAACTCTTGGAAAATATCTAAAATCTAGCACGTTCTTCTGCCAACAATTTGCTTAATTTTTACTCAATTCAAATGAACTTTTGACAAAAGTTGCCCAATACATCTAGCTTTCAACCTATGTAATAAAAATGTTTCTATCTTTCACACATGTGCAGTGAACATGTTTTTTATAAAAATGCTCATATTAGGATATTTGTATTCCGATTGCAGTATAGTTTAAATTTTTTTTTTTTCCTATTTATCTGAGAGTAGGAATAATTTTCGTTTAAAACTCTATATATTATAAATAAGAAACATGCTGATAGATTTTGGAGCTTGAAAATAAATGCTTATACCTCCATTATTTAACATGCTATCATCACTCAAATTCATCCACAAATTGTACTGGGTCTATATTAACATATCCTAAAGTTACAGATAATTTTGTTCATTTAATATACAGGGTTATCACAAACATTATTGATTTTGTTCAATTTGTTACCGCCCCTCTAAATGTTGTCTTAAGACAAACTTCAGTGAAAAACATGAGGAAGACCCAGTTCTAACGTTTGAAAACATTTCATCAAGAGATAAGTTTATAAATTGAAAAAAACTGATTGTTTGCAAATCTTGCTAAACTTTTGAGCAGGAGTGTAAAATATATTTTTATTATATAACATACATATTATTTACTTAGAAATTAATATTAACTTGCTAAATTGTCATTAAATAGAATATCAAACAAATTTATATAAGGAAATTACTTTTAAATAACCTCATATTTACAATACCCCTCACCAAGAAAGGCATGTCAAATTGCTTTAAGAAAATTTCATAACAACATCAATTAATATCCATTAATTACAATAAATTTCATTCCATTTTCATTATTTACTTTAAATATCACACTGTTCAATAAAAATAATATATTAAACAAATTAATGGAAAAACACTTCCTTTAAAACCATTTTACAACATGGCTATTGCCATTTTCAATTGAAATGTTAAAACAGACAATTTCTTTTGCTATGCTCCTTACCATACACCAATCAAGAGATAAGACCGATGATAATACACATGATGTCATGGACAGTAAACCAGAGCAAACAGTTCATTCAGGTTGTTACTCTTTACTCTTTAGCAATTTAGAGTGCTTGCATTGACACAAAATATGCTAAATGGATGAGGACTCAACTAGATTTCATGGTTATAATTTCGAACAAGAGGCAGAATGGCACCATCTTGGTGATTTTTGGAAAAATTGCTAAGAGCCTACCTAAAGTCAATTTTGCTCACAGCAATCAGTAATGTCAAAATGCATGAACCTAAAAAATATACAAAATTTTGTACTGCAGCAATCAATAATATGTACGTCTGCACGCTTTGCACACATGAAAAATAAAAATAAAAATAAATAAATAAATAAATAAATAAAAAACTTCACTGGACACCCCTACCTCAAAATAGATGAATCTGAAAACTGCATGAAATTACATATTGCAGCAATCACTGGCACATGTATGAACACTTCGTGCACATAAAAAACTCACAAAAGGAAATAATTTAATCACCCACCTCCACTCTCTTCACAAATCCTAATAAAAAAAAATCATTGTTGTAGTGATTTAAATCAATTGATTTTTTTGAAAAAAAATTACTGATTTAAATCACTTTTTAAATATCAAAGTTATTGGCTTTAATGGAATGAAATTGTTTATCTAACTTTTAAAATTGAGGTTTTTAAATATTTCTTATGTAAATTTAAAAGTACAATTATTTGTAAAATGTAACAAAATATTTCATTAAACAAGCTAATATTTCTCATATCTTCACTTTAGATTAATCTCTACTAAGCAAATATTAATAAAAACAAAAATAAAATATGCCTTAGCATTCTTAATTATTTAAATCAAATTGGAGTGTAAAGGTTGATATTTTTATTTATTACCAACTATGCGAAAAATACCAGAGACGGGAATCGAACCCGGGTACCTCCGCTTAACACGCGGATGCTCTACCACTGAGCTACCCTGGCTGACAACCAGCTAGGCACTTCTCGCATAATATTCGTTGGCAAAGTCACCGAGTCTGCAAACGCAGATATATCAGGTGAGATAATAATAATCGTAGCACAACTCCATAGACCACGAAATTTCTATTTAGAAATTTTTATTCATGAATTCATCAACCGTGAATATTTATTTAAATCAAATTAGAGTGTAAAGGTTGATATTTTAATTTATTACCAACTATGCGAAAAATACCAGAGCCGGGAATCGAACCCGGGTACCTCCGCTTAACGCGCAGATGCTCTACCACTGAGCTACCCTGGCTGACAACCAGCTAGGCACTTCTCGCATAATATTCGTTGGCAAAGTCACCGAGTCTGCAAACGCAGATATATCAGGTGAGATAATAATAAATAAAAATATCAACCTTTACACTCTAATTTGATTTAAATAAATATTCACGGTTGATGAATTCATGAATAAAAATTTCTAAATAGAAATTTCGTGGTCTATGGAGTTGTGCTACGATTATTATTATCTCACCTGATATATCTGCGTTTGCAGACTCGGTGACTTTGCCAACGAATATTATGCGAGAAGTGCCTAGCTGGTTGTCAGCCAGGGTAGCTCAGTGGTAGAGCATCCGCGCGTTAAGCGGAGGTACCCGGGTTCGATTCCCGGCTCTGGTATTTTTCGCATAGTTGGTAATAAATAAAAATATCAACCTTTACACTCCAATTTGATTTAAATAAATATTCACGGTTGAAGAATTCATGAATAAAAATTTCTAAATAGAAATTTCGTGGTCTATGGAGTTGTGCTACGATTATTATTATCTCACCTGATATATCTGCGTTTGCAGACTCGGTGACTTTGCCAACGAATATTATGCGAGAAGTGCCTAGCTGGTTGTCAGCCAGGGTAGCTCAGTGGTAGAGCATCCGCACGTTAAGCGGAGGTACCCGGGTTCGATTCCCGGCTCTGGTATTTTTCGCATAGTTGGTAATAAATAAAAATATCAACCTTTACACTCCAATTTGATTTAAATAAATATTCACGGTTGATGAATTCATGAATAAAATTTTTTAAATATTCTTAATTATATTTATACATTTTATTATATATTTTAATCATTTATTATATTTTAATTATTTATACAAGCACAACCTTATGACTGGTGTATGAACTGAAATATTTAATGTATAATTCATTAATATATTTATATATTATTCGCCTTCGCTCACATTGTGGTTGATAAAGAAAATATTTCCTTGCTTAATTAGCTCTAATACCAGTGTGTAACTTGCACAAAAAACATGTACTTTTTTGTGTACAATCCTCTTCGAAAGATTGGAGTGTAAGGTTGATTTTTATACCAACTGTGTGAAAAATGCCGGAGCTGGAAAAAGCACATTAAGTATAGAGCCTGAACACAGGCTCTATGCTTAATGTGTGGATGCTCTGCTACTGTCTGTAATACTTTGGCTGATAACCAGCTTGGCATTTCTCACATAATATCCTTTGGTAAGGAGATAAGCAGAGAGCCCACATTCGATTCCCAGATCTGGCATTTTTCACATAGTTGGTATAAAAATCAACCTTACACCCGAATCTTCATAAAATGATTTTTCATGGTTAATGAATTAATGAATAAAATTTCTAAATTTAATCCTCATTAATCATAATTTAAAGAAACATGTACTTTTAAACTTTGCATAATCCTCCAATTTTAAAACACTACTGTTCCAAGTGAACGTAATAAATTCACATACATAAAAATATTTCTTTTGCATATATATGCATATAATATTTACTTGGAGAAAAACAATTTATTTCCTAAGTTATGGGGAAAATTTATTTTCGGCCACCCCTTGGTGATTTCTTTTAGAAATCGCAATACATTATCAAGATGGTGCCATTTTGCATAGTGTTCCAAATTGTAACCCTCTATCGACAGTGTGCAAAAGCGAACTTTTTGGCGATTTAACTGAAGAAGAAAACACTTCAGAAAAAAGCAATTTGATCACAGACAATATATAGAAAACAAGGAAAATCATCAAAAAATATACAAAAAAAAAAAAAAAAAATACTGAATAATTATGAAATTATAACCAATCACAAATAAAAAAATAAAACTTAAAACACACAATCGCGCAACAGAAATGCTCAAAATTCCCAGTTGCAGGATTAAGTAATATGCATGTCTGTATGCTTCGTGTACATCAAACAAACAAACAAACAAAAAATCACTGAATGCCCATATCTTAAAATGCATGAATTTAAAAAATAAACAAACTTTTGTGCAGCAGCAATCAGTAACACGTATGTCTGTATGCTTCACGTACATGAAAACAAAACAAAAAAAATCACTGGATACACCTATCTCAAAAATGCACGAATCTTAAAAATAAACAAAATTTTGTAGTGCAGCCAAAAGTAATATGCACATATGTACACTTTGCGTACATGGAAGCCAAGAAAAAAAATCATTGGACACCCCTATCTCAAAATGCATGAAATTAAAAAAATGTACAAAATTTTGTATTGCAGCAATCAGTAATAAATACCTCTGTATGCTTCACGTTCATTGGAAAAAAAAAAAAAAAAAAATCCACTGGATACCCCTACCTCAAAATGGTTGAATCTGAAAAATACATGAAATTACCTATTGCAGCTATCACTGACACATGTATGAACGCTTCGTGCACATAAAAAAAAATTATCCCCCCCCCCCCTCTTCACAAATCATAATCAAAATACACAAATAAAAAAATGCAAAAGCACAGGTTTTTTTTTTTTTTTTTAATATATAAATACTAAATAGATAAAACAATTTAATTCTTGTTATTTATAATTTAAAGAAACATGTAATTTTAAACTCTGCATAATCATTCAGTTTCAAGAAATAACTGTTTCTAGTAAACATAATACACTCACATACATAAATATATTTCTGTTATTATATATAATATATACTTATAGATAAATATTTATTTCCTAAATTACGATTAAATACATTATCAAATGAATTTATATTAAAAACTTATCGTTAACACTCTTCACATTTATAATACAGAGAAAGGTTTATGAAATCGCTTCCCTAACACTCAATAAAAAACAGGGTTTCAGACCCACCCACAAACCCCAAAAAAACCCGGGTGGTTTTTTGGGGTATACCCACTTTAAAAAACCCAGAGTGGGTTTTATTGGTTTTTTTTAAATCTAATAACATTTTTCACTTTTTACAAAATATTTTATTATTTTTTTACTTATTCTTTCTTACTTGACATTATATATAATAAATATATATGTAGTATAGGGGAAAGTTGTCCAAAACGGGGATGCTAACATATCTCTGCCCGAAAAAAAAATCTGTAAATAAAAAAAATTCGGCAAAGCACTTCCTGATTAGAGCATGTCTTAGACTATCGGATGGCAAAGTTAAGTACTTTTAAAAAATATCATTAGTATAGGCAGAAAAAAACATTTTTCTGAAAAATGTGCAAAGTCCCCGTTTTGGACAACCGGTTGGGTAAAATAGGGTACTCATAAGAAATAGTGTAAATTCAAGTCCTAATGCGAATTAGGACTTAAACCTCCTTATTAGAAAAAACTTGGATTACAAAGAAAAAGTGAAGTTAATGCAAAATCGAAATGCAGATAAAGTATTTTATCTTTTTCAACAGTTACTAGCATGACACAAAAAATAATCAAAAACAAAAGTCACATGTGAAATTGATATCGCTTTTTTCAACACTTGAATAGGCTTCATGTGCCCAACCTCGACAGCTGCTACATTGAATCCTCACATCTTTGTCTTTCGAGTCAATATAAAGTTCATTACAAAAAATAGCGTCCACGCTATTCTGTTCCTCATCAGATGATAACATTGAGTCTTGAAATTTTTTTTATTTTCTTCTCTTTTTTAGCTTTTGGATAGCTACGATTAGGTTTGGTGGGTTTCTTGACCAATTTCCTTTTCTGTTTATTCTGCTTTGCATTTTTCTCCTGTTACACAGTTTCCAATTCTGCTTTGTAAGGTGATGAAGCGAGTATGACAGTTTTACCTCTCCTCTTGTCATTCACTCTTTTTTGCAAAGCTTCAGTTTCTTGTGGCTGATGCATTATTATTTTAGGTGAAGTGTTAAATGCTGAACATTTTTGGTGTTCAATGACCCCGTTTTGGACTACCGTCAATGTCCCCATTTGAGCCGACCATGACGTGTGCTAAAAACGTGGTGTCTCTTCGCACACGTGTCAGACAAAACTATAAAGCAATATGTGAAAATGTAAATTAAATCTAGATGAATCCATAATGTATTTACCAAAATCAAACTTCAAAAGGTCACTTGGTAAGATACAATACAGTGTAAGGCTACAATCGAAATGAAAATTGCGAAAATTTGAAAACTTTGTAGAAAATAACAGATCCGGCAAAATATGTCAACAACTAGATTCAAACTAGCATACAGCCAAATTAGAATTATCATAGACTTATTAGATTCAAAGAGGACAGCACTAATCAATGAGAAACTGAACTTCCCCATTTGACCCGCTGTCCCCGTTTTAGACAACTCTCCCCTAATAATTATATTTATAATTATTATGTATATATCTACATAACATAGTATATCATATTAGTGATATATAACAGGGTGTCTACTGACTTGACAGAAAAAAAATTCATGACCTCAAAAAAATTTTCATGACATTTTTTATTGACATATCCAACCTTTCTTTTTAAATTAACATTATTTATTTATTTTTTTTTTTTTTTTAACCGATATATCACCTTGCTTTATTTTTTAAATTATTGTTTAACAACAATATTAACTGTTAAAAAAAAAAAAAAAAAAAAAAAAAAAATTATTAGCAATTTAAGTAAATAGTAATGGAAATTAATCTAAAACAAACATATATAACTATTATGCCATATGTACACTATTTGTGCAATGCAATGTTATAATATTGAAACCATTAGTTTTTTGGGGGATTTGAAAATTGTCATTTATTTTCCTTGCATTAAGGATAGGAATATATGTATTAATTTTTTTTTCAAATCTACAAACATTTTTTTTTTTTTCCATCGAAAAGACTAAGAATAGAAGAAAGAATTATTAAACTAAAAAAAATATATAACTATACATCTCAAACTTTGCATTTCGATATCTTTCCTACACTTCAAAACAGAATACATTCTGAATTAGAAAAAATTAGTTCACTCAGTTATACATTACTACTGTTTTGATTAACAAAATATTTTGAGATTACATATATTTTGAAAAATTTAAATATTAAGTAAAAAAAAATTTTTTTTTTTTTTTGGGGGGGTGGGGGGTGGGGGACAACAAAAGTTAGAATGCCTGTAGATTTTCAGAGAAGATAATTTTGTTTTTAAAGATACAAATGACTATATTAGGTTTATAATCATGTTTATATATTTGTGCTACTAAATAATAGTAACCTGAAAATTGACATGAACCCATAACAGAGAATTTTAAAGACCCACACCCGACTCAAAACCTAAAATGAAAATTAATATTTCATCTAAAAATCTTGCAATTTAACTTATAAAGTAAATTTTTATTGCTACACAACTGGTAAATAATTTAAAATGTAATTACTAATGCACCAAGTTAAAAGTTTTAAAATCTGAAAAATGGATAAACAATTTTTAAACATTTAGGTGTGTTACATTACTTCAAGTGTACAAAATGTTCTTCAAGTTTAGTAATAAGTACAAAACTTTGAATAAACACCATAAAATGAAATAAACTTGCAACAATTGTTTCTGGTTGAAAAAAAACACGACCATTCATCAGGCGAACAAAGTGGGCACGAGTGCTACAAGCAAAGTAACAATGCACAAAAGGATGCATTGTCGAATTATGTTTTTGCCCATTAAAGAAATTATTTCGAAAGATATTCTCAAGTCGACCCGATTCGTAGGGGAAAAAAATTCAATCAACTCAACCCAAACTGCAAGAGAAAAAAAATTGTTCGACCTGACCAGCGAAATTGGGTTACCTGAATCAATACGTGACTCTAGCCGACAGTGTCGAATTTCATGACCTGTTCTTAACTTTCATGACCTATTGCTGAATTTCATGACCTTTTCATGACTTTCATGACCCATTGTTGATTTTCATGACCTTTTCATGACTTTAATGACTTTCATGACCTAGTAGACACCCTGTATAAGTATACCAGTTTGAAATTATTTAATTATTTTTCAACTTTGTTAGAAAAATTCCTTTCAACCATCTATCTACAATATCTCTTTTGAATGGAACAGTTTTAAAAATGAAAGATGTGAAAAAATGAACAAAATTACAAGCCATTTTTGCATTTGTAAATCATGATGGTAAAAAAAAAAAAAGTAATACTTTGTCTAAAATTCTAAGGATTTAACAACAGATATAATCATAACGAACAAATATAATATATTGACCCTGTAAGGTTTGATACAGGCAAAAAATGAGGTTCTTTTGTTGCCCCTCGAAAACTCCAAATTCATTAAAACAACCTTTTTAAAAGATTTAGTTTTATAAAAATGATCTTTTTATAAAATTTTTCAATGTTCCCCTATAACTTGCTTCAATGAAACACTATTAATTTGATAATAAACATTTATATAGAACGACTGATAAAATGAAAGGTGTTACATAAATTTTTTTCAAAAAAAAAAAAAAAAAAAAAAATTCACAAAAATATTTTGATTTTCACAAAATTAGGCCCCAAAAATTAAAACCAGGATATTGACTCCTGACATGTAAGTGTAAAAAGTAGGCAATGATAATTTTGTTTTGTATTCCTTTATTAAGTAAGTTTTCAGATATGAATAAAATATGTCAGTTATCAATATTAACAAAAAATAAAAAAATATATTTGAACACTTTTTTTTTTACTTCAAATATATAAAAATGAATAATTATTTGTAATATGAAAAAGATTTAAAATATTTTTCTTTTGTTACTAGTTTTAATTTTACATACAATAACTTAATAATAAAAAATTAATTAAATTCAAAATTGTGATAAAATATTGAATAAAATGAAATTAGAATTCATTTTACTGTTTAGGCCAAACCAAATACTAGAAACATGAAGGTCATTTAATTTTTAATTAATTATAATTAATTACTATTATTTTGTAATAAGTTTTCTTTTAGTCTAAAACTGTTCTCTTTTGAGATAAACTTAAAACTCAAACCCAATAGTGTTATTCTACATTTAATATAAAAAACCCAATTACCCCCCCCCCCCCCAAAAAAAAAAAAACATTAAAACCCAATTAAACACTGGGCTTTAAAAAAAAAAAAAAAAAAAAAAAAAAAATACGGGTTTTTTAAAACCCTGACAAAAAGTTAACAACACAATCACGGCCCGCTTTGCAAGCCCTAAGCAATAGATTTTTGGCGGCCCTCTTTAATAGATATTATGACGACAGTTTATAGATTTCACATGACTACAGGTAAATTTTCTAACTCTGGTGCCCCTTCTCTCCGCCCCTACAAAAGAAAAATCACACTAGAAAATTAGAAAATATCCTTTTGATTATAGATTATTATATTAAGACTCAATTTATATTCACTTATATAAATTTAAATAACATTCGAATTTTTGTAAAAATTGAGTTGTAACGGGCATATTTATGAATAAGAAAAAATAAACAGGTTGAACCAAACTTTTAGCTTTTCTACCTGATTGTGATAAACATTTCGATTGGGAAAATGTCTTAAAATTTTTACGTACACGAATTTACATTCATTTTGCATACGACATCCCACATATTGATGCACCACAAGCTTTTTGGCAAAAGAGTAAAAACAATTGTAATGGATTTTTGTTTTTTTTGTTTCCCATGGTCAGAAAAAAAAAAAAAAAAAAAAAAAAGGAATAAGGAGTGTGTCATTTCTAGTATCTCTCGTACTACCCTCCTAACAATAACCACACTATTGCAATAGCTTACACTGTAAGAGTGCGAAATCTCATCCCAAAATGCAAAGTGAATCTATCAAGTTGCTATATTTTTATCACCGAAAGAGAAGTTCCCCAGTAAAAAATAATAAAACTAAAATATTATTGCTATTTTTAATTAGTTCTTAATCTTATTATAATTTTAATTCTTCCATGATAGTGGATAATTTTCAGTTGTACGTTAAAGCATAGGGCAATAAGAATTCATTTCAATCTTTAAACGAAAAAGGAAAAATCATGCGGTTTGCATAGACTATTAACACTTTCCAACTGTACATATTCATTGCATAGTTTAACCTTCAATGCACTTTGCCACACAACAGACAGACATGCAGATTAACTGAATTCTTAATCACTCTTAAACATTGTTGGGAAGAGATAAAAACCCTTAATCCACTTTCAGCAATTTCCAATTGTAGCTCTTAATGTATCTGAATATTTCAGTGTGAGCCTGTAAATCAACGCTAAACATACAATATTCTGACTTTTTTTTTTTTTAACCATATAAAAAAATAAATGAAAATTTAAATATGATTTGCGTAGTACAAAGCTTTTTAACTATGATTTATAAAAATGCATCTCATAGAAACCAGTGCATTTTTTATATTGCAATTGATTTTTAAGTAACTTCCCGACTAGCTAGACATTTGAAACTTTTAGAATAGCTCAGAACATGATGGCAATACATTCTTTTAATACTTTTATTCAATTAATAAACGTTTGGAATTTTCTATCTTTATTAAGCATTTGATCATTTTCTTTCAAGTTGATGGGATAATTGATCAAAAGAATTTTTTTTAAAGTATTAACACATAGAACTGTCAAGTTTATATGAAGAGAAAATTACAAAATGTGGTACATAAAAAGTTTTTTTTAATCTTCTAGTTATTTAAATTTTGCTAAAAAGTGTTAAAACTGCTTCCTTATTCACTTTTGCTTGAACCTTTTCGTTATTGTAAACAGTGTTGCCACATCTGGCAGATTTTTTATTCAATTATCACCAATAATTTTAAAAAGTGATATTTGATATACATAATAGATGATTAATCCTCGAAGTGATTAGGCAAACGTTACAATTAAAAATTATTGGTGATTATTGAATGAAAAATTTGCCAGCTCTGGCAACACTGATTATAAATGTAAATGAAAATTTTTGTAAATTCAATTCTTGGTGGATAGATTTATGAATTGAAATTCTTGTGTAGGCTATTAATTTAAAGCTACTCACTTTCAAACATAATTACGAAGCTTTTTTAATTATAAACACACAACATAAGGTATTCTTATTTAGAAAATGTAGTGTTTACTTTTCCCGTATGAAAGTAAAGTTTTTGCAGAAAAGACTGTCTAAGTTAACGCTTCAGATTTTCTAGATACGGTAGTTGAGAAATAGTCGTCCTTATATAATTTATATTTACTCTTATTCATCTTTTAATCTTAATTTATATATTTTGCATATTTTAAATCGATTTTTGAGACTTTCAGAATTTCTGACTTATTATGAAGCTATTTTTAAACAAGTGTATAAAACTTTCAGGTATCATTTTTATTTAGATACTTAGTAACTGAATAGTGTTTTCTATCTTCTTATTCTTAGTTCTATTATTTAGTTAACTATGGATGAATTTGATAAAATGAGTTAGAATTTAACATTGGATGCGTTTAAAAATCACGGCCGTCATGTGAAACAGTACCAAAAGCTTTACTGAAATTAAATACATTTTAAATAAAAAACCTAGTTATTTACTCCGTGCATCGTTTTAGATCTTTCTTTGCACGAAGTAAATAACTAGGTTTTTTATTTAAAATGTATTTAATTATAATTATACTTCGTTTTTTCTATATATTATAGCTTTACTGAAGTTTAGAAAAAGGACTCTGACTTTTTCAGATTTAATAAACTATCATGAATGAATTCTGTTACTCTAATGATTTAGTGAGTAGTGGAATGCTTAGGTCTAAAAAATTTTTTTCATTTTGTAATTACAACTCACTTCATCTCTCTCTCCTCCCCTCCTCTTTTCCATCTAATTAAAAAAAGATTTAGTCTTCATTCATTATACCGATACTATAGAAAGCATATATTTATCAAAAGTCAATAGTTTAGTATCTTACAGTATTTTTACACATGGTTAAATTCCTCAAAGAAGATTACTTTTAATTTACAATTGAATATAGAAATATGCTTAAATGAGAGAAAAATCAAAAAATGGTTTAAGATTTTAGTTTATTTTCTTCTACCTTATTTTATTATTATTATTAAGCTTTTGTGCAGTGTTCTACATTTTTTTGGCAGCCCTAAGTGACAGCCTAGGTTTGCCTAATGGTAAAGCGGGCCATGAACACAATTATGTTCAACAAATATAACATATCAAACAAATTAAAACAGTTCCTTTAAAATCACTCTCCCATGTAACATGGCGTCATTCTCAAACTTTCGATTAAAACATTAAAAAAAACATACTTTTAATCCAGTAGCTAAACTCAGTACCATACACGAATGATGTAACACTTGATGCAAACAAGCAGAAGTAAACAGAAAGCCCATAATATCTGGCAATCTAGTGTGTTCACGAAATACACCAAATATAAGAGGCAGACGAAACAACACTTAAACCCTAAATCATCATTAAATACAGTATCAAATAAATTTACCTCTAATCCTCTTTATATTTACAATACAATGCAAGGCTTATGAAACTGCTTTCATAAATCTCCATAATAAGTTAACAACATTTATAAATATCCTTTGGCTTCAATAAATTTCGTTCCATATTTGTTATTTACTTATAAAAAAAAAAAAAAAAAAAAAAACACAGTTCAACAAAAGTAACACACATTAAATGAATGAATATAAAATACTTCCTTTAAAATTACTCTGTAATATTAACATGGCAGGATTCTCATAGTTTCAATTCAAACATTTAAAATGCATGATTGCATTAGTAGCCAAGTAACTAAACTCAGTAGCATACACCAATGACATATATTCATGACATCATGGAAGTTAAACTAGAGAAATCATCCACTCAGATTGCTACTCTCTGGCTATCTAGCGTGCTCATGAAATACACCAAACATGAGCCTACCTAAACACAATCTTATCTGACTACTGTTTCTAGCAAATGTAATAAACTCAAATACATAAATGTATTTCTGTTATACATATAATATCAGAGCCTCCTTAACTAGATGCCTTCCATGTGCGGCGAATCCCAATGTTAAATTAGGCAACATTTAAAAAACAAAACTAACGCTAGGTGACAGCACCTATGCAGAGCAACTATTTTCTTCTGTTTCACAGATAAGTTCTATTTTTCATCTAAAAATCTAGCTATTAATTTCAATTTAAAGTCCAAAATTGTATTTTTTTTTCTTTTAATATGAAAAAATAATGTGAAAGTGCTTTATCGTAAATATTTTCAATAAAATATTCAAATATTTATATTTAAGGAAGTATAGGGTTTAATTTTCTTCAAAAATGGACAAGACCTATTTTAGCTTTTCAGCTAATTGAATTACAACGTATCAAATAAATAACACATTTATTATTATTATTATTATTATTAATTAAAAAACGAAATTTAAAATTAAGTAAGCAAAAACATGGCATGTCTATCACGCTATTAAATTATTTTTTTATATATTTATTCAATAAAAATTTCAAATTTTTTTTTAATTTAGATATTAGATGAAAGTTTCGTTTTTATAAATTAAAATCTCTGAACTTTAAATGAGTTTCAGTTTAGAATGAATAATTTATAATGATAAATTATTAAAATCATGTCTTTTTTTTTTTTTTTTTTTTGGTCATGTCCTTTACGTTACATTTTTACCTTATTAGGTGTGAATTATTTTCCTTAAATTGAAAATTTTATATTATTTGTAAGAAAAATAGACCAGCACATTAACGAGATAAGTTAACATTCAGTAATAAAAATTGGACAAGAAAACAATCTGTTGTCTAGTCTGTCACAATAAATAAATAAATAACCGTGAAGATTTAAATTTTTAAAATTAAGGATTTCTGGAGCATAAGTTTTCGCTCTCACCAAGTTTTTTTTTTTTTTTTTTTTTTTTTAATTCAAGATTTTATTAGCTCCACCAGTTCCGAGAAGGTATGCTTTCGAAACTTATAGACATTTTCGAAATAAAGTTGTGTTATATTTACATGTTTTGAGGTCTCCTGAAACCAGGGTTCGAAAAAACCGGGGTTTTTTTTTTAAAAAAAACCCAGCCCACCTGGGCCCAATGTCAAAAACCCAGGTTTTTTCGGGGTTTTCATGGAAAAACCCGGGTTCTTTCGGGTTTTACATGAGAAATCTGGGTTCCCAAGTTTTTTTCAAATTTACATCTTTTACTCCTTTACATCTTTCAACTTTTACATCTTAATCTAACCATATAACATAACATGTAAATCTAAACTGATCATTTTTCAATGAAATCACATGAAGGAAAACTGGAAAATACAATTTAATTTAAAAGTTAAATATTTCATACCTACTTATTAGTAATGTTGAATAGTCTATACAACTGCAGTTAAACTTCTTTCATTTCATATATTATTTTTTTAAGATGTTAATTATATATAAATAATAATATTAATTATATGCATATTAAATTATAATTTATCTATATACAAAATTCCGGTTTGAAAAAAATAAAACTTAAGCATTACACCCACGTGTTTTATTATATATAAATTGTAAAAAATTACAGAAGATTTGGTATTTTGTTAATCTAGAATTGGTCTTCTTCTGTCTAATTAATGAAGAATACAATATCTGAATACTTTTTAAATTTTTATCTGAAAATTTTTTGTTATTTTACAAAAAATGTAACTTTATATATTTTATTCTATTAACTTTCTATAATTAGCAAAATATGCTATTAAAAAAAAAAAAAAAAAATGGTTATATTATTTTATTAATTGTAATTTTTGAAATTTATTATAGCATTCTGCTTCAATTTTAGAAAATCCTTTTTTCAAATAAAAATTGTGACATCTTAAAAAATAATAATAAATTATAAATGATTAATAATTAATTAATAAAAAATTAAAAAATAATCATAAAAATTAATAGCCATCTTGTTTGAAATAAAAATTATGAATGAATATAATATATAGTAAATTATGAAAAAACCCACTTTTAGGGTTTTTGAGTAGGTTTTTTCAACTGGGCCCGCCCAAAAAAACCCGGGTGGGTTTTTTCGGGCTGGGCCCACTTTGGCGTACCCTGCCTGAAACGAAAAATAATGTTTTTAGCGGTTGGTTGGTGCGCGTTGGTTTGTCTATATTGGATATACTTGGAAAATGCTGAAAGTGTATTTCATTTTGTGTTAGGTGTTTTTCATATAAGACTAAATTTAAATGCACAATCTAATGTGCACATAGTTTATTGAAAACATACAGGGCTATCCAAAATTAAGCTAAACGTTCTTTTCTGTAGAATGTAATTGACGGAAGTGCTTTACTACACTTTTTTATGTCGACGAGAATACTGTTGAAGAAGGAAAATTAATTTTTCGAACATATAATGTAAACAAAGTATTTTTTTGAAGTTCTATTTTCAACTCAGGTTTTTGAATAAAGTCACGTTTTGAGGTTCCCTGAATACAAAAAACATTTTTTTTTAGTTTTTAGCGATTGATTTATATGCATATTTATTATCAGAATAACTTAAAAACAAACAAATGCAGGAAATTCACAATTTTAAAAATCGTATTAGGTTTCAATTTGAAAAATTTGATAAAGATTGGCAAATTTAAGGATAAATTAATAACATCCTTGAAATATTATTATATTTTAATAATGTAAGTTATTTTAAACATGCCAGCCCATTTTTAGAAGCATTTGCTTAGTTTTCTAAATTATGTGAATTTTTAAACTGTGGGGTAGAAGGGAAAATGGTAAAATAGATCATTTTTAAGTTTTTCTGTACATTTTCCCTTTTATGATTGAATTGTAATTTCTATTTCAAAAAAACAAATCATCTTTCTGTTATATCTGATAATTTTTCAAATCAGTACTCATGATATTTAATTTTTAAATGAATTTTTAATTCCATATTCTATTTGTGTGGTAAAAGGTTAATAAAAGTAATGTTTTGAATCTTAAAACTTATTATTATTATTTTTTTAAGAACAAAAGTAGAAATAAAAATTTTCTGTTTTTTCTTTTAAATATTCCCAACACTTTTCTTTCGATTTAACTGAAATAATCAAATTTTTATACACATTTACACAAGTCTTTAAAAAACAGTAGTATTAAAAAGTTATAAATTAATCTTGTTCCTATATTGGAGTATTTTACAGTTTTATTCATAAATTACTAATGTAATTAGTAATTTATGAATAAAACTATAAAATACTCCAATATAGAGTTACTTCAAAGTAAGAACAAGTTATTTTTTCGTATTCTTACATCAATAAATAAAAATTTCATTTCATTTTGTAATAAGCATAACTATTTTATTTGTTAAATCTAACTTACTAACAGATTTGTCAACCCTTCAAATTTTTATATCATAATTTCTTTTAAATTTATCTTCGTCTTAATCACAGAATTTACAATAATAAATAAAAAGAATGTTTTTGTGAAAAATATTATTGATATTCAAAAATCCGGAGGGTTGGTAATTTTGCACTAATTATTTATGCAGTTTACATACATTGTCTTGAAATATTTGCAAGCCATTTATTACACTGAATTGCATTGCTTGGTATTTCGTGAAAACATATATTTTCACGGCGATTGTCCGATTTACAAAATAGAACGACGCAATACACCATATTATTAAAAAAAAAAAAAAAAAACCTCTTACATTTGTTAAATTAATAAAACATAAACCATAAAGAACTCAATTGAATGGCAGGAAATAAACAGAAATTTATGTACGGTATCAAGCGCCATCTACTGGCTATGTTCTTCTTGTACTGTTGCCAAGTTTTCAAGCGACTCGCCAGGCATCTACTTAAGGAGGCTCTGATAATATTTACTAAGAGATAAATATCAGGGGTGAAACAACCTATCATGCAAAAACCCTGAAAACTGTGACTTGTACGCAGATAGGGGAGATTTATACTGATATATCATATGGTTACCTATAATAAGTGATATTTAGAGATTTCTCAATACATTATAAAGCAAATTAAACATTCAAAATGAGAAATTTCTATAAAAACAAAATAATTTAACATGAAATTCAAAGACAGCAAAATTTTCAAAAACCTTGAAGTCAGGGGTAGCCCCTGAAAAGTTTCACCCTTGAAATATTTATTTGCTAAATTATCATTAAATACAATATGAAACAAATTTATATAAATAATTTACTTCTAATTAACTTCATATACAATCAACTTCACAACATAATGCAAACCTTATAAACTATTTCCAGAAAACTCAAAAACAATATTTATTAATATCCATTCACTTCAATAATTTTCCTTCCATTTTCATTATTTACTTTAAATATGACAGAGTTCAACAAAAATAACATAAAACAAATTAATGTAAAACACTTCCTTTAAAATTGCTCTACAACATAACATGGCATCATTTTCATACTTCTAATTCAAACATTTAAAACACACAATTAAAAAAAAAAACTTTAAAAAATAACGAAAGGTATTGTCTGTGTATGTGAATACAGAGTTTATATCAAAATATAAAACAACAAATAAAAAGTTGAGTTTTTTGTGAAATATGGTAATTTTAACATATTTAAATACCTACATATATTTTTTAATTAGTTATAGAAGCTTTTTTCACTCATATCTGTAAATCCAATTAAAATTTTGAAATGTTTGATGAATATAATTTTAAGCTGAGTACAGATCTAAACTTCAACCAAGTAACATTGAATTCTGTCCACCATTTTCAAGTGATACCCGGTCGAAACAAAAACATTCTATATACCTCCACTCCTCCCATGCACACAGAGAAAATATCCAGTACCATACACCAATGAAATATTATACATGTACATAATGTTACAGACATTAAGCCAGCAAAAATATTCACTCAAGTTACTACTTTTTGACAATCTAGTGTGTTCATGAAATATGCCAAACGTAAGAGCCTACCTAAATTAAAACTTATCTGATGTTTATTTTGGTTTTCATGTATGCAGAGCATACATACATGTGCATTAGTGATTGAAATATGGATTTTCATGCATTTTTGAGATTCATGCATATCAAGGCAGGAGTGTCCAGTGATGATTCTTCCCCCCCCCCCATGTGTGTGAAGCATACATACTTGTGTACTACTGATTGTTGGAATATGGAATTTCTTGCATTATTGAGATTTATGCATATCAAGGTAGGGGTATCCAGTGATGTCTTTCTTTGTTTTCATGTACGCAAAGCATACATATGTGTGTATTAAAGATTACTGCAATTAAAAATTTTAAGTACATTTACATTGTATGATTGTATTTTCTATATTTGTGATTGGTTATAATTATGCAATTCAAAAAAAAAAAAAAAAAAAAAAATTATTAAAAATTATATTTTATGATAACTTTGCTTGTTTTGAATATGTTGTTTCAAATCAAATTGATTTTTTCTGATGTGTTTTGTTGTTTTGATAAATCACAAAAAAAAACTCACTTACATAAGTCACTGGTAAAGGTTTATAATTGAAGACCTGATGCAGAACGGTGCCATTTTGGCAATTTTTAGAAAAATCACCAAGAAGCAAACTAAACAAAAATTTCCCTGGATCTTTTAATGGAGAAAGGCTGAGTTTGTTGGAAAGCGAAAAAATTACTTTAAAATCATACTGTTTGAAAACGTAAGCTGTAACATAATTTGATTTAAGAAAATAAGGTAAAACAATATTGATATTAGAAGAGACCAATTTAAAAGGCAAAATAAGAGGAAACTGTAATTTTTAATATTACACTTAGAAATTTATGAAAATTTCATAATTTTGGGTTTTTGACATTTCTGGTCACATTTTGGAGTTAGCTGTGATTAGAATGCCACAATTTGATTTTACTGTCAGGAAATCTTAAACTATATTATGCATTAAAATCATTAAATAAACATTTAATGTATAAGGTAATGTCGCAATATCATGAAACATTATTTCAGGCACAATTAATGAAATAAATGAATTTTCAGAAAACGTAGAAACTCACTTCGTTTTTAATTTACCAGTTCTGTATCTCAGTTTTCTTAAAATTGAAGATGTTCCTTGATTCACAGAATTATTTGGATTTTGATTAGTAATTGGATAAGAAGTTTTGCATTTACTCATTAATGAAAACTCTGTTGAATGGAAATCCAGAAGAGTTTGAGCCATGTTGTATAGGATAACTGAATTTAATTAGTTACTTGACACTGTTGCAGCCTAAATACACACTTCCTTACATGTCAAAGGATTCAAATCCCGGTTCAGGCGATCTTCATAGGAAATCAGAATCCAGTTTAGCAGCAGGCTCCGGTCTAATTAGCCCTAATGTGCAAAAAGAAAAAGACGGTAGAGTGACAAATAAACCTCATTTGCCACAATAAGATAATGATTTATTGCATTGATGCAATTTTTATATTATCAAACATATTGGACAAAGTAACAAATTAAGTAGCACATTAAGCAAACTATTACACTATTGTTCATGATGATGCAAGTGTTGGCATAGGAGTTAAGTGGAATTGACTACACTATGCCTGGGTTGAATGTTCTCCGCGTGTGTGTGTGTGGGGGGGGGGGGGGTCTTTATTAAAGAAACTAGCCCGCATTTACAAGAGTTTTTGGAAAAATCCGAATGACTAAGCGCGACCTCATGTCGAATTTGGTACTTCCGTCTACCAATTTCCAGAGCCGAGTACTGTTCATGAAACACAGTTCTAAAATAAAAAAATTGCGTAGCTCTAATGCCACGTCAAAACTCCCTCAACCACTCACTCTAAAATACAAAAAGGAAGCAAAAATATTTTACAATTAAAGTAAGTAGGCAGAGGAACGTCAAATTTATGCTACATCCCATAGAACAATTTCAGTATTTACTTGTGCCCTACGTCCAACTTTGTTTATTATAAACAACAGTATGAAATATACAGTTATTTCTTCAACAACTCTCTATTACAAGATTACCCATTGCGCAGCATTGCGACGTTCCAACCAACAAACCAACCTCTCTATTCGCAACTCAATCGGACTATAGGGTGCGCTGTAAAATCGTCTGCTTCAAAAGTCGTGTCGGATAATAGATGCTTGTGAGTCTGAGGTTGAGTTCACGATACACAGCCTGGGCGAGCACGGGCTTGCCCATGTTAACCCACACTAGAGCCCCTATAAACACAGGCCGACTCACAACGAAAAATGTTGCCCAAACCGAAACTATGCAGTACTTTAGGTGTTGGCGCGTTTATCGCTACGTTGGCGATTATTTCTTTTATTAATAAAATTTAATTTTATTATTGATATTTTAAATTACGTGACAGTTTAAATATCTATTTAATATGTCAAAGTACAATTTGTAACTGTTACTACTGTTTATGAAGGCTTATAATGACCAATTTTTCGTCTTCATTTGCTACATTATATCGATCGTAATCCTGCGGGTAGTCACGTAATTATAAATTATATATATATATATATTATTAGTAGTACTTAATTCTGAAACTTTAGTTGGAAAAATTAATAAACTTTCGTAACTACCACATCGCTACTATGGATTTCGAAGACTATTATTTTAAAACGAAATTTTTTTGACAAATAAATAAATGAATGAATCGTTTATTTCTCTAACAGAAAAAAAAAAAAAAAAAAAAACGTAAATATAGATTGAAAAAGTTGATTTGAAATATGCCTACTTAAAAACAATTTACCAAGAATTATAAATAAGGAATATTTATTCATTTTACTTGCTAAAAATGAATCAATTATTCTAATGTATCTTTTTATTTTAATAATAAATATCTATGTTTTTACTTCCATCAAATAATCTTTAAATAAATAAATTTAGATTGTAGTCTCCCCCCCCCCTCTTTTTTTTTAAATATATTCTTATTAGTATTCGATTCGAGGAAATTTTTGATGAATTTTCACATTCTGAGATGTCTTGAATTAGATTTCACCATTTTTTAAAAATGCCTGTGTGTGCATCACAAATTTTGTGGATGCTATATTTCATGAAACAATGAAGAAAAATTAATTAAACTTAGTATTTATTTGGACTTTAGCTTATACTGTTGCTGAATTCATTTAGGAATGAATAGCCGAACACGTGGCGCTGTCATCTTTTTTCATAATTTTTAATATAGCAGTCTAATACAAAATATCATGTAAATGTACATGTAAGAACTACTATTAATCGTTCTATGCGAAATTGAAATGTATGCCAATATTTAGGATAACAATAATCAATCAGGAAAAATATTTTGTATATGTAGAGATATCCCTTTCGACCGCCCCCCGCCCCTCCTCCAGTGGTAAATTTTTAATATGGACATCTAAAAAATATAAATAAAGCTAGCACAAAATTTACTTTCTTTAAACATTTAAGTGCTGTATTTCTTTTAGATGAAAAATGTCTGCATTCATCATGGAAATTAATTTTAATGAAAAATTTGTACATAGGAAAATGCAGAAGAAAGTCTTAAGGTGGCAACAGTATACTTGTTTTAAATCATCTTCAAGGGAAAAAACTACTATATTTTGGCCACTACGAAAAACATTTTCTATGTTTTCCTACAAAATATTTGCAGTAAAAATTTATTAACTTTTTTTTTTTTTTTTTTTTTTTTTTTTGTGACAAATGCAGATGAATTTTCTTGCAGAAAGATGTAACAGTAAATATCGAAAAAAAGTCAATTTTCTACTGACATCTCTCTTTTATTAATTTTTTTTTTGTTGTAAAAAAAAAAAAAAAAAAAAAATCAATACTTTTGTTTTAAATTATCACAGGTCTATGACTCAACCTTTTGTTTTTTACCGTGTTGCCCAGTTCTTTTGAGGGATACACATGTTGAAAATGTACACCTCAGGAAAGAAAGCAATCCCCTACTTTTTTTGGGGTGATGGGGGGGGGAGGCTTGACTATTACTATCAAACATATTTTTCTTAATTTTACAATAAAAAGTTTATAATAATTCTCATTATGCACATTTATGAAATTTTGTCACATACTGCAATATTAAAAATTATGAAAATGTGTTGGGGTTAAGGCTCTACTTGAAACCTGGGCCTAAGGAGGAATGCCCTCCATGACGGGGAGGGTTCTTTCTAAAGCATCCTATTGCATGAATATGGGATGAGTTGTGGAGAAAACCCTGGAAAACTTCAAATGGCTTGGTTGAAAACAGTGACCTGGGATTGAACCTAGCACATCTTGTCTACTCGTTTTAAGTACAGAACTGCTTGGCCACTGGTGGGGTTATGAAAAATGGGATGAAAACACCACCTATTGAGCAATTGATCCCAAATGTAACCAGTCCCAATTTATGTTAAGGTCCTACTAAATATCAATTTCAGTTAAATTTCATTCATTGGTTCTTGAGATACAGCTTCCAAAAAAAATTTTCACACACATACAAAGAGAGACAGACATTTTCTAAAAATGGTCAAATTGCGTTTAGGACAATTATCGAAAAACAGAGGTTGAACAATTTCAAGAATTCAATATTTCATTTCTTAGATACATAGAAGAAAATAAAAAAGATTAATCAGTCTATAAAATTTCTTAAAATCTAAGTATAGAAACTTTTTAATTTTACCATGTTTTTATTAACTTCGATTCTTGTTTGTATGTTTGTTTGTTTGTTTGTCAGGGATAAATCTTGCAATCTATTTTTAACTAACTTCCCGACTAGCTAGATATTTCAAATTTTCAGGACAGCTCACAACACGGTGACAATACATTTTTCCAATAACTTTAGTCAACTATTTGAGGTCCCGCTGAATTCGGCAGCGCTTATATGATTCAACAGAAAATTTATTTAACTAACTTCCCAACTAGCTAAACATTTGAAATTTTCAGAATAGTTCAGAACACGGTGAAAATACATTTTTTTTAATACCTTTAGCCAACTGTTTCGGGTTCCTGCTGCCTTCGGCAGCGTTATCAGTACAAAGCTTGCAATCGATTTTTCACTAACTTTCCGACTAGCTAGACATTTGAAACTTTCAGGCTAGCTCACAACACGGTGACAATACATTTTTCCAATAACTTTAGTCAACTATTTGAGGTCCCGCTGAATTCGGCAGCGCTTATATGATTCAACAGAAAATTTATTTAACTAACTTCCCAACTAGCTAGACATTTGAAACTTTCAGAATAGTTTAGGACACGGCGAAAGTGCAATTTTTAAAAAAATTTAACCATCTGCTTCGGGTTCCTGCTGCCTTCGACAGCGTTACCAGTACAAAGCTTGCAATCGATTTTTCACTAACTTCCCGACTAGCTAGACATTTGAAACTTTCAGGATAGCTCAGAACACGGTGACAATACTTTTTTTAATACTTTTAGTCAACTGCTTCAGGTCCCTACTGCCTTCGGCAGCGTTTATATGATTCAACAGAAAATTTATTTAACTGACTTCCTGACTAGCTAGACATTTGAAACTTTCAGAATAGTTTAGGACACGATGAAAGTGCAATTAAAAAAAAAATTTTAACCATCTGCTTCGGGTTCCTGCTGCCTTCGACAGCGTTACCAGTACAAAGCTTGCAATCGGTTTTTCACTAACTTCCCGACTAGCTAGACATTTGAAACTTTCAGGATAGCTCAGAACACGGTGACAATACTTTTTTTAATACTTTTAGTCAACTGCTTCAGGTCCCTACTGCCTTCGGCAGCGTTTATATGATTCAACAGAAAATTTATTTAACTAACTTCCTGACTAGTTAGACATTTGAAACTTTCACAATGGATCAGAACATGGTGAATATGCATTTTTTTAATACTTTTAGCCAACTGTTTCGGGTTCCTGCTGCCTTCGGCAGCGTTACCAGAACAAAGCTTGCAATCGATTTTTCACTAACTTCCCGACTAGCTAGATATTTGAAACTTTCAGGATAGCTCAGAACACGGTGACAATATTTTTTTTTAATACTTTTAGTCAACTGCTTCAGGTCCCTACTGCCTTCGGCAGCGTTTATATGATTCGACAGAAAATTTATTTAGTTAACTTCCCGACTAGCTAGACATTTGAAACTTTCAGAATAGTTCAGAACACTGCGAAAATGCATTTTAAAAATATTTTTATCCAACTGTTTCGGGTTCCTGCTGCCTTCGGCAGCATTGCCAGTATAAAGCTTGCAATCAATTTTTCACGAAATTCCCGACTAGCTAGATATTTGAAACTTTCAGGATAGTTCAGAACACGGTAACAATACATTTTTTTTAATACTTTTAGTCAACTGTTTCAGGTCCCTATTGTATTCGGAAGCGTTTATATGATTCAACAGAAAATTTATTTAACTAACTTCCCGAGTAGCTAGACATTTGAAACATTCAGAATACGGTGAAAATGCATTTAAAAATATTTTTAACCAATTGCTTCGGGACCCTGCTACCTTCGGCAGCGTTACCAGTACAAAGCTTGCAATCAACTTTTAACTAACTTCCCGGCTAGATAGCCATTTGAAACTTTTATAATAGCTTAAAACACGATAGCAAGGAATTTTTTTTAATACTTTTATCCAATTTCTCCGGGTTCTCGCTGCCTTCAGTAGCGTTTATATGATTCAACAGAAAATTTAAAAACATGGTGTATAAAAGTTCTTTTTATCTTGTAATTATTTGAAAATGCTCTCTGCTAACTCCCCACTACCTCGATTTCACATTATATTTCAAAGATATAGTCTAAACATATTTAGATAATTGTGACTTCATTTATAGTTTACAATTTTAAAAATATTTTTTTTAATGTTTGAAAACTAAATTATTTCATTAAATTCAAACATATTTTTGAATACTAAATTATTTCATTGAAATCAATCATATTTTTAAAAAGTTAACTAAACAATGAATCCGCAAAGTAATATGTAAATATGTTTAGATAATATTATTAAACAATAATAATGTCAAATAGAGAGAAATAATTAAATATTTGTTAACAAATAGTAATTTTAATATTTCCAAAAAACTCAAATTTTTTATTTTTTTAAATTTCAATATATTTTTTAAAATTTTAATATACTTAATATTTTTATATTTCATTTCACATGCATGTACATTTTTATTTTTTTTTACAAAAAAGATTTTAAATGTCCACTATCTCCCTTTCATAATAAGAAATTTACTTAAACTTTTTTAATTGAATTATCAGTATCATAACAATATTTAAAGTTTTCTCTACCAATCTTCACAATTTTACAGTTATCTTGTTAATGTGCAGATTACATAGCTAATCTTAAGATTAACTAGGGTAATCTCTTAAAGTGCGGAATCAAGAGTTTTCCACATTTTAACTAGGTAATATGCACATTAGCGTTTTCTGTATTGTTAAAGTTCAAAAGTTTGCTTCTCTCATTTCCTTTCCCTACTCCCCCCCCCCTCTTCTTCCACTTTTAGTTTGGTATCGCCAGTTAATTTTATTTCTCACTAGCCTTTGGCGACCATCTGGTTTGCGATCCTTGAAAAATCCGATTGTATGAAACTCCCGCTCGGTGGTGCCGTTTCAGTACCTACAACAGTCTATTGACATATAATTCAAATAGCTTTATTGAAAATTTTAACTGTAGTATATTTCCATTCGGTAGCGCCCACTTCCCATTTCAGTATCTGAAACAGTTTGTTCACTCACCATAATCTTTGGAAATTCTGACCATAGCAAAGTACCGCTCGGTGGCACCGTAATTCAGTTTTAAAACTCACAATAGATTGCACACTTATAGTGCAACTAGTTTTGAAAATTTTAACTTTAGAAAAACTAAAAGCGCCATCTTGCGATCGAGATTTGCAACATGTACTCTTCAATTCCAAAAACTTTTAAAATATATTACTTATGTAAATGTTAATTGGAAGCTGAGATACATAAGTAATATAAACATTGTTATAAAAATATTTGTGGCCAATTTTTCCATTGTTTTCTCTTTAACTTGTATAATTCTGAAATAAATGAGTGTTTGCTTGATTGTATTAAGGGCCCACTTCACTCACCGTTGCCAGAAGCCGAAGCTAATGTTATTCTATGGGAAATTTTCTTTACTTACAACTCATCAATTACTACATATCTTTTAATTCTGTTTTCACATACAGAAAATTCCCAGCTGTTAAACTGACACACACAGATGTAATGTATATATATATATATATATTTATTTACAAATGAAATTACATTTCTGAATTTTGTAAAAACATAACACTGCTCTGCATGAAAATTGCCTCTGGCACCATTTCAGCATATTCTTATCTAAAATGACCTCTTGAATCTGAATAGGACACACATTTTGCCCTATCACACACCCTTTGTTAGGAATGGCCCTCTATCTTTATCATTTTTCAGTAATTTTATGGCTATAAATTTGATTTTTAGGAGGGGGTAAAATTATTTTAACTGTTAAATATCTTCTGAGGGGCTACAGAGTTGTAAAATTCTAAAACATGGACATTTACGACAATTTTTTTTTTTTTTTTTTTTTTTTTTTGAGGGGGGATTTTAAATAAAATATTATACCATTTTTAATTTTTCTTAACCTTCTGTAACCAAATGTATTGTCACATATTTGTGTGGAATATGAAGAAAGTTTTTAAAAGTTTGTCAAAAGATTTTCACAAAAATTCACCTTTGGCGGAAAAAAAAAATATTGACTACTATATGCATGATACACTGCTCGGCATAAAAATTGCCTCTGACACCATTTCAGTATATTCTTATGTAAAATGACCTCCTGAATCCGAATAGGACGCCCATTTTGCACTATCATCCACTGTTTTTTTAAGAATGACCCCCTATTTTTATCATTTTTTGGTGATTTTATGGCTATAAATTTGATTTTTAGGAGAGGGAAGGATGATTTTAACCGTTAAATATCTTCTGAGAGGCTACAGAGATGGAAAATTCTAAAACATGGACATTTGCGACAAGGGAAACATTTGGAGGGAGGGGCGAGGGGATTTGCCACTGAAACTATGCATTACATGTCTCATAATTTTTTAATCTGTTATTAATGTTATGTTTTAAACTTTATATATTTTTGTCTTTAGGTGTTAAATTATTTATTTTTCATTCTTCAAATCAAATACATGGTAAAAAAATTATCAGGAAAAGAAATTGAGGGAGGAGGTGGTGTATCTAGGAAACGATGGGTGACTGAGCAAAATGGGAGTCATATTCATATTTAAGAGGGTCATTTAAATAGGAATATGCAAAAACGGTAATCAGATCTCGTTTTTTTTTTTTTTTTTTTTTTTTTTTTTCAGAGCAGTGCAATCTGTACTTAAAAACCTTTAACAGCTAATTTTGAATAAATCTATATTTTAGCTATAAATTATTTTTGAACAAAAAAATGTACTTAAATTTAACATAGCACCAAAGCCATAGCCAGTAAATAAATAAAAATAAAATTAAGTTGGGTCTAAACTTTAGTATATAATGCTGAATTGCAGTGGCGGATTTAAGGGGGGGGCTAGGGGGCTGAAGCCCCCCCCCAAAACACTGACATTCACAATTGAATATTACAATTGTAAATTTTTTATTCGTCTAGAATAACACTTTGAAAAATCTTAGCCCCCCCCCAAAAGTCAAGTTCTGGATCTGCCACTGCTGAATTGTAAAAATTATGTATAGCTAGAAGATTTTTCCTAAATCTTAAAAATTTCAGAAGGCAGTTGGAAAAAAAAAAAAAAATACTAGCATGACCTTTCATCAGACGAAACAAAAGACACAAGTGCAGCATCACAGCAACACCTGGGTCTATTATTATTTTTTTATCTGATGAACAGTTGTGCTTAGCTTAGATATTTTAACAGTTCATATTCAAATACGGTAAAAAAATTCCCTGAGTTTTCCAGACAATTTTCTAGCAAATATTAGCGACATATTACAAGATGTATTTCCTCTAGATCTACTGCATGACATCATGTTACTGATTGTCGTGATAGACATTCAGGTAGAAATCATGTTTATATGCGTACTTTCATTTTCATGATACTTAATCATTTGAATTTCGATATGAAGCTAAAGAGAAATATGAGAGAAAGGAAATATCTGATTTTTCAGGTTTTATAATCGAATTTTCCCTGACTTTTAATGAAAATTTTTATTTTCCCTGCCTTTTTCCAACAAAATCCGAATTCTCTGAGAATTCCAGGTTTTCCCTGAAGAGTATAAACCCTGTTTAAGAAAAAGTCATCTTTCATGAAGAAAAGTTTTCTTATATACATTGTATAATAATTATGCATGAAATTATTAGATAAATTTAAAAATAATAATAAAAAAAAAATAAGCAAATAAAATTATCCAATGTATTATTATTACAATATGCATGTTTAGTTTTCCTAATTAATATACATACTGAAATTTTCACACATTTCTAATGTTAATATTTAAAATTTTAACTGTAAAGTGAAGCTTACAAAAAATTCAGCTGACAGCCAAATACTTTAAAATTTGTTAATGCCTGGCCCCAAGTGATAGAGAAAATTTGCCATATCCACTGTGGCACATTATATTTCATCTGAAGCAGAAATTACAGCTTTGATGGTGCTATAGTGATGCTGCAAACTGTAACATTACAACTGAAACAACTGATTCATTGAAGATCAGACACCCTCTAGCATTCATATCAATAACTTCAAATCAGTGTAATTTACAAACTTGTGTGTGTGTGTGTGCGTGTCCCTATGAAAAAAAAAAAAAAACTTAGGAGTACATCTATCAAAATCTACAAAATTCAACAGTGACTTATCACATACTTACCAACTCTCAGCTCAATCAAATTAGACGTTAAGACGCTATCACACTATGTAATTTTAATCCATAATAAATTTCTCTGTGTCTTTGCAAAAAAACTCATTAAAAATCTATATACTTTGTGTGATGGTGACCCATAACATACTGACATTCAACTCAATAAAACAAAATATTTAAATGATATACATATATATATATATATATATACAAGAAAAATACCAGGAAAATTTTTAGACTGGCAAATAAATCAAAGTAATTATTGGCAATAAATTTATTTTTGACAAAGAATACCATACATGGAGCATGGATTACAAATTTTCTGATGAAAAATCAAAAAATGCAATACATTTTCTCTTTAAGACTTGGCGAAAAATAAATAAAAATACATAATAATTCTTAGCTGATAAATTACAATATGGATTAAATGAAAATTTCATGATTCTAATTATGAAATTGATACATCATAAAAATTTTATACAAAAAATGCAATAAAACTTTATTTTTGTGAATTAGAAAGAAAAATAATTTTTTCTGTAGACAAATTACAGTATGAATAGAGCAACAAATTCGTGTTTCGGTTTATAAGGTACAGAAAATTTGTATTAAAAAATGCAATACAAGTTCATTTTTCACATTTAAAAAAAAAAAAAAAAAAATTACAGACAAACATTATGAATAGAGACAATTATAAGAAGTAAAAAATTTTTTACATAAAATCATAAGTTCATTTTACTTGTTTTCAGAAGGAAAAAAAAAAAAAAAAATCTTTGCTGACAAATTATACAATATAGAAATTTCAAGTACTATCAGAGATGTAGCACAAATGGAGCAACATTTTATGAGATTGAATGCAAGAGATCTAAAATTTATAGAAACACATATACTGAGCAGTTATCCTCTTTTTTATCCAATGAGCAGATTAAAGCTCTGGATGTAACAAAAAAATATTTTTGGACAAATGAGAGCATAATCAAAGGACTAAAATTCAGATTTGCACTAAGGAAACATGGGTTAAATTATTTAAGGTCCACAGGCTATCCCTTGCCTATAGTACCTGAAATAGACGAATTCAAAATGTTGATTTTGACTTTGGTGTCATGGAAAACTTGTTTTCATTATTAAAAACAAAAGTTCAGGCTATGGCACCAGCAAATCAAAATTGCAGTTTGTTGTTTGATGAGATAGAAATTTTACCATGCCATGATTTTGATGCTTCAAAAAAAACGTTTTATTGGTAATGTGACCTTGGGCGAAAAAAATGCTGCTAAACATTATTTGGTAGGTATGTTAAAAGGTTTGCGGTCACATTGGAAGCAGGTAGTTGCACATGAGCTAACTGGGGCATCTAAATGTGGATCAGATATAAGAAATTTTGTCAGTTCTACTATCTCAGCAGCTCAATCAATTGGCCTGAAAGTTAGAGCCTCAGTGTCAGATATGGGAAGCTCTAACAAAGCATTGTGGAATTCTGTAGGGGTGTGTGTGTCCAAAGACAAGAGACAAACTTTATATGCACTTGATAATTGTGACATAATTCATTGTGTTGCAGATGTACCTCATCTTTTAAAAAATATGAGAAGTGCATTTTTATCAAAACTGATTGTTTTACCGCAGTATACATGTGAAGAAAATGACCTGCCAACGCCTATTGTAAGTTCTGCATATCTCAAGAAATTGTGGACACTAGAAATAAATTGTGCTTCATCGCTTCGCTCATTGCAACATTTGAATAAAATGCATTTACATCCAACCCATTATCAATCAATGAATGTAGCATCTGCTGTACAGCTATTTTCTATAAAAACTGCTGCAGCTTTAGAAAAAGCTGTTGTTTTGGAGCAGATCAATAAAAATGCTCTAACTGCAGCATGAAGGATCAGGATTCTGTGTGAATAGTTTTCACTGTTGACTGCAAGACAAAGAAAATGCAGCTTAACACTAAAAATTAAGGATGTAAAATTTACCTTCTTGAATAAATTTGTTGAAATTATGCAACAAATCAAATTAGGGGAATGCTGGAAACCATTGCAAACTGGGATGATACTGTCCACCTTAAGTATCAAGTATTTGGCTCAAGATTTATTTTGTGATGGCTTTCAGTTTTTCTTACCTGGTAGATTGACTCAAGATGCTCTTGAGAATGTATTTTCTTAGGTAAGAAGAAAAGCTGTATCCCGACCTACAGCCTTACAAGCAAAACAAGCGTTAAGACTTGTATGCATTTCACAATTTATATCCGACATAAAAATTTCAAGCTATGCTACTGATAGTGATTTTTATTTGTTCGACAAAAATGTTTTAAATAATTTTTCTGCCAGTACACTTGAAAATAATGGACAGGAAATTAACAGTCTTTTGGATCAGCCATCTACAACGTCCCAAAGTGTAGACAATCTTTTGGATCAGCCATCTGCATTGTCTCAAAGTTTAGACAATTTTCTTCTGGATCAACCATCTACATCGTCCCAAAGTTTTGGTAATATTTTTTTGGATCAGTCATCTACATTGTCCCAAAGTATAGACAATAATCTTTTGGATGAGTCATCTACATCATCCCAAAGTTTAGGTAATATTTTTTTGGATCAGCCATCTACATCGTCTAAAAGTTTAGACAATCTCCTGGATCAGCCACCTACATCGTCTCAAAGTTTAGATAATCTCGTAGATCAGCCATCTGCATTGTCCCAAAGTTCAGACAATTTTCTTTCGGATAATCCTTTCATCTCTTCACGAAGTTTAGATAAACATACTTTAACTCCTCCTGTTAAAGAGAATGACATTTATTTTATTGCTAGTGCAACGTTAAATTACTTGCGCAAATTAAAAAAAATTTGCAAAACTTGTTTAGTTGCAATAGAACTTGCTGAAGATCAAGATACGCCTTTTATTCCAAAATACAGGACTTTGCTCACAGAATTTTGTGATATGGGTGGACTTAAGAAACCAAAGTCTGGTTTATATAGTCTGTGTCACGAAGCTGAGAGGCAATTCCAAATCTGTAAAAATTATTTATTATCAGAAGAAAAGCCTATAAATGAATCTTTCACTAATACCGTAAAATATAACTGTCGGGATGTTGTATTACCAGAATGCTGCAATTTAAAAGAAAAAAATATTGCCCTTTACATTTTAGTTCGTTGTAAAGGTGTAAAAAAACATTTTCTCAACAAAAGAGCATACAAAGTAACATATGCATCACCATCTTGCAGTAAAAGACAAAGAATGCAGTAAAACTGGTAATGATGTATAATGCATAGTTGCTTTAAAATTTTTGTATCTTTTATTCTTAAATTCATAAAAATCTGTACTTCAGAGCTGTACTTAGCCAAAAAAGTTTTTGTAAATTACTGAATTATTAGTCTGGAAAATTTATTTGTATTATATTTTCGTATATCTGAAAAATTTAGTTGTATTGCAATTCTTCCTTTTTTTCTTTGTGTGTGTATGTATAGTGCTCATTTCTTTTTTGAACAAGTGATTGCAGCCTTTTATTTTCTTTCAAGATGTTTAAACTTAAGTTTAAGGTTTTCTGGGATATTTTCAGCAATTTCCTAAAAAAAAAAAAAAAAAAAAAAAAAAAAAAAAGTTAGAAATAAAATATTGTAATAGATAATATGTATATATTTATTTAAAAAATACATGAAACAAATTTTATAACTTCCCTTCACCATATTAACTCTTTTTTTTTTTAGAAGATTAAGGGGCTTTGCCCCAGCTCACTTCACTTATCAATATCAAAGGAAAGCTCCCCCCCCCCTCCTCCCATAATAGCCTTGATCCCAACTATTGCAGATTTCAGAGAGTCAACTGTAATTTAGCAAGAGTAATTTTTACTGAATAAATCAGCATGCCATAATTTGCCAATGCTGGACTGTAAAGCTACCAACAATTTTATGTCTGTTGGGAACATTTAAATTTCTTTATACATTTTTAAAATAATTTAGCGTGGCACTCATACTATTTTCCCTTATCCTAAATTACTACAGATGTATTGTTGCATTTTCAGGTGAAAGATAAGAGATCTATATTTGTATGTTTAAAAAGTACATTAAATATCATTTGGTTGAGTATTGCTTTGGAACAGGGTTTAACCTGGCAAAAAAATTTCTTTAGCATTTTAGCGAAAATAGGCAAGCACTATTTTAGCTTTTTCGAAAGTTAATTATTTGGATATCATTGATTTCTTTTACTTACAATGAACATCACCCAAGTGTCTGGCTCGGATTTCAATGAGAGAGAGGCGTTTCTTTTCTAGAGGCGTTTCTTTCATATTTGATATGCTATCAAATTTTACTCAAAAATATGCGAAAAATTTGTATTTATACAGCAAGTGAATACTCAAATGAATAATTCAGTTGAAATAATTTTAAGTACTACTACAAATTTTCATTTGCAACTTAAACATGAAAGCGCAAAATCATTTTGCTAAATCATTTAGTATTTTTAAGTCACACCCAAAGGCGGAGCTTACTGTTGATATGTGGCTGATGTGGTTTTTAAAATTTTAAAAATTCAATAAATATAGAAAACATGGACGATAGCAAAAATTTCTATGATAAAAAATATTTGGTACATGCCCTCTATCAGAAATTAAAGTTTCATTAAAATCGCAGTCGGACACGATGTTCCTTGTTAGCTTTGTTATCCTCAGTTTTGTTTTCTATTCCTTTTGTTCATTGATGATTTTAACCAAGCATCCATATTTGTGACTTTAAAAATATGAATCATGGAAACTATGTTTTGTTTTTAACAATAGAAAAGAGGTACTCATATCATATGTGTAAAATGAAAAAGCAATTTAAAAGTTAAATAAAGTGTAGTGATAGATAATCGTGAAATACTTGTGCCAAGATTGCTTCTATGAAGCAAACTCTGAATTCTGACATACCTACTTTTAAATATTTTTGCATTTAAATTCAATCACTAAAAATAAATCCAAATTACTATATAAATAATGATTCCCAAAAATTTCAGCCCTTTCATAGTTTTTGCCTGCAAATACTACAAAAAAAAAAAAATAATAATAATAATAATCCGAGTTATTATATAGAGATATTTTATACAGTTATCCAGTTTTAGCTTTTTAGCGAAATTCTGACCAACATGTTTTAGCAAAATGCTAAAAAAACTAATGGCAGTTTAAACCCTGTTTTGGAATCAGGTTTATTTAAATTTAAAATTTCTGTGTGTGTGTGTGTGTGGAGGGGGGGGGGGGTCTGCCTCCTCCTAATCTTTATTTGGATACTGTAGTTTAATTCTTAAAACATTTAAGATAATCATTAAAGCAAAGAATTAAAAATTAGTACTGATGTTCAAATCACTCTAAAACTTATTCATATCATTTTGAGTAGCTATATATGCAGTCAAACCTTTTTAATGTGATTGGTTGCAGGATTTGAGGTTGATTGACTTTGTTATATAGTTTGGCCTGTAGGGGGAGTACCCTCCATGGAGGGTCTTTCTAAGGGGTCATAGCCCGTATTTATGTGAGTTTCGGAGGAAACCACGGAAAACTCCGAGCGGCTAGGTCGATGAGAGTGACCTGGAATTGAAACTGACACCTCCCATCTACCAGCTTTGAGCGCAGAACCGCTCAAAGGCCCCTTGTTAATGTGAATGCGCTTAAACATTAATTACTTTTAACATGAACTGTTTCCACAATCCCCATTAAAATGAAGATTAGTGTAGTTATATAAAGATTAGTTACTGATAGCATGAAATACTGATAACTTAAGCAATTTTTTTGTTCCCCTTGAGATTCATGTTAACGAGGTTAGACTATATTACTTGTAAGTTATATAGGCACGAACAAGTGTACTTCAATTCAGCACAAGAAAGAAAAAAATAAGTTTCATGATACAATTTGAAATGCATTTTTAGACACTTTGAAACATGGCAGTTATCCAAGACTTTATTAATATTAGAACTAAACTTGTAAATACATTTGTCATTTATTTAAAATAAATAATAAAATACTGTGGATAATTTCCTTTCAAAATGTATATAAGTTAGTTAAAACTAGTTTTTTTAAAGTGAAATTTTAAAATATACATATGAAAAGTTTGTCACCTAAAATAGCCTACTATTTTTTTTTTTCTTTTATTAATTTTTATAAAAACATATTTATAAAAAAAAAGAAAAAACTCAGTAAGTCAGGGTTAAGATTTCCTTATCTTTAAGGTTCTGTTATTAGTCAGATTTTGAGTCTACTTTATGTACCACTGTTTTACAGTGCATTCATGCTTTCTTTATCACCTGATAAGGAATCACACATAATGAATTCAAAATAAAAAGCATACTTGTACATGAATTCTACTATTTTAAATTTTTAGAGCACTAAGTCACAATTTAGGAACTTATCAGTTTCTCTCTCTTTTTTCTATTTACTATTATCAAAGAGGGAATATTTATAGTTTATACCTCTAACATTATGAACTAATAAATTAAAAATATATGCATATTAAATATTAGTACATACCAAGAGAGGCAATTTTGCATATATGTCAATAAAAGTAAGAAGTACACATTTTTCAAAATCCTTAAATATATATATATTTTTTAAATTTTATTTTATAACTAAGATTCTGAAATGGAAAATTCATAAATTTATTTTTTTGTATGTTCCTGTTTTAACATCCAATGTTTATTGTAGCATCAAATGAAGAATAATTAAAAAGAATATTTAGTTATTTTAACTATGTACTTATTTTAATTATTAATCGATTTATTATTTTAAATTATTATAATCACTTTAAGCAATTTTTAATGTTGTAATTAACATGGTAAGTGTTAAAACAGGAATTTATTATTATTTTTTTTTTTTCACTACAATATTTATATTTTTTTTTTTTTTTTTTATGTTCTGTAATCTATTATCCTACAACACTTATACATACATTCAACTCCTTTTTGTTGTTTTATATTTAACGAACAAGGTGGGATGGGAACATCAAAAAAAAGTTGGAATGGCCTCTCTCTTTAACTTGTTTTGCCCACATTCATGTTTATTTTCAAACTGAGACTCTTCAAAGTGACTCTGTAACAGGAAATATCAAAAGTAAACTGCAACAATGTAGAAAAAAGAAAAACTGCATATTAGTACTTATTTGTTTTAATTATGTATTTTCAGATTCAAAAATAAAACTAACTGGCTAAAACTAGAACTTTTCCCAAATTTACTGACTTTTCCATGACTATTTTTCCCCATTTTACCTGAGTTACGCTGTTTATTTACTGAAAAAATTAACAAAATTAGTGAACAATTCAGCAATTTGAAACTTAAATTACTATCATGCATTTCTGATCGATAACTTATGTAAAAAAGTAAGCTACATAGGGTCAAAGCTCAAACATTCATGTTTCTACAGGATGCACAATATATCTTATTGTGGAAAAAATATACAATATTCTTTTGCTTTAGAGATAAAAAATTATCTATTTGAAAAAAACCTCTCTCAACACTTTTTAGTTTTCCTAAACAATAAAAGTCAGAACTGTCTTCCGTGAAATTGTATACTAGCTAATTGCATAAAACTCATTGAAAATTCTGCAACAAATATTTTTCAACTCTTTTTAATTATTATTATTACTATTTAAAAAGGAGTTAAATCTTTAATATATTAAAATACATGCTCAATCTTTATTACTTTCAGTACAAACAAACATCTTAAATGAGACATTATAAGAATTTATCATAGATATAACATACATATGTACGCGAAAAAACATTTCTGGCGACATTCGGCTTGGCGACGAAAATTAGTCGGAATAGAATAAATAAGCAATTTAACAAAATAAATGTACTGTGGGCTAATTTAACAACGCAAATGATAATATAGTTAGAAATATACTTAAGAAGTAAAAACTTAAGCTAAAGAAGCAATGTTAAAAATATAAAATCATACTTACAAGACATATTTGAGCAGACAGCCCGGGTTGCCAGTTTTCTCTTCGCATGTTTTGGATCCATTTTTTTCTTCTTTCTTCATTTTTTGGAAATCTTGCCATCTTAAATCCATTTCGAGAATGGTTTGAACAGTTAATAGCTGAACAACCACCCATAATTAAAAAAATATATAAAAGAAAAATAGGTTAAAATAGCATCATAACACACCACGATGTACAGACTACGGCAGAACAGTGGGCAACAAACTGAGTTGTGAGTCAGCTCCCCTATTTAGGAGCCTTAACCCACACCGTTCACAGACGGCATCACGTGATCATTTGCGGGTTACTCATGCGTGCCCAAGGCGTTCACAGCTGGTGAATGGGTAGCCCGGGCTTTAACACACTTAACCCAGAAAATTTTTGTGGGGAAAGTGGTCACGTGATGGGTAAAATGCATGTTGTTTGTCAACATCGTAATATCCGATGAGAATTACGATTTTTATTCGTTGTATTAGAATGTTATACCTCACTTATACTACTTTTTCTTACCAATTTTATCCCTTGAAAATTTCAGCAACACATGTGTATTTCAACAGACGTAGAAAAATTTATTTCATAAAATTTTAAATATAGAAATATTTTCATAATATACACCTTTACAGTAATTAATCTATATTTAATCATTTGTTTTAAAAAGAAAATATTTTTATAATCTAGATTTCATTTATATGAACTGTGCGTTAAATAATGATGAGCAGTTTGAGTTATTATTTGAAATTAATATATATGTTTCTTTTTATACATTTTCACAAATTATTTTGATGATATAGGTATGAAACTTTTCATGGGCTACCCCTGTATTCAGGGTTTTTGAAAAAAATGCTATCCTTGAACTTCATGTTGAATTATTGTTGTATTTTAGAGATTTCTCATTTCGGATATTTTATTTACCTTGTAATGTATTAAGAATCCTCTAAATATCACTTATGATAAGTACTACTTGTACTATTAATAATAGCCATATGATATCATTAAGTCTGCCATTGCCTTTCATTCTACATTCATGTAGCAGTTTTAGGAGGGTTTTGCATATCAAATAGTTTCACCCGCTGACTCTATTACAAATGGTTTAGATTGATTGCATAAATATTTTTTTCATTTTCATGCTATTAAAATCATTTGATTTTAATCAGGGTTTATCACTCAATCTTAGCAGTTTTAGTTTTCTTCTGTTCCATTGTTTGTACTAATCTAAAAGATTTTGTAAAGTTGAAACATACTTATAAATGATTACAATTTTCACTATATTTTGATAAAAAGTATTAATATATATTTAAGTCGAATACAAAGAAATGCTGATAAGTCATTTGATGTCAGCAATTATATTTTTCCTGAACATATTTCATTAAATTTATTTGTGTTAAGTGAAACTGTATTCAATGTGCTTGTTATTATTCAATACTGCAATGATTGTAAATGATATCATTTTAAAATAAAATGACATATCACATGTCATTTTTTGAAGGTAATTTTAAAGCTTTGCACCATTAAGTAATATTTTACACAAGGTTGTTATAGACTAAATCACTAAATGTCAAATTTGTTTCCTAGCATAGCAATTTTACTTTCGGATGTGTTTAGTTACTGACTATATGATACAATTTGCCAACTAGTAAACAGTCATATTTGGGAGATACAAGTGAATGGTTGCCATAATCATAGGCCTGATGTATAGTGTGTTGTGCTAATGTATTTATGCTTAATTGTATGGTAACCTCTCGATAAAGAAAGTTATTTTCACTTTAGTAGAAAGAAGGCAGGGTTGGCTTGATTTTATCCGACCCAATAAAACCCACCTGAAAAAACCCAAGTGTTTTTTTCAAAGTCCTTATTTAAAATTCCACTTTTATCTAACTTATAATAAACATATAAATATAAAACAAATATTATGAACATTAATAGAACATGAACAAAGAATTTTCAGAAATATTGGAGGTTCTCAAACTGCTCTGTAGGAAAAAAAATCTCCCATGGAAAAAAATTATAATTATCTTATTAAAAAATAATAAAAAATTATCTATACAAAAGCAAGAAAAACTAGTATGTTGTGGCCACCACATGACTTTCTTCTATATTTTCATATACAAATTCACTCAATAAAAATAATTTATTAAAATTATTATTTAAAAAAATTATCTTCCATGATAATGCAGACGATTTCCATATTAGAGAAGAAGTATAACACAAAATATCCAAAAAATGTGGAATTTATTCTCAATATTACATAAAAAAATTTTTTTTGGTTAAAAAAAAAAAAAAAAAAAATTAAAACTTTATTTTAAATTATCGCAGATCGATGGTTCAACCATTCGTTTTAAAGGTATTGGCGAGCTCTTTTGAAAGATACCCATCATGAAAATTACTCCCCTCGAGGGGAACTTCACCCACAGAAGGGGAAGCGAGGCTCCTACATACACAATTTTTTTTTCCAATTTTTACCGAAAGTTGATAGGCACTAATTTATGTCAATGTGTAACTACATATCAATTTGTATGAAATTCTGTGCAGTAGTACCTGAGATACAGTCACCACAAAATTCTGTCACACACACAGACAGACATTTTCTAAAAAGGGTCAAATCATGTTCTACAGCTCTCAAAACATGTAAATACATCAAAAACCCGAAGTTGAAAATTTTTACGAATCCAATACTTTCTTCTATTGAATATAGAAGAAAGTAAAAAGTTGTTTATTAGTATAAAGAAAATTGTGAGACTCGAGAAAAAAAAAAAAAAAATTAAATTAAAAAAAAAAAGTCTTGAAAACTGTTGTGCAACACTGTTAAGTAACGTAGAGGGGCAATAATTAAAAATATTTTATGAGAATTTATTGACTATGAAAAATTTAATAAAGCAACACTAAATAATTATTAAAATCCAGTTTTTTGTTGTAAAGGGCAGATAAACAGAATTTTAGAATAACAATTATTTAATTTAAAAAAAATTACTTTATAACTTAATCATAATAAAACTTTAGAAATTTTGATTTTAATGTATAATTAATGTTTAATTTTTTGTAATTACCTTATTATGAACTAGCAGCCTACGGCGACCAGCTGGTTCACGATCCTTGAAAAATCATCCGACTTTCCGACTCTCGCTCAGTGGCATATTTTCCCCATTTTAGGTCCTACAACAGCTTATTGATATATAGTGAAAGTAGCTTTATTAAAAAATTTAATCTCAGTAAATTCCTGCTCGCTAGCACCCTCTTCCCGTTTCAATATCTGAAACAGCCTGTTCGCTCATCGTGTTATGATCTTTGAAATTTCTGACTTTAGCAATGTCCCACTTGAAGGTGCCTTATCTCCATTTTAGAACTTACAACAGCTTCCTCGCAGGGCCCGACTTAGACTACCTGGAGCCCCGGGGCAAACCTATTCTGGGGGGGGGGGGGCTTAAGAGCTCTGGGGCATAAGAGCTCTTTAGGTTGCAGAATTTCTGCATATGCCTGTAGGGGGCCCCTTCCAGAAGGGGGGCCCAGGGCATTTGCTCCGTATGCCCTGCCATTAGTCAGGGCCTGCTTCCTCGCTCATACTGCAAATAGCTTTGAAAATTTTAACTGTAGCAAATTTCTGCTCTGTGGCAACTAAGGCGCCGCTTTACGTTTCATGATTTGAAACTGCCTGTTCGCTCACCATGTAAAGGACCTTTGAAAATTGTGATTGTGGCAAATCTGCAACCTGGTTGAGCCTACGGTCTCCCAATTTTCTCCCTGTAAGTAATTCACTCATAATCAGAATTGGAGATATTGAATTATTAAAATGTCAAACCGTCCTTTGGCGACAAAGATTTGAAATATATTACTCTTCAATTTCAATTTAAATGACTTTTAAAATGATATTTTACCTATGAAATTATCTTAATTAGAAGTTGAGATACAAAGGTAACATAAGCATTTTTATAAAAAAAGTTGTATCTGATTTTTCTCTGAAACTTGCATCTGCGGGCTAAATAGTGTTAAAAATCCTCAATACGAAATGTGAGTAGAGTATCGGAATTCGAAAGCCTGCATCATAATTAGAGATACAGTAAGACCCCACTTAATGCGGGGGATACGTTCTATCAAAGTAGAGCGTAATGCAAAACAGCGCTAAACGAGGCGTCCGTATAAAAATAAAAATGCATCCGTACAGTACCGCACTAAACAAGAAACACAACTACATTGTTTCGGATATGTTATTTGGAAACCTAGCGCTGCGCGCGCACAATTTCGGGGAATCCCCGAGTTGAAATAAAAGAGCGCTAAACCGAAACAGCGTTAAGCGGGGTCTTACTGTATTGTAATAAAGGTGGTCTGGCTTTGAGTCCTTCTATACAAACTAATTTAATTTATGCTACATATTAGTTTTAACAGAAATCATCTTACGATTTCTCTGAAAACTGACTAACATATATATTTAATGGAATTCTAAAAATACATATAATATATATGGATATGAAAACATGTACAAACTGACCAAAACCAAACTGATAAATACTTTTAAAATTCGCTAAAAATAACTAAATTATACTCTAATCTATTCTTAAGATATTAAGAATAAACAATTTACACATCAAAATTTGATTTTTTTTCCTCCTTGAATTAGAAAATACATTAAAAAACAAGTCCTTCTGGTTCAATTGGAAGAATAGTTTTCTTTTTTTGGAATTGGTCACTATTTTTAAAGAAGGTGGTGATTAAACTTGATTAATGAACTCATTTAAGATATAAATATGAGCTCGGCAAGGTCAATGAGTGTAACCTGGAATTGAAAGTGGCACTTCTTGTCTACCAGAGAGAAGAATCTCTCCACTTAGAAATGTTTTTGTAGAATTAGTTCAAGTATGTTAATATAATAAGAAAAACAAAATCATTGCTAAAATGCTTTTAAAATTCGAATAAACTAATAATAGGCAATAATTATCAAATATATATTTATGTATATAGATGAATAATGTAAATATGAATAGTTAAAATTATCCTGCACTCAAAGCTGGTTGACATGAGGTACCGGGTTCGAACCCAGGTCGGCCTAGTCGTTCTAAGTTTTTCATGGTTTTCTCCAAAACTTGCATAAATATGGACTAGGATCCCTTAAAAAGACCTCCATGTAATGCCTTCCCTCTCACGCCTAGGACGCTTGTGCAGTCAAACTATATATTAATTTGAAACATGTTTTTGTCTGTCTCCACTATATTGAGAGAACGGCTAGGTGTAAAAATTCGGTTGAGGTGTCTAAAAAAAGGTCTTGGTCTGTAGATGTGCTATGAAAAGAGAAAAATAAAAAAAAGTCGAACGTCCCAAGTAATATACGAAAAATGCACATTTCTTTTTCAGAATGACGTCATTTTCGGAAATGCAACAATACAGCGAGTTAATCTGAATTTTTACTGCCTTATAAAAACAAAGTTCACATGTTATCATTTTATTTTTTAATTATTGTTCCTTTTTTACAGTGTGGCAACAGGAAAAAATATTTATTTATTTCGCCGTTTTTTCTCTTATTTCTTTATTTCATTTTTGGAAATGCAAAAATACAGCGAGTTAATCTGAATTTTTAGAATTTTTATTGCCTTATAAAAGCAAAGTTCATGTGTTATCATTTTATTTTTTAATTATTGTGCCTTTTTTACAGTGTGGCAACAGGAAAGAATCTATATATTAATTTGAAACATGTTTTTGTCAGTCTCCACTATATTGAGAGAACTACTTGGTGTAAAAATTTGGTTGAGGTGTCTAAAAAAAGGTCTTGGTGTGTAGATGTGCTATGAAAAGAGAAAAATAAAAAAAAAGCCGAACGGTTTCCCCCCGGGGGGGGGGGGGACGGGTTAAAAACACGTTTACGAGCTTAACTAAGCTCCAAATTACTTCACGGTGAAGAAATTGTACCTTTTGGTACTAGAGTCGAATACTAAAAAATAACTTTCTGCGAATTTGGAATTTTCTATTTTAAAGGGGGAAAGTAGATTTGGAGGAAGGGGGGAAATTAGTTTGAGAGGGAAATCCGTTCTAGACCCACACATGTAGGACCTCATTTTAAAGGTTTTGAAAATTCATGTTGATTGGAGATGTTTGTATACAATATAGGGTGCCCCCTGGTGGTGAAAAATGGAACTAGGTGATTCTGCAGTAAGCCCTATCATGTTACACCTTATTTTAAAGGTCTTGGTATTTCCTGACCGTTGGTGATGTTCGTACAGAACACACTGCAAAGAGCAACTAAAGGATTTTGCAGTTGACACCACCATGTGACACCTTATTTGAATCGGTCATTTGAGAAACACCTCATATCCAAAAAAGTAAACTTTCGGGAAATAAAAAAAAACCCAGCTGGTCCATAATTTAACATCATATATTTTCTGAATTTTTTTATATGTTTCTACAGGGGTTTGGTAAGCTAATTCTACCAAAATAAAATTTTATTATTTTTATTTTGATATTTAAAAAAATTATAAACGTTGTTGGAGATGTGTTGTTTCTCAAATGACTGACTAAACGATATGTTATCAAGTATGAAATAAAAGGTAAAACAATTCAAATTATTAATAAAAATCAGTATTTTATTTTTCAAATAATATATACACATTTTCCAAACATTGTTTCTTAAAACATTTCAATGTCATCCATATCGATAGATGGCCAGTCATAAATTTTTGAATAACATTCACCAACAATGTCTGCAGGTATATAGGCTTCGACTTTCTTGAGGTCATTGATTTTGTTGATATTGATAGGTACACATTTTTGCAGGTAGGCACTGATTTTTGGAAGCTCTGGTAAACCAGTTCCCGGTTTTTTCAAGTCAAAAGTTTGTTTATTGAGTCCACCAATAAAGTTTTTTACTTTAACTTGGCCTACATGTTTATTAGAGTAATGAAACTCCATAAAAGTTGAAATGTTGAATTTTATTTTGTTTTCCTTTGGGATATTCCTTGCTTGAGTCTCCTTAGATATTACATTTTTTTTATAAAGTTGACCACACCATGATATAAAATCCTTTAATTTTTCTCTTTCTACTATTTCCACCAGGAACTTGTCCTGAATAGCAGCAGAGTGCAACATAAGTTCAGCGTACTGTTTTACTGTGTAAATCCTGTCAGTTGTTTTAATTTTTCGTTTGATTACACTAAAGTCGCGGTCACACGGAAGGTACGAATACCTCAAATAGGAAAACAGTGATGAATACTGTCGAATCGGTCAGTTTCTATTAGGGCTAGAAAAAACCGCACAACCACGGTGTTTTTGTTTTGTCCAGGTGCACCATTGCAAAAAAAAAAAATGAAGATGCCTAACACCAGCATCAAAACCTTCATTGATATAATCAACTAAAAATGAACAAATTTCATTTGGTCCCTTCTTACCTAAGCCCTCATGATATACATTGTAAAAGAGATTAAGTAAAAGAGAGTTTAATAAATAGTGGTAAAATGATAGATATTTTTCCAACTTTCCAGTAAGCCACAAATTAAGTTAAAAAATAATCGAAAATCAGTAAATCTGCATACTGAAAACAAACCAAGTCTCTTTTTCTTCTGACATAATAAGAATATATCTTTCATACAGCTTAGAAGAGGGGGGGGGGAAATGAAAACTACGTGTGAAAAAAGATTAGACAAATAAAAAGACAAGGTATCTGAAAAAAGAAAAAGAAGTAAACTCGCAAAAAAATAAATAAATAAACATCTCGGCTACGAACCACAGGCCACGGCCTAGGCATCTAGGCACGTCCCAATGTGCCTGAGTTAAGGACAGGTAAATCCCCAAATCTGGTTTAAGAGGTCTCAAAGGGATTATATGGGAGCCACATTAAAGTAGAATAACAAGAAACAGTGCTACCACCAGCCACATTCTTTTGTAAGTCATTTGAGAAACAACACATTTCCAGGAGATGAGGTGTTTCTCAAAGGAATGGATATTTTCAAATGCGGCATCACCATGGTTATTAAGTGGAGATGAATTGTTTTATGCGTATTGGATTTGTCTAGCCTTCACCAACAATTTAATATGTCTAACTCAATTTTGGCCAAAAATGGACATGAGGTGTTTCTCAAATGACTGATTCATTTGAAAGGTCTTGGAAATTCAAGACGATTGGTGATAAAGGTCTTAAAATTTCATGTTGATTGGGAATGTTTGTATACAATATAGTGCGCCCCCTGGTGGTTAAAAATGGAACTAGGTGATTTTACAGTAGACCCTATCATGTTACATCTTATTTTAAAGGTCTTGGTAATTCCTGACCGTTGGTGTTTTTCGTATAGAACACGCATTGTCCCCTGGCGGTGGAAAGTGCAACTAAAGGATTTTCCAGTTGACACCACCATGTGGCACCTTATATGAAAGGTCTAGGAAATTCAAGGTGATGTTCGTATACAACATACTGCGCCCCCTGGTGGAGGAAAGTGGATTTTGCAGCGTGTGCGTAGCATGCCTGCTATACGGTGCTGCAGACACAGGCAGCGGTAACACGAGTCTAGAGGTTCGTTCGGTTCAAGATTAATTTTTGAGAATTTTTTCATGTTATTAGCGGGCTGCATATATGCTGCCGCAGGCACCGGGTCACGAGCCCGAGTTCCGTTCTGTTTGAGGTAATTTTTTTTTGTTACAGATGATTACTTTTTTTATGATGCTTTCTTTTAAAAATAGAAATTCAAACAAAATCGAGTTAAAGATATAAAACCATACACATTTAAGATTCATTTAAGGTTATTATCATGGGCTCGGGCATTGCCGGGCGGGTTCGTTCGGTTCCAGATTATTTTTTTGGAATTCTTTTATGTTATTAGCGGCCCGCGTATGCGCTGCCGCAGGCACCGCGGTCACAAGGCAGAGTTTCGTTCGATTCAAGGTAATTTTTTTTTGTTACAGGTAATCATTTTTTTCGTGATGGTAATATTTAAAATCAGAAATTCAAACAAAATCGTGTTATCATACAAATTTAAGGTTCATTTAAGGTATCATGGGCCCGGGCAACAGCGAGCGTTTTCGTTTGGGCCGGGCGGGTTCGTTCGGTTCCAGATTATTTTTTTGGAATTCTTTTATGTTATTAGCGGCCCGCGTATGCGCTGCCGCAGGCACCGCGGTCACAAGGCAGAGTTTCGTTCGATTCAAGGTAATTTTTTTTTGTTACAGGTAATCATTTTTTTCGTGATGGTAATATTTAAAATCAGAAATTCAAACAAAATCGTGTTATCATACAAATTTAAGGTTCATTTAAGGTATCATGGGCCCGGGCAACAGCGAGCGTTTTCGTTTGGTTCCAGATTAATTTTTGGGAATATTTTTATGTTATTAGCGACCGGCGTATGCGCTGCCGAAGGCACCGGGGTGACAAGGCAGAGTTTCGTTCGGTTCAAGATAATTTTTTTTGTTACAGCTGATTATTTTTTTGCGATGCTTTTATTTAAAAATAGAAATTCAAACAAAATCGAGTTAAAGATGTAAAACCATACAAATTTAAGGTTATTACCATAGGCCCGAACAACGCCGGTCGGGTCAGCTAACATGTAGTATTTAACGAAATAGAAAATAAAAGATAGCAACTGTTTATTTGGAGTCAGTTTGATGTCACATTGACAGTATTTTGTAGCAAGTGATGTCATATATAATATTTCTATTTATAAGTATTTTTCCGAATTTCTTTTTTTTTAAGTGAAATGTCGTAAATTATATTACATATTTTAACTTGAAATACATTTATAATGATGCGATGATTTTTGAAACATTACAGTCAATAAAGTGATCTTCGAATTCGACGGGTTTCAGCTAGTAGGCTTTATTCCCAAACACATCTTATTTATAAAATCATTTGCCTTAATTTTAAGAGGAGGGATAGGAGAAATCCGTTTTTGGCATGAAATTTTGGATTTTTGAATAAAACTCTGCAAAGAATGGAACAAAGATGTAAAAAACAGTCATGCGACTTCTTCAGGATATTTCCAAAACACGTTTTTAATTTTTTGCACCTGCCATTTTTTTTTCTTTTTTTTTTGGGAGGGGGGGGGGGGGTATGGTATGTGTTACAAAGGGCAAATTTTAGACACCCTTTTTAGTGCTAAATTTGTCCTGGGAAATTTATGAGAGCTGCAGACATGAAGTTTGGTGCTTGGATTTTTTATATGTATCTGACAACTAAAGAAACGGGATTTATCGAAATACCCCCACTTTCCCCCTGGAGGGTAGGAAGAAAAAACGAATTGCTTCACGGTGAAGAAATTGTACATGGTGAGATTAGAATTAAGTATATATAAAAAAAATACCATTTTTAATTATTGGTTCTTAAAAAAAGAGAGGCGAAAATCGTTTTTTGGGGGGAAATTTCAGAAATTCCGGATTTTTTAGTAGCTTTATTAAAGATGTTACAAAGGTATTTCCAAAGATATTTTCTCTTTTTCTTGTGATTTTCGATTTATTTATTTATTTATTTTTTTTTTTGGGGGGGGGGGGAGGGGGGGTTCAAAGTAGCAAATTCAAGACCCCCCCCCTCCTATTTTAGCGGTAAATTTGTCCTTGGAAATCTATGGGATCTACGGTAACGAAATTTGGTGCGTAAATTGTTTACATGTATCTGACACTTATTGTAATGGGATTTTACGAAATCCCCCCCTTGAGGACGAGGGGGCTATAAACACGTGTAAAAACACATTTTTACATTTCAATTTGCCTTAAATTATCTTAGAATGGTGAACTTTGGTGTGCGGATGTTTATTAGGTGTACGCAATATGTACTTTGTCGAGATTTCGCAAAACTTCGAACTTAGCCACTAGGGAAAGGGAAGTAAGAATCGGGTAAGTTGCTGCCGAAAGCAGTTTGAACATGGACTCCTCACTTTGCGAGCGAGAAAAATCTCTACCGAACACAACGGGAACTTTAACTCAGGTTAATTAATAACGATAAGGGATTGTGACAACTCATTTAAATATTGTGTCCAGCGAAGCGGGCAAAGCTTGCTAGTCTCTCTATAAATAAATGGCTAAGAGATTTTTGACTCTGTCTGTGTGTTGAGGCAAGTTGCCACCAGATTTTCATATTTTTGTTAATTTTAAAAAATCTAATAGTCCGATCGATAAGTTAATTAAACCGACGGATTAAGAAAAAATGATCCTTTCATTTGGTACCTTATTTGTAACGAAACTTTGATTAGATTTTTTAAAAAGTAATTAAAATGTGAAAATAATAACCTGGTAAAAGCTTTAAAAATGGACATTTTACTTCAATTTTTTCGATACTGTCATCTGATAAGCACCCAAATGAAAGCCCACTGGTAAGCTATTGTCACAGGCAATAGGGACAGACACCCGAGAATGAGTGGGTCGCTGGCGAAGGCAGCGGGAAACCAAAGCGGGCTTTAAAGTAATTTCATGATGTCTTTAAATTTTATTTTTGTTTGTAAAACGATATAGAAAAGAGTTTTCTTTCACACATTCACGCCGGCGTGAACCACCGGTGGGTCACAGCTACAGTCAGCAGAAAAGTATCCGAGCACTAGCAATGATCTCTGTCCAAAAAAAGTACACTTAATACTGCTTTGTTAAATAAATCCTTGACGAATCATGTTCTTAGTCAGTCTAAGAACATGATTCGATAAGGATTTATTGAACAAAACAGTTTTAAGTGTACTTTTTTGATATCGGAATTATTGGCTAGCGCCCGGAAACTTTTGAGTAAACTATGCAAACAAAATGTGCCGGCGTGAATGTGTTAAATATAGTGACCAGCGAAGCAAGAAAAGCCTTCGTTGATTCACTACCTTCATTGATTTCATTAACAAACTTTGATCTATTGGCATGCAGGCCGAGTTTTGTACATATCGAGTTTGATTTTGAAATTTTTCCCGCATTCGGAAGTCGGTACGTTTCTGAACCGGGGCTTTGCTAGTAGTCGATAAAGATTTATATCATTTTCTTTCTAATTGGTTATTATAGTTTCATAATTTTTAATAATATTGTTAAAAATTGTATTGAAGATGATTTTTCTTGTTTTCTATGTTTGTTTCTGATCAAACTGCTTTTTTTCCCAACATGTTTTGTTGATTAGTTAGATCACTGAAAAGCTCACTATCTTATGCCGCCAATGGGCTATTATAACTGCTGACAGGATGCAGAACGGTACAATATTAACAATTAAAAAAAAAAGCACCAAGTGGACCAACAGACTAATTTTCCCTAATAAATGTGAATTGCACTATTAAACACTATTTGAATGCATGCTTGCAGCCAACATTATAAAAGAAGTGAAAGATTTATCATATTTCAGAAGACACTTTAGGCCCAGGAAATAGAAGCTCTTGTGAAAATACTAGCTTTTTTTTTTTATTTTTCAATTGTATTTACAGTTGAACACATTTCTTTAGTTTCTGTTAGTACTTTATACTGGAAGTGCTTAAGCAGATGAACGAAAAGTCACATTTTTCGGTTCACATTGGTATTTATATACATTTCTTCCTTTTTTACATTAAAGTAAACTTGTTAATTGCAGTTGTATTAGCCAGACTTCACAATACATTTCAGATTTTATAGATTCTGTTGTTTTAAAAAATGCAATTTGGATTTTTTTTTTTTTTTTTTTTTTTTTTTTTTTTTACTGTTTAAAGTAGTATGTATTATTTTTTTTATGGATGATCAAGTTTTCATTGGCATTTGGTGTTTTAAGATTAAAGGCAACTGAGTACTCGAGGATCCCAGGCCTGGTAAAGTTTACATTATATAACTACATTTAATGTTTAAATTGCAAAATTTTATAATGTGATAAATATGCTAAGAAAAAGATATAACATCTTTTGTCCTTAGAGAAAAAGAAGAGATCACCAATTTATTTAACAAACATATTTAATTCCTCTGAAAAATCCTGATTTTCTTGATAATGTATATTAAGGGAGCAATCAGCAATATGAAACAACATTTTGCCCAATATATATCATGAAAATATACACATGTCATGTATGTTTTCGATTCCCAAGGACAACATATCAAACCTATGCCTATGCTAAAAACAAAGTATAAATGCTAAAGCATAAATCACTACGTTCTCTGGGACTTTTAAATTTTTCTTTTATTTTTGGTTTTATTCAATGATTGAAAAATTCTCTCCACACACAAGAATTTTTAAATGATAATTTATAATTAATAGTAACTCCACTACATACACAGCATCACTTAATAAGAATGTAATATATATATTAATCAGGATACCATTTATTATATTTCATAAACCAAAGTAATTACTTACATAAAACAAAGAATGTTGAATACATTATAAAATAGATAACATTCTAAAAAATTGAACATAATTTTATTTTTTAAATAAGACGCAATAAAACATATACGTGATGAAAAGTATCCGGTTTTAATTCAATCTTTTCAATGTAAACTTGATCATCCATAAAATTTAGTACTTCTTTAAATTTCAACATAAAAACATTAGCAGGTACATTTTATAGGAAATTACATTTTTCTCAAACGATAGTAATACATAAAACCAAATTAACACGCGAAGCATGAATCTGTTAAATCTGATATGCATTACGAAGTCACACTAGTAAAACTGCACAATTAACAAGTGCTATTTAATCTAATGTAAAATACAAAAAAGAAACCTGCATAAATAATACCAACATAAACCGGAAAATGTGATTTAACCGCTCAAATACTTCTCAGTATAAAATAATTTAAACTAAAGAAAAGAATTCGTCTGAAAATACGATTTAAAAAACATACCATGCTTCTAACAACAGCTTCTGTTTCACGATTTAGTGTGAAATATCTCCTGAAATTTGTTTAATCATCCATTTCTTTTATAATTTTCATATATCTTATTCTTGGAATTTCTTTTTATTAAGCTATTTATTGTTTGTGACTCCTCTTTTTGGAATCTTAAAATATACACAAAACATCGACGAAATCCGCCATGTTTGTTATTGTCTGGTTGATTTGCTAGCGTCAACAACAACAATGGAGAGTGGGTAAAAGCGTTCACGAAAACGATTACCCAGGTTAAAGTTATGACGTCATTTTCGGGAGATGTGCATGCCCAAGCCCAGGCTGTGTATCGTGAACTCAACCTAAGTTTACAAAGTATTTTTAATTATGGAAATATAACGCCTAATTCAAGAAATTTAATGGAAGCTGAAAGAATTTTGAAATCCGAAATGGTAATTACTTTCGGTGCAACCGAAATCACCGAAAATAAAATTGATATTTTTGCCCTTTGCCTCCAAACAAGTGCTATGAAGAAATCTCCACACACCATAAAAGGAACTTTATTAATTAAAAATTTAGAATGCGAAATTGGGCCGTTTTCATGTTCCTGTAAAGCTGGAGCTGGAGTTTGCAAGCATAAAACAGCAGTTCTACTACTTTGTTATCGGTAAGAAAGTAACATTTTTCTTCTTAGTAAATTATTTATAATACAGTCGAACCTCGTGAACATAAACACTGTTAACGTGAATAACTTTTAATGTAAACTGTTTCCACAATCCCCGTCAAAAGTATAATTAATTTAGTTATATGAAAATTTTGTTACTGATAGCATGAACTACTGATAACATGAGAAATATTTTTATCCCCTTTAAGATTTACGTTAACGAGGTTCGACTGTTTAGAGACATCTTTGTAATCCATTTTTTTACCTGTCTGAATGTCATTCAAATTAGATTTTTCACGTGTACTTAACAATATTTGTCCTTTTTTTAATTATATATTGTGCTGTCACACACACACAAAAATGTTTTTCTTAGGGAGGAAAAAAAAAAAAATGTATCTCATTAATCACTAAAATTAAAATTTCGATTTTTCCTGTTCGTACATAGCTATTTATAATAATAAGAGAGATATGTAAAACAAACAATGGATGATTATTAATCTTTAAAAAATTAACTTTATAAAAAATTAAAGCTTTTGGGTATTTGCAAGCTTTATTTTTGGATATCGAATGTTTTATGTACCTTTTTTTATTTTTCTAAACTGTTTGCCATTTGTTATTATAATGATCAATTGAAGAATGCTTAACATTAAATCCTTAACCAGAAAAAGTTGAAAAATGTTATGTTTAATGATTTTTTGTACATTATTAGATTTTGTGCATCGAGAAATTGTAATATTTATATATACACTGTATTTTAATGCATACATATATGGTACTTTCAAGCTTGCCAAGTCTGTTTATGAATTCTTACTAAAAAAAAAAAAAAAATTCCAATACTATATTTAAGGCAGAAAAAATTTTAATTTTTTAGATTTTAATAAATGCCTTAAACATTTTATTTATAGCTGTAACCTAATTTTAATTTGATAAATTTTAAGAGTTATGTGTTTATTATGCCTGTATGCAAATTGTTTTTATATGCCTAAAATATTTTTTAAAAACAGTATATTGAGGCCAGGGGCAAAATTCTCACTGGGGACCCTTATTGGAGTCTCACTTTTATTGAGCTCCGCTTGCGTTCTTCACTTAAATTTATTACTATAAAAAGTCACTGAAGTAAATTTTAAGATTGATTTAGAAGTTAAGCCCAATAAGAAAGTCAGGGTGTTTGCCCTGCCGTAATCAGGATTTTTATAAATGTTTTTTTTTGGGTGGTTTTGAAGTGGCCGTTGCTATTTGGACCATCGGTGCGATTAGTGTGGGGACTATTCGGACCGCTTCCTTGTTACGCTGGTCATAATAATGATTTTGTTTGTTTGATCTTGAATTTTCTCTGTAATATACTAATGATTTTGCTTGTTTCAAGTACAAATTCAAACTTTTAGCATTTTGAAAGTGTATAATGCGATTGATCTACAATTCATGTTTATTTCAACATTGCTGTTAGAAAACATTACAAAATAAGTACAAATGTCATTTTCAGAAAAATCATACATATACGTATTTGTATAGAAAATTGGGTTTGGTTTGTATCGAATTATATTGGAATGGTTTAATTTTTTTTAAAGAAGGAAAAGAAATAAAAATACAATTGCATCTATGTAGTTGAATATACAGATTTATTCATATGTTATACATTTATTCATATTTATGTATATTCATAAAACATATTGCGAAGATTTTTTTCAAAGATTAAAAATACTCATTTACTAAGATCAGTTTTCATGTTGCAATTTTTATTTTTATTATTCAACTTTCGAAATCTTTATTATTTTCATTTTTGCTTTATCAAAATTATTTTGAGTTATTGCCCTTTTATGAAGAATTTTAACATCATTTAGAGTACAAAATTTCTGTGAAAATAATTAATCTCTACCACACTCCCACACTTAAAAAAATGTAAAAAAGATAATTTTTCATGCATGGGAACGAGACACATTGTATTATTTCTAAATTTCACTCTTTTATCAGTGCTAACTTATTCTCCTTGGAAAAGATGGTCCGAATAGCCTGTACACTAATTGCACCGACGGTCCGATTAGCCACTTCGTTTTGAAGTTGCCACTCTACGGTCATAATTTGCATATTAAAGCTCTTTACGGCCCACTTCACTTACTATTGCTGAAAGGCCGAGCCATTGTTACACTTTGGGAAATTTTATTTACTTATAATTCATTAACTAATACATATTTTTATTTTTAAATTCAGTTTTTATATTTACGGAATTCCCAACTGTTAAACTGACACACCTTTTTTTTAAAAATGTATTTTTTTAATTTTTAATATTTTATTTTGAAATTTCAGAATGGACAATTTTACATATTAAAAATTAAAAAAAAAAAAAAACCTTTTTAAACTAGTTGGCATAGGTGGACTCTGCTCAGTTCCCTATCATATATGTTCTCATAAATTCCTAGTGAAATGAATTTGACCAAATGCTTGACACAATGATAGAATGCAATCTCCTCCTAATAGGCTATCTACCGTTCACTTCGATATACTTATGTTATTTAAATCTATTAATTAATTTTATTAGAGTCAGTTTCGTAGTTTAGCTTTCATGCTACTATTTCTAATGCAGCAATCCTCAAAATGCATATTTATATGGAAATTTTTCAATTTTGCTATGATGATAAAATCTTAAATTAAGATTAACTTACAAAATTTTCCTGTTAGAATATTTGTAGAGTCAATCACATTTAAAGAAGTATTATAAATGTTATTTTTAGGTTGTGTGATTATATTTATGATCCTCAAAACAGATGTATATGATCAATTTTGCCATATTCTACTATGTTAAATAAGTCGTAAATTCCAAATAACTTAGGAATTATTTTAATTGGAAAATTCATAGTGTATGATATTCATGTAAGTATTCTAAATAATATTTCAAAAGTTATCTGAAATCATTACGATGAAAATATCCCTGAAGATTGACTATGTGAAATTCTGCCCTATTCTGCCATGCGAAGAAATTCGTAAATTTTGAGTAACTTACGAAATTTTTATATTGGAAAATTCATAGTCAATTATATTCATGCCAGTATCCTAAATAATATTTCAAAAGTGGTCTGACATCTTTACGATGAAAATATCCTTTAAAATTTATGTTTATGTAAAATTTTGCCCTATTCTGTCATGTTAAGGAATTCGTAAATTTCCCATAACTTGCAAAATGAGCATAACTTGCAACAATGAGCATTGAGCTCCATTAGTTTCTATCACAGACTAAGGAATCACTAGACCCGGCAAGGCGTTTCTAAAAGTGAAGCCTCAACTGTAACCGTGCCGCCATATTAGTACAAGCAAAACCACAGACTAGGAATTTTCTGCGTCAAACCTTGTTCGGGTAAATCTTTTCATTAAGACAATATTGACATATTTTCTTATTCACACATAATATATGCATATAATTATACAGAAATCGATATTATTAGTAAACTGTTGGCGAAATCTTAAATATAAGACCGGAGTTTCCATTTGCTGCTGAAATTTAGAAATATATTATTTTTACAGGCAAGACTTTCTGCAAATGACAATTTCTTTTTTCTGCGACAATGTTATTATGTCACATAAATTCTGCTACAGGGTGTATATATTGAATGATTACGCATTAAAAGGAACAATGAGGGTGTAATGAGCATTCAATTTTTGTGTGTTTCATAGGTCTTATCAAGGTTGTATTTAAAAAGGGGGGGGGGGATTTGCAAATTTTTCGAAATTTTTTGAATTATGCAGTAAATAATTTACAAAATTAAAGTATTTATATTAATCTACTTGTTTAAATACCTGACCAGTGACTATGAAATTAATTTTGTATAAGCTTTATTGAGTTTGCTACTGAATAACATAATCAATACGCATATAAAAGAAATTTTTCAGATACCTGCAATGGTAATAAGTTCTTTTACACTGTACTGTAAAAAAACTTTGAATGCTACATATTGCATTTTCAATTGTGCATTACAATAACACTTTCAAATTTCATGACAACTTTGTCTATTTATAAAAGTTAGAGCTTGGCTAGTCAAATTCAAGTCAATAATCAGTAAGGTTTTTTAAAATGCTGATAATAAATGATGAAGAATGAAGAATTTTCATGAAGAGTCAAAATTTATCGAATTATTCTGGAACGTCAAATTAAATGAATAGCTGATTTTATTGTGTTTCGTGTAATTTATTTAATGAAAATTTCACTGTAACATATTGAACTTAAAAAAAAATTAAAATTTTATACAAAATGCTAAAGGAGCTCAGTATTTTAATATTGACGCTTCTAAGGTTCCATAAAAAAAAAAAAAAAAAAATCATATGAATTTGAACAAGAGCAAATTTCTATAGTTTGGTATTTACTGTTATTTAAGCATGTAATTTTGAATGAGTTAAAGATGACTTCATTATTATTACTATTATTTTAAATTAATATAATTACAGCACTTTGTGAAAAAAATGGTTTTCCATGGTTTTCTCCTAAATATGCATAAGTGCAGGCTAGAAACCCTTAGATAGACCCTCTCTAAACCCTAAACCATAGCACAGTCAGTTGGCCTTATAATGCTAACACCGGGAAGCTCAAAATGTGTAAATATAGCAAAAACTGAAAATAAAAAATTTGACCCCTAAATATTTCCTCTATCATTGTATGAGTTAGAGAAAGTAAAAATTAAATTAAATTTGCAATTTTTATTATATAAATTAATAATTTGTATATATATATGTATTAATATTATAAATAATTTAAATTTGAAAATATATTTAATTTTTCTATTGTGAAATATTAAAAATTATGAGCAAAATGGGATGACAATGCCACATGCTGAGGAAATTGTTCCCCAAATGCAATCAATAGAAGTTTAAGTCAAAATCTAACTAAATATCTAATTATGTTCACTGGTTTGTGAGATGCAGCATTCACAAAATTCGTCGCATACAGACAGACATTTATCTTCTAAAACTGGTCAAACCATGATCGGGACATCTCAAAACGTGTAAATCAATCGAAAACTGGCGGTCAAAATTTTTAGAACTCCAGAACAGTACTTTCGTCTTATGTGTATAGAATTAATAAAGAGATAAGTAAAAAGATATCTGAATATATTTAACAGGTAAATAAGCCACACACTAAAATTTCTGACCTCAACTCCTATAGATTCCCCCTGACAAATTTTGCGCTAAAAGGAAGCTCGAATTTGCCCCCCGTAACTCTCTCTCTCTCCCCTTAAAAAAAAAAAAAAAAAAAAAAAAAAAAAATCGAAAATCTAAAAAAAAACAAAAATGAGTTTTTGGAACTATCATCAAGAAGGCACTTGGCGTTTTTTTATATCTTTGTGCTATTATTAGTAGAGTTCTCCAAAATTCGTATTTTTCTAAATTTGCCTCCGAAAATCATCCCCCCTTCCCTAAAAATTCTAAAATTCCAAAATCGCAGATAATTTCTTTCTACTGGAATCTAGTCTCCCGATCTGCAATTGCTTCACCGTGAAGTAATTTGAAGCCGAGTTATGATAATAAAGGTGTTTTGTCTTCTGCCCCCCCCAGGAGGGGGAACGGGGGGTATATCACAAAATCCCGTTTTATTGGGGGTCAGGGTCCTAAAACCAACCTGCTTCCTAAAATTTGTGAGTGCATCTCCCGTAGAATCCCCGCGGCTGTGTTGAATCAGTGAGTTTACTCATGTATATATATATATACACTGCATAAAAAAAGTAGACGGACGCTTACTTGTAATAGTTTAAAGCCGTTTATTTCTTTAATTAGAGAGATGAGGTTAATTTCTCTAATATAATTATATTCTTGAGACATCATATATTATTATTTTTTGGATATAGATTCATTCCTTTTGAATTATGTAGTGGAAAAATTCAGGAAACAAAAATGGTGCATATTTGCACTGTAATTTTTCTTAAAAAAAGTAGACGGACACATCTTGTATCTCTAAAATAAAATGTTTTTAGTAAGGGGTTCGTCTCCCATTTGCTTTAATAAGATCGTATACTCTGTTAGGCATGGAATCAATGAGATTCTTAATTTTTTTTTTTTTTTTTTTGGCAGAAAATTTCCCAAATGTTTGTAAGAGCTTCTTTGAGCTGGTGAATTGATTCATACTGACGTCCACCTCATAAATTTTATGAACAAGTATAGCCCAAATGTTTTCTACAGGATTCATATCCGGACTCTTGGCTGGCCAGGGTAAAACATTGAAGTTGTTCTCATGAAACCATTTTTTAACGTTGTTAGCGGTGTGTATTGGCGCTCCATCTTGTTGGAAAATCCAGTTTTCTCCTCCAAGATCACACGCAAATGGCAAAAGCTCACTGCTTAATGTTTCAATGTAATCTTTGTGAGTCTGCTTCTTTACTTAGGAACACTAAATTTGTCCTTCCACCATGGTCAACAGCTAGCCACACCGTCACGCCACCACCACCAACTTGCAGAGTAGAGTACACTTCGTCTTCTTTCTCCAAACTGTGCCTATAATATTGATATCCATCTGGGCCGTCTAAATTAATTTTTTTCTCATCTGAAAAACTACAGATATCCATTCTGTAGTCCCAGACATATGGTTTTGATCCCACTGTAGGCGTTCTGTCAAGTGGTGATCCTTCCAGCATGGATGGTGTTTTATCTTCTTATATTGAAAGAGCTCTTAGTGCTGAATGTAGTTATAAATTGTCTGAGAAGTTACGTTAGTAATTCCTGTGCTTATTCAAACTCTGGGAATTGATGCTCCAGTTTTTTTCAGCTCAGTAAAAATTTTTCTTTGGTTTCACAGCGAAAGTTTCTTTGGCTGGCCACTCTTTTTCCTTACGCCATGGGCTTCAGGAGCACGTAGAAAATCGCTGATGCTACTTTTGCTTATTAGAAGTAGCCTACTAAATTCTCTGACTCCTTCATTAAAATTTTTCAGCGCTATAATTTGTCCTTTCTGGTAATCAGTTAGAGGAATTCCTCGTGGCATGGCGCATTAATCTCCAAGAAATTTAACTACGTAAAACCATCTTGTCAAGCACGTTAACAATTGGTAAAATGCCAAATGTACATGTACCTGCAAAACTGGTATTCCGCAAGAAACGCTCACTTAGATAATTGGAGTTTTTGACCAGTGTCCGTCTACTTTTTTAAAAAAAATATATTGTGCAAATGTATCTTTTCTCTTTTCTGCATTTCCCTACATTAAAATTATAAATAATCGAATACTTTTATTTGTCTGTCAAAAATATGAAGATTGATAAGTATAAACATGTTAAAGAATTTTAATTGTCATTTCCTATTAAACAAAGACGGGGTTTTAAAAAATTGTAAAGAAGTGTCCGTCTACTTTTTTTATGCAGTGTATATATATATATATATATATATATATTACCTCTCCCCCCCTTGTGGGCGATTTTTTTTTTTTTTTTTTTAGATATTCTGTAATACCTGTTTTTAAAATCTTGAAGTTGGAACCTTTTAATTATTTATTTTTTTCCTTGAAAAATAAAGCAAATGTGAAAAATATGTTGTAATCCCGTTCTTGCCCCCCTCCCTGCTCCTTAGGGGGGGCCGATATTAAAAGAAAAAAATTATATCAGAAACCTTCGAGGGAATGTACTGAACAACTTCCCAAAGTTTCATGGCGATCGGATGAATGGTGTTGTGATGTATAAAGGACAAACTGACAGACATGCATTCGTTTTTACATGTATAGATTACGTTGTTACTGTTTTCTTGCTTGTACCAATATGGCAGCCGGCCGCTCTAAGCGCCTTACAGTTACTTCAAGTTTCCCCATTCCAGATAGTCGTCTGACCGGGTCTAAGTGATTCCTTAGTCTGTGGTTTCTATGGAGCTCAGTGATTATGAGATGTTCCACGGAGTCGAAATATAACAACGGATCTTACCCTCGGAGGAAGGATAAGAGACGGCGAGAGCCGGTTTTCAATGGAGAAAGAGTGAAGTAACTGTATGAGGTCCTTTTAACTGGTGTCCCTTTAACTGGGCACCCAAAACATTCGCTTAAATTCTATTGCCGTTAGTGTTAAACGTACGAAAATATGGTATAAATCACGGGTTATCCTTCAAAAATACTGAGAAATATTTTTTGTTTAGTGTATCAATCTTTTTTTTTTTTTTATAATGAAATAAAAGCAGGAGCATTTTATCGTTAAATATTTTTTTCCTTTTTCATGCCGTAAAATTACACAACACAGCGGCCTGGAATAACTTTCTTATTTAATGTTAAATATATCATTGAAAAAGCTAAAAACTTATAAGAAATATATTCTTTAAGATTATGTTAAATTGGCGAGAATATAGGTTGCTTTCTATTTGAAACTGTGATAATGATAAAAATAATGATTTTTATTATTTTCTTCTATTCAGAAAAAAAAAAGTATTGAATTCGTGAAAATTTTTGATGCTTTTACACGTTTTGTAAAGTCTTGAAAATGATTTGACCATTTTTAAAAATGCAAGTATGACTGTGTATTGTGTATGTGTTATCAAAATTTTGTGGGTGCTGTATCTCATTAAGTAATTCGGAATTCCACAAAACTTTATATTTAGTTAAATCTTCATATGAATTGGTACTGATTATATTTCGGAGTAAATCGCCCATCAGGTGGCGCTACTATGCATATTACTCCCATTTAAGATAAAGCTATATTTCATCTTCCATTGTGTATAATTTAGTAAAATTTTATATTTAATTGGATCTTAATGGGATTTTATCCTGATAACACTTTGTAGTAAATTTCCCAACAGGTGGTGCTGCTATGCTGTGAAGCTTATTAAATGTAAGTGTAAAAATTGCAATATTGATTTTAATTATCTCAAAATAATTTTAAATGTTTGGGTTTTTTAAATAATGCTTTTGTAATTAAATATATTTACATAGTCATTGTGAGTTTATTTTCAGCCAGATAACATAATTAAAAACTAAATTCTGATCCTCATTATCTGATAAAAACTCAAGAACATTTTAATTCCTAAATGCAACGAAAATTTAATTTAAAATTGTTATGAACAACAATATAATTGTTCTTTCCTTAATAAAGCAAAATATGCTACAAATGTAAGGCGATATTTTCTTTGTCTTATTTTTGGGATTTGAAATTAATTCTTCAATATACATAATCTCAATATTTTATTTGAAAGATGGGCTATTTATTTAAAGAATATTACTATTTTTAGAAAATCTTATGTAAATATTCATATATTTTCCTTTTTGTCAATTATATATTTATATAAATTCAGTCTCTATTGTTAAAAATGTCAATTTATAAAATCTACTGTTTTTACTTTCTTCTATATTCAATAGAATAAAGTATTGGATTCGTAAAAATTTTCGACCTCGGGTTTTTCATGGATTTACACGTTTTGAGAGCTGTAGAGCACGATTTGACCATTTTTAGAAAATGTCTGTCTGTTAGTCTCCATGTGTGTGTGTGACAAAATGTGTGGCAACTGTATCGCAGGAACTACTGCACATAATTTCATACAAATTGGTATGTAGTTGCACCTTGATATAAATTAGTGCCTATCAATTTTTGGTAAAAATTGTCTTACAGGTTGCGTTGCCATTCCGCTTTTTCTAAATTTTTAACATGGTGGTATAGGACAAAATTTTGTATAAATGTGCATAAGGATAATTTTTTTTAAAATAATCATTATGAAATTTACAAGCATTATTTATAATAGAGATAGTCAACTGGGAAAAATATTTTGTATGTGTAAGAGCGTCGCCTCCCCCCCCCTGGAGGGAAGTCCCCTCTCGAGGGGAGTAAATTTTCATGATGAGTGTCTTTCAAAAAAGCTCGCCAATACCTTTAAAACGAATGTTTGAAGCATCGATCTGCGATAATTTAAAATAAAGTTATCGATTTTTTTCATATATATATATATGAGGAGCAAACATTCAAACCGTGTTTTCTCCAAAAATAAAAAAAAATGAGTTAGCGATTTTTCTGTGAACTCAACATTAAATAGCACAAAATTATACTATTATTTTAAACCAAAATAATTTTTATCACATTATAAATGCGCTTAGAAAGTTAGGGTTTCAATCAAACAGTGTTTCCTCCAGAGCCTGTTTTCAGTCAAACTGTGATTTCTCCAGCCAACCAGTCAGTAATGCTCTTTCTGGTCGCGTGACTCGTACATGTACCAGCTTATTATGTTTGTTTTTTCGTTAGTTCTATCTTGTTTTCTTCATTTTAGAGGAGTGTACTTTATTATTATTATTATTTATTATTTTTTTTTCAAATGGAAGAATTAATAGATGGTGTATTAGTGAGTACTTCTAATTATGGAACTAGAAAAATACAGAGAATTGGTAGAAAAAGAAAAGAAGCGAAAAAGAAACGATATTCAGCACCTTTAGATAACAACATTTATGCTCCATGCAAACATTCTATTAATAAATACTTTTTCATGCACTGATGTTAGACCTAATGACGTTAAGAAGTTTCGGGATAGACTTTACGAAATTCCGGACAAACAGCGAAAAGATTGTATTATAGCCTCATTGGTTGTTACAAAAAATGTAACTCGACGTAGACCTAATAACCCCCCCCCCCCCCCAAAAAAAAAAAAAAAAAAAAAAAAAAAAAAAAAAAAAAAATCGCAATCATCTGGCTTACAGCATGCATTTTCTGCTTCTTATTTTATTACTAGTAGCAGTGGTAGGAAAATTCCTGTGTGTAAAAACAATTTCATGACTATAACTAAAATAGGTCGTACAATGCTAGCCAATATTGTTACTAAGGTAAATGCTGGTGAACCTATTGAGGAAAAGAGAGCAGGGGATAGAAAAAGCCACCTAAGCATTAATAATAATAATTAAAAAAAAAAAAAAAAAAAAACAAGGTAAGAGAATTCATCTTAAACTTAAAGGCATCAGAATGACATAGACAAACTTTTACAATTGATGTATGGTGAAGAGTGAAAAAATCAGCCTGTTTTTAAATGGTATAAAGATATCATTACTAATAACTTTCATGTAGAATATGAAGAAACAGAGGAAGCATGAAATTGCTTAAGTGAAGATATTGGTTTAAAAATTTAAATTTCAAACTGGCTTAAAAATTTTAGTTCTTCCCTACAATTTCCATGATGATTTTTCACGCGTAAATATTTAATTTAACTTTATAATTACATAACAAAATCTGTTCTGTTAATTACATTAAGAATGTTATTTCATCAATATTCGAGCTACATACTTTTTCATTCAAAAAATGTTTTGTGCACATTGAAAACATGTTTTCTCCTCTGTGTTTCGGTCAAAACATGCTTTCTCCACATTGGAAACATTCAAAACATGTTTTCTCCTCTGTGTTTCGGTCAAAACATGCTTTCTCCAAATTTCAAATACATTTTTCTAATTAACTCTAAGTTTATTAGGTAAAGTAGGCCTACAGATCTTCCTAGTAACCAATAATACAACTAAACAAATGATAATTAGGGTCTAAGAAGGGTTATTTTTTAATTTATCAGTTTTTTGTGTTTTCTGAAAAATTGCATTTGAAGGAGAAAACACGGTTTGAATGTTTGCTCCTGATATATATATATATATATATATATATATATATATATAAATGTAATAGTGACAATAAAGTTGACTTTTTTTTTTTTTTTTTTTTTTTTGATATTTAGTGTTATACTATTTCTCTAATATGGAAATCGTCTGCATTATCATGGAAGATAATTTTTTTAAATAATAATTTTAATAAATAATTTTTACTGAGTGAATTTGTATAGGAAAATATAGAAGAAAGTCATGTGGTGGCCACAACATACTAGTTTAAAATTAAAAGGTTGGCAAGTATGTAGAAGTTGATAATACCCTTCCAAAATAGTTTTCTTGATCCCTGTTTGTTATAATTTAGGGAAAGTATTGTTTTATTTCATATCCATTGTTTTAAACCCTTGTACTTGAATGAGTTATTTGTGGCAATTTGTTTTCTTATGCAATAAAAACAAACAATTTTGTTTAAATAATAATTAAAAAAAAAAAAAGAATTTACATTGCAAATTTTTGTAAAAATTACAAATGAAACTAGGCGCTTTAATATTCAATGCAAAAAAAAAACACCTCCCCCCTCCCTAATGTAGATAATTGGGCCAATAATTTACCCAAGCACCAACACCATTTTTTAAATTAGTTAATTTTCTATCTATCTACACATATAAAAATAAATTAAATCAATTTAGATCAATCAATTTAGATAACTAGTTACTTTGTTTGGCCTGTGTATGTTTCTGTGGTGATTTATTTGACTGACTATTCTTCGTTCTCATTCTTTTCTATTATTATCAAATGCATTATATAATATATATATATATATACTGAAAATTAACTAATTTCAAAAAGGGTATTGGTGCTCGGGTTAGGTCCAATTATCTACGCCCTCGGTCTCAAAGGAGATACGCTCCTTTGTAGGGGGGTGTCCTTCTGAAGAGTCCTATCATGTATGTACTGAATTGCAGAGAAAACAATGGAAACAGCTGAGTAGACGAATATGACCTGAGTTCAATGCTAAAACAATATTCTTTGTAATGTTAAAATGAAAGAGATTAACTATTTAAAAATTATAACTTCATTCGGAAAATATATACTTTCAATGTTTATTCAAAAGGCTTGTAACATTCTGCATATAATCAGCTAAGTCTATATGGTAATCTAGAAATTTTTTATAGCATACATTTCATTAAAATAATAAAACAAAAATCAACAAGTATTAAATTACTTGTGAAAAGTTATCCCCGGAATTTTCTTTGATGGTCTATTAGTGCAACCAAATACCGAACAAGACGGCATTATTAATTACTAGCCGCCTTCGGCGACCAGCTGGTTCGCGATCCCTGAAAAATCCGACTTTACGAAACTCCCGCTCGGTGGCGCCTGCGGTGCCTTTTTCCCGTTTCAGGTCTAATAACAGCTTATCGATATATCGTGAAAATAGCTAATTGAAAGCGCAGTAAATTCCCATGCGGTAGCGCCTTCGGCGCCCTCTTCCCTTTTCAATATCTGAAACAGCCTGTTCGCTCACCATGTTATGATCTTTCAAGTTTCTGACTTTAGGTAAGTCCCGCTCGGTGACGCCTGCGGTGCCGTATAGCATTTTTAAAAAAAAGATTTGTGTCTGACTTATCTGTGGTTTTCTCCAAAACTTGCTTAATTCCAGGCTATATATCGTTAAAAATTATTAGTACGAAATGTGAGCGAAAATCTGAATTTGAAACTCTGTAAAATATAAAATAATAAAAATTTTCTGGTTTTTCCGTAGTTTTCTCCGAAAGTTTCGTACAGAATTTGAACGGCTTATATCATTTTAATAGCCTGCAATAAAAATACTTTAAAATATCTTTTGAATGATGTATTATGTATTACAATAATGAATATCTATGATATATTTTAGACTCAAAATGGCTAATCTATCAAGGGCGATTAACGATTTCTATTGAAATCCATCTAAAATTTAAGAATTCCAAAACTGCTTTTTTACAACCGAATTCATAAAAAAAGGGGAAAAAAATCAATATTATTCTGTTAAAAGTAACTCATTAACAGATGAAATTGGTGAATGGTGTCATTAACAGATGAAATAAAAATGAATTTAAATAAATATAATATGTCTATTTATTTTATTTTTAAAGCTATACTTTAGATTTTTTAACTGCATACAGGTGAGCCATAATGACGGACAATTTCGAAGTTCTGCTTTTGATCGATTTTAAATTGAAAAAATTCAAAAATTGCTTTTTTTATTTCCAGTATACTTTGTCACGTGGGCGAAAAACTTTTTCCCGACCTCTAGCACCTGGCACTGAAGAATCTTATTCTCTCTTCTCTGTCAAGGTCAGTTGCAAGAGGTTCAGAAACGTCGATTCAGAATTTCATCGAAAACTGCCGCGATACTGAAAATAAAAAAAATTATGACTCATTCAGTTTTTGAAATTTTCTCCTAATCTTTTGGGTATTCAATTGTTGAAGCGAGATCTATATACATAAAAAAAAAAAAAAAAAAAAAAAAAAAAAAAGAAATGATTTATCTCTAAACGGTTTTGAGTTATAAAATGTTTTGTGAAAAAATCGATGTTTCGTAAAATCTAAAAATATGGATCGCTAATCCGTATTTTGTAAAAATGTTTATATGGTTCGAAAGAGAATTAAATGTCCTTTCCAAATATACCAGTTTTTAAGAAATGGAACAGTTACTCGGTCGTACAGGGCGTTTCAAAAAAGACAATCGAGAAAAAGAGAAATTTTCGACCCTTTTTAAAACTTTTTTTAAAAATATAAAAAACCCGTATTTAAAAAAAAAAAAAATTGTACCGTAAGAATCGGTAATAAATGCTCTTTCTCGTGGTACATGTGTATTTTCGATATTTCTAACAGATCGGAAGCGATCGCTTTAGAAAAACCCGCGAAATTTTCCTCTCTCTGCTTTCTCTTTTGAGAAACACGCTGAAGGGCGAAAATTACCATCCGCTCGCTTTTTAATTAGGTATTGGTCGACGTTTTAATTAATATCTCCGGAACTAATTAAAATTTTTAAATTCTGTTTTCACTATCAACTCTTGAAGGCTTCTGAGCACCCGTATGTCAAATTTTATACTTCTGCGTTCAGTAGGGGCTGAACGTATAGATGCACAGACAGACAGACAAACATCTTCTTTTATTATTATAGATACATATAATTATAAATAAGCTAAAAATTCAAAATGAAACGTTGATTCGAAGAAAAACACTAATAAAATATGTCATAATTTGCACTACCCAACACGTTTTTCGGAAATGTTTTGGGTGGACCAATATGGCTGAACTGGTTACAGTTGGAGTTTCACTTAAACGAGCTCTCGCCCTCTCCATATCTATCCTTCCTCCAAGATCTTAGCACGGATTAAGAGTGTAATCCGTGGATATTACTATTTGAGGCCACTGAGCTGAAGAACAACTGGAGCAAATGGTTCCAATACCTTATATGATATTTGTGCGTGCCGGTTTTTGAAGAATTCGTCTGCTAATGTTAGAGCCAAGGTCAATTCTTGCATGGCAAGAAGCATTTGTCGCTTCGCCCGTTTATATTGTGCTCTTTATGAATTAAAATTAAAAATGGTTATATCATGTTCTGCATATGGTTGTACGAACAGACAAATCACGAATAACTCTTCAGAAAAGAAAAAGATAAATTAAATTAAAATTTACCTGTGAAAATGTTAACTGTCAGATTATGTAAATATAACATTTTGCAGACATATGTATCCGTTTCTTTTTTTTTTCGTTAACTTGATAAAAATACAATGAATAAATGACATTATACATAATAGATTACGAAAATAAATAATATAAATGTAAATAAATGTAAATGTCAAAGAAGGGCCATTTAGAATACGTTAAAAATGATACACGGTTATCCATTATATGCTCAAATAGTAAATGCATACAAATTGTTTGATTATCATGTGAATACTTTATATTAGTAGATTCATTGTAAAGATTTCAATACATTACACTTGCATTTTAACATTTTAGCATTTGAACATTTTAACTACATGTTCAAATCTTGCTATATAATGTATCGATGTGTTACTATTACATTGTTTATCTAATCTGTAATTATGCGATAGGTTCTCCAAAGTACAAATGATGCATTTTTTTTTTTTTTAATGTAAAAGCATGTTTTTCATTTATCTAAAAATAACAAAAAATAAATCTATATAAAAATAAAATAAGACATATGTATATATTGAAAACCTTTTCAAACATCCAATAGATGAAACCAAGAAGCATTGAATAAGATGAATCCAGAAAAATACAATATATATATATATATATATAAATACATATATATTAAACTTAATCAAATTATATATTTCATATTGAATATATTAAATGTATATTGACTATATTAAACTTAATTATGTAATCGTAATAATAATGATAATAATTATTAATGATATATTGAATATATAAAACTCAAATCAAATCTAGTAGATTTGAAGGTGCTGATGTAAGGGACCAAATGACTACACAGGAGTTCTAGGCATAGGTGGTGTGCCCTACACGGGGGCTTTTTAAGTGTAATTAGAAATGCACATTGAAACACAACACATACGAAAATTCAAATATTTTTAGTGGGATTTATATAGAGGCATTTAAAGGGTTAAATAAATCAGAAAATGTATAAATCTATCGAAAATCCAAAGTCGAAAATTTTTACGCATCCAATACTTTTTTCTATTGAATATAGGATGCAGTTAATAAATTGCTAATTCTACCAATTTACCACAGAAATTTTTGCATATTTAATTAATTAGCGGTGAAAATATTAATAATCAGGCACTAATTGCGAATTGTTAAACAGTTTCATGAAACCCGTTTTGTCGTAAAAAAAAAAAAAAAAAAAAAAAAAAAGGATCAGCAACACGGAATTCTGACTGCTTACTACTCAAAAGACGATATAATTTTTTGTAATAAAATTAATTTTTAAAGTAATGTAGCTTTGGAAATCAATAAATTATTTCTTTGTCTTTCATGTTCCACCAAAAAATCCATAATTATATTTCATATAAAGCCGATAAGAATACATTCCTTTGCGCAATTTTACATTGAAATATAAAGGTATCAAATCCCTTTTGCCATGCACCGCTCAGAAAACGAAACTATGGGAGAAAGACGAATCTTCCAAAAACGGCACGCGAAAACCGGTCTAGCATTTCCTCCAGTTGTTCTTCAGCTCAGTGATTGAGGCATACTATTGTAAAAATAGTAATCGTAGATCACAAATACTGAAATTTGCGATCGGCTCACAAATTATGGTACTGTTGTAACATTTACGGCAGTCACAAATGAAGACGTCACGATCGCAAATTTGTGATTTTCTACAGTGGCGGATCCAGAACTTACCTTTGGGGGGGGGGGGGCTAAGATTTTTCAAGGTGTTAATCCAGATCAAAGAAAAGTTTACAATTATAATAGTCAATTGTGAATGTCAGTACTTTTGGTGGGGATGGCCCCCCTTAAATCCGCCACTGATTTTCTATTACTGGCAATTCGATTATTTTAACGATTGGCTAGATATGTAGGCACGGATTAAGACTATCTTAAACTCTTAATCCATGTATGTAGGTGTGCCGTGTTGCCAAATTGGGGATATTTTGGGTTTCTGGGGACAATTTTAGGGACCGAATGCTTGTGGGTAGAGATGCAAAAAACCCGGGAATTTAAAACCAAGGGAAAAAACCTGGGAGTTTTGGGGAAAAAACTGGGAACTTCGGGAATTTTGCGGGGAAAAAACAAATTAGAAATTTCTAAAGCAAATAATAAGTTGTTTACTTAATATAAATGGCAATTTTAAGGACTTTGATATACTGATAAGCTTATAACATTATTTTAATTTATCATTTTATTTTCAATTTATCAGAACTGCAGCCAAATCATAATTTGAAAAGAAACTTAAGCTTTCTTTATTAAATTAGCACTTAAGATAAACGTATCGGTACAATGTTGGATACAATTTCCATATTATACAAGCTGAAGAATTAAGGAAACCAATGTGCATAATCCTGTAATAGTTTGAGAAGAGAAATAATTAAGGTTTGAAAACTTCTTTAAAATTTCTATTTTTAAATAATTATTTAAAATGATGAAGTGGTTTTTAAAAAGAAGGGATGACATTTTATGCAACTACTACAGTGGTATAGTTTCTTTTACAAGTTATTTTCATAAATATTTCTAATTAGATTTTGTAAAAAAATGATGTTAATTTTCCTACAATGAAAAAATTTTGATGAAAATTTATACACATATTGTTTTCAAATTTATGAAAATTTATGCACATAAAAAAAATAAGTTTCTGCATTTCTAACACAAGTGGGGAAAATTTTCGAATTACTTATATTTTCCCCTAAAACAGATTAAATTTAAGAATTCTTCTTCTTCTTCTTCTTCTTCTTATTATTATTATTATTTGTAATTGGAAAAAAAAAAAAGTAGAAGAAGAGAAACAATTTAAAAATTATCAGGTAACAAACTAATTTCTTAAATACTTCATTTGAGTTTAATGAAATATAAATTTAGTTGGGTTTGTTTCCTAAAATTTTAAGTCCAATTCTCTAATTTTTTCATAGTACATTCATAAACGCATTATGAATAAAAAAAAATTAAATGTTATTGATTCTCATTAAAAATGGAAAGGATATCTCAAGAACATAACAAAATAATATTAATGAATAATGACAGAAACTTACTGTTAGTGTTAGCACCGCATTAATTATAATTAATTATTTTCTTCGTTTTCGAAATAAACATCGAAGATGCTCGAATTAGCGGGAAAGGGAAACGAAAAAGAAATCAATGTAGGAACTAAAGTTGAAGTTAATTTAAAGATCGGAGGCTAAATAATTAACAAAAGTTATAAAAGTATTCATAATTTCAAAATTCCCAGTTTTGGGGGAATTTCAAAATTTCCAATTTTGTCCTAAATTCCCAGGAAAAAGAAAAAGGTTTTTTTCCGGGAAAAAACCGAGTGTTTTGAAAACCTTGCAACCTCTACTTGCATGGAAATTTGAAATTTTGGGGAAGAAATCTGGGGAATTTTTCACCTTTTGATTTATTTTAGTCTACCTGGTAAGTTCACAGCATTGCCAACTGCAGGAATTTGTCCCTAAGCGCAGGGACGTTTAACAATTTTCATAAACATATAGAGCCTTTTGAAGGTACCCCTTCTCTCCAGAACATCCTCAGGATCCTCCTCTGCCAAGATCGATCCCCAGTGGCGCTACCTGCTGAAAGAGCAAGACGATGCTATAAATAGCCAAAGCCCACTTCAACAAGTTTCCAATTGATAAAGGGGAGAATCCTTCCAAGAAAAGCTTCTTGCAAGTAATGATGAAGCCGAAGTAAGTTGTTTATTAATATATTTTTTAATCCTCAGGATATCTTGAGGATGAAAGTACATGTTGCATACATCCTCAGCACTAAATTACAGTCGGTAACAAAAGTGTCCGAAAACTAGCAAAAAATCCTATGTAAAAAAAAGGTACACTTCATACGGTTTTGTTAAATAAATCCTTATCGAATCATGTTCTTACACTGACTAAGAACAGGATTTATTTAACAAAACCGTATGAAGTGTACTTTTTTTACATAGGAATTTTCGCTAGTGTTCGGACACTTGTTACCGACTGTACTTTAGACAGATTTTAAAAAAAATTTCCGATAATAAGTGTGTATATAAAAGTTATTTTTGTATAAGGGGATTTTTTTTCAAAAATGAGCGTCATTTGGGGAAAAAATTGGGCTTAAATCTGTTAAATATTTCAAATTTTTTGTGAAAAAAATTTACTTTTTTAGTAGAAATTGGGTTGGGGATTTTTTTGAAAAAAAAAAAAAAAAAAAAAAAAACCCTGATTTGGGGAAATTTGAAAGCCTGTTTGGGGAAATTGACTGTCGACTATCTGGCAACACTGCCGTGTGTCTAATGTCAGAAATGCAAAGAAAAATGTAAGTGAATAACAGTAAAACTTACTATGCAAAGCTGTGCATTAGGTCCCGGGATCCAAGAATCTGGACGACAATTCGCTGCCCCTTTTCTCCTTCTTCCATTAGCCGAAGGAAATCTAATCAGTTTGTATCCTTTTCTGGAGTGTTTACAGCAGTTTATCGCTGAACAACATCCCATATTTAAGTTTATTTAACTAAAATTACGAGCAAGACGATAGAAACAATGGCTGCCGTTTGTTTATCATGCTGGGTACATGCGGCAACCCTAAAGCAACAAAATGTTTGATGCGCCAGCTCGTATATATAGGAGCCTTTGTTGTAACGCTCGTAATCACGCGATCATATACAGTTGGCAGCAAAAGTATCCGAACACTAGCAAAAAATTCCTGTGTAGAAAAAGTACACTTAATACTGTTTTGTTAAATAAATCCTTGTCGAATCATGTTCTTAGACTGACTAAGAACGGGATTCGACAAGGATTTATTTAACAAAACTTTATTAAGTGCACTTTTTCACATAGGAATTTTTGCTAGTACTTGGGTACTTTTGCTGCCGACTGTATCTAAAACTTGCGATCTGTAAGAAAGTTTCATTACAAATGTAACGCAATTGGACCATCACAAATAATTGCGTGCATTTGCATTTTAAATGAGTTTTTTTCGGGTTTTAAAATTGAAACATTCATGGCTCATTGGTTGGATGGTTGGGTTTTACGTCGCACTAGTGCTGCGTAGATGGGCAATTCATGGCTCATTGGAATTGGAAACATATTATACAGTCAACAGCAAAATCATTCGAGCGATAGCAATAAATCCTTGTCGAATCATGTTCTTAGACTGACTAAGACACATGATTCGACAAGGATTTATTTAACAAAACAGTATTAAATGTACTTATTGCTAGCGCTCGAATAATTTTGCTGTCGACTGTACGTAAACAAATCGTCGAGTATTTATATTATGCCTAGATAAACTTGAATAGATGCTTGGATTGACGTATAAATTATTATTTCCTATCTGAATGTTTCCAAGAAAGCAAATTATTAATAAATAGTGTTTGAATTCAAAAGTTTATTTGTGGGAAGAACTTATTGCAAGGTATGGTATACACAAGTTTTAGTAGTTTCATAATTAGTATTTTTGAATTAAATGTCTAAGTTGTATAAGCCTGTGCTAGAATTGATACTTTTTTTTTTTTTTTTTTAATAAAAGACAATCCTGTTTATATTATTGGTGCAACATATTAGTATTTGATACTATCTTGATGGTTTATCTTATACCAATACCTTATTAAGACATTTAAAGACAAATTCTACTTCAAATTGAGATATAATATTGATCATTTTTGAAACCCTGATATCACATTAATCAAGTTACAAATTTACAGTCGGTAACAAAAGTATCCGAACACTAACAAATATTCCTATATGAAAAAAGTAGAGTTAATACTGTTTTGTTAAATAATCCTTGTCGAATCATGTTCTTAGACTGACTAAGAACATGATTCGACAAGGATTTATTTAACAGAACAGTATTAACTCTACTTTTTTTACATAGGAATTTTTGCTAGTGTTCGGATACTTTTGTTACCGACTGTACGAGTATGGGGCATATAGATCAACTGTCAAATTTTAACACATATTGCCTTTTCATTCATTATTCTCATTATAAAATACCACAAGTATAAGAAAGAAAATGATAGTGTGATACAGTCGGAAGCAAGATTATTGAAACGCAAGCGCTAGCAATAATTCCTATTTAAAAGCTGTGCACCTAATACTGTTTTGTTCAGTGTCGTGCAAACTCACGGGAAAAAAAAAAAAAAAACGAGCTGATTCAAACTCAAGTTCATCGTGTAAAAAACGAGTTCGTTCGCGCTCAAATTCATGTCTAAAAAAAGTGAATCCGCTCAACTCAAGTTAATTTTTAAAAAGGATCGAAGCTTATTAAAAACTCATTTTTGCGTAAATTTTTATCATTTTTTTTCTAAATAGATTTTCCCCCTTGTGACACTTTTATAGATAATTTACATTTTTTACTTTCTTCTATATTCACTAGAAGAAAGTAGTGGATTCGTAAAAAGTTTCGACTTGAGATTTTCGATGGATTTATACGTTTTGAATGGTACAGAATACGATTTGACCATTTTTTGAAAATATCTGTCTGTCTCTGTGTGTATGTGACAAAAAAAATTGAGGTGACTGTATCTCAAGAACTACTGAACAAAATTGATATAAATTTATAGTTATATGCACATTGACCTAAATTAGTGCCCATTGACTTTTGGTGTCCATCGCTCAACAGGTGGCTCTGCTATACAGCGATTTCCACAATTTCAGGGAAGGCCCTATCTCAGGATCAACTACTGCTCAGAATTGCATATAAATTTACTCAACAAAAGGACATATATTAGTTTTTAATCAATATTTGGTTCCAATAAGTGGCGTTGCTTTACAGCGATTTTCGCATTTTCTGGGAGGGCTATATCGCAGGAACTACTGCGCGGAATTACATATAAATTTATATGTAAATGAACCTTAACATAAATTAGTGCTTATAAACTTTTGGTGTCAACCGTGTAACAGATGTCACTGCTATAGAGTGATTTCTGTAATTTAAGGGAAGGCTATATCTCAGGTTCCATTGCGTATAATTAAACAAATGTTGATGTATGAGAATGCCATTATGAGACATTATGCTGATTGAATTTGGATTCATATCAGCCAATAGGTGACGCTGTTATACTGAAAATTTTCCTGAGAACGGGAAGGCTATATCTCAGTTTCTATGGCATAAAACTGTACAAAACTTGATAGGTGAGATAACTAGTGTTACGTAAATTCCCGAAAAAAAAAAAATGAACTGATTCAAACTCAAGTTCATTGTGTAAAGAAGGAGTTGGTTCGAGCTCAAATTCATATTTGAAAAAAATAATCCACGCGATTCAAATTCATCTTTAAAAAATAGCAGAACTCTTTATAGAATCAGTTTTATGTCGATTTTTATTTATTTTTTCTAAAGATTCCCCCCTCTGCGAACACTTCCTTAAATAAATTATATTTTTGTTAAATATTTCTTAATTAGCAAAAAGGTTTTTGTTAATTTAATTTGATAAATTTATTTAATTGTAGTAAAAATCTATTTAGCGGGCACCTCCGAATAGGGGACACCTCTGTTTTGTGAGTAGTTTTTCAATGTCAAATTTCTTATTTGTCTTTATTTGCTTTTACTCCTGAAAAACTGATTCTTATTAATTAGGAGACAAATTGCGTTATCAAGAGCCAGTGGCGTAGAACATGTTTGAAGCGATCGAGGCGATTCAAAATTATGCAACCCTTTCCTTGAGTAGCTATGTATAATCAAATGCGCTGATATAGTGCAACGTTAAGCGCAACCAATCGTTGTTATAAATTCGTATTTTATTTACAAAATTGAATTACTTCTTTTGTCATTTTCACTCATTGCCATAAAAATTTGCGCACCAAGAAGTAATCGTTGGACCGTAACAAAACTTGGCATAAAGGTACGTGCCAGGCAGATGTGCAAATGATTAGAATTGCAACGTGATTGCACATTGCGTAAGGCCACCAAAGGGCGTTGAACTTCGTTCTTCTTGGAGTATAAAATAGGCAAACAGAGCTTGTTTGGTGCACATAATTAGTTTCAGAGGGATGCTTTTTAAATAGAGACGTCTTTATGCCACCATCGAAGACATCACGAGCCACTGTTTGAGTCCGAGAGGGGAAGAATCATCGATATAATGTAACCCGGGTAATCAATTCGGCGAGTAGAAAGCAACCTAGGCCGTTCTGATTCTACTGTGAGAAGGTGCTAGGACCAGTGGACAAGGGAGAGGTTGTTTACACGGCGATCAGCCTCAGGACATGCTCGACAAACCAATAATCGAAAAAACTGTAGCTTCATACGAAACATACGCATAGCGCTAACTGTCTCGTTGTCCAATATCCAGATATGCAGCACTTACATGAACTTTCCCTGCGTCTGTACGTACCATCGTAACACACCTGGCTGAAGGACATTTGCTATCGTGGCGCCCATTTCGTGTGCTGCCAATAATCCCCTCTCCTCCGTTTGCAGTGGTGTCGCGCTCGACGGGGTTGGATTGTAACCGAATGGAACCAGGTCGTCTTCAGAGATGAATCCAGATTCAGTTTCAGCAGTGATGACTAACATGTACGCGTGTAGAGGAAAGGGGGGATGCCTCAAATCTGCCCTTTCTTTACAGCTGCACACCGCACTCACAGGTGGTGTGATGGTATGGCAAACGACACACGAGCACCCCTAATATTGATCCACGGCACTATGACAGCTCAGTGGTACGTTCGACATCCTTTAGCCATAGGTGTTGCCACTCATGGCAGGGCTCCCAGGAGCCATTTTCAACAGGACAGTGCTCAACCACACACATGAATGGGGTCACAGGACTGCCAATGCCACAATACCACCCTGTCCTGGCCTGCTCGACCCTTAGATTTGTCACCAATGAAGCATATCTGGGATCACTTGGAGCGGCAAGTTGGGCAGCCTTTGAATTTGGACGAATGGGTCTTATGCACGGCCTGCCATTGCGGGTATATGCCAGTTGCTGAGCTTGAAACTTTTGTTTACTTCTCTATCAGCCAATACCAGCCGTTTAAATCTGTAAATACCCGCAGCCGTTGCCATTCGTGCGTAAGGTCCATTAGAAGCTTGTTTACAACAAATGTGGATCGAGATGCCCCAGGACATCCTACGGGGCTTGTATGCCTCAACGCTCGCCCATATCGCATCATGCATTCACGCTAGAGGTACAGCCGGCAGCAAAAGTATCCGAGCACTAGCAGTAATCCCGGTCTTAAAAGCGTTCACTTAATACTGCTTTGTAAAATAAATCCTTCTCGAATGATGTGCTTAGTCAGTCTAAGAACATGATTCGAAAAGGATTTATTTAACAAAACAGTATTAAGTGTACTTTTTTGATATCGGAATTATTGGCTAGTGCTCGGATACTTTTGCTGCCAACTGTAGCCCAACAGGGTACTAAAACTTCCATTCTTTTGTAATTTTTTCTGTAATAAATGATGACTTCGCTTTGATTTTTTAATCATTTACTTATATTAGTGTGACATTTATGTGTGTTACATAACCGATCTTGATATATTGAATCAGTGTTGCCAGATTGGGGACTTTTTTTTATTCAATATCCACCACTAAATTTTCATTGTAACGATTACCTAATTATTTCGAAGATTAATTGTCTATTATGTTTATTAAATATCACTTCTCAAAATTATTGGTGATAGTTGAATAAAAAATGTCCTCAATCTGGCAACACTGTATTGAATCTTTCTTTTTAAATATTGAATAACTTTTCACAGTTTTCGATTTTGTTTTAACCCTGTTGCCCTTCCTTTTTATTTGAATATTGTAGAGTTCGTATACATCAAGTTAAATGTGATGGTTTAGAAAACTAGATAAGGCGAGGCAAGGGGCGGATTCATACTTCTGCCACCTAGGGGCTAGCGGCATCTTGCCGCCTCTCTGTCTTTCCAATGATTACCACCCTCCCCTCCCCAATCTTTTTTTAAAAGTTATCTTCGAAAAAAAAAAAATATCCTGCTGAATAATGGAAAAAATTTTGACATATTTACGGAGCAGTTTACAATAAAAATGCATGAAATTTATTAACAGTTCTATTAGATTATTAAAGAATGAAACTGTTTTTATATGTTTTCGCTAAATATAATACTTCTTATGTTATAATAAATAAGCAACCCTCAATAACTTTTTAGAAACATTCACATTTTTAGAAATTGCTATAACGCCAACCAAAAGAGAAAGAATCAGTTCAATTTTGTGTAATTCGAGTAGGAATAACTTGAAAATTAATGCAATTTTAAATAAAATGACTTCGTGAATCCCACAATTTGCACCAAAATAGTATTTTTGTGTTCACTTTGACATTTTTACTTCCATTACCCGACTACCATAGGTAATGGAAGTATTGTATTCGGTCCAAAAATTCGATATCCAGATTTCACCTAATTTACATGTTTTAAGGTCTACCGAGTTCAAAGAAGCGGTTTTTGGAAATTGGTCAGTGTATGTGTATGTACAGTCGGTAAAAAAGTGTCCGAACACTAGCAAAAATTCCTATGTAAAAAAAGTAGAGTTAATATTGTTTTGTTAAATAAATTCTTATCGAATCATGTTCTTAGCAAGTCTAAGAACATGATTCGACAAGGATTTATTTAACAAAACAGTATTAACTCTACTTTTTTCATATAGGAATATTTGTCAGTGTTCGGATACTTTTGTTACCGACTGTATGTGGGGAATATTCAGGCTATTATATCTCGGAAGCTAATAAAGATAGAACTACGAAACTTTAGAATCGAAACAGGTCTAGTGTATACATGAATTTTCCAAATATTTGTGAAAATTTGAAAACCAGAAGTGGGAAACGGCTCAAAAACGGCTCTGACGATTTTCTTTAAAATTGCTGTATAAGCACTCTATTAAATCTCCCTTCGAATGATATAGTTGGTTAGTTCAGGAAAATTGATAGGTGTCCTGTATAAATAGCTGAACTTCAGGTCATGCAAGTGAGTTCCTTTCAAAACGGCTGTAAGAATTTTTTTTTCAAACTTATCATATTAACCCTCTTTTAAATATCCTTTTGCATGTAATTGCTGTTTTTGGTCAACAATTAATTATGCCAAGCTTTGGTAAAAGTCGGTATCTCAAAAACGGCTCTAACTATTTTCTTGAAAATTGTTACATAAACCCATTTTAGATATCCTTTCTCATGTTTTATTTGGTTATCACAGGAAAATTCTGTACTGATAAGTATAAAGGATTAAGTCCAAGAATGTCAATTTTGAGTTAAGTAAATAGTCAGACTCAGAAAAAAAAATTCTCAATCGATTGGTATAAAGGATTTAAGTCTATGTCATTTAGTCTTTGAGAAAATCCATTGGTAAAAAAAGGTTCAAGTCAGAAATTTACCATTCATGTATGGTATAAAATATTTAATTCAATTTTTTCCCGTTATTAAATGAAGGTTGACAATCACTGAATGGTATAAGTCAACGAAATACCTTTTTCCTAATCGATTCTTCTGATTTGTTTTTAGTTAAACTTTATTTTTCGTCTCCTGAAAAATCAAGAATATGGACTTAAATCCTTTATACTTATCAGTAGAGAATTAATAGTCATGCTGATCAGATAGATCAGCTAAAAATTTCGGAAATTGGTGATTCAAAAAGAAAAAATAAATAAATAAATAAAAAACTCTAGCAATTTTCTTTTAATTTCTTTTCCTTAAAAAAAGAAAAAAAAAAAAAAAAAAAAAAAAAGAAAGGAAACGTTGTGTAAACTCTGTTTTATGTTTTTACACGTGTATTAACTTTCTCTTGTTACCGGAAAATTTTTAGGTGTCTATTTCATTAGGTCAATTTTATGTCTTCTGATAGCATTATCTCCAAAAAGTGCATATACAGTTGGCAGCAAATGTATCCGAGCACTAGCCAACAATCATGCCCGCACTGGCCAGGTCGGCGATGGCCGAGTGCCCCCGGCCCCCCCCCCCCCCCCAGAAAACCTCTCATAACATACTACTTTATAATTAGTTACATCAGAGTAATTTGACTATTTATTTTCCTAAAATTTTACGGATTTGCAATCAATTTTGGCTCATCGCGTGTTGTGCAGTACTCATTTTCAGGCAAGTTCGTGACCAAAGAACTTGAATGCAAACAAGTACTGAAGCTTTTCAATGAAAACCTTGTCTTTCTTTATTGTTTTCATCTAGAATGCGTGCACAAGTGAAGTCGAGAATGTTCATGGAGCACGTCGGCTTTATGCTTCATCTTCATCCAGTATGTTTGTCCATGTTCTCCTGTCTTAAGCAGCTACGAGATTTTAAATGTAGCATCTAGATTGCTGTAGTTACGTCTCTTCGGAGCTGCAATTCTTGTTCTTACATAAAATAACTACCTTCTTTGTCGTATCGCTCACTTGTTAAGTCTCGTGGTAAGGTTGTATTTGAAGTAGTGTTAGAGAAGTGTCAACGTGAAACATGTATCAATGTGGCGCTTCGAAAAGAAGTGAAAAGAAAATCTTTAGATGTTGGAAAAAATTCCAGATGTACTAAATACTTGGTTAGCTAGTACACTTCTGAGTCGTAAAGTCGACCTTTGAGGGACGATAGTGATACATTAAATACAGGTAACTCCAATTAGTTTATTAGCTCATAAGTTCAAGCAAAATAATTCTATTATTTAATTTTATAAAATTAGAGGTTTTTATTTTCAGTTGAAAATTAGAAATTTATGTAAAAATAGTACTTAAGTACCTTTCACATACTTGGTAATTTGAGCGAAAACTTTATTTATGTTTCTTGCTGTGCTTCGTTTTTGCCTTTAAAATCATTATAATAAAACTACAAGTCAACAAATCAAGTGACTGATATCAGTGCTTCGCTTCTCATATACCTAGCGGCCATTCTCAATCACAATTATGTATTCAAATAAAACTGCATTTTAAAGTATAGCAAACACAAATACCTAAATTCCAGTTCCTGGAATATTATAAATTCAGGTCTCTAAAACAGGGAGGGGGGGGAGCAAAACGTAATTCCACATTTCAAAACGTGATTTTACATAAACCTACATAAATCAAATCTCCCCCCCCCCTCCAAAGAAAAAAAAAAAATATATATATATATATATCTGTGAGTTTTTGTTTTAAAATATAGCGAACAAAATACCTAAAATTCAATTTCCGAAATTTTATAAATTCAGTGCCAAAGTGGAGGGGGGCCGAAACGAGATTTCCACTCACTGAATCAACACTGCCGTGTTGATTTTGTGCATAACTAAGCCACAAATTTTGTCGTGAAAGTTAGTTCTAGAGAGCTGACACCAACAAGGACGAGGTTTTGCAAAACTCCTACCTAAACAAAATTTAATTAAATATGTTGCGGAAATACGGAAAAACTGCACAATTAGTTATAAAAAGGAATTTAATAATAATAATAATAAAGAAAATTCTGTCTTTGACAGAATTTAATTTAGTACGACAGGACTAATTTGTATATTACAATCTCATAACCAACTTTCGAAAAAGAACAAAAAAAAAAAAACAAAAAAAAACCCCACAAATATATATATATATATATATATATATATATATATATACACAAAAGAGGTTCTTAGAAGTTTTCACCAACTATTGAAAAGAGAGAGAGAGAGAGATCACCAACATATGCTAAAAAGATATAGCTATTTATTCAGAACATATTATCGACCCATATCCAGGATAAAAAGTCAACAAATACTCAGAAGTCACAATCCATGCATGTCCTAAAGGTCAAACCAACAAATATTCAGAAACCATAATCACTACATATTTAGAAAGATATCGCCAACATATAGAAGTCATCATCAATATATATTTAGAAGATAACACCAATAAATATACAGAAGCCATCATTAATATATATTCAGAAGATATCGCCAACAAATACTCAGAAACCATTCATTAATATATATTTATTGGATGAGTGCAGAAGTTCTACCCGTTTTTATTACCCATAAAGAAGAGCAAATAAACGCAAAATGAACAGTACTTATTGTGCATAGCCCCCATTGCTATCTATGACCTCTTGCCATCTTTCTGATAGGAGATGAATCCCACGGTGGTAAAATTCCGGCGGTTTCGAGTCAAAAAAGTCTTGGATGGCAGTTTTAACAGCATCAAGATCATCAATTATTTTCTGACTGAAAGAATTGTTCAACGCACGAAATAGGTGATAATCAGTTGGTGCCCAGCCAGGAGAATATGGAGGATGGGGTTAAAACCTCCCAACCAAAGCCCAGTAACTTTTGGCGAGTGATGACAGCAGTATATGGCCTGGCGTTATCGTGATGAAGGATAACACCGCGATGATTGATGAGACCTGTCCGCTTTGCTAGCAAATTTGAATGCAGCCTGTCTAACTGTAGGTAATAGAAGGCAGCACTGTTGGTTTGGTTCAGTGGCAGAACCTCCCATTGAATTACACCCTGCACATCCCACCACACACTCAATAACACCTTCTTGGGATGAAGTTCAGCTTTCGAAGTCGATGCAGGCGGATCAGAAAGGCGACACACAGACGACGCTTTACATTACGGTACATAACCCACTTCCCATCTCCTGTCACAATTCGTGTCAAGAATGGGTCATTTTTGTACCGGAAAAGCAAGGAAACACAGGTGGCGATTCGTTCATCCCGTTGATTAGCTGTCAGGTTATGTGGAATCCAACGATCCAACTTTCTCGTAAAACCCAAATTAACCAGCATCTATCGACCGTCCTCTGGTATACGTTGAAGATCTCCGATAATTCTTGCATGGTTGAGTTCGGGTTGATCCTTATGGCTTGGTAAATATAGTCGTCTCTAACGTTTGATGACCGTCCACTCCTAGCCTGTTGGCAGCTTCTGTTTCCTTCCCTAAATTTACGAAACCATCGACGACATGTGCTTTTGTCTATTGCATCCTTCCCATAAACTTGACAAACATTGCGACATGCTGCGGCTGCCGTACTCTTTTTATCGAACTCGTATAATAAACAATGTCTTATATGCTCCTTCTTGCTTTCCATGTTACATCCTCCGGTATTTTTTTCTTTTTTTTTGAGATGATTAACTTTGTGTGACACGATACATTTATATGTGCGATATCCACACGTTTGATTGGCCTACGATTCGCGTAATTAAAAATGTCATGTGTGACGTCAATTCCATTGCAAATTTGCTTATTCAAAAACGGGTAGATTTTTCGCACTCACCTAATAAAAGATATCACCAACACATTCCAGAAACCATCTTCAATAACATTGCGTACAATCTACGTGCAATACAGAAGTCTGATCTGTCAGTCGGAAGAACCGACTGACAGATCGACAAACAAACTAAAGTCATTAACACTTTTCAACATTGTTGGAAAGTGTTACAGAACAAATACAAATGAATATTTACCAAATATAATGCATTTTCCAGTTTCAAAATAAAATTAGTTGAACAAAATAAATAAATAAATTAAAATAAAAAATAAAATATATTCTAAAAGAACAAAATGACTAATATAATTAAGTTAACTAACTCACTTCTACCTAGAAAATGATATTTTTAACGTCGCTTCTCTTTCTTGCATGAAATAGCAACACGATTCTTAAAAAAAAAAGATAAGGCAAAAGAAATATTGGGAAGTGCAGAAGATTTTTCACTTGTATCTGCAAATGATTTTCCAGTTTCATCTGCAGACGCTTTTAATCTAAATTAAAATCAATATCTAAACTAAAAATTATTTTTATCATGAGATTAAATGAAGCAGACGATATTCAATTTTTATGTGCAACTGCTTTTTTGCTTCATTTGTTAAGAGAATCTTTAAAAAAATTGTAATTAGGAATGAAAGAAGAAATACAGTAAACAGGGCCCGATTAAAGCAATAGGCTGGTAGGCCATGGCTCAGGGGCCTTTGCTTAACAGCCCGAAATTTCGTTTACAGTGCAAAAAATTTTAATTAAATTATACAAAAACGCTCTTGAAAATAGCACTTCGTGGGGATTTTACTTCTGACAGCAAAATAAGAAGTTTTGCAAAGGTGAAATTTTGTTTAAATATGCTCTTTTGGGCAAAATAGTAGGAAAATTTAAGGCCTTTTTTTTAAAGAATGGCAAAAGCCACCGGGGGTGGAGGGGCGCGAATGCGCATCAGGTCTAAGCCTAGTTTTGGCTTACAAGCTATTTTGTCCATTAGCTCCGAATCGCTGGATGATTTAGCCAAAATTGCAGACAGAATTTCAGAACTCCTTACTTCTCCACCAGAAAACAGTGTCTTCACCGTCGAGCAGACCAGTGTAGCAGTCACTGAGGGTATTTCTCCACTAAGCGAGTTTAACGCAATTAAAGGCGTAATCTCCGCCCTGAGTAAACAAGTCGAACATCTTTCTCGCGATCGATGCAGAGTGCCGTTGCATCGTGACAGTTCCAAACACCGCAATTTTTATCGTGGGTGCTTCCGTGAAGTTAAGAGATTTTTGTTATCACAAACGGTTTGGGAAAAACGCAAAAAAATGCCGATCACCTTGTTCCTATCGCCCTACTATTAACGGCCAGGAAAACTCTCAGTAGCGGCTGTCGATCGGGATACATCGACGGCAGTCGCACAGTCATATAGCTTGTACTAGGGTGCCTCGATAAGATAAGAGTGGCGACAGATCCGTGACAGATTCTCATTGGACGAGACTGACCATCAGCCGCCCAGGGCGATTGTTGGATGATGCTCCATAGGTTTTACATTGAGAGTTTCGCATATGTCGAAAAAAGCATTTTTATCTCTTGATATTAAGTAAATTTGATTTTTTTTTCTTTCAGAAATACATTAAGAAAGATTATTTGTAAAATATCAAAACATATTTTACTGAATAATGTTAATTATTAATCTGTTTTATTAACTTTATTGATGGACGAGGTAGGCAGATTCTTTTACTAGCCTGTTTCACAGCTTATAAATTGATATAAATAGAAAAAATACTGTATGATTATTGTCATAACTGATCTGTAATCATCTTATTTATTAAATATATTACTTTTGTCCTATTTTTGTGCTATTTAAATTTTAAAAAATAATGATTTCATTGATAAAGCAAAGTAGAAACATTTGGCGATATTTAACATGGTACTTGGCGAGAGATTCTCAGACAGTGTTTTGACATCTTTTCTCAGAGAAAGCTAAAAGCTTTATAAGCGTGTATCTCTGTGTGTATTATGTGTAAGAGTATATGCATTAAGGAATATATAAATTGTTTCGTATTTATTACGTCTGACTAATTACGAATTAATGTTTAATTTTCTTCAATAAAATTGATAGTTATTTACTATTTTGAAAATAAAGATAACAATAAAATAACTAAAAATTAATTCATTAGTTTCTTTCTTTCTTTTTATTTTTAAATAGTGAGTTTTGTAAGCATTAAAATTTATAAATATATTTAAATATTTTACAAACGTTGTTTCTTTTTAATTGTTTGTTAAAACATTTATTTTGTGGAAGGCATATTATTTCTCCCCTAGAAATGTTTACATAGGGTGTGAATTAAATCTGGTGATACCTTTAATTAGAAAAAGAATGATGATACGATTTTAAATTAAATTATATGGTGTGTCACTCATACGACTTTTTCTTACACTGCACTTCAATGTAATAAAGACAGATCGCATATTAAGTTCAGTAAGGTAAGGTAGTATTATGTGTAAGAGTATATACTAAGGAATATATAAATTGTTTCTTATTTATTACGTCTGACTAATTACGAATTAATATTTAATTTTCTTCAATAAAATTGATAGTTATTTACTATTTTGAAAATAAAGATAAAAATAAAATAACTAAAAATTAATTCATTAGTTTCTTTCTTTTTTTCTTTTTTCTTTCTTTTTTTTTTTTTTTAAATAGTGAGTTTTCAAGGCATTAAAATTTATAAATATATTTAAATATTTTACAAACATTGTTTCTTTTTAATTGTTTGTTAAAACATTTATGTTGTGGGAGGCATATTATTTCGCCCCTAGAAATGTTTACACAGGGTGTGAATTAAATCTGGTGATACCTTTAATTAGAAAAAAAATGCTGATACGATTTTAGATTAAATTATATGGTGTGTCACTCACACGACTTTTTCTTACACTGCATTTCAATGTTATAAAGACAGATCGCATATTAAGTTCAGTAAGGTAAAATAATATAGTTCAATGTACTCTAAAATTAATCTAAAAAAGGTGTAGGTCATTGTTTTATTTGGCATAAAATTCTATGCGAGGGGAGCATCCGCCCTCCTAACCCTCCCCACCCCGTTTAATTATAGTGCTTACAATTTTTAAAAAAATAAATAAATAAAGACTAATTTTAAAAACCTCTCTTTCTTTCTCTGTTACAAAAATTTTGTGGTAGCTCGAGATCAAGATTCTAATGCACAATATTTTACGAAAGTTTTTATTTTGTCACACTTTCGCATAAACTGGAGTCTTTCAACTTTTAGTGCATATTAGTTGACAAATGGTGCTACTATGCTGAAATTATTGATTTTTTAGGAAAGCTAGATCTCAACTTCTATAGTGTATAAATGTATCAAACATGATAGTTAAGATAGTTAATATGTAAAGTAGGTGAATGATTGCTTAAATATATTTAAATCTAAAAAAAAAAAAAAAAAAGACAAAAGAAAAGAAAGAAAGCAAAATAAAATGCTGCCGTTTTAAATTTTATTCATAAATGTTCTTATCAATATCTCCTGGCCTTCCTCGCAGATCCATTAAGCACATTCATACAGAATATGCACATAAAAAATTGGCAGTTAGTATCAATTTAAACTATTTATTTTATACATTTAAAAATTTGCTTATTTTCTTATATACATCCCTTCTACCGTTCATTTACTTTTATTATTGTTGTAATCAAAATTTCAGTTTTCTTTTTTTGCTAAAAAATGACGGGCTGTTCTGCTTTTAACTGCTCAAACAGATCTGAGCAATGCTATAAGTTAAAAGTGTTTCCTAAAGATCCCGGAGAGAACTTTGGGCCTCCAAAGTTAAACGTCTTAATTGGGAACCAACTAAGCTATTTGTGTGAAGTAAGAATTTTTACATTTTCGATTGTTTATTTATTATTTTCTTTATGTACTTGAAAGTTCTTTCTGCGATTAATTTTCAATTATATTTAAGAGATTATGTGATTTTCATAGTTAAATCGTCTAACAATTTACTATACATTGTTCGCATCAATCTTGGCAATTTAATGGTCGAAAATGATCACCTAGAATACTATTTAGTGGTTAAAATATAAGATGATAGTCAAAGTTTTAAGTGCACACATTTTACATATACTATTTACATATTTTTACTGCATATGTCAATATTTTCGCAACGAAACTAAGCGCATACTTTACTTTTAAAATATTCTAAATACAAAATGTATATATATTTATTTTTTAGTAACACTAATTCCCACAAATGTAAGAAAAAACAAATAAATAAATAAAATAAAACATAATTAGTTAATTTAAAATTAATTAATTAATTAATTAATTTAAACAAATAATTCAAAAACCATAAATTATGAAAGCCTGCAATAATTTTTTTGGGTAGAAACAATTTGAGCTCATATATTTATCAATAAGGCACAAGTGTAGTGTGAAAGCAACAATGCACTGTAACTTCCTAAAAGTACCACTTTTTCAGAACCTTGAAGATAGGACAATATTTTCTCCCCCTCCCCATCCCTGTTAAATCGTGAACATAATATCAAAATAAAAAAATCTGTAAAGAATTAGAAATGACCAATTTATTTTTATATTCTTATTATTTCAGAAATTAAACTTATTAAGGAAAAAATATTAAAGTTTACTTAAAAGGATTTTTGTGCAAAAAAAATGAAAAAAAATAATGAAATTAAATCGGGATGCATTATGAATTCTATGAAAAGTTTCCCTTAGTTCACTATAAACAAAAAAAATTCTTTAGTTCAGTATGTTTTTGGTTTTTAAAAATCTAAGTTAAAAATAATGGTAATAAAAATAATTATTAAATAAAATTGTTAAAAGTCGTAAATTTGTGTTTTCCTTCTTTTTTTTTTATAAATTTGGCAATTTAAGTCTATCGATAACTTGTTATTTGACAAAACTAAAAATAATTTAGTGAAAAGAAAATGCTTAATTTCAATACAATTTAAACGAATTATGAATAAATTAAGTCTTTTTTACTTCTAAGAAAATTAAATATCCCGCCAGAAAAGTAAATGTTCACCAGAAGCATTTTCTCGCCAACGTAAGATAAAGGTCATATCTAGAAAGGATCAACCCCACTCATAGCTCACGCAAGCAACCCAAGATTTCATCCACAGCGGTTGCGCACTGAGAACTGTCGTCACTCTAGTAATATAGGCACCCTAGCTTGTACATTTATGATAAAAAAATCTCATTTTTGATCGATTTAGGCTCTGATGTATCTTATATACCTTTTCCCAAATATCTAAAACATCTAAAGCCTTGCAATTATTTGCTGCTAATGATTAAAAAATTTATACTTATGGATCTAAACTAATGAATGTAGATTTAGGCCTCCGGCGAAATTTCAAGATGGAAATTTTTAATGGCTAATGTTCCTATTCCTATAATTGGAGCCGATTTTTTTACAAAATTTTGATCTCCTAATAGACCTTAAACGCCGCAAACTTATCAATAATGTCACAAAACACCCAACCGGGAATAATTTCAAAATCTTCAGATTATTTTTCAGTAAAACTTACTTTTGGCGATTTGACTTACCACCAAATTCTAGCGGAATTTCCCGAATTAGCAAAATTATCATCCCAGGTAAAACCTGTTAACCCCTTCAGGGGTAATGAATTTAAGTTCATTTAAAATCAAACGCCATCAGAGTCTGAGATCAAGATTAGAAGAAAAGTAATAAATGAACGTTTTCAAGTAAGGTAAAAAAGTAAAATTTTATATAAAATTTCTGGGATGAATTTTTGCGGTTGGGAACTGAAAGGGTTAAGCACAACACGGTCCACTACATTGAGACAAGCGGCCCACCAATCCATAGTAAACCAAGAAAATATAATCCAGGGTTATATGAGGCCGTAAAAAACAGAATTTCAATATATGATAGATCAAGGTATCTGTCGTCCATCTAAATCACCATGGTCGTAACCTCTTTATGTTGTTTCAAAAAGTTCTGGTAACATCCGTCCCGTTGGCGACTACAGGAGATTAAATTCTCGTATTGTACCGGACCGTTATCCCATACCCCACATCCAGGACTTTTCTAATGCATTACACGGAAAAACTATCGTTTCAAAACGCGACATTGTTCGAGCTTATTTTCATATACCAGTGCACCTTGATCATATACAGAAAACTGCAGTTTGCACCACATTTGGGCTATTTGAATTTCCGTTTCTAAATTTTGGACTGTGTGGGGCAGCACAGACTTTCCAAAGATTTATGCATGAGATTCTCGGTGCTGTCGAATTTTATGTTTATTTAGATGACATTTTAATATTTAGCACTACGGAAGAGGAACATAAAGTCCATTTAAAAATTGTACTTTATAGGTTAAATAAATACGGACTGACTTTAAACGTTTCAAAACGTGTATTTGGCGCATCAGAAATTCCTTTCTTAGGACATTTAGTAACGGGGAGTGGTACCAAACCTTTGCCGGACAAGGTTGAGACAATTATAAATTACCCACAACCAAAAACTATTAAAGACCTTCAGAGGTTTTTGGGATTTTTGAATTTTTTTCATAGATTTTTGCCTAATATAGCTTAACATCAAGTGCATTTAACTTCTTTCCTAAAAGGGGCTAAGAAAAATGATAAAACAAACTTAGATTGGTCAGATAAGGCAGAAGAACAGTTGCAAAAATGCAAACAATTAATCGCAACTTCGGTTTTATTGGCACATCCAAAGCCAGATGCGAAATTAATTTTACAAGTCGATGCATCAGATTTTGCAATTGGGGGATCATTATTGCAAATTGCAAAACAAGAATTACAGCCAGTGGCATTTTTCTCTCGGAAACTTTCCCAAACAGAGAAAAAGTATAGCGCATACGACAGAGAGTTATTAGCAGCTTATGCTGTCATCAAACATTTTAGGCATATGCTCGAAGCGAGACATTTTTCTTTATTCACCGACCATAAGCCATTAACTTACGCATTCCAACAGCGTTCAGATAGATGTTCTCCAAGGCAGACTAGGCAATTAGATTTTATATCCCAATTCACCACAGATATTCAGCACATAAAAGGCTCATTATAGCAGATGCACTTTCGAGTATAGATTCTATAAGCATGCCAAATCCCATCGATTATACGGTAATTGCCCAAGCACAACAAACAGACTCAGAGTTAAAAAAAAAATTAATCGAAAATTCAAAAACTTTGCAATAAAAAAAATATTTTTATCAGATAATCAAACACATATTTATTGTGATTTGTCAACAGGCACGGCTCGTCCATACATGCCTAAATTATTCCGTAAAAAGGTATTTTTATTTTTATCTTTACATAATTTATCTCACCCTAGTATCCGCAGTACTTCAAAACTAATCCGATCCAGATTTGTTTGGCAGTCCATTCGAAAAGATTGTGCCGAATGGGCTAGGACTTGCATCCCATGCCAAAAGTCAAAGATAATTCGCCCTACAAAATCTCCTGTAGGTAAATTTTTTAGATCAATCACAAAGATTTGAACACACACATCTCGACCTTATCGGTCCCCTTCCACTTTCAGAGGGAAATTATTATTGCTTAACTATGATAGACAGGTACACTAGGTGGCCAGAAGCTGTTCCAATACCAGATATATCTGTACAGGTAGTCGCACAATTTTTTTAATCCAGTGGATTACTAGATTCGGATGCCCATCCCGTATCACCACGGATCAAGGCAGACAATTTGAAAGTGCCTTGTTTACATCTCTTTCTCAGTTGCTAGGAATTAAAAGAATTAGAACTTCTCCATACCACCCTCAGGCAAATGGCTTAATAGAGGAATTTCATCGCCCATTAAAGGCAGCCTTGAAAGCCTATGACACCGATAGGTGGTCTACAGCATTATCAGTTTTACTGCTGGGTTTGCGTTCAGTCTTCAAATAAGATCTAGGATCAACAACTGCCGAATTAGTGTATGGTAAATATTTACGACTACCAGGTGAATTCTTCGATCCAGCACCTGTGGCTATCTCACCTAAGTAGCTAGTAGAAGACCTAAAGTGCTATTTTACTACTGTGCGGCCTATTCCGACTTCCTGTCATTGTCAAAAGACAATTTTTGTGCATCCTCACCTCAATGTGTGCTCACATGTGTTCCTTCGGCATGATGTTGTGCGTAAACCCCTCCAAGCACCATATGATGGACCATACAAGGTCATTCTCAGACGAGAAAAAACTTTTGACATCGAAATTAAAGGGACTCCTCACACAGTGTCTATAGATAGTCTCAAACCTGCCTTTATAGCTACGGACTTTTCAACCACTTCACCTCAAAGTGCTACAGTACTACCCAAACTACAATCAACCTATGAAGGACAACAAACCCACACTTCTCCTCAGGATGCCAATACACCACCAGATGTACAAACTGTTCCAGTCACACAGAGGACCCGCATGGGACGACTGGTTCGTCCCCCACGTCGTTATGTGCATTTCCAATGACACTGCGGAGGGTTCGCTATGCCAAAATAGCGATAAAGAATTGCCCTAAACGCCAGTTAGCGAAAAAACTGTAACATGGCAACCTGCCAAGAGGGAGAAACAGTCGCGAATCTCTTTGCTCTTCAACAGTCTGTGCTCTGCTTCCACTGGTAGCATCTGCCGTCTGGTCGCTTGTAAATGACTGCTTGTGTTTGTACCGGAAATGTTTACTTGCTAATCATTAATCTAATATTTATTGTCTTACTTTCTCTTTTATTAAACGGTGTTAATATTTAGTTGGCTGGTGTCTTGATTAAATATGTTTATAAATGTATTTTCTGGCTCAAAATTTATCGGCGAGCAAAACGTTCACCGAAAAATAATTAAAGATCATTCAGCTTGCAACTGGCACGAGTCGCGCGCAGGATTGGATTTACTATGGCGCCACCTTCTAAAGGATCAACAAGAAAGGAAATTTCGCTCAAGTTTTGACTGCGGCAAGACACGATATGGTCGCTGATGAAAGGGCGGATGCGCCCTGAAAGTATTACGACCAAGAAGATTACGGAACTTTATATGAGGTACTATACGTAATTATAATTCTCATAAACTGTATTTAAGAAGAAAAAAATATTTACGTCTTAGAGGAATCAAAGATTTGATTAACGATGTGAAAATGTTAAATTTATCTTACGCATTATATGGGGCTGTTTATCGTGCTGTATGAGATACTCATCGCAATTTTTTTTGTTGTTTTCTGGAAGCACGTTATAAGGGAGTCCACTGAAACTATAGAAGTATGTTTAGGCACAGACAATACCTATTACGACTTAACTTCATTTCACATGTTAAATTTCTGAATTTTTTTTTTCCGGTATGAATCTAAATGAATAATTTACTTTCTATGTGAGATCATAATTCATTCTAAATATATGAACGGATCTGTAATATAAATTTTCGCTTATAACTCTATCAAGAATTAATTAAAAGTATATTAATAATATACTTTTCCGAACTGTCTTTATCTCAGATATTTGAATATAAGGATTGCCATTAAAAAAAAAAAAGTTGATGCCATTTTTAATTCATTAGGGGGTCGTTTGCTTAGGCAGACGACCCCCTAAGCAAAATCTAACTATACAGTTATAATCTGGACGTTATTACTAATTGATTAGTACTGGCCGCATATTTATAGGACGATTTGTGACGAAATTAGTGTGTGTGTGGTGGGGGGCTTTTTTCCCCACTGTACGAAGAATTAGTCATTTAAATACGGACCAACTGAAAAAAAAAAAGTACCGATATTAGAATTTCTGTACAGAATTCTGCTTAATATTTTAATTTTCATTTATAGTCAACAATTTCTATTTCATTATTATCTGTTCAATTGCAATATACAGCCGGAACCTTCAGGCACGCAGTGCAAGATAAAGAGAATAATATATATATAGAATTTTTAAAACAATCGACCACAGGTGCCTCATTGGCGAAACCACTTTAGAGAATTGTGCCAATATTTTACAGATTCCCAGGTTATTACGTTTCATATAAGCCACAGAGTTTCGAATACTGAATTACTAGAACTTTGGCAAAGTCACCAATATTTTAAAGGTGGTGTGATACCAGGGGACAGTAGAGGTTGTTTCACCATAATAAAACCATACTTGCGAACATACTAATTAATATTCCGTAATATTGTTAGCCCCGCCTTTTTTTAAATACCAGTATCTTTTTAGAATATATTTATACTTATTTAATCGTAATTGCATTAGGAGAATATTTCTCTGAAAATTTAGTGGTGTGGTAAAAAGGGCGTGACTAGCAACACTACGGAATATTAATTAGGATGTTTAAGTATGTAAAATTATCAATGTTATAGAAAAAATATTTCTCGGACCCCTCTGAACGATTTAAACAATATTTTTTAATTTGTATTGTTAATATATCAAAGAAAAAGTAAATAAATACATGAGCAGAGTTGCCAACCTAATCCGGCAAATTGTTAGTACCGCCCTTTTTCTACACTACTTAATTTTTAGAGTATTTGTTTTCTTAATTCATCGTAACTACATTTGAAAAGAATTACTCTAAAAATGAAGTGGTGTAGGAAAAAGAGCGATACTAACAAATTGCCGGATTAGGTTGGCAGCTCTGCATGAGTATACTACTTTTAGTGATTAAATAAATATATAGCTGAAGATTGAATGGTTCTGTAATATAATGAATTATATTTTTCTGACGCTATTGGGTTAAAGTAGCGAAAATTCCTATTTTCACGCTTTTTACATTCTGGATGTAATAAAATTAAAGCGTTGCTATTAGAATTTTAGTTTTAAATTTTAATATTTGCGAAGTTCTTTGACAATATATGTATAATCCTAAAAATCTTTCACTAATTAAAACCCATCTTTTTTCCTTGCTCCAATAAGAGCTAAAATGTAGTTTGCTTTCGTTTTAGTAATTGTCGCTCCTGCACTATATATGTTGATTGGTTCTTTTTCTTTATAACAGTTTATAAAATAATTCTTCCGCACATTTACGAAAATCTCCAGTTTTTCTAAAATAGCATATTTTTTTAAAAGATTTCGGGTACATTCTTTTAAATAAAATTTGTATTTAAATAAATATTTAACCTATCACGAATCTAAAACCATGGCTTTTGCATCTGTAATAAGAAAATTTAATTATGAAATTGGTATTAAATTTCCATCTTCTATTAGTCGTAACGGAGCTTTCTTTCTTCAAGATAAATTTACATTTACCCACGAATTAGACGCTTTCATTTATTTTAAATAAAAAAAATTAAAGAAATTTTTCAACCAGAGGAAACTAAAGTGATGAAAAGTAACAAACACGGAAATAATTATTAGTTTACAATTTCTTTTTCTTTACGTTTATTGATACAACAAACTATTTTTGAAATTATAGCAGACAACTAGCTGCCTTAAATCGTTGCATTTAGGGAAAGAGTGATGGAATTTCACTTTTCTCTAAAATAAATAAATAAATAAGTAAAATATATAATTAATGACAGATTGAATAAATTATGTTAAAATAGGAATTATTAGTCCATTCTTTTGAATTTTTAAGTAAACGTTTTGCATAATACTTATTTTTTTTTTAATGGATCTCTTTTTATTTGACTACAATATGTAATTTGTATTATTTTAATAAAAAACATAGTTTCATACTTGCCAACCTAAACTGGAAGATTGTTAGTCCCGCCCCTTTCCGCCTATTTTTTCACACCAGTCTTTTTTCAGAGTACTTTTCTTCTTATTTAATCGCAAATATATTCGAAGAGATATTTGCGATTAAAAAGCGAAGAGATATTTGCGAAATATATTCGACTCTAAAAATTAAGTGGTGCAGAAAAAGGGACGGGAACTGCGACAGTCTTCCGGGTTAGGTTGGCAAGTATGCAGTTTAACATCTTAGATTTTACCAATGTTATAATAATATACAAAAAACGTACTATTACAAATAAGCTAATGTGAGGGGATCTCATTCGAAGAGGTTGGAGTGTGTTAATGTCGGTTTATAGCAACATATTGGGCAGTAGGCGACTGCGGAAAGAGGGGGGGGGGGCATAAAAGCAAATTCATAGAAAAATGACAAAGGATAAAACATATTAAATAACCTATGAAGCAAATGTTGTATAAAATATTTTTCGGACAAAAAATAAATAAATAAATAAAAATAAATAAATAAATAAAATACATCTAATTTGAATTTTAAATCTTTAGTAAAACTCTAAAACTTTCTTACCGTCATTAATACTGTATTACCTGTGGACATTCATTAATTTAGTTACAAAATTTATTTTAAGAGCAGTCGGAGATGATTTTGAATTGAATAATTTTCGAAGCTCAAAAATATATTATATATATATATTATCTTCAGAAGTGCAGGGTTTAATAATAATAATAAAATATCGGGGCATATTCTTTTAGAAAAACAGAGCCTTTATGTTATTAAAACATTTACGAAAAAATAACTTTATTGGTAAATATAATTTAAAATGTACACGTTTAAAACAAAATGTCTTTCCAATTTTATGCTTTATCATCACATTTTATTTTCTTTTTAGATGCTGTGCAACAAGTGTAGGAAAAGTCGTGCAGGGTTGAAAAACCATCAACCTTGCCTTCGGTCCATGCGCCTTTCCCTATATGCGTATACATCATGAAATGATGCATATTTTTTTAAATGAAACATGACCATCAACGACCAGATCGAGATGATTATATAGAAATATTCTTCGAGAATATAGCTGCTGGTAAGATACTGTTTGATTTTTTGTTTCTTCACGTATCATAAGTCCTGCATGTAATTCTCAACATGTGTCAAAAGTAGTGTTAATATTGGGCTATATATATGTCAGTTCAAAAAATAACTATGGATTCACATTTCATGTATTATAACAACATAATAATTTATATATATGTACAAGTCTTTAAACGAATGTGTGCATCGTAGCATGTACAAGTAATGGATGAATCCGGGAAGCCCCCTCAAGACTAACGAGGATCTCAACTTCGAACGAACTGAAATGAGTAACTGCTTCTTTCGCAGGAGGCCGCTGTAGTGCTGTACAGATGTGGGAGGCATTCCGTTACTGATCGATCTCCATTGAAACACCATTTTGATATCTAATTACGGCTTAAATATGAAATGCAATATAAGAAATAATGCAATGAATAACAAATTTTACAAGTTATTAAGTAAACAAAAGCTATACTATAAACAAAGTACATAATTAAGAATAACTAAACAATAATTGGAGCACATATGTTCAATAATGAGTAAAATGCTGATTTTGGAGATTGGTCGTCTAAAAATCCCCTTCTGTGTACGGATGTCCGCAACTCTGACATTGCCGTCAAAACCCAGAAAAATCTTCACTAAACATCCAACGGATCAAGTGCAAATTAGTAACTGATCATCCATTAATAACACGAGCATCTCAGGTGACAAATTCAACTTAAAAAAAAAAAATATTTGGATCACTGCTGCAAATGGCTTAATCCATATTTGCCATCATTTTTAGACAGTTTTAACTAATTTCTGACCTCCCATCGCCATATTCAGAAGATTATCATTTTTATCCAGAAAATTTGGTTTTGGAATGCATCGATAGGTTTTGGTTTTCCTAAGTAATAGCCTTGTGTCAATGCCTGCAAATCGCTCTCATACGATGACAAGAGTGTTCGTGGGTGAGAATTTAAGATACCCTTAACTTCTATCGTTATTATTAGAAATTTCTGTAGTACTAGTTTTGTACGCCCCACTACTCTTTTTAAATATTTGAAGTTTTTAACTCTGACCTTCCATAGATCGCTAAAGTTGGATGTACTAAGGAGCAAAAACCTCCAACTAATATATTCTGAGCATAACATATTTGAAATGTCTTCAATTTTTACTCTTAGTGCTACTAATTTTTTCAGCTCTTTTGAATGGCCAACGACGTTCGCAGAATTGACACTAAAAATAGAATTTTTACCACGACAAGGGAAAAAAAATGTTGCAATTGTTGTCTCTGATATTAGATCTGATAGGATTTCTAAATGTACAGCCTTAGTGTCCATACACACAAAAATGGCCAGGTGGATTTTCTGGAGAGTACCCTTTCTCTGACTTTTGAATAGGTATTTTATATCGAAAGACTCACGTAAACTATTCCGACATTGGCGAATGAAGCGACATTCTTTCCGCAGAAATGTCTCCAGTGATTTGATACACACACAAAGGTTTGGTCTTCAGTCACTGTACACACTCATGAACTACCTTTTATGCCCATATTTCAATCTGTGTTTATCAAGCCTCACATGAAAATCTCACTTAGAAAAATATTGAATAATAAAGTGAACTAATTTGTTACCTATAGTGATAAGAGAACCTGGCGTTTTTGCTCGTAACTCACCTTAGAGTTCTTCAGACGATTACTAATTCTGATAGGTTCTATTTCATCTAAAACGGGATTAAGAAATCTTAATTGACTTGACTATTGAACTGGGAACTGAACATCAAAAGTCCCTCTGGAAGAAAACTGGTTTCCTGAACCTTCCGAAGAAGAAAGTTCTCTGCTAAGGCAATTTCCCGTTGACTAGAATGACCTTTAAATTTATCCACAATTCTACAGTTATTCACAAATCTAAAAATATGCGGTACAATTCTAATTAATTTTTAATAATTATTACTTGTACTCAAAATATTAGACGGATTAGAATTAGTTACTGAAAGGGAAAAATTGGAATAAATAAGAGCTTTTAAAATTTCAAAGTTATTCAAAAATTTTAAAGTCTACAGTTTCTAATTCAGATTTCTGCATTGCTTGTTGCAGCAGATTTAGTCCATGCTACTACAGAACGCATGACAAGATGACAACAGCAACTAGTTCTCTAGTAAATCATATTAACTGGATTATCTTTTGAAGAAATGTCTTTCCACTTATAAGTACCAGTAAGTTCGTGTATTGACGCAACCCTATTGTTCACAAAAGGTTTTTAGCAAATGCGGAGATTTTCGAATCCAAGCAAACAAAAAATACGAATATGTCCACAGGATTGCGTCATCTACTTCAAAATTTAGAGCTAGTAACACCTTCTGAATCAGCTTCAAGAGCAACAGACATGCGAAAACTCAAGCTAAGGAATTGAGAGTGTCTTTATAGGAGTGATGAGAGATTTGCTGCACAGAAGTCGAACAATAGTTCCCAGCAATCCAGCCACCGGAAAGCTCTGAACGTAAATTACCGCTAGATAGGCTACTGAAGGTGCATCAGCGAAGCCATGGATGACTGTGATCCTCATGAAAAATGTATCCTCAAGTTTATTAACTTTGAGTGAGTGGTCTAATTATCTGACATTTTATTGGGTAACGTCTCGTTCCAGTCTAATTTAGACACCCAGAGAGTCTGCATGAAAACCTTTGCTTTTGTTACCACAAGTCCGATTAGACAAAGAGGGTCGATTATTTTCAGAGCTAGCGAAAGCACATCTCGTTTATAGTAAGAGTTCATTTTAAGAATTTTAATTTTATATAAAAAACAGTCCAACTTAGGATTCCATAACATTAGAGTGCGGACAGACCAGACAGACTTAAATCATAAACAGTTTTCAACTTTGTTGGAAAGTGTTAAAAATAGGAACGTAAAGTAATGGAATCTACTATTTTATATTTTAAAACTTAGAGAATACAACAGCGCTAAGTTTCATACTCACAGTTTAAAACAGATTTCACCGAAAGGGTATCGAAGGGTATTCCGATATCACCGATTTTCTTTCTTTTTCCAATTAAAGAAAGAAAATCGGAAATTTTAATTTTTATACCCAATCTCTGCTAAAATACTTTAAGGAAAGTTTATGTATTTTTTAAGAAATAGTTTAAATAAATTACCAAACACTTTATTTGTTGAAATAGAGAAAACTGAAACAATATTCCAGGTATTTAAATTGGAATTTATATTAATTTTCATAATTAAAATTTCAAACATAAGGAAATCTAATTTATTTTATAAATAATTAAAATGTCGCACAAGAAAATCTAAAAATGTTTAAATAATCTTGTCACACACTTTTATTTACTTATTATTCACTTATATGACACTTTCACATATCCTCCAAATAGCAGTATCCTTTTATTCCCGTTTTAAAAATGTTTATGAGTTTGACAATCTACTATAACAACATTTTATCATCCTACAATTAAAACATTTACAAACAACAAATTTAATGGATGTTGTAATAACATTATTTAAAAAAAAAAAAAAAAAAAAAAAAAAAAATTCTCCGAGTTTCTTTATTTTTTTAGATTGGGTGACATCTTATGAAAAACAATATTATTTTCCCTTCCCGGAATCGAAAAATATGCCCTATGATTACTACTCAATAATGCATTTTTCAAGTGGAGGTTGTAGCAGGTCAGTTTTCAAAATACTGAATCATAGCATAGATTAAAAAAAAAAAAAAAAAAGAAGTCAGGCGAAGTGAAAAAAATTTCATGATGGACATAAGACAAGTAAAAATTGTATATAAGTGTTAACTTAATTGCATTTTAATAAAAATAAATTTATACTTTTGATGTTTGTTGTTTATAAACTGAAAGTAAAACTGCTTAACATTTGCGGCAAATAATTATTTTCCACATTAAAAATTGCTTGAGATAAAAAAAAAAATTTTAATTGCGATGTATAAGTAAAAATGCATCAGATATATTTATTATGAAATGATTCCTTCGAAAAATAAGTAAATAAATATAATTATTTATTATTATGTTATTATTATATATTATATTATATTATCCCGTATTGGAATTTCGGGAAATTCTTACAACGAAGTTCTTTTATTTGCCGGGTAAAATATTGAAAGTTAAAATTTACTTTGCATTTGTATAACATTTCTTTAAATTTAGAAAATAATGCAAGGTATTACGAACTTTAAACCACAAAAATAGGATAGTGTTTAAGACGAGCAAGAGTTTTAATTCTCAGTTTACATAAATGGTTAAATTTATAGCTAGCTAGCTTACAGTCATTATAATAAAAATGACAATAAGTAATATAAAATGTCATGTTCATTAGAATGGACACCAGATATTGAATGGGTTAAATTTTAATTTATGTTGTTTAATCTTGACTTTTTACGTATCCAGTCGTATTAAAAAAAAAAAAAAAAAAAAAGGAAATTGAATGTTAGAAAAACACGTAAAAAATAAACCATAAAATAAAGAAATTTATTGGAACACCTTTTTATTATTATTATTATTATTTTTTTTTTTAAATTCGGAATTGTTTACTAATTTTTAAGAATAAAAAGGATTACAGAGATTTGTAATAGAACAATAGTTTCTAAATGTTACACTCAACGCTATTGTAAAATAAAAATAACAAAAATATGAATATAAACGATTTAATTACGATAAATATTTAAGGAAAAGGGCATCAGATATATTTATTATGAAATGATTCATACTAAACAATAAATAAATAAATATAGTACCGAATATTGCGGAATTCTTGCAATAGAGTTATTTTAATTTGATAGGTAACAAATATTATATAAAACTTAAAAAAAAAAAAAAAAAAAAAAAAAAAAAAAAAAAAAAATGCAGTAATTTTTTTTTTGGAAGATGCAAGCAACATTAAAATTATACCAGTCTGTCATATTTGCCAATGTATAATAATTTTTAAGAATATTTGGCGGTAGTAAATAAAACGATCATTATATTTTCCTTTATAAAAATAATTTTTGCAGTTGGTAAACATATATTTACACTAAAGAGAACTGTAATACTCTATACGTTGGCAAATATGATACATAAAACAAAATTCAAATATGAATAAGGATTTTTAAAAATTTAATTATTAAAATCATTTAAATGTTTCATCTGATATTTTGGAAGCAAGAATATTTTTTTTAAGTTTTAACAGGAAAGAAAAGTTAAGATTTCACAATTTTAACAGTACTTATTTACATGAAAGACATAAAAATAAATCATCATTTTCAAATCATTTGTATAAAACATACAAAGTAAACATATATTTAAATAATATAACTGTTGTGTAAAATAACAGTAAGATATCACGGATAAAAATCACTCGGTTGCTCATCGTAGAAGTTTAAGAAATATAAATTTCACTAAAATATATATTACAAATTCGACTTTTATATACATTCATTTGAAAAGCTGCCACAATTTCAAAAAAGAATTTAGTGAAACCAATATTTTGGAACTTACATCAGAAATAAAACATACTTCATGTATGTTACACTTGGTAAAACGTATCAATAAACACAAAAATAAATTGAGAAAACCAATTTCAAAATATAAAAAATTACAAAACACGTATAACAGAAACTTATTTAACTCCGAGTCAGACCTTAAAAAAAAAAAAAAAAAAAAAAAAAAAAAAAAAAATTGCTTGTATTTGGTATATGTAAGCTTAGTTTTTACACATTCTTGAAACCATAGGATTAAAATTTCGTCGGCATTTTAAATATTAATTTATACATGATGAATTATTTTAAAATATACAAAATTTAATTTAGTACAATTTATAAATATTTAGATTCAAAAAATAACTTAATGCATAAAATTAGCCTTCTTAGATTATGTTACTTGCTTTTGAAGTTCACAACAAAAGAATTTGCAAAACTTAAATAAAATAAATCAGTTGCAGAAAATCGAGCAAAAAAGAAAAAAAAAAAAAAAAAAAAGAGGAGGGAGGGGGGATCACGAGAAAACTCAAGAAAAAAGATTGCAGATTTATTTATTTATTTTAAAGCTTAAAAGTAATAAATAAATAAATTTAAAAAAAAAGTTATCGACAACGGAGGTTTCATAGTTTGTTTCAGCAGTCGTTTCATAGAAATTTACATTAAAAATTTTTTATGAAGATATTTATTCCCCCAAACGCTGCTTAGCAATAAAAATAAAAAGATCTGAAATCTCAAAATTACTTTTTAGTAATAAGTAGAGCATATGTAAATTGTAACAAAAATCGAACATACATATATATCTGTAATTTTTCAGGTGACTTGGCAAACCAAGGGGAAAAAATGCTTATAAAGATAATTAATCACAACAAAGTTGCTTTTTCTTCTTTTTTAGGTATGTAGGAAGAAGTAGATTCAGAATTTTAAAAGAATTATTTACAAATGACCGTACATAGGTTTCTTGTCTTTAGCAATCTTATGAAAAAATTAACAATTCGTTTAAGTGGATAATTACTGGAAAGACGAAAGGTTAAAATTATGAGCGTATCAATAACAATTCATGAATTTTAACAATGTTAACTAAGTGCACATTTAAAAATGGTCTGACAAGCAAGGAAAATTCTTATTTCAGACATTAAGCTAGAATGAACAACAAATAATGGAATTAATATAGCTTATCGCGAATGGCAATATTAATAAGAATTAATGTGTTATGTGATGCAAAATAAAAGGTTGTTTCATTGGATTATACATAAACACAAAAATTAGCTTTTAGTAATTCTGTTAAGTAGTCTCAAAATACTTTTTCTTTTGTTATGTAAATAATTATTCGTGCAAGACTAACTTTATCTTGAATAAGAAGTCAAAAATAAAATTAAAACCAAAAGAGGTTCCATATTACCTCTGTCGCCAGTTGTGATGGTAATGTATGTTAATTTTTCATAACATTTTATCCCAATCTTAAATTTGAAAATCAAAATTAAGCTTATCAGTATGAATAAAATAAGTTACCATCGTGGGTCACAGTGAGATTACTATAACAAATGTATATATATATTCTAAAACATGCTATGGCGTTTCAAAGTTAACAGCCATAGACAAAATTTGTTCTTTATCTTCTAAAATTTGAAATAACAACAAATGACATAAGAAACATTAACCACTTATCACAGGGAACTAAAGATAAGTTACTTGAGGATGATCATCTTGAGTTTTATTCTTACGTAAATTTCTTTTAGTTTTTTTAAAGCTTTCGTGGAGACTTTTTTTATAAGGATGCTTCACTCCACATTGTTTCATACATTGTACAGTTTCAAGACCGGCTTGAACAAGTTGAGCTGCATTGAAATATCCTGGATGATTAGGATCTAATGGAGCTGCATTCTTACGAGATTGCCACACTGAAGAAAAGGAATGAACTCTATCCCTATCAAGTAATTTTAAATCTACCACCTCTGAAGTATCTTCTAGATTTAAACTTGCGGCTGGAATATCAAGACACGGCGTTATAAGCTCTGGATCAAAAGCTAGAAGTTCCACTATACCAGCTGCTTCAGGTCTATCTGCTGGATTAATTGACCAACACTGGCGAAGCATCGATTCCCTTGGGAGAGGGAAAAAAAAAAAAAAGGATGTAATAATCGCATTTATATGAAATGTAAAAGATTTTCAAAATTAACAAACATAAAACAACACCCGATTAAATCGGTGATTAGAGAGTAAAAGAATTATTGAAAATACTATTTACATTGGATTGTTATTTAAACCTGACGCTAGATTCACGTACACATTTAATTAATTTTAATTTTTTTATGCGCAATGTATACCTCACATAAAAGCATATTTTAGATGAAGCTAATTTTGATTCTTTAATAATACAAATGGAATAGCTAAAAAATTCACACACATACATATATATTATACTAGCAGGCTACGCCCGCTTCACTGGTCACTGTATTTAAATGAATTTTCAAGAGAATTGAACCACCATTTATTTATTTTTTAATATAACATTATAAAAAAAAAATCCTACATTGAAATCGCTCTAAACCTCACTTCAGGTACCCGTTGCCTATATCCCCCGCTCTTTATACTATATTAACACGTTCACGCCGGCGTGACCCACTGGTGAGTCAAAGCTAATTCAAGATACGGGAAAAAAACCTTAAAAATAGAGGTTCTGAATGGTTTCTTTAAGTTTGGCGAAAACGTTTGGATGAGAGGGCTTTATATCGCACTAGTGCTACGTTATTGGCAGTCGGCTAGGTGACCATATTAGAGTACCTTCATAAAAATTTAGCATTAAAAACTAAAAAACTATTAGAAATTACCGTTTTTAAGGATACATTTTTTTATTTTAAATAAATGAGGAGCAAATCTTAATAATAGTGATAAGTAATTTTCTTGATTACAATTTTTTTAAACTTGATTTCAAAATAGAGGCTGTCTTATAATTTCGTAAAACCCACTCATCTCAACCCTGTTACCGACGGTGGCATCACAGACAGACAAAACATGTTAAAGTGAGGTTGTAAGAACTGGACACTTTCGCTTCGAAATTTCACCAAATATGTCCGGTACCTAGAGATGTAAAAACCCGTGATTTTTGATTCAGGGGAATAAACATGCGAACTTTCGGGTTTAAACCGGGAATTTTGGGAACATTGGAAACTTTGATGGGAAGAAACTAACACTGAATGTTTAGATTTAATTTTATTCTTTTAAGTGCACAAACATATTAATTATGTGACTATTTTACAAAAAACAATAAAAAATAAAACATTTACGTTATTAACAATAATAAATTATGAAGTTTTGTCTGCCTGTTTAAATAACTTTTAGAACTTTTTTTTTTTTTTTTTTTTTATTAATGAATACCATAATAAAATATGTTATAAAAAATAATACAATGAAGTTAAATTAGGATAAAAATACTTTAAAAGTTATGAAATTTTGTTTTTTTTGATTTAACAAAATTTCACATAAATTGATGAAGTTTTGTTAAAGAGCACGAGGAACAAAATCGAATATCAGTTCTTCGGTTATTAAAAATTCCAGCAATAATTTTTGAATGCATTGGATAATTAACAATCTGGCTGTTATTTATTTATTTATTTTTTACACATTAATATAGTTGAAATTTTAATTGAAATAATATTTTCCAGTGTAATATTATTGATCATTTTAGTGAACACAGGTTATTTCGGAACATTTTTGTTTTATTTTTGAAATAAAATATTAAAGATTTACATTCATAGATATACAACTAAAACATGATGAGCTTCGACTGCCATAAAAAAGAAGCGTTACATTGAACTCAGTGTGTGTACAGTCAGAATTAAGATGTAAATACATAGCAATAACAAAAAATAAGTCTGATAATCAATGAAATTTTATACTAGTAATTTTTAATTTTGTAGACGTTAAAAGCACTATTTTAAAATCGAAATATCATAAAAACCAACTAAATGTAAGATAACATTTTGGAATGCCGTAGAACATTTCTAATATTGGTAAAAACAAAACAAAACAAAAAATTGCTAAATTCACAACTTTTGGAAACTTTCAAAATTCCCTATTCAAAAAGCAGAGTTTATTTCCTGGTTTAAACCAACGCCCTCTGTAGACAGGCCGCGGCGCTAATCTCTGACGTCACGAACATCAGGCTGTTGCTGATGAAATTAAAACTACTGACTTTGTGTATTATGCTGTGAAATCTTCACACAAAAGAACGGGATTTTTAGTTTTAATTAAAGACATCTTTTAAAACTGACTAAAGGAAAAAGCGAATTTTTTTAAAAATGTGTTTTAAATACTACCCTAACGATATATATATGTATGTGTGAGAGTGACAAAATTTATAAACTTTCTTTTATATATATTATAAGCAATTTTTATAATTTAGCAACTTTTATACTTAGAAAGAAATTTAAGATTAAATAAATAGTTTTAATATTATTATAATATTGCTTTAAATAAAAGAAATAAGTTGCACAAAATCTATGACTTTATTGAAAAAAATTTCTTTAAATAAAATTTTAATTTTCTTTTCCAGTTTTATCTTTCTTTATCGTTAATTACATAATTAATTATTTAAATTATTCTGTGCTGTTGAAATTTTCAGCCACTGTTACACATAAAGTTTAAAATCCCTTAAATTGTTTTTTAATAATATAATCTGCTCATTTTTATAAATAATATCATTGTAACAAAATAAACATAATTATTCATTTTACATGAGTATAGTATAATGAAATTCCCCCCCCCCTTTTTTTTTCTAGCTGATTAATACTAAACAAAAGTTGTAAGCAATCACATGTATTATCCTTTGGACTGTACAGGGAACTGTGACTGTATAATAACAATTTTTGCTGGTACAAAAATAAAAATGTTTTCTTGGGAGATTTATTTATTTACTCTATTATTATTAATATTATTTTAAAAATACCTTTAAAATTTTAAACATAATTTCTATTTAAATATTAAAATTAAAATAACAATGTTTCTATTCTGCTAAAATTAAAACATGTATAAAATTATGTGTTTGAATTCTGCTACAATTAAAACAGCTATTATCTTATTTTTAAAATTAGTTATCACTGTGAGAGACTCTGAATTTTAAACTGTGGCTGAATAAATAATAATAATATTGAACATAATTTTCCACTAAAGTGTAAAACTACAATTCTGATAAAATAAAGTAAAACTTGCCTTTGGATGCTATCTAAAACTGGATTCAAGAAAAAATATGTATATGTTTAAAAGAAAAAAAAAAGAAAAAACTAATAATTGTAAAAATTAAGGAGTCAACAACACATTGCAATATATATGTATATATATACCTAAATTGTTATCAGTCACCAGAAAGATATATGGAAAAATAAATAAATAAATAATAAAATGTAGAGTTATTTTTTGAAACACCAATTTCCAAGATCTAACACTGACCTATCCAATCAGGATGACTTAATTTTCCTGTAATAACTACGTAATATATGAGAAAGGATATCTAAAATGGATTTATGTAACAATTTTCAAGAAAATCGTTAGAGCCGTTTTTGAGATACCAACTTTTACCAAAACTTGGCATACACAATTATTGACCCGGAAAACAATGATTACATGTAAAAGGATATTTAAAAGGGCGTTAATATGGCGAGTTTGAAAAAAATCGTACAGCCGTTTTAAAAGAAACGCACTTACCAAACCTGAAATTGAGCTATCTATACAGGACTCCTATCAATTTTCTTGACCTAACCAATTGTATCATGCGAAATTATATCTAATAGAATGTTTATATAGCAACTTTGAAGAAAATCGGTAGAGCCGTTTTCGAGATACGGACTTACGGTTCCACTTCCGGTTTTCCAATTTTCACCTAAATTTGGGAAAATCTGAATAAAACGTCTCACTATAATGTTTTTCAATATAAAATTATATTTGTGATAGAATAAATGTAATTACAATAATCATAATATCATTAAAATTAAGTTAAACATATTTATTTAGGAATTAACGTCGCATTACTTCTGCTTCGAAATTACTTAAATACTGCACTTTCATGTGCAATGCAATATAAAAATTAAACATCTAACTATACTCTTTCTGTTGTATTTCAAATAATATTTTACAACAAAGGATGCAATCAATTATGAAATAGTATTCATTAATAACATTCATTCAAGCTGCTGCAAAACCAAAACTAATCTATAATAATAAATATTTCATAAAAACTGAAATATATTTTTAAAAAAATTGGCTACCACAAATTGTTTTTTATTACTTATGCTCACTAATTAATTTTTAATAAAATTTTAGCAAAAAAGAATTGTCTTTTAGTACATATATTTGCTAATTAATTTTTAATAATTAGTATAATCATATTGTAAACTATTTATGGGTCATTGCCAACACAAGGGGTAGAAACCATGTCCCTTAGCCCTCAAAAATATAAAATATTTCCAATCAGAAAAAAATTTACAGCTAGGCTATTTCTTACGATTTTCTCTAGTTCAATATTATTATAAAAGTTTTTAATGTTATTTATTTTTCTTAGAAATCTATCGATAAAACCTGGAATATCCACTCCGTGGACTGTCCCCAAAGAAAGTCTGCAGAATATAGCATTATTTTCAAGCTTAGTATTAATGTTTTCTAATTACATTTTGATTTAAGCAGAACATAGTTATCCTTAAAAATATATTTATTAAATTTTAGAGTTATAAAATGAATCTTGTTTCTTTAATTAATTTATAACAAATGTCCCTAATGAAATGCATCCACTCCGTGGACAACTATTTAATTTCCCATAAAGTTCAGTATATGGCACTGCCTGTCACCAGTGTGTAACTGAGAAGAAAGAGGGGGTAGCCATCTTTGTTTTCACCTACATGTGCTGAACAACTCAATGCTTTATTTCGTTCTGTTAAAGTAGATTTCATCTGTGATACCTCTATTTGGCTATCTCATCAGTCCACTCCGTGGTCAGAAGTATACAGGTAATTATAAGGATTATTTATTATCTAATTATTATTACAATTAATGATTATAAGGCTTAATTCGACACTAAAGTTAAATTGTTCCTGACATTGTTGCTTTGTTCCTTAAAATTCAAAATCAGACATTTTGTCTACTCCGTGGACTTCCACTCCGTAGACATCATTTGATCACGGAGTGGCCACTTCTTTCCACGGAGTGGATACTTTCAAAATAATTTAAATATATTTGATAAATAAATTTTATCCCCCCTTTTTTTGTTAGCCTACTGATTGCTTAAGGTGCAAATGAAAATATATTTCCCCCCCTAACTTTTATATTTTTATTCGTGATTTTCTAAAAATGTCATTTCAACTTCTTTAAAACAGTATTTGCTATTTTTTACTGAACTGTTACGCATTTCTCTTCATGGTTTAAATGTAAGAACATAATTCGTATAATATAAATTTAAGAGCAGTTTTATGAGTGTTGTTTACAGAGTAATGCAAAAGGTATGATGTATACTATACGTCTTTTTTTTTTTATTTATTTAAGTTTTAAATGTAAAATGTAGAAAAGGTGACATAACACTTTAGAAAAATAATTGCAAAAATATAATTAAATTTAGTTTTAGAAGAAAAAAGATTAAAAATATTTTTGTTTTACAGCAAAACAAAATTGTTTTGTATTTTTATTAATTGAATAACTTTTTTATAAAAACAATACTTAAAATATATATTTGTTTTCTTTGCAGAAATTTATTATGCCGTTCAAGAAATATGGAAATTCACATGTAATCCAATGCAGGACAAACAAATGTGCACAAACCTTAGCTCAAAGTCAGTCAAAAAGAAAATTAGGTGCAGTTGAAAATCAAACAGACAAGAAAAATAACAAGAAAAAGAAACTTTCAAGCCACACTACAAAAAACATAAAGAACAAAAAAAAAAAAAAAAAAAAAAAAAATTATGCAGAGAGCAAGAGAAAGACTAATTCTCCTATTACACACAACAAGTTTTCGCTACAAATTTTGAGAGAATTGTTAATTTGGCTCAAATCACGTCAATGCCCAGTGTAATAGAAATTGGGAATACGAAAATTTTTTTCTGGCTAGTCAGACTGGGATAAACCAGTGAGAAGAAAGCTCCTTACGTGCCGAGAAAAGACAGCGCCGGTGGGAATTCATTCACCGTTGTTGTCTTCGCTCTCCCATGTCGTCCCCGTTCAAACAGCGATAAATAGATGTGCCTTGACATGTACTGAACACCAGGTAAACCAGTTTTTCGAACAATTTTTGATTCAACTATTGTAATCTTCTTTTGGTTTACAGCTTCCAAAAATTGGAGCAAAAATTGGATGAAATGAAAGTCGCGTGAAACATGTTTGTGTATAATAGGAGCATAAGAAATGATCCCGCATGACATGAAGAAGGAAAAGATAAAGAAAGATAAATATATTACAGGAGGAAGAATACTGTAGTTGAAATGTCTGAACGAATGAAAAGAAGTGTTAGGAAAAAATGGAAAAACCAAAACAGAAATCAAAGGGAGAGATTGAAGAAACAGCATAATCTTTGAAGAACATCTCAGACATGATACACCTCCTGAGACACCTCGTTCAGCAGCCATAAACATCACACTACCACAAATTAATCCATCTCTGACAACAAGACCATCTGTATCATCATCCAGCAGATTAGAAAGTGGAAAAAAAAGGTAAAAAAAGAACAGTGAAAGGCTTCGTGAACAAAACAAAAAATTCGTTAGGAAGCTTGAAAAATACAAAAACAATACTACTGATTCTGAAATACCCAAGAGAAAAGTGAAAAAAAAAAAATATCACAGAAGCAAATTCAAAAATATATATTGAAAAATGGATTGAAAAATGATATTGAAAAATGGAATATTTTTGGCGAGGTTATAAAAGAGCCAATAATTAAAGTTTTTAAGGCTCAAAATCAAAGAAGAAACTTAAAATAATCTTTCATGTTTTAACAGGAAAAATAGCAAGGAAATACAAGTATCTTCAACATATCAGATCAGTCACATAAGCGAAAAAAAGAAAAATGAAATAATATGCGGAACTAACAATTATTTTCCTGTTATTTTCATTTTTCAAAAGAATTAAAGTAAAAATATTTGTTGATTATTTTCTAAAACACAAGTAAAACAATATGGATGAAAAGATACAGTTTCAAAATAACTTTCAGGTTTGAATATTTATAAGAGTCCACTCCGTGGTCAGTGATGTCCGCTCCGTTGAAACATTAATTTTCAAATTAATTAATTACCAACTAAAAAATAGCTAACGAGATAGCTCATCAAGTAAATTAGATTCATAGTTGTCAAGAAGGAATTAAGGAATTTTTTTAAATTTTTTTGGTAAAATTTTTATATTTTCAAATTAGTCTTCGTTTTCTACCTTTTAGATTGGCAATCACCCTTATATATTATTCAGACTTAAAGAAAAAAAAAATTATCTTAATTTAAAAAGAGATAGGTAGCAATTACATATGTAAAGCAATGATAATATGAATAAAACTTTTGATCTTAATGTTTTTCAAATAACATTTTATATATTTGTGATGGAATATATATAATTTGAATGGAATTATACTAATTTTATGAATGATAATAGCAATAATAAATAATAAATTATCCCGTATCACTTTTTTAGAGATAATTTATAATAAAATATATTCACATTTCTATTAACTTCGCATTATTTCTAAAAATCTGACATAAATGAAACGAATATTTAAGTTTTTAAAATCTTTTAATTAAATAATGCATTTTCACATGCAGAGCAATGAGAATCTGAATATGATTTTACATTCTAATGTTTTTGAAGTATTGCATATTTGTGATAGTATAAACGTAATTAGAATTATATATAATTCTATTTAAGGAAACATTTATATAGGTAGCAAGACATTGCATTACTTCTATTTAAAAAAAGAAAAAAGTTTTAAAAGATAATTATTGAAACATATTCTAAATATTTTAGCAGTCAAAAATCATTTTTTTTTTATTAGTTATGTTTGTTAATTAATTTTTAATAAATAATAAAATCCCATGAAGAAAATATTTTCACATTCATTACGGAAATTTCTTTGAATTTTTTCGAGATCTGATTATCAATAGATAAATTCTTAAGTGTTTTTTAAACTGTTCTGTGTATGTTTTAATATAATTATTACAATGTACGGTAAGTCACTTAAATGTTTAATTTTTTTTCTATGCAAAAATAATGATTTAAGAAATATTGTTAAACAAAAGAAATAAAATTATCTAACCTTAGTATATTGTGTACGACAAAAATTCTGTTTAGGTAAGGCCGATAGCTATTTTGTCATCTCCTGTTTATCTTTCGTGAAGGAAAACCAAGTGCATTTATTTTCTTGCTTATCATATCCATATTGCTTTTACAACCAGGAATGAAACACTTATAAACCATTTTTCAAAGGAAAAGATTGGTATATCTTATAACAATCATTAGACAATAAATACTTTTAAGAAGACAAATCAAATCAAATAACATATCACCGCACTTTTTAAACTACTACTTATAGTGTAGCTTCGCGGGAAACGGGAAGGCAGGTGGTTGGATAGGTTTCTTCAGCCTGATTTTGCTGACGTCACTGCATTTAAAGGTCCCGCCGCCGCGGCCTGTCTGGAGAATGCGTTGTTTAAACCCGGGTTTTTTCCCCGCTCACATCTCTACCGGTACCTCTGTTTTAGAAATTAACAAAATGCGCCGACGTGAATATGTGAAATAAAATATTTCTTCCGTTTTGCTTCCATGGAGGTTTTGATGGCATGCCTCCGGACGACCTCTAGAGGTGATTCTCAGACCATCGCCAATTACCCTTTGCGCAGCACTGGTGCGACGTAAAACCCAACCAAGCAACCATGCACTCGTTTTGCAACAATTCTCTGTGGTCTTATGTGAATGATTCTCAAGAATGAATCAACAATTGTTTACAAATTTAACAGATTACGTATGGGAAACAAGTACGCTGTAATTGGAAAAATTGCAGCTCTTGGAACTTCAAAACTGATAATTTTTAGAAAGTTATTCATTATTCTTTAATATTAGACTCTTATTTTAAGATAAAAGGAATCGAATGATTGCGAAACTTTGCAACGTAATATCTTAAAATCTAATAACTTGATGTCTATAGTGTTCTCACTAAAAATGAACAGTTTTTAGAGCTCTTTTAAAAAAGTATAACATCTATGCAGTATCTTTTAAAAAATTTCCTCAGTTTTTACTATAAAAAAAAAAAAAAAAAGGAAAAAAAAAATGTTCGACTTTCATCACCAAAGTAGTTAAAAATCTAGACCAACCAAAAATAAGAGTGCTCCACCCAGATGTGTTCCGCTGACAAACTCTTTGCTTTATATATATAATATTTATAGTGGTATATATGTGTATAATCAGCATTAAAATTAGAAAAATCGTACATTTTCAGAAAAAAAGTCTTTTTTCGTTTACAAATTATGAACTAATATGTTAAAACAAAAACAAGAAGAAGCTAATGACTCTTAATAAATTTCACGTCCTTTAGGTGTATTACGCATTAGGAAATAATGGCAAATTCATGGATTTCCAAGAAGACAGCTTCATTTATTCATATTTTAGTAATTACAGTATCATTTTTATTAATATTTAAATTCAGTTTTGTAATGCTGACAAATGAACAGAAAATTATATCAGACCATATTTAATACTGAATTGTAAGATAAATCAGTAGAAATGTAAAAATAAAGGATGCATGGCATGTTCCATAAAGGAGGGAGAATGTCGTTTAAACTGAAAATTTATATCTGAACATATTACTGAATTATAGTAATTATATGTTCCAAGACAATAAAAAATTACTAGTACTTGGGTAAATAATAAATAAAGTAAATTTTTTAGGGCTGTGCCGATTAATCGATTAATCGGTTCGGTTAATCGATCAATGCTTAGTCCCGATCAATTTTTTTAATCGAGTTAATCGGATCGATTAATTCGATTAAAAATTTTCAAAATTCGATTAAAATTTTCAAACTACGAATTAAAGTAAAAATGTTGTTCTGCCTACAAAATATTTTTTCACATATTTTGCTAACGAACATTCTAAGAAAAATCCATCAAATAATGAAAAAGCAAAAAATAAAAAAATAAAATAAAATAAAACTAATAAATAAATAAAAATAAAACCTCTCAAAAAAAGTTGTTGCACTTTTGTTGATAGAGAAAATGGGGAGGACAGTTATTAAACAAAATGCTGCTTCATGTGCATGCTGGAGCAACACCACCTGTCTGTAACCTTCTACAGAAAATGTTGGCTAGGGTAATAGTATTCTCAGAAACAAGAAGCTTTAAAAAAATAGAAATGTAAAGATAAAAAAAAAGAGAGAGAGAGAGAGAGAGAGAGAGAGATTGAGATTTCTATTATTCCTCTGATGGGGGAAATGTCAACAGAGTTTCACAGTATCTTCAAGCGTTTATTGTCTGTTTAGAATTGCTGATAGTAACTATTGAAGTAGAAACAGAAAATAACATTCTGTGTTCTAGTCCGAAGTGACAAAGAAGAACTAAAATGTACGAATTTGAGATTTTTATGATAATGATATGGAATTTTGAGAATTCATTTAAAAATAGTGACAAGCGAGATGGACAAGGCCTGCAAATATAAAACTAAAATATGTGTAAATTCATTAATGTTTCTTTCAAAATGAATCGAAAAATTAATTCATTAAAAAAAAAAAATGAATATGTTAAAATATTTATATAAAATGAACACTTAAAGTTACCAATTATTATTCTGAAAATGGATTTAAATTTCAGTTATGAAACAGAATTTCAGTTATGAATTGATTAGACAATTTTTTTTTCAGTCAAACTTAGGAATAATATATATATATATATATATACAATATGAGAGTTTTATTCATCATTGAAATAAAATTATATAAAGAAAAATGAAAACCGATTAAAAATCCGATTAATCGACCGATTAATCGATTAATGAACTACGATTAACCCAGTTAAGACTCTTAATCGATTCCCACCCCTAAAATTTTTCCGTGGCCTTTTAAAATAAAACTTATTTTCGTTCATGTATTTTTATTCTTTGCATAGTGTTTGTCAAAAAAGATTAACATTTGACAATATAGTATTTCAAATGAACAAAATAAAGTGGCAGAACTAATTTTATTTTTTCTTATTATCAACTGGCTTAATATCTTTATTAGCTACTACTGATAAACGATCTTAAAATTATATATTTTAGGTAGTTCAGCGTATTTATATTAATTATATTATGCTATTCACTTTTGTTAATTGATGTCGGTAATTAAAAATGAAAAATAACGTGACGCGCAAGACATTTTTTCAATAGAAAAACGCCGATTTTGTCTCACTTTTAATGCATTTTTTGAGATAAAACAGCAATAATTGATATTTTGGATAAATTAAACACTGAAATTAGAGCCGCCTTCTTTTTCACATCAGTATATTTTTAGAATATTTTTCTTCTTGTTTAATCGCAATTGCATTTCGAGAATATTACTCTAAAAATTTATTGGTGGGAGAAAAAAGGCGGGACTAACAATGCTACAGAATATTAATTAGGAGGTTGGAGGGTATGTATATACATTACAGAAAACTTAATCTTATTTTTCAAATAATATCTTTGAGATGCTAATTAAAATGATAGATTTATTTTTAAAGCAAGGAAGGTCATTAAACATTTTCAATTAAAAATGTGATCACTTTTAATGTCAAGATTATTTACTATTTTATCAGAAAAGAAGAAAGTTGCAGAAATCAATTACACTATATTTATAATACAAATAGTTATATGTGTGCTAGAATTATATTGCATGATGTAATTTTATCTAATCTTTAGTTTTAGATTTCTGACTACAAGATAAAACAATATTGCATTTAAATTATTAGAACAAACTTTAAAAAGTGATAGAACCTTTTACAATAAAATATGCAGTATATTTTTCACAAAAAAAAAAAAAATCCAGGATTTAAATCCACTTGATAAATAAACTAAACCTACAACATGTTCAATATCCCAAGTTGAACCATAAATTTTGTTCATAATTTTCTCAGAAATGGAAATATTTCTGAAAAAATTCCTTGTTTTTAGAAATTTCACAAAATTTTAAGTACCGAAAATATACAAATATTTGTTCAGTAATGCTAAATTGTGTCATCACATTCCGAAACATTGAAAATCTAACTCTAATTATTCTAAACAGGAAAATTGGAGAAATCTTGCTCTTCTTGTAATACTATCAAGTTTCATAAAAATAAAGTAAAGTCTATTTTAATTAATATTAATGTCAGAATAAACGAGTTTCCCTCGAAAAGAGAGTTTCATTCTAAAGATCATCATTAGGCCCCGATCATGGAAAATCGGGACCCTGGGCTAAGCATAGTTGGGAGCCCTCTTGAAACCATCCATCGCAAAATCATTCATATATGATAGATGATTAGTGCAATTCATATGTACAATTCATAAAGAATATTTTTTAGGAATATGCTTAAATATTTAAATATTTCTTACATTATTAATTACTATTAATGTTATACAGCTATACCCAATAGAATGTAAAATAGCTTTGTTCTAATGATTTCCTCATTTTCCTCTGACAGGCGATAACAAAAAAGCACTGTATAATGGCCATATCACACGAGAGCATATATACTCAACACAACATTATACGCAACATGTTTACTAATGCTGAACGAACGAGAAACCGGTCAGCTGTAAGTAGGGTTCCCCCGAATTGATAGCGTGATGTATTCCCTTCGCTAAAGGTATTCCAGGAGAAAATCCTGTTTATCCCTCCTATTGGTCAATTTTGATCAGCACGCTCAACATACTCAGCTTTTTCTAAACGGTTTCGTAAAAGTTGATCATCCGAAAACTTGCTGTCCTTGAACAAAATCAAGCTGAGTATGTTGGATATAATGCTGTCTTTAGTAAGATGCTGAACGAAAGTCTCTCGTGTGATATGGCTAGAACTCCTACATAGACAGGCTGACGCATCCGCCATTTTCTATCCCACAAGACCGGCTGACTATTTATTATTGGTGGTTTTTCTGCAATAAATTGCACGAATAACTCCAGAAAAGGGCACTGCCTCTTTATATTTTCTTCTAATCCAGAAAGAAGGGAAAAGTGGATTATAAATTGCAGATGTAACTCGTGGATACCCGAAGCAGAAGCACAACTTTGTAGCGTAAGATTTCCCTTATTTTCAAATTATTTCATTTTATTTTCAAAGTTGTTTGACAAATTTAATATGAATGTACTGTTTTTTTAAGTTATTGTTTTAAATTCTTTTAAAATTAACTTTAATATTACATTTCTTTTAACGTGAAGGGTTGCAGTTTTGAGAATGTTGGCGATGTTCTTAAAATTGCCAACTGGTTTGTTTCCTGATAAGAAGTTCTAGCTCACTTGATCTGTATAGAAGTTTAAAGGCGATAACAACGCTAATCAGGTAACCTAGCTTTTTCTACCGCCAATACTTTCCCAGACGGGATAGAAAATGGCGGACACTGCGCCAGCTCTTATCATATAGGAGTCTTAGATATGGCCATAACATGTTTAATACGTTGAGCGCTATGCGAATTCTTAAGGAAATCCCCGTCAGGCCACGCGCGCTGCTTAGAAGCGTGTTATGTTTATCGTATTCCAATAAAATCCATTAAAATGCTTTAATGATATAACCCTGCATACCCTCCAACATCCTAATTAATATTCCTTAGTATTGTTAGTCGCGCCCCTTTTCTCCCACCAATAAATTTTTAGAGTAATATTCTCCAAATGCAATTGCGATTAAATAAGAAGAAAAATACGCTAAAAATATACTGATGTGAAAAAGAAGGCGGGGTTAACAATACTACGGAATATTAATCAGTATGTTGGAAAGTATGACCCTGTAATAAATAAAAATTAAGTAAACTTTAAATAAATTGTCAGTAATTATTTAAAACAATTTAAATTTTTGGTTCTATATCATATTTTACATTGTCAGCCACCGGTGGTTGACGCGGCTTTATATAATATTTTACAATGTCAGTCACCAGTGGTTGACGCGGCCTAAACGGAAAGTTCAGTGTCAGCCACCGATGGCGATGGCTTACATGACATGGCACTCAACATGTTAATTTACACTGACATGACATATAAATTTAGTAGTCACAGATTTCTCAGGTTTGGATTGCTGCTCTACAGCCCATTTTTTTTACACACTAGGATTATTTAGAGCGGGACCTTCTGATTAAAATAAATTCCAAACCACTAGGAACATCCGTGTCGGAACTGGGACTCTAATCCGGCATTTATTGATTCAATTCCAAAGCGTTCACTATTTTAGGCACTAAATGAGCTAGTAGAAATAGAAAAAATAAAATATATCCAAAATGTAAATTCTGTTTTTGAGAAAATTTAGTATTTTCTAAGGAGAATATTATATGTGCATATATTTAAATTTTCATTGAAATAAAACGGAATATTTTGCAATTTAATATTATGACTTTGAGGGCCCCCTGGGCTTGCCCATGCGATAATATATGGGCCTGATCATCATTATATTCTTTATTAATTGAATTTTTAGCATTATGCAATTATATTTCAGAGAACGATACCTATTGTCAAAGAACTGACTTTTAGATGTGATGAAAAGTGTATAAAGACAACGAAAACAATAAGTGGCGCGTATTCATGTAAACAATTATTTTTATTAAAATTCAAGAAAAAAAATCTTTTCTAATGGCAAAACATTTTGAATACTATCTGTAATATTGAATCATAAGCCAAAAAAAAAAAAAAAAAAAATTACATTTAAATACAAATTGTAAATTTTGAGCTATTTTCTTTTTTTCTCTCTTCAACCCACCCCCCATATCCCCCCATCCCCAAAGAAACTGAATGAATTCGAGTGTTCAGATATAAAATACTCTGTATTTGCACAATTGCACTTACGTGAATATAAAATATGTTTATTATAACAACACAAAGAAAATCAGTTTATAACTTGTAAATAATATGGTATCTCTTAATTATAGCAATAATTGCTTTTATGAAATGTGTTTGAGGACTTATAATCATCATGCACATAAAAACCTTCATATGTATAAGGGAATTTTAATGTTTGTCTCTTCAATAACTTTAAAATGTTCTCTGCGCAATACATTTTTCCCGATCGCAGTGAAAATTTGCACAAATATTCTTTATAGATGTATAAATATATGCTAGTGAATGTTTTTTTTTTAAGGGAAGGAAAAACAATAAAAACAAGATAATATAATTACTTTTCAATGAAAAAAACTGAAGGTTTCAACATAAATAATTTTTTTAATTGTTTAAAAAAAGAAATATATGTATAAAAAAAAATCTCATTAAGTTTTATTTTTATGTATAAAATTGAACATTATGAGAGAATATTGATAGTGTAAACTGAATCTGGTTGCGCATGGAGCATTTTAAAATGTATTAATTATTCGATACAATTAAAATTAAAAATTTGAATATCTCAAAACCATTAAAGATATTTTCACTAAATTTTGTACATTGCATACACTCCAACATCAATTAATATTTCGTAGTATTGTTAGTCCCGCCCTTTTTCTCCCACCAATAAATTTTTAGAGTAATATTCTCCAAATGCAATTGCGATTAAATAAGGAAAAAAAAATACTCTAAAGATATACTGGTGTGAAAAAGAAGGCGGGGCTAACAATATTACGGGATATTAATTAGTATGTTGGAAGGTATGACACTGATATCTGTTAACACATTACACATTTCCTGTAAATTTGAAAAAAAATCATTGGTAATTAAAGAAATTGATTTTGAAAGTCCACTGTACCCTTAACACGATTTCACTTACACTATTCACAATATTTGTATGCTTTTTTGTAGGAATACAAAAAATATTTAGACATAATATTTTTAATTTATTATTTATTTATGGTATGTTTTTTACTCATAACAAGAATGGATTTCAATAAATGTTTACCATATTCGCAGAAAAATTGAACAAATGTTAAAGAAATATTACTCTGAAACATAAAATTTATACGTTTAATTTTAGATGAAATACGAGATTTATAGTAAATATATTTTTTACTGTGGCTATGCTATAAAGATAGCATTTTTTTTATTACATAGTTTAAATGCTAAATAATACACATCAACTTACACCGAAAGTTCATTTGAATCGAATAAAAATTAAGAAAATTATTGTAAAAAGAGTGTGCTGAAATATTATTTATTTTTTTCTGAGAGTTGCTAGCTTATGAGAATTTTTCCATAAAAATTATTCTTTAAAGTGTGAGTGAAATAATTGTGTCTTTAAATTAAATAAGTGATATGGGGGAAAAAAATGAAAAGCCTTTATTGGCCTACAAATCTAACATAATTTCATTTATGTTAGATGAACATGTTATGTGACAATGTAGTAAATTTGAGAAAATCAGCACTAAAGAAGTAATATAATAGCTAAAAATCGTGTACATAACAATTTCCTGTATCGATAACTGCTTTATTAGAGGAATGGCTTTAAAGAGAAAATCAAAAGGATTTTTTTTTTTTTTTTTTTTTTTTTTTTTTTAATGATAGCTTATGGTGATGTTATTCTGGATCTCATTTCTTGTTTAAGAGGCTGTTGGAACTTTACCTTATATCTTCTGATAATGTTTTATACACTCTCTATAGTTTTAACTTAGTTCTTATTTACATGATAAAGATAAGTGCGATTCTAATAATTGTATAACAACAATACAGCAATTTAAAAATTTCTCCTCATCAACTTTGTTCCTAATTTATGATAATAATAAGTGTCCTCTTCCTTACTAAATAGTTTTGGGCAGGAAAAATCGCTCTCAAAAAATTGTAAGATAGAAAGATTAAAGTTTTTGTCTTATAATACGAACGGAAATATTGAAATTGAAACCAATTTAATCTCTAAAACGAATCATAAAATTAAACCCAACAATTTAAAGCAGATGAATAAACTAAATGTATGATGAATGCACGTTACTTACAACAAAGGCTTGCATCCTCTAGGTACGGGCAGAGTTTTGCGACATTTCAGATGCTCTACCACTTGATTCTCAGAAAATCCTTGATATGGGTAACTTGCAAAAGTGATAATTTCATATAGCACGACGCCGTAACTCCAAACGTCGGACATTGGAGTAAATATTCCATCAGTTAAACTTTCGGGAGCCATCCACCTTATGGGTAGCATACCTAAAGGTTTTGGGTGAAAATACTGTATTAAGCATACTAAGCATTTTGTTACACTGTATAATAAGTGTTCCTTAGAGTATTTTTAACAAAAATTCACTGAAAACTGTAAAGAAATCAAATGATAACCAAAATTTTTTGGCAAAGTTACAATTACATCATTATACTCTTATTGCATGTATTCACACTAACACATAAAATTATCTACACAAAAATAAGGATAGTTCATGAAACGTATACTTAATGTAATCCTATTTTAAGGGGAACTTGTAAAAGGAAAATCCAATTATCATAACAGAACTAATACTAAAATCATGTAAATTAAGCCATCACCATTCAAAAACGAATAAAATGCTTTAAGTGATAATCACATCTGAGGGAATTTTCAGTACTCATAACTCGAATTTCTCTTTAATGTCCCAAAACATAATTTTTATGCCTTTAAATGTTATTTGCAAGATTTTTTTTTTTTTTTTTTTTTTTTTTTTATTGTGAATGATTGACAGTTTTAAAACAAAGCAGACAATAATGGAAATAGCGAAATATGGGGGAGGGAGGGGGAGGGGTTGTTTCAAGTGAGATATAATCTCTCTGCTATAAAGACGTCAAAACATTTGATTTCTATTAAAAATAGATTTGTGCAAGGTCGTAAAAGAACAAATTTACAGCTAGGAATAACTGTCTAACATACCAACATGTCTATAGTTCAGCAGTTACGAACAGATCTTGCAAAAGCCACTGAAACATTTCTCTCAAAGCAAGCAGCATGTGAGTACATCCCTACAGGTTTTCATTATCAACATCATAGTAAAATAAAAGTTCTCTAGAAGTGTGTGGAGATTTAATTTCCTTCTTCTGTACAATAATACAAGTTCTTATTGTGAAAAATATGTTGTTCATCGTATGGATCAGCAAGTGAAATTTCATTTGAACTTTTAGAATTGTATTAGAACAGCACTTAAACTTCCTCTTAAAACATAAACACAGAGTAATTCAACAAGAAACAAGTTAATCAAAGAAGAAAATTATCGAAATTGTCTATATCAACACGCAGGCAAATTATACAGCGTGCGTATAGCTCAGAGAAAATTCCGTGTCATATCAATATAAAAGTCTGTTTTTTTTTTTTTTTTTTTTTTTCTCTAATAACGTTTAATTTAATGATTTTGTATTACGTTAAGCACCATTTTTAAAATTCGCACCATGTGATGTTACGAATTATCATAATAAATAAATAATTCATTTAAAGAGTTATAGATAGTCTTATTTTTTTCATACCAATATTAATATTATAATTGATATTGGTAAATATATATAATTTCGGATATCACTATAAGGAATTTTGTTACACTTAGCTTATATTAAACGAGTTAATCAGGACTTGTTATATATACACACTCCCGCTCAAAAGTTTAGCAATATTTATAAACGATCAGTTTTTTTCCAATTTAAAAATTTATCTCTTGGTGAAATGATTTCAAGCATTGGGTATTTAAACAACTGGGTATTCCTCATGTTTTTCAGTGAAGATTGGTTTATGACAACATTTAGGGGGCCGGTAACAAATTGAGCAAAATCAATAATGTTTGTGATCACCCTGTATCGTTAAGTGAACGAAATGATCTGTAACTTTAGGATATGTTATTATACACTCAGTACAATCTGTGGATGAATTTGTGTGACGATAGCATATTAAATAACGGAGATATAAGCATTTATTTTAAAACTTAAAAAAAAAAACTAAATTTTTTATTTATAATATGCAAAGTTTTTAACGAAAATTATTCCCACTTTCAGATAAGTTGGAAAAACACTTTTAAAACAATATACTGCAATCGGAATACAAATTATCTCATGAAATATGAGCATTTTTTAGGAAAAACGTTTTCACTGGGCATGTGTGAAAGATAATTTTTTTTTATTATTGCATAGGTTGACAAAGCTAGATGTTCTGGGCAACTTTTATCAAAAGTGCATTTGAATAGAGTAAAAATTAAGCAAATTATAAGAAAAAGAACGAGCTAGATTTTAGATATTTTCCAACAGTTGAAATTTCTTAAGGGGTTTTTCACATGCCGCGAAATTAATTTAAAGATCGAGTTATTACAACCACGTTCCAGATGTACTGTTTTGTGAAAAAACCCTTATACGCTTGTAACTCTAACATATTTTTGTTTATTTACTAAGATTTGTGAGATGATACAGGGGTTTTTCACAAAAAAAGTACATTTGGAACGGGATTGAAATAATTGGATCTTCAAATTAATTTCGCGGCATGTGAAAAAACCCTTAAAATTTTCAATTCTCGGAAAATATCGAAAATCTAGCTCGTTCTTTTTCGTATAATTTACTTAATATTTTCTCTATTCAAATGTACTTTTGATAAAAGTTTCCCAGTACATCTAGCTTTCAACCCATGCAATAAAAAATTTCTATCTTTCGCATATGCGCAGTGAAAACATTTTTCATAAAAATACTCATATTTAATGAGATATTTAAGATGTGTGTATTCCGATTGCAGTATATTGATTTAAAATCGTTTTTTCAACTTATCTGAAAGTAGGAATAATTTTCGTTAAAAACTCTGTATAATATAAATAAAAAACTTTTTTTTTTTTTGAGTTTTGCAATAAATGCTTATATCTCCATTATTTAATATGCTATTGTCACACAAATTCATCCACAAATTGTACTGGGTGCATATTAACATATCCTAAAGTTACAGATCATTTCGTACACTTAACGATACAGGGTGATCGGTGATCACAAACGTTATTGATTTTGCTCAATTTGTTACCGGCCTCTTAAATGTTGTCATAAACCAATCTTCGCTGAAAAACACGAGGAAGACCCAGTTCTTTAAATATCCAATGTTTGAAAACATTTCATCGAGAGATAAGTTAAAAAAAAAAAAAAAAAAAAAAAAACTGTTCATTTGCAAATCTTTCTAAATTTTTGAGCAGGAGTGTATGTCTTGAGTTTCTCGGAAATGGCTCTAACGACTTAGATGAAGGTTTGGGATTTTGGGATTAAATTTTTTTGAGGAGAAAAATCTATCGGAGGTCTTACCTAGAGAAAAATTATCATCGTTGTTAACCCTTTACTAATTAGTTTCGAAAAAAAATGGCTGAAATTAATACCATGATTTTCGGGGCTAAATGTTTTTTTGGAGTAGAAGTCGATCGGACTTACCTTCGCATTCGCTGCTAACCTTTATCTACAGTTTGAAAAAATATGACAGAAATTGGGTTTATTGGAAAATGGATATAAAAATTTCGATGAAAGTTTGGAGTTGTATTTTCTGGGGTGAAATATTGATTGGACTTGCACACTTTTCAGAAATTCGTTGTTAATCCTTTATCGCTGATTGCAAAATATGGCAGAAATTGGGTTTATTCAGAAATGGACATAACGATTTCAACAAAAACTTAGGATTAAAAGTTTTTTTTTTTTTTTTTTTTTTTTTTTTTTTTTTGAGAAGACAAACCCATCGGACTTATCTACAAAAAAATTAGCGTTCACTGTTAATCTTCACTCTACCCGCAGTAAAATATGACAAAAACTTGAATTTCTGAGAAATGGATTTAATGATTTTGATAGACATTTAAAGTTGAGGCTTTTTGAGATGAGAAATTAATTTGATTTATCTTCATTTTTAGGAAACTTAGCGTTCACTGATAACCTTTACTTCTTACCTAAGAAAGGATTATTTTAACTGTTAAGTATCTGCTGAGGGGCTACAGAGGTGAAAATTTTTAAAACATGAACATCTGTAACAAGAGCGAAATTTAGGGGGTAATTTGCCACTGAAATTATAAATAACATTTATTAGATTTTATTAATCTGTTATTATTATTTATTATAGTGTTTTGTTTATAAGTGTTCAAATAATCCCTTTCCACCCTCCGAATCAAATTAATGGATATGAAATTACCGAACAATCATAAAAATTAGGGATGGAGTGGCGGCCAGAAAAAAAGATGGGTGATTGGGCAAAATGGGAGTCGTTTTACATAAGAATCATCAAGAATGGTATCAGGGCTCATTTTTTTTTTTTTTTTTTTTTTCAGTGCAACGCACTGGTATCAGAAAACGCTATTCTGGGGACAAGTACGATAATCTCACCTAATACATAACGATCAAATAAAACTTTAAATTTATTGAAAATATAAATTGTCTAAAAAAAACAGATCTTGCAAAATGATATGAACACTGATCGAAAATTACCATTGAATGAGCATATAAACTGATCAGGAGTGGCGAATATGATATCGAAAAGAAGAAACCGAAAAATACAAATTAGTTTAACATATAAATGTGCTTTGCAGGCCTAGAAACTTTTAAACGAGTCCAAAAACTGAGTTCTAGGAGTATGGGCATAAAAACGCTTTAAGCAGTTTTGAAAAAGGCAAAACGATCAGCGGCTTTTCATGATCAAGGACTTCCAGCAAGAGCTATGGGAAAAAAAAAAAAAAAAAAATATATATATATATATATATCCCCACATGTAATATTGAATCTTAGATTACAGGAGGATTATGGAGCAAAGAAATCTCCGGCACAACCGCCAACACTATCGAAAAGAGGAAAAAGAGCCATTATAAGAAGAATGAGCAATGGGAAAACAACTTTAGGCGAATTTATGAGAGATCTAGCTAGCGGTGTCGAAAAGTACATTGTCCAGAATAGTAAATATCTCTATGGTGCTGAAGTACAAGAAAGGAAAATACCAAACAAATATGACTAAAACGCATCGGCAGATATGTCTGGATTGAGCGAAAGATTACATGTCCTGGAAGTTAGAATATGAAAGAATAATATTTTCAGATGAAAAAAAAAAGAACAATTTAAATGGTTCTGTTTTTTTTTTTTTTTTATATTAATTATCATTATTATTATTTGCACGATCTGAACTAAGAACCCGAAAAATTTTAAAACAGCAGCAAGGTGGAGAATCACTCACGGTTTGGGCTGCGTTTGGATTTTATGGTGTTTCCCTCTGGTAGAATGAATGCAATGTCCTACCAAAATCTACTTTAAGAAAATTTATACCTGTTGCCGAGGGAACTGGTGAACCTTCCTGGGTATTCAAACAGAACAATGCATCCATTTACACGGCAAATAGCCCTCGATAATGGATTTTAAATAGTGGTGTAACATATAATTCCATGGCTATCTGTTTCTCCTGATTTAAACCCGGCGGAAAAAGTTTGGATCCCACTGGTTCGAGCAATTTATGCAAATGGAAAGCAATATATGCCACAATTCCGGAATTTAAAGCTTCTATCATCTCCCATTGGAAAAAAATTGATTAAAATACATTGGTCCACTCCATGCCTGACTACCTTTTCATATGAATTAGAAAATCTGGTTGCATACACTAGCTACTAATCCATACATTTAGTCCACGTTCATATCATTACGCAACACCTCAAAAAGGAAAAATGCAGTTTTCTTTGTATAAAAATGTCGGTTTGAATTATATTTTAATATAAAATAAAATAATTTGTTCAATTTCTAACATTGGTAAATCTTAACTTTATTTTGTAGCATCGTCTTCCTTTTATACTTGAAAAACTCTGTATTCATATCATTCTGAAACCCAGCGTATATCCCACCTAATTTTAATTCCCAACTGTAAAAAACTCATCCGGGAAATTTTTACAATGTCGTACTTTAATAATATACAGAAAAATCTTCATTTATTTCTTTTGTTTTAGACTTGTTCGTAAATTCTGGTAGCAGTTTATTTTAACTGACCAATATTTCCTTCTCCTCCCTGAAAGGGTTAATAAAGGTTTTTCAGGGTGTTTCATTCAAAATAAATTAATTAATTAAAGGAAGAACATGCACAAGAGAAAAAAAAATATATATATTTATTATTGAATAACGAAAGTTTCAATTCTAATGCCTAAACTTTTGCTAGGATGGATTTTAGTCGGATATCTATAGGATTTCGGACGAATATCTGCATATATTTTGACGAAAACCTATTTTAATTTAACTTTATATTATTCTAAATGTTTTCTAAGCAACATGTCGATGTTTATGACACAAATTGGATTATTTTTTATAAAATTATCGCAATGCAAGCGAGATATTGTGAAAGAATTCCAAAAGAAATGAAGCCCCGCCTCTATATTGCGGAAACAATATTAAAAAAACTAGTTTGCATAATCGTATTTTATTCTATATGTGACGCTGGTATGCATAAATCTCAATGGCATTTACTATATCGATTTTCTGAAGACAAAACTTAAATGATTTAATTGCAAACATGTAAAAATAATTTTGTTTTATAATGTAAAATTTTAGAAAATTTGTGTAGAGGCGTGGCTTCCGTTGCAAAAAGGAGTATACTCGATTCTGTTCTTAAATATTACATAACTTTTCCTAGTTTCTCACTGCTAAAATTCTATTTTATCCCTGTTTTCTTCTTTTTTTTTTTAACACTTTCCAACAAGGTTGAAAAGTGTTTATGACTTCGGTTTGTCTGTCTGTCTGTCCGCGCTCTAACTCCCGTAAATATTTATGGAATTTCTTGAAACGGATATATGTTATTCAAGTTTACTATCGGACGGTCCCTATTGAAAATGGAGTTTATACCTCTACTGGTTTGTGTACAGGGACACCCGAAAGTTTTTCAAAGCATTGTGTTCTATGAGAGGTATATCTATAAACTATATTTTCATACCTTTACTGTAGACATATCTTAATGAAATTGAAATATGTTATTCAAGTTCACTATCGGACGTCTCCTATTGAAAATAGAGATTATACCTCTACTGGTTTGTGTACAGGGACACCCGAAATTATTTCAAAGCTTTGTGTTCTATGAGAGGCATTTCTATAAATCATATTTTAATACCTTTACTATAGACATATCGTAATGAAATTGAAATATGTTGTTCAAATTCATTATTGGATGTTTCCTGTATAACATGGAGGAAATACCACTACCGATTTATGTACAGAGACACTTAAAAGTATTCAAAGCATAGCGTTCTATGAGAGATATTTATATAAATCAAATTTTAATAACTTTACTTTCCACGAAGTTTTAGGAAATTGAAATATGTTATTTATATGCACAAAAGAATGCTTTGCATAGAATATAGCAGGATTAGCATTATATTAACAGGGTGGCTCAAAAATATACAGTTATATTAAGAGCTATTAATAAAAAATTGCGAGAATTGTACTTTCGTTTACGTTAAGCGTTTTGAACACTTTGTAACATTTATTAAGTGTGAATATGATTTTAGTTTTGTTTATCTGCCTGTCTGTCCGTGCTCTAACTCCCGTAAATATTTATGGAATTTCTTGAAACTGATATATGTTATTCAAGTTCACTATCGGACGTTCCCTATTGAAAATGGAATTTATACCTCTGCTGGTTTGTGTACAGGGACACCCGAAATTATTTAAAAGCATTGTGTTCTATGAGATTTATTTCTAAAAACTTTATTTTTATACCTTTACTGTAAACATATCTTAATGATATTGAAATATGTTATTCAAATTCCCTATTGTATGTGTCCTGTATAAAATGGAGAAAATACCACCACCGATTTATATACAGGGACACTCAAAATTATTCCAAAGCATTGCATTCTATGAGAGATTTCTATAAATAAAATTTTAATAACTTTACTTTCCACGAAGTTTTAGGAAATTGAAATATGTTATTTAATTGCACAAAAAAATTCTTTGCATAGAATGTAGCATGATTAGCATTAGATTTACAGGGTGACACAAAAATATCCATTTATATTAAGAGTTATTAATAAAAAATTGCTAGAATTGTACTTTCGTTCACATTAAGCGTTTTTAACACTTTCTAACATTTTTAAGTGTAAATATGATTTCAGTTTGTGTATCTATCCATCTGTCTGTCTATCTGTGTGCCCGCGCTCTAACTCCTGTAAATATTTATGGAATTTCTCGAAACATATATATTTTATTGAAGTTCACTATCGGATGTTCCATATTGAAAATGGAGTGAATATCTGTTTTGGTTTGTGTACAGGGACACCCAAAAGTATCGAAAGCATTGTGTTGTATGAGTGTTATTTTTATAAATATTTTCCGTATAGAGTGTTCCCCATTTAAAATGACATTAATAGGTCCTGTACAACTAGTTTGTTTACAGGGACAACAATAACAAAATAATACTACTACTACTAATAATAATAATGCCAATGCATTACGTTTTAGGACAGAATTTTTTTGAAAGTTATATTTAAAAGTCCTTCTACTGAAAAAATCATAAAAACATTGAAATGTATTATTTATATTCTAAAATAATATTTTGTATAGAATATGATATGATTAACTTTCTGATTTATAGGGTTACACTAAAATATTCAGAGAGATCAAAAGCTGTAATTATGATCTAATGGCTGCATTTTCTTTTGCGTTAAGACTTTTTAACACTTTCCAAAATGATTAAGAGTAATTTTAAAATCAATTAGTCTATCTGTATATTTTTTTAGTCCTTTTGTCTGTTGTGTGATAACGTAGGGAAAGAATATTAAAAGTTATTCGATACAAGAATTACGTACAGTTGGAAAGTGTTACTAATCAATGCGTACTGCATGATTTTTTTTTTTTTTTTTCTTACTTGGATATTCTAGGATTCGTGCACCTGCAGTTAATGTCATAATTTAGAAAACGCGGTAAGACGAGGATTATTATTTGAAAGAGTAATACGCAGTGAACAATACACTTCCCCCCTTTTTTAAAATTAATATAATTAATATTTATTAATTTTTATCAGATTTTTAAAACAAATTTTCTGTTTTAAACTTGTGACATTTTCTCAAACGTTTACTGTACCGTTTGTAAGCTAATGCTATTTAAATTTTATCACATGACGTAACATAAAATATTAAATTTTTATTAAATATTTTTTTAATACTGAATAATATAGTGGATTTTTTTATTTTATTTTATTTTTTTTTTAAATCAAGTTTTTAAAATCTATTATTGAAACAAAGCGCAATATCATTTATTTTCGATTATTCTAATCACGGCGTAAACTGGCGTTACATTTATTATGGAAAAAGAATTTAAAACCAAGTAATATGTCTTATTATCTTATTACTTTTAAAGATAGATTTTACACATTTAAAATTAAGAATTCAAGTACAGTAGACGACTGCAGAACGGAGAATATTCGTTCTGGGCAACAGGAAACCGTTTTATGTGGGATATACTTTATGAGACCAATTTATGCAAATTCAGTCCAATACAGAAAATTTTTATTTCATTATATTTTGTTGTTTAGTTTTATTTTACCAGGGTTTTATCTAGATTTTTGTAATTAAACATTCTAGGGTTCATATGACTCAAGCTATTTAAATTTTTTCGTATGAAGTGATGTATTTAACTATTCGATGTTTAATAAATATAAACCAATAAAAGACTTTTAATTCATAATCTAACACAGAGCGTTCTGCGAATTAGCTTCGTTTTTTATTTTATAATTAACATTTCTGTACTTTTCCGGTGTGAAACTTAATAAATAATGTGTATTGTGTGGTAGATCACGATTTATTTTTTCTAAATGTATAGACGGACACCTAATACATTTCACGTGTAACTATTTAGAATTCATTTAAAGTATATAAATAGGTATGTTATCCGAGCCGCCTTGATCTCAGAAATCTGAATATGGTGTCAAAAATAGTAGTTCTCATTTAAAAAAAAAAAAAAAAAAAAAAAAAAAAAAAAGGAAGTTTATGCCTGTTTTAATATGCAGATGACCCTTTAAGGAAAATCTAACTATACCATTAAAAACTAGACGTTATTATAGATCGATAGGTACCTGCCGCATGTTTTTACGATAATTTAAGGCGAAATTAGGTGAGGAAGGGGGGGGGTGTTCTTTCTTTTTGGGCTGAGTACCATGTTTGGTAGAGTTCTACTCAAAAATCCAGAATTTGCAAAATTTCCCCCTGAAAACCGATTTTCCCCTTAAAAATAGAGAATTCCAAAATTGCAGAATTTTTGTTTTTTTGTACTCAAGTCTAGTCTCCTCATGTGCAATTTCATCATCATGCAGTAATTTGAAGCCGAATTATTCTAAAAAACCTGTTTTTGGCTTCGAAGGGGGAGAATTCCGGAAAAGTTGATAGATGTAAAGTTCGGTAGAGACCTAAATTCCTGACAAATGTTGTTGAATTCCGTCCTGCCGTTCTCACGTGATACCCAGACAAAAATAGTGTTGCAGACAACACACAGAATTTTTTTTTTTTTTTTTAAATTCATTTTTGGTTTTCCCGACGCGTGAAGCATAAAGATATCTCTATTTATTATTATTATTATTATATTTTTTTTTCTGAGAAATTTACAGACAAAAGACTGATTTTATTTATATAGATTTACACAAGATCGTTATGTTAAATTTTGAAGTTTCCTTACCCCTTGAATAAAAATATATAAAATATAATATTAAAAATAATTAAGTTAAAAACGGAATAACAAATTGAAATTTCAAAAGTAATATTTTCTTATATATATTTACGTAGAGTTATGTTAAATTTTGAAGTTTTTTCTTTTTTTTCTCTTGAAGAAAAATATACAAAATATATACAATAAAAAATAAAATAAAAATTGAAACAAGGTTGAATTTAAAAAGTAATGTCTTCTTATATTCACACAGGGTCGTTATGTCAAATTTTCAATTTTTTCTCCTGTTAATAAAAATATTAAAAATAAATAAGTTAAAAATTAAATAACAATTAAAATTTCAAAGGTAATGTTTTCTTTTATATACTCAAGGGCATTGAAAACAGCGCACTAAGAAGGGAGAAAGGTACAACCGTGAAACTTTGCAAATAAATACTGTCAGATCTGATATGCAAATGATCAAAGTTTGGTGCACACACGCCAGGTTTGCGTGTGTGCGCATGGACACACACGCTGCAGTTCCGCTGCAATCAGTAAGTGGGCCATATATAAACTGGCAAGAGATTCATATGGAAGATTCATAAACGCGACGATTTCATTTCGACTCTAGAGGGACTTTAGTAAGCGAAAAATGTCAGGAAGACGTGTGAGAAAACATTTCTCGCAGTTAAGGGAATTGGAGAAGAGCCTGATCACTGGTTTGAAAACTGCAGGCTGTTCGACGCTAAGGCTCCTATATGATACGAGCTGGCGCAGTGTCCGCCATTTTCTAGCCCATCTGGGATAACGTTGGCGGTAGAAAAAGCTAGGTTACCTGATTAGCGTTGTTATCGCCTTTAAACCTCTACACAGATCATGTGAGCTAGAACTTATCACGAAACAAACAAATTGGCAATTTTAAGAACATCGCCAACATTCTCAAAACCGCAACCCTTCACGTTAAAAGAAATGTAATTTTAAAGTTAATTTTAAAAGAATTTAAAAACAATAACTAAAAAAAAACAGTACATTCATATTAAATTTGTCAAAGAACTTTGAAAATAAAATGAAATAAGCTGAAAATAAGAGAAATCTTGCGCTACAAAGTTGTGCTCCTGCTCCGGGTATCCACGAGTTACATCTGCAATTTATAATCCACTTTTTCCTTCTTTCTGGATTATAAGAAAATATAAACAGGCGGTGCCCTTTTCTGCAGTTGTTCGTGCAATTTATTGCCGAAACATCACCAATAATAAATCGTCAGCCGGTCTTGTGGGCTAGAAAATGGCGGATGCGTCAGCCTATCAATGCAGGAGTTCTATTCGACGCACCGTGTTGCTCGCCACGTCATCCGTTCTGAGTGTGCCGTCAGAACATGTTGGGAGCAGTGGACACGATGATACCCACGTGCGGAGAAATGCGTCCGGAGCTACCAGGAAGACGACAAAGCGTGAGGATCGAAGGATTGTGAGACCTCACATCGACTCGTTCCGCGATATAGTCAAATGTAGGGGTACCAGTTGCTCCAAAAACCACTCCCAGATGGCTTATAGAAGCTAATCTGCAATCCAAGCGCCTTTTTCATGTACTGCCTTTAACACCTAAACATCGGCGGCTTCGTCTACAGTGGTGCTAAGCCAGAACGATGTGGAATGTTACAGACTGGCAAAAAGTTGTGTTTAGTAATGAGTCCCGATTCGTTTTTGGGACAGATGATAACCGCATGCGGGTATAGAGGCGTCCTGGTGAACGGTACAATCCCCCCCCCCCTCGCTGTCGCGCGACACGCTGCAGACACAGCAGGCGTAATGGTCTGGGGGCCCTAGTCTATGATAGCCGATCCTCTCTAATTGTCATATGTGAAACCTTAACTGGCCAGCATTATGTCGACGACATTCTTCGACCCAACGTGTGACCTTTCCTCAATAGTTTTCCACGGGCAATTTTTCTGCAAGATAATGCTCGTCTGCATACAGCTCGAGTTGCTCAAGACTTTCTACGTCATATTCAGACTCTCCAATGGCTGGCCCGCTCCCTGGACCTGTCTTCTATAGAGCATGTGTGGGACCAGCTGAAACACCAGATGTTACCGTGTCACTCTGTACTTAATCTGGAGGTGGCTGTTCAAGATCTGTGGGCCCATCTGCCTCAGGACAACATAAGACGTCTAATCAATCCAATGTCGGACCGTGTTGCGGCTTGTATTGAACACTGAGCTGAAGAACAACTGGAGCAAATGCTTCCAATACATTTACACAGTGTTCGTGTGTGCCAGTTTTTCTGCAATCATTTGCCGTACAGAGTCAAACCTTGCACGGCAGGCAACATTTGTCGGGTCGTCTATTACTATTATACTGTTTAAAAAATTAAAAATTAAAATTGTAATATCATATTTAGCATATGGTTGTTCGAACAGACAACCTTTATACAATTTTACTTTGAAATATAAGGATATCAAATGCTTTCTATTTATCTGATTAGACACACTATATTTGTTAAACTGCCTTGATTTGGGGATCAAGTGAATCTCTCATCTGTATGATTAAGTGAATTAAATTTCATTTCAATCTGATGCTTCCTTCTTGGTGCGCTATTTTCAATGTCCCTGAGTGTATATTTACACAGAATTGTATGTTGAATCTGTGGCACTGTAGCTTCAAAACAAAATTGGCTGATTTCAACGCTGTTTTGATTAAAAAGCTGGTAAATCGGAATGTTTGATGAAAATGTCTTTTACAGATTATTTTTAATTAGTTTAAAAGTGATTTTTTAGGCAACTTTGCATTGATATTTTAAAATTTCTGAGCTGACAATCTTTCAACTTTTTAATCATGTGAGATTACAAAATCACGTGTTTTAAATTAGAGCATAAAAACGCTTTTTTTTTTTTTTTTTTTTTTAATAAATCACGAATTTAAAACAGAATTGGTAAAATTTAAAAATTGGCTATAAATAGTGAATACAATTTCACTGTCCAAAAATATCTAAATTCGGTTGAAAATTAGAGATTTAATATTTTTTTTTAATTACTTAAAATGTGATTTTTTTATTGATTATTTTCCTTTTCAGCTAGGTAAGGTGCAACATTGTTCAAACAAAAGAAATCTTGAATGCCGTTTATGCGGTTGACATTCTCGGAATATTGCTAAACAATAAATATCTAAATCTTCTATTGCGAAGCATAGTTGGGAATCTGACCATAGTTTCAATTTTCACCAAGCAAAAATTATCTTTTATGCCAAACGCGTTTCTGAGTTGGATTTTTTTTGGAAAATTTAGCTATCTAACTTAATCGCAATAAAATTGTTGATGAAAAATCTAGTTCCACTCTGCTGTCTACAACTCGGGAAAATTTGTTTAATTCGATTTAAAAACTTCATTCATTTTGCAAAATAAAAATAAATAAATAAAATAAATAATAATAATAAATAAATCAATAAAAATACATAACTGCCAACTTGTACGTTTATTTTGCTACAGGAAATTTAAATTATGCTTTTTCGCAGTTTTCTGTGATTAACCCTACAAGGTTTTTTTTTTTTTTTTTTTTTTTTTAGTGCGGCGCCACAAAAATATATAGGTTGTAATTAGTGATCAGAAGATAGGGAAAACTTATAAAAATAGAACCATATTTTACGGAAAAATCAACTTTTTAGCTCAACGTACCGTATGTGGAACATAATAAAAATATGATTTACTAATACGTTTACTATTGTAAAAAAAAAAAAAAAAAAAAAAAAAAACCTTACCTCTACAAAATATACACTTCGTTATAACACAGTATTTTTTTTTCGAGCCAAAACTGTTCCATAACTATTCTTTTTTTATTTTTGAATTCAGACAAACGACTAAAGTATCACTTTCATTCAAATTTCACACTGAGTGCACTATAACAAAAACACGAACGACATCTTTAGGTAAACATTCGTATTACTACATTGCTAAATGTCAGTAGCTTTTATCAAGATGCCAAGAGATGTTGCTACTAATAGTTTAATAGCTATAGGAACGATTAAAGTCGGTGTTCCACATATGGAACTGGGTGCCTTGTAGGGTTAAACATGAATTTTTTTTACAAAGAAATACTGGTGTTAAAAAACCACACAAGCTGGCACCTATGAAAATAAATAAAGCAAAATTAAATGTAAAGTATTTTAAATAAAAATAAAATAAAAAGTATTAATAAATTATTTAAAATCCATTCCCTCCATTTTTTGTGCCTATTTCTCTTGTTTTCTGTTTTTTGGTTGTATTCCTCTCTGATTCTGCAGGCTGAGTCCTATTGGTTAGTTGTGTTGCTCCTACCCATTTGGACTTTGCTCTGCTTTCAGTCTTGCTTTTACCTCCAAGGCAGTACCACGTATTTTGCACCTGAAGGAAAGCTACAGACTTTCGAAATCGGTAGTGCTTACATTAATGTTATGGTGTGTGAAGAAGTTTTTAAGTTTAAATATTGATTGTACACTAGTTCAGTTAAAATTATCTCAAAAACATTAAATATCAAAATTGTTCGAGCGGATTCTAAGAAAACCAAGTGTGGTGTAAGGTTTAACAATGATCACTAAGTTTCCTGAAAATGAAGGCCCGACGCAATTCCGCCGCATCGTAGACAATTCTCTCTCTGCCGAGAATTTTATCTGTAGCTTTCCCATCGGACAATTCCGTCGCATTTCTTTCCGCCGTTTTCTCTCGATAGGACAATTCCACCGAATGAGAAGGGAGTGTTATTATCTTTGGTGAAGTGGAGGTTGGCGACGTTTACTTGCTGTTTGACTCTTTGCTGCGTCTTTCCAAGAATTGAACACTAACTATATCCGGTAAGGTTAGCGCTTTCACTGTTCTGTTTCTATTTGTAATTTATTGTTAAATGTCAGTGTACAAAAATATTAGTAAATAAATGTCAGTTATATTCTATATTTAAACTATTCTATATTTTTTAGAACTTGGACTTGTAATTTATTTTATCACCTGATCGTCATTTAATAAGGTTTTCAGTATTAATTTATTCCGTTCACTACAAGTACTAGAAATAATCATCATTTTCGAAATTAATTCTTCCTAACGGTTGTAAATTAACGATTTCCTTCCTACTTTATCCACACTTAAAACTGTCAGCAATTTTTCTGAAACCACAACTAAAAATTATCTCATAGTTAAAACATTTTAGATAATAATAATAATAAAAAAAAAGTTTCCTGAAACTAACGTTGAAAATGTCATAGCTAAAACAATGTATTGGAATAAAGAAAGTAAAATTTTACCCGTGGTTTAAACACGTGCACTTCCACTGAATATAGTTATGAAAAAGGATAATTTAATGGAATAACTTACATCACAATTAAAACAATATATTGAGATAAATAAAATTTTATCCATTTTTTGCATCATTTTGGAAGATTCGCTCATTGATTCGAAAAAACTAAAACAATTTCTATTTTTAGACTAAACACTTTTCGTTACTACGCAAAATTTTAATACATCAGGGAAAAATAATGATAAACATGTAAAATTCAACTACGAAATTAATATAAATAAATAAATTGACATATGGTTATAAAATTTAAGCTAAAGGATTAAAATGTCATTTATAATTTCTTGGAGACGTTTGGACTTCAAAACATGTAAATATCATGATGTAAAACATGAAGTCATTTGTTTTATATATCATTAAGTCAAAGTTTAGTAATTTGAACTGGCAAGGAGAAATAAATTTGGAAATACACGTGTAAAAATCGAGCGCTAGGTAGGCACAGATTGACTAATTATTTACATAATGTGAGATTAATTTTACTTATTTCTATATAATAATTTTTATAAGAGTTGTTTTTTCCCCCCTTCACGAACTAATACGCAGCTAAATATTTTCAATATTTGAATTTCTTTTTCTTTTTTAAATTTGAAACACACATTTTCAATGTAATAGCTGTATAGTGATAAAATAAACCTTTATGTACACTCTTCTGCAATGCAACTTTTATATTACTTTACTATGATTAGAAATTTATTACGATTTATCCACATATTTAAATCATTTCTAAAAAATATAAAAAAATATTTTTAAATTAAAGACTTTTTCTTTTAGCTTGATTCGCACTAAAATGTATGAAAAGATTAATATGAAGTGTTGTTAACTAAATTTCACACTTTAGTTGATTTTAAAAAATCTCATTGTCGTGATGAAAATCTGTTTGCGTCCCTGGATTAAAAAAAATTGCCCTTTTCATTTGGTACCGAATTTATAAGAAGCCACGTAGTTTTTAAAATGACTGAAATGAATTAAATGAAGTGTTGCCACCTAAATTTTATACTTTAGAAAAAAAAAATTGTCAGATCGAAAAACTATTTGCGCCCCTGAATTCAGAAATATCGCCCCTTTCATTTGGTATCGAATTTGTAACGATGAGTCTAATATTTTTAATTTATTTTCCGCTTTTTAACCCGGATTTGGCAGAAGGTTTGTGAACGAGAAAGTAAGCTGAAAAAAAGTCTTTAAAAAGTACAATTGAAAACTTTAAAAAATTAATTTGGACCCTTTGAAAAAGTGTAGATCCAGGCCTCACGGACCTATTCAATAAAAAAAAATAAAAACTTTACCAATGTTATCTGTGTCAAAATACATGCCAAAATCTGATCAATTAAAATTTAAATCAAGGGACGTACTAAATTAAAGGTTTCATAATCGTTTTCTGAAGCTAAAACCCATTTATTCCATGGGGAAAACTTGTCAGAGTTAATTATTACCTAATGTATTTTTAAAATTTCATTTGAAACCCATTTGAACATTGTGTGATATTTAAATATTGTCTGAATATTGAAGAACAAACACGCATCACAATTTTATACATACACATGGATTTCATTATTATTTATTACTGTTGAATAAAGTTTTTTTTTTTTTTTCTTTTAATCCACTAATAATTATTTTAAATGTTATCGGAACAATTTAAATTAAGAAGAGTAATTTTCCTTAAATTATTTGAATTTTATGATATTCAAGTGCTACACGGAAATTAAATAAATTTAATAATAGCAAAAATTACAATTAAATAATGGAATAGGAACAATAATAATGAAAAACAAAATTAAATGCACGTTTATGAGTGCATTTTTTTTTCTTTATATTTCGGTTAAAACCTATTTAATTTTTAGCTAATTTTTCAAAAGGAAGGGGAGGGTTTATGTAATGAACGATGAGTTGGCAAAGCGCGATGCGTTCTCAAAGACGAAAATGTTAGCAATCCTCCTGTCTCAATAAATGGCACGACAGAATTGTCCTGCGACTGGAAAAGAGGGAGATAAGAGCTGTGGTTGAACTGTCCTCTAGGGAAATATGCAGTTAAAATTTTCAGTAGAATTGTCCTGTTCCGGAAAATGAAGATAAATCTAATAGATTAAAAAAAAAAAAAAAAAAAGAAAAAAAAAAAAAAGAAAAAAAAAAAAAAAACTCTCAGCTTCTAGTTTTTATGAAAATTATTAGATTTATTTGTTAGAAAATCAAGTTTCTGTTATATTTCGCAGAGAGTAAACAGTGAACACTAATTTTTTATAGATGAGGATAAGCCCGACAGGTTTGTTTTCTGAAAAAACCTTTAATCCAATGATTTTATTAAAATCTTTATATATTTTTGTGAGCGAACCCATTGTTTGCCATATTTTGCAACCGGTGGATAAAGGGTTAACAGCGAAAGTGAATTTTTCTGAAGAAGAATGCAAATCTACTTGATTTTTCACCCTAAAAACAGAACTCCAAACTTTATCAAAATCTTTATATCCATTTTTCAGTAAGCCCAATTTCTGCCGTATTTTGCAACCAGCTGATAAAGGGTCAAAAGCGAATGCGAAATTTTCTTAAGATGAAGGTATGTCCAATCGATTTTTCACTCCAAAAATCCTTTAACCTTAAACTTTCATTAAAATCCTTAATATCTATTTGAGTAAATTAAATTGCAGCCACATTTTACAGGTTAAGAGTGAAAGGGAATTTTCCCTAAGAGGAAGATACATCTAATCAATTTTTCACCCTCAAATACCCTCAACCCTAAACTTTAATCTAAATCGTTAGAACCGTTCCCGAGAACAAAGACATATATATATATATATAATAAATCACGTGATTAACTCGTTTAATATAAGTTGGCGGTATGCTGATAATTTTAAGCTTTGAAAAAGGAGAAAAAAGAAACTGTAAAAGTCGATTAAACAGAGCATCATTATGATACCTATTTATTATTTATTATTATATATTTTCACAAGCAAAAGCTGCAGGGAAAAAAAGTCCTTTTTTAAAATGTATTGATAATAACAAGGGTTGATCCAAGTTTTAATTTTTGGAGTAAATTTTTGTGAAGAACCCAATATATTTTTTATTTTTGTTGAAAACAATTATTTAGTAAAATTATTTATTTTCTTGAAGAAAAAGGAAATATTGTGTAAAGCCTTCCATTTTTGCAGTCACCTTATAATACACCTTACGTTTAATATCAAGTTAGTAGCGTTTCATTGAAAAAGGTACAGGTACGCTTAAAAATACTGAAAATATAGGGAAATTTCACACACAAAAAAAGAGTTTTTATAAAGAAAAATATTGTAAAAGGGTAATTTTTGTGGATTTGCATTTTGTGAAGGGGCCCATTTTATAGATTTGGACTTTGTGAAAGGCAGCTAAAGGGCCACAAATTTTCGCCAGGATCGATCCTTGATTAGATAAAATAAAGTTTTAAACAATTATTTAAGCTTAGGCAGTTAATCACGTTTCAGAGTTACAAAATTTAAAATGTAAAAAAATACCTTTAATTAAGAACATACACTGGTGGACAAAATTAAAGCAGCAACCTGTTTTCTCGTTTTCTTCTTTTGCACATAATTTTTAAACAAATAAACATATGAACATAAAATTTGGATGGCCTGTTTGTTACCATATTATTAACGGAATTTTATATAACTTTAGCATAAGAATAATTTTTAAGCTGACAAATATTTTCTCTCAAAAATAAGCTTTAAAAAAAATGAAAAATTTCAATAATTTTTGGAAAGAACACTTAATGAAAAAGGGTCATAAGGATGCCTTACAGATAGGTAAAGATGCACAAGCATCCATATGTTATATTACAACCAAATCTTTCTACATGTATTCACTTTTCTGTTTCTTATTTTTTCTTCTTTTTAACACGCTTTTATTAGCTTCACCTGTATGTATGTTTGTATGAATGTATGTTTGTAACCGCTCTGGGAGCAAACAAAAAATTTGTATTGTAAAAAAATACTTTCCTTACGTGAACGATGTGGCGCCGAGGTAAAGCTCCGCGCTACGAACCTAAAGCGTTCAATCCCAGTCAACGAACCGCAATCCCAGTCAGGAGAGATTTTTTAAAAATGGTTTTTTATTATTTCTAAGTTATTTTAATTAAAGATTTAAATGTATGTAAATATTATGGTGTGTCACTCACACGATTTTCTCTTACCCTGCATTCTAATACTAAGATTTTTTGTGCTTTTTAGCTCACAGCGTGTTCTTTAATTTTTTGAAACTATAATATTTTTCGCATGAGAATAGCTTTTTATAAAATATACATATGAAAACTGAATAAGATGTTCATTATAAAACTATATTTCGATATTTTTATTATTCTGGTGATGCTCATAGTTTACAAATTATTAATTATATATATATTTAAAGTCCATTATAAAAGTAAAAGAAAAGTTAATACAGAAAGAAAAATCGAGATTTAGCTTAACATTTCAAGGCATGTGCATCTTTACCTATCTCTAATGCATCCTTAACACCACTTTTCATTAAGTGTTCTTTCCTAAAATTATTGAAATTTTTCATATTTTCAAAAGCTTATTTTTGAGAGAAAAAGGAATATTTATTTTCTTAAAAATTATTCTTATGCTAAAGTTACATAAAATTCGGTTAATAATAATATAACTCACAGGCCATCCAAATTTTATGTTCCTATGTTTATTTGTTTGAAAATTATGTGCAAAAGAAAAGAACGAGAAAGCAGGTTGTTGCTTTAATTTTGTCCCCCAGTGTAGTTATATATGCTAAAATATTCTTCGACCACATTTCATGAAACCATGGAAGCATCTGCGCAAGTGCTAACTCAACGAGTCTAATGCTAAAATAGGGGTGACAGTCATGTGACTCAGAGAAAATGAGCAATAACAGAGCGCGGAATTACTGGATGTTTTCCAAATTTCAAACTGTCGGTCACGCTGGCATCCCTCCAACATTTTGGATGTGTCCTCACTGCTAGTTTTAGGATATGTGGCCGCACTGTAGCTCTGTGACATATTGACCAAAAGGTGGATGCACTGTGGCTAAAATGCCAATTTTGTGTACCTTATTCTCGTCATATGACGCAGATTACTAATGATATCGAGTTACCATTATATCTATAGTAGTTTACATTCATGACGTCGATTTTGCCACGAATAAAGTCAGAGAAGACATTTTACTGTAGTATTAAAAACTATTTAATAAATTTTCTGACAAAATATTAAATTTTTTTTCCATCATTAATACGTTTTTGTAAAATTATGCAGTTTGTTATTTTTAAATATTTGTCAAAATAAAGTAAAAATAAAATTAAAAACTGTTTTCATTGTTTATAGTTTCTTGGTAGGTTAAAATACATAGAAACATATAGACATCTTAACTCTTTGAGATCAGTCAATATATATTGTAGGGTTAAAATTTAGTTTTTAAAAATATTAACAACATACCCTTTTTATTATATCTATAATAATCTCTGTCATACATGCGTCGACACATTCCAAAATCTCCTATTTTTACGGATCTTGATGCATTCACTAAACAATTTCTACAAGCTAGATCTCGATGAACAAATTTTTTATCAGCTAAATAACTTAATCCTCTAGCAATGTCTAGAGCCATATTTGTAAGTCTTCTATCGGAAACTTCTTCATTTTTAGATCTATCTTTTTCAGAGGCCATGTGACGACGTTGTAAAAGATAAAATTTTAGATCCCCTAAATGCAAAGAGAAAGTAAAAACAAATATAATAAGATATCAAATAACAACACGAATAAGACATCAAAAGAAAAGGTCAAAATAAACATTAAAAGAAGTCATTTGAAAAACACAACATTGAAAAAAAAAATGATATAATAAGGCACTACATGGTAAAATGATAGAATCAATATGAATGACGCAAGCTAAAAACAAAAGGATTGTAGAAAATATATTAGGTGTGACTTCAAGGTCATTATGCACACGCGCCCGACTGCACACGCACAAAACAGAACAAAAAATGCAATTTTGGTTAATTTTTTTTTTTTTTTTTTTTTTTTCCCCCCTATGTATTACCAAGTTCTGCGGAAGACAATCTACAAAGGTTAGATTTTCAAAAAGTATACTTAAAAAATTCAGATGCAAAACAAATTAAAAGTCGTCGAATTAATAAACAAGGCAGGTTAAAACGTATAGTTTTGTTAGAAAAAAAAAAAAAAAAAAAAATCTTTATCAACAAGCGGATGGTAATAAGACATCAATTATAGCATTACATATAAGTGGATCTTCTTTAATGAAATTTTTTCTAAGAATTACTCAGTGCAAAATATAAGAAAAAATATATTGTAGATTACATTTAAATCCTGTAATGTAAGGTGCTCGGTGACACCAGTGCTCGTCACTCTTAAGGCCTTATTTTCAAAATATTCGCTTTTTTCGAGTGGTACTCATGTGTCATTATTGCACTGCCGTCTATTTTATACACTGATCCTTCTAGTTGTCTTTAGATACTTTCAGTCTTTGAATACATTAAGACAATTTTATTTAAAAATAAATAAATAAAAAATTGAACCTATAGAAATGCACCTGTGTACGCAGTTCGAAAAACGGATTTCACCAGTAGTCGTCAGTTGCTTGCACCAGTAATCGCCATGTCAATAAAATGTAAAAATTTGTTAAATAATCCAATTTTAAATGTGTTTTTACACAATTTTATGAACAAAATGTCTTTGGCACATACTTAATACCTAAACTTACCCTTAGACTTTAAAACACAGGGCATTTAACGGTCCCTTAATTTAATACGACTTTTTTAAATAGAAAAATTCAGTAATATTTTGCTTTTTTCTTCAATTTTTTGATTTTCCTCTTTTTTTTTTTTTCATTTTTTCCCCCCGTTGTCTTGTTTTTGTGATACTCTCTCCAAGGATCTGATGTGATCCTACTCGGAAAAATTTCTTAGTTCTTTCTTTTTTTGGAAGGTTTAGATCCAAGGAAAAACAAGGTATTTTTGAAACTGCTTAGTACGCTAAACGGATGATAGGGTACAAATCTAGGAGGGTGTTAGATGAGAGGTGGTGTGCTCCGGCTGATTTTGATGTTGTCAAGACATCCTCAGGTAAGTTTTTTGAAACTTATCTCCAGAGATGAGTCCCTAGTGTTCTGAATTTTCAATATTTCTTTTGAGACTTTTGTTTTTTTTCGGTGAATTCGGTGGTGTCTGTAAGGGATTCTCTTCCAATAATTGCAGCTGTAAAATCTATATCAATTCTTTCACCGCTTATGGGGGAAAAGGACGAAAGAAATTTCGGTCCTGATTCTTGTTTTACAGAAGCGGTGTTTTGTATTATCTTCCATATTTCAAATACAAATGCATCTTCTATATTATCTTTTCAAAAATTAGATGGTTTGAGCAAATGTAGTTTTTCTTGTCCAATCTCATCTTCCAAAACTTCCAAGGCAACAGTTGTTTCTTTGCAATCTGTTACACTGCTCCATCTTGACTGTAAATGTTTTCTGTAAAAACATATTTTTTAAATATTTCAAATAGTATAACAATATATATGCTAGACAGGCAAAGCACAGTCCCTCGAAACTTTTTTTTTTTTTTTTTTTTTTATGTGGGCGAATTTAAGAAATACTTCTTTTTCCACCTGTAGTCTCTTTCTTGTCCTCTTACTCCACTCAGCCCCCTCTTCTGTGATTCAAAAGCCGGCCTGTTTTTATGAAAAACTTTCACTTCAAATGGTACTCTTTCTTAGTGTTAAATAGTAGCAATTAAGCTACTACTACTTAATACCCCCCCCCCCAAAAAAAAAATAAATAAATAAATAAAAATAAAAAAATAAAATAAAAATACATTTAAAAAAAATGCATTACATGTTCAACGTTCTTAGAACTAAAAGTTTAATTTATATATTTATTTTGTTTATCTTATATAAATATAATTTATAAATAGAAAGTTTGTATAAAAAATAATTTTACACTTAATATTTTTTGCATAAAGTTTTATTCACCTATATTTAATATAACAAGAAACCTTGGTAATACTTTGAACCGGCTCAAAATTATGCTAAAAATGAAGTTAAGCCTTTGTATTTTCTTACTTTTCAAATACAAATGAATAAAAAAATAATTAATCACAATCAAAAAGTAACATTTCTATATGTAAAATGCGTAATAAAGTACTTAAATGATGTTTACAATTTGAGGAAACTAATTAATATGAATAATTTTCGAAATATCACTTAAATGCTTGGCAATAACAGGACATCACAAAAATTTAAAATGCCGTAACTACATGTACCGACTGATTACTTTTTTTTTTTCTAAAATAAATAGCAAAAACTATAAACAGACTTTAAATAACTAAATATGATTATGTGCGTTAGTTTAATTTTCCCAGCAAAGTACAATGAAAAATTGTTGGTGATTCAATGTTAGTTCCAGTAGATTAAAAATATTCTGACTGTACCACAGAACTGACGTTTAAAAGTAATAAATACAAAAATTTGAATAAATATCATAAATTTCAAGAACTCGCAACAATCGTTTCAAGTCGAAAGAAAACAAGACCATTCGTCAGGCGAACAAATAGGAACAAGTGCCGCTTTATTAGCAGCACTCGTGCGTATTTTGTTCGCCTGACGTAGGTTCCTGTTTTCTTTCGACCCGAAATAATTGTTGCGAGTTCTTTCCTTTTATTGTGTTTATTCAAAGTTTTGAACTTATTCCTGATTGACTGTAGTTAAACTGGCTAAAGAAAATTTAAGTGCAGTATAGGCCACGTTCTTGGAGTCAAAATTTTACATTTGTTTACAATTGTTTACATTTACAAATACCCCCTGCGACTACTGGTGCCGGTAATTCAATTGAAGTAAAAATTATACCATCATAATTCTAAACGAAAATATAGTATTTTTAATCAAAAATGTTACCCAGTTATTAAAAATGTTAAAACACAAATTTTCTCCAGGGATGGCAAACACTGGTGAAAAATGCAAAATAGGCATCAGTAGCCGCCATACCTTAAAAATCACTATATTACGTTAATTTTTTAAAAGTCTCGCATAAATCCCATTCTACATTTCATAAACATTACATACAATGCTTTATGAGTGATGTATAACACAACAAACAACAAAATACACTCATGTCCACAAATAAAGGATAATGCTAGCTGCGGCAAATAAAGGTTCAGAAGCAAAACTAACATAACTTATTCATAAAATCCGTTTATTAAATCAAAGATCAAGAACAAAAATGGTGGTTTATCTAGCATACCATTCATAAAACCCTAAGATTTTTGCTCCCTGGAGCAATTACAAAAAATATCTTCCTCACAAAAACTTAACATTACATGATTGGTGTGAGGGTTAATACATTGTATGCCTCCCAGATGATAAAATACAGTCCGTACAACGCCTTGGCATGCTGAGTATTAAATTATCGATCGATCTTGGAGAAGATTACTCCATTCAGCAAGCAATGCTCTCCGAAGTTCCGGTGCACATGGAGTAGGTGGTTGATGGGCTGCAACTCGTCGGTCAAGCATGTTCCACACATGCTCTATCGGATTCAAGTCAGGTGAGAATGCTGATCATTTCATACGGGAGATATCCTCTGATTGTAGGCATTAGTTTACAACGTTTGCACTGTGAGGACGGGCATTGCCATCCATAAACAAGAATTCTTTGCCCGTGGCACCCCTAAACCAACGTACATGTTGTTCCATAATGATATCCCGATAAATTTGGCCTGTCATGGTACCGATTTCAATATGAAGATCTGTTCTGGAGCCCAGTATGATTCCACACCAATAAAGCACTCCTGCAACACCGTAACGGTGTCATTCAATGTTGTCGCCATGGTGGTAACGGGTACCAGGTGTTCTCTATATGAAAGCCCGAAGTGAATCAGACTGCAAGCTGAACCTGGACTCGTCGGAAAACATCACACAAGCCCACTGTGCCGCTGTCCACGTCACATGTTCTCTACTCCAAGCTAACCGCTGGCGACAGTGCGTTGCCGTGAGCGGAACACATCTGACAGGCCTGCGAGTATATAGACGAATATCTCCCAAACGTCTGTACACGGTTTGCCTTGAAACTGTGGTACCCGTAGCTGCAGATAGCTGACGAGACAGGTCTGATGCCGTTCTGAGTCTGCTTTTTTTGGCAGTTACTGTCAAATACCGGTCGTCATTCGGCGTTGTAACTAAGGGCCGACCAGTACTGTAACGTCAACTAGCATTTCCATCGTCTTGGAATAGTTTTCAAAGCCTAGTGATGACACTTTGGGCGAATCCAAATTCCTCCGGTACTTCTGAGTATGCCCACATTCCAGTCGGCCTATAATTCTACCACGTAAAAAATCATCCACGTGCGTTCTCTGTGTCATAACTATTCGGTTGTGACACTGAGCAACTTACAGAACGCTTGCGTACAATTTTCCCTCTTTGCTCCCATTCCTTATCTACTCCTTTCTTACACTTTTGTCCTTGTGACGTCATATCGGCGTCATCTGACGACTTCCTATAATTTGCATATTATTCTTGAAGATGTGTGTGGTAATTCTACAGGTGAAATTTTTTCATTTAAGTTCAATTTCCGGGTGATTCTGAATGATCTTTAATTTATGGACATGAGTGTATATCAAGAAATGTATACTTCTTTCCTTAGTCGTTTGTTTTGCGTTGACTCCATCCAATTCTCATTTAACGCATAGTTCATTTATGTCGCTTCCCCCAATCTTCCTCGAACACTTGAAATCGAACTGTATGTGTGATAAGAAGCAGAAGACTTTGCAGTATCTAGTGCGGGCGGATTCAAATTCATAGATGTTATTAAACGCTTATTTTAACACTTCTTTTACGAGGGTGACGACTACTGGTGCAAATTTTAGAGGTGACAAACATTGGTGTCGTTACTTTACAGTCATATAGACATAAGTGAACGCACACTTTGGCTATTCAACAAAAAATTCCAGATTCGAAAGTACTAGGATTCTATTAGAATTGCAGTAATCAAAAGAACATGTTATATATTCCAGCAAAAGTTTCATTCCGGAGGCAAAAAGCGATCAGTAACAATATAACAAAGTATAACTCGTAAAAATGTATGAAATGTGTTTTAGCTATAGTATATGATTATGAGTCTTCTTTTAATCTTTTCCCAGCCCAATTTATTCCGGGTATGAGGTCAAAAAATGTCAAAATTTTCAATACTTACACACGCACACACATATATATATATTAAATAACACCAACATTTGCATATGACATTTCCTGAAAGGGGAAAAAGCAGTTAAAATACAAGTAAAAATTACCTTTAAAATTGGCTTTCTTTAGTTCGCCTGCCCGAGCTCAGCTCGGAATAAGCCGGGAAGAGGTTAATCATAGATATAAATTCGTATGAGAATAGTAAGTATATTCCCGGAGATAAAAAAAAGAATGGTGCCGTGGGAAAATCGGTTTACCTGGGAAGGTGGGTCACACTTGATTTTCAGATATCCCTGTGCTTCCCACCTTTCTTCAAAGGCTATAAAGTTTTCTAGAGTTGGTTGTTTATTTATATAAGGTGGTTACTCAATTTTAAAAAAAAGTTCAGTTCATTGTGAAGTCTTGTGTATTTGTGTTTCGATAAAGATCACTGTTTAACTTTTGTTAAAATTAAAGAAATATTAAATGTAATGAAATATTTCGAATGTAATTCACATACAAGCAAAAGAATTTGGTGTTACAGGAGTGAAGTAAAGAAAACAATTTATAAAATTTGACAAGCGCTTTGAAAATGTAACAGCAGAGGTTAATACTAAAGCAAATAAATAAATATATATATTTTCATATGTTTGAAAATCTCTTAGCAACAGAAAATTTGATTGAAGATGAGCTTGAAAGTCAGCTTCTTTATTTTCTAAATTTAAAAGCTTAGGTTTTAGTACGATATAATCAATAAACAGAGGAGTAAATCTGCAATCTTTAATTTTCTTAAAGTAAAATAAAAAAATAAAAAAATAAATAAAATCTATGATTTTAGACTTAATATTCAATTTTCAAATAAAAGTTTTACTTAAGAATTATTATTTCTTCTTTCTTTCTTTTTTTAAAGTAAATTCTAATTAAAGTAGCTACGTTCCTCGGTTCTAAAAATTATCGAATTTCAGGCTGACCGATTTTCACACGATTTTTTAAGACCGCTTTTCACCCGTAACTTTTTTAATAACGTCGATAATTTTTTGTACGTTTTTGTTTAGAGCATGCAGAGTTTTAAAACTAAAATAGCGGCATTTTTAGAAAACTTAACGTACTACATTAGACGTAACATACTGCAGACAGTATATAAAAGTATTAAATACCTGATAAAATATGAGCATTTTTACTAATGAGGAGAGGTGACGACATGGAAATTTCTGATCGGGACAAGCTTGCGTAGAACTGCAGTATACTTAATGTAAAGGTAACAACATGTTAATCCTTTATCTACTGACAGTACTTTAAAGTACTATTAGTTTAAAAAGCTTATAAAAAAGAATTTATGGAAGATATGTCAAACATATTTATAAGAATAGTTCATTTATACCTCTTTTTAATCTCACTACAAGCTAGATATTACATGCAGCAGTTTTTGTTCAAGAAAGGATTTTATAGAATGCTCTCACTGTTTTTGCTTTGCATTTTTAAGATCTTCGTGTGTGTTAAAGTTAATTCCTATATTACTTCAAGAATCTTCTATCAGTCTTAGAAAAATTATAAGTAACATGTAAAGTAAAACATTTACACATTTTTAAAGTTCAAATCTCATTTTAGACATGTATGTACCAGTGATATATAAAGTACCATCTCATAAAATCCTCATTAATTACTATGATGGGATATTAAAATTTTTTATTGCATATATCTTTAAAAGATACCCAAGTAACTAAAAAAAATATGTTTCAAATACTTTTTCTTTTGTCTGTTTCATAATGCGGTAGATAAAGGGTTAAAGCAATAAAATGTACTAGCCAAACAATCTCGAGAAAAAATGCCTTTAAAAAGTTTTTCTAAAAACTTAAGTATATGTTAATACCTCGTGCGGTCAAGTACGCTTCAGTGGCGTAGTGTTTTGAGTGTGTGATTGCTGTCTGGAAGTTCAAGGTTCGATGCTATCTAAGGGTAACTTTTTTTTTTTTTTTGAACTTTATTTTATATTAAAAACAATGCTAAAATTTGTATTTAAAGTTACAGGAATTATATATATAGAGATAAAAGAAATAACTGCTGTAACTATATATATATATATATATATATATATATATATATATATATATAATTTCTGATCAAAGAAATTAAATAATTTCTTGTTCAATTACTACAGATTCTTATTAAAGTAGATGATACCAATGCAATTAAATTATTTTGAGCAAGCAAATATTCAAAATGTGTGACGGTATCCTTTAAACTAGATTTTATTGTGTCATTGAACAATGATTTATTAACAATTTTTTGAACTTTTGTTACACTAGTATGTAACACATTCCATAATCGACTTTTATCAGTTGATAATATTTTCACTAAGCATTCTATATTAATGAAACACGTAAGTATGTGTTTTCACCACAAATAAAAAAATAATAAAAAATAAAAAAATAAACTGGCGCTTTAAATGAAAAATATTTCTACAGGCACAGAATAGTTGGAAAATTTCGCGTATGCGCAAGAAGGGGAGGAGGTTTGTACAACAACAAAGAAAACATTTCTTTATTCAAATATTAACAGATTTTCTTCGGCATGTACTTATCTTTTTTCATACGAAATAAATTTGCAACTGCTCTTTTATAGTTACAAGCCATAAGGGTTATGTAAATAAACACATTGAAACCTTAAGATTAGGCTCAAATCAAGATCTAAATAGTATAACAGCTAACTATCCTTCTGAGAATTCGGTAAATTTTTCTTATTTTTTAATATTTTATTTTATTTTATTTATTTATTTATTTATTTATTTATTGTCTGTTTTCTTTTATTTGTATACTTGTTTACTAACGTTTTATTTATTTATTTATTCATTTCATGTAAATAAAGCCGCAGAAAACGATTGTAAAGGTGGATGTTTGAAAAATTTACTTTTCTGAATAAATAAATAAATTTTGAAGTAAGAAAGAAATACGTATGTATTATACTTATAATTTTCTATTTATAACTTTCTATAACTTTAAAAATAGAATTTTAGCTTTGTTTTAATTATTAAAAAAAAAAAAAAAAAAAACTGTTAGACTTAGGAGAGTTGAAGCAGGAACCTTCAAACAGTAACTGCGCACGCTACCAAGTACGCCACTGAAGCGTTAACAAATTATCAAAGTAATTTATATTTAAACAATTACTGAAATTTTAAAGGGATTTTTCTCTTCTCGAGATTGTTTGGATTGTGAACGCTCAACTGATTTAATAAGTTTACCGGACAAAAAATTAGTCACCCCTACAGAAATCACGAAAAGCATCCATTTATAAGCGTGTAACAATCTCTTGGCTTAATAACCTCCTGGATTCGATTCGGTAGCTAATCTAAAAAGTTTTAAAGGTACGTTGTATGACGTTTAAGCCCCTCACTGAGAATTTGACGGCGCAAATTCTCCAAATTGATGCTAATTTTGGTGAACCATCCGCCGTTCCAACATTTCCCACAGATTTTCTATGGGGTATAAATTAGATGATTTTTCAGGCCAATCGAGATGTAATAGGGTTCATAAAACCTGTCACACTATTCTTCCAACGCGATGAACTTTGCTGTTGTCATCTTGAAAAATAGGAGTATCAACAGCATACTCTCATAAAAATGTTGACTGAAAGGCACATCTGGTCACCCAAAATGTTAAAATAAGCATGCTGGTTCATGTTAGTCAGCGGGCCCAATCCACAATAAGAAAACCCAAATCATTATCCACCTGACCATGCACACAATCAGAATGAAATGCTTCATTTGGCTTTCGGTACGCTCGATGACGTGCATTATTTGAATAAAGGCAAAAACGTGATTCATCAAATAACATTACATTCCTTCAGTCATCTGCTGTCCACGTTCGGTGATTTCTGACTTGATTCACAACCCGTGAAACTCGTTTTCGGTTCCTCTCAGAATTTTTTTCCAACCACAATTCTGACGTCGTGTTTTGTGACCATTTGTAATACATCACCGCTTGTAGATACATAAGAAAATCCAGCAACTTCACTCACTGTATAGCCCTGGGCACGGCCAAACACGATTGCCTCATTTTCCCATATCCTTAGATTTAAAATATTTACTTACAATTTCCGTTTTGAAAAAAAAAAAAAAAAAAGCCTCACTTAACACTACTGCCTTATGAATATGATCAAGTAGAGGAAATGCATGTGTAATTGAGCATGCTCACTTGATCACTGCATCATCTGTAAAGCCTAAACCGTTCATCGTCGTTTGCGCACTAGGTGACTATTTATTTTATATTTTTATTTTTTTGTGTCTGGCGAGTTTATGTTGATACCTTAATAATATACTACAATTCCGTACCGGTTTGTCCCAAACTGAATTTTTCCCATTGCGACCTCCCTCTGTAAATGATTTTTAACTGCGCGTGCGCAAGCGCTAACAACGACTATTTTGCATAATTTACTAGTTATTTTTAACGTCACCGCGCGTCCATTTAAACAGTGGCTGGAAAAATGTTTTCGATCTTTCGGATATTAACGTCTTGATTGTTTTATTTTCATTTGGATCAAAATTTAAAAAATGTAATTAGTTGTGTGGCATATGTGTATACTTACCTTTTATGGATTAGAAAACTAAAAGGGGATATTGTAGACCTTCTGCTTATTTTATAGGTTTTGGAAAAAAACAATTTAGACCAGTAAAAATTTCATTTTTTTATAATATTGCTTCATGCAGAATGAGTTGAAAAATTCTCCAAAAAATATCTCCAGAGAATTATCTTCCTCAAATTTAAAATAATAAATTATAACAAAGATTTATTATAATGAAAACGGAAATTAATGTAATAAGGGTAACTCTCAAAACTTCTGCTTAAATATCTAAAAAAATCTTATCGTTTATTCTCTAACAATTTCTACACTATTGAGAATACCAGAGATCTTCCGAAAGAAGTCAATGAATCCCAGAATAAAAATTCTGAACTCCTTTGCACTAAAGGTGGTTGAAAGTCTTTTTGTGTCAAGAGATAAGATTAATAAGAAGAAAAACCCGAAACATAACAAAAAAGCGTCTTATAAGCACATTTTAAAGGTGTTTTCAATGCATGAGTCCCCTTTGGAACACTATGCGCCAAAGGTGGCAAACAAGCTACAGTTTCGAAATGCTATTATACAAATATCTAAATTACATTTTACATAGAAAATTATACTTGATATGTGTAAAAGATAAGCGTAACATTTTATGGAAAAAAGTTCAGCCTCATAACCAAACCAGAAAATTATGAAATATTCTCAAAGCTTAACTATGGCCACCTTTGGGTCACTTACCTTACACCATGCGCATTCTAAACGAATTCAAACCTCCAAATATTTTACTTAAGTCTTAGTTATGTTGATGAACCTATTTGTGTATTTAATTTTGAATATCTGAATTTGATCATCACTTAAAAAATAAAAATAAAAAAAAAAAAAAAGTGAAAATATGCAATTTTGTACGATTCTTTTATTTGGGATTGAAATTGACAGATAATAAAGGGTAGTAATTTTCTGATTTCAAAGTAGAATACACAGTTTTATGAGTAATGAACGGATTAACATTCATACAAACTGTTAAATCGATTGAATGAAAAGTAATGTGCAAAGAGCATTGTAAGTGATTCGTTGAATAATAAAAAATAATAAACTTAAAACTGCGTGAAGTGAAAAAAATATTTCGGTAACTATAAAAACATTTAAGTTGATAAGTTTTATATAGTTTTTCACATTTTATAGCAAATGCAGCTCAATATTTTAAATGACAGTTATTGTCAAAAAATTCAAAGCATCTCATTCGCATGAAAATTATCGAGAAAACCAGAAAAAAAAATTAAAATGGTCCTTGAACTTCCTTAATTTATTCAAATCTCTTAATATTTGACTATAAAATTTTAGTTACGTTTCTGAACATATTTGTGTATTTAATTTTTTATATCTAAATTAGAACATCAACTAAAATATATATATGGAAATTTTTAGGATTTTTTGACATGCGACTGAATGTGAAAAACCGTAATGAAGAGTAATAATTTCTTGATTTCAAAATGAATACACAGTTTTATGAGTAATGGACCGATTATCAATTATACATTCTTTTAAAATTACTGGATCAAAAATAATGTGCAAGAAAGATTATGCGTAATTGATTATTCTGGAAATTTCAAACTAGAGTAAAAAACAATATATTTAAAACTTTGTAAAAACCTGGAAAAAAAAAAAAAATTCAGAAACTGGAAAGTGTTAATATTGTTAGTTTTATATACAGTGCTGGAAAAAACGTTAAGGTCAACTTAAAAACTGCACTGTTCTTACAAATGCATATTTAAATTTTATATAAATTTATACACAATGCAACAAATGGCAATTTTAATTATTATCTATATAAAAAAATTACAAAAATTTTAATTATTTTATGTTTAAAACTTTACTTCTTTTATGCATGCAGAAAGCTGAAAAAAAAAAAAAAAAAGGTAAGGTATATAAGATTATGTAATAAAATAAACGGCTAATATTTAAAAAACATCTTTTAATTTGAATTGATTTAATCATTCTAGAAGTCATAGAACTTAAAAAAAAATTTCATAATGTCTTGAGATTGCTTTTCAAGATTTTTCCAATGGCCATTTTAAGCTCGTTTTTGATGTTCTAAGTTTTAGGTCTTTATATATAAATTCAAGGAAGTGTGTTACTCGACTACTTTTGTTTCTTTTGATACTTGTGTCCCTTTAAAAGCACGTATGAGAGATGTTCAGAGCAATTTTTATTTTTTCTCCACTATTAACCTGGAATTTTGTACAATAATCAAAAGTCGTTCTCCTGATCAAAAATTGTATTATTAGACCTTAATATTTTGGCACAAATCTCTTTGAATTAAATTAATCAGTGTTAATTTTAAATATTAGTATCAAAGTACATAAAGTAAAGGTATTACATGCTTAGTACATTGCTGAAACTTAATAACTAAAATAATTATATTAGGTCAAACTTCAAATTTTAGTCGATTTCGATAGTGAATAGCTCTTCCAGGGAACAAAACCGCAAAGTAAAATATCACAGCACTAATGAGAAAATTTAATTGTATTTGTGTGGTTTTTAACCTTTACAGGTCCCCGAAATGTCAGAAAAATAACAAAAGTGACATTTTAAGACCTCCATAAACCAAAAGGGAACGAAATTAACAAAAAATTTCTTTGCCAATTTATTAATCTATTAAAGTATTATACATACTATGTGTATTGTTTTGTGGTTTTGATTTTTAAAAAACTATATAGTTTTTTAAATTGCCTAGTTCGGTTAATTGACGCACACTAAAGCAGAAAATTAAACGTTGAATTAAATAATTACATATTAATATAGTTTTATTAAAAGGTGCTTTAAAATAATGCAAAATTACTTTAATGGAATTATGATAAAATATTAGTATTATTTATTTGTTTATTTTGTGTGTGTAAATATTTAAGCATTTACTTTATATATATATATATATATATATATATATATATATATATATATATATATATATATATATATATATATTGTTTGTTTATTTTTTAACTCAAAACCCCAAAACAAAATACACTGTGTATACATAATACTTTAATGTATTAATAAATTGGCAAAGATTTTTTTTTTTTAATTTCATCCCCTTTTGATAAATGTCCTTTTTTGCCATTTTTCTGACAGTTCGGGGACCTGTGAAGTGTTAAAATCCACACAATTACAACTAGTTTTTCTCATTAGTGTGATTCCAAAAATTATTTTTTGGGATATTTTATTTTGTGGTTTATTTCCCCAGAAGAGTTATTCACTATCAAAATTAACAGAAATTTTACATTTGACCTTGATCTATTGTAATTATTTTAGTTATTAAGTTACAGCAGTATAACTAAGCATGAGACACCATTACCTTATGTACTTTGATACACTCATAAATTAAGACAGACTTGTGTCAAAGTATAAAGGTCTAATAATCTCATTTTTAACCAAGAGAACGACTTTTGATGACCCGTATAAAATCCCAGGTTATCAGTAAAGAAAAAGTTGTTTTGAACGTCTCTCATATGTGCCTATAAGGGATACAAGTATCAAAATAAACAAAAATAGTCAAGCAACACACTTCCTTGGAATTTTATATGGAACGACCCTTTTACTATTTCCATAAACTTCATGCACCAGAAATTTTCTGTTGAGTTCAGGTCAGGACTTCTTGTTGGCCACTCAAGTTGTTGTACATGGTTAGCTAGATGTGTGCAAGCACTGAGTGGTAGGATAACTTTTTGTGCTGTACAAATATTGTTAGTTTATATAATTTTAGGAATATTTTGATTATAGTCATAATTGTTTTCATTATGATGTAACCCTTTGCGGCGCAAGACAATTCGGATTATTTAAATTATACTGCCACCGGAATTCATGAACTAATTTAAACTAAAAGAAATTTTAAATTTTAAGTTTAAAAAAAACGGCCTTTCCTGATATGTTATAAACGTAAATTTTTGCTAAAAAATTTCCGGGATGAATTTTTGCAGCTGGATCTTAAATTTTGCGTCCTCGCAGCGAGAACAGCGCGCGTTAAGGGGTTAACATATGATTCTTAATATCATTGCTTATGTTATGATAAATAATTTGACATGAATTTACATAATTGTTGTCAACAATATTACCATTTAAATAATTTTGAAAACTTATAGGTTTATAAGAACAATTTTGAGCACACCATTTTTTATTACCATGATTATAATAAGCAAAATTTTGTGAATTAAACTTTTTCAATGAACAATTCTCACTTTTATTATTTTTGTCAAATCTGACAAAAGGAATATGTACATCTTTAATCAATCCAGATTTAAAGAAAGGTATAATTGAAATACCATTTCTGTTTATAAAGTCATAACCCAATATGGTCTTGTAATTGTCATTCTTAATATTAGTAATGAAGAAATAATGATGAAAAAAAAATTGTCTAATTTAAAATATACCTTCACAAATCCAGCCAAATTCACTTGAGAATTAATAGTTGAGAGAGTTACTTATCTACCAAGGAATTTATATAATAGATTTAAAACAAAATACAGGTTCGTCTGTCTGTTTAATTGATCAGAAAGGCTTCAATGCTACAGGTTCGTTTGTCGGTTTAATTGACCAGAAAATGCTTCAATTTCTGAAATTGTATTGAAGCATTTCTGGTCAATTAAATAGACAGACGAACCTGTATCTATGAGATAAATTAAGTTATGGCCTTGAACATTCATATTTACTCTTGGAAGAAATTGATTATTTTCAAAAGAACTATAAATGATATGTTTGTCCAATTTACATGAGTCAGTACAACTGTCAATTTCTGATCTCTCAGTTCTGCTATTGGGATTACTTTTATTATTTTGAATTTGTGAAGATTCTGTCATTTGAGCATTTCTTTTATCATGTGAAATATGAGTGGGTTCAATTTCTGGCAAAGAAGATGAATCGGATAGCAGAACTTCCAGATGGATCTGCCTTCATGTCTAGTTTAAATGCCTGTCTTGGTAAGATCTGTTGTTCTGCTGGAATGACTCACTACTTTCAGGTTTGTTTTCATTTTTAGATGAAAGAATATTCTGACATTTTTTTTTTTTTTTTTACTTAAAGCAATCTCTAAGCAAATGATTAAAATGTCCACAAAGTGCACAATGTTGATTAAATTAATTTGTTCTACCTCTCTGTTGAAATCGTTGGAAAGGAAAAAAATTTCAGTTTGTACCTGTCTTGAAACGTATGAGAAGCATTTTCGTCGTTCTAATTTTTTTTTTTTTTTTTTTATAATCAAATTTATTATGAGCATATTTTTTGTGTTCATTAAATCTTGCAGACATATTAGTCTTAGAATTATCCTGATGAATTTGACTTTTTTTTCGTGCATCTATATGAAACATCGGCATTTGTTCACAGTTTTTTACAAGAGAGGCAATATGGTTGCATAAAAATTCTGTAATTGTTCGGCGCGATTAAACGACATATCATAATCAGTGATATTTTCTTCTAAGATTTTTACTTTAAGCTTCTTAGGTAAGGCTGTGACAAATAAATTAAAATTTTCAGCATGTAAAACTGATTCCTCAACATTAGAATAGCTAACTTTATATTAAATATATATACGCAAATGTGCGGATGGATTCATCATGTTCCTGTTTTATATTGTCTAAATTTTGCAATAGGATATTTTATTATTTTTTATTGAAAATAAATTTTTCAAATTCTGTACGTAGTGTTTTTTTTTTTTTTTTTTTTTTTTTTTTTTTTTAAAGATCTCTTGCTTTATTTAGTGTTTGTGACTCAAACCCGTTTGTTTGTGTTCAATGCCGAACCTTGTATTTTTAATCTAAATGATGTTAAAATTTCCTTTTCACTATCTATACGAATTTGATTCTCGAATATCTTGTAATTGATCGGAAAAAAAAAAAAAAAGAAAAAAAAGAAAAAGAAACTAGTTGGATTACCGTCATATGGCAGTATATTGAGCGTAAGATTGCTTTTAGGTGGCATGATGTATGCCAAAAATTATGCATGGTATGCTGAAAAATATTGAACATTTATTAAATGATCTTATCTACACAATTCAAAATATTCAAAATTGATACATGTTCTCGAATTGTAAGTTTATAAAAATGCAAAACAGATTTTAATAATCATCAAAATATTGAAAATTCATGATTGTTCTCAACTTGTAAATATATACGAAGATGCAGAAATATATTAATAATTATTAGAATCATAATAAAACGATAAAATATTTTTCTAATCAGAAATCCAGAAGATAGTCAAGGCACCAGCTGTGGTAAATTAAAATGCCATGATCTTATGAATAAGTGATGAACAAGAGAAACAATACCAGATTCGCACAGTACACATTTTTATTTCAAATTATTTTTAGTCCTGGATCTCAAAACATAAAATTCTGGATATTGAAATAATAATAATATTAATATAGATACTTGCTAATAATATAACTAGCATTTTCTTCCAGTAACTAGCATTTATAATAGCATTTATAACAAGCATTTTCTAGCATTTTCTTCCAGTCATTTCAAAATTTCCTTCGTGTTTAAATAGATTATAAGGAGAAGTACAAAAGTACTTTCCTTAGTTCATAGAGGATTCATCAATTTACATAATAATAATAAAAATCACTCAAAAAAAAAAAAAAAAAAAAAAAAAAAAAAAAAAAAAATCCTGCGACAATGATGCATACAAACTTCCGTTGTTCCTTTTCGTAGGAATAGAAACGAATTACACGGATTCTGTAGTCTCGAACATTTAAAAAAAAAAAAAAAAAAAAAAAAAAGATTCTCGCTGCAATCCCCAGAACCAGAACCAAAAACCAGACAATCTGACTGAAAACTCTCGATTACCGAATGAGGTTGCCAGAGAAAAAGAAAGCGCCAAATGGCGTGACGTACCGAGGCTAAATGCACTTTTGGCCTCCTAATTATTAAAACAACGATAATTTTGAAAACAAATAAAGCTAATAATTAGCCAAAAAAAAAAAAAAAAGTGTCAGATAAATTTAAAATAACGGTAATGACGTATTATCTGCGTCACAGAATTTTATTGGCCGAAAAAAAAAAAAAAAAAAAAAAAAAGCGTTTTTATTATTCTTTTACGTTCCCTTTTTCCTTTTCACTTTCTTATATTTATTTTATTTACCAAAATTTCTAGAAGGAAAAAGAATGATATAGAATATTTTGGTTTATAAAAGATAACGGTATTAGTAAAAGAAATAGAATTTCATTGATTTTCAGAACAAAATTAAATGAATTATTCATAAATTTAAAATTGAAATTTCATGTTGATTAAAAACATGCAAAGATATTTTAGAAAATCAAACTGATTTTAATAAAAAGAGGAAAATAAATATCTTATAATATTTAAAATGGAATTAAATAATAATTTAAAGTGTGGAAACACCACACTAGGATCCAGGATTTTGTATAATTTAAACTGTTAATAGACGCAGTGTCCGGCTGAAATATATACTCGCGGATGTTACCTGAGGTGCCTCTGGATACAAATTTTCTGGTAGAAAATCTTGATAAGTTTCCGAATTTATCTTCGTTGTTTCATCATCCAAAGCTGTACATTCTATGCAAACTCTAAGCATATTTCATGTTTCTTGCTTAGAGGTGGTTGACGTTTCATTTTAATACATTTTACAAATGAATTTTTTGATAGCTTATTGCATACAGTTAGGTTGGTAAAAGAAAGCTTTCTTTTCAAGTTATTCTCTTAACAGCTCTCATTTGTCGATGAGTCAATGCAGGAGGATGTCCAATGCCTTTTCACTGAGCATAATTATCACTATCTTTTTTTAAAGTTACTAACTACAGTTTTAAATCTGTTTAACTTTATAGCTAGCTATTTACCGAAAATTTAAACCAAATTGTTTAAAACTAAGAATTTTATCTTGTTCTACTGGGGTTAATTTCCTCCCTCTTCCCATTTTTACAAATACTGAAATTTTCGTTTGCTGTCATCTGTGTGATTTGCTGGAGCAGCTCCGCACACAACAATAAAATACCGCAGATAATAAATAAATTGAGAAAATTTATATAAGTGAGTTTGACTTTTTTTTTTTCAGATTGCAACACGTTATAAAAGCAAAAATTAATTTTTAATTAAAAGGTAACTGCATTCGGCCTATTATTTTTCTATAATTAAAACTTATTTTCTGCATTATGTTTAAATTTGCATAAAATTCAAATAAGCAATGGCGAAAAAAAATTACGTTTTTTGCTTGGCAATATTTTTTCTAGCACTGTAGTTTTACGTATTTTATTACACTTGCACCTCAGTATTTTGAATATATGACAATTATTGTCGAAAAATTCAAAGAACCGCGTTCACATAAAAATTAAGAAAATTAGAGAAAAAAAAAATGCTCCTTGCAAATTCTAAATTATTTTAAATCTCTAAATATTTTACCTATGAGTTTCTGTTATGCTGCTGAACATATCTGTCTATTTAGTACATAAAACCAATTAAAATCTGCTAGAAAGTATGCCTATTGTACAAAGGATGAATAGTAATCTGTACTTATTAGACATGAGTCTAGGTTTACTCTAGAAAATGATTTTCTTTGTGTTCTCGTCTGAAGAATACATGAAACACTGTGAATTCTACATTGTTGAAAGATTCGTTTTCAAAAAAGGAGGAATCCAGATGTTGGCTGGAATATTTGTAGATGCCACACTCACTTGCATGTATTCAATGGAGACACTGTCAATGGTAAAAAATATGGTGATGAATTCCTTGATCAACATGCAAGACCCTATGCTGCTGCTACTGATAATAGTTTTCTTTTAACGGATAATAAAGCTCGGCGACACTAATCAATGATCGCAGAGAGATATCGTCTTGATCAAAGCTCTAAAGTATGGAGTGGCCATCTCGTTTACCTGATATAAATCAGATAGAACATATTCAAAGCTATATTTTCAGAGTCGTTGCAGAACAAAATACTCCCCTCAGGAACCTGTATGAGCTCCAAAAAGAATTGAACCGAGTATGACCTTCTATACGACATCACGTGTCCAACAAGCAAATGTTATTAATTAAAAAGAATCCCATTATGCTTTAGTAGTAGGGGAAAACATTCTTTATTGAATTCCAAATCTTTGTAAAATTGTTAAAGTTATTCAACCTATAATTTTTGACAAGGAATAAATTTTGTATTAAAAAAATATTTTTTTATTTATAAATCATTTATAGAGCTCACTAAATGTAATACTCATTAAATAAATGCATAAATATTATATGGTTTAGTTTTCTTGAATTTATCCCCATTGTTTCAACATTTAAAATCAAAAAAATTTTTGTGGGCCAGTGTAGTTTGTGATGCATTTTACTGCCCTTAATGCAAATATACTTTCATATAATTACTGTGTATAGTAGTCAAAAAGAAATATTTTATTTATTTCCTGATTTACTGCAGACCATATGTATATTTGCAAAACAGAAATATATATTAAATTAATTTACTTACCATATAGCATGAATTCCATGACTGTGTAGACCGGTTCTTCAGTTGTGCAAACTCCAACCAGCTTTACAATATTTACATGATCAAACTGTTTCATAATTTCTGCTTCTCCCAAGAAATCAAGCTGAAATAGAAAGGAAAAACTAATGGCCAATGTTGTTAATTATTAATGCATTAATTTTTCACTTAAAGTGCTGCTGCAAATTAAAAAGGAACAAATATTTTGTTATCAACATATGGTAGTAAAAAGTTTCAGTTGAAGTAAATCACCCTGATGGAAGAGAAAGTGTGATGGGTGTAGCGCTACCTCTGACGAGTGACACGAAGAAATATTTGTGTTTTGCAAAATGTGAACAATAAAATTTTGTAAACTCTTTTGATATGCAGCGACAGAGAACTAATAATGCACACTTAAATTTTTTTATTTTTTCGCAAAAGTTTCGGTTGACGGTAGTTTTTTTTTTTAATGAAATGGGAATTTTTCAGGCAAATGATGAAATTTTGGCATTTGTGATGAGATCTACAATCTGAATTTCTGAAAAATTGACTTCTAATCCTAGAATTTCTAAATCATTTTCTTTGTTTGTAACACGGTTTTAATTCATATAAATAAATTATCTTACCGAAAGATAACGAATGATTTTTTGCTCATTTCAGAGTTAAAATTCTAAATTCAATCCTTTTTGGTGAATTTTATTTATTTATTTTTAATCTTTTGATGGAGGTAAGCAGTAGTTGAGATCATATGCAAATACTCTGAAGCACTCATGTTGACTTTCACATATTTTGGATAAATGATCGAACACTTTCGATTTATGTCAAATATCGAGATGTTATGCCAGATATCTAGAAAAATACCTGAACTGAATTCTAAAACTTTAAGGATGTAAAAGAACATGCTGCACCTCATGTATTTCTGTGAAAGATGATGTTTTAAATGCATTGTAGCTGTAGCAATGATTATGATACTTTAAATTATCTATATTCATATGTACGGTAGATGGAGTTATCTGTAAAAGTATACCTAGCAAAATTCGAAAAAAATTTGTATGTTTTTTCTTTTTAACGAACAAGGTTTTCAAACCAACACGATTTCCTTTTTATCAAACTTTATATACAATTGAGAAAATGTAATATCAACAGAATATAAAAATATGAAATATCTGAAGATATGAGTATTTATAACTAATGCTTATTTGCACATTCGCGAGGGTTAGCTATATATATATAAACTATTAACCAAGATGAATAGAGCTACTTATATAAATAATCCAAGGAAATGCCTTGAAATTTTAAAAATATGGTCCATTCAGTTAAATTTCATATGCTGAAAAAAAAAAAAAGGCAATCGACTAAGATGCAAATTTTATTTTGAATCAGCCAAAGAAAACCTCTTGATAAGAAAATCTCTTAGACTGAATATGTGTGAATATTTTTTAAAATAGAAATCAATTTAAAGTATTGCAAAATCTCTTTAAAATAGAAGAAACTTTTTTAGTGCTTTCAAATGTCCCTCAGATAGTGTTCCACGCATTCAAAGGTTAGTAACGCATTGTAAGTTTATGTCGAAGGATTGGCAGCAAAAGATTTGTCCCTTAATAGAATTTTTTTTTTTCCTGGGATGTCCTATAACAGGATGTATGGGTGTATTTTTGCAATGTGGAAAATTTAAAGTATCTTTCTCCCAAATGTAGTCTATTTTTTTAAGCTAAATTGTTTGTTCAGTCAGAAAAAAAAAAAAAAAAAAAACCACCTTAACTAATTTCGTTGCAAGTCATCGTAGAAATATGCGGCTGGTGCGATAGATTAGTAATTAAGTCTAGTTTTTATTAGTATTCTTAGATTTTGTTTAGCGGATCGTCTACATATTAAAAACTTGCATCAACTTTTTTTTCTCCCAAATAGCAACACCTATTTTTGACTTTTTTTTTTCTTCGGATCAAATTAACCCAGATTAAAAATATAGTTTATATGTATTTCTCTCAAATTTTTACAGGAGTATGAGCTGTCAAATTTTGAAGATGCTAATGTTAACCCGTTACCTGCCGAGGAAAATTTACGAGATTCACTTCGAAGTGCCACACTTTTCCCTTTCAACTCTGAAATGAATAAATCTTTCAAAAACACTATCAAAATCATTTTCATTTTTATTTTATTGCACTGTCAAAACATGTCAGTAGAATCACTACTAGCAGTACAGTACAACTAATCGTACCTCGGAAAAACGTATATATACGCCCGGGGCAGTTAAGGGGTTAAATAAAAGTGACAGATTTTAATTCATATTTTCCCCTAAACTACCTAAATTCAAATTTCCCCTTTTTTATGCGCTAGAATGAAATGACCCAATCATATTCCATCCATATTTTTAATTATGAGACGTATTAATGAATTCATATTTCAAAAAGATCATAAATAATGACCTATGTTAATTCTTGCAGGAGTATAAGCATCATGGAAAAACATGGGTTTTCAAATTTTTATCTCATTTCTATCCCAAGTTTTTGAGTTATAGTGATATTTCTTCAACTGGCATTAGGGGACTGTCTCATGTTATCGTTTTTATCACCTGTGACAGGGGAATATATATATATATACATACCGGAAAAGATTTATTAGGTTCCCTTTTTAAAGTTTATGTTCAAGATTCCAAATGTGATCTCAATTGTGTGATCTCAATCGATGTATACTGTTTCAACTGTTTTACGATCTGTTTCGACTATAAAAACGAACTTATTTTTGTAAGATAAACCTGGAATATTGCAGTCACAGTTTAAAAGTAAAGCGAGCCCATATTGCATTCACAGTTTAAAAGTAAAGCGAGCCCTGCCTTCAGACATGTCTCCAAAATAATACTTTACTTTAAAAAATGAATTTGAATATTCATGATTAACTCGTTATGTAATGCCTGCATATATAAATTTATTAATTGCTGAGACTAAAATATACATCATTTAATCACGAAAACGTGAAATTATTTTGTTAAATAATGTTTTAGAACAAGGTCTAAAGGCATGGCTTACTATCTAAAATAGAAACATAACCGACGATTTTTTAAACATAATTCTTTATTTCTTAAGCATTAAATAACTTTTCCCAATTTTTACTGCTAATTTTTAACAGTAAAAATTGGGATTAAAGAGACTAATATATTTTTCCTTAAGTTAGGGTACATTAACAGTATTTTTGTAAACGACTTTTCTTTCTCTATTGAATTAAAAATAGGGCATTTTGATATTTAAAAGTTTTTTAGGGTACATTAGCTATTATCAGAAAAAAAATGGGGGGGGGGGGGGCAATATTATTTAAATTACATTAAAGCTTAACAATAAAAGTATAACAATCATATTTATTACGAAAACATATTAAAAAATAGGTTAAAATGACAATATGACTTATCAGTTTTAAATAATTAAAGCATACATTGTAATTAAAACAGACATTCAAATAAGTTTAGACAGATACACACACAATTTTCCTATTATCGTCACTTCAGTTTACTTGATATTTAATTTTTTCATGCATTTTCCGGTTACTGTTTAGATGAATATAACACTTTTCTATGCATACTTTTTATACGAATCATCTTATTATTTTTTAAATTTATGAATGAACCTCTAATACATTTTCGTTTGTAACTCGATCAAGAATTTATTAAAGCATATAAACTATAAAAATTTTTAACTGCCTTAACCTTAGGAATTTGAACATGGAATCAAAAATGGGTGTTAGTATTTGAAAAAATGAAGCTGACGCAAACATTAATATGTAGATGACACCCTAAGCAAAATTTAAGAGAAAACACCCAAAATAATAATAATAAATAAAAATTAATGATCTATGCCGTGAAAACAAACAATTGGTTAACTCATGAAAAATTAAAGAACGAAAAATCATGCGGTTTGTATAGATTATTAGCATTTTCCTACTGAAGGTACTCATTGCATCGTTTAACCCTCAATATACTTTGTCTACGTAATCAGTAAAAGGACAGGCAGACGGAAAGTATAACCAACTAAATGGATTTATAATCCCTAAATTTACAATCACACATTCTTAAAAAGTGTTAAAAATTTTAACGCAACAGAAACGCAATTATAGCAATTTCTAATTATAGGCACTAGCGTACTTGAATATTTTAGTTTGACCCTGTAAATATTAAAGGCAAAACATACGATATTCTATAGAAAACATTTTTTATATCATATGAATAATAAATGTCAATTTCATTGTGATATGTGTAGTACAAATTTATGTGAATATGATTTATAAAAATGCCTTTCATAGACGGCAATGCATTACCATTGTTTTGGGTGTCCCTGTACATAAACCAGGTGTGATATTTATACCATTTTTAATAGGGAATATTCATCAGTAAACTTGAATAACATATAAGAGTTTCAAGAAATGCTAAAATATTTACAGACGCTAAAGCGCGTATAGACAGACAGAAAGAGGGACTAACTGAATGCATAATTACTCTCAAGCAATGTTAGAAATTGTTAAAAGGACTTAATAAAAACGTAAATGCAATTCCCAGTTATAGCTATGAATGTATCTGAATATTTTTGCATACCCCTGTAAATTTTAATGCTAACCATCTATGTTCTATAGATTTTTTTTTCCCGCATACGAATAATAAATTTTAATTTCTTTATGATTTGCGCTATGTAAAAGGCTTTAAAATATGGTTTATATAGTTACCTCTCATAGAACGCAACCATACAAACATGAGCCCTTGGTCCGTCAATAATCATTTGGTCCGTGTATTTAGAATTTGGTTCGTTGATATAATGTTAATTGGCCAAACAGCACAATTTGTGTCCTCTTCGTCAACATTTTATTTGTTGGGTAGCTGCAGTTCATCCCCCGTAATAAATAATGTTATGAGTCCGACTGTAATACATGCGGTAAATTTGCATATAATGGCTCATTTCTAAACATAGCGTAACTTTAAAGATAATACATAATTTTATTACACACATTAAAATATCACCGAGGGCACTATTTATTCGCGAGAAAGTATAAAAATAGCACATAAATACCAAAAGGTATTGCGAAAGTAAAATACCTCATATGGGCTAACGGTTTGACAACGATCAGCTATCCAACCAATGGCCATTGGTTGGATAACAAAATGACCATTGGTTGAATAGCTGACTAACAAAATGCTCAACGAAAACAGCAGTTGTTTCAACTTTGGCTCATATAAAATTGATTTGCAGGAAATTGCTTTAGAACTCTTTCGGGGGGTCTCTGTACACAATTTTCGGTATTTAACCCATTGGTTCACCCATTTAACTAATTTGGTGGTATTTAACTCATTTTCAAGAGGGAACATTCCTTACTGAACATGACCAACAAATAATAGTTTCAAGGAACTTCATGAATATTTACGGGGATTAGAGCGTGGGCAGACAGACGGACAGACAAACCGAAGTGAAACACTTTTCAACTTTTTTGGAAAGTGTTAAAAACGCGATGAACGTAATAACAACCAGTTTCAACTTTTTTTTTTTTTTTTTTTTTTTTTAAGTGAATATTCTTGTTAGAAAGAAAATTTTCTCACATATAATAATAAAGGTTACTTATTTTCACTAATAACAATGTTCAATCAAAGTGAAAATTACCTCTTTTTACAAGCGATAGCTGTAGAGAATTATAATGCAATAAATGTTGCGGAATGAAAAGTATTTTCACGCTATTAGAAGCTAAAAGAAAAAAAATCAATGTATACAAGGGTTACAATGCATTACAATGTATACAAATGTTTAAATTTAATCTGTTATCGTTTGTTTATATCTGGCTAATGTTTATTTCTTGTTTTAAAATGCCTTGAGATTGTATGAACTTTCCTGTCAAACCTTGCTACGTTTGTCAGGAAGTAACCCCTTTCTAGACCGAGACAAGCTATCACATCACTGATGAAACTGATTAAAACCGACAGAGAATCGTTATTTTGGTTGTTGAATTTGGAGTTCAAAGTAAATGAGGGTCAGCTCATATTGTGTGCAACACTTTTGTTAGTGAATTTAGCAAATCCCTATCTAGACCGAGACAAGCTATCGCATCATTGATGAAACTTATTAAAACGACAGGGAATTGTTATTTTGGTTGTTGAATTGGAGTTCAAGGTAAATGAGGGTGAGCTCATATTGTGTGAAATACTTTCGTCAATGAAAATCATTCAACAGGCTATTATTTTTGTATGATACCTCGTAATAAATGTTATTTAATCACTTTTTGTAAACTTTGCCCCTGTGATGTTAGTTTGTCATCGAAATTCTCAATAAGAGTATTGAAAGTTTTTGCAAGTATCACTTAGTAACCATGAATTGAGTATATTTCATTAAATTGAGTATATTTCATTAAATTCATTAACTACATCTATTTCATATACTAGAGCTAATTATTTAGTGATGTGGTAATATTATCCCCTTTTATGATCACAAAAACTTAAAAAAGTCACATTTAAATTGATTTACAAAATTTTCATCAAAATTTGTTAAATAGTACAATTGAACAAATGAAAATGAAAATTGAATATTTACCTTTTCTTCAATTTTAGAACCTCTTTTGAGAGTTTTAACAGCGACAGCAATCCAGCCTTTTTCTGGAACAAATGCTTCCCCTCCATATACGTTACCAAAAGCACCTTCACCAAGTTTTCTGTTAATGACAACTCGGTCACGAGGAATTTCCCAATTATCAAGAGAAATATTTTCTCCATTAGTAAGCAAACCCAGTTCCTTCATTCGTTGTTCCGTATTTCTCAAACGTTTATCATACCTAAAACAATAACAATAATATGAATCATTTAAGAGTGTGATGTACAAGAGCATTTTGAGTAGTTATTCTCTAATCTCTGCAAAAATAAGGAAAGAGTTCTTGAAAAAAAAACAAATTCATATTAATATTTTAAAATTTAAATAGTATAATTTTTACACGATAAATATCTGGCAGCTACAGTGTTAGCCAAATTATTGGAGTTTTTTTTTTTTTTTTTTCAAAATCAAAGCTCAAAAATAATTAACAACGCCATTTTTTGACATATCTTGAAAATTATTTTTACATATGTGTTGCCTAGTTGCAAAATCGGCTAACTCCTTAAATTTGGAAGATGCTTTTTTTCAGTTCTAAGTAAACGTTTTTACCATCTGGAAACAAAAAACCATGCCAAAGTCGAACCATCCTTGTGTTATTTGCGTTTGAAAATCACGATGTGTTGCAAAATCGGTCAACTTCTACGGCTAGTGAATTTCCAAACCGATCATCTTCATATCCGCGAGTTCACTATTCTGCTCCACCCGACTGCAGCACTACGCTTGTTGATTTGGTTAATGCTATGTTTTCTCTCGCCTGTGACTGCTCTTTCTTGGTGTACATAAAAAGTTTCTAATAACTGAATTTCCTTTCACTGTGGAGAAGATTGTAGAAAAAATATCTTATAACCAATCAAGGAAGAATAAAAGTGACCCTACGACATGGTAAAAGAACAAAGTTCAAAGGTAATGTACAATGACTTTGCAACAACATAATATTAATTGATAACATGTCATTTTAATTAGTATATTATGATTAATTAATCAAATGCTATTAATTTAATAACATACCTATGATGATTTAACAGGTTATAACGATATATTTATGTAAGTTTGTTTACAATTCGAATGATTTTCCCACTGAATTAAAAAATGCCATGTGATTAATGAATTTGGGACCATTTGTGATACATTTTCATAATTTTCTAGGTTATTTTTTGTTATGGATATCAGTTTTTTTTTTTTTTTTTAATCAGTTATTTTATTTTTTTTTATATCTGATAGCAGAAATAAGTTATATACAAATAAAATTTAATTGAATAAAACTTTTTGTGTATTTTCAACCCTAAAAATCCAATATTCACATTAAATTTAGATAAAATTAAATTCTGGTTTGTTGCAAAACTGGCCAATTCTAAACTAAGTTGCAAAGATGGACAAATCCAAAATAAAAAAATTAAATAATCCCCTTCCATCACGTGCTACTGCCACCTTATTTCGAGTTGTCAAATATACTGAGCTAACGATTATAAAACTAAAGAATTTTGGTTCCTATCTTATTTTGGCTAAGTGTGGGGCAAAAAATCAGCTTTTTCTCAAAATTTTATTTTTTGGAGATGACCGATTTTACAACTAGACGGCACATATATAGTAATTAAAAGGGTCATTTATAAATTGATGCGGAAAGTAATAAATCTTATAGTACGCATCCTGAGATTTTTACATTTTCTGTCAATTCGTGTTACGAAGTTCTGTTGCAGAAGTGGACAAAAAAAATAACATTTTTTAAAGTCAATTCCATGGAAGAAAGTAAAATCAATCGGACAAAAGGATTTTTTTATTTTTATTTATTTATTTATTTATTTATTTATTTTTTTTTGGGGGGGGGGCTACTACTGTTACAATACAGAAATATTAAATGGCATATTTACTGTAATTTTTGTGATTAAATAGGATAGTGATTATAGTTACAAAATATTCTCAAAAACAGAAATGTCTCTGTGTGTGACTGACGTTACATTTTTCATAAAACTGCCCCTATATGCAGTTTTTTTCTTTATATGTATAATTTATTGATGGATGACGAACTGTATTTTTTGTAAAAAGTTCATTCAAGGGATGCTAAAACGAGTTCAGACTTTCCTGTAGGGCAAAGGAGGACATACAAATATTAAATTATTATTTTGCACGTTTTGATTCTCTTTTTTAGTTTATGTACAAGATAGCAACAATTACTAATGTCTAAATAAGTAGTTTTGTATTAAAAATGTCTCTCCGTAAAAATATGAACAATTTTTAAAAAATCCTCGATAATTTGGCCCACACTGAATATATCTTTCAACTCCTTAATTATAGCTGACGTACTCTGTGATTTTTAGACTTTTCTATGAAATTCAAAGTTTTCTCACTAGAAATGGTTATCTAATTAATCATGATAGTAAAACTTTGAATTTTGCTTTATAAAATAAATTTCCATTTAATGTTAAGTTTTTGCTGTTTGAAATATCTCTATAAACCGTGTCTATTATAATACAGTGCAATTAAACTGTTTTTGAAAATATTTAATTTAACCATTTTATTATTTAAACAAAGTTCAGTGAAAGATATATGTAAGCTATTGTGTCGTGTAGTTGGTAAAAGCAGCCAACTCCTATTGAAATCGGAAATTGCATTTTTTATGTTTTAAGTAAATGTTTCCACCATCTGGAAACAAGAAACCATGCAAAAGCAGGCCAAATCCCTGTGTCACATGCGTTTGAAAATAACGATGTGCAACAAAATAAGGTTAAATTCTGAGGCTGGCGAGTTTCAAAATCGGTCATCTCCATATCCGCTAGAAGAAGACCTCATAATCAACCACATAACACAGTAATTTCACCAGCTTTAGCATAGTTTCTTATTTCCAGATGGTAGAAAAGTTTACTAATAAAAAAAAAAAAAAAGTTTAAACTCATTTTCCGATATCAAGGAGTTAGTTGGTTTTGCAACTAGACGACACATTTAAAAGAATTAATTGGGGGAAAAAAAAGTTAATTAAATTATTGTATATTTACACTGCATATCATTAGTGATTTTTTATATTTAGAAGTGCATCATTTTTATGTTAGTAGAAAATAGAACAATAATATGCAAAAACTTTTTCTAAGTTTAAAAATCTGTACAAATAGCTAAAAAACATATGTTAAAACATTTTCTTGTTAAAACATCATTTACTTAGCCTTCAACTTGTCTATCGTAGAGTCTTCTTCATAGTTACATTGTTTAAAAATACCTTCGAATTTAGAAAAATATAAATTTCGATATTTTGATAATTGGTCATCGAAGAGTTCATTAATTTTCAAACTTCATATTACACAATGTTCTGAGAAATCTGAGGTACATATTCTGAAATTTCATTCTAAGCACTATTGCTCAAGGTGCCGATAACCGTTAGGTATATGTCGTTGTAGGAAAGTATCACTTGCTTTTATAAATTTCGGTATTACTTTAAAGGCTTTGCAGTTTTCTAAAACATTTTTATTCATAATAATACGTCCAAGATTATATTTTTAAAAATAATTAAAAGCTGACCATTATCTTTCTTCTATTCTAGATTTGTCCAATATAAACATATTTTATTAAAACTATTGCACGTTTACACTGTGTATCATTAATTATTTTTGTAATTACACTTAGCAGTGTATCATTTTTGTGTCACAATAAACTATAACAATTACACACAAAAACTTTTACTATATTTTAAAATCTGTATAAATCGCTAAAATTTTTCTCGTTAAAACATCATTTACTTAGCTTCAATTCATTTATCGTAGCGTCTTCTCCAGACTTACATAGTTTAAAAACAGCTTCGAATGTAGATAAATGGAATTTACGAAAATATACTTCAGATTTTTTTTTCGAACGCAGAGTAATATAACTATGTTACTCTGGAGAAGACTGTAATATAAACGAGTTGAAATCTAAGTAAATGATGTTTTAAAAAGGAAACATTTTAACATATATGTTGTTTAGCAATTTGTAAACATTTTTAAACTTAGTTTTTTTTTTTTTTTTAAACATATAATTGTTATATTTTCTTGTAACTTAAAAATGATTATTTATAATATCCCTTGTAAATCTTGTTGTTCGGTTTACAAGGTGAAACTGGCCGTTCTCTTCATACTCGAATTCTGGAACATAAAAGAAATTTCAAAAACTGTGATATACGCCCGAAAATCGTACAGCATGCCATAGAAACTGACCATTTACCTGGATTTTAACATTACAGAAATAATCATATCGAACTGTTTATATTATCATTCAAGAATTTTCCTGGAGGGCTGGTACACGAATCAACACTTTTCACCACTTAATGAGGTATGCGCAGTTCCCGCTGAATACGTTGTACTTATCTTAATGAAAGTCTGTTGTTCTTCTCAGCATTTACATTTGATGTTTTTGCTGATGAGCAGCCTGTAAAAGGCTCGAAACGTTTAAATTTATGTTTTGTGTTTTTAATGTTTTAAATTGTATATTTTTAGTGTATATTGTCTGTCTCAGTTTTTAATGTGATTAAAATTTAAAAATGATATTCTGCTAATTATAACAATAAAAAATCATTAATTTAATAATTCTGTATGCATTATTTTTAAAAACATTTTTTTTTTTAAATATTATTATTCCTGACTGAATTTCTAAAAGTATTAGATCTGAGACAGCAGAAGTCTTGTTTTTTTTTTTTTTTTTTGGGGGGGGGGGGTAAAATCAGTCTAATTTAAGATAATGTTGCAATTCACTTGTAAAAATTAATCGAAACACACACACACACACACACATATATATATTTTGAATACCTTTTCAAACACTACATAAAAGGAAATGATATCACTTGGAGAATATATACATATTAAAGAAAATGTTAACTAATAAGTTACCTTCGTTTGTACACTATAATGCCAATAAATACGAAGATTGCAAAAGATGTAAGACCAATTACGTTTGCAGCGATTTTTGCTGTATCGCACTTCACACCTCCTAAAAAGACCCTTAAGCCTTCCACGGTACAATATTCAATTTCTGTAAAAGAAAAAACATTACATTGTTAATCAGAAGACTTCAACGCCAGCATGGCAACTGCACAGTGGCAACTGTAGCCAAATCATCAATAAAATTTTATTAAAATCACACACATGGATGACAAATTTATCACCTAAAATATATTTATAAATCTGTTCCTTTTCAATTTATATTTAAAAAAATAAAAATATATATTTTGAGATTCACAAAATGTTGATTAAAAAATCGTTTTAAAAACTGAAATCCACATACTTTAAACAAATTTATAAATTTTGTAGTTTGTTTATTCTTTATAAGTCATCGGTTGACTTTAACCACCAATCTCCATTTCCGGGAATAGGTATTAACAAAACAAACACTTTGGCAGATTGTATTTATCTTAAAAGTAAAAATATAAATGTAAAAGTAATATATATAGGGGATAACCGTGTATTATGGACCCCCTAAGCAAGAATGCTCATAAAACTTAAATTATTAAAATAAAAAGATTTAATTTGGTGGCTGCTCATTACAATTGCATAGTTACATAGTTTAAACTTGGTAAAGTACTCTGGAAACTATTAATAATTGCAGAAAATAATTATTTTATTTACGTATCGGTGGTCCATATTACACGAACGTATGTGTAATATGGACCAAGTGGTCCATAGTGGTCCTTCCCGTTCCCCAACAGTTGACACACTTGGAATTGTGAAACGAACTGTCCAGCATGTTCCCTCACACACTTGTACATCTCTTGGGAATAGTAGAAATGGACGAAAAAAAAATAGTTAATGGGCGAAAAAAAAGGGGAGGTCTAAAGGTTATATCCAATGGGTAGTGTGCGAAAGAAGGGATAATTTGATTACCTCTGCTTCCCTAGCCTATTTCTATAGCCTCAAGATTTTGAGTATGCGACATATGTACGCCGAACATTAACAAAATCTCTCTTTTTATTATGGACCACTGGTCCACATTACACAACACAGCATGGTTCATATTACATGCGTAAACAGAGCAACGTGGTTTTCAATCAAAAATCGCTATGCAAATTGATGCATATGAAACGCATGTTTAAATTGTTAATAAAATAATAAGTACATTTGCTATTATTAACGCGAAAATTATATTTCAATTACCTAACAGTAGAAAGTAATACTTTCATTTTAACATACTTGTTACATCAGTGATTATATAAATCGAAAACTCAATTTCATAATCGTCCAAATACAGGTACGCACGTACAAGTCACTTCCTGCTTTAGATAACAATAATATTCACTAAACGCAGTGAGATGGTTTCACCATCTAATGTTGAACATACAAATTTCCTCATGGTCCGTATTACACGATGGTCCATAATACACGGTTCTCCTCTCTCTCTATATATAGTTTATATATAATAAAGTGCGCATTCGAGCAAGTTTATCGCTTCTTTTATATTTTTGGAGTACTAAATCGTAACCTAGGTGGTCTTTTTGAAACAATAAATTTTCATTATTGGCGTGAACCTTATTAATGTACTGCATTTATAATTTCTTTGAAAATCCTCAAATTTAGATTTTAAGAATTTTCATAGCTTTAGGGTTTGGATACAGGAAAAAATTTTGGGACCTAAATTGGGCCTCACATGTTAAAAAAGGTTAAAAAAGTTTTTAGGTCTAATTGGTAATCCATAAGAATGAGGAGGTTTCCAAAAGCGAATTATTTTTCAGCAATAAATTTCATTGTCGTCGGGGAGATTCTACAAGCAGATACCTGGAACTTACTACAACCTATCTTTAGCCAATATTTATTCTAATTGAAGCCCATAATTTTTTTTAATTAAATGAGTTTCATTTTCATGCATGAATACAAAATAATACTCTAATATGCGCTTTCTTTAAACACAGCCAGCAATCTGACATAACTTCTACTTGAGGAATCATAGAAAAATATATGAGTGTTTATTCAAATAATTTGTTCATTATAAAATCTAAATGAATAATCTACTCAGTAAAAGAACATAGTTCAATAAATATTTATACAATTAAAAATTGGCTAATATGTTGGTACTTTCAACGGCTGGTTTAGTTTTTTAAATGCATCTTTAGCAGCAATGGTTTAGATTACTGCCAAAATATTCTGGTGTCAATTCAATTTAGGTGTCAAAGAACCTACTATGAATTAAAACTTCATTTTGAAATTAATTAAACACAACTTATATCGAAAAGCAACGTATCAGCCAGAGGTCCCCGGTTCGATTATTATTTCCTGGGAATCTTTCGCTCCCTATAAAACTTTCGGTGGAATCCGAAAATCCGGTACCCCTTGGCACTTTTTGGCGATTTTTGCTGGCGCGATCCCCACCAGCTCGTAGGCGTGATCGTGGTAGGCGCCAGTGGGCGTTATCGCCAACTTGGCAAGGGGTACCGGATTTTGGGATGAAACCAAACTTTTAAAAATTCTGTTAACTTACTTTGTATTAAAAGCACACCCCTCCTCTATTTGGACAGGTTCCTAATGTTCAGACCATTATTAAAATATTTCCTTAAACCTAATAGAGAAAAGCATCTCATTCAATTTCAGTATAACACATCTGTTCAAAATCTTAGCCAGATTTGCAAAATAATGCCTTTTCCTTCCTCCAGGGAAAATAGTTAACCTCCAAATCGGCAAACTTGGTAAATTTTTTTCCCCAAACTCTGAAGTATGATAAACAAGATTGTCCGCAAATTTTTCAGTGTTCAGTTTCTTATGACAATAATTAGAAGGCCTGCAAATTGAGTAAAAATAAAATAATTTAAAGTAAAATTTGTGATCGAATTGTATTATTAAAGAGTGAAATGATCTGTTTGTTACTGTTGCAAATGACAATACAGATCCTGAACAAAATTTTGATACTTTTGTATAAGAATAGAATATGAAATTAAATAAAGTTATAAAGAATGCTTTTAAAAATTTGAAAAATCTTAGGCAGTTTTTTTTTTTTTTTTTTTTTTTTTTAAATAATACGTAAAGTTTACATATAAGTTGACAGAATACTGCAGAAATAATATATTGCAATTAGAATACAAATACATTAAAAATATCTTATAAAGTATGGAGCATTTGTAGTTAATTGTTTTACTGTGTACGTGCGCACGATTCAAAAACTTATTTTACATAACTTGATAACTGAATATATAGGCCAATTTATACTAAAAGCTATGTCCAATATAATGAAAATTAATACGTGCAAAAAGGTAAACTATTTTTTAATTTTGGAATGAAATTCATATTTATTAAGGGAACTTACACAAATTGCTTGCTCCATTGTATGTCTATGAATTATAAAACTGATTTATATATAAAGGAGGATTATAATCTCTCTGAAACTGGTGGGGATGTATTGTGCTAATTTTATGTTTAGGTGGGGCGTGTAAGGTGCGCCAAATCTGGCAAACCTGCGCCGCCACGAATAAGAATGACAACCCAACTCTCGGAACGAGAGGGAGATCGCTAGAGACGGAGTCGGGGGTGAAGGTAGCACTAGAAATGTGTGCTGGTGTCAGCGAGTATAGTAGTTATAAAGAAAATGTAAACTTGAACTGTAATATATATTCATTGTATATATATCATCGATTTTCATTAATTATGTAATTTATCTGTGATGTGTCCCATTATAGAAATTTTAATAAATACTTGGGACTAATTATGACTTTATTATCATTTGTGTCTCTCACCACTCACTCAGAATTTCACGTCCAAGATGTGCTAAATTACAATTATGATTGAAGATAAAGTGTAAGTTAGCTCATATATTTGACAATAAATTTATACAAAAGTTAATTGTTTGTACACAAGCAGTTAAAATATTTTTTATTGAAATGCTCCTGAGATATTTCATATATTTCTATTCTATTTTACAGTATATTACTTATACAATCCACTGTCATCTATCTGAAAGTGACGTTAAATTTCGTTAAAAACTGTGCAAATTCTAAAAAAACATGTTGAATCCTTCTGGGAGGGAAAAACTTATTTTTCATAATTTGATAGTTAAATATATAGGGCGAAGTTAGTTATAAAATAAAGAAAAGAAAAAAAAAAAAAAAAAAAGTATTGTCACCACATGTTTTTCTACATAAATAGATAGGAAAATTGTTCTGGGTCTACAAGAAACTTTTGATACAGATCATTTCACTCGTTTAATGAAACGCAGTGATCGTAAATACCATTTTTCTTCTTTTTGTAATTCAATTTCTTCTTGGAATCCTAATTATTTTCGAAAACAAATAATCACTGAAAAATAGGAAAACACTTTTTACTTTCTCTTACCCATATATATATCGTACAGAAAGTATTGTTTCTGTGTCAAATTTTTCGAAATTGAGTTTTTGTTATATTTACACGTTATGAGGTTCCCTGAATCCGAAAATCAGGTTTTCAGCTGTTGGTCTTATGTCTCTGCGTGTGTCTGTTATCAACATACCTCAAGAACAATTAACAGCAGGGAGTTCAAACTCGGTATCCTAAAATCTGTATCGTATAGGGATTCTACACTAAAAATTTTGCTGAGAGCAAGCAAATGATTCGTGTACAGGGACATCCAGGAGAATTCAAATACATTAAGTCTACAGGGGAAATTACAGGTAATTAGAGTTTAACATGTATAAGTTGCCCTAAACCAAATGAAACGAATGCATATTTTTTTATATGCATAAAAGCAGGTTTCATGTAGAATATGGTATGAAAACCCTTCACCGTTCGTTTACAGGGCTATACAAAAGAACTAGATTATAGTGGGACAGTACTTGAAAATTGATGGAAGTGTATTTCAGGTTGTGTTGTGTGTTATTTATTATTACAGAATTACATTTTTATGCATCATGTGGTATGTACATAACTTTTAAAAGATTACAGGGTTTCCACTGATTAAGTGAAAACACTCTTTTATATTAAATGTAGTTAGTGAAAGTGCTTTACTATAATATATATTATTTTACCATGTACAGGAAAACTGCTCAGAAATTGAAAATAATTTGTCATATCCATACGGTAAATAATGTATTTTTTTTTAAAGCTGAATATTCATCGCTTGTTTTTGGCATTTTACACATTTTGAGGTTTCCTGAATACCGAAATCAAGTTTTTAACTTTTGATTTTTGTTTCTTATCAGAGTAACTTAAAAATAAATAATTTCAGGCAATCCAAATATTGTACTCTGAAGTTAATATAAGTTTGTTAGAAGAAAACTTTGATGAAGATTGATAAGTTTCAAGAAATAGTGCTGTGAAGTTACCTTAATAATTTTAAATGAATTTTTAAATTTAATAACAGGTTTGGATTCTATATAAATGTAGGTACAATAATCAAACGGGTAGTTGATGGGAGTAGTACCCCCCCCCCCCCCCCAAACACAGAATTATTTGTCAAATAAAGCTGTTCCGAAGCATAATTTTAATTGTTTTTAACGTAGGTTTATATAACAGTACTCGTTATCTTATCCCCTTAATCCCCAATCTGTATTTCTAGTATTAAATTTTAGGATAAGAGGAAGTCGTGTGAGTGACGCATCAGATTATTTTTCTATCTATACCTTCAAAATTTGGCAATATATATATGTATATATATATAAGAGCATTCTTTTGTGAATCTTGCTAAAGTTTTGCGCAGGAGTGTAGTCTTTGGAAGAAACAAAAATCTGTTGGTACTACGTCGGAGAGCAAGGTTGGGGCTCACCAACGGTGTCCTTATTCAAAATAAATGTACTTTATTTGCTCATACATATATACCGAGAAGGCATTACATCTTATTTTCATTATAAAATGGCTAAATTGTAAAGGAAAAACAACAAATTTTTCCAACTCCTCTCTCACAAGTACTATACACGTCAATTAGCGTTTTTTTTTTTTTTTTTTTTTTTTTTTTTTTTTTTTTAAACTTTAACTGAATCTTCTCAAAAGAAAGCTTTTTTTCTTAAACTAATTTTGGTAGAAGAAGATAATTTAACAAATTCAAATGACCTGTGTTGAAATCTGCTGGCTTCTGTCCGTTAGGCGTCATCCATTTAATTTTAGTTTCATTCAGTTCCAGTTCCCCATCTTCAGGTGATGATGCTTTGTATACTCCAATTAAATGACGCCTTTCATCAACCCATTGCCAAATCATCACATCAGACACTCTACTTCCGTTCTGGAAAAACAAAGGACCCGAAACACCGTCAAAATGTGTATCTCGTAGAATTTGGACAAACCTCCTATAAAACAAAAATATTTAAATAAAAAACAAAAGAATGTGTTATGTGTACTTTAAACATTTATATTTAAGAATAAATATATTCTCTTTTGAATTTATTACTGAAATGTTTCTTGACTATAAAGATAACCAAACAGAAAATATCTTATGAAGCTGTATACGATAAGGAAAACACATGAAATGCATAAAAGATGATACATTTGCATATGGAGACACACAATACAGCGAAAAAGTTACTTTAAATATTTTATTTAATTTATACGATTTTATTTTAAATATTTTTTCAAAATTTCAGAAAAAATTCCAGACGTTTTCATATTAATAACGTAAAATGTGCATCAAAATTTGTGAAAAGTTCTATTTCCGTTATTCGCTACGTAATACAGTAGAGCACGGATTATTCGCGAATGCGAAAGCTGCGAAAATAAAATTTAATTACTAACCTCCACAAAACCCAATTTTAATCCAATCCAACAACAGGGAAAATACAATAGGTTCTACAGTGCGAAGGTCGAAAATTACCGATATTTATTTATTTATTTATAATGCGATATTCTTGCCACCCAATTCAGCGGATAATCGGTGCTATACTGTAATTTGAAAAAAAAAAAGAAAAAAAAAAAAAAAAAAAATCCAATAACTTATTTTGCAGAAAATATTTTTACGATTATTTTTTTGCTCTCATATTCCTTTATTAATTGTTAAGTAAATGACAGTCTTTAATTCTTATTTTGCTCATTTTTTTAAATTAGCTAGAAAAATTAGAGAATCACCAATACGTCTTTATCAGTGTTGTGCAAACTCACGAAAAAAAAAAAAAAAAAAAAAAAAAATAGACAAGCTGATTCTAATTCAAGTTCATAGTCTAAAAAATGAGTTAGTTCGCGCTCAAATTCATATTTGAAAAAATGAATCCGTTCAACTCAAGTTTATTTAAAAAAAAAAAAAGAGCGAAACTCATTAAAAGTTCATTTTTAGGGAAATTTTTATTTTTCTAAACACCCCCCCCCCCTCTTTAGTAGATGGATTATTTTTTAAAACACTTTTAAATGAACAAAGTTTATCCTTAATTTAATCTGTTAAATTAACTTAATTGAACTAAATACCTATTTAGCGGACATTTCAATTTTCAATTTCTAATATTTCTACTTTTTTTTGCACCTGAAAAATGGATGCTTAATAATAAGAGACAAATTCCATGATCATATAGGTGTCCATTGTTTTGAAATATTTTATTTTTTAAATTACATGAGGGTTTTATTTTATACCAAGTTTGATTAAATTCCGTCTATTGGTTCGAGAGATACAGCATCAATAAGAATATTTTTTGATACACAAATATATACACATGAAATTTGAAATACAAACTAATACTTTATCTATTACAAGATATAAGAAAGTATCATTCTGCAATACTTTTCCTGACCATGGAATAATTTAGTAAATTATACTCATTAACGTATTTATTCTATTTTGTATATCCCTGTAAAAATATGCAAAAAGTTAATATTGTTTAAAGAATATACAAATCTATCTTTGCATGTAACAAACAAGCCCTGACTATTTCCCTGTCCTACTGTAAAACTTTTACCAAAAAGCACTGTAAAAGACCTACAAAAAATTAATAAATCACCACCCTTTCCTTTTCGCCTTAACAGGGGAAGAAACTAGGCGTCTTGTAAGAAAGCTGAATCTGAATGAGCTTTGGAAAAACAGTTGGGATGCCGAAAAAAACTAGGATAAAATGAGTTTGAGTCGTTTTTTTTTCTGCTCAAGTTCATAAAAAAAAAAAAAAAAAAAAAAAAAAAAAAAAAAGGAATTTCGCTCAACTCAAGTTCATAATTAAAAGAACGAAATTGAACTAAAAACTCAAAACATTTTGAATTAAACTCACGAGTGCGTTTATGCACAACACTGGTCTTTATATCTAAGAAAATGTACAGTGCTTGCTGTAATTACTTTATACGAACTCAATAATCACATTAATCAAACGAAATTTTTAGGACAATGTAAATTATGATGGATATAATTTCCATTAAAAAAAAAAAAAAGTTGCCCAATCAAATGTATTGTTTACCAGCTTATTGTACTCGAGGTTTCAGTTAAGTATTTAAAAACGTAATTAGTTTTAAAAAAGTGAAATTATTTAAGTTTGGTTTAAAATACTGTTACATTTTTTTTTTTAATATTGAAGATATGATTTTAATTATTTGATTAAAATAATTTACAACTTAGTTTATTAATTCAGTTATTTTCTCATTTATTCTTAACCCGTTTGTAAGTTGGATAATTTGTTAGTTCGTTTGTTCGTAAGCTAGCTAGTCCGTGTATACATATCATGGAAAAAAATCGTAATGAAAATTATTGTAAAATAGTCGGACAAATTTTTAAATATTACTTATGATACTCGCAAGAACTTTATTTTTAACATTTTAATTTAAAAACTTCGTAAGTTATTCAAAATTTACGATTTTCTTAACATGGTAGAAAAGAGTAAAATTTTTCATAAAAGTGCATTGTCAGGATTATTTTTATCATAAAGATAGCGGATCAGTTTTAAAATACTATTTACAATGCTCATATGAGTATCATAAACTATGAGCAAATGAATATGAACATTCTACTTTGAAGATTTCGTAAATTATTAAAAATTTAGGATTTTCTGAAAATATGAGAAAAGGGCAAAATTTCTCATGAATATGCATTGTGTCAAATATTTTCTGCGTAACGATGTAAGAATAATTTTAAAATAACATTTGTGATAATTATTAACATAAATACAGTATGCCCAACTGTAGAAATTTATGAGAATAAATATATGATGGAGAACTGAGCAGAGATCGCCTATGCCAATTAGTTTTAGGAAGCCGAGAATCAAAAGGGGGGAAAAAAGAAAGAAAAAAAAAAATACAACGGTGGCAGTTTACATGGAAAAAGATGAAGACAAGGTAATTGAAATTACTAATAGTAAAATCAAATTAGGAGAGTTGCTCAAGAACGGGAAATTTGTCATGTTTCAATATTTGGATTTCGTGCAAAAAACACATAATAAACAATCATAAGTTACATCTCATAAAGAGTAAATAATTGCAATCGAAAAGAAAAATTAGCTTAGTCTGTAAAATGTGCCGCTAATGTTTCGCATGGACTGTTAATGCAGGATTTGAAATGTATCAGTACTTTTTTTTTTTAAATCTGTTAATTTATTATTTTCTACTTCAATTCCAAACTCTTTAGACTGCGCTGGAAAAAAAAAAAAAAAAAATCGAGCCCTGATACTATTCTTGCTGATTCTTATGTAAAATGACCTTCTGAATCCAAATATGCCCCCCCCCCCCATTTTGCCCAATCTCCCACCGTTTTCTCGGGATGTCATCCCCCAGCCCCAATTTTTTATCACGGTTCGGTAATTTTATGGCCATGATTTTGATTTGGAGAATGGAAAAGAATTATTTTTTACACTTAAAATAAAAAAATAAAAAAATGTATAATAAATAATGATAATAATGATTGATTAATAAAACATAAAAAATGTAATACATAATTTCTGTGGCAATTCCCCCCCCCTCCGTAAATTTCCCCCTCCTGTAAATGTTCATGTTTTAGAATTTTTCAACTATGTACTCCCTCAGAAGACATTTAACAGTTAAAATAATTCCCCCTCCCCCCTACAAATCAAATTTATAGCCATAAACATATCGAAAAGTGATAAAAATAGGGGGCGGGGGGTCGTCCCTAAAAAGCGGAGCGTTATATTCGGATCCAGGAGGTCATTTTACATAAGAATTTGTAAAAATGATGTTGGGGCCGATTTTCACACACAGCAGTACAAACTTAAAAAATGTAATAAAATTAAACATAATCCATACGTCTCATAAATATATTAAAACCAAAATAACTTTTAAAATGAGATAAAAACATTAAAATTTTAAAAACATACATTTTAATTAAAAAACATGAAAACACAAGACAGTCGTTTCGGCTTATCACTGGCCTTCCTTAGTGTCATAAACATACAAGCACAACATTTACAATAAAGTCATAAAACATCAAAACAAAATTAGGTACTCCGGAGGAACAGCTTTAGCCTCGTTCAGGGCAGAATGCTGTAATTTAGTAAAGGCGCCCTCTAGGAAAATACGGAACTCGTAAATATTTACATTTGAAGCTAAGATTTTAATGTTGTTAAAATCAGGAATATGATCACTATCGAGAGAATGAATTACGAGTTTCGATCTTAAATCACCTGTTTTATATGAGCGTTTATGTTCCTTTAATCTAATTTCACTTGTTCTGTCAGTTTCACCGATATAAGTAGAATAACAATTTTTGCAAGGGATACTGTAGATTACACTTAAACGTTTAAGGGGGAGGGGGCAGCGGGTTTAAAGTTTGAGAGAAAGTTACTAATACGAAGTTGAGGTTTAAAACTAGTAGAAATATTGACTGTTCTAAGTAATTCAGAGATATTTTTGGATTCCACTCACCGTACTACTATTCCCTATTATAAAGGTTTATCAGAAAATATTTCTAATTTACTTAGAGCAGTTCATATTTCTACTAGTTTTAAACCTCAACTCCGTATTAGTAATTTTCTCTCAAACTTTAAACCCGCTGTCTCCCCCCCCCCCCACTCCCTTAAACGTTTAGGTGTAATCTGCAGTATCCCTTGCAAAAATTGTAATTCTACTTATATCGGTGAAACTGGCAGAACAGGTGAAATTAGATTAAAGGAATATAAACGCTCATATAAAACAGATGATTTATGATCGAAACTCGTAATTCATTCTCTGGATAGTGATCATATTCCTGATTTTAACAACATTAAAATCATGACTTTATTGTAAATGTTGTGCTTTGTATGTTTATGACACTGAGGAGGGCTAGTGCTTAGCTGAAACGTCTGTCTTGTGTTTTCATGTTTTTTAATTAAAATGTATCTTAAAATTTTAGTGTTTTTTTCTCATTTTAAAAGTTATTTTGGTTTTAAACTTAAAAAATGATTTTGTTTAAGAATGAGAATTTTACTCTCAAGAATGAATAACTTTTTAAAATCACAATTAAAATGTTAAGTTATTTCTGATATTAAAAATAAATACATAAATAAAATAAAAATTTGCTATCACAAAAAAAAAAAAAAAAAAAAAAAACTAATATTTGTTCAATTTGCCATTGGCAATTCTTCACTGTAGCAGAGTAAAATTACCTGGATGTTCGGTCACTGTGAAGTGTCGCCACATGTGATGCATTTTCTTTCAGAAGGTTGTTTAAAGCTAACGCATATACCCAAACAGCATCATATGCATAACCAGCATACGAACTAACAGTTTTATTCTGGAAAATTAATTTAAAAATATATATTTATCTGTAACATAAAAGATTTGTTAGTAAGAGATAAAATGGGCTACAATAAGCAAAATCCTCAATAGTAAAAATATAATAATTCTTTTAAAATATTTTATTACAAGATAAAACGTTTAAAAACATTTTAAATATACAGTTAAAGCTAAAAACATTAGAAAAGACATCAGATCGAAGCTATTTTATGACTATATTTACAAGACTTCACTAGTAGTAAACAAAGAAATATGATGGCAAAGTGAACTGCAATTGCTTCTATATAGGGCAATCAAATTTAATGATATTGACCAAGAACCACTACCTCAAAGAAAAAGATGTGTGGTGTGTAAAGTCCCTGTCAAACACCTAAGTTATAAAAGGAATTTTTTCTGTTTCATGAATTCCTGATGCATACAAAACAGACAAACAGAAAGCAGAGCTGCCAACCTAATCCGGCAAATTGTTAGTACCGCCCCTTTTTCTACACCACTTAATTTTTAGAATAATTCTCTTCATATATATTTACGATGAATTAAGGAAACAAATACTCTAAAAATTAAGTGGTGTAGAAAAAGGGGCGGTACAAACAATTTGCCGGATTAGGTTGGCAGCTCTGAGAAAGGTTCAAACCACTCAAAGATTTTTTGTTTACAGCTTTTTGAAAATTTCATATGAAGAACCAAAGCCTGATTACCGTCCAGGCCTAGGGCCCACTAGTTTTAGGGGCCCTAAAATTATTTTGTAATTTTAATCTAAATTCTTAAAACTTATGCATTTTTCCCATTTAAACATTCAGCTAATTTTATATCAGAAATCTGAATATTGTAAGTATTGTTGACACTAGGGCCATAGAAGAGAAATTTCCTAGGCCATGATTTACGTATTAAGTAATCAAATTGTATACATACCTCTAAGGTTTAAATGCAAAACATACAGGTACAAAAGAAAGAGGAGGATACGTGTAAATATTATGAATTTGGTATTAGAAATATAATGACATCACTGTTTAGATATGTATCTATCTTTCAATACCAACATAAATAATTCTGAGGAGTATTGAAGACTTTAAATTTTCGCTTAAGAAATGGTTAAAAAAAAGGTATAATTTGGAGAAAGAGGGACCTAGAAATAATGCTTTATGTCTAGGGCCCGAGTTAGTCTTAATCGGGCCCCGTGAAGAACTCCTCCTTCAGAGATAAATAAATAAATAAACGAGAATTAGAAATGAATACAAAGACCAAAATTCATGCGTTTTAATGTAAACCATAAATTCAGATGTAATATCGTATGCTTGCAATACTTCAATTCCGCATCTTATAATGATAATTTCTTTAACTAATATCAATGCCATTTTCATAGCTAACAGCTATCCCTATTATCTTCAATACATACCTGCCAACATCCTAATTAATTTCCCGTAGTATTGCTTGTCCCGCCTTTTTTTTTTTCCACACCAGTATCATTTTAGGTATTTTTCTTCTTACTTAACCGTGATTGCAATTGGAGAATATTACTCCTCAAATTTACTGATGTGAAAAAAGTGGTGGGACTAACAACACTACGGAATATTAATTAGGATGGTGGCAGGTATGACAATAGCATGTCCATGGCAGCAATACGTTTACCATTTTGCAATCACACGTTGCTGCAAGATCTTAAAAATTAAAGTATTACCCATCCTGAAATTTTGCTAGATTAAAAACATTTTGACTAACCTACATATATAGCTTAGCATAGTTAAAAATTACTGAGAATTAAATTACGATTGTACAAAAATTGACTTATATATTAATTATTATAATATCACTCGACAATAGCAGTAAAACTGAAACAAATGAAGTTAATATTGCTCCTATCCTGAACAACAAAATATTAATCTGTAGCTTAAAAAATAACTTTATAGTAAAAGACAAGAAAAAGCTTACATTGTCCTTCACCTTCAACTCGTAATTTTTTCTCCAATCTTTTACACTTATATTGTTTTGCGTTATGCTTGTATTATCTGCAAAAAAATTGTATGATAAACTTAAATGTCCATTAATTGCGTCTATCATTTCATTTTTAGTACAAGGCACACTTTCAGTTCCATTATTTTCTTTGTTCCATTTCTCTGTGTTATACCAGTCAGTTGGAAACCATGATGGTAAAAACCAAACGTATCCATTAGCAGCAGTCATACGCTGTAAGAAGAAAAAAAAAAGTGTCTTAAAAGAATGTGAATAAAATAGTCAATGCTTACTTAAGCGCACATAAATAATATGCATAAATAAACATTATAGTACATTAAGAATATACATATTTCAAAACCTTTATTTATTTCTTACTGAATTTTAATTTAAAAATGCGTGCAGAAAATTTTAATTAGGCCTATTTGAAAAAAGTTTTTCTGAAAAAAAAAAAAAAAAAAAAAAAAGGAAAAGAAAGAAATGCGCTGTGTATCTAAAGCATAAAAAATTTTCTAATTGATATAATAATAGTAATAATAATAATAATAATAATAATAATAAAAGAGAAAAAAATTGCTAGATTCTAAAATGTTTTTCATTACAGCGGGCATAAAGTTACAGCATGCCACCTAAATAAATAATAAGATTAACTATCATTATAAGATTAACTATCATTATAAGATAAACTATCATTTTAGAGCATACTTTTATTTTCTGCTTAAAAAAATAGAAACTTTTTTTTTTTTTTTTCTAAGTATGTAGAGAGTAAGATAATAAGTCATAAAAAAATCCAATCTTCGTAAAAGCAAAAATTAGATTATTTAAACAAAACTTCAGAGAAAATTTACCTATCTTCTTTTTGGTATTATAGTTTGACTTACACTAATGCACGTTCACACAATGAATCAAAATGCATTTCCAGTAATAATTTTTATTAAATAATACAATCAATAAAAATTCATAAATAGGAGCATACATATTTTTAATCGCCGATAAAATTGGCACGGTTTGATACAATTCTTTTTTCTTCCATCCAAAACTAATTTTCATTCACGTCCGATCATTAGTTTTTATGTTATTTGTTATGAGCAAATGGGGAAATCGGCCACTTTATATATTCATAAATTTCCAGGTCAACATGGTCATTATCATTAACAATTATAGATAAATTATATTCTTATTTTAAAAATTGCATTTTTTAAAATGTACTTTCAAAATACCATTTTTCAGTGTTAGTGCATTCCTTTAATACATTTTATCACATATAGAGCGAAATTTTCCCAGACGAATTTTGACAACAACTGTAAAAATTTATATTTAGTTTAAATAAATATTGTAAACCAACTGAAAACATTAAAAATGTAAGGATTGTATTTAGAAATTCAAACAGCAGAAAAAGCACAAATGTCTTTAACCCTACAAGGCTCAATTTTTTTAGTGCGCAGCAAAAATATATAGGTTGTAATTAGTGATCAGAAGATAGGGAAAACTTACAAAAATAAAAATAAAACCATATTTTACGGAAAAATCAACTTTTTATTTCAGTTCCACGTACGGTACACTGAACCTTAACTATACTTTTTGGTATCAATCTAGTACAATTGAATTGTTTTGGAAATAGTATTGTATATTGGACACACATACATAGAACAACACAGTATTTTTTTCGATTCAAAACTGTTCAATAACTATTCTTTTTTTATTTTTGAATTTAGACAAACGACTAACGTATCACTTTCATTCAAATTTCACACTGAGTGCACTATAACAAAAACACGAACGACATCTTTAGGTAAAGATTCGTATTACTACATTGCTAAATGTCAGTAGCTTCTATCAAGATGTTAAGAGATGTCGCTACTAACAGTTTTATAGCTATAGGAAAGATTAAAGTCGGTGTTCCACATATGGAACTGGGTGCCTTGTAGAGTTAAGAAGTTTCCAAACACCATTACTGCAGCCCTCTAACCAAAATGTAATTTTAACTCTAGAAAAATAGTCTGGTGCGTCACTCACACGACGTTCTCTTAACATGCATTTCAGTATTACAGACACAGTTTGCAGATTAAGGGGTTAGATAACTAGTACTGTATACATAAACCTAATTTAAAAACAATTAAAAATAGATTTATATAGAATTTTATCTGACATATTATTCTGTGTGAAGAGGATAACCACCCCCTGAACGCCCCGTTTAAATATAGCACTTATATTTACAAAGAATTAAAGTCTACTATTAAATTTTAAATTTTATTCCAAATTAGTTTGGAAACTTTCTTCCGCAACACTCTTTGAAACTTGCCAATCTTGATCAAACTGTACAAAGTGGCAACATCATGTGAACTTCAATATACAAAAAATTGAGTTTCCTGCAATTTTTAGTTTTTAAATTATGTTGATTAAACACATATATACAGATCAACCTTTGAAAATTTGACTTTTGCATTCAAGGGACCTCAAAATACGATATTATACCTCCCCCCCCCCCCCAAAAAAAAAAAAAAAAAAAAAAAACAGTGCTGTAAACTGAATTTTAGAAAATAACTTATCTACCATGTACGTATGTATGAGAAATTATTTTTCATTCTTCAGCAGTTTTTCGTAGATATGATTAAATGTAATAAATAGCTTTGTCATCAATTACATTCAACAGAAAAGAATGTTTTCGCATATTTTTGGGGAGCCCTCTATATTGTCTGTAAGTTATAAACACCCCACATTGTGTACTTAATTTTAGTCCTACATGACAAACGTATAATGTAACCTAAAGTGAATTTCCAGCAACTTCTACAGCCTCGATATACCCAATTACGTTTGGGTAACTCTATAAAGGAATGATCAATAATCCTCCCGCCATATTTTACAAAAAAAAAAAAAAAAAAAAAAACGTATTTTTATGTATATAAAGAATATATGCTCATTTCATTTTATTTAGTTCTGCCTACAGATCTTAAATTGTACTTAACAAAAATTTCGCCCGTAGACGTAAGGTAATTAAATTCTCTTTTATAATTCTCTATATACGAACCATTTGCTTGATCTCAACGAAAATTTTAGTATAACATGCCTTATGATACAGAATTAGAGTACCGGGTTTGATCTTCCTGGTTCTGTTTGTTCTTAAGAGGTATGCTGATAACAGATAGACAGACCAACAGTTAAAAACATGTATTTTGGTTCAGGAGACCTTAAAAATGTGCAACTAAAACAAAAACTCAGTTTCGAAAATTTGGCTCCAAAACAATATAATCTCTACCATGAGTAAGAGAAAGTAAAAAATAAATAATTTTTTTTTAAACTATCTGATATCATTCGATGAGTATAGCATACAATGCATGATTTATTGAATATTATAAATAAAATCCACACCGCACTATAGAATGTAAAAAAAGGTAGAGAAAGAGTCAAAAATCCATAGGAAAATGGGAAAAACAGTCAAAAATCCATTGAAAATAGCATGGGATAAAAACGAAAAAATTCACAATCGTAAGTGTGTGGGGGAAAAAAAAAAAAGCTAACACCGGAAGAAATATATGGTAAAAACTGAGAAGGAAAATTTATCGAAGCTCGGGAAGGGGTCGGGTGCGGGGCCCTGAAGCTATCGTCGAGTACTTGCTGCGTCTCGCCTAATACGAGATAGGTCTGGCTTTATTGTAGGTGTAAAACAATAAATATTACGACGTAGATTGATAATATCTACAATGTTGTTTCGGAACTGAGTATAGCATTTAAATCAACTGAAATTTGTGTTGTAAACTTTAGCACTTTTTTGCTAAAGGAAAATTTTAATAGAAATATTTTATATATTTCTGTAATAGTTTTCCCTGGTCAAATAAAATAAAAATTAAAAATTTTTCGGTAGCCAAAAGTGCTGAAGATGGCAATTATGACAAGAATCACGAAGAAAGTTATATTCGATAAACGACATCTGTAGCAGAACCATATATTATATCTGCAAAAAGGGACAGTACATAAGAGTGTAGAAAATGATGTTCTTCCAGAAAACTGGTGCAATATGTTTCAGTTATACTTATTAACTTATCAAAAAAAAAAAAAAAAAAAAACCTTTCATCCTTTCATATGTGCTTCAAAACTTTTCCAGATCAATGAATAATCTTTATTCTGAAGTCCGAACAGTGTACAATTCTATTTTATGCTTATTTTGCTTCATTCTACGAGAAATGTTATGCTACATTATAATGTGTAATCCATCAATAACAATTGTTCAAAAAAAAAAAAAAAAAAAAAAAAAGGGAGAGAGAGAGAGACGTATGTAAAATAATCATAAGATATTTAATTTCAGAACAGACATTAAATTTCGAAATAAACAAAATATATTTCGATGTATACTGTGTAACGAAGTAGGAAATGGTTATTACTAGTTTATATGCAGTACACATTACTGATCTTGCAGCATAGTCAAAAAAATCTCCGATGATAATCCTGGCACCTTTTTTATTCAAATCTTCTAAATATATAGACATATTAGAGAAAGCTTTTTCTCGAGGAAATTTCCTATTTTCGATGAAAGTCATTTTGTGATTTTTCATCAAGTCTTGTAAATAGGAGAGGTACTGTGGGTACTTTTGTCCTTCCTCTGTAATTGCAGCCACTCTGGAGTAACCTAATTTCTTGAAAAGTTTTATAAAAACAAATCTGAAAGTAAAACGTAGTATTAAAATATATATATATATATATATATATATATATATATATATATATATATTTATTTATTTATTTATTTAGGTGCAAAATAACTCGCGAATGCTTAAGTATATGAATTAAGAACAACAACAACAACAAAAAGAAATATTCTCAGTTTTTACATTTTAAAAGAATATTCACTTAAAGAATGGCTGGATTTTTTTGGTCCCTTTCTACAGAGCACTTACAACTTCAAGTTCCACTGAATTTCAATAAAATTAAGCCGCGAGCACACATTTTTAAATGCTTCATTTAAACTAATATATAGTTTTGTACTTTCTCTAAAAGGATGTTGCATGATTACTTCTATAAATAAAATATTATTTCCGATTTTTAACGGATATGCTAACTATATTAACCCTTTCAGTCGCAGTATTCCCGCTGATGGAACACCTAATTTTAACTCTCATCCCGGAAATTTTTTAGCAAAAATTTACATTCATAACATAGCAGAAAAAGCCCCCTTTTTTTAACATGAAAATTTAAAATTTCTTGTATTTTAATTTTGTTCGTAAATTCCGGTGGCAGTGTAATTTAAATGATCCGAATTACCCTGCGTCGCAATGGATTAAACAACCATTTAATATCTTTATAAATAGACTTTGCTTGCTTTTTTTGGTACTTTATAATTTGATACTTTAACTTATTATTTTATGATCTTAAGAAGGATTTGATTTTGGTATAAAATTAAAAAAGGATATTAGTTCCGTCTGGTCTGTTTGTAGTTGCACAAGTAACAAATTTATAAAGAGCTTCCGAGAAAAAAAAAAATTTTTGTCACAGTCGCGCTTTGCTTTATACCAAAATCAGTTTTTATAAAATCGAAAAGAGAAATTTTAATGGCAAATATTTCAATATTTTAAATTGTTTTGACATAGTTTGGAGAAAACTTCATTTTTGCAAACTTTTTGTAATTCTCATGTACCTCACATGGAATTAAATCATTGCCAGCAGTGTTTATATTTGACACCAGGAAAAATTAGCTAAAATATTTAAAGCATAATAACTTGGTAATTAATCTATTTTAATTAATCTTTCATTAAAGCAAAGATGTAATAAAGATCGCTAAATGGTAAAGTGTGAAGACTTTTTGTTCCATATTCTTCGACATTGTTTGCCATTGACACAAATGATAATGTTATAATTTTATGTCCTGCATATAATATTTTATACATACTTGCTTTATATTTTGGTAACTGGGACGTATTTATTAATAACACATTTAGTGATTTTGAATGTGCTTATAAAAGAAAAGATCCAAGTTTTATTACTAATATATATATATTTTAAGAAAAATGTATTTTTTATTTCAAAGGTTTTGGATCTAAAAAATATAAAATATTTCATGTGATCTAAAAAATGATGAAATGATAATGAAATGAGTGATCTAAAAAATATAAAATATTTCATATATAAAAAATATTTTGAGGAACTCGAGTGTGTTATTATTATAGTAATATAAGGCATACTTGCCAACCTAACCCGGAAGATTGTTAGTTACCGCCAATTTTTGTACACCACTTAAGTTTTAGAGTAATTCTTTTCAAATATATTTGCTATTAAATAAAAAGAAAAGTACTCTAAAAGAATATTGGTGCGAAAAAATAGACGGAAAGGGACGGAACTAAAAATCTTCCGGGTTAGGTTGGCAGGTATGTATAAGTTATTTCTTTTTGAATTGCAAAATTTAAAAAAAAAATAACCCTATTTCTTACAGTCTTTTAACACACACTCTTTATATTTTGTTACGGCTTCAATATTTCGCATTAAAATACAGAAAACACATTCAAGAGCAGAAAAGCAGATTTTACCTTTAGATAAATGATCAGCATTGAAAACACCCCCATATAATTTTTAAATCACTGAAAATTGTATTAGGAATTTTTTACAACCTTTTATTTCATTATATATGTATAATAAAGAAAGGATACAGACAAAATGAAATCTAATTTTTCAATTTTGATAGTAAAAATTAATTTTCGAGATGTGACTTGTTAAAATTGAAGATGCAACATAATATCTCGACAGAGGTTTTGACGACACTGATTTTTAAAAATATTAAATAAAGTGATGCTTTCGGAAAAAAAAAAAAAAAATCTTAAGTCATTAACGAAGAGTAGTCATTTATTGAAACAGAATTTTAAAATGAAGTATAACCATATTCATATCTTTATAATGTGAAAAAATTCTAGAAACTTCACTCATCCAACTAACTGATGCCAAGAAGCAGTCGAAACTATAAATTTAGCTTCATGATTTTAATTTGGCTTGCAAACTATTTCGAGTCAATATATTTAATGCGACCCTTCACCAGGCAGAACGGTTAGACACGGGTTCAGCGTAAAAGCAACAATGCGCCAAAAATTGACCGAAAACAGTATTTATGTTTTTTTTTTTTTTTTTTTTTCCCGTTTGCGAATATCGTTTGCCGAGTACAATTTTGTCCAATTTAGTGTACATGCAAGCCAATAGAACCATATGAGACAAATATATATTTATTTACTTATATTTAATAAATAAAATATTATTTTGAAAGTTCTTTTTTATACGTATAAGAACCCATTCTAAATAAATAAATAAAAAAATTAATTAAAAATAGTTTTCATTCAGCTTTTTTTTTTTTTTTTTTTTTTAAAAAAAAAAAAAAAAGATAGATGTGTCAAAAGAATTTCGGCATCAAGGATTTCGAAAATTAAATAATTTTCTTCGAGTTGCCGAGATAGTTTGAATTTTATTTTGCCCGTCATGTTAATGTCTATAAGCTTCTCAAAAAAATCTTAAACGAATAAAAATTAATTCGAGTATACGAATCAAGGTTTTATTGTGGTTATGTGATTGCAGTTGCTTCTTTTTTTTTTATTAATCACATTCAAAACCTAGAGTTTTCCCAATTTTTTTTTTGAATTTCAGACTTTGAATTTGTCGACTTTTATTCTTAGTCAAAAATTAAATATATAATTGTCTTTTTTCATTTTGGAATTAAAACATTGACCTCGAAATTTCCATCGTGAAAAGAAATATTTAAGTTTGATTATTTCTTTTCGTGATTAAAAAGTGACGGGTTTAAAGTGTAGAATTCAGAAAATTCCATTTTTCTCTGAGATGTCTGTAAAATGGGAAACAACAACAATGCTATACGATTACATGGGAAAGAGGAAACTGATATTCCGACTGATGTATAGTATGTAAGTATATTAACCCTTCCGTGGGCAATTAATATTGAATCTCTCATTTAATATCGAAAGTCTCAGAATTCACAAGAAATATTGGAATAAAAGACATAAATGAACTCTTTCAATTATAAAATGTAATATCCTCTTGAAAAGTCCTGAATTAAAATTAGGTGCAATTAATATATCTCACCGCCTTTTGAAGATTTAATAGCCTTAAATTAATAATTTCCTTAAATAAATAAATAAATAATATATATATATATATATATATATATATATATATATATATATATATATATAATTCCACTATGTATATACCTATTAAAATCTATATATCTAAGCAATTTGAAATATATGTATGTATATTAACTAATTTTTCTACAAATAAAGACGCCCACATGCAATATTTCAAATAATTTTTCCAAATTATCAAAAATTGTAAACAGGAAAAGTTATATTTTTTATCAGATCATGTAAAACAGTGCTGAAAAAAATGACAAAAATTACCTAAAAAGACTATTTTCAGGTATAGTGCGAAAGAAGAAACGGTATTTATCTCGCTTTTCATCATCGTTAAATAATGTCCCTTCTGCACTATAGCTTATTATAATAGTATTGAAATGATTTGCAACTCCGGCTATTGGTTCAACAGTATCAGAACATGCTGGCCCTGTGAAATACAATTAATCATTGGATTAGAATAGATAACTTGTAATATTTTTGTAATACATATATTATGCATAATTCATTGTGTAAGGAAAAAAGTCATTGTCTTTCTGTAAAATTCGATACAATTAAATTTAAAACAAAGATCCCACAAAAGTCTGCATTACACTGAAAAAGAAATTTTTTTGGGGAAAACTAACTTTATTTTCTTGACTAGTTTTAAGATTTATTTTGTCACCAATTTGCTTCGATTAGCCAAATTAAATAGTAATAATAAATTACGATTGAAAGAAGAGTTACTCTTATTCGATAATCTAATAAGCTTCGTTTGTAAACAGCCGACGAGCGAGTGATGTGCTGAATAAAGAGAGAACGAACATTTTTTTTTTCTTTTAACTTAAACAAATTTTGGTAGAATCAACTAAACTGTTTGATTAACACAGCAAAATAATTTGATTCTGCACAAACACAAAATTATTGTCGGCACTACCGGTTTCGGAAAGTCGTGGCTTTTCTTCTTTAGGTGCAAAAAACTCGCAAGTATAGTCTTGATTTTGTCTCCAAGGTAGCAGAACGAGTATTTTGCCCCTGAAGAAGAAAGACCACGTCTTTCGAAACCAGTAGTTCTTACATTAATTTTATGATGTGTGAAGACGTTTTCAAGTTTGACTAAATTTGATTCTGGTTAACAAGATTTTTGGGATGCTATATCACAACAAAAACATTTGACAGATTGTTCTTCCAACAAAACAATTTTCTTGTGTGTACTTTTCTTTAAAAATATAATTAGTGCATTTATTCTGTTCATATTATCAGATTCTATAAACTCATATGTAACAAAGTTCTACTTCACAGCTGAAACCAAGATATTTATTCATATGAGGAAACAATAGAAAGAAATATTTAATGGATTCAATTAAAATTAATTATTTTAAATATGACAATACAAATGTAAAATTAATATTTTTATAAGAATTTAAAAATTATGTTCTTTAAATTTAATTACTTTGTTATTTTTCATAATATACAGGATGTCTATGGTTATTTGTATTTCGATGCCTTAGTTTTTTAAAGCCAACGATAATAGTCATGCGATATACCATTTCCTCAGTTTTATTACACTTTTATTACGCGTCCTATTAAGGGTTTTCAACAATCTTTGGGGGTGGAGGGATTATTTTTTTTCATATATATAAATTATTATTCTTTGACAATAGTGAATTTCATAAAGATTTAAAACACGTTGACCTTGAGTGTTTTCTGAGAGGTTTAGAGTTTGCTATTTATTCATTTATTTGATAAAAAACATAATAATTCATTAGTAACTATCTTTTTGAAGACTATTCATAAAAGTTTACTTAGCTCATTTTTATTTAAAATGGATTGTCAAAGAATTTGTTATTGGATAAGTCACTGTTACTGTGTTTTAAAAATTTACAAGAAATATGTTAAAGCACGAGAGATCAACAAATACCGATTAGAAGTATAAATATTTCGAAATAACCTGGAACTTTTTGAAATATGTCAATTAATGAAGGCTGTGGAGATGGAGTCGGATAGAATTTTCTGTAAAAGGAATCGGTGTCACTAAAAATATGCCAAATCCTCCTGTTAGGCAGTTCGAAGTTGGGGGAAAAAAATGTTTTATTTTAAATTCATAAAACTGATTTTATTTTACTAAATACATTAATAAATACCTAGTTATTTCAGAATTTATTTGTATATTAATAAATAAATATAGGAAAGAAGGGTGTATGGGATACTTGTTATATCCTAGTTATTAAATTATTAGATTAATTGAGGGCTGCAAGTAGAGGAGGTGGTGGGTGGAGGGGGGGGAGGGGGGTTAAGACAAGACTGACAATATTCAACCTGAAAATATTTTTGTCCACCCTAGAGTGATTTACTGAACACTTTCATCAAAGCAACTATGTATTTCCGAGATTTATAAACTTTCATTCTTTTTATTCCTTCAAAGAAAATATCCCAACCAAAATTATCACAGCTCTTTCTTTCAACTCAATTAATAGGAAAAAAAAAAAAAAAGATTTATGAAGATTATTTTTCTTCTGTGAATGCTCCTAACAGACAGGACGGGGATTGCCATAGCGATAACATCATGGATTATCTCTCAAATTGTAAAGTATTAGCTTGTCAATTACTAAGGACTGTAATAGTTAATATTTGTAAGGTTTTCTTTCCTTACAAACGATCATTACCCAATATTTGTTCTAAGCTGATATAGTTTGTTAAGAGATTTTTTAAATCAAAACTAAAAAAAATTACGATATCGTTTGCCTCACTTGAATTCATTATACATATGTATCAGTATAGCTACCATGAAATAGATATGTTTCATTGTACACCCTCAGCTTGGAATTCTGTTCATTGTTTTCCTTATTGGAAGCGCACGATCAACGCTCACGGGAAATTTTGTTAAAAATATGCGAACTGCGCCCCAATATCTCCCTCCATAACAATCTTTTTGTCTCGGAAATATCCATATATACTTATCTCCCCTTATCTCTCTTTACTTTCTCTGACACACAGTAAAAGCAGCGTCGAATATTATTATGTTTATTTTATTATTGAGTAGCCCTTTATACCATTAGATAAGTGTATAGCTGAAATAGTTTCTTTTTATGTTTGAATGGTGCTTTTACAAAATAAAATTAAATTTTAAAAAAGTTCATGAATGTATGTTTAACTAAGCTTATATATTTTACACTCCTGCTCAAAAGTTTAGCAAGATTTGCAAACGATCCGTTTTTTTCTGAGGAAATCATCTCTCGAGGAAATGTTTTCAAACATTGAGTATTTAAAGAACTGTGTCTTCCTCATGTTTTTTAGCAAAAACTGGCTTAAGACAACATTTAGGGGGCCAGTAACAAATTGAGCAAAATCAATAATGTTTGTGATCACTCTGTATCGTATCGTTAAGTGAACGAAATGATCTGTAACTTTAGGATCTGTTAATATAGACCCAGTACAATTTGTGGATGAATTTGCGTGACGATAGCATATTAAATAACGGAGATATAAGAATTTATTTTAAAACTCAAAAAAAAAAAAAAAAAAAAAAAAAAAAAAAAAAGTTCTTTATTTATAATATACAGAGTTTTAAACGAAAATAATTTCCACTTTCAGATAAACTGAAAAAACACTTTTGAAACAATATACTGCAATCGGAATACAATTACCTTAACTATCTCATGAAATATGAGTATTTTTATAAAAAACGTTTTCACTGCGCATGTGCGAAACATAGAAAATTTTTTATTACATAGGTTGAAAGCTAGATATATTGGGCAACTTTTATCAAATGTTCATTTGAATAGAGTAAAAATTAAGCAAATTGTCCGTAAAAGAACGAGCTAGATTTTAGATATTTTCCAAGAGCTGAAATTTCACAAGGGGTTTTCACATGCCGCGTAATTAATTTGAAGATCCAATTATTCCAACCACTTTGCAAAAGTACTTTTTTGTGAAAAACCCCTTCTAAGCTTGTAACTCTGACATATTCTTGTTTATTTACAAAGATTTTTAGTTTTAAAATAAAGGCTTATATCTCCTTTATTTAATATGCTATCGTCCCACAAATTCATCCACAAACTGAACTGGGTCTGTATGAACATATTCTAAAGTTACAGTTCATTTCATTCTCTTAACGATACAGGGTGATCACAAATATTACTGATTTTGTTCAATTTGTTTCCGGCACCTTAAATGTCTGAAACTAATCTTCACTGAAAAAGCATGAGGAAAACCCAGTTCTTTAAATACCCAATGTTTGAAAATATTTCATTGAGAGATAAGTTTTAAATTGAAAAAAAACTGATCGTTTGCAAATCTTGCTAAACTTTTGAGCAGGAGTGTAAATCCCAATACAGGTACAAATTTAAAAAAAAAAAAAAAAAAAAAATACGAACCAGAAATAAATGTCACGTAAATTATGCCATTGAACTGATGAATAAAAATTATATTTTTGAACTATCGATGTGATAAGATAAAAATTTTATTTTATTATTATAATAATATGCATGCAGCTTTCTTTTAATCATAAATAATCGTCGAATAAATTTAATTATGAAAAAGAACATTGCTCCCATCCACTGAAAAGGAAGCAAATAGGTGTTTGCACATGAAGTGTCATTTACAGATGTTTTTGTTATACTAATTTGTTCTTTTTATACTTAACACTTTTATTTTTATTATTAATATTTTTTAAATCATGCCCACTCATTTCAAGTGTTTACGCCTTCTATTCAAAATTATATATATTTGTATATTTTTTAGTGCTGCATTTGGTGCCTATTTTATACAAATACATTTTAATTATTACTTAAAGAATATATATATATATATATATATATATATATATATATATATAATAAAGATGATCTATTAAGCATAGTAGAAATATATATATATATATCACTATGCTAACTGCTTCAAAAGTTTAATCTTATTGTTTCTTACACCTCCCTTGTATTGTATTTAATAATCTAAAATTATTCTTGCTCCATGTAAATTAATATACAAATAGACAATGATTGGTAATATTTTTTTCATTGTAAATTTCTTTTAATTAAAAATTTAAAACTTTGAATTATTGTGAAACGATAGTGATTTTACATATCATAACATATGACTTTTGAAAACAACTCATTACCCTGCTATTTATTTGCTAATATTTGTGTGTTAATAAAGGGTTTTCAACAAAAAAGAATTTTTGCAACGGGGTTGAAATAATTGGGGCTTCTAATTAAATACGTGGCATGTGAAAAACCACTTGGGAAATTTCAACTCTGAAAAATATCTAAAATCTAGCTCGTTCTTTTGTCGACTTTTTTATTTTTTATTTTTTTCTTTTATTCTATTCAAATGTACTTTTATCAACTTTTGAAACTACGCAATAAAATGTTTATATCTTTCGTGCATGCGCAATAAAAGAATATTTAATATAAACAGCTCATATCTCAACGAATATTACGCATGTGAAATTTATGTTTCAGAATAATGTTTCTCTAATGTTTTGTCAATTTTTCTCAAAGCTTTATAAAATTTTATAGAAATCCGCTCTAGTTATACGAAAAAAAACTTGCCAAAAAAAAAGTAATAATTTTTCAAAAAAAAAAAAAAAAAAAAAAAAAAAGGTATACTACTCCGATTCAAAAAATTAGAATAATGAAAAGAAATATGGTCAAGGGAAATGAAAATCGAATTTATCAAATAAATAATCAACAATATCAAATATAAAGTACTATAATATGAATCTGCATATTTTGCAGATTATAAAAATGTAAACACATTACAATGAAATAGAAAATATATTTAAATCAGCTAACAACAAAAAATTCAAAATATTAGAATACTTTCTAACATGGTTCAAAAAATTAGAATAATGAAAATATATTGAACATAATTTAAACTCTAAGTATTTTTACTTGCTAATCAGTACTTTGTTGCATCACCCTTAGCTTTAATGACAGCTCTTAAACGTTTTGGCATGTTTTTAACTAAAGGTTCACAATCTTTTTCATCCAAATTCGCCCATATGCTCTTTATACTAGAAATAAGTTCTTTTTTGTCTCTAGGCGCAACTTCTTGAAGTCGTTTCTTCATAATTCCCCACAAATTCTCGATAGGATTTAGATCGGGTGAGTTTGCAGGCCAAGGGAGTACAGGTATGTCCTTCTCTTTGAGCCATTTAGTTGTTGATTTGGAAGTGTGGGGAGAAGCTGAATCTTGCTGAAACAAGAAATCGTCATCACATAAATCCTCAGCTGAAGGAATCATGAAATGTTCAAGAATTTCTTGATAGACTTCTGAATTGACTGTTGTGGAAACAATACACAACCTGCCTGGGCCTTCAGCAGTCCTGCAGCCCCATACCATAACAGAGGTCGCAAATTTAAACGAACGTTTTAAACATTCTTTCTTATAAGCTTCATGTTTGAGTCTCCAGACACGTATACCTTGATTTCCGTGAGACACACAAAACACACTTTCATCGCTGAAAAGTATCTTTTTCCAATCGTCGTGATCCCAAAATAGCCTTTGTTTACACCATTTAACTCTAGCAGCCCTTTGCTTAGATGATAAGAATGGCTTTATCTTAGGCACACGTGATCTAAAACCTAATTTGCGAAGTCGTCGTAGTGTTGTAGATTTGGAGACATTTATACCCATTTCTTTCCATTTTCTATGCACATATCTCACACTCCGAAAACGATGTTTCTTCACAATCTTTTTCAATTGCCTTTCATCTCTTCTTGAAGTTACTGGCTTTCGACCACTTTTAAAGTGTTTATTTTGAAAACACTTATTATTAGAATATTCTCTCAAAACTCTACTCACACTTGCTTGAGAGCATTTCACTTCTTTTGCTATAAAAAGTTGTGTTTTTCCTATTTCGTGCAAGTACACAATACGATATTTCACAGCCTCAGATAAATCGCTCTTTCGTCCCATATTAAGCAAATACTACGCTACAATCAAATGCCAAACGACTTTTCATTTTCAACGGAGCACATTTTATAGTCCCACAGATGTTAATCCCGCAGCCGTTCTCTCAACTTATAAGAAAAATTTGAATATTCTAATTTTTTGAACCATGCTATCGAGGTATTCTATTTCTTTGAATTATTCTAATATTTTTTAAATAGTTAATTATTAATATATCAGATAAAAATAAATATTTATGTTATATTTATAAATGCTCTGAAGATAATTAGATACTTTTAATATATTTTTTCCTGGACGCAGTATGCAAATTGACGCGTTAGCAACATCAAACTCATTCTTTTTTACATTATTCTAATTTTTTGAATCGGAGTAGTATATTTGTTTAAGTAATTGCGTAATTCCCACAACAAAACGGATAAATACTGTATATAGTATGTGCAATAATAGGTTACAAGTCATTTGTAGCTTTTCATGACACAGGTGATCCAAAGTATTTGCGGTCTTTTTCAATTTGTGGTTAATCCCCCAATTGCCCTCTGGATTAAAATTGATAGTGGGAATTGGGAGTTTCTGAATGTTCTTTGAATGCCTGAAATTCCAAGCCATTTCGTTCAGTATTTTTCTTTCCTTTTTTTTTTTTTTTTTTTTTAAAAAAAAAAAAAAAGGAAACAGAAAAAATGTCAATATATATATTCCAATAATTTAATCCCTCACTGCATATAAGGAAAAAAAAAACAGTTACGTTTCTCACCAACAAATAGCATTGTATTCTCAGTATCCTCTCACATTTTAAAATAAAAATCAATGTTAGCTAACTTTTATCATAAGAATTTCCAATGCACAACATCTGACGGCCATTCTCGTGAATGAGGTGCTTCACATTGAACATTTACAGTTCTAGTTGTGTTGTTAAAGCGCCACTATAAAAAAGTAATTTTATAATTAAAACGCCACCTGACTGAGAAAAATTAAACTAATTTTGCAATAAATTATTTGTTACTTTAAGAAATCATACGTCTTTCTGCGCATTTTAGTGAATGCTAAATAGTAGTAAGGTCAATATATATATATATATATATATATATATATATATATATATATATATATATATATATTTGTGTGTGTGTGTCTTTTGGATCACCCGGTATTTCTTAGATTATTATATGAATTAAAAAATAACAATGAAACAAAAAATGTGAAAATTTCCATTTATTCTAATAATTTTGACACGTCTGTAACTTATTAAACTAATTTACTATTTCTTCATATTATTTAAATTGATAAAAGAGTATCCCTGAGATATTAAAACGCTAAATGCTATTTATATACAAAATGTTAAAAGATTATTTTAAAATTTTTAAACCATATTTCTAATCTGAAATGTAAGAAATATGTACAAAATTATCTGTCTTTAATATATTGGAAACTACATAAAAATTGTTGATGCTTGTATATTAAAAATTTGAAGAATACTGGATGTGTTTTATACATGTTTAAGATAAGCTTTTAAAATTTTATTTCAATAATTATACTAAATACGTGTTAAAGACTTAAATAACTTATTTTAAATAATATATCTTTATCGTTAGTATGCTTTTAACATAACAATTTTGTTTTGCCATTTATTTTTTATACCTACAACACATTAAATTATGTGATATCTGCACAATTTGGGATAGGAGATTTTGTGTTATACATGTTGTTTTGTTAACATATCCTTTTAGTGAAATTATAAGATAAAAGGGAAAGTAAAAGAATAAAACTATGAAAAAAGAAACTATCTCAATCGTAGCTATTTAAAAAAATAAAGTTACATATATATTTCAATTTTATGGGTTATTATTTACTATACAAGAGTAATCACCATCAATGGATATAAAGAATAGTAAACGAATTTGTAAAATAAATATCTTCTTGAGGCTCATTTAGCTACTGTTAAATTTATTTTTTAAATCCCTTATATTCGAAATAACTTATTACTCTTTAACATTTGTACTCTCCTTTTCATAGAAAATTGCACAATACGTGAAAACACACACACACACATATTTAATTGAGGAAATTACTAAGACATTAAATTTGTTCTGCATCTTTTGTAAAATCATTTGAATTCCAATGTTACAGCTTGAATTTTTCTTACACTGTAGAAAATTTAAGTTCCCAATATTTCATTCTGATTTATTAATAAATAAATAGTCTTACTTTGTAAATAGAACACTAGGAATAAAATATTCTTACTTAATATTAGAATTTATTATAAATAAAAACATTTATGAAATACATTGAAGATCATATACAAAACTTTTGGAATATATATATATATATATATATATATATATATATATATATATATATATATATATATATATATATATATATATAAATATATCAACTTTTATTTATAGAATTTATACTATCTATAGAATGTTCCCCATTTAAAATGACATTAATAGGTCCTGTATAACTATTTTATTTACAGGGACACACACACACACAAAAAAAAAAAAAATAAAAAAAAAAAGCAGCCAATGCATTACGTTTTAGGACAGAATTTTTTAAAAGTTATATTTAAAAATCTTTCTACTGCAAAAGTCATAAAAATATTGAAATGTATTGTTAATATTCTAAAAAAATGTTTTGTGTAGAATATGGTATGATTAACTTTCTGATTTACAGGGCTACACTAAAATATTCAGAGAGATCAAAAGCTGTAATTATAATCTAATGGCTATATTTTCTTTTACATTAAGCCTTTTTAACAGTTTTCAAAATGCCCAAGAGTAATTTTAAAACCAATTAGTCTATCTGTATATTTTTCAGTCCTTTTGTCTGTTGTGTGATAACGTAGGCAAAGATTATTAAAAGTTATTCGATAGAACAATTACGTACAGTTGGAAAGTGTTACTAATCAATGCGTACTGCATGATTTTTCTTGTTTTATTGGGTGAGTGCGAAAGCTCTACCCGTTTCTGGATATGCAAATTTGCAATGGAAATGACGTCACACATGACACTGTAATGACGCAAATCGTCGGCCAATCAAACGTGTGGATGACTCCGACATAAATGCATCGTGTCTGACAAAGTTAATCATCTCAAAAGAATATCAGAGTGTGTAACATAGAAAGCGAAAAGGAGCATATAAAGCAATGTTTGTTATACGATTTCGATAAAAAGAGTACGGCAGCCGCAGCATTTCGCAATATTTGTCAAGTTTATGGGGAGGATGCAATAGAAGAAAGCACATGTCGTCGATGGTTTCGTAAAATTAGGGAAGGTGACAGAAGCTGTCAAGATCAGGCTAGGAGTGGACGGCCATCACACGTTGGAGACGACGATATTGACCAAGCCATAAGGAACAAACCGAACCCAACCGTGCAAGTATTAGCAGAGACCTTCACAACATACACTGGAAAACGGTCGAGAGACGGCTGGTTAAGTTGGGTTTTACGAGAACGTTGGATCGTTGGGTTCCACATAACCTGACAGCTAATCAACGGGATGACCGAATCCCCACCTGTGTTTCCCTTGCTTTCCCAGTACAAAAATGACCCATTCTTGACACGTATTGTGACAGGAGATGCAAGTGGGTTATGTACCGTAACGTAAAGCGTCATAGGATTGTGTGTCGCCCTTCTGATCCGCCCGCATCGACTTCGAAAGCTGAACTTCATCCCAAGAAGGTATTTTTGAGTGTGTGGTGGGATGTGCAGGGAATAATTCACTGGGAGGTCCTGCCACTCGACCAAACCATCAATGCTGCCTTCTACAGTCGGTAACAAAAGTGTCCGAACACTAGCAAAAATTCCTATGTAAAAAAAGTACACTTCATACGATTTGTTAAATAAATCCTTATCGAATTATGTTCTTAGACTGACTAAGAAGAGGATTCGAGAAGGATTTATGTAACAAAACCGTATGAAGTGTACTTTTTATACATAGGAATTTTTGCTAGTGTTCGGACACTTTTGTTACCGACTGTACTGTCTACAGTTGGACAGGCTGCATTCAAATTTATTTGATAGCAAAGCGGTCTTGTCTCATTAATCGTTGCGGTGTTATCCTTCATCACAATAACGCCAGGCCACATGCTGCTGTCATCACTTGCCAAAAGTTACTGGCCTTTGGATGGGAGGTTTTACCCCACCCTCCCTATTCTCCTGACTTGGCACCAACTATCACCTATTTCGTGCACTGAACAATTCCTTCAGTCAGAAAATCTTTGATGATTTTGATACTGTGAAAACTGCCATCCAAGACTTTTTGATTCGAAACCGCCGGAATTTTACCGCCGTGGGATTCCTTTCCTGCCAGAAAGATGGCAAGAAGTTACAGACAGCAATTGGGATTATGCACAATAATAAGTACTGTTCATTTTGCATTCATTTGCTCTTCTTTATGGGTAATAAAGACGCGTAGAACTTTTGCACTCACCCAATAGATGATTTGGATTCTTTTTCTAAAGGTTTTTAATAAATTATGCACATTCTGTAGGGCATTTAAGAAGTAGCAAATAAAATAATTACTGTAAACATAATCTTTATTTCGAATGCAAATATGCCTTAAACATTAAATGCTTTTATCACTGACCACTTTTAGTACATTTTGAATATTGATTTAACCCGCTCATATGATATTTACAAGCTTTGATAGCATGAAATTAAGAAAGAATATATGAATACGTTTACATGCAAAATAGTATTATACAGTACAAGACTATCGATTCTAAATTTTAATGTATGTTACATAATTGCGTGGAAGTCTATTTTACAAAGCCATTTTGTACCAGATGCAACTTCTAAAAAAGATTAATGGTAAATAATATCACGTTACAACAAATTCATATATAACACGATTTTATTATTATTATTATTTAGGTTAAATTAAATCTTGTAAACTCACCTAAAATTCCAACTGTTGTTTTATAAGTATCGTTCTTGACATATTGTATGAAACTTTTCATCACCTCATCTGTTGCACAACGACCGTCAGATTCCAAAATTCTAAGTTCGTAATCAACTAACATGGAAGTGTTTTTGTTTATATCTGAAGCTGCCATTGTTGCCGCTGAAAAAAAAAGTATATATATATATATATATGTGAACACACAAGGGGTTTGGAAAACTTTCATATCGGCAATTAATAATAATAATACTAATAATAATAAAGTATACAATTTTATAAAATCGATCTAAAATTTCATTCTATCTAACTTCGTGAATTATAAAAATTAAATCTCCCCATACAAAAATTTTTTAATGTGTAAAATTTACCCCATACCCTAATAAAGTTATACGCAAAATTTAAACATTGTATTATTAAAAGTACTAGAGATATATGTAAGCAATTTTGTTAATATATTAATTGAAAATTAACATAAAATGCGTTTATTTATATATGCTATGATTTTTTTTACTTGTAACTCGCACATGATCCCTGAAATGCGATGAACCGGTATGTGTTTTACATCAAAGAACTCATGTCAATATATTGGTGAGTGACTGGCATCAGCTTTTGGTCTTATGAGACTTTTTAGGATTTAATACTGAAATTTTAAGCATTAATTTATTAGTATATGGGGCCGCATTTCATTAGAGGTGGTAGTGTGTCATCCGTGGGTGGGTGGGGAGTCTTTTTAAAAGTCCTATCCAGTGTTTAGGCGAATTCCGGAAAGAAAGAAAAGAAAAAAAAACGAAAATATAGAAAATTACGAATGGCTAGGTCAATAAGTGCAATCTGGGTTTGAACCTGGCCACTAGTTTTGACAGCGAACATCTCGGCTACTGATGGAGCCACATTTAACTAGAAAAAATTTTTTTGGGAGGGCGTTAAAATTTTTCAATTCTGTTATTTTTTAAATAGAAGCCCACGAAAATTCAATCGGTTACATTAAATTCTATACCCTTTTTTATGGTGGTGGTATGGTGCAGAGGTTAAGGTTAATTGACTGGACTTTGGTCCTAGACCTAGTTAAATTATCTTCATTTGGGGGAGGGGGTTCTTTCTAAAGTGATCTAGGCCATAATCACGTGAGCTACGAAATAAAAACACGGAAAACACCGAAAAGCTAGGTTGACGAACACGGCCTGGTATCAAACTCGGCTTTTTCCGTATACCAACTTCGACAGCAGAACCTCTAGGCCACAAATGGGGCACCTTTTTACAAAACTTGGCAATTCATCATATATTTCTATCACTAATATTTAAGAAATTAAGCTGAAATCATGGATTTTCGATCATACTATTCAGAGATATACATACAAATACGTTTAACAACAACGTAGAAGGAATATTTAATCTTATAATAGTTTCAGTAAACTAAAATATGCAAATAAAAAACTGGTGAGATCCGAACGTAATGTAGAATTTTTACAGGACTGTAAATTAGAGATGGGCGTTATTTCATGTAATATAATAAATAATACTTTTATTGCATAAGAAGGCATTCACATTGTAATATATTATTGAAAAGTTCATATTAAATAAATAACACTTTAATTTTATCTCTCTGCACGCAAAAAATGAAAGAGAATCATACCTCTGGCAATGTGCCAATAAAACATAGACAGCAATTAGATTATTTGTTGGAGTGAAAGTTACTCGTTAACAGGAAATAAAGGAAGCAGTGAAATATTTTCACCAGCTTTCATGTAACGAGTTAAATAATAATTAATCATTTCGTTGGTTCCATATCAGTCAAATATTTTTTTGAAATAAGTAATTGCTTTGATTATTTAACATCTTTCTAATATTTTGTTGTAAGTATTATTCTAAGCCGATTGTTATGGTTATTGATTTAGTTTACATATCAGTATAGTCTGCCAGTGAAATTCAACTTCGTAGATTACATATTAGTCGAATATTCTTTTGAAATAGGTGATAGCTTTGATTATTTTACATCTAATATTTTATTTAAAAGTATTGTTCTAAACTGAATGTTATAGTATATTAGTTTAATTTAAATATTAGTATAGGATATGCCCATGATATGTAATGTCGAAAACACTTAATACTACCGTTTAACGAAATAATATTTTCATGAAGCTTTAAACAGCCATGATGAGAAAGGTTAGAGGCGATTAATTGATGTTAATTATTGCATCATGGGGATGGGGAATGGGAAGGGAATATGAATACACTCTCTAGGTTTACGCGCGTATTAAAGAGGCTAGTAGCTTTGGGAAGAGAATGGAAAGCATTTAAAAAGGATGTGTGGAGTGGGAGAGAGGAAGAATTAAGAGTGTTTGTTTATATTTAAAATCGCCTGTTTGTTTATATTTAAAATCGCCTGTTTGTTTATGTTTAAAATCTATAGCAGCTGGAATTGAAAAGAGCACTTATTTATTGTGGTTTTCTCAAGAATATTGATTGAGTTTATTCAAGAATTTAATAATATAAGGGATAATTTGATAAGAAAATTGAATATTTATTTATTTTTATCTAATCTTTATTTTTTTTTTAAATCTGATTTTTTCTCGTGACTATTTTTAATGATTTAAAATGAATAAATTTGTTGTGGTATTAAGGTTAGTTAATTATGATCGTATGTTAAAATTAAGTGTGTGAGAAAAATTATTTTATTCAACCAGTTTTTGTAAGCAAAATTTATATTTTTAAAGAAGTGTTTCTAATTTTAGAAAACATATTCAAAGTGACTGTTTTCTAAGTATTATTGAAAAATATTAATTTCCTTGTCAATCTGGTATGTTCAAGTTCTTCGGAAAATCGAATGAGACAATTACTCCGTAGTTTAACATTTGGGATGGCTTAAAGATGTTTTTTTTTAAAGATTTCTTATTATTATTTAATTATTTCTTAATTATATGGCTTATCATATGAGTATTCTTTTTTTATAGAAAACGTGCACGTGTTACTTGATAGTATTTGAAATATTCTGTTTTCGTGTTTAAATGAATTGATTTAACGGAATCTCATGCTTACACGATTGGAACAAGCGTTTGTGTTAAACTTTGATTCTACCACTATTTTATATCAACTATTTCATATCAGCGTTTTTTTTTTTTTTTTTTTTTTTTTCCCATTCTTTCTTTTCTTTTTTTTTTTTTTTTTGCAAAAATTATAATGTTAAATAAAGTGAAGATTACTCTTCGAAAGCATTGGAACTCAAAAACAAGAATCGCATCCACTATGCAGGACACATGTATATATTGCATATCCCGAAAGGATTAGAAAGACACTAGCCGTATAAAAACTGAAGAGTAATATGTTATAAAAATAATATGTTACAAGAACCTATTATTAAAGGTAGTACACTGTAAAAAAATAACTATTACCAACTGCAAGAAACTGTGTGATAGGAGAAAATAATTATTTTCTCCAATCACAGAGAGCATCTTGCAGCTGGTATTAGTTATTTTTTTTTACAGTGTATGGAACGATGTAACCTATTACTGAAAAGTAACTGTTTATCCCATCTCTACTGTAAATACTTTAGAATTACACCCAAATTCCTGAGAATTAAAAATAAACTCTTATTAGAAGATTATTTAATATGATGTTAGAAAATTTGAACGTAGAATATTAAACAAAATAATCCGGGATACAAAATCTTATGTACAGATATCGGGATTATGAGGAACTTTATTGTGCACTCAAGAAAAATTGTAATGAAAATAAATTGATTGTATTTAAAAACAAAATAAACCAATTCAATGAAATTTAAATGAATTCCATAATTAAAAGACAAAACAAAAAGCTTCATTATTGGATCAAAAGTAATCACATTAAACCTCTCACCCAAAACACCAGTCCGTACTTATGCTTCTCAGATGTTAAAATTAATAACCCTCAAGATAATTTATTAAATTTGGGCCATAAATACATCATTGATCAACCTGTAAACTTAAAAGATAGTATTTCCAGAATTGAATCGGCTTTAAACAACATCCCAGAAGAAATCCAAACAAATATTAGAAATGTTGCCGTACAAAAAATTAAAAGCCCAAAACTGCAACATTAACCGTGAAGATCTAAAGGCCCTTAAAAATTTTAAGAAAAACAATATCACTTGTACATTAACTGATAAAACGAGAAAAATAGCCATATTAAACCGCAAAGACTATGTCAATAAAATGGAAGATACTAGTAAAGAAATTGGTGCGAGATTGGACTCATCTGAGAAGCCCGTAAAACAATTAAAGAAAGCAATCAGCCAGACAATAAACCTCCAACTTTAGTTAACAGTGCTCCAAACACCCCTCGCATTTTCGGCAGTTTTAAAGATTAAAAAATCCTCTTAAAATTAGACCGGTGGTTAGCAAAAGTGAGGATTCAATCTACTCATTAGAAAAATATATGGCTGAGATTTATAAAAAGTTATTACCCCTTTATCCCATAGTTTAAAACTCCACAGAAGATTTCATTCGTAAGATTCATGATATTAATGAAAATTATAGTTTTGTTTGTTTCGACGTAGTAAATCTCTACCCGTCCATAAATATAAAAGCAATCGCGGAGTTAATCAACAATGAAATGAATAAACAGTACAGTAATTCTGAAATAGCCCGGATCCTCAATAGCACCACTAATTTATTACTTAACGAGAACTATTTCACTTTTAATAACAAATTTTACCAACAGAACAAACCAGTCCCTTTGGGATATCCCATATTGGCTTTTTTGGCGGATTTTAAGTTGCGAAAAATGGAAAATGAAATTATGATGAAATTCAAAGATAATTTTTTTTACTGGTACAGATATGTAGATGATGTTTTTGCAGTTATTAACCAAAATATTGACCCAATTGAAATGTTAAACATCCTAAATGTCATGGATCCTAATATCAAATTTGCCCTTGAAGAAGAAGTTAAAAACCAGTTGAGTTATCGCGATGTAAATATGACCCGTTATAATAACCGAAACAGCCACAAAAGTATACAGAAAACCTCATAATAGCAATGAAATCATCCATTACAGCAGTAAAACCTCGTTTAAGTATAAAATTAATGGCATCCAAGCATATATCAATAGAGCCATTATAGTTCGTAACGAACTAAGTGACCTTAATCAAGAATTAACCCTTATAAAGAAATACATAAGAAAAGCAGGTTACCCAGATAAATTATCAAACTTTATATATATATATATATATATATATATATGAAAGAATGAAAAACCTCAATAAAATTAATGATTTCCAAAATTCACCAACTAAATTTACAACTTCAATCCCTTACGACCGCGGAGCCTCGGGTAAAATTAAAAAAGCTCCAGCCAAACACAATATTCCCATTCCCATTAAACCTTATCCAAACATTTTTCAGATTATACGAAAAGACAAAGATCCAATCCATCCGTTAGAAACAGCCGGTATTTATAAAATTCCATATACAAACAACGAAAATTACGAAAAGTGTTATGTTGGTAAAACAAAAAGAAAAATTAAGGAACATAGCCAAAATATTGCCACTGGAAAAATCACCACCGCGTAAACCAAAGTCAAGAGAGATAAGGAAATTAATATTATGATTGAGAACGTTAAAAAACTTGCGAATTACCACAATCATAAATATGCCACGTTTAGAGAAGCTGTAGAAATTATGAGTTTTCCTTTTTCGTGCAATGGCAACGATGCGACGGGGCTAGATCAGCAGTGGCTCCACATACTTAAAAGTAGCGGCGGCCAGAAGAAACAGTGCATTTGGGTACCCCGGTGAAAAGTTCTCTCAAACTTGTGCGAATGGGCCCTCAAATTGTTAGCGCTGTCGCTGGATGTAAGTGTTTACGGTGTTAAAAATGAATTTTTTCTTAACATGGAATACAATAGTAAGCAACTTCAAAACACACTATTACTTTGTCCTGCATTTAGAGGAGCAGAGGATAATATGTAATACCATTTACATTAGTGAATACTGGTCAACAATGATGATAAATACAGCGAAGCTAAAATGAATACAGACTGATTTATGTTGGAAAAACTAATATTCAAAATTTTTCGTTATTCATTAGTTTAAAAATTATAGTTTTAAATGAAATAGTCAGGTAATATGAATATGGTTTAGGCAACTGTAAATTAAGAAAACTGCATTTGAAAATAAATAAATAAATAAATATATATATATATATATATATATATATATATATATATATATATATATATAATGAGCCTTAGTATATGCTTAATACAATTTTATAATTTAGTTCACTTATGTAACTTCCTTCCAGAAATCACAAATATGACAGTGTCTCTGCGCCGGTTGAATGAAAGGTGGGATATACAAAGAACCGCTCTTTGCTATCCATAAATTTTTTTGTAATAACCACAATAACCGCAGCTTTGAATGAAAACATCTCGGCTACTTATGGAGCCACATTTAACTAAAAAAAAGAATATTTTAGGGAAAGCGTATAAAAGTTTTTTGATTCTGTTATTTTTAAAATAGAAGCCCATGAAAATTTCAACCGATTATAGAAAATTCTATACCTTATTTTACAGTGTGAAAAAAAAATACGGTATAAAGAAAATTTATATATATGTAACTTGGATATATATATATATATATATATATATATATATATATATATGGTATAGAATTTTATAAAATTCTATACCTTAATTTTAGCACAAAATTAAGCTATTTGTGGTCCATATCCATGTTTGATATATACATTAGTTCTCTCCTTTCATTTAATCTCTTTATTGTAGTGTTATTTAAGTGGTTTAATCTAAGAGCTGTAACGTATGAGAGGAATGTGACGATATATATAATGCTGTAACACGATGCTTTAAGTGTTTCAAATAACCTGACATGTCATTTTGGGAAAAATGACCGTCCACCTATAAGGTGAAATTCACAAGCTGAACAAAAATGATTGCATTGAGAACTACTATAATGCCTTATATCCACTTTTAATAATTATCAGAATTTTTCGAAAACTTCTCAAAACGCAAAAAACAAATTTCCTACCATCACAAAAGTAATGATGAAGGTTAGTAAACGGCACTGAATATTCACCATGTTGAAAATGTCGTGAAGTACTAGTTTATGATATTCCTGCTTGGTAACTGCACATAATAGAAGAGAAACCTCAGTATTTTTAATTGCTTCGATATTTCATATTCGTCTTCACTCCCCTATTTACAGATATTAACACGTAAGATCGCCCAATTTTTATTAATTGAATGAACATTGATCAGATGTACAGCATGTTACTGATGTTTCAGATAATATATTGTTTGCTCTAAAGAATCGCATAAAACAATTTTTCAAGGACATGATGTTTTCAGGACGACAATGTATGTAAACATGCCTTCCATGAGATTATGACAAAGTTGCTACTTACCTTCAATCAAGGAATTCTGTTTCCAATATATTCCAGTTTTTGGAAATATTCCACCAATGTATAAAATAGTCTTTTTTTGGGCATCATGTGGTATCCAGCTAGTCCAAATGTATTGATTATCATTAACCCAGTCGCAAGCGACTTTATGATAATTGTACCGTCTGTTTAATGTTTTAATATACGAATCTAATAATAAATTATACTGTTCCTGAGTAAATGTCATGGCCCGAATAACATGGAAAGCAAGTGGAGCACTTGACTTAACTTCTGACCATACAACCTATAAAATAATAAAAATAATCAAAAACATAGTAAATTTAGAGACCTAAATATTTTTTTTAATTACAGTTCTATGTTGCATTAATTCGAATGTTAAAATTTATCGAAATTTATTGTATGAAGAAAAACAACCAATTAAAACAAACTGACAATATTTGGGTCTAAGAAATTATTTTGCATAAGTAATATAATAAAACATAAAATATTATTGTTGAAATTGTCTTTTATATTGCATTATGCTTCTTCCATTTGAAATATATTTTTATCCTTTTATAACATAACGAAAAAAGTCATTTACTTCTTATATTTTAATTTTGTTCGTAAATTCAGGTAGCAATAAAATTTGAATGAGCGTAGTTACCTTTGCGTGTCAGAAGCTTAATGGCAGGTAATTTCAAAGTAAGCGTTTAGAATTATATTAAATTGTTTTGCTGCTGAACCAAATTTTAGTGTAATGTACAATACAGGGTGATTATAACTAAAGCTACGATTTCAAAAAGCGAAAATTTTAAAACTACCCATCAGAGCGATTTGATATTTTACCAGAGCAATCGGGAGAAAAAAAAAATTTGTTTTGCAAAAAAAAAAAAAAAAAAAAAAAAAGGTCAAAAATATGCCGTCAATTATCCGTTAAGTATTTGTTTCCTGAAGCTCCACTTTTTCTCTTTTCACTATGACTGTTTCCGCTGTAAACACGTATTCTTGTCATTTTGCTAAAAACAAATTGTAGTAAACCCTCTTAGTATATTGTTTTCTGCTATTCCATTGTGTTGCTAACAACATTCCTGTGTTTAATGAGTCCATTTAGGCGTTTCCCCTGACATTAGTCTGACAGCGAAAAATATAGGAACATGTTGGAACTACTTTTTTCCTCCCCCAAACAAAATTTCATTGCATCATGATTGATTGCTCTGGTAAAATATCAAATCGCTCTGATGGGTTGTTTTAAAATTATAGAGTTTTGAAATCGTAAATTTAATTATAATCACCCTGTACATTATATGGAACGCTCCCACAAAAGAAACTTGGTATAACTGTCTATAGGCAACAAATGTTGGAAATGCACTCATACTATGTGCTTTGAAACACATATACAAGTGGTGGACAAAATAATGGAGTTACTTCCACATTTTTACGTTTCGTCGAATATCTTAATAAATACTTAATAATGTGTTGTTCTTGAATTTTGGATAAGGAAAGCATGTACTTCCTCATATTTTTCAGCAAAGATTTTGTCACGAAGGCCCTTAGGGGACGAACAACAAATCCAATAAAATAAAAAGTATTTGTGATTATCCTCTATCTAGAAAAGAGTCGATCACTCTGCATATTTTAGATATGGTTATAAGTGTTATATTTTTACGTGTGTACAGTTTTATGAGGATAACTTGAATATTTAAAGAGTTAGTAATATTTAATTACAAAATGCAAAAGTTTTTCGCGAGTTTTTACTTTATAACACTAAAAAGGTTTTTTTTCCAAATTTCATGGAACTTCCAGAAAACATGACAACATACGCGTAAATCATTATACTATCAGGGATGGAACACGGGCGCAGAATTCATACCACTATCAATGTAAGAAAATTTTCTACTTCTTAAATCAACGATATTCTAGGTACAGAAATTTCTTAAACAGATTCCGGTATGAATTCTGCGCCCGTGTTCCATCCCTGTACTATATTTTAAATCAAATATATTTAATATTGAAAGAGATATGGACAGTTGTAGTAAATAGTTTATCACTGAGTATGAGCAGACTGTAGCCAAACACACACACACAAAAAAAAAAATGACAGTTTAATACTCAACTGTCTAGAGCACTTTATAAAAAAAAATCCAATTAAATATCATAAAAATTCATAGAAATATCGGTGATTAAATGAGCTGTTTTTCAGCTGTTTCCTAAAAAGATTTTTACGATAAAGGGCCATTCACAATTGAAAATTTGCATCAGAAACAGCTATGTTACACAGTGAAACTTAATACAATATTTGTGATTAAAAAAAATATATAAAATAAATAAATAGGTATGAACTACATACCTATATATATTTAAAAAAAAAAAAAAAAAGTTTTTTCTGCTACAAATTTTTATTTGTGAATGACCCCTTATCGTAAAGACTTTTTAGAAAACTGCTGAAAAACAGCTCATTTAATCACAGATCTCTCTATGAATTTTTATGATATTTAACTGGATTTTTTTTTTTTTTTAATAAGGTGCTCTATACAGTTGAGTATTAAACTATGTCAAAGTTTTTTTTAAATAGTCCGCGCATGCACAGTAATAAATTATTTACTACAACTGTCCATATCTCTTTCAATATTAAATATAATTGTTTTAAACTATAGTATAATGATTTAGGCATATGTTGTCATGTTTTCCTAAAGTTTCATAAAATTTGGCTAAAAACTTTAGAGTTATAAAAAGTAAGAACTTGCGAAAATTTTTTGAATAAAATAGTAATAACTCTTTAAATATTCGAGCTATTCTCAAAAACTCTTCACACGTATAAAATATAACATTTATAACCATATCTAAAATTTTCAGATGAATCAATGCTTTTCCAGATCAGAAATACTTTTTATGTTATTGGATTTTTTGTTCATCCTCTAAAGGCCTTTGTGACAAAATCTTTGCTGAAAAATATGAGAAAAGACGTGCTTTCCTTATTAGCAAAGTTCAAAAACAACACATTAAGTATTTTTGTAGATATTCGGCAAAACGTAAAAAAGCGGGATTATTTACACTACTGTTTGTAAAAATTGCAGCAACATGTAGGGATTATGCAAATTGAACCAAACTTACAGGAAATGCAAAGTGAGGTAAGGCATATATATGACTTTAATTACAAAGCGATTGCGCATACGTGGAACGAGAATCGACTCCTTATCAGTCGCTTGTTCTAGGTATATAAAGGACTGTAAAGGCGCGTTGAAATCTGTTTATCGTCCTCTGTCTGCGGTAAACGTTTCATTGGTGGTCAATATGCCTCATCAAAAGCAGAGGGTGCCATATCAACAACTAACGGAGTTCGTACGAGGTCGCATCGTTGGTATGCGAAAGGGTGGATTTTTGTATCGAGAAATCGCAGTCCGCACGCAGTGTAATGCCACAACAGTGATGCGTGTTTGAAAGAAATGGGCAGAGGAAAATCAAACAAGCCGAAAACCTGGCAGTGGGGCACGCAATAGAACAACGACACGAGAAGACAGACACCTCATCCGCATGGCTGTGACGGACCGTACAGCGTTCTCTCGTGTGTTAGCACAACGTTGGAGCACAGCTACAGGTGTTTTGTTGTCTAGCTCCACGGTTCGTCGCCGTTTGCTGCAGCATGAACTGCGTGCAAGGTTTCCTCTACGCACGCTTCCCCTCTCGCTGAATCACAGACGCCTCCGACTTCAATGGGCTCAGCAACACAGCACGTGGCGTGCCTAGTGACAACAAATTATTTCCTCCTATGAATCTCGCTACAATCTGGAGTACAATGATGGAAGAGTACGCGTCAGACGTTACAGGGGGAACGGAACATCTGCTTCCACAGTGTGTTATCCAGCATCATACTGCACAAAGGCCTAGCATCATGGTGTAGGAGCTATTAGGTATAATTGTCGATCCCATCTAGTGCACATTGCGGGCAACCTCAACAGTGATCGCTACATAAGAGAAATTTTGGAGCCAGATGTCCTTCCCATTCTTCGACGAATTTCGGGTGCTGTATTTCAGCAGAATAATGCCCGTGCACATGTTTCTCAGACTACACAACCCTTTTTCAGTGCACAACAGGTTTCGTTTCTTCCATGACCTGCTTATTTCCTGGATATGTCGCCCATCGAGCATGTCTGGGATTTCATTGGTCGGCGAGTCGCTCGTGCAACTGATGGAGCGCACAGTAAGATTGAACTTTGGCGTCAAATCGAAGCCATCTGGAATGCCATTCCCTAGGATTACATTCAGAACCTGTATGATTCAATGCCACGACGTGTACAGGCTCTCATAGCTCCGCGTGATGGACACATAAAGTACTGATTTCAAACGTTCTGTTTTTTTTTTTTTTTTTTTTTTTTTGTCTGGTACATCTGATCGTTTATTTGTACCACTATCAGTAATATGTGGAATAAATTTCATAAAATTTCTGACAATTCTCTCATGGTGTTGCAATTTTCATAAACATGAGTGTATTTTGTCTAACATCTGTATATTCAATGGTGTATATTGTGGTGTACATTTAGACTATGCACATATGAGTACACATAAAAATTTCAATATATTAATAGTTTACAACGGATATTTATTGAAATAATTTTTTGAACGGCGAGGAATATTAAGCGTTTTATAAAACACATATGATTAGTATCGATACAAAATTGTACAAATGGCTCAAAACTCTATAATCTAATTAAAAGTGGTTTTCTAGAAACTGTTTTAATAGAATGTCATAACTATTTTAAGCTCAATTTTTATTTTTGATGCAATGTATTGAAAATTATCCAGCGCGAGCAGTTCTATTGATATTATGAAGGATGAGCATTATGGACTGACTAGTAGATATCTGGGATTTTAGAAGCGAACATGTTGACTTAGTCATTTTGTCAAAAATATTAAGCACATTTTTACAGAGAACTTTTTGCATTAGCAACAAAATTCAACACTTAAATATTTATTAGGGGAATTCAAAATATTAAAATCCTAAAATTGGTTGAAACCGAATTTTTTCCCGTTGAAGTATAAAAAAAATTTCTCTCTTTCAGAGTAAGTGTATTAAAGATTGTTTAAGAGTGAACGAACGAAGTAGAAAGCTATTTATTCTGTCATTAGCATCTTAAGAATATATATATTATTTATTTATTTAAATTTAATATATATATATTATCGTTATTGCTATATCATTGTAATTGGTTTACTTATTTCTTCTAGTAAAATTGCACATTTATATGAATTAATTAGTATATACAAACATTGATTTTAATCTTTTGGGAACAGCAATTTATTGATATTTATTTCCATTTAATTGATTTTGATCCTTTTTCATCTGTTCATGTCTTGTTAATTTTCTGTAAGATTATAGAAATACCGTCACCTGGTTGCCATTGGCGACCAATATATTTTAGCTTGCGACTATGTTTTCAACAAAAAAACAACATTTTTAATATTTTAGTGAGGAAATCGGACACAGAATCGAATGGCGAAACCTATGCTAAACTGCAGTGTAAGTTCATATCATTTCGTGTGAGATATAAGCAGAAGGAAAACAGTGACTTATGGTATAACCCTGCATGTTTCGCACACCGTCATGTTGAACTAAGACACAGTATTGAATCAATACATCAGTAACAAATTTACACCGTGTTCCACTGTGCATATTTACACCGCTCTCGTTCGCTCGCTTTACGACCATGTGCTGAATTGTTGTGATGTATCAATCAGTATAAAACTTTAAATAAATACCAAAAAATGCAAGAACTCGCAACATTTGTTTCAGGTCGAAAGAAGACACGACCTTTCGTCAGGTGAACAATGTAGGCACGAGTGCTGCAAACAAAGCGGCGACGCAGAGTGTTTGTTCACAGTTTTTTATTTATTATTTTTAAACGACAGTTCTGTGGCACTTTTTTTTATAAATAATGTGTCAATGCCAATGGTGTATTGGTTTAAAGGAATTAATAAAACCAGTTTGAGAATGTTAAATAGGTGTTTCCTGATGTATAATCCAGTCCCAGTTAGTATTTGATTTTTATACACAGAATTTTAATTTCGATTTTCAAGTAAATTTGAAAAAAATAAATAAATAAATAAATAAAGTTGGGGGACTACTGGCTTTTACTGGGTACCAAAAAGTTTTCCTGGCGACCAGTTATTTTCAAATTCCTGGAGCCCTGTGTGTGGTTGTGTGTGTGTATGTGTATATATATATACAGTCAAATCTGCCTAAACCGGAATCTGTGTAAAACGGAAACCTGCGTAAAACGGAAAAAATTTTCAGTCCCTTCAAAAGTCTATGGGAACCTTTGCTAAAACATATATAAATGATAAAATAGTATACGAGATAAACACTTTCATCAATTTTTTGTATAATTAGAATTTAATTTGGTAGTAATTTGATGATTTAAAAGTTAAGAATTTCTTCAGAAAGTTGATTTTCTGTTAGACACGGCAAATTTACGGCAGTTACATGGAAAATCTGCATAAAACTGAAATCTGTCTAAAACGGAAAGTTTTAACAGTCCCATTCTGTTCCGTTTTAGACAGATTTGACTGATATATATATATATATATATATATATATATATATATATATTCACAGACACACGTAGAGAGAGAGAAAATGTATTTTTCTATTTGTAATTGCTTGCATATTACACTCATATTTGTGAAAATTGCAACACCAAGAAGGAATGCGAATATAAGGATATTTATTGGACACATACATTACAGTAGGAAGAACAACTGATTACATTTTCAGGAAGTTTTAAGTAATATATATTGAGAAAACAGTACATAAAGCAGCGACCTCTAGGAGCAATAACTACAGATATCTGCCTAGGCATTGAATCGAACAGCAATTGGATGATATATTCGGGTACAGCACTTCATGAAGCTTTAACAGGATGCCACAGTTAATAGGCCGTAGTTGCTGGTGAGCGGTGGCGGGCCACTCGCTTTTCAACGATTAAACAGTCATTTTCATTGGTGCGAGATCAGGAGAACACGCTGGCCGGAGCTACGGTTTAACACATTCTGTAACAAGGAAGGTCCAGACAATACAGACAACTTGCGGTCGTACATTATCCTGTTTAAATATTGCACTACGGAGGCCTTCAATATATAGCAGATGGGCGGGTCTTAACTCACCAGAAATTTAATGGCCGCTATTCAGAGGGCCGGGAATGCGAACAAGAAGTAATCGAGACGTGTATCCAATGAGACCCCATACCATCACTGCAGGTGACGGACAGTGTGACGATGTCGAATCCCATCTGGCAATGTGCTTTATTCACAATGCCGTGAAATACGTATAAGGCAATCCTGATGCTATATACAGGATTGTGATTTGTCTGAAAGGCGACTTTATGCCATTCCTGCGTCCAGGTTTGTCGTTGATCACACATTAAAGGCGCCTTTATCAGTGATGCAGTTTTCAGGGTAATCAAAATTTTGGTAGCCGCATACTGGGTCACCACCTGGAGTCATGGTATGTGATACCATTGGATACACTTCCCGATTACCTTTTGTTTTCACTCCCTCCACTCTGAATACCAGTCATTACATTTCTGACGAGTTAAGGCCCTTCGCTCTGCCCTATATTCAAGTCCTCCGAAGTGCAATACTTAAGCAGGAAAATGCATGACCGCAAGTTGTCCGTATTGTTCGGACTTTCCTTGATGCAGAACGTGTTCGATTGCTGCTCTGGGCAGCACATTCTCCTGATCTCGAACCAATGAAAATGACTGTTTACTCGTTGAAAAGCGACTGGCCCCCACCATTCACCAATGACTACGATCGATGAATTTTGGCATCGTATTGAAGCTTCATAAAGTGCTTTACCCGTACATGTCATCCAATCGCTGTTTGATTCAATGCCTAGGCAGATAAGTGCTGTGATATCTCACACAGGTCACTGCTTTATGTACTGTTTTCTCAGTACATATTACTCCAGATTTCTTGAAATTTTAATTAATTGTTCTTCCTAATATAATGTACGTGCCCAATAAATATCATTCTGATATTTCCATTCCTTCTTGGTGTTGCAATTTTCACAAACATGAGTGTATTACACTAAGCTGTTTTGCGTTGCATTTTTTGTATTAAAATTTTCTAGCAAATCAAGTGAAACAGTTTGCAGTAAGTGTGTTTCAATTGAATGATATTTGCTAAATAAATTGTGTTCTTTGAATTCTAGCCGAAGGAATTTGTGTACCTCCTATCATCATCCAGAAAATTTAACAATCTTCTGTCAATCTTCGAAAGTTCTTCATAACCTATGGGCGCACATGATGCTTTCCCATTTTTAAAATATATTTAAGGCTGATTTTAATTACTAGTTCAAAACAATCTTTCTTATATGTTCGTTTTAATATTTTAATTGTGATGTTTCAAACAAAGTAGACTGAAAGTCTACGATTTTGACATTTTTCAACAAAGGGAAAGCCACCATGAAACACCCTGACAAGTATTGCAATTTCGTGGAAAATGTTAGAGAAGAAATCTGTTGGTTGGACATCGCCGCCATGGTGCCTTCAATTTAGCAAATAAGAGATCAACGGATCTCCACCTTCTAAGAGATCATTGGTTATTGAAGGGGCAATCCCCCCCCCCCTCCTTTTTAAAAATGAGTTTTCTTGCGAAGGAAAAGAAAGCAGAAGACAGAAAGGAAATTAAGCTTGTGTGTGAGCTGAGGCTCTGAATTTTCTAATCTCTGATAGTCGAGATTCTGAAGGCAGATTCCCCGAGAGACTTTATTTTTTACTTGGGGGTCTATGAACTATTATTATCTGAATTTTTCACCGAAATTACAGCTGAACCTATTTTTCATCAACTGGAGCTACTGAGCTCCGACTACGTTTATTTATATCTAAAATAAAATTACTTGTACTTTAAGCTGTATTTACTGCCTCTGACGCTACCTCATCTATTTTTCCTGACGAGTGCCGAATATGTTACAGCATATAAATATTTTTAACTGGTGGCGGCAATGGATAGATGTTAAGAAGGGATTCCAGCGACATCTCCTACGAATTCCGTAATCCTAAGGCTGGAATTGCGGCGCTTCCCTCAACACTATCTTACGCACAAACTCTGTCTTAAGATATAAACAAAACTCAAGTCATATTGCAGTGCCTCACTATATTACGACAACCTCAGAGCTATCTTAAGTAGAGCCCCTGAATAAAATAATAGGCCGGCGCATCACCGCCATTTTTTTGCCTCCGAAGAGGACAGCATTCCCGCTTGGCGTCCTTATCGCTTCCCTAATGATTTTAAGAAATCTTGGTCTGAAGCTAATCCGGTCAAGATAAGAGCAATAAGCAACAATAATATTCCTAAAAACACATTTTTTTCACAGTACATTCTCAGGATGTCATTTTATTCTGAGGATATCCTATGGATGTACTGGGGTAAGATGCATTGTTAGGGCGGTTTCTGTTTCTTTTACAAAATGTCGCCAAAACTCAAATACACAGTAATAGAAGGTCTGTGAACACTTTATATTCACTTCTTGAATGATTATAGCAGTTTATCGCTAAACATACTTCCATATCATAGTTTACTTAGCTAAAATTATGAAATATAATAAAACAAGTTACTTTAAAGTAACGCAAGACGATAAAAAAAAAAAAGTTTGTCGTTTGTTTATCAGAGAAACGCGCTGAGTACATGTGGCAACCCTAAGGCAACAAAATGCCTGATGCGCCAGCTCGTATATATAGGAACCTTAATCTTAAGTTGAATCATAACTAGATGCGCGCGCAATCACAACATAGCACGCTCTGCGTCTCCCATTGGCTGGCTTCTTTCTCTTCTGAGGACACGCGGAAGACTTACGCTTGAGGCACCGCAATACCAAGATAAGATCGTTCTTAACCATGCCCATTCTACGAAAGTTCGTAACATTTAAGATCAGACTTAAGAACGAGGCACCGCAATCCCAGCCTAAGTTGTGATAAAGATTCCGAAGGTGACAATAAGAACGGAGTGAGACTCGGCTGAGTGCCAAGTTCTCCTTCCCTTACCTTTTCAAAAGAAGAGATAAAGATCCGAACAGAGAAAAAACAAGGTAAGCTCTTTTAAGCTGCTATCACACGAAAGAACATATTCTGAAATATAATCTATTGAATCTCAAACCTACCGAACAACTTTCTTGTGCTCGGTCAAGGGTTATTTTTCAGCATAAACGAAATCTACAGATGTAAACAACGAGTGCAACATTTGGCGAAAATTCCTCTTTCGGAGGTTTGAAAGGAATGAGGATAGGTGATACTCTGGAATCGCGATTCTCTGATTGGAGGACTTCATTCTAAAGACTAGCGTATGTGATTTTAACAGTCAAAAATGCGTGATTGATAGAAAAATATACGTGCAGCAAACGGTAGCTTTTCACCGGCTTACCGAATGAAAAACCTGTTTATTAGTTACTATGTGCTAATGCCGTTTATACGGAACTACGTGTGATAGCAGCTTAAGTATTTATTTTGGGTCATTCTAGAGGCAAACTAAATTGTGTATGTCTTTTAAATTCTGAGAAAATCATTATTTATCTTAAAGTTAAGATCAGATTGCAAATTGAGAATTTTTTTTTACTTTAGCAAATTGATTTTATTTGTTTAAAATTTTGTCGATTATTAGCAGTAGGCTAATTATTTAGAAAAAAATTGTTTAGGTCAAAATAGTGAAATAAAACTTATTATCAATTTTATGTGAAGGAGAAAATGTTATTGAAGTTTTGAAAACCAAAATTATTGAATATTAATGCAATTTAGTATTTATATTTTTCTTTCTATTTATTCAGAATTTTGCAGTCAAAATTTTGAGGTTTTAGTTGGAAAATACTTTAAGGAATTAAAATTGTTGAGAATAAACGTGAATTAAATTAGAGAAATTCCTTCTCACAAAAAAAATTGTGTGCTATTATTTAAGGAAAAATTGTGTTAGACAATTTAAAATAGTCTACTGTCACATGTTTTATTTCCTGTATGTTATAGAATTTTAATGTTGAAAATTTTTATTTGAATTTGTGTTTAATTAGTGTGTACTATTAGTGTAATAGTTAAAGGGTTTAAAATGGCCGGGTTATGGAAATATCGGAAAACAGACTTGAAAACAGTAGAAGAGGAATTAGGAATTTATGTATTACACCTAGTGATAAAATCGCAAATATTGAGAAAATTTCGAGCGAGCCAAATTTTAACAAAATCGCGGTTCTTGCGAAACTTGAAGTAGCAAAAGATAGGGAAGCGAGACAACAGAGGTTAGAAGAGAACCGCAAATTTCAGGAAGAACGATGAAAAAGATTCCACGAATTAGAAATGCTTAGATTACAACAAAACACAGAAACGGTTAGTATAACTTCGCAAGTTAGTGAAGGCGCTAAGCCGACCGCGTCTTTAGAACAGGTGATGTAAAAATTCGATGCGGAGAAAACTGATATTTCTATATTTTTAAACTTATTCGAAAGGAAAGCAAAGGATTGCACATTTCTGTGGATCAATGGGTGACTCAATTATTAGCCTTGGTGCCGGAAGAAATAGCAGAGATTGTGGTGAGAAAACCAGAGGAATCAATAGAAAATTACGATTATGTAAAAAAATTGCTACTCAATAGATTTAAACTAAGCCCAGAGGCTTTTAGAACTAAATTCTTAACTCATAATAAGAGATCAGATTCGATTTGGAGGGATTTAGTATTTGAACTAAGAAGTTACCTTGAAGGATGATTGAACGGAAGAGAAGTTAATGATTTCGAATCTCTAAAAAAATTGATGATCGCAAAGAAAGATGAGATCGATGAGAAAAGAAAAGAGCCAGCCTGTTATAAGTGCAGATCGAAATCTCACCTAAGACCGATGTGTCCCAATTTAAATAAAGGAGACCACGTATATTATTGGAATACAGCGGAAAAAATTCCCCCTTCCTTTTCACTTTACCTGAGTAAGGCACGCGTGAATGGTGAACAAATGATGATTCTCCGGGACACAGTTACAAGCGTGGATATTATTTCAGCAAAACACGTTAAAAACGAAAATTTAAAAGGAGAAACTATTTGGTTCAAGACTGCGCTGGAAAATGAGTCTCGATGATTACCTTTAGCGACAGTAGAGTTAGAATCTGCAGAGTCGGACCGATTTTTAACAAAGGCAGCTGTAGTCGATTTAAGCATAAATATGTCTCATTATCTCTTAGGTAATAATACAGCCGAAATTATTCAGGAAATGAAGCTGCGTCATAATTGGATAAATCTGGTTGTTATTCGGAGCCAAATTGAACAAGGAGAGAAAGAGAAAATGCGAAGCGAAAATTGCACAAAGCGGCCAGCAGCGTGATTAAAAACGAAGGGATTAGCGTAGAGTTAGGAAGAGAGGTAAAGACGAAGGGGGAAGAAATTGATTTACCCCTGAGAAAATAAAGCGAAGTGTCGATCGTAGCTAAGATAGATACCGTTAGTTTTTGGACAGCACAGTCAAAAGGTAAGAGTTTAAGTAAATCGTGTTCTAAAGATAAACAAGAAAAGAATTCTAAATACACTGATGGAAAAAAAAATCCCAACACCAAGAAGGAGCTGTGCTAGATAAACAAAATTTGGTAGGCGTGTTTATACATCTGAAAGATTATGTCGATTCAAATTTCGAGCTACGCGCATAAGTGTGGCGCTAGCGACACTATGAACATGCAAATGAGGTTTGCTTTAAATAAGCGCTGTAAGGTTCGTGGTCGTTATTTACAGTTGAGATTTGACGTAGTGGGTTAATGTTAGTCAAGGATGCCTCTAAGAAGACGAAGAAGCCATTATCAACAGCTCACTGAGTTTGAACGAGGTCGTGTAGTAGGGCTACGAGAAGGCGTGTTTTCTTTCCGCGATATTGCAGAAAGACTTGGCAGGAATGTATCCACTGTGCATGAGTGTTGGCAGCAGTGGTCAAGGGAAGGTACTGCCTCAAGAAGACCGGGTTCCGGGCGGCCACGTGGCACTACTGAGAGGGAAGACCGCCGTGTTCGGCGTATGGCTGTGGCTAATCGTACTGCGTCTGCAGCTGAAATTCGAGCTGCAGTTGGCACCACAGTGACACAACGAACTGTTACAAATCGGTTACTTCAAGGACAGCTCCGAGCCAGACGCCCTGTAGCGTGCATTCCACTGACTCCAAACCACTGCCGTTTGCGACGTGAGTGGTGTCAAGCTAGAGCTCATTGGAGGACGGAGTGGAGATCTGTTGTGTTTTCTGATGAAAGCCGGTTCTGCCTTGGTCGCAGTGATAGCCGTGTGTTGGTTAGAAGGAGGCCAGGTGAACGCCTGCTAGCGACCTGTCTGCGGCCTAGACACACAGGGCCTACTCCTGGAGTTATGGTTTGGGGAGCAATTTCGTATGACAGCAGGAGCACTCTCGTGGTTATTCCACGCACCCTGACTGCAAATTTATACGTCAGTCTAGTGATACAACATGTTGTACTGCCATTCATGAACAGCATTCAAGGGGGTGTTTTCCAACTGGATAACGCTCACCCTCATACCGCTGTTGTAACCCAACAAGCTCTACAGAGTGTCGACATGTTGCCTTGGCCTGCTAGATCACAAGATCTTTCTCCAATCGAGCACGTATGGGACATCATTGGACGACAACTCCAGCGTCATCCACAACCAGTATTAACCGTCCCTGCATTGACCGCCCAAGTGCAACAGGCATAGAACTCCATCCCACAAACTGATATCCGACACCTGTACGACACAATGCATGCACGTTTGCATGCTTGCATTCAAATTTCTGGCGGTTACACCGGTTACTAATGTACCAACATTTCACATTTGAAATGGCTCTTCTCGCCAATAGCTCTACCCGTGATCTTGAAACTTTAATCAATTAAATATGTTACCTAGACAAATGTATTGCTGAAATTTCATTACTGTACAATAATTTTTTCTTGGTGTTGGGATTTTTTTTTCATCAGTGTATTTCGATAAGAATGAATTGTTAGTTAGGAAATCTGCAGATCACAATTATATGAATAGCAAACAATTAATCATACCTAAAGAAGATAGACTTAAAAATATTTCTAGATTAAATATTGTTGTAATAGAACCCCAACCTGCTTCTGATAAGAGAAACAAAAATACTCTTACGGCTAAAAGTGTTTAGCTTTAAAATGTCCAGAAGTAATTCGCGTCGCAGATATTAAATCGGAGCCGATCGCAGAGGTTTTATTAAATAATTCTAGTAGCGTTGGATTTCCGAAGTAAATAAAAGGCGATTTAGGGACAGGTTTCATCAGCAATCTGATATCTGCATTTTTTGAGAGATTGGGAATTAAAGTAATACTCGTACATTTGCCTATCAACCATGTCGGATTCCAAAGTGATCGAACATTTCCATGATTCTTTTAAAGTGGTATTAAAGGTTTTATGTTTAGTAGAATAAGGCCAGTAGTGGGGAAAGCAATTATCAGAGGAAATATTTAGTACGTTAAAAACAGTAATTTATGAACTGAATGGTTTCAGTTTTGCGGAGTTAATTTTTGGAAAAAATCTTAGGACTGCTGAGACTTTGTTTTTCGAAAAATGGGTAAAACCGGAAAATAAGGAAGTTCTGATGACAGAATGTGTTTACGAGCAAAATTTTACGATGATTGCAGCGGTGCGAGGAATTAGTCGAGGAGAAAAAGTAGAGATGCGAGATCAACGGGAAAATGATACGATATGAACGCTATTCATAAGAAATTCGAACCAGGGAACCAGATTTTAAATTTAGCGACTTTAAATCCAAGTAAACTGTCCGTTACTTGGATCGAACCGAAAAAAATAGAAGACGCCAAAATTTCGAGACAAATCCTAGTGTTAACTTGCCGTTAAGAAGAGAGAAATATCAATTCTTTATCAATCTTCTGAAACCCCATTTATAAGAGAGGGAAGCAAATAGATTCCTTAAATGAAAAGTATAGTCACGAAATAAAGGAATCAGACTTAAATATTCCTTATCTCGTAGCTGAGCTTAGAGAGTTCGATTTTAAGGAAATAGTAAAGAAAGGTGAATCAACGAAGAAATATTCCCTTAACTTGAAACGCTACGAAAAAAAATTTACGAAATATTGGAAAATATTTTCGAACGAACCAGGTTGTACGTGTACGGATATGATAGGACAGAATATAGAATTAATCAATAATCATCCAGTTAGTTCGAAACTTTACCGCGTCAATTTATGAATTTAATTAATGGATATAAAAGGATGCGGGATCTTAAAAGTGTAGAAATCGGGAAAAGCGATAATGTGTCTTCATTGATATTAGTGATAGGAAAGATTCGGAAGGAAAAAATAATAGGGACGGAAGATTGTAAAAGTACGCTAAAGCTAAGTACGTTAAAAGAGAAGCTAACGGAAAGTCCTGTCTTGAATACACCGGATTACTCAAGGGAATTCATTTTAAAGACAGACGCCTTAGATAAGGGAATAAGGAACATAATGGCTCAAAAGAACGAAAAGGAGGAAGAACATACTACTTTGTATTTGTGTAGGAAATTTTTGGAAATCAAAAAGAAATTCAGTACTACATGTGTGGGGATTATGGTCAGCACTCCGCAATAGAGGCTGATCATAATCCTTTTGTCCGGTTGAAATCAAACCTAAGGAACAATCAACGCCGTATGAGTTGGGCGTTAATTTTTCAATCTTTCGAAAGAAAGGAGATAAAACATGTTGACTGTCTCAACCGGGTAAAAAAGAACCCCCCCCCCCCCCAAAAAAAAAAAAAAAAAAAAAAAAAAAGAGAGTTATTTCTTTTTTTTTTTTTTTTTTTTTTTTTTAATATTTATTTATTCATTCATTCATTCATTTATTTATTTATTTTTCTTGTGTGTTAATAAATTCAATCTTATTAAAACCTTTATTTAGTGTAAAATTAACTGTAAAATTTCTTTCATTTACAAGTGTAGTAATTGTATTTAGTTATTATTGCAAATTTATTAATTATGAATAGACTACAGAATTAAAGTTCTTAAAATTAACACTAATCAAAATGGGTATTGGAGGAAAGTTATTTTGTTGTCTTTGGAACCAAAGTTAATATTGAGTGAGTAGCCTTGTATGAATCCATTAAATTTCGATTCTCTGCAAAATTTGCATATAATCGTCTTGAGCTGGGGCGAGCTGTGATGTTTCAAACAGAGTAGACTGAAAGTCGACGATTTTGATATTTTTCAACAAAGGGAAAGCCGCCGTGAAACGCCTTGACAAGTATTGCAACTTCGTGGGAAATGTTAGAGAAGAAATCTGTGGGTTGAACATCGCCGCCATGGCGCCTTCAACTTAGCAAATAAGAGATCAACGGATCTCCACCTTCTAAGAGATGATTGGTTATTGAAGGGACAATCCTCCCCCCCCCCCCCCTTTAAAACCGAGTTTTCTTGCGAAGGAAAAGAAAGCAGAAGACAGAAAGGAAATTAAGCTTGTGTGTGAGCTGCGGCTCTAAATTTTCTAATCTCTGATAGCCGAGATTCAGCCTTGTGCAGATTCCCCGAGAGACTTTATTTTTTACTTGGGGTCTATGAACTATTATTATCTGAACTTTTCACCGAAATTACTGCTGAACCTATGTTTTATCATCTGGAGCTACTAAACTCAGACTACGTTTATTTATATCTAAAATAAAATTACTTGTACTTCAAAGCTGTATTTACTGCCTCTGACGCTACCTCATCTATTTTACCTGACGAGTGCCGGATACGTTGCACAATAATCCATTTTTCTTCAGCAGTTTTCATTTATGCGGCATACAAAAGAATATTTAACCACGATAAAATGTGAATAAATATTAAGGAATTAGGGAGAATTCATAATTCTATATGAAAAATGCAAAATTTCGTAAATCTAAAACTTGTTTGATGTAAAATAGTTTCAAGAATTTAAATATAACCTATATTTTGCGATATATTTCCAAATAGATGAAGATAAACCACAAAATTTTGAAGAATTGGGCAACACAAAGCTATTGTGTAATGGGTTTAATACGAATACTTATTATTCCGTGTAGTAGCTTTAAAATGAGCTTATCAGATCTTCATTTTATAATGATTGTTCTCTTTCCTGTTCTAATTGGTAGATGCCATTTTTTTTTTTTTTTTTTTTTTTTTTAAGTTAGTCAACGCCTTTTTCTAGAGAAGTGTAGGTGCTCGCATGTTAATTAAAAATAATGCCCAAAAATAATACGTTTCTACGGTTTAGTTTGCATGATATCTGACACAGTTTAGATTGTTTTTATCGAAACAGCTTGCATATGTGAGCCGAGAGTTATGTTTTAAAGTGTAACCAAGAAGTAATTTTAATTTTATTCTACTGTGTTCTTTATTGAAATGCACCCATTGTACCTTTTAAGTGTTATTAAAGATGTTTGTCATACAAGTATTATTCTTCATCTGTTCTCTGAGTTTAATTTAAGATGAAAGTTTCACAGGTTAAATTTCTCGTGCTCTAACGGTTGTCCCAGTTATGGCCTACAATTGGATTTTATGTAATTTTAAACATCAAGTATAATTTAAAAATAAATATGTTCAAAAGCCTGTTTCGGAAAAAATAAAGTGACATTTTTATAGGAAAAATAATTAAACGAGTTTTAATAAGAAAGGTGTCTACTTCATTTTAACTATTTTGTATGCTGCCAACTGAATTATCACACAGAACGAACCGCTCCCCTTATTCGAGATTATTTAAAGACCTCAAAAAAAATCTTAAAGTATCCTTTCTTAAGGGAATGCTTTACCTAGTACGAGTAACATTAATCCCATGCTACTTTACTGAAAATTTTATTTGAAAATTGTCTAACGTATTTTTTCAAATTCCGTTTTCACATTTTGAAAATTCACAACACTGAACATGTTTATTTTCCAAAAAATAATTTCTAAAATTTTTAATGCTTCGTTTTAAAGTGTGTCGCTCTAAAGTGTGAAAAAATAATTAAATGGAATTTTTGCATTTTAAAAATTTTAGATGAAATAATGAAAGTTTGAAAAATAATTTTTCGGCAATGAGATTCAATTTAACGGTTAGGAATTTTCTAAATGTGAAAACGGAATAAAAAAAAAATACATTAAGAAATGCCTAATTTGCAAAATAATAATAAAATGGGATTAGGATACCAGACACATTACATACTTGCCAACTATCTCATTAATAACCGTACAGTTGTTAACGCCCCCTGAAAAAACGCCAATTTTCTCACACCACTATATTTTTAGAGTAATTCTCTCCAAATGTTGTTACGATTAAATAAGACAAAAATTACTCAAAAAAATTATTGGTGTGAAAAAAAAAGGCGGGAACTAAAAATTGTACGGTTCATAATGAGATGGTTGGCAAGCATGACATTAGGTGAAACATCCTCTTAGGCTTCCTTCAGAGACTAGCTACTATGCAGCGCGTCAAAACTCATAAATTATCCACTGTCCGAAAGCGACCCTTGACATTTTGCACACATTTACAATGAAGGACATTACTTTTTATTGCTCTTTTACAAAAGAGACCCAATTTCGATCGCAGTAGGAGGTTTGTCAGCAGAGGGAAACTCTCTCCTGCCTCGCGTCAATTCGATTCCCCACATCAAAGGAATATCAAAAGAAACCGAACTTGAAGCCAGTCTCTGAAAGGTCCTTTACTTTTCAAAACATTTTCAAAGATGCTCCAGAGGGATGCAGTCTGGAGATGCAGTACTTTTACCCTATATGTTTCAAACATTCATACTTAATATAGTTGTGAAAAATATGATCTATTATCAATGAATAGAATCGTACAAGACAAATAAAGCACACAAAAGACTTACCTTTTGTAGCTGGTTAACTTCAAATTCACATTTCAGCAAATCATCTTCACAGTCAGGGAACTTTACATGTGAAAAGTTATTAACGGCACTTAAAATCATTGGAACTTTATGAAAAAATAAAATTTTTTTCCTTTCAGACCCAGTAGTCTCTCCAATCATTTTGTATAGCGAGTTTTCGAATTCGTCTCCAAGCCAAGCTATATTTACAAAAAGTTGATAACGAAGAATCATGTCAGTAAGACTATGGAAGGTTGATTCTGAAAAACAAAGAATATTTTTAGCATTTGGTTCAACATGAGATATTAATTAGCATAAACACGAAAGTGAAAAAAAAAATGTATACGCATAATAATTTGGCATAGAATGAGCATTTTTTTTTTTTTTTTTTTTTTTTTTTTTTTTTTCGCAGGTATGTTTATTTATTATAAATTGAAACTGACTATTCGATTATTGTCATATCTTATAGATGATTAACAGGTACATCACGCATGGTTTTATTGCATAGCGAGAAATCGTAACCAATATAGTTAATATTTAAAGAAGTTGTTATACCCTCATAATGTTTTAATGAAAGTGTTTTTTGTTAAAGCAAAAAGGGGTCTAATAACAAAGAAAAAATGTTTAAGATCACTTTTTAAAAATACTTTAAATGCATTGTAGTTGTAGCATATCATTACAATGCTCCTTTATCAGTATTCTTTTGTATGAGGATAGAACGTAAAATAAAGGAGGTATGAAGTCTTCTTTAACAAAATCGAAAAATGTTCATAATATTTTTGTTTGAAACATACAGTTTCAAGTCAATATCCTTTACAAAAAAACTAGCATACTATATTAAATAAACCTAGTTCAATGAGAATACAAAAATATTAAATATGTGATAAAATAATGGATATTTTTACTGAACTTGTAACAACGCATGCACAAGCATTAACAAAATTACATAAATTATTAATCAATTTACATTAAACAAACATATACAAATAAATTGATCAATTTATAATAATTTCACTGTAGCTAAAATTTGTAGGCTTACTGACCCTAATTTTTTGACATAATTATTGGTTATCGGTGATATCGGCATTATTTATTTACAATCTTAGTATATACAATATTTTTAAATTGATCCAATAAAGTAAAATTTTCTTTATATTTCTGAATACGACACCTTTTTTTATCGTCTGAAATATGTTTCACATTTCTTTTTCTCCTGAAATAACAATTACTTCGTACACAGGTATTTCACCGCTCACCTTTTCCTTCAAACAAGAACTTAAGAATAATTGAGGACACAATACTAATAGCCATTCACAATTAAGCTGTATTAAAAAGTATGACTATTTTATTTTAGTTTAATAGGAGTTAGATATAGCACACATTATAAAAAAAAAATACCATTTCAATTTCACATTTAAAATATTTGCGAAAAGCTTAATTGATTTCTTGAAATTTAATTTTCTATACTTGTACAGTCAGGGAAGAAAGAAGAAAAAAAAAAAAAGGCCACCTTTCGACTAATTTTGCCGTAAATTACCGAAAAGGCATGCGGCCAGTGCCATTCGATTTGTAATAACGTCTAGTTATTAATGCAGTAGTTAAATTTGGCTTAGGAGATCGTCTACACATATTAAAATTTACCTCAACTTAATTTTTTCGAATGGTATCACCCATTTTTTGACTCCATATTCGAATTCCTGAGATCAAGGCGGTTCGGAAAAAAAGGTATAGTTTATATGCTTTAAATTAATTCTTGACAGAATTACAAACAAAAATACATTAGGGGCTCACATCCCTACATTTAAAAAAAAATAAGATCTCACACAGAAAAATACTATACCCATTCATATAACCGGAGTAAAAATATGGCATTTTCTAATATAAAGTTAATTAAGAAGTTATGTGTCCCTCTAAACTTACTTGAATAACATTTTAAATTAGTATGCATGCAAGATTTTAGATGGCGCAAATGATAACAAGGGACACCCCCCTCCCAAACAAAAATAAGAAACGAAATATCACTGTAACTAGAAAAATAATGATAGGAATCAGTTGTAAATTTGCAAACCCATATTTTTGTTGATACCTGTTCTACTCGTGCAAAAATTAATATGTCATAATTCATAATTTTTGGATTATTATTTTATTAATAATTTTCATAAGTTTTTTAATCAAAAATATGCATAGAATGTGTTTGGGTCACTTCATTATAACGCATAAAAAATGAAATTTGAATATATTTTTTCGGGAAGATATGAATTAATGTTTATCACATTCATTTAACATCAGCATCCCCCTATTTTGACAAATTACCTCTGTGAAAAGTTGAGAGAAATGTAAAAATTGTCATTTTCTGAGCTCATTTGATCCAAATAATCCCCAAAAATTGTTAAAAATGGGATTGCCATAAAAAAAAAAAAAAAATGATGCCACTTTCAATATGTAGACTCCCCCTCCCCCCCTAAAGCAAAATCTAACTATACCGTTATAAACTAGACGTTATTACTAATCATTGGCACCAGCTGCATATTTATAAGACGATTTGCGACAAAATTAGTTGATGAGGGGGGGGGGGGTTCTTCCTCTTCCTCTGACTGTACATTGTGGTTTATTTTAGTGGGTATTCTTCGTTGTGACGGAATATGTTTGTAAATGCAGTTTTTAACGGGTGCAGCTATTGCTCATGCTTTCCAGTAACATTTGCCAGTGTAATTCATTATATTTAATTAACCGTGAAATCTCGACTAGAAATATTAAAAGGATAATATTTTTCCCAAAACTGCTTGTTTTTATTATCCGGAACAATATATATACGATTTTTCGAAAAGTAATTTTAAATATGCTAATCCAAGTGAACTAAAGTTTGATAGTCATAATTTTTTTTTTTAAGAAAGAATTACTTTAAATGTTTAAACATCGATTAATTAAGTTAATCTCATTTTATAAAGGTAAAAGCTTGAAAATAAATTTGAAATATTACAAAATACAGGTTGATTCAAAATTAGTGTGACCAATTTCAGAGCATTAGAAAATTTTATTGAATTAGTTATTTACATGCAATTTTCAATGCGGTTCCCTTTAGTATATTAGACTTTACTTAAACGTTTAGGCCATGCCAAAAGAGCTTTTTCGATCATTTTTGGGGGTATTTTCCCTCTTTTCTCTATGATTGCTTTTTGAAGCCCTTGAAGTGGTCTTACTTTACGTCTACTTAATTGTTTTTTTTAAGTATCCCTATAAAAAATAATCGCAAGGAGCACAGTCAGGGAATGATGGTAGCCATTTCTCTGGAAGAATTTTTTTTTTTTTTTAATCTTTCAGGCATTTTATAGTTGATGTTGCAGAATGACTTGGTGCAGAATCTTGGTGAAAAACAAAGTTTCCTTGAGTGTAAAGACGTTTACTTTCTTTGATCATATACTTCAAGACTTTATTATGATAGTATTTAGCATCAATTTTAGCCTTTAGTTCTACAAAAAATTGTTTTGTAAAGCCTTGAGAGGACATTCCCATCCATACCATAACACCTGATGGCCATCTTTCATTTTGCAATACAGCTGCTTCTTTGTGACGCTTTTCGGGTGAAATATATTGTATCTTCGTTCTGAAAGTTGTGGATGACAGATGAAACAGTGCTTCATCCGAAGTTATCCATGTTTTGTATCTAACTTTGCGTAACATTAAATACAGAAGCCAAGAACGTTTTCTTCGTTTTTCTACGGTCTTTGCAGAGAATTGATGACAGACTGGTTTATTCACATTTTATAGCCAGTTTTCTTCATCTGACGACAAATTGTCGATTGCAATACCAGTAGTTTCTTTGCTAAAATTCTTTGAGTCAGGGGATTTTCTACAGCGATGTTTTTTTTTTTTTTTTAGCTTTTTTTTTTTTTTCCTCCCCTTTTTCACCAAGGACTTCCTTTTGTCCAAAAATTTTTTTTTTCCCCTGGAGCTTTTGATTGCCAACCAAATTTTATTTCTTTTCGAAGTTTAGATAATAATCCATTAGAAAAAAATGTCTTTTCTGATTTTTAAATGCTTTATTTATAACAATTTGAGCAACCATCCTTCAAAAGCTTTAAAATTTCGTTTCGGGTTTGAGAATCTAATGTCGGAGCCATAATATACTCCCACTAATAAAAATAGCTAGATTGGTAATTTAAACGTCTCGCTTTTAAAATAAAACTGGTAGTAAAGCTATTAAAAGTTACCATAAGTAATTACATGCTTTTAAAATTGGTCACACTAGTTTTGAATCAACTTGTAATGGCATAAATACATACTGTCTCGTTGCATGTGTCAACCTGCAAAAAATCAACAGATAAGTCTTTTCTATTTACATGGTTTTATTTAGCTTTGAATGTTGTTTTTGTGTGTGACACAAATTTAAGAACTAAATTTTCACCCATGTACTACCATCCGATTGAGCTGAAATTTTGCATACATGCCCTATAGTAATGAACTATGCTTAAGTAGTAATAGTTAAGATGTCTGGATCTCCAACTCCAGTTTAAAATTTGTTTTCAAATTTTGACCTACTTCTTATTGTCCAATTGAGCTGAAATTTTACGTACATTTATATTACCTTTGTCAGCTAAATAAGAATTTTTAATGCATTTTGAAATAAAAGAGTACTTTTAAAATTTTTAATTTATGCATTGTTTTAATTAAAAAAAATTATCTTGAAGTTAAACTAGCAATTAAAAATGATATGTAATCCAAGTACAAATAAAAATATATCACGGAATAATGAATGTTTGATGAATGCCATTTTTTCCGAGAAAGTATCTCATGAAAATTGCAATTTCGAGAAAATAGATTTTATATGTAATAGGAATACATAAGCTTAAAATTTATTTAAATAGCAGTTAATAAAAATGATTTGGGAACATGAACGATGCTGTTTTTAAATTTTATAAAAGTTGTCTGTGAAGCGCACCAAGTTTATTAACATCAATAGTATTTAATAATGAGGGGGGAAAATCTACGTTTCTTAAAAAATATTTACGTTTTTCATATATGATGCTTAATGTTTTCAGAAATCTTTATTCATGTTTTATCTAGTTCTTCATGTGATACTTGGTTTCATCTACTGAAATGTTTGAAAAGGTTTTCAATATATATGAGAGGGAAGGGCAGCTCTGATGGAGACTTATATTTGATAAATAAAATTTTAAAAAGTATCCAGTTCCACATGTTTTTCATCATGATATTTTAAGTATACCGCGAAAACTCAACTAAGGCATAAATTTTCTTTATGAGGTTTTTTTTTTTTTTTTCTTTTTTTTTAAAGAGTAAAATAAGTGCTAAAGAAAGATGCGCTTAACCCTTAGATTACCAACGGAACACATGTGCCTTATCAGGGACAAAAAAAATTCCTATCTAAAACTTACCCGTTATTGATCAAACGGCCCAGGATTTTTTTTTTCCAAAACTGTTAGCTTATGTCAAGAATATCGTAGAGAAAAAGATAGAATTCATTGATCCGTACCGGCAGTTTTGCTTATCGGAAATAATGTTCTATTGTTTTGACGCAGAGTGGCGTCAGATATTTGGTGTGCTTTTATTGTTGCGAGAACTGTTTATTCTTCATATAAATATATATTTGAAGCCTGTAATTATAAATAGATGTGTAAAATATAATCTATTTTTTTTTCTTTGTAGGTTACATATGTCCCACTGGTCTTCCGTCGTAAGTTATATATGTCCCAATGGTAATGGAGAGTTATTTTCTATTAGTAATCTACCACAGTTCTATTATGTATGTAATCAATGTACAGTGAATGCCATTCGTACATCTTCTGCATGTTTATTTAATAAGCAGCTGTATAAAAACTGTTACAGAGAGACAAGACAAATGCCATCATGAATGCTGTAAAAATAGGACTTAATTTCAAATAAAAAGCTTAAAAATATTTATTTAATACTTCCAAATGACAATAAATTAGCAACAAGTTAATTCACAAATCACATTTCAAACGTATTCAGTACATATAAAAATCTGTTTTAAAATAATAGAACTGCGACGTTGTTTGCACACCCGAAGCTGTCTGTGGGACAGCGACATCGCGCATCGTTTAAAAACCAATGAAGAATATACGCGTTCACTACCATTTATGCAGAAAGTATACAAAATTATGTCGTAGAAATGAAGAAATGATTGTTGCAGAACAAAAGCTCGTAAAAAGAAGCTATAACCAGCGTAAATCTTTACAAAAGATTTATAGTTCGTCGGCAGACTTCGCTTTCCAGTCCAACCCATAATTGACCGTAACTGACAAAGAAATACGATTCAAAATATACCGCGAAGTGCACATCTCAAAAACTGACTGAAAAGCATAAATGTTTAATTGTGAGATTATTTTAAAAATAATTCAAAATTAAGTGCTCCAAAAATCCGAACAAAGCTACTGAATCAAAGTGCGTCACTGTCAGAAAGAAAGCTGCGCCGTGTTTTAAAAAATGGATGGTACAATGGACATGTAGATAAGAAGTTTTTCGAGTCAGAAAGTAAACAGAAAGAAGCGTTTGTTATTCGCAAAAAAGCCTGTTGATAAATGTTCTGCTTTTTGGAATAGAGTTATATTATATGATGAAAGCAAATACCACCCTAGAAAACTGAACTTAAATCACTATTACTCTGTAACTAATCATTCGTCACATAGATTACGAATTAAAAACAAGTATTATTTTTATATTTCCTTTATTTATTTCAAAAGAAATTAGTATATCTTAAGAGAAGTATTATAATATTTAAATTAAAAAATATAAAGGTGATAAAATTAGTATTTGTACTCTTGACAGATGAAAAAATTGTACTCTCTACAAATAATCTTGTTGCAGTAGTTGCATACGTACTTTGTCATTCTGTGTTTCATAGATGGACAGAAAGTACAAATTTTGTGTCTATTTGCCACACTTTCAGTCGTGTCTTCTGTGGGCATTTAAATACTCAAAAAGTTTTCAATATACGATTTAACGTCTTAAACATTCAACTATTACACGACTCAGTTACATAAAAATTTCGAAAAGTAACAAGGATAAAGCTATACTTATCACTTTCGGATAATTCATTTTATTATTTATGAAGGTACTGTGAGTGAAGGTAGTGGGAACCCAACGGGCACACCTCATATTTGCAAAACTAGCAGATTTGAATAGTATATTTGACGAATGTTTAGTTTTCTTGGTTAATATATTTGGATTAGGTGGCAGGCACAAAGAACACCGAGCTTCAACCGCCGAACCTGTATCTGACAGTCAAACCCGGAGATGAAAGTGTATAAATTTTGCGGTGTACGAGTGCACATGCTATGGAAAAATTGCACATTATCAACGTAATCATCAATCACAGAATGTATAATAACATTCTGAGAGAAAACTTGGGTCCCAGTTTTGTTCCAGTGGGTCTTCAAAATAATTTTAGCCAGATAACGTATTCAAAATCTTCAGACAGATAACGAGCCGAAATATACATCGTATAAGGAGTTGCTATTTTACAATGCATCAAAACAGTTAAATATCCCTCCACAATCAATGATATAGAACCTTTCTACGTAGCATTTTGGACTCACGAGTGATAAAACGCATATCAAATAAAAATGATTTGAAAATTGTGTGTCTCGAAGAATGAGTAACTATTCAACTGATGTCACAAAAAACTTAGTAGATTCGGTGCGAAAACGCATGAAAGCTACAATTTGAGATGAAGGGAACAAAACAAAATATCCCCCCCCCCCCAAAAAAAAGGGAAGAAAGAGTTAATATTTTTGATACATGAACTATGTGTAAATTTGTTAATTTTTCTCCTGTTATTTGCAGTATATACTTTTTTGTGTGAAATAAATACAGAAATTTATATTAATTGTGGCTGTCTTATATCTGTGCATCTAATTTTTATTATACAGCAGCTTTTTAAATACACCACACCGCAGGTATACGAATGCTAATGACATTCACTGTATACACAAAACAATTCTCGCACTGAAAAGAAAAAAAATCATTGTCTAAGGTTAAAAACTATGAACACACTCATTTATTTTGTCAATTATATGTCACTTACTTCTTTTCAAAAATATTGACATTGCATGATTAATATAAAATACGCCAAAATTATACTCATTCTTACTTGGATAATCTGACAAAATAGTTGCACATTTTATTTCAGTATTTTGACACTGCGGGGGTCTATAGAAACCATCAGGTCCACATTCGTATTTTTCTGGAGTTTTTTGCTCATTACATATCTTCGCAGCTTTTTCTATTACAAGGTCATCTGCTGATAAATCGAACTGAGCAGTCACTTCAGGATTTAAAAATGCTCTGTAGTGGTCAATAATAGTTCCATTCTGTCTCCAAAAATGATCGATGATGCGTTTCTCTATAAACCATCCGGCTCTGGAAAATAAAGTTTATTTTAATTTTCAAAGAAATACATTAAAATTATGATAATCAACAAGTAAAAAATGTTTATAAAAAAGTGTAATTTTATTACTTTGTTCCAACGAGTAGTTAGTTATATGATGCTATAAACAATAAGTGTCTGAACTCCGGCTTAAAATATACTAGGCGATTTTAAAAATTTGTAAACCTTGACTATTGCTTTAAGTGTAAATTCTTAGTAGCAGAACAAGGGAAGGCTGAAATGTTTCTGGCTTTGCCCAGAAAGAAAAGAGTCAGAGTCATGAAATTACATATTTATTCAACATGTTGCCCTGGAGCCTGATGCACTTTTTACAGCGTTGTTCTAACATTTGTAAACTATTAAAATAAAATGCATTTGGTTGTTCCTGAAACCAGCTTTCAGCGGCATCATGTCCTCGAAACTTTGCCCCTTCACATGTTTTTTTTTTTTTTTTTTTTTTTTTTTTTTCAAGTTAAGTAGCAGAAAATAATCTGAAGAGGCTAGGTCAGGAAGATCGTGGACCAACTGAAAAACGAGTGTGTTCAATTTAGCTTGAACAACGTTGGAAGTGTACGCAGGTGCATTGTCATGCAAAAACAGGATTTCTCTAGTCAGGTTCTTCCGGCGTTTTTTCTTAATTGCTTCTTTTAGTTAGTCTAGAAGTTTAGCATAATATTCTCCAGCTCCTTGAAGTAAGAAATCCCCCAGCAGAATTCTCATGTTTGTGCCAGAAAACTGACGCCATAATTGTTTGGCCGATTTCTGGATGAAGAAGTTTTTGTTCCCGGGAAACCCTTGTGGCCCCATTGTTTTGATTGTTCTTTTGTTTCAGGATCATAAATGTGGAGTCATGTTCAGTCTTCTATCACTAACCTAGATAGAATGTCATGTGAAGTTTCAAAATGAGCTAAATGACTTTGAATTTTTCACCTCGTTTCTTCTTCTGGTCATTGTTCAAATATTGCTACACAAATAAAAAAAAAATGTTATGAAAATCACAACTAAAAATCATGTTATGTTTCGATCAATGTTATAAAAATCATGACTTGATATTATGTATAGTTACATATCAGAACATTTAGCTTTCACTTGCCACCAAATTTATTCTTCTACTTCAATTCCAAGGGGGGAAAGCCAGGAACTTTTCAGCCTCCCCTCGTATTACATAAACATATGATTAAAAATATTTAATATTTGTAGAACCATATTTAAAAAAAAAAATCAATGCTCAGTCATTACCTGCTGAATTTAGTATGTTATACACGAAAGCGATTGTTTTGCGCACATTATGTCAATTGCAGAACTTTGTTCAGTATAAGTAAATTTAATTGTTTTTGCATCTTTCATCAAGAGAAATTTTTGTACAAGAATTCTTAGCATGCTTCTTAAATCACAGTAAAGGAGCGTTAATGTTCGAAGCAAAGTTCTATATTTTTTGCCCAGCCATGTACTTCTACTTAGTAAAATTCTTCAAAATATATGAAAAGATTTGGACTCAGAAGTTATTATTTTTATAAATATCTGACAACTTTTCAGCCTTCAAAGCCATTAAAAGTTAAACATGCTGTACTCAGAAAAATCTGAATCATGTTCGACTTTTAAATAATATAAATTTAGTTAATAATACCACAAAAAATACACTTGTTTCGTAATTAAAAAAAAAAAAAAAAAAAAAAAAAAAAAAAAAGTCAAAGAATTTTTCAATAGGGGATATTAAAGAATAATAATGTTATATTGGTATGGCTCCCAACTTTTATGGGTTGCCAAAATTGCATAAACCAGATATTCCATTTAGACCTATAATTGACTACTCCCGTTCCCCTCTTTCTAACCTTGCTAGATTTATTTCGTCATTGCTTAAACCTCTTACTTTAAATTCACCTTTTAGTTTAAATTCTTCTTTTCAGTTTGTTTCTGAATTAAGAAATTTTAATGCCCCCCCAAACTGTATAATGATTTCTTTAGATGTTGTATCTCTTTTTACTTCCATCCCTATTGAATTTGCTTGAGATATTATAAAAAAAATTTATCCTAATGATAGTACTCATTCTACTCTTAATATTGAATCAATTCTTAAATTAGTTTTTTTCTGCTTATCTTATAATTGCTTCAAGTTTAATGATTTATACTATAAACAAATTCGTGGCACGCCTATGGGCTCACCTGCTAGTGTTTGCATAGCAGAAATAGTTATGCAGTTTTTGGAAAATAAAATAAATGATAGTTTAAATGATAAAATTCCTTTTTGGCGAAGATACGTAGATGACATTTTTTTATTAATTGAAGAAAAACATATAAATGAAGTCGTTACTTTTTCTAATTCATTATGCCCAGAAATTCAGTTTACTTTGGAAATAGAACAGAATAACAGTTTGCCTTTTCTTGATGTTCTCGTTAAACGCATTTCGAATTCACCTAGCATTTTTCAAACTTCTGTTTATCGTAAGGCCACATTTACAGGTCAATATCTAAATTTTCATTCCGCTAATCCTAATTCGCATAAAATCGCAGTCTTCCGAACTTTGGTCAATAGAGCTCTTCGGTTATGTAGTAACGAAACACTTTTTAAGTTGGAAATTAAAAAAATTTTCCAGGATTTAATAAATAACGATTACCCTCTTAATTGGTTAAAACGAATTTATCGTGAAAACATTATCAGCTTCCCCCCTCCTTCGTTTCCTCCTGCAAATTCCCCCTCTACTCCAATGAAAATGAAAAATTCACTTATTAATAAAAACAGTTATGTTTCGATGCCATATTTTGGTTTTCCTTCAGAATTTATTTCTAAATTACTTAAACAACATAACATTTATACTGCTTTCCGGCCAATTAAACAATTAAAAAACGTCCTTTTCAACTTTAAACCCATAACCCCTTCTCTGGATTTAACTGGTGTAATATATTTAATTCCTTGTAAAAATTGCAAATCTGTTTATATAGGTGAAACTGGCCGTACAGCAAAAATTAGACTACAAGAACACAGACGATCTTTTAAAAATTGCAACCAAAATTCTAAAATTGTAATCCATTCAATAGAAACCGATCATATTCCTGACTTCGATAATATAAAAATTTTAAATTCTGGTGTTCATAATTACAAATCACGTATTTTCCTTGAGAGCTGGCACACTGCCAAGCATCTCCACACTATCAATGAAGCATGCGCACTGGCTCCTCAATATTCCGTACTCCTTTAAATTCCTTGAGTGTTCATGTCCTGTTTGCATATTGTGTTGTATTACTGATGAGGAAACCCGGACGGGTTTCGAAACGTCTGATTTTAATTGTTTTTATATGTAATTTTTGTTTTTTAAGTGTATTTTAACTTAAAATTTTTTTTTGTCTCATAAATAAAACGTGTTTGCTTTTAATATTAAAGAAGTATTTACAAAACACTATCTTCTTAAGATAGGACATTTACTTGTCCTTTCATTTCGCTCCGTGTATTAAAAAAGAGGATTTTTCGAAAGTTGGGAAATTGCAGTTCATAATATGCTCGTTTTTTTAACCCTTGAACACTAGTGTACCTAAAATTTTACGTGCGGTCTTCCTTTATTGGTTCTTTTCTGCCCTTTCCTTTCTATCGATACACTTGTTTGACCTTGAGTGCTTCAAAATGATTATTCAGTCAATGAAAAGTTAATAATATTGGGTAAAACAGCAAATAATTAAACATATTTAAAAACAACATTAATGTAATATAAGCAAATAAAACGAATTTTACACTAGCACGTGAATTTTACGTATCTCTAGTGATAACGGCAGATATGAACACGCTAGTGTTCTAGGGTTAATACGAAAATACATTGATCGGACTCTTTGCAATTACTTTTGAGAGTATATTTAAAGTTGAAAGAGCATTTATTTTTTATATAAACGCATAAATAATCCTTTTTCTACTTATTTGGATTATTCTACCTCTCTGCCTAAGTAAAGTGTTGGCGGAGGTTTACGGCTAAATTTTCAATGCTTTTTAAATGCCACCATTAAAATTCAGTGACTATACATGTAAGATTCCATTCTCACATTTTAAATCAAAGTAAAAATTGTTGACTTTTGAACTAATTTTGCAACTGAAAAACTTATGTAAACATAACCCTATTGCAACAGCATTAAGTTTATAACAAAACTAATCTGAGAAAAAACATGTTTATAAAAGTTAGATATTATTGTGTTTAATTAATTAATTTCATTTTCTAATTTTGTTCCAATTTTAAAACATACCTACCTTCCAATGGGACCTAAAGGTCCACAGTCCTCTATTCTGTGAGTGTTGATCCACCTTTCAAGATTAAAACCGGGGTACAGCCATAATTCTAAATTTATCATAAATTCAGGACCAGTCTCATCAACCTCTTTGCATTCCTTTAAACTAAGCGAAAGTTTTATGTTAAGCATTCAGTTATGTTAGGCATGCAGCTATGTTAAGCATTCAATTATGTTAGTAAACTGGGTTACATAGGTTTAAAACATGCTTTAAAATACAATTAATGTTTAACTTAATAAATAAAATGTAAGCATTAAAAATTTCTGTTACTTATAATATATAGCCATAATTACATACTAGTCACGAAAACAGAATACATTTATTTAATGTTAATACATACAAACAATAATAAAATGTAAAATAATTTAACCATCTGACTGCCTTGGAAAAGAGGAAAATTGTAATTTTGCTTTCACATCCCAGTTTTATAATGTACTAAAACAAAAGTTAAAACATTTTATCATTAAAAACATAACTACGAGGTCTGTCCAGAAAGTAATGTGACTGAAGTTTTTGTACTAAGCACAGAAGGCCGAAGGAGCACCGTTTGCGGGTGGTACAAGTAATGGGGACTGTCAGTAACAGATTCTGGAGGGAGTCAGTTGGCTTTGAGCCTTTGCAACACACGAATTGCTCGTGAAGTAGACCCACACAATTTGTTTCATAATCCTAGCTCCGTTAGGATTTCATAATGCAGCGGGTTGTTAACAGCAATATGCCATAAAGTTGTATTTAAAACTAAACAAATTGTATACTGAGAAATTTGCCATGTTATAAGAAACCTACGGAGTGGGTGCTTTGTCCAAGACTCAGATACAAAATCAGGTGGCAGGTGTTCAGGTGGCAAAAAGCCTTCGAAAACGGAAGAGAGGATGTCTTTAACAAACAACGTACAGGGCGTCCTTCAAGTTCTCGAACTTCAGACAATGTGGCTAAAAATAAAGCACTTTTGATCGTCAGATTGGTTTCCGAGTTATTGTAAAGACGTTGTGACTTACAAAATCGATTGTGCATAAAATCGCACACGGAGGAACTTCAAATGCGGAAAATTTGTTCCATGCTTCTGACTTGGTTCCTGACAAAACGTAGCGTCGCAACGTTGCCCCAAACACCGTACAACTCCGATCGGTTACCGCCGGACCCTTCTCGATTCCCTCTGTTAAAATCTAGCTTAAAATGCCATCATTTTGACGAATAGAGAACTTGTAGAAAAAGTAACGCGAGTTCTCTACACTTCCAGTTGTAGACTTCTAGGCGGGCATCAATTGGTTGCAGAGACGTTGGCAACGGTGTATTAATGTAGAAGGAGGCCATTTTGAAGAAGTGTTTGTAAAAATTATCTTTAAGTAAACGAATTTTATGGAATAAGTCTCATTGCTTTCTGGACATACGCTGTATGTATACGAAGATAAACTTTATGTCTATTACATTTTGACTTTTTTTTTTTTTTTTTTTTTTTTTTTTTGTAATTAAGTAATTTTAAATTATAAGCGTATTACGGTAAAAACAATTCCATGAACTAATATATCCCGATGCAGCAATCAGATAATTAAAGAGCTTAAGCTAAACATGATTTCAATAAAATGTAAATGTTTTAACAGATATTAGGTTAAGTGTACCAGTAGTCGCCCTGCATTATTAGTGAAAAAATATCAAAAGATGTTCAACTGCTAGGTTTTGATTTATCCACAAATGGAGCATTTTTAGATCTCTCGAAAATTATTTTCTCTTGTATAAGAGTGATTAAATTAGTATTATTAGCAGCAGAGTCATGCACAGAAAGCATTAATCGAGGTATCGAGTACTGGTTATAGTTGCAGCTTCTAAAATAGAAAACAGTACACAAAAAAAACAGCCAGAGAATGTCCTTAAAGTGTTCACTACTGGTGAAGTTATGTTAACTATTCTTTTTCAGGCCATTTTAATGGATTATTATGTGTTTCAAACACTAAAAAAAGAATATTTTCTCTCTGTCCATTTTTTTTTTTTTTTTTAAATATTATAAATAAAATATTTTATTCAAAATTTTGATCATATAAAAAGAGCAACATTTAAACAATATTTTGTAAAAATTTTCATTAAAAAATTTGGAAAATTCAGCCGGTGGGTCCTGTTTGCCGATGACCCTTCAGAAAAGTGGTGACACGATATCTCAAAAATTAATGCACCGATCTTTTTGAAATTTTGTACATTTCTTATGAATAGAATTGACTAGTGCTTGAACGGATGATTTTTCTTTCTTTTTTTTTTTTTTTTCGATTACAAGTTAATTTTTATTGGGCTATATGGGAGCAAAATGTACCGAAAATTGTACTGTTTTTGCATACAACTCTGCCAAAAATTCAAATTTTAATTTTTCTAAAATAATAATACTGAGTTCAAGCACTATTCTATTCTTTTTTGAAGATGTGGGGGAAAATTCGATAAGATCGGTGCATTAGCTTTTCAGAAATAGTGTCCACCGCTTTTCTGAAAGCCAGGATCAATCGGCTGAATTTTCCTAACATTTTAAAGAAAAAATTATAAAATATTGTTTAAATGTTCATCTTTTAAATGCTCAAAATTTTAAATAAAAAATGTTATATATGTACAAGGTGATTATAAAAAAACTATCCCGATTTTTGAGATCGTAGCTATCATACCGTTCACAGAAACTTAAAAATTTGGTGGAAGATATTTTGAGGTATGCGCTCAAGAATCTCATAAAGAAACAACAGTTAAACTCTAACAGTTACGGTTACAGTTACAAAATTTCAAAAACTTCAAATGACAACACCTACTTTTTTTTTTTATTGGAATGGGATCACCATAGCAAAAAGCCATAAATAGCGTTAGAACGGTACCTGTAGCACAAAAATCGCCAGCGCTTGGCAGATTAAGAAGAAAAGAGAAAACAAACTCTGATGTACCTATAGAGCATGATATTAATTTTTTTAATGATGTCACATTTTACACTGAGTTTTCGGCTCTGACTAAAGTCTACTGATTCTTTTTCAAAACCAGAAGAAGAGACCACGTTATCCTTAATTTAGTGTAAGGCTACTGAATAAGAATTATTCAGTATTAGAGTCCTTATTCAATAAGGACTCTAAATTTCGGGGTTAGTCGTAAGACACATGACTGACGTCATCGCACTAGGTAAAAAATAAGGCATTGTGAAATGTGTGATCTGTATCTTGTTTTATCGCTCTGTGAACAATGTGCAGCTTACAGGAAAACAACGTGGGGAAATTGTAAAGATTTATTACCTGAACGGACAAAATGCCACAGAGACATTGCGTGTTTGGGTGAATTGCGTCTTTGCGCTGAATCTCGTGTACTGTAAACGCTGTACGGGGCTTGACTTGAAACGTAAATTTCAAGAAGTTGGTTGCACATGCGATCGATCTCGGCCTGAACGACCTTCCACTTCTGTCAAGACTGTTGCAGAAGTTCATCAGACGATAAGTGAAGTTCCCCGTGCAAGTTGCACGTGATGTTCCACACTTTCTGCAGCTGCCGAATTCTACGACACGCAAGATTCTACGCTCTGTTCTCCAAATGTTTCCGTATTGGTTCCATCCGACGTGTCCAAAAGTTGCATGCGGGTGATAAACAACTACGGATAGATTTTGCGAGCGAATTTTTTATCCGGTATGACGAGAATAACAATTGGCCTTCACACTGGAAATATGAATTCGAAATTAAGCATGCCTTGGTCTCTTCTTCTCGTTTCGAAGTAGAATCAGTAAGCTTTAGTCAGAGCCGAAGACTCAGTGTGAAATTTGACGTCATTAAAATATTAATATTGTGCTCTGGTAGGGCCCATCACAGTTTTCTCTGTTCTTCTTAGTCAGCCTAGCACTGGCAATTTTCGTGCTACAGGTACCGTTCCATCTCTGTTTATGGTTGTTTGCTATGGAGATCTAATTTCAATTTAAAAAAAGTAGATGTTGCTATTTGAAATTTTTGTCAATGCAACCGTAACTGTTAGAGTTTAACTGTTGTTTTATTATGAGATTCTTGAGGGCATACTTCAAAATAACTTGCACCAAACTTTTATTCAGTTTCTGTGAACGGTATAATAGCTACCGTCTCATATATCGGAAGTTTTATATATATATATATATATATATATCGTATTAAACAGATAACAGACTAATTAACAGACATAAGACTAATTAAAGGCAGTGCAGTCGTTGACTTAAGTGGATCTTTAATGAATTTGAGAGCTTACATCGATAGCGCGAAGATGAGCCTTTCTAAACTCAAATCGAAAACTAGGTCATTTTTTCGCTGCTGGTTAACATCGAACTCCATTTAAAAACTCTCATCTTAAAACTAATTTAAAATTTCTCTTTTACATTCGGCCAGAGTTACGTGATCGCGACTGCCCCGAATTTCTTAGGGGAGTCATACGATACAAGGGAGAAGGGGACAGAAGATTCTAGATTAAAATTACGTTTGAATTTCCCAATATAATAAATAACGGTTTTGTTTCATCAGAAAATAAAAAAGGTTTAAAAATTGATAATAAATGAATGAATTTGGAAATACTGAAATGTTTAGGAAATGAATTAATAAAGAATTAATTAGGGTGCTAACAGAGGATTAGTGGGGGACAGAATCATTTAAATTTAAGAAACGGAGCCTAAATTTTAAGGGAGGCTTCTGATCATAATTCACACACACACACATATATATATATACACACATACAGTAGACACTCGTATAACGCGGGGGATACGTTCCGCGTAATAGAAAATCGCGTTATAGGAGACATGCATTGAGCAGACGATTTCGTTCCGCAATGAGACCAAAAGCGTCGGGTGTTGGCATAGTAACGGAGCAATCCTCCCTTGAACAGGTTGAAAGTAAAAAAGATGTCGTCACGTGCTTCCATTACTTCACGCGTTATACGAGACTCTTTATCGCGTTGTATGAGTAATAGTCGCAGATTTTTCGTCGCGTTATACGAAATCGCGTTTTGTGGGAGCGCGTTGTACGAGATTCTACTGTATATATCAAAGAGAGAGAATACGTCTTATTTTTAGATTTCGAAACCCATGCAATACTTTAAAAGTTTAATGAGTTTAAAATTACTAGTAACATGTTGTAAGAGAAACCTTGACATAAAGCTATATTTATCCAGAAATATTTACTCATATTTCTAGACTTTTTTCTTCCCCTACCATTTTTTTTTTTTTTAATAATTATTAAAATATATATATTTATGAAATTTTAGATTATTTTCAAAATGTTGTAGTTATACACAAAACGACTTATAGAAAAAGGAAGAAAGAAAGGCAAAAAATTTTTTTCATACTTTTGAAATTGTGGCATTGATTAACGATGATCTAATTTTAACAATCATTTATTAAATTTCAGAAATTTAATAAGTAAAACTCTGCGCTATTTCCACGCAGATTATTAAAGTTCAACATGAGGCTACAAAAGAAAAATTGTACATATGCGAGCTTTTCGATTCGAACATTCTGTAAAATACTTAAGCACCTGAACCGATTTAAACCGAAATTTAAGTAATGAAAATTTAAACTGAAGTTCTTGTTTACATAGACCTGCTAACTATGCTAGTTTATCCGTATTGCTATTAATCCCCGCCTTTTTTTCACACCAGAATAGATGAAGAGCAATAATCTTCTTATTTAATCATGAGAACATATTGTTGAATATTAATCTACAACTATTCTGGTGTGAATAAAGGGCGGGGCTTAATATCATTACGGATAAACTAGCATAGTTAGCAGGTCTATTTACATATTGCATATGCCATTTGCAACAGCAGGATTATTTTCCTCACTGTTTTTTTACTGTCTTAGATATGTGTTTTAAATGTTCTCTACTACTTGGTTAAAATTAAAGTGTAGGACATAATCAGTTATATGGAAAGGGGAGGGGGGTTGCGTTTTCCCTCCCTCCCCAGATTACAGTTATACATAATAGTTCCTCTTGAACTGTTTAATATAGTGTCTTTCGCAGCAATGGATAACCAAATTGTTAACATACAGAACTGAAAAAAAAAAAAAAAAGTGATATTAAATTTTTCGCGATTTGAAAAATTTATTCTAGAAAATTAATTGGGCAAAAATTGTGATGTGATGATGTTTTCTATTACTGTATAGTCTAATGCTCTAAGAAAATTAATATACTTATTCACGCAATTTCCCTTTCTGCACTCCTCTAAACTTTTGAAATTCTGACATTTCGTCTAATTTTAAATCGATGAAGAACATGAGTTCAAATAAATTACTTGAATGTGTTTATTTTTGCATTGCTCTAATTGAATATAGTTTGACATTATATATATATATATATATGCATGCGTGTGTGTGTGTGTACGCGTGTGTGTATTTATAATTACAAATCAAGTTTAGATTTGTGTAAAAAAATTCTTCGTGATTTAGCTCTCTTCATTATGCTTTCCATACTGCTTTTGTATTAGTACATTACACCAGACCAAGTGCACAAAAGATATTTGTATTGGATTCGTTTGTATTAGATTGATGAAAAGCTTTTTTTCAGTACGACAAGACGATTTCTTTCAGATAGCGATTTTGCTTTGTCCCCATTTTGTGATGTTCCTATGCCAAGATGCTTGCCAATATCCAGTTTTTCCATTTAAACTATCTTAAAATATTTAGAAATTTTATTGATAAACTCATCAACCGTGAAAATTAATTTTAAGTAGTTTGGAGTATATGGTTGATTTTTTTATATACCAACTATGTGAAAAATGCCAGGGCCGGGAAACGAACCTGGGCCCTCCGCTTACTATGCGGATGCTCTTCCACTGAGCCACCCTGGCTGATAACCAGCTCGACATTTCTCACAAATAACCGTTGGCAACGACACTGTATCTGCAAACTCAGATATAATGGTTGGTTACCGAGCTGGTTACCGGCTAAGGTGGCTCAGTGGAAGAGCATCCGCACGTTAAGCGGAGGGCCCAGGTTCGATTCCCGACTTTTTCATATAGTTGGTAAGAAAAATCAACATTATACTCTAACCTATTTAAAATATCTTAAAATATTTTGTCAAATCCGTAAGAACTTTTACATTTTTAAAAACCTACTCTGAAGCTAGAGATTCTTCCGCGATCGCATGTAGAAACCAATTGACAATCTTGTATCCGAGACCATCAGTATTCCTAAATTGGATGGCTTCTGAGTATTCGTTGGCTATATCTTACAAATATATATTGATGGTTTCTAGATATTGTTGGTGATATCTTCTGCAGATATATTGATAATGGATTTTGCATATTTGTTGGCAATATCTTCCGAATATATATTGTTGATGGCTTCTGAATATATGTTGGCGATATCTTCGGAGTGTATATTTATGAGGGCTACTTACTATGTATTGACGATATCTTTCTGAACGTGTATTGATTATAGGTTTTGAATATTCGTTGACAATAACTTGGGGATATATATAGATTATGGTTTATAGTTTATTTATTTATTTATTTATTTTTTTGTTACAAAGATTGTAATATATAAATTATTCCTGTTATACTAAATTAAATTCTGTCGAAGACAGTTTTCTTTTTTTTCTTCTTTTTTTTTTAGGTTTATGACCTTCCCCCATAGAACACCTGTGTGCTAGCAGTATAGCATTCGACAAATCACGATTTACCCATCCGCTAATTCTCAGGTTAGCCAATATAGATCCTCATGGATTATAGACTTCAAAGCCCACTATCTTCCTGTATGTAAGATAATAAAGAAAAGTGCGGCTGAATTTGAAGCAATCCAACTATTCCTTTGCTTTATTTCCCAAATTCATGTTTGTCCCAATCGTAGATTAATTTCTTTTACTCCTCTAATCAATTCAAAGATATTAATTTATTGAATTTTATTTTTCTGACACTACTTTCATTCAAAAATATATATATATAAATAATAACCTTTTTTTTTTTTTTTTGGGGGGGGGGGGGAGTATTTTTGCGCACTAATTTTTAGTTTCAACACCCATAAATTTTGCGGCACACACATACATACATATTCAAAAAGTGTCAAATTAGGTTCATGTTATGGCCAGACGTGTAAAATCTAATAAAATCTTAAATTAAAAATTTCACTAATCCAATATTTTTTCTTAATAATATAAAAGAAAATAAAAATACTAATAATAGAAATGAAGAAAGACACCTGTTTACAAAAGGGAGGGAAAAAGGGCGAATAAATAAAATATATATTCGTCTGAGAACAACTTGTAATTGAAATTAAAAAATATCGTCTCGACCCTTTCTGTTAATGGGGAGGAATATTTCACATTTTAATCTCTATTATTCACTGGATAATTTTAACACTTGGATGTCGAGATACTGAGCAGTCACATACTAATATGATATTGATGAGCAGTAAGCATAGTGTTTTATTATGTTGAATTTGTTATTCTATACATCGTTTGAGGATTAAATGGGTTACGATTTATATGTGTCGTGGTACATCAAATCAAACGCTGTAAATAACGAATGATAGATGTTAAGTAAAAATAAACATTTAACATTGTACAGTGGTGCTATAAACAAAACAGAATGAAACATAGTACATTATTTAAATTATCTCATTAATCAACAATCAAGATATTTTTATTTTACTATTTATAGTAAGGTTGCTATTTATTATAGATGATAAATCTATATTATTCCAAACAAGCTCATATTATATTCATGAAATATGCTAATTTACCTCGGTGAATCACATGTTGACATTTTTTGTAGCGTTCTTTCGGTGTTATCGGTTTCTTGTTCAACAAGGTTGACATGTTCATAACCAAGAGCTTCTTTTAGTAATATACGTGCTATATGAGAAACAAGTTGATGTGATATTCTTTTAGATACTTCAATTCGGAAAGTAAGGTCGTGCTCTCCTACATAAAAATGTCTGTTAATAATCACACCTGAAAAAAAAATGTATAAATTTATTAAACATAAATTTGTATAAAGAAAGATGAATCATTTTGCCTGCAATTAGAATTATTCCATATATTTCAGGAAAGATTAGACCTATTTTAAAACAAGCGTGCTTTGCTTGCTTCGCTAGTCACTATATTTAAAGGAGTTTTTTTTTCTTTTTTAAATAATCACTATATTTTTAAACACTTTATGCGTAAGAACAATTAAAAAAAAAAAAAATCCACTGAAATCGCTGAAAACTTCGCTTCGGGTCCCCGCTGACTTTGGCAACATCTTCCCCGTCTGCACTATATAGGTTTTGGGTCCCCGCAGCTTGCATTTCAGGGCTAATCGGACATTTTACTTCACTTTGAACAAAATTTTACTTCACCAATTGAACAGTAAGTGGCTCGGATATTATTCAGAAATTACGGTTTTCGCACAAAAATTAGGCGCCAAGGCCATTACCTGCCTTAATGAAGCTTTTTAATGGGTTTTGAAAGGAAAATGAGCTGTTTTTAACACGAAAACGAGCTAGAAATACTGAAAATTAACATTTTATAACCTGACTAAGCCTCTTTGAACGAGATTACATAAAAATAAACTAGTATTATTTAGAAATTCGTAATAATATAGATATGTATATACGAGGGGTGATCAGAAAAAAAGGTTACAAGTCGAATAAAGAAATACTTATTAACAATAGACAGAAAATACAAAAGAGAATTAAGAGGCATATGTGCCTATCACTTTTCGGCATAATCACCAAGTCTATTTAGGCATTTATCAGAACGCAGAACCAACTTGTTTAACCCGTCTTGGTAGAAATCAGGTCCCTGTCCATTGAGCCAGGTCTCGGCGGATGTTTTCACAGCACTGTCTGATAAGAACTGTGTGCCTGATAAGTGCTCCTTCAACCTTGGAAACAGGAAATAGTCACTGGGTGCCAAATATGGGCTGTATGGGGGTGACTCCAGATTTCCCACCTGAGCCGTCGCAACAATTCCTGCGTTGCTTGAGCAGTATGGGGCCTAGCATTGTCATGCAGGAAGATGACACCTTCACTCAACATGCCCGGCCGTTTGCGTCAGATGCTTCGCGGACACGTTCTTTGCCCATAAAAATCGAATCACGGCTCGCACTTCCAGACGAGACCAATTTTCTAAGCGTCTTGCCATTTCAATTGTCCTGAACCGTCTGGGAACTTTCACTACCTACCCGCACACCAGCTGTATGACAAGTAGCACCATCTGTCTCCGCTGTGGGGAAACAAAAGTTCTCCACAATATGTAGTTTTCAAATGCTGCAGCTTGTAACCTTTTTTTCTGATCACCCCTCGTATTTATGTATGGGTCATTTTCAAAATTCGGTGCCATTTAGAAATTTACCATTAGTTAAAAAAGAAAAAAAAGTTGAATAAATTAGTAATTTTTTTTTTCATATTATAAAACAGACATTGTTTCTGTACATTGTTTGAATATTTTTCATACATTTCTTTCTTTTAAATATTTTGTATTGATTTTTTTCTCGACAGATATGATGAAATTTGTTATATCTGTTACCTGAATTTTTCCTTCAAATTATTGCTTTTAATTTCAATATTAAATAAAGTAAAAGGATAATTAATATAAGTATTTAGTCCATTTATCTTTTCAGTAAAGTCTTTTAAATTTAAAAATAATCCTTTATATATTTTTTTATTTTTGTTTGTCATGTCTGTTAATTTTTATAAGTATCTTTTTACCATAAAACACTATGAAACACAGTTAGAGCTGAATGTCCATCATCATCAAATATTCTAGACAAAAAGGATTTATATCTAACTCTAATGGTAATTTAAAGTTTTTAAAAGAAGAAGTATTAATGGTAAGACATTACACAAAGTAACAAACCCCTAACAAACAGGACACAAATTCAGAGATCAAATTTAGGTTGAAATTAGTGGGCTTTATTTGTGATAATATTTTGCATTAATTCATCTTAATCTTGAATTCGTAGATTACATATTTTTGTGCTTTCCTCTTTCAGAAGTTGGGGGGGCTAGGGATGTATTTTTTTTGCTTAAAGCCTACATCCCTTCAGAAACTTGTCATTTTCCCACTCCCTGTATGGAGGAGGCTCTCCTAATGAAGACCTCCATGTATTTCGGAATTACCTTTCATTTGTTTATCCATATATCTACATATTTGTCCTCACCTTCAGAAATTTTACTCATTTACTGTCTCTGAAACAAAAATCTTCTAAAATTTCATGTTAAAATTTATGTATTTAAAAATATTAATAATAGTTAATAAACTGCTCTGACAAAGAATTTTTCTTTCTAATTTTCACAAAATAAATAAATAAAAACTTCATTTAAAATAATATCAGAAAGAAAATTTTTGTTTACAATTCTTCGTGATAAGCCTATATAACGTTTAGAAGTTTATCAACATATTTTAGATATCGACTGAGAATAACTGAGTTGGAGCATGGGTATAATTATATATATATATATATAAATAATCAAGGTTCGATTTACTAACTATGTCGCTCTTATTAAAATTAATTCTGTTACTTTATGAACAGATATTTTAGATAATATAAAATTTTAATTATCAGTAATAACAAACTGTTAATATATATAAGAAGGTATATTTCAGTACTTTCATCTACAATGGCTACTTTTATTTTTACCAATAAATATGGGGAAGTATTTCAAAATTTACGAGTGATGTATGAATTTACGTCAGCGTGCATTTGTGAATGCACGTATGTAAAAGTAAAATCAAATTTTGTCTCTTACTGAGTTTAGTATTTTCGCCTACAATGACTATGTTTTTTCTTTAGAAATAAGAGATAATGTGTTTCATAATTTATGAGTGATATAAGTGTTTCATAATTTATGAGTGATGCATAATTTTTTTTTCCGATTTGGTTTGTACACGCGTAAATATACATAGTTAATTTCTTCATTTTCACATTTGTTAAATTGTAACTATATCCCGTAATATGGGAAACTTTCGTCCTGTTTTATTCCAAGCAGCCCATTGAATTGACGAAAGCTTTTCTTCCCCACAAGACTGATAGTAATAATTTTTACTTTATAAAACTTTATCCCAGGAAAAATAAAATAAAGCTGAGAATTATTTTAATTTCCCCCGAAAACTGAAATAGTTAAACTATGATTATTTTAATTACTTTTTATTTAATGTATGACAAATTTGAATAACTTTTATAAGTGAAACTATTTTAAATCTAAAACTAATTTTCATGCCTAAAAACTAACTACACTTACATGAACTAGAGAAATATTTTCAAAGCATCTGTATTGATAAATCATTTTAAATAATAATATTATAGTTTTAAAAAATTAAAGAACACGCTTTTATAGAAATGTGAACTTAGCACAAAATATCTATCTTAGTATTAAAATACAGGGTAAGAGAAAATCGTGTGAGTGACACACCATAATATTTACATAAATTTAAATCTTTAATTAAAATAATTTAGAAGTAAACAAAAACAATTTTTAAAAATTCTCCCCTGACTGGGCTCGAACGCTGGACCTTTAGGTTCGTAGCGCGGAGCTTTACCTCACAGCCACAACGTTCACGTAGGTAAAGTCTTTTTTTTTACAATATAGATTTTTTGTTTGCTCCCAGAGCGGTTACAAACATACATACAGGTGAAGCTAATAAAAGCGTGTTAAAAATACAGCACATATTCCTGTTATTCAGAATAAATAGAAGTACAACTAACATAACAATAATATTTTTGAATATGTAAAGTTAGTTTTCATATTAAATGCAAAATCTATCCAAATATTTAAAGGACTAAAAACAAATGCAAGAGAAATTTTATAGAAATTTTCCTTTATACATTAATACGCAAACATGAAATTGTCGTTTTTAACATACTAATTATAGAAGTGGAGTATTGGAAGTGGTATCGTTTAAAAGGCATGTTAATGTGAGTTTGAGGGAAAAAAATATTTTCCTTCATTCAAATATACCTACATTTTTATGCATTTTTTTCATCTTTTACACGTAATCTTTTGTATTAAAATTTCCCATTATAAGAAAATTGTTAAATCTGGCAATTTCTTAAAATTCAAATAAAACCATAGACACAGTAATTTGTAAAGATGTAGTATCCCTGTACTCTTGACTACAGATTTTTCATTTTAAAAGGCAATAGCCATTAGAGAGGTAGGTGGAAATTGTATATTATTGAATTAATACGCAAATTAAAAAAGGATTTGAATTACGGAAGCTCTAATTTTTTTCTCAGTTATTTGGAAAAAAAATTTTGGGGTGCGTGTGTGTGTATGTGAGAGAGAGCCTTAAAGACATATTTTTCAGGTAAAACAATGTATTTCAAAAGAGTTTATTACTAACTTCCGCTTATATAAACAGACACAGGGATCGCAGCGTTCTTATATTTTTTATGTGTAATGGTATTCTTTTGTTAGTGATATTTCAGAACAGCAATTTTTTGAATGATATTACAGCATTAAAACCTTAACCCGTTAGTAGTCGCTAGTTGGTCGATTTGCCGCCCATTCTTCAGTGTTGCCACATTTTTTTATTCAATAGCCACCGAAAATTTTTAGCAATAGCATTTGATATACATAAAACGTGAATAAAATCGAAGGAACGTCGATCATATCACTTCTTAAAATTATTGGTGAGAGTTAAATAAAAAGTACGCAATTTGTAATAGGTGGCGCTGTTTCTAGCTACTACTAACGGGTTAAAAACTAAAATAAATTAAAATGAAAAAAAAATCTATTTGAAAATAGTGGTAATAGAATAAAACGCACGTAAAAATATAGAAATGCTGTGACCTTGAATCAGCATATTTTTCCATAATGGCATTCTTATATACCAACTTTCGTGAAATTATACTCTATAGAAGCTGAGTTAAAGCTTTCTTATAAATGGCGAAAATGCAGCATACTAGCGCCACCTGTAATGAAATATGCACCAAATATTCATAGTGCCAATTTATATCAAGGTGCAACTAGATATGAATTTTTATGAAATACTGTGCATCAGTTCATGTTCCAGAGTTGTTACAAATTTTGACAACACACACAGACGGGCATTTTTTTAAATACTGAAATTGTGTTCAGAACATCTGGAAACATGTAAAATTAGGGATCGGAACATTCCTATATTTTTACGTACGTTTTATTATATTTGTCACCACTATTTCCAAAAAGAAATTTTTCTTGAAGGTTTTAATGCTATATACTATTAAAAAACTTCTGATCTTAAATAGTGACGTGACAAAAGAATAAAACCTTTTAAAACGTTTAACGTAACAAATATAATAAAGTTTTATTATATTTGTCACCACTGTTTTCAAAAAGAAATTTTTCTTGGAGGTTTTAATGCTGTAATACTATTAAAAAACTTCTGATCTAAAATAGTTACGTGACAAAAGAATAAAACTTTTGTAAAAATATAGGAACGCTGTGAGCCCTTTTAAAATCCATCTGAAACCAGAAGTTGAACATATTTTATGTCTTTAAATACTAAAAGTAAAAATTTGCATGGGACAATATAAAAACTTTAATTTTGTGATCCTTAAAGCGGAAATTCCTGAAGTTTTTTAATGATTTTAAAAAATCGATAAAATTTCTTACTCGATTTCGCAATTGTACTATAACTCTAAGATCAATATTTAAAAAATAAAAGGTCGAGATCAGTTTTTATCGAACACACTGTGTATTATGACATATTACTTACAAACTTAGAATAAACACCATAAAATGCAATAAACTCGCAACAATTGTTTCGGGTTCGCTTTGACTGCAGCACTCGTGCTTACTTTATTCGCCTGATGAAGGGTCGTGTGTTTTTCGACCCGAAACAATTGTTGTGAGTTTATTGCATTTTATGGTGTTTATTCAAAGTTTGTAAGTAATATTTTTTACAACGCCAGTTTTGTGGTGCTTTTTTATTAAATTGATAATATAATTAAACATTTGAATTTATAATATACGCCTTTAAGAAATGATAAAAGGGTGCAAAAACTTAACAATTACACGAGATAAATTTATGATAGAAAATTTACTCTAGTAGATCAGAATTAACAATAATTGTAAAAGCATTTATAAACGGTTCCATAATCATTCAGAAAATCTTTAACATTAGGTTTTACAAAAGAGCTCAGAAGAATTAAGTTCAACAATATAAGTTAAAAAAATGTGTCATTTTAAAATGTAATTTTTGGAAAATTGATTAAAAAAAAAAAAAAAAAATCATAAATTTAGCACAATATTATTTTAATTATTTAAAACAGTCTTTCTCATTGATTTTAAATTAAAAGTAGATAAATGGACAAAAGAGAAAAAAAAAAAAAAAAAAAAAAAAATCCAAAAAAAATCCAATATCTGCACTGGTTTGTCTAGAGGGATACCTGTAAGTATACCAAAGCACCGTGTTCTATGAAAGGTTTTTCTATAAACCATACTTTGATATCTTTAATTTACACAAATTTTAATGAAATTTAAATACGTTATTCAAGTTCGCTATTGGATATTCCACATCGGAAATGGAGAAAATATCATGAATGGCATGTCATGTGTACGGGGACACCCGAAAGTATTCCAAATCATTGCGTTCCATGAGAGGTATTTCTATAAACTAAATTTTAATAACTTTTTTGCTTAAAGTTTAATGAAACTGAAATATGTTATTTATATGCACAAAAGAATGCTTTGCATAGAATATAGTATGATTAGCATTAGATTTACAGGGTCACACAAAAATATTCAGTTACATTAAGAACTATTTATAAAAATTTGTTAGAATTGCACTTTCGTTTATATTAAGCGTTTTTACCACTTTCTAACAATTTTTAAGTGTGAATATAATTTTAATTTGTGTATCTGTCTGTTTGTTCGTCTGTCTGCCCGCGATATGGCTACCGTAAATATTTATGGAATTTCTATAAACTGATATATTTTATTGAAGTTCATTATCGGATGTTCCCTAATGAAAATGTAGAGAGTAATTCTACTGGTTTGTGTACAGGGACGTCCAAAAGTATTCCAAACCACTGTGTTCTATGAGGGGTATTTCTGTAAACCGTATTTTAATGCCTTTACTGTACAAAAACTCTAATTGAATTTCAATATGTTATTGAAGTTCACTATCGGATGTTTCTTATGTAAAATAAAGTAAATTCCTGACTGCTTTGTGTACAGGGACATTCGAAAATATACCAAAGCACTGCGTTCTATGACAGCCATTTCTATAAACCAAATTTTAATAACTTTACTTTGCAGAAATCTTAATTAAATTGAAATATATTATTTATATGCTAAACATAATGTTTTCTGTAGAATATAGTATGGTTAGGATTATATTTAGAGGGCCACACAAAAATATTCATTTACATTAAGAGCCATTAATAAAAATTTTCTGGAATTAGACTTTCGTTTACATTAAGCGTTTTAACACTTTCTAATATCTTTTAAGTGTGAATAAGAAATTCACATGTATTGTTAATAATCTAAAATAATGTTATATGATATGATTAACTTTAAGATTTACAGGGCTAAACTAAAATATTCGGATAGATTAAGGGCTGCAATTATAATCTAACGGCTGCATTTTCTTTTGCGTTAAGCCTTTTTAACACTTTCCAACAATGTCTAAGAGTAATTTTAAATTCAATTAGTGTATCTGTATAATTTTTAGTCCTTCTGTCTCTGTTCTGTCATAACGTAGGCAAAGAATATTAAAAGTTATACGATACAACAAGTACGTACAACTGGAAAGCGTTACTAATCAATGCGTACTGCATGATTTTTCGTTCTTGTTTCTTTTTAATCTTTGCCTCCGTGGTGACACAAGATAGAATTTGTTTTCATTACGACGAAAGAAAATTATTTTTCAAAAATATCTTTTTTTCATTTGAAATAAAAATCATACTTTTGTGTAGTCTTGTACATCGTCTAAAAAGCAGCAAAGCTAGAAAAGTGTTATTTTTAACTAAGCAGTAAGGAATCTTTTCTAAGGAAATGTTTCTTTATAACTTCATTTCTAAAAACAAAGCATTAAAAAGATTCTTTTGGTATAGTCTTGTATATTGTTTAAATATTGCATACGCATTATATAATGTATTAAAAAACGTCCTTGTAACAGTAAACATTTATATTGTCCAATTTCCTTTTATATCCCACATAATGTATTTCATGACCCTGTTAGCCAATCAATTTAGCTGATCACATCTTATTTTGGGGGAAAAATGGTTTTGCATATATTAATATATATTTATTACTTAGTTTAGAATTAACAAAATGCATGTTTTATAAAATACTTTTCATAGACCATAATGACCATAGACCGGAAATTCTTGTGAGAGTCTGTACGCAAACCAGTTGCGCTATTTATACCATTTTCATCAGAGAACATGCCATAATGAACTTGAATAACACACAATAATTTCAAGGCATTCTATAAATATTAACGGAAATTAGGGCACGGACAGACATACATTAACTGAAGTCATAATCATTCTTAAACATTGCTGGAAAATATTTAAAACTCATCTTAATAAAACTGGAAACGCAATACCAGTATTTTTCAGTTTTTGCACTTAATGTGTCTGAGTATTTTTGCGTAGCCCTGTAAACTGTAATGCTAATCATGCCATATTCTAAAAGGAACATGTTTTTGTACAAATGAATAAAAAGTATCAATTTCATTATATTTTGCGAAGTAAAAAAGTATTAAAATATGCTTTTAAAAAATGTATATCATGAAATTATAACACGACTAAAAATGCTCATTTCACAATTCTCATTCTTTCCTGACAACGTATCTGAATGTTTTGTTTGACCCGGTAAAACTAACAAATAATGCTAATCATACCCAATTTTATATGGGAAATGTGCTTATGCATATCTATATAATGTATGTTAATTACGTTATCTTTTGGGCAGTATAAAGTTATTACAACATGCTTTTAAGAAACACATTTTATAGACAGCAATGCTTTCGAATGCTGTTGTAAGTTCCTATACACAAAAATCTTTAGAACTATTTATACCATTATAAAATAAATAAATAAAACAAACATGCTCTAGTGAAGCTAAATAACATATCACTTCAGAGCATTTATAAATATTTCGGAAATTAGAGTACGGACAATCATGAAAACCGAAGTCACAAAGGCTTTTCAAGTTTGTCGGAAAGTGCTTAAAAATACTTAGCTAAAATATATTTAGTAAAATAACATGCATCTGGATGTTAAATGAAAGTAAGGATGGGGATCCGAGCATGGTAAGTGGATTATGTTTAATATTTTTAGTATGTCATTTTGAAAGTTTCAGCTTGGAAATATCAAATGGCACGTGAAATAGACACACAAATATTTGATTGCAGCAAAAATCTTTTTAAAAAATCAAACTATAGGCAGATTGCGCTGCTTTGTTTTTATTTTATTTATTTATTTATTTTTTGAGAGAATAGTATCCTGACGCCACTATTTTTCGTTATTATATTGATATCACCACTTCTATCTGAAAATAATCTACAAGCTGATTAAAAAAAAATTCTATTTTATTTAAAAAATATAAACTTTAAAATTTGCGTGTCACTCTTAAGAAAATAAGATATACATTTCTTTGTTAAATAACAGATACGCGTAAAATTTTTAGAAATAATTTAAAATTTTTAATTTGTTTTATTATTATTTATCTTATGCTTCTATAATTCAAATAATAATATCGCATGTTGATTTAGTTTATCTTTCAAGCTCTAACAATGACAACTTTAAACGACAACTCAGTCATTTTTAACACTAACAAATTTTAAAAGTGTTTATATCACTTCGTTTTGTCAGTCAGTCTGTCCGCGTTTTCATATTCATAAATATTTTTAAAATTCCATAAAATGTAGTTAGGTTTTACAGGTATATCGTGGTATGCTTTCCATTAAAAGTCATACATGATGCAAGATGAGCAAATGCTTTTTGTGCAAAATAATTCAGGCACATTTTGTTTAAATATATATATATTTTTTTCCTTATAAACAAATTTCGACATTTTTATACGAAATTAAACACACGAAGTTAACCTATATTTTCTTATAAGCAATAAAGGATTATTACAGAAAGCAATGTTATTTACATTAAGGACACACAGGTCCACACAAAAGTATTCAAATCCACTAAGAGATATTTGATGGAGATACATTTTCAGTTGTGTTAGCTTTTTCAATACTTTTTAATCATGTTGAAAAAACATTTATGACTTAGTAGTCATTATGCTATGAATAAATTTATATACCAAGTATTTTATGTGATACTAAAAAATTCTGTTACCTTTAGAAGTACACTTATCCTCACAAAAGGAACATCTTAAGCATAGAAGTAATACACAAATTTTTACAGTAGAATTTTGTAGCATTCTCATTTCGTCATCAGTCGCTACATTTGACGTCTTAATCTGTAATAAAAAATTTTATAAATTGCTTTTAAAAAAAATGAATAATTCATCTCAGTTAAATAAAAATAAGATAAAAGCAGTCAAATGATTTAAACAAAACGATTTTTTAAAATTTTATAATTACAAAAGAAGTATTTATTAGCGAAACAGAAAACAAAAATGAAGCTCATTTTAAAACCATATTTAATCATTTTCCATTTATTGAATATTACCAAATATAAAATATTATTTAAACAGGGGGGGGGGGGGAGAGAGAGAGGGAAATTAAACTAAATTTCTCCCCTTTAAAAAGTGACGTTAAAAACGAATACACCTGAACTTAACACTAATATACACCTGAACTTAACAAAAGTTTATATAATAATCATCGTAACGTACGTACGTACGTAATGCACGACTGAATAGAAATTAAGTAATAAAATGACTAAATATTATACTTATGTGTAAATTATTACAATTAAATTTAAAATTTAAAAAAATACAACATAACAACATCGCCATTGAAATAAAACTCAAATTAGAGTGATTATTCATTCGGCGAGTTCAATAAATATTTTTTAGATTTTTTTTTTTTTTTTTTAAATCGGAGTAAACTATAAATTATTATATATTAATTATAGGTTATTAATAAAGTTTCTTTAATCGTACATTACCTAAATATTTAGGATTGAAAGATGACAAAATACAACTTCCAAATAATAAGGCAACCCTTTAACAAACCAAATTCTCACCAAGAAAAACCCTAGGGAATCGTAAATAAAAATCATATATAAATCAGTCTTTGGTACTGATTGAAATATGTTAATTAGTTCGTGAATTCGCTTTATCTGAAAAAAAAAGTAGTTATAAGAAGAATACCACAGACTAAAATAACTGTAATTCAATAATGGAAAATAACATGCATATATAAATCAAATTAACTTTAATATTTCAGTGTATTTTCTCTCAGTGTAGCAAACTCAAATTTTGTATATCCCTTCGGATAGCTCAAAAATTTCCCTAAATTGATGATAAAAACCCCTACTTAAGCATTGAGGATGTCCGTAGAACGTACTTGCATCCTCAGAATATCCAGAGAATGTCCTGAGGAGATAAGAGGGTACCCAAAATCCCCCCCCCCCAAAAAAAAAAAAAAAAAAAAAAAATCTGCTCCGTCCGTACATGCTGAAGAAAACTGCTAGAAGTCCCTACGCATAGAAACAAATCCCTACAGTTGGCAACACTGCTTTAATCTCAAAAAAAAAAAAAAAAAAAAAAAAAAAGTATGCTTATTTATTGTTTTTAAACGTTGATCTCGTTCATATTTGCTTATAGTGATCATCGATCAAAGTTATTAAAATATTTTTAGTTCACAAAATAATTTCTTCAAACTGATAAATATCTAATTGCTCATTTCGAATCATTTATAAAATTATCAAATTGAAATTATAAATCCATTTTAATAAGTAAATATAAACTTTCAGTTTACTAATATTTTTCCTCTAGTCCTCAGGTAAACAACAAATGCAGAAGAAAGAAAACCACAGCCAGAAGGAATCTAAGAAAAAATGAAACTTATTCGATGTTAGATTATTAAATTAAGAGCACATTCGCATCGGGCTATTTACCCCATAACACTAGATTCAGACGTTCAGCCCGTCGATAGGCGGGAATGTGTTTTTACAAAGCAATTACGCATCCATATAATTCTGTTGTAAAATTTATAAATTTCATTTGTAACAACTGTCTGAATAAAAATTATCGTTCTAGATTAAAACGATACCACCTTCCAATCTATTTATTAATAACGATTTAAACACAGCAGTTTTTCTTCGAAAATTATTAGCGATGTTATTATAAAACTACAAATATAAAAAGCTTTTATTTTTTATGAATTAGCGTCGTTTTTATTGGAGGATTATCCCAAACAGCGGACCATAGAAACATATTCAAAATTACGAAATAATAAGAAAAACGCTTCATGTATAATTACGACAGACATGGCCGCTATGATATTTTTTTTCTTTACATAGGCTATCATCATTCACATTGGTTGGCAGATTTTGAAGCTCACCCTGCCCTCCACCATTCTATCTTAGGAAGAAAAAGAAAAAAATCTTCCCCGTTGCCATTCGTTGAAAGTTCTGTAAATTTTATGCCCTACTCACTCTGAGATTCATAAACGTTTGCCAAAATAAATTTTAAGCAATTATTCCGTTTTTAATTCTTGTATAATGCATGCATTAAAACTGATTTATAAAATGTAACTGTTCTGACTTGATGTGATATAAATAATAATTACGTAATTAAACAACAGATGGAGCTACAGGGACAATTCACAAAAATTCTAATTTATCGTAAGCAATCAGTATTTTCCAAGAGGGGTAACGAATGGTATTATCTGAGGGCGAAAAAGCAAACATCGATGCATATTTAAATTGTAACTAACCTGTTCGAGAAATTGGTAAAAAATTAGAGTTCATAACTATTAACCTGCGAGGAATAATATAAAAAATTATCCAAATAACATGAAAAGTGGTCATGTTATAAACAGATTTGTAAAGATTTGTTTTATCAAGAAGAGATACACAAATTAAAAAAATTGTATTGAATTTAAAATGATGAATGGAAGACAATACACAACCCCAAAATTAATACAGCATCACAAGAAGATGAGTTTATAAAAGAAACATGAGTGATAAATGAAAAATATGATACATTTCGACGAAAAAATTTTTAATTTAGACGATCCCGATTGTTTAAGTTGTTATTAAAAGGATAGTCATAAAAATCCATATTTAGGAAAAATTTTTGTAGAATTGCGAGGATTTGGGCAGCAATTTGTCTTGCTATAAAGGATCGGCAAACGTCATTAGAGCACAAAATATTACTTATGAAAAAATATTAAAGTTTGGATTACATTTTTTAGTTTGGTTTGACCGTATAGTAATGATCGTAGCTCTATGGTCATATTTTGCTTACTAGGACAAAAAAGATCAATCCGAACCACCAGGGACGCTTAAAACCTTGGAACAGACTAGCACGCAATGCGTCGTGCAATGTCTGTTTTATTCAAATTTCTTTCGATGTTGGGATTTGGAGTTTGCGCGAGCCTGAAAGGGCGATTTCCTCCTCTGACAAAGTGACAAACCTCCTGCTGCGATAATTGGCATGGGAAACTTGAGTTTCTTTTGTAAAATTCTTCAAAGAGCAATGAAAAATGTCCTTCATTGAAAACATTTCCGAAAATTGAAGGATCATTTCCCGATAATGAATAATTTACGACGATTTTGCGCGTTGCATTTCGCTCAAGTATGTGCCTTAAAGCTGCCTTCAAACTTTGCCAACTTGCAAACCGGCAAGTGCAGCTCTATTGATATTTCTTTGATGTGGTATTTGAGAGTCGACAATCGCTAGAGTCGTCGCTCACAAACCTCCTAGTGCGATAATTACATGAGAGCTGGATCTCTTTATTAAAAGAGTAATAAAAAGTAATGTCCTTCATTGTAAATGTGTGCAAAATTTCAAGGGTCACTTTCGGACAATGAATAATTAAGGACTTTTAAGGGGTTACATCCAGTTGTATGCACGAAAAAACGTGTTTTTTTGTGAATTTTTTGTGAAGAGGCCTTTTATTAAAGAAATATATACAATACATATACATATAGCAAATTTAATGTATGTTAAGAATCCGTGATGAGTTTACAAAAATATTGGGTTCCACTGTTCCTGTAGTAGATCTCCTAGAGGACTTCCACAAAAAGGTGTCTGGCGGTGAGCAAGATATCTCTGATCCAAATTATCTGAAATGAAAAAAACCAAAAGATTTATTTTTAGGATAGATGAATACAGGAAATGATCGTAGGAATAGTCAAAATTTTGATTTTTGACAAAATGGCGGCTTCCCCCCCAAAAAAAAATCGTTTTTTTCATGAAAATTTACACTTGAAAGTGGCTGAAAAAATCGAAATTATTATCAGAAACCTTATTCCTACGATCATTACCTGACAAAAATATCTAAGAAAATCGTGTCAAAATTTCAAGTCAATCGGTCCAGCCGTTTCGGAGAAATTTTGCTCACCGACTTTGAAAACACCGTTTCGAGATAAACGTGTTTAAAGTTTTGGGAACCATTTAAACTAAGTTAAATTTTTTTTTTCCTACTTACATCGAGTCATCTATTCCATGACCATAAGAGGAACATCATTTGCTTCTAGTACAGCCAACTGTTGTTGTCTACGTGACATTCTCCCCTCGCGCGTGCTCCCTTGCGCTCGTGTGTCAGAGATCAAGATGCGCTCTGCGTCCTCTTTTTCTACATAGGCATGGGCATTAGGCCCAAGCGATAGTCCCATTGCGTTCATGAAGTATAGAAGAGATGTTTTTCCTTCATTGAACATGCCGGCAGCAAGATAAGCAGCAATTTCAACGATCTTAGAGCCACTGACGATATTTACTTACTGTATACCTAAAATTTCTAAATATAGCTCTCAGATATAAGATAAACCTTTTATATTCTTATTCTAAGAAGCAAAACATTATGAAAAGCATGGACAAGGGCATAGGGATAATGAAAAACAGCTGCTACTCTGGTTTACGCTCCGCCTACTTTAAAACGCTCGGAGACGTCTTTACAAATATGCAAATTTCTCCGAAACTAATTGCCGGATCGATATGAAATTTTCAGACAATATTATCAAATATATGTACATTCAAAATATGTAAAAAAAAAAAATCGATTTTTTGAAAATTACAACTGGATGTAACCCCTTAAAGCTCTGCATCGTTGCCAGAGTTAGAAGGCAGCATAAGGCTTATCACACCAGATCGCAATGCAACGTGCAAAATGGTAGTAAATTATCCATTATCGGAATGTTTACAACGAAGATCACCGTTTTTATTGCTCCTTGAAGAATTTTACAAAAGAAACCAGAGTTTTCCATGGCATTTATCGCAGAAAAAGGATTTTCAGAAGAGGAAATGATGGTCCTTCGAGGCTGAAATCCCACATCAAAGGAATTTGAATAGAATCGACAATGCGCGTTGGATGGCGTCATGATCTGTGCCAAGCTTTAGGATTTCAGCACCCTGGGCTAAATATATTTCCTCTCTCCCTCTCTTAACCCCCCCCCCCCAAATAAAATAAAATAAATTCAATACAATCATTGTCATTACCATGAAACTTTTGCAAAACTCTTATTTCTATACACTGCACACGAACTATTAGTGTCATTTATACTATATTCAAAAGGACAAATACTATAGTGATGTGTCTATGGATGTGTATACAGTGGATGTGTTTTAAAACTGCATGTATCAGTTTTAAAATATCCTAAAAAAAATTACGGCAATAAGAGCGTGAACAGGTAGATGGTCATACAGAACGGAAGACAAACCCATGTCATTAATACATTTTTATCGCTTTGCTGGAGTTTCAAAAATGAATAATAACGGAAAATGCACTACCAGGAATTTCTACTTACATCCCATACTGTATTTGAATTATCTTGTACGGGCCAGTAAACCAGTCATTAATGCTAATCGCACCCTATTCTGCAGAAAACATTATTTCGTGCATTTGAATAACGTGTGTTTATTTCATCAAGTTAAATGCAGTAGAGGTCTGCACGAACTGGACTTGAGGCCCGAGTGTGGACGGGCCCGAACCGAGCCGAATTTTCCAATCTGGTCTCGGGCAAGGCTCGTTTATTTATTTATTTTTTGCATCCCCCGACTGGGCCTTTTTTTTTTTTTTTTTTAAATGAACTCTGGCTGGTCCTTGTCGGCCCGGAATTCCTCATTATACTTAGCGAAAAATGTAAATGATAAAAAGCTTTTTTAGTCATTTATTTGACATAATTTTATTGGCTAGTATGTCACATGAAATTTCGATTTGTTAAAAATCGTTTATAAATTAAACTTAATTGTTTGACTACTGACTGTTCGCGCTCTCATTTCCGAAAATATTTTTTAACATGTCTCGAAAAGGATATATGTTATTCAGCAAGTTTCCTATATTCAAAATGATATGAATGACGCTATTAGTTTGTGAACATGTATAAACAAAAGTTTCAACAATGAATGCAAAATGTTCCAAAAATATATAAAAGATGACTTGACTCATCATTACAGATAAAACACAATTTTAATTTCAAGACGGACACGCATGATGATATACTAAGCACATTTTACCCATAGAAATAAATATTTACAAGAAAGAACTCATTTGAATTAATATTACATGTTTTCTACCGGTTTGAGAGTCCTACGACTCTGCATTCAGCTATATCAACTAAAAACTAAAGTTAATCTTTTTTTTTTTTTTTTTGAGTGAGTCACGTGACATCGTTTGATGGGAAGGGGGAATTCACAAAGAGTATTACGCAATACTCAGAGCTTTGAAAAAAGTTTGTTTTAATAGTCAATGTTAAAGAAGAAAAAGAATAAATTTGATGTATCAGTTTTTTTTACACACTTCCCCTCAAGCTGTGTACGTCGTCCTCGGTACACAGCTTGCTTTTTTGGGGGGTTGCTTCCTGGTGGGCACAGCAGGGCGTTTGGGAAACTGTTCTCGTTGTTGACTATCTTTCCTACTAGTTGAGGTTGTAGCCCTCGTCGGTCGGCCTCTCCTTTGGATTGGTCGAATAGGAGTGGTGTCCTGACCTGTATGTGGTTGAAGAGCGGATACATGGTAATTCCCTATGGGAGTAAAAGGTTTATCTATAGTACTTAATGTATACGAAACTGGTGATTTCTGTGATAAAATAGTATAAGGGCCATCGCGCCTCGGCATGAATTTGGAAGTTCAATTTTTACTAGAATCACTAATGGGGTGGGTATTAACCCATACCTTGTCACCTTGCTTGGAAGAAGGAGCCTTTTTTTAATTTTCTGTCTGCTTAACGGTTATGCTAGTCTTGTCTTTCCTCAATTCGATCTCGTACTTGTTTCGTGAAATTGGCAAATTTCTTCAAGTACGGTGTTATTTCGGGAACGAAATTATCATTGTGGACAACACTCCGGAAATCATGCGCAATATCATCGGTAGTACGTAGTTCTCGCCCAAACATGAGCTATGCAGCGGTCTGACCGGTTGAATCACATTTTGCTGTGTTAAGGGCAAATCTAATTGTTGGTAGCTTCTCACTCCAAGTAGTATGATCATCCCCAACCAATATATCCAGACGGGGTTTTAGATCTCTGTTCTTCCTTTCCACACGGTTTGTCTGTGGATGATAAACCGGAGTTAGGGTTTGTGCGATTCCCAGGATGTAACAAACTTGTTGCATTACAGCACTTACGAACTGCGGCCCGTTGTCGCTTATTACCCGTCTAGGTAAACCATACCTAAGGAACACTTCCTCTATTTGAGTGATCGCACGCTCTTTAGCAGTTGCGGAGGTTAATGCAAATAGTTCCACCCATTTGGTGGCACAATCTTCTATGATGAAGATCCATTTCTTTTCATTGCTTTTAGGTAAAGGACCGAATAAATCGATTGAAAGGGATTCGAATCGTTGATTATAGATCGGTGTTTCTAATAATCCAGATGGCTTCTGGTTACTAGGTTTATAACGACAGCAATCGAGGCAATTCTTGGTATATTCTGTAATATATCTTCGCACACCAGTCCAGTAGTACCGCTTTGCGATTCTATCAAATGTTCCTTCAATTCCGTAATGTCCAGCTGAGGTGCATCATGATGCTCTTTTAACACTCTTTCTCGCTCTTGAACCGGGACTACTAATTGCGCTTCTTCTGATTCTGCTTCGGGAGAATATCTATATAAAACGCCTTCATTTATCAAGTAACCACGACCACTCTAATTAGAGAAATCTTCATTCTTATCGATACTTTCCAAAGACTCTATAATTTTCATTGTATCTTCATCTTTTAATTGTCTTTTCATCTTTTAACAAATTTCATATTTTCCTTCTTCGTGTCGACAGAAAGGCCTGGGCAACATATCAGCAACGACATTAGCCTTACGAGGCACGTATTCTATCTTCAGGTTAAAGGATTGTACCTGTAGTGCCCATCGCGCGAGGAGACCTGTTGGAGACCCCGTGGCAGAAACACTGCGACAATGTCGCAGAAACAAATGTTCTTGCAGAAAGGTTTTACTTAAGTCAAATAAATTTTATCATTGTGTTAAAAGAGAGAGAAAGAAACTCAAAGAATGGTTTATAAACTGTTCTGCAGAACAAATTTTCGTTTCTTCAGATACGATCCCCTCAATCCTGAATAAGGAGAGGAGATAGAGTGGATGTAACTCACTTGGAATAGCTTTGATACGGCATGCATTAGCGATTCGTGATATGATTCGGTGTATCGACACTTTTCACTGGTAACCTCTTCACATCGGAACTTCATTTTCGTGTCTCCAAACTTTGTTTTCGCGCCGCGCCTGCCGCTCGTGTCGTGTATATGTATTGTATTGCCAAAAGATGTTTTTCGAAAGAATGTGGCTTTGCGACCATTTTCCGAATTTCATATTTCGTGCATTTTCAGATTCATGCATAACAAAATAGTGTCCAGTGATTTTTTTTTTTTTTTTTTTTAAATAAGTGCGTGATTGCTGCTGTACCGATTTTTATACATTTTCAGCTTTACGCACGACAAATTAGTTGTATCTAGTGATTTTTTTTTCTTTAATGTATGAGAAGCGTGCATACGTGCGTAGTAGTACAGTCGGTAACAAAAGTGTCCGAACACTAGCAAAAATTCCTATGTAAAAAAAGTACACTTCATGTGGTTTTGTTAAATAAATCCTTATCGAATCATGTTCTTACACTGACTAAGAACAGGATTCGACAAGGATGTATTTAACAAAACCGTATGAAGTGTACTTTTTTTACATAGGAATTTTTGTTAGTGTTCCGACACTTTTGTTACCGACTGTAAATACACGTAAATTTTTAAAAGTTGCATTAATTTTAATGTTTGGTTCAAACTATGCAATACATTTCCCAAAGATATACAGAAATAAGACTATGGGGAAATTTGTAACGTCTATAGCTTTACGCAAACTAAAATATGAAGCTTCAAACCTTGCTTCAAAAAATAGAGAATTAAGAAATTAATCTTTAAAATACTTTATTGCTTTTTAGCATTTTATATGGAGTAAAAGATCTTAGCAATAAATACTAATGGGCATCTTAAGCTATAAAATTGACAGTTCTAATTTTTTTCTTTACTAATCATTCATTATTTTAATTGTGATTAAAATTCTTAGCTTTAAATTTTGTTGTTTAAGCACATGAAGTCGTTAAAAAAAATTATTAATTTATTTTACAAAAATACTCTTATCATTAGTTTCTACAGATTGTTCATTTCATTTTTTAAATATTTGAATTTTTAAAAATGTTTATTTATTTTTTTTTTAATTGAAATATTGCAAATTAAATAGTTATTTTGAATAAAAGTCAAACCAAAGGTTTTGTTGAATATATATATAAATTGTGAGCAAAAGGAATTTTTTCTGATAGTAGTTGTTTTGAATAAATACTAATTAAACAGCAAATGCTTTTATTTATTTATTTTTATTTACTTATTTGTACAGATATCAATATCAAATATTACTTTTAATTGATTTCTATTTCTTTCATTCATCTGTAATCATTATTTTCTATTATAGATATTATCCCTGAAATTTGTTATTATTCCCATTTAAACATTTCCTTAAAAAATTAAATGTTTCACTTGCCTCTTTATGAAACTATTTCGACTATGCTTTGTCTATAATTGTGTTACTTAGATCTTGTATTCTGTTTTACTTTATGTATTTAAATGATGGTATAATTATACACTCTGAATTCTTTAATGTCAAATCACATTTTTTAGATTTCAAATACACATCTTTATGCTATTTGTATATAATATAAAAAAGAATCTTGTGTATTAGAATATTATCTTGCATCTTTCTAATAATCTCAAAAACTATAAATGTTGTATAATATTTATATTTCATTATGATATTCAGTACTCTATATTAATTTTTGCTTTTAATTTGTTGTATTTTAATTTTGAGTTCTGTATTATATTTTATGTTGATTGGTTTGCACCTTATGAAATAAGTGCATTTGTGTATTTAAATATATAGATTTAATATAAAAAAAAGTAATGAAATTTTAAAAGTATTTGTAACATTTGTTTCATTTAGACATTTCAAGATTTAAATGTCTTAAAAAAAATTGCAAATTATTTTTGATGTGTTTACTGCATTTTATGGTTTGAATTTATTGCATATTTTATAAACAATATTGTACATTAATGTGAACAAAAAATCTGAAGCAATTAAGATCAATAGATTTATTTTCACCTTTCTTTAAAAAAAAAAAAAAAAAAAAAAAAAAAAAGTCATTTCTTGCAATAAAGCAGATATGTGCATTTGTGCCTAGTTAAAATTTAAATACATTGGTTATACTGAAAATTATTTACTATTTAAAAATAATTTATTTTGAATTCATAAATGTTAACTTCACAAACTATTCCTGAAGAAAGGTTTTGGTGTTGATGAAGCTTGTCGCAGAAAGCATAATAAATTTCTGCCACAGGGTTGGAGACTAATTTCATTAACCATCTAAGAGGTTGATGGTCGGTTGCTACAGTGACTTCTTGACGGTCAATATATGCACGAAACTTGTCCAAAGCCCATACGATGGCTAAGGCCTCTCTTTCGGTCGTGGAGTAGTTTCTTTCGGTCTTTGTGAGTAACCTACTTGCATACTCAATCGGATGTTCTGCTCCAGTGCCTTGTAACAAAACTGCACCAAGGGCATAGTTACTAGCGTCTGTTCTTAATATATATGGTTTAGTTGGATCATTTTGTCTGAGAATGTGTGGACTCATTCGAAGAAGTTTTAGGGTTTTGAAAGATGTTTCTTATTCTTCTCCCCAAACCTAAACAGCGTTTTTCTTCGTCAAATTAGTCAAAGGTCTAGCAACTTCAGAGAATTTTGAGATAAACCTTCTATACCATGAGCAAGTTAGCAGGAAGGACTGCAGTTGCTTTACATTCTTTGGAGCTGTACTTCTTGTATTGCAGCAGTTTTATCAGGATCAGCTTCAAATCCTTTACTAGTAATGTAATGTCCCAGATACTTTACAAAAGAGATTAGATACGTTACTGACTGTGAGGCTTTATTTCGTGTGGTCTGTAGAGTCTGACTATGAAGGATATTTTTTAAGCACTTTTCTGCTACTTACCCGGGCACAAAATGTAATGAAATTAGTATACATTTCCAGATGCACAAAAGCATTTTTGGTTAGATTAGCATTAATGTTTTGTTTAAGGGCTCACTAAAAAGATTCTAATACATTATGGGATGTAAGTGAAAATGGATGAAAGTAGATTTTAGTAGTATATATTAATCATTTTTAATACTTTCCTAGATTGTTTGATAAATACTAGTACTATTTTCGATTTGACTTTTTGTCTGTTTGTGCGCCTTCCGTCGGTCCGTAATAATGAATTCTGTTTATATGTGACTGACTTCTAAATTATCAGTAGTTTTATTAATGGATATTCAAATGCTTGGTAATAATAATAATAAAAAAAAAAAATCTTTGAAAAGTAGATACTAAGAAATTTTTACATGAGAATGGATGCTTTTTTCCCCCCATTATTTATTTTTTCTTATTATTTTATTTATTTTTTTGATCGGACCCGACCTTGTTAGTAGACCATACACTGCAAAAATAAATAAACGTATCTGGTCGTGCCCGGACCAAACTTTTAGGTGTCGTAACGGGCCGAGTAAGCAAAGCTCTCGTACGGGCCAATTTCGGCCCATGCAGTCCTCTAATATGCAGTATAACGATATTAAAATGTGCTTTAATGAAATAGCTCCCATAGACCGTAGTTAATTCTTTAGAGAGTCCCTGTGCACAAATTAGTAGAGCTATTTATAGGGGAGAAGGGGGTACATTGGGACACGGGGCACATTGGGACAAAGGCTTTTATCCCTTTATTATTGCAAAATAAAATTTGTAAAAAATCACACTAGACGGCACTAGTGGTACATCTTCATATTTTTGATATCAACTCATTCATTTAAATCTGCTGCCTATGAACAAGGATAGTTTATTTTATCATATGAAAAGTAATTTTTTTCAAGTAAATTAATGTTGATTTTTTAGGTAATAGGAAATAAATATTTTAAAAGTGCTATGTGTTTTTATAAACATTAAGCTTTCATTTCCACTATAGATCATTAGCCCATGTGCTCTAGAAAATTAGACCTAAACATTTGTTTTGAAAATGACCTGATGGGGTACATTGGGACACCAATGCATGGGGCACATTGGGACTGCTCCAATGGTCCATTCATTTCTAACACCAATACATTTTTATTTATTTACTTATTTTTTGCACATATAAGCTAATTGTATTCATTTTTTTTTTCTAGGTATTCTTTAAATAAATAGAAAATGATTAGAAATTATAAGCCGAAAACTGAAAGAACTAAAATTTCAGAAGAAAATATAGAAAAGGCAATAAATGAAATAATCAAAGATAAACTTTCTGCGAGGGAAGTTGCAATTAAATATTATATACCAAAATCTACATTATTTAATAGATTGAAAAAAAATGAGAGAAAAAAAGATTGAGTGTGTACTACAAATATAAATTATAAGTTTCAATCGTAATATACATCTCAACAAATATTCACAGCTGAACAAGAACTCTTGTTGAAAGATTATTTAATATCATGTTCTCAACTTAACTATGCCATCAACACGATCCTACATAACATTAAAGTTTTGTGTAGACTTGCATGGTTTTGATGTGCATTAAGATATGAATATGCAGTAATGCTTCATAACAATTTCATTTTTTCATAATTACCTACTTTATTATTATTTGTTATTGTATCAAATTCATTGTTTTAAAAACCTTTCATTTACTTTAGCAAAATTTTTTGCAATATTGTAATTAGATAAATAAAAAGATGGTTGTCCCAAAGTGCCCCATCATTAAATCAGTGTTGTCCCAATTTGCCCCTGCACGGGGAACATTGGGACACTTTTGCATAAGTTATGTTTTAATTATTTCTGTTTGTAAAACACATTAAACAATGCTCATTCCCCAATTAAAAGGTGACCAATAACGCAAATATTTAAATAAAAATGCACAAAAGCACTAAAACTTTTATAAATTGAAAAATAATATGCTTTTATAAAAAGTGTCCCAATGTCCCCCCTCTTCCCCTACTACTTTTCAACATAAAACATGCCAACATATATCAGTTTCAATTATTCTACAAACATTTATGAAAATCAGAGTGCACATTGACAGGCGAATGGACATGGACAGCTAGAGGAATAGAAGCTATAAAACTGTTTCAGTTTGATTGAAAAATGTCAAAAAATGGTGTATCAATTATATTGTACAGATATCTACTTGAATATTGTCTATTTTCATAATTATTGCTGTCTTCTAATTACCATTTTTATCCGCGTGTTTTTACAGACGAATATACCTCACACACAAAAATACACAGTAAATTCTCTATCATGCATTTAAATCCGTCAGTTATAGCAATCTACTGATTCTATAAGTAACACTCTCATATTGCTGCTTATACTGAATTTCTACTGGAAAATATGTCAAAAACAAAAAGCAGGTAAGTAAAAGATAATGAAATATGAGCAAGTAGGGTTAGATTCGATGCAACTGTAGAGGTCGAGATTTAACAACTTCCTACGCATGATTTATATTTATGGCATACTTTATTTAACTGGCAGATTTTTTTTTAACTCTCCAAGTGCTGATCGTTTCACTCTTAAGTGCAACCAAAGACCAATTAGCTTTGCTTACCAGGTAGAGTATTTCATTTCGAGTGAGACTATTCCTAAAATCGATTGATATCTATTGATTCTCGATTTTGCGAGTTGTTATATAGTCTCACTGCGAGACGATAGCACTTCGAGGGTTAATAAGGTAGGACTTACAATGGATACAATAAATAATAATAAATTCGCGTAACCTTTTTTTTTAATAATCTATTATCATTCATCGTTTTTAGCAGCTCTGGATATTTGATCAGCTAGACCCTTCCCCCTTTTCAGCACCGCACTGAAAATCACTACGAATATCCATGCATTAACAGGGACTCAAACCCGGCATCTGGCAATGGAAGACGCGAGCGCTGACCGTTCGGTCACCAGGTTAGCTTACGTTTTTATCCAGGTTATTGCAAGTATTTATACTACAAATAAAAGGATATTAAATATATTTATACTTCAAATAAAAAGGTTTGTATTAAAGGTTTGTACTAAAAATTGTACGGTTCATAATGAGATGGTTGGGAAGTATGAAAATCATTTTTTGAATTATGAAAATTATCAGTTACTTCATATTTGAAAAAAATTATGAGTTTACCTACATTAATTTTTGCACGAATAGAATGGTCATCATCAACAATATGGGTTTCTAAATTTACAGTTCATTTCTATGATTTTTCGAATTATAGTGATATTTCAATTTTTATTGCTCTTAGGGGGCTGTCAATTGTGATCATTTGTGTCATATATTAGTTTGCTTGCGCATGATTTAAAATAGTTATTCATGTAAGTTTAGACGTACACATAATTTCTTAATTAGCATTACTGTACTTTAGTTTATATTTAAAATTGTTATACTTCTTTTCCGATTATTATTTGAATAGATATAATAATTTTCTTTGTGAAATATCAATTTAATTTTTTTTTTTATAGAGATTTATCCCTGATCAATTTTTGCTTGTAACTCTATGAAAACTTGATATAAGGACTATAAACTATGCATTTACCGAAAAGCCTTGATTTCCGAAATTCGAATATGTAGTCAAAAATGAGTTACTATTCGGAAAAAAAAAAAAAAAAAAAAGAATTTTGTGCAAATTTAAATATGTAGATGACACCCTAAACAAAATTTAGCAATTGAATTAAAAACTAGATGTTATTACCAATCGTTAAGCATCATCAGCTGCTGGTTTCTATGATAATTTACGGTGAAATTAGTCGAGGAAGGAAATTATTACTTTTTGACTGTACATATGCAAATGTGCATATATGTCTGTAAGTATGTGATTCATGTAAGTAATATATATATATATATATATTTTTTTTTTTTTTTTCGGAGAAAGGCAGGGTGAAAATTCGCAGCAGAATACATTAATTTAAATAATTTTCATTCATAAATTAACAATAGAATCATGAAAAATGTATGACTATATATTAAAATTATAATAAAAATAATGAATAACGGATCTAAGAATATTTCATTACAACATTTCTTTAGCTACCATAATCGTTGAAAGGTATTTTCACCTCGAAATGCGCATTTATTAATTTTTGATCTGTTAACCAAAGTTGTCAAACTTTAAATATCGTTAGTCTCTTCGCGGGCCGCTAGAAACTACGCGGTGGGCCACCCGCGGCCACTCTTGAAGACTCTGTCAAACGTTTTCGGAACATCTGCGCAGTTTTATTTTTCCCGTGAAAAGTTCTAATGAATGGTCTATTGAATTATACGGATCAAATTTTATTCACTTAAACATTTTGATTATTTTGAAATATTAATTTGTGTATCCGTACAGCACATGAGGTGATCTGAAACGTCGAAGACATTAGCCATGAAATTTAGACATTTTATCGTTCCACTTGCAGGGTCATACACATTTTCCTTCATTCACGTGCAGTAATACAATTTGAAATAACAAAATTTTCAAAACGTATTCATATAAAACTTAGATCTTATATTAATAAAACAAACATTTTACGAAGGAAATGAACTTACATAATTAATCATCAAAACAATGGTTAATCTTTTAAATGTTTATGAAATTAAATTATAAAAAAAAATTAAAATTTTCATTGAAATTAAAAATTTTATTGAAGAATTTTGAAAAAGAATTTTCATTTTGGGGAAGAATGCCGATTTACTGTATGTCGGTCCTAGGCCTGGGTAAAAGTTTTATTAGTTTATATGATGGAAATTTAGATAAAGTTAAAATTTCCAAAAGTATTGAATTGCATGATTTTGTCAGCTAATCGGGATGAATATCTATGGAAATAACAATTTTACTAGAAATAAAACTCAATATTGTTCTCTCCTGTTTCGTATGCTGATATTGTTAAATCTAAATTTTGTGATGTGTGAAATAAATTTCTGAAAAGGGAACAAAGTCCCAGAACATAATTTTCATCTAGTATTTTTTAGTAACGTTGATTATGTTAATATTGTTTAACATTATTAGATTTTTACTTTTAGGGATTTTTCTTCAACTTCAATCACAAGTTTTCATTTTTCTCGAATTATCCCTGCTCCATAAAGTATAAAATAATTTTATATATATATTAGGTCGTTGCGAAAGTTCGTGCGGACGAGGATCATTTTATTGCCTCCAAAGACGAGAGCTTCTATCGCCGTGGTATACATTTGTTACCCGAAAAATGGGCAAAGGTTGTAGAAAGTAATGGAGAGTATTTTGATTAAAAATTGTCATTTGATTTGATATATTTTGATGAAATGAAGCAATAAAAAACCGCACGAACTTTTGCAACGACCTAATATATATATATTTTCGAAAATTAAATTCCTGATTCAATATGATAAATTATTATTTTTTTTTTTTTTCTGTTCCACAAAAATATGTAAGCTTTGTGAATTTTTGTAATTAGAAACATAATACGTAGTGACAACAACAGACTGATTTTATATACAAGGTCAATCGTCCAGTAAATACATCTTTAGAATAAATAATAGTGAAAGACTCTCCTGTTGCTTTTTTGTTTGCTCATATTGTCATAGATGCCAACATTTTAATTTATTCCGGAGTATTTTTAGCCCCGACTTTTTTTCAGACCACTTATTTCTTAAGGATAATTTTTTCTTATTTTATCGAAGTTATTTATTGGAGGAAAAATTTCTATAAATAAAGTGGTGCGAAATAAAGGCGGAGCTAAAAATTACTACGGAATAAATTAAAATATCGGCATCTATTGATGAATGTTAATGTAAATCTAAGGAAAAATTATACAAGCAACTTTATAAACAATTGCACTGAACAATGCTGAAAAATGTTGGGGAACGTCTATAGATACATATTTGCATTATATGGATAAACTATAATTAGGAATCATTACCAAAATCAAATACATAAAAATCTAAAAAACATTTACCAGATATTTTTGCAGTAAATTATCGCTTTTTTCTTTTTTTTTTTTTTTTAGCCGAAAGAAGTAAAGACATTAATAGAGAAATTGCAGGATGCCCTTCTATAAAAACTATATAGTATACACATATGTAAATTAGATAAAGGGGAAAAATCTTATTCAACAAATTTATTTGATTTACTTACAAATAATTGAATTCACTTGAAGAAAAAATTTTTGAATTTATCTCGTGCACTATCAAAATATAAATTAGTTAAATACCGATTTATATTCAAATTTATACCGATTGTACTGATTTCTGTTCAAACTGCTATAGAAAATAAATTTGACATACCTTCTCTTGGATAAAAACGGCTATTGTGTATAAGCAATTCTGGGAAGATTTTCATAAAAGTGAAACAACTATTTATTAATTGGAAAAAAAATATGAAAGAACGAAAATGGATAAAGTGTGACATCACCTAATAATAAATGTATAATCAGTCATTATCAGATCTTATGTTAAACAATATTCCTATCAGTTAACATGTTGGCCTTTATATCTGGTCTTGAACAAATTTTAGATAAAAGAAACAATTCTTCCAAAAACTGTTTTAAAATTTTTATCAAACAACATATTGATTTCAACTGATAACAATATTTCATCTAACGGAAAATTTTCTGTTTTCGATTTGTATAGGTACGAGCAATTATTTTATTATTATAAAATTAATTGAAACAAAAACCTAAAGTAGCATTTCGTAAAAAAAAAAAAAAAAAAGTTCTTAATTCTTTTTTTTTCCCTTCCACAACTTATGTTTTGCAATCGCAAAAGCATTTCATATTACCAACACTGATTTCTTTTTAAATTCAAAATACCTTTAAAATAAACAGTAGATTCAGTCAAAATTGCAGTTAGAAGTGTCAAATTATTAATGCCTAATGTACGATATTGTTGGAATTGTTGGGGAAAAAAATGGAAAACTAAATTTATTTTAAAACACTGAGTACGGTAGGATGTAAAAACTTCTGGGATTTAAAAATCCAAATGGTTGTTCACGCTTATTCTTACAAGTTGTTCATACAAGAGTTAACTGTTATAACTTTAAGTTATTAAAATAAATAAAGAGAAATAGAAGTTTATTGTACAGTAATTTATTCACTTAATAGTAGTAGAGATTCACTTAATGTTAGATGAGAGTGGGGGCTAATGGGACAAATGGGGGGGGGGGGGGTACAGTTATTTTTTCGTTATCAATTTCTGAAAAAAAGTTTTTTTTTTTTTTTTTTTTTTTTTTGAGAATTTCATGCATTGAATATTTAATTGTCGTTCGAATTTTTCTCCTGAACATTGCATGACAGGCGTTTACGTACGTCATTTTAAGCTTTATAAAAATCTGTTTCTTTTGAAAATGTTCTTTTGAAATCGTTTTGCGCCAATTGACCGAAATTCGTATGTGAACAGTGCTGAAATAGGGAACCCACGGCTATTTTCTCAATATTTAACGACACCACGCGGCTAATATACTATAAACATAAGAAAAATTTTCTCTTTAACAAATTTAATATACATTGAATTGTAAAAGGAGACATTAAAACAAGCTCTTTTTCTTTTTTCAAATTCTTTTGTAATATAAATATCAAATGAAATTCCTAAAGAATTAGATTTATATATTTACCATCAGAAAACTTTCGCGAAGAAAGAGAGAAAAAGAGGGGGGGGGATTACCTTTATCTAAATTTAGTTTTGAGGCATTTTATTTGTCCGAATTTAATACAACAAGTTTTTTTTTTTTTTTTTTTTCTTTTTTTTTTTTAACTTATGATGTAAACTACATAAAACATATCAAATTCTTACAATTAAGATTATTTTTTAACTAGTTAGAAACATACAAATTAATTTATGCTATTCTTTTCATGCAGGATTAAATTTTTCCACAATATTTTCTTTCAAACCATAACATTTATTTACAATAATAGCTTTTAAAATGAATTTTTTTTCTTTTTAAAAAAATACATGGTACTAAATGGTATAGGAAAAAATTGTATTCATATTATTCTGTTTTGTACGCAAAATATTTGGAGATTGTAAAAGAATATAACCAACGCTTACAGTAACAGTTTACTGGCGTCAATGAGATTCTCTTGTAATAATTTTCTATGATTTAAAAAAAAAAAAAAAAATAAAAAGGATTATTGATAAGGAGAATGTAAGCATAAAAGAAATCATGATTAAATCTTTTCGCATATAATTTTTAATTTTTCTTGCCTGTTTGTAAGAACTTTTTTTTTTCTTTTTAATCTGAGATTTCTTAAATTTATATTTCATAACTGGACTCACTATTTAAAAATCTGTCAACAGTCAAATTATTAAAAATATAGTTTAGATTACTTATATCAAAAACGCGTTTCTTCAGTTAAGCAAATGTAAAATTAATACCGAAGCATAAAGACGCGAAATAAAAGATGAAAAGTTTTTGAAGTTTCAACATTTATCGAAATGTATATGGATCGATATAGTATATATATATACAATAAATGAAGGATAGGAATCATTAAGTTCATGAAATAAATATCTTAGGAGGGGAAGGGAATTTATCGTGTAGAAACTATGTCATAAATAATATTGAAAACCCTTTCTTGAAATATAAAAAAAAAGCATCGATATCAGCAATTTACAAACTGCCATAGCTAAAAAAGCAAAAAAGTTTAATAATAATAATGAACCTTTTTACTTGCGTTTGTAAATTTCAGATTTTTAGAAAAAAAAAAAAAAAAATGCGCGCATGTACCTGATTCTAATTTAAGAATATATGCGTAAAATTTTCTAAATTTTTAGCAAAATTTGATTCTTCTAAAATATAATTATCTTTCCATTTCTTTTATCATAAAGGTTAAACTGACATAACTTTTATAACTTGAAATGCATACCATTAGTTCATTTAGCTAAGAAATTATGCAAAATAAATTTTATCATCACTTGTTCGTACGCAGAATTAAATACTTTTTAGTAAAAATGGTCATACTTTAGATATTTAATATTTTTATATTCTGGTTGCAGTATGTTACTGAGACAACATACAGCAGTTAACACACTGCAGTATGTTATCTCTACTGCAGTGTGTTAAGTTTTCTAAAAAGTGAAGTGACATTGCACTAGTTTGGAATCCCCTCATGTTATTAGGTTGTTAAGGATGAAAATTGTAGAAAAAAAGGCAAAGCTGGTCGTAACTTTTAAATATAATGAATTATTTTATTCATCAAGCTCCCATATTGTCTATACACTTTGTCATTTAAGCTGGAGCTTGTTCAGGCCGGTGGTATAAAATCCTGGCAGATAGTCAATGAATTCATGAAAGTGCAGTTTTACAGCTTTGCCAAAATTCATATGTTTTTCTATTTAAAATTTTTCTAAATTGCGAAAAAGTGGTAGTCAGTGAGGGCTAGGTCTTGAGAGTATGGAGTGTGATTAATAAGTTACAATTTCAATTCCTGTAGCTTTGCCACAATAATTTCTGCAGTGTGTGGTTTAATGTCATCGTGCAATAAGACAGGAGTCGATCTGTTGACAATTTGGGCTGTTTTTCTTTAAGTTTTTGCTCCGTTTTGTCCATCTGGTTGCAGTATATTTCTGCTATGATTGATGAGCCAGGTTTCATGAAATCATAACGAATCACAACTGCGCCAGACCACCAAACACAGGCCATCATCTTCTTTTAGTGAATATTACGCTTTTGAGTGTGTTTTGAGGATTTATCTTTGTCCAATCACTGTGCAGTTGGGATATTGGATCCATTTCTTCTCACAAGTGACAATTCAAAAATGGATCAGATTTGTGACAAGAAGGCAATATCAAACAAACTTCCAAACGCTTTTATTTCAATTTTTCATCAGTTTGTGTGCAACCCACTTATCCAACTTTTTCCCTTACCGATTTGAGCTAAATTAGTTAATATTACTCATTTGCTTACACCAAACTTCAACGATAATTCATAGGCACTCTGAGATTGGTCAGACTGAAAGGTGACCTTTACTTCGTTATTATGGACCTCTGGTTCTAAGCGACTGCGTGGTTCATTTCGGAACTCAAAGTAACCTGTAAAAAAATTGATGAACCAATTTGATAGTGCCTGCTGTGTAGTAACGCTAGAGCCAAATACACTATTAATATTTTGCACGGTAGTTCCAAATAAAAACTCATATTTCATAATAGTACGAATTCCCGACAATTTCATCTTCAAAAAAATTAATTTAAAAATAAAAGAAAATGGTTTTTCAATACTTTTTAGAGTTTACAATAATTTCTTTAAAACAGGCGAGATGCATAACTTCCCAATAAAAAAAGCAGAACGGTAAAATACAAAGCCAGTGTCAAATAATAATCTGTTAATTGTGGCAATAACATTAGCTACAAGTTTCATTCTTGACAACCTAATGTAAACGAAAAAACGTACTGAAAATGTTTTGAGTTTGTTAAATAAGTCTTTATATCTCCATAAATATAAGTACTATTTTCATATATAAAAATACAAGATTAATAAATGAAGCACCATAATCATATGCTACGGCTAACACGCGAGTCCGGTATATGATTGCTCGACAACTCAGTTTTTCGATGCCATTTGCTCCGAAATTCTTTTCTCCCCCTTGAAAATATTCTCAAAATTATCTGAGATTTGATTTTAATAAATAAATAGTGTATTACTCGTAAAATTATCATTTGAAACATTAAAAAACACTTTAAAAACACGTTATAAAAATTTTATTAAAATCATAATATATAAACATTTACTAAGCTTTTCGCCAGTATATCATGGAATCATGAGGTAAATATCTTTTACAAAAAGAGTAGAAGAGACAGTATCTTTATATATCCGAGGATCTTGAAACGGTTATAGCAAAAGACAACTTAAACTGAACAGGGAGGGTCAATTTGTTACTTGAATTCTTAGGCTTAAGTTGAGATCGATCAAGGTAGCACCAGAACTACTTTCCACAAATTCCTGTAGGAGAAACTGTCTGAGGCCAGGGACGACATCTTAAGTTCCATAATGTAATAAAACAACTATACACTCCTTCTCATAATTATAAAGGGCACCCGTTTTTCTATATTAACTAAACACTGAACACTATTATTTAAACAAATATATTTTTTATTAATTTAAATTTCATTAATAGACTATATTTAAAAAGTTTTATCGTTTTTCTATCTTAAAAAACTTTAAATATGGTAAAAAGATGATTTTTCAGGTGTTCACAATTATAAGGACAGCTCGAATTTTAGTAATTTTTTTTTTCAGTTATTCTTTAAATTAATATTTTATGGGGTCTCTTTTTAGGGTTAAACAGTCAGACATTCTCTCTAGTATATATATATATATAAACATTTTTTTTTTTTTTTTTAATATTCAGTTTCAATACCATTTCATATAGCATATATGATATTCTTAATACAATTAAACTATTTAAAATTGCTCTCCACTTGCATGCACTTTTCTAATATCATAAGTTAAGGTTTTTTCAACTTTTAGGCCATAAGAAAAGCAATAATACAGAAGTTTCTTTCTTCAAACTATTTCCTATTGCTCTAAAAGTAGAGCAAAAATGTAAGTCTTGTTGAAAAAATATTATTACCCCCCAAAATCTAACAAAAATCTGATAATTCCACGTTTAAAATTTGCGGATAGTCTCTTGATGTTCATAATAATAGAAAAAATTACTAAATTCATTCTGCCTTCAGTAGAAGCAGCTCTCCAGAGCACCATAGATCCACCTTTAAAATGCCCGATTCATATCTACCTTTAAAAAATCTGCTCTGTCTTTCGCTATCTTCAGATCGTGCCAGTAACTGGAAAAACCATTTGGTTAATCAAGAATAAAATGTTTTTCATCCGAAAATGCAACATTTTACCATTTAATATTGTCTTTATTTAACTTTAACACAGACGTTCTTTCCCCCCATTAAATGCTGATTGATTATTACAGGTTTTTTATTCATTTTAACATATTATTAATTATTTTAAACATGCATAAATGTGGATCCCAACCTTTCGTTAAAAATTACGAGCAAATTCAGCAGCAGTCATTATCAGTACAACAGTAAGAGGAATTATGAGCCTTCGATCTCTGTAAAACAACTCTGATTTTGCATCAGATCTCTCTCCTATCGAACCAGCAGTTGAACGTTTGTTCACATTTCCTTCAGCAATTTTAGACCTTCAAATTTCATTAGAAATTCGGCGGATTGAAATTATCCTTCCATTTAAAAAACACATTTATCATACCTCACTACTTGAACGTTCTTTTTTTGAAGAATTATCAGTAATGTCCGTCCAAGAAAAATTGAAGGCTTATATATGAATTAATATAGCCCAGTAGTTAACAAATTTGCATGGCAACTGTAATTTATCCGCTAGTAAGCTAAATAAAACGAAAAAATCTGGATTGTCCCTATAATTAATTATGAACATCTAAAAACGTGGAGAAAAACACATTTTGCATTTTTTTTATTAATTTTATTTTATATTAAAAATATTATAACAGTTTTGGTTTTTAGAATACTAGATATATTAAGTGCACTTAGTATAATCTTGTTTACAATTATTTTTACCTTAGTTATTTCAAAATATAAAGTGTCCTTATAAATATGAGAAGGAGTGTATTCTCATTGATATATAGCTGCCTGTGTCGAAACTTGACATTGAAATGTTCAGTTCAAGTTGCCTTTTGCTGTAACCGTTTCAAGATCCTCGGATAAATAAAGATGCTTTCTCTTCTACTCTTTTTGGTAAAAAATGTTTACCTGATGATGCCATGATATAATGGCGAAAAGCTTAGTAAATGTTTATATAGTTTGGTTTTAATAAAATTTTTATAACGTGTTTAGTGTTTTTTAATATGTTTCTAATTACAATGTTAACACGTCGAATTTATATGAAATCTAAACTTCTAGAAGATTATTCGTGTTTTAATTACATAAAATTATATTTTACTATAGTTAAAAAAATATAACAAAAAAAAAAAAAAAAGCTATAATTACACGAATAAATATGCGTTTATAATTACTAGTAAAATTTACTTTTAGATTAACACTTTACTTAAATCTAGAAACTTTTCAACAAATTTAGAATTTATATTTGTTTTATAATACACGAAAGTGGCAGATTATCTAAGTCAAATATAAAATTTCGAAAGGTGTTTTGCTATTTCATTCTAAGATACAATAATTTTTAGATTCATTTTAAAAGTTTCAATTTTTGACAACAGTTAAAATAGAATTTTTGTATGCACTGTATTATTTATTATTATTATTATTTTTAATTTCGAATCCTCTAGTTTATTAAGAATGACCTAGAAAATAAAATTTTATAAAAAAATAGGGAAAAGCGTTATCGGTCAATTGTAGCTGTCGGGAAGTGGAGCTGTTAGGCAAATGGGTGCCCAGCAATCAATCTTATAGGTTACAAAGCATTTCAAGCATTATTTTTTAACACGTTTTTATTAGCTTCACCTGTATGTATGTATGTATGTATGTTTGCATGTTTGTAACCGCTCTGAGAGCAAACAAAAAATCTATATTGTAAAAAAAAGACTCCCTACGTGAACACCGTGGCGTTGAGGTATAGCTCCGCGCTACGAACCTAAAGGACCTACGAACCATATAACATATTAACATCATACACTGTATTTGAAAAAAAAAAAAAAAGAAAAGAAAAGAAAACATTGCATATGAAAATATTTTACAGGACATCTGCTTTATTTTATTACAGCAGAAAGGTGAGAGATATCTTTCCAAGGAAATAAAAATTTTTCATAAAATTATAAATTAGTGCATAATTCTCTGAGAAATAAAATTAGCTAATGTTTATCAGACAATTTCTGAATACCAGTTTTTCAAATATATTTTGTAATTGTAAATTATTTGTAATGAGTTAAATATTATTTGATTTGTTCAACCTATTAAATAAAACTAATTTCATTTACTTGCTCCAAGTAATTGTTCATTTTAAAATCTTAATTAGTAAATTAGAGACTTCGTAAAAATATAAATTTTAAAATATTTACATTGATGTTTCTTACAACTCGGGAGAGCAATTTTCTTTTTATGTTGATCTTTATTTCACTGTTAAGATATAAATAGTACCTAAATTCGTACAGATAATAAAGATCAAAAGATAATACACAATTTAACACTTTACTTTTTCTTTAATACGAAAGAGATAACACTTGATAATTTTCTCATTGTGTAGATTTTCTTTTATTTAAAAAAGAAAGAAAAAAAAGCAACCAGTATTTTGTTTAAAATTCCTAAGATCTTTATACTTTAATACTGGAAAACGAGAACATCTACAAATGTGACACAGAAGTAAATGTTTATTTTTTTCTTTTTTCTTAAACATTTACTGTTCCTTCAGCTTAAAAAGATATGGACAGAATACAAATTTATAGATTTGATATTTCTCTACCAACAGATATTGCTAAAAAAAAAATTGTGATGACGATAGGTATTTTGTCTTATTTTCACGATTTTTCAAGATAAAATATACGATACAAATTAGAATGTTTTTAAATTAAAAACATATTCCTAATTGCTTTCCTCATTTAACTTTTCCTTAAAAGATTACTAACGAAATATAAAAATGCATACTTTTATTGCATATTAATTGCCTCAAACCTACAATCATTTAGAATTAAATAAGTTAAATTAGCCTAAAATAATAAAATGTACAAATCAAGAGAAGGTAATTTATAATTTAAATCGTATATTAAAAGCTATTATAGATACTTAATACATACAAAATTTCCTTCTGAAAAATTCTATAATTTTCCAACCGTAGACATAAGTTTACAAAATGTGGTACTTTCAAATTTAGAATTACCGCTTATTTGTTATCGTGAAATCCCTGTTTATTCTTTACAAAAAAAAAAAAAAAAATAAGTAAATAGTATCATGTTTCTTTTGTGTAGCTATACCTGGCAACATCCTAATTAATATTCCGTCGTATTGTTTATCTCGCCTTTTTTTTCATACCAGTAATTTTAGAGAGTAATTTTCTTTTGATTTAAATCGTAATTACATTTGAAGAATAGTACACTAAAAAAAAATACTGGTGTGGAGAAAAAAAAAAAAGGCAGAGCTAACAATACTAAGTATAGTAATTAGGATGTTAGTAGTATGGTATGGTATGGCCTTGTAAAGATAAAAGGATATTGCTAGAAAAAACTTTGAAACGATGGAAAAAATGAACTTTTTCTTCAGCAATGAAAACAGGTGCTTCATGTTACTCATATCTGACACAACATTTGAATTAAAAAAAAAAAAAAATCCTTATAATTATACATAACTTTATATAACCTTAAAATATGAACTTTGACATAAAAATTATACTGGTTTAAGCGAAACAAAATTTTGTTTTTAACAGAAAAACTTCTGAAAATTAATAGTATAATTTCTCACTGTTTAAAATTGTATGATTGGTAACAATTTAATATTAGCGTTAAAAAAATTAACGTACTCAAATTTATTAAACGATTTGATTCTGAAAAATCAATGTTACAGATTAGAAAGGCTTTGTAAGTTAAAATATATATATAATAACATTTGTTGTTCATGCAATGCAATTTTTTTGCATTTTATTATTCATTAATTCAATTAATTTCACCGTATAATGAATGACTTTTTATGAATATTTTAAATTTACTAAAAAACTTAAAAAGTGGTTGTGTTTAAAACAAGAAGAAAATTTTTTCGAATGACAGAATTTTTAAACTATACGTATAATAGAATTATTTTACTCAAAGATTAGTATCACTAACAAAAAATATTTTATTTGTCGAATTTTAAGAATAAGGTAAAGATATTTCTGAAATGTGAATCTATATTGAATTTAAGTTCAAAAGAAAAAACAAACTGTCAACTGATATATTTTAACGAAAATAAAATAAATTGAAATTTCTGTAACTCAGCTTTTTTAAAGCTTTCTTTCTAAGTTTAACGAAACCTACATTTGTAATTTAAAATTAAAGTATTCATAACAACAAAAATTTTCTATAAAATTTTTTCAGTTTTTTTTCCAGATACAGAATTTTTGAGCTCCGGGGGAAGACATAGTATTCTGAGGAAGAGTAACTACAATTTTAGTTCATTAATAAAAAGAAACAGAAATTTTCGCTGAGAGGACATTTTGAAGCTCCAATAAATGATTATAAGTTACCTCCTGATTTTGCCTTTATTCCCATAATCTGAATTATGCCCAATCAAATTAATCATTGGAAGTTTATAAATGCAACACTACTTACAGATAAAGAACAAATTTCATAAATCAGTTCAAATATTGAAATAATCTGAGATAACTAAAGACAATCTTCTTTACAATCTTAAAGCTTTGAAAATGAGGGAAAATAATAAATGTGACATTTTTCCCGTAACACTCTTTGCACTTATTGTTAGATCTGCTCCCCTGCTCAGATTACTTTCTAACACAATGTTTGCAGAATTATATTGTTGTATCTTTCTAACCCGCGTTTAGAAACAATGTTATTAAATAAGTTAAGATCAATTTTAACACGATAAATTTCAGTTGAAAACATTGTTATTAAAAGACAATTTCAATCGACACATTATTAGCAGATGAGACTATTTTTAAATATAAATGTAAAGTAGTTGTCAACTAAAACCACTCACCGTTTTAAGAAAGTTGTGTACAGTTCGAGCTAAGAGAAGTTTTTAGTTAAAGTTTATTCGGGTAAAAAATAAAAGCACTGCTTTCATCTATAATGTATTCATTATAAAAACACATATTTAAATTTATAAAAATTATGTCAGGTTCATATTAAAACTAAATCTTATTTTTAAAAGTATAATGACCGTCACATAATTTTATTACATATTAATTAACACCATTACGTACTTCAGCGTAGTCTGTAAAATAACACATAAGATCACAATATTTCATCTGTTTTAAATGTGTAATTAAATAGATCTAATTTATTGAAAAATGAACCAAATCAATGTTAAAATTAGTTATTCAGACGAATCAAAGAAAAAGTAATGTACAGAGAAATCTTCATATATCGAGGTCAAAATTTATGGTGAATAAATCTGTATTTAAAACTTTATATAAAGGGGTTATTATGTGCATATAGTTATACATTCTTATCTTGATAGTTATGACAACGTTTTCGGTTGATTTTAAAATTGGCATTTGTTGACGCGTTTTTAAGCGAATTCGAACAACTACTTAACATGTTTTTCATGACAGAATTAAAAAATATATATATTTGTAGTATATAGAACATGCTAAAAGAATGAAAGCATAAAAAATATGAGTTTTGTGTCGAGAAACTTAAATTACGTCAACAATAGCTATGTAGGCTGTCGAATAAGAAATGTCTGAGAAATATAACATATTAAAAACAAACCACATGGAAAAACTTAAGCCTGCAACTTCTAGAAATAGAGTTAATATATTAGATTTTTTCTAAGGATTTACAAATAAAACTTAATAAACCGAAACATTATTTTTGATTTTCCTGTACAGGATTGTTATAAATTTCTACTGTAAACAACATCGTCCAGTTAAAACGTGCGAGTGGATTACCACCAAGTTTGAAATCGAAACCATTCAAAAGATACGCTCAAGGTATTTAAAAAATAAAAAAGAATAAAAAATGTCCATCAAATGCGCTTTGTGAAGAATAATAACAAATATAACAAATAGACTGATTCACAAGTGATTAAATAAAACCTAATCAATAAATATTTACATTATCTATTCATTCTGTATGAGTCATTTCTTTTGTTATTACTTCCGTTTTTCTAGCCAAAGCAAAGTAGTGGATTCCCCCCCCCCCCCTTGAACGCGTCTCCTGAAACGCATAAATACAAGTAGTGATGACAAACCAACCACTCGTATCAGCTACAGAAGACCATTCATAGAGGAAATTTAATTATAACCACTCTCTATTAGCACTAAAATATCATTTTATGATTAATATTAGTATTTTTCCGTTATTGTATATTCTTAAAAAAGAAACTGGCGAATTATAAAACAGCATTTTTATTTTTCATAAATTTGAACTAACTCATTTTATTTCACTATGCAGTTTTTAGTTGAAGTTCCATTTTCTACATCTCTCTCTCTCTCTCTATTAGGCATTTAAAAAGTATCTTCAGCAAAACCAAATAGCACTTTTTTCCCTTTTTATCGATCAAAAAAGGAATTTCTTTACACTGTACTACCCGAAAAAAATTAATGAACTAGCTATTGTGCCCGTTCTTTGCACGGGAATTTAATTATTATTCCCAGTATAATATACAAAATATTATCTTAGTTGAAGCTTACTGTGATGATGAAGATAGAGAATGGATTATTATAGTTAATAAGTACAATTTGTAAATTTTCACTCTAATTTATATTTATTTTTTAATTGTTTGTGCACTGATTTGAACATAAATTTTCTCAACGCCGAAAAAACGTAATTTCTGTTGCCATTTACGTTCCGATAAAAGGGTAGAAAAGCTACTACTCAAATATGTATTAAAATTGTTAAGCTGTATTTATTTAATTTAAGATTTTTTTTTTTTTTTTTTTTTTTTTGGCTTTTATTCACATGGTGCGTTTCAGGTAAAATAGACTAAAGTTATGCAGTAAAACACTGTTTATATACATCTCTCATTTATAAGTCTTTTTAGTGAAGTCCCGATTCATTCCTATTCACTTTAATACAAACATTTTTCGTTTATACGCCACTCAATATCAGTTATGTACGTCTTTTCCCCTTTTCAAAAAATCGCAAAATTTCTCTAGCTGTCATTTTCAAAAATCGTAACCAGTCAAAAAGAAAAAACAAATTATTGAGGAAACTTTGTTTTCTCCATTTTCGGAGAAAACAGAAAGAAATGAATTCGCTCCATTGCTGCATCCGAGAGAAAGCTTAACCTCTTAAACCCAATTAGATTAAATAAAAGAGCAAAGAAACAGAAGAGCAAGGAAATAGCCTCCGAAAGTAACACAGATGAAGAAATTGAGTGAGATTCAACTACAGATGATAATTTTTCTGTAAACTTTGATTTGGCAGATTGTGAGGATGGGAAACTACAAATTAATGACTATGTTGTCGTGAAGTTTCCTACTGAAAAGAAAATTTTACATTTTGTTGGCATTGTAGAAGCGGTTAAGGATGATGATGTAGAAATTAATTTTCTGAAAAAAAAAAAAAATGTAACATTGAAAAAGGTTTGTTTTCCCCGAAAAGGAAGATCGTGGATCACACTCCTATTAAGAAATTTTCCTTATACTTCCTCCTCCTAACTCAGTTGGTCATACACTCAGGTGTGCTAGAAAATTTGTATTTCCATATGATTTATCAACTTATAAAGGCCTGTAAAAAATTCAAAGTATAGGCCTATTAGACTAGTGTATTAAATATTATCTGTAACTTCATATTTGGATAATTAAATATTTTATAATTTATTTTGTAACTTGTTCAATTGTGTTCCAACATGCAACAGTTTTTGAACAGTTATATTATCATTCATTATTCCCTTCTATATAAACTTTTTTTTTTTTAAACAATTTATTTTAAACAATTTATTTAACCTTATGCGGTTTAACCAGTATCTTTAATTTACCAAGTTATGGACCAAAAAGGAAATATTATAGTTTTAAAAAATTAAAGAACACGCTTTTATAGAAATGTGAACTAAAAAGCACAAAATATCTATCTTAGTATTAAAATGCAGGGTAAGAGAAAATCGTGTGAGTGACACACCATAATATTTACATACATTTAAATCTTTAATTAAAATAATTTAGAATTAAACAAAAATCATTTTTAAAAAATCTCCCCTGACTGGGCTCGAACGCTAGACCTTTAGGTTCGTAGCGCGGCACTTTACCTCACAGCCACGGCGTTCACGCAAGGAAAGCCTTTTTGTTACAATATAGATTTTTTGTTTGCTCCCAGAGCGATTACAAACAAACATACAAACATACATACAGGTGAAGCTAATAAACGCGTGTTAACAAAAAAATGTTCCAACATGCCCCACTCTCCCCTATATGTACCGTGGAGACAAATACAGTAGTTTTTTTTTTTTTTTTCAGGAATAGTGCTCCACGACTTATTACAGAATCTCTCATTGCCAAATGAACAGCTTGAGTTCAGTAAAAATCATTCGAGTATAGATGGCCTACTTTTTGTTCTCTTTGGCAAAAACGACGAGAAACGATATATTTTACCAGTGACGAGAAACGATATATTTTACCAAATCAATTAATTCTGTCAAAATTTAGAAAAGATTTATTAATTCTCGCTATCCTGAAACAATATTTGTCGTCAAATTTGATTGCTAATCTCACCAAGCCGCCAAATTTGAAGCCAAAGCAGATTTTAGTCTTGGCATCGAATTTGGCGTCTTAGCGACAGAATTTGGCGAACATTTGTAGTTTAGGGTTGCCAACATTTGGAAGCTCCAACTTCAACAAGAACAGAGTTCTGGAATTTTCCGGAAACTTTCAATGATTTATAGCGCAGAACCAAATTCTTTCAAAATTCTGTAAGTGACTAACAAGACTATTTAATAAAAAAAAAGTGTGATTATTGATGATTGTAGATTAAAACTTGCCTATATCTTTACATGCTACGGTATTCCTGTAAAAAGGAAAACAGATGGCAGTTTTTTTTTTTCTGTGACAATACTTTCGATGATTTCAAATTTCATTCAGACTTCGAAATTTTCAGTTATACCTAAATTAGCAAAACTTCTACTCTGCATTATGTTTATTTTATTTCTGTAGTAAGAATGACTGTTTCATTGGATTGTTTCGAGAATATTCATTGATTTTTTTTTTTTTTTTTTTGCTATTAAAATCAATAAAGTTTTTTATTCAACTGTTATATTCATTAAATAAAGTCCGTTCATCGTCTAGAACTTGTTTATGTTTTTAAGAATTACTTTCTACACTCAAAAAGGTTAACAATTTTCTTAACAATATCATTACGGGCTCTATCTACATGCTGGAAATTCAATTAAGTAAAATCCATTCTTCGACTAGAACCTGCTTATGTCTCCAAGAAAAATTTAATTCCACGCAAAAACATGGACAACTTTCATAAATATATCATTACAGGCTCTATCATTAGCTTGTTTTGAAATCTGTATGATGGTATGTCATACACTGATGGAAAAAAAATCCCAACACCAAGAAAAAATTATTGTACAGTAATGAAATTTCAGCAATACATTTGTCTAGGTAACATATTTAATTGATTAATGTTTCAAGATCACAGATAGAGCCATTGGCAAGAAGAGCCATTTCAAATGTGAAATGTTGGTACATTAGTTACCGGTGTAGCAGCCAGAATTTTGAATGCAAGCATGCAAACGTGCATGCATTGTGTCGTACAGGTGTCGGATATCAGTTTGTGGGATGGAGTTCCATGCCTGTTGCACTTGGGCGGTCAATGCAGGGACGGTTAATGCTGGTTGTGGATGACGCTGGAGTTGTCGTCCAATGATGTTCCATACGTGCTCGATTGGAGAAAGATCTGGTGATCTAGCAGGCCAAGGCAACATGTCGACACTCTGTAGAGCATGTTGGGTTACAACAGCGGTATGAGGGCGAGCATTATCCTGTTGGAAAACACCCCCTTGAATGCTGTTCATGAATGGCAGCACAACAGGTTGTATCACTAGACTGACGTGCAAATTTGCAGTCAGGGTGCGTGGGATAACCACGAGAGTGCTCCTGCTGTCATACGAAATTGCTCCCCAAACCATAACTCCAGGAGTAGGCCCTGTGTGTCTAGGCCGCAGACAGGTCGCTAGCAGGCGTTCACCTGGCCTCCTTCTAACCAACACACGGCTATCACTGTGACCAAGGCAGAACCGGCTTTCATCAGAAAACACAACAGATCTCCACTCCGTCCTCCAATGAGCTCTAGCTTGACACCACTCACGTCGCAAACGGCAGTGGTTTGGAGTCAGTGGAATGCACGCTACAGGGCGTCTGGCTCGAAGCTGTCCTTGAAGTAACCGATTTGTAACAGTTCGTTGTGTCACTGTGGTGCCAACTGCAGCTCGAATTTCAGCTGCAGACGCAATACGATTAGCCACAGCCATACGCCGAACACGGCGGTCTTCCCTCTCAGTAGTGCCACGTGGCCGCCCGGAACCCGGTCTTCTTGAGGCAGTACCTTCCCTTGACCACTGCTGCCAACACTCATGCACAGTGGACACATTCCTGCCAAGTCTTTCTGCAATATCGCGGAAAGAAAACCCACCTTCTCGTAGCCCTACTACACGACCTCGTTCAAACTCAGTGAGCTGTTGATAATGGCTTCTTCGTCTTCTTAGAGGCATCCTTGACTAACATTAACCCACTACGTCAAATCTCAACTGTAAATAACGATCATGAACCTTACAGCGCTTATTTAAAGCAAACCTCATTTGCATGTTCATAGTGTCGCTACTAGCGCCACACTTACGTGCGTAGCTCGAAATTTGAATCGACGTCATCTTTCAGATGTATAAACACGCCTACCAAATTTCGTTTATCTAGCACAGCTCCTTCCTGGTGTTGGGATTTTTTTTTCCATCAGTGTATATAATGGTCAAAATCTTTGTATTTTTTGTCATTATAAATATGATTTTCGTAAACTCCAAAACGGAAAATCGCAGTAATACCAAAAAGGGAGGTGCACAACTAGATGTTATAATAAACCTATATACCAATTTACAACGTTCTACGTTCAACCGTTTTTGAGTTATGCGAGATACACACACACATACTTACAGACGTCACGAAAAATATTGTAAAATCGTAGATATCTCTAAAACGGGAGCTCGTATTAAGACCAAAGTTGCAGGAGTACAACTAGACATCATGACAGACACGAATATAAATTTGCAACATTCTACGATGATTTTTTTTTTTTTTTTTTTTTTTATGCGAGACATAAAATCCATTTCACAATTCAGGATTGCTATACTTCTTTATTCTTTGTATAAAGAAGTAAAAATTGCTCATTTAAAGAGAGTCATTTCGCCAGCCATGAGTGATTAAGGCAAATGGTTCCATGAGGAATGAAATGGGGAAAGGAATTCGGACAGGAATTCGGATTTTAATGTCGGCTAAATACATTTACATTGAAATAAATTGTCATGCGTTAAAAAAAAAAAATAAAAAAAAAAAAGCGAATTTGCTACTATTTTAGAAGGAAATAAATTGATATCAGATCTTTTTCGTATGCAGCATAAATTTCTGGTTGGTCTTTGAACAGAAAACTTTTCAAGATCACGAGAAAAAAAGCAGTACAAAACCTTCGAAAATTTTTTTTTTGCCATTTTGGGTATTATAAATATTAACAATGAATTGCATATTTATGCAGTTAAAAGAAAGGAATCTTAATCTTAGTAAAATAATATCCTAATAAGGATTGAAGAAAATCTGAGCAAGTAGATGCAAGTCTGAAAAAGAAAATACATTTTAGATATCGGTTATGGTCTTTAAATTATACCTCCGTTAATCTAATTTATTTACTTATTTTTACACAATTTCAGCAGTTCGATTTATCAGGTAGATACAAGAAATTTTGGACAGAGAAAACATTATATAGCAACTTGAAATTTTTTTTTTTTTTTTTTTTTTTTTTTTTTTTTTTAAATCACGACAATTTAGTAAATGCATTCTCGTAACAATCGTTATAATTTCCCTCATTTATCAATCTCGGAAATTCACCTCCCCCTTCTTTTTCCCCCCCAAATTCTAAGATTTTTTGAAGCAGAAATAAGCCAATATACTTGTATTTTTGAATATCGAATCGCATATTTTTTTCCTAAAATTATAACTTAAAGATCTTGGATTTATTAATTCATAATTTCATGTCAAAGCCTTTTTTTTTTCTTTTCGCATATAGATTTTCGGATATGGGCTTTTAATTGCAGAAATTACCTACTATTATACTAAGAAAGATACATATATTAAAAATAATAAAATGAACCAATGTATAAAGTTTATCGATACCTATCTGTATAATAATAATATGCAAATTTTAAAAATTTAAAAACAAACATTATATATTCAGCTTAACATTTGACTTTAAAATTTGTAAATATTTAGGTTATATTTTCAAATATATATATATACATATATTAAAAAAAAAAAAAAAAAAAAAAAAAAGATCTCTTTAAATTATTGTGATCTTTCCAAGTCATGTTAAAAAAAAGTTAAGTAGTAAAGCTGTCTTAATACTTAAATAGTAATACTAAATTGTGAAAATAGCAAGTCAAGAAATGAATTTTTCAGAAAAAGAGACAAGGAATTTTCAAGCATGAAAATTTATTTGAAATTAATACGAAAATAATCCGATATTTTTAACACGCTTTTATTAGCTTCACCTGTATGTATGTTTGTATGTATAATGTATGTTTGTAACCGCTCTGCGAGCAAATAAAAAATCTATATTGTAAATAAATATAGTTTAAAAAAACTAAAAAACACGCTTTTAAAGCACATCAAACTAAAAAGTGAAAAATAATTCTTAATATAAGCTGAAAACAATAATGAACGAAAAATACTAGTATAATTGTGAAAAAACCGTGGGGTGCTTTATGCCATATTTTTCGTATATCGAGCAACCCACGCTTTTTTCACAATTATACTAGTATTTTTCGTTCATTATTGTTTTCAGCTTATATTAAGAATTATTTTTCACTTTTTAGTTTGATGTGCTTTAAAAGCGTGTTTTTTAGTTTTATTAAACTATATTTATTTTTCACTTTTTAGTTCGATGTGCTATGGAAAGCATGCTTTTTAAACTATATTTTAAACTATATTTATTATTTTATTATTTATCACATAAATAGCTACAGTATGTAAGTTTTTGGTTAAAATATTTACACACAATCGAAAATATCCCCATTCGACTTGCAGGCCTCTTAAATCTATCTGTACCAATTTTGAACGGCCTAACTGTATTTCTATTTGTTTTTGCCCCATAGCCCCCCCTTACCCCCTCACCCCCCTACCCGCCCCTCCTAATAATTTTACAAATTCAAAAATATCCGCAATCGATTTGTAAGTATCGAAAACCTCTATGAACCAATTTTGAACGATCTGACACTATTTTTATTTTTTTGCCCCACTTCCCTCCCCCCCTTCTTGCTCCTCCTAATAACTTTACACAATCGAAAATATCCCCATTCGACTTGCAGACCTTTAAAACCTATCTGTACCAATTTTCAACGGCCTAACTGTATTTCTATTTGTTTTTGCTCCATAGCCCACCCTTACCGCCCCACCCCCCTACCCGCCCCTCCTAATAATTTTACAAATTCAAAAATATTTGCAATCGATTTGTAAGTATCGAAAACCGCTATGTACCAATTTTGAACAATCTGACACTATTATTATTTTTATGCCTCCCCCCTCTCCTCCCCCACTTCTTGCCCCTCCTAATAACTTAACACAATCGAAAATATCCCCATTCGACTTGCAGGCCTCTTAAATCTATCTGTACCAATTTTGAACGGCCTAACTGTACTTCTATTTGTTTTTGCCCCATAGCCCCCCCTACCCCCTCATCCCCCTACCTGCCCCTCCTAATAATTTTACAAATTCAAAAATATCCGCAATCGATTTGTAAGTATCAAAAACCTCTATGTACCAATTTTGAACGATCTGACACTATTTTCATTTTTCCCCCCTTCTTGCCCCTCCTAATAATTTTACAAATTCAAAAATATCCGCAATCGATTTGTAAGTATCGAAAACCTCTATGTACCAATTTTGAACGATCTGACACTATTTTTATTTTTTTGCCCCCCCCTTCTCCCCTCCCCCACTTCTTGCCCCTCCTAATAACTTTACACAATCGAAAATATCCCCATTCGACTTGCAGGCCTCTTAAATCTATCTGTACCAATTTTGAACGAACCTAAAGGTCCAGCGTTCGAGCCCAGTCAAAGGAGAATTTTTAAAAATGGTTTTTGTTTAATTCTAAATTATTTTAATTAAATATTTAAATGTATGTAAATATTATGGTGTGTCACTCACACGATTTTCTCTTACCCTGCATTTTAATACTAAGATAGATATTTTGTGCTTTTTAGTTCACATTTCTATAAAAGCGTGCTCTTTAATTTTTTAAAACTATAATATTATTCTATCTAAAGTCAAAAGTAATTTCATTACAAAGTATGAGCCACATTGAATGCTATTATCTAAAGATTTCTGGACTACGTCACAAGTAGAAAATGATAAAGTCACTCTAATTCGGCTATTTTAAAGATATTGAAATATGTTTCTAGTGTCACAAAGATAAGTAATTCACTGTTACATTTTAAAAATAACATTTTTGGAGTACTGCCACTTTGCAAATATTTGCGTAATATCATACAAGGTTTTTTTCTATTGTTGTCTAAAATGTCAGTTTAGTTAATTTTTTAGTCGCGAATTCTTTTTATATATTTGGCAAATTCATAAGAATTAGTTTTCGACATGCTACCATATTACTTCTTACTATATGTTTTACATTATGGATTTATGAATGGATAAAAACGCATGATGAGTTGTTATTCTATTATTCATTAAATTCTTTTCCTAGGGGAAGAATAATGAATTTATCGATATTAAATTTCTTACAATACAGAATTTATTATTTTTATTTTTTTAAGTTAATTTAAATATTGTAAAATTTCTACGTGGATTTTACTTGATAAATATTTCCCATGTGTAAAAAATTATTCAATTTATTAAAAAGAATCTTCTATTCAAAGGAAATTTCGGGTGGTGGAGCAGACTTTTTGCATGTCAGGTTATTATGAATAATATTTATAAAAGTTACAAGACATTCATAAAGCCTATACTTACTAATACGCTATTAACGCACCATTTAGTAACAGTTGACATTTAATTCATTATTTCATTCATATAAACATAGTCATAACCAAGGGGAAACTCCTCTCCCCCCCCCCCCCCCACTTCGGAATTTTGTAGATTTGTAGAAAATTTTTCAGTTATACTTCATTTTTAACATTCAACATAATGTATTGAAGTTTGAACCCCTCCAAAATATTTTCCTGACTACGGCCTTGCATTTAAATAAAACTCAGGGGACTCTTATAAAGCTTTTACGTATTGGTGATAATATATTAGATGCATGAGACGACAAACATTATTCTAGTTAATGGCTATAAGCCGTCTAGAATGACACCGAAAAGCGTCCATCTCTCTCTCTCTTTTTTCTTTCTTTTTTTTTTTTTTAAATAATATTCTACTCCAACCAAAACAATACTTCTAAAATCGAAACCGATTTTTGCAATTTCAGTTTCGCTCGAAATCCAAACTGACTGATAGAAAATAATATAAATATCATCTATGCAATATTCAAAATATATGCATTTTTTTCTTTTAAAGCAATACATGGCTATCATTTAACCGTTATTTTTTATTGTTTTCAAGTCAATAGTAATCACATTTACTGATAATTAACTACGCATCTTATTTACAAAAAACTCAACAATAGAAGATTCAAAGTCTAATCCATAAAAAGTAAAAAAAATTTATATATTTAACATTTGTTTTTTAAATTAATCAAAACGAAGTATTTAGAAGCCACTTTGTTTTTAAAGAGATTATTAACTCTTTGACAACTTTTTTTTTTTTTTTTTTTTTAACAAAATCCCTTCAAAAATTGCATATATTTTTATTACTCATCTGAAATCTTCATACATTTGACCGTTTTAATATGTAGCACCTTTTGGTAAAAAAATATTTTTTAACCCTTTACATCTATTAACAGGATTTTAAAATTTCGTTAGATTGAAAAGCGTATAAATTTCGATTTATGGAAGAAATGTCAAAGTTATTTAACAGAATCGAAAATATATATTTTAATTTAATCTCACTCTATGGCAGACACTACATGAAGCCGTTTTTGTTGAAGAAGGGTTTTATAACGTGCCGTTACTGCTTCTGGCTGCCATTTTTCCGCGATCTTCACTTTTGTTGTAACTCATTAACTAAAATCACTTTGAGAATAGGATATTTCATCAGAAACATACATACTGTTATTCACTGAACGTCATACAAGTCATATCTCATAACAATACACTAAGAATGAACGCGGGTAAATAGACTCACGAACTTTACTAAAATACCTCATTGGTGATTAATCAATGAAACAAAAGTGGCAAAAAAAGAACAAATCCTTGTCCAGGGAAACCAAGGGATATGCAGTAATATGGTTAAATTAATTAAAAAGAGGTAAAGGAAAGGAAAGCATAGTGGGACAATATAATATTCAAAAATTCAAAAATTATGCCATAATTTAATTAACCTGTATGGCAATACTGTGGAAACTAGTCACTGTCACATTTCATCTTATGGGGAAGTTGCAGCCATATTTGTTTCTATATCACTCTTGGAAAAATCAGGCAAGTTTCACCTTTTTAGATTTGGACAATAAATTATCATCCAATAGTCAATATCATTGCATTAATTTAAAGCTTAGACTTCTTTAATTGCTTGTTTGTAATGTTCTTTACCCTATTAATAAATTAAGTGCAACTTTTTGACTTTTGATTTAAAAATATTTCTTGGGGGTGCTGTGGAAACATATTGATGGGGATACAGTGGGACACTGTTCAATGTAAATAAATTTTAAGAGCATCAAAATTTGAAATTATTCATATAAAGTGATTTTAATGAGGTTTTGTTTAGATAAAATATTTTCAGTGTCATTTAGATTCCATCTAAAACATGCATTTAACAGCCTATTAACCTGCTGACTTACTGTTATGTTTCTGTTAAATGTTTTATAATAACTTGTTTTCTATACACATTATTTGAATATTTTTTTAAGTATATGAAAAGACTTTTGGCTGGATACAATTTTATGTTTGATGATAAGACAACATATTCAGTTACCTTTCCTGATATTGAAATTACCAAAACCTATGACTTGTGGGGGGACAGAAAGAACAATGATACAATTATCATTTCCTGTAGACTTAAGATCTTACTTCATTATAAAATGAGCTTTTGAAAGCACTCTGATATTCTTTACTGTTTAAAATTATGTTACTTTATTATTTTCAAATTTATCAAACATTATTTTGCAGCAAATTTTTCAACTCTTAAATGCGTTTCATTATTATAACTACTTTTAAATCGTGCCATTTAAAAAACTGCTTCCATATATCCTCGGTTCAATATCTGAACCTGTATTTAATAATAATGTGTTGTCGTATTATAGCTGATTTTGTATCTGTTTTCTCATTCTCCCACCGTACCCCATTCCCAATCCCATTGTGCCCCGCAAGAGGGCACAATGAGACAACTTGAGTAACTTAAAATTATATATTTTGCAAAAGAATAAAATAAGTATAAATTATGAAAAAAATTACAGTGAAAGCTAAAACTTGCCAAAATATTGTTCTCTATGTAATCTTTCTTTTAAATTAAAAAAGAAAATTATAAAGCAAGTGTAAATTGTCCCACTGTGACTCCTTTTCTCCTACGTATTCAAGTAGGAGCGAAACTTTTTCTGAACAGCTACAATCGTTAAAACATCATGTTTCGTTTCAAAAGAACGTTCTATCGGATATTCAAACATAGTATTATTTAGAACGTTTTGAAAAAATGGGCTTTATCGAACCACAAAGTGTACAATTACAGTTCTATGAAAAACGTTTAAATGTATCACTATATATGTTCTGTCTCGTGGGATTACAAAGAATGGGACGAAATGTCCTATAGTCAATTTTGATTTTGTGGACACGTTTATAAATAATACTCATTGGGAATTAATAACTGATGAGGAGTAATTTTTTACTTTCATTACCCGACTACTATATGTCATGGAAGTATAGTATTTGATCAAATGTTTCGATGTCGAGTTTAACCCAATTCGTATATTCTATGGTCTGAAAGAAAAAAAGAAATGATTTTGTAAAATAGTGTGTGTGAATGCGTGTGGGGAATCTTCTGACTATATCCCCAAAACGGAAAAGATAGAACTATAAAATTTTATAATTAAGATCTTCTACGTGTACTGTACAGATGATTTTGTATAATTTTGAGGAAAAATTGAAAACCGGAAGTGGGAAACTAAGTCCGCATCTCAAAAACAGCTTTAACGATTTTCTTCAATGTTGCTATATAACCCCCTTCCCTTTTAGAAGTCGTTTCATATGTATTAGTTGGTTACTGCAAGAAAGTTGATAGGCGTCCTGTATGAGAAAGTTTATTTTAGGTCTCACAAATGGATTTCTTAAACGGCTTTACGGATTTTCTTTAAACTCGACTTATTAACTATGTTCAATATGGTCCGAACATATATAATCATTGGTTTTCGGTAAAAAGATGAATTTTCCATATTTGTGGGAAAATTGGAAGTGAGGCCGAAAGTCGGTACCTGAAAAGCGACTCTAACAATTTTCTTCAAATTAGATTCCTAATCTCCCTTTCAAATGTTTTTTCGCATTATATTACTTGGTTACTACAGGAAAATTCAAAAGGTGCTTGATTAAGTAGGTAGTTTTAGGAAATAGGTGCATCATACTTCTATATACACTGGTTCTCATAATTATAAGGACACCCGTTTTTCTATATACACTGAACACTATTATTTAAACAAATATATTTTTTATTAATTTGAATTTCATTAATAGACTATATTTAAAAAGTTTTATCGTTTTTCTATCTTGAAAAACTTTAAATACGGTCAAAAAGATCATTTTTCAGGTGTTCACAATTATAAGAACAGCTCGAATCTTAGTAATTTTTTTCAGTTATTCTTAAAATTAATATTTTATGGGGTCTCTTTTTAGGGTGAAACAGTCAGACATTCTCTCTGGTGTATATATATATATATATATATATATATATATATATATATATATACACACACATTTTTTTTCTTTTTAATATTCAGTTTCAATACCATTTCATACAGCATACATGATATTCTGAATACATTTAAACTATTTAAAATTGCTTTTCACTTGCATGCACTTTTCTAATATGATTTTTTTTTTCAACTTTTAGGCCACGGGAAAGGCAATAATACAGAAGTTTCTTTCTTCAAACTATTCCCTATTGCTCTTGAAGTAGATCAAAAATGTAAGTCTTCTTGAAAAAAAAATATTATTACCCACCAAAATCTATCAAAAATCTGAGAATTCTACGTTTAAAATTTGCGGATATTCTCTTGATGTTCATAATAATAGAAAAATTACTAAATTCATTCTGCCTTCAGTAGAAACAGCTCTCCAGAGCACAATACATCCAACTTTAAAATGCCCGATTCATATCTGCCTTTAAAAAATCTGCTCTGTCTTTCGCTATCTTCAGATCGTGCCAGTAACTGTTAAAATCATTTGGTTAATCAAGAATAAAATGTTTTTCATCCGAAAATGCAACATTTTGCCATTTAATATTGTCTTTATTCAACTTTAACATAGACGTTCTTTCCCCCATTAAATGCTTATTAATTAATACAAGTTTTTTATTCGTTTTAACATATTATTAATTATTTTAGTCATGCATAAATGTGGACCCCAAACTTTCGTTAAAAATTACGAGCAAATTCAGCAGCATGTCATTATGAGTAGAACAGTAAGAGGAATTATGAGTTTTCGATCTCTGTATTGCATCAGATCTCTCTCCTGTCGAACCAGCAGTTCAACATTTGATCACATTTCCTTCAGCAATTTTAGATCTTCGAATTTCATTAGAAATTCGGAGGATTGAAATTATCCTTCCACTTAAAAAACACATTTATCATACTTCACTACATGAACGTTCTTTTTTTCGAGGAATTATCAGTAATGTCCGTCCAAGAAAAACTGAAGGCTTATATATGAATTAATCTAGCCCAGTAGTTAACAAATTCGCATGTGAACTGTAATTTATCCGCTAGTAAGTTAAATAAAACGAAAAAACTTGATTGTCCCTATAATTATGAACATCTAAAAACGTGGAGAAAAGAAATATTTTGCATTATTTTTTATTAATTTTGTTTCATATTAAAAAAATTATAGCAGTTTTGGTTTTTAGAATACTAGATATATTAAGTGCACTTAGTACAATCTTGTTCACAATTATTTTTACATTAGTTTTTTCAAAATATATAGTGTCCTTATAAATATGAGAAGGAGTGTAGCAAGTCTATGTTATTCCAAGTCAATATTAATTTATTTTACATACAAAGGATGTTGCACTTATAGACTATAGAATATTAGTTATAGCTTTCCCTTAAATGGGAAAAATGCAAAATATCAGTGCCACATGTTGAACGATTCATTCCAAAAGTTAAAAAAAAAAAGTTTATTAAATGTAGTACATATCACATTTTCATTTACAAAGAATGCATTTTCTTATCATATTCACATAGTCATAAGTAAAATTCGTACACTATTCTTTTCTGTTTAATTCAAGATTTTAAAATTGAAAAGTACAAAACTAAGTCTCAACTTTTAAAAGTATTTCGTTAAATCTGTAAGCAGATTAAAAATGTACGAGCTTGACACAAAACCGGAAACAAAGTAGCACCTATTTTTACTATTTGCGTTTTATTCCCTTTTTCTGACACTGCAAATACTATTAATTAGATATCATTCATATTCAGTTACTTTCCGAACGACAAAATATTTTTTGGCTGTAGGAACTTAAAAATACCCTAAAACTTTTGCACTCATTGTAAAACCCCTCCCTCTCCCTTTCGTAATCTGAGAAACATTTTCAAGGATAATTAGAGGATAATGTTATTTTTAAAAGTAAGGATAATAAATGTTTTTGCCAAATTTAACTTCTATTGGATTACTGTATAATGTTATCGAGATTCTCCTATGTAGTCCTGTAGATAATTATTAAGTCTATATACACCATTTTTCTAGTGAAAACATGCAAGCATCTTAATAATGTATGTTGGTTTCATTATATGAAATGCAATGTAATTATTATTATTATTATTATTTTTTTTTTTTTTTTTTTTTTTTTGTAAATAACTTCTTAAGTTGTGAAAATTTGTATACATAAGTATTTAAATATGTAAGTATTTAGTACATTAAAATTTCTCGAAACTATTTAAATAAAAAAAATAATTCTAAATTTTATTTATTTATTGAAAGAATTTTAAAATGTGCCATGCTACTTCTTTTTAATTTTTTCCCCTCAAATTTACATTATTATGATTTAACGATTTATTCTAAAAATATTTGAATAACAGTTTGTGGATCGATTGATAGCTTAATTTTTGTTCATTTTTATCTTTGAATGTGGAAAATTTGCGTTAAATTTCAGCATTCAAGCATAAAAATGTTTATCAAATATATTGCCGGTGTAAAACAAGTTTAACCCCACACGCAAGTCACATGTCTTGCCGCTTGCCTCCTTCCTTCCTTTTTTTTTTTTTTTTTTTTTTTTTTTTTTTTATGGATTTCAATGAGTGTTTCTGTTGGGATCTGGTTGAGTTGGTTTGTTGTATCGTTTGTTTTGCGGGCTGTTAAAAATTAAATTTGGTTTCTTTAAATATGTTTATTTCATCCCCTGATGAATTTTTTGTTTCACCTTTCTGAGCTTCTCCTACATGGAGAAATTGTTCATTCTTATTGGTCTTTGTGGTTTCGGTGATCTTGTGTCTGTTGCTTGGCTTCTACTGCGCTTAATGAGTCCTTATTGTTCACTACAGGGTTCTCTTTTTTTCACCTTGAAATATTGTCCTAGAGTCAACCTTCTTTTCACCAGAGTCTAATCAAAAGGTCCTATTTCAATTTTCAACAGGTATTGTTGTACAGTGGATTGGCGTCAGTGCTATTGTTGAATTTGATAATTGAATCAATTTGAGAAATCTTGTTGGTTTGTTTGGCGTGTGTCTCTTTGGTGAATTGTTTGACTAGCTATTCTTCGTTCTCATTCTTTGTTTCTATACTATCAAAAGGATTATATATATATTTTTTTTAAGTAGCTTTCCAGAAATTTTAATATACTTATCGTTATTTTTAAACACGTGTGTATGATTTTCAGTTTAGAGTTATAAAATTTTGCAAACATATACATTCAAATATAACAATATTAAAATTATTAAAATTTCTCAGGTATTACTAAAATATTGAAAAATGAAATTCAAAAATTAAAACGTTTTTTAAAACGCTTCCTGATAACTGATTTTTTTTTTTTTTTTTTTTTCGATTTTACATTAATATGGCTAAACAATATATTTTAAATATATTTGGGGGAAATATCTACTTTGTAGATTGTTTGATAAGTTACTTTTTTAAAATTATTTTTATATTGAAAGCTGGATTTCAATGCAGTTTTTAGCATTCAAACATAAAATCATTTTTTAAAAATTTTATTTTTGAATGAATCTTTTAAGTAATACCCAAATATGTTTAGAAGTTATTATTAAACTTTAATGATAAAGAACGGGGATGGGGGGGGGGGGATGATTAAAAACAGTTGGCAGGAACATTTAAATATTTTCAAAGTATTTACAATTGTTAAATGATTTTGAGAAATTTTAATATGCATAATATATTGTTATATTTCAATGCATATAAATGCAAACTTTATTAATTCTAAGTTAATAATTTAAACTATTTCTAATGTCCATCCATGCATTTAAATATTTTTTGTAAATTACTGCATTTGTATGATAAAATTTTGCATACATATGCATTGAGATAAAACAATATTAATCGCGTTAAAATTTTTAGAAAAATATTTAAAAAATTAGAATTAAAAATTTTAAGTTTCCTGCTGCCCTTTAAAATGCCCCTTAATATTTTTTTTCTCCTTATCGATGTTAAAATTCATTATATTTAAAATATGACGAACCTAATTGACAAATATTCATGAGAGAGAATTCAGATTTCAATGTGTCCAAAATCATTGAGACATAACAATAAAGTAAGAAAAAGCAAAATAATCATAATACAGACAATTCTAATAAAAATGGCGAAATCCAGTAAATGTCAATAATAAACAAGAATCAAAATGGAGATTACACAAATATAACTCCTAATTCATTAATATCCGTAAGATATAAGACCAAGAAAGAAGTGTTTAGTAGATGGTCTGGGCATGATACAAGGAGAATTTTAGCTTATGCTCTCTTTGTAACAGAAAACCATTTACTTTGCATGCTTTGATTTCCTTTCATGTCCTTGATAACGTAAGGATTCAAGCATGCTTTCACGTGTTTCCTGTTGTCTTCACTTATTTCAATTTTAATTAGTTTCATGGTGGCTTTGGGTTTGATCATATTGATTGTTTAAAGTCTGAAGATTTTCTTAAATATTTGAAATATTTTAATAACTATATAATATTTATTATATATATATTACTTCTTTAAAAAAGAACTTTTTATTCTCGTTTTTTAAAAAAAAAATATGTATATAGTTTGAAATTCTGAAAGTAGACAAAATTTGCAACAAAATAACTTTTTACATTTTGATGTACGATAAACTGGAAGAGAAGAGAGGGGGAGAGGGGGGAGAGCAAGCGGGCGCATCATAGCTTCCTACTCCGCTCTGGTGTTTTATACTAATATGAACCTCTCAGCGTTCGATCTTTTTGGAGCTAAAACTTCCCACATTTTTATCCGCCCATTTTTAGATCTCCCATCATACTATAAATATGGAGACTTAGGTAATCATGAAAACTTTCGAACGCGGTTTTTTTTTACTTTTTGTACACATTGAGGTGTGGGGAATCCGAAAATCACAGAAATGATATGGTGTCCGCCTGTATGGTACTAGTGCGTTAGTTTGTGAGTCTGTGTACACGATATCTCAAGAACAAATGGTCGTAAAGAGGTCGGACCAGTTTTTCAACATTACTTAAGACACTAGCAAGAACCTTATTGATATGTAAACACTCTAATTTAAAAACTTCGTAAATTATTCGAAGTTTCCAATTTTTTAACATGGGAGAATGGGGAAAATTTGGCTTAAACGTACATTAAAAGGAATATTTTTATTGTAAAGATGTCAAACCAACTTTTAAATATCTGTTTTGATGAACATTATTAACTATGAATATCCTATATTGAAAATTTCGTTATTTATTCGAAATTTACCAATTTCTTAACAGGGCAGAATAGGGCGAAATTTTGCATAATTGACCATTTTGATTAGATTTTCATTGTAAAGATGTCAGGCCACTTTTAAAATATCATTTATGATACTACCTTGAACGTAATTAATTACAAATATCCTAATTGAAAATTTTCGTAAGTTATTCTAAATTTAAGATTTCCTCAACATAGCAGAATACAGCGATATTTCATATAAACTTACATTATGGGATCACTGCATTGAAAATAGTGTGGAATTGCATGGAAACTAAAATAGGATATTTACCCCAATAAAATTCACTAAAAAAATTAGGATGAAGTAAATGCATTGAACTAAACGCTGGGTAGCTTATTAGGTGGGGTATTTCAGTATGTCACTGTGTCAAGCGATTTGTTCGATTTCCTTCTCTTAACATGAATATAGTATGCCCTATAGTAGTAATTTATGAGAACAAATATATGATGGGGAACTGTGCAGAGTTTACCTATGGCAACTAGTTTTCTGTCCCTTTCTCTATGAAATAATTGATCAATAAACTGAAATTATCGGGTTTTGTCGAAAACTAGATATTTTTCAAAACACACTTCAACTCATTTTTGCTTTTTAATAATACCCAAAAAAGGGAAACGATTAAAGTTACATTTATATTTGTTGAGGATATATTGGTTATTTCAACAATCTGTTTTCTTCAAAGAATAAAAAGTATGCAATAAATACTGAATTTTAACAAAATTCCTTCAGATTTGTCTTCAATTATTACTATTTTACTCTTTCTTGGCATATATGGTATGAGAAGATATTAGCTTGGAGTAAAAAAACTGAGTTTTGGTATAACTGCATGTTTTAAGGCCCCCTAAATCCGAACAAATAAAATTTTTAGCGATTGGTCTGTGCATGTATCTGGATCGACAGAGTTCAGAGTCTTATCATGAATATAGTATGACATATAATAGAAATTTGAAAGAAGAATAGATATGATGGGTTACAATAGCTGAGTTAATATGGGGCCACTAGTTTAGCTTACGATTAATTTAATTTTAAATATAAAAAAGTTTATTACATTATTGAAACAAACTTATTCTGAATACTGTAATGAGTATTTTACCATGTTTTTATTAACTTCGATTCGTGTTTGTTTGTTTGTTTGTCCAGTACAAATCTTGCAATCGATTTTTAACTAACTTCCCGACTAGCTAGATATTTGAAACTTTCAGGACAGCTCAGAACACGGTGACAATACATTTTTTTAATACTTTTAGTCAACTGTTTCAGGTCCCGCTGCCTTCGGCAGCGTTTATATGATTCGACAGAAAATTTATTTAACGAACTTCCCGACTAGCTAGACATTTGAAACTTTCAGAATAGTTCAGAACACGGTTAAAATGCATTTTTTAATACCTTTAGGCAACTGTTTCGGGTTCCTGCTGCCTTCGGCAGCGTTATCAGTACAAAACTTGAAATCGATTTTTCACTATCTTCCCGACTAGCTAGACATTTGAAACTTTCTGAATAGTTCAGAATACGGTAAAAATGCATTTTTAAAATATTTTTAACCAATTGCTTCGGCAGCGTTACCAATACAAAGCTTGCAATCAATTTTTAACTAACTTCCCGGCTAAATAGCCATTTGAAACTTTTATAATAGCTCAAAACCCGATAGCAATGAATTTTTTTAATACTTTTATGCAATTGCTTCGGGTTTCCGCTGCCTTCGGTAGCGTTTATATGATTCAACAGAAAATTTACGAACATGGTATATAAAAAGTTCTTTTTATCTTGTAAATATTTATTATAATGTGATTCAATATTCCCCCATAAGGTGGACTAAGCTGTAGAGATGGGCGTTATTTCACGTAACATAATAAGTAATATTATTGCATTGTAGCCTATTAGCACTGTAATACATTACAAAAAATATCCTATTAAAAAAATAATATTTTCAACTTTATCTCTGCACGCGAAATAGACAAGAAATTTCTGGCGATAAAACTGATATAATACACCATTACACAAGTAAAAAACTTGAATTATTTGTTTTATATAATTACTTTTTTATTTTATTTAATTTAGAAAATACATAAACAATATTATGAACGCAAGCTACTACTGAAAATTCAAATCATACGAAAAGTGATAGTCCAAATCGCGTCATATGGTAGGAAAAAAGTACCGAGGAATGTATAAAACACCCATCTTTTCGCATCTAACTATACCCGCACCACTCATGTTAGATACAGCATCATACATAAACAGATAACGAAGTAACAAGTAAAAAACTCGCATCAGACTTTCCGCGCAAATGTTCTAACCGATTCGTTACTTCACGTCTCAAAAAATAGGTCTGAATTCTCAGTAAGGAATACATACAATTTCATGCAACTCTATTACTCAGTGATATTCTCAATCAGTAATTTCTTTCCATTTCCATGTTCATAAAATTATCGTTAAAAATATAATACAGCTGCAACTGTATTATTTTTTTAACGATAATTTTGCAATGATAATATTTTCTAGAATGTATTATGGAATATTCCTTGTGAAGTATATTAATCAAAATAATTTTAATAAGCAAGATAATTTTAACGTTTAGGACAAATAACATCGTGCTGATATTAATGATTTTATTTGTTGTTGATTATTTTTCATGGGATAATAAAATCGTTTGAATAAAATACTTGATACCACGGTTTAACGAAATAGTGTTAATTTATGCAGTTAGCATGAGATAGGTACCCCAGTAGCACATAACGTTGTTTTAATGTTGTTACAACTAATTTTTCACTGTTCAGACATATTTGCAACGCTATAACAACGTTATGTGCTACTTGGGTAAGGGCTGATTATTAGATGTTGATTACGATTTCGTCATGAAGGTGAGGAATGGGATTACACTTGCTAGGTTTGGATTCGCTTGCGTATTGGAAACAGATGTTTCGGGAATTTGATCATTGAAAGGAAGGAGTGTTTGTTTATATTTTAATTGCTTATAGCAGATGGAATTGAAAATGTGTAATGGCATACAGCATTTATTGTGGTTTTATTAAGAATATTGTTTAAGTTTAATTAAGAATAATTTGAGAAGAAATTTGAATATTTATTTATTTATTTTTACTGTTTAGCTTTTCTTTACTTTTTTTTTTTTTTTTTTTTTTTTTTATCTGATTTTTTTTCTTGAGACTATTTTTTTAGATTTAAAATGAGTAAAGGTGTTAAGAATAGTTAATTATGCTCTTATGTTAAAATTAAGTGTGAGAAAATACACCATTTTATGCAATTTTTGTAAGCAAAATCTATATTTTTAAACAAGTGTTTGTAATTTTAGAAAACATATTCAAAGTGACTGTTTGTTGAGTACGAGTGAAAAACACTAATTTTTTTGTCAATCTGGAAAGTTCAAGTTCTTCGGAAAATCGAAAGACAGTCACTCGGTAGTTTAAAATTTGGGATGCCTTAAACATTAACTATTATTATTTGTTTCTTAATTAGATATATGGCTTATAATATGAGTTTTTTTTTTTTTTTTTTTTTTTTTTTTTTTTTTTTTTTCAGAAAACGGCTCTCGTGTACGTGTTTCTTGATATTATTTGAAATATTCTGTTTTCGTGTTTAAAGGAAATGGTTTAATGAACCTTAAGCTTACTCGATTGGGACAAACGTTTGTGTAAAATTTTGACTCGACCACTATTTCATATCAGCTTTTTGTTTTTTTTTTTTTTATTATTGAAGAAATTCAAGTGTTAAATAAAGTGAAGATTACCATTCGAAAGCATTGGGACTTAAAAACATGAACCGCATCCACTATGTAGGACATATGTATACATTGTATATCATCCAGAAAGGATTAAAAAGACATTAGCCATATGTAAAATAAAAAGTAATAGGTTATAAAAATAATATGATGCAAAAACCTATTACCAAAGGAAGTATTGGAACGAAGTAACCTTTTACTGAAAAGTAACTATTTATCCCATCTCTACTAAGCTGCCCCAAACTTGGGGCACATTGGGCCTACTTTGTAAAGTTCTGTAAAGAAATTAAAAAGATAATCAATAGAACATTTTGAGAATATTCTTGGATGGCGACAAACCTTAATCTTAAGCGAAACAATCAAACGACAGTGGGTGATTAAATTCGATTTTTTTCTTCTTTCTATTATCTTAAAAAAAAAAAAAAAAAAAAAAAAAAAAAATGCTAGTCGAAATGGCCTGAAACTTCATACATGCAAAGAACATTAAAATCTAATACTTTCCTCTATCGATTTAGTCTAGAGTGTAATTAGGGGACCAACCACAATTTGAAGAAGAGCGAAAATTTTTTGGATTACCCTTTATCACAAAAAGCTACAAACGATTTGTAACTTTAAAACGTTGTTGCACATACTATGTACAATATTTGTATGTTTTGGTACAAAAATTGCGCAATTATTTAGAGAGCTACCAGCCGGTATACATTAATTTCTGTGACAGACGGCGTGAGCTCGATCATTGTATTTTTCTATATGCCGTCACACCTCTTAACCTTCTTAAATAGGAGGCACACCACCAACGTGGACAAATAACTTATTCATCATCACAAAGTGACCCTTGAACGTCTTGAACCAAACAATCATTGACAAGTTGTAATTCTATATTGTATTGCTTTTTGAAAAATTTTAGAAAAGAAACCCAAGTTTCTCCTACTAAATATCAAGGCCGGGAGGTGGCGATAGCATTTGTCAGTGCCAGATGAAGCATGTGGATGCTAGCAGCAGCCAAAAAACCGTCTCAAAGGAAATGTCAATGAACCACGTTTGACGCTTAGGTCTGAACCAAACTTTAGGGTAGACCTGTTAACCAGAATATAAGAAAAGATATGAAAAGCAATGTTATCTCGCGCATTCTATGAGGTGAGGGAGGGGGGGGGGATTTGTCTCCTTCTCATCAATGAACCATGTGATCCTCGAGATGTTTTCAAAACTAAGCCTTGATCTCATTAGAGAATAGAGCAGATAACCCTCTTTAAAAGATCTCCTCATCTAAATTGCATTTAAAAAATAAAACACTATTTCAACCAAAAATCGACTTTAAATAGCCAGCCATAAAATTTCATTTTCGAAGATTTTCACAACATGACAAATAAGGCAATATTTCGTATAACTTTTGATTGTGAAGATTATTGCATGGGAATCAGCATGGAATTGCAAGAAAACTGAAACAAGCTTCATTACACAGCAGAATGTGACAGGAAAAATGCATCGTTGTTGAGGGAGGGTAACTTAGCAAGTGAGGAAATTCAAGCCTCAGTCTGCGCCAGGCGATCAACACAGTTCCGAGTCTTATGAAAATAGTATGACCTATAATAGAAATTTGAAAGAAGAATAGATATTATGAGTTACATAGCAGAGTTAATGTGTGGCCACTAGTTTAGATTACAATTAATTTTAACAGACACTAATGATCTTAATAATTGATGTGTTTAATTTTAAATAAAAAAAAAAGAAGAAAATATTACAATGTTAGAACATAATTATTCTCAATATTGTAACGGGTATTTTTGGTATGATCCAATATTCCCCCATAAGGTGGACTAAGCTGCCCCAAACTTGGGGCATATTGGACCTACTTTGTAAAATTCTGTAAAGAAATTAAAAAGATAATCAATAGAACATTTTGATAATATTCTTGGACGGCGACAAACAATCTTAAGCGAAACAATCGAACTACAGTAGATAATTAAATAAGATTTTTTTTTTCTTTTTTACAATTTTTCGATTATCTAAAAAAATACTGGACGAAATGGCCTGAAGCTTCATACATGCAAAGAACATTAAAAACTAATATTTTCCCCTATCGATTTAGTCTAGAGTGTAATTAGGGAACCGACCACAATTTGAAGAAGAGCAAAAATATTTTGGATTACTCTGTATCACAAAAAGCTGCAAATGACTTTTAACTTTAAAACATTGTTGCACATACTATGTACAATATTTATATGTTTTGGTGCAAAAATTGTGCAATTTAGAGATATAATTTTTTTTTCAAAAATTACTAATTTTTTTGACAAGTTTTTTGCTTATAACTAAAGCGAGTTTCCATAAAATTTTACAAAACGTACTGAAAAATTGACAAAACATTAGAGAAATATTATTCTGAAACATAAAATGTCCATGTATAATATTCGTTGAGATATGAACATTTTGAGTAAATATTTTACTGCGCATGCGCGTAAGATTGAAAAAATTTTATTGCATAAGTTGAAAGCTTTACATATGGAGCATCTTTTGTCAAAAGTTCATTTGAATAGATTAAAAATTAAGCAAATTCTCGGCAAAAGAACGACCTAGATTTTAGGTATTTTTCAGAGTTGAAATTTCATAAGGGGTTTTACATATTTAATATAACGTATATAATTTGAAGATCCAATTATTTCAATCATGTTACAAAAGCTCTTTTTTGTGAAAAACCCCCTTATGAACTCACAAATATTAATAAATAAAAAAATGTTACAAGCCTATAAGGGGTTTTTCACAAAAAGAACTTTTGTAATGTGGTTGAAATAATTGGATCTTCAAATTAAATACGCAGCATGTGTAAAACCCCTTATGAAATTTCAACTGTGGAAAATACCTAAAATATAGCTCATTCTTTTGCCAACAATTTGCTTAATTTTTACTCAATTCAAAAGAGCTTTTGACAAAAGTTGCTCAATATATCTAGCTTCCAACTTCTACAATAAAACGTTTTCTATCTTTCGCGCATGCACAGTAAATTATTTACTAAAAATGCTCATATCTCAACGAATACTACGCGTGTGAATTTTGTTTCAGAATAATGTTTTCTCTAATGTTTTGTCAATTTTTCTGCAAGTTTTGTACATTTTATGGAAATCTGTTCTAGTTATAAGCAAAAATATCGTAAAAAAATTATATCCGCCTAAATAATTGCGCAATTCCCGCACCAAAACATACAAATATTGCACATAGTATGTGCAATAATGTATTAAAGTTACAAGTCATTTGTAGCTTTTTATGATACAGGGTGATCCAAAGCTTTCGCGCTCTTCTTCAGTTTGTGATTGGTCCCTTAATTGCACTCTGGACTAAATCTATAATGGAAACAATGTGTTTTTAAATGTTCTTTGCGTGTGTAATTGTTCCAGGCCATTCCGTCTAGTGTTTGTTTAGAAAATCGAAAAAAGATGTCAAAAAAAAAAAAAAAAAAAAAAATTCTAATAATGTGATCACCCACTGCATGTACTTAATTTTTTGATGAGATAAAAACTATAAATAAAAATTTAAGGAAAAAAATCATTTTTTTTTTTTTTTTTTTTTTTTTTTTTTTTTTTTAAAGATTAGAAGCTTTTTATTGTGAAGCCCTAAAAAGCATAAAATAAAAATTATTGAGGTAAAGACATGCTATAAAGAAATGAAAGTTTTAACACTAATGAAATTTTAGAGAAAAACATATTTCCCTTTTGCAAGAGATGAAATTTTTTAAATATTTGAAATATTTTAAAAAGTATTCAAGACCAATATTCTTAGTTATTAGTTTTTTGTATAAATTATTCGTTAAGCCATAAATTTCAAAGGTCTCGAAAGCTTTTTAAAATATTTTGAATATTTTAAAATTTTCATCTCTTGCAAAAGGGAAATATAAATTTTTTTCTCTAAAATTTCATTAGTGTTAAAACTTTCATTCCTTTATAGCATGTCTTTACCGCAATAATTTTTATTTTATGCTTTTTAGGGCTCCACAATAAAAAGCTTCTAATCTTGAAAAAAAAAAAAAAAAAAAAAAAAAAAAAATGATTTTTTACTTAAGTCATTTTTACTTAAAATATATTTCCCTTTTGCAAGAGATGAAATTTTTTAAATATTCAAAATATTTTGAAAAGTATTCGAGACCAATATTCTTAGTTATTAGTTTTTTGTATAAATTATTCGTTAAGCCATAAATTTCAACGGTCTTGAAAGCTTTTTAAAATATTTTGAATATTTTAAAATTTTCATCTCTTGCAAAAGGGAAATATAAATTTTTTTCTCTAAAATTTCATTAGTGTTAAAACTTTCATTCCTTTATAGCATGTCTTTACCTCAATAATTTTTATTTTATGCTTTTTAGGGCTTCACAATAAAAAGCTTATAATCTTAAAAAAAAAAAAAAAAAAAAAAAATGATTTTTTACTTAAATTTTTATTTTGTGCTTTTTAATTTTTTAAACAAAGCTTCTTAAAAATCTAATTAAAATTTCTTAGGTTACTCTGCAGACAATTAAAGATTTTCTTTTAGATACTGACTTTTTTTTTTAATTATCTGAAAAAAAAAATAGCACGTTGGCTTTCGAGGATCGAACCCACGACCAACGCGTTATCAGCATGACATTCTAAGCAAAAGTCAAAGAACAGTAAAAAAAAAAAGTCATAGAACATGCTAGAAAAATCTAAGTAATGCAAAAAATAGTTCTTGGATGCTTTTCGAAATACTTTGAATACTTAAGAATTTTCATCTCGTGTAAGAGTGAAATATCTACATTCTTCTTTAAAATTTTCTTATTTTTGGAACTTTTATTTTTGATAGCAAGTCTTTGCAAGAATAAAATTTTATTTTAGGATTTAAAGCTCCACAACAAAAAAATTCCAGCTTTTTTTTTTTTTTTTTTTGTTCTTTTTAGTTATAAAAAAAAAAGCTTCTTAAAAAAACTAATCAAAATTCCTTAGGATACGCTGTAGGCCATGAAAAGTTTTGTTTCTAACAAATGATATATTTTTATTAATTATCTACAAAAAAGTAACTCGTCGGCCTTTGAAGACCGAACCCACCCACAACCATCGCGTTATCAACTTGACGCTTTAACCAACTGAGCCAATTAATGATGTGAAAATTCCTTACATTTACTGTAAAGGGGAAGCGCTTTGTTTTTTTAGCATGACACGAAGACGCGATGATAAAATCCAATTTCAAAAATAAGATGTTACTAAAAAAATATTTATGTATTTTTTACTTAAGACTTTTTATTTGGTGGTTATATATATATATATATATATATATATATATATATATATATATATCAAAATTATTTTGTGATTTTTAATACATTAAAAAAAAAAAAAAAAAAAGTTTCTTTAAAAAATTCTTAGGATACTGTGTAAGCAACAAAAAATTTTCTTGCATTAATTGACAGCTTTTCTACTAATTATTTGCAAAAATTAACACGCCTGACCTTCCGGGACCGAACCCTCGACCATCGCGTTATTAACGTGACGCTCTAACAAACTGAACCAAGGAGCAACGAACGGAATGGCTTATATTTGCTTTAAAATGGAGGAGCCTTGTTTACTATTCGGGACATGAAGACACGATGACAAAGTCGTTTTCATATAAAAAGCTTCTAATAAACAAGAAAATCAGACCAACGTGCCCAAATTTCCCTTTCCAGATATAGGTAGATTAAAATAGTGAATTGTAAATGATACTAATATACTTGTAATAATAAGAAAGCACCACAGAACTGTCGTTTCAAAGTGTTTAGTACAAAACTTTGAATAAACACCATAAAATGCAATAAACTCGCAACAATTGTTTCAGGTCTAAAAACACACGACCTTTCGTCAGGCGAACAAACTAGGCACGAGTGCTGCAATCAAAGCGGCAACACACAAAACTATTTTAAGTGAAGAGCAAAAATATATAAAAATGTATGTAAATATAAATACTGGTGTGACCAGAATTATCAAATAAAAGAAGAAAATAAATAAGATTAAAAAAATATAACGAAATCTAAAAATCTTAAAAGTATAAAAATTAAACGAAAGTCGGAGTTACGTTAGTAATTTCCAAGCATCAGACAAGAACGGAGTGGAAAAAAATATCATTAACAAGATTTTTCAAAATTTTAAATATGTAAAAAGCTTCATGGATATTCAAGATGGGAAGAGGAGACAGGATATGAAATTATGTTAGTTTTAGAAAAATCAAAACGATGACCATGAGCCCAGCAGTAGGAAGCAATAGAAGTTTTGGAAATCTCTTCATTACGAACATTCCAACGGTGCTCATTTATTCTGTATTTTAAACGCCTCCTAGTTTGACCAATATAACCAAAATTGCATGACGAACATGGGATTAAATAAATGCCAGATCGGTTTTCAGTAGGAATGGTATCTTTAAGAGAAGATAATTTAATTTTGTTGACGGGTTTGTAAATGACTTTAAAACTAAATGGTGAAAGAATTTTAGAAATTTTAAAAGAAAGCGATGAATAAAAAGGTATAACAACTGGGATGAGACTGATCGTTCAATTTGGGAGCAGAACGTTTATGACACTTGAATTTATATAGAGCTTTATCGATAATAAAAGGATTATAGCCATGAGAAAGAGTAAGTGATTTTAAATAATTTCTTTCGAAAGACTAGAAAAGATCAGAACAAATGTGTGAGGCACAAAAAACATAAGTATAGAAAGCAGATATTTTCTGTTGAGGGGCGTGGTTAGAGAGGATATGTGGCGGAAAAGAGACAGAGAATGGTTTTCTGAAGACAATGGTTGAGAACCGATCCTTGTCTTCAGACACAAAAACGTCAAGAAAAGGCAAAGAGCAATCCTTTTCAATCACAACAGTGAACTGATTGCATGGGTCAATCGAATTGACCAAAGAAAGTAAACTGGAAAAATCGACATCAGAGGGGACAAAAACGAAAGTGTCATCAACATACCTAAACTAGTCAGGATATTTATTGCATTTTATGGTGTTTATTCAAAGTTTTGTACTTAACACTCTAAAACGCCATTTCTATGGTGCTTTCTTATTATTTTTGTTGCTGCTTCAGGCCTCTGGCACCAAGTAAGTAGTTTTGCGAGTGTTTCCACTCTCTTTTAAATTACACACGTCTTCTCATTTCGTATTTTTAATTTACCGTTTTCTTATTTTTAAACCCCTTTTTCGTATTTTTTATACTCACCCCCTTTTTTTATTTTAACTCTGAACACTTTTGGTTTTGATTTCTCTTTCTTTTGTTTGTGTGTTCATTGAAACTGCCTTCATCTTTAATGATACTTATTATTCCCAAAATGAGGGTATGGCAATGGACAGTCCTCTCTCTTTCCTTTGCGACATTTATATATACACAATTTTGAAAAAAAAAAAAAAAAACCCTCACCATTTTGAAAAAAAAAACTCTTCGGTGTATATAAATTGCCTGATTGGTTTAGGTATATTGATGACACTTTCCTTCTTGTTCCCTCTGATGTCGATTTTTCCAGTTTACTTCCTTTGGTCAATTCGATTGACCCGCATTCAATTCACTTTTGAGATGTAAAAGGATTGTTCTTTGCCTTTTCTTGACGTTTTTGTGTCTAAAGACAAGGATCGGCTCTCACCTACTGTCTTTAGAAAACCATTCACTGTCTCTCTTCCTCCACATGCCCTCTCTAACCACGCCTCTCAACAGAAAATGTCTGCTTTTTATACTTATGTTTTTCGTGCCTTACACATTTGTTCTGATTCGTCTAGTCTTTCGAAAGAAATTAATTATTTAAAAATCACTTGCTCTTTCTCGTGGCTATAATCCTTCTATTATCGATAAAGCTCTATATAAATTCAAGTGTCCAATCGTTCTGCTCCCAAATTGAACGATCATAGTCTCATCCCAATTGTTATATATATATATATATATATATATATATATATATATATATTAACCGCTCTCTTTTAAAATTTCTAAAATTCTTTCACCATTTGGTTCTAAATTTATTTACAAACCCGTCAATAAAATTAAATTACCTTCTCTTAACCCTTTAACGATCATTGGTTTCACAGCGAAACATTTGAAATAATTTAACAATTTTTATGCAGCAGATTTTTTATTATTTCTCCCTTGTTTTAATCAGGTTTTAAACTTTTATTCCTTCGCTGTTCCGTAGATAACAGCACTATTCCAAAATTGAACAAAATATGCTTCGAAGGAAGCTAAATGCGTAAGTCACTTGATATTTCTTAGTGTGCGCGGGTGTGAATTGCTGGTTTGATGATGCACTCATGTCCACTTTTTATCATTTAATGAAGAGCTGGACTATTATTTTCACCTGAAACAACTTTTACGAGTTTTTGTAGTCGATAATGTTTACTTACAAAGTGTTTTATTTATTAAATTAAATATTATTTGAATTTAATAAGGTTAACTTATAGCTGTTTCAAACCAAAAATTCTCGAAAAGGAACAATGCTAATTTTTTATGTTTTAAATACTTATGATCAGCTGCGTGTCTAGAAGCCATTTTTAAAGTTATTTTAGTAATTTTTAAAATAAATTAAGTAGTGAACGTTAAAAAGGGTAAAATATACCATTCCTACTGAAAATCGATCTGGCATTTATTTAATCCCATGTTCGTCATGCAATTTCGGTTATATTGGTCAAACTAGGACGCGTTTGAAATATAGAATAAATTAGCACCGTCGGAATGTTCGTAATGAAGAGATTTCCAAATTTTCTATTGCTTCCGACTGCTGGGCTCATGGTCACTGTTGATTTTTCTAAAACTAACAATTTCATTTCCTGTCTCCTCTTCCCATTTGAATATCCATGAAGCTTTTTACATATTTAAAAATTCGAAAAGTCTTGTTAATGATATTTCTTCCACTTCGTTCCAGTCTGATGGTTGGAAATTACTCACGTAACTCCGATTTTCGTTTAATTTTGATTCTTTTAAGATTTCGTTATATTTTTTTATCTTGTTTATTTATTTATTTTCTTCTTTTATTTGATAATTCTGTTCACACCAGTATTTATATTTACATAAATCTTTATATATTTTTGCTCTTCACTTAAAATGGTTTTGTGCGTTACCGCTTTGATTGCAGCACCCGTGCCTACTTTGTTCACCTGACGAAGGGTCGTGTTTCTTTCGACCCGAAACAATTGTTGCGAGTTTATTGCATGTTATGGTGTTTATTCAAAGTTTTGTACTTAATACTTGTAATATTTAAAATTTTAGAAATTTCGGCATAAAACTGTGAAACAAACTAAATATTCTGGTGTGTCACTCACACGACTTTCGCTTACCCTGCATTTCGATACTATAAAGGCAAATTGCATGTTTAGACGTAAAATAAATAAGGTAAGATCATAGAGTTCAATTTAGTTTAAAAATAATTATAGGTAATGGACAATTCTATTTGACATATAATTCTGCGTGAGTGGGACTACAACCTTCATCAACCCCCCGTTCAATTGTAGTGCCTACCTTTATTTAAAAAAATAAATTTAAAGGCTGTTATTAATTTGCCTCGAAACTTGCCAATATCTATCAACTTTTCAAATGGCAACCACATACCAAATTCAAAATATCAGATTTGAATTTCCTGCAGTTATTTATTTTTAAGTTATGTTAATAACTGATATACATACAGATAAACTGCTAAAAGTTTGACTTTCGTATTCAGGGCACCTCAAAATGTGATACTATACAAAAAATGAGAGTGGAAAATCGAACTTTAAAGAATGCTTTGTTTACAGTATGGGCTTGAGAAATTAATTTTTCTTCTTGACAAGTGTTCGTCGACATAGTAAAATGTAGCAAAGCACTAGACTATTATTAATTTGCCTTCAAACCTGTCAAATTTGATCAAATTTTTAAATGGCAACTTAATATGAACTTCAAAATGCCAAATTTGAATTTTTGCAGTTATTTATTTTTAAGTTATGCTGATAACAGATATACATACAAATCCACTGCTAAATATTGGACTTTCGGATTTTCACACACACACACACACACACGCACACACAGGGAAAAAAAAAAAAAAAAAAGAGTGGAAAAAAGAATTTAAAAATTACTTTGTTTACAGTATAGGTATGAAAAAATATTTTTCCCCCTGAGCTGTGTTCGTCAACATAGTAAAATGTAGCAAAATACTTCTATAGATTACATTCAATAGAAAGAAACGTTTAGTCTAATTCTGGGTAACCCTGTATATTGTCTACAATTTATACACATCACGTTATGTACTTATCTTGAAAACACAACACAAAATGAAATACACTCCTAGCAATTTCCAAATACAGTCCCAATATATTCAAATACTTTGAGTGGCCCTGTAAATGAAAGATTTCCATACCACAATCTGCACAAAACATGCTTTTTGGCATATAAAAAATTATATTCATTCCATTTTATTTAGGGCAGCCTATAGATGTTACATTATATTTACCAGAAATTTATTCATATGTATTATTTATTCATTTATATCTATGTATTTGAATTCTCGTGAATGACCCTGTAATCGAACTGTTTTTTTTTTTTTTTTATCTCAACGAAAATTTTAGTGCAGCATCTCTATATAATTCAAATATAAAATACCAAGTTTGGTCTTCTTGCTACTATTTGTTCTTGAGATATGCTGATAACAATACACAGACTCACAGACCAACTGTTAAAAACAGGTTTTTCAGATCCGAAGAACCTCAAAACATGTAAATATATCAAAATCTCAATTTCGAAAATTTAACTCTAAAACAATACTTTCTCTACCATATGTATGGGTAAGAGAAAGTAAAAACAAGTGTTTCATTAAGTGCATGCACGTGTGTTTAAGCTATATTTTTTTAAGCTCAAGGGTCCCTCTCTCTACTTATCGTCGAAGGCAGTCGCAGCCCAAGTTATCCTATGGGAAAATTTATTAACAGAATTACTCATTAATAATATATTTTTCAAAATTCCGTTTTGACATTAAGAAATTTTATAACCATAAAATGCGAAAATTAAACTTGAATGCATTTTTCGCACTTTACAGCTTTTAAGTTAAATATTAAAAATAAATTTTTTGATAAACCAAACACATACTTCACGGTTCTGATTTTTCTGAATGTAAAAACAGAATTTAATAAAATACATTAACTAATGTGTAATTCTGTTAACAAATTTTCCCGTAGGATTACAAAGGATTTCGCTGCCAGAGAAATTGTAAGAGGTAGAAAGAATAAGCCTTAATTGAAATGTCGAACGATTGGAAAATATCAGTTTCACATCATCAAAAAACTAAAATTTTGGATATATTTGAGATATATATTTTTTAACATTGCAAAATAATTTTCGAAAATTACAGCAATTTTTGTGAGTTGCTAAAACACCCTTTGTATAAGAGATAAAATTGTTGAATATGTGATATTTGTTATTTGTAAAATCGGTGTACTTGAGATTTTAATTGTCACTTGGCATTCACAATCTAGACTTGAAAGCTACTTATCTAGAAAAATTAATCTTAATAGGAAGAATAGGTTTAAATCAGTTTCACAAAATCCCATTTTTGATAATACTATAAAAGAAATAAAAAAAAGAAAAAAAATAATAATAAATTAAATTTCTCATAATAAACTATTTTAAAAAACCCACAAATTTTATTTAAAAAAAAAAATTCACTTTAAAACACGTATAAAACGATACATTTAATTAAAATCATCTATATTACATCTCGTCAAGGCCTTTCGCCCTGAGCATCAGGGCACCATCAAGACAAGGCCATTTTTAGTTAGAAGTACAGTAACAGTTTAATTATATATACAAAAAAAAAAACAAATTACAGTTAGTTATTATAGATGAAACAGTTGAAACAGATTAACCACTTATGAATGTGAAATTAATCAAACTTTACCTTTTTTAGATCTTTCTATTCATCGCAATAAAGATAATTCAGTAATATGGTTTGATGTTTATTATAAAAATTCTTTTGTTCCCCTTCCTATTCCTGCTGCTTCCGCCCATTCAACTAATTATAAATTTTCGTTTTTAATCTCTTACATTACTCGGGTTCTTAATTCAATTTAGCGAAAATAAACAAACAAAATTATACAAATCAGCATTGAGCCTTGAGGCAGGCTATAAAAAAACTACCATAATAATTATAAATAAAATTAAAAATAATCTTAATTCTTCTACAATAAGTACTTTTACATTAACCCCTAAAATTAAATTTAGTAATAGTCTTCCTTTCTGTAACGAATTTATTGATTTTAAACATTATATTTTTCGTAAATTCAATATCCTTATTCCTTTCAGTTCACCTTTAACTATTAAACATTTACGCTTAAACGATCGTGATTTAACCAGAACCACTGGAGGAGTTTATAAAATACCACTAAAACTTAATCAAGATATTTTCTTCTATGTCGGGCAAACCGAAAGAAATTTAAACAAAAGAATTCAAGAACATATTCACAACGTCAAGGATGGAAAGAGCTCTATTTATGAAAAATCAGCTTCACCGCTTTGGGATAAGCAGAAATTATCTCCTCTACCAATTAGTTCAGAATTAATAGTCTCCGAAGCTATAAATATAATTCAATTAATTATAAAGATGCTGCCTTCCTTCCAAAAATTTGGTATTTTCTAATACAATCACATATCTAATATAATTTCCTTTCAATAGTATCGCGGTCTCAATGAATGTTGTGCTGGTCCGGCCTCTCCTTAATGTAAATGGTCCAGAGACTTCTACAGTTATAGCAAGTTTTCTTCTACTATTCTACCTAGAGCTCCTCCAATACAGGCTGGTTCATCAGGCATTTTGTTTCCCACTCAGCGATTGTTGCCAACGGGGTCCCAATTTCAAGTGTTATCAAATCACATAAAATGGAGATTTTGCAGTTGAAAAATGCTCAAATCATACCAGAACTGCATTTAGAACGTTTAGATTTCCAACAGACGAAGAAAGGCGAAAGAAATGGGCTATTAATCGTCCAAAAGAAAATTGTACGCTTAGCTTTCAATCACAAATATGAAATGTAATTATGATATGTTTTCTTGCATTTTTTGTATCAATTATTTGTTTTTATTGCTGTTTGATTATCTAAATGTTGTATTTTACAACCTACACTACTTTTCAACGTGTATAAATATTTAAAATTAATTAATTTAACAGCAACAGTGATGGTTACTTTTGACAAGGGTTATAAGAAAATTTCGCCAAATATTACTGCCAAACTTATCAAGTACAAACAATAATTCGCTCTTCTGTTTAGGCAAACTCGCCATTTTAGGCGATAAAGACTCCGAGTAATACGTCTGCAACTAAACGCCGCCAAGCTATATTTCCGCTGGGCAACAATGATCAGCTGTGAGTCAGCTCGTATTATAGGAGTCTTAATTCTACCCAAAGAATTATTCATTAAAGTGACTCGACCATTGCGACTTTTAAAAAGTTTTCTCCATGTTTCCTATGGAGATCTAAATTAATACAAGTTCCCTTTACTACAATCTGCTCCATGGAAGCATAATAAAGCCTCAACCGTTGCACAACAAGTGTCTCCATGGTAACCAAGGGACGCTCGACTAAATTTAGAATCTACGTTTTCAGGCTGTTTCATCTGTGGTTAAACTGTTTCATCTATAATAACTGTTAACTGAAATTTGGTTTTTCTTGTATATATAATTAAACTGTTACATCTATAATAACTGTATTTTTTTTTCTGTATATATAATTAAAGTCTTACTATATGAGACATTAGTCTCACTTTAACGGCTTCATTTAATACTTTCCTGTTATCTTTGAAACTGTTTTATCTGAATGAAGTACCTATTTGCAACGAATTGCAAAAGTTTTAATTTTAAATGTATATAGAGTATTCGAAACGTTGCAAAAATACCAGTGTTTTTGTAAAAGCTGTTTTAAAATATTTTTTATGAGCATTGCAGTAACTAAGAATTAGTTATCAACCTATTCACCCATACACTAAAGGACAAAAAAAAAAAAAAAAAAAAAAGCTCCAATTTTTTTCCCCCTTACAGAAACCATTAATTTTATTATTTAAAAATAGGTATAAAATGGATAGTAATTTTGCCGGATATCTGATATGCGTATCTTGGAGCAAAACAGCTCCAGATATATCCGGTAAAATCACTGTCCATTTCCTCCTTATTTTAATTGATACAATAAGCGGTTTTTTAAAGAGAAAATATCCAAGTACGGCTATATATATATATAACCTTTTTCTCCAAAATTTCCATCGTTTTTATTATATTTAAGTGAAATAATTGACTTTATTTACGAGAGTTCAACATTCATAGCAATGTCATGCTGCTCTTAATAAACCATCGTCGAATTCGTGGATAATTAAGGAAAATTTGTTTTCCAAAATTACTGGAACACTATTTCTATTTTTAAGCTGAAGAATTAAAATTAATACTTACAGTAACAATACATGATAAAGATAGAAGATATTATGTCCGGTTGCACAAGTATTTTATGAACATGGATCAAAATTTAGTTTTCGTTAAGCTTAGGATGCAGATTTTTTTTTTTTTAAACAGCCTAAAGTAGATTCCAATTCTCTACAAACCAAGATTCGAGCCTGGCACCTGGGAACTGGTTATGTGGGTTAAGGTCAAATAACCACATTAGGATCCTAGGTCAGTGTTGGGCATCAATCGATTAAATTTTCAATCAACTAATTAGTTGACTAAAAATTTAATCACGATTAATTCAATCACAACTAACGGTTATTCATTTGCTGCAACTAAAAATTCAATCGCGATTAAATTAATCGAAAAACAGACGACTAACCGTTAGTTGCGATTAAATTAATCGTGATTAAATCAATCGTGATTAATATTTCAGTCATTTGCTGCAACTAAAAATTCAATCATGATTAAATTATTCGAGAAGCAGACGACTAACCGTTATTCATGATTAAATTATTCATGACTAAATCAATCGTGATTAATATATTAGTTGCAGCAAATGATTAACTGTTAATCATGACTAAATTAATCATGATTAAATTAATCGTGATTGAATTGTAGTTGTATCCATAGCTGATATCCCCCCTCCCTTTCTCTGAAGATCAAATGGTGCCGCTAAATTTTTGATAGCAATTTTCAGTAACGGTTTTTAAAAACTTTCAACAAGGTTGAAAAATGTTAATCACTTCGGTTTGTCTGTCTGTCCACGCTCTAGCTCTAACTCCCGTAAATATTTATGGAATTTCTTGAAACTGATATATGTTATTCAAGTTCACTATCGAATGTTCCCTATTGAAAGTGGAGTAAATACCACTACTGCTCTGTGTACAGAGACACCCGAAAGTATTCCAAAGCATTGTAATCTATGGGAGGTATTTCTATAAAACATATTTTAATACTTTTACTGTACACAAATCTTAAAGAAATTGAAATATGTCATTCAAGATTAATATTGGATGTTTCTTATGTAAAATGGAGTAAATATCAGCACTGTTTTGTTTACAGGGATACTCGAAAGTATTCCAATGCATTGCGTTCTATGAGAGGTATTTCTATAAACCAAATTTTAATTGCCGAAACGTCAGTGGAGGCCCTCTGTTGAGACTCAAAAAAGTTTTGGGCTCTGTCTGTGTGTCTGTCTGTCTTTCTCTCTGTCTGCCGCGAGAGAGCGACCGCAAAAATGGCGCTATTGACTTGAAATTTGGTACACATGTCCATGAGCCCCACGAAATCAGCTGTATAGTTATTGGTATGTATTCCATTTGTAGTTCGTATACAGGGACACGCCAAAGTTTTTCTTATCATTACGGCCTGTGGGAGAAATTTGTATGCATCGCGATAGCGGCCACAAAAATCACGCTATTGACTTGCAATTTGGTACACGTGTTCATGAGCCCAACGGAATAAGCTGTATAGTTTTAGGTGTGTATTCCATTTGTAGTTTGTGTACAGAAACACGCCAAGGATTTTCTATAATTACGGCCTATGGGAAGAATCTGTATGTACCGCGATAGCCACCGCAAAAATCAAGCTATTGACTTCCAATTTTTGCCGAAACGTCAATGGAGGCCCTCTGTTGAGACTCAAAAGGATTTTGGGTTCCGTCTGTTCCGTCTGTCTGTCGTGCGATAGCAACCGCAAAAATCACGCTATTGACTTAAAATTTTGTACACATGTTCATGATCCCCACGAAATTAGCTGTATAGTTTTGGGAGTGCATTCCATTTGTAGTTCGTGTACAGGGATACGCCAAAGTTTTTGAAGTGAAAACTTCTTTAGGCGCGTTGAGCACTTTTGGGTGAACAAAAATCATTGAACTCCCGTCATCGTCAGCTAACGCTCTCCATTTGAAGTGAAAACTTTTGGGTGAACAAAAATCATTGAATTCGCGGCATCGTCAGCAAACGCTTTCCATCCTTGTATGATACAAATAATGTATCATACAATCAACTTGCTAATGTGAAGTGTTAACAATTATATACTGTATATTGTTTTAAAATCTGGTGCGGCTCCACACGACTTCTCTCATCTCCGGGCACTGTCTCTACTGCAGTTAGACCTCACAAAACCGAGAGAAAGGCCAAAGCCGCCATTTTTCTCACGTTCTTACAATTTGGTGCGGCTCTACACGACTTCACTCATCTCCGGACACTGTCTCTTAAAGATTGCTGCCGGAAACGTTGCAGTTAGACCTCACAGAACCGTGATAAAGGCCAAAGCCTCCATTTTGCTCACATTTTTACAATCTGGTGCGGCTCTACACGACTTCTCTCATCTCCGGATACTGTCTCTATTCCAGTTAGACCTCACAAAACCGTGAAAAAGGCCAAATCCGACATTTTTCTCACGATTTATAATCTGGTGCGGCTTTACACGACTTCTCTCATCTCCGGACACTGTCTCTTAAAGATTGCAGCCGGAAACGTTGCAGATAGACTTCACAAAATCGTGAGAAAGGCGAAAGCCGCCATTTTTCTCACGTTTTACAATCTGGTGCGGCTCTACACGAATTCTCTCATCTTCAGCCACTGTCTCTTAAACATTGCAGCCGGAAACGTTGCAGTTAGACCTCACAAAACCGTGAGAAAGGACAAAACCGGCATTTTTCTCACGTTTTTACAATCTGGTGCGGCTCTACACGAATTCTCTCATCTCCGGACACTGTCTCTATTGCAGTTAGACCTCACAAAACCGAGAGAAAAGCCAAAGCCGCCATTTTTCTCACGTTTTTACAATCTGGTGCGGTTCTACCTCATCTCCGGACACTGTCTCTCTTGCAATTAGCGCATTAAATAAATTTGTAATATAATTTTTGTAGTAGTAGTTTATATTAATGAATAAAAAAACACTTCATTTAAAGTATTTCCTACACAATAAAATATTTCCTGACGATTCAAGAAATACACACGTTCACGTTTTCACTTCTGTCGGCACTCCCGAAGTGCAATTGTTTTTATTTTTTTTTTCTAATCATTACGGCCTATGGGAAGAATTTGTATGTACCGCGACAGCGGCCCCCAAAATAACTCTATTGACTTGCAATTTGGTACACATATTGATGAGGCCAACGGAATTAGCTGTATAGTGTTAGGTGTGTATTCCATTTCTCGTTCATGTACAGGGACACGCCAAAGTTTTTCTTAATTTTACGGCCTATGGGCAATAGCGGCCGCAAAAATCCTCCGATTGACTTGCAAATTGGCGCACACGTTACATCTTTGCATATAAGTAGCTGTATAATTTTTATTGCTATATTTTTTATAAACTGTGTACAGGGACACGCCAAAATTCTTAACATTACGGCGTATGGGGTGAATTTCGTTTAAACGCATTTTAATATCATTACTTTGCAATGAAGAAAATGAAAATAGCGTACGTGAGTAAGATGCTTAAACTTATGTTGTTTGAAGAAAATATGTGCTCTTAAGCTTTCTAATTAATGTGCAGGTTCTTACAAAAGTATTCTGACAATGTCACATAGTCATCCAAACGATGTTAAATTTGGAACACTTATTAATTTTAAACGCAAAATAAGCTGAATAGTTTTTACTGGTGTATACAATGTTTATGGTTCGTTTACAAAGACACACGAAAGAATTCCGTAACATTAGAGCCTATGGAGAAATTTTTAATTTAAGCGCGCACTTTCATGCGTTTATGCTGAATTGAACTTAATAAAGATAACATACATTATAAAGTTGCTTAAAATCATGTTTACTCTTAAAAAAGGTTGTGTATAGACTAAATAATTTATGGGACCACACAAAGTAATTCCGAGTATGTACTGTAATCATCCAAATGATGTCAAATTAGTTTGAAAAATTAATGAGTTATAATTAATTAGGTTTATTCTTATTATTGGCGTTTATAATGACTGTGGCTACTTTTCCGGGATACATAAAGGAATTTCGTACTATTACGGTCTGTAGTCGGTATTTCTTATAAGTGTATTTTAACAAGGTTTCACCCCATCTAATATAATGAAATTTTATTAGAATTTTAAAAGTATGTTTTCCTGTTGAAAATTGTGGGGATAGAATTGATAATTAGTTTAATGGTTACACAAAATATTTCCGATATGCTATGTAATTTTTTTTGTATGAAATTTGATAGTTATGAAATTGGGTATTTATGAATTTCAGGGAAATAATACAAGACCGTCGTTTATTAAGAATACATATTATTGCGTACTTGGGGGTTCGTAAGTTGTCCGAGAATGAAAGGCGAAACTTGCAAAAATTCAGTGATTTACTCACAGAAAGTTCCAGAAAAATACAGGTCTATAAACCAAGTATCAGCTTCAATTCAACCAGTAAACATAGCTTAAACAACAGACGTTAACAGTAAAAAAACAGTACAAACTCTTTATCAATAACACATAAAGCAAGTTTCATTCAAAGAGGCTCAAAGCAAAGCAAGCATTTGACGAAACTGACACAGATCTGAGACTGACCGCCTTGGCGAAAATAATGCTTCTTTTATACTTTTCTATCGAACACAGACTGTTCTGGAAAATTCTCGTATCACATCAGCCAATGAGATTAGAGCTTCCATATTTGGTATATCCCTAATAAGGATTTTCTCGCCAAGGTCGCCAAAGAGTAAAACAATTGCCGAATTTGGCGCCAAATCCATTTCTTCCCTTATTGGAGCTTTTTAATGCATTTTCAAAGAAAAATTAGGCTATTTTAACTCTAAAACGTCTAGAAATGCACAAAATTAGCATTTTATCAGCTTACTAAACTTCTTTGAAAGAAATTATGCAACAATAAATGCAATTATTGCGGCAACCCCCCTCTGTAATGTATGTGATTATGGTAAGAAGTCGATCGAATCAATATATACTATTATATAATAAGGAATAAGAAAAAATGGCATATTGAATAATGTCTGATGCAAATAGGACGTTGAGGCTCCTGATCTGCAGATCCACTAGTAACTTTACTTTGCATAAAGCTTAATGAAATTGAAATATGTTATTTATATGCGCAAAAGAATGCTTTCTATAGATTATAGTATGATTAGCATTAGATTTACAGGGCCACACAAAAATATTCAGTTACATTAAGAGACATTAGTAAAATTTTGCTGGAATTGCACGTTCGTTTACATTAAGTATCTTTAACACTTTCTAACAATTTTTAAGTGTGAATTTTACTTCAGTTTGTGTATCTGTCTGTCTGTTTGTCTGTTTGTCCGCGCTCTAATTTTCATAAATATTTATGGAATTTCTTGAAACTGATATGTGTTATTCAAGTTTACTACTGGATGTTCCCTATTGAAAATGGAGTGAATACCTCTGCCGGTTTGTGTACAGGGACACCCGAAACTATTTCAAAGCATTGTGTCGTATGGGAGGGTTTTCTATAAACCATATTTTAATACCTTTATTGAACACAAATTTTAATGAAATTGAAATATGTTATTCAAGTTCATAATTGGTTGTTTCCTATGTATATTGTTTAAATACCACCACTGGTTTGTGTACAGGGACACTCCAAAGCATTCCAAATCCGTGTGTTCTGTGAGGTATTTCTATAAACCAAATTTTGATAACATTATTACAAAGCTTAATGAAATTGAAATATGTTATTCATAGGCACCATGGAATATAATATAATTTGCAATTGATTTACAGGGCTATACAAAAATATTCAGTTACATTAAGAACTATTAATAAAAATTTGCTGGAATTGTACTTTCAGTTACGTTAAGTGTTGTTAACACTTTCTAACTATTTTTAGGTGTAAATATGATTTCAACTTGTGTGTCTGTCTGTCCGATTGTTTATTTTTCTATCTGCCTGTCTCCCGCCTCCAGCAATACTTTTAGAAATTTTAAAAAATGTTATACATTAGTCGAGTTCACTATGGTATGTTCCCTACATAAAATGGAATTAATAGGTCGTGTACAACTAGTTCGTGTACAGGGTCAGGTTTGCGTTTTAGGTCAGACATTTTTAAAAATCATATTTAAATGACTTTCTACTGTAAAAATCATAAAGAAATTTTATGCATTGTTAATATTCTAACATAATGTTTTGTATAGAATATGATATGATTAGCCTTCAGATTTACAGGACTACACTAAAATATTCAGATACATTAATAGCTGCAATTATAATTTACCATGTGCATTTTCTTTTGTGTTAAGCCACGTATCTCTCGCAGGGTTTTAAATTTACATGATATTTGTTTGGGGGTTTTCATGTAAGTTGCTCAATACCTTTGACTATTAAATTATACAAGAGTAATTTTTATAAAGCTTGTGCATACGTAGTTGAAAATTATTTAGTAAAAGTGCTCGTATTTCATAAGATATTTAGCATTTTCGCATTCTGATTGCTGTATGTGTGCCTAATGTAGCATACCATATTTCTTAAAAATGGATTTCCACTGCATGTCATGCCCTACCTTTTTCTAATTAAAAAATGAGAAATTGTTTTAGCGATTTTTTAAAGAAACCGTTATATCTCCATGAATATATGAGTAACCTCTTAAAATTTATACATATAATGAAAATATCCTCATAATCATATGCTACAACCACAACGAGTTTAAAGCATTACCTTTTACAAGGTGATCCAAAACATTTTGGTTTTTGTTTATTTTTTTACACTGGTGCACTTTTCCTCTTCAGGGCACAAATTTTGCTGAAAAATGCGAGGTATAACATGTTTTTTACACTACCGAAGTTTCAAGATGATTCCTATAGAATTCTTCTAGATATTTGACAAAATTTCTTAATTCGAAAGTACCCAAATACTTATTGGTAGGTTGCATATCTCTTAAATAGAGGTCTTTAATTTGTTTTATAAATAGTTAATAGTTTACATGGTATTTTCGCAAATTCAAAAATTAAAATTATAAAAATTAAAATTAAAAACTATTAGGTGCTCAATATTCGATACTTTTCTTTATTTTAAAAATACTTAAAATGAAGTTTAAACTGAAATTTCTTTTCAGTTTACGTAATTCTACTAAAAATGCATAAAATAATATTTCTTAAAAATATTACTAAGAACATATTAGCTACATCAACCGTTTATATAATTATTTATGTAATGAATTTGTTTTGCGTTTGTGCATATTCTTGAATGAAAAACTGATTTGAGTTTTGTCTTCCTGACTAGAAAACTAAAATAACAAAAACTATGTATAATTTGAAGATATATTAGCAAATGAGAATTTATCGTCTGCAATCTTTAAGAGAAAGTGTCCGGAGATGAGAGAAGTCGTGTAAAGCCGCACCAGATTGTAAAAACGTGAGAAAAATGGCGGCTTTGGCCTTTCTCACGGTTTTGTGAGGTCTAACTGCAATAGAGACAGTGTCCGGAGTGAGAGAAGTCTTGTAGAGCCGCACCAGATTGTAAAAGCGTGAGAAAAATGGCGTTTTTGGCCTTTTTCTCGGTTTTGTGAGGTCTAACTGCAACGTTTCCGACTGTAATCTTAAAGAGACAGTGTCCGGAGATGAGAGAAGTCGTGTAGAGCCGCACCAGATTGTAAAAGCGTGAGAAAAATGGCAGCTTCGGCTTTTCTCACGGTTCTGCGAGGTTTAACTGCAATGTTTCCGGCAGCAATCTTTAAGAGACAGTGGCTTGAGATGAGAGAATTCGTGAAGAGCCGCCGCACCACATTGTAAACACGTGAGAAAAATGGCGGCTTTGGCCTTTCTCACGGTTTGGTGAGGTCTAACTGCAATAGAGACAGTGTCCGGAGTGAGAGAAGCCGTGTAGAGCCGTACCAGATTGTAGAAACGTGAGAAAAATGGCTGTTTTGGCCTTTCTCGCGGTTTTGTGAGGTCTAACTGCACCGTTTCTGGCTGCAATCTTTATGAGACAGTGTCCGGAGATGAGAGAAGTCGTGTACAGCCGCACCAGATTGTAAAAGCGTGAGAAAAATGGCGGCTTTGGCCTTTCTCACGGTTCTGTGAGGTCTAACTGCAACGTTTCCGGCTGCAATCTTTAAGAGACAGTGGCTGGAGATGAGAGAAGTCGTGTAGAGCCGCACCAGATTGTAAACACGTGAGAAAAATGGCGGCTTTGGTCTTTCTCACGGTTTTGTGAGGCCTTTCTCACGTTTTGTTCTAACTGCAATAGAGACAGTGTCCAGAGTGAGAAAAGTCGTGTAGAGCCGCACCAGATTGTAAAACCGTGAGAAAAATGGCGGCTTTTGGCTTTCTCACGGTTTGGTGAGGTCTAACTGGAATAGAGGCAGTGTCCGGAGATGAGAGAAGTCGTGTAGAGCCGCACCAGATTGTAATCACTTGAGAAAAACGGCGGCTTTGGCCTTTCTCACGGTTTTGTGAGGTCTAACTGCAATAGAAATAGTGTCCGGAGTGAGAGAAGTCGTGTAGAGCCGCACCAGATTGTAAAAACATGAGAAAAGATGCATTCAAGAGATTGTATTCTTGAAAAAGCAACATAAAAAAATTCTCTAATATTGGTAGACTCACGTTTTTATCCGTGGGTCAAAAATTAATGCTAACCCGACTCGCACCCGTCGCAGAACGCTACCTGAATAATATACATCAGTTTCAGGTCATTCTAACTCTATGATAAGAAATCTGATGGACAGATTGACAGTCATATTGACAGACCGAAATGTGAAGTCCTAAACACATTTAAACGATATTGAAAAATCTTTTACTGGGAATTCTTATTCTTTCTTATATAAAATTTATCATTAATTACTGATTTATTCGTTAGTCATAAAACTTTTGATTAATGATTGATTCAATCATTAGTCGTAAAAATACGATTAACGATTGATTTATTCGTTAGTCATAAAAAATATGATTAATGATTAAATTATTCGTTAGTCGTAAAATCTACGATTAACGATTAATTTAATCGTCAATCAAAACATTTGCGATTAATGATTAAATTAATCGTTAGTCAAAATATTTATGATTAACGATTAATTTAATCATTAGTCAAAATATTTTTGATTAACGATTGAATTAATCATTAGTCAAAATATTTTTGATTAACGATTGAATTAATCATTAGTCAAAATATTTTTGATTAACGATTGAATTAATCATTAGTCAAAATATTTTTGATTAACGATTAATTTAATCATTAATCGTTAGTCATCGAGATGATTGAATTTTGCCCAACACTGTCCTAGGTATAGGTGGAATGCCCCTCCGTGAGAGGTCTTTTAAAGGGTACTAGACCGAATTGTGGAGAAAACCATGAAAACTCCGAACGGCTAGGTCAACAAGTGTGACCTGGGATCTAACCCGGCATTTTTCCTCCTTCCAGCTTTGAGATCACAAACCTCTCGGCCTCTGGTGAGGCCCTTGGAACTGGAGAATTAAGTGTCAATCATTCGATCGTCAGATGTGCTCGTTTTCATTTAAGTCAAATTCGTTAAAGAAGAATGTTTGAAATGGTAAAGCATCAGAAAATCCACAAAATTTAACTTAAATGGACTTTTAATGTGTGTTGAGAAAGGAAGGCTTTTTTTTTTTTTTTTTTTTTTGCCTGGTATAACAGTTTTTAGAAGCGAGTTTAATTAGTTAAGGGGACTGGGACTTTAAATACCTTCAAAATTTCGATTTTTCAATTAGTGGCTTAAAAATGGTACAGATTCTGCAGATTATAAATATATATAATTTATTGCTTCGAATTCTTTTTTATTTGACCATGGTTCGTCAGAAAAAGTTTAGCAGATGAAATTTCCGCGGCAATCAGTTCATAAAAGTTTGTTGAAATTGCAGATAAACTGAACTTGGGTGTATTATCTGAATTAAAAAAATATATATACAGAAAAAACATGTATGAAAAAAGAAAAAAAAAGAAATGTTAGGACAAAATGACTATGGGGCAGGAATGTTTCAATTATATATAAACATTTAAACTTGAAGGGCTTAAATTGTTTTTTGCATTTTTCTCGATATGTCATTTTTCTGTATATTGGTACACTTTGTGAAAAATCTATTGAAAGCAGTTTTCTGCAATTTTAGAGGGAAATAGAATAAGTGTCTCTGCATGTAGTGAACCTATTTTTTTTTATGTATAAGCCTTGTGATAATTTTTAAAACAGCAAATATGTGTTAAAACATGTATATTTCTAATAAGTAAAAATTGCCATTTTTATATATTTTTTAAAAAAGAGCAATAAAACATAAATTAGGTTCAATACATAAACAAAAGTATTTTTTATCATACATGATTTCAAGGTAAAATTGTCAGTTTTTTAGAAAAATGTACCAAAGTGAATAAAGTGAAAAAATCCTTAAGAGTAAAATATGTATGTTTACAGTGCTATTATTAAAAAAAACTAACACGTAAGAGTAAATAATTTATATCAAATATTTCTTGAACTTCTTATTAATATCTCATAAAACATTTATATTAATATGTGCATAATTAAAAAAGATGTGGCTATTAAAGCAACAACCTAAATTTCCCATTTCTCGGTTGTCGCAAACGTCTCAGTCTCCTTAATAAATCTTAATTCCTTTCATATGATCTCATAGAAGAATGTTTACTGCAGAAAACATAGTAATATTATAAGCAGTTAACTGGAGATATTTTAGAGGGAAAAAATATAAGCTATTAAAAATACTTACAATTTTTTATATCATTTTCATCAGTTAATCCAATGTTTTGGCGAAACAAACAGAATAACAATAGATCGCGCAATATTCATCAAATAAAGGATTTCAGTCTGTCAAACTCTAGAATTCTATTATATCTATCAGCTATTGCTCTGTTTTTAAATTATCAGCAATCTGATCAAAATATCATAACAAAAAGGTTTTCTACCACTTACCTGAAAGCGCCATCATAAAGTGATAACATTTTGTTCGAAATTCTCTTATCTATGAGTAAAATCAAGAGATTATCATCGATTCATCTTTTGTAATTAACAATAACGGATAGTCACATTTTTATACAATTTCATTTATTATTATCCGATAATCATTGTTAATAAACTGATTATCCAATCATTAATCGTAACTTTTTTTCATTTAGTTGATTGAATGGTAATTATGAATTAACAATAAGTTTGTCATATTGCACCCCAGTAGGAAAAGTGACAAAAAAAAAAACTAAGAAAAATCAGCTTAAAGATAGTGATAAAACATCGACTAGCATTGACATAAGACTAACACGACTGCCTCTCAGGTCGACGATTTTTTTTTTTTTTTTTTTTTTTTTATAAAATTCATTGCTTGTCCTTAAAGTAAAAATATTCAAGAGTGTTCAAGAATTTTTATCAGATTTTTTTCATTAAAAACAACGTGTTCTAACATTCTTCGGGTCTTCAGCGACCCATGATAAACTGACAAGGTGCAGAAAAAAGCGATAACCTGATCGCATTAAAAAGGGCACAAATTAAAGAGATTCTAAATTAGCAAACGGCCATTTCGGAACGTCTAAAATTTCACCATCAGTGCTTGTAAAATTTTAAAAATAATAAAACATGAAAAAAAGGAAAACAGAAAAACAGAAAAATATAACTAACCCCCCCCCCCCCCCCCCGGAGCTTTCCAAGCAAACGTGATCCAAAGGTTTGAAAAGCAAGATGGGCAATCTACTTTTAGTATGCATATAAAAGTAAAGGTGGTGTTTAAAAAGAGAACCAATGAAACGTTTCGTTCCACGTTCATCATTGGTTCTTTTAATTTTTTTATATTTTAATATTTTTTAAATTTTACAAGCACTGATGATGAAACTTTAAGAGTACCGAAACGGCCGTTTGCTAATTTTGAATTTCTCTGATTTATGCTCTTTTAAACGTTTCTTTTTTTTTATTACCAGCACAAAGTATCTCTTCTTATATTTAATCGTCACATTATGTTTATAAATTTCCCGAAATTATTAGATCAACCTCAAAAACAAATAACTACACAGGCCAGAAAAAATGGAAACAAAGTAAAATCTTTGATATTGACAGATACACTCGTTAAAAAATAAATAAGTTTCATGAAGTTTTTAAAATTAGAGATGAAAGAAGTAGAATAACACAGTAAAAAAAAAAAAAAAAAAAAAAAAAAAAAATCAAAATAAACAAATTTTAAGAATAAAAAAAATTAAATATTCACACAGTTCAAGAAAGCAAGGAGCAAGATTTTAAAAACTTTGATTAGGTTAATGACACTGATTTTAACAATGCAATTTGTGTTAAAATTCACAATGAGTTATTGTGATCTTTCATACTAAAATAATGAGTTAACATTATGTAAGTTGCATACAAAAGTCATGATAAAATGCATGGTCAGTTTCACTTAGTATGTAGAAAAAAAAATTTAATGGCCTAAAATTGTTAGATGTATCTATGATTTATGAAGGGCAAATTAAAAAGTTATAAAATATTTTAAACTTTATCTGTCAAAATGATAGAGTTGTTAGTATTTCTTTTAAAGAAAATTTGAAATGTTCTAAATTTATGCTAGGATATTGCAAGAATGACCAATGTTTGTTTGATCAGTGTTTCTTCCTGCAAGATCTCTCAATATTTGCTAAAATTTAACGTAACTTTTCTCCAAAAAAAAAAAAATGGTCAGTCGTTTTCGTGTGTATGTATAATTGTGAAAAAAAAATTTAATAAAATTATGTCGTGATCTCCATAAAAAGATAATTTAATTTTGCCTGCATGGTTAATAGAGACTAATAACCAAAACAACCTTTTTTTTTTTTTTTTTTTAATGTGATTTTGAAAAAATCAAAGTCTAAAACCAAATAATTAAAGCAAGTGTCATTCAAGTGAGAGACGGACGTTTAGAAATATAAAATTTAATTCGGCTGTATCAATAACAACTGACCTATACATCGAAGAAGTAGAAAAATATTTAGTAATTAATTTGAAATTATCAGAGTATATATGTAAAGTATGATAAACATATAAATAGAATTCATCTATTTTTGTTGCTGATTAGATGAGCACGATAATCGGAAGAGCTTTGAGTTTAGACATTTACGAATAAAACACAATAGCCATTTTCAGCTTCTAACATGAATCGAATGCAGAGATCAATGAAATTCATTACAGAAAGATCGATATATGAAGAAACAAGAACGGGGTATCATCCACTAACCACTTACTCTAAATGAGAAAATTTTTATACGAAAAGTCTTTCTGCAAAATAGTGTATATAGAATTTTGCAGAGTGTAGAATAGAATGCCCAACCCCAAAGTACTTCAGTTGGAGCAAGAAAACTATTGGAAACGAAGAAAAATTTTTTGAAACAGACTAAATTCAAAAGCTTAATTTCAATAGTACAGAAATGAAACTCACGCAACCACTTTTTCAAAACAAATGCCTCTTGAATAAGGAAGTTATTGAAGAGAAATTTGTTTTCTAAAAAAAAGAAAAGAAAAAATGTAAAATAGTTAGAGGGAGAGATTCGTTTAAGTTGTTACTCAAAGTGGGAAAAAAAATCGCAGTGTAAAGGTTATTATATAAATTAAGTCAGTAAGAGATTTAGAAATAAGAAACAAGCCAGTTTGTAAAAAGCCGAACTTATATTAGAAGTAATGAAATTCAAATTAAAAAAAGCTCGTGGATTTAAGGAAAAACATAAAAACGAGCCAATTTGCATTAGTAGAAATAATTATACGCTTGATTTAATCATTAAGGATAAAAAAGTTTTAGATAACATCTTCGCTCTTGTCCGTTTATGTATCGATCTTTCTAGACTTATTTTTAAATTTGGTTTGCGTTTCATTCCTTTTTGAAGTTAAAAAAAAATATTTTCTTTTTCTTGGTGACTTTTTATAAACACAATATCCTTTCCCGACCACTCACAGTCATAAAAAAAGAAAAAAATGTTTGATCTCTCTTCCCACACATGTTCTCAATTGTCCTCTTCAACAGAAAAATTCTGAATGATTTTCATACGTTTATATCGGGCTTTACATATTTTCTGATCCTTATATATTATTTAATTAAAATCTCTGGTTGTTTCATTATATAATCCTTCTGTTATTGGTAAAGTCTTGAGTAAATTTAACCCTCCGTCAGGTATTACAGGCCTGTCAGGCACAGCTCAAATTTTTCAGTTTAAATAGTTAAGTTGAATTTATTAAATAAGAGAGAATAAACAGAAACTGACTTTTTCAAACTAAATGAAATCATACAATTATATAGAATGTCAATTTTGTCTAGTAAAAAATACTATTTCTCGCAAACATTTTAAGATTTTTAAGGTCGGTTTATTAGGCACATTGCGCCCAACGATGAGTTAATAATTTTAAATACTCTGTATCCCCTCGAATGACAATTATCTTTATTCTGTTATTTTTTTACCTTATTACACACTTTTATTTAGCTTGGTATGTTGTTCATCTATATGTGTGGCTTAGATCTAAGAATCGAGTTTTCACCCATTTCCTATCATCGAATTGAACTAAAATTTTGAATACATACTCCGGTGACAATACAAGCTCAAGCAGTACTGGCCTTAGGAGTGGGTCTCAGGAAGGGCTTAGGCCCCCAACTCCAATTCAAAATTTGTTTTCGAATTTTATCCTACTTTCTACCATCAGACTGAGCTGAAATTTTGCATACACTTATAACTCGGATAACAATACATGCTCAAGTAGTAACAGGCTTAAGGGTAGGGCCCTGATCCACAACGGTAGTTAAAAATTTGTTTTTGAATTTTGGCTCACTTCCTACCGTCCGATTGAGCTAAAATTTTGCTTACATGTATAACTTCCACGACGATACATGCTCAAGTAGTAACAGACATGGGGGAAGGGCGAAGGCTGAGGGCTTGGGATCCCAACTCCAGTTCAAAATTCGTTTTAGAATTTTAATCCACTTCCTATTATCCGATTAAGCTGAAGTTTATCATACATGTATAACATTCAAATCCGCTGAATTGAGGCTTTTAGTACTTTTTTTATTATTATTTATTCTTCAATCTATTTTAACGATAAATTCTTTCGCGTTTCGGCTTCACAGTCTCTTTTAAACTTGAAAACAAAATTCTCTTAAACATCTTTGTATTACTTAGAATTTGTGTGGTGGCAACCACCGATTTCAAAACAAAGGTAGTTTTTGCCTGACACGTAAATGAAGTAAATTCAGAAACTTCTCAGATACATTCTCACAGTAATGTAATTCACACAAGCTCTTCCTTCTCCCCTTAAAAAGGGAATTTTAGTAAAGGGAGATTTTAGGCAAATTAATCACTTTTTCTACAGATTAAATTCCTATTGAGAACCGTTACAGTGTGTAATTTAACCTTTGTTTTTAAGTACAATCTGGCCAAAATATAAGACTTTTCAAATTTAGAATTAATAAGCACAATCGAAATGTACTTAAACAAGAAATTTTTAAATCCCTTGCTTAACTATTTTAATCTTATGATCATTTTTCTGGCACTTCTAAGACTAACAATTTTCTTATTTCATTTTTTATACTTTGATTTCCATGAAGCTTTTTACATGTTCCAAATCCTCCGAAATATTGTTAATGATCTTTCTTCAATTTCTTTATGCTTGATGTCTATAAATTGCTTATATAAGCCTTTTCTCTCCCACATTATTTATTTATTGCATTATTTTACTTTATCACTTTTGTTTTCTTTGTTTATTTTAAAGAACTTTGCTCAGTTTAATCCACTCCAAAATTTTTCCACTTTTATAGGTTTTGTTCATTACTGCTTCTAAGATACATTTGTACCTACGTTTTTGCCCATAAAATATTGTTGTGTATTTTTTTTTTTTTTTTTTTTTTTTTTTTACAAAAAGACTTATTCTGTGCGAAATATTTGATTTTAAGCCATACCATGATTTATTTTCTATAGAATTGACAAGAGTTAAGAAGAATCCTTACATAAGGAAACGACGAAATATAAATCAATTAGTTGTCAGCTTTTGATGTATTTGGATTGCTTAAACGATTTTAAATATTGCGGCTAAATTTCCAGAAATACTGGTGTTAAATGAGGATTAATACAAATTTTGTGAGGAAACCCCATAAATTGGAAAAAAGAAAAAAGTCACAATTATTTTGGATTCAAATACTTAAGCCCAAACCCCCATCAGGTCAAAAATCTCGGTATAAATACAATATAGAAGGATCAACACACATTAATGCTGAGAAATACGCAACGAGCAGTCCCACTTTTATTTTGCACTTTTGTCTGCATTTGTTTTAGCCTGATGAAAGGTGGTGCTTAATTTTTTGGACTCAAAATATTTGCTGTGTTCTTGCAGTTCATGGTGTTCGGTTACAGAGTTTTCATTTATTAACTATGAAAGTTTGCGTAACTTTGCAAGTTATGAAAAAAATTACGGAAGCATCTACTTAGGGTAGACCTGGGTAATTCCCAATCAACGTGTTTTCGGGGTAATTAATGGTCACCCACCTTATATCATAATAGTATGCTTAAAAAAAATTAAAAATATTGTTAATAATCCATGAGCATTGTAGTTTAATATACAAAATAATAAAAGTCTTCATCTCTGCTAAAAATTAAAAATATATTGTAAACTGCTACAAAAGAACCTTGAAAAACTATTATTTCTGAAAACCACACATTTTACTAAGATCCTTAGTGGTGAAACTTTTTTTTTAAATGTTATTTTACAACTATATATAGTACAAGCTTTTATATTATATTAATAATATACTTCTATATTTTTGCATACTGGTTATACCAACTATATTGATTTATACCTCACTTTGCCAGGGTATTCTTGATCAATGATGTTTCACAGAATTTATTTATTTTCTTTTTTACTTAATAAAGCCATAAATGTACAATTACTTAACATTCCTGACTCTCATCCATCTGTGTCACAAATTCAAGTTGCTTAACACCAACCACAAATGACGGCATTGGCCATTGTCTATCTGGGCCATCTTCATCATCATTTCAAACACTCATCTCTTCCAGTAGTATCTTATCAAAGTCATTTGAAGATTTCTTAAGCAAATGGCTACGCCAAAGTCCAAAGATATCCCAGTCAGAAGTAAGGAGGAAGATTAACCCCAATTCTGCTGCGATAACTAGTCAAGAGATTTTTTTACTTAATAGAGTTAAATAAAAAAGAAATTCAAGACAGCTATTGCAAAAGAAAAACGCCAAAGACAAAATGAGAAATTATGGAAAAAGAAAAATACTACTAAGAAACAAAAAGGTTGATGAACGCGACAATGATCCAGATGAGCCAGAAGATTGCAATGAGACAGCTAAGCAAACAGAAAAAAATGCAATTAGTAAACAACTCCTCTAAAAACACACTTTAGGAGATGTTAAACACATATTAAAAAACATTCATGAAGAAGTTCAAGAAACAAGTATATTATGCAGTATATTATGACAAAGATCCATACTACATTGGAAAAGTTACAAAAGAAGTAGACAAAGAATGTAGAGATGAAGTTTCGTGAAAAAAGGAGCTGGAAACTTTAGCTGGCTGAAACGAGACATAGTTGAAAACGTAAGAACAAAATATATTTTTTATGGTCCTGTGAAACTACAAGCTTTAAATCATTTTGCTGTGGACAGTAACGCTATACATTATGCTTTTAAATGTTACAAAAAGATCTGCCAAGAAATTTGCATGTAATTTCAAAACCAATAAAAACAGAAAATTAACTATGCTTATCTCTTTTTGATAACGTGTATAATATGTAAATAACGTCAGGTTTATATTAAATTGACAATTTGTAGTCTAAATTAATCAGTGTAGCTGTCATCAGAACAAAGAATGTCCTGATCGGTAATTGCCGCGGGGGGGGGGATCGATAGGGGCAATTACCGTTGGGGTAATTTGGGCATAAAAATGACCCATTTTGAACTTTCAAGTCCTGCAATATATATATTAATTGTTCTTCTTATTCTAGCTTAGCATTGTAACCTTCTAGAATAGTTCTGTACAAATTTCCTGTTAATAGACCCATTTGTATAAAAATAGCAAACATTAGTTTCCCTATATCCAAATTACCCCCCATGGATGGGGTAATTTGGGTACAGTGCATGCTTAGAAAGCAAAAAGTGGTTTTAATAATCATATTAATTTTTTTCAGCTTAGGGTTGAATGTAGATATAACAGAAATAATGAGATATTAGGAATAATTATTTTTATTAGTATTAAGATAAAATTTAGGCTGAAAATTAAGCAAAAATAGCACAAAATGTCAACTGTTCATTGACCATAAGTAGTTTGTGACAGATTTCTTAAACGAATTAAAAAAATCTTCCATTGTAATCTGGAACAGGAAAACTCATCCGAATTTGTCCCATATTAAACCATTCAGTGTCATCTTTGTCTGGAGAAAATACAATGTTCACCTTTACATATGCTTAAAAATTTGACACAATGTTCTTTATTTTAAGGATCGTGAGCAGTTATTTACCCCGCTATACTCCTTTACAGTTTTTCCATATTCACTCTGATAGTGGATATATTTAACGAAACTGTAAATAAACGTATATGTATGCACACCTAAATTTTTTAAATATGCAGCATCAGGTTAACTAGCAGCAAGTGTTTGGAAGTTTTTTTTTTTTTTTTTTTTTTTTTTTTTTACATTGCTATCTTTAAAAAACAACTTTTGTCAATATCAGTGTTGCTAGCATATTTTCAGCATATATAATCGTAGATAATGATGAGGCGCATAAATGCCCATTTTTGTAAGTGTATAAAATGATTATTTTTCAATCTAATTAATAAAATGTAATGTATGCCCAAATTACCCCGTATTTTTAAATCATTAATTACATTAAAACTATTAACATAAATATTTCTATCCAATAAAAAAATTAAATGTGTATATGTAATGTATAGTATATATCTAAATTTGGAAAATATATAGCAGCATGTTAATTAGCAGCACTGTTTGAAAGTTTTTTTTTTTTCCCCTCCCATTGTTGTCTTCAGAAACTAAAATATTTTCTATCAATTTCAGTATCAGTTCTGCCAACATATTTTTAGCATGTAATCATAGGTAATGATGATGCATATAAATGTGAATTTTTGTAGGTATATGGAATTAGTAGTTTTCATTTTATTTAATGAAATATAATATATACCCAAATTACCCCTCCCCTATTTACCCCGTTGCTGATGTAATTACTGATCAATGAATTTTTTTAATTAAACTTTAAATATATTTTAATCAAAGTCTATATTTTATTGAATAGACACATAGTGAAGCTTTAACCATGCTAAATTTGGATACATCAATTGTGATAATTTTAGAGGTATTTAGATTTTTTTTTTTTTTTTTTTTTTTGGGGGGGGGGGGGGGACAGGAACTACCCGGTTCACCTTATATTGAATCAAACGAATTTTATTTTATTTATTTATCTTCGCATTCTTTTTAAGAGTACAAATTCCAGTTGCAAGCACGATTACTTTAAATCTATGCAAATTTTATTCTAAATATTCATATGTGCATCTGTGTTTATATAAATATGCATTAAACAAAATGTAAAGGTTACAAATAGGAAAAATATATTATTTCTTTTTCTATTTGTTCTTAAGTTAAAAAAAAAAAAAAAATAAATAAATAAATAAATAAATAAACCTTATTTTTCTAATTCAAGCATGTAGAATTATTGTGAATGTACCCATAAACCGAATTTATTAACTAATGTCCATAGAGTTTTAAAATGATCATGCGTTGAAATTTACGTTTATAAACTTCAAAATTTACAAAATGAGATTTACGCATAATATAGTACATTTATTTCGGAAACTTTATTTCAAACATTACGAAAAGTTTGACTGCCCTTTGCGTCAAACGACTTGTCTTGAGAACTGGAAAAATTTGTATTAGACGTGATGCAACTCTTCAAATTTCTACGCTTCTATCTCCATATATTTTAAACAAATATCGATCAATTATACAGGGATATCAGTTGACGTGCAACATCTTAATTTAAATTACATCCGCCATAAATAATTTATAACATTAGAAATAACAAAAATGTAGGAAATGATCATTGAACTTCAAAATTTAAAAGTACATAATTTCGTTACTTATGAATTCCGTAATGTTTTTTTTTTTTTTTTTTTTTTTTTAATGTCATGAATATTTTTCTTTTCATTCTTATAACGGAGTGAAAGTGCTCAGAGAGATTTCAAAATGTATACGTACAAAATATTACAACACATATCTAATGATCTTAATCATGTTGATCCTAATCATGTTGAAGCTGTAAAAGCTTGCTTGTCCAATTAAAGAACCATTACAACCATAATATACAAACTTTACGAGCATGGTTCAAAAAGTAAAGAAAAAGTCCTTCAAGTGAAAAAATTTATTCATGAAATCAAATAGGTTGGTTATGGTTGTTGGGTTAAAGCTGACTCACTACGTTTTTTTAAGGGATAATAGCCCATGTTCATGAGAGTTTGAGAAAACTATGGAAAACTGCAAACGGCTAGAATGAAAACCGTGGCTTAGGTTCAAATCTGGCCATTGTCTTCTAGCTTTGATAACAGAACCGCTCGGCCACTGGTGGGGTTGAAATCAAAGAGAAGGACAAAGGTAGAAAGGCATTTCGGTATACTATATTATTATACCACATAGTCTTAATGCAGCATTTGAGTCATCGGTAAACTAAAATGTTAGACAGACAAAGCATGAAGAAAATAAAGTGTATGTCAATACGTTAAGAAAGCATGAAGAAAATAAAGTGGCAACCTTCGGTATTTTTGCTAAATAATGGAGTTTCTCATGCCGAATAAGGAAAGAAATAATCGGACTTCATAGCTCCCATAAATCCCAAAATGGAAATATTTTACATAAACGTAAACTGCAATGCAATTATTATAAATGATACATTTAACTTTTAATAAAGAGAACAAAAATAATTTTCAAATTGATCATTTTGCAATTAAAGAATGTAATTAGCATTAAATAATTTAGTAGCATTATTCTACGAAAAAAGAAAAGCACATTTTTACAGTCATGTAAAAATATAATTATAATTGGTTAATATATCTTTAAATCATCAGCAAATATGTTTTAAATATTTACATTAACGATAATATCTTAATGATATTTATTCATACTGTTAATTTAAAGTGGCTCATAAATGATGGAAAAGCAACTCACCTAAATTGAAGATAATCTTCTTTAGATCAAGACAGATGTTTACAACTACGAAATCACTCCCAAAAATGTTATTCATTCTAATAATCATGTCTAACGTTGAAACTCGCCTTTTACAATCACAATTTAAATTTCTGCAAAAACAGTTTTGATTTTACAGCATCACATTATACGACAACCAGGTACAGAAATTTCTTTTTCTTCGGAAATTTAGTTTTCCAACTTCTTTTATTATTCCCAAACTAATTTGTTTTTTCATCGTACCAGGTAGAACTTAAAAGTAACACTTTAAAATGATAGTATTACATTAGTTCCATTCAATCATGTTTAACAAGACTCGATACTTGCAAAATGCGTTTAAATAACTATAGTAAATCTCACAACACCCCCAATGAAAACTACAAAACAGCTGATTTTTCTTCGATAACGTAAAAAAACATAAAGCAAAAACATGTTTGTTGACCTTTTCAAAGAAATTTGTTTACAACAACTGACACTTTTCGGAATTACACTTATGTTTTAGTAAATACTTCTTTAAAAAGTATCAAATAACCTAGAAAAATATGTATAAGTTTCATAAGATACTTTAGATTATACTTTTTTAATTATAGTGATGTCTACTTATCATTTCGATTTCAATACTCTAATTAAATCAATCGATTGAGTTTATTTCCTGCACATAAGAAATTTTTATCGAACATTCTGAGAGTTAACGAAGCGGAGGAGCCATCTCCTCCACAGAAAATCAAAATTTTGCCGTCCTGTCTCCGAACCACTCCTAAGTGTGAATCCTACACCATCGCCAATCGCCCACCGTGTTCTTTTAGTGCGAAGTTGAACTCACTCAACTTTAATCAAAAGTATCAGAGCACTAGCAATAATCTCTGTCTAAAAAATGTGCACTTAATACTGCTTTGTTAAATAAATCCTTGTCGAGTCATATTCTTAGTCAGTCAAAGTACATGATTCGACAAGGATTTATTTAACAAAACAGTTTTAAGTGTACTTTTTTGACATCGAAATTATTGGCTAGTGCTCGGATACTTTTGCTGTCGATTGTAGGATTTGTTATGGCTGAAATCTTCTCCATGCTCCGTATAAATAATAGAGTCGGTAACAAAAGTGTCCGAACACTAGCAAAATTTCCTATGTAAAAAAAGTACACTTCATACGGTTTTGTTAAATAAATCCTTGTCGAATCCTGTTCTTAGTCAATCTAAGAACAGGATTCGACAAGGATTTATTTAACAAAACAGTATTAAGTGTACTTTTTTTACATAGGAATTTTTGCTAGTGTTCGGACACTTTTGTTACCGACTGTATTAACACTGTTAATATTCTTTAAACACATTTCTTGCGACCATGAGAGCCTCTGCGCAAGTGTAGACTCAACGAGTTCAGTGTTAAAATAAGGTGATAAACCATGTCGTTGAGAGAAAATAAGCAATGAGGGAACCCCGAATGACTGAATGTTTAATAAATCCCAACTTGTCAGTCAATTTGACACCCCTCCAAGCCTTTGGACTCATCCTCACTGCTAGGAGTGGAAAACGTGGTTACACTTTTTCATTTGTTTGCTCCAAAGAATAAACAATTGTTTGGTTATTGATATTTTTTTCTTTTTGAGATATTTATTTCATATTACAGTTTCTAAGTCAAATTTCTAAGAACTCATTCAATCACTTTTTTTGGGGGGGAAGGGGAGGGGTTAAAATTACATTTCTTTTAATGCCTGTTTGATGTAAATGAATAATGTGTGCTAGAAAAACCAGAAAAAAAATTAAAAAAAGCTTTCCATTTTTAATCAGTATACTCATTTTTTTGCAAAAGTTATGAATTGCATTAAAAACAGAAATAGATTACTTGTTACTTATTGCTCTTGAACGATCAAGATTTCTTAAAATCGCCAATGAAGCGATAAGGACGCCAAGCGGGAATGCTGTTTTCTTGCGAGGCTACAAAATGGCGACGAATGCGCCGACCTGTATCATTTTTTAAGTGGCTCTAGGTTTAGACATAAACACTTGGCCACGAAGAGCCTCTTTTTGGGGGTATTTATTTCAGACTTTTGAGACCTATAGTATATTTACAATAATTTTTGTCTGGATTGATCATATTACATAGTTTCATAATTTCTTACTTTATGGTCAGAACATTTGTTGGCCAATTCCTATGTAAAAAAAGTACACTTCATACGGTTTTGTTAAATAAATCCTTATCGAATCATGTTCTTACACTGACTAAGAACAGGATTCGATAAGGACTTATTTAACAAAACCGCATGAAATGTACTTTTTCCACATAGGAATTTTTGCTAGTGTTCGGACACTTTTGTTACCGACTGTATGTTTATGTATTCAAATACCTTCATATTCAATTTAGTATTAAAAAGTTTTAGGTCATTTTCAAAGATTTACAATTCCGATTTTCAAAATATTCAGAAAAATATACCCTTCTTTTTCAAGATTTAATTTAGCTACTATGATAACAGAGTGGACGTTTTCGCATTTTTAATAAGCAAAATAAATGAATAAATACAGTTGTTTTCAATACAATGCTAAAAGTATACGAATTGTATTAAATATAATTTTTAATAAAAATAATTTTCAACAAAAAATTACATTTTTTCTTCTTTAAAAGAAAAATTTTGCTTCTGAACATGTGAAAGAACTGTAACATTAACATATTTGTAGAATAACCCTTTTATAATAGAAATTTTTTAAAATATGTAAATTTTGGCTTCTTTTTGTATGAAAGATAATGATTTAGCTTTAATTCTCATAGCCTTTAATCTGTGATTCATATTATATAAATAATATAACGTTTGCTTCAGATTTCTCGAATTAGTTCTTTCCCGTAAAATTCTCAAAGTTCCCAAAATTTCCGGTTTATTCCCCAAAATTCCCAATTCGCCCCCCCCCCCCCTCTTGCTTCAAAATTTCCTGTTTCTTTTTTTTTTTTCTTTTTTTCTTTTTTTTTTTTTTTTTCATCTTAACCTAGCTAGAATACTAAGAGAAGAGAATAGTGAGCGATCTGTTGTCTGCTTCAAAATTTAGAAGCGAACTGGACAAAAAGTTGGGATATTCCACACGAATAGGTTAATGCGCAACTTTTATACCTGCTCGATTCGAAATTAATCTCTTCCACGAAGACCACTGACTTTTTGTGTTACTCAATAGGAAGTTACCACTCTTTACATTCTAGATCAGTGCTTGAGTGAATAAGTGGATTTTACGTCGCAGACGATTTTAATATTAGAGAAGTAGTGTAACACAAAATATCCAAAAAAAGTCGAATTTATTCTCAATATTACATTTTTTTTTGTTTTGTTGTTGTTAAAAATGAAAAAAAAAAAAATGATAACTTTATTTTAATTATCGCAAATCGATGGTTCAACCATTCGTTTTAAAGGTATTGGGGAGCTCTTTTGAAAGATACCCATCATGAAAATTTACTCCCCTCGAGGGGGAACTTCCCCCCCAGGAGGGGAAGCGAGGCTCCTACATACGTAAAAATGTGCTGCACCGTCAAGTGCTTGATGGGGTCGTTAAGCAGTCATTGGGCTACCAACGCGGGGCACCATCCCCCCGTGGTGGATCAAAATTGTGATGGTCCCTCTTTCATCTCCTTCTAGGCCTCTTAGTACATAGTTCAATTCCCCCCATTGGCCCAGCCACTTCGAAATTCTACATTTTGTGCTACAAAAATTTCCTTCCTACCACCTGTGGCAAGATTTCAAATACTTCTTGAATTTTTTTTTTTTTTTTTTAAGTTCATAGTTATGTCTGCCGTTCAGCATTATTGTTGTTAAGCTCCCCTCCCCCCTCTTATTTGCCTCCTCTTTTTGGCGTAATTCTGAGTGTACAACTATCCAGAATCCCATCGTGACTCTTCCCCCCCCCCCCCCGTCCAAATTCAAAAGATTTTTTTTTTTTTTTTTTTTTTTTTAACTTCCTCTCTGGCTCTAGGCTAGTTGTGCACATATTCAAAATTCTTATTTTGCATCCAGGAAGCGTGTCTGTGCGCTCCGTTCCTTGGGCAATCTGGAGGTGTGGTGTGTCAGTCGAGCATTATGTGTCATGAAGCAGAAGTCGCAACCCTGCCTTTCCAGAGCTGTCAATTGAAGTCACATTGTTGCCTAGCAGAAATGGAGCCAGCAGTCTCCCTGTTCGAAGACAGAAGCCTGAACGAGTCATCGGACACAGCTCATTCTGTGTAGCGACTAGATAACTATCTGGCAGTAGGAAGCTATCATGCAGTGATCTGGCGATTAATTCGCTCCGGCGGACAGCATCCAACCCGTTAAGCTTGGCTCGTCCAGGCAGGCAGGGGCTGTCCAAAGGTTTCGATGAGGTTCCTACATACACAATTTTTTTTCCAATTTTTACCAAAAGTTGATAGGCACTAATTTATGTCAATGTGTAACTACATAGCAATTTGTATAAAATTCTGTGCAGTAGTACCTGAGATACAGACAGACATTTTCTAAAAAGGGTCAAATCATGTTCTACAGCTCTCGAAACATGTAAACCCATCAAAAACAGGAGGTCGAAAATTTTTACGAATCCAGTACTTTCTTATATTGAATATAGAAGAAAGTAAAAAGTTGTTTGTTAGTATAAAGAAAACTGTGAGACTCGAGGAATATAAAATAAAAATTAAATTTAAAAAAAAAAAAGAACTTCTGAAAACTGTTGTGCAACATTGTTAAGTAACGTAGAGGGGCAATAATTAAAAATATTTTATGAGGATTTATTGACTATGAAAAATTTAATAAAGCAACACTAAATAATTATTAAAAGGTTTTTTGGCTCTCTGGTTCTCGGAGGTGTAGGTTGCAATTGTGCTCGGCTTCTCCTGCGGACTTAGTTGTAGACGTGGCTCTTGTCGGCTACGTAAGGGTAGTGACTTATTTTGTTTTTCTGTTGTTTTTGGTTTCCTTGGTAGCTCTCGGGTGAGTGCTTCTCTAATTATATATTATTTTATTGTTTTTTCTCTTTTTGGTACTTCTTGTTTCTGTGGGCACTTCTAGGTTAAGTGCCCTTGGTCGACGTCGCCTAGTCGGCAGAGGGTTTTTTTTTCCTCCCCCTCTTTTCAAAATGCAGTCGCAAATTAAAGTTAGTGATGCGAGCTCCAATGACCCTAACATATACATTAAAGAAATAATTAGTCCGGCGCTTCAACTCCAATATGCTTTTTCTAATGGTGCTACAAACGTATGTATGTTTCTGGACCCACTTTCGGGTGTGTTACCACGTAACAAACCTCAAGTTCTAAAATCTGAAATAGACAATAAACTCGGCGTTAACGCCCCATTGAATATAAAATTTACCAGAACAGGTAGACTTATTATCGAAACATCTGATGAAAAATGTGCTCTCGCTGCAGCGGAAATAAACTCACTGATGAACATCCCAGTTCAGGTTAACGTACAGCAAGAATACATTACCTCCCGTTTCGCAGTCCATAACATTGACTCTAGTATTCCCCTCCAAGAGCTTGGCCAAGAAATTCAAAATTCGAATGATTTAAAAATTCAAGAGATGCGGCGCTTTACGAGGAAAGACCGTTCTGGGTCAGTTCAGTTATCAGAAACGGTACTGGTCACTATCTTTGGCACCAGTCTTCCAAGAGAAGTAAAAATGTTTTATATGCTAGAAAGAATACGGCCTTTTTACGACAGGCCGCGGCAGTGTTTAAATTGCTGGCGATTTGACCACGCCACAGGTAAATGTAAATATGAAACTGTGTGCTGTAAATGTGGTGGGTCTCACTCCGCTAATATTTGTACCAGTGACACTCTCTCTTGCGTTAATTGCGAATCTGCCCACTTAGCTTCTGACCTCCAGTGCTCTGCCAGAGCCAAAGAAATGGAATTTTTAAAACTCAAGACAGATAGCCATTTACCTATCACAGAAGCTCGAAGACGTTATGCCAAACATTCCCGTGCAAAAAATTTCGCTGCAGCTGTTTCCTCTGCTCCTGAAAAACTCGATAAATTTATTACTAAACAAGAGCTTACCCAAACCTTAGACTCTTTTTTTAAACAGACTCAAGAGTTGATACTGCAAGCTATGCAGCAACAAGCAGCCCTTTTTCTGCAAGCTATTCAGGGCTTAACCTCCTCGTTGACAACCGTCTCCACCGAAAATATTCAGGTCAAAACGGATAAACCTACTGGTAACAAATCCCAACAGTCTCCTCAGCTCATTAAAAATAAGCGCCAAAAACCCTCGTCTCCAGTTAACGAACTCCTTCCTTCTGCTTTTGTCAACGACTCCTTTGATGCTGAATTTTACCAAGATCCTGTTGTCAACCCTGCTGAGGAAGGTATGGAGGGGGATACTTAGTATTCCCTTCTTGGTTTCCTTGTTTCGCCCCTCTTTCGTTTTCCTTATGATTTCTTCCTTTTTCTTTTTTTCCTTTTTTATGGCTCAAGGTGCGTCAGATTTTTCTACTAGTCTTGTTCAGTGGAACGCCAGGGGCATCCGGTCTAAAATTTTTTGGCTTAAGAGTTCTAGTTTCGCCAATGCTGATATTATGGTTATTCAGGAGACTTTTCTTTCCCCCTCGCAGGAGTTAATCCTCCCAGGGAAAACTGTCTATCGCCTTGATCGTGCCGGCAGGGGTGGGGGCTGGTTGTTCGCTGTGAATAGCAAGCTCTCTTCAGCTCGGATTCATACTGATTTCTCCGATCCGGACAGAGTTGAAGCTTTTGGTATTAGAGTTTGGCTTTCTAACCGTTGGCTTTCCATCATAAACTTATATTCTGCCCATGGCAACTTCCGAGATTCTTGGCTTCAAAATCTTGTAAAAGATCTTCATCCCCCCTTCCTAATTTTAGGGGATTTCAATCAAAAGAATGTGGCTTGGGGCAACTCCTGCAATTCTCCTGGTTCTGATGTGATAGCAAATTGGCTTTTCAACTGTAATGTTTGTCTTTTAAACTCTAGTAAGACCACTCACATTAGTCCAAATGGGTCCATGTCGCTGATTGACTTGTCAATCTCCAGCCCAGAAATGTTTCGCAGAACTTATCTTGAGGTGCACCGCGATCCTTTTGACTCGGACCATTTTCCGATTGCCATTCACATTGATTTTCCCTCTAGTCCTGTTTACTGTAGGCGTTCGTGGACTAACTGGTCTGCCGTTTACAAGAATATGAATGATTGGCTTACAGATGAAGTCAACCCTACCGTTGTAGAGTTTGCACAGATCTTTCAGGCGTCTACAAAAAAGAACTCTTTCCCTGTTAATATTAAACTGAATGATAATCCTCCCTGGTGGGATTCCCAGTGCGCTTGGCTGCTGGGTCAAAAACGAAAGTTCCTCCGTCTCTCAAAAGTCTACCTGAGTAGGGATCATTGGCTGCAGTACAAAAACTTTTCTGCTCAGCTTAAACTTTATATGAGAAAACAAGCTCGAGCTTATTGGAGCAACGTTTGCGCTAACGCCAATTCCGGCAGCATTTATAAAATTATCAAAGGGATCTCTAGGAGAGCCCCGGAGGCTGACTCGCAGTTCTCATTCAACCTCAATGGCGTCAATATTGCAGACAGCAGGGAGCAAGCTCAAGCCTTTGCTGAAAATTTCGGTAATCGGGAAATTCTTCCTGGGATTCCCTATGATCTCAGCAACTCAGGCATCCTCTGGAATAAGTCCTTTTCCTTAGAGGAATTAAATAATGCAATTAGTGTTTCAAGAAACACAACTCCTGGTGAAGACGGGGTCACCGTCAGCAGACTAAAAGCTCTCAACCAGCAAAGTAGAGCGAATCTCCTTAATATGATAAACTGCATGTTTGAAAGCGGTTATGTCCCTGAAGGATGGAGATCTGCAATTATCTTGCCCATTTGGAAAGTTGGTATACCCAAGCTCAATGTTGGTTCCTATCGTCCAATTGCCCTGACTTCGGTGTTGTGCAAGATAATGGAGAGAATGATCCTCAAACGTATGTTAGACTGGATTATGTCTAATCCGATCCTGAACGAGAGGCACTTTGGCTTCCTTCCAAACAGCGACTGTTACAAAGCTTTATGGGTTCTGGAGAGAGACATTCGACAGGCTAGGTGCCAAAATAATTATGTGTGTGCTGTTAAATTGGACATCCAGTCAGCATATGATTCTATCTGGAGAGATGCCCTCATTTACAAAATGGTCACCATTGGAATTGGAGGTAATGTGGCCTTGTGGATCGCCAACTGGATTAATAACAGGATCTTAAAAGTAAAATGGCGTGGTGTTGTTTCCAACTCTGTAGAATCCAATCGTGGTGTCCCCCAAGGCAGTGTCATTTCCCCTATTCTGTTTATGATCTACATGATAGATCTCTTTGAATGTATTGATTCTGGTGTCAAGATGGTCGTCTACGCGGATGACATAATACTTTACTACTCTGACACTTCAATGGAAAACGTTTGCCGTAAGCTCAATGAAACCCTGCACAGGATCAATACTTGGTGTAACTATTGGCATTTAGAAGTCCGCCCAGACAAGTGCGCAGCTATTAATTTGTCACGTAAGAACGATACTTCGGACTCTTTTCTCTCTCTCAAAGGCGTTACCATCCCTTGGCAAGATTCCACGAAGATCTTAGGGGTTGTTTTTGAGAAAAATTTGACCTACAGGTTGCATATCCAGCAGGTGCAAAGGAAATGTCTTAAGCGCCTTAATTTTCTTAAAGCTATCGCATCCCCTCGCTGGGGTGCGTCTTCCTGGCATTTGGTTCATATTGTCAACGCCATGATTCGTGGTACCATTGAGTATGCGTGTGTGATTTATCAAGCAGCATCTAAAACTGTGCTGAAGGCTCTGGACATTATATATAACGCTGCTCTAAGATTTGCCCTTGGTCTTCCAAAATGGACCCCCATTTACAAATTATATCGCGAAGCCAATCAAATTCCTCTGACATTTAGAAGAACCTATTTAGCTGACTGTTTTTATATTCGCTGCTCTAAGGCTGCAAGCTATAATCTCCTTTCTCCTGCTTCCTATTCAGCTGACTTCTCTTGGATTGTTAATGGCTCGATGTATTCCCACTCCATGCTCATTCAGAAGTTTTGGCCCTACGGAATTATCTCTGAGTACGTGGACATTATCGATAACAGTCTCCCTTTTCAAACCAAGGATCTCCCTCCCACCATTATCCAGCAATTATTTTATGCATATCTCGCAGAAAATTACGGGCATTACCAAATTATTGCAACAGACGCCTCTAAAGACTTGGTCAAAACCTCCATTGCCGCCATTAATATTGCTACCCAACAAAAAAAAGCCCATATAATCCAGCATTTAAATTCAGTCTTTACTGCTGAAGTTTTAGCCATTAATCTGGCAGTTCAAAGTTTCGTGGAAAAGGATAACTATATCATAATTACCGACAGCAAGTCAGCTCTCGCAGCTCTCAAATCATCCAATCAGAAATCTCCTGCCTGTATCCTCTATCTCCACCATACCTTGCAGCAAGCTACACAGAGAGCTAAAAAACTAATTTTAATGTGGGTTCCGGGACACGTTGGTATTCATGCCAATGAATGCGCCGACCAGCTGGTCAAATTCGGACAGTTTGCTATCTCAACGTATAGTGGTATTGCTCAAGAAGACCTCAAGAATCATCTCCACCGAACTCTCAAGTACAAATTCGAACAATGGTGGAATAATAGCAAATACGCAGAAAATTGCAATCACCTAGGGAAGCTTCTCTATACCAATATTCATAATAGGAAGGAAGCCGTTTTGTTAGCTCGGTTTCGTACCGAAAGCCTCCCTACGGAATACAGGCTTTTTAAATGCAAGCTTAGGGACTCGCCCATGTGCTCATTTTGTGGGGCGGATTACGGAACTGAAAAGCACTACATTTTTAATTGTCGCGCCTGGGCCGACGAAAGAACTTACCTGCTTAAAGAAATGAATATCGACAGTTCAAATACTCCAGAATGGTCCGAGTTTTGGGACCTACTAAGCTCCAACACTATGTTCTATCGGCTGTTCATCAGACTGTTTTTGCACAGTGGGCGGTTTTAAAGTTTTAAATTATCAACAGTAAGAAACTGAGTTGTTTGTTTCCTGCTTCCTGTAATATACTTTTTCTTTGGTTTCTCCTGTTTCAGTACAACGAGTTTTTTTAATGTTTGGTTTCATATTTCATATCCCTTGCCTACTCTGGTTTTTTTTTTTTTTTTTCCGTTTTTTGTTGGTGTGTTTTGCTGGCCAGCTAGGGTGCTGCGTCGGCCGGGGATCAATTGAGGTAATGCCGGCACAAGCTGTAGCCTGCACCTCAAAGCACAAGCAAAGCAAAGCAAATTATTAAAATCCAGTTTTTTGTTGTAAACAGCAGATAAACAGAATTTTAGAATATTTAAAGAACAATTATTTAATTAAAAAAAATTTCTTTATAACTTAATCATAATAAGACTTTAGAATTTTTTAAAATTTTGATTTTAATGTATAATTGATGTATAATTTTTTTAATTATCTTATTATGAACTAGCCACCTTTGGCGACCAGCTGGTTCACGATCCTTGAAAAATCATCCGACTTTACGAAACTCCCGCTCGGTGGCGCCTGCGGTCAGTAAATTCCTGCTCGGTAGTGCCTGCGGCACCCTCTTCCCGTTTCAATATCTGAAATAGCCTGTTCGCTCACCGTGTTATGATCTTTCAAATTTCTGACTTCAGCGATGTCCCGCTTGAAGGCGCCTTATCTCCATTTTAGAACTTACAACAGCTTCCTCGCTCATACTGCAAATAGTTTTGAAAATTTTAACTGTAGCAAATTTCCGCTCTGTGGCAACGAAGGCGCCGCTTTACGTTTCATGATTTGAAACTGCCTGTTCGCTCACCATGTAAAGGACCTTTGAAAATTGTGATCAAGGCAAATCCACAACCTGGTTGAGCCTACGGTCTCCCAATTTTCTCCCTGTAAGTAATTTACTCATAATCAGAATTGGAGATATTGAATTATTAAAATGTCAAAGCGTCCTTTGGCGACAAAGATTTGCAATATATTACTCTTCAATTTCAATTTAAATGACTTTTAAAATGATATTTTACCTATGAAATTATCTTAATTAGAAGCTGAGATACAAAGGTGATATATGCATTGTTATAAAAAAAAATTGTGTCTGATTTTTCTGTAAAACTTGCGTCTGCGGGCTAAATAATGTTAAAAATCCTACGAAATGTGAGTGAATACGAAATGTGAGTGGAGTATCGGAATTCGAAAGCCTGCATCATAATTAGAATTAGAGATATTGTAATAAGGGAGTTCTGGCTTGTGAGTCCTTTTATACAAACTAATTTATGCTACATATTAGTTTTAACAGAAATCATCTTACGATTTCTCTGAAAACTGACTAACATATATGCTTAATGGAATTCTAAAAATATATATGGATATGAAAACACGTACAAACTGACGGAAACCAAACTGATAAACACTTTTTAAATTCATTAAAAATAACTAAATTATCCCCTAAACTATTCTTAAGATATTAAGAATAAACAATTAACACATCAAAATTTGATTCCCCCCTCCCCCCCCCCTTGAATTAGAAAATGAATCCTTCTGGTTCAATCGGCAGAATAGTTTTTTTTTTTTTTTTTTTTAATTGGTCACTATTTTTAAAGAAGGTGGTGATTAAACTTGATTAATGAACTCAGTTAAGATGTATGTATGAGCTCGGCAAGGTCAATGAGTGTAACCTGGAATTGAACGTGGCATTTCCTGTCTACCAGAGAGCAGAATCTCTCCACTTAGAAATGTTTTTGTAGAAAAATTTGTTCAAGTATGTTAATATAATAATAGAAAAACAAAATCATTGCTAAAATGCTTTTAAAATTCAAATAAACTAATAATAGGTAATAATTATGAAATATATATTTATGTATATAGATGAGTAATGTAAATATGAATAGTTGAAATTAGCCTGCACTCAAAGCTGGTAGACATGAGGTACCAGGTTCGAACCCAGGTCGCACTCATCGGCCTATTCGTTCTGAGTTTTTCATGGTTTTCTCCAAAACTTGCATAAATACGGACTAGGATCCCTTAAAAATACCTCCATGTAATGCCCTCCCTCTCAGGCCTAGGACCCTTGTGCAGTCAACACCCCTTATTCCCAAACACACCTTATTTATAAAATCATTTGCCTTAATTATGACTTTCTGAATGACCTCCATTAAAATATTTTTTCTTATGTACAAGAACAATCACCGGATATAAAAATAAGCTGCTTAATAAAATCACTTTGGCTCAGAACAAATGTGATTTTAATAAGTGACAGATAGTGTATATTCATTTCTTAAAATTTCTGTGATATAGCTTTAGCATAGCAGCTCCCTGGCGGCTAATGTCCTGCACTCCCGACCCGAACCCGACAGGCAAGTTTTAAATCAACCCGAAACCCGACAAAAATTTTTCATTAACCCGAAACCCGACAAAATTTTTTTCAGCAACCCGAACCCACAATAAAGATTTTTTTGCGACCCGTACCCGACCCGAAACCCGAAAACTGAATGAACATTACTAATTCGTCTAAAAATCATGTAAATCTTTTTAAAATTATAAATTAAGGTAAATTTTTACTGTCACACGTTGGTAAATTATTTTAAAAAGAATTTAAAATGTTATTACTAATTGTATTAAGTTAAAAATTTACAATTCTGAAAAACGGATTAATAATAATTTATAACCATTTATGTGAGTTGTGAATTTCAAGAGTTCAAAATTATGTTTCAAGCTAAATGTTAGTAGTTTATTGTTTGTTTAATGCTTATATTCTAAAAAAAAAAAAAAAAAAAAAAAAAAAAAAAGAAAGAAAGTTGGTTGGTTGGTTGTTTTACGTCACACTAGTGCTGCGCAATGGGCAATTGACAACAGTCTGGGATTCATCCCTAGAGGTGGTCCGGAGACATGCCATCACAATTTTGATCCTCCACGGAAGGGATGGCTCTCCCACTTCGGTGACCCCCAGAGGTATAATTTTTTATGGGAACGTGGAGGAAATTGCAGCCACGACAGATTTTACGTGCACCAGCCATCATTAGTGTTCACGATGGTCTTTGACCGGCTCGAGTACCGAACCCGCAATCTTCCAATTACGAGCCCGGCGCTTTACTAACTGGGCTTCAGAAAGAAAGAAAGATAAACAAAATATGTATCTTCATTTATTGCTTTCGTTCGATCTGAATATTTACTTTACCACAATCATTTGGGTAGCAGTAGCATGGATATGATTCGCAATTAAATATCTGCTTTCCTACGATCACTTTCAAATCACACGGTCAGCAAATTAGCTTCTTCCAGTTGCAATTTCGGTGCATTGTTTATTTGTTCTAGAGAAGATGATAAAGAATGTTATCTGTTTTTATGGAATCTATTTCCTAAATGTGCTTATTTTACATTTCTTTCTTTCTTTCTTTCTTTTTATAATTAAACCACAACAAATATTTCTCTATATTTGCTGTATTTACAAGTATAAATGGAGGGAAAATGATAATTTCGTTTACATAAAAGCGAGGATCGAAGTTCATTGAAAATAAAAGTATCTAAAAAAATTTAAATTGAAGAAACTTTTCAATTTCCAGAACGTAAAAGCGAGGTTATACTGCATTTCTTTTATTTATATATTAACAATAGTCAAAAAAGATTTATAATACTTAAATTCTCATACAATTTCTACAAAAAGTACGTATTGGATTCTTTCAAGAAACGAAAACAAGTACGGATATTTTTTTCTTCCTTATGCGGATCCAGATACGAACACGGATCATACGGATACGAATACGAAGCTCCGACACATATTTAGTATATACAGTATGTTTAAATCAGTTATTAATTATGTCTACAAATTTATGCTTATAATTGTAAAAAAAAAAAAAAAAAAAAAATTGAATGATGTTCTCAAGTCGACTCGACTCGTTGAAAACTAAACCCGACTCGAACCCGAACCGCAAGAAAAATATTTCAACAAACCCGACCCGCAGGAAAAAATGATCAGCCAACCCGACCCGATCCAGGACTCTACTGGCGGCTTTTAAATTTTTACTGTCATTTTGGTGATGAATTAAAATAGCTATCACAATTGTGTAATTAAAGATCTTGGTGAGAAACGTCCAAGCTACTTTGCTTTCAAATTTTGTCAAGGGGTTGTAAGGTTAAGACACCAGTGTTCGTCACCCTCACAAACGGCATGTTAAAATAAACGTTTAATAACACCTATGAATTGGTGGAAGGGCGTTTCCTCTAGCTGCTGTATGGTTTTGTTAATTTCGGTTCGTTTCCCTTCTGTGGTATTCTTGAACGGTTTGTGTTTCTATTTCTCTTATCTTTTGAAAGCAAGGTAAGCGCTGTTTTGTTTTATTGTTTTCTGGCTATTCAATTATGTTATTTTGTATTGGTTTGTTTATGATGAGTTCGTCGTAACTCAGGTGGTATGGCCCACTCTTGGTTTAACGTTGTGGAGTCCTCGGAAGTGTCAAATATTGTAACGAATAATGTTGAAATGTCTATTGCAGATAGCGAGAGCCATTCTAATGACAATATTAATCAGAATTTTTTGCGCTCGTCTGCTCCTATTAGTGATATGTTGTTAAAGGCTGGTAATAATGGTGGTACAAATTACAATATGTTTATAAACAGTACAGAGTCTGGATGTATTCCTAAACGAGATCTGCGCTCAACTCAGGCAGAAATAAAATTGAAAATTAAGTCATATGGAAAAATTGTGAACATTCGTCACACAAGAGCGGGAAGCTTAATTATTAGCACTTCTGATGTTGGTTGTGCCCAGGAGATTTGTAATTTGTCCAATTTCGCAGGGGTGGCTGTTTCTTCTCGGGTAATATGGGAGAACATCACCAACCGGTTTTTAATTTTCAACATTCCTGTAAACATTTCTTTGAGCGAGCTTGCTCAAGAAATAAAAAATAGCAATCCGTTGCACATTTTGGAATTACGTAGGTTTGTGAAAAGAGGATGTACTCGTGAATCATCTCCTGTTCTCATTACCACTCTCGGGACAGCCCTCCCATCAGAAATAAGACTGTGGTTCTCCATCCAACCCATACGCCAGTTCATAGATAGACCCCGGCAATGTGTAAAATGTCATAAATTCAACCATACTTCTGCCAAGTGTAAATTAGCCCAAATATGTGCGACTTGTGGTACTTCACATGAGGGGCCTTGTACGGGCTCTTTATCCTGCGTTAACTGCGCCGGCGAGCATCGTGCTGATTACAACCAGTGTCCAGCCCGACTTAAGGAAATTGAGCTTCTGAACTTTAAATGCAAAAACTTTTTATCCTTCATAGAAGCGCGCAGATCATTTGTGAAAAAAACTCCAAAAGAGTCATCATACGCCACTGTTACAGGTAGCGCAAAAAACGTCGACGTAATATCTATCCAAAACTATATAGAGAATCGCACGAATGCTATGGTGAAAGTGCTAAATGAAATTATTAGAAAAAACTCGGACTCTCTGTCTAATGCTATCTCTGCCTTAAGCGACTTAATCAAAAGCTTCCAAGAATCCATTGGGGATCTTTCGCCTGATAAGCGTAAACGCCGGAGTTCGCCGGCGACTTCCAAGGGATAATGTTTTCGCTGTTCCTGTACCATGTTTTTATTCTTCTGTTGAGCTGCAGGGTGTAGCCTGTCAGACCTTTTGTTTGTCTTGTCTTTTCTTGTTTGTATTTCTTTTATGGGTTACCTCAAGTTACTTCAATGGAATTGTAGAGGCATCTTAAACAAGCTAGACTTGCTGGTCAACACCCTCTCTCCTTCCTTTGATATCTTGGTGCTTCAAGAGACTTTCCTTCGTCCTGAGAAGTCCCTCTTTATTCCTGGCAAGGTCGTGTATCGCTTGGACAGGCCTTCCCGTTCTGGCGGGGGCCTTCTAATTGCTGTTAATCAATCTCTTTCCTCGTCCCTTGGTCCGACTCATTTATCCTCCTCGGAGAACGAGATTATGTGCGTTCGAATCTTTACGGGTTCTGGTTCTTTGAACATTACTAATGTCTACTCACGCTCTGGTTCAGTCACTGAGGATCTCCGCTTCTTCTGTTATGGTCTTATTGGTCCCTCCCTCATCTTGGGAGATTTCAACCTCCATGACCCCTTCTGGGGTGCTTCCCATGCTTCTCGTTACAGTGAGGCTTTTGTGGAGTGGCTTGCTGACAGTTCCTTTTGCCTGTTCAATTCTTCACGCCCTACCCATCTGTCTCCCAATGGTTCTCTTTCACTGTTAGATCTCTCTCTTTGTTCGGCTGAAATCCTCCCTCAGATCTCTTTTCAGGTTTTGGATGACCCTGTCAGCAGTGACCATTTTCCTGTGTCTCTTGTTGTTGAGTCGGATCCTGTCCGTCAGCCCGTCTGTGTACGGTATTTTTGGTCTCGTATCTGCCATGAAGTTGACGCTTCTTTGCTGTCTGTCCCCTCTGTTTGCTATGAAACTTTTTCGGATTCCGTCCAGCAGCCGATGGCTAGAAACTCCCGGGTTGTACATTCTCGTCAGAAAGCTTTTCCTACTTGGTGGTCCCTTCGTTGTAAGGCCCTTCTCTCCCAGAAGAAGTTTTTCCTCAAGAAAGCTACTCAGCTGGCCTCTGTTGACTTTTGGATCAAATACAAAAAGTCCTCCGCTTTACTTCGTCAGGCCATCAAGGACGCCAAAAGGCGCTTCTGGGACTCTGCTTGCAGGCAAGCTAGTGACCCCCGTTTACTGTTCAAGGTGTTCCATAAATTAAAAAATCGTCCTTCGTCCTCTCCTGATTCTAACTTTTGCCTTTCTCACAACGGTTTCCTTGTGTCTGACGCTGGCGATCAAGCTGAGATCTTCGCAGAGTTTTATTGCGGTGGGTTTGACCTTCCTCCTCTTCCCCTTACTTATGGGACTGATCATGATGAGAGTCTCAACAAACCCTTCTCCATGTCCGAACTGACTGCTGCTATTCAACGTACAAAATCTACCACTCCTGGTGAGGACAGGATTCCTGCTTGTTTCTTCAAGAATCTTGGTTCCCACTCTCTTGAGCTATTACTAAGAATTTATAATGATTCTTTTCTCACGGGGATTATCCCACCTGATTGGACCTCTGCTCTGAATCTGCCCATTGCCAAGCCTAACAAGCCTAAGTGCTCGGCCTCATCCTACCGTCCCATCGCTCTCACCCCTGTTATTTGCAAGATATGTGAGCGTATGATTGCCCAGCGAATAAATACCTTTCTTCTCAAAAATAAGTCTCTTGATTATAGACATTTGGGTTTTACCCCCTTTCGGGACAGCCAAACGGCTGTCATAATGCTTCACCAAGATATCGTGAGGGCAAAAAGAAACAAAAAAATTATTCTTGGCATCTCCTTAGATCTGCAGTCGGCTTATGATTCCATTTATATTGATGGCCTTATCCAGAAGTGCGCCCAAATCGGTATCACGGGCAATGTGCTCCGCTGGATCCATAAATTTTTGTCAAACCGTTATATTAAAGTTGCTTGGAGGGGCGTGGTTTCGTCTCCTCATTTTTCTCGGCGCGGGGTTCCGCAAGGTGCGGTCCTCAGCCCTATTTTGTTCACAATCTTTCTATCTGATTTCTTTGAAGTCTTGAATTTTAATACCAGGTGTTTAGTTTATGCCGATGATATTTTCATTTATTGCTTTGGTGACTCCTTGAGCTATTGCCATGAGAAGCTACAGGCTGTCCTGCAGAATATTTCCCGGTGGTGCTCTTACTGGAAACTTTCCATTCGGCCGGATAAATGCCATGCGATTAATTTCTCTCGCAGAAACGGCGCTTGTGATTTTAATTTTAACATTAACGGTGGCCTCATCAATTGGTCGGATGATGTGAAATTTCTAGGATTTGTCTTCTCTCGTCAGAGTGGTTTTAAGAAGCACGTTGACTACCTGCGGATGAAAGCCTTTAAAAGAATCAACTTTCTCAAGGCCCTCTCTCAAAAGAGTTATGGTGCTAGGTCACATCACTTAGTTACGCTCTTCACGTCCTCTATCGGGAGCTTAGTCGATTATGGTGCTGCTGCTCTGTCTTCGGCGGGTGCCTCTCTAATCAAGAGGCTTGAAGTCTTCCAGAATTGTGGTCTTCGAGCTGCTCTCGGTCTTCCCTCTTGGGTTCCCATAGCCCTCCTTCACAAACATGCTGATGTCCTATCTATAGGTTACAGAATTCGTTTGCAATCATTCAGATTCTGGATCCGTCAGCTCTGTCTGGGTATCTGGTCCCCTCTTTGGAGTTTTCTGAATGAAGCTGATGATTATGACAAAGAACTACAGCTCGACTTCTTACCGTATGGCATAGATGGGCTTGATGATATTAGTTCCTGCTTGGAGAGTTTAGTAATTTTCCAGTTTCCTCAACCCATGGCTCATGGGAAAGTTTTCTTTTATCTTTCTGACCTTCCTTTCCAGAACACAACTTTGAATGATATTATCATCCAGTCCTTTTTCTCGGCCTTTATCTCAGAGTTCTCGTCGAGTCACGATATCTTTGCTACCGATGCGACCAAAACTCATACCTTAACGGCTATTGCCGGCTGCTCCTCTGAATCTCAATTCAAGTATAGGATTTCTCATATAAATTCAATCTTCACCACTGAAGCCCTTGCCATCGGTACAGCGATTGATGAACTGTCTTCCTCAAGCTCTTCCTTCATAATCCTTACGGATAGCCTATCAGTCCTATCTGCTCTTCAATCAATCTCCATCAAATCTCCACGAGTCATACTTTGGCTCCACAATAAAATTTGCCGTGCCTCATCTTTTGCTTGTAGTATTCGGCTGGTATGGGTCCCTGGTCACAGAGGTATCTCTCTTAATGAAAAAGCTGACAGAATCGCAAAGAATACTGGTCCCTCGGACGTTCTCTTGGATTGGATTTCTCCTGAGGACCTTATCAATTACGCTACCAATTGTTTCAAAGAATCGATTTCTTATACTTATCGTCAGAGTAAATATGCGCTCTCTCATGGTGACATTCCTCCGGTCAATACTACCAGTTCCTGGTCTTCCAACAGAAGGGACGATGTGCTGATCTCCAGGCTTCTTTGCAAGATGATCGTTACCCCAGCTCTTTTGCATCGCTTCCACCTTATTGACAATGGCATTTGTGATCGCTGTCACATAATGGACTCTATTGAACATATTCTTTTATCTTGTGGTCGCTACCAGCAGATTCGCATTCAGTATTTCGGTGCGCTGCTAAATAGTGATAATTTTAGTTCCTTTCCTGTTTTCATGCAAAAATTCTGCTCATTAAGTAATTTTCGTCATTGCACTCTTGGGTTCTTGCATTCTATTAATCGTTTTTAAAAAATGTGCAAGTAAGTTATAGATCGTTGAGGCTTGTACTCTCGTCATTCTGCGATCGGCCATGGATCAGTTGAGACAACAGCCCCAGCAGCTATAGGTCTCAAAGAAAACCCCCAACAACAACAACAACAACAACACCTATGAATTTGAATCCACCTGCATGCGATTCCTTAGAACCGGAGAATCTAACTCATGCGGATTAAAATTCATAGATGTTATAACATGTTAATTAACAGTTATTTTAACATGTCTTTTGTGGAGGTGATGAACTCTGATGTCTCTATATTGACACTGTTCCATTTCTTTAGCACAATTTTGCTCAATATTTTTTAATCATTAGAAGAAGAAATATTTACTTATTTTTGGCAATTTACTAAAAAAGGAATACGGCACTACCCATTTATCAGCTTTGAGAGCAGAATCTCTCACCAGTGGCGGGTAGATAAAAAAAGGGAGTCATTGGCATGCATTTCAAAAAATTTTTCATGTATGCAAAGTGTACATACATGCATTTTATCGATTGCTGCAATACAAAATTTTGTACATTTTTTATGTTCATGCATTTGAAAGTAAGAGTATCCAGTATTATAGAAAAACACCATAGAATTGGCGTTTAAAAGTAATAAGTATAAAACTTTGAATAAACAAAAAAAGCAGGAACTTACAACAATTATTTCAGGTCGAAAGATAATACAACCCTTCATCAGACAAGCAAAGTGCCAGCATGAAAATTATTGAAGCACACCCACATTTTATATACATACATATATTTCAATTTGATTGCTAATTTTTATTATAAACTTACGTTTTTATAAACAGTATAACACTAAGACCATGACTCGACAAATATTTACTTAACAAAACAGTACGGAGTGCTCATCTTTTAATAGGAATTATTGCTGGTGCTTCAATAATTTTGCTGCAGACTATAGGCCAAAGCATTGGTCATGTTTTTTTACCTAAAACAGTTGTTGAAAGATGTTGATTCATTTTAAGATGTTGATTCAATGTTTTATATTTATTAAGAGTATCCAGTGTTTTAATTATTTTATCCTATTACTTTTTTTATGTATGCAAAGTGTACATATCATGTGCATATTATGGATTACAGCATTATATTGTGTGCTTGTAAGTTTTATTCTTTTTCTTTTATTTGTGATTGGTTATAATTTTTAAATAAAATTTTTATAAAAAAAAATTGTATTTTATCAAGACGCACTTCAAACTTACTCGTGAAATACAAGGTGTTGTGAGAAGCAATGTAAAAAATTTTTAATTGTATATTCAGTTAAATGTTTTTTTTTTTTTTTTTTTTTTTTAGTTTAAATTAGTATTTTGTATTGTAAAGTGTTTGAGCAGATAAATGAGAAATCACATTTTTTGATTCATGTTAAAATTTATACATCTTTTTTCCTTTTTTATATTAATGTAAACTTGTTAATTGCAGTTCTACTAGCATGACTTCATAGTACATTTTAAATTTTATAAATACTACTATTTCTTTTTTTAGAATTTAAACAGGGTTCCCATGGGTCAGGAAGAATTTGAAGCTAGTGAAAAAAGTCAGGGAAAATTGCAAATATTGCTCAAAAACCTGGGGAAATATTGATATAATTGTGGAAAATGATTTTTGAACCTGCAATTTAAAATGCCTTATCTTTTATGTTGCGAGCCACTTTTTTTCTTATCATAAACCAAATTTTGTAACCTTGAATTAAAAAAAAAAAAAAAAAAAAAAAAAAAAAAAAAATAGACCTGGGAAATCTAAAAAGATCAGGGAATTTTATTTTTGAAATCGAATGAGAATCCTGTTTGAAGAAGCAATTTTTTTTAAATGGATGATCAAGTTTGCATTATAAGATATAATTATACTCAAGTTTAATTTGCAAAATTTTATAATGCTATAAATATGGTAAAAACAAGGTATCAAAATATAAAGCATAAATCACCAATTTCTTTGAGATTTCTTTTAGATTTATTCATTTAATAACATAGCTGTTATGAAATATTGTTCCAAAATAATTCGCCTCCCTCCCATCACTACACATGGTTTTTAAATGATGATTTACATTATTATTAATGTACATCATTATTCATATTTTGTAACAATTTTTAGCATTTCATACAATAAATTATTTAGCATTTCATTTTACTGGAAACTATTATCTTTAAAACGGTAGTATTATACAAAACTAAATTAGCATACATGGGCAATTGTGACTCAAAAGGTAAAATACCTGAAAATTACTACCTTAAAAAAAAAGAAAGAAATACTGAATATCAAATGATACTCAAACTATTTAAACCTAAATCCCTCAAACATTTTACTATTCATTCACAAATCACTTGGATGGCAAATGAATAACCAATAAAAACAAAAGAAAACTTAATAGGAAATATGAAAATACACATGGATTAGATTAAAAACCTTGAACATAAACACCTCTGCGATACACAACATGAATCTGTGAAATCTAAAAACTATTATGAAGTCACGCTAGTACATTTGAAATGAAATAGTTTAATTTAAGGTAAAATACAGAAAAGAAACCTGTATAAATACCAACATAAACCGGAAAATATAACTTAACCATTCAAACACTTTACAAATCCTCTGAAAATAATATGATTTTTAAAAAATAACAGACGGTCATTCCACTTCCTACACTTTTGTTTCTTGTTAAGTTGAATGAAATGTCTCCTGAATTGTCCATTTCTTTTATTGTAAAGCACTTTATTTTTTTTAAGCTGTTTGAAAGTTTAAAAAAATCCATTGTCATTCAATGAATCTAAATAATACACAAAATGTTGACGAAGTCTAAAAAATATATCTGCATACTCTAGCATGTTTGTTATTGAGTGGGTAACCCAAAAGCGTTCATGAAAATGATTACCTGGGTTAAAGTTATAACATCATTTTCGGGGAATGTGGGGAGCCCAGCCCAAACCCAGGCTGTGTATCGTGAACTCAACCTAAATGTTATTGTTGGCCCTTATTGTTTTGAAGAGTTACGTCCGACAGGTCCTATAATGTGTTCAGACTGCTGGAAGATACTGGCAGAAATTGGAAACTGTTTTTCAAATGCAGCAAAGAGGGGGCTTTTTAGAAACAATTTTTATTCAAAATGGAACAGAGCTCCCTCCACACAGGAATGAGCAACAGATACAGTACATCTTATAAAAGTTTTTCACAGACAAACATATAATAATCTGGCATTTGCCTAATGTGTTGTCTCCTCGATATGATGACTTTTTTAGCTTTGGAGATACAGTCGAACCTCGTTAACGTGAATCTCAAGGTGGATAAAAATTTGTTCATGCTGTCAGTAACTAATCTTCATTTTCACGGTGATTTTGGAAATAGTTCATGTTAAAAGTCATTCATGGTTGGTTGGTTGGGTTTTACGTCACACTAGTGCTACGCAGATGGGCAATTGGCGACGGTCTGGGACACACCCCTAGAGGTGGTCCGGAGACATGCCATCACAATTTTGATCCTCCACGGAAGGGATGGCTCTCCCGCTTCGGTGACCCCCAGAGGTATAATTTTTGATGGGAACATGGAGGACATTACGGCCACGACAGATTTTACGTGCACCAGCCACCATTAGTGTACACGACGGTCTTTGGCCGGCTCGAGTACCGAACCCGCAATCTTTCAATTACGAGGCTGGCGCTCTACCGACTGGGCTACCGCGGCCCAGTCATTCATGTAATCAGTGTTCACGTTAACGAGGTTCGACTGTATTTAAAATCTCTTGTGTACCAAAGAGATGTCTCAAACCTTAGTGCTTTTAATGATAGCATATCCTAACATGGTGAAACATGTAAGTGAATTAAGTTACTGAAATTTAAAGTAATAGGCCTGTTTCGACATCATTTGGTCTTTTCGGAAACAACAGTCTATTTTGTCCATTTGAAATGAACATAGCAGTAGGGTTTACTGTAAATTTTTTCAATAAATATGACAATAGGATTTGTGTTTAAATTATTTATTCTTGTAAAACATTAGATTTCATACCCTAAAACATCCTCCATCGGCAATTTTTGAACTAATTTTTTTCTTATACCATTTTCCCCTTCTTTTAATGTAGTAAGTGTACTAAATGAGGGATCATTTGGAATTTGGATTATTCGATCAAGCTATGGACACCCAGAATATTAGAAACTGATAATAGTACAAATTATTCATCATCCGAGATTAAGAAATTATATTAAGAATGGACATTTACACATCAAATTTCAAGTTAACTTTATCCAAAAGGAAATGGATTAGTTGAATGAGCTGTACAGAAAGCAAAGAATTTACTAAGAAAAGGAAAACTTTCAGGACAGGATATCCAACTGTCTTTACTCAATTTTTAAAATACACTTAGAAACAATTTAGGATCCCCTGCTCAACATTTATACACTAGACGCACAAGAATAACAGACTTATTTCTGAAGAGCTTTTGAAACCAATGATCCTGAAAGGCACTATTGAAAACTTAATAGAATCTCATTCAAAACAAAAATTCCACCATGATATGCATACAAAAACACTCCCAAGTGCAACGTTACAACCTGGACAAAATAATCTGTTTAGACAGACTTGCCGAAATTGGATTCCTGTTGTGATTAAATCACAAGCTCTTCAATCTTCTCATTTAAACATTATTAAAACATCTGAAGGGGAATATAGAAGGAATATTACTCAAATTCGCCCAACTAAATTAAAATTTGAAGTTGAAAGAAGAAGTAAAATCTCACAAATTCCTCTAGATACAGAACCTACATCATCTATTGACAAACTTCCCAAAATTATAGAGCATCATTCAACCTGTGATGTAACCGAACTTACTATCAGAAAAGACCAACAACCTCCTGACGATAAACTAATGGTTACTCGATCAGGAAGAACTGTGAAATCTGTTAAAAGACTTTATTTATAAGAGACATTAAAAAAAAAAAAGGCAGAGATGTCATGATAATAACTACAACTTTTATTATGTTTGTTTAACTGTAACTGTCTGTTATGTTCTGTTTAGTTTTGCAATTGCAATTATGTTTATGTCAGAATGTAGCATTAAAATTTATAAGCTACTTAAACATGCTACTTGCTTACTTCATTCACATATTATTATAGAATATAAAACTATCTTTCTAATTAGGGAAATGTAATAATTATTAACTCTTTTAATTTATAAATGTACTCTAATCTGGTCACCATATGCACAATGGCACAGTATTAGGAATGCACATCCTACACAAAATTAATGGTTGAATGATGATCTGACTAATTTATGGCGTTTTATACAAGGAAAGGTACTGGCAGTTATGAAACAGAAAAGCTCATTTTCTTTAAAGCTTTTTGTATATTTCTGTTAAGAAAAACAATATGGGTTGCATTTATTTTTAAATGTTTAACACTTTATACTATCTAATATGTTTTAACTATTAAGAAACCCTATTTTTATCTGTAAAAATTCAATTTTTCCTAACTTTTTCCAGGAAAAAAAAAAAAAAAAAAAACTTTTTCTTTCCACCACCTCAAAATTTCCGGAAATTTTACATCTCTAGTCTAGAGACAAGCCATCACAATTTTTATCCTCTGCGAAAAGGATGGCTCCCCTACTTCAGTATCTCCCAGAGGTACTATTTGTACAGAACATGGAGGTTATGGCAGCCACTACAGATTTTACCATTGTGTACTGATAGGAAATAGAGGACAGATTCCTTACACTGGCTGTGGAGGAAAATTTCGCAAACAACACTACAGTTTTTGGATGAATGTGCATCTTATTTTGGCGATAATCGCTTTCTTGTCAACTGGTTCTTGGGATTTTGCCTGTTTGACATGTAAATAATGCATGTCATTACCATTTTTCCAGAAAAAAAAATATGAAATTACAATAAGAATATAATATAAAATGATGTAAAAGTTTATTTAAATGTGTCACTGTCAAATTGAAGAGCACACAATAGAGAAATTGTGTGACAGGGGGAGGTGAAGGAAACCTACTTTGGTGGAAGAGGAATGTCAGTTTGGTGATTGAATTGGTGGGGATGTGATATTCAGGAATAAATAGGTCACTAGTCCATGGTCTATTCTAATATATGTAGTCATTGTATTTTACGTACGCCAGCCACCGACATACATGACAGTCTTCGGCTGGCTCGAGTATCGAATCTTCAATCTTTCAGTTATGAAACTGACGCTCTACCAACTACACTGGTTCTCATAATTATAAGGACACCCGTTTTTCTATATTAACTAAACACTGAACACTATTATTTAAACAAATATATTTTTTATTAAATTGAATTTCATTAATAGACTATATTTAAAAAGTTTTATCATTTTTCTATCTTAAAAAACTTTAAAGACGGTCAAAAAGATGATTTTTCAGGTGTTCACAATTATAAGGACAGCTCGAATTTTAGTAATTTTTTTTCAGTTATTCTTTAAATTAATATTTTATGAGGTCTCTTTTTAGGGAAACAGTCAGACATTCTCTCTGGTATATATACATATACATTTTTTTTTAATATTCAGTTTCAGTACCATTTCATACAGCATAGATGATATTCTGAATACATTTAAACTATTTAAAATTGCTTTCCACTTGCATGCACTTTTCTAATATGATAAGTTAAGGTTTTTTCAACTTTTAGGCCACGGGAAAGGCAATAATACAGATTGAGAGTTCCACGTTTAAAATTTGCGGATATTCTCTGGATGTTCAGAATAATAGAAAAAATTACTAAATTCATTCTGCTTTCAGTAGAAACAGCTGCCCAGAGCACCATAGATCCACTTTTAAAATGTCCGATTCATATCTGCCTTTAAAAAATCTGCTCTGTCTTTCGCTATCTTCAGATCGTGCCAGTAACTGTTAAAACCATTTGGTTAATCAAGAATAAAATGTTTTTCATCCGAAAATGCAACATTTTACCATTTAATATTGTATTTATTCAACTTTAGCATAGACGTTCTTTCCCCCATTAAATGCTTATTGATTATTACAGGTTTTTTATTCATTTTAACATATTATTAATTACTTTAAACATGCATAAATGTGGACCCCAACCTTTCATTAAAAATTACGAGCAAATTCAGCAGCAGTCATTATGAGTAGAACAGTAAGAGGAATTATGTGTCTTCGATCTCTGTAAAACAACTCTGATTTTGCATCAGATCTCTCTCCTATCGAACCAGCAGTTCAACGTTTGATCACATTTCCTTCAGCAATTTTAGATCTTCGAATTTCATAAGAAATTCGGTGGATTGAAATTGTCCTTCCACTTAAAAAACACATTTATCATACTTCACTACATGAACATTCTTTTTTTCAAGAAATTGTCAGTAATGTCCGTCCAAGAAAAATTGAAGGCTTATATATGAATTAATCTAGCCCAGTAGTTAACAAATTTGCATGTCAGCTGTAATTTATCCGCTAGTAAGTTAAATAAAACGAAAAAAATCTTGATTGTCCCTATAATTATGAACATTTAAAAACATGGAGAAAAAAAATATTTTGCATTATTTTTTATTAATTTTGTTTCATATTAAAAAAATTATAACAGTTTTGAATAAAGAAGCACCACAAAACTGGCGTTGTAAAAATTATTACTTACAAACTTTGAATAAACACCATAAAATGCAATAAACTCTCAACAATTGTTTCGGGTCGAAAAAACACACGACCCTTCATCAGGTGAATAAAGTAAGCACGAGTGCTGCAGTCAAAGCGGCAAAGCACAAAGAAAAACTTTATAAAGTAGAAAGTAAATATAGCTACTGGTGTGAGTAGAATTGTACAAGAAAATAAATAAATGAGTGAGATTAAACATATAACAATCTAAGGATATCAAAAATTGTTTTCAAAAAGGTTACACTGTGATCACTAAATTGGATTAAATTATTTGACATGAGTAATTAGAAAATTAAACTTATTAGTAGCAGACAAGTTAATGCCATAAATAAGTATGTACTAGTAATAGGAGTTCTTTACCTCTACCTTAAAAAAGAAAGACAGTGTATGCAATGGTGACATCAGAAAATTCCAGACTAGGGGACACCACTTCCCTGACAGGGGCACACACTTTAGAGAGTTTATTACTAAATGACTATTTAACATAGTGATGTGTCATGCCAATTCTCTCTACAACAAATATACACTGCAATATTTTTATTAGTAATATTGTAATTAATATTTACACCGTTTCATTTGTTAGTACTCCTTGTGGTGTTGGAGATCACTGTGCCATTTGCTCAATGTACGATACCATTTTTTTCCCATAGAATTAAATATATACAGATGAACTAATTAAACTTCCCTAAAAGGGCCACCCATTGTGCGATAAAAAATTAGTCCTTTACAGAGGTTGTTAAGAAAATCTTAATTTAGGCACCAAATTCTATAAATTAAATGGAGTTAATCATTCTAATTTACATTATTGTTTAATGTAGTTTTTGAATAATCATTAATATTAGTTTGTTTAAACTCTGATTTCGTTTTCCACAATTTTATTTTTAGATACTAAACAAAAATTTTAGCTCAGCATCATTTCTGAGTAGAAAAAGGTCTCTAATTATCTATACATTACCACGTATGTTTCCCGAAAGGAATATTAAATTTGTTAATTTTTTTTTTTTTGTGGCAAAAATATGAGAAAAACGCACATTTTTAAACTTAGAATTACAATTAAAAAAAAAAAAAAATCAGTTTTTCAAAAAAGATAACTAATTTAACAATTGTAAATTTTCTGAATGTGAAAACAGAATTAAAAAAAAAATATATTAGGTAATGAGTAATTATGGAATTGAACTTTCTCATGGAATAATATGGGCTACGGCTGTCTGCAAGATTAAGTATTGTTCACTCTAAAAATATGAAATTGTGTTCCTTAGCAATGGTTACCATAATCATTTCTTAAAATTTCTTCTGCAAGTTTTATGTTTTACCTCAGTTTTAATTTAATATCTTTTTCACTTGTTTCCAAAGGGGAAAAAAAGTAAAAGGAAGTATTTTTTTTAAGGGTTTGTGTGAAAGCAATATTCCTGTTGTCCTAAGAAAGGTACTTTTGTCTGTCTTCTCAGTCTCATATGAGTATGTATATATATTCCCGCAAACAATATTAACCATATCTTTCAAATGATGCTACTTGCAAGCTCCTCCTTTTATTAAAAATAGGCTAAAAACATGAAATTTTTCAGATCTGTATATTAAAATATAGATTCTCTAAAAAAAAAAAAAAAAAGGCGCTCCAAATTCATAAAGAAAAGAAATGTTGCTAAAAAGAGAAAAAATAAAGCTTTTTCTTGGGAAGGGACAGATTTTAAGAATATGCCAGGGAAGGGGGGGGGCACCCAATGGGAAGGCCTGTGTCCCCTGGTCCTCTAGTTAGAACCACCCCTGAAAGTATGTGGGTGGTATTTTTAGATGAGGAATATGAAAGATCACCAAACATTGGATCTCCCACTATGCCCCTGTAGCCTGTACCTACAACTCTCAAAGCCCGGTGCGAAAATCTCACTGGGTCCCCCTAATTAAAGCCCCTCCTATAAAAAGGTGCTCTTGCAATTCTTCACTTAATTTTATTACTACGAAAAGGCATTAAAGCAAGTTTTAAGAAGATTGATTCAGAAGCAAAACCCAACAAGAAAGCCATTAGCATTGGCTTCACTTGCCGTGCCATAATCAAGCTTTGTATAAATGAGCTTTTGGTTTTGGAGTTCTCGCTTAATGGTCAAATTTTGTACATGAAGAATCTAGACAGGGACCTACACCTTAAAGGGCGATTGCAGTGAATGTTTCAAGCAATTTATAATTTATTTTCATCATCTTTTTTTTTTTTTTTTTTTTTTGTAGACTGCTATAAAACATTAATTAAAAAAAGTAAATTAACTTTTAACATGATGTCAAGCGCAAAGTGTATTTCATTTGATAATAATATATATAAGAATTAGTGGATGAAATATTTTATTTCCTTGCTTTTATTTTAAGCACTAAATTTAATTCGATGTCTTTTCCTAGTCAATTTTGTCCCTTTATTACTTCCGGTGTGAGCCTTTTTTTTTTTTTTTTTTTTTTGTTAAACACACTTGACATTGTGAGTTTTTTTGGTTTTCGTCCCATGCTATTTCTATGGGGGTTTTAGCTTTCCCCCCTCGTTTTCTACATTCTAAAGTGCGGTGGTTCCCGCCCGCCCACCTCCACCACCGCCGAGACACATACTAGGCGAGTCGTATTAACCCTGAACGATATAGTTAATGCCCCAGCCCACCCGTTCCCGCTCTTCGATGTCTTTTCCTAGTCAATTTTGTCCCTTTATTACTTCCGGTGTGAGCCTTTTTTTTTTTTTTTTTTTTTTTTTTTTTGTTAAACACACTTGACATTGTGAGTTTTTTTGGTTTTCTTCCCATGCTATTTTTATGGGGTTTTTAGCTTTTCCCCCCCTCGTTTTCTACATTCTAAAGTGCGATGGCATTTAGCACACCTTGCTAAAAAAAAATAGAGACTTTAGGGACCTAATTATTTTACGCAAAAATATAAATTATATATATACACACATACTCTTTTTTTTTTTTTTTTTTTTTTTTTAAATGATCACCTACCACATGTAAAACAAGTGTAATACCCAAAATCAAATAAAATATATACAGCCAGTTCAAAAGAATTCATACTCTTTTGGTTTTACTGAATACCTTAAGACATAGGTATAGAGTTACATCAGCCTATGGGGCTCAGGCTCCACCAATAATTTCTAAGATGAGCTCACTCTTTATCATGCAAAATGAAACGTTTCCAATTTTACATTTAAAGCTATGTTCGACATTTTAAATATATACATAATTTTTTTCCATCAATTAATTGTCCTCGAAATTTATCATTCTTTGTGTGGGTAGGTGCAGGGCCTGATTATCGCACAGGCTGACTAGGCCACCTCTATCTAGGGGCACTAAAATAATCTTTTAATTTAAAGTGCTATTTTTGGCAACGATTTCCTTAAAAAAATTAACTGAAAGTTAGCTAACGATAATAATTTTTAGTTGAAAATAGGGATTTTTTTAAATATTTGTTGACCAATTACACTGCTCTGCAAAAAAAAAAAAAAGATCTTGCTGATTCTTATGTAAAATGTCCTCTTGAATCCGAATATGACTCCCATTTTGCCCAGTCACCCACGATTTCTAGATACATCACCCCTTGTCTCAATTTCTTTCCCTGTTCAATAATTTTATGAACATGAATTCGATTTGAAGAATGAAAAATAATTAATTTAACACTTAAAACAAAAAATATAAAGTTTAAAAAATAACATTAATGACATATTAAAAAAAAATATAAGACATGTAATGCATAATTTCAGTGGCAAATCCCCCCTCTCCCAACCAGAAATTTTTCCCTTGCCACAAATGTCCATGTTTTAGAATTTTCCAACTCTGTAGCCCCTCAGAAGATATTTAACAGTTAAAATAATCCTGCCCCCTCCTAAAAATCAAATTTATAACCATAAAATCACCAAAAAATGATAAAAATAGGGGGGGGGGGCGTTCCTAAAAAAACGGTGGGTGATAGGGCAAAATGGGTGTCCTATTCGGATTCAGGAGGAGATTTTACATAAGAATATGCTGAAATGGTGTCAGAGGCAATTTTCATGCCAAGCAGTGTTATCCGATTAAATTAAAAAATTAGCTAGATTATGAAATGTACCAGCTTTTGTAGAGATCGATTGAATGATATAACTTTTTACAGCTGACCAAAAAATCCAGAGAAAGTTTCACTAGCAGACTTACAGTTTTATATATAAATTAAAGAACTTTGTAGATCCTAATGGAAAATATCTTTATATTTTCAATAGTATTTGGTCATGTTTTAATATTTACATACCCGCTGAATTTCTATGGTATGAATGAGATAGATTAGGATTAAAAAAGAAAACAGTATTATAAAGAATACCTTGTAAAAAACTACATTTCTATGAATGTGAATTTCAACAGTCATAGAAGAAACATATCCCCTCACCCCCCACAAAAAAATAAATAAAAATAAAATAAATAATGATTTGAGGTCTCTTTGCAAAAGAAGTGAAAACTTATTTCTTATAAAGGTGATGCCTTAACTTTGTTGACAGCATTCAAACTTAGCACACAAATTAGATTTAAAGAAAAAAAAAAGCTTTTTTTGTTCGGGAAGTCGGCACCAAAATCGTCCTGGGCCTTTGGCCCCAGCAGGTCATAACGAGGCTCTGGGTAGGTGGAAGGTAGCGTTTTGCCCTCCATGGGGTCTTTTTTAGGGATTTTAGCCTGTGTATTCATGTAAGTTTTGGAAAAAAAAAAAAACAGAAACTTTTGAATAGCTAGACAAGGTCTACGAGCGTGACCTGAGTTTGACATTTTCTGTCAAGCAGCTTTCAGAAGAAAACCCATTGGTGTGGCTTGCCACTTTTAAATTTTTTTTATAAATAACCTAAGCAAAGTCATACTAATTATAAAAGGATATGACTCAAAAGTCATTTTTTCAGAATAGGGGAAGTTAAAACAGAATCTACAGAGGTGTGCACTGCTGCAAATAATAGAAAACTATATCTACAAGAGTTTGAATGTCAAAAATATATTTAATTAAGCTTCTCTGTGAAAGAACTATGTATGATATACCTATCATTTCATATAATGATCATACATTAGTAAAACAATGTAATGTATACCAATTTTTAATTTTTATTCTGTGTTAAACAATTTAATAAATCTTTTTTTTTTTTTTTTTTACTTTTCAAATAGCCATGTTCAATAAAATGCAATAGCAAGAAAGCGAAAATCTATCGTTTTTCGACATTCTGTATAAATGTTATTATTATTATTTTTTTTTTTTTATAAATGTTATGCATTATATTATGGTCACATTTTGCAAATAATACATCTGTAGTGAAAACTCTGTACCACTAATAATTAGTGGATCCACCCCTGGCCTTGATGACTGCACAGCAACTAGGTATTGACAAAATAAATTTTTGGATATGTTCAAGTGCTACTTCATTGTACAAAGCTTGGATAAATGCTCTCTTAGCTGCGTTAAAGATATCAGGTTTACATTCAGATTTTCATTCAGACTATTACCAGGCTATTGCAAAGTAGATGTTACGGTACTGTCACAATTTTTTATTTTTACCTAGATATGGAAAAAAGAAAAAAAAAAAAACATGATGAATAGAGTAAAATTTAACATATAAACAAGTCCTTCCGGCTTATTCGGAAGGGTAGGTTGATTTCTTTTTCCTTATCAAGCAGCCGTCATTTTGATTCAAAATGGCGGCTACAAATTATTAATGCACTTGGTAGAAATATTAATGTAGGCTACGCACATATGGAGTTTTAAGCAAATCAGTTCATAAATACATTTTTATGTGAATTTAAAAGTTTCAAGTGGCCGGCGCTTGGAAACAAAATGGTGGGTTAAGTTGACAAATATATGAAATGTATTTGCGAGATAAGTCTACTGTACACATATAGTTCGAATTAATTCAAAATCTCAAAAGTCATCGTGTTGAAAAATTAAGTGACTGCCACTTCGATCAAAATGGCTGAGAAAGTTGCTCATCTAAGATATCGTTGCAAATTTGTAAATATATTTTTTTTTTTGTAGAAATTCGTTCAAAGAGGCTTAGTAAGTTGATAAAAATGTTAGTTTTCTGGATTTCTAGTTTGTTTAAGCATTAAAATAGCCTAATTTTTCCTAAAAAATGCATTAAAAAGATCCAGTAACACAGGTAATAGATTTGGCGCCAAATCTGGCGATTTTTCCACTATGGCAACTTTTGGCGAGAAAATACTTATTATCGATATACCAAAGATAGACACAATAACGTGATTGGTTCACGAGTTACGTGAATTTTCTAGATTTTTGTTGTTTGTATGATAAATCCAATTTTCAACTTTGATTTGAATTGATTAAGTATTTCTAAAGTTATTGTGAAAACAAATTTTTAAGTGGCCGCCACCTGGAAACAATACAGTGGAATAAGTTGCCCAGCAAACACATCCAAGATATTTGAAGCATAGGTTCACTGTCTAACTGTGGTTTAAATCAGTGCCGTGTTTGAAAAGTTATTATTATGGCAAAGTTTCAAGTGGCAGTCTAAGTGGCTGCAACTTGGAAACAAAATGACAAAACAACTTGCCCATCGAAATCATCCAGAATATTTGTATGATAAGTTCATTGTCCAGTTCTAGTTTAAATTAAATCAGTATTTCAAAAATTATCGTCATAAGAAATTTTCAGGTGGCACCACTTGTAAAAAAAAGTTGTGTGAGATGCCCAGCAAACTTAAGTGAGATATTTGAATGATAAATCCACTACCCAAATTTGATGCGAATTGATTCTGTATTACTAAAGTTACCATAATGACAAATTTTCAAGTGACCACCACTTGGAAATAAAATTGCGGATCAAGTCACCAAGTGAACTTATCCTAGATATTTGAACCATAAGTTCACTATCCAACTTTTATTTGAATCAGTTTAGTATTTTAAAAGTTATCGTGTGGCATATTTTGAAGTGGCAGTGTGATTTCAAGTGGCTGGAACTTAGAAACAAGATGTCAGGACAAGTTGCCCAGTGAAAACATTCAAGATAATTATATGATAATATCACTCTCCAAATTTGGTTCGATTTGGAGTATTATTTCAGAAGCTATCGTGATTTTAAATTTTCAAGTGGGAGCCTGATTTCAAGTGGCCCCGCTTAACTTAAGATATCCGCCACTTTATTAAAAATGGCGGATAATGTTCATTAATAAACTTCATTGAGATCCTTACGTGGTCTGTATTTACATCACAATTCAAACAAATTTAGAATACGCTTTTTACAATTTAAACTTGAAAATTTCAAGTGGTCTCCACTTGAAAACAAAATGGCAGTGCAACTTGGTTAATAAACTCATCTGAGATATTTATAAGATAAGTTAAGACACTGTTCAAATTTGGTTCCATTTGGAGTATTATTTCGGAAGTTATCATGGTTTTAAATTTTCAAGTGGTGGCCTGATTTCAAGTGGTCCCGCTTAACTTAAGATATCCGCCACTTTATTAAAAATGGCGGATAATGTTCATTAATATACATTATTGAGACCCTTATGTGGTCTATATTTACATCAAATTTAAAACAAATTCGGAATACGCTTTTTACAATTTGAATTTAAAATTTTCAAGTGGTCTCCACTTGAAAGCAAAATGGTAGAGCAACTTGGTTAATAAACTCATCTAAGATATTTATAAGATATGTTAAGACACTGTCGAAATTTGGTTCAGTTTGGAGTATTATTTCGGAGGTTATAGTGATTTTAAATTTTCAAGTGGTAGCCTGATTTCAAGTGGTCCCGCTTAACTTAAAATATATGCCACTTTATTAAAAATGGCAGATAAACTTCATTAAGACCCTTATGTGGCCTGTATTTACATCAAAATTCAACCAAATCTAGCTTTAAATATGTTTTTTACAATGTCGGTTTGAAATTTTCAAGTGCCTGCCACTTGAAAACAAAAAGTTGGAGCAACTTGGTTAACGAACTCATCCAAGATATTTATAAGATTAGTTCACTGTCCAAATTTGGTTCGATTTCGAGTATTATTTCAAGAGTTATCGTGATGACAAAATTTTCATTATATATATATATATATACACTGATGGAAAAAAAATCCCAACACCAGGAAGGAGCTGTGCTAGATAAACGAAATTTGGTAGGCGTGTTTATACATCTGAAAGATGACGTCGATTCAAATTTCGAGCTACGCGCATAAGTGTGGTGCTAGTAGCGACACTATGACCATGCAAATGAGGTTTGCTTTAAATAAGGGCTGTAAGGTTCGTGATCGTTATTTACAGTTGAGATTTACGTAGTGGGTTAATGGTAGTCAAGGATGCCTCTAAGAAGACGAAGAAGCCATTATCAACAGCTCACTGAGTTTGAACGAGGTCGTGTAGTAGGGATACGAGAAGGTGGGTTTTCTTTCCGCGATATTGCAGAAAGACTTGGCAGGAATGTATCCACTGTGCATGAGTGTTGGCAGCAGTGGTCAAGGGAAGGTACTGCCTCAAGAAGACAGGGTTCCGGACGGCCACGTGGCACTAATGAGAGGGAAGACCGCCGTGTTCGGCATATGGCTGTGGCTAATCATACTGCGTCTGCAGCTGAAATTCGAGCTGCAGTTGGCACCACAGTGACACAACGAACTGTTACAAATCGGTTACTTCAAGGACAGCTCTGAGCCAGACGCCCTGTAGCGTGCATTCCACTGACTCCAAACCACTGCCGTTTGCAACGTGAGTGGTGTCAAGCTAGAGCTCAATGGAGGACGGAGTGGAGATCTGTTGTGTTTTCTGATGAAAGCCGGTTCTGCCTTGGTCGCAGTGATAGCCGTGTGTTGGTTAGGAGGAGGCCAGGTGAACGCCTGCTAGCGACCTGTCTGCGGCCTAGACACACAGGGCCTACTCCTGGAGTTATGGTTTGGGGAGCAATTTCGTATGACAGCAGGAGCACTCTCGTGGTTATCCCACGCACCCTGACTGCAAATTTGTACGTCAGTCTAGTGATACAACCTGTTGTGTTGCCATTCATGAACAGCATTCAAGGAGGTGTTTTCCAACAAGATAACGCTCGCCCTCATACCGCTGTTGTAACCCAACATGCTCTACAGAGTGTCGACATGTTGCCTTGGTCTGCTAGATCACCAGATCTTTCTCCAATCGAGCACGTATGGGACATCATTGGACGACAACTCCAGCGTCATCCACAACCAGCATTAACCGTCCCTGCATTGACCGCCCAAGTGCAACAGGCATGGAACTCCATCCCACAAACTGATATCCGACACCTGTACGACACATTGCATGCACGTTTGCATGCTTGCATTCAAAATTCTGGCGGTTACACCGGTTACTAATGTACCAACATTTCACATTTGAAATGGCTCTTCTCGCCAATGGCTCTACCTGTGATTTTGAAACTTTAATCAATTAAATATGTTACCTAGGCAAATGTATTGCTGAAATTTCATTACTGTACAATAATTTTTTCTTGGTGTTGGGATTTTTTTTTCCATCAGTGTATATATATATATATATATAGATAGATAGATAGATAAATAAACGAAGTGATTGCAATAGGTCGATTTCTAAAGAAATCAACCTAAAAAAGTTGTGGGAAGAATAGATGGATTCTAACAATATTATGTTATAAATTAAAAATGTGCCATCTTTGAGTCAAATGAATATCCCACTACTATCCTGGATGTTTACAGATATAGCTTTACTGGTCATGACAGCTGAATTTGTAGCTAGGTTCATTGCTGAAAATAATTTGACTCCTGATCGAATGCATCCAATAAAACTGTAGTTATAGTAGTGCTGTGAAATAGCAAGAAGACAGTCGGGATTTTTAACCCTCCCACCACCACACAACCCAGTCACTGAGTTATTCGCAAATCTTAGTATCCCTGTTACACATCAGATTACTGACTACCAAAAGTTATTCATTTCAATATTCTACATCTATTGTAAGATATGTGGTTAAGCAATTTCCTCAGATTCGAATAAGATTTTTTCGGCATATTAAACAAAAATTATGATTTTTGATAGAGAAAGAAAAAAAAGGGACTTAGGGACCATCTTGCCAAAAAAAAAAAAAAAGACTTTTAGGGACCTAAAATAAGTTAAGGGACTTTAGGGATCACACTAAATGCCCTGGAATATTACATTATTGCTAATTTTAAAATTCTTTAAATATCAATTTAATAATTTTTTTTAAAGGAATTTATCCAAAAAATTTTATACATACCTCAATTTTATCAAAACATATATTAAAGTAATAACTATATATATATATATAAAAAAAAGTAGAAGGCTTGTTGCATTTGCTTTGTATTACTATACAAACTTTCTTCTTCCAATAAAATTTCAGTTTCTTCCTTTTTGAGTTGTCAACTATATTTGATGTTCTAATTATACTGTTAAACACAATGTGATCAATCGGTGAATTTCATTGTTGCTTCGTGGCATCATTGTTGTTCATCTGCTTTGAAATTTTGCTTTTTTAAATCCATATGGTTCCTGTTCTGGTCGTGGCAGGCTGGGGGAGTGTTGCCGGCGTGAAACTAGTTTAACCCCACAGGCAAGTCACAAGTCTTGCCGCCTGCCTCCTTCTTCCTATCTTGTGTTTCTTGGGTTATTTTTTCATTAAATTTGATAAGTTTAAGGCTGTTAATTAATAGATCTGGTTTCTTTACATTAGTGTATTTCATCCACTGATAATTTTTTTTTTTTTTTTTTTTTTTTTTTTTAAATCTTATTGGTCATTGGTGTTTCAGTGATCTTGTATCTGTTGCTTGGCATCTACTATGCTTAATAGATCATCTTTATTATATATATATATATATATTATACGATGTTAAAAAATCAACCACACACAAGATTATATAATAAAACTTTTAATGGGCATTGTAACTCAGAAACAGTTATTAAAATCTACAAAATACATTGCTGCCAGATAGCAGAGAATGTACAGCATCCCAACAAAAAGAGTACATAATTAATGGCAGACAAATGAGGATCTAAGTTTTTGCAAACCAATGTTTGCAAAAAAAAAAAAAAAAAAGACTTAAATACAACAAATAACAGTAAAAATATCTTACAGCTTTGAAAGAACAAAAACTGGGACCAATTACAGGGGCATAAAAAGTAACTCACATTAGCATAATTTAGGGGAGAGGGGAGGTAAATGAAAAGAATAACAAAGCTATATCAAAGAAGAGTCACATAAGTCACACAGTATTTGATGACTACAGTTATCACAATGGTAATCAGAAATTTGAATTAGCAAAATAAGTATTTTTATTTATTTATTTTTTTCAAAATAAAATTGACAGAACTCTTGTGAACTAAATGTCATGAAAAACTTGAGATAATAAGAAATGCAGAAATTTTTTTCTTTGTATTAGATTAGCAATAAAGGTGAATAAAACATAATTCTTTAGCAGATTTTGATTTTGAACTTTCTTTTGGTAAAATTTATTGCACAATTTAAGCTCTTCAAGCATATTTATAGGAAAGTGAGGGTATAAGAATAAAATGTGCTAAGAACCACTTAAATCACCACAGCATGTCATCTCTTGCAATTCACTTCTAAAATTTACTATAGTAAATGGTGATCAGATGCAATTACAACTCTTAAAGAAAATACACATTATTTACAAACTATTATAATTCATTCTTTAAATATATATATATATATATATATTAAATATAAAAATGCATAATTTTAAATGTAAAGACTATTGTACAATACATTAAACAATAATAATAATGAAGTGTAACTATTTGTACTTTATAACAGGAATAAACTACTACGTCAGAAACGCCAAAGAAAAATTATTGAGGTGCATACAGCTGTTTCGGTAGCCTAAAGCGTACCGTCTTCAGTGCAAAAAGAATTCCTTCTTTTTGCACTGAAGACGGTACGCTTTAGGCTTCCAAAACAGCTGTATGCACCTCAATAATTTTTCTTTGGTGTTTCTGACATAGTAGTTCATTCCTGTTTTAATATTCCAACGCCAAGTCTCCTGCTATTATTTGTACTTTAGCTAATATATTTTATACATACTAATATTCATAATTCAACACTGAATTGAAAGTTTGAGGTGAAGATTAGGGGTTATGGACAATTGACTATATGGGTATAATGCCCTCGGTGGTGGTGGTGGTGTGTGTGTGTGGGGGGGCGGGGGGGTTAAGAGGTCCTAGCATGTATTTATGCAAGTTTCAATGAAAACTATGGAAAACAAAAAATGACAAGGGAGACAACAAGTTCTGGGTTAAAACTAGGCACTTCCTGTCTACCAGCTTTAACAGTAGAACCTCTTATTTACCGGTGGAGTCCCCAATTTTAAAGGATTGTTGGTCTAAAAACTTTTTTATAGATACTATCTTATATTATTATTGTCATATGCTGAAATGTACACAAGTGATAATAGTTATATAATTTTTAGACAAACATTTGTTAATTAGTATATTTTTTAAGATGCAATCTGCTATATGAGTTCTAAGCTGGTACCGAATGAACTCTATGAACATGCCAATATGTTTTTAAAAACATTCTTGCAAATTCTATAGGACTTGTAAGAGATTTTTTTTTTTTATAATTATCCATCATAATTGAGAAATTAGATGTAGCATACTTCTATTAAAAAACTTTATTTTGTTATAGCATGTTGCACTGTAGTTAGAAAAATGAGGATTTTGATAACAAATTGTAATAGAGCATGTTAGATCCCTTAATGAAATAAATAGAAATTAAAAGCACCATCTTTTAATTTAAAGCACCAGTCTTTTCACTTTTATTTAACCCATTTTAGGCCAAGCATAGAATTTTTATAAAATGTGGTATTATTTACATTGAAATATCCTTAAATTACATTCATTAAAACACAAAAAAAGTTTTGTGTATGAAAAACGATATTTTAGTTAAGAAATAAAAGGGTGTATATTTAAATTAAAAATTTACATAAAAAATAAATTTAAATGAAAATTTCTAAAATTTTTATGACATTTGTTTTATTTTTATTCTATTTACAAAATTTTTAACATGAATTCATTATAAAAACATGTACTTAATCTCAATTGGAATAATTATACATTTTCATAAAGTCGAATTTGTCAATAATCGTTTCAAGTTAGAACACTTGCGTATTTTTAAAATTTCTCAAGAGAAAGAGTTTACTCCAATTGAATTACGAATATTTTATATATGTCTTCAGAACTCTTAAAAATAGATGAAAATTAAAATTAGTGAGAAATATACATCACAGTGTTAATAAAAAAGCATTTATTGAAATGGTGCGTTTACGCACCTTTGGCTGAAAATGGGTTAAATAATCTGTAAAACAAGTTCCATCTTAAAGTAGATAAAAGAACCATACTATTTACTACCAGTTGAAAAAGTTTGAATAAAAAACTATATTAAGTTGAAATTGATATCTTCTATGGATTTTGTGTATTTTAAAGTATAACCAAACCTTGCCTTGAAAACTGATATAAATATTAATATGATTAAGCTTTTATAAGTCTAATTATACTTATTTACAGCCATCTATAAGAAAAATACATTTATTGTATTTTACAAAGTTGCACTTTATATGGCAATTTAAAAAAAAAATCAATTTCTTTCACTTGTAAAAAAAAAAAAAAAAAAAAAAAAACTTTATGTAGTTTTTTCCAACCTTGGAAGGAATTTGCCAATATTGATTTGAGGTTAAAAATATCTTTAGTTTTATTAAGATAAACAATAGTAATTGCAGATATAATTGTCATACTTTAAACAACAGGGGAGACTCATGTACCTAGGGCCCTTTTTTTTCAATGCCCAAAACCAGAGCCCTTGACCTGTTTAAAATTATCAAACTGATATGTACATATCTTTAGGACTAATTACTTCCAATTGTGATTAATATAAATACTTAAAATAATAAATTCCGACAAATAGAAGGTTTTTTAAAAAAAACTTCACTCGTGGCCCTAGGTACAACACTCTCATTGTACCTAGGGCCAGACCTCATTGTACCTAGGGCCATTCTCTCAAATTTAGATTTTGCTTTGTAATGAATAGAAAATAAGCATATAAACATGTATTTTATAAAAGAAACAATATCAAGTAATATATTTATTTATCATTTAATAATTATCATGTTGTTGCCTTAATTTAAAACATGACATTTTTCTTTCTGTTTCTTTTCTTTTTTTTTTTTTCTTTCTTTGGGATATTCTAACAGAATGTTTTTTTTTCTTCAGTTTCTTTTTTTTTCTGGAGTGTCTCTTAGATTTCTAGATCTCTCTGATTTTCAGTCACATCTTTTCTTTGATGTGGGATGATTTGCTTTAGGTAAAGGCTTTGCTTAGGTTTGTACCTGTTAAAGCATGACACACGGAAAAATGTTAGATGTTGAAGGTTTTGAAATTTCAACAGGATACGAAACAGAGGCCTCAAGTTCTATCATTGTTGGTTTGCTTTCTTCCTGGAAACTCTTTTTTTTTTTTTTTTTTTTTTTTTTTTTTTAAATGGAGGGATCTTGTCTTTCAGTCACATTTGAACTTAAATACTCATCCTCAGTAAATGTGTTTTGATTCATTGGCCATATGCCGGATACACGAAAGCCTGATAGAATGTTTACAGGAGTAAAGACTGACGGATAGGACTTGACAACATTTTCAACAACGTCATACATAGTGATTGATTTACCAGGGTTTGCCAGCATCCAATTACTATAGGCTGTACTGTGTTTCTTAGCACTTTCGCGACTGCTGATGTGGATTCCCATCATTTGAAAATATGAAACTCCACCAGTAGGCGTTTCTTTTGCAATTTGTATGTTATTTGTGTCTAAAAAATATACACAATATTCATATTTGTACAATCAGTATACTATGGATGCAAATACTTTTATTAGAGAGAGTATGATTATAATGAATATCCACTTGTAATATAAATGTGAATACGAAAAATTTTGTTCTGAAAAATTGTAACTTATGGGAAAAACACCCACAGGCACACCTTACTGTCAAAAAGACAAAAACATGCGGTTGCGAAAGTGTTAAAGAGTCCAAACACACTGGCCCTAGGTACAAGGCAGCTATGTGGCCCTAGGTACAAGTTTTGGTAACTTCATTCAAAATGCCTTCCACTAAAAAATCCATATGCGGTAAGGACTAATTAAATATCTGATTTATTATTCAATATAACAAGCAAAATTATACACTAGAAATGAAAGAAAAATATTTGACTTGCCATTGTAAAATAGCAAAAGAGATGAGCTGCAAAATTTTACTTCAAACCATGTAAATTCGTTTTCTACATGTAACTTGTTAAAACTTTCTCTTCAAAAGTTTCAAAGTAGTTGTAAAAGTAGCAATTGGTGTTGTTACTCACCCAATTGAGTAATAAATCTTAAAATTAAATATTATTCAAATAAAATGGGGTGGCCCTAGGTACATGATGGCCCTAGGTACACGGGTCTCCCCTATATAATATCTAATAGAAGCTTTTTGTTTTCATTAAAACAAATAATAAAAATTTCAACAATAAGTTTAGAAAAATAAATTTTATAATAATAATAATAACAATAATAATAATTAACACTGTTAAAATTTTCTAAGTTTAAATTCAAACAAAAGAGGCAGTAACAATTATATACAACAAAACATCTTTTTTATTATTATTATGTGAAGTAAAGTCAATAATTTTGCTTTCCTTTTTGGAATTCCTTAAGGCTCTAGTCATATATTATTTCAAATATATATGACTAGATAAAAATTAGCATAAAAAATCAAACAAAATAGGCATTAAAAAAAAAAAAAAAACTTTCTGAACTCTATAATCCCAAGTTTTTCACTAATGATTATGTTATCTGAAAAACCTGACCACAAATCCTTCTACTATAAACAAATAAAAATATAGGAAATCAGAAAAGGCACTTTTCTGCATAGTATTTAATCAACACATTAGGCACCACTGGTTCCTTATTAATACATATTACAATCTTTAACAATCTAGATATAGAAATTTTATACAGTGTATTTATTTGTATTAGTAGCATAATACTCTCAGTATCATTTTTTTTTTCACTCATCATATACATTGAATCTTGAAATGTCAACATTATTTAGAGCTTCCAAAAATATTCCAAAACATGAGTAACAACAAAATCAAGATGTTAAAACTTTAGACAGTATCATTTAACATTATATTTGAAGTTTTCAACAGAAAAAAAAAGCAAAATAATTTTTAATAATAATAATAAAACAGATGTTAATAAGGCTCAGTACCATGGACGGATGTAATTCAATACTTTTAGCACAATCACTAACTCAGGGTGTCTACTGACTCGACAGAAAAAAAAATTCATGACCTCAAAAAAAAATTTCATGACCTTTTTTATTGACATATCCAACTTTTCTTTTTAAATTGACATATTAATTTTTTTTAAACCAATATGCCACCTTTATTTTTAAAATTATTGTTTAACAAAATTATTAGGTAATTAAAAAAAAAAAAAAAAAAAAAAAAAAAAAAAAAATCTGAAAACATTTTTTAAGTTAAAAATTTAAGTAAATAGTAATGGAAATCAATCCAAAACAGACACAAACTACAAACATATGTACGCTATTTCTGCAGTGTTATAATATTGCAACTGCCAGTTTTTGAGGGGATTTGAAAATTGTCATTTATTTTCCTTGCATTAAGGAGAGGAGTATATGTATCAAATTTTTTCAAATCTACACTTCCCCCCTCCACCACCAGCACTCTCATGAAAAGACTAAGAATGGAATTATTAAACTAAAGTATATAGCTATACATCTCCAACTTTGCATTTGAATGTTTTTCCTATTCTTTAAAATAGAATACATTCTGAATAAGAAAAAAATTAGTTCATTCAGTTACACATTAATACTGTTTTGATTAACAACATATTTTATTTTTAGGAACACACATATTTTAAGAACGCAAGTTATTAGGAACATATTTTATAATAATACTTTTTTTGCAACAAAAGTTAGAATGCCAATAGATTTTCATAAAACACAATTATGTTTTTTAAAGACATAAATGACTATACTAGGATTATAATCATGCTTATATATTTAAACTACTAAATAATATAGTAACCCAAAATTCGACTTGAACCCGCAAAAACCACAATAGAGAATTTTAATGACTTGCATCCGACCCAAAACTTAAATGAAAATTAATTCATCTAAAAATTTTGCAATTTAACTTATATAAAGTAAATTTCTATTGCCATATAACTGGTAAATAATTTAAAAATAAATAAAAATGTAATTACTAATGCATTAAGTTAAAAGTTTTAAAATCTGAAAAATGGATTAATAATAATTTTTAACCATTTATGTGTGTCGTGTACTTCAAGTGTACAAAATAGGTTTGAAGTTTAGTGTTTGTAGTTTATTGTTTAATGTTTATATTCTTAATAATAATAACTTTATGTTCCTTTGTTAATAACTTTTGTTTGATATGTTTGTTTACTTTACTATAATTATCTGGGTACACATACTTATAATTGTGGACATATCAGCACACAGGCATATCATCATTTGATTCAGTTATGTAGTTATAGTTATATTAAACTTCTGTTTATTATGGTAAAATTATTTTGAAAGTTGTTTTGAAGTTGACCCGATTCGTAGGAAAAAAAAATTAGTCAACTCAACCTGAAGTGCAAAAGAAAAAAATTATACGACATGATCCGTCAAATTGGGTTACTTGAAGATCTGATGCAGGACTCAAACCGACGGCCAAATTTCATGACCTTTTCTTGACTTTCATGACCTAGTAGACACCCTGTAATTGGAAGTGAGATCTAGAATTCAGTTTTTCAAGTTCAGTACTAGCATTTTTAGTTTTTGGAATCTTATTTTAGTTGCTCAAAGCTATTTCAGAAGAATTTATAGTATCAAAATATTCATAGATTGTCAAAAAATATTTTATAAATAAAAATTGAGAAACTTCTCTGCAAAACTCCACAATTCAATACCTACCGAAGAGAAATATAAATAATGTTTTGAATTTCTTCCTTTAAGATGAAAACATTTAGATAAGAAAATATAACAAAATTGCAAAAAAAGCAATGAGGAAAACCAATTTATAAATTTATTTTTGAAAAAACCTGATGAGGTAGACATATGAGAATTTTGCATATTGATTTCTCAAATTTAATCAATTTAACTAAAATAATAATAATAATAAAAATACACAAATATTTCCAATCAAAGAGACACTTTGATTTAAAATGTTATGCAAATGACCTGATATAATCTATGAATATATTCTAAGCAGTTTATAAACTCTAAATAATATTTTTTTTTTTTTTTTTTTTACTAAATTAACAATACTTGTCAAAACATAATATTAAGCTGATTAAATTTATAATATCTTTAGTTTTTGTCAATTTTATAATCTAAGAATTATGAAAACTGATTAGTAAATTAAAATTATATCAAAGGAATTAGTTATATTGAACTGGTCTAAAACAATTTCAAAATGATAACATAAAATAACATCTCCTTTAAGAAATATAAAAAATCAATAATCTTACTCATAAAAGGATTTCACAAGCCATCAGTGGCTAGAAGGAAATTTATAACTCATATCTACAGAGTTTATCACACTGAATTCTTTAAAACAACTTCAAAATCATTGTATAAAATCATTCCTCTTCAAGAAAAATAAAACACAATCAATTATTCTTACTCATAAGAAGCTAAACAATTCCTTTGATCAAAAGCATATGAAAAGTCCACATTTTTCAAATAAAGATGCAAACAACTTTCTAAAAATTTCTGTATTAATTACAAATTGCTTGAAAAAATAAATTTTATTAGCAGTATCAAACCAGATATACATTCATTAGGTGATAAAGAATTAATATAAATATCGAAGTAAAGTTTGTCACTTCTGATAAAATTTCATTTTCAGTTCATATTTCGGCCCAAAACTAATCATAAAAATAAATAAATAAATAAATATTTAAAGGTATTTAATAAAATGTGTAATTTTAAAAATGAACAACTTTTTAAAATTAATTTTCATAAAGTACTTGATAAAGTTTTTTTTTTTCTTTTTCCACATAAGGATCAATTCACTGCAAAAGCATATTTTTATAATAAAATGTCTTAATTCTTTTTTTCCTTTACAAAAAATCAATGTATATCTATTCAATTTTAAAATAATACAGTAAATAAATAAGTTAATTCCATTTCCTATAGTATAACAAATTATGACTCATTATTTTTAAAACAAAACTTTTCTTTAATACATTATCTACAATGTACCCTTTTGACATAAATAATTTCATTATTGCTATGAATATAATATATATAAATACTTACTTAAAAAGGAGTATACTCATTTTTATTTTTTTAAATATAAAATCTACACATACATTAAAAGTTCACACCATTAGCAATAGCTGTCTTACTTTGATTAAGTTTTTAAAAAAATTATGTATCTAATAAAACAAGGAACAATGTAAGTAAAAACTGATTTGAAATATGAATCTCTAAAAAAATGGAAATCATTATATTATGTAAAATAACATATTCCTTCAGTTCAGTAAAACATGAAATATGATGGCAATGGTTGTGATTTTGGCAATGCAAATAATGATAAAATGATGCTAGATTTGAAAGACTGAAGATTTCTGTTCTCGGTGACTTGAGATATGTTTCCAGATTCTTAATTCTATTCCACCCCTGCAAATAAAACACTTAAGTAAATAAGAATGAAGTATCTTGATCTATATTAAGAGATATTTTCATAATTATAATTTCTATTTACAAACTGACTTCAATAGTTTCTTGACTGAATATCTATTATTTTCCTTTGTTGAAAAAGGAGGCATACCAAAATTTATAGAACACTTTTAACATGAATGATTTATTTCATCAAAGAAAGATTGCTACAATAAGTACAATTCTTAGATTGTGCTATCTTTGTTTGCTCAAGAATGGAAAAATCAACTTTGTGAAAGTAAAAAGTAAAAAATAAATAAATTGTTAAAAAATGGATTTTTATATAAACTAATCTCAGAAGTATATGATGGAAGTAGCAAACATATGCATGCATTATACTTAGTGATTCAGTTTTGAATTAGAAAGCTTAAAGTAAGCTAGACAAGTTTAATGCAATAAACTTGCGTACCTGATATTGGCATGCATAACTTGAAAGCTTGAAACATCAAGTTTCATGCAAGCTTTTTATTCTGTCTGGGGTATACCCCAGAAGCACTGTTCAATATTCATACTAGAACATTAATGTTAATTATTATTAATATTAATATTTCTTAACTTTTCAGAAAATATATATATATATATATATATATACACATATGTATAGTCTCAAAACTATAAGTTCTGAGTTTTACAATATCAATTACTTTGTTGTACAAACAGAACTCAGTAAAAAAAAAATTTGCCGTTTCCTTTTTTTTTTAAATTAAAATTCTATGAGTTTTACATTATACAAGCAATGTTCTATGGTTTAAGCTCTTAAGTGAACTCACAGGCGTATGTGGCAGGAGGGCATCCCCACTCCCCCCCCCCCCTTACACTTAAAAGAAGGTAAAAAAAACTCTAAAGTGTGAGACTATCTTCCCAAACTCCTCTACATTTTATGTGTGTGTGTGGGGCCGGGGGAAGAAATTGGAAAAAGATTTTTGTCAGCATCTCATAGGAAAAAGAAATCAGCAATAAGCTTTTTAACCAGATATGTGTATTGTCAGTCATACTTATTTTATTTCAATTAAAATATTTCTGTAATACCCCATTCCACTTTGTGTTTTTTTAGGGGTTTAAAAGGCAGCAAGCACATATTTAAAGTACCTTCCTTCAAACGAACACAAAAAATAACCTTTTGCCTGGTATTCAAGGAACCTATTACACAATTATTGTGGATTTTCTTTGTTTGAGGAGATAATGGTTATAATTCTTTATATCTTTTGCATGAGTGAATACTGACTTGAGTGCTTTTCATTCCTTCCTTTCAAGGGTAGAAGAACAGAAGGATAAGTGTAGTCTTCAAAAGCTGGGGGAATTTCAGACTGAGGGTTTCTTTATCCTTTTCTTTCCCTATAACGAATATTTTGCTACAATCTTGGATAAATTAAAAAAGCAATCAATGCAAGTAGCTTGCTTTGAATTGAATGACGAACTACTGATACAGCGCAAAAAATCTGGGAAGACTTTATCTCCTAATGATTAAAAATTGGTTTTTAAATTGTTCGGATATTTTAAAGTAACCTCTTTGAGCATGTCTAAGTTATTAAAGAATTTAAATCATGACAGCTTTGACCGAAATATTGAAATAAATTGACTTAAATAGATTTAAGTTTGGTTTGGTTTGTTTTTCACGTTCTATGATCATTTTTCCACATTAATGTTAATTAGACAAGGACTTACTAAATGGATTTTGGATGTTTACATTTGTTACTTGATTACCAGAAGAAAAGAAAAACCTTTACTTTGCTGAAATCCAACTGTGAGTGTTTTTTCTCCAACGCCAAAATTGTTGCATGGGGTATATCACCCCCCCCCCCATGTATTTTAAAGATGAGAGATGAAAAAGTGGGTGATCTGAATGAGCTAATGATCATTATAGGCAACAATTTGGTGTTTTGGAGCATATTTTCTCAGTTTTCAGTTAGTATATTTTTCGCTGTTCTTATAGAGTGTTTTATTTCATTTATAGATCCTAATGTGTTTTATTTCATTTATAGATCCTTTGTAGATCCTAATGGAAAATATCTTTATATTTTCAATAGTATTTGGTCATGTTTTAATATTTACATACCCGCTGAATTTCTATGGTATGAATGAGATAGATTAGGATTAAAAAAGAAAACAGTATTATAAAGAATACCTTGTAAAAAACTACATTTCTATGAATGTGAATTTCAACAGTCATAGAAGAAACATATCCCCTCACCCCCCACAAAAAAATAAATAAAAATAAAATAAATAATGATTTGAGGTCTCTTTGCAAAAGAAGTGAAAACTTATTTCTTATAAAGGTGATGCCTTAACTTTGTTGACAGCATTCAAACTTAGCACACAAATTAGATTTAAAGAAAAAAAAAAAAAAAAAGCTTTTTTTGTTCGGGAAGTCAGCACCAAAATCGTCCTGGGCCTTGGGCCCCAGCAGGTCATAACGAGGCTCTGGGTAGGTGGAAGGTAGCGTTTTGCCCTCCATGGGGTCTTTTTTAGGGATTTTAGCCTGTGTATTCATGTAAGTTTTGGAAAAAAAAAAAAAACAGAAACTTTTGAATAGCTAGACAAGGTCTACGAGCGTGACCTGAGTTTGACATTTTCTGTCAAGCAGCTTTCAGAAGAAAACCCATTGGTGTGGCTTGCCACTTTTAAATTTTTTTTATAAATAACCTAAGCAAAGTCATACTAATTATAAAAGGATATGACTCAAAAGTCATTTTTTCAGAATAGGGGAAGTTAAAACAGAATCTACAGAGGTGTGCACTGCTGCAAATAATAGAAAACTATATCTACAAGAGTTTGAATGTCAAAAATATATTTAATACATTTCATGACGTGAAGTTAAAAAATAAAATCAAGACATTGTAGCTAAAAGGTACAAGTGCACCACTTCTGTGTTATTAACAAAGCTGGATATTAGCCAAAATAATGCAATTCAATTGCTATATATATATGTAAAGTGAAAATCATGTCCGTGTGTTTCCATGCTAACTTCATATGCTTATTAAACAAATATAACATATTTGAAAGTTTTGGGCATCCATGTGAAAGATAATAATAAGTGGTAAGCATGCAATTTTAGAAATGATCATTCGATAGGAAAATTCTCAAACATATATTAAATTTGTTTCACTCTGAAAATAATTTAATAAATTAAAAAAAATTAGTCAGAATGTAATACATATGAAATCTTTTAAGCTTCTCTGTGAAAGAACTATGTATGATATACCTATCATTTCATATAATGATCATACATTAGTAAAACAATGTAATGTATACCAATTTTTAATTTTTATTCTGTGTTAAACAATTTAATAAATCTTTTTTTTTTTTTTTTTACTTTTCAAATAGCCATGTTCAATAAAATGCAATAGCAAGAAAGCGAAAATCTATCGTTTTTCGACATTCTGTATAAATGTTATTATTACTATTTTTTTTTTATAAATGTTATGCATTATATTATGGTCACATTTTGCAAATAATACATCTGTAGTGACAACTCTGTACCACTAATAATTAGTGGATCCACCCCTGGCCTTGATGACTGCACAGCAACTAGGTATTGACAAAATAAATTTTTGGATATGTTCAAGTGCTACTTCATTGTACAAAGCTTGGATAAATGCTCTCTTAGCTGCGTTAAAGATATCAGGTTTACATTCAGATTTTCATTCAGACTATTACCAGGCTATTGCAAAGTAGATGTTACGGTACTGTCACAATTTTTTATTTTAACCTAGATATGGAAAAAAGAAAAAAAAAAAAAACATGATAAATAGAGTAAAATTTAACATATAAACAAGTCCTTCCGGCTTATTCGGAAGGGTAGGTTGATTTCTTTTTCCTTATCAAGCAGCCGTCATTTTGATTCAAAATGGCGGCTACAAATTATTAATGCACTTGGTAGAAATATTAATGTAGGCTACGCACATATGGAGTTTTAAGCAAATCAGTTCATAAATACATTTTTATGCGAATTTAAAAGTTTCAAGTGGCCGGCGCTTGGAAACAAAATGGTGGGTTAAGTTGACAAATATATGAAATGTATTTGCGAGATAAGTCTACTGTACACATATAGTTCGAATTAATTCAAAATCTCAAAAGTCATCGTGTTGAAAAATTAAGTGACTGCCACTTCGATCAAAATGGCAGAGAAAGTTGCTCATCTAAGATATCGTTGCAAATTTGAAAATATTTTTTTTTTTTTGTAGAAATTCGTTCAAAGAGGCTTAGTAAGTTGATAAAAATGTTAGTTTTCTGGATTTCTAGTTTGTTTAAGCATTAAAATAGCCTAATTTTTCCTAAAAAATACATTAAAAAGATCCAGTAACACAGGTAATAGATTTGGCGCCAAATCTGGCGATTTTTCCACTATGGCAACTTTTGGCGAGAAAATACTTATTATCGATATACCAAAGATAGACACAATAACGTGATTGGTTCACGAGTTACGTGAATTTTCTAGATTTTTGTTGTTTGTATGATAAATCCAATTTTCAACTTTGATTTGAATTGATTAAGTATTTCTAAAGTTATTGTGAAAACAAATTTTTAAGTGGCCGCCACCTGGAAACAATACAGTGGAATAAGTTGCCCAGCAAACACATCCAAGATATTTGAAGCATAGGTTCACTGTCTAACTGTGGTTTAAATCAGTGCCGTGTTTGAAAAGTTATTATTATGGCAAAGTTTCAAGTGGCAGTCTAAGTGGCTGCAACTTGGAAACAAAATGACAAAACAACTTGCCCATCGAAATCATCCAGAATATTTGTATGATAAGTTCATTGTCCAGTTCTAGTTTAAATTAAATCAGTATTTCAAAAATTATCGTCATAAGAAATTTTCAGGTGGCACCACTTGTAAAAAAAAGTTGTGTGAGATGCCCAGCAAACTTAAGTGAGATATTTGAATGATAAATCCACTACCCAAATTTGATGCGAATTGATTCTGTATTACTAAAGTTACCATAATGACAAATTTTCAAGTGACCACCACTTGGAAATAAAATTGCGGATCAAGTCACCAAGTGAACTTATCCTAGATATTTGAACCATAAGTTCACTATCCAACTTTTATTTGAATCAGTTTAGTATTTTAAAAGTTATCGTGTGGCATATTTTGAAGTGGCAGTGTGATTTCAAGTGGCTGGAACTTAGAAACAAGATGTCAGGACAAGTTGCCCAGTGAAAACATTCAAGATAATTATATGATAATATCACTCTCCAAATTTGGTTCGATTTGGAGTATTATTTCGGAAGTTATCATGGTTTTAAATTTTCAAGTGGTGGCCTGATTTCAAGTGGTCCCGCTTAACTTAAGATATCCGCCACTTTATTAAAAATGGCGGATAATGTTCATTAATATACATTATTGAGACCCTTATGTGGTCTATATTTACATCAAATTTAAAACAAATTCGGAATACGCTTTTTACAATTTGAATTTAAAATTTTCAAATGGTCTCCACTTGAAAGCAAAATGGTAGAGCAACTTGGTTAATAAACTCATCTAAGATATTTATAAGATATGTTAAGACACTGTCGAAATTTGGTTTAGTTTGGAGTATTATTTCGGAGGTTATAGTGATTTTAAATTTTCAAGTGGTAGCGTGGTTTCAAGTGGCCTCGCTTCTTAAGATATCTGCCACTTTATTAAAAATGACAGATAAATTTCATTAATATACATTATTGAGACCCTTATGTGGTCTATATTTACATCAAATTTAAAACAAATTCGGAATACGCTTTTTACAATTTGCATTTAAAATTTTCAAGTGGTCTCCACTTGAAAGCAAAATGGTAGAGCAACTTGGTTAATAAACTCATCTAAGATATTTATAATATATGTTAAGACACTGTCGAAATTTGGTTCAGTTTGGAGTATTATTTCGGAGGTTATAGTGATTTTAAATTTTCAAGTGGTAGCCTGATTTCAAGTGGTCCCGCTTAACTTAAAATATATGCCACTTTATTAAAAATGGCAGATAAACTTCATTAAGACCCTTATGTGGCCTGTATTTACATCAAAATTCAACCAAATCTAGCTTTAAATATGTTTTTTACAATGTCGGTTTGAAATTTTCAAGTGCCTGCCACTTGAAAACAAAAAGTTGGAGCAACTTGGTTAACGAACTCATCCAAGATATTTATAAGATTAGTTCACTGTCCAAATTTGGTTCGATTTCGAGTATTATTTCAAGAGTTATCGTGATGACAAAATTTTCATTATATATATATATACACTGATGGAAAAAAAATCCCAACACCAGGAAGGAGCTGCGCTAGATAAACGAAATTTGGTAGGCGTGTTTATACATCTGAAAGATGACGTCGATTCAAATTTCGAGCTACGCGCATAAGTGTGGTGCTAGTAGCGACACTATGACCATGCAAATGAGGTTTGCTTTAAATAAGGGCTGTAAGGTTCGTGATCGTTATTTACAGTTGAGATTTACGTAGTGGGTTAATGGTAGTCAAGGATGCCTCTAAGAAGACGAAGAAGCCATTATCAACAGCTCACTGAGTTTGAACGAGGTCGTGTAGTAGGGCTACGAGAAGGTGGGTTTTCTTTCCGCGATATTGCAGAAAGACTTGGCAGGAATGTATCCACTGTGCATGAGTGTTGGCAGCAGTGGTCAAGGGAAGGTACTGCCTCAAGAAGACAGGGTTCCGGACGGCCACGTGGCACTAATGAGAGGGAAGACCGCCGTGTTCGGCATATGGCTGTGGCTAATCATACTGCGTCTGCAGCTGAAATTCGAGCTGCAGTTGGCACCACAGTGACACAACGAACTGTTACAAATCGGTTACTTCAAGGACAGCTCTGAGCCAGACGCCCTGTAGCGTGCATTCCACTGACTCCAAACCACTGCCGTTTGCAACGTGAGTGGTGTCAAGCTAGAGCTCAATGGAGGACGGAGTGGAGATCTGTTGTGTTTTCTGATGAAAGCCGGTTCTGCCTTGGTCGCAGTGATAGCCGTGTGTTGGTTAGGAGGAGGCCAGGTGAACGCCTGCTAGCGACCTGTCTGCGGCCTAGACACACAGGGCCTACTCCTGGAGTTATGGTTTGGGGAGCAATTTCGTATGACAGCAGGAGCACTCTCGTGGTTATCCCACGCACCCTGACTGCAAATTTGTATGTCAGTCTAGTGATACAACCTGTTGTGTTGCCATTCATGAACAGCATTCAAGGAGGTGTTTTCCAACAAGATAACGCTCGCCCTCATACCGCTGTTGTAACCCAACATGCTCTACAGAGTGTCGACATGTTGCCTTGGTCTGCTAGATCACCAGATCTTTCTCCAATCGAGCACGTATGGGACATCATTGGACGACAACTCCAGCGTCATCCACAACCAGCATTAACCGTCCCTGCATTGACCGCCCAAGTGCAACAGGCATGGAACTCCATCCCACAAACTGATATCCGACACCTGTACGACACAATGCATGCACGTTTGCATGCTTGCATTCAGAATTCTGGCGGTTACACCGGTTACTAATGTACCAACATTTCACATTTGAAATGGCTCTTCTCGCCAATGGCTCTACCTGTGATTTTGAAACTTTAATCAATTAAATATGTTACCTAGGCAAATGTATTGCTGAAATTTCATTACTGTACAATAATTTTTTCTTGGTGTTGGGATTTTTTTTTCCATCAGTGTATATATATATATATATATATATATAGATAGATAGATAGATAGATAAATAAACGAAGTGATTGCAATAGGTCGATTTCTAAAGAAATCAACCTAAAAAAGTTGTGGGAAGAATAGATGGATTCTAACAATATTATGTTATAAATTAAAAATGTGCCATCTTTGAGTCAAATGAATATCCCACTACTATCCTGGATGTTTACAGATATAGCTTTACTGGTCATGACAGCTGAATTTGTAGCTAGGTTCATTGCTGAAAATAATTTGACTCCTGATCGAATGCATCCAATAAAACTGTAGTTATAGTAGTGCTGTGAAATAGCAAGAAGACAGTCGGGATTTTTAACCCTCCCACCACCACACAACCCAGTCACTGAGTTATTCGCAAATCTTAGTATCCCTGTTACACATCAGATTACTGACTACCAAAAGTTATTCATTTCAATATTCTACATCTATTGTAAGATATGTGGTTAAGCAATTTCCTCAGATTCGAATAAGATTTTTTCGGCATATTAAACAAAAATTATGATTTTTGATAGAGAAAGAAAAAAAAGGGACTTAGGGACCATCTTGCCAAAAAAAAAAAAAAGACTTTTAGGGACCTAAAATAAGTTAAGGGACTTTAGGGATCACACTAAATGCCCTGGAATATTACATTATTGCTAATTTTAAAATTCTTTAAATATCAATTTAATAATTTTTTTTAAAGGAATTTATCCAAAAAATTTTATACATACCTCAATTTTATCAAAACATATATTAAAGTAATAACTATATATATATATATATATAAAAAAAGTAGAAGGCTTGTTGCATTTGCTTTGTATTACTATACAAACTTTCTTCTTCCAATAAAATTTCAGTTTCTTCCTTTTTGAGTTGTCAACTATATTTGATGTTCTAATTATACTGTTAAACACAATGTGATCAATCGGTGAATTTCATTGTTGCTTCGTGGCATCATTGTTGTTCATCTGCTTTGAAATTTTGCTTTTTTAAATCCATATGGTTCCTGTTCTGGTCGTGGCAGGCTGGGGGGAGTGTTGCCGGCGTGAAACTAGTTTAACCCCACAGGCAAGTCACAAGTCTTGCCGCCTGCCTCCTTCTTCCTATCTTGTGTTTCTTGGGTTATTTTTTCATTAAATTTGATAAGTTTAAGGCTGTTAATTAATAGATCTGGTTTCTTTACATTAGTGTATTTCATCCACTGATAATTTTTTTTTTTTTTTTTTTTTTTTTTTTTAAATCTTATTGGTCATTGGTGTTTCAGTGATCTTGTATCTGTTGCTTGGCATCTACTATGCTTAATAGATCATCTTTATTATATATATATATATATATTATACGATGTTAAAAAATCAACCACACACAAGATTATATAATAAAACTTTTAATGGGCATTGTAACTCAGAAACAGTTATTAAAATCTACAAAATACATTGCTGCCAGATAGCAGAGAATGTACAGCATCCCAACAAAAAGAGTACATAATTAATGGCAGACAAATGAGGATCTAAGTTTTTGCAAACCAATGTTTGCAAAAAAAAAAAAAAAAAAGACTTAAATACAACAAATAACAGTAAAAATATCTTACAGCTTTGAAAGAACAAAAACTGGGACCAATTACAGGGGCATAAAAAGTAACTCACATTAGCATAATTTAGGGGAGAGGGGAGGTAAATGAAAAGAATAACAAAGCTATATCAAAGAAGAGTCACATAAGTCACACAGTATTTGATGACTACAGTTATCACAATGGTAATCAGAAATTTGAATTAGCAAAATAAGTATTTTTATTTATTTATTTTTTTCAAAATAAAATTGACAGAACTCTTGTGAACTAAATGTCATGAAAAACTTGAGATAATAAGAAATGCAGAAATTTTTTTCTTTGTATTAGATTAGCAATAAAGGTGAATAAAACATAATTCTTTAGCAGATTTTGATTTTGAACTTTCTTTTGGTAAAATTTATTGCACAATTTAAGCTCTTCAAGCATATTTATAGGAAAGTGAGGGTATAAGAATAAAATGTGCTAAGAACCACTTAAATCACCACAGCATGTCATCTCTTGCAATTCACTTCTAAAATTTACTATAGTAAATGGTGATCAGATGCAATTACAACTCTTAAAGAAAATACACATTATTTACAAACTATTATAATTCATTCTTTAAATATATATATATATATATATATTAAATATAAAAATGCATAATTTTAAATGTAAAGACTATTGTACAATACATTAAACAATAATAATAATGAAGTGTAACTATTTGTACTTTATAACAGGAATAAACTACTACGTCAGAAACGCCAAAGAAAAATTATTGAGGTGCATACAGCTGTTTCGGTAGCCTAAAGCGTACCGTCTTCAGTGCAAAAAGAATTCCTTCTTTTTGCACTGAAGACGGTACGCTTTAGGCTTCCAAAACAGCTGTATGCACCTCAATAATTTTTCTTTGGTGTTTCTGACATAGTAGTTCATTCCTGTTTTAATATTCCAACGCCAAGTCTCCTGCTATTATTTGTACTTTAGCTAATATATTTTATACATACTAATATTCATAATTCAACACTGAATTGAAAGTTTGAGGTGAAGATTAGGGGTTATGGACAATTGACTATATGGGTATAATGCCCTCGGTGGTGGTGGTGGTATGTGTGTGTGGGGGGGCGGGGGGGTTAAGAGGTCCTAGCATGTATTTATGCAAGTTTCAATGAAAACTATGGAAAACAAAAAATGACAAGGGAGACAACAAGTTCTGGGTTAAAACTAGGCACTTCCTGTCTACCAGCTTTAACAGTAGAACCTCTTATTTACCGGTGGAGTCCCCAATTTTAAAGGATTGTTGGTCTAAAAACTTTTTTATAGATACTATCTTATATTATTATTGTCATATGCTGAAATGTACACAAGTGATAATAGTTATATAATTTTTAGACAAACATTTGTTAATTAGTATATTTTTTAAGATGCAATCTGCTATATGAGTTCTAAGCTGGTACCGAATGAACTCTATGAACATGCCAATATGTTTTTAAAAACATTCTTGCAAATTCTATAGGACTTGTAAGAGATTTTTTTTTTTTTATAATTATCCATCATAATTGAGAAATTAGATGTAGCATACTTCTATTAAAAAACTTTATTTTGTTATAGCATGTTGCACTGTAGTTAGAAAAATGAGGATTTTGATAACAAATTGTAATAGAGCATGTTAGATCCCTTAATGAAATAAATAGAAATTAAAAGCACCATCTTTTAATTTAAAGCACCAGTCTTTTCACTTTTATTTAACCCATTTTAGGCCAAGCATAGAATTTTTATAAAATGTGGTATTATTTACATTGAAATATCCTTAAATTACATTCATTAAAACACAAAAAAAGTTTTGTGTATGAAAAACGATATTTTAGTTAAGAAATAAAAGGGTGTATATTTAAATTAAAAATTTACATAAAAAATAAATTTAAATGAAAATTTCTAAAATTTTTATGACATTTGTTTTATTTTTATTCTATTTACAAAATTTTTAACATGAATTCATTATAAAAACATGTACTTAATCTCAATTGGAATAATTATACATTTTCATAAAGTCGAATTTGTCAATAATCGTTTCAAGTTAGAACACTTGCGTATTTTTAAAATTTCTCAAGAGAAAGAGTTTACTCCAATTGAATTACGAATATTTTATATATGTCTTCAGAACTCTTAAAAATAGATGAAAATTAAAATTAGTGAGAAATATACATCACAGTGTTAATAAAAAAGCATTTATTGAAATGGTGCGTTTACGCACCTTTGGCTGAAAATGGGTTAAATAATCTGTAAAACAAGTTCCATCTTAAAGTAGATAAAAGAACCATACTATTTACTACCAGTTGAAAAAGTTTGAATAAAAAACTATATTAAGTTGAAATTGATATCTTCTATGGATTTTGTGTATTTTAAAGTATAACCAAACCTTGCCTTGAAAACTGATATAAATATTAATATGATTAAGCTTTTATAAGTCTAATTATACTTATTTACAGCCATCTATAAGAAAAATACATTTATTGTATTTTACAAAGTTGCACTTTATATGGCAATTTAAAAAAAAAATCAATTTCTTTCACTTGTAAAAAAAAAAAAAAAAAAAAAAAAAAACTTTATGTAGTTTTTTCCAACCTTGGAAGGAATTTGCCAATATTGATTTGAGGTTAAAAATATCTTTAGTTTTATTAAGATAAACAATAGTAATTGCAGATATAATTGTCATACTTTAAACAACAGGGGAGACTCATGTACCTAGGGCCCTTTTTTTTCAATGCCCAAAACCAGAGCCCTTGACCTGTTTAAAATTATCAAACTGATATGTACATATCTTTAGGACTAATTACTTCCAATTGTGATTAATATAAATACTTAAAATAATAAATTCCGACAAATAGAAGGTTTTTTAAAAAAAACTTCACTCGTGGCCCTAGGTACAACACTCTCATTGTACCTAGGGCCAGACCTCATTGTACCTAGGGCCATTCTCTCAAATTTAGATTTTGCTTTGTAATGAATAGAAAATAAGCATATAAACATGTATTTTATAAAAGAAACAATATCAAGTAATATATTTATTTATCATTTAATAATTATCATGTTGTTGCCTTAATTTAAAACATGACATTTTTCTTTCTGTTTCTTTTCTTTTTTTTTTTTTCTTTCTTTGGGATATTCTAACAGAATGTTTTTTTTTCTTCAGTTTCTTTTTTTTTCTGGAGTGTCTCTTAGATTTCTAGATCTCTCTGATTTTCAGTCACATCTTTTCTTTGATGTGGGATGATTTGCTTTAGGTAAAGGCTTTGCTTAGGTTTGTACCTGTTAAAGCATGACACACGGAAAAATGTTAGATGTTGAAGGTTTTGAAATTTCAACAGGATACGAAACAGAGGCCTCAAGTTCTATCATTGTTGGTTTGCTTTCTTCCTGGAAACTCTTTTTTTTTTTTTTTTTTTTTTTTTTTTTAAATGGAGGGATCTTGTCTTTCAGTCACATTTGAACTTAAATACTCATCCTCAGTAAATGTGTTTTGATTCATTGGCCATATGCCGGATACACGAAAGCCTGATAGAATGTTTACAGGAGTAAAGACTGACGGATAGGACTTGACAACATTTTCAACAACGTCATACATAGTGATTGATTTACCAGGGTTTGCCAGCATCCAATTACTATAGGCTGTACTGTGTTTCTTAGCACTTTCGCGACTGCTGATGTGGATTCCCATCATTTGAAAATATGAAACTCCACCAGTAGGCGTTTCTTTTGCAATTTGTATGTTATTTGTGTCTAAAAAATATACACAATATTCATATTTGTACAATCAGTATACTATGGATGCAAATACTTTTATTAGAGAGAGTATGATTATAATGAATATCCACTTGTAATATAAATGTGAATACGAAAAATTTTGTTCTGAAAAATTGTAACTTATGAGAAAAACACCCACAGGCACACCTTACTGTCAAAAAGACAAAAACATGCGGTTGCGAAAGTGTTAAAGAGTCCAAACACACTGGCCCTAGGTACAAGGCAGCTATGTGGCCCTAGGTACAAGTTTTGGTAACTTCATTCAAAATGCCTTCCACTAAAAAATCCATATGCGGTAAGGACTAATTAAATATCTGATTTATTATTCAATATAACAAGCAAAATTATACACTAGAAATGAAAGAAAAATATTTGACTTGCCATTGTAAAATAGCAAAAGAGATGAGCTGCAAAATTTTACTTCAAACCATGTAAATTCGTTTTCTACATGTAACTTGTTAAAACTTTCTCTTCAAAAGTTTCAAAGTAGTTGTAAAAGTAGCAATTGGTGTTGTTACTCACCCAATTAAGTAATAAATCTTAAAATTAAATATTATTCAAATAAAATGGGGTGGCCCTAGGTACATGATGGCCCTAGGTACACGGGTCTCCCCTATATAATATCTAATAGAAGCTTTTTGTTTTCATTAAAACAAATAATAAAAATTTCAACACTAAGTTTAGAAAAATAAATTTTATAATAATAATAATAACAATAATAATAATTAACACTGTTAAAATTTTCTAAGTTTAAATTCAAACAAAAGAGGCAGTAACAATTATATACAACAAAACATCTTTTTTATTATTATTATGTGAAGTAAAGTCAATAATTTTGCTTTCCTTTTTGGAATTCCTTAAGGCTCTAGTCATATATTATTTCAAATATATATGACTAGATAAAAATTAGCATAAAAAATCAAACAAAATAGGCATTAAAAAAAAAAAAAACTTTCTGAACTCTATAATCCCAAGTTTTTCACTAATGATTATGTTATCTGAAAAACCTGACCACAAATCCTTCTACTATAAACAAATAAAAATATAGGAAATCAGAAAAGGCACTTTTCTGCATAGTATTTAATCAACACATTAGGCACCACTGGTTCCTTATAATACATATTACAATCTTTAACAATCTAGATATAGAAATTTTATACAGTGTATTTATTTGTATTAGTAGCATAATACTCTCAGTATCATTTTTTTTTTCACTCATCATATACATTGAATCTTGAAACGTCAACATTATTTAGAGCTTCCAAAAATATTCCAAAACATGAGTAACAACAAAATCAAGATGTTAAAACTTTAGACAGTATCATTTAACATTATATTTGAAGTTTTCAACAGAAAAAAAAAGCAAAATAATTTTTAATAATAATAATAAAACAGATGTTAATAAGGCTCAGTACCATGGACGGATGTAATTCAATACTTTTAGCACAATCACTAACTCAGGGTGTCTACTGACTCGACAGAAAAAAAAATTCATGACCTCAAAAAAAAATTTCATGACCTTTTTTATTGACATATCCAACTTTTCTTTTTAAATTGACATATTAATTTTTTTTAAACCAATATGCCACCTTTATTTTTAAAATTATTGTTTAACAAAATTATTAGGTAATTAAAAAAAAAAAAAAAAAAAAAAAAAAATCTGAAAACATTTTTTAAGTTAAAAATTTAAGTAAATAGTAATGGAAATCAATCCAAAACAGACACAAACTACAAACATATGTACGCTATTTCTGCAGTGTTATAATATTGCAACTGCCAGTTTTTGAGGGGATTTGAAAATTGTCATTTATTTTCCTTGCATTAAGGAGAGGAGTATATGTATCAAATTTTTTCAAATCTACACTTCCCCCCTCCACCACCAGCACTCTCATGAAAAGACTAAGAATGGAATTATTAAACTAAAGTATATAGCTATACATCTCCAACTTTGCATTTGAATGTTTTTCCTATTCTTTAAAATAGAATACATTCTGAATAAGAAAAAAATTAGTTCATTCAGTTACACATTAATACTGTTTTGATTAACAACATATTTTATTTTTAGGAACACACATATTTTAAGAACGCAAGTTATTAGGAACATATTTTATAATAATACTTTTTTTGCAACAAAAGTTAGAATGCCAATAGATTTTCATAGAACACAATTATGTTTTTTAAAGACATAAATGACTATACTAGGATTATAATCATGCTTATACATTTAAACTACTAAATAATATAGTAACCCAAAATTCGACTTGAACCCGCAAAAACCACAATAGAGAATTTTAATGACTTGCATCCGAACCAAAACTTAAATGAAAATTAATTCATCTAAAAATTTTGCAATTTAACTTATATAAAGTAAATTTCTATTGCCATATAACTGGTAAATAATTTAAAAATAAATAAAAATGTAATTACTAATGCATTAAGTTAAAAGTTTTAAAATCTGAAAAATGGATTAATAATAATTTTTAACCATTTATGTGTGTCGTGTACTTCAAGTGCACAAAATAGGTTTGAAGTTTAGTGTTTGTAGTTTATTGTTTAATGTTTATATTCTTAATAATAATAACTTTATGTTCCTTTGTTAATAACTTTTGTTTGATATGTTTGTTTACTTTACTATAATTATCTGGGTACACATACTTATAATTGTGGACATATCAGCACACAGGCATATCATCATTTGATTCAGTTATGTAGTTATAGTTATATTAAACTTCTGTTTATTAACCGACTTCAAAAAAAGAAGGAAGGTTCTCAATTCAAACCGTATGTTTTTTTTATGTTTGTTAGCTCATAACTTCTGAACGGATGCTCCAATTTTGATACTTTTTCTTTTGTTGAAAAGGTCTTGGTCTACAATAGGTCCCATTGTAATATCTTTACGATCTAAAGAAAATACAGGGTGCCCAAAAAAATCAGTCCCAACTCTTTTAACTGGTAAACGGCTGCAGCTACAGTGATAAAAATGGTATGTAAGTATAGCAAAGTGGCCATGCTGTACAAGGTTAAAAAGCTTGAAGCGCCACCTAGTAGAAAATAGCGGAGTTAGTGTTCCTATCTCGAAAACGGTTCTACAGAAAAAGTGAATTACAAAGCTGAAGGGTATCACCGATTTAGTACAAAAAGATAGTTTAGACATTCATACTAAGGTTCCTATCTCGGAAACGGTTCAAGACAGGGGGAAAAAGTGAATTATAAAATTGCAGAGCATCATCGATTTAGTACGAAAAGATAGTTTTGACATTGATGCTAAAAATACAGGGCTAAAAACATGCATTTTTTTGTTCGCAATTTCTTACACTATACATACTTAAGCTACATTTCTCACGTTGTAGCGTAGCTGCTGAGACATACGCTATATAGTTCAAAATACGGTTACTTGATACTTTTTGTTTTGTTGTAGAGATCTTGGTCTGAAGTAGGTCCCATTATAACATCTTTACAATCTAAAGAAAATAAAGCGCCATCTGGTGAAAAACAGCGGAATTAGCGCTCCTATCTCAAAAACGGTTCAAGATGGGAGAAAAGTTAATTACGAAGTTGTAGAGTATCTACGATTTACTACGAAAAGACAGTTTTCAGATATTATTGCTAAAAATAGAACGCTTAAAACGTGCAGTTGTTTGTTCGCAATTCCCTACATGGTGCACACGTGAAGTGCGTTGCAGACTTTGCAGCGTAGCGGATGACACGTATACTCTGTGGTTCAAAGTACTGCTACTGTAAGCAGTCACATCGATTAGCGCAAAGTCGTTTTCAACCAACTTTAGAAAGGAGGGTGCTCTTAATTCAAGCTATGTGTTGTTGTTGGTGTTTGTAAGCTTATGACGTCGTAAGAGATGCTCTAATTAACCGACTTCAAAAAGGAGGAGGTTCTCAATTCAAAGCGTATGCTTTTGTTTTTGATTTTGTTTGTTAGCTCATAACTTCTGAGAAGGTGATCCGATTTTGATACTTTTTGTTTTATTGTAAAGGTCTTGGTATGAAATAAATCCCATCGTAAGATCTTTACGATCAAACAAAATACAGGGTGCCCAAAATGTCAGTCCCGACTCTTTTAACTGCTGAGTAGCTGCAGCTATAGTTATAAAAGTGGTATGTAGGCATAGTAAAGTGGACATGTGCTACGCGATTCAAACGCCTAAAGCGCCACCTGGTGAAAAAGAGTGGAGTTAGCGATAATATCTCGGAAACGTTTCAAGACAGGGTAAAAAGTGAATTATAAAATTGCAGAGCATGATCGATGTAGTACGCTAAGATAGTTTAGAAATTAATGCTAAAAACAGAACGCTTAAAACGTGCATTTGTTTGTTCACAATTTCCTATTTTGTGCACACTTGAACGATATTGCATATGTAGTAGCGTAGCGGGTGACATTTATGCTATGTAAAATTCAAAGTATGGTTATTTTAAGCGGTCACATCGATTAACGCATAGACGTTTTAAACAGTCTTCATAAAGGAAGAGGTTCTCAATGCAAACCATGTTTCTCGTTGTTGTTGTTGAAATTTGTTAGCTTATAACTTCGTAAGAGATTATTCAATTTTAATACTTTTTTTGTTGTCGTAATGATCTTGGCCTGAAATAGGTTTCATTATGATTTCATTAAGATATAAACAAATTACAGGATACTCGCAAAAATCTGTTCTCACTCTAACTGCTGCTGAACCCATGCAGCTACAATGGTAAAAGCAGTATGTAAGTATCCATGTTGAAACTTCTGTCCGTCAGCTGCAATGCATATTTTGCTCTTTGTTTGAACATTACGCTGCGCAATTTCCAGCGCAGCGGGGACACATATTCACTGTAAAGTTCAATATATATTCCTAAGCGAATTTTCGATTACGAATACAGCGTATCCGTTCTTTACATTTCTAAAGACTTTTTAATTTAACGTATGTTCGTTCAATAGATAGTTTTTTGCTCTAAACCGATAAAGGCAAGAAAAGTGACACAACTTAAAAATGCAGCATTTGAGAAAAATCAACTTAAAAATAAATTGACTAGAATAAAACTGGCACAACTGTCTCACGAGTGGATAACTTTCTAGATGGAGATGTAACATTTTTGTTCACATTGGGGGCATTTCATGTATTTTTCAGTGACATAAACCATTTTTTGAGTAATGTCCCTTTTCTTGGAACTTATGATTTGTGAAACTTCCGTCGAACGTCTTCTGATGCTCTGCTATATAAATAAATTTTCCCTGAAAAGAGAAAAATAAAATATTTTTGTAAAAAAATAGAACCGACTCCAAAAAGGAACTACTATTCAAATAACTAAAAATGAAAGAAAATCGGCAGAAAATGGAACTGTAAATTGCGCCTAAAAGTATAAAATAATTTCCTTCGCCAAACAACCTATAACACTACAATTAATCATAACTTTTGAAGTCGGCGCAAAATTAAATAAAAATTGATACCTTTGTTCAATACAAAAATCAAGTCCTATTCAAAATACACATCTCACATTGTTACCTGCAAAACGCAACCGAGAACTAATTTGATTCAAGAAAACAAATAAGATTTCGTAAGCAGCAAAAGTTGGCGGAGATGCTGCTATGTGACGTCCTTGGTGAAAGAGAAATCGCAAAATTATCTGGCAAACATATTTAATTTCTTTGGGATATCATGATTATTTTCATAAGGTATATCAAGAGATAAATCAAGAATATGAAACAACACATCGTACAATATATATTATGAAAATATACATCTTGCGTGTATATTTTTGCCTTACGTTTTAAACTCCAAATCCAAAAGCCATCAAGGATGATAGTTATCAAAGTTATACCACATCTGCAATGGAAACTCTAACTTCGTAGAAATATAAATACCGCATTGTGAAGAATGTTCACTGTTTTATGTAGATGCTACTAATGGACCAATTGTATACAATGATAAAATAATAAAGGAAACATGAAAATGGATCATTCGAAACAACATCATTTGTTGCTACCGATCGAAAGACAAACCTTTAAAAACTAATTAAGTCTTATTATGGTAAAATTATTTTGAAAGTTGTTTTGAAGTTGACCCGATTCATAGGAAAAAAAAATTAGTCAACTCAACCTGAAGTGCAAAAGAAAAAAATTATACGACATGATCCGTCAAATTGGGTTACTTGAAGATCTGATGCAGGACTCAAACCGACGGCCAAATTTCATGACCTTTTCTTGACTTTCATGACCTAGTAGACACCCTGTAATTGGAAGTGAGATCTAGAATTCAGTTTTTCAAGTTCAGTACTAGCATTTTTAGTTTTTGGAATCTTATTTTAGTTGCTCAAAGCTATTTCAGAAGAATTTATAGTATCAAAATATTCATAGATTGTCAAAAAATATTTTATAAATAAAAATTGAGAAACTTCTCTGCAAAACTCCACAATTGAATACCTACCGAAGAGAAATATAAATAATGTTTTGAATTTCTTCCTTTAAGATGAAAACATTTAGATAAGAAAATATAACAAAATTGCAAAAAAAGCAATGAGGAAAACCAATTTATAAATTTATTTTTGAAAAAACCTGATGAGGTAGACATATGAGAATTTTGCATATTGATTTCTCAAATTTAATCAATTTAACTAAAATAATAAAAATAATAAAAATACACAAATATTTCCAATCAAAGAGACACTTTGATTTAAAATGTTATGCAAATGACCTGATATAATCTATGAATATATTCTAAGCAGTTTATAAACTCTAAATAATATTTTTTTTTTTTTTACTAAATTAACAATACTTGTCAAAACATAATATTAAGCTGATTAAATTTATAATATCTTTAGTTTTTGTCAATTTTATAATCTAAGAATTATGAAAACTGATTAGTAAATTAAAATTATATCAAAGGAATTAGTTATATTGAACTTGTCTAAAACAATTTCAAAATGATAACATAAAATAACATCTCCTTTAAGAAATATAAAAAATCAATAATCTTACTCATAAAAGGATTTCACAAGCCATCAGTGGCTAGAAGGAAATTTATAACTCATATCTACAGAGTTTATCACACTGAATTCTTTAAAACAACTTCAAAATCATTGTATAAAATCATTCCTCTTCAAGAAAAATAAAACACAATCAATTATTCTTACTCATAAAAAGCTAAACAATTCCTTTGATCAAAAGCATATGAAAAGTCCACATTTTTCAAATAAAGATGCAAACAACTTTCTAAAAATTTCTGTATTAATTACAAATTGCTTGAAAAAATAAATTTTATTAGCAGTATCAAACCAGATATACATTCATTAGGTGATAAAGAATTAATATAAATATCGAAGTAAAGTTTGTCACTTCTGATAAAATTTCATTTTCAGTTCATATTTCGGCCCAAAACTAATCATAAAAATAAATAAATAAATAAATATTTAAAGGTATTTAATAAAATGTGTAATTTTAAAAATGAACAACTTTTTAAAATTAATTTTCATAATGTACTTGATAAAGTTTTTTTTTTTTCTTTTTCCACATAAGGATCAATTCACTGCAAAAGCATATTTTTATAATAAAATGTCTTAATTCTTTTTTTCCTTTACAAAAAATCAATGTATATCTATTCAATTTTAAAATAATACAGTAAATAAATAAGTTAATTCCATTTCCTATAGTATAACAAATTATGACTCATTATTTTTAAAACAAAACTTTTCTTTAATACATTATCTACAATGTACCCTTTTGACATAAATAATTTCATTATTGCTATGAATATAATATATATAAATACTTACTTAAAAAGGAGTATACTCATTTTTATTTTTTTAAATATAAAATCTACACATACATTAAAAGTTCACACCAGTAGCAATAGCTGTCTTACTTTGATTAAGTTTTTAAAAAAATTATGTATCTAATAAAACAAGGAACAATGTAAGTAAAAACTGATTTGAAATATGAATCTCTAAAAAAATGGAAATCATTATATTATGTAAAATAACATATTCCTTCAGTTCAGTAAAACATGAAATATGATGGCAATGGTTGTGATTTTGGCAATGCGAATAATGATAAAATGATGCTAGATTTGAAAGACTGAAGATTTCTGTTCTCGGTGACTTGAGATATGTTTCCAGATTCTTAATTCTATTCCACCCCTGCAAATAAAACACTTAAGTAAATAAGAATGAAGTATCTTGATCTATATTAAGAGATATTTTCATAATTATAATTTCTATTTACAAACTGACTTCAATAGTTTCTTGACTGAATATCTATTATTTTCCTTTGTTGAAAAAGGAGGCATACCAAAATTTATAGAACACTTTTAACATGAATGATTTATTTCATCAAAGAAAGATTGCTACAATAAGTACAATTCTTAGATTGTGCTATCTTTGTTTGCTCAAGAATGGAAAAATCAACTTTGTGAAAGTAAAAAGTAAAAAATAAATAAATTGTTAAAAAATGGATTTTTATATAAACTAATCTCAGAAGTATATGATGGAAGTAGCAAACATATGCATGCATTATACTTAGTGATTCAGTTTTGAATTAGAAAGCTTAAAGTAAGCTAGACAAGTTTAATGCAATAAACTTGCGTACCTGATATTGGCATGCATAACTTGAAAGCTTGAAACATCAAGTTTCATGCAAGCTTTTTATTCTGTCTGGGGTATACCCCAGAAGCACTGTTCAATATTCATACTAGAACATTAATGTTAATTATTATTAATATTAATATTTCTTAACTTTTCAGAAAATATATATATATATATATATATATACACATATGTATATTCTCAAAACTATAAGTTCTGAGTTTTACAATATCAATTACTTTGTTGTACAAACAGAACTCAGTAAAAAAAAAATTCGCCGTTTCCTTTTTTTTTAAAATTAAAATTCTATGAGTTTTACATTATACAAGCAATGTTCTATGGTTTAAGCTCTTAAGTGAACTCACAGGCGTACGTGGCAGGAGGGCATCCCCACTCCCCCCCCCCCCCCTTACACTTAAAAGAAGGTAAAAAAAACTCTAAAGTGTGAGACTATCTTCCCAAACTCCTCTACATTTTATGTGTGTGTGTGGGGCCGGGGGAAGAAATTGGAAAAAGATTTTTGTCAGCATCTCATAGGAAAAAGAAATCAGCAATAAGCTTTTTAACCAGATATGTGTATTGTCAGTCATACTTATTTTATTTCAATTAAAATATTTCTGTAATACCCCATTCCACTTTGTGTTTTTTTAGGGGTTTAAAAGGCAGCAAGCACATATTTAAAGTACCTTCCTTCAAACGAACACAAAAAATAACCTTTTGCCTGGTATTCAAGGAACCTATTACACAATTATTGTGGATTTTCTTTGTTTGAGGAGATAATGGTTATAATTCTTTATATCTTTTGCATGAGTGAATACTGACTTGAGTGCTTTTCATTCCTTCCTTTCAAGGGTAGAAGAACAGAAGGATAAGTGTAGTCTTCAAAAGCTGGGGGAATTTCAGACTGAGGGTTTCTTTATCCTTTTCTTTCCCTATAACGAATATTTTGCTACAATCTTGGATAAATTAAAAAAGCAATCAATGCAAGTAGCTTGCTTTGAATTGAATGACGAACTACTGATACAGCGCAAAAAATCTGGGAAGACTTTATCTCCTAATGATTAAAAATTGGTTTTTAAATTGTTCGGATATTTTAAAGTAACCTCTTTGAGCATGTCTAAGTTATTAAAGAATTTAAATCATGACAGCTTTGACCGAAATATTGAAATAAATTGACTTAAATAGATTTAAGTTTGGTTTGGTTTGTTTTTCACGTTCTATGATCATTTTTCCACATTAATGTTAATTAGACAAGGACTTACTAAATGGATTTTGGATGTTTACATTTGTTACTTGATTACCAGAAGAAAAGAAAAACCTTTACTTTGCTGAAATCCAACTGTGAGTGTTTTTTCTCCAACGCCAAAATTGTTGCATGGGGTATATCACCCCCCCCCCATGTATTTTAAAGATGAGAGATGAAAAAGTGGGTGATCTGAATGAGCTAATGATCATTATAGGCAACAATTTGGTGTTTTGGAGCATATTTTCTCAGTTTTCAGTTAGTATCTTTTTCACTGTTCTTATAGAGTGTTTTATTTCATTTATTTATTTATTTAGAGTATGTAGTTTTCTATTTTGTTTTAAAGTGAAAGAATTGTTGAATCTAATGGATATATATATTTTTTAATCATAATATTAAATTGAAGGATTTATTGAAATGGAAAAATCTGTCATAAAAACTAAACGGAAAATTTCTGATACAATTTGGGAGCTCGACAGTGGTTTGGAAAATGATGTACAAAACAAAATACTACTACCAAAAATAAATTCAAAAAACTGGCGTACAGACAATAGCAAGAAATTAAAACTTCTTCACACACCATAAATTTTAAATCAGCACAACCGGTTTCGAAAGGACGTAGCCTTTCTTCATCAGGTGCAAACACATGCAACTGCCTTGGAGGCAAAAGCAAGACTGAAAACCGGACAAAATCCAGAGGGGGAGGAGCAACACAAACAACCAATAGGAAGCAACATGCAGGGCAGGACCAATCAGAGAGGAGCACAAGTACACACACACCACAAAAAGACGAGGGAAAAAAGGAGTAAACAGTTTTTTTTTTTTTTTTTCCAATAATATTAAACTAATAAGTAAATTTAATAAAATTTATCCATTTATTATTATTATTATTATTTTATTTTTTATTTAATTAGAACAGTTTTATTTAATTGAATTAAACAAATTTTTCCAGGCTGTAGACAGCAAAGTGGAATCAGATTTTTCATTGACAATTTTATCAGGATTAAGGTAAATAGCTAAATTTTCCAAAAAATCCAGTTCGGAAACGCGTTTGGCATGAAAGATAATTTTGGCACTCTTAAAATTAAACCTATGATCAAATTCCCAACTGTGCTTCGCAATAGAAGATTTAGAAATTTCTTGATTAACAACATACCGAGAATGTTCACGTAAACGACATTCAAGATTTCTTTTAGTTTGACCAATATAAGATAAATCACAGTTATTACAAGGGAAGTTATAGATACCCCATTTTTGAAGCTCAGGAACAGGGGATTTGGTTGAAGGGAATTGGAATTTATTGACAGGTTTAAAAATAACGTGAAAATTGAAACGCTTCAAAACTTTGGCTAATTTAAAACATAAGGGGGGATAAAAAGGTAAGTCGACAAGATTATCAGGTTTAATTTTATCATCAATGAAAAGAGTAGAATTATAAGTTGGCCTACTGAACTTTTTGAGAGCTTTATCAATTATAGAGGGCCTAAAACCTCTTTTAATAGCAACAGACTTTAAATAATTCAGTTCTTCTTTAAGAGAAGAAGTATCAGAACAAATTTTAAGGGTACGATACACGTAAGTGTAAAAGGTGCCAATTTTTTGTTTAGCCGGATGATTAGAGAGAGCATGGGGAGGGTTAGAAAACGAGAAAGGTTTCCTGTACACAGAGGTTTTAAAAGAGGAATCGTACCTAGTAACTAAAACATCAAGAAAGGGAAGTTGATTACAATTTTCTAACTCAAAGGTAAACTGGATATGGGGATCAATAGCATTAGCAATATTAAGAATGGCAGAAACATCAAACGGATTTTCAACAAGAATGAAAGTGTCATCTACGTAACGTAACCAGCATTTTAAATTTAACATCTTTAATAATTTTTCCTCAAAATAATGCATATAGATATCGGCAAGAATAGGAGATAAAGGATTACCCATACTTAAACCATCACACTGTTTATAAAATTTGTTATTAAATTCAAAAGTAGTTTGGGAAACACAGAGTTTAGTAAGATTGACAAATTCTTTGATTTCAATGTCAGAATAATGAAATTCGCGTAACCTTTTTTCTAAACAATTAAGCGCACCTTCAGTGGGGACGTTAGTAAATAAAGACTTCACATCAAGAGATAACATTGAGCAATTTACAGGATTCAAATTATTTAACTTCATAACAAAATCATAGGAATTTTTTATAGTATGACTATTAGTGCTGCATAAAGGAGAAAAAATAGAAGCTAAAAATTTAGAGAGGGGATAAGTAGCAGTACCAATATTCGAAACAATAGGTCTGAGGGGAACATTATTTTTATGAACTTTAGGTAAAGCATAAAAACGAGCACAAACTGCTGAAGAAGGGGAAACCGAGAATTTGGTATTGTCATTAAGAACGGTGGAATTTTTAACAGCTTTTTGAACAGAGCTTAGAAGAGATTTAGTTTGGTCTTTTTTAATTTCAGTATAAGGTCCTTCAGATAAAAGAGAAATAACTTTATTAACATAATCAGTTTTGTCCATGAGAACAATCTGGCCACCTTTATCTGCTTTAGTAATGACAAGATTTTGATTAGATTTAAGTTCCTTAAGAGCAACACTTTCAGATTTAGAAAGATTAGATTTATAATTGGAATTATTGGAAGAAATGCAATCAGCAAGAATATGGCGCAGAGGGGAGTTTTTGAGCGGTAGATATTTCACTATATTTTAAAGAAGCCTCAATGGGAGCAATTAATTTAGAAATTGAAGGTTTACAAGATTGGGAAAAATTTAAACTGAGTTCTAACACTTTATTTTGTTCGGCAGTTAAGTTATGTGAAGACAGATTAACAATGTAATTTTCTTCAGGAACTTCGTTAATTTTACGAGAGGATTTTTGGTTATTACACAAAACAGAAAACTTAGAATCTAAATTACGCTGATGAGCAGTATTAAGTGAATGTAAGGAAAAATAATTATCATTTTCCGAAACAGCAAAATCATTGAAGTTTTTTCCAAGGAAGAGATGAAGCTCATAAAGCTCTTCCTCAATTTTGGCGATACGTTGACGAAAATCTTGAAGACAAGCATTTAAGAGAATAAATTTGGAGCAAAATAAGGCTTTAGATACTCTACCAGTTACAGGAACAGAACACTGCAATTTAATAAAATTAGGAATAACTTTGTTATATTTGCATTTTTGAAGAAATCTCAGATGGTTAAGAAATTTTACACGTTTACGTCTAAGTTTACAAAATCTGTTGAAATGGGAGTTAAACATGGTAGCACAAAAATAATGTTAAAGTAGTTAAAATTAATACAAAAAATAATAAAACTACAAACTGACTAAAAAAGTAAAAGCATGCAAAAATAAATAAGTGACAAATTGACAAAAAAGTAAAAGCATGCAAAAATAAATAAGTGACAAATTGACAAAAAAGTAAAAGCATGCAAAAATAAATAAGTGACAAATTGACAAAAAAGTAAAAGCATGCAAAAAAATAAATAAGTGACAAATACACAAAAAAGTAAAAGCATGCAAAAATATAAATGAAATAGAATTACCTGGAACACAGGATCGTGAATAAACTAGAGAAACCCAGAATCAGGTTAATCAGCAAAAATAAATTCAAAAAACTGGCGTACAGACAATAGCAAGAAATTAAAACTTCTTCACACACCATAAATTTTAAATCAGCACAACCGGTTTCAAAAGGACATAGCCTTTCTTCATCAGGTGCAAACACGTGCAACTGCCTTGGAGGCAAAAGCAAGACTGAAAACCGGACAAAATCCAGAGGGGGAGGAGCAACACAAACAACCAATAGGAAGCAACATGCAGGGCAGGACCAATCAGAGAGGAACACAAGTACACACACACCACAAAAAGAGGAGGGAAAAAAGGAGTAAACAATTATTTTTTTTTTTCAATAATATTAAACTAATAAGTAAATTTAATAAAATTTATCCATTTATTTTTATTATTATTATTATTATTATTATTATTTTATTTTTTTATTTAATTAGAACGGTTTTATTTAATTGAATTAAACAAATTTTTCCAGGCTGTAGACAACAAAGTGGAATCAGATTTTTCATTGACAATTTTATCAAGATTAAGGTAAATAGCTAAATTTTCCAAAAAATCCAGTTCGGAAACGCGTTTGGCATGAAAGATAATTTTGGCACTCTTAAAATTAAAACTATGATCAAATTCCCAACTGTGCTTCGCAATAGAAGATTTAGAAATTTCTTGATTAACAACATACCGAGAATGTTCACGTAAACGACATTCAAGATTTCTTTTAGTTTGACCAATATAAGATAAATCACAGTTATTACAAGGGACGTTATAGATACCCCATTTTTTGAAGCTCAGGAACAGGGGATTTGGTTGAAGGGAATTGGAATTTATTGACATGTTTAAAAATAACGTGAAAATTGAAACGCTTCAAAACTTTGGCTAATTTAAAACATAAGGGGGGATAAAAAGATAAGACAACAAGATTATCAGGTTTAATTTTATCATCAATGGAAAGAGTAGAATTATAAGTTGGCCTACTGAACTTTTTGAGAGCTTTATCAATTATAGAGGGCCTAAAACCTCTTTTAATAGCAACAGACTTCAAATAATTCAGTTCTTCTTTAAGAGAAGAAGTATCAGAACAAATTTTAAGGGCACGATACACGTAAGTGTAAAAGGTGCCAATTTTTTGTTTAACCGGATGATTAGAGAGATCATGGGGAGGGTTAGAAACAGAGAAAGGTTTCCTGTACACAGAGGTTTTAAAAGTGGAATCGTACCTAGTAACTAAAACATCAAGAAAGGGAAGTTGATTACAATTTTCTAACTCAAAGGTAAACTGAATATGGGGATCAATAGCATTAGCAATATTAAGAATGGCAGAAACATCAAACGGATTTTCAACAAGAATGAAAGTGTCATCTACGTAACGTAACCAGCATTTTAAATTTAACATCTTTAATAATTTTTCCTAAAAATAATGCATATAGATATCGGCAAGAATAGGAGATAAAGGATTACCCATACTTAAACCATCACACTGTTTATAAAATTTGTTATTAAATTCAAAAGTAGTTTGGGAAACACAGAGTTTAGTAAGATTGACAAATTCTTTGATTTCAATGTCAGAATAATGAAATTTGCGTAACCTTTTTTCTAAACAATTAAGCGCACAATGTTATCTCTTGATGTGAAGTCTTTATTTACTAACGTCCCCACTGAAGGTGCGCTTAATTGTTTAGAAAAAAGGTTACGCGAATTTCATTATTCTGACATTGAAATCAAAGAATTTGTCAATCTTACTAAACTCTGTGTTTCCCAAACTACTTTTGAATTTAATAACAAATTTTATAAACAGTGTGATGGTTTAAGTATGGGTAATCCTTTATCTCCTATTCTTGCCGATATCTATATGCATTATTTTGAGGAAAAATTATTAAAGATGTTAAATTTAAAATGCTGGTTACGTTACGTAGATGACACTTTCATTCTTGTTGAAAATCCGTTTGATGTTTCTGCCATTCTTAATATTGCTAATGCTATTGATCCCCATATTCAGTTTACCTTTGAGTTAGAAAATTGTAATCAACTTCCCTTTCTTGATGTTTTAGTTACTAGGTACGATTCCTCTTTTAAAACCTCTGTGTACAGGAAACCTTTCTCTGTTTCTAACCCTCCCCATGCTCTCTCTAATCATCCGGCTAAACAAAAAATTGGCACCTTTTACACTTACGTGTATCGTACCCTTAAAATTTGTTCTGATACTTCTTCTCTTAAAGAAGAACTGAATTATTTAAAGTCTGTTGCTATTAAAAGAGGTTTTAGGCCCTCTATAATTGATAAAGCTCTTAAAAAGTTCAGTAGGCCAACTTATAATTCTACTCTTTCCATTGATGATAAAATTAAACCTGATAATCTTGTCGTCTTACCTTTTTATCCCTCCTTATGTTTTAAATTAGCCAAAGTTTTGAAGCGTTTCAATTTTCACGTTATTTTTAAACCTGTCAATAAATTCCAATTCCTTTCAACCAAATCCCCTGTTCCTGAGCTTCAAAAATGGGGTATCTATAACTTCCCTTGTAATAACTGTGATTTATCTTATATTGGTCAAACTAAAAGAAATCTTGAGTGTCGTTTACGTGAACATTCTCGGTATGTTGTTAATCAAGAAATTTCTAAATCTTCTACTGCGAAGCACAGTTGGGAATTTGATCATAGTTTTAATTTTAAGAGTGCCAAAATTATCTTTCATGCCAAATGCGTTTCCGAACTGGATTTTTTGGAAAATTTAGCTATTTACCTTAATCCTGATAAAATTGTCAATGAAAAATCTGATTCCACTTTGCTGTCTACAGCCTGGAAAAATTTGTTTAATTCAATTAAATAAAACTGTTCTAATTAAATAAAAAATAAAATAATAATAATAATAATAATAATAATAAATGGATAAATTTTATTAAATTTACTTATTAGTTTAATATTATTGAAAAAAAAAAATAATTGTTTACTCCTTTTTTCCCTCCTCTTTTTGTGGTGTGTGTGTACTTGTGTTCCTCTCTGATTGGTCCTGCCCTGCATGTTGCTTTCTATTGGTTGTTTGTGTTGCTCCTTCCCCTCAGGATTTTGTCCTGTTTTCAGTCTTGCTTTTGCCTTCAAGGCAGTTGCACGTGTTTGCACCTGATGAAGAAAGGCTATGTCCTTTTGAAACCGGTTGTGCTGATTTAAAATTTATGGTGTGTGAAGAAGTTTTAATTTCTTGCTATTGTCTGTACGCCAGTTTTTTGAATTTATTTTTGGTGATTAACCTGATTCTGGGTTCCTCTAGTTTATTCACGATTCTGTGTTCCAGGTAATTCTATTTCATTTATATTTTTGCATGCTTTTACTTTTTTGTCAATTTGTCACTTATTTATTTTTGCATGCTTTTACTTTTTTAGTCAGTTTGTAGTTTTATTATTTTTTGTATTTATTTAAACTACTTTAACATTATTTTTGTGCTACCATGTTTAACTCCCATTTCAACAGATTTTGTAAACTTAGACGTAAACGTGTAAAATTTCTTAACCATCTGAGATTTCTTCAAAAATACAAATATAACAAAGTTATTCCTAATTTTATTAAATTGCAGTGTTCTGTTCCTGTAACTGGTAGAGTATCGAAAGCCTTATTTCGCTCCAAATTTATTCTCTTAAATGCTTGTATTCAAGATTTTCGTCAACGTATCGCCAAAATTGAGGAAGAACTTTATGAGCTTCATCTCTTCCTTGGAAAAAACTTCAATGATTTTGCTGTTTCGGAAAATGATAATTATTTTTCCTTACATTCACTTAATACTGCTCATCAGCGTAATTTAGATTCTAAGTTTTCTGCTTTGTGTAAAAACCAAAAATCCTCTCGTAAAATTAACAAAGTTCCTGAAGAAAATTACATTGTTAATCTGTCTTCACATGACTTAACTGCCGAACAAAATAAAGTGTTAGAACTCGGTTTAAATTTTTCCCAATCTTGTAAACCTTCAATTTCTAAATTAATTGCTCCCATTGAGGCTTCTTTAAAATATAGTAAAATATCTACCGCTCAAAAAGAATCTCTGCGCCATATTCTTGCTGACTACATTTCTTCCAATAATTCCAATTATAAATCTAATCTTTCTAAATCTGAAAGTGTTGCTCTTAAGGAACTTAAATCTAATCAAAATCTTGTCATTACTAAAGCAGATAAAGGTGGCCAGATTGTTCTCATGGACAAAACTGATTATGTTAATAAAGTTATTTCTCTTTTATCTGAAGGACCTTATACTGAAATTAAAAAAGACCAAACTAAATCTCTTCTAAGCTCTGTTCAAAAAGCTGTTAAAAATTCCACCGTTCTTAATGACAATACCAAATTCTCGGTTTCCCCTTCTTCAGCAATTTGTGCTCGTTTTTATGCTTTACCTAAAGTTCATAAAAATAATGTTCCCCTCAGACCTATTGTTTCGAATATTGGTACTGCTACTTATCCCCTCTCTAAATTTTTAGCTTCTATTTTTTCTCCTTTATGCAACACTAATAGTCATACTATAAAAAATTCCTATGATTTTGTTATGAAGTTAAATAATTTGAATCCTGTAAATTGCTCAATGTTATCTCTTGATGTGATGTCTTTATTTACTAACGTCCCCACTGAAGGTGCGCTTAATTGTTTAGAAAAAAGGTTACGCGAATTTCATTATTCTGACATTGAAATCAAAGAATTTGTCAATCTTACTAAACTCTGTGTTTCCCAAACTACTTTTGAATTTAATAACAAATTTTATAAACAGTGTGATGGTTTAAGTATGGGTAATCCTTTATCTCCTATTCTTGCCGATATCTATATGCATTATTTTGAGGAAAAATTATTAAAGATGTTAAATTTAAAATGCTGGTTACGTTACGTAGATGACACTTTCATTCTTGTTGAAAATCCGTTTGATGTTTCTGCCATTCTTAATATTGCTAATGCTATTGATCCCCATATTCAGTTTACCTTTGAGTTAGAAAATTGTAATCAACTTCCCTTTCTTGATGTTTTAGTTACTAGGTACGATTCCTCTTTTAAAACCTCAGTGTACAGGAAACCTTTCTCTGTTTCTAACCCTCCCCATGCTCTCTCTAATCATCCGGCTAAACAAAAAATTGGCACCTTTTACACTTACGTGTATCGTGCCCTTAAAATTTGTTCTGATACTTCTTCTCTTAAAGAAGAACTGAATTATTTAAAGTCTGTTGCTATTAAAAGAGGTTTTAGGCCCTCTATAATTGATAAAGCTCTCAAAAAGTTCAGTAGGCCAACTTATAATTCTACTCTTTCCATTGATGATAAAATTAAACCTGATAATCTTGTCGTCTTACCTTTTTATCCCCCCTTATGTTTTAAATTAGCCAAAGTCTTGAAGCGTTTCAATTTTCACGTTATTTTTAAACCTGTCAATAAATTCCAATTCCCTTCAACCAAATCCCCTGTTCCTGAGCTTCAAAAATGGGGTATCTATAACGTCCCTTGTAATAACTGTGATTTATCTTATATTGGTCAAACAGAAATCTTGAATGTCGTTTACGTGAACATTCTCGGTATGTTGTTAATCAAGAAATTTCTAAATCTTCTATTGCGAAGCACAGTTGGGAATTTGATCATAGTTTTAATTTTAAGAGTGCCAAAATTATCTTTCATGCCAAACGCGTTTCCGAACTGGATTTTTTGGAAAATTTAGCTATTTACCTTAATCGTGATAAAATTGTCAATGAAAAATCTGATTCCACTTTGCTGTCTACAGTCTGGAAAAATTTGTTTAATTCAATTAAATAAAATTGTTCTAATTAAATAATAATAATAAAATAATAATAATAATAATAATAAATGGATAAATTTTATTAAATTTACTTATTAGTTTAATATTATTGAAAAAAAAAAAAATAATAATAATTGTTTTCTCCTTTTTTCCCTCCTCTTTTTATGGTGTGTGTGTACTTGTGTTCCTCTCTGATTGGTCCTGCCCTGCATGTTGCTTCCTATTGGTTGTTTGTGTTGCTCCTCCCCCTCTGGATTTTGTCCTGTTTTTAGTCTTGCTTTTGCCTTCAAGGCAGTTGCACGTGTTTGCACCTGATGAAGAAAGGCTACGTCCTTTCGAAACCGGTTGTGCTATTTAAAATTTATGGTGTGTGAAGAAGTTTTAATTTCTTACTACTACTACTAGTAATAATAAATGTTGAATTGATTACAGCTAGTGAGAATTTAGGAAATGCTAATCACGACCCAGAGTAAAAATGTAAGGTATTCATTTATTTATTTTGTGAACCAGTTATAAGTGAAGTCAACATGGGAGAAAAAAATAAGAGAGAAAAGAAAAAAAATTACAAGTCTGCTGATTCGAAAGCCACATAAAATATTAAAATTTCGGAGCCTCTCTCTCTTTTTTTTCATCACCTAAACATTTTTAGGGCATTTGAAGATATAAAATAATGACTAAATTGTAAAATTTTTGTTGCAAAATTGAAAGTATTTCACTCTTTCCAAAACTTTTTTTATGTTTGATGTAAAATAATGCTGGAATTTTAAAATGTTCTGCATTGTTACTATTATTATTTTCTGTGAATGAAATAACCTGAAATATTAAACTTTTCTCATTGCTGCTTTCTCTTCTTACATTTTTAGGATCTGAAAGTTGGAATATTACCAAAATTTTACAACGTAATCTTAAAATGTACATTATTTAATGAATAATAATAGTGCTTATTTTCTCCATAGATTAACATGGGATTATAATGACTGTGAAACTCATTGATCACTAAAATTTAATCAATTTATACATAATATATTATATAGTTTTCAAAACAATTTTTCTCGAGTCTGCAGATCTGAAATGATACATTAATATTAAAATTTTTGCTCTTTCTTTATCTTTGGAACTTAATTTGTGATTAGAACTTAATTGTACAAAATTAACATATTACATTTTCTATATATTTCTTTGCTTGTCATGCAGGTTGTCACAATGTGGTGCAGGAATTCCCCTGGGTGGAATGAGCGATGTACGTCTGGCATGTATACTTTGTATGCAGAGTGTTTACTCTGTGTGTACAGTATATGCTTCTGGCAGGATCACACATGATGTGAAGGCCATTCCACTATGTCCAGCTAAGACATGCAGGCAAAATTTTTTCACCATGAAAAGTTATGAAATTCTTTCTGATACTGCATTGCCCGTTGCACAGTATAAAATGGGGCATGTTCAGAGAGTTTAGGCAGAGGGTCCTGTTCAAAAAATTCACTACAGTCTTCGGCATCTAGTTTACCATCTGGTGTAACTAGTGCAGATGCTACTGTGGCAACTGGTTTACCCTCTGCTGTAACTGGTGCGATGGTCACAACTTTAACCAAGCAGGAGTTTTGGGATTCTGATTCTGGCATGGATTTGACCAGTAACCTTTTTGTAGAGGGGCTGACTACAGCCAGCAGCCCACAGAATTTCTGTCTGTTGTTAGGGCTCTGACCAAAACCCAGAAAAAGAACCTTAATAAAAAAGAGAAAATACAGTTGTCTCAGGCAGCTGCTAGGGAAAATAGTGCTAGTACTAAAAGATCACATTCTGTTGGTCCAACACCATCCCCCATTGTGCAGGCACTAAAGAAGTCAAGGAAGGACGTCCAACCCTGGAGGGATTTTCTTGCTGGGAAGAGTGTCCAACTACAGAAGGATACCCAACTTTGTGAGGATACCCAACTTTGGATTGGACTGTCCATGCATATGAAATTTTTTTTGGGAGAAAGCGGGTCGGTGGGAACGCCCCCCCCCCCCCCCCTGCAGGCACTTCCCTGAGTTCCGTCAGTGCTGATACCATAGAATATTGCTTGTAGAAAATGACGAAAATAATATTTTTCTAATTTCTTCCTCCTGGCCCCACACATACACATAAAGGGGGGGGGGCACATGTCTCTCCTGCGAGGCACGCCCTTGTGAAGAATCATCCATATTTGAAATGTTGAGAAGTAAGAATACACAAAAAGAGATGCTGGGTATGACATATGAAACTCGGGTTAACAATCAACTGCACTAACTGGTACCAGTTGACCGTTGATTGTGACCTACTACCGACCTGCATAACAAATTCCGTTCAGCACCATTAACTTTTGTTATCAGCAGACCAGAAATGGCTGCTAGTGGCAGCCATTACTTGGCCTTCTGTTGACCATCCTCTCAGGTTTTACTAGGATGTTATTCTCATACAATTCAGTGATGCCGCTAGTCTTATAAAATCCTGGGTTCCTGAGACCCATAAGTTCAAAAAATTTGGGTCATTTTTACAAAAAATGGGTCCCTATATAAATAAATTTAAATTCATACATTAAAGATATAAATTTACATTTTACCTTATTGTAATTAAAAAACAGTTTTTCATTAATTTTTAACCAGCTCTTTTTGAGATTGTCTTAAAGCTAATATTATGTATATTATAGGAGTATTATTATGTATATATTATTGCTAAGGAAAATATGAAAACATTTAGCTCAATGGGTTTGAAACCAGAAAAGAAAAATAAATAACAGAAAATATAGCATGATACAGTACAAAGCCGAAAATCCGGAATCGTCGGGACCACGGCGATTCCGGATTTTAGAATTTTCCGGATTTTTGGTCATACCTAAAAAATATAATGTTTTGGTTTTATTACTTGGATAATGTTCAAATTTATGTAAAAAATAATATATTATGATTTTTAAACATATTCTGTATTTTTTTTTTTTAATCAACTTTAACAATAAATAAGTTAAAAATTAAACTTAAAAAACAAAACAGATACACTAATCAATTTTAGAAAATTTTGGAGTGGAAGGGTAATATTTTTATACCAACTATATGAAAAATACCAGAGCCAGGAATCGAACCCGGGCCTTCCGCTTTACGTGCAGATGCTCAAACCATCGAGCTACCCTGGCTGATTACCAGCTAGGCATTTCTCACATAACATTCCTCGGCAAAGTCACCGAGTCTGTAAACACAGCTCTGGCTTTGGTATTTTTCCCATAGTTGGTATAAAAATATCAGCCTTCCACTCCAAAATTATCCGAAATGAATTTTCATGGTTGATGAATAAATTTCTAAATTAAGATGTACTAATTTTTGTATGCAAATATTTCAATATAAGTTACAGTCAAAGAAAATAAATTAAATAAGAAAAATATACCATTTTAAAAACATATCTGTGATTTTTTTTTTTTTTTTTTTTTTTTTTTGCTGTAGTACTTTAGATTTTTCAATTAAAAGTTTGGGCATAGTTGAAATAGAATATAGAATTTAGTTCTCAATTAGATAAATGTTTAAGAATGGTTTCTTTTATTATAATATTCTTCTCCCTCCTCTTTCAGACTTTGCAAATGCTGTTTTTTGAAGATTACTAAGAAATAAAATACTTTTTTGCTTTTTTATTTAGATACATTTAAAAAAAAAAAAAAAAAAACCGCTGTTGATGATGATGATTAACACCGCCGAAATTGTCTGGATTTTCGGCGAGTCCAGATTTTCGGCATCATACTATATATACATATATAATACTGGTTTATTTTTTTAAACTAAAAGCATTTTTAAAATGTCCTTATTATCAGCATTAGAAGAAAATAAGATTTTTTTTTTGGAAGGAGGAAAAGTTTTGATTGAGATATGCAGATTGATTACAAAATTTAGTTATACATTCTAATTTATATCCAGTACAGGACTCATTATCCAGAAATTGCAGGACCAACCCCAATTCCGGTTATCAGAATTTTCCAGATTTCGGTCCCTGCAGAAATGGAAATATCATGTCTGCAAAAGCAACCTTATCCTTTAACCTGAAAATAACTTACCACTAAACAGTGCTGAGAACTTAAATAATTCATTCGAAAAAAAAAAGTAAAAGAAGTGTACTTATTTATCTTTAAAAGAAATTACTATAATACTAATAACATTCTGGCATTAACAAAAATATTTATTTTTTGCTTAATACTGTAAGCATATCAACTTTTTAAATACTTCTCAGATAATAGCCTTCTCAATAATAAAGTTTCTTGAATCTTAATACACACATAATGTTATGTTCCTGTAATCACGTTTGTTGTTCATTCCTCTGTTCCATTTGTATTCGCTTTGTTTCAATGAACTTAGAATGCAGCAGGGTGATGCGATTCAATGTGTCGACACTTTTTAGTGGTAACTTATTTGTATTGGAACTTTGATTTCGCATCTCAGAACTTTGTATTCACATCAGTCACTCATGTGTGTTTATCATACTGGAATTGCATTAGAAATGTTTTTGATTTCTTGAAAGAATGTGGTTTTGTGACCATTTTCTGAATTTCATATCCTGGCTAAGCTTTGATATACGGCATTGGCAATTCATTACACAGTGATGCGATTTGTTGTATTGTATACTTTTTGCTGATAATCTTATCGTATCGGAAATTTGTTTTTGATTTTGTGCCGCCCGCTCATTTGTGCTTATTGTATAGGATTTTTTTTTTCTTTTTGGTAAAATAGAGTTTTAAAGGATTTTTTATTTCTTCTTCAAAACAAGATGCTTTAAAAATATAAAGAAAATATCAGTTTTAAACAAGAAATATATTTTATAATTTGCTTTTTTCTTTCAGTCTGAATTTTTTTTTTAAGAATGAAAATTGCGTGTCCTCTAGGATGCGGTACAATAATTTTTTTGCATCCTACCTTCGATTTTTTACGTATTTTACGTGCTATAGTACGCAAACGGCATCACTGCAATTGAATACAGATAATTAAAAGAAACATCATAATCATATGCGACAGTTACAACACATTTCAATAATTAATTTTTACAGGCTAATTCCAAACATTTTTCTTTTCTCTAATTTTTTACTGGTCCTCTTTTTAATTTCAAGACAAAATTTTTGCTGATATGAGATATAATATAACATGATCTTTACCTCCCATAAATTTTAAGATAGTTCATCAAGTATTTTTCTAGATTTTTGACTAAATATCTAAAAAAATGTTTAGTAATTTATATATGGCAAGTTAATATATAATTAATTCTAAATATTTTGCTGATTCTGTAACATAAAAGCAGAATTTCAGAACAAATAGATTATTTCTGGTCTGCTATAACAATTCTTGAAAGAAATGGGAAAGGGGATGTAAAGAGTTTTTAAATATAAAGTGCAATTTTAAAATATTATCTTAAATAGTAATTTATGCTAATATTAAGCATTGAATTAGTAGTATCTAGATTTATACTAAGTACACTTTTATTTATAGCATATACATATTAAAATAACAGTATATAGCATTTCTTTGTTACTTAAAAAAAAAAAAAAAAAAAAAAAAACTAGTACCTTTTAGTAAAATAAAATTTGATCTCTTATATAAAACACAATGATGTAAGATTTCAACATACTCATGAACACAGCATTTCTTGTTGAACATAACCCTTTTATTTTCTTATTTATAATTTTGATATTTATTAACTTTTTCTAAAAATCTTCAAGTATAAAAGATTTTTTAAAAGAATATATTTTTAACAGAGTTCAAGGAATGGGGATTATATGTCATTATGAGTTATATTGAAAATAGTATAAATATCAGTGGCGTATTCTCTGGATATTAGTTAGCAAAAATGCTTAAAATATTTGCAGAGTTTAATTAATGTTTATCACTGCATATTAATTGGAAAATGTTTTTATATGGTTTTATGGGGATATTAATACCATATTTATTAGCTATATTTTAAATTTTATTGGAGGCTCTGCATTCATATGGGATTGAAGAAGTAAATTTAGAGGGGGGGGGGGGGTTGGAAAATTTGGAATATTATTGAGGGTTTTTAATTTATTTTTAACAAGTTTATTAACTATTTTCTTAGGGTAACCTGCTTTTTTAGTGAATTCCTTAATAATGTTTATTTCTTAGTTTAAGTCATCGGTTTCATTATAAATTAAAATGGCACGATTGATACATGAGCGGATTGCGTTAATTTTATATTGGAAAGGTGTTTTATTTTTGTAGTGGATAATTTCATTACTATTGGTCAGCTTTTGGTAAACGGTGATTTTAATTTTCGGTTCGTATAATTTTGACGTCTAGGAAATTGATTTGCCGGTCTATTTCTTCTTCATAAGTAAATTGTATATTAGGATCAATGCTATTAATAGAATTCAATAACTGTTGTGTATTACAATCTTTGTCGATAACAGCGAAAACGTCGTCAACATACCTATACCAGACGTTACCTATACCAACGTACCTGTACATAATTTAATTTGTCCTGTATTTTGGCAATCGTCCATCACACTCAGAGAAAAGTTTTATTGAATTAACACAGATAGAGTTACCACGGGGGGAAAAATATTAAATGTGTTTCAATAAAACTTTTGCTTATATTGAAAAAAAAAAAAAAAAAAAAATCAATTCTAACAAAAAGATTTTGTTTTTCTTATAAAAAACTGGTTTTTAATTACAAACTTATACACAATATAGTAAAGTTAAACAAAATTTTTTTCTAATATAAGCAAATACAAAGAAATTTTGTAAATTTGTTAACCATATTGTTTGTGTTCTCATAACAAATCAGATTTTAACAAAAATAAGATTTTTTTTTTTTTTCTAGGTGCAGTTGTCCCCAAAAAAGCTCATATTTTATCATTTGACTAAAAAGACATTAGAAAAATGACATTATCAGGAAATATAGGAAATCTTTGACTACGAAAATGGACACTTCCAAAAAATCAGCTAAGCTAAAACTGATCTTCCATGAGAATCAGATGATTTAACTCTTTAAGTTCCAGTTATCTAAAAATTAAACCTCCCCAGAATCCCATTATACTGCTTTAATAAGAAATATGAATAAGAAATATTTAAATCCAGAGATACTGCAAGCATACTACTGTTACCATGTGTATTTGTTATTGCTTATGCAACTGCTATCACAATGTCTTCAGCCCACAGCATTCACCCAAACGTCACTTTAAATGTTCTAATCTCTTCAAACACAATTATTGGTTGGAGATTTGTAGTGGTGGTAATTAAAATCTGATGCAAACTCTTTACCTGTCAAATTGTCTTGATGGTGGCAGAATCATTATTATTTCTCTATTAAAAGGACTTAATGAGTAACATTTGATCTGGTAAAGTAAATATCATAAACACACTAACTGTTCGGGGAAAATTTCCTTTCCACCCTTCTTTATATAGGCAGAAAATGCCAAATATATTCAGTTTTATGTAAATTACTAGTCACACAGAATATTTTTCATCCTATCATTGAAAACATGAATTATTATTTTTCCTCTCAGAAATAAAAAACACATACTCAGGAGACAATGTGTCTAAAAGACAGTAGTTTTTGCATAACAGATGCTTAAATACCTCTTGTTTAATTTGGTTCACTTGATATATTTATTTATTTGCCTAAACTACAATAAAATAAATTTAAAAAGTGAAAACTGAAGTACAACACTTAGCAATTTACACTTAAAACCAATAATATATTTGACTCTAAAAGAAACAGAAAAATAAAATAAAATAATAATAAAGAGAATATCTGCTCACAAGTTGACATAAAAATTATCTACCTTCATTCTTTTCTTCTCAGAGATCCATTATAAAAATTAACTAGTAATGTATCTCAATTTTATTATAAAAACCTATATAAAATATTTATTTTAAATGCATACTTTAATCCTAAATGTCTTAGATCTTCTCTTGTCATGAGTATTAGGATATCTTCTAATGTAAACATTTGCTCAGAAAACTAGAATAAGGAAAGAAAATTTATATCACTTACATGATAAAAGAAAAATACACAATAAACCATATAAGGATTTTTTATCCCATGTGTACCTAAAAATTAACAGAGAATTACTAGATAAAATAATACCAATAATTAAAATATTCACCTAAATTTTAATGCATTTGATTTGAGCAAAATTTTTAAGATTTTCATTCTTTAAATAAGACAGCAACAGTTAATTTATTGAACAAACTCAGTTTTTTTTTTTTTTTTTTTTTTTCTTTACTATTATTCACAATGTTTTCCTCTGCTCTCTATACAGAATTGTTATAAATACGATAGAGTATTATTCTCCAATAACCAGAGACAGAAACTGTACATGTACTGTAAAAGCTCTTTATAGTTTACATATATCTAAAAACAATTTTGTCAAATCAGAACAATGCACTAAAATTCTGGAAACATTTTGTAAAATAGTCACTAAATATAATAAATTTTAGAAATTAATTTCACTGAAGTTGGTTTAATATACTATAAGAGTTTTTCAAATAGTGATGTAGAAGTTTATAAAATAAAGCCAAAATTCTAAAACATCAGGCTTTCATTAAAGAGGACAAAAATGACATGTCTTTACAATGTTAAAGTTTCTAACACATTCAAATTTATAAAAATTTATTTCATTAAAATGAGCAAAGCTGTATTTTATTATAAAGGAAAAGAATAATTAAATTTGATAGGTAATAATTATACTGAATCCTGGAAATTTATGTTTTAGGTCTGATGAGGGTAAAATGTAGCATATGTAAAAAAATTAATATCATTACTACATTGCTCTTTATTTCATTTTTTAACTTCTTCAATTTATTAAATGGTCAAGGTACGGACAATGTTGTCTTCAACATTACATTATTACTTTACTTGACTTGTCACAACTGTGGCCCTTCCTTGTAACTAAATTTTCATAATTATTTTTAAGATTAAACTATTTTAATAAACATAAGAAAAAAGGATATTTTTAAATAAAACTTAGATAATCTTCTTGTAGACTGTTGTTGTTCTGCTATAAACATACTACTATATATATCCATGGTTAAATATATGTGTACCCAAATAGTTAATAGTAAATTAAACATCCATATCGGACTAAAATAATGAACAAAAATACATTTGTTTTCTTTTTTTAAGAATATAAGCAATAAACTCTAAACATGAAGCACATTTTTGTACACTTAAAGTATACAATACACATAAATGGTTAAAAATTATTAATAATCCATTTTTTGGATTTTTAAATTTTTAACTCAGTGAATAAGCAATTACATTTTCAATTGTTTTTAAAATGAGTTACCAACTGTATGACAATGAAAATTTACTTTTATTTTTACTTTAAAAAGTTTTGCATGATTTTTACGCGTATTCTTAATTTTTATCTAGTTTATGGGTTTCAGGTCATCAAAGTTCTCCATTGTGGGTTCAGGTCAGTTTTCAGGTTGATGAAGAAATTTTTGTCAGGTTCAAGTTGGGTAAAACCCAACCCAACCAGGATTCTACACCAAATCTATAGAAAACCAGAGATATCAGATAAATCAAAATATTAGTTAAAAAGAAAAGTTAACATATATATGCAAACTGCCACTACAATGAATGAAGCAGGATATTTTGGTTCCATAAAAATTTTGGTTCTGAAACATTTCGATCCCACTAATCTTTTGCAACCATTTGAATATGCATAGCATATATATATTTTAATATGATTGCATGTTTGCTGATGTGCGAGGAATAGAGTTTTCTTAGAATAACTTTAATTAATGTATATATTATCTGTCAATTTGTAAAATTTCAAGATTGTGTTTGCTCCTCAACATTGAAGTCTCGAGTCATTTCAGTATCGCTAAATTTTTCGTATACTTCAACTTTTTAAATGTGATTGTGTTTTTTTTTAATTGAGATTTTCTTTTTATTTGACTTAGATTTCATTTGCTTTGATAGTATTTTAATTTTACTTTATTATTAGTAACAAAATTATTGTGGTTAAAAATTGTTTTTTTCATACACCAAAAATCATCCCAGAATGCCTACTTTGACACTTTTCTCAAAAACTCTGTCCTTTAAAAATAATAATAAAAAAAAATATATTTGAAATTCTAGTATATGATTTGGAATATCTATGCAAGTTTTATACATTTATGAATCAAAATGACTTTCATTATCTAACAGAAAGGAGTGGGACTACAGAGACTTCTGTCTTGCTAATTCTATACAACCATTTAAGTTCATTTCTATTTCTTTTATTTTATGATTGCATATTCCATGACATATTAACCCAGCACTCAGTGTCCTATTTATAGGACAGTTTTATTTTATGAAAGTCACACAGGAAAACCATATTTATCCCATACTTCCACAAACACCCAGAGTCCAATATATAGGACACTAATTATCTCAAGCTGTAATGATGGGATTAGATTTATTTCTCTAGGTTAGCTTAATATTGATGTCTTAAACTTAATTTAAAATAATTTTACTAATTTATATGCTTTAAATTAAGTTTGGCATTAACGCATTAGCAATGAGGTATCTTGAAGTCACTTCAATTATTTCCAAATTTATTTTCGTGGAACGACAAGTGAATTTATTTATCATTAAAATTATTAAGCTTAGATAAAACACAGATGGGGGGGGGGGTCCATAAGTATGATTTTTATGCTATAAAAGTGAACTCTTTTGTAGATTATAAAAATTACAGAGCGAGTTGTATCAGTTTGGATTTTAAAGCCTTATATTTTATTAGTGAAATTAACAGAGTCTTATATAAAATGAAAGCACAGGAACGACAAAACGAAAATTTTACGAAATTTTATACTATATAAAATTGAGCAACAATTATAACAATTAGTACCCTGCATATTTTCTTCTTAATTTATAGGACTCTGTAACTTTTTGCACTGAAATGTAGAGTATTTAAAAAAACACTGACTATATTGACTCTTGCAAATGATATATTTTTCTGCTCAGATTTAGCAGATGTGTGAAAATTATGGTTCAAGATTGTTGGTTAGGTTTGTTGGACCGTTGTACATCATTTAACTTTACCATATAGGAGGCTCTTGGCTAAAACAATAATTTTCCATAAATTTTATGATCAAACATTAAAAAATGGAATGACCTGTGATAATTAGGAGCCACATAACAGTGTCTAAATCAAATACAGGGTTTTAAAAATTAAACTGAAATGTAGGAGGCTTAGGTAAAATAACACTATTGAGATATTCACTTAGAAGAAATATCTTTTAATAGTAAAAATTTTGTAGTATTGGACCTAGATAATAAATTTCCAGTTCTATGGCTATGTCATTTCATACAAAATTTGTAGATATATATATTCATTTAAGATATCCTTCCCCAAAAATTTCCACATTATTTGCTGTCTTCTTCCCTCACCCCATACAAAGAAAACTCTAAATGTTTACTATTTTTTCAGATCTATTTGTTAATACAACTTATTGTTATAACAATAAAATAAATTTACCTATTCCTACTTTAACCTCATTGAAATAAATGGTAAGAAATCAAAATATGAAAGAATTTTCCTCTTTTTCTTTCTGTCATAATAGGATTACCCCTGATAGTGGGACCAAAATGTCCACTAAAAGGGCAGGACTGAAATGAGAGGGCCAAAGTGTCATGCACCCTACCTTGAAAATGACTTATTTCCAATGGCTATCATTAAGGTATCACATTTGTCAAAATCAGTGAGGTACTATTTGCAATCCCATAGTTAGCAAATTAATTGTGTGAGAAAGAGTTTAATATTAACAAAATTCTAATAAATTCAGTTAAAGATTTAAAAAAACAAATATAAACAGGAAATTGACTCTTAAAACTTTCTTTCTATTCTGAAAAACAATTAATGTGGAAGATATTTATTTTGTACAACTGTGGCTCCATTTTCTCACAAATGAAAAGATTACCAGAGTCACAAGAGATACCAATATTATTACAATAATTCAAGAAACATGTTTTGCTTTGTCTGAAATTTCAAAGAATTAATGAAATTGTCAATTAAAAACTTTATACCGAGAATTTTATTTTGCTGCAACTTGCAGTTCCCTAAGAGTTGCTTTTTTTACTCAAACAACCATTTCAAAGAAGTATCCGGGAAATGCAAAGAATATTTCTCATTTTAAAATTGCTGACCTATCTTTGTAGAAAATGTCAGACAATAAACATTAACAGAATCAGACAATCCTACCTTTATCTTCTTTTTTCAAAAATGCTTCTTTTGTGGGTTTGGATAGATGAACATTTTTTGCTGTGTTTGACTCCACTAAGTTGAACATAGGCATTTCCTTCTCAGAAACATCAAAACTAATACTATTCACGAACTTAAATTACAGTTTTCAAATTTGCTAGATGACTCTAAATCTGTGAAAAAGTCTGTTAAAAATGAAGTATAATTTAATTTTTTTCAAGAAATCTGTAAGTTTTCTGGAAGGGAAAGAGTTAAACCATTAAAACCCACTCTTGGCTATGGCCTTGCTGGTTTATTCCCATTCTAGACTGCTCGAAAATGTGTTTCTTGTCTTTGTCAGATCATGTGTTCTTGTATCATAGTTTGCATGCAATAAGCAAAATAGGTTGATCTTTTGCTTTAAAAAATTATTTGTTTTATTTATAGTATAATACTCTGTACAATTTTTCTTTTTATTTCGAATAGTCTCATGTTATTATGTGGATATCATATTACAAGTTTTTAATAAAAAATTATTTTATTCAACCCAAATACAAATGGAACTGCCATGAATATATCTGCGTGAATGCATTAATTTCCATTCCTGATATTATTCATAGGTATAATTGCTATTAAATATAGAAGGAGAAATGAAATTTGATCAATTCATATATATATATATATATATATATATTTTTTTTTTTTTTTTAATTTAGAAATTTATTCATCAAGTCTGAAAGTTTATTTCAGAAAATTATGGAGTGGAAGGCTGATTTTTTATACCAACTATGTGAAAAATACCAGAGCCGGGAATCGAACCCTGGCCTTCCGCTTTACGTGCGGATGCTCAAACCATCGGGCTACCCTGGCTGATTACCAGCTAGGCATTTCTCACATAACATTCGTTGGCAAAGTCACATCAGCCTTCCACTCCATAATTTTCTGAAATGAATTCATATATTATTTTGTGATGCCATACACGCATATGCAGTAACACTTATTTAAAAAGTTATAATAATAATAGCCAAATAAAAGCTATAGTTTTGATATATATTAATTATAACACCATTTCAGTGTAAATTTTTGCATGGCTATTTTTATTTATAAATATATGGAGTATGGAGGTGAAGCCCTAACAAGGTTCGGTTAGTGGAACAAGTTTACAGGCATAGGGGCTAGTCAACAGACAAATAATTACTCAAATTGTTTAGTAACTTATGTGACATTCTTATTTATTTGTTACAAATAAGTAATAAAAGAACTATAACATTTCTTTTCATTATAAATAAATTAATATACTAAAAAAACAAATTATTCAAAAGCTAAGTGAAACATAAATATATTTATAGTTGAGATGACATTTTCAAAGTCTCTAAACAGCAAATGACATGCCAATATTTTATCAAAAATCTATTTATCTATTTAATTTTTTTGTAAAAAGTGTCTAAAATTTTCACATTAAAAAATAATTTTGATAAATACAGTCAACTCTGTTAAACCCTCAAAAGTTAGGACAAATGCCTTTATGGACTATATAATTTGTGGATAACATTGTTTTCATGAGATGATATTAAAATAAGATAATGTTCAAATTTTCATCAAAATTTTATAATTTTAGCATATATCTGTCCTATAAGATGACCCACAAATTACTGTGTAGCAACACTTAAAAGAAAAACCCATGGTCATTTTCAAGTGAAAAATTACTACTAAAATGAAATTCTTGCCAAATATTTTCGGACATTAAAAAAAAAAAAGCATGGATAATAGCATGAAATTGTGACCAGGTGTTCTATGAAATCAACACAATTTTTAGATATGAGGTATGTTTCATAGTCAAGTAACTATGAACATCAAAAATCACATAGCACACAACACAGAGATTGTTGTTATACTGGGCGGTTTAACTTTGGTGCTAACTTTAGATGTCTCCCTAAACAAAGCATTTAAAAATCACGTGCATGAATATTAAACTAAATGGATGATAAGTGGTCAAAAGTCATACACAAAATGTGAACTGGAGTTCTACAGGCTGCACTTCTTAATGTGCTGTGTGATTTCCTGGTCAAAACATTAAAAAAAAAAAAAAGAATGAATGCGGAAACAGTGATAAAATCCTTCAAAGTATGTGGGACTTCTAATGCTATAGATGTCATTAAGGACGATTTGTTATGGGATACTGATAAAGAAGTAGAAATTGACTCTCTTAACACAGAATGGAACTAATATGAAAGTGTCTCAACAATAAAAGTGAGAGCTATTTGTCTTAAATGTTATCCATAATGATTTTGCAAGATTTTAAATATACATTGGTAAGTGATTTGCTTAAATTTATAATGGATTAAATTAACAAATTTGGTCTTAATTCATTTCGTATTACTCTTATAAGACTTCCTGGAATTTTGGGGCCTATTTTATGAATCAATTGCTGTCTTATCTGCAGATATGATATACACAGACCCTGATCATGACAATATGGAGTTTTGGACCATGAGAATTTTTGGGGGCCCTCCTGAAACTCATTCATATGTTCCATTAACACTCAGTCACATCACTTTAGTAATAAAATTAAACTCTTGCACTGATCCCACAAAAATATATTTTATTCATCTTATTTGCACTCCATAATTTTTATATTAATAGAAAAGCTAAAAAATTATTACTACTGAAAATATTGCATTTCTTATTCTGAAAATATGTGAAATAAGTTCTCATCATGTAACATTCACACTGAGCGGCCACTTTATTATAAACACTAGATACTTTTATGCAAAGGAGTAATTGCATCACAGTGATACTGTTAGAGAGCTAAGGTAGTATGAAAAAAGTATGAAAAATCATGCAATTTACATTACTTTCCAACTGTACATACTTGTTCTATCATTTAACTATCAATGTACTTTGTCTATGTGATCACACAATAGACCAAATGAATGGTGAAAAGACAGACACATATTTTAAAGTATTGAAAATGCTTAACACAAGCAAAAATGCAATTTCCAATTGTAGCCCTTAATGTATCCAAATATTTTAATATAACACTGTAGCTCTTAATGATAAACATACTACCATATTTTATGGAAAACATTTTTTAGCCTATGAACAACAAATGCCAGTTTCATTATGATTTGTGCAGCATAAAGTTATTTAAACATGATATAAAAAAATGCCTCTCATAAAATAGAGTGCAATTAAATGCAGTGTAGGATGACTTACATTGTACTCTTGAAGAAAGAAAAATTTAAACAGATTGGCATAAAAAATTATAACCGAGTGTAATTTTATAGTTGCCAAATTTTAATTTTTAGGAGCAAAATATGACTAACGACTGCTAATTTAAAACCCTGTTCCATATTATTATTTTTGTTTTGTTTTGTTTTTAATGCTAGTTCATATTTATACATGGCTAAATGATATTGCCCTTGCTATCATAATTTTGAATGCTTGACCTAGTAAATAAAAAAAAATGAAATAAAATAACATAGTGATCAATTTCACCCAATGTACTGGGGTGAGATAAATCATGTGATGAATTTCATATTATAATGTTCCTTAGGCATACATAATTGATCAATCACATCCCTATTAATTTTGACTTAGTAGTTCTTGAATTACATTGTATGTAAGTGAATATATTATGTGGGGTGATATTGATCAAACAATGAAATTAAAAGAAAATTAATATGTATTTAAAGATTACATTTTACTAAAAATACCATGGAACTGGAATACAGGTACCACTATTAATTAATAAAGATGTAATAATACCTTTTTTAATGTACATAAAAAAAAAAAAAAAAAATGTGCTCTAATAATATTAGAAAGGTTTATCTGAACCCCCCCCCCTCTCCATTTTCAACTAGCAGTCAACGATCAGATGTCCTGCAAAGCACAATCTTTTTCCATTATTATTTTCTCCATAGTATTTAGTGTATATTTAACCCATTTAAGCTATTTGGCAAATGTGTGCATCAAAATTTGATTTGGCTTAAATGTGTATTTTTTAAAAATTTTCATTTTTGCTTTCTTTAGGGTAGGAAATCTTCATTTTTCCTTTTTATTTTCAAGTAGAAATCTCCCTATTTTTAAAGCTGCAAATTTGGCAGCTAAGTAGGTTATTTTTAATTAAGCAGCTAGGTTTTCATATTTATGCTTTTTATGAGGAAATACTTTAACTCTAGTGAAATAAAATCATTTAAAAAGGTGCGTTTTTAGAAATAAGGAAAAATAATAAAATTGCTAACTGTATTTACACATGACCATGTAAAAGATAAAGTGATGGTGATGAATCGGCTGATTCATTTACTAGAAAACATAAATATGAATTGTGAATGATAACAGGTTATTTCATTGAAATAAATTTGAAAAAAAAAAATACTACTGAATTAATTAAAAAATAAAAACTTTTGTTGTTATTATAACAGCCTTAAACAGATTTAATTTAGGATGTGCAATTTAGGATTTTCAAAAAGAGCGAAGTTACAAATTACAATTCCATTGTTCATGTGTTAATTTTATTATACCACAAAATGGTGACAAAGCGTTTTGCAATCTGAAAGAATCATCATGTAAAAAGTGGCTACTAACTTAAAAAAGTGGCCTCTAACAAAACTGACAGTACTGGCCACTGGCTACTAATTAATTTTCCCAGTTTTGCCCTTTACCCTTGCCCCATGAAAGAAAAAAAAAGGCAAAAATTTTCTATTTGGTATTTTTCCATATTTGTATGAAAAATATCATTAACAAACCTTTTTTATAGTTTCTTCATCTGCCCCAACTCTTTTCAGCCATTCATACAATTCCTTAAATTTTTCGTCGTTGAGAAAATCCTGTACTGAAATTTAAAATATAAAATTTTAATAATTCAAGTATATGCAAAACAAGAATCAAAATTAACATTTTTAGTTATAAAATAATTCTGTATTAAATATTAGTTTGATAATCTATTTGTTTCAAAACATGTTTTATTTAAAAGAGATTAAAAAAATACAGTATAGTCATATTACTCAAAACTCAAAATACAGAATTTGTTTTCAGCCTTCCACTCCAAATTATCTAAAATGAATTAAGGTTGATGAATAAAGAATTTCTAAATTAGAATTTCGTGGTCTATTAGAGTTGTGCCACAATTAATATTGTCACTTGATATAGCAGCGGTTACAGATTCGGTGGCCTTGCCAATGAATATTATGTGAGAAGTGCCTAGCTGGTTATCACCCAGGGTATCTATTCTCCGATCCGACTGCCATAGCGACCGTCCTTAAACAACGACAGTCGTCAAATCAAAAGTCAGAATGTGACGTCACATGATCAAAATAACGACTGCCACGGTCCGAATTGAGGTATAGTCTGGTCTGAGAATAGATGCCCTGGGTAGCTCAGTGGTAGAGCATCCGTGCATTAAACGGATGGTCCAGGTTCTATTCCCAGCTCCGGTACTTTTCACATAGTTGGTATAAAAATCAGCCTTCCACTTCAAATTATCTAAAATGAATTAAGGTTGATGAATAAAGAATTTTTAAATACAGAATTTGTTTTAAATTATCATTTTTTTATTATAAAAATAATCTATGTAAAATGTCCACATCAAAATTTTACAAACTGCTAAAACACATTTAATTTTTTACAAATCCCTTTTTTGCCTTCAGAATAAAATCTTTCCAAAAATGTATAATGTGTTCTTTATACCTCTGAAGTTACAAGAGATCCGTTCAAGTATTTCTTCAGGTATCAGACAAAATGTCTAAACTTAAAAATGTCCAATTATTTAAGGATTTATAAAAAAAAAAAAAAAAAAAAAAAAAAAAAAACTTTTGGTGTTAACCACTCCATACACTTACACATTCATATATAAATTCAAATCTATTTCATATACCATTTTAATACCTTATATACTCAGGCTTAGGAACAGAAAATAGTTTTTTTTTTTTGTTTTTGTTTATTTATTTATTTTATTTTTTTTTTTTTTTGGGGGGGGGCTGAATTTTCATAAAGTTGTGGAATTTTCTCTTTAAACTATAATTTAAAAAAAAAAAAAAAAATTGCGTATATGATTTGGATTAAAAAATAAGAATTATAGATTTAAAAAAAAAAAAAAGAAAGAAAGAAAGAAAGAAAACTTATTTAACTTGGATAGCAGTTAACATTAAACATCACTTTGTCACTCTTTTTAATAGGGAAAAAAGGGGGTGGATAAATGAAAACTGTAACCTACCAATATAAAATTGGCAATCTTAAAATAAACTCTTCATAAAAATGTGTTATTAAAAAGAATAAAATATTTTTTTTTATCATTTATAGTTAAATAATCATGTATTTATGGAATCAGCTCTAAAACAATAATGATAATAATAATAAAATTCCAATTTTGTCATTCAGCAGAGAAATAATTGCCAATCTCAGGAATTAACAATGAAAAAAATTATACATTTGAGTTATTATCTGAGATCAAACATAAATTTTATGGATTTAGCAGTGATTAATGTTGAAATCCTTTTACATTTCAGCAATAAATTCCAAAACTATTATTTCAACAATAAAAAAAAAAAAAAAAAAAAAAAAAGAAGTTTTGATTATTTGTAGTGATATAATAGTATATTAACATTTAAATTTTTAATTTTACAAAAGCATTTTTAATTATATTTAAAACAATAACTTTCATAAAGCTCTTGGACATCGGTCGAAGTACTTTCTGGGAAGTACCACCCTTTCCTCAGCAACCTTTAGTGTCGTCCGCTACTGTTGATACTGTTGTAGGATTCCTTCTCTGTTGCCTCTTTAGAAGATGGCACCACACTTGGTGTAGATCTGTGCGCGACTTGTGCCCGTTGCATGCTGATTGGTCATTAACTATTTCAATTGTTTCGCGGTAAAATGAGCAGTCCGGGTTATTGCAGTTGGCGATTTTTCGGGTTTCTAAAATTTAAATCAATTTTATTTTCTTGGTTAAATTTGGATGGGCAGTGGTTGATTTTCCGTATTTTATATCATTATTATGTTCTTTAATTATGGTGGATATTTTTCTTTTCGTAACAGGTTGCTACATCGGCGTTATGAAAAGAAAAATATCCACCAGAATTAAGGAATATAATAATGATATAAAATATGGAAAATCAACCACTGTCCTCACCAAATTTAACCAAGAAAATAAAATTGACTTAAATTTTAATGAAACCCGAAAAATCGCCAACTACAATAACCCGGACTGCGCATTTTACCGCAAAACAATTGAGATAGTTAGTGACCAATCAGCATGCAACGGGCACGAGTCGCGCGCAGATCTATACAAGTGTGGCACCATCTTCTAAAGAGGCAACAGAGAAGGAATCCTACAACAGTATCGACAGTAGCGGACGACACTAAAGGTTGCTGACGAAAGGGCAGTACCGCACAGAAAGTACTTCAACCGATGTCCAAGAGCTTTATGAAAGGTATTGTTTTAAATATAATAATAGTATATTTTTGTAAACAGCTTTGAGAAAAGCACTAAATTTTTTGATTAGCAGTAAAATACTACCATTTATTTCAGTAATTAATTGCGATTGCAATTACTGTAAATTTGCAGACATATGATCCTGTATTTTGGTAATTGGCTACACTAATATTGCACATAGTTTGTCAATTTGCCTCAAGGAAAGGAAAAAAAAAAAACCCATCCTTTGACTCCGAAAAAATTAAATTTTATCAATTAAATTCATAACTAATAAAAATTCTGAAAAAGGTAATAAAAATTTTGTGGAAAAAAATATATATACATATATAATCAGATAATTAAAAGTGGATGTTAGAGCTATTTTTTCTCTCATAAGAAAAGTTATAGAAACATATTTTCAATTGCAAAAATGATTCAAATCATGAGTAGATTTCAGATATGGAATTTCTTTTTGTAAGAGAATTTATACACATTAAAATACAAAATTTAATTTTTATATTGTCCTTTCTTTTCTGTCATTCATGTTTAGAAAAATATTGTCCATTGTCTGAAAAAAAAAAAAAAAAATTGCATACCTCCAAGTGAAATAGTTTCCCAGATATTTACTTTTAAAATTGACAAATGGCGCCATTTACCTGCAATTTTAGCGACTAATTTTTTGACAGAAAAGTCTTTACTTAAGAGCACCAATGATGAGATGATAAAAATAATTATTCATTTGCTTAAAAATAACAATTCAATCTGTTCAAATGAAAAAAAAAAATCTGTTTAAGCTTTTAAATTAAGCCTTAATATCAAATTATAAAAACTATAAACAACCTTACTGGCATCCTCTAAAGCCAGACCTTCATTGCTAGTGCTGGTTTGATTATGAGAATTCTAAATTAATTCACGACAATTCTAAAGAAAACTGTTATATAGGTCACAAAATGAAAAATTAAAAATTGCATTAAAAAATATTCCTTAATATCATATTTTGCAAAAGTACCACAGCATTAGCTAAAATCGTTTTAAATGAAAATAACAGCATTAGCTCTGATGACGTCAAAAAACCTGCGAACTACAAAAACCCCAATTACTCTTTTTACCGTGCGACTTTTTTTTCCTCAAATATATGAATTTATACATTGTCAGTTGCTGAAATAGTCAACCTTTTTACTGCTAATAGACATAGTCATATTTTGTTATCATTAATTAAAAAAAATATATATATGCACTTCTTCTCAAAGCTGATTCCCAAAATACATGACGATTCAGAAAAAATTCTGATTTTTTTGTTTTTGTCTTATTGCTTAAATATGCTATGATTCAGAAGTTCATAACTGATATACACAATTTTCTTGTTCAAATATTAGAAAAAACATTTTAAAATTGCTCTATTTAAAAAAAAAGAAAAAATCTTCTTTAAATTCAATGACGTTTTTTTAAAGATCAGCTGCTGATTTAGCTGATTTCTGTGTATACGCAAATTTTTCTTAGGTAGACTTCAGTAGGAGCATACTTTTTTCTCTAAAAGACAAAGCTTTTAATTCAAAATTACAGAAAAAAAGATGAATAAAACCCAAGCTTGATTAAACATAACAGAATAATACATTTTTAGGGAAGGAGGGACAAGACATTTTTATATTCAACTCTGAACAATTCAATTTTAGAAGATAGAGATATAGAGGATCATATTTTCTGCAACATAATATTTTATAATACTTAATTATTTAAATCAACTACATATATGTATATATATATATATATATATATATATATATACATACATTTTTTTTTTTTTTTTCAATCTGATGAAACATAAAAGAGTATTTTAATCAAACTTCAAAATCTAGGGAATGCCTCTCTTCATCCATGCTTGCCAACACTCGTACACAGTATATATATATATACAGATATATATATATGAAAGGATAAAAAGAGGTAAGATTTTAAATTATTACTTTATTATTTTAAATTAATATTGAGTAATAACTTAAAGAAAATCCCATTAAAAATTTTTAACTTGAAATTAATTCTAAAGCTTCCCTTGTAAAATAAGTTTTATTACAATGCACGTTCATAACGCAAAAGTTAGAAAGTTGGATGGATTTTAGAATAAAAAGTGCTGAGTAAAGCGCAATTCTCATTTTTTTTTATTTTCAGTGCACCAAATTTCAAAGTATGCCAGCCAGGCTGTCCACATCATGCCGTTTTCAGGGCAAAACTCAATGAGGACATTTTCTTCTTTAACATTAAAAAACTTATTTACATTCAAAGGCATACTGGCATTATTTTCTTCTTGTACCGGATTGTTTGAAGAGGACGAAGAGTTGAGTTATCTGCATCATTTAAATTATCCTGATCAGTCCTTAAAGTGAAATTTGAATTTTCACCATCTGTATTCTCAAGGGGATCTACTGGAGCTACTGGGGCTTGGGTTTTAGACATTTTAACTATTATTTTTTAAATTCAAACTTTAGAAATTTTTTTTAAAAAAAAAGGTTTTTTTTTCCTATACGGTCATTTTTAATATTCTAACTTACTGAATTTTTTCAAAGAAATTCAACATTTATTAAATATATTCAAACTTTAAAATAAGAACTCAGAAAATCACTAATCAACAGCATAGAATTTCTTAAAAATCCACTTACTTACTTCAAGAAAAAAAAATAATGATAATAACCTTTAAGAAATATCAATTTTTTAAATAATTATAATAATAATTTCTATAAATATTAGAATTATCAAGTCTCTTTCAAAAATTGTCTCTTTCAATATTTTATGTAGAAAATATTAAAATATAGCACAATAAATATTTCAAATTTGTGAAAAATCTTTAATATAACTTTTAAAAATCAGTAAATAACCAATCTAATTTATCATGATAAAAATACATAAGTATCATAGCCTTGACAATTCTTTCTACTTAAATCGCATCAACTTTTTTATATATTATTATTATTCTATATTAAATAACATTTTCTATACTTTTCACACCAATTTTTAATATCCAAAAGTTGATATACAGTGCGTTGCATGAATATAAACGCACCTTTTCCAATAATCAGAAATAGAATTTTTTTAATTTTAAAGGAAGGAATGTGACATACAGTTATTGCATATGACTAACAACTGAATAAGGTGCATTGAGCACGTATGTTTAGGCTCATACAAGCTTATGTAAATGAGTGTCTAAGCATTTTCTTATTTTTCACTGTTTTTCGTTTGTTGCGCGAAATTAAACGCACTCTGTATTCTGTGTTTAAAATTTAACAGAGCCACCGGAATTAAATTAAAATATAGATAGTCGTGTTGCTAAAGTTCTGTAAAAATAGTTTTAATGCCTGAATGCAAAATTTACGGAGTTTGTTCAGAATGGCAAGAGGGAAAACTTTGACAGTAGACGAGAGGATAAAAATCGACTTCATGCGTGGTAAAGGCTTTAGCAATCATGAAATTGGGCGCCGAATAGGAAGAAGTGAGAGGGTTGTGCGAAATTATATAAAGGAAGGAGCAAATTATCGGAAAACAGCGTATAAGAAGCGAACAGGAAAACTCACCAGTTACGACAAGCATCGAATATGCAACGGTGCAAAGAATAAGAATATTTCCTGTGTGAAGATAAAGGCTCAATACAAGCTGGGTGTTCATCGGACAACCATATGAAGAACTATCAAAGCTGCAACATTCATTAAATTTAAGAAAATGAAGGCGGAACCACCCCTCACTCAAAAGCACAAAGCTATGCGGTTGGAATGGGCAAGAAAATGGATTCTAGATCGACTAAATTGGAAAAAAGTCATCTTCTCAGATGAAAAAAAGTTTAATATCGATGGCCCGGACGGATTTCATAGCTACTGGCACGATTTGAGAACCGAAGAAATGTACTGTTCAAAACGTCAATCTGAAGGTGGGTCTGTCAGGGTGTAGGCAGCCATAGGTCTTAAAGGGACTTTCAAATTAGGGTTCGTGGAGAACACTATGACCTCGGTAGATTATGTCCAGATCCTCACAAGGATCCTCCGCCGACCAGCAGCCAAGAAAGCTGAAAGAAATTTTATTTTTCAGCAAGATTGTGTATCTGTACATACAGCACAGATCGTGAAAAAATGGTTCCGTGACAATAAAATTAAAGTTCTGGATTGGCCCTCAAAAAGCCCCGATTTAAACATAATAAAGAACTTATGGGGTATTTTGGTTCGCCGTGTTTACATAAACGGAAGGCAGTTTCAACACGAAAAATGAACTAAAATCGGCCATTTAATTAGCTTGGAAGACAATCAACTTGGATGACCTCATGCCACTATATCAGTCAATGCCAAGGCGTTTACTGCCTGTCATAGAAGCCCATGGTAGCTTTACAAAGTATTAGATGCAGTATTTGTTACCCAGTTATCTATTTTTTACATGTGCGTTTAAATTCATGCAACATGTATTTTTGTCATAAATTCAATGAAATTATTTTCTAAAAAAGAATATTGGTCTTTCATTGTTTTGACTCATATTTTCATTTCTTGAATCATACACATACAGTTTGCATCAAGTGTCATCCATTCATATTTTTTTATTAGACTTCTATACCATTCTAATTCTTAAAGCTAAGGTGCGTTTATATTCATGCAACGCACTGTAACTTGTCAAAGCCGTGATACTAATACTAAATAGTAAAAAAAAATAATTAATCTAAAAATGTTCCTTCTTTCTATTTCTTTTTATTTATTATTATTTTAAAATTGCAACAAAATCGATAAATATTATAAATCATAAAAGTAATCTAGCCTTGAAATTTATTTATTTATTTATTTTCTAATTAAAATCGGATTGATTTAGTCTTTAAAATTATTATTACTATTTATTTACTTCACGTAAATTCCAAGACTACGTTAAAAATATTAAATAATATAATAACTTTTTATAACTTATAAATTACTAACTTTAATAATTGATTTTTATAACTTTTAACATTTCTTAAATAACAATAACAAACTTCTTAAATTAAAAGTTATTTCTTCTTTTCAAAAAATAAATAAATAAATAAAACTCTTTAAACAAAAGCAAAAGTATTTTACTCACATATCTCCATTAGCATTAGAAGTAAAAAAAAAAAAAAAAAAAACTAAATTTTATATCTACTGATTATAAGAACTGATTGACTGGCTTCGGCATTCCTTTCAAAATAAGATCGTTATCACCACCAACTGTCCTAATTAAACTGCTTCTCTTCAAAGTATAAACAACCACATGGGCACTGACCTTGGCACTGTGCAACAAAAATCCGTGATATGATATGAAGAAAGGGAGAAGAAAAATTAGGATGAAGTAATCAATCAGAACTTCTGTCAATTCTATTGGAATCAGTGATCTTCTGTTGAAACTAGATAGAATTCTTGAAAACGCATTAGGCTGGTGAAAATTACCCTCGATTTTTTCGCCCTTAATTTTGATTTTTAAAAATATTTTCCAATATTGGCGATCGAATCTCAAGGATGCACAGGTCTGACATTTGAGATGACCAATGCTGTTTGCATAGTTATTTTTCAGCAATTGTTATTCTGGATGGAGTGACACTTATATCAGTGGAATTTACTACCAATAATCCATTCTTTTCAGCCGAATTATTCCATCAATATGGCACAATATTTTTCAATAAGTAAACAATCATTCCTTATTATATTAGAACTTTTCAGCTGAAATCCATTGCAGGTGTGACTATCCTTGTCGACTAATTAAAAATGTGACGATTATAAAATATATACAATACAGTACTTTACACATTAAAATCGTAAGTCAAAAGACTTAGTTTAATAGTTTACAGTATAAAAGTTAAAAGAACTAGAACATCACAACATTTTGTCCTAGCATTGTTGCTCGTGGACTTCTTCAGGTTTAGTTCTCAGAATGTTAGTGTCTTGATCCTTTAATAAGTATAGAATAGGTTGCCACATTTTCGTCAAGTCTCTAGAGTATGTGTAATTAATGGCACGTTTATCATATTTAATTATTTGTAATTTTTCTTGAATTTAAAGTTTAATCAGACTGGAGGGGGTTGCTATTATTTTAGCTTGATTCCATAAGGGTTTTGCTTTTTTATTTCCTAAAATATAGTCTTTAAGGGCTGTATTACTGTATGGAGAGCATAATGAATATTGATGTTCAGAAATGCATTTTTTAAGACTTCTTTTTGTTTTTTCCTATTTAAATTCCCCCTCCAGTCTGATTAAACTTGAAATTCAAGAAAAATTACAAATAATTAAATATGATAAACGTGCCATTAATTACACACACTCTAGAGACTTGGCAAAAATGTGACAAGCTATTCTATACTTATTAAAGGATCAAGATGCTAACATTCCAAGAACTAAACCTGAAGAAGTCCACGAGCAACAATGCTAGAACGAAACGTTGTGATGTTTTTTTATCTTTTATACTGTAAACTTTTAAACTAAGTCTTTTGACTTACAATTTTAACGTGTACAGTACTGTGTTGTATATATTTTATTATTTCAATTTACACACGTGTGGAAACAATTAGTCATGATTATTATGCAGTGACACATTTTATCCAAAATAAAGAGAGTCTTTTCACTTAGGGATGAGTCAGTAATTCTAAGCAGTCATTTATTTGTAACTCTTGGACATCTTGATCTTACAGGTTATTTCAAGTTCTTCGGGCTAAGCATGTTGACTCTATTTTGTCGTATGCCAAGTACGGAGCTGCCACGGTTCCGCTTGTTACATCGCAGAGCGTAAATCATCCCTTCTTCCTGGGGCCGTTATTTGACATAATTTACTTTAGCAGGATAGCACACAGAGAGAGCTCATCCTCACGTGCTCTCTCTTAAATATTACCTAATTTCAGCATGAATATTCACTCCTCCTCTCCCTAATTATTGGCTATTAACTTAATGATTGACAGTTTAGCTTAGACCCGGATCCCCGGGATTAATTAATATGCATTACTTAACCCCAAGAAAATGAGAATTGTGCTTTACTCAGCACTTTTTATTCTAAAATTCGTTCAATTTTCTGACTTTTGCATTATGAACGTGCATTGTAATAAAACTTATTTTACAGGGGAAGCTTTAGAATTAATTTCAAGTTAAGAATTTTTAATAGGATTTTCTTTAAGTTGTTACTCAATATTAGTTTAAAATAATAAAATAATAATTTAAAATCTTACCTCTTTTTATCCTTTCATATATGTATAAATTATAACTGCAACAAATGTATATATAGTTGTACAATGAAAAATTCAAAGATTTCAGAAAAACAGTCTGAAATTAACACATAAAAAAGCATGCATAGTGAGTGCTTAAGAGACAAAAGATTCAGCCACTTTCTGCAATCATCTTTAACAATTGCTGAAAGCAAAACAGGACTTATACTAATGTAGATCTACTTTTAATATTTAACACTCATGGCCTTAATCATACATGAAGTTTTCTAACTTATAGCAGCTCTTTGTGAAACATGAAAGTTGTTTATTTTCAACAATTTGTAGTACCAAAAAAAATTTTTTTGGCTTAAAAAATAAGTAAATAAATAAAAAGAGAACTTTTGGGCTTAAGAACAAGTTATTATGGCAGTTATTATTATTATTATTTTCACAGTAGTTGAAATCTCTTATTTTCACAGTACAAAATTGAAAAAACAGAGTACTACAAATAAAATATAAACAAAAATATACATAATTTGAAAAGCATATTGTTATAAAAATGTAAGTTAAATAGAATTTTTAATATTAAATTTACTATCTTATATAATCTAAGATATTGAATTTACTGAGAGTTACATTAATATAATTACCATTTTCATCAGAATTTGATAATTGAGGTTTTGTGCCTGTTTTCAATAAAAACCTAAATTTGGAAAGGAAAAGAAACAAATTTCAAAATATAGTGCAATAATTGTTATCATGAAATTTTATAATATATATGTATTTCTCTTCTAAAATGAATGTTAAGCAAAAATTAATTACCCCCGTTCAAGTAAAGAACAGTGCAATTTTTTCTCCTCTATACACGACTTCAGTAAATCTTGGTAAGTTTCATTAACAGCAATCAATTCTCGCAAAAGTCTGAAATTAATATTAATTTAAAAATAAAGTAATTCAAATTATAGAATAAAACAATTATAAAACAAATGAAAGAAATGTTTAGTTAAGAAACTAGTGAATATAACAAGCTTGAAAGTAACTGACTCTCTCTTTCCCTTTCTCCCTCCCCCCCCCTCTCTCTCTCTCTCTCTCTCTCTCTCTCTCTACACATATATATATATATATATATATATTTCTTGTTTTCAATTCCTTTTAAATTGCCACTAGTTTAACCTTATTTTTGCAAGATAATATTCAGATTTACGTCTGTACATGAAGATGATTTCCTCGAAGCTTTCTAAATTTACAAGATTCATAAAAATATGTCCTTCCAGCTCATTCAGTAGGGTAGGTTGATTTATTTTTACTTATCAAGTAGCTGCCATTTTGAAATTATAAATGGGCTTGGTAGAAATATTGATTTAGGCTTGTATATATGGGATTTTAAGCAAATCGGTTCATAAATACCTTTTTAAGTGAATTTAAAAATTTCAAGTGGACAGCACTTGGAAACAAAATGGCAGGCCAAGTTGGCAAACAAATATATCAAATGCACTTGTGAGATAATAAGTCTACTGTACAAATTTAGTTTGAATGTGGCCTCTACTTGAGAACAAATAGGCGGAGCAATTTGGTTAACAAACTCATTCAGGATGTTTATATAAGTTCACTGTCCAAATTTGGTTCGATTTGGAATATTATTTCAGAAGTTATCATGATTTTAAATTTTCAAGTGGTAGCCTGATTTTAAGTGGCCCGGCTTTGTTTAAGATATCCACAACTTTGTTAAAATTGGCGGATAAAGTTTATTAGTAAACTTGATTGAGACCCTTATGCAGGCTTGCCAACCAATTTTAATTAAAAAAGGGAAAATTTTTGTTAAAAAAAAAAAAAAAAAAAACAGAAGATTTCATAAAAAAAAAAATCTTTGATGTGTTACACAATACAGTTTTACACTTTTAATATTTTGAAGCAATATATAAAAATGCTTCACTGTAGATTGATTATACTAAATACATAAGTGTTTCAAATGAAATTATACCTCTTCAGCATATAAATAACTACAAAACAGAATATGTAAGAAATTCATTTAACAATAGACTAAAAAACTTAGTCAAGTTAAAGTATAAAATACAAAAGAGAATTGATATCTAATAGTGTAGAAAGAAATGCAGTCACTAAGCAGCTGTCAAATATTTTCCATTAGATATTTTTAGTTTCCACTAGCTGTTTCAAGCTTTCCCTCCCCCCTTCCCAAATTAGAATATGATTGCTATTGCTAAAATTAGAAATTACCTGAAAATATTTTGCTAACATGATTGGTTGATTAGTTGAAGTCACTTTCAATAAATTGATGACAAACACATTTATATATAATATAGTTTTTAACTATATTAAGCATTTTCAGGATTTTTTCACTAACATAAAAAAAAAAAAAAAAAAAAAAAAAAAAATCTTTAATACAACTGCAATAACTTATATCCACATAAAACCTCATTAAAAATCCTGGCCAATGAAAAAACAAATTTTTTAAACAAATATAGAATATGATTTTGTGTATGTACATTAATCATACATATGCAAAAAGTAGCAGTAGCTAATTATCTGTTTCAAATGTGTATAAAACCAACTGAGTATTAATTTTCTTAAATAATTTTGGGGAAATTTTTCCTACCTGAAAAATGTATTCTTCCTTTTTTCCCTTATTTACACATTTGGTATAAATATGACATACAAATATTTAATTTGATTGAGGAAAAATAAACAGATTCATTAAATTCAGCAATAAGGTCTAAAAATAATTACATACATCAGAAATATTGAGTACTTCTATTGCTTTACTGTTTCTAGAATTGATCATTATCCAGAAAAGGGGAAAGGGGGAGGATACAAAAATAATTACAGAGTAAGAAATATTAAATTCTTCCAATGCTACCTCTAGAATCTAATGAAGCAAGTTTAAAATGAATATTATCATTTATGTTGCAGATGGATAAAGATTAGGAAACAAAAGACTTCTGCAGAACGTTTGATTGCCGATCACTAGTTGGAGATAGATAAAAAGGGGGGGGGGCAAAAAATAATTACATGAGCAAGAAATATTTAACAATTTCTTTACAGGTTCTAGAATCTTTCCATGTTTTTTTTTTTTTTTTTTTTTTTTTTTTTTTAATGAACGATATCTGCGACTTTTTTAAAAACGGAAGATTTCATCATCTGTCCGGAAATGCTAAAAATCAATAAGTCTTCCGGGAAAACCGGAAAAGTTAGCAAGTATGCTTATATAGTCCATATTTACATCAAAATTCAAGCAATTCTGGCTTTAAATACACTTTTTATAATGTGGATTTGAAATTTTCAAGTGGTCCCCACTTGAAAACAAAAAGGCGAAGCAACTTGATTAACAAACTCATCTAAGATATTTATAAGATAAGTTCACTGCCCAAATTTGGTTTGATTCGGAGTATTATTTTGGGAGTTATCATAATGACAAAATTTTCATTATATATACACTTCTTAACTTTGTTCTCCATAATAATTATATCTTCCACAACAACATCTATTTGCAAGAAGTAGGAATCCCACAAGGGGGTAGTAGCTCCAATATTTTGGCAGATCTATATCTTTATTATTATGAAAAGCAATTTTGATATGATGATGTCCGGCTTTATTGTTACATAGATGATATTATTGCATTTTATCTCAACAAGAAATCACAAAATACCTTTTCCTTAAATTATCCATCTAACTTACAGCTAACTCAAAATACTCTAAATAATCAATCAGTTTTTCAGATCTAAATATAATCGTTAATGGTAATAAAATTTACACAGATATCTATGACAAACGGCAAGATTTTAGTTTTAAAGTAGACTTATTTACACATTTTAATTCCTGTATGCATCTTTCGGTATTTAGAATTATCATCATAAACCATTTATTTCGAATTAATAACTTATGCTCTCTGAAGTATAAAAACAAGAATATTAATAAACTGATTACAGCCACTGCTAAAATGGGTTTTCCTAAAAACTTTGTGTTTTCTATTTTATATCCATAACCATGTCTGTGTCAGTAAATTTATTTGAAAAAAAAAAAAAAAAAAGGAGTGCACTTTTGCGAATCTTAAACAAAAAATAATAAATTATTAAAGACAATAGAAAAGGTAGCAATTGGGTGGGCAGTACGGAGGATGGGTGGCGTGGTTTGGCTGGATGGTTGGATGGGAAAGTGAAATTATATATATATATATAAGCAGAAGGAATGTTACATTTACTTGTATTACTCTTACACACTCTTACAACTTTTTACTCTTACACACATGATAAATCAATCAATAAATATCCATGTTACTGTGCAGTTTCATTATTCTTTATCAGCTATGAACCAATAAACCTTGAAATTTGCTTGTTTTTACTCCTTGAACAACTAAACCCCTGAATTATTTTGCTTCATTTAATCCATATAACTCCTAATGTATCATCCTGTGAGCATTGTTTGTTTATTATGGTTGTTTTCTGTTAGATTCTCTGTTATTTTGTACTTAATTGATTATTCCATTTTAAATTTCACTTCAATTATTTTCATGTATGACAGGGAGCCCGCTAGTGATTTGCTATTATAGCCACTCAGTGGCACAGTGACGAGGGGGGGTCCAACAGGTCTGGACCCCCTCTCCCCCTATGAGCTAAGATTTTTTTCAGAAATTTATGCATTACTAAGGGTCTAATTATCGCAGGTGCACATGGGGCAGGGAGCCCTTAAACCCATTTCTTTGGTGACTTTGCTTTTCTTCAAAACTTTTTTATAAACAAAACTATACAAGCACGCTAGTACTGCACCGTCTGTTCACACTACGCTGTGTGTTTTGTTGGCTTTTATAGAAATAACTAAAATTAATAGAGGGCATATCTCACCCCCATGGGAGTTGTTGCAGCCAATTTGTACGTTACCAATGTTTTCAACTTGCTCTTTAATTTAAGCTTGGTTTGGTTTCAATAGCAATTTTACTGATTCATACTTCCCTTGTAAGTGTAGCACCTCCTCATCCTACAATGGTTTCAGCTTCTAAGTGTAGCTTCCAGTTGACTTTGTTATTTGTAAGGACTTAACTGTTGACCATATGGTACAAAAAATGTATATAAAACTGCTCTATGATGTGTATAACTAAATCCCTGATGGTGCCTTAATTTGTTAGAGCGAAAAGCTTTGGAAGATTTTAACCTTTTTAATAAATGTATTTTAGATGTGTTTTTAAAAGCGTTTTTAAATTATATTAACTAGTGTTACTCAAAAAGTAAAGGATGAAAAAAGCTGTAGTTCAAGACACTGACCTTCAAATATTCTTCATACAATAATTATAATGCATAAAATGATTAATTTTTATAGAAAAAATTAATAGTCACAGAAAAGTAGTACCTCTTATTTTCTTGTACAAGACTGTCATGTTTTTGTTGCAACAATGTATATTCATTGCCATATATTTGAGGGCTTAAAAGGGATTTATTAGAATTTACAGATGAAACTCCAAATGTGGATATTTCTTCCACTTCTTCACCATTTTTCCCTTCTAAATTATACCCAAGTTCTAAAAGAAAGGATATATATAAATATAATTTCATATTGAAAAGATTTGCACATAAATTGAATTTGCCATAACTTATATACATTAGATCTATGCATAGGGTGAAGTGGGGTAAGTGTAACAAAGTTTTGCCATAGTTTGATCTCATTTCGTTCAGTTGTTATTATACTTACACTTCTGAAAATTTTTAATAAAAAAACTACAATAAGTGGCTTTTAAAAAATATGAGATTTTTATAGTTTAATAATGTACCAATTAAGAAAAAGAGAGATAAAAATTTTGTGTTTTATAGTTCCATTTGTCCAATGGTATGAAGCAAGTATAACCTCAGCCTACTATAAGCAAATATAATACATTAAGTTAGGTAAGTTGAATTTCCAGATAGTGAAAACCTTCAAAAGTCTGAATTTTTTTTTATTTTAAAAATATCTTATTTATTAAAGATTTTAGACACTACAGGCATAATTCTAGGGGCACATTTAAGTTAGATTACACTCTAGGCCCATTTCAGTATAGCACCCCCTCCATGTTTTTAAATAATATGTATAAATATTAATAATAATAGGATAAATATAATACAAAAGAAAAATTTATTCTTTTTAGATATATCAACAACTGTATTTCACGCACACAATAATCATGCATATAACATATAATTAAAAAAAAAAAAAAAAAAGTGAGATTTTGAAAAAAATCAGTTTATTTGGTTTCTCCTATAAAGACATGATTAATCCTACAGAGATATGATAATAAGCTGAATTAAAATTTTTATGTGAGCACCGAAGAACAGACTAACATCACAATTATATTTTTTATTAAACAATATAAAAATTATTTCATTTAGCAAATAGATAAGTTGCTTTGTTCCAAAATAATGTCTTTACAGCTTTTTGTTTGATATTTTATGTTTAAATTATTACATAGTTAATTACTTTAACAAAATGATTCCACTTATGGAATGAAAACATCTTTGATTCATGATAGAAACAGTAGACAATGCATTGAAATTTGTATCATCGATTGAAAACTTAATCAGTTTTGAATTTCAGGTGCTTTTTATCTTTAGATTTGTGTTCAAAATTAAGACATTTTGAAATCTTTAATAAGCTTAAAAGTTTTGCAACCCTGCACGCATGCCTATGCATAATTCAGTGCTAGATGTTTAATTGCCATATGAAAAGAGCAACCTCACATAGTTATATACAGTCATACTTTGGTCTACATCATCAAGCATACAAATATAGTGTATACATACATGACAGACTACAAATATAATATATATTCACGTATTTCAAACCATACCAAAAAAATTCATTACATGTTAAAGAGGATCTACAAAGTGTTTTTATAATCGACAAGAAGCCCAATTAATTATCAATTTTTTTTACTCCTTTTGAATTGGAGTCCTCTTTCAAATTTTGTTTGTCCTTCAAATTTTAATTGCCACCACTATTCAAATTTTAGTCATCTAAACTTAGGTGTCCCTAGGCCCAGGCCTCACAGGTTTAAGCCTAAATCCACCACTGTATAATCTCCAGGGTGAACCATCTCTTTCTCAAAGGGCCACTTTGGTGGTAGCTCTGTGATGATTTGGGGCTTTTTCACTGCTAACAGAATATCACCAATTGCTTTTCTGAAAACAAAGACAAATTTGGAAACTTATCAGGTATCCTTGCAGAAAATTTATTGCCAGAGACATCTCTGATGATATCTGGCAAGTATATATTTCAGCAGAACAATGCATCTATTCATAATTCAAACTCCATAAAATTCTGGCTCCAAGCTAATCATGTCCAACTGCTTGAATGACTATCAAGAAGACCTAATCTGAACACAGTAGGAAATTTATGAGGCATTCTTGTACATGACGAAATGGTCAAACCTATAACACCAAAGATAAACATCTTGAAATGGCTATTGAAAACAGTTGGAAAAGCACCTCAAAAGATACTTTGAAAAAACTTTCAAATTCAATGACCACAAGTATAATTAAATCAATTAAAAAGAAGGGGAAGATTCTGAATTATGAGTAGTTTGTTACATAATATCCCAGGAAACTTTTTCTCCAGCTTTTTACATGTATAAAAGAAACTAAGTTTCATACAAAAAATAGCTTAAATTTTTATATTTTTTTTTCTTTCTTTTTTTAAAGATATAATTTTGCATGAAATTTAAGTATGCATCTGCAGGAATGATGCAGTTTTCAGTTGGTCTTAATGTTCTTTTCCAGCACTGTATTCAATAATTTTTAATTTATGATTTCATAAATAGCCAAAAATGAACAGAATGTATTACATTGGGAACTGTTTTTCTACAACTTTTTAGAATTTTTTTTTTTTTTCTTTTCACCATGGGGGAAAAAAAAGGACCACTTTGTAGTGAAAAATGACTTGTCTTGACAACAGAGTTCCTGACAATTGTCAAAAACTACAGTCAATACATTAAAAGTAATACCAAAAGATCCCCATTTTAAAAACAAATAACTCTTAACATCATAATGAAGATATATATTAGTATAAGAAGTTAACCATATGATTAAAGTATTACTAAATTTGTACATACCTGGTGACAATATTGAGATAGCAGCTTGAACAGAACTTCTTACTAAACTGTCTAATGAAAAGACCCAATGAGGCATAATATGCTGTTGCTTCAATACATGTTTGACCTGAAATAGAGTTTTTAAAAGAAAAAGAAATAAATCATATGAATTGAGGCTTTAATTTCATCATGTTATTATTATCATTATTATGTAAAAGAAAAATAATAACAAACACTGATGATCAAAAATAATTTTTATATATAACACTGTCAAAACTTATACTATTGGCAGAATCATTCAGTATAGAAATATTAGAAATTATTTTATTTAATTTAGATAATTATTATACTTTTGTAAATAATGGAGGTGAGTTTGTACATCAAAGTTCCTATTTAGTTACTGCAGGCCCGGACTGGCTCCTTTGGGGACCTTCAGCTAGAAATCGAAAAGGAGTCCTTTGCTGAGGTATTTAGAGGAAACTATTAGGCTTTGCCCGTTTCACTCCACTATACTTAAATGAAGTCACAAAATTATATACAACTTTCTAATACTAAAAATCTCATAAAATGAAAAAATGCAATAAAAATTCATTGAAATCAGCCAAAACTTCAGTTTTTTACCCTCCCCCGCTAAAGGGGGAGGGGGAAATTTTCACAAATTTCCTTATAGTGTGTACTGGGTACACATAACCAGCACACACACCGAAAAATCGCTTTTAATTTAGAGCAGCATTACAATTTGAAACATGTTTTTTACCCACCAGATTCCCGTGGGTGAAAGAGGATCTTTCGTAAAATCCTCCTATAATGCGTGCTGTGTCCCATTAAAAAAAAAAAAAAAAAAAAAAAAAATCCTGAGATAATTGTAACTAAAGTTGTGCTTGGAAACGAAACATATTTTTTGCCCCCCCCCCCCCCCCCCCCCCAGCAAACAGGGAAGGGGGATATTTCACAAAATCCTTTTTTCATGTGTATTACACTCACACACACCAAAAAATCACCTTCCTGAGATAATCTGGAATAGAATTACGCTTGGATATGTGTTTTATGCCCCCAACCCTCGCTAAAAGGGAAGGGGGATATTTCACAAAATGTATTTTTAGAGTGTATTTAGGCACATAATAAGCAATCCATACACTCAGAAATTACATTTCTGAGATAATTTAGATGAGGGTTATAACTTGAAACATATTTTTTATGCTCATATAGCAAACCCACATACCAATATATTGTCGTCCTAAGATAATTAGGAACAGAATTACGCTTGCAATTTTTAATTAATTATTTTTTTTAATTTCTATTTATTTATTTGCCCCCTCACCACTCCTATGGAGAAATTTAGCAAAATCCCATGACAGTTTAATGTTTGATGAAAATATTGAACATGCATCAAAATTTGTAAACGTAGCTCCCATAGATTCCCCTGAAAAATTTAATGCAAAAAGATTGCTCTCAAATTTGCCGCCCTTGTAAATATCCCCCCATCCCTCCCTTCCCAAATTAAAAATCGCAAAACACCCAAAATAGGTTTCTGGAAACATATACAGAAGACACAGTTGTTTTTTACTTCTACGTGCCATTTTTCGTACAGTTTTAATGGAAAATCTGGATTTTGTGAAATTCTTTCCTCCCCCCTTAAAATGAAGAATTCGAAAATCGACATATATGTTTTCTTTTTTGTACGCAGGTCTAATCTCTTCTGGTGCTGTTTCTTAATCGTAAAGTATTTAGATATTTGGAATTTTTTTCAACATCTAAAGATTTTCTCGTCTTTTCTTTTTGAAGCACCAGATTGATAGACACGTTTCATGTTAGCACAGCTCTGACACTGCTTTAAATACAACCTTACTACGAGACTTATAGCGGGTGAGTGTTGCATGAAAGAAGTTAGTTAGTTATATTAGGTAAGAACAAAAACTGAAGCTCCAAAGAGACGTAACTATCGCAATCTAGACGCTACATTTAAAATTTTGTGGTTGTTTAACCGGGCGCACATATGTGAGAGATACACTAGAGCTGAATATTGTTGTATATCTTAAAGTCAGAGATCATTTGGAACACTTATCCTTGACTATTCACTCAGTATTATATTGATCTACTTTTGAACCTCAAGATAATGATGTGAAGCTGTATATTTGCTATTTGTATTTTTGAAAAATATGCGCGACCGTTTAAGTGACGTTTTGTTATATTTGATTTTTTTTTTTTTTTTTTTTTTTGCTGTTTAAAATGATTCTATATTGTTTTTGTTTTAAACATTATTGTTTTAAACATTTTTAAAATTAATTAGCTTTTAATTTTACATTTTTTATTAAAAATGACAAAACATCAACTATATGCTTTATTTAATTTTCAGATAATTTCGATGTTCTTTGATTACTTTATACTAATTTTGTGCTTTAAGTTTCATTGTTTCAGATTTTTTTAATGAATAAAAGTTCCAATTGAATGTTTTTATTAATCTTCAAATGATTATGGTATCAGATATTTGAAAATACATATTTTACAGTAGTGTATGTGAAAAATGCAAGCGACTTTTTCCTGTTCGTATAAGCAGCGCACCCGCTAAAATGTTAAGATAGGAGAACAAACATACAGGATGAAGCATGAAGCAGCATGCTTCATGAATGAAACATTCTCGACTTTACTTGTGCACGCATCCTAGATTAAAACAATCAAGAAAGACAAGGTTTTCATCGCAAAACTTCAATACTTGTTTGCATTTAAGTTCTTTGATTGCGAACTTGCCTGAAATTATGAACACTGCACAGTGCACAACACTTCTTGAGTTAAAATTATTTATAAATCAGTAAAATTATAGGAAAATAGTCAAATTACTCTGATGTAACTATTTATAAAGTAGTATGTTTTGAGGGGTCTCCTGGGGCCCCCTTGGGCTGGGGGCCCTCGGCAATCGTCGACCAGCCGACCTGGTCAGTCCAGGCCTGAGTCACTGATAGTAGAACAAATATTTTACTCATATCATAATCATAAAAGCAAACTAAGAAAAATACAAGTAAATTATAAAGGGAACATTATATATATCAGAGTGAAAATAATAATAAGAAAATCTAAATAAGTAAAACTATTAAAGAATTGGAGAAAAATTGATTATTAAAATTATTGATTCTGATATATTTTAAATAATCTACTATACAGGGTGTTCACTAAATTTCATCCCTTTCCTTTTTAATTACCAAATGACTGCAGCTGTTGTCAAGTTGTCATGAAACTTATGCCCAGCTATAGTAAAGTGTCTGTGTACTACTAAATGAAATCAGTGGTGCTGTGATGGGGGTGGGGTGGGAGTGTCCAGTGGGTCCAGACACCCCCTATAAGCTAGGACTTTTTTTTTCAGAAATTTATGAATTACATATCGAAATTCAATCACAAGTTAGTACAAAAATCAACATATTTTTACTTTTAGAACACACATATATAAGGAAAGTACTGTTATCATGTCAAAAATCCGACTTTAAGAATTTAGTGTTTGTACAAATTTTGAGGTCCCCTCTGTTCATTTTTGCTATTTTTACAGTGATGTTGTATGTATGTACGTGGTGTCAATATATTTGTAGGTGAGTGATCACAATAGCATCTAAACGATTTGTTCGAATTAGCTGAAAGTTGGTACATATGTTATAAGTCACCGTAGCAAGAATCCTATTCATTTTAGTGAATCCAGCACTTATAGTTTTTTTACAGGGACATAAAGAAAAATTCTTTATCATTACAGCCTAGGTACTATAAGCCCAATTTTTTTACAGTACAATAATGTCTGAACACCTTTTACAATTGAGCTGAAAATTTATACACATGTTATAGGTTACTGTCACACAAACTGTATAAATTTTGGTGAAGATTCACTTGTAGTTTATTTACAGGGACACAAAGAAAAACTCTTTATCATTATGGCCCATCAGCCCAAAATTTTTAAACTGTGTTAGTGTCTAAACACCTTTTTTGATTGAGTTGAAAATTTATACACATGTTATAGATCATCATCACACAAACTGTATAGATTTTGGTGAATCTAGCCTTAATGGATGTTTTACAGGGACACATTGAAAAATTTTTTACCATTATGATTTATGGGCTCAAATTATTTGAGGTGCAATAGCATAAAATTAAATAATATACTATATGAAGAAAATGACTCAAACACCACAATATAATTTTCACTTTTGTTTATTTAACGACTTCTCTTGCTTTAATTTATTTATGCAACTGTTAATTACATAAAGTTAAGAAAGTTGAATAGAGTCACTCCAGATTTTTTTCTTTTATAAAAGCCTTATATTCTTATTGCATTCTCTCTTCACTTAAAAAAAAAAATTAAAATTAATTAACATAGTACATATCTTATAACCCACTCTAACCCTATATACGTGTAATGCTAGCAAAAATATCTCCCTTTATTCTGGAATTTTACTTCAATTTTCTTCAGGCGCGGATTACATTGTTATAATATTTTGGAAAAATGCCAGTTGGGATGTAACCATTTACAGGAAAGTTCTGATTCTAAAGCATCAAAGCACTAAATTACCTTTTCACATAGGATGACAAATTATTTAGAAACTAGAAACATGAAAACAATCAGCGAGACTTAAAATTGGAGCTGAAATCCCTGTTTTTGATATTACATGCTCGGATTTTTACCGCTTCTGCAGCAACATGTGTGCTACTGTCTCGACCAGAGGACAAACCTGTGCAGGTCGTCGTTGGTAGGGTATTCCTGAAATTTCTTCTCTGTTATAATCTAGAATTTTTAGGAAAATAAGAATAGAAATGAGTGTCAATTTGGGAGAAGTTTGGATTCAATAACAATTTCAAAGTTTCTCAGTCAGTTTGTTGTATTGATTTGGGTTTTTTTTCATCTCCCTTGGTGATAACTTCCAGTGAGTATTTTCTTTCAAAATAATTTTATTAATTAATAATGAATTAATTATTATTTATTAAATATGGGTCACCCAAACTAGAGAAAAAAAAAAAAAAGATTCAAAAATTGCTTCCGAAAAATACCAAAAATTAGATTTTTATTATTTTTTTTTCCTCTGAATAATAGGAATCTTTGAAATCCGGCTTACGGTGTTACAGCTGTCACAGACAAAAAAGGTAAGTATTTTTCTGCTCATATTTTAAATGATTTGATTATACATTCAAATTACAAATGTTTAATGAAACTGTATTGGTGTAGGGTTCAAGGCCAATTTTCTTCTATCTAGGCCTGGGTAGAATGTGTTCCAGTCTTGCTGAAGGATTCTAGTCTGTATTCATGTGAGTTTCGGAGAAAACCACAGAAAGCATAGTACGGCTAGACAAATGAGAGCGACCTGGGTTCATTCAAAAGAACAATAAGTCCAGTGTTAAAGTTTTAAATGAATAGTTAAACATATACATATAAATCAACAGAAAGTGTAACTCAAACAAAATTCATCTCAAATTCTAATAAATTAATCATTAATTTAAAGAAGTTAAACTTATTTGCAAATATAAGATTTAAAATTCTTCTTTTATTTTACATTTATTTTTTTTTTTAAAGTTTATTTATTTATGCACTTAATATTTTTCCAAATATATAATTATGAGAAATTACATTACGCATCTTTCATATTCAGTAAGTTCATTGTAGAATTTTAAAAGCTCAAAATTGAGTCTAGTGATTTCTCTGACATATAAACTTTGTAACTAAAATGTTTTTCTTGGTTGGATCCAAATAGAAAATATTATATGCTTCGTATTCTAAAAGGTTTTTATTAAAATTATGTTAAACGAATTTACGAATTCAAGATTTATAGCTTTAATTTATCAAAAGTGGATATAGTGAAGTGGATATAGGTGCTAAAACATTTAATTTAAAAAACATTTCTTACTGTTTTAAATAAACTTTTGATTTGAACCAAAATTTGTAGATATAAGTGAATATCTTTAAAGTCATTTAATTACTTTTTTTTTTATCCTTTCCATTTTTTGGGAAACTGAAACTTACTGCACTGTTGCATGAGATTTTAAAATTATCCTTCAGAAAAAAATGATATGTAGTTTACAGTTTTTCAGTTCGTTTTGAATTAAACATTAAACTAGTATGATATGAGGGGGTCGTTATAAATCCTTTATTTATGTCATTCTAACATAATAAATAAAGTATTTTCTGTCCCTATTCTTTGCACAGCAAATGTGCACAGCAATTTATATAAAACTACAAGCATAATTATTTTTCTTCAATTACACCTAACAGATTCTAAGATATAACTTTCAAAAATTTGTGGCATTACAACAACACTTATCAAGCTATATTACACCAAAGTTAGACCAACAGTTGCTATCATTATTATTATAATGTAAGCATCATGCATATAAAATTCTGTGAATTCCATGTAATAGATTCTGTGTTAGAGCTTTCCCAAAAATATAGTAAAAAATGGCATAGAATCGCCAACTACTGTTTCACATACATCATAATCTTATCTGTTCCAAATTATCACAATATAACTAAATAAGAAGTTTCGTGAAATTATATGAAATTGATCATTCAATGAAAAAGAAGAGGGAAAAAAATAAAAAATACATAAAACAAAGAGGGATAAAAGATATTGGTGTTGGAGTACCCTCCATGATAGTCGTTCCAAGGGATTCTAGCCCATGTTAATGGGAATTTTGGAGAAAGTTACTGAAGACTCCGAAATGTGACACCAAAGAGTGTGACCTGGGTTCGAACTTGGCATTTTCGTCGACCAAGCTCGTGGAGAAATTGGAAAAACATCCAATTAAAAGAAAATCTTACAAAAAATTGACTGAAAACTGAAAAAAAAAAGGAGATTAGATTGAAAAAATTAGAAGCACCATGTAGAAGCTGGAAAAATTATTAAATCTTTCAACATCATTTAAAACCCTTAGGAACACAACTAGGTACATTAGAATGATATGGAAGAAAATTTTATGATTGCCAAGCATTATAAGATTTTGTTAGTTTCTTGATAAGTTTTTGCTAATCATATACATACAAGGTCTGGCTTTTAATTTCCAGGACTGACGTAACTGTAGGCGAACGAAAAGCCAGAAGATGGCGCTAGTGATTGCATATTGAAGAGCGTTTTCTTGCGCATGTGCAGTGCAATCGGCGCCATTCTGAAGTAAGTTGTTCTCTTGGAAAGGTGCATTTAAACGTAGCTCTTAAATTCCTATTGTCAAAGTGAAAATGGAGCAGAGAATTAACATTAAATTTTGCTTCAAATTGGGCAAGACAGCTGCGGAAACCTACGAAATGTTAAAACAAGTTTACGGCAAGGAAGCATTATCCCGCTCAAGAACTTTTGAATGGTTTAAACGCTTTCGGGACGGGCGAGAAAGTGTCGAAGATGATCCACACACAGGTCGGCCGCAGTCTGTACGCACGCCGGAAGCAATTGAAAAAGTTCGCGATATGGTGACATGTGATCGTCGATTGACTATTCGAGTACTCGCCGAAGAATTGAACATGGACAAAGACATGACAATGCCCGCCCTCACACTGCGTTGCCTGTGAAGCGATTCTTAGCCCAGCATGGTGTCGTTGAGATGCGGCATCCACCATACTCTCCAGACCTAGCACCTGCAGACTTTTTCCTGTTTCCTAAGCTGAAAAATTCGATGAAGGGAACAAGATTTCAGGATGTCGAAGCCATCAAGAAAACCGTAATGTCAGTATTAAAGAGCATTCCAAAAGAGGACTTTAAAACTGCTTTCCGAAATTTGTACAGTCGAGCACAGACGTGCATTACGGCTGATGGGGATTACTTTGAATCATATTAAATGACTACGTGTTTAACTTTTTTTTCTTCTGAGTTATTCTATGAGTCCTGGAAATTAAAAGCCAGACCTTGTACATATGCACCCAATGTAAAGTTTTCATATTTTATTAATATAACTGCTGAATGAAATAATAAAAAAAAAATTGTAGGTATACTGTGGCAACCACATGACTTTCTTCTATATTTTCCTATACAAATTCACTCAGTAAAAATAATTTATTAAAATTATTATTTATTAAAAGTAGGGGGCTCTTCTCAACAACCCCCAAGGGTAGCTTCGCCTCCCCATTCACTGCTTTGTTTTTCACTAAATAGGAATATTAAGAGTGCATAATCTAAGACAAAAGCAGAAAAATATTATAAAAATCCACACATTCAATGTCAAATTGAAATACATAATATTTAATAAACATTATTTACTTTTATTTATTTTATGAAAATTATGCTAAAAATTAGTATTTTTTTTTTTTTATAGATATATAAAGAAATTCATGACCATTTTCCATCATAACTTTAGTGTACGATCCTTTTATTTATTTTACGACTATGGATCCAGGCCCCAGTCGAAAGCACCAAGCTCGTAATTGGAAGATTGTGGTTTTGATACCTGAGTCGGCCAAAGACTGTCATGTACACTAATGGTGTCTCTGTCTGGTGCATATAAAATCCATCGTGGCTGCAAAGCACCATGTTCCCATCAAAACTATACATCAGAGGATCACCAAAGCAGGGGAGCCATCCTCTCCATGGAGGATCAAAATTGTGATGGCATGTCTCTGGAACAGCCCTAGGGGTGCATCCCAGACCGTTGCCAACTACCCATAGTGAAGTACTTACCTAAATACAACCATGGATCACATTTTAATTTTCTCATGTAAAATGACTTCATGACAGAAGAACATCGTCACTGGGAGAAACTTTTTTCAAGGTGGCAAATACAGTACCTTCATAAACCCCTCATTTTTTGTTAATAACTTCTTTAATTAAAATGATAAAAATTTCTAAGCAGCTGAAATGTCTTCCTTGGAGTATTCGGAACACATTGATACCTCACATGACACAAAAGACCCTGCTCTGCGCGATAAGATGCGATCACAGAAAAAAAAAATTGATGCTAGTGACAGTAACTTTTTTTTAATAAATAGAGATTATCTTCCATGATGAATGCAAATGATTTCCATCCTAGAAAGGTAGTATAATGTTAAATATCCAAATAAAGTCAATTTTGTTCCCTATATATGACATCTTAAGAAAAAAAAAATCAATAACTTTATTTAAATTATCGCAGATCAATGTTAAAAATTTAGAAAAAGGGGGGATGACAATGTTGCCTATCGGGCAAATTTCACCAAAATTTGATAGGACTCTAATTTATGTCAAGGTGTAACTATATATCAAATTTTATGAAATCCTGTACAGTAGTTCTTGAGATACAGTTGTCACAAAATTTTGTTTCACACATACAGATAGACATTTTCTAAAAATGGTCAAATTGTGTTCTAGACCTCTCAAAACTTGTATATCCATCAAAAATCCCAAGGTCAAAATTTTTTATGAATCTTGTACTTTCTTCTACTGAATATAGAAGAAAGTAATAATAATAGAATGAAACAATTTGGAGAGATATTTTTGGTCCATTTTCAGAGATTTTATCCCCCTTTTGCATATGAATATGTTAACTTTATTTCGAAATTTGAGGGTATGACTTTAAATCAGGCTGTCAGGGTCCCCCTCTTTTAATAAGGAAATTATACAAAAATCTTAAAATAACTCAAAAAGTAATTTTTTAAAATTTTAATTTAATTTAAAAATTATAATTATGGTAGGTATGGTAGGTTTTTCAGATGTGGTAGCCATGGCAACCTAAGAAAAGGGATGCACTGTAAAAGAAATTTTTTTACAAATAAAGTGTAAAAGTTGTCGCCAGTATCAGTCCCATAGACAAAAAATGCATTCATATTAAAGAGCAATCAAGTATATCCAATTTCCGGATAAACTTCATACCAGAATTTTATAATAGTGAGCCTCATTAAATAAAATCATACAAAATTACCATCAATGATTTCTATAAAAAAGAATTGTAATTTCAAAAATTTAAGTGATGGCAGCTATAACATGCAAACATATATAAATGTTTTTTCAAATGGCTCTTCACGCTTTTTAATTTTTCTTTTACTTTTGGACACCTCTGCCCCCCTACAGAAATTTTCTGGCTGTGCTACTGAATGAAATCGCTTACACTTTCTGTGCCAACTGATGGAAAGTAGCAAAATTAGCATTCTTGTCTCTAAAATGGTACAAGATAGAGGATGAAAGTTAATTACAAATTTTCTAAATTTAAATACCTTATAAAAATCCTTTTTTAATGTGCGACAGGTATATTTTTGGCTACATTTGTAGCCATCTTCAGTGTACAGGTGGTTTTTGTTTATCATCCTTGTTGGCTTTTCCTCTCTCTCTCATTTCTTCTCTTTAGTTCATTTATTGTGTACTGCCAGTCGGATAGAATAATAATATGTTCCTGGTCAATAGCTGCAGAGTTTGTTGTTAGTATTTCAATGGCTTCACATGTTTCAGAGCATAGTGGTGTGAATTACAGTGAGCTATATTTTGGATTTTTAAAGTGTTATTAGGGCTAATTAAATGCATTCTAGAGAGGATAGTGGATTGTTTCTTGAAAAATATTTTTATTTGGTTGTATTGAGATGTTGATGTTGTATTTTGCTCCTTCATATTTGATTTTATTAGCAGTCCCATTACAAAAAAAAAAAAAAAAAAAAAAAAAAAAACAGTAAAAGTGAAGTTAGGTTTGATGTTTTGTGCATTATTTATGGAATCAAGGCTTTATAGTGTCTGAAAAGGGGAGGTGTTGTGAAAGCTACATCCACAGTTTATTTGAATCACTTCTGTCTCTGTTGATAAAAAAGCTTTGTATGCCCACATGTTGCTCTGATGTTTCATAATGTATGTCACAAAAATTTTCAATTTTATTACAAACATTCTACATGACTATCATTGCCAAAATTTATTATGCTAAAATGTTGCCTGAAAATCCACTCCCATGTGTAATCCTTCCATGGGATTTTATATTTTTCACAAATGTTTTCACAATGGTTTGATCTGGCCAAATTCCACACCAGAACTTCTTAAAGTGCCTTATGGTAAACTTATCTATGGCGGTAAAATCATGAAATTCAGTTGTTTCCATTAATTGTTCTAGTTTCAAAATTTCCTAAAGGTAGAGGTGTGCATTTTTAATTTATAAGAAATGTCAAGCTGCTTGGAATATGATGAAGTAGTGATTTCTGAATGGTGTCAAGATGAAGTTTCCAGTTGCCTGTATGATTAGCCTTGATGAACTGAGTAGTGTTATTATAGAAAAATGTTAAATCCACAATTTTGCATTTGAGAGTGCACAATGCTTATCTAAATTTTGCAACAATGTCCTTCAGAGAGGTAGTATTAGCATGTTGTGAGTATAATAGCTCCATCACATATATTAATCATATTTGCAAGTTCAGAAATCTCATAATCAGTAACTTCAATTGTATCCCACACTAGAGAAGCCAAAGCAAATTGCATTAATAAATATGGTAGCACAGTCCGAAAGTATATATGTCCAGTCATAATCTTCTCTACACTATTCTCAGCATAAATAATAGATAACAGCTGCTTTAAACCACTGCCGGCCATTATTGTGCCAATGGCTCCCATGAATAACATTGTAAGGTGAAAACCACCAAATTATAGAACTTTCGGGACTAGAATTTTCTGGAAAGTATAAATTCTTGCCATGTTTTATAGCCAAAAATCCTAAAATTAGACCATTTAAATAGCTTTCAATGCAGAGAACAATGAATAATGAGTATTTGTGAGTGAAAAATAATACTTCTGTATATTGCCATGTCTGAGTCATTGTAAAGAGAACAGAAATATACTTACAAATTCATAAAAATAATGATAGACTTCAATATTTTTAATAATTAAAGAAATTCTTTCATCTTTAAATAAGCAAAGAGAAACAAAATTAAACATGGATTTTTAATTAAATTTTGTGGTATGTACACCACTGACTTTAAGTAATTATTTTATTATTAATGTTGTTGTTGCTTCAATAAATATAGTGATAATTTAATTTAGAAAAATTTAATTTAAATAGTCCCTTAGAAACAGTCGATAAATTATTTTAATTTTAACTTGATATATGATTTATGTCAAACTCTACATATAATCCTGTAAAATATCTTAATATTAACCCCTTAACTGCCCCGGGCGTATATATATATATTTTTTCAAAGTATTTTCCTTTGTATAGTACTGCTACTGTAAAACTACTGACGTGATTTAATAATGCAATAAAATAGTATTGAAAATGATCTTGACGGTGTTTTCAAAGGTTTTACTCATTTTAGAGTTGAGAGAGAGCAATGATACTGGGAAGGGAATCTCGTAAGTTTTCTTCAGCAGGTAAGGGTTTAATATAACGTATGTGGATAAAGATATGAAAAGTCTTCATGAAAATTTACATAAGTTTAATCTACAGTTTTAAGTAGAATAAAATAGATAAGATAAGGAGCATTGTTTCTAGAATCTTTTATAAAAGCAGAGACAGGAAGAACATCGAAATATTTTTAAAAATAGAAATTTATGACTTACAGCATCTTGAAAGACATATAGAGCCAGATGTAAATGATTCAAAGCAACACCATCAAATTCAAGATCTTCTTTTAGCCGCCCTAAAAATTAAATATAAACTAGTTAAATTAAAATGCTCAAAATTTCAATAAGTATTATAAAGTAGACTCCCGATTACCCATGGCATTGAATTCTTATCAACAGCACTGAATTATAAACTTTCTTAGATATTTTGTCTTCCCTTTTTATTTTCTATAAAATTTATTTGTATATCTCAATGTATAAATTATTATTTTTTAAATCCTTTGTAATTTACAGTTGCAAAATAGCCAAGAAAAATGAAGATCACAAATAATCCACTGATGGATAATCAAGAGTTTATTGCATTAATAAATTAAAGATAAATATTTTGGGTGCACATACGCACTTATATGTGTATAAAAGAGAAAATGAAAATTTCTTATTGTTTTATTTCAAAGCTTTAAAAAATTTTATCAAGAATTCAATTTTCTTGAAAAACTATGAAAAACCGAATTATTTTAACCTATGATTACACCAAAAATATAATACATACCCAAGTGGTGAAAGTTTTCAAGGTTTGATGACGGTGCATAATAAATGAAATATGTAAAAATTAATTTTCAAAATGCATAACTAAAATAGGTATTCTTAATTACAATGTACATATTTATATAAGAATTAAATATACAGAAAAAATTTCTAGCATGCTTAAAGGGATCATATTATTTTTGTGTTGCTTGAGACATCTCTTAACATCAATGCATTTAATTAGAAAAGATTCTTCTATCACCCTAGAGTTTTTCAGTCATATGAAAAATGATAAAATATATATGTATATATATATATAAATATAATAATAATCTGTTATGGAATTTACACTGCTTTCTCTTATCATGCTTGTTGAAAGAAGAAATTTTTATTAACAGCCCTACATTCATATTGAAACCTTTATATATAAATTTCATATTTATTATTCATCTTAGATACATCAAATAATCTGAGAAGTATCTGAATATATAATAAAATGCCTGAAAATTTCTCTCAGAAAAACTTTAGTATAACAACTTTAATATAGATGTTTATAAAATGAAGTATTTGCATGTGTATATAAGAATATAATATTCATGATAATCTAAGGTTTATGCCACCATGATTGCATGCCATAACTGGACATGAAACAAACATAAGAAAGTCTATACACAAACATACATTAGCAAGGAGCAACACACTCTCTGATACACTTGGGAAGGGGGGGGGGGAGGAGGAAAAAGTATCCAATCAAAATAAAGCTACCACCCCTATTAGTACCCTTATCAGTGGCGGATTTAAGGGGGGGCTAGGGGGCTGAAGCCCCCCCCCCCAAAACACTGACATTCACAACTGAATATTGCAATTGTAAATTTTTTATTGGTCTAGAATAACACTTAGAAAAATCTTAGCCCCCCCCCCCTCCCCCCCAAAAGTAGAGTTCTGGATCCGCCACTGACCCTTATAGAATTTTTAGATATATTTTTATTTTTATTTTTTTTATTTTTTTTGTCAAATGGATTGTTTTATATGCTATCTAGCTTTCCATGATTTAGCAGCATTAACATCAGTGTTAAGTGATCCAAATTTCAGCTTTTGTAAAAATAAACATTTTTTTTAAAAAATACATTTTATATAAAGAAATCATATTAAAATATTTAATGACTTTCTTTAAACTTTTCCATGTATAAAAGTATGTTTTTATACATATATAGTAAAATTAACCATTAGTTTAATCTTAATATTTTTAACAATTTATAAAGTTATTCTTTCAGCAATTGAAGAAAAAATTAATAACAATATGAATTTATTTTTTTACGATAAAAAAAAAAAAAAATAATAAATAAATAATCTCAAAATACTTTTAATATAGACAGACTTTTATTTATTTTATTTTGTTTTAATTAATTAATTATTATTATTATTATTATTATTATTATTATTATTTTGGCCTATTTCATAAAAAAGATCCAAATTTCATATATGAACAGTATTAATCCAAATTGTTTTTATCTGTAAAAAAGAAAAATATTTTTTTCAATTCAAATTTATTTATTTATTCATTTTTAAAACATTCTGCTAATTTTGCCCATATATGTCAAAAATATTGTGTTGTTTTAGTAAGAATTTAAGCTAATTTTATCCATAGATATTAAGATGATTTGATATAATTGAAATTGAGTTACTATATATTTAAATCAGATTTCTTAAGAAAATAATATCATCATTTCTGAAGTTATAATATGATTTTAGTATCAAAGTAGTATTGACTTGAGAAGAGACTTTAGTTTTATGCAAATATTACCGTATATTTCCGAATATAAGCCGAGTGTAAGTTTTTCCCTGCAGAAATTTGCCCAAAATTGCAAACCCGTGTATAAGCCAAATTGAAAAAAAATATTCTTTTAAAGTTCGAGTATATCGCCAAAACGGCAAAAATATTGCCAATCTATAAAACTTTTAGGATAGTCTAAATGTAAATAAAAAGCATTTTTGTTTCATTACACGGAGCACGGGCATGTTTTGAACTAAAATCAGCAAAGAAATCCCCATGCTTAAACAAATAAAATGTCTTATTACTTACCTTAGAGAGTATATTTTGAGTTAAGTTTGAGTAAAATATTGTTATATTTAGTTTAATAATATCATACAGTCTACTTGCACAAATAATTTACTTTTCAAATATAATAAAAGTTATTAAAAAACAATATAAATTCATATTTTTGTTATAAAAAATCCTTAAACATTTCTAGTAATGTTTTTTGTTTTAATTTAGGTTTGTGTGCAATTGCAATGACATTAACTCATATTCAGTGATAAAGTTTCTTTGTTCCAAACTTTTTATTTCATTATCTAATGCAGCAATTGCATTTTCAGTAGAAATTATTGTCGTTTTCAATAATTTTCGATTAATTTTCAAAATCACTCTCATTATTTACATTTTTCTGAATCGCTCAAGTAAAAATTGATTGGTACAGCCATCTATCGGCAGAAAAGCAAAAATTATAAATAAAATATAGCAATTAGCTTATATGCATATCGATTTGGGAATGCTTCTTTTTACTGTTGCTAGAAATCTTATATGCTGAAACATAAAATAAAATAAAGAACTAGAAAATTTCACAAAAATCCTGTATTAAAATAAGCTTAAACAAACAAACAAACAAAAAAAGAAATGAAATCATTCATGGTAATAAAGAAAATTGTTTGGTGCTGCTATTTATCAGCAAAGCATAAAAACAAAAATGGCCGTAAATGTGATCTTTGGCGAAAAGTGCTTCATCATGAAAAAAAAAAAAAAAAAAAAGAAATAAACACACGTGACTACATCGAGCTGCACTAGAAATAGATTTAAAATTGCTAATTTAAAAGTTTTATATGTGATAATTATTTAAAAATAAGGTTTAATATCACTATTTTACTTTATATATAGTTTATAAGCTTAAAACATATGTATTCAATCATTGTTTCTAATGTACGTTTTTTGCTAAAAGTGTTAACTCATATATAAGCCAATCCCTGTACTTCAGCTTTCGAAAAATTTCCAAAAATTCTCGGCTTACACACAGAAATATACGGTATTCATTTTTTCTGTATATTACCTTTTTTTTTTTTTTTTTTTTAAATTTATTTATAGTAAGATATTAAAAACATTTTGTATACTATCACTAAGATGATAGGTATTATATCATAAATTATAAAATTAATAAACCTCAAGCACATCTTTAAGTATATACAAGAAATAGTACTTACTTATAGCTTGTTGGAGAGGCATTTTATTTTGTTCAGGTATAAATTCCCTTAAACCATCAAGTAATAATTTAAGGTGGTCCTGAATGAAAATAATATTTATTATGATAATATAAGATTTTCTTCCCTCACAGTGTAATGAACATAAACACTAAAGTAAAACAAATACTAGGAGGCTTTATTTAAATCTTTTTATTTAAAACTTTCATTATATTTAAAAATGAATTCTTTAAAAAAAAATTGAATAACTATATTTTATATCACATAATAAATAAAAAACTAAAAGAAAATCTGGTGTGAAACAACCACACAACTTCCATTACCAACTATTACACATATTATATGCATTTTTTGTAGAGATATGATCAGAAGACATAAAATTGACCTAACGAAGTAGAAACCTAAAATTTTTCCAGTATGAGAAACTTAATACATGTGTAAAGACATATAAAACAAAGTTTAGATAGCAAGTTAAAAAATAAGGATAAAATGGTAGAGTAATTTTTTGAAACACCAATTTCCGAGATCTAAAATTAACCTACCTAAGCAGGATGCAGGATGACTGTTAGTATTCCTGTAATAACCATGTAATACATGAGAAAGGATATCTAAAATTGATTTTTGTAACAATTTTCAAGAAAATCATTAGAGTCATTTTTGAGATACCAACTTTTACCAAAACTTGGCATACTCAATTATTGACCAGAAAACAATAATTATATACAAAAGGATATTTAAAAGGGAATTAATATGATGAGTTTGAAAAAAAATCTGTACAGCCATTTTTAAAGGGACGCACTTGCAAGACCTGAAATTGAGCTATTTATACAGAACGCCTATCAATTTTCCTGAACTAACCAACTATAAAATTCAAAAGGACATCTAATAGAGTGTTTATATAGCAACTTCTAAGAAAATCGTTAGAGCTGTTTTTGAGACACGGGCTTACGGTCCCATTTCCGGTTTCCAATGACCTGTTTTTCAAATTTTCATCAAAATTTTGAGAGTTAATCTGTACACCAGACTTGTCTCAATTCTGAAGTTTCATAGTTCTATCTTTATTAGTTTCAGAGATAGGATAGCCAGAAGATTCCCCACATATATACACACACATTGACCAATTATCAAAAAACTACTTTTTTGGATTAAAGAGGCCTTAAAAGGTGTAAATCAGGTGAAATCTCAATACCAAATTTTGGACCGAATATAATACTTCTATTACCTACGGTAATAGGGTAATGGAAGTGAAAATTGTATTGAAATTGCTTATAACCTCCTTTTGGGCAATTACACATAATTTTGGACTTTAAATTTCTCTAACCTATCCCTCTGGAGCTGGTTGTATTTTGCCATCCAACCACTTCAGGCAATTGGCGCTGCTGTAAGGTAGACTTTTTTTTAGTAATACATTATGCCGCTTATCTTGTACTTCCATTGGGTTTTAAGTTGATAACTTTTTAACTAATTGAAACAATTTGATTTAAATTATCAACTGAGAATCGTTGATTTATTTTGTACATTTTGGTACCTTCTGCATTTTTCTGTGTCAGCAGTTCTTGAGGAGAAGGTCAGATACAAACATAATCGGATTTTAATAGTATGACGAATACAAAATTTTAAAAGTTTTGGGAATTCTGACCTCAATGACCAGAGGGGAGAAACCTGTCTTTCACATATAAATTTTATATTTATTATTATTTTGAAACAAAATAAGAATAAGCTACCACATTTCTACTTACTTTAGTGCATTTTATTTTTTAACAACAAATATATAATTTTACAGACAAACGATATCTTCCTAACATATAGTAATTAAAAATAGAATGACATCAGGTATCACATACAATTATATAAAACAGCTAAAATGTAGGAGTTTTTTAAGAAATCAAAATGTTTTACAATTAATATAGGCAAATGGGAGTTTTTGACAGGAAAAAAAAAAAACAGAAAAAGTTTGTAAATGTTCAACTTTTAGCAAATTCTTATATAAAATGCAATAAATACATAAACAACCATTATTTAAAAATGTATATAAGAAGTAGTAAGTTGGATTTCTATTTTACTGATGCATTTCAGATTCAGATCATTCAAAAGTATAAAAAATATGCAGAATTCTGGAGATAAATTTTGTATCTTAAATTAATGGGCTTTCTAAAAATTCAATTAAAATTTAAGAAGTGATTCCACAACAAAACTCTTTTGTATTTAATAGCAAGAAAGCTAATATTTTTACTGGTGGCTCAGTATATATCATAATTGACAATGCTAATAAAGCTCTCATCTCTTCAACTTGTCATCTGGTAACAAAACAGTTGGACTACTTGCACTGCAGTTCTGCTAAGAAGCATTAAATTTTTGGTACTCTCATACCACTCCCTTTTCATAACTGACCTTTGATTTTCTAAAATGCCCCACCCTTCATTTTAGCAGCAAAAAGTGCATAAAGTAGCATTTCTGTTATGCTAAAAAACCCATAAAATTTTAAATGTTCAAAAATCGAATTTGACTTTAATTTTGGAAAATCCGCAAAACCTATTCTTTAAAATAAAGGTATTCAGGAAATGTCTCCAATAATCCAAAAATCTAAGTGCTAAAAAAAAATAATAATAATAATAATATGCAGCTAAATAATTCATTTGAATAGAATTAATATGAATTTATTTCATAATTCCAATTTTTAAAATAAATTAAATATTTTAGAACTTAAATTTCAAAAGTTATTATTCAATTACATTCAAAAATCAGATCATGAATTAAGTTATTTTTCTAACAGCCATTTTCGTATTTTTCATAATGATAAATATTTTAACTATATCAAATTCATTCAATTTTATTTTCAGTTAAAAGCTTTCTCAAATTCATAAAATTTCCTATATTTCTCAGCTTAAAAGATGAAATATTTCTGCTTTTATTTAAAAAAAACTAACTCTTAAAAGCTGCCTTTCTGATTCTGTAAAATTCAAAATTCACCAGCAGCCATTTTCCCTGTGATCTTGTTTGGCTTTCCCTCTAGAAAGGGGAAAAAAGCATCTACTTCACGAATTTTCGGAGACGATCGTTTTCGCCATTTGTAACAAGGCTAGCATTTCTTTCCTGATCATAGATTGGTCGGCTACACTCATCGTTGATTATTTTAATAAGAAAAATTTAATTCTGTATTTCCTTATAAATTTAAATCTTCCTGTTGATATATGTTCGACGCTAAAAGATTACTTACATGGAGTGATGAGGCTTCAGAAACCTGTTAATTTTTTCTCTTTTGAATGAAGTTCCTGTTCCAAGAGGAATTCTACAAGTGAATCCATTCTGAGTATGTTTTATCAAAAGCATGTGGTGTGCCTCCTTATTTTCGTCACTGATTATTTTACTCAAGTTGCTCTGCCATGATCAGGTTTTAGACTAGATTCTCTCCATAATAATACAAAAAAAAAATTTATTCCATATCAGACAGTTTCGTCTATGGAGAAAGAACTTAATAAAAATGTTTATGACAAGGGACAATCCATGTTTCTGTAATATTGGCAGGTACTCAAAATGTATTTACATATCTACTGCAGGTGTTGTGCCAAAGAAGAATTGAAAGTTCTTTTTTTTTTTTTTTTGTAAAGTAATGTCTCCTCAATATTTTGTGAGGAATTTGTTTTGGTAGTGCTACCCTTCGTATTTAATGGTGTTTAATGTTTATAATGCAAAATAAAATAAGGATTTAGTAAGTCAAATTTTGTCTTGGGTCTCTTATTTTTTCTTTTACTCTTGATGTCAATATTTCATTTACCTTTCAGCTCACTCACATGAAGAATAAAACACGATTTAATGCAATGACAATCTATCTTAAAAATCTTTTCAAAGGAATTAAAATTGACTACCTGATCCATTAATATCTTAATCTTATTGATATTTCAATGAATTTTATTATAATTTCTATTATATGCATGCTAAATATCAATAAAAATTTACTACACAGATATGGGGGGAAAAAAAGAGCTAAAAAAAAAAAAAAAAATAATAATAATAATAAAAACATCTCAGAAAAAGAGAAAATATATTGCAACTATAATTAATTAGCTATTTGAGAAAATATACTATAATTAAATTTACAAGAGAAGTAGATAGATTGAAGACATGGCTACAGTAATTTTCAAATTATCATCATAAGATTTAGAGGTATTAATACATATTTAAAGCATATGATATCCAATTCAAATCTTATTATGCAGGTATTACATTTTTCAAATAACAATATTAAAAAATTATATATTATATAAAAAGTAAAAGAAAATATTTTTTACCGTATTTATCTGTATTTCTGGTGTTTTCTGAATTAATTCATTCATCCAAATTTCACAAACCTAAAACCACAGAAAAGTTTTAAATTCATAAAAATTGATACATCATTAAAAGCTTCAATTTTTAGCTTAAAAAAAAAAAAAAAAACTGCATAAATAACCAACAGATGTTGTTTTCTTGCATGATGGTAATGCAGTAGATACTATTTTTTTTAGAATTTGCCGATATAAAAAAGTTTTGTAAGAAGTTTACTAAAGAAAATTTTACTAATATATATGATCTGTTTTCTTTGAAAGTGGTGTAAGTACATTTTACATTATATGGAGATATTTAAGGGTTGTATTTGAATGGTTTGAAAAATACTGGTATATGTTAATAAGTTCATTTCATATTTTAAAAAATAAATTGATTTAAGTTTATAATATGATCTTTTTTTAAAGCATTAGAAATGTGTACTTTTTGTGATCTCAAAAGGATTTACACCGCTTTCAAAGTTAACAAATTGTGAAATCATGCATTTATGAAATAGTATTAAATAAAGAATTTTGATTAAATCAAACCATTTTTTTTTTTTTTTTTTTTTTTTTTTTTTTTTTAACTATATTAAAATATATATATATATTTCAATATTTCTTTAGGTAATGCTCTTTTAATTTTCTTCTTTATGAAAAATAGTCATGATGTATTGGAGGAATATAAAGGTAATAGATCCCTCATATCATTGAATTTTTATGTTATTAAGTTTTACCACACATATAAAAATTAAGTAGAGAAATCATGTAGTATAATTTTTGAAATAAATACAGTCAAAACCAGCTATATTGTCACCATCTTATAAGGTCATCCTGCTTATATAGTCAGTTTCTAAAATCCTGTCTAACTTAATAGGGAACATGTGTTAAAGCTTATATAGTAGGACACAAAACCCCTGGAATGCTTGGGACTGGAGCTTTCCAGATTTTTAGACATTCTTCAAAAAGAAAAAGAAAAAAAAAAAAAAGGATTTGTCTAAATACTAGGTCAATTCAAGTTAAAAATGATATATTGTGATTTTTATATATTTACTTTATTATTTTTTCTTTCTCAAAATAAATAAGTAAATAAAATAAAATAAACTTAGAAAATAAACATTTATTTTGAAATACCTGTATGCTAAAATTATTATAAATTGCAGCAAAAGAAAATTCAAAAAATAATTAATTCAAAAAAGAAAACATATTTCCAAAGTATTTCCTTTTTTTTTCTTTCTTTCCCTTTCTCTGTTGAAAACCAAAAAGCTCAGAAACAAAAAATAAACTTTTGATTTTCAACCAAAAGTTTATCCTTGACTTTGTGAATACATCATGAGTTAAAATTCAGTGATAAAAGATCATTTTGGTTACATTAAAACCCGAATAAACTACTACGTCAGAAACTACAAAGAAAAATATTTGAGATGCATACAGCTGTTTCGGTAGCCTTAAGCGTACCGTCTTCAGTGCAAAAAGAATTCTGAATCTGGAAGTGCTCGTATATGTAGGAGAGGGACCGAATTTAGTTCAACCAATCAGATTACGGGAAAGGTGGAGTGTGTGCCCAATAGGAATTTAGGAATGTTAGCTGTGTAAACAGTAGAAAAATTAAGAAAATGTGGACTGAATGTAAAATTTCCAACAATCAGACAAATAGGGAACAGCGAAATCACAATTTACAAGGTTTTTAAATTTTTTATAAATATGAAAAGCTTCAAAGAAATCAAGTTCATGAATAGATTTAGGTCTGCAAATTATTTTAGCTGAATTAAATTTAAAATTATGATTTTCCTCCCAGCAATGTTTAGAAATAGCCGATTTATTGGTTTCTTGTTTGCGGACGTAATTCATATGTTCTTTTAGACGAAATTTAAGACTGCGTTTAATTTGGCCAATATATGGTAAACCACACTGACAGGAAATACTATAAATGCCCCAAGAATTATGCATATCAATGGGATCTTTTAACTGAGAAAAGGTGAGATTATTGGAAGGCGAAAATATTATTTTAAAATCATATTGTTTGAGAAGTTAAAAGATCCCATTGATATGCATAAAAGATCCCATTGATCCCTGTCAGTTAAAAGATCCCATTGAAATGCATAATTATTTAAGGCAACCCAAAAAATGGTACAGTTTATATATTTTCTCAATTTTTCATACAGTTATGAAAGAACTCATTTTATGGATAGTGAAATTAATTTTATTGTCCTAATCCTGATGAAAGCAGTTTAATAGACAAAGTAGTAGATTTCTAATACAACTTGCAAAACAGAAATGGTTCATAGCCACTATACAATATATTTTCATGATAGGGTTTGTAAGATTATTATGGTTATCTTATGACTATAAAATAAAATAAATATAAATAGTATTAATATAATTGAGCCTGGTCCACTGAGCTCAAATTCTCCTTATTATATAATATAATAGGAACAGTAAATACTGAATCAAATAATCAGTCATTAATTTTTCGACATTAGTTCAATTGGTTTTCATTGAATCAAATAACCAATCTTTCAAAAAGATATTAATATTTAAGTAAAATATTCTTATTTTAAGGTAGCAAATTGATAATTTAACAGAATTTTTAAAATTAAAATTACTATTATGATTACAATAATAATAATAAAAAAAAAAAAAAAGAAGAAGAAGAAGAAGAAGGAGAGGAATAAGGTTTTATAATATATTTAAATATTAAAATTTTAATTATTGAAAAGCTATATTACCATATAAAAAATGAAATATGAAAAATATATAAATTTAAACAATGAAAAATAAAATAAAATAAAATAAAATACATTAATATTAAAAAAATACATTAATATTAAAAAAAATAAAATAAAATAATACTTTAAAGAATTAAAAAAAATATATATTAACATACCCAATCAGCATTATCAGATAATATTTTAACAATATAAGTTCTTCTTTGAGAATCTTTCTTCAAAACATAAAAGTTTCCCTGTTCAGGATCTATCTGAGGACTATCAATAGGAGGACTAAGAAGGCTAGTACTGGACCGCCTTTCAGAAGAATCTGTGCTGAAATTAAAATAAAGAAAAAGAATAAAAAGTTTAATAAAATAGAATACACTGTCTTCCTTTCTATCCATCTCTTCACATTTATTTATAAATTATTATAAAAATTTCCTTAAATCAATATTTTAAACATCAGAAGTATTTAAAAAAAAAAAAAAAAAAAAAGCATGACTCATTTACACTAATTTCTTGTATATTAAATCAGGATCTTAGTGATTCAAATATCATAGGATGGGCTCAAACAATTTTATTTCAAAGTAATTTAAAAATATTTTCAATAAAATCAATTAACAATTAATTAATAATCATTTCTTATTAATAATAATTACAAAATTTCACTAATAAATGAACATTTTTACAGATAATTAAAGTCATTTAGAAAATTTTCATAAAATTTGGCATTAAAAGGAAATTTTGCAATGTCCAATTGGCTCCCCCACTAAATATTCTTACGCTGCTCGTGTATTAAATAATGCTTTACAAATATATTGATAAACATCACAATAATCTGATGGCCTAGCCATTTAATTTATTGTGATCAGCTATTTCAGAAATTATATTGTAGTTTCAAAATTGGAAACACCATCCTAAATAATTTTTCTGATGAAAAATGCATACCATTGAAATTAAAAAATATCTTTATTCTATCTAGGAAACCTATTATTTGAATAATGTATAATCTTTTATCTTTAAGGCTAAACTATTTTTATTATGTAGATTTTTCGGGCATGGAAGTACAAACTAGCCAAAAGCTGAGCTTGCATGCAATACAAAATTATTGCCATATATCTTGTATATGCAATATGTGCATGTCATATATATAGGATAAGTTATCATGTATTTATTTTAAAAACAGACAAATAAATAAATATCAAATTAAAATGAAAAATTATAATAAACTTAATTCTTATCATATTGAATAGCTGTTAATCATTCTAATTTTATTAGATTTTTTTAAATTGTTCTTTCTTAAATCAAAATTTGAATTTTTAAGCATGATATTATTATCACAAACTTTTTCTACTGACCTTCATAAGCATAAATTCAATAATGGACAAAGAGAAGGCTGCACAATTTGTCTAGTCATATGTATGTATATATATATATATATATTCTTTATTTACAGTAAAATATTCACATATTTCAGGAATCAGTTTTCAAAGTGCAAATTTTGTAGATTAGCAGCAAAATAATCATGATTTTGGGGGATCATTGGCAATAAAAATAACTTATTATTGCACATTTTAGCAATCAGACATAAAATAAAAGCAGGAATTTTGTTGATCTTTGGAAAAATAATCTGATATCTTGAAAATAAACTTTGAAAAAAAGTGCTAAATTTTATGAGTTAGCATTAAAATATCCGTGTACTTCTAAAATGCCAGCAAAAGTATCATTAGTTAAGTTTAAGTAAAAGAAATTTTTTTCTAACAGAAGTGAAATGATCATATATTTTGGCAATCAGTAGAAAAAGTATTGAATATTTTAGAAATTAAGCACTAATAAGGTGGAAATTCTCTTGATTTAAAGCAAAATAAATGCACATTTCTAGAAAGAGCTTTAAAAATAGTGAAATTTTGTTGAAAAGCAGTAAATTAATCACATTATTTGTTATTTATCAGCAATAAAAATTCCTTATGTAGTAAATATTGCATATTTCTGCAGATATAAGGGGACAAAAAAAGGCAGACATTTTTGTTATTTTTGACAAAATAATCAAAAAGCTCAGAAATAGACTTTTGAAAACTTATACTAATGTATTCATCAGCAATTAGCTGTAATTAAACTTTTCTTTTCCTTTTTTTTTTTTTTTTTTTTTTTTAAGAGCAATGAAATGATCCACAAGATTAGGGAAATATTCTGTATTCCAGAAATCAGACATAAAAAAAAAATACCAGAAATTTTCATGACTTACTGAAAAATAATCCCACATTTTATTAAGCAGCTATGAAAATAGTATGAATTTTTTCAGTTATCAATGAAATAGTCATTGATTTCAAAAGTTAGTAATAAAAAAAATCACCTACTCATCAATTAGATACAAATAATCCTTTTTCTTTCTTTTTCCTTTTAGCACTTTCTAACAAGGTTGAAAAGTGTTAATGACTTTGGTTTGTCTATTTGTCTGGACTCTAACTCCTGTAAATACTTATGGAATTTCTTGAAACTCATATACGTTATTCAAGTTCACTATTTGATGTTCTCTATTGAAAATGGAATGAATACCTCTACTGGTTTGTGTACATAAACACCCGAAAGTATTCCAAAGCATTGTGTTCTATGAGAAGCATTTCTATAAACCATATTTTAATATCTTTACTGTACACAAATCTTAATGAAATTGAAATATGTTATTCAAGTTCACTATCAAATGTTTCTTATATAAAATGGAGTAAATTCCACAATGGTTTATGTACAGGGACACTCAAAAGTATTCCACTGCATTGTGCTATATGAGAGGTATTTCTATAAACCAAATTTTAATAACTTTACTTTGCATAAAGCTTAATAAAATTGAAATATGTTATTCATATTCACAAAAGAATGATTTGTATAGAATATAGCATGATTAGCATTAGATTTAAAGGACCACAAAAAAATATTCAGTTACATTAAAAGCTATTAATAAAAATTCACTGGAATTGCACCTTCATTAACATTAAGCATTTTTAACAATGAATATGATTTCAATTTGTGTATCTGTCTGTCTGTTCGTCTATCCATCTGTCTGTCCATGCTCTAACTCTCATAAATATTCATGGAATTTCTTGAAACTGATATATGTTATTTGAGGATGTTCCCTATTGAAAAAGGAGTGAATTCCTCAACTGGTTTGTGTTCAGCGACACCTAAAAGTATTCCAAAGAATTATGTTCTATGAGAGGTATTTCTATAAACCATATTTTAATACCTTCATTGTACATAAATCTTAATGAAATTGCAATGTGTTATTCAAGTTCACTATCGGACGTTTCCTAAGTAAAACAGAGTGTACACCACCACTGGTTTGTGTACAGGGACACTCAAAAGTATTCCGAAACATTGTGAGCTATGAGAGGTATTTCTATAAAACAAATTTTAATAACTTTACTTTGCACAAACTTTAATGAAATTGAAATATGTTATTCATATGCACAAAAGAATGCTTTCTACAGAATATAGTATGATTAGCAGTATATTTACAGGGCCATACAAAAATATTCAGTTACATTAAGAGCTATTAAGCATTTTTAAAACTTCCTAATAACTTTTAAATGTGAATATGATTTCAATTTGTGTATCTGTCTGTCCTATTGTCTATCTTTCTATTTATCCTCCTGCTCTAACGTCCATAAATATTTCAGAATTAAAAAAAAATTATATATATTAATCAAGCTCACTATGAAATGTTCGCTATTAAAAATGACATTAATAGGTCCTGCATAATTTGTGTACAAGGTAAATGAAGAAAAAAAAAAAAAAAAAAAAAAAAAAAACAATGCATGGCATTTTAGAACAAACATTTTAAAAAATCGCATTTAAATAACTTTCTACTGTACAAATCATAAAGAAACTAATATGTATTGTTAATATTCTAAAATAATGTTTTGTATAGAATATATGATATAATTAACCTTCAGATTTACAGAGCTACGTTAAAGTATTCAGATTGATTAAGGGCTGCAATTATAATTTAATGGCTACATTTTCTTTTCATCATTAGCCTTTTTAACACTTTCCAATGATGTCTAACAGTGATTTCAAATTCAATTAGTGTATCTGTATACTTTTCAGTTCTTCTGTCTGTCTATTGTGTGACAACGTAGGCAAAGAATATTGAAAGTTAATAATACAAGTACCTACAGTTGGAAAATATCACTAATCAATTCATACTACATGATTTTTTGTTCTTGTTTTTAACAGCTGTGGAACAATCCTATATTTTGGCAGTCAATTGTAAAATAGACATATATTTTAAGAATTAGTGATGAAAAATAGTATTAATTAACCTTGATTAAATGTAACTTTTTATTCAAACAGCAGTGAAATGACACCATAATTCCTCAGCTTGTCACAAATATATCCTATTATTTTAGTAATCAGACTCAAAAGAAGTGTCAAAAACAATTACACAATTCAGCAATTAGCCACAATTGATTATAACCTTTTTATAAACAGCAGTAAAATAATTCTATAAATTAGCAATTTGTTGAAAAAGTATTACAATATTTTAACAATCGAGCTCCAAAAAATCAGATGAGTTATGTTAGTTTTCAATGGATTAATTGATTGTTGTATCTGCAATGTCAGTAGTAAAAATTATATGGCTAGTTTAGTGTTATTCGCTACTTCACACCCCGCCCTATAATTTTTGGGCACAATTTCTCATCAAATTTGCATTAATTTCAGAAAAAGTCAAAATGGCTTTGAAAAAAAAAAAAAAAAAAAAAGATTTTCACAAAAACATGAAATACTTTCATGCAGGATTTTTTCAGTTGAAAATATTAATAGAGCTGCAAAGGAACATATTTAAATATAAATGCAACTTAGTAAATCCCAATAAAATGTTTTAAACCAATGCAAGCAATATATTTAAAGCAATGAGAAATATTAATGTATTCATTCCAAACACGTGCTGTTTCTTCTATATGAATAGTATTGAAGTAATTCCAAAATAAATTTGTTAAACAACCAAAAAAAAAAAAAAAAAAAAAAAAAAAAAAAACTAAGAGTATTGCCATTCCAAGTAATTCTGCTCCTCTGGAATAAGGTGAAAAAGCTATTTGAGGAGCAAACATTCAAACCGTGTTTTTTCCAAAAATTAAAAAATGAGTTAGTGATTTTTCTTTAAACTTAACATAAAAATAGTATGTCTACATATCTTCCTAGATTTGGGTACATATTTTCCCAGTATCCAGTAATACATCTAAACAAATGATAATCAGGTTTTAAGTTTAGTTATTTTTTAATTTATTAGTTTTTGTATGGTCTGAAAAATTGTATCCGAAGGAGAAAACACAGTTTGAATGTTTGCTCCTCATCTGAATAACTCAAGCTTTATTGCATAGTGATAAAGAAAAATTATTGAGAATTTTGATATTTTTAGTACTATTATAAATGTAAAAGCTATGAAATCATGTAAATAAATAAATATATATATATTGTCAAGTTTTAGAGATATAACTTATTTTTAATAGTTTGATTTAAAAAAATTCTCGATTAAATTTTGAATTAATTTTTTTTTATTAGATTATGTTTACATTTTGAAATAACTAAATATTTTGAATTTAAAAAAAAAAAAATCATTCAAAATTACAATATGACTTTTTGAGAAATATTTTAATTCATTTTTACAGATAAATTTTCAGCCATGTTATAAATAAAACTATATTATTAAATAAGGATTAATTTGTATTAAATAGAATTTTAAATATTTGTTAATGTATAACAAAATTTTTAATTTAAAACATCCTACTTTTTGAGCCATTAACAGCAAATCAGAATTTATAATATTAATGAAAATATTTTTTTCAAATTAATGTTCATCTAAAATGAGATAGATAAACTAACGATTCCAAATTATTAAATAAATTTACATGTATGAAAAGTCATAATTTTATTCTACATACATACTGTTGATGTTTTTACTACATACATAGAAAAAAAAATTACACTACATTAAAAGAAAATTTTATTAGTATTTTAGGCGAGAAAAAACAACTTGGTATTTGCATGATTAAGAAATTTGAAACATGTCTTTCTTGTCTCATAAGAAACATTGGTTCCCTGTAGCTTTTACAAGACCAAGTCTTAAAGGAAGAACTATTATTAATTTGTCCAAGATATCCAGTAGAAAACACAATTTTTTGGAAGACATTCCCATTATTCAAGAGTTAAAATTCAACTTTCAATATACTGATCTTTAATTTTCTTTAAATGTTTTAATCTTGGGAGCGTATCTGTCTGTGACTCTGCAAGCAATACTCAGGGGGAAATGAATATCAGATACGGCGTGCACAACCTATAGCAATGACATACAAATGGCATCACTGTATAAGCGAGGTTATCAAAAACCCCGTTTTGCCCACCCTTTCCCTACACTCAAATCAATGAAAATCAAATAAACCAATCAAATGTTTCGTAATTCCTCATAACGTAGCTCTAGTTCAACATAAAATACACTCAAATTAATGAAAATCAAATAAACCAATCAAATCTCTTGTAATTCTTCAAAACGTAGCTCTAGTTCAACTTAAAGTACACTCAAATCAATGAAAATTGGATCTTTCGTAATTCCTTATAACGTAGCTCTAGTTCAACGTAAAATACACTCAAATAAACCAATCAAATCTTTCGTAATTCCTCATAACGTAGCTCTAGTTCAACGTAAAATACTTTCAAATCAATGAAAAACAAATAAAACAATCAAATCTCTTGTAATTCCTCAAAACGTAGCCCTAGTTCAATGTAAAATACACTCAAATCAATGAAAATCAAATAAACCAATCAAATCTTTCATAATTCCTCATACCGTAGCTCTAGTTCAACGTAAAATACACTCAAATCAATGAAAATCAAATAAATCAATCAAATCTCTTGTAACTCCTCATAACGCAGCTGCAGTTCAATGTGAAATACACTCAAATCAATGAAAATCAAATAAACTAATCAAATCTCTCCTAAGATTCTCCATTGTGTGTCATTATAGAAATGGGAAGTTTTATTTTCATATTTTTATTAATTAAAAGAAAACTAATCAAAAATTCGAAAATCTGACTTCGATGTGCACAATGACCCTTCGGAGGGCACCTTTGTGTTAAATGATAACTTCAGTTATCTCTTGGTCCTCACATTTAATAGAAAGACATTTCTTAATTTATTTTTTTATATATATACAACTTAAAAATATCTTTTACTTACTATTATTTAAAGCTTAACTCACTCTTTTAAATCTCTTGTTTACTTCATGCGGCTTCGTGGCAAACATCGCGGTTTGTTTACTTTATTGCTGTTGCCATTCTCTGCTTTGCTAATTTAACTTTTTCTCCTTGTTGCCATCGTATCTTAATTCATTAATTTAATTATGAAATGTTTCAACTTTGGCCATAAGGTGGCGTCATCGTTACTTTAACTGTTTTGGCTTTGACCACAGGGTGGCATTATTATCGATGGTTTCATGCAAATATTACATTTGGTAATGATATAAAAGAATGATTCCATCATAGTACGGTGCAATAGCAGCAGTGCAACAGCAACAAGATGTTCTGATGCGTTTGCAGTGAGCTGGTCTCCTATTTTAGATATGAAGTATGCTGATTTATCATATGTGGAGTTAAAAGTTTTTTATTAAATTAAAAGTTTAAAAGATGAAGTTTATTTATGAAGTTAAGATTTTTAAATTAAAAGTTGATGCTGGTTTTTCTTGAAGTTAAAATATTTAATGACTGATCATGTATAAAGTTAAAGATTTTTGAACATTTGTCCTTGTCTCCCTTTTTTTTTTAAAGATGATAATAAGTTTCTTCTTTTATGAAGTTTAAAGTTTTGATTGCCATTTCATCTCAGTGTTCAACCTGGCGACCGTTAGGGAGTTAGCGTATCTTCAGTTATTTCCCCGATGGTCAACTTGGCAAAAATTGGTATGATATGAAATCATCTATTAATGTTATTTGTGTTTATCTGCATTAGTTACGTTTTTCTTGGTATCATCGTTTTATTTTCTCAGTGGTCAACCAGGCGACCGTTTGGAAGTTAACATAGCTTCATAGTTATTTCCCCGATGGTCAACTTGGCGACCATTGGTATGATATAAAATTATCTATGAGTTCTATTTGTGTTTATCTGCATTAGTTACGTTTTCTTCAGTTAGTATCATCATTTTATTTTCTCAATGGTCAACTTGGTGAACTTGAGATTTATGTTAATTGTGCTATAAAAATTTGTTTAAAAGGGGACTTTGGGACAAGAGGTTTTTTTCAAGCTTATTGTATTAAGTGTTTTCATCGAAAGCTGAATGCTTTTATATGATGTCAAGTTAATGTTCTTCAAAGGTAACTATACATCTTATACTGTTACTTTATGTTAATGTATTTGATTAAATGTTTCTTGTTATATATATATTTACATATGTTTTTTTGATATTAATAAATTTTGTTAAGTTTTAAATTTTCTTGTTTTTACTGAGATCAATTTTTCTAATCACTAGTCATATCACATTTTCAAAACTTAAAGTTTAACGTTTCTATTGTGCAAGACTTTGCTTACTATTAAACTTAATAGATTGACCATTTACTAATGGTCTTTATCATTAAATCACAAGACTGTCCGAGCTACCACTTTCGAGAACAGTGAAATATACATATATATATATACAAATATTGCTCACTTAATAGTATAAGATTTTTTATTACACTGATTAGATAAAATTTAACAAATAACTTTTTTAACTCGACGTATTAAATTAATTTAAATATTTTTAACTTGAAATATACATTTGTATAACTACAATTTTTCAACCGTGCACCTTTTGTTAATTTATTCAAACTTTAAACCAAATTTTAATGGAAAATTATAATTTTTAAGCTCTTAATGAATTTAAATAATAATCATAGATTAGAAGGGGGAATAAAAAAGATCTTTGTATTTGGAAAAATGACAAAAGCAAATTTATTTGTATGAGTATACCTTTGATATTAAAAGATGCTTTATTAGAAGATATAATTCTAACACCCCCCCCCCCCCCAAAAAAAAAAGGTTTTTATTTCTTACCTATTTCCTCTATGATTAGTTATATTTTCTGTTTGTTTCTTCCAATGATACAATTCACTCTTTTTTTTTTTTACATATTTAAACTTTGTTTGGACACTTTTTAAACAAGGACTTGAATTTCTAGAATTCACATTATGACAGTAATTTATAGCCTTCTTCTTGTAGTCCCATGATACATATTTTTTACTTTGGTGTTTTACATCTTTAAGAGGCAATTCAGTAGCATAGTCATTGTTATCAGAATTTTGCTATATTTCGTTAGACAAAAGATATGCATCATCAGGAATGCCTTCAAATATTTCTTAACTTACAAATTCATATATATTTTTTAAATACTTCAACAATGTAGTTTTTTAATTTATTTTCTTCTATAGCATTTGTGAGTGCAATATTTTTTCAATGTATTATTTATACAGCATCCAAACTATATTGTACGTAAGTGTTAATTTTCAAAGACTTTGTCATTAATGAAAAAAGAAAACAAATTTAATTTCTTAAATTATAAAATTCCTTTTAAACGCAAACTAAAAGTAAAAACTAATATTTGTAACTTACAAAATACAGAATATGTGTCAATTACCAAACAAAAAACAAAAGATATGTACAACTTAAACTTTTATTTGTCTGCAATTTAAATACTTGCAACTCACAAGAGAAAAATAAATTACAAAAAGATTTTTCAAAGCTAAAATGAAATATTTTTAATAAAAGGCCACATGCATATATTATTACAAGCTTGTATGAGAAACAGTCAAGTCTTTCATCGATTAAATTTAAAGTACATTTACTAAAATGTATTGAGAAAGATTTCTTTTGCAAGAAATTCTTAAACGACTTAAAATTACTTGCATTTGACGGGAAAGAAATTTACTCACCAAATCGTATGCACTTTTTATCTTTTGTCACCAAATATTCCATACTATATTATTTTTTAGACTATCTATTGGGATTCCACCGATAAATTTGACTGATCTAGTAGTATCTCTGTAATTGTTTTCACAATATTCTGAGTATGTTCTTTAAGGAGACCTTCCTTGCAAGTAAGATGCTGCTGCAGGCAGTAAGGACCTGCATCTCTCTCATTCCCTATATTTTTGGTGGTTCTCTTCTTCTCATCCCTTCATTTCATTGATCAGCATTGTCAACTGGATGGAATAATGCTGTGCTCATGCACTCATGGTCATTAAAGGTAGAATTACATATTAGTATTTCTAGTGCATCTCTTTTTAGGACATAATGGTGTGAATTATAATGGGCTATTTTCAGGATGGTTATTGTATTAGGGTAAGAAAAATGCATTCATGAAAGGGTTGTAGATAATTTATTAAACTTTCAGTCAGGTAAATGTTCGGTTTCACAATCTTTGATTGATTTTTCTTTTAGTCATTCCAATGTATGAACTTTCCTAATTATCAGTAAATTTAATTTTGTAGATCCCAGCTGTTTCCTTAAAATTTATTGGGTCTTTCCTATTTTAAATTCGTTGAAAGACATTTTCATTAGGTTTGATTGGTGTGAGTTATAAAGGGTTAATTTTTGAGTGATTATTGTATTAGCATAGGTGGCAATTTGCATGTTTTTTTAACACCACTATTTCTTTGTAAAAAAATTTAGCATATTTAATCAAAGAAATCTGCTAAAAACTTGTTAAAAATTTCTAGTAACAAAAAAACGTACAAGTTGGCAGCTATGTATGAGGATTAATTTGGCGAGATAGTGTATCCATTCATCCCATATTGTAAAGGAGTAAGATTAACGATCACTTAGAAGATTAAATATAATATATAACATTAAAAAAAATGCTAAATCCAGAATTAATATACCAATCAAACCTAATAAAAATATTTTTCACTGAATTTAGAATGGAAAGGTTTTATAAGTTTTAAGAAAATAGCTGGCATTTGCATAAGTAAACTTAAATTTACTAGTAATGAGGAAGGTTCCAACACAGAAATGACTAAAAAGTAAAATCAAAAATCACGAAACCAACCTTTTATATGACCTCAAATTTAATAAATTATCCACAGCTCTTTCATGAACACATCTATCTCAGTCTATTAATCCTAATAAAATAACCACCTAAAAAATAATAGTCCATTATAACTCACACGATTATGCCTTAAAAAGAGTAGCACTAGAAATACTAATAAATATTCTTCCATTAATAATCATGAGCACATCATTATTCCATCCAATTGGCAATAACTCATTGATGAAGAGAAACACACACACAAAAAAAAAGAGAACAAGCCAGGAACAGCCACAATGTGCACCAATGAAGACCACGTAGGTAGTTAAAAGTACTATGCACTAATCAAAAAGCTGCACAGATATTTAAAATGTTTTCTTGAATGAATTAGCAATGTTCATTAACTTTGGTGCCTCTACACACAAGTACCAGTAGGTGCATCATGATGCTACAGATTGAACTAGGATTGACCTAAAAAAACATGTAACGCTACTTCTATATCTATATAGTAGTTTTGTTATAGTTTGACAAACCAGTCAACACCACACTGTGCTGCAGTAAAGATAGAAGCTGTAACAATGCTCACTATGCTAACTGTGTAGACACTTGTCATGCAGTAAATAAAGCTATTTTCAAACTCAGGACATATAGTGTGACTATGATTCTGTAAGTCTGAGCCAATAGCAATTTTGTTTTATCAGGAGTTAGAAACCAATGATCACTGAGATCCTGCATAACACAGGATGCTGACCACTGTAAGAGGAATAATACCCCATAATAAGGAATATATCCCCATATCCCCAGAGGAATAATACCCCATGCATAATACCCCAAGAATTATGCATATCAATTGGATCTTTTAACTGAGAAAAGGTGAGTTTATTGAAAGGCGAAAATATTATTTTAAAATCATATTGTTTGAGAATTTTAGCTATGGTTTGACTGGATTTAGGAAAATAGGGTAAGACAATGCTGATATTAGAAGAGACTGACTTAGTAGACGAAATACGAGGGAGTTGTAATTTTTGGATAGCTTTGTCTATAATGGAAGGGTCATAACCTCTGTCAATTGCAATGGCTTTCAGGTATTTAATTTCAGATTTTAATAAAATAGGATTTGAACAAATATTAAGGGCACGGTTTACAAAAGTATAGAACGCAGCCATTTTTTGGTTAGGTGGGTGACATGAACGCGCATGGGGAGGAAGGGAGACAGCAAAATTTTTTCGATAGACGGTGGTTGAAAATCCATTTACAGTGCGAGAGACGAGGGTAAGTCAGTCTACTAAGTCAGTCTCTTCTAATATCAGCATTGTCTTACCCTATTTTCCTAAATCCAGTCAAACCATAGCTAAAATTCTCAAACAATATGATTTTAAAATAATATTTTTGCCTTTCAATAAACTCACCTTTTCTCAGTTAAAAGATCCAATTGATATGCATAATTCTTGGGGTATTTATAGTATTTCCTGTCAGTGTGGTTTATCATATATTGGCCAAACTAAACGCAGTCTTAAATTTCGTCTTAAAGAACATATGAATTACGTCCGCAAACAAGAAACCAATAAATCGGCTATTTCTAAACATTGCTGGGAGGAAAATCATAATTTTAAATTTAATTCAGCTAAAATAATTTGCAGACCTAAATCCATTCATGAACTCGATTTCTTTGAAGCTTTTCATATTTATAAAAATTGTAAAAACCTTGTAAATTGTGATTTCGCTATTCCCTATTTGTCTGACTGTTGGAAATTTTATATTCAGTCCACATTTTCTTAATTTTTCTACTGTTTACACAACTAACTTTAATAAATTCCTATTGGCCACTCTCCCCACCTTTCCCACAATCCTATTGGTTGAACTAAATTCGGCCTTTCTCCTATAAATACGAGCACTTCCGCAGATTCAGAATCCTTTTTGCACTGATGACGGCACGCGTAAGGCGGCCGAAACAGCTGTATGCATTTCCAATGTTTTTCTTTGGCGTTTCTGATGTAGTAGTTTATTCGGGTTTTAATATTCCAACGCCAAGTCTCCTGTTATTATAAGGTTAAATAGTTGAGGTTGGTTGGGTTTTACATTGCACTAGTGCTATAATATGGACAAATGGCGGCAATCTGGAACTCACCTTTGAGGGTGGTCCGGAGACATGCCATCACAATTTTGATCCTCTATGGAGGAGGAAAAGAGTTATTTTAGGATAAAAGAAGTAATTCCAGTTTGAATGACGTATGGAATAACTTGGTTTTCAATTTCATTTCGGTCAGAAGAAAAATTGTACAATGATGAATGCGGGAAAATGACTTTTTGAAGAATGGTACATGCAGGTTTCGTTAGTGTTATTTAAATACAATTTAAGCAGGGACCACAGAAATAAAACGATCAATGTGGGAAAACAATAGATGCGGGAACGATCGATCGGGGTTTCACTATATAAGTAAGTCATAACAAAAACTTTGTACAATATTCAAATATTACATCTGAGTAAGCAATCCTCAGGGCAATTTTTCCTTTTAAAAAGAATGTAGATAGCATTATTTGTTTTTTCTATATATGAAATATATGTGGCTAGCTAAACATTTGCATATCTTACTATGTAGCACTTTTCATGCAAATCTGGCAGTCGTTACATGCTGCTTTTATGGTGTAGCAATTTTAAAATCTAGCAATATAAATGCTGTCCACTAAATTGGAAAAGCATATGCAGTCCTATATTATCTACATTAAATTAATAATAAAAAAAAAAAAATCTTGGATAGAGAGTAAGCAATAAAAAATATAACGCTTGACATCAGCATCTTTTTTATTCACACTTAGATATTTAAAAATGATTATGAAAGAAAATTAGGAATTCACACATATTTATAGAAATAATAGTTCAAATAAATTTATAAACAATGCAATAAATAAAAAGTAAATATTGATGGAAAAAAAAAATCTTTCCTTAACTCTCAAAATAAGAATTTGCCATTTTTTAATAAATAAAGTATTAATGTGACATCTTTAAAATGCAAAAGCAGGAAAGAATATTTAATTCAGTACAATTTACAGCTATTACAAAGCATAAACTGATATATATATTTTAATAATATAATACACAGATTAAAAACTAAGCCTACCTAAACGTGAGAGGAGGAATCCTTAAGGAATTAGGACTCTTGCATGCAACAACAGTGGAGCTAAATAAGCACACAATTTTGAAAATCAGAACATGGAAAAAAAATTTTCATTCAAATATTAGAAAATATGCAAAAAGCCTTAGAAAAAAAGTCATAACATGAGACAAGCATATTCACCCTTCTTCACCAGTACTTGCATACCTTTCAATTCTATCCGGCTTATCTACCTTAGAAGCCCTTTCAGGAACTGAAGAAGAAACCTCTGATAAATAAGAAATTCTTCTAATAATGGGATATTAAATTAAAAACTATATTAAATCATAAGAAACTATGACAGTTACCAGAAATGCTGCGACTAAAATCAGGGGGAGCAGAGCGGTGAGTTTTCTTCTTTCTATTCCTGAAAGAAAAGATAAATTAAAAACCTTTTTATTGAAACATTTTTTAAGTCTTATTAATTAGGTTTGAGCAGTATTTGCAAAAAATCTAATGCTGTTATTTTAAAGAGTGAAAAAGTGAAAGAAAAGAGTAACAGAATGCAACACACCAGAACAAATATTTCAATACAATGATAATGCTAGTAACAATTTAAAAAGATTTGTCTTTTTTTACAATTTTAATTTCAGTTAATTAAATAAATACATCTTTGTGGAAACCGAATAATTACTCTGTTATGAAAGGTTCCTCAAGGAGGTCTGAGGCAGTAGCCCTTTGATCAGGATCTGGTACAAAACATCTGAAAAGAAAATGGCAAACTTAAAATCACAATAAATTAAAAATTGAACATATGAATATTAGTTATATACTAATAACAGAGTCAAAATGAGATTAATAATAAATTTGGAACAAAGGTCCAACAACATCCTTTATACAAACTTTTTTTTTTTAATAAAAGAGAATCCATGTGCAGTATTACTGATAAGCAAATATAAAGAATACAGTTCCGATGGAATAGATAAAACAGCATGCTGAATGTCTTCAATAATTAATCTAAGAATGACAAGCTTACTCCTTTTGAAGGTATTTTCCACATTAAAAGAAATGGGGGAGGGGGGGTGTTATACCCAATTCCATAAATTTAGGAATGAGTTAAGGTTTGCGACCAAAAAAAATTTAAACAATTCAAAAAACAAGAATGTCTCAAACAAAGATAATTAAAAATGGTTGATTAGAGGAATTCAAGACCAAAATAAAAATCATGAGTAAAATTGAAAAAGGGAGAAAAATATACAAAAAGGGGGCAACTAATAAAGAGAAAAAAAATAAATAAAATAATAATAAAGTAATAATAAGTAAACAATAATTCTGGCGGAAACACTAAACTAAAATAATTAAAAAGCCTACTTTGTTCTATTCCATAGGCTCATTCAACCGGATGCCCGGCCATCTTTAGGGAGCTCTTGTCGTGTGTGTTTCAGCTATTCTTCCATTCACCTCTCAACATGGAGCGCCATTTTCTGTCAACTAGTTGATTGGTTTGTCTATCGTTGCATGTGCAATGATAGACAAACCAAATAATTAATACAGTCGAACCCTGTTAACGTGAATTACTTTTAACATGAACTGTGTCCACAGTCCCTGTCAAAAGGAAGATTAGTTTCTGAGGGACTGATAACATGAACACATTTTTTATCCCCCTTGAGATTCATGTTAACGAGGTTTGACTGTAGTGAATTATGGAAAATATTGAATTGTGGGCCACAATTTCAATATTTTCCTGTAAAGCTGCATATCTATAATCATTGAAATTAGTTAATTTTTTAACGTTCTAGAAATTAATGTTAATACTTGAATCTCTATTAGTTTTAGTTAAGGTCATTATTATTTTTCTGTGTATCATTTTTCTGTTATTTTACTCTATTATTGATTTTACTTTTTGTCATTCCAATATAGAATCCGAACTCTTTATTTTTGCTTTCATATTTAATCTCGTAAATACCTGCAGTCTGTAAGGAATCTATGGGGTTTTTATTATTATGTATTTGCTGAAAGGTATTATTATTGAGTTTTATAGATGAATTTATATTGAAATTTGCAGCTTCATTTTTTATTTTAATTGAGGTGCCTTTATTATAGGGAATCGCTGTTGTATATTGTTAAAATTGAAAATTTTGACACTATTGAGTTTAAATACTTTTCATCATATCCTCCAAAAAATACTTTGGCTCTGATTTATTTAATTTATTTTCCCCAATTAATCTTTTAAAAAGTGCTCAAAATTCAAAGAAAGAGAAAAGTTTAGAAATTTCACGTGAAGCGTTTGTTTGTAAACAAACTACGATCGATGTTTTCGAAATGTAAATAAACATTTCAACCTATCAGAAAAATCAAAATTAAATAATATTTAAATCATTTCAAAATTACTTTCGATCGTGTTCAAATAACTTAAAACTATTATTAATAATTTTTCTGACGTTCATATTTCGTTAATTAAAGTTCATGACGTCACTTTTATTATGTTTTTCAAAAATTCCTTCTAGAACATTCCATCAGGTCCGCAGTTAAGCTGTATCACTACGCTGATTCAAAATAGCGTCCCTCTAGAAGATTGAGTAATTTTAATAATAAAGATTCGATTCAAAAAATAGTCTAAAATAAAATATTCCTCCATCAAAATTAATTTAATTTAACCCTATTTCATTAACTTTATTTGAGCAAGCAATTGAAGTAAAATATTTTTTATTAAGAACTACTTACTGCGCAGGAATTCGTGAGTAATTCGTTCTCCGTTAGCGGGAAAATTTGGATGTGCACGTCACTCTCTTGAATGGTAGCTGGCTGAGAGAGCAGACGTATTTTCACCCGGCCGGGCACCGTTCATAGCCAAAGTGAGTGAATGGTGTCGCAGCTAGGCATGGTTTGCCTCTATCAATTACAATATAGATGGTGAAAACTGTTTTTGTTTAAGCATTCTTTCTCTAAGTAAAAATTTTATAACATTAATTTGAACCAAGACTAAAAAAAAACATCCCTAAGTCGTGCCTAGCGGTGATGATCGGCGAAACTGAAAGTCTGAGAGAATTCTATGAAATGTGCATCGACGATTTTCTCAGTACATTTTTTTAATCTTATGGATGGCCTGGATTACGCATATGTCTCATCCTACGCCTTCTAATATTTTGGAGTGTCATCAACTTGGACAAGGGACCTAACGAGTTTAGGCCTAACAGCAAAGCAAGGGGTCTAACAAGATTAGACTCAACAGTGATGTTCGGAGATAATGATCGTATAATATCCAGATGTCACGAAGGGATTCATATTTAAATTGTTTGACAATCTGCATATGATAGAATGGTGAATTAATTATGCATCGATCTTTTCCCGTTCTATATCCATCGATACTTCAAGGAGAAATTTCACAACACAACTGGTAGTTATTCAACTATATATATACAGTGTGGACTCTCTATATGAGAGCATTTGTGCTTCTTGTTAAAATTTCATACATCATTTGCAACTTAGTTCTGGAATCATGCAGGACTGATTACTAAAGTATCGATTCAATTATAACATTGCTGACTCTCAGTTAAAATGATAATAAGACCGTTCGCTTCCATTTATGATAATTGTAAGAATTTATTATGGCTATTGGTTCATTATCAGCGTTGTCTACACATTATAATGATGTAATCTAGTAATAATTAAGATCAAAGTGCCGGCACAGAAATCTCATTCAATATAAAAGTGCTTCAATAAAAGGAAATTTGTGTTTATGAAAAAATTGTGTTTGATATCTTATTTTGTGCTTAATTGGATTATATAATCTTTGCCTTTCAGCTATTTCATTCTTCAAAATGGGGTAAGTTAAAGTTAAAAGTATTTATTTTTCTGATTTTATTTTAATCTGCATTTTTATTTAAAAATTTAAAAGTTCAAAATTTAGAATTCTTCTCATGAGCGCGGCACAATAGCAATGTACTAACCACTGTGATGTATTTTCGGCCATTACTAAACTTTATTATTTATTATTTTATTTACTTTATTATTTTTTTACCATCCATCCTTAAAATTTAAACTGTTAAAATTTTCTATCCTAACATATATTTTTTACTAGTTTTCTGAACATCGTTAATTTTACTTAAGTTTTTGGTCTTTTTTTTTTTTATAAATTTTATTTATAAGCTTCTTATTATAACTTGCTTTTGATACACTTTCCAATGACCTATTACTTAAAAATGAACAAAACGAAATTTTTAAAATTGCTTCAAAAGCAGGTTATAATAAGAAACTTATAAATAAAAATAAAATAAAATTTATTAAAAAAAAGATCAAAAACTTCAATAAAAATAATGACACTGAGAAAATTAGTAAAAAATACACAACAGCAATTCCCTACAATAAGGGCACCTCAATTAAAATAAACAATGAAGCAGCAAATTTCAACATAAACATACCTATAAAACCCAATAATAATATATTTCGGGAAATACGTAATGATAAAAACCCCATAGATTTTTTACCGACTGCAGGTATTTACATGATCAAACATGAAAACGAAAATAAAGAGTTAAGATTCTATATTGGAATGACAAAAAGAAAAATGAATAATAGAGTAAAAGAACATAAAAATGATATAAAACACAGAAAAATAATGATGGCCTTAACTAAAACTAACAGAGATTCAAATATTAATATTGGTTTCCTGAATGTTAAAAAATTAGCTAATTTCAATAATTATAGATACAGAGATGGATTTAAGTTACATTGCGCCCTACGCCTATTTTTCTGTTGTGCCCCCCTCTCCCCACCTCATATTTTGAAACACTATGCATATATATTATAATTTTAAATATAATATAACTAAAGAAAAAGATATTATTTTTCGATACATCAATCGCTGTACAACACTGTGTATAACAACTAATTCCTAATTAAAAAATGAAAGAAATCATTACATAATTATTTTAACTACTTATGAAATGAATATATGTTTGAATTGTAACAGGGATTTTTCAAATTTGTTTGTACCATTGAATGAAAACCTAATCGGTTTTGAAATCTAATTGCTTTCTATATTTAAATTTATGTCTAAAATTAACTCACTTTTCAAATTTTAATACCCTTATAAATTTTGCTTCGCAAAACATGGGCCTCATGAACCTAAACATAAATCTTGCCATGGCCGTTTCATCGCTGTATCAGCATTTTGTAGTTAGAGTTACATACAATCGTTGATAGGTCCGTCTGATCAATCATACAATTATAGTGTATATCCATGCATTTCAAACTATTATGGAAAAATCAGTAATGTGTGAAAATGGCTTAAAATGAGTTCTTATAGTCAATGAAATTCCAATCAGTTTTCAATTTTAATTATCTTTTTAACTAGAATTCTTTTTAAAATTTTAATTGCCTCCACCATTCAAATTTTAATCACTCGTAAAAATTTGGTGCCTCTAGGCCCAGGCCTCTGTAATAGATATGCAGCTTTATGGGAAAATATTAAAATTGTTGCCCACAATTGAATATTAATTATTTGGTTTGTCTATCATTACATGTGCAACGATAGACAAACCAATCAACTAACTGACAGGAAATGGTACTCCATGTTGAAACGTGAATGCAAGAATAGCAGAAACACACACGACAAGAGCTCCCCGATGATAGCTGGGCGCCCAGTTGAATGAGCCCAGGGTGTAGAGAACAAAGTAGGCTTTTAAATATTTTTATTTTAAAATAATAATAATTAATAATAATAATATTAAATTGGCTTTTAAAAACACTTATACAGACTATTTGGTGGAAGAAAGTTTACAGAAGCAACAAATTGCAGAAAAACATGCCCAAATATTGGAGTTGAATAAAAATGAAGAAAAACACTATAAGTCAACACAATCGTAAAAACATGCAACAACTGCTCCAGGTCATGTTATTAAAGTATGTCCCTTTATCAGATGAAACAAAGTGATCATAAAAGCAGAATGAAAGCAGCAACACACTCTTTTCTAACTTTTTCAAGAGTCCAGCCTCACAGTTACATTACAGAAAGTCCACTCTTGTCATCAAAAGATCAATGGATAGTTTTTAAATTTGAAAATGTATTGTAACAGAATTAAAGGGAAAAAAAAATGTCAAGACAATTATTGGCAAATTTTGTGAAAAGGTAGATATAATAGCCAATTTAAAATAATAATAATGAATATATAAATAAATAAATCTGATACTTTCATAAAGCAGACACTTACAGATACTAATATATAATCGTCAGAAATGGTGGATTAGTTATAAAAATTAACTATAAAATGATACTTACTACAGTCGACTCATATTATAATAACCCAATAGAATATGAAAAACAACAGAAAAGTTCCAACTGATTTCAGTTTAAAATAATGATATTTCATATTTGATATAATGATCAAGAAAAAACCAAGATTCTTAATATAATAACTTGCAAAATTATAAATATGAAGGTTGTTTGATAACTCCCTGCCAAAAAAAAAAAAAAAAAAAAACAGATAGCTGCATTATCCAGAAGACAGTATTTTGTTTGTTTACTGCATTGTCTTATAGATAGATAGCATCAGTATAATATCGTAAAAAAGAGCCTGTTTTTTTTTTTTTTTTTAAAGGTTGTTGGACGTCTGTGGAATGTCTCAAAGAATAGAGCAATGTGAGTTCATAGTTTTTATGAAACATTATTTAAAAGGAAATACGGCTACAGAAACAAACTTAAAATTAGATAAACTCAATGGGGAGTTTGTTCTTTCTTTGCAAACAATTTACAAATTGTTCAAAAGTGTTTGTTGTGGCCACATGAGCACAAGTGGTGCTAATCATCCTGGGAGTCCTGACAAAGTCACGACTCCAGAAACAATAAGAAAAATAAAAATAAAAATCCATCACATGATTTTGAAAGATTGAGGATTAAAGATATGTGGAATCACAGAGACTGTTAGCTGGATCTTCAGAAATTCATAAGTTTAATAATCTGGTGTGTCACTCACATGACTTTCTCTTACCCTGAAATTTAATACTATAAATACAGGTTGCAGATTAAAAGGTAAGATAACAAATACTGTTATGTAAACCTGTGTTAAACAATTCATATTAGGCTTCGGAAGAGTTTTATATGATAATTAGTTCTGCGTGAGGGGGGCTACTGCCCCCCTCAACCCCCCGTTTCATTAATGCATCTGCATTTATATAGAATTTAATTCTGTTATTAAAAAATAATTCTATTTTTAAAAAATAATTTATTAAAATTATTATTTAAAAAAATTATCTTTTATGATAATGCAGACAATTTCCATATTAAAGAAGTAGTACAACACCAAATATCCAAAAAAAGTCCATTTTATTCTCAATATTTAAAAAAAAAAAAAAAAGATTTTTTTTCAAAGTTTTTTTTCTTTAAAAGTAAAAAAAATCGATAACTTTGTTTTAAAATACCGCAGATCGATGGTTCAACCATTCGTTTTAAAGGTATTGGCGAGCTCTTTTGAAAGATACCATGAAAATTTACTCCCCTTGAGGGGGGACTTCCCCCCCCCAGGGGGGAGGCGAGGCTTCTACATACATAATTTTCTTTTTTCCCAGTTAACTATCTCTATTACAAAAAATATATAGTCGTTTCATTTGGTTTAGTGCAGTCTATAGACGTTAAACTCTACTTACCTGCAATTTCCCCCATAGACGTAATGTATTAGAATTCTCTTGATTGTCCCTGTACACAAACCATTTGCTTAATCTTAACGAAAAGCTTACTGTAGCATCCGTATATGATACACATTTAGAATACCACATTTGAACTTTCTGCCATAATTTGTTTTTGAGATATGCTGATAACAGACAGACAGACAGACACACACACACACAGACCATTTGCTAAAAACATGATTTTCATATTCAGGAGACCTCAAAACGTGTAAATATAACAAAATCTCGCATTCGAAAATTTGACCCAAAAACAGTACTTTCTCTACCTTATGGGTAAGAGAAAGTAAAAATCTATTAGCTTTAATTTAGCTTTGAATTAGGGGATAAAGAAAAACTAATGCACCACATTTAGTCCTCTAGAGAGTAACAGTTTTTTATAATGCGTGAATGCCAGTGTTTCTTAACTGCAAAATTCATTGTTTATATTTGAAAAGGTTTTGCATTATACAAAGAATTGCATTATAAAGATCTTCTACTGTATATATATTTTTTATATTCTTTATGCCACAATTTACATTTTACAGTACATATACAGAGCACAATTACTTCAAATGGTCTTCTAAAATCATCATTTTTATCAAATTTAAGGGAAACTACTGATTTTTATTAGCTAAAATTTGTAGTTGATTTCATTTCACTTAAAAAATTCAAATATAATTAGTATTTTACATAAAGAGTCATCTGAAACCATTGTCAGATTCATTTTGAAGAAAAAGGCATCCTTTGAAAGATTTGTTTTGATCTATTTGATAAAGTAAACATATGATATAATGACACAAACAGGATCGTCCTGATGGGGTTGTTGTAATGCAAATCAGCTGTATATTCATAGAACAATAATGAATAATATATAAAAGCTAAAGTATTAATGTACAAAAGCATAAATAAAAATTTTAAGTAAACAAGATAAATACTTTAAATAAAAATTTAAAGTAAATGGAAAATTTATATAACATAAATAAACACTATACAAAATTAATAAATTTATACAAAACTAAAGACGTTATGCACTGTAATTTGTTTTATATAAATACACAAGTTAAATATACAATAAATGCACATGTTACCTTAAAATAAAGTTCTTGGCCCGTTCTGACATGCTTGCAGGAATTTCAGGGTGCATTTTATAAAATCCAACTTTAAACATAGCAGCATGTGGAGATCCTAACTATAAAAAGGATATAATAGACTGTTTTATTATGAAACATCTCAATTTAGAAATAAAATCACTAAAATATTTTTTAATAATTTATGTGAGACCTTTAGATTGGGATCCTTCAAGCCTTTCACACGAATGTGGCTGACTTGCTTTGTTTCTCTTCTTCACAACCCAGCATTTAGTACCACTGTACATTGATCTTTCGTTGCTCCATGTCATTGCATGCATTTTGCTTGGTTAAAATTTCTAGTGTCTCATGAATACCATATATTTTCTATTATAAGCTAACAATGTGTTTTGCTACAAAAATTTACCCAAAATTCAAAACCTGTTTAAAAACCAACGCAACAGAATATTGGGTTATCATTTCTCAGACTATGAATTTCAACTTAAGGTTTTAAAAAGAGTTTGAAATTTTAAACAGTGATTATTAAGTTTAATATATATTAGTTAGTGCCTATCAACTTTTGGGGCCAATCACTAAACAGGTTGTGCTGCTATACAAAGCTTTCTGCAATTTTCAGAAAGGCTATATCTCAGGATCTATTACATATAATTAAACAAAACTTGAAATGTTAGAAGTGCATTATAAGAAATTATGTTGATTTAATTTGGGTGTATATTGGCCAAGAGATGGCACTGCTATACTGAAATATTTCTCAAGAATGGGAAGGCTATATCTCAGACTCTATTGTCTATAACTGCACAAAACTTGGTACATTAGAGAACCAGCCATTATGAAACACTATACAGATTTGTTTTGGTGTATATCGGCCAACAAGTGGTGCTACTGTGCTACAATTTACTCCAGCAGTGAACCCTGTTAGATCAGGAAGACTAAGTCTCAAGTTCTATGTCATATAAGTGCACAAAACTTGAAATGTGAGATAACCATTATGAAAATGAATACCGACTTAATTTATATGTATATCAGCTGACAGGTGGAGCTGCTAATGTGATTTTCTCATGGCTACATCACAGCGTCTATTGATTAAAATTGCACCAAACTCCATACATACAATATTTATTGTGAGAAGCTATAGTTAAACTTTTGTTCATTTTAAACAACTAGTGGAACTGTTCTGTAGAATGATATAGAAGAAAGTTTTGTGATAGCCACAACATACTAGTTTTCATATGAAATTACTTTTCAACTATTGTTATGTTAGTAAAATATTTTATGTTCCCTTTTGTTTAGTAATAGTATTGTAAAAAATATGTAACTAAGTTTTAGTTTTATAATTCTGCCCAAAAACTATCTTCTTGTGATAATGCTTTCCACCACGAATCACAAGTGCAGGACTGAGTATATTAGGCTTAAAACAGTTTTATTCTCCGTGACAATATTGCACAATAAATAGAATATTAAATAAATATGTTTAAGGAAATAATATTTAAAAGAATAGTATGGGAAAAATGTATATATTTTATTGTTTTAAAATAAAGAAAAGAAAAGAAATATAGAAAATTAGTGCCAGACATCCGGTATACGGTAGAATCACTATCCGTTTCATCCCTAAATACCACCCATTTAAAAGATTTTAAAAGCACCTGTTATAATTTTTTAAAAATGCAAAAACATGCAAGAGGGAATAATTTACTATCCCCCCCCACCTCTACAAATTCTCATCAAAAGCATACAAATTATAAAAATGCCAAAAGCACAGGTAATTTTTTTTTTTTTTGTTTTAATAAATACTAAATAGATAAAATTAATCCCCATGAATCATAATTTAATGAAACATGTAATTTCAATGTCAATTTCAAACTTTGCATAATCCACCATTTTCAAAACACTACTGTTTCAAGCGAACATAATAAACTCACATAAACAAACATATATTTCTGTTATATTTATAATTTTTACTTAGAAATAAATAAATATTTACTAAAATATCATTGAATAGAATATCAAACAAATTTATATAAAAAAAAAAAAAATACCTCTAATTCATTTTATATTTACAATACAGTGCAAGGCTTATGAAACAGTGGCGGATCCAGAACTTGACTTTTGGGGGGGGGGGGGGGGCTAAGATTTTTCAAAGTGTTAGTCTAGACCAATAAAAAATTTACAATTGCAATATTCAATAGTGAATGTCAGTGTTTTGGGGGGGGCTTCAGCCCCCTAGCCCCCCCCCCCTTAAATCCGCCACTGTTATGAAACTGCTTCCATGAAACTCCATAACAACATTCATTAATATCCATTCACTTCAATCATTTTCATTACTTAATTTAAATACCACAGAATTTAACAAAAACAATGCATATTAAATGAATTAATGTAAAAATACTTCCTTTCAAATCACTTTAAAAACATAGCGTCACCTTCATATTTTCAATTCAAACGTTTAAAACACATGATTTTTTTAGCTAAACTTACAAGGGAACTCTTCCAAGCGGTAATCACCGATTTTCTTAAAAAAATTACAGAAAATAGTTTACACTATACTTAATTCACTTGTGAAAAAATTAGCTGCTGAATCGCAACAGGAAAGCTGTAAAAAATTATTAAACTTTACGTTTTGAACGCCAAACACGAAAAAAGTCATCGCCAAATCACATTAACCTTCCTTCAGTGATGCCAAGGGACTTCAGTATAGGAGGGTTGTGTTTTCTATCGCTCTAGGGTGACTGAAGCAAGGAATCCATCCCCTCCGCGGAGGATCAAAATTATGATGGCATGTCTCCAGAATATCCCTATGAGTGAATACAAGACCATCTCCAATTTCCCACTGCGTAGCTATAGTGCGACGTTAAAACCCACTCAACACTCAATATATTTTCTGAAATCTAGAAGTTTCTATTTAGAAAAAGTGACATTGGGTTACATACAAATGGAACGCTTGCAATTTCGATGACGTAAATTTTGCAAGTTTTTTGCAAATACAGTCGGCAGCAAAAGTAACAGAGCACTAGCGAAAATTCCTATGTACAAAAAGTAAACTTAATGCAGATTTGTTAAATAAATCCTTGACGAATCCTGTTCGTAGTCAGTCTAAGAACACAATTTGACAAGGATTTATTTAACAAAACAGTGTTAAGTGCGCTTTTTTCACATAGGAATTTTTGCTAGTGCTCGGATACTTTTGCTGCCGACTGCAGTCATACATTTGGAACGCCTGCAAATGGCTTTGCAACTGGAAGTGTTTCATTTGTATGTACCCTATTATGTTTTGTGTTAGATAATATTTTCCATTATTTTATGTAATGTTTCAATATTGTATTTATTTAAAATAATGCAATTTCAGAGTTACTTTTACATTACTCCAGCTTGTATATAATCTGGAGTAATTTAATGTCTGAAGCACTCGGCATGTGCATTTATATAAATTTGCAGACGATTTAAAAACTAATCTGATTTATAGATTGGTTGGCTGGGTTTTACGTCGCACTAGCACTGCGGAATGGGCAATTGGCGACCAATATGAATTATAATATTTGATTGAACATTTGATTGTTAGAATAGTTGATTGAAATTAATACTCAAATAAATAAATCAAAATTAAAATATTTAAGATATTTGAGGTTGAGTAGGTTTTAAGTTTTAATTCGCACTACAGATATGCAATGGCGACAGTCTAGGGTACATTCCTAGAGATGGTCCGTAGACGTGTTTACAACTTTGATCCTTTACGGAGGGGATTATTTAAAATTGGAAAAACACGTGCATAACCTTTATGGCTTCTTACATTTCTGGTAATTTATTTTGTAAAAATATGCATAAGAATTTCATAAGGTTGGTTGGGTTTTACGTCACACTAGTGCTGCGCAATGATTTTTTTCATAGGTAATTTTCTTAGAATTATTAACTGCGAAATCTTGTTGTTTTAAAAATAATTGTTATGCTGAATGCAGACCCTCCATGGCCGAGTGAGTATGTCACCCTCGCTAATCGCCTTCACGTGTAAAAGAATGGGTTCGATTCCCCAGCTGACCCAGGGTGTTTTTTTGATTTTTTGTATTTTAATCCGGTTATGAGAGGCATACTATTGTAACAATCTCAGCTATCGTAGATCACAAGTCGGATCGTACAGTCGGCAGCAAAAGTATCCGAACACTAGCAATAATCCCCGTCAGAAAAATGCACTCTTATACTGCTTTGTTAAGTAAATCCTTGTTGAATCATGTTCTTAGACTGACGAAGAACATGATTCGACAAGGATTTATTTAACAAAGCAGTATTAAGTGTACTTTTTCTAGACAGGAATTATTGCCAGTGCTCGGTTACTTTTGCTGCCGAGTGTTCGATCCGACTTGTGATCTAAGATAGCTGCGATTGTTACAATAGTATACCTCCCTACACTGTAAAAAAAAACCTATTACCAGCTGCAATCTGTGATTTATTTTATCCAATCACAGAGAATTTCTTGCAAGAAATTCTCTGTGATTGGATAAAATAAATCACAGATTGCAGCTGGTAATAGGTTTTTTTTTACAGTGTATGTTATATCTGTCCTCATCTCGACGAAATTTACAGGAGGGGGATGTCGAGTCAAACATACAAATCGTATGTATATATTAAAAATAAATAATTTACGCAGAATGCAACCATTTATCATCTGCCGATGTACCGGACCCTCCTCAGGAGTGCATCGCAAACCGTCGCCAATTGCCCATAGTGCAGTACTAGTGCGACGTTAAACTCAACCAACAAACAGGACGAAATTTAGGGTAGAATCATAGATCGTCTCCAATTGCTCATTGCGTAGCTCTAATGAGATATTGGATCCACACAACTCATATTCTGTGGAGTTGCTTGTTCGTCGAAGGTTCGTACTGCCCAATAAAATGATCAGACTAAGGGGTACATACAAATGAAACACTTCCGGTTGCAAAGCCGTTTGCAAGTGTTCCAAATGTATGACTACAGTCGGCAGCAAAAGTATCCCACCACTAGCGAAAATTCCTATATAAAAAAAGCACACTTAACACTGTTTTGTTAAATAAATCCTTGTCGAATCATGTTCTTAGACTAACTAAGAACAGGATTCGACAAGGATTTATTTAACAAAACTGCATTAAGTGTACTTTTTTTTACATAGGAATTCCTGCTAATGCTCACATACTTTTACTGCCGACTGAATTTCAAAAAATTTGCAAAATTTACGTCATCGAAGTTGCAAGCGTTCCGTTTGCATGTAACCCTTATAAGAAAAATGTGTTCGGATACGAAATGCTTTCATTTTAGTTTAAAAAAAAAAAAAAAAAAAAACAGCTTTGTGTTTTAATATAAAATGTTTTGTTTTATTTAAATTTATAAAAAAGTTTTGATCATATATTTTTTTAATGTCGTTATTAAAAACTTGATGTAAATATTCTTGCAATTGTTATTGACACAGCTTATTTAACTGAAATATTAAATGTTATTTAGAATTTCGACTAAATAAGTCTCAATCTGGTAAATTATCTGGTTTTTGTTAATCTATTCTGAATTCTCATGTGCTCGACAGCGTAGGGAGTTCGTTTGACTATCCAAAAGAAAGAAGAACATCTACATCTATTAAATCTTCATTGCAATGAAATTTCGAAGAATGCAGTCGCCAAACAGGCGCTTTTTTGGAAATATTGCAAACATGCTTCCATTTTTAATAATTTTTTATTATCTATTGCGACTCAGCAGCTAATATTTTAGGAAGATGCTATTCATGATTAAATCTTATGCCAGAATTTTTTTCTAGAAAATCGGTGATTACCGCTTCAAAGATTTCCTTGTTAGTACTATATACTGATGACATATATATGCATGACGGCATGGATGTTAAGCCAGAGAAAACATTCACTTAGGTTGTTGCTCTTAGGCAATCTGGTGTGCTCGTGAAATACACCAAACATAAGTGCCTACGTAAACTAAATCTTATCCTGTGGAAGCACTTTGGTTGAGCAAAGGAAATGTACTTCAGTTCCTGTTTTTCTTGAAGGATGGAGTTGAACAAGTCATGGAATCCAAAGAAAAATCCATTTACAAGTTTAATGAAGAAAAGTTGTTAAAATAATATGTATTTTTTGTTGATATTACAGGTCATCTCAATAATTTAACCATTGTTTATTGGGGAAAGGTGCTTTTGTTGATAACCTTTAAGATTCTGTAAAAGTTTTTGAAGAAAAATTAATTTTATGGGAAAATCAATTGTTAAACAAGAAAGCCATTTATTTTATAAAATTAAGAAGTTGGCTAACAAAAATATATCATGGAACTTGGAAGATTATTGTGCATTGAATTTCAAATTTATTAATTAAATTCAAGAACATATTTCCTGATTTAAGGGAAAATGAAATTTTTATGAGAATGTTCTCGCCATTCTCAGTAGATGTTGAAAGTATTTCAGATTAACTAAAATTAAAATTTATAAATCTGCAGTGAGACTCTTTAATAAAATCAAAATTTCTACATTAACTGATTCTTATTTGAAGTACATATCTGAAGATAAGTATCCAGAAATATGCAAACATGCATTACTTATGTCTTCTATATCTGGAAATACCTCAATATGTGAACAATAGATGAGTATAATGAAAAACACATATTAGAAACTAGAAGACAGTGAAACATTTGAAGACTACTTCATGAATCATGACAACATGGATTTAACCTGATATAGAATTTTAACAAAGCAAAAACATTGTCAAGTTTCGGATTAAGACTGAAATTGTTACCATTCCGCCAGTAATACATGTCATTATTTACTATATATCATGGGATACCTATTATGTATCATGCATAATTAAAAGAAAACTAAATATTCATTCAACTTCCACTGAAAAAATTAATTAATTAATTAATATGTATATATATACATTACACTTTGTAAAAAATGTTACCCTTATTAAATTAATTTAGTCTTATAATCTGTCTCTTATTTATAAATTTTCTGCCTTTGTTACTTATTTGAGAGATGTGTGACCTGCAGATCTTTATGAATTTATGGATGTGGCCCTTGGGCATGAAAGATTGAAGATCCCCTGTTTAAAACATAGTTTTAAAAAATCTAAAGACATTTTCTAAGGGATTTATGTTTATTGTTAACATTCGATATAATGGCAAATTAGAAGTAGTAAGGGAAAACTGTTAAGATCAACTCCATATAAAATAATAATAATAATAATAATAAATTATCAAGAACACAGCTTAGATAATATCACTGCTAAAAAAAAAACTATTACTCATGCATTTTTCTGCTTTTGGACCAAAATGCCAACTGAAACTTTTCATCATTTTTAGAAAATTTCTTAAAAGGAGTTAAAACGAAAAAAAGAATAATTCTTCCATTACCATACAAGACATCATTGTTCATTGAAAATATAAAATAGAAAAGTAGCTAAGAATAAGATTTATAAAATTAAACATATATATATATAAGTGTAAAATAACTTTGTAAATACTATGGAAATCTCCTTAAAAAATATATTTGAACAGCCTCTGCAGTAAATTTGATTAAAAAAAAAAAAAAAAAATTAAAGAAACGAATAATAGTAATAATAATAATTTCTTATTGGTTTTGGTAGACTATACAACAAAAAAGAAAAAAAAAAAAAAAAGAAAAAGAGCAAAAAAAATCTTACTTCACCAAAAGGAGGCTTGCCAGTAGCCATTTCTACAACAGTACATCCTAAAGACCATATATCTGCCTAAAAAGATTTTTAATGTTACTTCAAAACAAAAACCTTTAATTGCAAAAGATTTTTATTTAAATAATAATAATAATAAAAAATAAATAAATGATCGATTTTTCCCCTCTATCTTAGAAATTAGAAACCTTTTAAAAGATTAATTTTCTTTGATTAAAAATATTATTTCTAACATTAATTTTTATCTACAAAAAAGGTATCAATAGCCAAAATTTCAATTTGTACATTTATCAACTTACATAATTTGTATTATTACAAACAATAAATAAAAGTCAGATATTGAAACATGCTTTCAAGAGATAAACTAACCAACATAGAGAAAGTTAATTTCACTGATTTTAATGCAATATTAAAATAATATATACATATATATTAACTTAAACCTCTTCATATATATATATTAGTTAGAAATAACTAAAATGTATTAAAGGTTTAAATAACAACTAGTAAAAAAGGTTTCAAAATAACCATGAGCAAGATTGTAGATTGAAATGTATTAAATTCAGACATTTACACAGCGACTAAATCACAGGCAAGTCCCATTAATTCTCTTTTTTCACCTCCCACTCCCCCACTTACATAAAATAAATTTAATAATTTTTCATGCGAAGGAGGAGGAGGTGAGCAATGGGAAAACTTTTTTTTTCTAATTTCAGTCTAATTTTTAAAAAAAAATCAATTTGAAAGTGAGATTTAATACTAATAATAAACATAACAGCAATTATTTTTCAACCTAATGCTATAAAATAAGTGTGTGTGTAAACTGTAAATTGAATATAAATAGTGAATAAAGGAATATAATAATGTTAATTATTCTTCATTTTTGTCATCAAATTTTTTAATCACTAAAACACATTTCCTTAAAAAACAGAACTCTTATCAAATTATTAAAAACAAGAGAGGATAAGTGCAGACATACTTGGATATAGCCATCACTACTCATAAGAATCAAACTTTAACTATTACAAATTATATAGCTTTTAAATTACAAATAGCTTAAAGATGTGTTTTCTGAAGGCAGATAATAAGGCTAAGATAATCAGGCAAGTCAGAAAATGAAATAACAAAACATTAAACAATCTCTAAAGACAAAATCTCATTAAAATATGGTGAATAATATTTAGATTGACTAAAGAAAGCATATATTAAAAGTTGTGCTATAATCACGGGCATAGAAAAGGGAGGTGCTCCCCCAATTGCAATACTGCAAAATTTCTTTTACCGTCGAATATTTTGAAAATTTTCATAAATAAATTTTATTACATAAAAATGTTCATTTATCAGTAAATTTTTATAATTATTAATTATAAAGAGTGAATGTCAAATAATTTTTAATTATTAATGGATTTTCTTTAAAATAATTTTGATCATGTAAAAATGAAATTGTTTGACGCATTCCCATGATTTTCGATTGACTATGCTCCTGACTATTGAACTATATACTGAGAGACCCCCCAACCACCAGCCAACCTGGGGTTTATAGCCAGAGATCCCAAGGGTGGTGAGAAAAAACCCATCTCTTACCAGCAGATCTGCAGACAGGGGCGCAGCCCTGAAGAGATCATCAGGAACTATAATACAAGTACAAATGAATAATCCTTAAATATCAAGTGATCAGCTAACAATATTTTTTATTTTATCCAAATGAAATGCCAGAAATTTAAAATGAAACAGAACAGATGTGAAAAGAATCAGTATTATAAAACATTCAGAAACTATTTATGTCAAACATAAAATATTAATATAATTTAGAACAAAAACTATTGTTAACTTTTAAAAATATATAATTAATGGATAACACTTTTATTTTGCACATATATCTGCTTTAAACTATTAAATAGAGAAACTTCAATGAAAAGATTTGAAAATGAAAAAAAAAAAAAATTTTAAACATATATGTATATGTATACACATATATAATCTTAAAATTAATCTTATTTTTCTCTTTATAAAAACTGATTAAAGCAGATAACCATGAATTTTATATTATAACAAGAATATATAAAAATTGTTAGATGAAGATGATTGACTTACTGGAGCACCATACCCTCTTTGGCCTTTGTCAATGACCTCAGGAGCCATGTACTGGAGAGTGCCTATAATATTAAATATTTATTACATGTGCATATCAGCTAGAAATGATGAAGTCCAAACAGATGTATAAACAAACTTAAAATTTTAAAACATGAAAAATAATAAAAATAATAATAACCATGTAATATACTTTACAATAGATAATCGCTAAAAGGTACATGGAAAAAAAAATTATAATGCATAAAGCTTCTTCTTTTTTTTTTTTTTTTTTTTTTCCTAGTAACAATTTTACATATTTTATTTTTAATGCAGAAAAAATAAAATTATATAGAAACGATAATTTTGTACCAGCAAAAGTTTGTGTAGCAGGGTTTATCCCAGCCAAACGCTTTGATGTACCAAAGTCAGATATCTTGACAACGCCATAATATGTGTTAACCAAAACATTATCCCCTTTAATGTCTCTGTGCACAATTTTTTGATCATGCTGAAAAACAAAAAAGTTTAGGAGAAATTTAAAATACACAAAAAATTATGAATATTTTATTAATAATTATTCTAGAACTTGAGAACTTAATAACATTTTATTATTATTTATTTTACAAAATAAAATCTTTATAAATAGTAACATGAAAGAGCAGAAAACTGTCCAAATAACATATACAGTATAGGATCTGTTATCCAGAAAGCTTGGGACCTGGGATGTTGTGGATAAGGGGTTTTTCCGTAATTCGGAACACTTTATTATATGTATAAAAATGGTACAAAATAATTTCATGAATAGCAGTGATAAACATGAAGAATATATATGTAAACACTTTACCTATTAATAATAAATTCATTTAATAAATTATTTCCACAAAATAAAAATAAAAACATTCTTAATTAGAATTTCAAACTATAAATAACAATAGTAATAATAAATGAAAAATAAATAAACATATATAAAATTTAATTTGGACCTGAGAGTAACATACTTTCATTTGGATTTTGCAAAAATTTCTATGATATTTTTTTGCTTATAGTGTGTCTCTGCTCTGATACTAATCGTTCATAAATGTTTCAAATATTTTTAACACATAATGCTAAATACTTTATGACATGAATTCTAAAAATAATGAAAATTAATAAAAACTATTTAAAAATTTTATAACAATTAGAACTTCATGCATGCGACCTGAGTTCAAGGATAAAATTCATCTGCTATTGGGCACTTTAAGAAGTATGTGTTATTAATGTTTATCTATTAGAAATACAATAAAAATTCATTTTCAAACCTAAATTTGCAAAATTTTCAATAATTATTTGGACAATTTTGTTCTCACCATATTTCTTCAGAATAACACCGTAGCATTAAATAAAGTAGGTTATAAAAGTATAATTCTGACTGCTGTTACTGTATAACTTTAATTCTTAAATTTTACGATAATTAAAAATTTTGGTAGTTTGCATTTTGAATTCTGGTTTTCGGAACATTCTGGATAACGGGTTTCCGGATAACGGATCCTATACTGTACTTAAAAAATTATGGACACTTTAAAGGCTTTTGTATCGAGATTGCATACAATAAGGGTAGTGCACTTTATTGTTTTAATATGTTGTCAGCTTGATAGTATACCACAAATCTGCACAAGCTCATCCTGAACAGATATTTCCACATTATGATCTCTCTTTGTTAGATGAAACAAAGATATTTTCAACATAAGGAGAATAAGGAAAGCCAGATAAATCAAGGTGAACATTTAGGACTACCAATAAAATTCTGATGTTGGAGAGAAAAGAATGAATAAAACCTTTTAACTTTTGAGAGGATTGAATTTGTTAATTCTTTTTCCCTGTAATTTCAGAAACATCATCATCTAACAAGTAAATACAGTCAACTCCTGCTAATCCGTAAAAGTTTTGTCCAAAGGTTGTGCAGATTGTAGGTCATTGTCTTTGCGTACATTTTTCTTTTGCAGATACAAAGTAAATTATTATAATTAATGCATGAATAGACATTAAAGTGGAAAGATGATTTCTAATTTCAGAATAAAATATTTTTTTAATATTAATAAAACTAATCAATCATAAGAAGGTAAATAATTTAAGCGTACTTAAAAAGCAAACGCATAGCAATAAAATGTAAACATATACATATATTTTAGGAATGCAAAAGAAAATATATTTTAAATGCAGAAATGAACATTCATTAATGATTATTCTTAATTTTATTGAATATTGATGTAATAGTTTTTTATATTAAATTTTCATATACACTCCTGATGCTCTTTGGGATGATCCAGCACTAGTCTATGCGAAATGCGTGATAATAAATATAAAAAATCTCATTGGTTTCTTCAATTGCATTTGAAAGCAAGGATTAAGCTAAAAATTCTATTTAAAAAAAAGTAAAAATGTAAGAAATGTTGTCAATTTTTTTTTTTTTTTTTTTAAATCTCAGTTGGAAGTTTCTTTATTCACATTAAAATATCAATTCCAGGTTAGAGGTATTCGTAGATTATAGGTCTGAAAATTAACAAGAGTTGACTGTAATACATATACATATATGTACAGTAACAAATAACGCACATCATATAAAATGACATACAAATTGGAAAAGGATGAACAGAAGATTTTTCAGCTTTTATTAAAATTTAAAGAATTTTTATTTCGCTTTATCAGTTTTAAAATTACTAAACCCCCAAATTTATTCTGGCATAAATATAGATATTAGAGATAACCAATATAATATTTAATACTGCAACAAAAATTTGGATATGTTTAGATTTTAAAAAGTAATTCAATAATAATACATTTTGCTTATATCATTAAAAGTACACAATAATAACTGTAAAAAAAACTTCATATACTACAATGTTATTCCTGTACAAAAAATAGACCCATGCTTCAAATATTACACATACTTTCAAATTGAAATAATATCTGGTGAGAAAATAAAAAATAAGATCAACGTGATAAGAATTAAAAAAATATAACTACACAAAAGGAGATAACTGATATATATATAACTCTACATAATCATTTAATTAGAAAATCACTTATATGTAAGAACTTTTATTTTAATGGTAGAAAAATATCTTTCAAGTCTATTATTTATAATACTTATACTAAAACACACCAAGTATTTCAGGCCTTCTAGTATCTGTTTTGTGTAATAAGAAATAGCAACTTCATTATCTTTAAGAGGTCCCCAACTAGACTGTAAAAGTTGAGATAAGCTTCCTAAATTAAATAAATAAATATGATCTTATAATTGGAAACAGAAGTGCTAATAAAGAAATCACTATTAATGCAAGAATAATTAATTAAAAAGAATTTGCAGTATCAAGCAAATATAATGATAAAAACATTAATTAATTCTAATTGTGCATGCATTAAAAAAAAAAAAAAAGAGAGAGAGAAAAGAAAACTTATAGTCTTTCAGTTACCATCAACTTTCCTATGTATGCAGTTGAACATTAAAAATGACAATAAAAAATGTGGGAAGTATTTTTCAAGTAAACACATGTTTAGATAAGAATCAATAGTGTTAATTAAAATATCAATTTTTATGGCAACAGTTGCAAAATTTAAAGCTGAATAAAATAAATTAAACGAATTTATCAAATTGAAACAGAGAAGTACAAATATACACAATACCATCTTACTCTTACTTGCATCAAAACTTGGAATCTAAAAGACACAATTTGATTAACACTTATTTTATTTTGAGACACATTTAAACGAACCAAATAGTAAATAGAAGCTGCCATTTATCTAACTATTTAATGAAAAACTAAATAAATACAAAGTAATTTAAAAAGACTCCTTGAAAAGCAGAAAGATTAACAATTCAACCCATTTTTCAAGTATCCTACATTTACTCTCATCTTATTTAGTTCATTCATTAAATAATATGTGTTTACTATACAGCAATATAATTAATACTTTCATTTCACTATGCAAAATATTCACCAATATATTGTATCTCAGACAAAATCTAGATGTCTTCAAGATATTTTTAAATTCAATTCTGAATTCTTGACAAGCTTAACTATCAGGTTATAACATATGAAATGTCCGATTCTCACCAGTAAAATTTTTGAGATTTGGTTCCTTATAAACTTTTTTGATACAGTCGTTAATTATGTATCATTTTAAAGCTAAAACCTTGTCTTTTTCATCTGATGTGTTTCAAATAAAAATATTGTGATTTGGTTGTAAGTTTATAGCTTTAATCGTAGGGTGAATTCTAGAGATTTTAGAGTGCTATTTTTGTATGAGTGGAAAAGTAAGCATAATGCTGCAGCAGCTGCCCGAAACAATAATGCTGCATTTGGAAACGGTTCTGTAAATGAACGTACCATTCAACGTTGGTATGCAAAGTTCGAAACTGGGGATGAGAGTCTCACAAACAAAGACCGGGGCAGAAAAGAGACTGTTGTGGACAATAAAGTTTTACGAGCAATAGCTGAAAAAAATCCAGGCAATACTGTTAGAGATTATGCAGAAGAACTAGGTGTATCTCCTACAACCATTTCACGTCATCTAAAATTGATTGGCAAAGTTAAAAAATTGGATAAATGGGTACCGCATGAATTGAATGAGAATCAGAAGCACAGTTTTAAAATCTTGTCTGCCCTTCTTCTTCACGACCAAAATGATCATTTTCTCAATCAAATTGTAACTTGTGATGAAAAGTGGATTCTGTACAACAATCGTAAACGTTCAGCGCAGTGGCTAGATGCTGACAAGGCTCCACAACACTTCCCAAAGCCGAAACTCCATCAAAAGAAGGTTATGGTGACTGTTTGATGGTCCTCAGCTGGTTTAATTCACCACATAGCTTTCTAAAACCAGGCTAAAACCATCACAGCGGAGAAATACTGTAGAGAAATCGATGAAATGCACCAGGAACTTACACGTAAACAGTCGGATTTGGTCAATAGGAAGGGCCCTATTCTTCTCCATGATAACGCTAGACCACATGCTTCAATGATCACTCGTCAGAGCTGCACATATTAAACTATGAAGTTTTAGACCATCCACCATATTCACCTGATCTCTCACCTACAGATTTTCACTTTTTCAAACATCTCGATAACTTCTTGCAGGAGAAATGCTTCAGAAATCCAAAGGATGCTGAAGCGGCATTCAATGAATTTGACGCCTACAGGACAACTACATTTTATGATACTGGCATAAAAAAAACTTGTTTCTCATTGGAAAAAGTGTATTGCAGCTAATGGTTCCTATTTTGATTAATAAAGTTTGTTCTGAAAAATGTATTCTTTCTTTAAGTAGACCATGAAAATCAGACATTTCATATGTTACAACCTAATAATATGATACCATTTTTATTAAATTTTATATTTTGCTTGTGTTATTAATCCTGTTTTTTTTTTTTTTTTTTTTTTTTTCTCTAGATAGATTCTAATGTAGTGTCCTTTTTTTTCTTTATTCATAAATAAATTAAATTTTATAAATACCAGTGGTTTCTTTTGGATCAACAGAATCTCTACTGAATTGATAAATATTCACATTGAGCTTGATAGAAAAATTAATGTTGTATTTGATGCCCTCTTTTTTCAAAATATTGGTTGCCCCTCTGCTATATGAAATATTAAGAGTATTCTGTTTTTTCATATGTTGTTCTAACTCAACTTTATTTAAGGTTTTGATTCAATTTTACATAATTTATTGATAATATAGTACAGAACCAATCATCCAGAATGGTTGTGACAAGATTATTCCAGATAACTGGTTGCTCATCAAAGTAACTCCCATTAATTAATCTGACTTGTAGATTGTGTATAGTACTGATTAAAAATAAATATTTTAAATTAAAAATTAATTAATATTTAAAATCAATTAAAGAATTCAAATGTTTACTTAATAGGAAAATTTTATAAAGTAAATGTTTTTAATATAATTATCAAGATAATTTATAAATCAGAATTTGAAATGTACAAGAATTTCTTAGAAACTTAATAACCCTGCATAAAAATTTAAATTTACCCTAATCCATTTAGGCACTTTTCAAAAGTGGTGTTGCTATCAGATTACAGATCCACCTTCCAAGCTATTAACTTACAGAGTGATTTCTGCTCTTTGATTATTGATCACTGTTTTGATCTCAGGTAAAGACAAAGAAGTAGTACTTCAATAGATCAACTCCCCATTGTGGAGTTCAGGGCAATGAGACTGCTGATTTATTGCCTAAGAGGAGAGCCTTTGTCTTCCAAACATCACAACCCAGACTTCCTTACAAATCCATTATATCTATTGTTAAGAAAGTTGAAAGTCCATAGGAACTCTTTCTTTTAATAATTCACTGACAAAAATAGTAACAAATTATGGGTTAGACAGATTTTTGAAGTACCCAAATGAGCTAGAAAGAAATCTGTCACAATATTCCATCTCTTATCCATGACTGATTTTGTAAGCACCTCCACCATATCAAAATTGCTCCCGACTCTCTTTGCCACTTATGTAATCTTAAGGATCATGTATTTTGATTTAGAAGCACTACTGGGTGGCTAAGAGCACCCCATGAGAAAATGTTTTCATGTGGAGAGAGAACTTATAATTAATTGCATAGCTCCAATTCTCTCATCATGAAAAATATTAATTTTAATTAGGTTTAGCAGCCATATAGATTTGATATTTTAATTTTATTTTATGAATTTAAATACCAGAAAAACTGAAATTCTGGTACTGAATGTATATAAAAAATAAATAAATAAATAGAAAAGAAAACCTGAAATTCCACTGTTAATGGATAAACTTTATGTTTAATCACAACTAATTGCTGAAATAAGTAAATATTTAGCTGTTAATTGACAAAATTCATGCTTTTTAAAAGCTGATTACTGAAATATATAGTAATTTCATAAAAAAATATCAAAATTTATTGCCTAATTGCCAAAATGTGAGGTTATTTTGCTGCTGATTCACAAAATATATATTCAATTGCAGCTAATTTCACAAATATGTTATTATTATTACTTTATTATTATTTTATTTATTTATTTACTTTATTTTTATGGATTGCTGAAATAGACAATTATTTTCTTGTTAGATGATTAAATTTACACTTAAAAGTAAATAAAATAAATAAATGATAATAATAATAATTTCATTGCCGATTGCAAAAATAGACAGTTATTTTGTCAGTAACTGACAAAATTCACTAATTTTTTCAAAATCGATTCTTGAAATATGTGATTATTTAGTCACAAGTCAGTAAAATTCTTGTTTATTTATTTATTTTTGTTTTTTGTGTCTGATTGCTAAAATATGCCAATTTTTTTTTTATTTATTATTATTAAAAAATGTAATTTTTCATCCAAATATTTCAAAGAAACTTTTTAAAATCATTTGATTTTTACAAACTCTCTATTTTAAATTTGCTGATTTTTCTTCAGAGTCTTTTTAAGTTAGCCAATTTTTGTAAAGTGTCTATTTACTGATCCAGATTTTTTTTGCAAATAAACCTCTATTCTCCCTTATCGGTAATGTATTTCCCTTTTATATTATTTCCTAAGTATACAACTCACAATTTTTTTGTACTTTTGTATTAACCACATGCCATGAGTTTAGATTAATAAAGATCACCATAAGTTTAACATAGATTGCAATAGAATAAACACAGTGTGCGACAAAAATTGAATGGTGATTCTAAGCATGTTCAAACTATTTCATTAGTCACTTCATTTCAGTTCATAATGGTGATTAATCATTGGCATGCGATTAATACGAAAGTACCATTTTCTTTTCTTTATTTCTAAATATCTGCAATTGTTCTGCAGTTCAGTAATGAACATTGCAATTTTTGGCATATTCTGTTTAGAGATATCCGGGCTGTAGTGATTTAAATCATTCTTTTTTTTTTTTTTTTTTTTTAAATCACTGATTTAAATCACTTTTTTTTTTTAATATCAAAGTTATCGGCTTTAATGGAATGAAACTGTTTATCTAGCTTTAAAAAAATATTTTCTTAAAATATTTCTTATGTAAATTTAAAAATACAATTTAGAAAATGTAATAAAATACTACATTAAATGAGCTAATATTTTTCATATCTTAACTTTAAGATTCATCTCTAGTAAGCAACATTAAATAAACAAAATAATAAATTATGCCTTAATTTTCTTAATTATTTATATATTTTATTATATTATTTATACAAGCAGTCTTATGACTGGTGTATGAACTGTAAATATTTTGTTAGCATATAATTCATAAATTAATATATACAGTAGAACTTGGATAATTCAAAGTTGAAGGGACCAGAAAAAAATTCGAAATATCCAAAAATTCGAATTTCATATACTAAAGTACAATCTTTGTGTCATAGCATATGACTTGATACAAAAATAGAATCTTCTTTATTAGACATGACTTTCAATTAAAACAAACCTCGAAGTTCATGTATATGCACCATATTTTCTGATGCACTAGTTAGGGGCTTCACTTGTATTTCCTTATCCTTCTTTTGAAAGACTGTTAAAATATATTAGCTGAGAAAAATTTCTGGAACAAATTTTACAGTAATATTTCAAAGGTAATCGTATGAAAAATTCGAATTATCTAAAATAGAATTCGAATTATCCACGATTTTTTAACATTATTTTAATACAAAATTCAAGGGACCGAGTAAAAAGTTCGAATTATCCAGAATTTTGAATTAAACAAGTTCGAATTATTCAAGTTTCACTGTATATGCTTATTGGCCTTGTGGTTGATATTTAGAAAGGAATATATTTCCTTGCTTATTTAGCTCTTATACCAGTTTATGCCACTTAACATTGGCTTGCATGATATTTAAAAAAATAATGGCATCTTTTACATTCTAGTGTATAAAAAAGTCTAGACAGCTTGAAATTTTTTTTAAAAACATTTAATTTGACTACTTATCAGTTAAATACAGTTTGAGGCTGCTGTCACTGCCTATTTTATAAATTATAAACACTAAATATAATGAAAAGATAAAAAAAATAAGTGAAAGTATTAAGACAGTAATGAAAATATGAATTTTGTTAATGGGAAATGTATGAAACAAATTTCTTGTTTCAAATGGTATTTGTTTTTGTTTAACCTTAAGTAACAATTTTTTAGAATATATATATATATATATATATATTTTTCTTAATTGCATTTTCTTTCTATTTTATTTTTTTATAAACTCTGAGTAAAATTTTATTTCTTTATTCCAATACATTATTGTATACAAAGTTAAAACTTCAAGTTGGGTGGCTCATACTACTGCATTTGTGTTTGATGTAAAATTATTTCTTTTTATGAAGATATTATGTTGAATAAAAAATATTGGTAATGAATGCCTACACGAATCTTTTCTATGGGAATATTATTTATATTTTTATAATTTATGCAAAATGATTGATAGTGTGAATATTGTGTATATACAGGGTGATCAGTTTAAAAGAGTACCCATTGGTTTTTCTTATTACACTTAAATCTGACGGATGTGGCAACTATTCTAACACTGAAGTATAATTGTTTGAAACTTGTTTCAGTGTGGAAGACAATTTCTAACACTGTCAAACTGTTATAATTTTATTTGTGAGTTAAAACAGAAATGGAGACGCACAGTGTTACTTAATCCTGTGATAATTTTATTTTTGAAAAACCTAATTTAATTCAAATTTTTCACTTTATCATTCCTTACAGAAAATGTTGAAAATGCTCGTCACCATTTTGTATGCAAACATGAACACGTCGAACCAAGTTTTTTGACACACTTCACAGTATTGTTGGTGTTATTGATGAGATTTCTTTAGTTTTGATCTGTTTTAATTCATTGATGTTTGCAGGAACCCTATGAAATGATAATGATAATGTAAATGTAATGTAGGAATGATAATGTAAAAAGTTTGAATTAAATTTTGCTTTTCATAAATAAAATTATCACAGGATTAAATAACACTGTGCATCTCCATTTCTGTTTTGCCTCACAAATAAAGTTGTAACAGTCCAACAGTATTGGAAATTGTCTCCAACACTTAAACAAGGTTCAAACAATTATATTTCAGTGTTAAAATAGTTGCCACATCCACATCCGTCATATTTAAGACTAATAAGAAAAACCAATGGGTACTCTTTTAAATTGATCACCCTATATATACAGGGTGGTCTGAAAAACATGATAGAAAGTAAGCGATCGTTGTGGAAAAAATAAAATATGCAAGAACATGAAACCTATGTTATACTATAGTGTTATAAAGCCAGTTCCGAAACTCTGTCATAAAGCGCTGGAGTGTCTCGGAATCAAGTGCATCAATCTCGATTCTGATGGTCGAATTCAGGTCCTCAAGTGAATCAGGGGGATTCCTATAGATTCTGTCCTTGGTGTAAACCCATAAGAAGAAGTCGCACGGATTTAGGTCCAGACCATATGGGGACCCCTCTATCCCGTGGCCCGTGAATATTTCTCATCCAAAGCAATCAAATGCTCACTAAACGTCGTTTTAAGCCACAAGAAGACATCAGCAGTTCTATGGGGACGAGCCGAATCTTGCATGAACCAGTACTGGCGTGCCATGTTGAGACAGCCCGCTTCAGGGCCAAAGTGACGCTCTAGAAACACTCAATGCTTCACTTCCGTGACCATACCGTCAATGAATATCGGACCACTCATCCGCTTCGACGATATGGCACACCACACCATGACCCTTTGTGGATACAGTCGTGAGACGACACTGAGATGTGATTTTTCCGTACCTCAATGGCGCCTCAAAAAATATTCTTACGATAAATAATCGTTTTTCCAAGGTCAGTGATTCCATATTGGTTATTCATTATTTCCGGTAATCAAGCATTCACCTTAAATGTCAATATATGTGCTATTACAATAAGGAAGAATTATACTTATATCAATACATTTGAAATCAGGAACTTAAAATACTTTCTATCATGTTTTTCGGACCACCCTGTATATTATATATACACCTACACATAATAAAATACAAATGTTGTACTATAATGTGTGAATAGTTTAAAAAAATCATCAAAATCATATAAATCTTGATTTTAATTTTAAAAATATCTGATTTAAAAAAAAAATAATAATAATAATAAATTGATTTTTTTGAAAAAAAAAAAAATCAACAACACTGAGAGATATACTGAAACATTGAAAATTGTTCAAGTTAGATTTTTTTTTTTTTTTTTTTAATGTGTCATTACTTAGAGATTTTTTATGATACAATGCTGATATTTTGTACATTGTATTAATAATATATTTTAAATATTTTACTGAATGAAAATTTTTTGCATTGTGTGTGCGTGTGTATGTGTTGGAGAGGGGGGGGAGGGATATAAAAATTTTAAATGCACAATTCTTGAAATTGAATCCTCTAGAATTTTTAAATGATTTTATATAATTTTGTATTGATGCAGGCATGAGAGTGCAGAAAATTAAAAAAAGAGGAAACATGCACGTTCATGAAATTAATTTCAAATTAAAAATAATGCAAGTGGGGAAAACTATACAAATACGTTCATAAAATTTATTTCAAATGAAAAATAATGTGCACAGGGAAAAACTATACAAAATATATTAAAAGTGACAAACTATAAGAATAATGTGCATCAATGCAAAAAAAAAAAAATTAAAAAATTAAAAAGGCTAGGTAAGAGAGAAAATATGTACAAAGGTAAGTTTTTAATACTTCAGATTTATTGCTGCCTTTGCCACAGAAAAGATACATACTTTATTTGCTTATTTCTTACTACATGGAAAAATTAATTAATGAAAATACTTTAAAGTAGCAGGAAAAGACAAAATATGAAAATTAATTCTACAAAACTTCATATAAATAATTCTGTCTTAATACACTACAGTGTATACAGACAAAAAAAAAAAAAAAAAAAAAACAGAGAGAGAGAGAATACTTCAAAATAAATTTTGCTGGTTTTTGAGCATTCAATTTTTAGTATCAAATCAATTTTTAAACTAGTCTTAAATGAAAAAATAGTGAAAAGCATTGTAAAATAAATTCTTCTATTAAAGAGTAAAAAAATTTTAATTTAATCATTTCCTTGCATTTAAGATGCAAGTTTTGTTTTAGTAACTCACAATAATGCAAAATATGCTTCTAAATAGCAGATTAAAAAATTTTAATATCAATTCCGCTAAATTTAAAATGAACAAAAAATTTCTAATGTTTGGGTGCAATCCATCAGTAGCCACCTGTTTTTGTCTGCATTCACTGGCTCCTGAAAATTACTACAAAAAAAAAAAAAAAAAAAAAAAAAAAGAGGAGGAAGATAATAACTATTCATAGCACTGAAAGTCTGAAGTAATAGACAGCCAAATAATTAGGTGGAGGAAGGGGGTGGGGCTAAAATTTATAAGTATGTATGAATATTTAATTAATAACTGATATAACTCACTTAATTTATTTATCACAGAATTTAAAATAAAAATGACAATATGAATACTTGCCAACCTCATATAGATGAAAATAGGAAGATTCCTGCTCAAAAAACAGGAAGATTGATTAAATTGCATAATAAAATAATATACGGTTTTGTCAAAGTATACACAGTGAGTGTCGAAATGATAGGTCCACCAGTAAAAACGAAAGTTATGTTGTTAAAAAATGTTTTATTGTGTACAAAGTACTATTTTATAAACTACATTACTTCATTCAATGTAAAATAATACATGAATAATATACAAATAATAGGAATAATAAGGAAAACAAAAATTACATGAAGAAGCTGTTTCAAAAGGATAGGTCCACTGAACCAAGCATCAAATTAATGTTGAATTAATAAGAAATTTTTCCACCTTGTTTCAGAATAAGCTCATAAATCCTATTCGGCATGGTTTCTATAAGTTTTTGCAAACACTTTTTCTCGATTTTTAACCATTCAAAGGAAATAGCCTTTTTCAAGTCTGCAGTACTGTTGTACTGCCTTCCGAATGCATACACCGCTCTTGCGAGTATACCCCACATGTTTTCTACCGGATTTAGGTTGGGGCTGCAAGGTGGCCAATCGATAACATGTACACCATTATCCAGAAACCATTCGAAAGTGGACTTTGCAGTGTGCACAGGAGCATTGTCCTGTTGGAACATGAAGAATGGGCCCCCAATGTGCTCTGCTTGTGGAAGAAAATATTGTTCAAGCAGCTGTTGATAGCCTGCAGCATTCAAACGATTGTCTACAAATGCTATATCAATTTTTCCTGCACCTCCGAATCCAGCCCATACCATAACGGAACCACTACCAGCTTGCCACTTCGAGAATATTTATCTATCGTTACGCAGATCGTGCCAGTAGTACTGCAAGCCATCTGGACCATCCAGGTTGAATTTCTTTTCATCACTGAATATCACACGATGCCAATCTTGTTTCCAGGACATCACTTCATGTGCGAATTTCAATCACTTTTCTTTGTGCTTTTTAGTCAATTTCGGAGCCGTTTTCCTCTTCACGTAAACTATATTGCCGAACATCTTTACCACTCTATGGACTGTAGATTTTGATATTGGAGGGTTTTGTTGTCTGGCCACAGTGAATAAGCTCATACTTCTAGATTTTAACTCCTTTACGATAGTCCTTCTTTGTCGGGGTGTCAATTTGGTGGGCGGCCAGATGATTCTTTACTGCCATAAGCATTTCTAAGTCGCAAATAATTGTTTACAACATTATGTGATCTGTTTAAAAGTTTACCTATTTCTCTATTCCATTTTCCACATGTTTTAAATGCATCAATTTCCCCCTGCTCAACCAGTGAAAGACTGCAACGACGACTCATTTCGTTTGATTACAAAGTGATGTTCAAATCTGTTTAAATACTTCCACAGCAGCCAGCATAATCCCGCAGTAAGACTTAGGAACGATATTTATGCAATTTGTTTGGAAATAAACGTGACTGGTGCAAAATTTCTGAAGGCGGAACTATCTTTTCGAAACGGTCTGAAAATGAAAATTTGCATAAAATAAAAAGGAATTATTTATTTTAAAGAAATTTCTTCATAAATAGTTATAACAATTACTGATTAATTATCTCTAGCAAAAAAGTTATTCTTATTCTCAATTAAGAGTCGAAATTTTGAAAAATGCGGGTGGACCTATCATTTCGATACGCACTGTAATCAACATATACACATTATGTACTACATTGATTTTTCCTCTTATAATAATTAAAATACTTATCTATATATTTACTCAAAATATGTATTTCTGAAGTGTCTTTTACTAGTCTGCATTGTACAACTGCTATCTTGCATTTTTATTTAGTGGAGTTATGTAACCTGCTTAAGAACTAGCATAATTTTTGCCTGATAACACAGTATTTTAAACTTATTGAAGAAAAAACAAATAGATTTAGCAAATTCAGTAATTAAGTCTTAAAAAAAAAAAAAAAAAAAAAAAAAAAAACATATGTGAGAAATATTGTGCATTTCAAGAACTTAATAAAACAAGTTTATTATGAATACTGATCTTTTTGTTGTAGATTGAAATAGCTACAATATTAGCTACCAATCAACATTAAATCATTGATTGGTGGTGGAAAATAGGAAAGGAGGGGGGGGGAGGTAAAATGTAGTTCATGAGTGAGGAATATTAAACACAATTCTACTTCTTTATAGGTTCTGGAACATCACCAAGTAAGTTTAAAATTAATATTGACATTTTTGTTGTGGATGGAGAAATATTAAAAAACAAAAGGCTTCCCGCAAAGTGTTTGATCGGCAATGGTTAGAGATGAAAAAAAAGGGGGGGAAAGGGAGCAGGACAAAAAAAAAAAAAAGTACATGAGTGAGAAATATTGAATAATTTTGTTCTTTTACATGTTATAGAATTATGTAAAGCATGTTTAAAATGAATACTGACATTTATATTTTGGTTGGAGAAAGACTGAGAATTTAAAGTGTTTGAGCACTGATCATTATTGAAGTTTGATTTAAATAAACAACAACAACAAAAAAAAAAGCAGAAATAATGGAAAATTATAAAAAAGAGGAAAATAAATCGCGGATCCACGAAAGAATCTCATGCCTGTTGATGGCTCACTGCAGGGGTGATTGTGAATTCGTGAAAAAATACCTGAAATTTTAGTGAGAAAAAGTTTTTGTATGGGGAGAGAACATATAATTTACTGTAGGGAGGTTTAATCCTCTCATTATGAAAAATATTAATTTTAATTAGGTTAGCAGGCATATGGATTTGATATTTTAAGTTTATTTTATGAATTTAACTACCAGAAAAATTGAAATTATAGAACTAGAAAAAAAAAAAGAAAGAAAGAAAACCTGAAATCAGGTAATTTACCTAAACACAGTTACCCCTGTTATTGATTGAATATAAATAAGCCTTTAAAATAATATTATTACTGAATTGTGTATGACAACTTATTTCATATGGTATTAATTGTTATACACAACTGATCCTTCCTATGTAGATGACCTATAAGGATAGAATAAAAAGGTAATTAACCCTCCCAGATATCTAATAACACCACGGAATACTTATTAATTTTGCATTAAAAAAGTATAAGCAATTGAAAGTCATTTTAAAACTGCTTATTTAACATTGGCTAACATATTTTTTATCCATCCAGGGAGGGAAACAGTTGCTTTTAAATCTGCAAATGTCCAAGATTCTCAGAAAATTGCACTTTCAGAATTTCTAAAAATATAGCTGTCTTAAATTTATTTAATTTCAAATTACCTCATATTACTTCATCCTATTTATAATTGTGTATATATTTCACCTGCATTCAGAGTCCTCCTCAGCACAAAAACTTGATGACTTCTTTCACTGTATATCAACACACTTTCCCTCGCCGTTGGTCCACTTCACTTCACCTTGTAAAATCCAAAAGCTGTTGCCATTCACCAGGAATCACGCTATGTTCTCAGTCGTTTACAGCAGTGTTAGTTGTTAAGATTTCTATGGCTTCACGTTTAAGGGAAAATTCATGGTTATTAAACGGGGCTATTTTTTTAATATTAATTGTGTTAAGGTTAATGGGATTATCATTATGAGTGGTTGAAAGAGCAGATCTATCAACGATCTATCAATTCTATCAAAGAACATGAAAAAGAACACATGTCAGATCTTAAGTATAATAAATCCACTACTGCTCTTTCAACCACTCACAATAATAATCCCATTAACTTTAACACAATTAATATTAAAAAAATAGCCCTATATAATAACCATAAATTTGCCCTTAAACGTGAAGCCATAGAAATCTTAATAACTAACACTGCTACCGAGTGTTAACGACTCTCTTAAGTGCTCTCGACTGTAAACGACCGAGAACATAGCGTGAATCCTGGTGAATGGTAACAGCTTTTGGATTTTACGAGGTGAAGTGAAGTGGACCAGCGGTGAGGGAAAGAGTGTTGATATCCAGTGAAAGAAGTCATCAAGTTTCTGCGCTGAGGAGGACTGCAAATGCAGTTGAAATACACTGATGGAAAAAAAAATCCCAACACCAAGAAAAAATTATTGTACAGTAATGAAATTTCAGCAATACATTTGTCTAGGTAACATATTTAATTGATTAAAGTTTCAAGATCACAGGTAGAGCCATTGGCAAGAAGAGCCATTTCAAATGTGAAATGTTGGTACATTAGTAACCGGTGTAACCGTCAGAATTTTGAATGCAAGCATGCAAACGTGCATGCATTGTGTTGTACAGGTGTCGGATATCAGTTTGTGGGATGGAGTTCCATGCCTGTTGCACTTGGGCGGTCAATGCAGGGACGGTTAATGCTGGTTGTGGATGACGCTGGAGTTGTCGTACAATGATGTTCCATACATGCTCGATTGGAGAAAGATCTGGTGATCTAGCAGGCCAAGGCAACATGTCGACACTCTGTAGAGCATGTTGGGTTACAACAGCGGTATGAGGGTGAGCGTTATCCTGTTGGAAAACACCCCCTTGAATGCTGTTCATGAATGGCAGCACAACAGGTTGTATCACTAGACTGACGTACAAATTTGCAGTCAGGGTGCGTGGGATAACCACGAGAGTGCTCCTGCTGTCATACGAAATTGCTCCCCAAACCATAACTCCAGGAGTAGGCCCTGTGTGTCTAGGCCACAGACAGGTTACTAGCAGGCGTTCACCTGGCCTCCTTCTAACCAACACACGGCTATCACTGCGACCAAGGCAGAACCAGCTTTCATCAGAAAACACAACAGATCTCCACTCCGTCCTCCAATGAGCTCTAGCTCGACACCACTCACGTCGCAAATGGCAGTGGTTTGGAGTCAGTAGAATGCACGCTACAGGGCATCTGGCTCGGAGCTGTCCTTGAAGCAACCAATTTGTAACAGTTTGTTGTGTCACTGTGGTGTCAACTGCAGCTCGAATTTCAGCTGCAGACGCAGTACGATTAGCCACAGCCATACACCGAACACGGCGGTCTTCCCTCTCAGTAGTGCCACGTGGCCGCCCGGAACCCGGTCTTCTTGAGACAGTACCTTCCCTTGACCACTGCTGCCAACACTCATGCACAGTGGATACATTCCTGCCCAGTCTTTCTGCAATATCACAGAAAGAAAACCCACCTTCTCGTAGCCCTACTACGCGACCTCGTTCAAACTCAGTGAGCTGTTGATAATGCCTTCTTCGTCTTCTTAGAGGCATCCTTGACTAACATTAACCCACTACGTCAAATCTCAACTGTAAATAACGATCACGAACCTTACAGCACTTATTTAAAGCAAACCTCATTTGCATGTTCATAGTGTCGCTACTAGCGCCACACTTATGCGCGTAGCTCGAAATTTGAATCGACCTCATCTTTCAGATGTATAAACACGCCTACCAAATTTCGTTTATCTAGCACAGCTCCTTCCTGCTGTTGGGATTTTTTTTTCCATCAGTGTATGTGTTACCGTTAAAGCTCGAAATCCGTTAATGTGCAGATTACCTAGCTAGTCTGCAGATTAACTAAAATGACTCGTTAAAGTGTGGAATCAAGAGTTTTCCTCATTTTAACTAGGTAATCTGCAGATTAGCGGCTTCTGTGTCGTTAAAGTTCAAATGTTTGTTTCGAGCCTTAGTTTTTTTACATTCACTATGACGTCAAACAGTCATGTGATACAGATAAGCGAATGACCTTCAAACACAAACCAAAACTTTCATCCTTTCCGCTCCGCTTCCGCCTTTCGCTATGATAATTGGTAAACGCAAAACTTGGAGCATCGAAGACATGGTTATTATAGGTTTCTTATCATGACCAACACAAAACTTAAAGTAACAAGTAAGTTATAATTGTTTTGATTTTGATTTTATTTCTTCTGTTTTTTAATTCTGTCAATATAAGTTTGATAAGGGTCTGCACTGCATTTTTTATTGAAATCTAATCTTAATCTAAACGCTCTATCTCCTGAAACTTTATTTTGAATTATGAATATTAAAATTTACAACACAGTAAATATTTCCTCCCGAAATAAAACTATTAAAACACAACTTTTTAAAACTAATTTATTTAAAAATTGATTTAAATTACTATTAATTACTGAAAAAAAAGTTTTAATTTTTAACTCTGAAAAATATGGCATTCAATATTATGGATTTCTTTAATAAATACTTAATAAGAAATTTTTATGCATTTTTTAGCATTTCATTACATTTTGTTGTTGTTTCTTTCAATTTCAAGTTTCCCTTATATATTTTATATATCATGATTACATTTTTATTTTTATTTTGTTCGCTTTTTCAGATAATTTCGTTGTAGTTTATCACATAAAATGTGTTAATATTTTTTTTTTTTTTTTTTTAATTGTAAAATTAATATATTTGCTAAACTTGTTCTTGTTCTTGTAATATGTATGCTGCAAAATATAGTTTAATAAAGCTTTGGAAAACAGTCATTTTAATTTTCCTGCGGCCTAAAAATTATTAAAGCAGTTTTAATTATTTGAAGTACTTCTTAAATAATGCTTCTGAATTGTCTAATTTAATATTTCTTTATCGAATTAAAAATTGGTGCATAACTTTAAAAAAAAAAAAATAGTAATAGCAATGTAAGTTAATAATACTTTTTTTTTTAATTTAAATGGTTAAATATTTTTATTTTGAAAAGAAATCATTACTGTATTACAATTCTAACATTCATTTATAAAATAGAATTTATTGAAACCTATTAAAGTTATTATATTTCATATTAAAAATGCATAACATCTTCAAACTTATATTGACAGAATAAAAAAGATGAAATAAGTAAAAAAATTAAAACAAATATAACTTTAAAAGACATAAAAATTAAAACACATACAGATTAAAATAAGTAAAGAAAGAAAGGAAAGGAAAGGAAACTATTTTTTTCCTCCCGAATGAAAAAAACAAATACAACACAGCGTGCTGTAAAATTATAACACCAAAGATCTCATTTTCACTTTAACGAGTGTCTAGTATGTAATATGCAGATTATCTAGGTAATTCGCAGATTACCTAGGTAATTTGAGAAATGAAACAATTTTCCTCACTTTAACGGATCGCCCTAGTTAATGTGCAGCTTACCTAGCTAGTCTGCAGATTAACTGATTTCTGCACTTTAGTGGTAACATATATACGCAATTATAAAAAGGATGAAGTAATATAAGGTAATTTGAAATTAAAAAAATTTAAGTGGTGTTCTTTAATTAATTAATTTATATAGCTGTCTTTTTTTCCCCCCAATATTTCTTCAAAATATTCATGCTACAAATAAAAATCAAACACAATATTACAAAGCTATTGTAAATTCATGTTAAAGTTAAATTTTAGAGTAATTCAAGTTATTGTAACAACTTTTTTTAGGGTAGGGTGAAAGATTAAATCTTCAGAATTTTATGCTTATATCATACTTTAAAAATATCAAAATATTTTAAATAATGAAAGATTAAAAATAACAGAAATCTGCTGAAACAGTTCATTCTTGATATAAAATAAATAAAATAATAAGCAAGAGGAAAAGTATTCAAATGAATGTTATACCTCCAGGTACACGTTCCATGAAAATTTTGAAATAACCATCCTCACTAACTGAGCCTAGATACTGGACTATGTTCCGATGTCTTAACTCAGAATGAAGTTTAATCTCTTCATGCAAAGGTTGAACAACACTAAATGAATAAGCATAAAAATATACAGTTACATAAAATCTACTTTAATTATTTAAACCTTAAAACTTCTTCACACACCATAAAGTAAATGCAAACACCATCAATTTTGAATGGGACCATGGCTATTCTTTTTCATGTGAAAAAAACATGTGCTACAACTTTGAAAGCAAAGTTTTGCTTTTGCCCCCATGTGTTTTTTGGAAAATTTTAAAACTGCTTACAATTTTTTGTATATACATACACCCCGAAGGTAAAGGACACCATGTGACAAAATTGATATTTTTAAGGAATGATATTACAGTTTAGGATCCAGAATCCCGTTATCCAGAATGCAAAATGCGAACTACCAAAATTTTGAATTATCATAAAATTTAAGAGTGAAAGTCATACAATAGCAGTGGTCAGAATTATATTTTTACAACCTATTTTTTTCTAATACTACGGTGCTATTCTGGGGAAATATGGTGAGAACAAAATTGTCCAAATAATTGCTTGATAATTTTGCAAATTCAGGTTAGAAAATGAATTTTTATGGCATTTTTTAACAGATAAAAATTAATAACACATACTCCTTATACTGCCCAATAGCAGACAAATTTTATTCTTGAATTCAAGTTCCATGCATGAAATCCCAATTGTTATAAAAATTTGAAATAGCTTTTATTAATTTTCACTACTTTTAGAATTCATTTAATAAAATATTTAGCATTGTGTACTAAAAATATTTGAAGCACTTATGAACAATTAGTACAAGATTTTTATTGTATTTTTATGAAGAATTAGTATAAGAAGTTTTCGCTATATGCAAAAAACTACCATAGAAGTGTTTGCAAAATCCAAATGAAAGGATTTTACTCTCAAGTCCCAAAATTAAATTTTATATATGTTTATTTATTTATTTTTCACTTATTATTATTTATAGTTTAAAATTATAACTGAAAATGTTTTTTGTTTAGTACAAATAAATAAATCTATAAGTAAAGTGTTTATACATATTATTCATGTTTATCACTGCATTTATGAAATTATTTCATACCATTTTTATACATATAGTAAAGTGTTCCGAATTATGGAAAAACCCCTTATCCAGAATACCCCTGATCCCAAGCTTTCTGGATAATGGATCCTATACTGTACAATGAAATTAATTAATGAGATTTGTCATGAATAAAGAAAATGGACATGGTCCTCTGTTCTACTATCCTATCCAGTGGCAGATCTAGGGGGAGGGGGGCTGGGGGCTGAATCCCCCCCCCTCCAAAATCACTGACATTCACAATTGAATATTACAATTGTAAAATTTTCATTGATCTGAAATAACATCCTGAAAAATCTTAGCCCCTCCCCCCCAAAAAAAAAGTTAAGTTCTGGATCCACCACTGATCCTATCTCCTTTATAGTAACTAGGCATAATGTTTAAAGACCCCCCAGTAGTCAGATACTCTCCCTTTCTTTTTTCCCATGTTTTCCAATGGGATTTTTATTGCTTTGTACTTTCCAGAAATCTTGTTCAAAAATAAAGTTTTTCAAATTCCATTCTTAGAACATACCACATTTTTTTTTTTTTTTTTTTTTTTACGAAGCAATTAAAAAAAAATAATAATAATAATTTTAAATATTTTATTGCATTAAATAAACTTAAAAGAGACTAATTTTCAATCACAAAAGAAATATTTATTTATTTATTTATTTTAAATTGTTTCCTAAGAAAAAATGTGGCATGTTCGAAGAATGAAATTCAAGAAGCGGAACTTGAAAAACTTTTATTAATTAAAAGTACCTTAATAAAATCCTTAAATATTTTGAGCCTTATATTTCGGCACACCAGACGGGGCCATCATCAGAGCTCGGAAATGACATGACAATTACTGCTGGGCAGTTTGTTTATTCTTCGTTTATTCTTCACTCTCCTCTTCACTTCGCTTGGTTTGTTGGTATAGCGGTTGCCACTCGGGCGGAATAATACTGTGCTATTATTCTGCCCGAGTGGCAACCTGTAGAACCTACGTAATTTCAGAGGAGAGCACAGTGTTAAGTTTGTTAGCAATGGAAAACTGTGGCAAGAGTCCTCCATTTGTTTAATGTTTAGCCTTTTATACGGGATTTTTGAGCTGCTTACTGGTTACTTAAGTCATCTGGGGCTCTAAAAGAATTTCTGGAATCAATTAATATGCATGATCGATGCAGCGTGAGTTACAAATTGCATTAACATCAGTGAATTGTGATTTATAATTTTGTTCCTTTTCTGATTTCTGAGTGATAAAGTCTTCTCCAAAAAACAATCTTTAAAGGGGCAATCACGAATTATCCACAATTTATAATTTCGACTAGCGATTTTTACACTTTTAAATTGGGTTTTTTAATGATTTAAATTTATTTATTTTTATCCCTTTCATGTATTATGAGTTACAAGGAAATATATAGAGAGATAGTTACAATTGGGGGGGGGGGGGGGGGGGGAAGGGGGAGAGAATGGCAACTCCTTTCAGAAATGTATCTGATTATGTCGTATATTAATTATATATATATAATTCCTTTAAATAATATGGAAGAAATAAAAATGATCTGCTCAGTAATAAATAATGCAAATGGGACATTGAGGCTCCTGATCTGAAGCAGTGGCGCACCCACGGAGGGGGCTTAAGGGGCTCAAGCCCCCTCCAGAACCAGCTTATATTGTAAAAAATTTCAGATATGCATGAAAACAAAAGTTACTCAATCACAGATATTGTAAGCAAAAATAGAGTTTATAAATTATACATTAAATATTAGGAATTTTTGAAATTCTTAGTGTCAAACACAAAAAGAATGAACTAGTTCTTTGATTTTTAGTTGAAAGATAACCTAGACCTTCCATTGCAGTTTTTAGGGATGGACTTCTAAGATCCTAAACGCATATACTGTTATCATGAAATCGAGTATGTATCTATAAAGTCAGGCAGAAGAAGTAATTTGATGTGGAAGTAAGCAGGGATGTATTTGTCAGAAAAATGGGATACCAGGCTCATACATTTTTGTATTTTAATTTATGAGTATTTATAGCATCTTTGTGAAAGTCTGTTTTGTCCCTGGGCAGAGTGAAGAGGTATTTCACCTAATATTTTACACTGTATTCATTTATAGAGTATAAATTTACGTTTAAATAAAATGAGTATTTTTAGTTAATTTTTAATTTAAGTTTTGCTTAATAAAAATTATGCATTAAAATGACTTAAATGTTATTTCTCAACTCTTCATCTATTTTCAGTTCACGTGCCGTCGCGTCGGTGCTGCGTATATAGCCGTAAACCTATTACTATACTATAGGACCCAATTGTTCTTCAGCCCCCTCCAGACAAAAATTCTAGGTGCGCCACTGATCTGAAGTATACTTATTGCTTAAATTTATTATTTTTCTAGGGGGCAACTTCTTTCAGAAATGTATCTGATTACGTAGTATATTAATTATATATATAATTCTTTTAAATAATATGGAAGAAATAAAAATGATCTGCTCAGCAATAAATAATGCAAATGGGACATTGAGGCTCCTGATCTGAAGTATACTTATTGCTTAAATTTATACTTTTTCTAGGGTTGCCCCTAATTTAGCTAAATGCTTTGAATATAGTTTGGTGGTTTATTAAAGGAGGATGTAAAAGAAACTCACTAAGTTGCAGTAGTCTAACTGAAAAGTACCAAATTTGCATATTGAAAATTATTTATTTCAGTAATCAACTGAAAAAGTAACAAGAAAGTAACAAGTGAGTTAAAAGAGACCTACTGGCTACTAATGAGTTACTTAAAATTTTTATTTTTGATCTACCCTGACTCAGCCAGCCATATACTGTTCCTGACTCTCCTGCTATAATAATATACCCCTTATTATTGTTTTAAAATTGTGGTAAAAACTACAGAGGTGATATCAACCTCTGGTAATTGGTTAGAAAATGCTTTTTTTTTTTTTTTTTTTTTTTTTTTTTTCCAAATTTGATAAAAATATTAATCTGGCATTTTTTACACTGTTTTGACTTTTATATTATGAAAGTTTTTACCAATGAGATATCAAATTCGTGTATTAACAATTTTAGATGCACTAGATGCAAATTACATGTATTTCAGAAAAGTTGAAAATTTTTATCACCATAAATCTGAATATTTTTGAAGATGACTACAGCTACGCATTGGGCATTTAGTGAAGGTCTGGGATTTACCTCTAAAGGTGATTCGGAGGTATGCTATTAAATTTTTTATACTCTGTTGAGAAGACAAATCTCTTTGAATAAATAAAATTTTGTTTGGTGTTTGATTTGTAACAACTCATCAAGTCCCTAAAAACAGTGGTTTTAATTTTATTTACTTTATTTTTGTCAAATATTTTGTAGTATTTTTTATAAACTTATTCATCATGGTGCAATGTACTGAATTGATATAAATGACAATTCTAAGAGCTCTTTTTTATATTGTTATTGCTTATTTTAATATATTAAAAGTTATACTGAATATCAGTGTTTATAAGATCAAAAGAGTGAAAACTATTTATAAGGCTCTGTTAATATCTATAATGCTTCTTTTCATTAAAAAAGAATTCTAATTAACTAAAATGATTAATCAATTAATGAATAGTCAATAAGTAATTAATAACTATTCATTAATCAGTGATACATCTTTTATAATTAAGCATGATTATTTTACCAATGAAAGTGATTGAAAGAGTCCATTAATAAACAATTAAATTGGAGGCTTTTCCCCAACCTCTGAAAAAGTTCAAGGTACACCAATGCATGCAGTAATATACAGGATGTTACAAAATGTAATTTAGATAAAATGTACGAGATCACATCTTTGTAAATACTACTAATCTTTGAATAATAAAAGAAAAAAAAAACAGTTTTTAAATCGAAATTAATAATAATAAAAAAGGAAAAATTCTGTCAATGACAGAATTTAGTAAAGTACAGAGTACTATTAATTTCAATCTGCAAAATTTTTATTTTTTATCTCATTTTTTGATCGTAAAACTGGGCCATGTACTTTTTAAAATGACTGAAAGGAATTAAAATGAAGTGTTGCCACCTACATTTCATACTTTAGTTAATTTAAAAAAATCTAATGGTCATGTTGAAAAACTGTTTGCACCCCTGGATTCAGAAAAATCACCCCTTTGATTTGGTACCAAATTTGTAATGATAGGACTGATATTTCTAATTTATTTTGGTGTTACACAAAGCTGGTCTACAAAAACGGGCAATGACATTTTTACCTAGATAGAAACTAACAGTCCTCCCAGTCCTAAAATAAAAATTAAAATAAATAATTAAAAATTAAAAATTCTGTTAAAGACAGAATTTAGTTTAGTACGGAGGATTATTAATTTTGATTTGTAAAATTTTCATTTTTATTGTTAATTTATTTTTTATCTCATTTTTTGATCGTAAAACTGGACCACATACTTTTTAAAATGACTGAAATGGATTAAAATGAAGTATTGCCACCTAAATTTCATATTCGTGTCAAAAAACTGTTTGCACCCTTGGATTCAGAATAATCACCCCTTTCATTTGGTATCGAATTTGTAACGAGCCACATACTTTTAAAAATGACTGAAATGAATTAAAATGATATGGTGCCACCTAAATTTTATACTTTAGTTAATTAAAAAAAAAAATTAATTGTGTCGAAAAACTGTTTGCACTCCTGGATTCAGAAACTTTCATTTGGTAGCAAATTTGTAACGATAGGACTCATATTTCAAATTTATTTTGGTGTTACACAAAACTGGTCTACAAAAACTCCAGATTGAAACTCAGAGTCCTCTGTCCTAAAAAAAAAAAAAAAAAAATTATAATTTTTAATCCTATTTTAAACTTTTAAATTTTCTGAAACTGGATGTACTGCTGTGGCATAACTTTAATACTATAAGGTTTTTATCTTCTCTTGTTGCATTTTGTATTTCTGTTGTTTGTAAATATGTACAGCTGCAACTTCATGTTCAAGAACACTGGTTTTTGTACAAGAATATATGGCAGTATAAATTTTTTTCTGCTGTCACCTGAACAAGATCAAATCTATACTTAAAAAAGTCAAACAATATCCTCTGTGATTATGGAGAGAGATATTTGTTGTGAAAGAAATTCCATATGCAAAATCCATGATACAATTTTTGCTTCTTTTTATTTGTTAGGTCAATAAAATAATTACAACATATATGTTGGTAATCATGTAATGGGTGAAGAAAAATTAATTACTACAAGCCTGAATGAAGAATTTTGAAATTTCAGATTATTAAAGGGTAAGAATAATATTTTTTCTTAATTAGTAAATAGGATATATGTTTGGATCCTAATTGTAGATTAAATTTGACACACCTGAAATTTGGAAATCCATTAAGAAAACCTAACATGCAGACTGTTTTTTAGAATAAAATACTGAAAAAAAAAAAAAAAAATCACTAAGCTTTCTGTATCTTGTGGTTTCTTCATAAGATTCTACTATTAAAAATACAAATACGAATGGTTTCTTTTAAATGAGAGAAGTTTTCTTAATGATAAAACCCCTATACACAAAAATCAATTGCTTTATGTAAAACACAACAATAGAGCAGTATATTTTTCATAGTTAGTACCATCATCAGATTTAAATATCACTGAGCTATTGAGTCCTTTACATATGACTAAAATGCTGTTATTATTATTTTAAGGCTGATTACATTGTTCTGTTCCAATATTTCTTAAAAGGTTATATAAGTTCCAAAATTTCAAAAAACGATTTTTTTTTTTAATCTAATAGTACAATTTTTAGAATTTAGAAATTCTTAATCATCAACCTTAATTCATTTTAGATGATTTGGAGAGGAAGGCTGATTTTTATACCAACTATGTGAAAAATACCAGAGCCGGGAATCGAACCCGGGACTTCCGCTTAACGTGCGGATGCTCTACCACTGAGCTACCCTGGGTGATAACCAGCTAGGCATTTCTCACATAATATTCATTGGCAAGGTCACCGAGTCTGCAAACGCAGCTGTATCAAGTGACAATTTTTTGTCTAGAATATTTTCCAAAAATTTTAAATCAACTGGAGTAAAAGCCTAGGAATGAGAGTCTCTTGAAATTTCTCACATTAACCTTTCCTTACGGGTAGGATTTCCGTAATCCCAAGCCAAAATGTGTTTAAGAATACGGGGTTGGCATTACCGTTGTTCCAAATATTTCTTTCTCTAAAGCATGGGGTGCAGTATTTCGTGTTTTAGAGGAAGAAATGTTTGGGACGACGGTAATACCAACTCCATATTCTTAAACACATTTTTGCTTGGGATTGCAGAAATCCCACCCGTAAGGAAAAGGTTAAGTTCATTTTTATTCCTACTTAAAACTTTAATCTTTTTTTTTTCTGAAAACCCTATTTTTTAATTCGGTGGACATGATTTCTCAAAAATTAATGCACTGATCTTATTGAAATTCTGCCCATGTCTTCAAAATAGAATTGACTAGTGCTTGAACAAATGTTTTCTTTTTTTTTTAATTACAACTTATTTTACAAGGCTATATGTGGGGTAAAAAGTACTGAAAATTGTACTTTTCTTTTTTTTTTGCATACAACTCTGCCAAAAATTTAAATTATTATTATTTTTTGATCCTTTGTTCAAACATGAGCTATATTTAGCTAATAACAGAAAGAAATTTTATTTTATTATTATTATTATTATTTTTTTTTTTTTTTCAGATCATGAGTAATTCTAACCACTGCTAGAACACTTTCTTATATGGGGTTGAGAAATCCTATCCACTATTTTTCTGAAGGCTTTCCGAAAACCAGAACTCACCTTCTAAATTTTTTAAAGAAAATTTTATAAAATATTCTTAATATGTTTCCCTTTTATGTACTCAAAACTTTAAACAAAAAATTTTATTTATTTTATTAAAAAAATACAATAAAATAAATAAATAAAAAGTAAAAGACATTTGCTTTTCATTAAAAAAAAAAAATAAATAAAAAAATTGAAACCCATGTAACCCCTTAAAAAAGAATAGAATACCATTTAATACCGAGAAATAAAGCACCATTTTCTAACAACCAAGCTTTTCAAGCACCACTGCACTTATGACAGCCAAAAGTGTTACTATGATATATATTAATATTTGGGCAACCTTGTAGAGCAATTGACAAATAAGAAACTCAAAATTAAAAAGTGCAAACTTTTCTGAATTCAACGCAAAATTATTTTAGATTTTTATGAGCTATGACTGAAAATCTTTTTTAAAATGACTATAGAATCAATCAAAATAAAATATAAAGTACCTACCCAATATCTTTCTCTGGAATTTCTTTAATTGCAATTTGAACTTGTGTTGTCAAGTCTCTTGCAGCATAAACAATGCCATAAGTACCTTTTCCCAAAATAATTCTTTTCCCTTGATTGTCTAGTTCATATTCATACTACAAAACAAATATGATATAAAACGTTTGAATTAATTTTAAAAAATTGAAGCATTAAATACATTATAATAACTAATTAAACCCTACTTTTCAGCTTTAGGAAATGTGGATTTGTTGTGATGAAGTACTTTCTATTTAGGGAGATCCCCCTCATCAACACCTATCCATTGGTGATGCTGGCTCTTGTGAACATCTACTCTGCTCACTGGTTATTCTTCCTTCCTCCAGAAGGTGGTGCCATGTAGAGTTTAGGCCGGCTTTCGATTTGCCGCCATTATATGCTTCTGATTGCCCAATAATTCTGATAGTTTCGCGGAATAAAGCATAATATGAGTTATTGAATTGGGCTATTTTCGTTACATCATTAAAATTAATTTCAATATCATCCTTTTGATATGTCTGGGCTAGGGCTGTAGTGCTTTATTCAAATTTTATGTCATTTATATGCTCTTTAACATGCATTTTTATTTTCGTTTGGACACACTCACGTAACACCCTTTTCCATTATCTTTATAAGTGAAATGTATTTTATATATTCCAGCAGTTTCGAGGGGGAAAATGGGACCTTTATCATTACAGAAATTTGATATATATTGGGGTTCAGTTTAATGGGGATTACATGACATTTAACTCTTTTCAGTGTCATTTTTTATCTTAACCGGTGGCACCTTGATCGTAAGGTATGGAATTGATGAATTTCATGGAGGGGGGGGGGGGGTGTTTGATGACTAGGTATAACATTTAACTGTTATTCTTTTTTATATAGTTTCTCAATTAAATTTTTGGGATAATTAGCTTGAATGGCTTGGTTTTTAATATAATTAAGTCTTTCTTTAAATCACTGGGTTTGGGTATATATTACGATCGCTCTATTAACATAGGCTTGGATAGATTTAATTTTATATTTGTAAGGGGTTTTACTAAGGTAATAATAATTTCTTGGCTTGAGGTAGGTTTTCTGTAAACTGTAGTTTTTATGAAATTATCTAATCTTTTTATTTTAACCTCCAAATAGTTTAGTTCACAATTATTTTCTGTTTCACGGGTGAACTCAATATTTTTATCAAATTGATTTATTTTTTCTAACATTTTATTAACATCCTGATCTTTATGGACAACGGTAAAAATATCCGTTGACGTATCTACTCCAATAAAAAATTTTACCCTTATATTTTTCTAAAATCAAAGTTTCCAACATCTTAACTTAAACTCAGCGATAAACCCAGATATAGGGGATCCCATTGAGACTCCTTTGATCTATTTAACGATTCTATTATTAAATTTAAAGTAGCTTTCTCTTACAATTAAATTACTAGTGGCATTAAGGGTTTGGGCTATGGATGCACTATACTTTTCGTCTAGTTTACTATTTATATTTTGGAAATTTTATCAATTTTTATTGAGGGGTAAAGGTTTACAATATCAAAACTGACAAATTTAGTCTTTAGGGATTTCAAGGTCCTTAATTCATTTTATGAACTCTGCAGGGGATTTTAAGATGCTTTGGGGGGGAAGGGGGAGTTAAATATCCTGATAAATATTCGTCATAAATTTTTTGAGGGGATATATGGGGAATTCTCTTTTACTAACAAACGGTCTTATTTTAGGGGGTTTTTTGTGGTCTTTATATCTTCCAAAAAGTCTTGGTGTATCGGGGGCATGGTTGTTAATGCGTAGAAGTTGGTTATTGGGCCAATGGCCCTTTTTTATAAGTTTGCGTGTTTTTTCTATAAGTTTTTTTATTTAGGTCTTTTTGAATTTTGATGATCCCTATTTTTATAATTAAAAAAAAATAATTATGTGGGTTTTAGAATTATCTATTTCATTGATGGTTGATTTTAAATTTTGTTAATCAAACTCAGAGGCCATGAAAAACCACCCGTACAGAAATAATACATAAACAATAATTTTGAGACGCTAGCCTCAATAGCAAAGAACAAACGATCTTTCCCAAAAATTTGGAAATGTAGTGCTTTCCCCCTTTTTTGGAGGGAAAGTTAAACAAAATTGCAGATAAAATGGCTGCTGGTGAAAAATGAGATTTTCAGAGTTATAAATGGCAGCTTTTTAGAATAAGATTTTTTGAAGTAAAAGCCCAAATATTTCATTTCTTTAAGATGAAAAATATATGAAAATTGATAAATTTGAAGAGGCTTTTTACTGAAATTAAAAATGAATTGGTTTAAAGTAGTCAAAATAATTATTATTATGAAAAATACAAAATGACCGTTTGAAAAGAATTAAGTTGCAATCTGATTTTCTGATTACAATAAAATCTAACTTTGCAATCTAAGTTCTAAAATATTTAAAAACTTCATTTTAAAGTCAGAGTTATGAAATAAATTCATTTTAATTCTATTCAAATGAATTTTCTAGCCATGGGAAATCATTTTATTAGAAAACTTATCATTTTTGAAGCACTTAAGGTTTTGTAAAATTGGTGAAATTTCCTAAATAGAATTATTTTAAAGAATAGATTTTCTGGATTTTCCAAAATAAAAATCAAATTTGATTTCTGAAAGTTTAAAGTTTTTTTTTTTTTTTTTTTTTATTGGGAAAAAAGGAGTGTTATTATTTTTGAGCATAACACCTATGTCCTGTATTGTTTCATTCATTTTTTCTAAATAATTGGTTTTATCAAGTATTGCAATTTTTCTTGTTTTGTCAGTAAGTGTGCAAGTTATTTTTTCTTTATTGTTAAGGGACTTTAAAGCTTTAAGATCTGTACGATTAATATTTCTATTTTTAATCAATTTTCCTAATTCTTTTTGAGCTACATTTCTGAACATATTTTTGTTTGATTTGGTATCTTATTCATGACCATTTCTATTTTTGAACTAAACTATTTTGACATTAAAATAAAAAGATTAAATAATTCTATAAAAACTACAGTTTACAGAAAACCTACCTCAAGCTAAGAAATTATTAATTACTACAGTAAAACCCCTTACAAATATAAAATTAATGCTACCCAAGCCTATATTAAGAGAGTGATTTTAATATGTACCAAACCCCCAGTGATTGAAAGGAAGAACTTAATTATATTAAAAACATAGCCGTTTAAGCTAATTACCCCCAAAAATTTAATTGAGAAACTATATAAAAAAAAATAAATAAAACAGTTAAATTATATACTTAGTCATCAAAACACCCCATGAAATTCACCAATTCCATACCTTAAAATCAAGGTGCTACCATTAAGATAAAAAATGTCTCCAAAGAGTTAAATGTAAACATCCTCATTAAACCCAACCCCAATATATATCAAATTATTTGTAATGATAAGGACCCCATCTTTCCTCTCAAAACCGCTGGAATATATAAAATATCTTTCACTTATAAAGGTGATAGAAAAGGGTGTTACGTGGGTATGTCCAAATGAAAAATAAAAACGCATGCTAAACAGCATATAAATGATATAAAATTTGAAAAAAACACCACAGCCCTAGCCCAGATATATCAAAAGGATGATATTGAAATTAATTTTACTAACGTAAGGAAAATAGCCCAATTCAACAACCCATATTACTCTTTGTTCTGCAAAATTATCGAAATTAATGACCAATCAGAAGTATGCAACAGCGGTGAATCAAAAGCTAGCCTAGACTCTACACGGCACCACCTTCTGGAGGAAGGAAGAACAACCAGTGAATAGGGTAGAAGTTCACAAGAGCCAAACACCACCAATGGATAGGTGTTGATGATGAAGGGGATCCCCTAAATAGAAAGTACTTCACCACAACAAGTTCATATTTCCTGCTGCAGAAAAGTAAGGTTTAAATAGTTAATTAGTTACAATAAGATATAAATCGTAATGACAAATCTAAAAAATACCTATTGAAAATACTTTTTTTTATTATTATTAAAGCTCTATTGAAATCTAGTTCGGCTATTTTAGAATGTATTTATATTTCTATTCTTGATGCATAAAAAACTACGGGTATTTTCATTTTTTAAAAAGTTATATATATATATATATATATATACTTTTCTTTTCCTCCCAAAAGAAAATGTTGGAAATGGAATTTAGTATAACTTTGGTATCAGATTAAATTTTTGATGCTGTTTCTGACAATAACATTAGCATTTTCCCAACCTTACATGACAACTCATACCTTACATGTTTTGAAGCACGATTGCCATTTTATATTGATTTGGTCACAGGTTTTGCATCACCACATGCTCGTTGATTGAATTACCAGATAAATCAGATTTTTTTAAATCTATTATTATTATTTTTTTTATTATTCTTGTGTTAGTTAGTATTGCTTATGGTAGAAGTGTTTTTGTGAAAGTTACTGTTAAATGTTATAAATGTTTGCTGAAAAGAGAGAGTTAAAATGTAGTATTGAATGCTAGGTTTATTTTTAGTAAAGACAATGACTGATTTTTTGAGTGAGTTGTTCAGAAAATGGGAAATGTTCTTTGATTTGTTGAAAGAAATAAGATTGGGTGTGACAGTGATTGTGGCAGTACTTAATTTTGTGCATTTTGAGATTCCTGCACAGCAAAGTTGCAGTACCCATTTTTTTTTTTTTTTTTTTTTTTTTTTTTTTTATATATATATATACGAAGTGCACATATGTGTGTGATAGTGATTGCTGCTGAACAAAATTTTGTGCATTTTCAGATTAGTATATAGCAAGGTAGCAATACCCAATGATGCTTTTCTTTATTTTATTTTTTTTATGTATGTGTAGCATACATACGTGCAGAATTCTTTCAAATTCCAGTTAGAAAAATATAATAAACTATGCATTTTAAGTTATAGTTTTTGGTGCTTATATTGTTTATGTATCATGTACAGGGATACACCAAAGTTTTTCTTATCATTACAGCCTACAGGCAGGATTTTATTTCAATGCATTCAACAAAATAAAATTAACATACAATATTAAGATGCTTAAAAGCATGTTTTCTGCAGGAAATGTGTACTTAGACTTAATAACAGGATTTATTCTCAAATACGGGATAACTATTGCTGCAGTATGGAATTTCCTGCATTCTGAAAAAGAAATTTAAATATAAAAAGATTAAAAACTGTGTTTTCATCATGTATTTACTATTATATTGTGTATTAGCTGTTATATTAAAAGCATTATGCATTATTATTCTACCATTACAAGATGACGAAGTGACGTAGGAGTTATGTGGTATCATCAAAGTCTATTGTAGTAATTTAGCGAAGGAAAGAGAAATGGGATAAAAACTATAGGACAAAATGTTTTGAGCTAGGATTACTTTATTTGACTGGTTAGTAGCAAAATGAAAGAATATATTTCTGTAAATGTGGTGCTGCTCAGAATTCTTTCAAATTCCAGTTAGAAAAAAATAATAAACTATGCATTTTAAGTTATAGTTTTTGGTGCTTATATTACTTATGTATCATGTACAGAAATACACCAAAGTTTTTCTTATCATTACAGCCTACAGGCAGGATTTTGTTTCAATGCATTCAACAAAATAAAATTAACATACAATATTAAGATGCTTAAAAGCATGTTTTCTGCAGGAAATGTGTACTTAGACTTAATACCAGGATTTATACTCAAATATGGGATAACTATTCCTTGAGTTTTCCAGACAATTTTTAAAAAAATATTAGAAACATATACAAAAACCGCTCCTCTAAAGAGGTGAAAATACATCTACTTCCACTGTATGATGTCATGTTACTGCCGATCATAATAGAAATTCAGATAGAAATCATTGTTTACATGCATATTTTTATGATACTTAATCATTTGGATTTTGATATGAAGCTAAACAAGAAAAATATAATTTGAAAGAAAGGAATTATTTGTTTTGTTCCAGGTTTTATAATTGATTTTCCCCTGACTTTTGATGGAAATTTTTGTTTTCCCTGACTTAACAAAATCCAAATTTTCTAGTTTTTCCCTGCTGAGTATAAACCCTAGATAATTAATGTACAGGATCTTACCAAAGTGTTTTGATAATGTCACATAATCACCCAAATTATGTAAAATTTGAACAATTATTCTTGAGCTACATAGAATAAGTTGTGTATTTTTTATTGCTTTATATAATGTTTATAGTTCGTTTGCAAGGATGCAAAATTTTTGTGGCATTAGAGCCTATGGACAAATTTTTATTTAAGTGTATTTTAAAATGCTGAAGGAGAGGGGGCAGCCCCCTCATACATGTTTCTAGTTATGTAGTGAATTATATATATATATATATATATACACACGCACATAATTATTTTAAATACTATGTTATAAATAAAAATGATCTCCTGAGTAATGAGTGATGAAAATAGGACGTTGAGGCTCCTGATCTGCAGATCCTTTAGTTTAAAATGAATTGTAATCCTTAAATGCTTAAAAGTAAGCGTTGTTTCATGGAGATTTTTTTTTTTTTTCCAAACAATAAATGTGAATATTTTTGTTTGTAATATTATATAAATAAATAAATAAATTTTATCCCTTTTCATTATTGATTCATTTCTCCATGAAAATGTTAATGAATACTGTTTGTAAAGTTGGCATCAATGCGTAAGTTCGACATTTCATTTATTCAGTATTGCATCAAAGACTAATAATTATATAATATCTATTCACTGTATTTAAATATTCAAGGGAAAAAAAAAAAAAAAAGACATGCTTCAAAGGATTCACCATCATTATCATAATATTTTGAAATATTATTACTTTAAAAATTGAACTAGAGTTTAAAGCCAAACAGAATTTAATAAAAGAAAAATAACATTAGATATAAAAATTTTAAATATCAAGGGGAAAAAAAAACTTTTCTTTAATTAATAATTTCAATATGGGGCACTTTCGGGACCAAATATTTTTGTCCTTTATGTAGAGGTGCATTAAGAAGTTACATGAAAAAAAAAAAAATCCTGATTTTTTTTCATAATAATTAGAGGAAAAAAAAAACATACTTTATGTGCTGTAATAACGTATTAAAATGCAAAATTAACAATAATTTCTTTTTATGAAACACTTACACAATAAATTAAATTTTAATTCATAAATTAATTTATTAATTTTATATTCTAAACTTTCGTTGATTTCTTCCAATTTTCAAATAAATCTTATTTTTTGGAAATTTACTGTTTTAGACAGCATTCATGTATACTGTGCCAAAATTTTTCTAGTCAGCTAAATGATGCTTAAAAAGTGTCTATTTCAAGTTTTTCAGTATTTCTCTAGTTTTGCTTGAAGTGTGCACCACTTACATTATGATCATAGATATAGGACTTATACATATTTTTCATTATTTGTATTTTCATCGTTTTTGGACTTCCTAAATTGGAATACAGAAAGATGGAATATTTTCTTCATTTCCAAAATATATACATCGTTAAAAACTTTACTTTCTTTAGAACTAAATGGTTTTCCTTCAAAGAGTAGATAATTGGGACTAACATCCCACTAGCATAACAGCTTCAATCTCAATGAAAAGAAAGGAGAAAGGAAAGGGAAAAATTACCCTAATTTTTACCAAAGAAAGCAGTATGAAAAGAAATTGTTTGCAACCCTAAACTGCTAGCATATTCTGCAGTTCCAATCCTTAAGAAAATGAACCCTTCCACGGAGTGGGATTTCCAACTGCCTTCTCGTGACAATTGAGCAAATACTTATCTTAAAATATATAATTCATGAAATACATCATTTTTAATATGGCATTAATATTAATTTATTTGCCTGATATATTTTAGTGAATTAACAACCAAAAAAATGTTTTGTAAAATAATGCAAATATGCTAAAGTTTTGAATATAAAAAATTTTAGCTCTAATTAAATTCAATGCACTTAAGTGTAACAGTTCTTTGTCATTATTAACTCAAATTATTTTCAGATGAAGTAATAATTGATGTTGTAGTACATGTTATTTAGATTGGCAGTTACAAATATGTATTATATGACTGGAGAAGACATGATAAAAAATCCTGGTTTAAAAAATTTAACAATAATGACTTGGTTTGTTGACATCATTTTTGTATTATATTTGTTCAGTTTCTACAAACAGGATTCTAACATTTAAACTTTATTTTAAATATTTAAAAAAATCAACAGAAAACTTTTGATTTAAAAGATTTCTGTTGATTTGGCTTTCATGGAATATCTGCTAGTTTTCATTTGAATTATGAGGAGTTGATCAAAATTCAGAGAAAATAAGTAATTTTTAATTACACAGGTTTGGGGAAAAAAAAAAAAAAAAAAATCTTTCAGATGCATTTTTATTTATTTATTTTTTCTCCCTGTAAACTTTATGTTATTGAGGATGCTGAATTCAAAATTGATTTCCATTTCTGTCTATCATATATAGTTTTTTTTAGCAAAATAATAGAGGTTTACCATACGGAAATTACATTGAACTAAATGCTCCTTCCTGTAATTAAACAAACATTCTTTCATGATATATTTAACATTCTCTGTTCACTCTTTTTGCCTATGAAATATTTTCTTCATTTTGATATGCCCTCCAAGAACATGATTTCATTTTCAGCCCTTCCACTGCCCCCCCCCCCTCTCTTATTTTCCATTTTCTGCTATTTTTTTTTTAGATTCTCTCTTATAAATAATGTTGTAAAGTAAGAAATAATTATTGAATATGGTTTTTGTTATCTATAATAGGACACTAGATTTCATATCTTCACGCAGAATTAAATAAAAAATATGAGTTAAAAAAAAAAAAAAAAAAAAAAAAAAAAAAAAATGGATGCAATGGAATTTTTTTACTATTTATTTATTCACTTTTTGGTTTAAGTGGGAGAAAAAAAAAAAAAAAAATCCTATGCAGTTTTTTGGTTGAAGACCTATGTTACTAAGCCTATTAATCAGAAATAAGATTGATAAAAGGATAAAAAAGTTTAAATTTTATGTGACAGACAGACATTAAAACAAAATACAAGAATCCAGATGGCAAAAGCCTTATAATAAACAAATATGTATATATATTATGTTTAACTAACAAAAGAAAATCTAGTGTGTTTACTAACATGAAGATATAAAACTTTATTTTATTAGATGATGTAAGAGAAATAAACACCAAGAAAATACAAACTTTGTTAAAATACATTATTACAGAAAGAAAAATAAATCAACATAAATGCTGAAAAATCATATGCCTGTATTAATATATTTTTTATTTAATTATTTGAACAATAATTATTCAAAAGGCTGTAATAATAAAGCAAAATACCTTAATGACGCCAGTGTTGTAATCTGTGTTAAATTCTGTAGTAATCATTCCATCTTGGTCAGCTGTTATTTCAAGAAGTAATTCATAGAATCGCATACGCATGGCTTCAGATGGGAAAAAGATTTGAAAGTCATCTGAATTTTTATGCACATACAAAAACAAGCATCTTTCATCTCTTTTGTAGAGACTAAAAGAGATTTTTAAAGTATGTAAAATGCATACATCATACATAAATACATATATTATATTATTAGCAATTAAAAAAAAAAAAAAAAAAAAAAAGAATAAGGAAAACAAAAACAATATATAAGATTTACAAATGTAACACTACATTTTTTAAATCAAAACGAAGCCTCAGTATTAGTGAGCAATTTGTTTTTCATGAAATCTATAGATGAGTGTAAACATAAAGAATGAATAGTGTTGTGACAATAAACTCATTGATATAGATTTTTCTTTCTTTTGTTTAACGACACTTTATTTTATTAATTTATTTTAGTTATTTATTATTTTATTTCAGTTACAATTCTTTTGACATCTTCTTGTGTTATGTTTCTTCAAGTTACCAATGTATTAAATTGCATATGTGATCAATAATTATGATTTTCTAAGATATATAGGGTTGATCCATTGGGTAATTGGTATTGTGATTTTGGATATTTTAAGTAAAACGTTTTTTTGCTGATAATTTGGTAAGTCATATTTTATCTTTATTTTTACACTCTTCATTTTTACAGGATTCATACTCAAATATGGGGAAAAAATCCTTGTATTTTCCAGACAATTTTCAAGAAAATATTAGCCACACATTACAAAGTAATTTTCATCTAGGGAGGAGAAAATAATTCTACTTCTACTGTATGACGTCATGTTATAACCAATTGCAGTAGAAATTCATGTAGAAATCAGTGTTTATCTATGTACTTTTGTGATACTTAATCATTTGAATCTCCACGAAGAAGCTAAACTAGGAAAATATACATGAGAGAATGGAAATATTCGGTTTTCCAGGTTTTACAATCAATTTTTCCAGAATTTTAACCACTTAACTGCCCCAGACAAATATATTCATCTTTCTAAAATATGATTCTTTGTATAGTACTGCTACCAGTGAAACTACTGACACGATTTCACAATGCAATAAAATAACCTTGGAAGTGATCTTTACAATGTTTTCGATAGATTTACTCATTTTAGAGTTGAGAGAGAACAGTGGCATTGGGAAACAAATTTCTTAAATTTTCATTGGCAAGTAAGAGGTTAATGAAAAAAAAAAAAAATTCCCTGAGTTTTTTTTTTACCAAAATTCAAATTACCGGAGTATTCCAGCTTTCCCCTGATGTGTACAAACCCTGTTTTTACTCAAGAAGTCCCCCAACTGCAATGTACAACTAGTACTAAAATTTATAAATTAAATACTGCTATATAAAAAAATTTCTAATTTGAATATATATATATATATTTTTTACCCTTATGCAGAATGAAAATCTTCAATTGCAGTGCAAAGAATGTTTTGAAAAAATAATAAAAGATATCCAAGTGTCAAAATTTTATTCGTGAAACTAGAAGTACGCAGAAAGCATACTGGACAGAGTTTGCATTAGAAAGTGGCATTGTGAGAATCTTGCAATATTTTTAAAAAATCCCACTGAAAAATATCATAAGGGGGATTTCCTCCCAATTTTTTCACATTGCTTATTGAGTATTTCATGAAATTTCTAGTTCAGTTGGGTAATATTTTAATGGCTTTGAAGTCTGTAGTTATCTATTTTTAGCTTCTCCAGAAATTCTTGATAAAAGGAAACAAAAGTGAAAATATTATATAATTATTTCAAAATACTTCTTTAAATATTTGTTAAGAGGATATATAAAATGTTTATTTTATCAACAACAACTGCAAAGTGTGAAGGCTAAAAATTGCAATAATTATATATAAAATAATTTAGATTATTCCAGTTACTGCACTTCTGTCAAGCACTCTATGAGTACTCAAAATCAAACTGAAAATAAATATTGAAACAGATTAAGTAATAACTTAAGCAATTCCTTCTGCATTTCTGATGAAAATTTAGATTCTGAATATTATAGCAGTATCTGTCCTTAGCCATAAAAGGTAAAGAAATAAATTTATATTTTTAACATTTATTTGATTCATTTTTAAATTGTTTAACTTGCAGTTGTATATATCCAAAAAGAAATTTGCAAAATGTAAATTATGCAATTTCTCACTTAAATTTGAAAGATCCCTCTTAATTTTTTTGTTAGAGAGGGAGAATTCTACTTAATATTTTTTTCTAGTGCAAACCCTGCTGGAAGCAAACAGAAAGTGTATTAGAAGTAAACAGTAAACAAAAAGTATACTGGAAGTGTACATGAAAGTGTACCCATCTGGTAACACTGCCAATAGTAAAAAAATACTTTAAGCATCTGGCAACCAAAAAAAAAAATCATGTTTCCCTGGTAGCAACAAAACACCATAACTTTGGTGGAACAATGCTTACATTGTCTCTGAGCGAGGATATTTGTAATAACTCTTGCTTATATTTTTACACATGTTACTGCAATAATTAATTCATCGTTTGTATCAAGTAAATTGTAAATAGTGTATATATATATTAGTTTTATTATTTGGAGTCTTATTTATGCAAACAACACGCAAACCTATAACTAGTGACCCAGATAAACAAAGAATCAATAGCTCTTTCTACAAATGTCGCATTCAGCTGTTCTATAAATTTTCTGTTACAAGCCTTTGATAACATTGGGTGAGTTTTTCAAACCTTTTATGAAAGCATCTCATTTTTAAAAATAACATTTACAATGAAGGACTCAGAAAATGATTTAGAATTGACAAACGCTAATGATAAACAAAATACCCAGCTTGGTGCCATTTCTGTTAAGCTGCCTATATTTTGGTGCAATAAACACAAACTCTGGTTTCTGCAACAAGAGGTGCAGTTCATAAATTCAAGTATCACACAGGATTCAACAAAGTATTATACTGCCATCGCAGCTTTAGACAAAATGACGTTGGATGTGGTAGACGACACTCTGTCAGATCATCCAAGTGACCAGTGAGTGGCGGATCCAGAACTTGACTTTTGGGGGGGGGCTAAGACTTTTCAAAGTGTTATTCTAGACCAATAAAAAATTTACAATTGCAATATTCAATTGTGAATGTCAGTGTTTTGGGGGGGGCTTCAGCCCCCTAGCCCCCCCCTTAAATCCGCCACTGCAAGTGACAATAAATATGAAAAACTAAAATCAACATTGCTTTCTCAAGTATCAGATTCCGATGAAATGAGACTTAAAAAACTATTTTCAATATAGAATTAGGCGATCGCAGACCATCTGATCTTTTGTGCTACATGTAAAGTTTAGCTGATAAGTCAGTTTCCAAAGAAGAAATTAAATTTTTATGGTCGCAAAGACTGCCAAAGCACATCAGAGCCATTTTATCTGTGAATAAAGATTCACTCGATAATTTGGCAGAAATGGCAGATAAGATCACCAAATCCTATGGCACAGCAGATATACATGCCATTCAGAAAACTTCCCCAAACCTGGATACTGATCGGTTAACATCTTTGGAAAGCAAAGTCGATGCCCTAACCAAACGTTTAGAAGATTTGACATTCTTGGGTCGATCACAAAACTCATTTGATAGAAGTCACACTTGTTCTAGTTTCTGGTGACAACAATCATGCTCGCGATCATCACAGCACGCAAGTATTGCTGGTATCATGCCACTTTTGGTAAAAAGGCATGTAAATGTACCACTCCATGCGAATACAAACAGTAATTGCTGGAAAACTAATAGGCCAATCGATCATGGCAACCAACGATATTGGCAAACAAAACTGTCGCCTACACATTTGTGACTGAAATAGCAGAAGTTCCTTTTTGATTGATACTGGGGCAGATGTGTCCGTGATCCCTGCAGGGCCTGCTTAACCATTAGGCAAACCTAGGCAGTCGCTTAGGGCCACCAAAAATAATTAGAACACTGCGCAAAAGCTAGAGGGGGAAAAAAAAGAGAAAGAAAGAAAGAAAAGGTGAAAATCATAAACCAATTTTTGATTTTCTTTCTTTTAAGGCATATGTGAGTATTAAGTTGTAAATTCAGAATAAACTCCTTTAAAGATTTTAACTTTGTGTAAAAACACCGAAAGGTATTAAAGTATTAACTTTTAATAAATATACGCTTTGAATTGTATAGTGATAATGAATGAAGATTAGATCTTTTTAAAAATTATATGAAAAAGAAGAAGAGGGGGGGGGGGAAGGAGGATGAAGTGATTTGCAATTGGAACCCGAAGAATTTGGTTTTAGAACTAATTATTCCACCGTAACAGATCTTTAGAGTAGCAGAATTTATTCATGATAGTTTTATTAAATGTGAAAAAGTCGGAGCTTTTTTTCTTGGCATTACTAGCCTTTGACACAGTTTCGCATGACGGCCTTAAATTTAATCTCACCCAATTTCAAATTCCAACTCCTTATATCAATCAAATTTATACATAGTAAACTAAATAACAGAACTAAATATGAGAAGATAGAAAACACTATTCAATTTATAAGTATCTAAATAAAAGTACTTGAAAGTTTTATACGTTTGCGTAAAAACAGCTTTATATATAAGTCAGGAAATAGTTCAAATTCAGAAAGTCTTAAGCATGTATTTAAAGTACGCAAAATATATAAATTAAAATTAAAAAATAAATAAGAGTAAATATAAATTATATAAAGACCCACTATTGTGCCTAGAAAATTTGCTTAAAGCGTTGACTTAGACAGGCTTCACCTTCATACAGAAAAAGTAAACGCCACATTGATTCATATCATCAACATCATCTAAATTAATAAAATCAGACTTTTGTCTGCAAATTTGTCAAATCGAAAATTTTTGCGATATCTTCACGTTTCGCACACCATGAAAGCCGAAAATGACTTCAGAAAATTTTGCCTGTGTGTGTGTCATCGTGTCTGTATGTCGCATTTTTTGTCCGGGCATCACTTGAGAACGGCTGGACGGAATTCAACAGCGCTTGGCAGAGACTCAGATCTTAACTTACCTTAAAATTATATCTATCAATTTTTCCGAAATTCCCCTATATTCCCCCCTGGGGGTCAAAAGACAAAAACATGTTTGTCCGGGTATCACTTGCGAATGGCTGGACTGAATTCAATGGCACTTCGCAGGAATTTAGGTCTTTACCCAACTTAAAATTATATCTATCAACTTTTCAGAAATTCCTCCACGTTCCCCTGTGGGGGGCAAAAGGCAAAAACATGTTTGTCTGGCTATCACTTGAGAACGGCTGGACAGAATTCAACAGCGCTTTGCAGGAATTTAGGTCTTTACCCAACTTAAAGTTATATCTATCAACTTTTCAGAAATTCCCCCACATACCCCCTTCGGGGGCAAAAGATAAAAACATGTTTCTCCAGGTATCACTTGAAAACAGCTGGATGGAATTCAACGGTGCTTCACAGGAATTTAGGTCTTTACCCAACTTAAAATTATATCTATCAACTTTTCTGAAATTACTCCCTTTTCCCCCCTGGGGAAGGCAAAAGACAAAAACACGTTAGTAAGTATAACTCGGCTCCTAATTACTTCACAGTAAAGAAATTGCACATGGGGAGACTAGATATGAGGTACAAATAATACATTATCTGCATTTAGGAATTTTCGATTTTTAAGGAAAGGGAAGTGGGAAATATTGAAAACTCCTGATTTTTAAATAGATCTCTACCAAAAAAAATTTTTTTTTTTTTTTTGAGTTGGGGGGGGGGGGGGGCAAACTTGAGACACCCCTTTTAGCGTTAAATTTGTCTTGAGAAATCTATGGGATCTGCTGTCATGAAATTTGGTGCGTAAATTATTTATATGCATCTGACCCTTATTGTAATGGGATTTTACGAAATCTCCCCGTTACCCCCTAAGTGTCGAGAGGGCTATAAACACGTGTAAAGACACATTTTCCCTTTTGCATTCGCCTTAAATTATCTTAGATTGGCGAACTTTGGTGTGTGGATGTTGATTAGGTGTACGCATTATGTACTTTGTCAAGATTTCGCAAAACTTCGAACTTAGCCACTGGGGAAGGGGGAGTATGAAGCGGGTAAGTTGCTGCCGAAGGCAGGGGGAACACAGACTCCTCACGTTGCGAGCGAGAAATATCTCTACCGAGCACAGCGGGAACTTTAACTCAGGTTAGTTAATAATGATATGGGATTTTGACAACTCATTTCAGTATTGTGTCCAGCGAAGCGGGCAAAGCCTGCTAGTATCTAAATAAGAGTATTTATTTACCTCGTGCATTTATGAATTATGTTGGCGAATTATGTTGAATTATGCTTCATAATTATGTTTGAAATGATTACTTTGGAATGAATAACAGCCTACACAGAACTTCATCTGATAAATCTATCCACAAAAAATGAATCTGTGAAAATTTTATTTCACATTTACAATAAGGAAAAAGTTTAAGCAACTATGAAGGAGAAGCATTTTTAACAAAGTTTCAAAAAAGTTTATGATTCCGGCTTATCTGCAAAGCCGTAGCCAATGTTCTCTATTTAAAATGGTAAAAATAGCATAACTGGCTTGAGTGCACAGACACCTGCAAAATAATGGCAATGCATTGCTTTCTATGAGATACATTTTTATAAAATCATATTTGAAATCTTTGTACTGCGCAAATCATATTACAATTTACATTTACATTTCACATACAAAAAAAGATATATATATATATATTTACTACAGAATATGGTACGTTTAGCATTAAGATTTACTATTAGGTCCACTAAAATATTCAGATACATAAAGAGCTACAATTGGAAATTGCTGGAACTGTATTTCCGTTTGTGTCAAGGGTTGTGTTTTTAATACTTTCCAACAATGTTTCAGAGTGATTATGAATTCAGTTAGCTTCTCTCTTTGTATTTTTGTCTATTCCATTGTGTGATCATATAGGCAAAGTACTTTGGAGGTTAAACGATGCAACAAGCAAGTACAGATGGAAAGTGTTATGGTTATTGTCGCACTTTGATAGCGTGAGCAATGGTAATGTGATGTTGAGGAGGATAGTGGAAATAATGCGCTTTCCATTACCTTTTTTCTCTGGACATGCAAAAATTTTCTATTACATTCCATTGCAATATGTTTTTACTCAAAATTTCAGACAACAGCTTTTGGTGAATCAATACATGTGATGCCATGTACAGAATGGAGATTCTTATAGGCAGAAATGTTAAGGCATTTTCCTAATTGAACGTTTGGCATGGTCCGTAGAAAAGCTAAAAGTTTGTTTCAACCTGTTTATTTTTTTTTTATTCATAAATATGCCAGGTCCAACTCAATTTTTACAAAAAATGCGAAAGTTGTTTAAATTTATATTCACTTATATTATTAGAATAAGTTGAGTCTTAATATAATAACTTATAATCAAAAAGATTTTTTCTAGTGTGAGTGTGACCTTTTTTTTTTGTAGGGGAGGGGGGGGGGGGAATTCTGAGTCTGAAAATTTACATGGGGTCACATGAAATATGTCAGGTGCCCTGGCGTAATATCTTTTAGAGGAGACCGCCAAAAATATATTGCCTAGGGCTGCTAAAATTGTAAAGCGGGCCCTGGATCCCTGTCAATAACAGAAAAATACTGCCACCATCTGATTTTCTATTATTTGCCACCAATAGCACCAGAATCAAAACCTATGGTAATAAAATTTTAAAATTAGATCTTGGACTCAGACGAACTTTTACGTGGTCATTCACAGTGGCCGGTGTGTTGAAAGCAATTATTGGCACGGACTTTCTCCAGAAGTATGGTTTATTATAGCACTTATTAGATCCCTATACTTCCTTCTCGTCACCCACCACAATCGCACTACAACCATCAACATTGTTGACTACCATAGACTTTAATAATTTAGATTCAGAAATTTCTTCTCTTTTCTGACAATTATCCAATTCCCCATATACAGGATTTTACACAGCAATTAGAAGGCTGAACCATATTTTGCGTGCTAGACTTAGAGAGAGTCTACCATCAAATTCCTGTCCATCCATCAGACATAGAAAAAAACGCAATCTGCACACCTTTCGGCTTCTTTGAATTTCCCCGCATGACATTTGATTAAAGAAACGCTGCTCAGTCTTTTCAGAGATTCATACATGCCATTTTAAAAGGTTTAGATTATTGTTTTGTTTACATTGATGATATCTTAGTGGCTTCAAAATCCAAAGAAGAACATTTGGAACATCTCAAAGAAGTTTTCAAACGTCCGTCAGACTTTGGCTTAGTAATAAAAATTTCTAAATGCAATTTTGGTCAGCCAGAGCTGAATTTTTTTAGGACACACTGTTTCAGCCTAAGGGTTAAAGCCAGCTGCAGGTCGAATAAACATTATCAACAATTTTGAAAGACTGAATACAATAAAGCAACTAAAACATTTTTTGGGCATGATCAATTTTTGTAGACATTTCTTACCACATGCCGAAGAATATCAATTACCTCTAACAAAATATTTACCTGGCATTAAAAAGAACTCAAATAAAACTATTGACTGGACACAAGAAGCAGAAGAATCCTTTCAGGAATGTAAAATGCACTTGGCTGATGCTGTTCATCTAGGACATCCATCAATACCAGCACACTTGACATTATTTGTAGACGATTCTAATTTTGGAATCGAGGCAGCAGCTCAACAAAAAGTTGGTGATTCCTGGCAACCATTAGGTTTCTTTTCATTAAAACTTAATCCTGCACAACAACGGTACAGTACCTATGACAGGGAGCTGCTAGCTGCTTATTCTGCCGTGAAACACTTTCGTTACTTAGTGGAAGGCAGACCCTTCCCAATTTATACCAATCACAAACCTCTAACATTTGCCCTGAATCAAAATTCTGAGAAAGCTTCACCTCATCAATTAAGACATCTAAATTTCATCGCTGAATTTACAACTGACATTCAACATGTTTTCGGTTCTGAGAACATAGTTACTGATGCATTGTACAGATTAAATAGTTTAACTGTTCTGCCAACCATCGATTATGAGGCAATTTCAGAAGCTCAAAGGTCAGATGATGAATTACAGCAACTGCTTCAAAACAAAAATTCTTCATCCTTGAAAATTACTGAATTTCCATTAGTTGGCTCAAATGCTACAATTTACTGTGATACCTCTCAGAAAAATATTTGACCTTTTATTCCTAAGCAATTTCGAAGAACAGTTTTTGAAGCAATTCACAAAATTTCTCACCCAGGAAATAGTTTAATAAGGAAATTAATAGGAAGAAAATATATTTGGCCTTCAATGCGAAAAGACATACAAAATTGATGTAGAAGTTGTCTCAATTGCCAACAAAGCAAGGTTACCCGACATGTCAAGAGTCCCATCCAAAATTTTTCTTTGGTCAGTCAGCATTTCACTGAAATATATATGGATATAATTGGCCCTTTACCATTATCAGAAAACTATCGATATTGTGTCGCCATTATTGACAGGTACAGTCGATGGCCAGAAGCCATTCCAACATCTGATATTGAATCAGAAACCATAGCCAAGGCCCATTATTCTGGTTGGATTTCTCATTTTGGTGTTCTATCTTACATCGTCACTGACCAGAGAACACAGTTTGAATGACGCTTATCTTATTTCAAGAATTATAAAAAATTATGGGATTTCAAAGAAAAAAAAATCTCATTAATGTTACATATTTCTTATGATTTTTAACTTTCTGTTAAGTTTACCTCCAAATTAGGGACACTTGATTTGAACACTCTGCATTTTCTTATCAAAAGTGCAAAATACCACTTGACAGTCAGTCAACTGTTTTTTTTTTTTTTTCTTTTTTTTTTTTTTTTTTTTGTGTGTGTGTGTGTGAATTTAGAGAAGTTTTTGGATTAGTTATACTTTTATAATAATATATTGTTTTCTTGACTTTAGCTTAATACACAACAATACAGACGTCATTTCAAATTATTTATTAAATAGAATAGCAATTGGATTAAAAGAACATGCATATTTTATTATAAATCTCCTTTTGTCCTTTCAAAAATGAAAATAATATATAAAAGTTATTCAACATTTCTTTTCCATTCATATGCAATTATTTAAAATGAGAAAGAGAAATCATGAAATCTTACCTAACACTTTTTAAAGTTGAAGCTGTGAAAACCCACTCATGTAATTTTCTACATTGATCTTTCAGTGCCTCAAGGCATAAATTTACTATATGAACTGATTTTTCCTCTGCACCCATATTAACTGTTACATAACTGGGCATATACACTTTTCCAGGATCTAAAATTAAAACCTAAAAGAGATTATTTCAAATAATTTAATTATTTCAAATAAATGCTACATCCCAACTGCCATACTTATTTTTCAATAAAATCAAAAGATGTGAGTGTATGATTTTTTTTTTCTGGTTTTTTACATATAGGGCATCCCCAAATTCATGGTCTAAACTTTTAGGGTAAGTAAAACACATTTAAAGAAGCATTTTTTGTATAGCAGTATGGGGTTGGAAATAAAAATCTTTGGTGAGCCTCAAGCCCACCCCTCTGCTGCTTCAGTTTCTTTTTCTAGTGTATTTTTTCTTAATTTTCTGACTGGGGATAGTAGTTTGTTTCACGTACTTGAAATAGTGCATTTTTTTTTTTTTTTTTTTTTTTTTTTAATGTTTTCTTCTAAGGATTTTTTACTGTCCCCCACCCCCTTTTTTTTCATTTTAAAGTGTAGTGCATTTCTTGTTTTTTCGCCTACACTTTTCATTTCCGACCCTATATTGCTATACAAAAAATGCTTCTTTCTAAGTATATATATATATGTTTTACCAACCCATAAAGTTTGGCCCAGGAATTCAGGGACATTCTGTATATGTATATAAATGAGAGTATTAAACACAAAATTTTTGAGAGCAAAATCGGATGAAATGAAATATAAAGCATTGTAAAAGACATACATGAAATTAATTAAGTAAAAAAAACAGCCTAATTACCTTTCAGCAAGCGTATGTGAGAGATACACTTGAAGTGAATTTGATTGTAAATTTTTAAACCAGAGAGCATTTGGGACACTTACCCTTGGCTGTTCTCTCAGTACATATTGATCTATTTTCAGTTACCTTTAGAACTTCGAGATAATAATATGAAGCTGTGTAATTGCTCTTTGTATTTGAGAAATATGTGCTACCATTCAAATGACCTTTTGCTATTTATTCATTCATTTATTTATTATTATTATTATTATCATTTTCTATTTAATAAAATCTTTATTTTTTTTTTCTTTGTTTCAAACATTGTTAGCAAATTTGAAAAACAAATTTTGCTCAAGAATAGTTTGCAGAGCAAATAGAATGCACAGTAAAAACTACTGAAAAACTGACAGCTAAAGTGTTCAAAAAATAATATAACTTTGTTATGAAATAAAGAGAACAGTTTAAAAACTAACAACTTTTATTAAACTCCATATCTTAACAACTTGTAAACGATTTCAACAATGTTATTAAATTCAACAATTAATAAACAATATTAACATTAACTTAATTATATCTTGTATTTATCCTTAGGCAACCAGAATAAAGATTAACCAGCAATCCTTATAACAATCATTTAAATTTTAGCAAAACCTAACTTTAACAAATGTAAATTTAAATTTCAAAAACTTAACAACAAACCATCCAACTGCTATAAATCTATTTAACTTCAACTTTAAATAAATTATATTAAACTTAACAAATACCAACATTTCTAATTCATCTGAAACTTAATAGGGAAAACTTAATAGACTTAAACCATTTCAAACTTAATAAAACACCAACTGCCATATTTTCAACATTAATAGACTATATATATAAACGTTAAACACAACGACATAACCAACGGCGATATAATTTAAAGGTATTAACAACAACAAAAACTCAACAAGTTTCATAATCAACGGCAATATAATTCAAAGATATTAACTACAACAAAAATTCAACAAGTTAACAATTTATCAGGAAAAAACGATGTCGGCCTAACGGCTGACAAACAGCATTATACCACACTTAACTATGGAAAAACAACTCACGTAAACATACGACGATAACTGCCGATGTCAAGAAAACATTACCAGAGCCCAGACGAGAGGAGATAATGGAGAGGCAAGAAACATCCTTTAATTCAATATTGTCACGGCATTTCTAAACCTTTGACACCCACAAAAATACTAAGAGCCATCGACTATTACCATGCTGCATTCAAAACAAAATAAAACAGGGAAACTGATGCAATGCGTAGTTCACCTCCTTGTCTATAAATAGAGCCCGGCGGATCTCAGCACCTGGCCAATGAAAACTCGCGGTAACAGCCGAACGCCACGCCATCTATTAGCGGCGATGGATACTACTCCAGATAGACAAGTAAAGCTTGCAAGTGTTGCGTGGATGCCGGTAACTACGAACTTCCGTTGATCGTGCTCTCCTGGAGAAATGTAAACAATACCTCCAAAAAAAGGATAAGCTCTGTATTAAAGGTGAGTAATAGGGTTTTAAACATTTTTAACTATAGTATGATTACCCAATTTTATACATAATAAAAAGACAATTTTTCCACATGTAAACAATGCTTTTTATGCAACAGCCTAAAATTTATTTCCTATGTTAATCAAGCCTAACACTTTATTTTACTATTTTTGCCTAACAAATTCTTTATATAAAAATTATAAAACTATCCAAAAAAAACAACATGGAAACAATTTGACATCAGATTTCCCCCTCCATGTTGATTTTTTTCCCTTAAAAAAATAAATGGTTGCCCAAGATTTACACAAGAAAATATTAACAAGATATAAAATATTTAACATATAACAAACCAATTTCCAACAAGACTTCAACATTACTTTGTTGAAAAACTCATAAAAACTTTAAGCAGCAAGAACAAACATCTGCTAATTGATAGTCCATGGCACAGTATGTTAACACTAAGTGGATGCTGCAAAAACTTCAAAAAAAAACATTAATTGCATATTACATTTACCAAATTTTCACTTCCTCATTGCAAACAAAAAACTATATACAAGGTATGAATACATTTAATATGATGTATATACAATGATTTGACAACCACATAAACATTAACCATGCATGAGCGCTCATGTCTTACACCATTCATTCCAAAATAAATTAAAAAAACGTATACAAAACATCACAAAGGCAATGAGAAATAGAAAACCTCAAAAAAAAATATGGATTTTGGTAGGATCCATAAACTCGAAATATTAAACTTGAAAAAACTTAAATGGATTTTGATAGGATCCATAAACCCGAAATTTTAAACTTGAAAAAACTTAAATGGATTTTGATAGGTTCCATTAACCCGACACAATTTTAATTTACTAATTTTTACCCTTGATTTACTTTTAAAAAAACTTTATTAATAAATTTATTAAGATTAAATTTAGTAAGAGGCTTTGTGAAAGGATCTGCCAAATTGGACTGACTGGGAATATATCTAAGCTTAAACTGTTCTTCAAATAACCATTCGCAAATAAAAAATAATTTGACGTTAATATGTTTTGATCTATTATTTTCGATCGGGGACTTTGTAAAATCGATCGCGGGTTGATTGTCAGCAAGTAAAAGTGGGGGAGTGTGTGAACCAGGAATTATATTAAATTTAAAACAGTCTTCCAATATATGGTCCAACCACATCAACTCCTTCACACACTCGCACATTGCGACGAACTCGCTTTCCATAGTAGACAAACTTACACCCCTCTCTTTGAAGGTTCTCCATGAAATAGGGCTCTCATCAACAAACACAATCAAACCTCCCATAGACACAAAGTCGTCTCGATTCATCGCAAAGTCGGCATCTGAATAAGCATTTAAATTTGGGTTACGACATTTTAAATTCAATTTGAATTGCTTAGTATATAAAACATATCCCAAAAGTTTTAACAAGCCATTCCAATGAGGCAGACCAGGATTGCTTTGAAACTGACTTAAGATATTGACTGCATAGGCTATATCTGGGCGTGTCCTACTGGCAACAAATGACAAACATCCTAAAACATTCCTATATGGAAATCTAGTCATTTCGTCACTTTCTTGCTTATTAGTCGGACAGTCCTTTTTAGAAAATTTAACTCCTTTTACAATTGGGAGCGAAGAGATAGGAATATGAAAAGACTTAAAACGATCGGCTACCTCCTCGATATATGATGACTGAAACAATTGAACATCACCATTATCGTATGAAAATTCAACTCCCAAAAGTTTTTGAGTCTTGCCTAAAATCTTTAAGTCAAATTTCTGTCCCAAACGTTTAACCATGTCGTCAATTTGAGATTGTTTCTTGCCAAAGATGACAATATCATCCACATAGACTAGAAGAACAATAAAACTTTTAAACTTATATGTGCAATTGCACCAATTAAACTTTTCAAAACCCAAATCCAACAAAACCCGGTTCAATTCATAAAACCATAAACGCCCACTTTGGTGTAAACCATATATTGCACGATCAAGTTTGCACACAAGGTGCTCCTTCCCTCGTACTATATACCCAGGTGGTTGGCACATGTATATATCCTCATCCAGAGGGGCATACAAATATGCACATTTAACATCACACTGAGTGTTAAACCATTTCAAATTTGACACCAAAAGGGAAAAGAAAAAACGTACTACGGAAAAATTTACTACAGGTGAAAATGTTTCATCGTAAGAATCGCCTTTAATCTGGTAAAAACCTTGTGCCACAAGTCTAGCCTTGAAGCGTGCAATGTTTCCATGCTCGTCTCTCTTTAAGGCGTAGACCCAGCGGTTTCCCAAAGGAGCTTTATCCTTAGGTAGCTCAACTAAGTGCCAGACTTTACGATTTTCCATACTTTCCATTTCCTCATCCATAGCAATTTTCCACTCGTCATGTTGTTGGGATTTAATAGCCTGGTTAAACGTCTTTGGAACCAAAACATCTAGTCATTTTGCTTTCTGCCTACGTCTTTTCTTGAACTTTGTTAATTGTGATGATGGAACAATATTCTGATTTACTACCCCTTCAAACAAATTCCCTCCAGAAAAATCAAATATATCGGGATTAAACAAAATATTCTTATCTAAACAAAACCTTTGGACATCGTTAATCAACCTTAATCTCGTAGTAGAGCCATCTGGATAATAGTATATGTCAACCCGTTTACTAGTAGGTCTCGGGACAGCTTTACGTCGCCACACAAGTTCAGACTGCAATCCAACAGGGGAATCGACAGGTTCATCTGAGACACCTTCGTCGACCTCTCCAGGCTCACTCTGCGCGATTATATCGACAGGATCAGATATGTTCTGATCTACTGGACTATCGGCGAGCAGGTCTAAATCGGAAGACGGGGTGCCCAGCACAGCTCCACTGTCCTTACCATACAAGTCCACACCAAAAGAAACATTCAGCGTTTCGATGATTTTATCCTCCTGTGGCAGCCAAACCCGGTAACCTTTAGTTCTGAGGGCGTAACCAATTAGTACTCCTTTTTGGGACCTGGGTGACAGTTTGTGCTGACGCCTCTGTTTGGGGATACCCGCATATACCACCAATCCAAAAGGTTTTAGATGTCTAACCGAGGGTTTATGACCAAAGTATAACTCGAAAGGGGTCTTTTTCTCACCTCTGTGAATCACACGGTTCCAAGTATAAGAAAAATAAAGAACTGCTTCGGACCAAAAACGTAGTGGTAAACCACTGTCCACCAACATTGCTCTAACACAGTTCATTGCCGTCTGATTAAGACGTTCACAAACGCCGTTCTGTTCAGGGGTATATGTGTTTGTTAATTCATGAACAACTCCATTCGTATCACAAAAGTTCTTGAAATCGTCGTTCACAAATTCAGAACCATTATCGGTTCGTATAAACTTTAATTTTCTCCCCAACAGTCTCTCAGCTCGAGCAATGTGGCGAACAAAAATAGGAAAAACGTCAGACTTATTATTTAATGGATAGATAGCAGTCCTTTTAGAAAACATGTCAACAATTGATAAGAAAAAACTTTCCCCTTTATAGCCTTTGATCTTAATAGGCCCCCAAATGTCCATAAAAATACGTTCCAAAGGACCATCACACTGGGTACCAGAAAAAGCTTTAAACTGGATCCTCTTTTGTTTACTTAAACGACAAGGTTCACAAATGAACTTAGAAAATTTCAATTTAGGCAGACCCTTTACACCATTGCATTTACTAGTGTGAATCACAAGATCTGGACTTATATGGCCAAAACGAGCATGCCAGGATTCAACACTATTAGCTTTTACATTAAAGGCACTACAATTTAAATTATTTGAGATCTGATTATCACATTTGTTTAAGACTTTAGGATATACATTATAAACACCGTTATTTAATTTAGCAGAAAAAATCTTTTTGCCATCCTTGTCAAGTACGTCAATATTTCCCCCCTTGCCAGAAAAACTTGCCCCGTTAACGTCCATTACAGGACCAGAAATTAGATTTTTACGAAGTTTAGAGGAAAATAAAACATTTTTCAACATATATACATTATTATCAAATTTCAAATTAACAGAACCTTCCCCCTCAATGGGGAAACTAACGCCATCAACCGCAACGTATAAATCCTCACCTTCAATTGGTGTAAATTCACAAAAATATTCCACATTCTTACAGAAATGATGTGAAGCTGCTGTATCGAACGCCCAGCAGCTATCATCATCAACATTGCTAAAATTAGCCTGAGCGATGAAATAATTTTTGGATGAAACATTACGGTTGACAGCTTTAGTTTTACTTTTATAAACATTTGAAGATTTATCTATTGAAGTATTTTTATATTGACTATTAACAGGTTGTTTAGGTAAAGTCACTCGACAATTTTTACGAATATGACCAAGACGGCCACAGCGGAAACACTTTACTTTACTTGAAAAATTTCTGGCATGACTAGTGTTCTGCAACTCAACACGGTGATTTATACTTATATTTCTTAATTCCAAACGTGATTCCTCTGCGATCATTTCTACTACAATTTTTCTGAACTCAAAGTTATTTTCCCATCTGAGGATATACTGGACGGCCGACTCAAACTTAGCAGATAAATTTTGCAAAAATTGGTAGGAAATGTAGGTATCCTCCATAGGATGACCCATATCTTTTAACTGGTCAGCAATCCTTGATAGACATTGAGCATACAAGTTAACAGACTCATCAGGTTTCATTTTGCAGCTAAACAATTCATTTACGAGATGCATATGATGAGCACGCGAATCTTTCACAAAATGCTGCTTTAAAACCTTCCAAGCTTCCTTAGGGCATGAACAATTATCCATTAATCCTCTATATTCAGGTGTTATATTCAAATAGATCGTGGATAAGGCTAAACGAGAACGAGCCTTGAAATCGTTGATACTGCCTTTACTTGCAACTCCCCCCTTCTCATCAGGCTCCGGCAAAGTTTCGTCACCATTGACCAAGTCCCATGCGTTTTTTTCAATAAGTACAAACCTAATATCCTTAATCCAAGTTGCATAATTATGCGTACTTAGTTTTTCAATTCCCGGCAGGATATTTAAAGCCATTCTCAAAATCCCAACTGCCAAAAGTTATATTTAAAATAGAAACGTCAAATGAGCTGCCATTCAGCAAAAGCCCATAACCATATGTTAGCAAATTTGAAAAACAAATTTTGCTCAAGAATAGTTTGCAGAGCAAATAGAATGCACAGTAAAAACTACTGAAAAACTGACAGCTAAAGTGTTCAAAAAATAATATAACTTTGTTATGAAATAAAGAGAACAGTTTAAAAACTAACAACTTTTATTAAACTCCATATCTTAACAACTTGTAAACGATTTCAACAATGTTATTAAATTCAACAATTAATAAACAATATCAACAATATTAACATTAACTTAATTATATCTTGTATTTATCCTTAGGCAACCAGAATAAAGATTAACCAGCAATCCTTATAACAATCATTTAAATTTTAGCAAAACCTAACTTTAACAAATGTAAATTTAAATTTCAAAAACTTAACAACAAACCATCCAACTGCTATAAATCTATTTAACTTCAACTTTAAATAAATTATATTAAACTTAACAAATACCAACATTTCTAATTCATCTGAAACTTAATAGGGAAAACTTAATAGACTTAAACCATTTCAAACTTAATAAAACACCAACTGCCATATTTTCAACATTAATAGACTATATATATAAACGTTAAACACAACGACATAACCAACGGCGATATAATTTAAAGGTATTAACAACAACAAAAACTCAACAAGTTTCATAATCAACGGCAATATAATTCAAAGATATTAACTACAACAAAAATTCAACAAGTTAACAATTTATCAGGAAAAAACGATGTCGGCCTAACGGCTGACAAACAGCATTATACCACACTTAACTATGGAAAAACAACTCACGTAAACATACGACGATAACTGCCGATGTCAAGAAAACATTACCAGAGCCCAGACGAGAGGAGATAATGGAGAGGCAAGAAACATCCTTTAATTCAATATTGTCACGGCATTTCTAAACCTTTGACACCCACAAAAATACTAAGAGCCATCGACTATTACCATGCTGCATTCAAAACAAAATAAAACAGGGAAACTGATGCAATGCGTAGTTCACCTCCTTGTCTATAAATAGAGCCCGGCGGATCTCAGCACCTGGCCAATGAAAACTCGCGGTAACAGCCGAACGCCACGCCATCTATTAGCGGCGATGGATACTACTCCAGATAGACAAGTAAAGCTTGCAAGTGTTGCGTGGATGCCAGTAACTACGAACTTCCGTTGATCGTGCTCTCCTGGAGAAATGTAAACAATACCTCCAAAAAAAGGATAAGCTCTGTATTAAAGGTGAGTAATAGGGTTTTAAACATTTTTAACTATAGTATGATTACCCAATTTTATACATAATAAAAAGACAATTTTTCCACATGTAAACAATGCTTTTTATGCAACAGCCTAAAATTTATTTCCTATGTTAATCAAGCCTAACACTTTATTTTACTATTTTTGCCTAACAAATTCTTTATATAAAAATTATAAAACTATCCAAAAAAAACAACATGGAAACAATTTGACATCAAACATTAATAATTTAAATTTTTTTTTTAATAAATTAACACTTTTTATTAAAAATAACAAAATATCAATCATATGTTTTATTTTATTTTCAGATAATGTTTCTTTGATTGCTTTATATTAATTTTTTGCTTTGAGTTTCATTGTTTCAGATTTATTATTATTATTATTATTATTTTATGAATAAAAGTGCCAATTAAATGTTCTTATTAATCTTCAAATGATTATAGGATAAATAAAATAGTCAGATACTTGAAAATACATATTTTACAACAGTATATGTGAAAAATACATGTGACTTTCATGTTCATATAAGGAGAGCACCCACTGGAAGGTTAACAAAAATTTCAATAAATTATGGGCATAGCGTTTGCAGTTGTGTATTTTACAAAATATCTTGAGCAAACATTAAAATATCTATTTACCAAAATCCTTATGAAACATACATCTTCATAGAGGCACTATTCAATGAATCTATATATGATATTCTATGTATATATACTCTATAACAAAAAAATCGACGCACCAAGAAGGAGTTATCCAAATGAGATGAAAATTGGTAGATGTGATGTACATGTGAAGAAAAACAAATGATTACATTTTCAGAAAACTTCGTTGGTTTAATCAAGAGAAACGGCCTCACAAAAGTCAACAAGTCAATAACACATTGGTCCACTTCTGACCCTTATGTAAGCAGTTATTCGGCTTGGCATTAATTGATAGAGTTGGCATATATGCTCCTGCGAGATATCATGTCAAATTTTGTCTAATTGGTGTGTTAGATTGGCAAAATCCTGAGCTAGTTGTAGGACCCTTTTTATGATGCTCCAAACGTCCTCAGTAGGAGAGAGATCCGGCGACTTTACTGGCCAAAATAATGTTAGGCAAGCAGGAAAATAAGCAGTAGAAACTATCTCTGTGCGTGGACGGGCATTATCAACAGTCAGGATTGCGTCATATGAAGAGAAACACAATGGGATGTAGAATGTTGTCGACGTACCACTATGTTGTAAAGATGCCACAGATAACAACCAAAGGGGTCCTGCTGTGAAATGAAATGACAGTCCAGACAATCATTCCTGGTTGTCAGGCTGTATAGCTGGTGACATTCGGGTTGGAATTCCTCCTTTTTTCAGGGCGTCTCCAGACACATCTTCTCTGGTCATCGGGGCTCAAATCGAAGTGGAACTCATCACTGAAGACAATTATACTCCATTCAGTGACATTCCAGTTCGAACAATCCTGATATCCCTTCAAACATGCTTGTCGGTATACAAAGTTTAATAGTAATCCGCACAAGGGGCTCCGTGAGCTCAACCCCATTTCTCTGAACAGCCTATTAACGGTCTTTGAAGTTACAGAAGTACCAGTTGCTCGTAGGATCAATGATAATGAATTGGGGCTTTGAGTACCACTCTGACGGTTGATCGGTTCTCACGTTCTGTCCTCCCTGAGCCTGTGTTCGGCCATGGTTCATCCATTCCTGTCAATATCATCTAACAGTGGCATCGCTCCTATCCAACTGTCAAACAATTCACAGATTAAACCAACTGGCTTCTTTGAGCCCAACTACACACCTCTCTCAAATGCTGCCATATGTGCATATTGTTTGCGCACTTGTATGCGAAACATAGTTACTGTCTATCTGAGTAGACGGAATGAAATTCTCGAAGAATTTATGACCTAGAATCAAAATTTCTCATTTTTAATATTCTGGCAATTGCGCAGTTAAGATGCGCTGCAGCGTCATTCAATGGCAGCCAAACTTTAAAATTTTGCATTTTCCATCGAAACCTGTATCCATGTCAATTTGTGTCCAATTTGCATTACTCCTTCTTGGTGCATCTTTTTTTTTTTTTTTTTTTTTTTGTTATAGAGAGTATATAGGGTGGCCATAAAATAACGTTCATTCTTTGCTGGCATCATGAAGTGAATGTAAACCAGTTTCATCTAATGACTGTGAAAGACATACGGAAATGATTTCCAGAAAGAGAAAAAATTAATATCAAAAGTTGCCAATAGGGGAGATTTTTGGCACTTTTCTCACACATGCAGTATTGAATTTGTACAATTGAGGTAGATTATGCATGAATATATCATTTTGAGCTGTTGCAAACAAAATAAAAGAATATTTTAAATAAATGTACAGAAAATGGATTCTGTTAAGTTTTATTGATGTTTAAATAAAGATGCACATGCAGAAATAAATATAACATACCATTAATATGATATATCATTTATGTCAAGCATTTAATTAAAATATTGACATTTTTTCAGCAGCTGCAAAATCATATATACACTAGGAAAGTTGCAAAATCTACCTTGATAGTAGAAATTCAGTAGCATAGTGAAATAAAGTTCACCGTACAAAACAAATCTACTATTTAGAGGTTTTATTTACTTAGAAAAAGTGTCATAAAATAACACAAAAAATAAGGTGGTTTTCCGGGCTTCAATCTTTGTCTCTTAATGAGGCATGTGCAGTTCCAGCTGAATAAACCACACTTTTGTAGAGGAATTCTGTCTGTTTGATTCAACGTTTGCTTTCTGCTGTTATTACTGATGAGGGGCCTAAAAGGACTTGAAACATACAATTCTATGTTATGTATATAATATTTTAAATGTTTTTATTGTATATAGTAATTGTCTCAATTTTATTGTAATTAAAAAGTTATCAAAGAATTCTACAAGACGTAAGGATTTTTAAATACTTCAAAAATAAAATAAGGTGTTTTAAATTTTTTGATTAATTATATTGATTATAAATTAATTAATTAATTAAACTGCAATACAAGTGCAATTTATTCTCAACTTTTGAGCTATACTTTTGTTTTCTATTCTGAATGTCTAATGTGCAATTAGGATATTTATTTAGAATGTCTGGGTAAATACATTTCAATACAATCACATAAACTATTCAGTTCTCTTCTTTCAAGTTGATCAAAATTAACTGGCTGTGTATATTTGAAATAAAAGCAATTTGAACAGTGTTTATGTGTGTTTTACTTTAGGAAATTTTAACTATTTTTTTTTTATTTTCTTTCACTATGTCTGATATATATATATATAAATATAAATATATATATATTAACCATTTAGCTAATTAATCATTAATGATAAATACAGTGCGTCCCAAAAGTTTATAGACAAACGTTTTTTTATTTTATTTTTTTTATTTAAGAGCGAATGAAACGAGTAAGAAAGGTGAGATAAAATATGCAAATATGTATTGATGTAATAAAATTTATAAAATACTTAAAGAACTTTAAACAGTCATGAATTTAATATAAAAAAATAAAAACAAAATAATGCTGTCCCAAAAATATATAGACAACCTGTGTTAAAAGTTGATTGAAGTACTGATCTCCAAATTTGTGTTTTCTAAGGTCATCTACTTGTGACAGTAATTTTCTGGGATAAAAGCGAAGGTTTCTTTATTTTTTTGGACTGATTGTAAAGATGCCTCACAATGTGCAGTTTTCAAAAAATGAAATTTTGCAAATATATCGGTTAAAAGCTTGTAATTAAAAAAAGTTAAAAGCTTTGTAATTGCTTTCATTAACTTTTTTTTTTTTTTTTTTAAGCCTTTTCATCAGCCTATTCCAACAATAAGGACTTGTATACCTCAATAACCTTTTTTTTTTATGTGAAGAAATATTACATTCCTAATTCTTTTTTATACTTAAAGGACACATATTGATTAGTGTTTCAGCCAAGTTTCAGAAAAAAAAAAAAAAAAAAAAAAATATGATAGACCATTTTCTTTACAGCCCACTAAATTTGGCTAAATTCTGAAGATTTTTTTTTTTTTAATTTTCCATTTAAAAATATAGTAAAACATATATTCAATTTTATTTAAACACTAGATTTACAATTCTTCATATAAATAGCTTCAGTTTGGTACCAGAATTGTTGAATTTGAACCATTATTTCTTAAGTTATTGCAATTTGTCATGGTAGTGCCACATCCAAGATGGCCAACATTTTGTAAAAATGACCATTTTCCAAATGTCCTTATCTCGGCCAATAATGGATAAAATGTTTTACAAACTGATATATGAAGGTTTCACCACCATTTTTTTTTTTTTTTTTTTTAATTCTGTTACTATACAAAGCAACACTCATTGGTTGTCTGCACATGGAATGATCTTCTAATAAACAAACTATTTGTAGGAATAGAAGTAGAACACTTAACAGGATAATGCCCCAAAACAAAAATACCTTGTCAATAAAAATAGAGTAAACAGCAATAAATTAAAACATGAATACACTTTAGTGATATTAAAATTGATAAAATAGCTACTCCTCTAAAAAAAAAAAAAAAAAAAAAAAAAAAAAAAATCAAGAAAGGGGAAAAAAAAAAAAAAAAAAAAAAAAAATGAAAATTTGTTGTGCAATAATGAGTTTTTAAAGTAAAAATATATTTAACCTGTCAAAAAATTTATACTTACAGGAAATCGTATTTCATCAGCTACATCGTCTGATGAAGCCGCAACAAAATATTCCAACCAAAAATTAAATACCTAAAGATAAAACTTAAAAAATAAGACAAAGAAGGCATAATTCATTCTCATAAAATATTGAATTAAACAACTGACAATAATTTAGCTCATACATTTTAAGATTAAAATAAGAAAAAATTAACAAATTAAATATAGCAATATTGGGGAGTTTTGTTAAAAATGACTCACTTTTAATATAATATTAATTGTGTATAATTTTGTTTATTATGATCATAAAATATTAACTTTATGCTTTTTTTCTCCTTTCATTTATTATTATTATTATTTAGGCTTAGAGAATTTTAAAAACAATAGTAGCAATGAATGTAGATGAAAAAGACATGCATACAAATGCTTTTCCAAACATAGATAAAATAATGGAAAATTTAGGGATTTCAGTTTCGCAATGTACAGTTGTAAAAGTAATGGGAAATAAAGTCAAGAAACAGCTAGCAAAATTAAAAGGGCAGACAAAGCCCATTTTTAAAAGAGCCCGCCTTGACAGTATTACCGTCACAATGTTTTAGAGGTATATATGGAAAGAGAAATTCTGTGAATCTATCCAAATAAGGATGAAAAATTCATTCTTCATCTGGTAAAACAATGAGCCATGTTGTTAAATTCATAACTCAATACCTTAAGAGCTTCTAAAGCTTTGTCTAGCGCAGCTATTACTAACCTTTCTGACTAGACAATTTAAAATCCCACAGACTACTATATTCATAATTTAAAATTCTGCAGATCATTAATATTATTGATAAAGAAATATATATATATATATTTCTGAAGTAATAATGAGATAATGCCCCCTTTATAAATGTGAAATAAATCTATTACAAAAAGAAAGAAAAAAATTACTGCCACCATTGTTCATTTTGTGTGTATGCAGCCCTGTCTCCTCATGAATAAGAGGGTCCTCAGAGTCCAGAAAAGTATGGGTGTTTACACAATTATCCAATGATCATGTTTATCTCAGTCTGAAATTTCTATCACTTTAATTAACAAAGTTATCAATTAAAATTAAAAATGCTGCTTTAATAAAGATAGTCATTTGTTAACTTACAAATAGTTTCGCCAAATCATTGATTTTCTGCCTGTGACATCACAGTCACCAGGGAAAATAAAATGGTGCAAAAATATAAGCAATGTGAAAAGAAATTTAAAAAAAAAAAAAAATTGAAAGATTGGCTTCTTTGAGAGAAAAAAAATTATTAAACAGAGAAAAGACTTAAAAAAATAATCCAGATTTTAAAAATATAAAACAAAAATTGAATTCAAATGAAATAAATATCATTTTATATGTACTTTATTTGAGCGTCAGGTGAAAAAGAGCTCAAGAAGACTGGGTTTTAAATTTGTCACTTTTGACTATGGAAATTGTTCAGATAATAGTACATGAGCCAGAAGAAAGTATGAGCATTATGATTATGTTAAACAACTATTGCTAAAGCATTTTAAACTGAGCCTAGGAGCCTTAAAATGAAATACAAGAGACATCAACATAGACCTGGTTGTTTATATAAACATTTAGTTTTTGGACTCGGAATATGTTTAGATGTTTCGCTAAACAGTCTAAATATTTCATATAGTCAGTGGAGCAACAAGCCAAATTATGCTTAGAAAATGAATTTCATTTGCCATGTCTGGTAACAAAGAAATTGCTAATTTCTGTGAAAGGTAGATGCATGTAAAGTAGAAAAATGCAATGTTCCCCCAAAAATAATTGCACATAATTTTTTTACATGCGAAAAAAGACATACAGCAACATTTTCATAAAAACTGCTTAAATGCTTTCAAATTTTGTATTTAAAATTTTACAATATATTATTTTTTTTTCTATTGAAAAAGTATAAAAATGTTTAAAAAATATCTGTAGAAAGAAAAATATCATGATTTTTTTTTTTCTGTGAAAGATATGCATTTTAATGAGACTTGGCACCTTTCACAACATTGCTGAAGTAGGTTTCCTATAAAAGCTTACATTTTCATTTAACATTTATAAATTTAACTATATTAGGTCTGTTCAATAGAAATACATATTCAGGAAACATTTCTTATGGTATTGTATATATATATATATATATATACATTTTTAGAGACTTTCTCAGTTTGCATTTTTTCATGAATTTGTGATCATCAAAATGCTTACATTTCTACAGATATTTAAAAAGAGATTAATATACATATATATATTATGTTTAATAGAACCTACCTAAAAGAATCAGGGACGGGTTTTGCAATATCTTTAAAAGAAAAAATATTAAAAATAAAAATATTACAAAAATCATGTTTTTTTTTTTTTTTTTTTTTTTTTGCAAAATTTTTATACAGACCAACACTTTTTAATTTTTTTTTCTCGAAAACTAATTATTAAATTTCAAAACACATCCCTAATTCTTTTAAACAGGTTCTATTAAACATCCTGAAAAATTATTAAGTCTTTTCTTAAATACGTGTAGAATTTATAGCTTTTTGAATATCATATTACTATTACGTACTAATTATTTTTTTTTATTTGTGGAAGTTTACTTGTGTAATGCTAATTATGTGCAATGTTATATAATCGACAACAATAATTTTGATATTTCTAGTAATAACTCATTTTTTTAATATAAATCTGTACTGATAAGTATAAAGGATTAAGTCCATATTCTTGATTTTTCAGGAGACGAAAAATAAAGTTAAACTAACTAAAAACTAATGACCAGAATCGATTAGGAAAAAGGTATTATGTTGGTTTAAACGCTTTATACCATACAGTGATTGTCAATCTTCATTTAATAAAGGGAAAAAATTGAATTAAATATTTTATACCAAAGATTAATGCTAAATTTCTGACTTGAATCTTTTAATACCAATGGACTTTCTCAAAGACTAAATGACATGGATTTAAATCCTTTATACCAATCGATAGAGAATTTTTTTCTGAGTCTGACTATGTACTTAACTCAAAATCGACATTTTTGGACTTAAATCCTTTATACTTATCAGTACAGAAATAATGTAATCAATAAAATTATACTCCAGAAACTTAAATTTAATTAATATCTTAAAATAAATAAAAGCATACTTTATGCACAACACCATTATTTTTAAATGAAATAGAGGAAAACTAAAATACTTTCTTGCAAAAGCCTATGTATTGATACATATTTTAAACAAAAACTTCAACAGAAATAAACAATTGAATAAGAGTAATTGTAATAATATTAATTTCTTAAATAATAAAATAATAATAAAAGACATAATATTTATGAATATGCTAGCTGTTGTACCCATTCTTTACAAGAGAATTTGATTATTATTCACAGTATATTATAAATATATTATTTATCTTAGTTGAAGCTTATTATGCTGATGAAGATAGAGAATGAATTATTATAGTTAGTAAGTACAATTTGTAAATTTTCACTCATATTTTTATGTGTATATTGTGTGTATACATATATATATCTTTTAATTTGCATAATTTTTTGTGCTCTGATTTGAACATAAATTTTCTGAACATCCAAAAGACATAATTTCTATTGCCATTAACATTCCGAAAAATGGGTACAAAACCTAGTATTCAAATAATTATGCAATAAAAATTATTAATCTGTGTTTATTTAATTTAAGAATTAGTTTTTTTTTTTTTTTTCTTTTAATTGCATGGTGCATTTCAAATAAAACAGAATAATGTTATACTTTCTTTACAGATTTCTACAGAACATCTAGTAATCATTGCTTGCCGATAACATTTATTTTATATTCAAAACAATCTAACTTTTAAAGGGAAATATAAATTTTAAAAAGAAGAAAAAATTATGTAGTATGCATTAATTATTAATACTTTCAAACTGTACGTAATATCTGCATTGTTTAATCTTCGATATTCTTTGCTTACATTATTATACAACAGACAGACAGAAGGAAAGAAAGGCAGATAAACTAACTGAATTCATAATTACTCTTAAACATTGCGCTGGAGTGCGTCAAAAAAGTTTAACATAAACGTAATTGCAATTCCAGCAATTTTCAGTTGCAGCCCTTAATATCTCTGTGTATTTTAGTGTAGCCTTTTAAATCTAAAGTCTAAGCATATCATATTTTATTTCAAACATTATGTTAGCAAATTATTAATAAATGTCAATTTCATTATGAATTTTGTGGTAAAAGTTATTTAAATGTAATTTAAAAAATCTCTTTTAAAACGCAATGCATTAGCATTTTTAAGGTATCCATGTACACAAACCAGTTGTATAGAGCCTATTAATGCCATTTTAAATAGGAAGCATTGAAAACTTGAATAACATAAGGACGAGGTCAAATGGTCAGATAGACAGACAGTCAGACATAGAGATACATTAATTAAAATCATATTCACACTTAAAAATTGTTAAAAAGTGTTAAAAATGCTTAATGTAACTGAATATTTTTGTATGGCCCTACAAATTTTAAAGCTAATTATACTATATTATATAGAAAACATTCTTTTGAGCTTATAAATACCATATTAAAATTTCACTAAGATGTGTGCAAAATAAAGTTATTAAAATATGGTTTATTTAAAGGAATACCTCTCATAGAACACAATGCTTTGGAATAATTCCGAATGTCCCTGTACACAAATCAGCGGCTGTGTTTACTTTATTTTCAAAAGGGAATATCCAACAATGAGCATGAATAACATATTTCAATTTCATTAAGATTTGTGAAAAGGAAAGGTATTAAAAATAGGGTTTATGGAAACACTTCTCATAGAAAGTAATGCTTTGGAATACTTTCAGGAGTCCCTGAACACAAACCATTAGCAGTTTTTACTCTCTTTCTGATAGGTAACATCTGTTAGAGAACTTGAATAACATATATCAGTTTCAAGAAATTCCATGCATATTTACGGGAGTTAGAGTGTGGACCAGTGGCCTTGCCAGAGAATTTTTCAGGAGAGGGCAAACTTAAAATTGCAAAATTTCAGCATATTTTTAAAAATTCAGTTAGATTCAAATGGTTGGCTGATTGATATAGGTGATTAAGTAAGCCTGTGTGTAAGCATTTACTTCAACAAACTTTTATGCATGTAATTTAAGCTAAAACATTTTACTTATAAAAAATATATACAACTTATTCAAACCCAATACTAATCCGAAAAACTTACTGTCAAGTCGATTTAAAATATGTTTGCAGGGAAAGGCTAGAGACAACAGATAACCTATAAATGCAGGTCGGATCGGTTTGTCTCTTAATTAATTGGCTCTGTGACATAAATTTTATTTAGTCATTTGAATTCTAATGATATAGTTTTAAAGCTTCAATTGTAATTTTAAAAAATAATTTTTTACTTATTCAAATTTTCCAGGAGGGGGCAAGTACCCTCCTTGCCCCTATGTGCTGACATCCATGGCATGGACACACACACAGATCGACAGAGAATTAAAAATTAATGTGCAAGTACCTATTGGGGAACATTGCCAATTTTTAAAAGAAATACCATGATGCGCAAAAATTCACTTAATTGTGTGACTTGGCAAGTAAATCAGAATGATAGCAACTCTCACCCCACAGACTAATATTTTAGTACAGCTTTAGTGACCCTTTTGGTAGCTTTTAAAATTTTGTTACCATTTTGGCAACAATTTAAAATAACTGTCACAGTTACATAAGTAAAGACCTTGGGAAAAACCCTCGAGCAACTTGGGTGCCAAATTTCAAATTTCACCAAGGGATTCTATACTAAAGTTGTTCCATAGTATTAAATATTGTGAATCGAATATGGGGATTCGGCTAAATATTTTAACATGTCTTTAAATGGTTCTTTTCAAGGTAACTCAGCATGTACAACATTTTAAGTGGTCAGAGCCAAACTTATATTAAGTAGAATAAAAAATATTAGATTTCCAAAATTAAATACAGGCCTAATAGATTAGTAGCCAGGCTTTGCCTGTCATTTCTAAGAACACAGACCATTTTAATTCCAGAAATATAGAAACAGAGATCTGATGTTTTCAACTGATTAATGAAAATATCAGAAATATCAAAAGACAATCTGAAACATGATACAATAATCAAAAAGTTTTGTTGATAAACGCTTATTTTAAAATAAATAAAAAAAAAAAAAAGAAATAGATTTTATCTATTACCTTTATTTAACAGTAAAGAATCATAATTAATCAACTTTCTTAAAAATTACCTCTCATTTAATCCTTTATTAGCAGCATGGTGTTTATATACATGTTATCAGTAAGCAGCATGTCCTTTCTGAAGATGGCTACGATCAGTACGCTGAAATATATAAACACTACGGTGCTAATAAAGGATTAAATGAGAGATAATTTTAAGAATGTTGATTTCATCTATGTTCTATAATATTAATTTCTTTCTTATTTCAATTGACTACAAATTCAGTTTAACTTTTAGCTAGAATTTGTAAAGTTATTTATCTTTGTCTGTTTGATTTCATAAATATTGATTGAAATTGAGCTGTTTAATGCATATATTTATTTATTTTAATTGTATTGCCTATTGCTTGCAAGAAAGGTTGTTTATGTTTTTAAATTAGAATTGGCTCAAAAAAGTTATTTGAAAAATAACTGTAAATAAAAAATATATGAGAGAATTTAATTTGGATGTATGATTAGTTTTTACATAATAATTTCTTCTTTTCTGGTTTATTGCTTCACCGTCTAATGGCAGGAAAGCCGTATAAGATGAGTATTTTGAATTGACTCAGAGATTTCCTTGCATACTCAAATTGTTGCCTTTTGGTCTTAAAAAATAGCCTTGTAATTTAATATATTAAAGAAATGTTTTCAGAAACTGTTCAAAAATTTAAAAGAAGATTCATTTTATTTTTCTATTACTGAATAAGATCAAATACATGGTTTACAAAAGTAGATGCCTATAATTAAATAATATTTACAGCTTTATTAGCTTCTTTTCATTCTCATCATTTATTGGATTTATTGCTTATTAAGCCATAATTCCAAAGTTAAAATTTTGAATGAATAAAGAAAAATTTTAATTAAAATTAATTCAGAAAACTTCATTCTTATATTTCCAAAACATTTTTTATTAGTAACATTTTAGGAATATGAATAAATAAAAATAAATAAATAAATAATAAAAAGAGAGGGGGGAGTAAAAGGTATAATTATTACCTTTTCTTCAGCACTAAGTTCTATATGTTCTGGTTTTGTCCTAAACCTGTTTATTAATTCAATATTTCCAATAGTTGACTTTAAATACCTATGGAAGAAGAGCAGAAATTAATAATGCAAACATAAATAATATAGAAGCATAAATGAATAATAAAGTATGGAAAAGCATGTGGTCAAAAGTAATATCTCTTAACCACAGTAAATATTTTTAAATTTTCAATATCACTTATTTAATGTTAAACACATACAAAAACCATAAATTGAAATAATAAAACCAAACTACAGCTGCCTCATTCAGAGGTCCTTTTTTCAGAATAACAGACAGATAGTAGAAATATAGCAGTAACATGTGTACTGATTGATGAGACCACAGGGATAAATGAAGTTATTATTATTATTATTATTGGTTATTTCATGTTAAGAGTCACAGCATTAAAACAGAAATGGCTGGCAATGCATTTAACATAATGCTACATATTATTTCATTAAAACATTGATTCCAATTTATTGCACACACATATAAAAATTATATATATATGAGACGCGTGTTTCCGTGATGCAGCAAAGCTCGAACGAAGCTTAGGCGCGACACTACATATACAGCTAACTTAAGATCAAAGGAAATTCAAAACTCTGACATTTAATATCTCAGCAAATATGTGATATATTTTTTCTGATTTTTTCAAAATAGTATTTCACCTTCTGTCTGATCCTATTCTGAAACTTCTACATTTCTACATGCAGCACATTTTAAGATCTGAAATGGTACATTAAGACTTAAAAGAGGAAGGTCTAATGGTGTGACAAACTTTTCTTGAAAACAACTTGGGCGATTTTTTAAAAATTGATATATGATATTAATTTCTTTTGTCTGAGGAGACTTAAATTTCTCGTTTTTTCCAAAAACCTTTTGTTTTTTAAATAATTAATTTTAAAATTAGAACTATATTACCTCACATCTCTACAGAAAAAAGTGTAATCCGGTTTGAATTTTTTTGTTGCAGATGCGTACAGACTTCCCTTCCATCTGAAATATTCAATCTCAATCACAATATAAGAGTTTGGGTGCCATCTGTTGGCTATTAATGTAAAAATAGTCTACGCTTACAAAAATAATATTTTTTTTCTTTATACACTGATGGAAAAAAAAAATCCCAACACCAGGAAGGAGCTGTGCTAGATAAACGAAATTTGATAGGCGTGTTTATACATCTGAAAGATGACGTTGATTCAAATTTCGAGCTACGTGCATAAGTGTGGCGCTAGTAGCGACACTATGAACATGCAAATGAGGTTTGCTTTAAATAAGCGCTGTAAGGTTCGTGATCATTATTTACAGTTGAGATTTGACATAGTGGGTTAATGTTGGTCAAGGATGCCTCTAAGAAGACGAAGAAGCCATTATCAACAGCTCACTGAGTTTGAACGACGTCGTGTAGTAGGGCTACGAGAAGGTGGGTTTTCTTTCCGTGATATTGCAGAAAGACTTGGCAGGAATGTATCCACTGTGCATGAGTGTTGGCAGCAGTGGTCAAGGGAAGGTACTGCCTCAAGAAGACCGGGTTCCGGGCAGCCACGTGGCACTACTGAGAGGGAAGACCGCCGTGTTCGGCGTATGGCTGTGGCTAATCATACTGCATCTGCAGCTGAAATTCGAGCTGCAGTTGGCACCACAGTGACACAACGAACTGTTACAAATCGGTTACTTCAAGGACAGCTCCGAGCCAGACGCCCTGTAGCGTGCATTCCACTGACTCCAAACCACTGCCGTTTGCGACGTGAGTGGTGTCAAGCTAGAGCTCATTGGAGGACGGAGTGGAGATCTGTTTGTTGTGTTTTCTGATGAAAGCCGGTTCTGCCTTGGTCACAGTGATAGCCGTGTGTTGGTTAGAAAGAGGCCAGGTGAACGCCTGCTAGCAACCTGTCTGCGGCCTAGACACAGAGGGCCTACTCCTGGAGTTATGGTTTGGAGAGCAATTTCGTATGACAGCAGGAGCACTCTCGTGGTTATCCCACGCACCCTGACTGCAAATTTGTATGTCAGTCTAGTGATACAACCTGTTGTGCTGCCATTCATGAACAGCATTCAGGGGGGTGTTTTCCAACAGGATAACGCTCGCCCTCATACCGCTGTTGTAACCCAACATGCTCTACAGAGTGTCGACATGTTACCCTGGCCTGCTAGATCACCAGATCTTTCTCCAATCGAGCATGTATGGGACATCATTGGACGACAACTCCAGCATCATCCACAACCAGCATTAATCGTCCCTGCATTGACCGCCCAAGTGCAACAGGCATGGAACTCCATCCCACAAACTGATATCCGACACCTGCACGACACAATGCATGCACGTTTGTATGCTTGCATTCAAAATTCTGGCGGTTACACCGGTTACTAATGTACCAATATTTCACATTTGAAATGGCTCTACCTGTGATCTTGAAACTTTAATCAATTAAATATGTTACCTAGACAAATGTATTGCTGAAATTTCATTACTGTACAATAATTTTTTCTTGGTGTTGGGATTTTTTTTTCCATCAGTGTATATTAAATCTTAGAGTTATTTATTTAGGTATTTTGCTATATTTGTTCATCAAAAATGTTCACTAAATTCACATTGTTTCCAAGTTGATACATAGTTAGCTTTCAGGATAGTTTTATTTTAAAAATGACTGTAACAAAAAATTTTCTTTACTTTTATAAAATGATGATTAATATCATAATCATATGACAAATACTTTTAATTTATTTAAAACAACAATGATTAAGGGTTCGAACACTTAAACTATGGATTGAAAAAACCCCCAAAACAGGAATTGAAATTCATGAAATACAGTGGTGGACAAAAAACTGCATCACCTTAAAAAAATAACATTTTCTAATGTTATGCATTATTTTTCTTACATAAAATTATCTTATTTGCTGCAAAGCAAGATATGACGTCATTCCATATTCATATTGCATCATACAACTCTTCTGAAGTATTGCATCACCCGATTTCTATAAATAGCATGCCAAAAGAGGACAATGGATATTTATCTGATTCTTTAAGTGATGAAAGGATGGCACCTTATGTTCAATTGACGAAAGAGAAAAATGTGTGGCACTTGCTTTAGCTAAAGAAGGCTATACGACATGCGTGATTGCTAAAAAATTTGCCTGAAATCAATCGACAGTCTCGAGAGTGATTAAGTTGGAGCGTCAAAAGGTCATGTTGAAAGGAGGCCTGGATCAAGCTGCGAGAGAGTAACCACAAAATCTGACGATTGATATCTAAAGCATATGTGTCTCTGTAATCATCATGCAAGTGCTTCTGATTTAAAAATCAGATTTGAGAAGGAATGGGGTGTCATTTTACGCACATGAACTGTCCAATGACACATTGCGGAATGTGGTCTGCATGCATATCGTCCGACAAAAAGCCATTACTTACAAAATAAATTATGCAGAAGAGACTTTCTTGGGCAAAATAGCATGTTTCATGGACAAACACTCAGTGGGACTCAGTAATTTTTATCACAATTTTAAAGGGAAGATCTGACCATATCTGCTTATTTTAAAAATTGATAAACTTAAAAATATAGCAAATAATGCATATCTGATTTGTTTGCTAAAATTGTAAGAATGCGCATGTGTGTCAATATGATTACAATGCAAGTTAATTTTGAATCTAAAGTAAAAAGTGAAAAATAACAGCACCCTTATATACCCAAGAGTATTTGTTTCTTTTAAGTGAAGAGGAGTGAGTGAAGAGTAGAACAAAGAGATTATTGCACCACTCACTTTAAATAACTAAAGCTACAAAGCCTATAGTAATAGATTTTATACCAAATTCATACTGCTATCCTGTTACGTCTGCATACAGTCAATTCCCAAAGAAATTTATTTGTAAGAAGAATATGTTAAAATATCAAGAATGTTCATTATTTTGCCCAGGAAACATCCTTAAGCAAAGACTACAAAGAACATATTCGAAAACGCCAAAATTCCAAGTTTCTTGTCAATGAAATCAAATGAGAAAACAAAAAAAATCTTTTACATATTCTTCCACTGTTAAAATTCCTGTTGTTGGCCTGTCCAAGATTAGCCTCCCTGTTACTGTTTAAAAACATTTAAGTGTAAAATCACTTTTCTGATTATTTTATAATTTTTGAATGAAATGGTTTAAAAATTTTAAATTTTTAAATATATAATACATTAAATTAACTAAAACTAACAAAATTAAAAGGTTTAAAATATCCTGCATTTATATAAATACAGTCGAACCATGTTAACATCAATCTCTAGGGGAATAAAAAATTTGTTCATGTTATCGGTAGTTCATGCTATCAGTAACTCAGAAACTAAATTTCATTTTGACAGGGATTGTGGAAACAGCTCATGTTAAAAGTAATTCCTGTTAATAAGGTTTGACTGTATATAATATATTAAATTTACAAAAGTTAACAAATTTAATAATAAAAATAATAATAGATATATTTTTTTAATACTTCTTGACAGAGAGGAAAACACAGTTTTTTTTTTATTTATTTATTTTTAAGAAATATTCAGAAAAATGACCCAAACTTCTTATAAAAGTTAAAACTTATGGAAATTCTTTTTTTTTCTCCCTAGAACTAAAATTTCTTTAACCTTTTAAAAATAAGATATCTTTTTATCCTTATAATTTTATCACTAAACCATATTTATAACTAAATTAATTTTTTTTTTTTTCATTTATTTTTAAAGAAAAGCATACTAATTCTTAAATTTTAATATACCTTATATAAGCTTTTCATAATTTTTGGCTGATTAATTTCAGTCACAATCATGACCATCCTCAGAGCCAAGACAAACGTTGACGTCCTTCTGTTTATAAACTCGCGGAATGCTGTGGTTGTTACTTCGCTTCACTTCAGAGTCTTGTAAGATGTGTTGCCATGCAGCAGGGATGATGGAATGTTCTCTATCGTTTACAGTGTTGGAGTTAGTAATAATTTCGAGGGCCTCCCGTTTTAGAGCGTAATTATGGTTATTGTAAGGTGCTATTTTTTGGATGTTAATGGAGTTAATGTTTATGGGGTTATTATTGTGGGTAGTGGAGAAAGCGGTAGAGGTTTTTCCTAATTTAAGGTCTGCACGGTGTTCTTTTTCTCTATCAGCGATTTTTCGTTTGGTCATCCCAATGTAGCAGGCTTTATTACCATTGATATGTTCAAAGTTGATTTTATAAATTCCGGAGGTGGAGTTTTGTGGAATGGGGTCTTTTTCGTTCCGGATGTGTTGAAAAATGTTTTTGTCTGGTTTTATTGGAATGTTTAAGTTATTATTTTTAGCTTCATTTTTTATTTTAATGCTGGCGCCGTTACAAAATGGGATTGCGGTGGTCAAATTAGGTTTAGTTTTCTGGGCATTACTGATTTTGTTTAAAGATTTTAGGCGTTTTTTGTATAATTTATTTATAAGATTTTTAGAATAGTTTGCTTTAGTGGCGATTTTTTTGATATTGTTAAGTTCTTTATTTAGTAATTGTTTGTTAGAGCAGATTAAAATAGCGCGGTTGATATAAGATTGAATAGCAGATAATTTGTAAGTGAGGGGGGTTTTACAATTTTTGTTTATAATTTCAGTGTTAGTAGTGGGTTTTCTGTAAACGGTAGTGTCAATAGTGTTATTAGGGATTTTTATGATTTTTATGTCAAGAAAGTTTAGAGTATTGTCGGTTTCTTTTTCGATTTTAATATTATTATCTAGATTATTAAGGTTGGTTAGAAGGTTATCTGGGTTTTCGGTGTCGGGTATAATGGCAAAGATGTCATCTACGTATCGAGTCCAAAGTTTACAATTTTTGATAATATGGTTGGCTGAATTTTCAATAAGGCGGAGTTTTAATTCTGCAATGATACCGGAAATAGGGGATCCCATAGGGACGCCTTGAGTTTGATGGTAAGTATTATTGTTAAAGTTAAAGTACGATTCATTAAGGAGGAGGTTATTTGCTCTGATTAAAGTTTCGCTAGTTTTATTATCTCCAAACATGGTGGTTAATTTAGTGTTAATTATTGTTGTGATTTCTGGGATATTGATGGATGGGTAGAGATCTTTTACGTCAAAACTAACTAATTTATCGGTATAATTTATATTAGTATTACGAAGTTTATCCAGAAACATTTCATTTGAGTTTATTGAGTAGTTAGAGGGAGGGAGAAGAGCAATGTAAATATTTTTCATGTATTTTTCGAGTTGGTACGTTGGGCCTTCGGATTTATTTACTATTGGGCGGAGAGAGGGAGGGTTTTTGTGATCTTTGTATTTTGCAAAAAGTCGAGGTATAGTAGAAGCACGGTTATTAAAGGTTGGTTTATTATTGTTAGGCCATTGGCCAGTTTTTATAAGATCTTTTGTTTTATTTATGAGTTTATTAAGAGGTGAGGGTTGGATTTTTATAGCTTTTAGTTTTTCTATTGTTTCATGCATCATTTCGTTATATTGTGTACGGTTCATAATGGTGATAAGATTTCTTTTGTCTGACATAAGGAAAGTTAAATCACGATTGTTTTTTAAGTTTTTAAGACATTTGATATCTTCAGAGTCATTGTAAGTTTTATTTAATTTAGAGATGGATTTTATAGCGGTGTTCCGGATTGTTTGTTGTTTGAATGCAGGAATGTAGTCAATGGCGTTCAAATGACAAACCAAACTTAAAAGACACCATAGCTCACATTGAAACCGCCATTGACCACATTCCCGCATTCAAACAACAAACAATCTGGAACACCGCTATAAAATCCATCTCTAAATTAAATAAAACTTACAATGACTCTGAAGATATCAAATGTCTTAAAAACTTAAAAAACAATCGTGATTTAACTTTCCTTATGTCAGACAAAACAAATCTTATCACCATTATGAACCGTACACAATATAACGAAATGATGCATGAAACAATAGAAAAACTAAAAGCTATAAAAATCCAACCCTCACCTCTTAATAAACTCATAAATAAAACAAAAGATCTTATAAAAACTGGCCAAATAATAAACCAACCTTTAGTAACCATGCTTCTACTATACCTCAACTTTTTGCAAAATACAAAGATCACAAAAACCCTCCCTCTCTCCGCCCAATAGTAAATAAATCCGAAGGCCCAACGTACCAACTCGAAAAATACATGAAAAATATTTACATTGCTCTTCTCCCTCCCTCTAACTACTCAATAAACTCAAATGAAATGTTTCTGGATAAACTTCGTAATACTAATATAAATTATACCGATAAATTAGTTAATTTTGACGTAAAAGATCTCTACCCATCCATCAATATCCCAGAAATCACAATAATTAACACTAAATTAACCACCATGTTTGGAGATAATAAAACTAGCGAAACTTTAATCAGAGCAAATAACCTCCTCCTTAATGAATCGTACTTTAACTTTAACAATAATACTTACCATCAAACTCAAGGCGTCCCTATGGGATCCCCTATTTCCGGTATCATTGCAGAATTAAAACTCCGCCTTATTGAAAATTCAGCCAACCATATTATCAAAAATTGTAAACTTTGGACTCGATACGTAGATGACATCTTTGCCATTATACCCGACACCGAAAACCCAGATAACCTTCTAACCAACCTTAATAATCTAGATAATAATATTAAATCGAAAAAGAAACCGACAATACTCTAAACTTTCTTGACATAAAAATCATAAAAAAACCCTAATAACACTATTGACACTACCGTTTACAGAAAACCCACTACTAACACTGAAATTATAAACAAAAATTGTAAAACCCCCCTCACTTACAAATTATCTGCTATTCAATCTTATATTAACCGCGCTATTTTAATCTGCTCTAACAAACAATTACTAAATAAAGAACTTAACAATATAAAAAAAATCGCCACTAAAGCAAACTATTCTAAAAATCTTATAAATAAATTATACAAAAAACGCCTAAAATCTTTAAACAAAATCAGTAATGCCCAGAAAACTAAACCTAATTTCACCACCGCAATCCCATTTTGTAACGGCGCCAGCATTAAAATAAAAAATGAAGCTAAAAATAATAACTTAAACATTCCAATAAAACCAGACAAAAACATTTTTCAACACATCCGGAATGAAAAAGACCCTATTTCCCAAAACTCCACCTCCGGAATTTATAAAATCAACTTTGAACATATCAATGGTAATAAAGCCTGCTACATTGGGATGACCAAACGAAAAATCGCTGATAGAGAAAAAGAACACCGTGCAGACCTTAAATTAGGAAAAACCTCTACCACTATCTCCACTACCCACAATAATAACCCCATAAACATTAACTCCATTAACATCCAAAAAATAGCACCTTACAATAACCATAATTACGCTCTAAAACGGGAGGCCCTCGAAATTATTACTAACTCCAACACTGTAAACGATAGAGAACATTCCATCATCCCTGCTGCATGGCAACACATCTTACAAGACTCTGAAGTGAAGCGAAGTAACAACCACAGCATTCCACGAGTTTATAAACTGAAGGACGTCGACGTTTGTCTTGGCTCTGAGGATGGTCACGGTTGTGACTGAAATTAATCAGCCAAAAATTATGAAAAGCTTATATAAGGTATATTAAAATTTAAGAATAAATTAATTATATTTTGGTAAATGTATTAGTAATGATTTTCATTTAAATATATAGTATACATATATCAAACCTAACTTTTTTCTCCCTTCCCAGAAACATAGAAATGTATGGCTGCATTTTGCTTACAGTTATTCAATATATATCTTTAAAATAAAGTGGATATATAGCCTTGCTTTTTACACCGAAAGAAGCTATTTTAAATCAAGTTTTGCGTAAAATAATAAAAAAGCATTTATAAATGCTCCTGACAGACCAAGGGAGACAAAATAATTTTCCTCTATTTTACGATGTTACATCATTTGTAATTATTGAAATGCAAATAAATTGTTCTACTTTATGAAACTATGGATTGATTAATCCTTGACCCTAAATATCATACATTTTAAAAAACAGTGATATTCTTAAGCAGTTTTTGCTTAGCATATTCAATGAAAATTATAAAATAAAGTGTGACATACCAGTTTGGAGGTTTTAGGTCAAACATGCATACTGAAGCTTCAATAGCTTTTGTGTAATCTTCAGCTAAGACACTTATTTCAAAAAATGTAGCCACATCCCAGTAATCTTTAAGTGAATTAAGACTACCCTTTCTTCCAATTAACACATTTAAAACTCTTGCTATATGTTGTAACTCGGTTGATTTAGAAAAATCATTTCCTTGAATTACTAAAAGAGTGGCTAAATTTATGCCAGCATATTCATTGGGTTGTACTTGAAATCCTTGTCTGTACCTATATAAAAAATATACAAATACTGAAATTGTAATAAATATTTAACATTGGAAGAAAAAAGTTCAGAAAAATTATTATTTATTTATTTTACAGTAATAAATTAGACATTTTTGTTCTTAACAAATAGATACATCTCATTTTAACAGAATGCAAATTTTAATATAATACCAGACAGTGAAAATAAATTTAAAAATTTGTGGCAATACTTCAATGAATTCTACATTTATCACATTTAAGGCAAGACTATATCTCAGGTTCTATTGTGTATAATGGAATAAAATTTGATATGTAACAGAAGCATTATGAATCATTATGCTGATTCAATCTGGGTACATTTAGGTTGATAGGTGGTGCTGCTTTGTTGCAATTTCCCCGTGAACAGGAAGGCCAGATCATGGAATCTACTGCATATAATTTCAGAAAATTTTATATATGTAAAGGACATTACGAAATAGTGTTATTTAATTTGGGTGCATATCAACTGACAGATGGCGCTGCTGGGCTACAATTTGATCAGAAAGGCTAAATATGAACTTCTATGTCACATAAATGTATCAAACTTGATATGTGCGTGAGGTACTCATTACGAAAACAAATGCTAACTTAATTTGGTTGTATATCGACCAACAGGTGCATTGCTATTACTAATTTTCTATGATTCACATGGTTACAATTCAGAATCTGTTGATTAAAATTGCACCAAACTGCAAATGTACAACCTTTATTTTGAGAAACTATGATTAATTTTTTGTGTATGTTAAGCAGTAAATGGCGCTGTTATATAGAATGTTATAGAAGAAAACTTTGTGATGGCCACAACATATCACTTTTCAAGGTGCCATTATGAATATAAAATGCAATCTATATACTAATATACAAACATGAAATTTGTCGTACGCTTTTAACATATTAATTAAAAGAGTAGGGGATTAAAAATCGTATCGTTCAAAAGGTATGGTTAATATGAAATTCAGGGGGAAAAAACTGTGTTTTTAAACAATTGAAGTGCACAACATAGAAATACTTATAATACATAAGCATATCAGGATTTCTAAAATTATATCATTTAAATAGTTACCGTAGACTTTTATTTAGATAAGTTATTAAATTAGAGCATTTTAAACTAAACTTTAATGCATAAATATATTAAGTTAAAAGAAATTATCACAAAACATTTTTCATGATTTTTTTTTTTTTTTTTACATTTTTTGTGGAAACCATACAGACATATTTGCACTATAAAAATAAATTTAAGATAAATGGCAAAAATGCAAAAAAAAAAAAAAAAAAAGTGTAGATTCTACCATTCACTCCCCCATAGTAATATAGCATTTAAAACAGTATTTGATATCCTAGGTCTGTGCTCCCACCGCCTGCGGCAGCAGCTTAATCAATCACGTTGAATGTCTGCAATTTTTGGTCTCTCTCCCAAGAAACAAGCGAACTTCAAGCTCTTCACTGCTTTCGGCAGCTTTGTTCTCGGGGGATCTTTACGTGTACTATTTCCTTTGTAGCCATTAAATCGATATAAAGCATGCCAAATCCAGGTCCCAATTACTTATATGTTTGTTTTATATGAAATGTTTTGCCTGTGCAAATTATATTTAAATTCTATTATTCTCATATAAATAAATACGTATCCTTTTATGCAAAATAGAAAAAAAGAGAGAGAAGGAGCGAAATTATTTCGTTTTAACCTGTATCAGCTTGGTACTAAATATTTAATATCGTTAAAATTTTAGGTAGATTTTACTTAATATTTCATGTATCACAATTAATTAAAAGAATGATGAATTATTTATTTATAGAAATGTTATTTTTTATGACTTGCTGAAAGAGGAAGAATTTCTTTAGGAAGGGTTTTCTAAGAAGTGGTCCGAATTCTCGTTATTGTGCAAGAACTCTGAAAAATTTACACAATTAGCTAGTTTTATCCATGCGGATTAAATCCGTGAATTTCAAACAATTTTTTTTTTTTTTTGCACACACTTGTTATTGGGCTAAGCCAACTTCCTTATAAAATTATATATTTATGAGAATAGAATTATCATTATTTTATTTATATATTTATTCTTAAGAAAGGGGGTTTTGATAGAAATCGAGAGTAACTGAAAATTATTTTAAATGACCATGCAAAAATACTTTCAAAAGAATATTTTTATGGCCTTGATGTTACACTTTACTTTTACGTAACATTAGGATTTTAAATTAAAATAGCCAAAAACATCGTTTAAACAAACGATTTTACAGAAGGTAATTAATAAACAGCTCAATCAAGCTTAATTAAGATCAGTTTTAATAATTTAAGTAATTAAAGCATGTATTAGGTTAATAAAATTACTTTTCAGATGAGCTACAACAGTTAGCATAAAGTTTCGATCATCTAAAAAAATAAATAATGCAATTTAACAAAAAGAAACGTTCGTTAATTTTAACCTTTTTGCTTTAATTTCCTTCCAGTTATTTATAATCGTAAAATTTTGTCAGTAAGTATTTTGAAAATTCTTTTGTTACAGGGTTATTTTACACATGATAAGCTTTAAAACGATGCCTCCCTTTTTAAAATCCGTCAAAAATTAAAGTTTTGATCTTCAGATTTTTATTGCAGCAAATTTAGAAGATTTAAATACATGCACCAGTGTTTTTTGTTTATGTTCTGAGTTGGCCATATTTCTCGGTCGCCTTGCAAAGCCAATGGGAGATGCAGTGTGGGAAAGTTTGACTAGATCATTCTGGAACATTCAGCGGAAGTAACGATGCACTCATCTTCCAATAGACTTGATTGCCATTCGCACTGATTGGCGGAAAGTGGCGAGTTGCTTCAAAGTTTGGGAGCAAGAATTGTTGGTTAGCATCAGTTCCAGTAAGTTGCTGAGAGAGTTAAGGTGGGGTCGACGAGCCCGATTATTCTGGCCGCGGTCTCCAAGCCTTCTGCTATAGTTTTTTTGTCTTAGCCATTTTTTTTTAAGATTGGAGTTGTAACATATTTTTTTTTATGATGGCTCTTCTGTTTCTGATGTCCTTAATTATCAATTACTCATTCTTATGCAGGATTATGGGATGAGTGATAAATAAATTTGATTTTGTCTAGGACTTCTTTAATCATCGAAATGACATCTTACATGAAAATGTTGAGCTTCAACGGGCAACTTCTGAATTCAGCAAATTTCGCAAGAGCTCGTCTGATGTTTCTGAGGTTTGACACTTACTGATTTTAACTAAATTATTCGGATTATGAATGTCTAGCGAAGTCTATTTATGCATAACTCTCATGATAACATCAAATACAAGAAAGTGCTGTGTCCAGCGAAGTCTATTTGTGCATATTCTTACAATAACGTTGATTGAAAGAAAGTGCTGTGATCTAACTCCATCTGAAGTCTTACCAACCCAGAAAATTAATCATAAATCTTGATACCTCATCTGACAAATTTTAAGATCGTGATCTCAACTATTTTTGTATTTCTAACAATATTGAAAATTTTATGAATGTTACCGAACATTATAAACAATTATGACTCTTCCAGGAAACTAAAGGAAAACACTGATAATCGTGTTATGACATCATGTTTAAGGAATAGTGTTTTCGGTATAATAAAATTCAGCAATTATTAAGATAATAATCATGTCAACTATTATCATCTTTGTAATTATATTTTTTTAGCTGGCCAGCTTCTGATAGTTCAATTTTAATTTTGTGAAGTGAATAAAGTATTTGTGTCTTTATACAATTCTGCATGATTGCCTGTTATTCAGCTAATTGGTGAGTATATCTTTCTTTTTTTCCTTTTATTTTATTTTACAACTCAAGCCAGTTGATTTTGGATCATACTCATTCCATGATTCTAACCCCTATACAATTGATTTATTTTAAATTATTTAATTTAGGAATATAACTTTTCAGATATGTTTTTCTTTTTACAGGATTAAATTTTCCAACATTAAGATCACAGACTTTGAGGTTAGATTTTCATCTTAAAACCCCTTAGCACCATTAACCTTCACTATAGATTTTAATTTAAAAATTAAAGATATTACTTTTTATTTTTAATTTTACACTTGAAATGTGCCTGTTCGAAAGGATATTTATACAGCTCTAAAAATGGTCTTTTTGAAAAAATATTTCTATAGCCTTGCAGAGGACTATGTTGAATTTATATTCCTATGGCCCTGAAAAAAAAATCTTTTGTATTTGTATGGCCCAGAAAAGAGCCTTTTTAAATAAATATTTGCATGGTCCTGAAAAGGACCTTTTTAAATAAATATTTGTATGGCCCTGGAAAAGTCCTTTTAAAATAAATATTTGTATGGCCCTGAAAAGGGCCCTTTTAAATAAATATTTGTACAGCCCTGAAAAGGTCCTTTTTTTTAACAGAAAAGAATAGTTCCAGGAGCTTCTATGCATCACTTGACACGTCGATGGAATCTCAATCAATTGTACCACTTTCAGAAGTGGTATCAGTCTCTGATTCAGATCTGATTTCAAAATTTATTTCTTCAATTGTCATCTCAACAAGTCCATCTGTTTCCCAATACTTTTCTTTGATTCTGTCTACATGATTGCAATACTTTTTCCAAAAATCTCCTGATACACTTTCAATTCCATTTGAAGTGAGGTGTATGAGTGTTTTTAAACTCAGATCAGCCCTAACATTTCTCTCTCGAACATAATGTTTTACAACTGACCAAGCTAATTCAATGGGATTTAAGTCATAATGATAAGTGTTGACTAAATTCACCATTCTTTCGTTTTTTCCATCAGCGTTACAAACATACTTATTTTTCTTACCTCAGGAGGTTTTATGTTTAAGTTTTTATTAAAATCACACAATCAACTGACTGGAAGAAAATCATATTTATTGAAATTTTATTTTTCCGACTGATTGAAATTAATGCCTGGACTGGGAGTTGAACCCCCAGATCTTTGACTTACAAGGTCAAGGCTCTACCAATTGAGCTATCCAGGCCGACAATCAGTCGGCATTACTCACTCAGACAACCTTTAGGCAGAAACATCTGGTCTATCATGTAGATAGCTCGACAGAAATAAGCTGTCAATCACACAATCAACTGTCAGTTAATTGTGTGACTTTAATAAAAATTGTATTTCTTTCTCCCATTGTTTAATGGTGTTTTCCATTACCTGTGCCTTATTTCTGTCGAGCTATCTACACCCCGCAACAAAAAGATAGGAACAAAGGGTTTTTTCTTTGATTTTTCATAAAATAACGTTATCTAAATTGTGCTTATCATTTATTATTATTATAAAATAACACTATTCCTGGACTAATTTTTGTTTTAAGACTAATTTAGAAAAGTTTTAAGACTAAAATTTTTCTAATTTAAGACTACACTCCGCGACAAAAAGATAGGAACAAAGGTTTTTTTTAATATTTCATAAAATAACATTATCTAAATTGTGCTGATCATTTATTATCGTAACAAAATATTATCATATCAAAAACATATTAAATATTTGAATCATATTCAAAATAATCATATTCAAAAAAAAAAAAAAAAAAAAAAAAAAACCTTTGTTCCTATCTTTTTGCCGCGCTGTGTAGTCTTAAATTAGAAAAATTTTAGTCTTAAAATTTTTCTAAATTAGCCTTAAAACAAAAATTAGTCCAGGAATAGTGTTATTTTATAATAATAATAAATGATAAGCACAATTTAGATAACGTTTTTTTAATGAAAAATCAAAGAAAAAACCCTTTGTTCCTATCTTTTTGTCGCAGGGTGTACATGATAGACCAGATGTTTCTGCCTAAAGGTTGTCTGAGTGAGTAATGCCGACCGGTTGTCGGCCTGGATAGCTCAATTGGTAGAGCCTTGACCTTGTAAGTCAAAGATCCGGGGTTCGACTCCCAGTCCAGGCATTATTTTCACTCAGTCGGAAAAATAAAATTTCAATTTATGTTTAAGTAACTTTATTTTTTGTAATTTGCATCCAAGTGCTAAAATAACTTATTTCCTTCTTATGCAAAATAACTAAAATAGGTAAAAACGCCGCTTTGTTTACATTCTTCTAATAAACTCGAACGTTAACTACTACCGGCAAGCAAGCGCCTTTGCTTTTGCAGTATTTCTAATTCAACTCAGTTTCTTGCGATCACAACTCTTTAATTTAGTTTCTATTCAAAATTCTTTAACTATTAATTAATTAAATAGCACTTGAATACAAATGTAAAATCATTCACTTATTTTTCTTTTTTTAGTTGCATAAATTTGGATATGAAATTAATGGCAGTACAACTAACTGTTCCTTTAACTGCCAGGGAATCCTCTAGATGGCATCGCGGTTCATTTAAAAAGGGGGTGTGTACTGCACATCAGCTTCTGCTATCATCGAGGTTTTGAGTTTACTGGTTACATCATGCACGGTTTATTTTGGAAATTTTTTTGGCTTACAGTCGTGATAGGTGAATGATGACTCTATTAAACCAAAATCAACTGTTTTCTAATGTGATCATTTTCAAGATTATGATGAATTAACAGATACAAACATAGAAGACCAAAACTCAGACAGTCAAAGTTCAGAGCAAGAACCACAGCAGAGTACAAGTCGTGAGACAGAACTAGAATCTGACCAGTCCATAACCTTTAGAAGATACACAAAAACTAGAAAAAAGGGAAAGACTAAAGGACAGGAAGATATTTATGTATTTGCTCCAGATGGAAAAAACTTGAGAAGTAATATAGAACTTGAAAACTACTGTAAAGAACACAATATAACATATGACCCTTCACTAGACGTTTTTTCTAGATATTGTCAAATAACTAATGATTTTTCACTTAAAAGAAAAGACACCGAAGATATAAGTAGTGAAGAAGAGGCAAACTGTGCTGAAACAATAATTCCCTGTACATCTAGGGAAGCAAAGAAACTACCAGAAGCAAAGGAATGAAAGAAAGCGATGGACACGAATATTGACATGATGATCAAGAGATAAGTGTGGGAACCAGTACCAAACCAAGTCCAACCACTAAAATCCTGGGTATAAAGTGGGTTTACATCCTCAAAAATAAAGATAAATCCAAAAGGTTTAAAGCCAGACTCGTTGCCTTGGGCAATAATCAGACTGAAGGACAAGATTATGAGGAAACATTCTTGCCAGTTGTCAACTTTATCCTAATCCGTTTATTTATAATCCTTTTTTTCTGTATATTAAAGTGGAAACATAGTTTAATTGATGTTAAATGTGCCTATCTCTATGGCAATGTTGATAAAGATATCTATAGCCCAACCTAGAGATTATATAGTAGAGGGAAAAGAAAATCGCGTTTTGAAACTAAAGAAAGCTCTATACGGTCTTCATCAAGCCAGGAAGTGCTGGTATGAGAAATTACAAAATAAATTAATAACAAATAGATTCCATCAAAATAAAGGTCTGACTTGTGTCTATAATTATAAAAACAGAGCTATAGTTTTAGTTTCTGTAGATGATCTTCCTGTATTTGCTAACTCTGAAACAGATCTAAAAGAAGTAATAAATCTACTAGAATCAATTTATGAACTAGAAAATCTTCGTCCCATAACCAAACTTTAAGGAATAAACTTCAATATCACAGATGAAAAAATTATAATTAATTGTCCAGAATATATAAATTCCTGTCTTAAAAAGCTTAAAAATTTCCATCATGTTAATACTTTTCTTCCTCTTAATGCAGGCACAGTAACTTCTCTACAGGAAATGCCTCAGACCGATGCTGAACATCTTGCCACACAAAAGATACCATACAGAAGTCTTCTTGGATGCCTCCTCTACACTACTAGAAGATGCCGTCCCGACATCAGCTACATTGTTGCCTCACTGTCACAAGTTGTAGAAAATCCTGGATCCATCCATTGGAAAAGGCTCCTGCAAATCCTGAAGTACCTATCCTCTACTAAAGATCTGGGACTTAGCCTAACATCAAGCCAGCAACCTCTTCAGCTTACTGCATACTCGGATGCTAGCTGGGCCAGTGATCCCCATGATCGTCGTTCCTGGTCTGGCTACATAATATTACTTAACAATATGCCACTGACATGGCGGGTAGTCAAGCAAACCTGTGTTGCTCTCTCGCCAATGGAATCAGAATTTATCGCCTCTTTGGAATCAGCAAAGGACATTAAATATCTTATCTCTACTATTACAAACATAATTGTAGAACTTCAGCTGTCTACTTGTATCAACACACAGCGGCCAATGCTGTTTTGTGATAATACTGCAAGCGTTCAGTTTACAAAGTTTCGAGCTAAAAACTTTAAAAATAGGTGCATAGATTTACGATATATGTTTGTACGAGAAATGTATGAAAATGATGAGATGGATGTTAAAAACATCCAATTGAAAGAAAATATTGCTGATATTATGACGAAATCTCTGCCCAAGGACTCTTTTAATAAATTAAGACAGTCTTTTCTAGCATGAAATGTAGTCGAGAAAAAAAAATCAGGGACTCTTAATGAACTATAAACTTTTATAGACTGTCTTTTGGACTTTTGATATTCCAAATGGACTTGAAAGAAAAAAAAAAAACTTTATGTATTTTTGTAAATTGTAATTTTGGTTTTGAACCCTAGAAAATGTTTAGGTCATCTGTAAACTTATTGTATGTTTTTTTTTTTTTTTTTTTTTTTTTTTTACTATCTATATATTTTTTTTGTAATACTGTCAGGAAAGTGAGGCATTTTGTTGGCTAAATTCCCCATTCTTTCATTTTTTCCATCAGCTTTATAAACATACAGTAGAACCTCGATTAACCGAAACTCTCCGTTAATCGGTCAGTTTCTTCTTCACTTTTTTTTTTCACTTTCTACTATCATCCAAAAGTTTCTCTTAACAAACAAGCATTTTTAAAGTTTTTTTTTTTTTTTTCCCACATTCCTTTTGTATGCAAGCCGTCCTTTCAAAACTACGAGTGCAGATAAATATTTTGGAATTCCTTCTCGCAAGCTCAAATCTTGGTATGAGTGTACTCTTCCCCATTTCCATACATCCCTGTTCTAAACAAAAACACACCCCATTTCGAAATTCGGAAGGTCATACTGCCGAGTCCTAGAAGAATCGAATGTTATTGCACCTTCTGATTGTAAGCAAGTGCGAAGAACCTAACCTCTTTTGTCATCTCAAGAACAGAGAAATTTTCATTGCAGCAGAATTTGAAATGGGGGAGGAATCACTTTGTGTCACTTATCCTTTGTGGACAATTCTATACCAGAAAAGGGAAAAGGAAGAAAGGAGGGAAAACCCATTTGCTATTCTCTTTCTACCCCTACTAGGACGATCTTTTAGGTATAGTCACTTTTGGCAACTGGCCAGAATTCCATAAAATCCATTCAGCGCTCTTCTGTTTGTTCTCTTTTTCTGCTGTTACATTTCCGATCAGAATTTTCTTGAGTGCTATCAGTGAAGTTGGTAGTTTTGACCTGCTGGGGGATCCAATAGAGCTTACACATCGTCTTTCTTATTTTTTTATACTCAAGTTTTCTTTTTTATCATGGCTTCCATTAAGAGAAAAAGAATCTATTAACCATACAGGAAAAATATGATAGTGTTACGCGACTAGAATCGGGAGAAGCTGTGACAAAACTTGCAAAGGAGTTTCACGTTGGTGTGTCAACTGTCAGTGAGATGAAAAAAAACTCGGAAAAAAAATAAGAAGTGTTTTGATGAATTTGATGTTGGGAAAGGTGCCAAATTCCAAAAAACAATGAAATTAGCTGATCATACAGATTTAGATGTGGCTTTGTACAAATGGTTTGTGCAGAAAAGATTTGAAGGAATACCCCTATCTGGGCCAATGATTCAAGAAAAAGCTGTGATTCTTAACTCGAAGCTTGGTGATTCTGATGACTTCAAAGCCAGTAGTGGCTGGCTAGAAAAATTCAAAATTCACCATGGTATAAGAAAACTCAATATCAAGGGTGAAAAAATGTCTGGAAATGTCACAGCAGTTGATTCATTTGTTGCAAAAATCAAAAAATTGATGAAAGATGAGAATTTAACCCCAGGTCAAATTTACAACTGTGACGAAACCGGACTATATTGGAAAGCCATTCCTGAAAAAACTTTAGCTGTGGTAAATGAAACTTCTGCTTTCGGAAGGAAAAGAATGAAAGATAGGGTCACTGTATTAGCCTGTTCCAACACATCAGGTTCCCACAAGCTTGAACTAGCTGTTGTTGGGAAAAGTAAGAATCCGAGATGTCTTAAGATTGTAAACAAATCTGATCTTCCTGTACACTATTTAAATCAAAGAAATGCTTGGATGGATTCCAATTTGTTTTCAAAGTGTTTTTTTGATATTTTTGTGTCTGCAGTAAAATCTTGGCAAGAAAAAGAACATTTCAATGGTGCGCTTTTGTTATTCGACAACTGTCCAGCTCATCTGGAAGATAACTCTCAAAAATCTGGAAACATCCGGTGTATATTTTTGCCCCCGAATACAACGTCTCTGCAGCAACCTATGCATCAGGGCATCTTGGAGTCTTTAAAATGGCGTTACCAAAAGAAATTACCATATATTTCCGAATATAAGCTGATCCGTATATAAGCCGAGAGTACGTTTTTCCCTGCAGAAATTTGCCCAAAATTGCAAACCCGTGTATAAGCCGAATTGAAAAAATACTCTTTTTAAAGTTCGAGTATATCGCCAAAATGGAGAAAATATTGCCAATCTATACAACTTTCAGGATAATCTGTCCAATGAAATTGCACGAAATGCGTGCTTATCCAATAGAATTCCTTACCTTGCTTAGCTATAACGTAAAACTATCGCAGTGTGTTCGGCAACGGCGATAGTGTTAACTCTGGCAGCCCTATCAGAAGGGAGGCAAACACAGACGCGAACACAAGTCCCGGCAGCTGAAAATGATGGTTACCGTAATACTGGGAGACCTAACCCTAACGTCGATGATGCAATGCAACTGCTGGATGTTTACATAAATAAGCCATTTAAAGACCGATTGCATTGATTTTTTTTAATGACGTATCTAAGGCTCCAATATATACGAGCTGGCGCATCAGGTATTTTGTTGCCTTAGGGTTGCCACATGTACCCAGCACGTTTCTCTGATAAACAAACGACAAACATTTTTTTTTATCGTCTTATATTACTTTAGAGTAACTTGTTTTGTTATATTTCATAATTTTAGCTATGATATGGAAGTTTGTTTAGCGATAAACTGCTATAATCATTCAAGAAGTGAATATAAAGTGTTCACAGACCTTCTATTACTGTGTATTTGAGTTTTGGCGACATTTTGTAAAAGAAACAGAAACCGCCCTAACAACACATCTTACCCCAGTACATCCATAGGATATCCTCAGAGTAAAATGACATCCTGAGAATGTATTGTGAAAAAAATGTGTTTTTAGGAATATTATTGTTGCTTATTGCTCTTATCTTGACCGGATTAGCTTCAGATCACGATTTCTTAAAATCATTAGGGAAGCGATAAGGATGCCAAGCGGGAATGCTGTCCTCTACGGAGGCAAAAAAATGGCAGTGATGTGCCGGCCTATTATTTTATTTAGGGGCTCTAGACGTCTCTAAATCATTTTGTATATTTCTATTTTTCAGTATTTCTATCAGTGCTTCAAAGCAATCTTCAAAAAAAAAAAAAAAAAAACTTCTATAAAAAAAAAAAAACAAAGATTTGCCACTTTTGCTAGTGTAAGCCTAGAAACATTTTAAACAGAGATGATTTAAATTTAATTGTATAAATTAAAAATATGATCGAGAGTCCTGTTTTTTCAAGTTTCTCTTATACTATTTCTGAATCAGACAGAGAATGTACTCTGTTCGTGCACTCTGCCGATGACTTCAGTTACCGGCAGGTCAAAAAGAAATGTAAACACATGTGACTACATCGAGCGTTTCATGAAATAAATTTAAAATTGCTAATTTAAGAGTTTTATATGTGATAATTATTTAAAAATAAGGTTTACTATCACTATTTTACTTTATATACTGTTTTTAAGCTTAAAATATATGTATTCAATCATTGTTTTTAATGTAAGTTTTTTGCTAGAAATGTGGATCCATATATAAGCCGACCCCCATAATTCAGCTTCCGAAAAATTTCCAAAAATTCTCGGCTTATACATGGAAATATACTTTAATCAGAAAATTACAATTTGAAGGAGATTCTGAATCTGGTGCAGTTTCAAAAATTGAGTTTTGGAAAACTGTTAACATCAAAGACCGCATTTATATGATCTCTGACGCATAGGAATCTATGCCGCATTCAACATTAAGACGAAGTTCGCGAAAACTTTATCCGAATTTTTCAACTGGCACTGATGAAAATGCTACAGACATTGTGAAAGATAGTGTTACTGAGTTTTCGCCTTATAGCACAATGAAAGGTTTTGAAAATTGTGGGGATAGAGAAATCACAGATTGGTTGAATTGTGATGCGGAAGATGCAGGCTTCCAGTTGCTCAATGATGAGGAATCAATAGCAGAAGCCCGAAATTCTCCAAACGAAGAAGATGATGATGATGAAGATGAGAATGATTCCAGGGTAAATAAGATCAGTAACAATGATGCTTTTGAGTGTTTCTCAAAAGGCCTTGTTTGGTTGGAACAACAGGAACAGTGTGATTCCTCTGAACTCATGCTTTTAAGAAAACCTTGGGATAGAGCAGCACAGCAAAGGATGGCCAATTTACACCAGATCAAGCTTCCATTTAAACCATTGTAAGTTTTTGTTTCAGAAATAAATTTATTTTTATTAATTTTAATTTATTTAACAGTTAAAATAGTCATAATAACAGTTCAATGATGATACTACATATTAAACTAGATGATTTTTGATGAATTCTCGATTATCCGAAGTAGGTTCGGTCCTAATTACTTCGGATAATGGAGGTTCTACTGTACGTATTTTTCTTACATCCGGAGGTTTTATGTTTAAATAACTTTATTTCTTGTAATTTGTATCCAAGTGCTGAAATAACTTATTTCCTTTTTATGTAAAATAACTAAAATAGGTAAAAATGCTGCTTTGTTTACATTCTTCTAATAAACTCTAACGTTAATTGCTACCGACAAGCAAGCGCCGTTACTTTCACAGTATTTCTAATTCAACTCAGTTTCTTGCGATCGCAACTCTTTAATTTAGTTTCAATTCAAAATTCTTTAACTATTAATTAATTAAATAGCACTTGAATACAAATGTAAAATCATTCACTTATTTTTCCTATTTTTTTTAGTTGTATAAATTTGCATATGAAATTAATAGCAGTACAACTAACTGTTTCTTTAACTGCCAGCGAATTCTCTAGACGGCATCGCGATTCATTTAAAAAGGGGGTGTGTACTGCACATCAGCTTCTGCTATCGTTGATATTTTGAGTTGGCTGGTTGCATCATGCACGGTTTATTTTGGTAATTTTTTCGGCTTATGGTCGTGATAGGTGAATGATGACTCTATTAAACCAAAATCAACTGTTTTCTAATTTTGTTTATTTTTGGAAGTTATGTTTTTAAAAGTTATGTAAAACTTATTAAGATGTAGTGATTCAAGTTGAATCTTAAAAATAAAATTTAAGTAAAAAATCATTTTTTAAAATTAGAAGCTTTTTATTGTGAAGCCCTAAAAAGCATAAAATAAAATTTATTCTGGCAAAGACATGCTACAAAGAAATGAAAGTTTCAACACTAAGAAAATTTTAGAGAAAAATATAGGTACTTTCCTTTTGCAAGAGATGAAAATTTTTTAATGTTCAAAAAATTTTAAAAAGCTTTCGAGACCAATATTCTTAGTTATTAGTTTTTGTATAATCGTTCGTTAGGCCACAAATTTCAAATGTCTCGAAAGCTTTTTAAAATATTTTGAACATTAAAAAATTTTGAACTCTTGCAAAAGGATAGTACCTATATTTTTCTCTAAAATTTTCTTAGTGTTGAAACTTTCATTTCTTTGCAGCATGTCTTTACCAGAATAAATTTTATTTTATGCTTTTTAGGGCTTCACAATAAAAAGCTTCTAACTTTAAAAAATTATTTTTTACTTAAATTTTATTTTGTGCTTTTTAGTTACAAAAAAGAAAAAAGCTTCTTTAAAAAAAAACTAATTAAAATCTCTTAGGATATTGTGTAGAAAACGGAAGATTTTCTTTTATCAATTAACATTTTTTTCTATTTATCTGCAAAAAAGTATTATGTCGTCTTTCGAGGACCGAATCCGGGATTATCGCGTTATCAGCATGACGCTCTAACCAAAAGTCTAAGAACTGTCAAGAAAAATCATAGAACATTCTAGAAAAATCTAACAAATAGTTATACAAAAGGAATATTGTCCTCGAATGCTTTTCAAAATATTTGAAATATTTAAAATTTTTCATCTTTTGCAAAAGTAAAATAGCCATGTTTTTCTTTAAAATTTTCTTGTTGTTGAAACTTTTATGATTTTATAGCATCTCTCTTCTAGAATAGATTTGTATTTTAGGCTTTTTAGGGCTGCACAATAATAAAAAACTTTCAGTGTTATTTTAATTAATTAATTTCATTATACTATTACATTTTTTTATTTATATTTTTACTGAAATTTTTATTTTGTGCATTTTAGTAACTCAAAAAAAGCTTCTTTAAAAAACTATCAAAATTCCTTAGAATACTGTGTAGACAACGAAAGATTTTTTTTTTTTTTTTTTTTTTTTTTTAATCAATTGACATTGTTTCGATTAATTATCTTCAAAAAAGTAACACATCGGCTTGTGAGGATCAAACCCACGAGCATCGTGTTATCACCATGACGCTCTAACCAAATGCGCTAACAAGCGACGAAAAAAGGTTGTTTAAATTTACATGAAAGTTGAGGTGCCTTCTTTTTCAGAATATGACACAAAGACACGATGGTAAAATCCAATTTCAATAAAAAGCTTCTAAAAGAATATCTATTATTATTTTTTTTACTTAACTTTTGTGCTTTTTAGTATCTTAAAAAAAGCTTCTTAAAAGAAAAAAAAAATTAAAAAATTCTTAGAATGCTGTGTAGACAATGAAAAATTTTCTTTTATCAATTGACACATTTTCTATTAAATATCTGTAAAATTTAACACATCGATCCTTTGGGGGATGGAACTCACAACCATCGCATTAGCTACTTGACGCTCTAATCAACTGAGTCAATGAGCGACAATAAGGTCTCCTGACATTTACTTTAAAGTTGAGGTGTCTTATTTATAAGTGTCACACGAAGATGCGATAACGAAATCCAATTTCAACAAAAAGCATCTAAAAATTTATTTATTTATTTATTTTCACTTAATTTTTTATTTTGTGCTTTTTAGGAACTACATAAAAAGCTATTTACAAAATTCTTCAAAAATTATTAAGATATTGTGCACAATGAAATATTTTCTTTTATCAACCCACATCTTTTGAGCTTTTTTAATATCTAAAATATTTTGTGTTTTCTGATATCTAAAAAAAAGAAAAAAATTCTTAAAAAAAAACTCTTCAAAATTTCTTAAGATATTGTGTAGTCAACGAAAATTTTTCTGTTATCAATTAACACATTTTTATACAAATTATCTGCAAAAATTAACTCGCCGGACCTCCGGGTATCGAACTGTCGCTCACTGCGTTATTAAACTTCCGCTCTAACCGACTATGCCATGGAGCGACAAAATGAATAGCTTATATTTAAGTTAAAATGGAGGCGAGTTTTTTATTAGCGTGACACAAAGACACAATGACAAAGTCAATTTCATATAAAAACCTTCTAATAAAAGTAGTGCTATTTTCAAGAGTTCATCCTCCTTATGAAATTGTTAGATAACACCAGTTCAAGAACATTGCCTACTGACTCCTAGCACGTGAGTACATACTTTTTCAATCTCATTCAATATTTTTAAGTCTATATTTTCAATTAAACAGCCATTTTAATGAGATATATGAATTTTCTTGTGCTTACGTGTCCAGTGTCAGAAATTTTCCCAACATGGGAAGGAGCTTATTACTGCTACTCTGCATTTGGGTTTATTTTTGCATTAACAAACAGAAAACACCCACAATAAGGCAGTAGTCTGAGAACTGAATGACCATTTTCCTTAAAAATTTTGTCAATATGAAATTTTTTCTGTGATAGGATGTTCATTTTAATTAAATCAAAGAGTTCGGGTTTTCTCATGCTGCTGTCATATGGAATATTTCGCATATCTATATATTCACACATTTTAACTTTTGCGGAATATGTTGTTGGAACTGGATCTAAAATCCTCGTGTGATACAATGCATTATCCATTACAGTAACAGACAGTATCCATTACAGTTAGTAGGGATATTAGGCATCAATTTTTCTCGTATCCACTTTTCAAAATTCTCAAAGTTTACCTGTCCATGGTAATCACCTGTGGCACAGCTTACTTTAAATATCAACACTGCATTTGGCACAAATCCTTCTTTAGATCCAGCATGCACAACAATAAGCCAATTTCCAGCACTATCTTTTACAAAAGCACCCACTGTTTTGTCTTGCCAGCATTTTGAGAAAGATCGATTATTATCTATACAGGTTTCGTCTATGCAGACTATGTTTTTTTTTACATTAACGACACTTTTTTTTATTTCTCTCAAGTACCATCATCTCCATGAAATTATGTCCGGTCGTTCTATCAAAAGTTTCCTTTTATTTTGGCATCGCTTCGAATGAAATCCAATCTGATGTAAGATTTTCCTTAAAGTCTCTCTTTTCCAGGAAAAATTAATCTTATCTTGTAATACTGGCAGTAATTTTGAAATCGATGGAAGTTTTTTGTCAACATAAAATTCATTAACTGCATTCCAAATGACACATAAGTCAAAACTATACAAAACTGCATTCCGTTCTACAGGACAGATGCGGTGTTTTCTTGGAGTTGAAAGTCTTTTATTGGGAGCAGATATGAATTCTTTATTAATTCTCTGGATAGTTCGCAAAGAAATGCCAGTAGCTGCAGCCACACGTTCTTGTGCTTTCTGCACTGGGATAGACAGAGATGAAGTCTTTGCTTCATTTTCACAAAATATGCACACACAGTTAACAATGTTACATTCTTTAGAACACAACGTTTTCACTTTAAGAGAAAGAGACATTTTACTTTGTTCTGAAAAGAACAGTTTAAAAGAAAAAAAATATATATAATAAACAAGAGAGCAGAGAATAACAACGTACTAGCAGAGTAGTAGAAATCTCAATGAAAAGAAAAGGAGAGACAGTGAGGTGAGATACCAAAATTTTCGCCGAAGGGAGTAGTACTAAAAGAATTTATTTTAACCCTAGATTATTCCCTCATTCTACCGTTCCTACCTTTGTGCAAATGAACCCTCCCAGAAAGCAGGATTTTGAGCTGCCTTCTCGTGATGGCAGACCATTATAACATAAACACATGTTAATTTTTAAATAGTAAACATGAAGAAAAACTTTACATTAAAATTACTTAAAAATGCTTACTTTCACTCTTGGTTCCATTCGGTCGAGAGCCCGGCCATCTTCAGGAGAAACTAGTTGTGTTTTGCCTTTCTCGTTCTTCTTTCTTTTAACATGGTGCACCATCTGTTATCCAGCCGTTCATTTGCTTGACGGTCATTACATGCATGCTCGGTATATAGGTTATATAGATTATAGCTCGGTATATAGCCAGTTATAATAAAAAAGTTACAAATAAAATCTATAGAAAAAAGATTAAAAGCCTAAATAAAATTAACAACACACAAAAAACTAATAAAAAATAAATAAAATAAAACTGCGATTCCCTACAATAAACTTTCATCTGTTAAAATCAAAAATGAAGCCGCTAATCTTAATATAAACTTACCCATAAAACCTAATAATAACATTTTCCAGTGAATACGTAATGATAAAGACCCCATCAACCCCTTATAAACTGCAAGAATCTATTAAATAAAATATAAAAATGAAAATAATGACTATGGCTATTACATCAGAAAGACAAAAAGAAAAATCATTAAACAAATTAAAGAACATAAAAATGACATCAAATATGACAAAATAACAACAGCCCTAACAAAAACTAACCACAATCAAAATATAAGTATTGACTTTCAAAATGTCAGAAAACTGGCTAATGAGAATAATTACAAATATGCCACCATGCACGAAAGCACTGAAATAATGGCCAATGAGCATGCATGTAATAACCGTCAAGCAAATGAACAGTTGGATAATAGATGGTGCACCATGTTAAAAGAAAGAAGAAAGAGAAAGGCAGAACACGACTAGTTTCTTGTGAAGGTAGCCGGGCGTTTGACCAAATGGAACCAAGCGTGAAAAAAGTAGGCATTTTAAGTAATTTTAATAAACACATATTGTTTATCATTTATACGTTCTTCAAATGTATCCTTTTTAAATACACATATAAAGGCCTAAAGTATTTCAGAACAATGAAATGAGCATGATCTTTCTTAAAACATATTGCACTTCAGCAAGAAAAGTGACACATAAAGTTTTAAATAATAAATTTTGAAAATGAGAAAAAATATTTTAAAGAATTATAAAATAATAAGTGATGCTTGGTGTTTTTCTTCTCAAATTACTGTGAGTTTTGTTTATCTAAGAAATTAAATAACTGAAATAGAATTTTTTTTATTAAATATATAAATAATATATATTATATAATATATCTAATTTAAAGTTTGAATTATGTTTCAGATTTTTCATTGGGGAGTGCTACAATTGCTTTCAGAGTACCAGCCATGTTTACTTTACCATGGATGTACTTATTGTGAATAACTAAGGCTTTACTGTTCTACAAAGGGGAATCGAATCCTGATTTTAATCTTGAATTAATTTAATTAATTTTTAGTCAACTGTCAAGAAAGGGTGAAAAAATATAAATTTTGAAATTGATTAACTTGGTGAACTTTTTCCCATAGAAAAAAAAAAAAAAAAAAAAAAAAATTATGCTATATCTGCTAAATGAATAATATTTCATTAATATAACTATAGAAAATGAGGAACTCTCTAAAAAGTTTGATTATAACAATTTTTATAAATTGAACTTCTAAATTAAAATATATTTCTTATTGACAGCATTATGTCTGCAGTCCACAATTCTGAAGCTGTACGACCTCTTAAAGACTTTCCTATGCCACCTGCATATATTTCATTCTATGGAAAAATAAGAATTATATTGATAAATATTTCACTGTGTATTCAAAAACGTCACATTGCATTGATAAATATGTCACTGTGTATTCAAAAATTTCAAAGGTCATTGACTAAGAAAAAAGCACAAAATAAATAAATAAATAAATAAAATAAAAAATTGCCTTGCATATTTAGCATGATGCACTCAATAATAGCCCAATACTGTACTAAGCTAAATAGACCTGGATTAATCTTTCTATACAAAGTGCCCTAATTAACTGTATACTGTAAATTTACCAGTGAACAGTGTTAAATGTTATAACTTCTATAAATAATTTAAAATATACTTAAGAATGTGGTTTTAAAAAAATAACAAGTAGTAAATACTTAGAACATACCTCAAACTAAATGAATAGCAAAATCATAGTTTTTTTTTTTTTTTTTTCCCATTTATTTTTTATTTATAAAGAGCATTTATATTTATTTAATAAAAATACCTTCTGTTTCTTTATGTTCAGACTTTGATCAAAATAGGGATCTTCTTTATAGTCACTCTCTGGTTTCTTTGTCTTTTCCTCTTTGATTCTCCTCTAGTAGACAGTGCCACCCTATATTGATTTTTGTTGGTTCCATGGAGTTTTTAAGCAATCCTATATGCCAATATCTCTACCACTTCATGTTTTAGGGCATAATTGTAATTAGTAAGATATTTTATGTTTGCAAAATTGATATATATATATATATATATATATATATATATTATTTTGATGAGGGTTTACAAGTTGAATTTCTAAATTAAAATATTTTACTTATTGAAAGCATATGTTTGTAATGAATAATTGTGAGGATATGCTATCTTTTAAGGACTTTACAATGCACCATGTAAAATATATTTTGTTCTACGTAAATACAGGGGAAAGTGCAGCATGTTGAACAGGGTTTAGCTATCATTGCATGTGTATTTAAAGCTAATGTAAAGGTATGAAAACATTTATTTTCTAAAGAAAACTTTATTATACCAGTAAAAGAAATCTAGAAATACAATTAATTACTGCATTAAAATAACATAGAGAAAATTAATTTTTAAAACAAATGAAATGGTTCAATGAGCCTTTTTGGGTGGGATACTTCTTTGGGTGAACCTCCATGAAGACAGATTAACTTATGTAAAATGCCACTACAAACTAACATAAAAGATAAATGTGTTTTCTCGAAGCACTTTGGATCAATACTGAACACTTAGGAGAATACTTAGGAATACATCTACTGATATTTATGATGATTAATATCAACACTGAAATGCAACATTGATTAAAATCTGTTATAGTGAAACAATAGCCATTGGTTTCAGAAAACAAATTAGAATATTATTTCTGTTTATGTATGTTTTCTGTCTCCTACATCTGGTTAAAAATATCTTCTAATCAGTTTTGACTACCTATAAAAATCAACATTAATAGCTGTTTGTCATCATCTCTTGTTAGATTATTTTCCCAACATAATAAAGGTAATTTAGTCTATTTAGAACTTAATGATGTTGAAGGAAATAAAACAAATCACCATTTTCTAGCTCTTTGGATTTCATATTAACAAGGTCTGTTGCATCATCTCCAAATTCGGCATTTTCAGAACTGTCTTGTTTGAATCGTATATTAGAACTCTGTACACAACTACTGATTTTTGTTTAGCAAGTTTCTGTTTCTTAAGTGCATTTTATTTTTAGGAATGTTTGTAAAAAGTTTGCAACAAATGTCTGTCCTTACTTTATGAGGATTTAACCATTCTGCTTTTTTTGCTTTAGTAGAGTATGAATGATAGCAATCTCAATGAATCTGTTGTTAATGATATTTCCAGTAGAATGTTTAGCTGAGATTGGGGATTTATTTAGGTCAGCTTCATAATCTGTTTTCTTTTATGAACTGAATTACTTATATCAAAGATTAGAGTTGGATTATCTATCATGAAGACACCTGCAGCCTGGAATTTGTGATCCAAAAATATCTCAGAGTTAATAGACCATATTTCAGTTCTTTTAAAGCCATAAAATATACTCTCAAGTGAAAGTGCTTTATAAAATGCTCTATTTAATTATGAGATGGATTGATCATGGTTTTTAACTGTGCCCTTTCTTGTAGTTCAATGTACCTAATTAGCAGCCATTTAAAATATGTTTTTGTCACAGTGTAATACTTAAGTTTAAAACTATGACATATATCATTATCTGGAACGTTACAATCTATTTAGTAAAAGAAACTAATTGAAAGCTGATTCATCAAATTAAAAGTAAACTGTTATCTAAGATATAAAATTTTACCTTCATATGTAGATTTTAAACAGAACCATCTATAATGGCAGCAAGTAAGGGAAATAAATAAGGCTTTGCATGAATCATGTATTCCGTTCTAATTTATAGTACTGTAGTGATAATTAGCATAAGGAAAAAAAAAAAAAAAAAAACTAAAAGAATCAATACCAATGGTTCAAAATTCTCCCCAATACATTTTTATTGTTTTTCATCAATATTAAAAACAATAAAATAAAACTACAGCCTTCATCAAAATCAGTAAAAATTGAAACATAAAAAAATAAATTTTACAAGCACAAACACTTGCCCATTACAATAGCCATCATTATGCCTTAAAACATGAAGCGCTGAAAATATTAGCTAATAAGAATGTTTGCAATCACACAGAGATATTAAAATTCAATATAGGGTCAAGCTGCCTACTAGACCAGAATAAAAAAGAGTGAGACAAATGTGGAGTGACTATGAAGAATATCTGGATCTGGATTGAAACCAACTAACATAAAGAACTAAAAAGTACTTTTATTTAAAAAAAAAAAAAAAAAAAAAGCAAAATTATAATTAAGCCATTCTAATGATCCTTTTGTCATATCAACCTAAACATAAAAGACTACTTACCTCAAAACAAAAACCTATAAGCAGCATAAATAAAAAACATGTTTAATACTTTCAATAAGAAACAGAACATAAGCCATTTAATAAATTTAAAATAGATTTTTACCATTTAATAGCATTATCTAAGCTCGCTTTGTCAGTATGATTTGATTCTACAAAAATATCTTTATAAATTCGACCGCACAAGCAAATCATATCAGGCACTTGGTTTTCTTTCTTTTCTAATGCTTTGGTTACAACTTCTAATGCTTTAGCTCTATCACCTTCCTTATTCCTCCTAACAACAACAAAAAAAAAAAATGTAATTAATTTTTATAGATATCACAGATTAAAAGGGAAGAACAAAAATGTAAATATGTAACAACCTGATGATTTCAATATAACATTTATTTATAATAACAAAATAATAATCAAGAATTAAATAAACAACAATCAATATTTCATTTTTTCTTTTACTAGGGGGCTGTGCCCCCTGCTCGCTCTGCTCACCAACCCCTTAGGGAGGCTTCGCCTCCCGCCGACTCAGTTTACCATAGACCTTATATACTAGACCACACATTCCCCCTCGTTATTTGACTGCATCATGAACGAGCTTCCCCAGCAAAATTGTCACGTGATGTTGGCCTAGAGGAAGAGTGAAGAATGATCACTATGTTATTTTTCTGTAGGAACGAATTTTGTGTTTTTTAATATTTTTATTGTGCACGCACTTTTTATTTTAGCATTTAGATTTATACATGGATGGAAAGCTAAACTTTCATAGATTAATTACATAGAAAAAAAATTATGATAAATCATTTTGCAAGCGAAAAAATTGCGTTTGAATTCTTACTTCAGTCAGAGAAGTATGAGATTATGCTTGCATACGGGAAAAAAAGAGAGAGAGAGAGAGAGAGAGGAATCACCCGTAGGTCAAGTTCACGTGACTTCCGAGACTCAGAGCAAAGGATGGAGGTATCAGATTACACCCTCATGTTGAAGACATTCGCTATAATGGTCAGTCCTATTGATGGCGTGGTCTAGTATATAAGGTCTATGCAGTTTACTAACACATGCAGAGCTCTGCTCACCAATTCGCTGTTTTCTTTCATTGAAAAGGAATATTAATAGTGCATATTACAAGACAAAAGCAGAAAATTATTATGGAAATCCTCATATTCAATGTCAAATTGAAATATATAATATTTATATATATATATTTTTAATAGAAAGAAATTCATAATAATCTAGACCATTTTGCATTACAGCTTTAGTATATGACCATTTTTATTTATTTTTTACAACTTTAGATCTGAACCGTGATACCCCTTCATAATTGGAAGATTGCAGGTTCGGTTCTCGAGCCAGCCAAAGACCGCCGTGTAGACTAATGTTGGCTGGTGCACGTAAAATATGTCGTGGCCGCAATATCCTCCATGTTCCCATCAAAATTATACCTCTGGGGGGCACTGAAGCGGGGCACCATCCCCTTCCTGTAGGACCAAAAGAGTGGTGGCATGTCTCCGGAACATCCGTATGGGTGCATCCCAGACAGTTGCCAATTATCCATAGCGCAGTAATGGTGCGACGTCAAACACAACCTACCAAATTATCTACCTACCTACAACCATGAATCATATTTTAATTTTCCCGTGTAAGAAAATTAATTTTCTAAAAGTAGAGAAAATAAGTTGATATTTATTTTCTTTCTTTTTTACATCCATGGTTTCGGGCCCCAGTTCCCTAGTCAGTAAAGCGCCGAGCACGTAATTGGAAGACGGCCAAATCGATATTTGAGCCGGCCAAAGACCATCGTGGCTGGTGCACATAAAATCTGTTGTGACCGCAAAGTCCTCCATGTTCCCACCCACACTATACCACTGGGGATCACCAAAGCGGAAGGGGGGGATGGGGTCCCTTCTGGGAAGGACCAAAATTGTGATGGCATGTGACCGCAACATCTCTAGGGGTGCACCCCAGACCGTCGCCAATTACCCATAGCACAGTACTGGTGCGACGTTAAATCAAACCTACCTACCTACCTACATACAACCATGGATCATATTAGATCAACACTGTAATGAATCTTTAGTATAAGTTTGCAATTAAATTTCAGTAATTTTTAAAGATGGGAAAATATGCTGAAATCTTTCATAAATAAACATTACAATCAGAGAAAATTGCATCCTAGAATCTATTTCTTGAGTATTCTCCATCCTGCAATATTACAAAAGAATTTAGCAGAAGGAGGAGTGCATTAAGGTTCAGAAGATCATATTTAACAAATGAATTTCTTTTGTTGTCCTCAATCTGCGAAAAGCATAACACGTAATTAATTAAAACATATAGAGGAAGTACAAGCAATTAAGGTTAAAGATTTATATACATAAAATTTACTTACTTTTTCTAAATATTTCTCTCATCAATCATCAATTTTTAACAACCACAAAAAATTTAAGAGATCTTTTTTAGCAAAACTGTACAAAACATTATAACACTAATAGAAAATAACAGATGATATTAACATGAATAAATGTACATTTTAAAAATAAAACGTTAAAGAAGAAAGTGGCTAAGAATTATATCATTCATATACAGATTTTTAGTTTTTTGAATTAAATGAAAATATGAAGGGCTAATTTAATTTCCTTTTTCCCAGTTCTTACTTTTAACTAAATTTTTTAATCTTCTTTTATGTATAAATATCAGACATTTTACTCGTTTTTTAATTAAATTGTCGCTTTTAATTTTGTTGCTCAAATTCTTAGTGACATTAAGTTCTTCTTCTTCTTTTTTTTTCTTTTCTTGTTTTTTGTTATCAATTCTTTCTCATACTGCTGATATAAATTCTTTCTATTACAGCATGATTTTTTATTGAATGGGTCATGCAAAAAATAATCTTTTTTAAAAAGATTGATTGCTGTCTTATTTTGGCTAGACAGTTTGTACTTAACTGTCTGAATGGCTGAAAAAGTTTCAATCTTTATATTGCCAAATTCTTTGTCTAAAACACGCCAATGATGCTAAACAAACACTCTACATGAGGACCATGAAAAAACTTAATAATGCTCTAACCATTTTAGAAAGAGTACTGTATTTATTATTTAAATACTGCAGTCCACCAAACATCAACACATAATATATTACCATGTCCATCTTTATATGAGGGCAAAAATTTATCCACTTGATAAAGGTAAACATCTAATAAATATTGAACTTCTTCTGTGGTCAATACATTTGTAACTAATTTAGGAAGAATTTTAACCTATCTAAGCTGTAACTGAATGTCCTCTCATAATTAGGCCAATTCCTGAAATACACTTTAAGAGATTGTTATCTAGAGGCAATTCATTTTGTAAATACTGAGCACAATGTACATATGCCTGATTGGCTTGTTCCAAAAATGTTGTCATGCTCCAAATTTTTAGAAACAATAAACTCTGCTGAGCCTAAAAATGTTTTTGATCTTTTGAACATATTTTCTTTTCCTGATACATTTACAGAGAGAAGTTGCTTCACATTTTTGTTTTTCAAAATTTCTGGTTTCAGAAAGCAAGATAAGAAATTTATAAATAACTGTTCTTGTTCATCATATAGTTTAGGGATTAATGGTTCCTTAGATTGAAATAAGCATACATATTTTTTCAATAATTGTAACACATCAGCATAAAAACTCAACTCAAATTGAGTTCTCATTCCTTCATAAAACAGTTTTTGTACAATTCTTCCTTTTCTAGAAACTTCCTCAGGAGTTAATTTCCTTTCGGCTGGTATTTATGAATCTCTTTGATTCTGGCTTTTCCTTCTTGGTATAAGGCAGCCAAATTAGAAAAATAGATAGATCTATTTCTGTTTGGGAGAAAAGGAAAATATAAAATTGAAAGGGCATCAAATCACTCTTAGATGACATAAAGAAACATCATAACATGATAACCTCTAAATGGTACCAAGTTCTTAATAGCAATGCATTTAAGTCCCAAAATGAGACAAATATCACCAGAGATATCTTTAAATTCAGGAGACCATTTAAAGTCATTAAAGACATCTGCAAAATATTTTTCTACATACCTTTTAAATGGTTTGCAAAATATTTTAGCAGAATTATGTATGTGATGACAGAAATCTCCATCTATGTCTAGGAAATGTGGAGTTATTTCTCGAATTCTAGCCTCTAGGCCAGGTTTAAATCCCTGCATCACAATTCAAGAATCCATTAAAATGGACATTAAATAACCCATTGGAATGTTATATTCTTCAAATATTTTTTCTATTCCTTTAAAGAGTATTTCAGAAGAAACTTGAATTATATTTATACTAGACAAATATAACAGAAAGAGAAACACTAGCCCTCAACATTTTAAAAGGTATAATTTCATTGGAAAAAAAAAAACTGTAGCAACATTTAGAAAACAAAAAAAGTGATGTAACATACAACATACCTGTTCAGAGCAAAAGCATACAGATGTTGAATTGCAGATGTAAAAGTAAACTTCAGGTTTGGAATTGTCATTAAATCGTCAACTAGTTTTACCATTGCATCATAATCCTTGAATAAAAAAGTAAAAATTGCATACAATTGAAATTCTAGATAATATATCCATAAAATAATACATTTATGCCTTTTAAAATACTATTTTACATTTTAAAATTGAGTACAAAATTTTGTATAAATATGTTGTTAAGTTATAACATAAAACTATAATCCATTTTGTTTAATATATTTTCATAAAGTTTTAAATTTTCATTTGTGTATATATTATGATATAGTAGACTCAATGAAATAACTGAGACATATCTTGACCAAACACCCTGAATAAACAATTTTAGGTGCACATATCCAGAAAATATATATAATATGTAATATAATTATTATATTTTAGAGCATTAATTAATACAAAAAGAAAACAATGAATGTAGGTTTTAATGCTATTTTAAACTCAGAACAATACAAAAACAAATAGCCATGTAGTATTACAAAAATTTACTTCATTGTTTTGTGAAGAATAAAATAGAAGTCTTCAAACATTAGTTAAAACTAATGTTTAATACCTAACTGAAATATTTTTCAATACCTCAGGAATGACCAACATCCAATTGATCTATTAGAAAATGCAGGAATCTATCAAGCTGAATATTAAACAGATAACAATGTATCCGGTTTTTATACAGGAATGACCAAGTGGAAAATAAAAAATAGTGTCAAAGAAATAAAACAGATGTTAAATACAACAGAACCACGACAGCACTAAATAAAATAAATAAAGAAGAAAATATAAATATAGATTTTAAAAAACTGAAATACTTGCTAAATATAGTTACACAATCAATAGAGAAATGGACAAAATTTTAGCCAATGAACATAGCTGTAACTGTTTTGAATCCAACAAAACTTTGGACATGAGATAGCATTGCCTTCACTGTCTGAAAGTAACAATAGAAGAGGAATCACTTGCTAAGCCAGAAGATACTCACAAACAATGAAGATCAGTGCCCATGAAAGGTCTGTGCTCACTAGTTCAAGTATGTCATATTTGTTTTTAAATTAATATGTCTTTTTTATTTCATAGTTACACTTCGACAATTTGTACTACACAAATTTCTCATAATTTTCTAGAATGATCTATATTACCTATCTTTCCTTTTTAAATATGTCTATAGTAAAACTTTACTAAAATAGTATAAAAATAAAAATATATAAACACAGCCCATGACTTGTTATTTTTAAATAGCACATTTCATGAAGACAGATCAGTACGAAATGAATTTATATAGACAAAAGCTGTAAGACAATGGGAAGTGGGAAGCTTTGTTCTTAAAGTGCTATTGACACAATTTGAATGTATGCATTGCTATAATAATTTAACAGATGTTGTCAAGATCGAGTCTTGTCTTGGAGTGTCTTGTGGCTGTAAGTGCCAACAGAAAAAAGTGTGGCCAGCCAGTGTGTGTATAGAACATGACAAAGGAGCAGCTGGACGAGACAGGGTCTCATACCAAATATTGCTATCTTTAATTTTGTTTAAAAATAATAATGTAGTTTTTAGCTTTTTTTTTTAAATAGATATTCTGTGTTTGTGTAAAGTCCTGTAAAGTAATAATAAAGTATGTGTAAACAAGACAGAGTTGTTCTTAGAAAATTTATACAAAAAAAAAGAAAAAAAAAAAAAGCATACGGGCTGGGCAAGAAATGGCTGCAAACTATGCAGCCCAGTACAATAAAAAAAAAGGTATGTCTTTTTTTTTTTTTTTTTTTTCCACCCTGAGCCATTTATTAGTTTGAATAAAATAAAATAAATTATTTAATTTAATCATTCAAGTATTCCATTATTGTATTGTGTATGCTTTTCATTGTGATACATATAATTTTTTTAATATGGAATATTTATTAAAGTGGAATTATTAAATCATGCATTTAAGTGGAAAAAAGAGAAAAAAAAATTAGATGTTTCAGAACATTAATTGCACTAAAGAATAATATAAAAATTGTTCTTTTGTTCGTAGGAAAAATTTGTTCTATAAGTTTCAATTTGTTATTTTTTCTTTCTCTCTCCTCCCTTCTAAATAAATGAAATTTAAAAAAAAGCTTTGGTTTAGTTATAAATGAGTGGAAAAACAAAGTTTTTTGTTTGTTTTACGAAGTAAATTGCTTATTGCATAGTGGTAAATTTGAGGGGTTTTTTTTAAGAAAAAGAAAGAAAAGTTTTTACCTATTTATTTATTTATTTATTTTTTTTTTTTTTAAGATTGATAAAATGTGAAAGAAGGGAAAAGCAGTTCTTTGATAATAATGATAATAAAATAAAATGGAATATTATGACATATGAAATAAATATCTTTATTATTATTGATATAATTACTTTTTTTCTTTTCTCGTAAGACAATTTCTAAAATTATGTAATCAAATAAATTGTAAAACAGAAGAATATTAAGATGAATTTATGATTTTTTTTTTCTTGCATGTATTGAGGATTATTATTATTGCTTAATGTATTTAAAGAAATTGAAAAGTTATATATCAATATGAATAAAATATATTAATTACAACATCGTAAATGTTGAAAATGAAATGAAGTTATGGTAAATGAAAAAAAAAAAAATAAATAAATAAAACATTAATGTGAAATATTTAAAATATAATGTATTAATTTAAATTTAGTATTCAATGGGTTGGGTAATCACAAGTGCTATCTTTCCCCCCTATTATTGGTTATTTGGAAAAAGTGTTTACGGTGTATATATATTTTTTCTAGTATTGGGTATTTGAAAAAAAGGTTATTTGTATATACATATAAAGATAACGGTTGTTTGTAAAAACATATTCTGGCATTTTATCAGGGAATCACTTAATTCATTTGGGATTTAATTTATTTCAAAAAAAATATTATTATTATTATTTTTTATTATTGCTGTTTGTTCTTAAAGTTGCGCTCAGTACAGAAAAATTGCTTTTCTTGGAAAAGAAAACAAAAAAGATTTACAGCAAGTAGCGATTGAGCTGGGTGTCACTCATGTTGATCAGCTAAAACATAAGAAGATTTTGTGAAAGAATTTCTTAACGCTATTATTAAAGAAAGGAAGCAGAATGAAGAATTAGAGAAAATGCACAAACAAGCAGAAATCGAAGAATCTCTCAGTAAAGATGAGTTATGCAAACAAGACAAGAACTGGAATTCGAATTACAGAGGATGCGCCTAGAGAATGAGAGAGCTGAACTTGAAATCAAGAAGGGCAGCCTCACCAAGATAGAAGAGAAACCTCGTATAAAGTTAATTAATATTATACAAAAGTTTGATCTGAAATTGTGGGATATAAGCCTGTATTTGGTATTGCTCGAGCATTAGGTAAAAAGAGCAGAAATTTAAAGGGAGCACTGGGTATCCCATCTTATCAGACTATTGCCATACGAAATCGTAGAGGTCGTTGCTAGAGAAAGTGAGGAAGTCACGGAAGACTATAACCAGGTTAAAGACTTACTTTTAAAAAGATATATGTTTACTCCAGAAAAATGTTGACAGTTATTTCTAAAACATTATAAACGACCCAAGATCACTTGGAAAGATTTTGCATATGAAAATAAAAACATGAATGGATTTGGGGTTTAGAGGTGAAAACCTTTGATGAGTTATGTGAATTAATGATCACAGAGCAAATCAAAAGGAAAGTATCATTGGAGATCAAAGAACATTTTGTGAATGAATGGTCACTATTCAAATCATCAGAAGTAATTTCGGAAAGGTTGGAGGACTATGAAAATGTGAAAATGTCCTTTAGCAAAAAACCAAAGGAAAGAGCTTACAGGGAAAGCTGGAATCAACAGTATAAGAAATCTGAAGTTCTCTTAAATGGCAAAGATGATAAACAGGGATTCGTTAAATCTTCACCAAGACTGAAGGAGGTTCAGTTTTGGTGAAGGTCCAAAGCAGACTTTCCTGCTTTGCTTGCAGAAAGGCGGGGCATCTTAAGAAAACATGCCTGACAGTTAACAAGACAGGTCAAGCTTCTGGAAAATCCTGTAAAAAGGAGTTAGAGCAGAAGGACTTGAATGAGATTTGTGTGAATCTCAGAAACATCAGTTTTGACTGGAGAGTGCCAGTTGGAGAAACTGATGGTGAGCTCCTAAAGGTCGATTTAGGAATTGGAAGCCACAAGTTTCAGGGTATTATCGATAGTTGAGCACAGATAACAGTACTGTGGAAGTCGGTAGTACCAGAAGAATATTTATAATCTGGAGGGGAAATATTCCTGAGACCACGATAGGAGACCCTATGAAAGCACAGATGGTCACACTTCCACTTGGTTTGTGGACAGAACGGGATGTTGTGCCCTATGTCTGGCTGCATGCTGCAGGGATTGCATAAAAAGGCTTTGATCACACCTGGAGTACCTAAATTGCTCAAAGAAAAAAATCGGAAATATTTGGGAAATGGGGTGGATGTTACACCAGAAGAAGATAAGTCTTGAAAATGATGACTTGGAGGCTGAGAAGTTGGATGTTTTAGTCACTCTGGTAGAGGCAACTGTTTTGCCAGAAAGTTAAGATGAAGTGAAGGAAAGTGTTCTGGTATCTTAAGCACAACTTTTGAAGAGGGAACAGATGGAGTGTCCTACACGGAAGAGATGCTTTGAAGATGCCAAGAAGTGGAAAAATGGTTATTGGAGTGAGTCAGGTCTATTGTATCATATGGACAAAGTAGTACAAAAATATGTTCAGCTTGTTATACCATTTGGTAGAAGAAAAGACATTCTAAAGCTAGCTCAAGAAAGTCCAGTAGGAGGTCATTTTGTGGCTAAGGAGACAAGAGACAAAATTGTAATGTCTTTGTGGTGGGAAGGAATGTCAAAAGAGGTGAAGCAACTACGTTATTATTATAGTAATTTCTTTTAAGGATAAGCAAGTATACATTTTTTATTTTTTCTAATGCATTATTTAAGTCATGAGTACAGTTTATGGATAAGTGGCATTTTAGGTTAAAGGGGGAGGGAGGTAACTTTTGCAGTGTAATATTTCAGTTTTTCAGGAACCAAAAATCCAGAAATTTCTGAAAATTGGAATTGGGTTGGTCTTGGATTGTTATATAATAGGTCATATACTATATTTATTTAATGCGATTACTTTATTTTTTAAACTGTTTTTTGAAAAAAAAAAATAATCGCTTGTCTGTAAACTTTTGAGAAGCACTTTATCACTATCCAAATTATCTAGACTAAGCATTTTTCATTTTTATCAATTTGATTGTGACTATATAACTTGAATTCTTAAATGGATCATATTTCTTTAACTTTCTATATAAGATTAATTTTCTGTCATTTTCTCATTTAATCTTGTATTATATTACAGAATTATACTCCGCATATATTGTATCAATTCTGTAATCATATGTATTTTTAAGAATATTTATACGTTTAATCCATCAGATAAACTTAAAAGAGATATATATCATATTTTGAATAATGAAAAATATTTGATAAGAAATTTTTTCTGTGACTATGCATCCTTAGAGGTATATCCCAGACCATCACCAATTACCCATTGTGCAGTACTAGTGTGACGTTAAACCAAACTAACCAACCTTCTGCAACTATGAATTTAATTTATAAATATTCTTATCACTTTCTCATTTTTTTTAAGAAAAATAAATTATGAAAAACATTTTAATTTTATTTTTTTTATTATAAATATCAGAATTATTTACTTAATAATTATTATTGTTATTATTTTTTTTCTTTTTTTTGTACTGTTTTTTCTTATTTTCTTAAAACAAATATGTATGAACCTGTACACTTTGTTTTGCATATTATATTTTTCTAGTTTATGTATTGTCTTTGTAAACCCTTATATTAAGAACTACTGCAAGCAGCAACTGTGAGATATAACATGTTCTTTATACACTTGAAGTTTCAAGATAATTTTTCAAGTATTTTTCTAGATATTCAACAAAACATAAAATCAAATGTTTCCATTACTTTGCCCACCATCTATACATTATTTTGCAGGTTATGAGTTTACTTCACAATATTTTTCAATTAAAAAATTTATTTATTGTATTTGTAAATATTAGATATTTTAGTTTCCATTAAAGCTCAACATTTAGAACTAAAGCACATTATTACATACATAAGATTTAAGATAGAAAAGTCTATAACACTTACCTGAATTTCTCTAAAAGATATTAACATATTCAATACAACGTCTCCAGATATAATGTTAGGATCATCCAACCTCTTACGCATATTTTGTAAAACCTAAGAAGAAATATATTATTTAGTTCTAAAATTATCTAAAACAGAAAATTTTAACTCAAAAATGTGTCTAAAATAACTTTAAACATGTGTGACTAATAAAATAAAAAATAACAGAGCACAGCATAATCAAAATAAATTGCACAGAAACACAGAAGTCTATCTTTAAACATGAATTATATAAGCATAGTCATACTCAATTTTTTATTCTCAATTACAGCTTTTCAATTATTATTATTTTCCAATTTAATTTATATAGCAAATTATATAATAAATACAAAGTTTAAAACTTGATAAATATTCTAAAATAACTATTTATTGTTAGTGGTAGACTTATAACTCTCGAGGCCTGGGATGAAAAATCTCACTGAGACCTCCCCTAATTGGAACTCATATTGAGGCTCCCTTACACTTCTTCATTTAAATTTATTACTATAAAAAGGCATTGAAGTAAGTTTTAAGACTAATTCAGAAAATAACAAGAAGGCCAGAGGCACTGGCCTCACTTACCCTGTGTTAGTCAAACACTACATAAATAAGTTGTTTTGGTTTTGGAGTTGTCGCTTTGGTCACATTTTGTAAATTAAGGCTCTTTAGAGAGGAACCTATGACTTAAAGTGAAATTGGTGAGAATGATTCAGGTAAAAAAAAAATCATGACAACTTCACCAGATATATATACTTTAAGTTTCTTCAGAGGGCCCCTTCATGACCAGAGACCTGGGATGGCCACCTGCCCAGTCCCAACCTTGATACACCATTGATTATTGTACAACTAATTATCTACATTTTATTAAATATAACATAACATACTAAAAGGTCCAAATTATAAGTGAGATATCTAGGGCATGACAAGCAAGACATATGCTATGGATGCCACTGGCAAGAGGTGCTATATAGCTACGTGCACACTCATGTCAAACAAAGTTAATAAAAAAGATTATTAACTTACTGAAATGCGTAGCATTACAATTGAATCTGGGTATGCTCTAAAGCTGACTATGAAAGATGCATTACTTCACAAATCGTTATTGTTTCATATTTAACATGTAAATTTCCAGTCTTTTAAAATCACAAATATTAATTTGTATCCATTGTTTTTTGCATATATCTTTAAAAAAATGTATACACATATCTAAATATTACTTGTAAAAAAAAAATACAGCCATTATTTGAAAGGAAAAAAAAAAAAAAAAAAAAACATTCAAAATTAGCAAATAGCCATTTCGAAACTTCTGAAATTCCATCATCAGTGCTTTTTTTTTTCTTTTAAATATTAAAACATGAAAAAATGAAAAAAACACAAGAAAAGAAATCAAAACACTCCGGAACTTGCTAAGCAAGTGTGGTCCAAAGGTGTGAAACAACCTTAAAAATAAGTAAGGTCAAGAAAACAACATAGTCAAAAATTTTGAGCTATAAAAAAAATTATAAATCAAAATTAATAATAACAGTTAAATTACAGTTAACCTCAATCTGTTTCAGGATGTTTTAGTTTCTTTTTCTAATTCTTAATATTTTTTTTATATTTTAATATTTTTTAAATTTTTATAAACAAATGATGATGGAATATTAGAAGATCTATAACGTCCATTTGCTAATTTTTGAATTCCTCTAATTTGTGCTCTTTTTAACGTTGCTTCATTTTCCTTTATATAAACAACACAAAGTATCTTCTCTTATCTTAAATTACTTTTTTTTTAAACCACTATTTTTCTAAAACAATTTTTGTATTAACTTAATTTAAAAAATACAACCTTTAACAAACTTCCTGTTTCTTGGGCCGGAACGTTTTTGTTAATAAGCATATAGCTAATTGATTTTAAACTATTATTGAGCAGAGAATCTACAGTTTAGAAGCTAACATTTTGTTTGAATGTCATGTGTTTAAGGCAGTAAAGACAAAAGTTTTAACATATCAACTTTTATTAAAAGCTTTTAGCAAATAGATAAACTTAACAGCAACAATTGCAAAAGATTTTAAACAGAATTTAATTAGGTTAATGTAACAAATAGAAGTCAATAATTTAAATTCGTTTGGCATGACTTAATTACTGGCAAACTATAAACTAGTAACTTTAAGTAGTATATCAAAACAATCCAAAACATTAATTTTAAAATTTTAAATTTACTTAATTTACTTTAATTCAATTTAATCTACTTAATTTACCCGAGAAGGACCAACTGAATGCATTTAAAAAAAAAAAAAAAAACTTTCCATCATCCTCAATTAATCAGCCCTAGGATTTTCACTGGCATTAACGTCATGCTGAGAACATCAACTTATTATAGCAACAACAGGAAATCTACTTGAGCTTCTTTACATGGTGATAGAAAACTAACTTCAATCCATACTGCAGTAAAAAAACTTAAAACAAACTGAACTTAAAAAGAAACAGAGCGAACTAAAGACATACAAAAGGGGCAACTTCTTCTCCAAATACATCTGCTTATACATCTGCTGAGGATGACAAACATCCAATCACAGGCCGCCAGATGTGGTCAGATGTCAGCAACACTTAGCATACCAAAAACCAATTTTTTGGACTCAGGAGACCTTAAAACATGTAAATCAGGTGAAATCTCGATATTGAATTTTCGAACCAAATACAATACTTCCATTACCTACGGTAGTCAAGTAATGGAAGTAAAAAGGATTAATATTAAAATTTATTTACATTATACAAAATCACAGAATATTTGTCTTTCTTCTTTTAATCATTTCCCCCTCCCCTACAAGAAAGTGAAAAAACAGGTTTTAATAAAATTCCAGAGTGCATTTCTTCTATTTTATTATTTAGTTTGCCAAATTAATCATAATTTGCTTTTAAGGAGTAAAAGCAGCATGTGGCATATTTCTTATATTATCTGAAACCTATTTTCACAAATCTCTAAAATTTGAAATTGCCACAATCATTGCAATTTCGGATTTCTGAGCTTAAATCGTGATAAATTATTACAGAAGTAATTATTTGTCGTTTTATCAGTAATTATAATCTAATAATATTTCACTAAATTATGAAAATAATGTACATTTTTAAAAATATTAATCGTGCAGGTTGCTATTAATGCCCGGTTGTTCAAATGAAAGACATGAACATAGCTACCAACTTTTCTGTTTTTTTCCAGAAACTTCATACCTGAATTTTTACTTTTTTTATATTCAATAGAAGAAAGTATTGGTTTCATAAATTTTTTTGACTTCCGGTTTTTGATGTTTTATACGTTTTCATACCTGCCAACATTGAGAAGTAGCTCTCAGTAGTATTAGTAGCACTAGCTCAGTAGTATATCGAGAGCATTATCTAATGCAAAACTGGAGAAGACATTTTGAATTGCGTAATAAATAACCTATTCAATATGACACAAGTATTGTAATTACGCCATTTATCACCCACAATATAGGTTAAAATAGAGTTTAAAAACATTTTTACTATTACCATTCTTAGAAGGATTTGATATATTGGGAGTAAGATAAATTATCAAGAAAACTTATGACATATCAAAATAACTATGAATTTATTTTATCATAAAACTGCTACAAAAACAAAATACTTCGGCAGCTGTTGAGTATTTTAAATAAACATTAAAGCTGTATATTAGAAAAAATGAGTTCTCAAGTATAAGAGTGTAAAGAAAAACATGATTCTTTGTTTATTTGAAAAAAAATTGCATTTGAAATAATTTTCAATTTTATAAAAGTACTGATCAAAATATACTTTTAATTAAAAATAGTTATTATCTTTTAATAAAGGAACGGAAAATAAAAATCTCATGAAATTTGCATATTTCAGCCATCAAAAAATGAATAGCACATATTTCAATTTAAATATTCAGAAAATTCAATTTATAAGTTTTCAAGGTAAATTATAAATATTTATAATCAATCATATTCTTGTTATAAATATATATATTTCCAAACTGGTAGCAATACTTTAAGTACATTTCCTTAAGAATTTTAAAAACATTAAATATTCAGAAAAATCATTTATAAAGACTTTGTAAATAAGGAGATATTTAAATGTTATTGTAGTACAATTTTTATTTCCAAAAATGAATTTAGCATAATTTTCTAAGTAGAATATATAAAAGCGTTTTTGCATCATTACAAAATAAAAAGGTATAAAAAAATATTTAAAAGAAAAAATTAATGGGAACATGGTACTATTAGTAACACTTTAAAATATTACATAAATAAATATATATCCCTATTATAAGTGTCCAAAATATGTAAAAATAGATGAAATTTTAATTCAAAATATATATCCAATACATACTTACCTTAAAAATATAGGAACAGATGCTGTATAACCAACCGGTTGATGTCGAGTTATTTCTAACTCAAGTTTTCTACTACTTACAAAAAAGTAGTAAAAGAAAAAACAAGTTGCAGGAATGCCAAGTTCTGTGTGGACAGGAAATACGCAAGATAATTAAACATGTAAGTACACGTTGGTTATCACTAAAAACTGTTATTGACAGAGTTTTAGAGCAGTGGGATCCCCTTGCAAAATATTTTTTAGAAGTTGTTGAAAAGGAGGACATTAATTCTCAGTGTTTACAAATCCAATCTTTTTTCTCATCTCCGTTAACGAAATTAAACTGCCTGTTTTTGCAAAATGTCATTGGTATATTTACTAGGGCTAACTTAATGTTGCAGAAGGAGCAGCCTTGCATCCATATTTTGAAAGCAGAGTTAGACAGTTTATACCACAATTTGATTGTAAGATTTGTCAAGCCTCAATCTGTGGCTAAAGCTGACTCTGCTTATTCAATCAATTTTTCAAAAAGGAAGCACCAAAAAGATGACAGTGAATTAGTAATAGGATCAAAGACTAGAATGCATTTAAAGGATGCTGGGATCTCTGATGAAGACAAGACAGACTTTTATGATTCTGTGAGAGATTTCTTTGTGGCAGCGTGTAAGTATATTTTGGAAAAGATGCCTTTGGAAGACGAGTTTTTGAAGCATGCTGCTGTTGCAGACATTAAATTGAAACGTAAGGCAAAATATAGTTCTTATATTTTCTTGATCTATTTAACTTAAATAAACAAGATAAACTTGATCAAGAATTTGCTCTTTATCAGTGTGAAAATTTTACATCTGAGATAACTGATTGTGAAAGGTTGGATTACGCATGGCACAAAATAAGCAAAATCACTGTCAATGGAGTTTTGAAATACCCAACACTTCCAAAAATCATGTTAGCGATCCTTGTTGTGCCGCACAGTAATGCACCTACCGAGAGGATTTTCTCAATGATCAAGAAAAACCAAACTGAATTTAGGTCGAGCTTAGGAATTAAAACACTGGAGGCCCTTTTAATTGAAAAACAATGGACTGTTGCTATAATAAAACTTTTACTTCTGATGAATTAAAAGCTGCAAAAAATGCATGCTATAAACAGTTAAACTCAGAGATAAATGTTTAATTTCTTTTCTTTTTTTGTTTTGTGTATAAATAATTTTTTTGTGATATATGTTCATCGTATTCATTCAAGTTATCATTCATCACACACATAATTTATTTTATACCATTCAAGAACTAATGATTGTTTATAGTGGTCTTGGAAAAATTATGCAATACATTACATTAATAATTTTCTTTTTGGTATGGATTTGAAGAAAATTTTCTTTGTTTTGGCATTAATAATATGCCGATCACATTCAATATGACGACGACAATCGTCACGTCCATCATGCGAAATTGAAAAGTCTAAATTACATAAGTTACAATGCGCAAAGCCTTCTTTTCTCGATGCCTGCAAACAATTCCATTCTTTAGAGTACTTCTCCAGAAATTTTTGGCTACTTTTCTTTTTCTTTACTTGCGGAGATTCTATCTCCGCTGTTTCTTCGGTCTTTCGTTTTAAGATATATTTATCCATATTGTACAGCTTCAGCTTTCTTTTAAAACGGCATCGGAAGCTAATTTTAAACAGTCACATTAAATTATCACATAATTATAAAATAGCAACGTTTCTTGTTGAGCACGTGAAAAACAACAATCATCGCGTGAAAATGAAAAACAAATCGCGATCGCGTCTCGCATGCAGAGTTGAGTTGAGAATCACTTTTGCTTTACTTCATTTTATCTCATTCGAATCATTTCACTTCAAGCAATTTCAAAACGTACCAACAGCCGTCTGCGTATATTTTTCCTTTCTTCCTACTTCAACTTCACCTCTCATCAATTCTACATGTACGATGACGACTTACTATTTAAAAATGATTGGTGCTCGGCATTGACGTCACGGAAAGGGCGTGGAGTATCAAAGGCGTGAACGGGTGGTAATAAGAGAGGGAAAAACGATCCGGAGAGTGAGTGTTCTGCGGGGAAGCGATGATTGAGGCTGTAAAAGGGAAAAAAGTCCGATTCCGTATTTTTTTAAAGCTCGCCGTAACTCCGTAAATGTTGACGATATTCCGTAGAGATTACGGACACTCCGTAGATGTTGGCAGGTATGCGTTTTGATATTTTCAGAACAAGATTTGATCATTTTTAGAAAATTCTATTTGTGTGGAACAAGAACTTGTGACAACTATATCTCAGAAACTAGAGCACACAATTTCATATAAAATTATATGTAGTTGCACTTTGATATAAATTAGTGCCTACCAAATTTTGGTGTAAATTGCTCAACAGGTGATGATATGATTTTTTCCATTTAAGGGAAGGCTGAATCTCAGGTTCTATTGCATATAAACAATCAAAACTCGATAGGTGAGAAGGCCATTATGAAAAGTTACAATCGTTCAATTTTAATGCATATCAACCGATAGGGGGCGCTGTTATTCTGCAATTTTCTCCTTTAATGGGAAGATTATATCTCAGATTCTATTACCTTTAATTGCTCAAAACTTGGTATATGTAAGGACCACTATGAAATACTATGCTGATTCAATTTGGATACATATTGGCCAACAGGTGGTGCTGCTGTACATAAATAAAAAGACTAGTTTTCAACTTCTATAAATGCACCAAAACACACATTATTGACTTAATTTGGGTGTATATCGACCTACAGGTGGTGCTGCTATTACTCACCTTCTGTGATTTTTCACAAGGCTACATCTCAGCATCTGTTGATTAAATGTGCATCAAATTCTACAGATAAAATACTTATTGTAAGAAGTTATGATCGAACTTTTGTGCATGTTAAACAGTAAGTGGCCCTGCTATATAGAAGGCCATAACATACTAGCTTTTTAACAATTTAATTAATTTAATAGTAAAAAAAAAAAAAAAGGCAGGATTCTGTTCAAGATTAGTGGTGATAAACCTGATTTAAAAATTCAAAATATTGACAAATTTTGTAATCAAACATCCAGACAGCCAGAACACGTTGAGCTAAGTGTTTTCAGTTGTTTCTTAACAGCAACAACCTCCTACATAATAGTTTTAAGTTTTAAGATAAAGAGCTGATGAAAATTTTTTAACTACCAATAAGATAATTTTAATTTATATCTTTATAATATATAAATTTAAATTCATTTATATGAGGACTCACATTTTTGTAAAAAGGATCTAGACTTTTCGGAACCCATGAGTCCCGGGAATCTAGGATTTTGAAAGCCTAGCGGCATCACTCAAGAGGTCAAGAGAATAAAAATGTTTAGAACAGTAAATTTCAATTTCAGGGGAGATAAATTCAATTTATATGTAAAAGAATTAAATCTTTACTTTTAGGTACATTATAAAGTCTTCAAAATGTTCTTATTGATTGAAAAAAAATCTAATAATCCATTATCTTAAATACCTTGAAATTGGCCATTTAGTTTTTCCTTCAGTGCTATTTAAAAATTGTCAGTGTGACACAAATTAAGAGGAAGGAGAAGGTATATATAATAGCTTTATATTATAGTATTTAGTAAGGTGAATATTATTTGCTTATTAGAGAATAACATATTTATCCTTTGCTTTTTGAGACCTTTAAAATTTATGACTTTTGAAATGGGTCTATACTACATGGTGTCTTAGATGGTTTGAAATGTCATGTAATATACATACTCATATATTTTGCGCCCCATCCCCCACCCCCAAAAATAAATAAATAAATAATCATAAATAGCTTTAATTTAGGTATTTACACAATCAACATAAATATAATTATTTTACAACTTTTCTATTTTTATTAGTATTTTAAAATTGTATAAATTGCTTTGTGCACTTCAGTTATTTAAAACCAGTAAAAACTACAACATCAGAAACACCAAAGAAAAATATTTGGGAAGCATACAGCTGTTTCGGTAGCCTTAAGCGTACCATCTTCAGTGCGTAAAGAATTTATTTACATTATTTACGCACTGAAGACGGTACGCTTAAGGCTACCGAAACAGCTGTATGTTTCCCAAATATTTTTCATTGGCGCTTCTGATGTTGTAGTTTTTACTGGTTTTAATAATCCAGCACCAAGTCTCCTTTCAATAATTTCAGTTATTTGTTCACAAGACATTTTTAATTTTCACAAACTAATTAATTTTTTTTTTTTTTTTACAAATTATTTAAAAAATTCACAAATGGGGTATAATTTTCAAAAACCTGGATTAATCCCTAGAAATTCAAATATAAAATGCAACAGGAATTCAAAACTGATTAGGTTTTCAATCGTCAGTACAAATAAATTTGGAAGATCCTTGCTACGACTCAAACATGCTTTTATTTTATGAGAGTAGAATTACTTTTTAAAAATGATTATGTAATGATTTAAATAGAAATTAACAAACAGAAAGCTGTAAAGTTAATATTATGAAGCATAGCAGCTTGTCTATTTATGAAACATAATAATTTCTATATTATTTATTGAAAATATAAATGTAACATTTGTCTGTTTGTTAATAATTAAATAAAAAATTTTAATTCTGCGTATTTAATCATATAGTCAAAGGAGAAACCAAATAAAACAATTTTTTTAATGATTGCACTAGATTACTTTACTTTTTAAATATGAGCTAATTCTTATATGAAATGTTTCACAGTATCGAAGAATAATATAGTTTTCCTTATTATACATATTATTATAATTATAATGCATGTGTATAATATTTCAAAATATGGGGAGGGGGGTGGGATATAGACAAATCTAACTTAAATCCCCTGTTCCTGAGCTTTATAAGTGGGGTATGTATAATGTTCTTTGTAATAATTGTAAATTATCTTACATATGTAAAAAAAAAAAATCTTGAATGCTATTTACGTGAACATTCTCGGTGAAATATCTAAATCTTCTATAGTGAAGCATACTTCGGAACCTGACTAAAAATTATTTTTTATGACAAATTCTTTTCCAATTTAGATTTCCTGAAAAATTTAGCTATCTACTTTGATCACAATAAAATTGTTAATAAAAAATTTGATTCCAATTTGCTATCTACAGCTTGGAAAAATTTGTTTAATTGGATAGAATAATTTCCTTCATTTTATAAAATAATAATAATAATAATAATAAATAAAAAAATATAAAAAATAAATAAAAAATAAATATAGAGTATTTAAATAAAAATAAAATAAAATAAATATAAATTATTTAAAAATCCCTTTCCTTTATTTTTTATGTTTGTTTCTCTTGCTCTCTGTTTTTTGGTTGTATTCCTCTCTGATTGGTTTTGCATTCCTATTGGTTGTTTGTGTTACTCCTCCCACTTTGAGTTTTACCCTGCTTCCAGTCTTGCTTTTACTTTCAAGTAGCATGTGTTTTGCACCTGAAGAAAGGCCATGTCCTTTCGAAACCGGTAGTGCTTTCATTAATTTTATGGTATGTGAAGAAGTTTTTAATGGCCCTCTTCACTTACCGTCGCCGGAAGCCCGAGCCAATGTTATTCTATGGGGAAATTTTCTTTACAAATAACTTATTAACTAATCCATATTTTTAAATTCTGTTTTCACATTCAGAAAATTCCCAACTGTTAAATTGACGGACCTTTTTTAAAAATGTATTTTTTTAATTCTTAATATTTTATTTTGAAATTGCAAAATGAAAGAATTTCACATATTGAAAATTCATATTTTGCAACTTCAAAATAAAATATAAAAAATTTAAAAAAATAATTTTTTAAAAAAGGTCCGTCAATTTAACAGCTGGGAATTTTCAGAATGTGAAAAATAATTTAAAAATATGTATTAATTAATAAGTTATTTTTATAGAAAATTTTCCCATAGAATAACATTAGCTTTGGCTTCTGGCGGTGGTGAGTGAAGCGGACCCTTAAGTTTAAATATTAATTGTACATCAGTTCTTTAATTTCATAAAGAACTGTTAGAAAAATATAGCTTTCATGGCAGTGGCAGATCTAGAATTTAACTTTTAGGAGGTGTTAAGATTCTTCAAGATGTTATTTCAGATCAATAAAAAATTTACAATTGTAATATTAATGTGTACTCCTTAGATACATTACAAAATTGTTGCAATAATTTATTTGTAATTATTATATGAAGAAATTTTGAAAAAATTATCAAAAACATTTAGAACAATATATGGAAGCATGCATGTATATAATATATTAACAGGAACTGTAATTAAACACATAAAAGACAATTAAAGAGTCTATGGAGGAGGATGATAATCACTTTTAAACACTATATACATACAGCAATGATTACTCACAAAATTTGCACATAGTTATAATTTATTTTTTTAAACACTGGAAAGAGCTAAACTAGTTCAAGATGACATAAAATTGAAAATTCTATGTAATGTTCTTGAATGGGATGAGGGATAACAATATATTACCAGAGTATGCTATGTATACGATTATTATGTATGTATATATATGTTATTTAATTATAGGAATTAAAGTTTGTCGCTTTACAATAACTATAAAACTGCAAGTTTAAATTAAAATACAACCAAGTTAATTCAACATACTTTATGAATTTGTAACACTAGCGACTACATAATCTAATAATATGACTTTTTTGCAACCTCCCTTTCAGCTTACTTATTCTGAATCTACAAACATTTATCTTAAGATCTTGTTACTTTCTTTTTTCAGACATATTCTAATATTTAAAATTGAAGTTAGTCTAAACAAAAGAGTGACTAATAAATATACACTTTAACCATAAAGTACCATACTTGTATCGTATCTATTGCTAAAACTCTAATTATGTGATTGATTCAACGATTAATTGAAAAAATGTACTTGTAATTTTTTGCTCATAGAAGGTAGAAATTTAAATACAAAATGCTAAATTTACAAATTTGCATTATCAAAAACAGTGGGGAAAAAAATACGATGAAATCTTCCTAACAAAGTCACCCACGATGCTGTAAAAAATGGCCTCTTAAAAAAGTCACCTTTTATTAGAAGTCATTCAAAAAAATCAAAATTTAAGCAAAAAATATTATGAATGGAATGGATTCAATTATTCAAATTTATATTATTTGTCTACACTGCTTTGTAGTAGTCATTAATATTAGTTTCAATTAATGTTTTGTGACAATAATTTTTTTCAAAGATTTTTTTTTTATATATATATATATCTTTGATTAAACTGCTCAGTTTAACATCAATTCTGAATGAATAAGAAGTCTTTATTAAGTCCACTAAAAACTCTTGGTAAAAATAATAGGTTTAGCTTATAATTTTAAACTAAATTATGTTTAATATTTTAATTTTGCTATTTAAAATCAACACTACTCTCTTAAAAACTTTTAAAATTTACTTGAATATTGGTAGGACACAAAATTCACTTTTCCAAGCAGAATATATGCAGAATGTCAAATGCAGCTTAAGCTGCATTTTGGGCTTAAGCTGCATCACTTGAGACACTATTGCTTTCATGATACTAAGAAAGTTCTAAAAAAATTACTTTAGCAAGTTCTTCACCAGAAAAACTTTCACGAACTTTTCTAAGGTCTGCTACAAATTTCTCTTTCATATGTGCCCTATAAAAGAAAAAAAAAGCAAATAGTACAAATTAGTGACGTTACAAAATATTTCAGTTAAAAATATCAGAGAGATGTTTTCAATAACTTTTGAAAGACATTTGACTTTAAAATATTTGACTGAGAGATATTTTCAGTATCACAATTCAATTAAAATTCCTAATTGAAAACTAACAGTTAAATTCAAACCAAATTAATATTGAATTACTGATACAATAAAACTATTGTTTAAAAGAGAACTTTTGCAGTACCTAAGTACTACAGTATAAGAATTTTGCAAACAAATTCTATTAACTTCAGAAATATACTTATTTTTTTCATGCCAAAATTGATAATTTGCCAAAATTTTTCAATTTTGGCAATTCAACTTTCTATGAGGAAAAAAATTACATATATATATAAGCAAGAATGCAGCATTAAGAGTGGACAATACCTAAATTTGCCAACAGTTGTGGCCTATATTAATCTATGGGAAAATTTGTTTCCATAATTACTCATTACCTAATGAATATTTTTCAATTCTGTTTTCACATTCACAAAATTCATAAGTGTTAAATTAGTAGTACTTATTTTCCAAAAATTGATTTTTTAAATTTTCAGTATTTCATTTTGCTACTGAAAAATGAGGAAAATGCACTTTGTGAAAAATCACACTTTTGACCTCAAAATTAAATTGTAAAAATTTTAAAAAATCAATTTTTTGAAAATGAGTACTAATTTAATGGTTATGAATTTTCTGACAGTGAAAACAAATTTAAAAATATACATTAGGTAATGAGTAACTGTGGGAAATTTTTTTCCCCATAGAATAACATTGGCAATAGCTGTACGCAGGATTAGGTATTGTCCCCTCTTAAGCCTATAAGACTGGCAAGGAGAAGACCAAGTGTCCATCCCTGACCATCTTAGGTGCTAGAGAATCCTTTTACTTTTGCCAATAATTAAGGATACAGGGAATATTTAATACTGTTATGAATTTGTAAATAATTGCAGTTATTTTTATGTAAATTAATTCAAAGGGCTCAGTCAGGTTATAAAATTTTAATTTTCTGCATTTCTACTTTGTTTTTGCATGAAAATAGCTTATTTCTCATTAAAAACATGTTACATAGCTTCACCAAGGCAAGCAATGGCCTTGGCGGCAAATTTGGTGACTTTTTTTGCTTCTTGGTGACTTTTTTGGTAACCTTGGCAAGAAAATCCTCATTATTGATATACCAAATATTTAAGCTCTAACTTGAATATTCTATGAGTCAGTGGAAAATTCTGGAGTTTCTAAAAGGGTATTTAAAGGATCCGGATTTCGACAATCAGTCAGTTTCTCACCAACCGCCTTACGATAAGGTGCTCCTGACTAGTCTCTTGTTTGCAGCTCATTGCTATGTATGTTAATGCTATAGTACAGTTTGTACTGTGGATTTGCTATTGACGGCTGCTATTTAAGCTGCGTTTACAGGTGGAATTGAAGTTGACAGTTAGTTTATAGACCTGTATTCTTCTTGAATTTTCTGTAAATAAACTTTTGAGCTTCTGCAAGTTTTGCCTTTCATTCAGAGACAACTCAAGAACCCCGTACACACAACAATTTCGGTAACAGAAGTGGGATGGTCTGTGAATGGTGATAACTAGGGGTATGGAGCATGAAATGAAAAACTTCTCGAAGGATTAGCTGCCCAGATGAGTAAAATGAAAATAAGACAGGAGAAGATGGAAACTGGATTGATTGAAAGAATGGCAGAGAGAGATAAAAGATAGTTTGAGTGAAGAAATAAAAGAGATGAAGAAAGACACTTTGGGTGAAGAAATGAAAGAAATGAAAGGCAGTTTGGATGAAGAAATTAAATCTAATCAAGACAAGAGGAAAAGAGAACTTTCAACAGTGAAAGGGGTAATAGAGAGTAAATTATCAGTTATGGAAAAGAGATTTCATGGGAATGAAGAGAAAGTTATGAAGGTAGAAGAGAGCCTTGAAAATAAAATTATGAAGATAGACGAGAGCTTTGAAGAGAAAATTAAAGAAAACTTTAATCAAGAGCTGAAAGGAAAGTTTTCAGAGATTTAAAGAGAAGATTATCTGGATGCCTCCCTGCGTTGAACTCCAGACTGTGATTGGTGATGAAATCAAAACCTATGAGAAATTGAACTTGACCATCACATTTGGAAATGCCAATTACCATCATATAGCATATGTGGCAGATATAAGTGATCCTCTAATACTTGGACTACTCTAATTCCTGAGAAAATATACTATAATTCCTGAGAAAGTATAATTTTAAATTGGATTTTAAGAATAATGAACTGTATTCAAATTCAGAAGACATAGCTGTGTTTAACATTGAAAATCCAGACATTCAGCCAGTTTGTCAGATAACAGCTAAATCTGAAATTTTCATCCCTCCGCACACTGAGACAATAGTTTCCGGAACACCTACTAAAGAATGATACTTCTGCTATAGACTGAATGAATACCATAATCCAGACAAAAGCCTGAGAAGAGTTCTGGTGGCTTCATCTCTAGTTGACCTTACAAAGAAAAATTATTCCCGTAAGAGACGTTAGCATAAGCGATAAAGTAAAGACACTAAAGAAAGATGAGGTGTTAACAACCTGTACTACTGTTACATGCATTAACTGGCACATGCAATCAACTGAGTCCAAGACTTCTGAATATTTAACTACGGAATTACTCAAGAATGCAGAGTTGGGAAATGAACAGAGGCATGCTGCAGAGAAGCTACTCTATGAATTTAAAGACCTCTTTTCACAAACACCTGAAGACGTCAAGAGAACGAACATCACCCAGGAAGAGATGGCTGAGCTTCTCAATGAGATGTAGCATAATGACATCATCAAACCATCAACGAGTCCTTGGGACTCTCCCATAGATTTTGTGCAAAAGAAGGATGGTTCAACGAAATTCTGCATGGAATATCATTGTTTAAATGACATCACGAAGAAAATAGTTACCTACTTCCTAGAATTGATGACACTTTGGACACACTTTCTGGCAATCAGTAGTTTTCGACTTTCGATCTGAAGAGTGGCTATTGGCAAGTAGAGTTACATCCTGACAACCATAAGAAGACTGCATTCACTACAGGACAAGGATAGTGGCAATTTAAAGTTATGCCATTTAGATTATGTAATGCACCTGCAACTTTCAAATGCCTGATGGAGACAGTCTTAAAAGGACTTTCCTAAGAAGCCTGTCTTATGTAATTGGATGATATCATTATTATGGGATGTACTTTTGAAGATCATTTAAGAAACATCCATAAGGTGCTGGAAAATCTCAGAATGGCTAACCTCAAATTAAATCCTAGCAAGTGCAACCTGTTCCATTGTGAAGTGAGTTATCTCGGCCATATCATCTCTGCTGAAGATGTGAGAACTGATCCCGAGAAGAGCTCTGCAGTAGAGAACTGGAGTCGCCCAGAAAACGTCCATTAACTACAAAGTTTCCTGGAATTATGCATATACTGCAGGAAGTTCATGAAGGGTTTCTCGAGTATTGCCAGCCCACTCCACAAGCTGACGGAAGCTAAAAGAAAGTTCTTGTAGACAGAAGAATGCGAAAAAGCTTTCAAGAGGCTTAAAGAGTGTTTAACATCTTCGCATATTCTGACTTATCCACAACCTGACAAACAATTCATATTGGAAACTGATGCAAGCCATGAAAGTGCCGGTGCTGTTCTGTCACAAGAAACTGAGGGTCAAGAGCTTGTTGGCCTATTGGAGTCAATTATTTTTTGAGTTTATTAAATAATTTTTCAGAGCTTATTAACTGAAAAAATAGATTATTCTGGATTTTAAATAAGTTATATCTGGAGTTCAAATAATTATTTCCAATTTCAATTTTTGAAATAAATCACTTCCGTTTTTATTATTTTTTATTAAAAATTCATAATAATTAAATTTTGGAAGGAAGTTTCAAAATGAGGAATTTTTAAACAGAATGTTAAAAGTTTTTACCTTTTAACATTATTGAATCTTATTTATTTGTCAAAAATACATGTGACAGCTATCTTTTTAAAAATACTGGTGTTAAAATCTGATTTAAGAATTAGCAAAGTTGGCAGTTATTATTTTATTATATCATACTGGCATATGAATAAGTTGTAAGAGCTTTTTCATTTGGACAGAAAAAAATTGTTTTGGATTCCTTTTTGTTTGTTTTCTTTCCAGTTTTAGTATTCTACCATTGTTGCCTCATAAATGGTTTCTCAGAATCGTCTATGCATTCTTCTTTCTTTAGTTCTTTATTTTTTCCTTTAAGAATTTAACTTCTACAATCCCTCAACATCATTTCATTTTATTTAATTATTTTCTAGAGGATTGAAGCATTTCTATATTTGTTATTACAGTAGAGAGCCAGAAATCCGTTAACCTAAAATCTGCTGAAGTCAGAAATCTGCACAGCTTTTCAGATACAAACAATGAAATTTAAGTTACAAAACTACAAATCAGAATTTTTTAAAAAGACTTTGAATGCAGATTTTGTGCTTGCTTTTTATGATTACAATAAGAAAAACTGCAAGAACCAAGTTGCTGATCAGGAAATTATCAACAGCATATTAAATTAATCAAAAGAAAATTATGATTATTATGGTGATGATATCAATGAGGAAAACAATAAATTAATTTTTAAAAATGCTATCTGATGAAGGCATAGTTATAAGGAAGAATTCAGTTAAATTCTTCGAAAAATGAATTTGTGTTACAAAGTAAGAATTAATAACTATTTACAACAGACAAAAAAAAAAAAAAAAAAAAAAAAAAATCTCAATGATGCATGTGTGCATGTTCAAGTGTAGTTTAAAACAAACTGCATGTGAACAGATTTTGTCTAAATTTGACGACTATTTTTTCATTTTTATTTGTTTTCATTATATATATTTTTTTAATGTTCAGTGTTATTCTTATGTACCTAATAATTTAATATACAAGTGAAATTTTATTATTATTCACTAGTATATGCTTAGTTTGATTAATATTCTGCTTTTACTATTGAAATTGAAAATGTTTTTTATGGGCTCCAAAATCTGCCAAATCCTAAAATCTGTGCAATCTCTGGTCGCAATCTGTTCAGATTTTTGACTCTCTACTGTATTATTTTTATTATTTGAATAATTTTTCATTGGTCAAGTTGGAATCATGGGGTCCTAGGGCTGGTCCAAGAGAAATTTATTGCAGTTGTGAGAAATTTATTACAGATGTAGCAGGTTTATCTATAGAACTAGTATACCAGAAAAACTTAACACTTGACCCTGAAAAAAAAGGTAGAAAAAATAGAAAATGTAAGTTCTTTTGGCAGCATAGATGTCAGGGGAAAAAAAAAAAAAACTGTGTTTCTTTAAAATTGATGAATTTAAAAAATGCAGCAAATCAAAATATACTTTTGTAAGCACTATATAATTTTCCTTAGATTTATAAATATTCAACCACATTAATATTTAATATATTTATAAAATATTTGATATAGAAAATCGAGTTTCTTAAAACATCTCTTTTCTTTCAAAACTAAAGAAATTTCAATTCAAAGTAATAAAATTACTTTAGGAAATCTTTGAGGAAACAAATAAAAAATTCATATAATACTAACTTTGTCTGAATCTCCACTTCTTGAAGCATTTTCTTAAGCCTGCAACTTAATAATATTTTGCTTTCAGAAGAGTCATCAGCAGTAAAAACACACTGACCATTGTCATTCAGCTTATATGGCAGCAAATTGTAATTGGCACAAGATAACTGAAAGAAAATTATAACATGAATTTTATAAAACAACTTCAGTGCATTTTCGGTTTCACCAAAGAAAAAATTCTTAAAGTAAATTTACATTTAAAATATATTATCTGTTAGCATATACCAGGGTTGCTACACAAATAAGGAAAAAAAAATTCCCTGAGTTTTCCCTGTCCTTTTTAGAAGTAAAATAGATGACAATCAATCACGCAGCATTAGAATCTAACATGTTTACAAGTCAATTGATCATATTTAGGGTATATTATTTTATTATCTTACTATAGTTGGGGAAAAACGCATAATTGATTATTATAAAGCACTATAAAAATTTTAAATATTTGATTATGAAAAAATTTTCATATGTTTTTCAAAAAAATTTCAAAATTCCCTAAATTTTCCCTGTTTTTGCAATAAATTTTGAAAATTCTCTAAGTTTTTCCTGTTTTTTAATAGATTTTCAAATTCCTTGAGTTTTACAGGTGCCGTAGCAACCCTGTATACATACATACACATCTGTATGTTACCAAATGAAATTTAATAAAATATTCATAAAATAAGAAAGCAGTTGCTTAAAATATGCAAACTCATAAATTTTATGATGTAAACAGTAAGTAATTTGTCTAAAGTCAATTCATTTAAAATTTTAGTTAATATAAATCAGGCATCTCTCATAATTAAACATTAATAATTAAACTTTCTTTTAAAACTATTTTAATTATTTAATATTACAATTTTCTATTTAATTATTCCATTTTAAGTTTCTATTTATGATTTTAGGGAAAAAAAAAAAAATTATCTTATTTTGACTGGCACAATTGAGATGAAATATTCTTCCTCTATACTGTTTTAATATATCTTCATGTAATAATATCCCCAATTTAATATTTGTTAATTAATGTGCTGTCATATGTAATAAACTAACCATTATTTTCTCTGGTTCGAGCAAAGTTTAAAAACAATTTTTCAATGGTGGATACAAAAACATGTAAAAGGCATTGCAATCATTTGTATAAAAATAATAGAGAAAAGTAACTCCTTCAAACAAAACATACAGTACACTACTGCATCAAAAGTAAATAGACTTCACAAAAATGTAATGAATTTTTAAAAATATAAAAAGGGGTAGTTGTGAAGGATCTATAGGAGTTTATGCTATGTAAACACAGTCTATTAACACTGTTTTAAAATGCCTCAGACAAATGAATAACTGGAATTAAATGATTTTACTCAAAGATGCATTGTTGGTCATTTTGAAAGTAGTAAATCCCAGTGTAACATCAGTACTACATTAAACATGCCTTTGTCAACTGTTAATTGTGTAATCATGCAATTTAAAAAAGATGAAAATACAAGTATTTCACCAAGATCAGGAGAGCCTGGATTGTTTGCAAGACAAAAGAGGACATTAATTCGAGAAGTCATAAGGAATCCTGAAAAATCTGTAGATGATGAGGACATATTTTTGAATTTGTCTTGTCAAACTGTTTAGAGGTATCTACATAATGTTGGCCTTTATAAAAGAGTAGCCAAAAAGAATCCTCCATAAGCAAAATTAAAAAAAGAGGAGAAGCAAAATTAAAAAAAGAGGAGATTTGATTGATGAAAAGAAATTATTTCTAAGGATAAAAACTTTTGGAGAAATGTTATTTTTTTGAATGAATCACGATACTGTCAATTTAGTGATAATAGACGAAAATGAGTGTGGTGTTGTTCTGTAATGCAGTTGAAAGATTGATTTTTGCAGCAAAATTTAAAATATAGCAGCATAAGTGTAATGGTATGGGGGGCTACTTGGTATAGGGGAAGAAGTAATGTTCTATAAAGGTAAAATTAATGAGGAAAAATATATTGAAATTCTAAAAAGGGATCTTTTCTGATCTTTCAAAGCAGCAATTTGAATTGCCAAGATTATGCTTTCATGGAAGATGGTGCACCATGTTATAGAGCTCAAAAAACGAATGCATGGAAATCCCAAAAGGGGCTTACAATTCTCCCAGGGACAGGTCAGTCACCTTACATGAACCCAATCGAGGATGTTTAGCATATTTTAGAAAGAAGTATTGCAAAAAGATCTGCAAATCTCTCGAATAAAAAGAATTGAAAATGTTAGTTGAAGAATGGAGTAATTTGCAACAAGAGCAGATCAATAGTTTAATTGATACTAAGCGAGCTAGAATAAAAACCTTATTTGATAATAAAGGAAGATTGACATGCTGTTAATAATAATGTATTGCATTTTTAATAAAGTATTTAGTGCTTTTTTTAGTAAATATATTTTTTCTTAATACCCTGTTCATTTACTTTTGACACAGTAATGTATAAAAGTCCTCAAATCACCTAATATATCACATAAATCTAATTATCTTCCATTTTCTAGCAAATAATAAAGGAGCACTTTAGATCTATGTTGGTAGAGAGATTTGGCAAAGAAAGTAAAATGAGATTAATGGCCAAAGAGAGGATTTTCTCTCCTATTACCTATGTATAGTTAAAGAGCCTATAGAAGGCGGGTTCTGAAAAACAGCATGCATCAACTCAAGAAATACAATTATGTATAATGACTAGATGTGGCTAACAAAGATTTCAATTGTAAAAACATAAAATTTTAAAGAAAATATAGCACTTTTCTCTGCCATTGATGAAAGAACTTTTGGCAAGTTAGTTTTTATATTTTTGTGTAAAATCATGCATGGTTATAAAATTAAATTATGGCTAAAATATTTTAGTTTAAATTATGGACACTCAATAATTTATACTTTCAATTAATGTTCTAAATCAGGTGGTGTCCCATTTGCAGCTCATGGATGCATAGTAGCCCAGAATCCTATCTTTAGGTACCTGCCAGTCATGATTACATCATCATGTTTTAGATAGCAGAGCTAAAGTTTTAAGAGTACATGTGAAAAAGAGTAATGAGATGCATTATGAAAGGGTGAAACTGGGTTACATGAAGCAAATATGCAGAGTTTCATGGGAAAACAGCTGATTTACTAAGAGTAAATTAAAACTAAGAGTACTAATGTACTAAAAAAGATTTGTAGGGTTACTATGGAACTACTGTAGAGAAAATAAAAGCTGGATCTTGTACAAAAATGACAATTTTTAATCAATAAAAGTGATTTGTTTAAAGAGATAAAACAAAATTAATTTAGGGTGAGAAAGAGATATATTACGATGGAAACAAAATAAGAAAATTTCCAACATGAATATTATAATAAACGAGTACAAAAATGGAGTACAAACTTACTAACATAAAAGATAAAAGTTTAAAAGAGAGAATAAATTAGAAAAGATCGCCTTCCCTCTGAATCATATCAGCATTTTATCTATGCAGTAGATTAGGATTAGAAATGGCTGTTTTAACACAATACTTGTTTGCTGCATGACTGCACAAATGATGAATTATTCATCAGGCTATGTGGCCAGTTACCATCAGCTAGAAGTTCAGTTGAAATAAGTTGATAAATGTTTATGATAGTGGCTACCACACTGCACTGTTTCTAAATAGTTTCAGAATAACATTTTGATTATTTTGTGGTAAGCTTGTTGACATGAGTGAGATACCAAGACCATTGAAGAAAAGAAAAACCTATTTCTTAAACAACGAATGAGTAGAAGAGCTATTATTTACAAATACTGGTGAAAAGCAGTTTATTTATTAATGCAAAGCTTCAGTAGTAGTACCAAAGTAATGAAATGTTAAATAAAATACTTTATAAGGATTTCAGAAGTAAATATCCACTCAGATGTGATTTATATAGCCATAAAGTTCAATCATTGAGATATTCTTTAAAAGCTCAACATTTTTTTTTTTTTTTAAATCCTCAAATAGAAAACAAAGAATCTAGAAGAAGCGACTTTCAATGTAAGTTACATTCTTGCTTTACATGAAAAAGCATAGTCAGACAGGGCTCTTTGAAGGAAGTTTATGCTAATATTGCCAGAATCTTTATTTCCCAAATTTAAAAACAAAAATGAAATAACGACAGCTTTCAAAGATGTGCTTTTATCAGGAAACATGGTGGCATGATGAATGGACAATATGGCGAAGGGCATTTACTTACAAAAGAGATTTCATTTGGAAAAAATATGTATATTTGTCTAGCACAGGGCACGAAATTTCTGCTCGCCAGCAAAGAGTGGAAATTTTATTGTGGCGAGTAAAATTTCGGTCTAAATGTAGATAGAATTCTTACAATATATGGTGTTACAAAAAAAAAAAAAAAAAAAAAGAATTATTGATTTAAAAATGTAAAATTATGCTATTCTTAGGTAAGGTGGTGAGGCATCCTCTTTTTAAGAGAACAGTCTTCTTTTTCAACGTTCTGCCCTCTTAATCGAAAAAAAGTTATAGGACTAAAAAGTCCTCTTTTTTACGTTTTTTGCCCTCTGTCCTCTTTTCCAAATGAAAAGGAGTCCTTAATTTAAAAAATTTAGCAAAACTGGGAAGCTCAATCGACTGTTAGGTGGGTGTATCGAATGGTGAATACCAACTTTTTCTGCATTAGGTTCGCAAAAGAACAACTTTCTAATAAACTTGACAAAGCATATTATGGTTTTTGCCTATTCAGATTCTTCGAATCACAAAGAAATAAAAGTATTCCCTATATCTCTACAAATCTTTGATCCAGAACATGGAATCACTATTGAAATTGTCATCAAATCATTAAAAAGGTGGTGCTCCGGTTCATACGTCATGTGTTGTTGTGTGTTCTTACTTTTGCATGAATAATATTCCTCATAAAAATAGGCCCACCAGTGACCAAGAAGTTCTGTCCTCAAAGCTGATATATGTAAGGTGCTGGGTTCGATACCCGGAAGTGCTCATTGGCTTAACCATTAGGAGTTTTCCATGGTTTTCTCTAAAACTAGCGTAAATATGGGCTGCACTGTTAAAAAAAAGCAACTTTGCTGCCAGAAATTCTCTGTAATGACAGAAAAATGCGTTTTGTCAACGTAATTTTTCTGTAATTCGGGACTATTTTCTGAAATTACAGAGAATTTCTGGCAGCAAAGTTGCATTTTTTTAACAGTGTGGGACCTCTTAGAAAGACCCCACGGAGAACTCTCCTACTTTTGCCTAGAGCCCTAGTGCAGACAATTGGCCTTAATGAAGACACTACCACCACCTCACAAAAATATGCAAAAATTAGTTGAATTCATTTTACATCCTTCTGTCCCACAAAGCGACTGTTTTCTTCAATGAACAAAATGTAGACAGGTGAAAAAAATCCCCTTTATATACCTACTTTAAAAACTTGTTAACTACTAAGACTAATTTAGGTTATACTTGTGAGAACTCTTATAAAATGTTGATAAAGAATGACTGTTCATTAAAACAAATCGTTTCATCTGCCGAATATTAATTTTAATTTTTCATTTATGATTATGATTTTAATAAAAAAAAAATGTCTACCAAATTTTTTTTATGTAACTGCATGAAAGTACCATGAAAAAAAAAAAAAAGAGTTTTTGTCTGCAGCAAAAATTAATAATAATAACAATAATGATAAAAAAAAAAAAAAAAAAAAAAAAAAATCTATATTGTCCAGTAACACCTATAAAAATTGGAGAGTTTTCCCTCTCGTATCTGTATATTATTAATTTAAACTAAGGTATACTGATCCAAATACATCATTTGAGATGAAAATATTTCCACCACTTTTGTAAAGTAGCTTTTGAATCAGTTTTTATTATCACTAGCAGACCCATTCGAAATTTTCGCTCTTTACTTCTTTTCCTTTTTACCTTTAAAATCTGAAAGTAATAAATATTATACCAATTTCCCCACTTAATTAAAATTTCAATTTACAAGAAGCCAAATTATTATTCAAACCAAATTAACATTGTGCAATAGTGAAAGTAAAATCATTCAAAGAAAGGTTTCAAAATAAAATTAATGGTTGACGACCCAGTTTTCATACTATACCCAGGCAATACAGTTTTAGTATAGGGCTGCCTTTTAAATTTTTGTCGCTCTGTTGGCGATTTCATTTATTTGTTTTGGCACAATAAAAAAAAAAAAAAAAAAAATTAATTCCTGTTTTGATTATACTTTATGATTGTGTTTTTTAGTCAATTTATAATAATAATTCATATTTTTTAATGTATTGCATATTGTTGCGAAATTGTAAATAATTGAATTTATTTTTGTATAAATTCTTTCAAAGAGACTTAGTAAGTTGATAAAATATCAATTTTCTGCATTTCCAGCTTTTTCGCATTAAAATAGCTTTATTTTCCCTTAAAAACACATTAAAAAGCTCCAATAAGGCAAGTAATGGATTTAGCGCCAAATTTGGTGATTTTTCCCATCCTTGGTGACTTTTTTGGCGACCTTGGTGAGAAAATCCTTTTTATCGATATACCAAATATGGAAGCTGTAACTTGATTGGCTGACCACTTTCTTGAATTTTCCACACTTTTCTACAGGAGTATTTAAGGAGCCGCTTTACGCCAAGGCGATGAGTTGCAGTTGAGTTCGCCAAACGCTTGCATTGCTATTGAAAGAGCTTTGAGCCTCTTTGAATGAGACTTGCTTTATGTGTTATTGCTAAACAGTTTGTACTGTGGATTTGCTATTAACGGCTGTTATTTAAGCTGTGTTTGCTGGTGGAATTGAAGCTGATACTTGGTTTATAGACCTGTATTTTTCTGGAACTTTCTGTGAATAAATTACTGAATTTTTGCAAGTTTCGCCTCTCATTCTCGGACAACTTACAAACTCCCAAGTACGCAACAATATATATCTTTAAAATGTTGCTATGTTCAAAATGACGCTTAGAAAGATTCTGAAGAAGTAACTGTTAAAAATGCATTTTTCCATAAAATAATCACATCAGACAAATGTCGTCATTTTTTCTTATTAGATCATTGAGCTGAGTCCACGTGCTTAAATACTGTCCATTTATAAATATTATTTTTTATCCTTGCGTATTTTATTAATTACATCATTATCGTATCAATTCGACAAAATATAATCGTAATTGGTTCATGTTAGAGAAATATTACATATATAGATTTTCATTCAATTTTGTGTCCTATAAAATGCCCTCTTTTTCAAAATTGAGTGTTTTCTATTTTCTTATAAAATGAAAGGCATTGCGTAATTTCTCCTCTTTTTCCAATAAAAAATTCTAGTCACCTTATACGTAAAATATATAGTAAGTTAATAATATTTTGTGGCAAGTAACTTTTTTTTTTCAGCGAGTGTAGTCGAAGTTGAAATTTTGGACCCTGGTCCAGCCTATTTTCAGAAGCTTTTGTTATTTTCATGAAATATTCAGTTTAGAGCTTCAATAATTGATATATCTATAATAAGGATAGAAAATAAGGATGGAGAAGACAGAGCCATCTCACTTCCCGTGAGATGGATATGAGACGGCTTCTCTGTCCAAAAGTAATAAGGGAGAATTACTTACCAAGCCAAAAGAAGATCGTCACAGCAATGATGAAGGTTGGGACCCTAACTGAAAGATTTATGCTACTTCAAGTACGTTGATTTTATTTTTAATTTAAATGTATTTTAATTGAAGTTTTACCTAAGTTTTAAAAGAAAATAGTTTTTTTTTTTTTTTTTTCAATTTTCTGAATGTATTATTTAGCTTTTTACCAATGCTCAAGTTTATATTTCTTTTCTTAGCTGGGTGACAATAAAAGATTAAATTAGATAGTATTTTACTTCCCTATTTCATTTGATATTTGCTGCTTTTTTTCTGATTTTTTCTTAATTTACCTACTTTAAAAAAAAAAAAAATCTTTTTAATTAATTAAGAAAAAAAAAAAAAAAAAAAAAAAAAAGAAGAAGAGAAAAAAGAAAAATACAATAAATAAATAAATATTAGTTTTCTTTTGGTACAAACAATTTATCTTTATTTTCATTTCTTTTATCTATTTTTACTTTCCGAACACTATAGTGAGGAAAGTATTGTAATCATGTCAAAAATCCGAATATTAGATTTTGATGTTTCTATACGTTTCAAGGTCCAATGAGTCCGTTTTCACTATTTTTGCGATGATGTATGTATGTGTGTGTGTATGTATGTGTGTATGTCTGTGAGTGAACACGCTAACGTCTAAACGCTTTGTTCGAATAAGCTAAAAGTTGGTACGTATATTATAAATCACCATAGTATGAACCCTATAGATTTTGGTGAATCTAGCACTTATAGTTTTTTTACAGGGACACAAAGAAAAATTCTTTATCATTACGGCCTATGGGACCAAAATCTTAAAAGTGCGATAGCATCTAAACGCCTTATTCAATTGAGCAAAAAATTTATACACATATTATAGGTCACAGATACTCAACCTGTATAGATTTTGGAGAATCTAGGACTTATAGTTTTCTTACAGGGACATAAAGAAAAATTCTTTATCATTATGGCCAATGGGGCCAAATTTTTAAAAGTGTGATAGCGTCTAAACGCCTTATTAATATAAACAAAAAATTTGTACACATGTTCTAGGTCACAGTTGCACACACTGTATAGATTTTGGTGAATCTAGCACTTACAGTGTTTTCACAGGGACACAAAGAAAAATTCTTTATCATTTTCGCCTATAGGACCAAATTTTTAAAAGTGCGATAGCATCTAAACGCCTTATTCAATTGAGCTGAAAATTTATATGAATATTATAAATCACTGTTGCACTAACTATAAGCATTTTGGTGAATCTAGCATTTATAGGTTTTTACAGGGACACAACAAAAAATTTTTTATCATTGTGATCTATGGGCTCAAAGTTCAGTAGCGTTAAATAAAACATCGTGTAATATATGGAGAAAAATACTCAAACACTCTATTATGGTATTCTCCCTTTTGTTTGTTTAACAACTCCTCTTTCTTTACTTTATTTACAAAACTGTTAATTACTGAATGTTCGGAAAGTCGAGTGGAGTCACTCCAGATTTTTTTAATATTCTACAACTCTTCACTAATCTGTTACATTTTCAATTACCACTTACTTTTTATTTGCTTTCACTATTTTTTATTGAACCGTAAGTCATGGGTTTTTAGTGTCTCACATTCAGTTGAGTGGAATCATAGTTATAAAAAAGTGGTGGCATGCAATATACAAAAAAGAAAATAAATATTAAAAATATACAGAAATAAGTGCTTTCTATAGCCTTGATAGGAAATTAAGGGTTTAGTGCCTCAGTAGAAAATTGTGATATTTTTAATGCCTGTGATCTAGATGAAGTACTGTAATCATTATTATTATATTTTTCAATACATAACAGAACATTTAATTTTCCACTGAAAAGACAGCAATGTGAATATTTCCTAAATAAATGACATTAATGTACATACAAATATCCAGATCAATTATAAAAGTAATAAAGAACATAAATGTAAATGTAAACTGATAATATAATAAAGTAGTAAATACTAATAATTTACTTTTAAAGAAAAAAGAAAGAATTTACCTTTAAATGAACAGAATTTTCAGGATCAATATCATTGAAAATTAGAATATTCTGTTTCATTCCAAAACTTTCCCTAACTCCAAGTCTATAAAACAATGGACTTTGTTGATCCTGTATATAAAAATATATTCTTCAAATTAGAGCATGATATAGAAATATAAATGCATAAAATAACAGAATATTGCTTTGATAACTCCAAACATACCAAAACAGATAAATCAACAATAGCTACATCAGCATTGTAAAATAAATCTACGACATTCATTTCACCAAAATCTAACTTCTGAAACTGAATGTGATGGAAGGTGCCACCAATCGACTGACAAACTTTCATTATATCTTCATAAGCCTTTTGACGTTGTTCCTTGTTGGGCATTATCTAGCATAATAATAATAATAATACAAAAAATTAAAAACAAAAGACAGTGAAAAATAAAACAAAATATGATTTGAATTTTAAATTTCTTAACAAAAAAGAAAAATACATGCAATATTTCATTATTAATATAGGGTAGGTGCTCCAGTAATTGACATCTATCCTGAAATAATTAATAAATAAGAAAAGTAATAAAAGCATATATTTTACATATAAGAATTTTAACATTTTATGTCAAACACTAGAGCATAGGTTGTTAATAACTGGTAAAATGAATAACTAACAGTGTCAAACACTGGAACATAGGGTGCCAATTACTGGTAAAATGAAAAACTGGCAGTGTCAATTACTGGAACATTGAGTGGATGTAAAATAAAAATTCATAAAAAAAAAAAAATATTATTAACAAATATATATATTTTAACAGGGTGGTTCTTCTGTATGTCTTTCATGCCATATGTATTAACTTAAGATTTCTAAAAATATTTTCTGATGGCTAGAACATTAAAAACATCAGAGATTGCTCTGAAAGTGTCAATCAATAGAGCACTTACCCTATTTGAAAAATTTAAAATATTATAACAATGAAACTAAAAAGAAATAATTGAATATATTTTAATATTTTTTAAATTAAGCATGATTTTTAAAAACAAAGAATTCACTTATTATTATTTTTTTTTTATTTATTAAACTTATCACACAGAACATAGACTGAGACCGTACAATCAAAACCTCCAAAATCATTATTATCAAGCTTGAAGTTATCACTTTGCAAAGCGTGTGATGTCACAACCCAGGTCCCTTATCTCTAAAACATTGATGTCATTTGGGTTTACATATATATTTTGTATAATTCTATATAACATTAATTTTCTTTAAAAAATTAATGTTTGTTTATCAAAGTTTATGATAAGCATTTGACAAGCAAACATTCATCATTAAATAAATATATATATATAAGAGAATCATCGGGTCAGCTGCCAAGGAATGACTATAGATACTTTAAATTGTAGGTCCTTGAGCTCTGAAGATAGACTCCTCAAGCTTGAATATCCATTAAGACATATTACATGGAATATTGTAGGTCTCAGTGAAGTTAGAAGGAAAGGTGAAGATTTTCTAGATTTGAAGAATAGAAATATGCTTTATTATCAAGGAACTGATAATGGAAGATACAGCAGAGTAGAATTTTTGGTTAACAAGAACTTACAAACAGAGTAATAAAAGCTGCATGTTTTTCTGACAGAGTTGCAACACTCACCATCAAGCTCTCTAAGAGTTATAACACTGAGATAACTCAACTTTATGCTCCAACTAGCACATGCAAAGACCAAGTTATTGAGAAATTCTATGGGGATGTTACAAAGCCATTCAGCAAAACTAGAAGGCACAATCTTAGAATCATTATGGGAGATTTCAATGCTCAAATTGGTACCAAACATTCAAATGAATGTGTAGTTGGTGCATTTGGAAAGGGAACTAGAGATGAAAGAGGACACAGACTAATTGAATTTGCAGAATGTGAAAAGCTTTATGTCATGAATTAATTTTTAAAAAGAATCCAAAGAAAAAATGGACATGGAGAAGTCCCAATAGAGGAACAAATGAAATAGACTACATTCTAACTGACAAGAAATACACTTAGGTAACTTATTCATTGAATCGTTTAACTTTCAGTATTCTTTGCCTAGATTCTCACACAACGGACAGACAGAAGGATAGGAAACAGAAAATAGACTAAATAAATTCATAATGATTCTCAAACATTGTTGGAAAGGCTTAATACTTATGTAATTCTAACAATTTCCAATTGTAGCCCTCAATACTTCTGAATATTTTAATGTAGCCATGAAAATCTAAACGATAAGCATATTATATTCTATACAAACCATTATTTTACCATATTAACAATAAATGTAAACTTCATTATGATTTTTGCTGTATAAAGTTATTTAAGTGTGATTTATAAAAATGTCTCTTATAAAACGTAATGTATTTGCATTGTTTGGGTGTCCCTGTACACAAATAAGTTGTACAAAGCCAATTAAAACCCTTTTAAGTAAGAAACATTTCCATTGTGAATTTGAATAACATTAGTATCATTTTTTCAGAAATTCTGAAAATATTTATGGATGCTGCAAGCAGACAGATAAATAGGTGGACAATCACAATAAGAAATTATATTCAAATAATATTCATTTTTATAAGTTATTAGAAAGCATTATAAACATTTAATGTAAACGAAAATACAATTCCAACAAATTTCTTATAATAGTCCTTAATGTAAGTGAATATTTTTATGTGGACCTGTGAATCTTAATGCTAATCATACTATATGCTATAGAAAGAATTCTTTTCTGCAACATAATGAATAGCATATTTCAATGTCATTAAGATTTGTGTAAAGTTATGGTATTAAAATATGGTTTATAGAAATACCTCTCACAGATCTCAATTCTTTGGGATACTTTTGTGTGTCTCTATACATAAACCAGTGGTAATATTTACTCAATTTTCAACAGAGAACACCGATAGAGAATGTGAATAACAAATAGCATCATTTTCAAGAAATTTCATTAAAACTTATGGGAGTTAGAGCACAGACACACAGACAGAGAAATCGAAATCATAAACACTTTCAATTTTATTAGAAAGTGTTTAAAAAAAAACATGTTGCTGCTTCTATAAAATCGAAAAAACTATATTTTGAGTACTATAGAACTTTAGCCTTTTACAACTACGTTAACTTACTTTGTATGTTTTTAAGAGAATGATTGCAGAGGATGTTTTTGATTTGAATATTTTGTTTTTAAATTCTTACTGTACTTTAACTTATTACTTTTTATACTCAATAGAAGTATTGGATTCGTAAAAATTTTCGGCTTCCGGTTTTTGAAGGATTTACACGTTTTGAGAGCTGTAGAACACGATTTGTTGATTTTTAGAAAATGTCTGTCTGACTGTCTGTGTGTGTGACAAAAATATTTTGCCAACTGTATCTCTGGAACTACTGTTCAGAATTACATATAAATTAATATGTAGATGCACCTTGACCTAAATTAGTGATTTTCAACTTTTGATATCAATCGCTCAAAATAATTGTTTTTGATCAAAAACTTAAAAAAAAAAAGATTAAATTGCAAAAATAATTAAAATACTTCGCAGTATCTCTTTATAATTTGCCATAAAGCATGTAAAAATCACCTTTGATGTCTCTTGATTTCAATACGTCATGTATGCAGAATTGCCATAAAAATTCCCCTTCTTCTCGTTTCCCCCCCCCCCTTTTTTCCCTTTTCTCTTTTTCTACAGTGGTAGAATAAATAACCGCAATTTATTATACGGAGAAGCCGTGTTTGAACTTTGAACATGTGCTAGCACGACACAATCTTGAAATGAAATGAGAAGAAAAATTCACGTTTCTCAAGAAACGATATCGTGTAATGTAAAAGCAGTTTATTAGCTGACACGATAAAATACAAATCATTCATTTTTTTTATTGGCCGATTTAGTGGCTGTTGTGTCGTTAAATATAAAAGCGCTCTAATAGTGTTAATCGGTCAGATTGTTGCTTGTTAGGCAATATTTACTTCTTAACATTTAATCAGAGGTGGCTCATGTATGATTAACGATTTTCACCTGTACTGTCTAAAAAATGTATGTACTCTGTATGTACTAAATGTATGTAAATGTATGTACTCTCTAAAAAATCTGGAGTGACTCTACTCGATTTTCCAAACATTGAGTAATTAACGGTTGTTTAAATAAAGTATTATGATTCTTGTAGTATTGTGAAGTTTTGCGACAGTGTATTTTGTCACTGGCCCTGGATCATTTAAAAATAACTGTATAGTTGGCAACTTACTTTAATAAAATTTCAGTTTCTTCCTTTTTTAGTGGTCAACTATATTTAAAATTCTAATTATACTATTTAACACAATGTAATCAATCGGTGAATTTCATTGTTGCTTCGTAGTTTCATTGTTATTCATCTGCTTTGAAATTTAGCTTTTTTAAATCCATATGGCTCCGGTTCTGGTCGTGGCAGGCTGGGTGAGTGTTGCCGGCGTGAAACTAGTTTAACCCCACAGGCAAGTCACAAGTCTTGCCGCCTGCCTCCTTCCTTCCTATCTTGTGTTTCTTAGGTTATTTTTTCATTAATTTTGATAAGTTTATGGTTTTAAGTTAAGATTTGTTGTGTTATTCGTTTGTTTTGCAGGCTGTTAATTAATAGTTCTGGTTTCTTTACATTAGTGTATTTCATCCACTGATAAAAAAAATTTTTAATCTTATTGGTCATTGGTGTTTCAGTGATCTTGTATCTGTTGCTTGGCTTCTACTATGCTTAATAGATCATCTTTATTATATATATAGAATATATATATGTATATATATATATATATGTACACATATATATTATACAAACTAGCATATACATTTCCAGTGAATTCTGTGAGGTAAATAAATTTTTGTTGGCTTAAATTTATATGAAAACTTAACACACCTTTTTATAAGTATGTGATTTCTTATGACCTTCAAGTAAAGCTCAAGTAAACATTTAATATATAAAATAGCTTGTGCTTGACCTATAAAGCTCCTATACATGAAATAGAGAAGAAAAAAGGAAAAAGATATGTATCGTATATTAGGTATCCTTAAATAGTTATGTATTTAAAAATCATTACAATGTTTCTTTGCAAATATAAACATTTTATGTTCCATACACAGACCTGACAAGAAATGTATCAAAAACCTTAATAAAGTTCAGAATTATCACCCCCACCCCTTAAATTTACCACTTCAATACCTTATGACCGAGGCGCCTCCGTTAAAATTAAAAATATAGCTGCTAAACATAATATTAGTATCCCCATTAAACCCAACACTAATATTTTTCAACTTATTAGATGTAATACAGACCCCATCCCATCCCTCCTCTAGAAACAGCTGGTATCATTTAAATCGCTTTCTCTGATAGCCGAGGAAATCTCAAATGCTACATAGGTAAATCAAAAAGAAAAATTAAAACCAGAATAAAAGAATACAGCTACAATATTATGACAGGCAGAATTACAACTGCTCTAACCAAAACTTATAACAAGGATGAAATTAACATTTTTTTAAAAGTTACAAAAATCACAAATCACATAATCATAATTACACTGCTAATTACGAGTTATGGAAATTGCTGACCATATAAATTCATGCAATGGCAACAATGTGGCGGGCATCGATAAAATGTGGTGTCATCTTTTGAAGAGAGTCACCAATTGCACAGAAAACCAGCGGCAATTTCCAAAGATTTCTGCACCAAAGGAGCCGGTGAACAGAGCAGGGCACCCCACGGAAAATATTTTGGCCAGCTCATGAAGCAAAGTAAGGTTTTTTTTATGTTTGTTTAAAACTTAATGTTTGGTAGTTATATATGTTAAAATAATAACATTTGCTTTACTATGGTGATTTTGGCAAGTGCAGCATTCATGATATTTTCTCTTCTTTTTGGGCTTAATATCTGATATATGTGGCGTTTCTTCCCTAAATTATGGTATATCTAGAGTTGTAAAATTCTCGGGAATAATCTTTCTGAAAATATTCTTGAGAATATTCTCCTCAAAGAGAATAATCAAGAATATTCTTGTAGAAGCTATTATAACAGACAATTTTGAAATTTGTGCTCTTTATAAGTATCAATTTATATGCAAATTTAGAAATTTTAGAAATTTTGCTTTTAATAAAATAATCAGATTGATTAAAGAAATAATTAAATTTATTTAATTATATAGATATTAAAATAAAATGTATTCTTCAGGGCTAAAAGATAAAATCTTTTAAATTATTGACCATGAAATCTAGTGATAATCCAAGTAATTAAGCGACAAAGCATTAATTTTTTTTTTTTTTTTTTTCATTTTATTAAAGATAGGTATTTTTAAAAGTGGCACATTTAAAGAAAAACATTTTTAATTATTTATATATATTTTTTTAAATATTTAACATTTATCCGTATAAGATAAAAATGAATTTATCCGACAGCTATTTAAAGAGTAAACATATGGCATTGTTTAAAAATGAAAAAGCAATACTGTGTAGCTAGAAAAAAGTGGCAACTTGATGTATATAGACAGTACTAAATTATTGCAAAATTAAATTAAATTTTATTTTTAAACTATTCGTTATTTTGGTTTTAATTTAAATTTAACATATGTATTATAAAGTGCTAAATTATGTAATTTAAATTTGCTAATTTTCTGACGTAATTTTAAATTTTATTTTTAAACTATAAAACTTTTTTTTCAAACAAATTAATTTTCATATACACCCCATTAAATTATTGATTAACTAAAAATCTTAAATAATAGATAATAAACATTAGGGATGCACTGAATGGCAATTTTGGCCGAATACTGAATATATAATAAAATCAAAAAACGTAAATTGAAAATTATTACTTAATGTGTCAGGTTTTGGTGCACTTACTTCAAAGCATTGGCTAGCTTACATTAAAACTGACACAAATGCCTCTCATGTGGATAAATTGTGAGATATAAATGTGATGCTTTCTGTGCCTGTTGGGGTACTTCATACACATTTCCCAATCACAAACTCGAAAATGCTATTTAATGACTTGTGTCATTTTTAATCTTGCCAAGGTGCTATGTGATCTTTGATCAGTTGAAATTTCCTAGATGGCAACATCATGCACGCTTTTTGTTAATTCATCTTTAAAGATATATGTCATTATACTGTTACTACAAAAGGTAATTTTTGCTAGATATTATTGATTGTTACGATTAATGCAACTAATGATTACTTTTTTTAAATATTACTTAAACTATATTAAACAATTTGTTTTCATTTAAATATAAGTTATTTCTTAATTATTCTGAATAATATTAATTCAATAATAATTAAAAATAGCAGTTATGTAAGAATTTTTTCAACTAATTTAAGATTTTTAAAGTTGAATTTTTATATATTCAGCTACCCGAATAGTAGCCAAATAATTTGATATTCAGCCAAACTGAAAATTTGGCAGTATGGCAGAAAAGGCTGAATGTTCGATACATCCCTAATAAACATGTCATGCTTTGTATATAAAATAAGGATTAGAGAAATATGAATTATGCAAGTTTGATTTCTTATGTAAATGCACAGCCTTTTTTATTTTATTTTTATTTATTTATTGAAAATTTTTATATATGAAAAATAAATAATAATAATAAATAAATAAATATTCTCTCTAAATTCAGATTTTAATGATAGTATAGTTACAAATAGGAAACTTTAGGCATTAAAATATCTAAATTTGTACTTTAATATGAATAATTATTCCTCATTTGCTGTTGAATGCTTTTTGTCTTGAATATGTACTAAATATTTAGAAAAATTGGTTTGTGGAACTTATCAGAAAATATTCTCAGATTCAAAATTATTGATTGTAAAGCAAATATCATGAAATAAGGTCTTTATGTTCTAGTTATGTATGTCAAATGGATTGATTACGAATGAGTTTTATAATTTAAGTCATAAATGTGAAAAAAAATTAAGTAATTTAACAAAAAAAGAATATTCTCGATTATTCTCCAAATTTGGAACTTCGGAGAATATTCTCAGTATATTCTCGTTCTCTGAGAATATTCTCACCTTACATCTCTAGGTATATCTATTTTTCTTTTGTGTTGTTAAAGAAGTGTAATAGTAATTCTTCTCTAATCTGTTTCTAATTTATTTTTATTTAATAAATTTTTATTTTTGATATTTTTTTCAACAGACCAAGTTTTTTACAAGAACTTAGATTTAACAAGCAATTTATCCCATTCCATTCTTTCTCATTATAAATGCATTATACTGAACTTTACAAACATAATACTGATAACTATAATAATGCAAAAAAGAAAATGAGAAGAAAATATCAATACTTACGAGATCTATTACACAAACAATGTCCATTTTTGGTCTTTGAGGATGATTGCTAGCACTGGATAAATCTAGCTCACTCATCTTGAAAATTAATATTCAATTCTTTCTTCAAAATTGTAACTTTAATCCTCTAAAATAAAGAAATAAACCAAAACTTTAGTTATAAAAATTAGAACTTTTTTATTTTCTTTTGCGAAAATGAAACGACATATTTAAAAATTTAAGTACATTTTTATTTATTTCACTTCAAAGAGAGAAAGGGTGTTATAAATAAATAAAAAAATCTCACACTAAGACAAACTATCAAGCCTTTTATTAGGAATTCTGAAAATCAGAAATTAAAACCGAATTTATTTTTCTCGGTGATCAGGGATGTTTGTGATCTAGGAAGAATTCTAGGAAGAAATCCCCAGAATTCACATTCAACCACATAAAAAATCCTAGGTTTTATTCAATGATTGATTTCTGGAGATTTTTAATTTCTTGATGAGACAGTTTTGTTCTCTGTAAGAAAACAAAGCGAAGAAAAAGGGAAATTTTAAAAGAAAAATATTTCAGCAACTTGCTCTTATGATCAAGTTATCATTCACATTTAGTGGAAAAAATAACAGGGCAGCCATGATGCTGGTGGCGAGCGACATCAGTAATAACATGCATGTGTACATGTTTGTGTATCATATTATTTTTTACTTTCTGTTATATTCAATTAAAAAAAGGATTAGATTCATAAATATTTTTGATTTATTTGCTCATTGAGTTCTAGTATATGATTTGAGTATTTTTAGAAAATGCCTGTCTGTGTGTATGACTAATATCTTGTTGCAGTTCTAGCTGAACAACTAACATGCAGAATTTCATAAAGATTTATCTGTAGTTACATCTGGATGTAAATTATTGCCTATCAGTAATTCAGTTATGTTTTATAATTCAGAAAAATCAATAATGGAAAAAGATCCAAAATCCAGAAAATTCTATAATCAGGAATACTTTTGGTCCCATGGGTTCTGTATAATGGATCCTATACTGTATCAAGATATAAGCTAGTTACCAAACTTTTAAAGCAATGTTTCTGCTTTCTAAGTGAATTATGAAGAAAGAAATATGTTAAAAAACATAAGATTTTCAAAACACAACATTGCAGATGAACATAATAATTTTTCTAAACTAATATTTAATAAAAATGATACATTATATCTATACACTATTTGTACACTTTCATAATGGAAATGACAATTTGCTTTCTGCTTACTGGACAGGACAAAAAAAAAAAAAAAAAAAATACATTTTTTGAAAAAGACTCAGTCACAAAAAACTTATAACTAATAAAATCTTTTTGTAAAAAAATAGAACCGACTCCAAAAAGGAACTACTATTCAAAGAACTAAAAATGAAAGAAAATTAGCAGAAAATGGAACTGTAAATTGTGCCTTCACAGCAACCACTTTTTCCCCCTGTCTTGAACCGTTTCCGAGATAGGAACGTTAGCATGAATGTCTAAACTATCTTTCTGTACTAAATCGGTGATACTCTTCAGCTTTGTAATTCACTTTTTCTTTTGAACCGTTTTCGAGATAGGAACACTAACTCCGCTATTTTCCACCAGGTGGCGCTGCAAGCGGTTTAACCTTCTACTGCATGGCCACTTTGCTATACTTACATACCATTTTTATCACTATAGCTGCAGCCGTTTAGCAGTTAAAAGAGTTGGGACTGATTTTTTTGGGCACCCTGTATTTTCTTTAGATCGTAAAGATATTACAATGGGACCTATTTTAGACCAAGACCTTTTCAACAAAACAAAAAGTTCCAAAATCGGAGCATCCGTTCAGAAGTTATGAGCTAACAAACATTAAAAAAACATACGTTTTGAATTGAGAACCTTCCTTCTTTTTTGAAGTCGGTTAAAAAGGAGTTATAGTGACAAAGGAGGAACCAGTGTAAAGTAACAATGGACTTAAAGACCAATTTTTTTTTAGTCTATATAAATAGTGAATTTTTTTCTTGCTGTAAAATATTTGAAATAAAGAATATAAATGTTTAACTTATAGCTTAATTCCTTATAATTCAGGATTGATTTTCAATTACCAATTGGCTAATCCGTCTCAATCTCTTTAACTCCATTGATTAATTTGTCTCCAGAACCCACTATACATTCAAAAGCACTGATTCTTCTTTCTATTCTGTGCTGATGACAATATGCTTAAAGCTAGAAATGTCAATAATAAGAATGTGAACAGTAATTTTTATTTATTTATTTATTTTTATGTTTTTAATGCTGATGTTATTTTAATTTTCTTTATCTATTTAATGTTTTATCACATTTTGTACTTAAATTAAAAATATGTGGAACAAAAGTAAGTTTCTTGTCAAAAATGATACACAAGAAGTAAACAATGTCAACAGGATTGATCTATTGTGCTTAAAAAACCTCTACTTCAGGATGAAAATTTTCTTTGTGACAAACATATACACAATGTGTTTTATCAGTCAAAAAAAAATAAAAATAAATAAATAAATAAAAATAAAAAAATAATTAACTTTCATTTGTTCCTTTAGTTATATGACTGAGAGCAAGTTATAATTGATTTCTAATAAAACATATATATTTTTCCCAGGCAAGAAATTTACAGGTTGTCATTGTACAGAGTGCCATAAACATTTTGTTACTCCAAAATTTAATTTATTTTTAAAGAGAATAGTACACTCAAAAAACTGTCTTGAGATACTCCTGTAGAAAATAAAAATCTCAAAAAACTGATTCATGCAAACTTGAAAGCATCTACCTCTTAAAAAGTTTTCAATAAAAATAGAAGGTATCCATTATGGAGTATAAATTACAGAGGTTTCTAGGGTCACTAAGTTTATCATTAATAAATTTGTCAACTAATCTCATAAAAATACAATTTCTTTTTTATCAAGTTCAGCAGACTGTCACATTTGGAAATATAGGATCAACAAAAACTAAAGATTTTTTTCTGATACTGATATAAAACTTAGAAGATACAATTTCATCAACAAATCTTTGCACTTTCAGGAAGCTATTTGACAACAGAGGAATTTGATTTTCCCCACACAACAAATTTTCTATATTCTTCATTTGATATATATATTTTTTTTTTTTTTTTCTTTTAGTCAATTTTAAGATGTACATTGATAGAGAATGTAATAATAAATAATAATTTCATTATGTTTTGTAAATTTTTATTCAATGTTATAAACACAAATTTATAAAATGAGAATGGTGAAAAATAAGTTATTTATTCTAGAGTTTTTAAAAAGCTTTGGGCTCAAAAAACTGAATCCATGAATCTTTTTAACCTGTAAGGATGTAATTAAGTATTTCAAAACACAAAGATTATTTAATTCTCTACTATATCATAATCTGTAAAAAATTATTCAAGGCTTCTATCTTTCGGTAGGTGAATTTTGTCTCTGTTTTCAACAATGTGAAAGTGCTTCTGAGTTATTTATTTTTTACAACACACCTTTTAACAAAGCAAGTTTGAAGAATTGGGTACAGTGTTGCCGACTTTGTGATTTTTTTTATTCAATAGTCACCAATAATTTTGAGACGTGACTTTTGATATACATAATACACGACTCTTTGATTTGATTCCTCTTCTATGTTTATCATTAAATATCACTTCAGTTGTGGATTTAAGGGGGGCGCTAAGGGGATGAAGCCCCCCCCCCCCAAAAAAAAAAAAAAAAAACACTGACATTCACAATTGAATATTACAATTGTAAATTTTTTATTGGTCTAGAATAACACTTTGAAAAATCTTAGCCCCCCCCCCCTCCCCAAAAGTCAAGTTCTGGATCCGCCACTGTATCTCTTCTCAAAATTATTGCAGATAAAGAAACTTTATCACTGTTTATGTCATTTTTTCACTTTTTAAAAAATTGTTACCATATTGAACTTGAATTAAATTGCTAAATGTACAAAAAAAAAAAAGTAATTTTATTTCAATATTGATTCAGCGTTTTTCAGAATCCTCATTTCTTTTACACAGCGCCATATATTCCCCTAGTGATGACATTTGGAACTAATTTTTTTTTTAAGTGCAATCTTTCGTCCCTTGCCTTGTTAAATCATCCTACAAAATTTGGCATCATTCACGCAATTAGATCACTCTACAGAACACTGTAAATACTGTCAGTTTAATTATGGCCACCCTGTATTTCATTATTATTATTTAGTGCTATTAAATTGCTTCGTTTTTGCATGCATTTAGTGCTTTTAAAAATTTATAACCAATTTTTGTAATACTTTTAGGATTGATGCTTTGTTTTTCATGTGCACAAAGCGTTTATACATGTGTCACATTGACTACTGTGGTATTTTACTTCATTTTTACATTCATGTACAGCGAGATAGGAGAACCTATTGAATTTTTTTTATGTATGCAGGGCATACATATGCACGTAATACCGATTGCTGTGGTATGTAATTTTGTGCAGTTTGAGATTCATGCATAGCGAGGTATTAGTAACCAGTGCAGGTTTTTTTTGCTACATTTTAATATATATGTAATGTACATACATGCATAATAATGATTGCTGCAATATGGAATTTCATGTAGTATTTATATTGCAAAATTACATACTTTTTTATTTAAATATTTCACTTGTGATAGATTGTAATTTTTATTCAAAACTGTATTTTATAATGATTCATTTGTTTCAGATATATTTAGTGATTTGTTTGGTTCATTGAAAAGTGGACTATCTTACATACATGGTGAAGAGTGTCACCATGGGACATGATACGGAATGACTCCATCTGGGCAAGGTTCGGAAAACACACCAAGGAGCACACTGAACTAGATTTTCATCCGGATGTTTTATTTACATTCATCTGTTACAATTTTAATATGTATTTTTATCACATATGCTACAATTTGTTTAACTTTCACTTTCTAAAAGAAAACAAATAACATATATGAGGTAACAGCTTCAAGTTAAAAGGTAAAATGTATTTTTTTTATAATAGAGAAATAGCATGACAATCAGATCTTTTTAAAAATGTAACAGACTGAAAGATCCCAATGTAAAAAAGAAAGGATTATTTAAAATATATTTGAAAGAGCACAGCTTATAGCAAACAAATTTTTTATAAAAATAAAATAAGTGATGAAATTATAAAATTTTATTAGAACATTGATTCACTTAAAGTGCATTTTATTGGAACAAGATATATATGTCGCATTTAATTTACATTTAAATGTTTTCAAAAAATATCTATCTTTTTTAATTATTTCATTGCAAAATTTTTAAAGCCTATAAATTACAGGATTAAAACAGAAGTTTATACTAGCACAAGGCTAAAAGGTTACAAAATTCAAACTAAAAAAAATAAAATAATAATAATAATAAATAAATAAACAATAATAAGTGCTTTAGAAAGTTTAGATTTCGATGGTATAATAATAATAATAACAAGCTAAAATATGGCTAGGGATGTTTATTAATAATAACACTATTTTTCGTTGTTTACATTATCGCGAAAATATTATTTTTAAAAGACAAACCTTGATAATACCAGATTATTTTTCATAAATATAGTCTTAATTAAGAGGTGATTAAACATCATATTGCTGTTTATTATCGAAGAATTACTTTATCTTTGACCAGAACTGATTTCATACCCAAGAGAGAGTATAAAAATAAATAAACTTGAATTGAATCTCCATGAATCAATCACTCTTAAGTCATTCAGTGCTAGTCGCTGGGTTTGTTCAAAGCAATTATCTGGATTGACACGGGTGACCTGCATAAACAAATCGCAGAACGGTGAATGGATGGATGGTTTCCTTCCATTCACGGTAAATGAATTGAGACCATGGAAGCTTCTGCGCAAGTGCTGATTCGGCGAGTCCAGTGCATAGATATATATATATAATTCGCAACTCTAGCAATCGAATACGTCCTCTGGTGGACAAAAGTCTAAGTTCTTGTGTCGGATGTCTATTTAAAAACCCATTGATACACATGCGTTAAATGATTAAATTAAAAATCATTTTCTAGTAAATATTTAAAATTTTGATTCATATTAACCATAAATAATAGTTATTAACAGGTACTTAAGCGCAATTCATGGGGATTTTATTGATTTTGTACTAGCTTCGATCAGGGCCGTAGGAACGCATTTTGGGGCTCCCTTCTGTTACTATAAATTAATAATTGTATACCAATTTCATACTAGTTTTCATTTTTATAATAATACAGTTACCATGCAGGTTTGCCTGATTCACTGGTCACTATATTTAAATGATTTCATTTTAATTGAATAATTGAAACGCTTAAATAAATATATTTCAATTGGCGATTATTTTCGACACGGTTTTAGTATTGGACATACTTTGCATTATTTTTTTAACTTCTCGAATCTGTACAACAAAACTATTATTAAAACGAATATTCTCCAAAACAGTCCAATAATAGTGTTAATTCTTCGAATATTCTGGAAACAGTTAAACTGTTACTCGAACAGCAAAAGCCACTATTCGATGAATGTCTCAAACAGTCCAAAAAACAGTTACTTGTTCCACAGGAGTAAAGCAAATGACATCAAATACTCCAGAGCAGAAATCTTCGTTAGCTCACGAAAAATGTTCATTCGCTTAGAGGTCATTCCTTAAAATACAGTCAGAATAGGTCTGTGAATAACTCTGAATCGCTGTGACTACATAGACCCTAGCAGAAATCAACTTACTCCTATTTATAACTTTTAGTGAGGGAAGGGGGGTCGGCGATGATTTCATCGAGATTCCCATGGAAAGCTCGAGATCTATGTTTCCGTGTGTCGGTATAGGGATTATGGTGGTGTGTTTTGGTTAATTGAATAGATCATGCAAGAAATATTATTGGCGTGATCAATTACATTGCGTCTCGCAACACCCGTGAATCCTCCTTCCAGTTACTAAAGTAAAACTTTCTTACAGTAATAATATTTAAAAAAAATGGTCTTATTCCCTATCATCAGTACTCTGTTTCTTCTCCTTTTGAATATTATAATATTATGTAATACAAATAAAATGAATAAAGTGACTAGAATTAATACAGATAAAATAAATAAAATGAATAAAGTGACTAGAATTAATAAGGTCAACTCTGTTTATTGACCGTGCTAGATTATATATCAAGAATTACAAAATAAATCCTCTCATTAAAAAAGAAGGGGTAATAGCTGTTCATATTATTTTTTGATTTACGGATTAAAGGCTCTTGGCTTTAAAAAAACATATAAAAGGGGGGAAATGGCCACATAGAAAGAAACATGATATTAAATTCTCACCTATTGAGATTTTATGCTGGTTAACATCTTTGGGAGGCCTCTTTCGTACGGAATCCAGGGAGTGCGCTCCGGGCAGGACTTCATCTGAGCATTCCCCGAATCTTCTATCTTCTCTGTCCGTGAGGGTCTCTCGGGGTCTGAATCATCTCTCACTTCACCTCCCGTTTCTCTTTTTTTTTTATTTTTTGTTTTGCAGGGGCGTTGATTTTTTTCTATTGGTCAATGCATATTAGGCTGCTTAGTTATGCCTGTTTTTTGATTGGGCAGCAATGTAAGAATTTGCATGTGGGGGGGTCTGTTGTGGGGTGAGAATTTTTTTATTTATCTATTTATTTGTTTATTTATTTATTCTTTTGAGACGTGACCATTCGACTCCTTTACCTAAGAGCCATCTTTTCTTTTGAATTATAGGGTATTATGTGGGATTGTTACAGGGGGCTTAAGAGAGGTTATTATTGCAAAAAAAATACATTTATAAAACACAATAAAGTTGATCAAAAAAGACATTTATAAAGATGAAATAATATTCACTGTAAATATTAACTGGAAAAATTTAAAATAATATTGGAGGGGCTTTGGAAATATTTAAAATAGTATTGTAGGGCTTCTCGTCCCTACACTGACCATATATTGTTAATTTAAACAGAAATAAGGGATCTATGTAGTATATGGAGTTCTACATGGGTGGCCTTAAGAAAAAGACAAAATTATTTAAAATCCATGAGTGTGAAAGAAAAATAAAACACTGAATTTGAGATACAACATTTTAAGTGAATTATTAAGTTTAAACTGAACCCTTTTTACTTTCCTAACATATTACGTAAGGAAAGTATTGTAATTATGTAAAAAATCTGACTATGAGATTTTGGTGTTTATACACGTTTTACAGTCCCCTGAGTTCATTTTTACTATTCTTATGAGTGAACACGATAGCGCCTAAACGCTTTGTAAATCCCCATAGCACGAACCCTATTGATTTTAGAGAATCTAGGACTTATAGTTTTCTACAGAGACACAAATAAAAGAATTTGTTATCACTATGGCATATGGACCACAATTTTTTTTAAAGTGCGATAGCGCTGAAATGCCTTATTCGTCTGAGCTGAAAATTTATACACATGTTATAAGTCAATACGTACGATCTGTATAAATATTCGTGAATCTGGTACTTAAAGACTTTTTATAGGGACACAAGGAAAAATTCCTGAGCATTATGGTCAATGGGCCCAATTTTTGAAGTGAAAACTTCTATAGGCGCGTTGAGCACATTTGGGTGAAGAAAAATCATTGAAATCCCATCATCGTCAGCTAACGCTTTCCATCCTTGTATGATACAAATAATGTATCATACAATTAACTTGTTTATGTAAAGTGTTAATATTTATATACTGTATATTGTTTTAAAATCTGGTGCGGCTCTACACGAATTCTCTCCTCTCCGGGCACTGTCTCTATTGCAGTTAGACCTCACAAAACCGTGAGAAAGCCCAAAGCTGCCATTTTTCTCATGTTTTTACAATCTGGTACGGCTCTACACGACTTCTCTCATCTCCGGACACTGTCTCTATTGCAGTTAGACCTCACAAAACAGTGAGAAAGGCCAAAGCCGCCATTTTTCTCACGTTTTTACAATCTGGTGCGGCTCTACACGACTTATCTCATCTCCGGACAGTGTCTCTATTGCAGTTAGACCTCACAAAACCGCGAGAATGGCCAAAGCTGCCATTTTTCTCACGTTTTTACAATCTGGTGCGGCTCTACACCACTTCACTCATCTCCGGACACTGTCTCTTAAAGATTGCAGCCGGAAACGTTGCAGTTAGACTTCACAGAACCATGAGAAAGACCAAAGCCGCCATTTTTCTCACGTTTTTAAAATCTGGTGCGGCTCTACACGACTTCTCTCATCTCCGGACACTGTTTCTCAAAGATTGCAGCCGGAAACGTTGCAGTTAGACCTCACAGAACCGTGATAAAAACCAAAGCCTCCATTTTTCTCACGTTTTTACAATCTGGTGCGGTTCTACACGACTTCACTCATCTCCGGACACTGTCTCTTAAAGATCGCAGCTGGAAACGCTGTAGTTAGGCCTCACAGAACCAAGATAAATGACAAAGCCTCCATTTTTCTCACGTTCTTACAATCTGGTGCGGCTCTACACGACTTCTCTCCTCTCCGGACACTGTCTCTATTGCAGTAAGACCTCACAAAACCGTGAGAAAGCCCAAAGCTGCCATTTTTCTCACGTTTTTACAATCTGGTGCGGCTCTACACGACTTCTCTCATCTCCGACCACTGTCTCTATTGCAGTGAGACCTCACAAAACAGTGAGAAAGGCCAAAACCGCCATTTTTCTCACGTTTTTACAATCTGGTGCGGCTCTACATGACTTCTCTCATCTCCGGACACTGTCTCTATTGCAGTTAGACCTCACAAAACAGTGAGAAAGGCCAAAGCCGCCATTTTTCTCCCGTTTTTACAATCTGGTGCGGCTCTACACGACTTCACTCATCTCCGGACACTGTCTCTATTCCAGTTAGACCTCACAAAACCGTGAGAAATACCAAAGCTGCCATTTTTCTCACGTTTTTACAATCTGGTGCGGATTTACTCGACTTCTCTCATCTCCGGATACTGTCTCTTAAAGATTGCAGCCGGAAACGTTGCAGTTAGACCTCACAAAACCGTGAGAAAGGCCAAAACTGCCATTTTTCTCACGTTTTTACAATGTGCGGCTCTACACGACTTCTCTCATCTCCGGACACTGTCTCTATTGCAGTTACGGCATTAAATAAAATTGTAATATAATTTTTGTAGTAGTAGTTTATATTAATGAATAAAAAAACACTTCATTTAAAAGTATTTCCTACACAATAAAATATTTCCTGACAATTCAAGAAATACACTCGTAATTGTTCACGTTTTCACTTCTGTCGGCACTCCCGAAGTGCAACTGTTTTTATTTTTATTTTTTAAGTGCGATAGTTTTTAAATGTCTTACCCGATTGAGCTGAAAATTTATACTCATACTATATGTCACAGTCACACGAACTGCATAGAATTGGTGAGTTTAACACTTATAGATTTTTTACAGGGAAGGAACACAAAGAAATATTCTTTATCATTATGATCTATGGGCTGAAATGATTGTAAGTACAATAGCGTAAAATTAAACTATGGAAAAATATATTCATACACCCTATTATAATTTTCACTTTTGTTTATTTAAGGATTTGTCTTACTTTATTTATACAACTGTTAATTATATAATGTTCAGAAAGTCGAGTGGAGTCACTCCAGATTTTTTTAAGCATTATCTAAAAAATCTAAAATTTATCTAAAATGTAAAAAAAAATGAATAGAAGGGAATTTCACATTAATTTAATTAAAAGTATACTTAAAATTTATACAAATTGGATATTAAACCACTAGCAGCAGAGCGCACCTGCGCTCAAAGTTGGTAGACGTGAGGTGCCGAGTTCAATCCCAGGTCGCGCTCGTCGACGTAGCCGTTCGGAGTTTTCCATGGTTTTCTCCGAAACTTGCAGAAATACGGGCTAGAACCCCTTAGAAAGACCCACGCGGAGGACACTCCCCTTCAGGCCTACGACCCTAGTGCAGTCAATCGGCCTTATTCCCCACAACCTAACCCAAATTAGATTTAGTTTCAGTGATAAAATGAATTTGAAATTCTCAAATTCATTAAATTTTCAGTTATAATAAAAAAATTAACTTTAAAATTGAAGAATGTATACTATTTCAGCAATACATGTTTATATATACAAATGAAATTAGATAATAGTTTTATCTGCATAATAATATTATTTTATTCACAAAATTTCATTCTATTCCCAGGTCTAAAGAACATTTTCAACAATCTAGATACAACACTAAAAGATAAAAAGCATTAATATTTTAGAATTGGTGAAAGGAAAATCTAATTTATGAAAATGCACAAATTGTTAGCAATTCTCAGAAAATGAGGACAAAAAAGTTTAAAATGAGGACAAATATGGTCCTCATTAGAAATTTTCAAAACTGAGAAGGATGTCTAAAAATGAGGACAGTCCTTAAAAATGAGGACGTCTGGTCACCCTGCATTAGATTCGACAATGTATTTTCTATTTGTTTTACGAACCTGAGTAAAGTTTCGTGTGACTAAATTAATTTAACTTAAATCCATTTTTTATGCAATGTTTGATTAGTCAACTTAAAATTGCGGATTTTAAAAAAGTGACAACACGCGAAAGTGAGAGGGATATGCTGAAAAGGTTTAGAATAAAACTAAAAGAAGACCGTAATTGTTTTTCAACATTTTGTTTTGTTACGGTCTTATGTACACTTAATTTCGTTAAACCAAAGTCTTAGTGACTATAAGAAAGGAAAATAGAGTTACTATTATAAAAACTTTGACTGACGGAAAATCTCAAGATATAAAACTTCGTCTAAGCAAAATTTCAGCGTATGAAAGGGCGGCAAATTGAAGCTTGCCTGAGGGCGACAAAGCGCCTTGCGACGGCCCTGTCTTCAGCAGTGACCCACTCATTCGCAGACTCTCGGGTGTCTGTCCCTATTGCCTGTGACAATAGCTTACCAATGGGCTTCCATTTGGGTGCTTATCAGATGACAGTTTCGAAATGGACAGTATCGAAAAAAATTTGAAGTAGCCATTTTTATTTAAATCCCAGTTACATATGAACAACACTATACGTGGTGTAGATAATATTTTCTTTCACGTTATTATCTATATTTATTTGATTTATTCGATCAACCATAAAATGACAATTTCACACCAAATATAATATTACATTGTGCTATGATCGGCTACGTCTATGAGGCAATTAGTTTTTGTGGTTATAATAGTAGTTGAGTTAGTTAATAGTAGTTGGTATATAGAAAAACTAGCTGACCCGTCCTAAGACTACTATATAACAGGCTGAATCATTCGCCGCCATTTGTACGTCAAGTCCGTCATTGCTAAACTTACGATTACTATATAATAGTCTTATTTAGTCTCATATAATAATCTTATATGGTAGTTCGTCACTGCCAAACCTAAGACTATTATATAATGATCTTATATAATCTCATATAATAGTCATATACAATAGTCTTAGTTTTAGCAATGACGGACTTGACGGACAAATGGCAGCGAATGATTCAGCCTGTTATATAGTAGTCTTAACCCGTCCTACTTCGCACGGATGAACAAATTTTAGTTAACGATGAATTGATATGCAAAAAATAAAAAAAATATCAGTTTATATGTTATAGTCAGGCAATATTATCAACTGAAAAGTCAAAATATAATTTTACAATTATTTTTTTCAATCAGTTGTTAAATGTTGGTAATTTTTACTTTATGTTATTTATTTATTTATTTCATAAAAAGAAGCATGTCTTTACTCGTGAATAAAAAATATTGAAAAATAAACGTATAACATGAATATGTGTTTGATAAAGTTGACGTCATAATTGCTTTAATTATTATTTATTTGTTCTTATAATATTAATTTCTATTAAACACAGAGGTTATGTGTTTTTAATTTTCTTAAATTTAACGTCCGCAAAGTAATTTGGTTATTGTTTTAGTAATGGTTCTCCATTAGTGATCGTTAATATTTTTTGTGATTTTGGCGGTGAATTAAAAAGGTTATCGCAAATACGTAAAGTCCTTCGAGTGAAACGTCCTGGCTATTGCGTTGCCAAATTTTAAATATCGCCAAAGAAGCCCTATACAAAAGTAGATTTCTAACGCGAATGCACATTTAATTTATTTTAAATGAACCGTGTTTCCAATCAACATAATGAAACTTGCATAATCAAATGTCATTTGCAATTCCCTAGCGGCTGTATATTGCGCTACTTGCTTTCGGAAAAGATTTTATATCAATCATCCTTGGCGGGAAAAAAAATGATTGCCAAGTTATCTCGCAAATATATTTAATTTTTTCCATAACTGATGGTTTTTAATAATGTATATTAAGGGAAAAATCAATAATATGAAACAATATTCGTATAATATATACTATTACAAAATCTGGTGTGAAACAACCACACGACTTCCATTACCCACTATTAAACGTATTATATACATTTCTTGGAGATATTAAGTACATGCATTTTTTTTTTTTAGATTTTCCAGTAAGAGAAACTTGATACACGTATAAAGACACCTACAACAAAGTTTACATAGTGAGTTAAAAAATAAGGGGAAAAAATAGATAGTTATTTTTTTAAACACGAATTACCGAGATCTAAAACTGAACTTCCTAATCAGGATGACCGTTAGTATTCCTGTAATATGCACGTAATACTTGAGAAAGGTTATCTAAATTGAATTAATGAAACAATTTTCAAGAAAATCGTTAGAGCCGTTTTTGAGATACCAACTTTTACCAAAACTTGGCATACTCAATTATTGACCGGAAAACAATAATTACATACAAAAGGATATTTAGTATTAAGTTAACATGGCGAGTTTGAAAAAAATTCGTACAGCCGTTTTTAAAGGAAGGCACTTATGAGATCTGAAATTGAGCTGTTTATAGAGGACGCCTATCAATTTTCCTGAACTAACCAATTATATCATTCGAAAGGACATCTAATAGATTGTTTATACAGCAACTTTGAAGAAAATCGTTAGGGCTGTTTATGAGGTACGGGATTACGGTCCCATTTCCGGTTTTCGATGACCCAGTTCCGGTTTTTCAATTTTCACCAAAATTTGGAAAATTCATCTGTACATCAGACCTGAATCAATTGTGAAGATTTGTAGTTCTATCTTTATTAATTTTGGAGATATGACACCCGGAAAATTTCACACATTCGTACACACACACACACACACACACACACTGACCAATTGCCAAAAACTACTTTTTTGGACTCAGGAGGCCTTAAAACATATAAATCAGGTGAAACTCTATATCACATTTTTGGACCGAATACAATACTTCCACTACCTACGGTAGTACGGTAATTGAAGTAAAAACATAGATCTCGTATTTAATACGAAAATATACAGAGTTTCGTATTACGTTTTCGATCTCGAAATACAAAAATCGCCAAGGACGACCGATATCAAATCTATGCTTTGTTTTCAATTAAAATATTGAAAATTTGAATTAAAAATGTATATTACCAAAATTTATTATAGCCTCTAGCACTTAGAGACAGTGTAACTTTTGATTAGTATAAAAAAAGAAAGAAATAGAAATCGGCTTTTTAGTTCTAGCGATCGTTCTCTACATATACATATAAACCTTTCCTCTTTATATATTAGTATAGAGCATAGATAGATTAAATAGGTTTCTAATCAACATAATGTAACTCAAATAATTAAATGCTATTTGCATTGCAGTAATGGTTGTATGCGCTATGTATATTGAGCTACTTGTCATAACTGTTAGTTGCTAAAAATAGTCGTCAAATAAATTTAAACTTCTCAATTATTCTTTTAACAAATGCATAATGAAATGCAGACGATATTTTTTTAATTCACTTTTTATATTATTATTCGCGAGAAAATATATTTTATTATATGTCGAAAAATGAATTAACCCGTAATTTTTTTGGGCAACAATTATAAAATAAATAATTTAATAAAAGTTTAGAAGTAACAATCAAATTATATTATTAGAAAAATAAATACTTTAAATTTATAATGACGTCAGATTTAACGTGTAAGTTTAACATTTTGCAAAGCTTTATATGAATTTCAATTTAATTCACGTGCAAATATATTTCTTTTCTTTTCATGTCAAGATATTTTAAAAACAAAATGTAAATGTTTCTTTTATGTTGGCAACAGCTAATTTTTTTAATATTTCATTATTTCCATTTCTATTATGGCTTTTATGGGGATTTTAATTAAAATGCTCAGATTTTAAACTAAAATTTATTTTATCAAAATTTAATATAGCCTATAGCAATCAGGGATAGTGTAGCTTTTGATCAGTGAAAGAATTTTTTAAATCGGTTCAGTAGTTTTGGAGATTACCCTCCACAAACATACAATTTTTTGCCTTTTATATAATGATATAGATATAGATAAATAATGAAATATGTAAACCTGATCATGGTACAGCCTTAATGTAGCTCGCCTCGGCGACTTTTGAATTTTTATCGTCACCTTAGACAAAAAAACATAATTTATGTTATTATTATTTTTTTTTGTTTGTTTCTTTTCGTTTTCGTTTTCCTTTTCTTTCTTTCCTGCTTTTCAATATTTTGTAATTTATTTATATTTTTTATGTGCTACTTGGCTTAAAGTGGCTTTTACAAAAGTCGAGTCCTTGGCGAAACATGTCCGATCTATTTCAGCATAAAAATTTTAAAACTTACTTACCCAGGATTATTAATAAGTAAAGCTCTTTAATGTAATTCTGAATCAGCTTTCATGCCAAGCGCGATTCATTCGTGCCAAAAACATACTATTTAAACAAAAGGGGGAAAAAAATCTAAAATTGAGATATATTATTTTTTTTAACTCCATTTTTTTTTTCATGTGCAGGAGCAAATTTAAATCTTTTTTTTTTTTTTTTTTTTTTTTTTTTGGCGTGAAAGCATATTTTATTTTATGTTGAAAAAAAAGTATTTTTTTTTGGCAACAATTAAAAATTTAAATGTCCATTTTTAAAGCTTTTACCAGGTTATTATTTTTACATTTTAATTAATTTTAAAAAGTCTAATCAAAATTTTGTTACAAATAAGGTACCAAATGAAAGGGGCGTTTTTTTTAATCCGTCGGTTTAATTAACTTATCGATCAGACAATTAGATTTTTTAAAATTAATTAAAAGTATAAAAATCTGGTGGCAACTTGCATCAACACACAGACAGAGTCAAAAATCTCTTAGCAATTTATATATAGAGAGATTAGCAGGCTTTGCCCGCTTCGCTGGACACAATATTTAAATGAGTTGTCAAAATCTCATGTCATTATTAATTAACCTGAGTTAAAGTTCCCGTTGTGTCATTTCAAACATAATTATGAAGCATAATTCAACATAATTCGCCAACATAATTCATAAATGCACGAGGTAATTAAATACTCTTATTTAGATACTAGCAGGCTTTGCCCGCTTCGCTGGACACAATACTGAAATGAGTTGTCAAAATCCCATATCATTATTAACTAACCTGAGTTAAAGTTCCCGCTGTGCCAGGTAGAGATTTTTCTCGCTCACAACGTGAGGATTCCATGTTCCCACTGCTTTTGGCAGCAACTTATCGATTCTTACTTCCCCTTCCCTAGTGGCTAAGCTCGAAGTTTTGCGAAATCTCGACAAAGTACATAATACGTACACCTAATAAACATTCACACACCAAAGTTCGCCATTCTAAGATAATTTAAGGCAAATTGAAATGGGAAAATGTGTTTATAGCCCCCTAGACTGAAGGGGGTAAGGGAGAGGAATTTCGTAAAATCCCATTACAATAAGTGTCGGATACATATAAACAATTTATGCACCAAATTCCGTCACCACAGATCTCATAGATTTCCAAAAACAAATTTAGCGCTAAAAGTGTGTGTGTGTCTTGAATTTGCTACTTCGTAACCCCCCCCCCCCAAATAAAAAAGTAAATCGAAAATCACAAAAAAGGTGTTTTTTTCGAAATATTCCAAAGGCTGTTTTCAATACCTTTGTAACATCTTTAGTAAAGCCCTACTAAAAAATCCAGAATTTCTGAAATTTCCCCCCGAAAAATGATTTTTCCCCTTTCTTTTTTAAGAATCAAGAATTCGAAAATGGTAGATAATGTTTTATTTATACTCAGTTCTAATCTCACCATGTACAATTTCTTCACCGTGAAGCAATTTGGGGCCGAGTTATGCTTACAAAAGTTTTCTTCTTCCTGCCTTCCAGGGGGAAAGCGGGAGTATTTCGATAAATCCCGTTTCTTTAGTTGTCGGATACATATAAAAAATCCAAGCACCAAACTTTGTGACCGCAGCTCTCATAAATTTCCCAGGACAAATTTAGCGCTAAAAAGGGTGTCTCAAATTTGCCCTTTGTAATACATACCATATATTGATAGATATAATTTTAAGTTGGGTAAAGACCTAAATTCCTGCGAAGCACCGTTGAATTCCGTTCAGCCGTTCTCAAGTGATACCCAGACAAACGTGTTTTTGTCTTTTGCCCCCCCTCCAAGGGGGAACGTGGGGGAATTGCTGAAAAGTTGATAGATATAAATTTAAGTTGGGCAAAAACTTAAATTCCTGCGAAGCACCGTTGAATTCTGTCCAGCCGTTCTCAAGTGATACCCGGACAAACGTGTTTTTGTCTTTTGTCCCCCCCCAGGGGAGAACATGGGGGAAATTTTGTAAAGATGTCCTAGCCTATGTCCTATTCCAGACTATTATCTATCTCTGTACCAAATTTCATCCAGATCCGTTTAGCCGTTGTGGTGTGATTGAGTAACAAACATCCAAACTTTAACATTTATAATATTAGTATAGATTGTTGATATATAATTTCAGATTTCAACGATGCCAACAGGAGGTTGTGTTGTTTTCCTCATATGCGATTTGGCGAGAAAAAGACCACCACATTTGGTACGCTTATCGCCCATTCTTAACTAGACTTGAAAATTGTAAACATTTACAACTATATTCAAACATAACAAAATCCTTCAGATTAGTAGAAACAATAGGACACAAGTAAACTAAAGATCTTAATTATTAAAACCAAATGCATTTAATAACATATCTACCAACATTGAAGGATCAAAATAAGGGTGATTCTATATATGGCATTTTCAGGTTTACATAATATTGGTTGACTTTAGTTCAATAATATTGGAAGGTTTTCGACATATGCCAGTTTTTAATAATTTAATCCATGATTTAAATCGTTAAAAATCTTTATGCGTAAATAAAGTTTAGCAATTAAATAAAAATCTACTAATTGATATTTTAAAATAATGCTGTCTATTGACTCACAAGAATTTTTTCTTTTTCAGCAAAAGCGAAAGTAACTAGAAAATTAAAATTTATTGAAGTTTTTGATAAAATACATGTATAACTTTAAAATGCTAAAAAAAAAAAAAAAAAAAAAAAAAAAAAAAAGGAGGGAGGGACAAATGTATGAGAAAAAGGAGCAGTAGACGACAATCCTAAAATAGAAGTTTCGCATAGTTGGCAAGTATGATATAATTACGAAAAAATATTCATGTAATCAATTTAAATTAATTGTAATGTAATCAATTTAAATAATATGAAGAGTGGAAATGTGCAGAAAAAAATGTGGAAAAAATAAATACTAACTTACAATAATATCCGAGATTGCTCATCGTTAACACATAGCTCATAAGAAAATGATAAAAAAAACGCTGCTATTTTAAAACAAGGCGAAATAAGTATTAAAATTATTTACTGTAAAAATTTTATTCTATGAAAACATTTTATTACTTTTCTTAAAATTTAATAAAATATATTTTCGTCGTCTGCTGAAATTTACATGCATTAATAAAATTCCCAATAAAAAAAGCACACAATGTGACATAAAATAATGTATAATATTTTAATATAACGAATAAAAATCATCATTCTAATATTTCTTACCAGTTATTACGATTTTGTTGACAAACAACATGCACAGATGAACACACATTGTGTGCGAAATCATTTTATGTTAATGGTAAGAAATTCACCTCATATGCAAAAGTTGTCTCGAATTACTGGTTCATCCAAGCGAAAAAAGCCTTGAGTGCAAGGGGTTAATCCATTTTTCAGATTTTTAACTTAACGCAATTAGTAATTACAATTTTAATTCTTTTAAAAATAATTAACCAACTGTGTGACAATTAATTTTACCTTATTTTATCCTTTAAAAACGTTGTTCATGATTTTTAGATGAATTATTAATGTTCTTATAGTTTTTGGATTTGGATATAAAGAAAGCAGGTGTGGGTCACAAAAATTCTCTACTGCGGGTTCGGGCCAGTTTTCAGGTTGATGAAACATTTTTGTAAGGTCTCTCAAAGTATTTGTAATTTCTTAAGATTCTGTAGAATTCTAGGCAGTTTACAGTACAAGGTAACAATACTCTTTTTTTTCCCTGTCTGGAAAGATTTAGAGTTTTTTTTTTTTTTTTTTTTTTTTGAAGTATGACAGATCTTACTATTTCCTTCAGACAACATTGTAAACTGTAAAAGTCAGCAAATATAAGAAACTGACATGTATTACCTTGTTTAAAAAAAGGCATAAAAAATAAGTTTAAAAGAAAACATATATTTTTTTTAAGTTGCAAGGATAAAAAATAAATAAATAAATACGCTTAACTCTTTGTTAACAGGCATTCAACTAACAGGATAATTTCAGGGAACACTTTTTTTTCCCCTCACTAGTAAATTGTTTTAAAAAATTTGCTGCTTTTTGTAAATTATAAATAACTGAGCACACACACACATACAAATATATATATATATATATATATATATATATATATATATATATAATAAATTCATTATCATAAAAACATGGAAAAATATAGCATAATACTCATAATTACTTTATTCACTGGATTAAAAAAAATGTGTTTCTCACATCGTATGAAAAAGTAAAATTGCTATACTAGTTAACTAACTGTGGCATTTAAGTATAACAGTAAGGACTTTGTGTAAAATGTCATTCAGTGTAGCAAGACTTTGAAATTAATCTCAAAGAATGACATGTAATTTAACAATTTATTTTTCTTTATTCAACTTATCAAAATTTTTTAAAAATTTACTACTAAATTCAAACATAACAAAATTCTTCATATTAGTACAAACAGTGGGACATAAGTAAACTAAAGATCTCAAATGCATTTAATAACTTAACATATCTACCTAGGATCAATATAAGGGGGATTCTATATATGGCATTTTCAGGTTTATAATATTGATTGGCTTTAGTCTAATAACTTTGGCAGGTTTTAGACACATGCCAGTTTTTAATAGTTTAATCCATGGCTTAAATTGTAAAAAAAAAATTATACCTAAATAAAGTTTAATAATTAAATAAAAATCTAGTAATTATTATTTAAAAATAATGCTGTCTATTGAGACACAAGTTTTTTTTTTTTTTTTTTTTTTTTTTTTTTTCGGCAAAAGCGAAAAATCACTGAAAACTTAAAAAAATTATTGAAGTTTCGCACAGTTGGCAAGTATGATAACGAAAAAATATTTATGTAATCAATTTAAATAATATGCGGAGTGGAAATGTGTTTTAAAAAATAAGTACGTTAACACATAGCTCATATAAATCATGTGATGAAGATGAGAAAAAACACAGCTTTCTTAAAAAAAGTGAAAATACGTATTAATTATTTACTGTAAGAATTTTATATTATGAAAATATTTTATTACTTTCCTTAAAATGTAATAAAGTATACTTTCATTGTCTGCTGTAATAAATAAAAACTAATTGCATTAATAAAATTTCAATAAAAAAGCACACAATGCAAAGTAAATATGATTTTGTTGACAAACAACAAGCACACACGCATGCTCGTTACACGTCACGTGACCAACTCCCCATAAAATCTTCCAAGTTCTCGTAAAAAAAGTCCGGGTAATGGTAAAAGGGGAAAAGCCCGTTGAATGACTTGGGTTACCCACAAATGATCGCGTGATGCCGTCGCTGAACGGCTTGGGGAGATCCCGGGAAGACCGGGCTTCCCGGGAAGCGACCGCTGAACGGCTCTAAAAGTACTGTAATTTCGTAATGGCAACAGTGCAAACGTAAACAAATAAAACATAAAGTTATAAATCGTTTCCCGCGAAATGATAAAAAGTGAAACTTATTTTAATTTGAAGTAAAATTTACCAAGGTAGTATGAAAGGGTAATAATATGACTGAGATAACTTTAACAATTAAAATTAGGTAAGAAATGTTTTAAATATATGTGAGACGACATATAATTTTTACTACATACTTACCACTCTCTTCCAGTTTTCCAGTGTTGACCAAAAATTGGCAAAACCATCTGTACTTCTATTAATTATGAAGTTTCGTCATTCTTTTTTCGTTTTGGAGACATAATAGTCAAAAAATTCTCTCTCCACACACATACACACTGACCAGCTACCAAAAATCACTATTTTGGATTCGGGAGATTTTTATAACATGTAAATTAGGTAAAAACTCTTTTTAGAAATTTTTGACCAAGTGCAATACTTCCATTACCTATGGTTAGTCAGTTCTACTACTCTATGGTTGGTCAGATGGTGGGAAATAAAAAGGCGTAGTCCAACCCAAAATAAAAATTTAGCCCAGAATCTAATTGCATAGATTTAAGTGATTTTAAACATTCCTTTACCTTTTCTGTTCAATAATTTGGAGAACTGCCAACTTTTATACATTTTAAATATCACTACTTTTATAGAAAAGAAATTTAGCTTCATTAAAAGACTAAAATTTATTGAATTAAGGAGAATGGCCGCAGGGCCTGCTTTATAGTTTTTGGCAGCTTTAGGCAATAGATTTTTGGCTGCCCCTTTAATAGAAATTACGCCAGGGCAGTTTATAGATTTCATGTGACTCCAAATAAATTTTCTGATTATGTTGGGCCAGGCATACATATTTATGAATAAGAAAAATTAAGTTAAACCAAACTTTTAGCTTTTTTACCTGATCATACTAAATGTTAGACTGGGAAAATGCTTTAAAATTTCTGCCTATACGAATCTCTATTTTGTACATGGCATCACACATGTTGATGTATCAGAAGCTGTTTGACTGTAATTTCTAGTAAAAACAATCACAATAGGATGTAAAAGAACATTTTTGAATAGCCAGAAAAAAAAGAATGGGAAGCACATTCTTTCTATTATTCTTTCATCACCATAATTGCCATTGCTTATGCTGTCAGAGTGCAGCATCTCATCACAAGATGAAAAGTTAATCTGTCAAGTTGATAAATTTTTACCATAAAAAAAAAGTTCCACAGTGAATATTAATACAGCAGAGTAGGGGTACACAACCTTTTTGGCTGGTGGGCTACTCTCATTGTTGTATGGGACATGAAGGGCCACAGACGAGGTAATATAAAAGAATGGAACTGTGCAGATGTATTCGCTGTATAACATATATATATGCATATTGTTTGTTTTCGTTAGCTGTGACCCTGCTCACCTATGCGCATGCGTGAGGTCTGCATTGATTTTGTTAAAATAGGGTAGAAGCGTAGAAGATGAGAGAATGTTTACATTTTACGAGTGAGAGATAAGTTGCGGTTTCTTTTTTCTTTTTTTTTTCTTTTCAGGACATTATTGAATTTTGAGGCGATACTTCTTCGTTATATTCGTATAAAGGCAAAATGCTGATTTTTCCCCCTTGTAATTTTTAAATAAGTGTAGAAGATCAGTTTTATTCTTCGATGCAAAATAAAATCCGTAAACTTAAAAGTAAATGCCTGTTTTCTTTCTTCTTCTTCTTTTTTTTTTTTCAGTTAAAATTATTTTTATTTGCTTACTTGATCTCTAAATTCGTACTATATCTGTCATACCTGAACACTTGTTTCATGCACTGATTATAGTAGTAAATTAATTAAAAATGACTTAAATTAGGTAAAATTTACATAATTCATTAATAAAAGAAGAGAAAAAGAACAACGTTTACAGTAGACTTTACCTGTAGTAAAAGTAATATATTTTTTTCTTTTAAATTATACTGCTAAAATAAAAATACCATATTTTTGGATCTCTATTTTACAGAAATTTACAGAAAATCGTATTTAAATCAAATCATTAGATTTTTTTATCATGATTATTTTACACCTTTTATTTTTCGCGCATATTGTCATATAAATTACATTAAATAAAATATTGTTAATTAAAATTAAAAATTAAACTTTAAATTCGCGTAAAAAGGTAAAATAAATATTGAAGACTCATAAAAAGAAAACGAACACGTGTAGAACGAAAAGCGCATTTGGCTAAGTGCCCATCTCATTCAACGCATCACCCCTTTTCCGAGTAGGATCGTTCCGCGAGAGGTAGACATGGTTTACGAAAACGGACAGTATATGTGTGTGTGTTTCTTAAAATATATATAATAAAATTTTTATAATTTTTTTTCAATCAGCTAGTCAAGTGAATCTCAAGGTGTAATAATCAGGGTTGGCAAAACCCCGGGTTTTTCTAGAAAAACCCAACCCACTTGGGTTGTTCACTGTTCATGATATTAATAGTTGATAGTTAAAAGGATCAAAAAGGTAAGTTAACAAAAATGAAATAGCAGTAGCAGACCTCGAAAAATACCACCAAAAAAACCTTTTTAAAAATACGTGAAAATCGCTAAAAATATTTAAGCTATAAATATGCATAGACGATAATATAAAAATGTACAATGACTAAAAATCCATGATAGAAACGAAGGAAAAAACTCCAAAAGGTAAATTTATAATACATTCATAAATAGGTAAAAAGTTAATGTTAAAATTATTAAATAAATGCATTTAAGTAATGGCAAAAACTTTTTACCGATTGGAAAAAAACTTATAAAAAAGTCATACAAGAAGATCAACATAGAAATTTTCTATATGATTGTAAATTTTTTAATGTCACCCCCTGCTTCATTAAAGTTAACAATAAAACGCTAAATAAATACTTTAAAAGAGAAGTCCGTGAATTTGAAAATAAAATTATCAATAAGGCCATATATCAGAAAAAAGCAAACTTCTATAGACTCAAAAATGAACTTTTAGAAATTGAACGCAAAATGGAAAATTTAGTTGATGAAGATACCTTTCATGAAATGAGAAATAAAATAGTAACCTTTGGTAAAATTGAAGGAAGTTTGGCTATTTGAAAACATAATAAGAAACTTAGGAACTTAATTTCGAAACGAAACATAAACACTATTCCGAACTACGAAACTCACGATTATATCAATCTTTCAGATTTTAAAATTGATACCCATGTTGATTCACTCTTAAAGTTAGGACATAAATTTATTTTAGATCAACCAATCAATATTAAAGATAGCATTGCTAGAATTGAGACTGCCATCAATAAAATTCCCGATACCCACAAAGATAAAATTAGAAACTTAGCCCAGAACAAACTAATCGAAAAAATGAAAACCAATAATATCAATAGTGAAGATCGTAAAGCTCTTATGAACTTAAAAAATAATGAAAATATAACTTGCATGTTAACTGACAAAACCAGAAAATTAGTCATTATGAATAAATACGATTACATCTATAAAATGGAACATACTATACAGGAAATTGGTTCAGAAAAAATAAATGACCCTAACAATAAGCTTAACGATAAAATTAAAAAACTCATAAAAGAAGGTAAATGGCCTGACAATAAACGCCCCTTTTACAATAACCACGCTTCTAATACTCCCAGGATCTACGGCAGATACAAAGATCACAAAAATGCGACCCATTGTTAGTAAATGTGAAGGCCCAGGCTATTTCCTTGAAAAATACATGGATAAAATTTATAATTCTATTCTCCCCCCTTCAGAAAACAGTCTACATTCAACCGAAGACTTCATCAAAAAACTTTGCGATATTAAAATTAACCAGAATCAAATTCTTGTAAGCTTCAATGTAATTAACTTGTACCCATCAATCGATTTAGACAAAATCTCAGAAACAATCAATTCAAAAATAAATATAATGACCCAGAAATTGTTAATATGTTAATTGCAGCTAGTAATTTAGTCCAAAGAGAAAATTATTACCGTTTCAACAACAGTTTTTATAAATAACAAAAAGGCGTCCCAATGGGATCCCCCATTTCGGGTACAGTTGCAGAGTTAAAGTTACGAATTTTAGAAGACCGCATTTTAGACACGTTTAACAATGAAATTTTTTGCTGGCTCAGATACGTCGATGACTTATTTGCAATTATAAACCACCAATATAATATTCCGACAATCCTTGAAAAATTAAATAAACTCTATAAAAATATCCAATTCACCCACGAAACCGAAATTACTACCTCGATGTTAGTATAATTAAAACCAACAACCATATCTTAGAAACTACCGTTTACCGTAAACCAAATTGTAGTACAGAAATCATTAATTGCAATAGTAAAACACCTTATCAATATAAAATAAACACTATCCAATCTTATATCATTCGCACCATCACCCTTTGTTCTAATAAAAATTTACACAACAAAGAACTTAATTTCATCAGAAAAATTACAACTAAAGCAGGTTACAAAAAAGATTTAACTGACAAACTATACCGCAAAAGAATTAAAAAACTTAATATTATAGAACACTTTAAAAATCCAAAACAAAAATTCACTCCAGCCATCATGTACGACTGCGGTATTTTCCAAAAAATCAAAAATGCCGCCAACAAAATTAATATAAATATCCCCATTAAACCTAATAAAAATATTTATCAAACAATTAGAAATGAAAAAGACAAAATAGATCCCCTTGAAACCTCCGGTATTTATCGTATTCCATTCTCCAAAGAAAACAATGACACTGGCTACTACATAGGTATGACTAAACGCAAAATCAAAAACCGTATTAAAGAACATTCAGCAGATATCAAATTTGGGAAAATAACCACCACACTCACCAAGGTAAACGCTACCGAACCTATCAATATAAATTTTAGCGATACTCGCAAAACGGTCGAAATCTTATTCAGTCCTCTTACCTGTAATGGCAACGACCCAGCACAAGAAATTAACCGTAACTGGTGTAGAATCATGAAGACTGCAAAAGATCAAGTCAACACAACAAAGCAAGCCGCCACCGTGCTGCCTCTGACGATGGAAGGGTGCCCCCTTCCTGCAAGTACTAAGGCTTATTCCAAGAAGTATGTAAGGTTTCTTTAATTTTGAGTTATAATTTTGCTTCTTGTTTTTCGATAATTTAATATTAATAAAATGTTTCAATAAAGTCAATTTTACAGGTTATAATAAAGAAGAAAATCTTCTTACCTGTATTCTTGCACAAGCATCTGGTCTTAAGTTTTGATTTCAGTAGCAAATTACCTATATAGTCATTGTCTTTTTATTCTGTAATGAAATTTCTGTTAATTAAGACGAAAAACAATTCTTCGTTCAATAATAAATTACAGGCTGAAATTAGTGCATTACTTACTTGATTATTTCCATATTTTTCTTTTATTTTCTCACTTATAATTCAGGCCCACCAGCGGCCGAGCGGTTCTGCGCTCAAAGCTGGTAGATGGGAGGTGCCGGGTTCGATCCCAGGTCGCGCTCATCGACCTAGCCGTTCGGAGTTTTCCGTGGTTTCCTCCGAAACTCGCGTAAATACGGGCTAGGACCCCTTAGAAAGACCCCCACGGAGGGCATTCCCCCTATAGGCCTAGGACACATAAGGAGTCAATCGGCCTTAATCCTCCAACCAACCAACCAACCTCACTTATAATTCTATTAATGCCATTTATATTAATTGATGGATATAGATTGATGACATCAAAACTAACTAACCATAAGATCATTAGGTTTAATTTCTTTCACATTTTTTTTATAAAGTCTTTAGGGAATTTAGGCTAATTTTTAATGGGTGGAGGATTTCTTGATGAATAGGTCTGGTGGAGCAAAATAGGTCGAAAAACAGCATATTTTACATATGTACTTAAACAGCAGAAAATGTATTGGTTCCATTTGTTAAAAAATTGCACAAAATATGCAAATGAATATTCCTTATGATATTTTAAGAGAAATATCTCTGAAAAAACAAAAAATTTGTACTGAAAAATAAATTTTAAAATACGTTGTTTGTGACTTATTTTACCCCATGGGTTGGGATAAAATAAGTCATCCTTTAAAACTGTTTTAAATTTTAATACAATTTACTTCATGCAAATAAAATTACAAATACACATTCCTTTTTTTGATAAAAAACTTGATTTTGTGTTCTTTCAAGGAAAAAAAAATGCCTCTATGGTTCATTATCAGTTCGGGAAAAACATTTAGAATTTATGATGCATCTACATCAGAAATATCTTTCTCTGGAAAATCCAATAGGAACTTCCATTTACGCATTTTTTTAATCCCTTCAAATTTTTCAGAATATTCATGATTGTGTGAAAGAATGATGAAATGAAATATTTTCTTTGATCTTTTCCCAGGAAATTCTACTTTAACACATTTTCTAACTTTTACGAATTGATTAGTATTAATGCTGTCCAGATTTTCTTCTTGAGAAAAACTTGGTTTTTTGTTTCTTTTACAGTTGATGTTTCTGTGACTTTAGTATCTCTGTTGAATTTTTCGTCATGCAATCAGTTGAAAAATAAGTTGGTTGTTAAATTTACTACTGTTTTCGGTTGATTCCTAGATTAGAAGGGCACTTTCTGCTTGGCGAACTTTCGTAGCGATAAACTGCACTTCCTTGTACACATAACTTAAGAATTCTATTATGACGCAGTATGGAGAGATTTGATTGGTTCATTTGTTTTTTATTGATTTGAGTATATTTTACATTGCAGTAGAGCTACATTACGGGAAATTAGGCGATATTTGATTGGATCACTTGTTTTGAGCGTATTTTACGTTGCACTAGAGCTACATTACGGGAAATTAGGCGATATTTGATTGGATCACTTGTTTTGAGCGTATTTTACGTTGCACTAGAGCTACATTACGGGAAATTAGGCGATATTTGATTGGTTCACTTGTTTTGAGCGTATTTTACGTTGCACTAGAGCTACATTACGGGAAATTAGGCGATATTTGATTGGTTCACTTGTTTTGAGCGTATTTTACGTTGCACTAGAACTACATTACGGGAAATTAGGCGATATTTGATTGGTTCACTTGTTTTGAGCGTATTTCACGTTCATAGGCGTAGCGTCGGGGGGGCACGAGGGGGCACGTGCCCCCTCAATCTTTCAGAACATAAAAAATTTTTAGACTAGGATATATGATAAAGTCAATTAAAAAATTGTCTTATCACACACCGTGAAACAAAAAAAAAGACCCAAATAAAAAAGAAATAGCAATTATGAGTCTATGTAATTAAAAAATGTATATGAAGTACCCCATCGTGCACGAAAAGCGTCACATCTCTTCTCTATTCCGTAACTTATCGACCTAAGAGGCAGTTGTATCAGCATTATTGTAGGCTAATCAATGATTTATCGTCATTTTTACATTTTTTTTTCAAATACTGCATTTTTGAATTGTGTAATTTTTCTTGCAATATATAGGCTATGTAGCAGAATCAGATTTATGAAATTAAACAACACTTTTGGTTTCAACTCTTCATTCTTTTTTTCAACTCTTCATTTCTTCGTTATTTATAGCCTTATTCAAGAAAATGGATAGTACGTTTGCTTTCTGAAAAATTTTAGTGTTTGAATTTGCTATAGTTTGTATCCGTGTTGCCCGAAAAGAGTAATTTTCTAAATTGTTTAAAATTTATCTCGATCAGTAAAGTAACAAGAATAATTTTTCATTGAAACGAATGAAGCGACCAATTTAAATCACGTAACCTTTAGTAATACAACCAAAATATACTCCTTGCTGAAATTTAACTGTACCTCCAAGCACCGTTTTAGACCAGGGCACTATTACTACTAATTTAAAATGTTAAATTTTGACTTATAAAAAAATTTTGGGATTTATGACTTATTTTACCACTATTTTTTAGATAAATAAAGTCATAGGTGTCAGATATTGTAAATATGGTGGATAAGAAAGCAATTCATATTGTGAACCGAACAATAGAGCGAATGTGATCGCGGATATATAAGCAGTTTTTTCTTGTATAAGTAAGGCTGATATTTTGCCATGAAATTCTCTAATAAATTAGCATAATACTGTCGGATTATAGTTTTCCCCTTTTCTAGATAAAGGATAAGGATTATGCCCGGCGAGTCCTAAAGCCATGGTCATAATAATTTTGGACGATGGAATTGGTTTTGCCTTCTTCGAGGCACATTCGCCGAAAGAAATCCGCTATTTTTAAAATCTTCTTTCATTTCTGGTGTGTTATAATGTACAGGAGTTTTATTAACTGTAGTGTAACGCTGTAAAACAGTAATTGAAATGCGCTTAAATTTGTATTAACACTGTTTTGAAAAGGTTATGCGAATTCGCTTTTGATCAACTCCATATCACAGAACAGTAATTGCGCAGAGAGAGTGAGTCAGTGAGTAGTTACCTGGGGCACGTCCAGGGTCCACGGCGAAAGGGGACCTCAAAATATTTGATATGTTTCACATTTTTCTTCTGCATATGAAGAGATATTTGTTTTAAAACATAGATATAAGACCAAAATCACAAGAGAGTGCAATTTAGTGCTGCGCTAGACGGGCGTGCCTGAAGGGGGGGGGGGGGGTCCTGTCCTCCCAAAAATTTCATCTGTGTGGACGGTTCCCTCCAAAAATATTTCTAAACACTTTAATTTTAAACCAAAAAGAAGGTTAGGATAATATCTACAAGGTGTGAAGAAGAGAAGAACAGGTGTAGTCTTCAAAAACCAAGGGATTTTAGCCTGAGGATCTTCCTTATCCTTTTATTTCCCTATAATGAATGTTTGCTACAATCGCAGATAGCTTAAAAAAGCAATCAACGCAAGTAGCTTGCATTGAATTGGATAATAAACTACTGATAGAACGCGAAAATCTGGGAGGTCTTTATCTCCTAATGATTACAAATAGGATTTTAAATTGTCGGGATATTTTAAATAACCTTTTTGGACATGTCTAAGTTATTAACGAATTTCAATCACGGCAAATTTGACAAAAATATTGACATAAAATGACTTAAATGGATTTATGTCTGGTTTGGTTTATTTTTGACGGGCTATGATAATTTTTTCCACATTAATGTTAATTAGACAAGGACTTACTAAATAGGTTTAGGGTGGAAACGCTTTACATTTCGGAAATCCAACTCTGTGTGTTATTTGTTTAGTTTAAAGAACTTGTTTTTCTCCAACACTAATAATGTTGCATATGGTGTATTCCTCTCTTTCCCCCATGCATTTTAGTTTTAAAGAAAGGGAGAGAGGAAAATGCAAGTGGTCTGCTTAGGCTAATAATCATCATAGGCGACAGTTTGGTGTTTCGTAGTATTAGCACTTCCAGCGGTGTAGTTTTTCCATTTTTGTTTTGAAGCGAAAGAATTCCTGAATTTTACGGATACATATGTATATTTTTTAATGCGTAATATTAAATTGAAGGATTTATTGAAACGGAAAATTTTTAAAACCCATTGTGAGCTGGACAGTGTTTTGAAAAATGATGATTAAAGAAAAATGAAAAAAAAAAAAAATGTTGAATCAATTAAAGCTAGTGAGAATTTAGGAAATGCTAATCAAGATCCGGGAAAAAAATGTAAGGTATTCCTTTATTTATTTTGTTTACCAATTATGTGCAGCCAACATAAGAAAAAAAAAAAAATCTGTAGTGACTCCACTCGACTTTCCGAACATTGAGTAATTAACAGTTTTGTAGATAAAATAAAGAAAGAGGAGTTGTTAAACAAACAAAAGAGAGAAAACCATAATAGAGTGTTTGAGTATTTTTCTCCATATAGTACACGATGTTTTATTTAACGCTACTAAACTTTGAGTTCATAGATCATAATGATAAAGAATTTTTCGTTGTGTCCCTGTAAAAACCTATAAATGCTAGATTCACCAAAATGCTTATAGTTAGTGCAACAGTGATTTATAATATTCATATAAATTTTCAGCTCAATTGAATAAGGCGTTTAGATGCTATCGCACTTTTAAAAATTTGGTCCCATAGGCCATAATGATAAAGCATTTTTCTTTGTGTCCCTGTAAAAAACCTGTAAGTGCTAGATTCACCAAAATTTGTACAGCTGGTGCAACTGTGACCAAATGTGATATGTGTACAAATTTTTTGCTCAGATTAATAAGGCATTTAGACGCTATCACACTTTTAAAAATTTGTCCCCATAGGCCATAATGATAAAGAAATTTTCTCTGTGTCCCTGTAAAAAAACTATAAGTGCTAGATTCTCCAAAATCTATACAGATTGAGCATCTGTGACCTATAATATGTGTATAAATTTTTTGCTCAATTGAATAAGGCATTTAGATGCTATCGCAATTTTAAGATTTTAGTCCCATAGGCCATAATGATAAAGAATTTTTCTTTGTCTCCCTGTAAAAAAACTATAAGTGCTAGATTCACCAAAATCAATAGGGTTCGTACTATGGTGACTTACAATATACGTACCAACTGTCAGCTTATTCGAACAAAGCGTTTAGATGCTAGCATGTTTACTCACAGACATACACACACACATACATACATTATCGTAAAAATAGTGAAAACGGACTCAGGGGACCTCGAAATGTATAGAAATATCAAAATCTCAAATTCGGATTTTTTGACATGATTACAATACTTTCCTCACTATAGTGTTCAGAAAGTAATAAGAGAGGGAGAAAAAAAAAAAAAAGAATTTACTGATCCCAAAGCTGTATAAAATATTAAAATAGTCAGAATTTCATTGGGTTTTTTTTTTCTTTACTCAAAACATTTTTGGACATTTGAAGATGTAAATTAATTCCGAAATTGTAAATTTTTATTTCAAAATTGTAAATTTTTCAACTTTACCCAATCGTTTTTCGGTTTCAATGGGAAACAACACTAAAATTTTAAATGTTCTGTATCGTTACTATCATTATTTTCTGTGTCTGAAATATCCTGAAAAATTAAATTTTTCTCATTGCCATTTTTAGTTCCCCATCATACTATAGGTATGGAGAACTTAGGTAATCGTGAAAAATTTCGACCTCGGTTTTTTGACTTTTTTATACCTTTTCAGATGTGAGGAATCCGAAAATGACAAAATTTGTATGGTGTCCGTATGTAGGGTGTCTGTTAGTGTTTTGTTAGTCCGTTAGTTTGTTTACACGATATCTCACGAACAAATGATCACAGAGAGGTCAGATCAGTTTTAAAATATTACTTTCGATACTGGCAAGAACCCTATTCATTTGCAACATTCGAATTAAAAAACTTCGTAAGTTATTAGAAATTTACAATTTTCTTACCATGAGAGAATAGGACAAAAATTCACTTAAACGTGCCTTAAATGGAAACTTTTTACTGTAAAAATGTCAGACCAGTTTTAAAATATCAGTTTTGATGCCGGAATGAACATCAGTGACTATAAATATGCTACTTTAAAAATTTCGCAAGTTATTGGAAATTCACGAATTTCTTAACATGGCAGTATAGGGCAAAATTTCACATAAACGTCAATTTTTAGAGATATTTTCATCGTAAAGATGTCAGACTACTTTTGAAATATTATTTAATTTTTCAATATAAAAATTTCGTAAGTTACTGAAAATTTACGAATTTCTTAACATGGCAGAATAGAGCAAAATTTCACATAAACGTCAATCTTGAGGGATATTTTAATCGTAAAGATGTCAAACCACTTTCAAAATATTATTTAGGATACCGGCATGAATGTCATAGAGTATGATTTTTCCAGTTTAAAATTTGTAAGTTATTTGGAATTTACGATTTACTTAACATGTCAGAATAAGGCAAAATTAAGCATAAACTTCCATTTTGAGGATCGTAAATACATTAGACAACTTCAAAATTACATTTATGATATTTGTTTGAACATGATTGAATACAAATATTGTAATAAGAAAATTTCGTAAATTATTCGTAATTTACGATTTTATCAACATAGCGAAATTGTAAATTTTTCATACAAGTATGAATTTTGAGGATTATTTGCATTAGAAATACTAGCATGAAAACTAAACAACGGAATTGACCCTGATAAAATGAATTAATACATTAGAATAAGATAAATATATCGAAGTGAACGGTGGATAGCCTATTATGCGGGGATTTCATTCTGTCACTGTATCAAGCTTTGGTCAAATTCATTTCTTTTAACATGATTATAATATGTCTCGTACTAGAAATTTATGAGAACATAAATATGATGGGGAACTGAGCAGAGTCCACCTATGCCAACTAGTTTTTTCTTACATTTTTCGGATTTGAAAGTTGGAATATTGACGAAATTTAGAAAATTCATGGATTTTCTGAATGTGAAAATAAAATTTAAAATTATGTATTATTAAATGAGTAATGACAGGGATTTTTCAGGTCTAGATGCCGTAAAATAAAATTTGAATTGTAAAATTTTTGTCCTAATTTCTGAATTCATGAAAACTAAAATTTGTCACTTAAAATTAGACGTTTTCACGATTAATCATTTTAAGTTGATGTCTACACAGACACTGACACCACATCAATTTATGATTTTTGGATTTCTCATACCTTAAAAATTGTTTAAGAATTGAGATCTAAAATTTTCATAAATATTTAATATTTCCATACTTATAGCATAGAGGAAAACTTTTAAAATTTTTGATCGGTTTTTCATATATGTGTGCCCCCCCCCCAAAATTTTCGTTCACGCTACGCCTATGTTCACGTTGCACTAGAGCTACATTACGGGAAATTAGGCGATATTTGATTGGTTCACTTGTTTTGAGCGTATTTTACGTTGCACTAGAGCTACATTACGGGAAATTAGGCGATATTTGATTGGTTCACTTGTTTTGAGCGTATTTTACGTTGCACTAGAGCTACATTACGGGAAATTAGGCGATATTTGATTGGATCACTTGTTTTGAACGTATTTTACGTTGCACTAGAGCTACATTGCGGGAAATTAGGCGATATTTGATTGGTTCATTTGTTTTGAACGTATTTTACGTTGCACTAGAGCTACATTGCGGGAAATTAGGCGATATTTGATTGGTTCATTTGTTTTGAACGTATTTTACGTTGCACTAGAGCTACATTGCGGGAAATTAGGCGATATTTGATTGGTTCACTTGTTTTGAACGTATTTTGCGTTGCACTAGAGCTACATTGCGGGAAATTAGGCGATATTTGATAGGATCATTTGTTTTGAGCGTATTTTACGTTGCACTAGAGCTACATTACGGGAAATTAGGCGATATTTGATTGGATCATTTGTTTTGAGCGTATTTCACGTTGCACTAGAGCTACATTATGGGAAATTTTGGTCTTAACATGCGTGATAGTGAATGCCGCGGAGCCGAGTTACGTGCGTTTTCAGGTTCATGCACAGCGAGGTAGGGGTGTCCAGTGATGTATTTTTGGTTTTAACATGCGCGACAGTGACTGCCGTGGAGCCGAGTTACGTGTGTTTTCAGGCTCATGCACAGCGAGGTAGGGGTGTCCAGTGATGTTTTTTTGGTTTTAACATGCGCGACAGTGACTGCCGCGGAGCCGAGTTACGTGCGTTTTCAGGTTCATGCACAGCGAGGTAGGGGTGTCCAGTGATGTTTTTTTGGTCTTAACGTGCGTGATAGTGATTGCCGCGGAGCCGAGTTACGTGCGTTTTCAGGCTCATGCACAGCGAGGTAGGGGTGTCCTGTGATGTTTTTTTGGTTTTAACATGCGCGACAGTGACTGCCGCGGAGCCGAGTTACGTGCGTTTTCAGGTTCATGCACAGCGAGGTAGGGGTGTCCAGTGATGTTTTTTTGGTTTTAACATGCGCGACAGTGACTGCCGCGGAGCCGAGTTACGTGCGTTTTCAGGTTCATGCACAGCGAAGTAGGGGTGTCCAGTGATTTTTTTTGGTCTTAACGTGCGTGATAGTGATTGCCGCAGAGCCGAGTTACGTGCGTTTTCAGGTTCATGCACAGCGAGGTAGGGGTGTCCAGTGATGTTTTTTTGGTTTTAACATGCGCGACAGTGACTGCCGCGGAGCCGAGTTACGTGCGTTTTCAGGTTCATGCACAGCGAGGTAAGGGTGTCCAGTGATGTTTTTTTGGTTTTAACGTGCGCGACAGTGACTGCCGCGGAGCCGAGTTACGTGCGTTTTCAGGTTCATGCACAGCGAGGTAGGGGTGTCCAGTGATGTCTTTTTGCTTTTAACGTGCGCGGCAGTGACTGCCGCGGAGCCGAGTTACGTGCGTTTTCAGGTTCATGCACAGCGAGGTATGGGTGTCCAGTGATGTTTTTTTGGTTTTAACGTGCGCGACAGTGACTGCCGCGGAGCCGAGTTACGTGCGTTTTCAGGTTCATGCACAGCGAGGTAGGGGTGTCCAGTGATGTTTTTTTGGTCTTAACATGCGTGTTAGTGATTGCCGCAGAGCCGAGTTACGTGCGTTTTCAGGTTCATGCACAGCGAGGTAGGGGTGTCCAGTGATGTTTTTTTGGTTTTAACATGCGCGACAGTGACTGCCGCGGAGCCGAGTTACGTGCGTTTTCAGATTCATAGTTTTATACAGCCATGTTTCTTTGTTGGTTCATATATCTTAGGGGTATGTCCCAATTCATCCTCCGTCGTTACAGTGGCCGGATCCGTGAACTTTTAAAACAGAGATGCTTTAAATTGCTACAATTAACTAATTATGCATGTATTTTTTTTTTTTTTTTGAGATTTAATTAATAAGCACTAAAAATAAAATTTAAATATAAAATAGTTAATTTCTATAATTTAAAAAAAAATTATAATATTGCGAATAAAGTAAACGTTGTCTGTAGAAAATGGGGATATTTGGTTGCCGTAGTCATTGCCCACAACGTAGCACTAGTTCGACGTAAAACTCACTCACAGAATCACTTGTTGGTCAAGTTTATGAAAACTAGCTAATTTTCCCCTCCGCTGAAATGTAAGTGTTACTGAAAAATTCGAAACGATATGTGTCTGGAGAAATGAAAGCGTATCATTTGATAACTTGAAAATATGTTTTTTATTTTATTTGTATATTCTCATACTTTTTATACCGATGTGTTTCGATTCATTTGAATGCGGTTTTAGAATCCTCGAATGTTACGAATTAACTGAGCGCGAAGTGAAATATTTGATATGTGATTTACGTATTATGGAGTCAACAGAAATTTCAAAATGGAAAAAAAGAAATAAATAAATAAATAAAATTCATGTTGCATTTATTGTAAGTTTTCATGCTTTTTTAATTACTTTTAAAGTTATATTTTTATTCTGAATTTTCATTTATTTAATTACATTTATTGTGTTGTTGAAATCAATTTGCTCTTAAAACTTCGATGAGAAAACGTGTATTTGGTTAGGTATTTGCTTATTTATTAAAATATTGTAGTTAAAAAGTTAATTAACCATAGCCATTTTATGAAATTGCTTCGATAATTTTATTTAATTACGTTAAATGGTCGTCTGCATTAATATTTATTTCATTTCGAACGTAAACAAACGTTTTGTAAGTTAAAAAGTTAATTAACCATCGCCATTTTATTAAAATTCTTCGATAATTTCATTTATTTTCGTTAAATAGTCGTCTGCATTAGTATTTATTTCATTTCGAACGTAAACAAACGTTTTTTCAGGTTGCCATTAGATAAATTCATTACCTTGGTTCGTTGGCGCACGGATAATATCGCCAAAATGTAAACAAACGCCAATGCCCCTCTATTCTGAACATCTGCCCTGTTTTCTATTGTGTATGGGTTCTTTTTCTGTGTGCATTTTTCAAAGTTTCTTCAGAAGACAATGCTTGATTGGGTGATAAAGTGTTTATAATAGCAGATTTTATGTACTTAAAAGGACAATATATAAATAGTATCTTGTTCCAAGACTTTTGAAGTCGCACTAGAATTAATTTGTCAAGTTGATGATTGATCTAGATTCATCCACTCTTGCATTTGAAGTTGATGCTAAACTGCAGAGTTCCACTGAGACACTTTCAGGAGAATGTTATGTCCTGCCTGCCCTTTGTGTGAAAAATATGCACCCTTCTTAAATAAGCTGGAATTTGAATTACACCTACAAACTAAATGTTTTGATTCAGCTTTAATACGTATTGTCTTTTTTTTTCTCTCTTAACATTAAATTATTTAATATCTATGTGTATGAAATAGCTCCAGAGCAATATATAGCTTAATTTTAAATTAATATATTAAAAGAATACATATGGAATTATTTAAAACACAAAAAAAATGTAATTATTTACTTTACTTTTGCTAAGCCTAACATGATTCAACACCTGACTTATTTTACCCCACATGTGTTTTTTTACTCCAAAATATTAATATGTTATTTTTTTCTCACAAAAGTTTAGGAAATTCATCTTAAAAATATGCTTTTTGGAATATGATAAGAAAATACTGTAAAATTTGCTTTTGAATTAGTTCAAAACTAAAGTTTTTCTTAGCAACATATTCAAGTTACTAATACGAAACACACAAATAATTACTGGCTGTAACTAAAAAGTATCAGTTACAGTTAATTTTGCATACAAAATGAAGAATAATATAAATAATATATAAAACCAGCAAAATTGGAATTTAAAAAATGTTTGGATGTTTTTTTGAAACTGACCTATTTTACCCCCCCCCTGACCCTAGTTTTCATATATGTTTCTAAGTTATAAGATGGACTTTCTCTCTTTTTTACAATGGGTCTAAATTTAGGTGGGTCTTTATGATCTTCGAATTTTCTAAACATTCATGCTGTGTTAGGTGTATTGTTTGTTTTCGTTAGCTGTGACCCTGCTCACCTATGCGCATGCGTGAGGTCTGCATTGATTTTGTTAAAATAGGGTAGAAGCGTAGAAGATGAGAGAATGTTTACATTTTACGAGTGAGAGATAAGTTGCGGTTTCTTTTTTCTTTTTTTTTCTTTTCAGGACATTATTGAATTTTGAGGCGATACTTCTTCGTTATATTCGTATAAAGGCAAAATGCTGATTTTTCCCCCTTGTAATTTTTAAATAAGTGTAGAAGATCAGTTTTATTCTTCGATGCAAAATAAAATCCGTAAACTTAAAAGTAAATGCCTGTTTTCTTTCTTCTTCTTTTTTTTTTTTTCAGTTAAAATTATTTTTATTTGCTTACTTGATCTCTAAATTCGTACTATATCTGTCATACCTGAACACTTGTTTCATGCACTGATTATAGTAGTAAATTAATTAAAAATGACTTAAATTAGGTAAAATTTACATAATTCATTAATAAAAGAAGAGAGAAAGAACAACGTTTACAGTAGACTTTACCTGTAGTAAAAGTAATATATTTTTTTCTTTTAAATTATACTGCTAAAATAAAAATACCATATTTTTGGATCTCTATTTTACAGAAATTTACAGAAAATCGTATTTAAATCAAATCATTAGATTTTTTTATCATGATTATTTTATCATGATTATTTCATCGTTTTCATCTGCTGAAATTGTAGCTTCACTATCGGCTGAAATGGTAGATTCGCTATCACATTCAGAGTCACTTTCATCTGAATCTGTTACTGAAATTTGCAGGGATTCACACATTTCTTCTATAATACCGTCTTTTTCCCAATACTTTAATTCAAGTTTCTGGACGTGATTGCAATGAGCTTCCCACCTTTTGATGGATATTTTATTTATGGCTTCTTCTGTTTCTTTAAGTAATTTGTTCATACTCAAGTCACCTGTGGGATTTTTACTGCGAATTTCTCTTTTTACGTCAGACCAAATGTATTCAATTGCATTAAGATCACAGTGGTAAGGTGGGAGGCGAAGTACATGAAATTCATGCTCTTGCAGTAATTGATCAAATTTATAAATTTTGGGGGAAGCATTTAATTTGACAAGGTTAAGTAATTCCACTTTCAAAGCATCGGGGGAATGATTAATAGATTTCGCTGCAAGCCAGTCTACGATTTCGCTTTTGTGGCTGTTGGAACTCGGAATTTTATCAGTTTGTACAGTATGATAAGGCGCATTATCTATCACAATTACAGCATTTTTGGGCAAATTAGGAAGTAATTTTTCATGAGCCCATTTCTCAAAAATACTGGAGTTCATCTGTCCGTGATAGTCTCCTTGAGTTGTATTCGCTTTATAAATAAGATTTGTGTTAGGCAAAAATCCCATTGAGCCCCCTGCACACAACACAATAATACGGCGTGAAGCATTTCCAGTTCGGAGAACACCTTCAATTTCTTCCGACTGCCAACACTTACTAAAAGTCAAGTTACTGTCCACCCATGTTTCATCTAAATAAATTATGGGTCTACCTTCTGAGCGATATTTTTTCATATTTCTTAAATACTGGATTCGCTTTAGAATAATATCTTCGCGTTCCAATAATACTTTTCTTTTCTTTTGGCACTTCTTCCATTTAAATCCAATTTTATGGAGTATTTGACGTAAAGTTTCTTTATTCCACTTAAAATCGATCTTCTCTTTTAAAACTGGAAGTAGCTTGTTTAAAGAGGGAATTTTCTTCTCTTTAACATAAAAATCCTGAATAGTTCGTCTAATGATGCTGCAATCAAATTCATCGATAGATGTTTTTCAAAAACACCTCTTTTAATTCTTTTTTTAGGTGAAACAAATTCTGGATTAAGGTCATCTCCTGCTTCTCGACGAATATTTTTAATGGTGCCAACACTCACACCAGCAATCTTACTGGCTCGTTTTGTAGGATGTGTTAATGGAATAATTACATCTCCGTTTTCTGCTTCTTGATCACAAAATTTGATAATATTATATAAAATCTTCTTTGTACCACTCCTGAATGGTTTATGTTTACTTGAACTAGCCATGGAGGAATAAATACTAAATTAATTGAATAAACTTTAAATTCGCGTAAAAAGGTAAAATAAATATTGAAGACTCATAAAAAGAAAACGAACACGTGTAGAACGAAAAGCGCATTTGGCTAAGTGCCCATCTCATTCAACGCATCACCCCTTTTCCGAGTAGGATCGTTCCGCGAGAGGTAGACATGGTTTACGAAAACGGACAGTATGGTTTGTTATTATTGGGCCATTTTCCTTCGTTTATCTAATTTTATTTACTTTTTCTGTTAGTTTTTTATTTGGATCTTTTTTGAGATGGACAACACTTATGTCCTCTATTGCATTTTCCATTTTTAAATTAAGTTCATCGCAATTAAAAATTGCTATGTTTCCTGTCTTATCAGCGAGAATACATGCAATGTCCTTATTTTGCTTAAGTTCTTGTAAGGCTTTTCTGTCTTCACAATCGTTTCTATTATTTTTTATTTCTTTAAAAATTTCTTTTTTGTGCTATGTTACGTAAATTATTTTGATGGGTATTAGGGATATATTGTAGAGAGGTTTCAACTTTTGCTATAGTGTCTTTAATGTCATTAGGTTCATCGAATATGTATTTATGTCCTAGTTATAATAATTGGTCTTGATATGAGGAAAGTTTTACAAGAGAAGTTTTTAAGAATGGGATATAAAATAATACATATTTGAAATAAATTTTACAGATAAAGAAGAAAAAACAGGATGTTATGTTGGAATGACAAAACGGGAAATAAAAACACATATAAAAGAACATGAAAATGACATAAAATATAATAAAATAACAATTGCCTTAACCAAAGTAAATCAAAAAGAAAACATAAAAGTAGATTTTAAGAATTTTTCAAAACTGGCCCACTATAATAACTATTATTACGCTATAAACTGTGAGGCTGTTGAAATCCTGCGAATAGCGATTCTTGCAACATGAAACCAGTAAAAATCAGTGCAAGGTGGCGTGCTATCATAGACCTTATATACTATAGACCACGCCACCAATACGGCTGACCATTACAGCGAATGTCTTCAACATGAGGGTGTAATCTGATACCTCCATCCTTTGTTCTGAGTCTCGGAAGTCACGTGATCTTGGCCTAGGGGTGATTCCTCTCTCTCTCTCTCTCTCTTTTTTCCCGTATGCAAGCATAATCTCATACTTCTCTGACTGAAGTAAGAATTCAAACGCAATTTTTTCGCTTGCAAAATGATTTATCATAATTTTTTTTTCTATGTAATTAATCTATGAAAGTTTAGCTTTCCATCCATGTGTAAATCTAAATGCTAAAATAAAAAGTGCGTGCACAATAAAAATATTAAAAAACACAAAATTCGTTCCTACAGAAAAATAACATAGTGATGATTCTCCACTCTTCCTCTAGACCAACATCACGTGACAATTTTGCTGGGGAAGCTCGTTCATGATGCAGTCAAATAACGAGGGGAAATGCGTTGTCTAGTATATAAGGTCTATGCGTGCTATGCTGGAGGGGGAAGAGAAGACAAGAGGAAGCAAGCAATGAAACCAATAGATCTTTAGTTCACTCAGCATGCCTGAAGAAAACTGCGGCATGCAGCTGAAAGCGCTAGCACAGATGATTTTTAAATGGTTTTAATAGTTTTAATGTAAATTTTAGATGATTACTTTTTAAAATGACTTTGAGATATTATGAAAAGTTGTTGTTTTCTCACCAACTATTCCATTTTCCAGATGAATAAGCCCCGACACTGACAGTAAAATAACCTGAAATTATGCCACGACCAGTTGCCTTTGAAGACCCTCAATAAGAACCCTCTAAACAACAACTCATAATATAAATTTTTTCGAGATAACTTTTTTGTAACTGAATTTGTACAATTTCGGATTTCATTAACCTATTACACACTTGTGTTGCATTCTTTCAACACCAGAAATAATTGTGTTTAACAGTAAACTAAAAAAGATATTTTATATTAAGTATTGTGTTTAAATAAGGAAAGGATAGATGTTTATTTTATTACAAAAAAATTTGATATGAAAAATAATTTTATATTTAAAAATAAATTTGAAACATGAAGCACTAATAAATCCAAAATTTTGAAAATCATCATATTTGAATAAGTTTACATAACTTGTAAAAAAAAAAAAAATTTCACAATAAAATAATTACTTTTGAAGTCGTCTGTAGTGTTTGCTGTTTTATACTCCCGCAAGGAAATTTCCGTAAACATTTATTTGTCTTCATTATATACTCTTATTCCACTGAAGTTGTACAAATACAACACCCTGTATTTAAGACTAATTTTAATAATTTTATTTTAAATTATTGTTATATATGATCAAAATAATGAGTATTACTGTTTGAATTTAGAAAAAAATCATTATTTCTAGTTTTGGCAGTTAATGCGTTAAATAACTTTAACGTTATGTGATTTTTGAAAAAATAAACTGTACCTTTACAATATATGATCTAAATAAGGTATGTGCAGGGAACTAGGACAAATTCACTAATTGTGCCTTTAATAATAAATTAGGATTTTGGAGTTGAAAAAGTGGATTTTTGTGGAAACAGCCGAAGATACACCTATTTTTAACTAGCGTTTGAGCTCAAACGGTTTATCGGAGAAAAAACCTAAATAGTGAAACTTGAATGAATTTTTTTCTACCTTTATTTTGAATAAGGAAGCTATTCAAGAGATGTTGATAGTTTTCAAGCTATTAAGCAAAAGACTGTCACATATGAGATTGTTTTGCCCCTTTTTTATTTTTTTTTTCAATGTTGAGGCATAAAATTTTGTTAACAAACATCAGATTTGGATTAAGCATCTCATAACTTTCCTGCAAAAAACACAATTTGACTGTATTATATGATTTTCGATATGCACAAACTCTTCTTCTAAATAATAGAATTTATTTTATCAAAACATATATCGTTTAATTTTTTAACTTGTTGAAAGGATATTTTTTTATATCTGTATTTTTGTCGGTTTTTTATTGATAAAAATATTAATTGATATAAATTATTATTGGTATAAATATTAATTAATCTATTTACTTTCAGGTGTTTTAATAAATTGATCATAAGACTGTTTACAGTAAATTATTATGAAAAGGATAATCTGTGTAATATTTATAACTTTTATTGCCTTTCTTCAACAATTAAAGTGGAAACGTAATGACTTAAACAAAGAAGTTTGCTATCAAGATGTAATTCAAAATGCATCAGTATGTAGGCTAATTTGCCCTTCTGGAACTTTTGCTTTGCCTGGAATGGTCTCATGTCTTCCGTGGATAAAATGTGATGCAGATATCATCATTGTTTCTTTAATTTCTGTTAGTGTTGTGAAAACAGTAAGTTATTATGAATATAATAATGCCATTCTAAGCTGAACAAGAAAACTTTCTATTGCTTTGCATATTAGAGTTGAATAAATTAATTTTAATGCCACTCTTGTTTTTTTTATTTTGATAAAAATTATAATTATTTTTTTTTCCTTATTTTTTTCCCTTATTTGCTTTAGGTTTTTTTTTTTAAATCTTTCAATCTGTACACAGATAAAGAGTTTATATTTTTTTGTAATATGCGATCTGAATTGAACATTTTTTTTTAACAGGTTCATGGTTCACTTCAGCACTACCCATGAGTACTTCATAGAAAATAATTTATGAGCAAAGTTTTTTTTTCCTTTAAATCTTTATTGCCAGAATTGGTTGGTTTTTAATGCATGATAGTATTAATGGTTTTAATCATGGTTTAAACTTACATGTCCAAAAAACTAATGTGAAAAATCTCAAATATTATATTTCTTGTTATAGATATTAATGATATCTTAAATATTACATTGCATGTATCGTTTAAGATGAAGAATGTTTATGTGAAATATTAATGCTTCTTTTTTTGTTTTTAAAACTAGTAAATTATCTACTATATTTTCTTTTAATAAACATGTTGCTCTGAAAAGGAAAGGGAAGTGCTTTATTATTATAAATTGGCTTGAAAATCCAATATATTTATTGAAAACAACATTTTTGTTATTATATATGCACTATCAAAATTTTAAATTATTAATTTGCATACAAAATAACATTTTGCTAAATCATTTCAAAAAGGATGGTTTAATATATATTGATTGGTAATTAAAATGCCGATCAGTATTTTATTTCAATAAAGCAAATTGCTGTTTTATTAGATAATTGCTTAATGTCTTCATTTTATGCTATAATTAAGAATAAGTTTGGAAATTTATAGGGAAATTGTACCAGTATTTTAATAAAATTTAAACTTAGATAATTGTAACCCCCCCCCCCCCCTTTTTTTTTTTCTTTAAACTTTTTTTTACACATTTTGAGATTTGAGAAAGGAAAAAAATTACAATATTAATGTTGTGTCCATTTGTAAGGTGTTTGCTAGTCAGTGTACATGATATCTCTGAAATCTATTGGACATAAAAAGGTCAGACCAGTTTTAAAATACAGTTGAACCTTGAAAATCCAGATATCCAAAAATCGGAAATCTCTAAAATACGGACATTTTTTCGGTTTTAGTTTTATTTTTAAAATAAGATTTTGCTGTACCTTTATTTCCACATTTCTTGTGGAGTGGAATTAAAAGTCCTTTTTATTGAGCACTAAATACATAAATATAGTTATAATTTTGCATATTTTTATACTGCTTGATTGTTAATTAAAAAATTTAATTTTTAAAAACAGATATGTTAAAAATAGAAAAAAAAAAAAAAATCCAGTAGAGTAAAACATCTTTAAATTGTTGAAATGTTTTTTTAAAAATTCAACACAAAAATTACTTTTCCTGTAGTTTTATTTGAGTATTTTTTAATGAATAAATAGTTTATTAGCACTTATTTAGCAGACATTATCAGTTGTCTATAACATTTTAGTTTAATGTGTTTATATTTTAATTCTAAATTATTATTTTAATTCTAAATTAAATCTATTGTATTTCTATTTTATAATTTAATTTGCCAATTTGACCGTCATTTATTTTCACTAGTATAAAAATTACCTTTTGTATGTTAATTATAATATCATAAAAAATTAATTTTTAATAAACCTCTAAAATCCGGAATCGCCGTGGTCCCGCCGATTCTGAATTTTCGTGATTCAACTGTACTTATGACCATAGCAAAGATCTTATAAATTTGTAACATTCTAATTTAAAAACTTCGTAAATTATTTGAAATTTACGATTTTCTTAACTTGGAAAAAACAGGGCAAAGTTTCGCTTACACATGCATTGAAAGGAATATTTTTATGGTAAAGTTGTCAGAACAGCTTTAACCCATTCATGGTCACGCCATTTTTAATTTTTTTCGTTTCAAAGCCATTTTAGTGGGATGTGTTTTATATATTTTTAAGTCATTAAGTACTAATAATATTACAAATTTATCAGGAATACTGAGAAACTGATTGTTTTCTATTTAGCAAATTCGTAGCAATGAATAAATGATTTAGAAGTAAAAACCTCTGACCGTGTATACATGTTCATGACCATGAAAGGGTTAAAATATCAGTTATGATGCTGGTGTAAAAATCATTAACCATGAAAGTTCAACTTAAAAAAAATTAGTAAGTTATTTGAAAGTTAAAAATTTCTTAACATGGCAGAATTAAGCAAAATTTTGTATAAACATTCATTTTGTTTTTGTGGAGTATTTTCGTTGTAAAGATGTCAGACCACTATTAAAATAGCATTTGAGATACTGGAATAAACATCACTGACTATGAATTTTTTAATTAAAAAAAAAATTCTTAAGTTATTAAAAATTTACTTAACATGGCAGAATAGAACAAAATGTCGCTTAAAGGTGGATATTTTCATCATAAAGGTATCAGACCACTTTTGGAATATTATCATTTGTGATTCTGGTATAAACAACATTGACTACGAATATTCCAATTTGAAAATTTTGTAGTCGTTCAAAATTTAAGATTGTCTTAATTAGGGTTTGCTCAAGTGGACCCAGCCCGAAAAAACCTGCCCGGGTTTTTTTGGGCGGGCCCACTTGAAAAAACCCACTATTTTATAAAGTGGGTTTTTTCAAAAAATTCAAAATTCCCACCTGGATTTGGCCAGTTTTTTTCCCTTTACATTTAGCACTGGCTTTGTCTACATCAATCAAGAGATTTTTCTCAACTTTTGGTTTAGTTTGGAGTAAGCTACACAGACGTTTAGGGGTTGACAAAACAGCAAAACTCATAAAAGTATGTCGTCATTTACAATCAAAATCAAACTATGCACTTCCCACAGATGTCCAGACTGACTAAATTTTTCATTCAGTAATATAATTTTTTTTTGTTTTTTTTTTCCTTTACGCAAGCAAAGGGATGACTTCACTGACTGTCTGTGGATCCAAGAAAAAAATTTCCTATGTTAATCGCCCAATGGATTTTTTGTAAAAAGTTATTAAAAATCAAGGAAAATTATTTTCTGATTTTAATCCCCATATTTGTGTATATATATGTATTAGTTATAGTGTACATGCGTTAGATTAAGTTATTTTTGCTGTAAAATTGGAAAAATTTGAATTTAAAATTTCAAAACTTGAGAAAAAAATGGCTAACTTCCATATTCGATTGAAAACATAAACATTTCATCTCAAAGGTTAATATTTACACAATGAATGTCCAACTAATATACTAATTAAAAGGAAAATGATAAATATTTTATCATAATTTAAGGTCAAATTTGTTTTCAAATGTTTAAATAAAGTATCTGATATAAGATACTAATATGTTGCAGCAGAATAGATTTGATATCTGTCATCCTTGGCGGAATAAAAAGATCACCAAATTATCTGTCGAACATATTTAATTCCATTTAATTAAATTTAGAAATCTATTCATTTAATTTAATTTCTAAATTAAATTAAAATTTCGTGGTCTATTGGAGTTGTGCCATGAATATTAATGTCACCTGATACAGCTGTGTTTGCAGACTCAGTGACTTTGCCAACGGATATTGTGTGAGAAATGCCTGGCTGGTAATCAGCCAGGGTAGCTCAATGGTTTGAGCATCCGCACGTAAAGCGGAAGGCCCGGGTTCGATTCCCGGCTCTGGTATTTTTCACATAGTTGGTGTAAAATATCAGCCTTCCACTCCAAAATTTTCTGAAATGATATTTAATTCCTTTCAAAAATCATGAACAACTTATATTAAGAGAGCAATGAATAATAGAAACAATATTTCGTACAATACATATCACGAAAATATACATCTGGCATGCATATTTTCATATTACGCTTTTGATCGCCAAATACAAGAAACACCAAGGACGGCAGAGTTTTGAAATTTAAAATTAAAATTTTGTCAGTTTGACAGCAAAATAACTTAATCTAACACATTGTGCATGATAACTAATTTGTAATTATATCCAAATATGGGGATTAAAATTTGTAAATGATTTTCCTGAGTTTTTAATAATTTTTACAAAAAATCCAATGGACGATTAACATAGGAAATCTTTTTCTTGGCTCCACAGACGGTCAGTAATGTCACACTTCGCTTGCGTTTTCTGTTAGTGCTAAAGTAAGAAAATCGGTTTTCATTCAGCAATATTTTCATTCACAATCTGATATTTTTTATGTTTTACCTAATAAAATACATGTAATTATGTTTATAAGAAGTTTTTAATTTTTCAAACAAAAATGTATATATTGACAAATTATATTTAATAATGTGTGTATATATAATAATTAAGTATAACAGCTTTTTTAATAATTTGAAAGAAATCTAATTGCAGTTGCATAATGAAATAATATTAGTAATAAATAGGTATGAATCACTGGACTTTTAAATTAGGTTTAAGTTTTTTCCTGTGATCACATTTAAAACTGACCAATTTTGGTAGAACATTTTAAATGAAATTAAGATTTAAAAGTTTTCTGAAAGAACCTGATAAAACCCGGGTTTTAGAGGGTGGGCCCAGGTGGACTGGGCTTAAAAAAAAAAAAAAAAAAAAAAAAAAAAACTTGGTTTTTTTCAAACCCAGGTCTTAATACAGCAGAATAGAGCAATATTTCACATAAACTTGCATCAAAGGGATCATTGTATTGAAATAAGTATGGAATTGCATGAAATAAAAATACGAAACTGACCCAAGTAAAATTAATAAATTATGATAGGGTATGTATCAAACTGATTGGTGGTTAGCCTATTAGGTGGGACATTTTAGTCTATCACAGAGTTGAACAGTTCATTTCTTTTGACATGAATATGGTATACCTTGTAGTAGAAATTTGAGGATAAATATATGATGAGGAACTGAGCAGAGTCCACTTATGCCAACCAGTTTTCCATTAGACTGTAAATATTTGTAATTAAAGACATTAATAGTAGAGGATTCAGGGTTAACTCTGAATATTGCTCGAATCTATGCAAGAATTAGAAAATTTATTTTCAGAATTTAACTGCCCACTACTTCTACAGGGTACACCACTAGTGTTTTTACCCTAATTACCGGTTTCTTGACTTTTGAAATATGAAAGTAATAAATAAGTTTTAAAGTTCATTTTCAGGTACATAGTTTTTTTTTTTTTTTTTTTTTTTAAATCTCTAATAGAAATCAGCTTCATTGTAAAAACTATATTGTAAAAAAAAAATTACAAATTTGCCCTTTTCAAAAGAAGTTAGAGTGTTAATCAGTGTTGAGTAAAATTTTTAACATCGATATACTGTTAAAAAATATTAATTTTTTTGCTCTTCTTTATCTTTTACAGGTACATTTAGCAAAGTGGAAAGGATATACTGTTGTTTTATCAGTTCTGTCTTCTCCAAAGTATAAGAAAGACTTTTTACATAATTTGAATATGCTGAAATCATTTTCACCTCATGATAATATTGTTCAACTATTAGGATATTGTGGTTATTCAATTTTAACTGAGTTTCATGAATTGGGAAATGCATTAAACATTGAATATCATCTTCAGCATTCCTTAAAATTTTATGACAAAATAAAAGTACGTTTAAAACTTTGTTTGAGCTATGTCTCAGTATTAAATTTTCTGCATAATACTCCTGCTGGTGTAAGAGTTATGTGTGATTCCAATTCTTTAGAAAAAACTTTATCACAATTTTTAATAACTTCTGAGTTAAAGCTGGTTGTAAATGATTTAGATGCAACACCTTTAATTGATACTTCTGGAACTGGTATCCATTGTGGCAGAAAAGAATTAAGTGGTACATTCATAGCCCCAGAACAAGTGTGGCCATTTCCTGAAAAAGAGTTCGATATTAATAAGATGCCTTTATATGATGAAAAGACTGACATATATAAGGTGCCTGATGTTTGTAATTGGATTTTAGGCAAAAGTCCTGGTGCTGATATCATAAAATACAAACTATTTAACATTCACAGAAGTTGCAAATTTTCTGATCCATCTCATAGGCCAAGTGCTGCTCAGATACTGAAAGCATATGAAGCTATTTTGATTGAAATTTCATGACGTTATTGAGTATACCAGTATAGTATAGGATCCGTTATCCAAAAAGCTTTGGGACCTGTGGTATTTTGGATAAAGATTTTTTCCGTAATTCAGAACATTTTACTAAAAGTATAAAACACATATGAAATAATTTCATAAATAGCAGAGATAAATATAAATAAAATATATAAAGGCATTACTTATAGATTTGTTCACCTAATAAATTATTTACACAAAATAAAAAACATTCTTAATTACAATTTTAAATTACAAATAATAATAGCACACTGTAAAAAATTTTAGTGTAACTATACTTCAAAATTGGAGGCAACTACTTTACACCAAAAATGATGCAGTGAAATTTCTGGTGTAATGAAACACCTTTGATTTTAGTGTAGGAAAACTCCAAAAATTATTAATGTTTCATCACACCAAAGACATTTTTATTACACAATTTTGGTGTAAAGTAGTTGCCACCATTTTTGGTGTACAGTTACACAAGCTGTATTTTACAGTATAGTTCACGAAATATCTTTTGCCATATCATTAAAACATAAATAAATTAAAAACAAAGATACTTTACTGAATCCTGTTTGGTGTGTAATAGCACTGTTTCAACTATTACCAAAGGTAAAGCAAAATATATTCCTGTTTACCTATTTAATATTACAAAAATTTAGTTTTATGAACATTTCTTTTACCTGTATTTTTAAGATCTAAAAGTTAGTCTGCATTTTTATAATAGATCATATTTTTATATTTTTCTGCTAAAGTTTGTAGTGAAATATGATTTAACATTTTAATAGAAGTCCTAATATATTATAGAGTTCAGTAACCTTTTCGATTCCAAGGACTACTTAATTCACAAATTAAAATCCTATGGAACATAAACATGATTTATAAGGAAACATAACTATATCTGCATAATAATAATAATAATCAGAAAACGAATCGCACCCCATCAAGAAAAGTGACACAACTCTGAAATGCAATATTTGAGAAAAATCAGCTTAAAGATAGTGACAGAGCATTGACTAGCTTGCAAGAAAACTGGCACAACTGCCTCTCTATTTTGAAAGTTATCCAAATTTCGAAATAGAGATATGACGCTTTTTATGCACGTTGGGGTATTTCATAGACTTTTTTTTGACATAAATTAAATTTTGCCAATTTTTGACTTGTGTTATCTTTCTTGCTGCAGTGAAAAATGTTCTCTTAAATATGAAATGAACCTAATATGAAATAAACCTTAATATAGAACATTACAAATTCTTCTTTTTTTTTTTTTCTTTTTTCAAGAAAATCACAAATGCTTTTTTAATCATATGAAAGATGCATAAAAATTGTTTAATTACAATAAATTATTACTTATGGAGCAAAAATTTGAACGATGTTTATTAATTGTATATTATTAGAAATTCAGGCGAACAATTTAATTGCAGTGATAATTTGCTATTGCCATTCATAAAACTACAGTGCCGGCAAAAAAAAATCTTTACACTTGAGCAGCAAAAAAAAAAAAAAAAAAAAAAAACTTTATATGTCAATTGCCATTCCTGTCATAAAAATGTGGCAAAGCCTACTGATGACGCATGGTGTTAGTCGGTCACAGACGATCTTTCCCTGTTCTATTAGACTTAGACTTAAAGATGGGTGGTTCCGAAGAACGAAGCACTGCGACCAGAGGTCTATTGTACAAACCCCAAAAGTTCCTAAAAAAGACCAGTTGCAGAAGCAAAGTTCAGCACACACCAAGGAACTTCATGATATTCATATTATATGAATATCATGAAGTTCCCTGGGTTTAATTAAGTGCCGACACAGGTGTTCAAACCTATAGGCAGAATAAGTCTCGCATTCACAAAGAACATGGATAGCCGTTTCTTCATTACATAAGCAACCCCTACAAGTTGGGTCATCTTTAACACCCATAAGTGTAAGGTGCCTCCTTAAAGCACAGTGCTCAGTTAAAAGACCAATAACATTTCTGATGCCATTTTTATTCAGCATAAAAAGTTTCTTATGCTTAACACTAGAATTACCACTGTTAAGCTCTTTTGCTTGCCGCTGGCCCTTAATATTACGCCAGTTCAAGTATTGCCTTTGTCTAAATAAATCAAAGACAGTACTCCTGATAAGATTGTGTGAAATTCCAATCACTGGCTCTGGACCAACAAAGCCTGTAGCAGAGCCTTTCCTCGCCAAACCATCAGCTAACTCATTACCAGAAATACTAGAATGACCAGGCACCCGTAAAGAGTAACTTAATTACTAGCTGCAAGTTGGCAAAGCAGAGAATGACATTCACAAACAATACAGGAATTGAATACATTCTTTCGCAACGCCAATAAAGCTGCTTGACTGTATGAACAAATGCGAATACATCTGTTCACATGACTCTTGTCTATACAGATTTTGCAACACATTAAAATAGTAAAAAGGCTTCAGCTTGAAAGACAGTAAAAAGTATGCCAAGAGAACAGAAATAACTAATTCCATCATCAGGACAACAGACACCAGCACCAGTATTCTTGTTCATTTTAGAGCCATCAGTGTGCCAAATAGTACAACCACTACCATGGACAGGAACATAATCCCAAACATACCTTGTTGGAAGAAGAAACTGATAGGGTTTGTCAAAGGCATACCTGACAAGCATACCATCACTAGACATGCCAAGAACAGAACACCTTATATTTCCTGTTAACCATAATATCAATTTCTATGGGAAATTCTTCCGTTTATACTAATGTTTTAATCTATATATTGTTTAAAAACAAATGCAAACAAATACTTTTTTAAATGTGATGTATAAATGTTTTATCTTGTTCATTTTTAACATGGAAATATATTTATTTAAAATTAATAAAAGGTAAAGTATAAAATATATATTAAAAGCATTTAAAACCGTTTTAAAATTACCTTGCGAGCGCTTTCGACCGCTTCAGCAGTCTTCCTCAGGCATGTGCTCCGGTGAACCACGTTCGTCGGGCGTATCCTTTGTTCTTTCATTTCTCATCTCTAGGAGAGTGCGCCACCCGGCGTCGATTTCTATTGGCTCTGTGTTGCATGTATCGTGGTTCGCTATAATTTCGATGTTTTCCCTCTTTGTGGCATAATAATAGTTATTGTATTGAGCAATTTTGCTAAAGTTTTTAAAATCTATTTTTATATTTTCTTTTTCGTTTATTTTTGTTAATGCTGTAGTTATTTTACCGTATTTTATATCGTTTGCGTGTTCTTTAATCCGTGTTTTTATCTTTCGTTTAGTCATGCCGATATAGCATCCTGTTGTTTTATCTTCTTTAGTGTAATTAATTTTATAAATTCCTGCAGTTTCTGAGAAATGGATTTGGTCTTTATCGTTTCTTATTCTTTGAAAAATATTACTATTAGGTTTTATCGGTACGTTTATATTTAATTTCGCGGCTTTGTTTTTTATTTTATTGCTTACACCTTTATTATATGGGATTGGAGGGATGTATTTTTGCTTTGGTTTTTGTGCGTTATTAATATCATTCAGTTTTTTTAGTCTATTTCTATATAGTTTATTTATTATGTGCTTTTTGTAACCTGCATTTTGGCATATTTCAGTAATTTTTTGCATTTCTTGTTTTAATAAGGTTTCATTGGAGCATATGTTTATCGCGCGATTTATGTAGTATTGTATGGCCGTGTATATCCAGTATATCGAAACCACAGTATATCAAAAACAAAACAACAGCAATGAAATTATAAACGCCAAATGCAAAACTCCTTATAGATATAAGATCGCGGCCATACAATACTACATAAATCGCGCGATAAACATATGCTCCAATGAAACCTTATTAAAACAAGAAATGCAAAAAATTACTGAAATATGCCAAAATGCAGGTTACAAAAAGCACATAATAAGTAAACTATATAGAAATAGACTAAAAAAACTGAATGATATTAATAACGCACAAAAACCAAAGCAAAAATACATCCCTCCAATCCCATATAATAAAGGTGTAAGCAATAAAATAAAAAACGAAGCCGCGAAATTAAATATAAACGTACCGATAAAACCTAATAGTAATATTTTTCAAAGAATAAGAAACGATAAAGACCAAATCCATTTCTCAGAAACTGCAGGAATTTATAAAATTAATTACACTAAAGAAGATAAAACAACAGGATGCTATATCGGCATGACTAAACGAAAGATAAAAACACGGATTAAAGAACATGCAAACGATATAAAATACGGTAAAATAACTACAGCATTAACAAAAATAAATGAAAAAGAAAATATAAAAATAGATTTTAAAAACTTTAGCAAAATTGCTCAATACAATAACTATTATTATGCCACAAAGAGGGAAAACGTCGAAATTATAGCGAACCACGATACATGCAACACAGAGCCAATAGAAATCGACGCCGGGTGGCGCACTCTCCTAGAGATGAGAAATGAAAGAACAAAGGATACGCCCGACGAACGTGGTTCACCGGAGCACATGCCTGAAGAAGACTGCTGAAGCGGTCGAAAGCGCTCGCAAGGTAATTTTAAAACAGTTTTAAATGCTTTTAATATATGGAAATATATGTTGCCTCTTAACTAAAGCATCATTTTCCACAGCAAAAACAACATAAGAGGGTAAAAAAGAAAAAAAAAAGAAAATAAAACTAATCAAAATAGCGAAAAATGGGCTTCATAGTGCAAAAGTTGTTATACAGGTGTACTCTCGTCACTTTTCGTAGCTCTACAGGCCATGGTTTGCCCACAAAGTGATGCAATACTTGTGACAGGATTGTCAAAACTCTGGCTTTCAGTGCCAAGTGTTAGTTTCAAATACCAGTTCAGCCATGGGTGTTCGTAGTGGCTTGAAAACCACGTTAAACTGTCTAAAGTCACAGTATAATGAGTCTTAATGTGCAAAAAATGACCATAGAGTGACGATCCCCTAATCAGTCAACCTATAAAATGACCAACATACATCAATCTTTTATAACAGAGATTTATTTATTTTTGTAAATGTCATTCAATAATCTCCACTGGTGTACTTTTGGAAAAAAAAAATAAAATAAAGATTATTTTCTTTTTATGTGTGTTACTTTTTAAAGCTATTTGTTTTAATTAGTAAATAATTAGTAAAATACTTAATGCATAATTTCTTTCATTCAGATTAAATTAGTTGATTAATAATAATAATAATAAAAAAATTCGCAATTTGTTTGCATTTAAAAACAAACACAAAGACTTTTTAAAAATATGATGTATAAATGCCTTATCTCGTTCATTTTTTAACATGTAAATATATATTGAAATAATTTATAACCATGAAGTTTATTTAATTAAAACTTTAATAAAACATACAACCTTTTATTACTTCATGTTTTCAAAATTGCCGAACTAGTTTCCTCTGGGGCGCCCCAGATTGATCACCGGATCTTGGTATGTGAAGCCGCTCGAAACTGATGTTTCTGGTTTCTTCCCTCTTCTAGTGTTAGTTTCAAATACCAGTTCAGCCATGGGTGTTCGTAGTGGCTTGGAAACCACGTTACACTGTCTAAAGTCCTAGTGTAATGAGTCTTAATGTGCAAAAAATGACCGTAGAGCAATGATCCAAATCAGTCAACCTACAAAACGACCAACATACATAAATCTTTTATAATAGAGATTTATTTATTTTTGTACATGTCATCCAATAATCTCCACTGGTGTACTTTTGAATATTTAAAAAAATAAAGGTTATTTTCTTTTTATTTGTTACTTTTTAAAGCAATCAGCTTTAACTAGTAAATAATTAGTAACTGTTAATAATTAATAAAATACTTAATGCATCATTTCTTTCATTCAGACTAAATTTATTGATTAATAATAATAATACAAAATTCTGTGCCATACGGAACAATGCATATTTTGTATAACTATTTATTCCGTTTAAGAGCGGACAATACCTAATCTCGCCGGCAGCCTTCGTCCATGTTATTCTATGGGAAAATTTGTTTACATAATTACTCATTACCTAATGAATATTTTTCAATTCTGTTTTCACATTTAGAAAATTCATAAGCGTTAAATTAGTACTTGTTTTCCAAAAATCGATTTTTTAAAATTTTAGTATTTCATTTTGCGATTAGAAAGTGAGAAAAATGCATTTTGTGAAAAATCGCATTTTTGAACTCAAAATTAAAATGTAAAATTTAAAAAAAATGAATTTTTCAAAAATGAGTACTCATTTAACGGTTATGAATTTCTGACTGCGAAAACAGAATTAAAAAATATACATTAGGTAATGTGTAATTGTCGCAACAAATTTTCCCATAGAATAACATGGGCGAAAGCTGCCGGCGAGATTAGGTATTGTCCCCTCTTAAATGCCTCTTGATAATGAATATTATTTATCTCTATTACTTATGTGGTATTTGTTCAGATTTAAAATTATTTAGCAAACTGAAGAAATATTTAAAAAGAAATAAAAAAGTAAAGTATTTTATATAAAGGCTACATAGATATTTCATTGTGTGTTTACCGAGAGTAATATATTCTGAAACTGGTATTTTGCTGCAACATAATTCTTTCTTTTGTGATCTTTAGGTGTTAATATTTACCACAGAAATATATAATGTCACAATCTGACAAAACGAATACTGAAGGATATTTTTAACACACCAATCAAATGGCTGAGAGAAGGGAGGTCAATATATTATTGGCCTTCTTTTACTCATAATAAACAATATTGCTAGAATAGTTTCCTTATGAATGATTATGTGAAGTGTATTTGTAATGGAAGTTGAAAGTTTATTTTTCTGAATAAAAAGATAAAAGAATGAACTAGCCTTTTCTCCATCAATGAATTAATATTTGAAATTTAAAAGAATGGTAAAGTTTTGGTTTTAGACATTAACTGCACATGTCTATAAAAATAATGTAAGCAAAATTGGATTTGATAATTTTAGTTGATACATATGTTTTTTGGTGCGCTGAAGCCACAAATGAAACCAATTTTTCTCTATCATGTATAGATTTTTGTCAATGCAGGGTGTTATATTGTAATTTTCTCGTGACTCAGTTAAATTTATGTATTTTATTTATTATTATTATTATTTTCTCTGACGTAAATCTTTAAAATAAATTATGTAAATTGTAAATGAAACAATGAATTCTGTATGTTTATTTGAATCAATGAACTAATATTCCAAAACAATGTAAACCATGGATAAAATTTTATTTTCTTTATCTCAATACATTGCTGGAATTGTTATGTTAGTTTTTCCATTAAATTATTTGGTTGAAATGCATGGAAACCATGAACAAAATTTTACTTTCAATATTCTAATACATTGTTTTGACTATGACATTTTCATCGTTAATGTCTATAAATTTGGGCTTTTATTATTGAGAAGCTAACCAGATTTTTCACCAATTAGCATATTTCGTGCAACATAAATAGAATACATTGTGTTGGCATTCAGCTAATTTTACATTAAAATGCAGTTTGCATCTATTTGTTCTGTTCCCTCATATGTATTTTCAAAGCTAGTACATATTAGATATTTTTATTATTGTACCAATTTGTGGGTAGTTGGAAGACAACCTAGGGGGCCCCACCACAATTTTCCCATTCGGGCCTCACGTCTCCCAAGACCGGACCTGTTCATAGGAAAATAGCACAAATAGATACACACTCATTAAGATATTTTTTTATTATTATCATTATTATTATTATTTTTTTAAACAGATACTTATGAAATAGCACTTTAAAACACTAATCATCTCATATTCAGGGTGTCAATTTTTTACAGCGACCAGTAACTAATTTCTAAAGCATTAGTTGGATATCTAGAATACCAATGAGAAACCAAAGTCATTCAAAGAAAGGTTTCAAAATAAAATTTGTGTTTGACGACCCAGTTTTCATACTTTCCCTGGCAGTAAAGTTTTAGTAGAAGGAACTTTTATAAATTTTAAGTGCTTACTCACAAATTTTCGGCTATTGAAAATATATGTGGACATTACCTATATATTGGGATACATATTGCATTCAGTTAAAAGTAATAATTACGCTTACTTTTTTTAATATAACTGTTTTAATAGCAACTGACAAAGTGGGCCATTTTAACCCAAGGCTGGGGTAAAATGGTTCATGACACGGTGTACTATGGACCACAGGTAAAGTTTAAAAAGTCTATCGATGTAGTGTGTTTTTTTAATAGTATGAAATGTAAAATATACTGTATCTGTTTATTTGTGGCTTCAATTCATACAAATAAAAGTAATATTAATGAACATTAAAATTAGAAAATGATACACCAAAAGATTTTTGTCACTGAAAGACTGCTATTTTATTGTGAAATCGTAGGGCCATCATGCAAACATCAACTTACGGCCGCCCAAATGATAGATTGAAGTTTTCCTTAAAGTAAGTATAATAAAAACTATATTTTACTTTAACTCCCAACTCAGGGTGATCGGTTTGAAACATTTCATACATTTTTGTGATATTTAGCCATGCATCCAAATATTGTTTTTCTGTTGAACCACAATGTGTTTCTCTTACCTCAAATTTAGGAATGTGTTCATGGATAAGGACACATATACTGTCATCAAACGCATTTCCACTACAATTTTTGCCTCTCATATCAACAGGTATTCTATTCTGCAGTAATAGGTTATATAACCTTGCAACTCTATCTTGAGAAACTCCATGCATTTGTAAAAAGACATTTTTGAAAACTGGAGTAAACCCGCCATTGTATACAAAAGATTTACTTTTTAAACTTTAAACGAAAATACAAACAAACGAAGTATAAACTATTAATTAAATAAAATAAATAAAACCTTAACTTTGCTTCGTGCTGTCGTTAACATTTTCAGCTGGGCGCCCAGCTTTCTTCAGATGACAACTTCTGTTGTGGAGATCTTGAGTGACGGTCTTGAGTATCTTTAGCCATAAGGTGGCACCACACTCTGTCGGGGGCCACTGCACCTCTGTCGTTACATGCCTCATGATTGGTTGCTATTTCTATGGCATCCGGGTACATTGCATAATTGTAATCTTCATAATCCGTGATTTTACTGGTGCTATTTCTATGGTTTCCCAAATCGCGGATTATGAAGATTACAATTACACAATGTACCAGAAGCCATATAAATAGCAACCAATCATGAGGCATGTAATGACAGCGGCACAGTGGCACTTGACAGTGTGTTGTGCCACCTTATGGCTAAAGATACTCAAGACCGTCACTCAAGATCTCCACAATAGAAGTCGTCATCTGAAAAGAGCTGGGTGCCCAGCTGAAAATGTTAACGACAGCATGAAGTAAAGTTAAGGTTTTATTTATTTATTTTATTTAATTAATGATTTACTTTTTGTCTGTGGGATTTCAGTTGAAAGTAAAGCAGTATTACGATGATCATTATCTGAGTTTTTCTTCTTTCTACGCTTAACTTCCTTAGCTTCTATCAATGTCTGCAAATGTAAAACTTGTTGATTTTTAGTTTCTAACGAATAGAATTTATTCCAGATCGCACTTTTTGTTTCGTTATAAATAAACTGCCTTTTCGAGGGCAGTTGTACACAAGCTTGTCAGGAATAGATTTAACAGAAACAAGGTTACCTTTGTAGTTTGTATACTCTTCGTCTTTCACTCTTGCTTTCCTTATGACATTACATTTATACTTATCTTCATTTACAGAACCTTGTTTTCTTTTTGCTTGAGGTTCATCATCAGAACTTCCACTGTGCATTTCTTAAAACGAAATAATCACAACACACTAAGTAAAACCACTGAACAATAATATTAACTTCAAAAAAAGAAGTACTACTCAGTCTTGCACAACAGCTGTTTGGTTTGTGGAAAACAAAGCATTAAAAACAGGTGATGAAACCGCTGAAACAATACTCAGCAGGGTTGCCTTTGCCTCAAGACAGGGTTGTCACATGAAATTTACTGCAGAAACCCACCATGTGATTTCGCTTGACGGGTTTCTGCCCTGAACAGAAACTTCAGCATAAAATGTGACACATTGGGAGGCTTGACAGTTTACGTGTTTTTGCTTACGATGTGTTTAGTAGGCCATTTCGAATATATTCATATCCCATTTTCGCAAAAAATGTCAGTTGACAGGTTTCTAAAATAAACGATTTATTTTCATTATATATTTAGCAGTTCAAGAAATAATCCTTAGAAAATTTTTAGAAAATATAAATGATTTAATTAAGGATGGGTTAAGATCTCATTCATACTTACCGATAGTTAAATTATTTCCAATTTCTAATATGTGAACTTCAATTTTCGATCTCCCTGCCACTAAAGGTATGTTTGCTGTTGCTTGCAGAGTTGGGTCGATCTCGATTTCGTTCACTTTCGCTTCCACTAGTCAATGACATCAGATGGGAAGTAATGCAACCCAATTGGTCACCTTTTTATCAGATGTCATCTTCTGCAAGTCTTATAATTGGTTTTTCCCGATTTCTCCTTGTCTTGTAATGTTTCTGAAACAAGATGTGTAAAGTTGCTCAAAAGAACAGTGCATTCTAAAACCTTAACTCTTTCCACACGCATATTGAAAGAATTTACACAACGTTCTTGAGGAATGTTAGTAAAATTTACAGTGTAAAGACACAGCCCCTTACCATATATAACGGTTACATTGGATTTGATTGTTTTACTGAAATTAATATAAATTAAGACTAAATGTAATATAACGTAACGTATTTGCTCTAACTGAAAGTATGCTTTTATGTCTGCAATTAGTGTAATAATTGTCATTATTTCTATTTTCAGACGTTATATGTAAGACTGCGTATGTTTTTGTATATAAATCTTACACTTGAATATACAAATACAAATAAAAAAACACGTATGGTATGTGTGTTCGTATAGTTTTGGGGACAGATCTGTACAGTGACATTTTCATATATGCCAAAGGCTTTCCAATGTGAGAGGTGTATTTTTAAAAACCTAATGACTTTTTCGTACAGCATTATACTTGCTTTACTTGTGGAATTCGGGATTGTAGCAATCGCTATTAATTTACGTATGTACGTCTCGCGTATTGGGAAAACCCAAGGAAAAATAAGAGTCACTAAATATCGCTATCTTGCTGCTGTTCATGAATATACGCGCACAAAAACAACAACAACAACAACAAAAAAAAAAAAATCTGGATACTGTTATTTTACTGCATATGTACTCAGAAAATGCAAGAAACCAGGTTCAGGAGTCATTTATCACACATCGGTTTATGTTTTATATATTTAATTTGCGGAAAAACAATATAAATAATTTTAAATTAATAAATTTCGCTAGAACTGCTATCACTACCTATTTGTATTTTACGCATATAAAATTGATAATCTTTCCTGTAAATTGCTGCGTATTCCAAATTTATATTATTTTGTTGATTTTTTTATACATTTGTTTAAGACACATTTATCACAGAAGATAATTTACTTTTTTAATGGAGCTAAAACACATGAACGTTTCAAAATAGTTTTTTAAAAATTTTGTTTCTGTAAAATGACCTTTTTTTTTTCTTTTTATAAATAAGTAAAAAAAGTGCAGTTTTACAACATGTTAAATGCATGTGATATAAGAGACTTCCTCCCGAATTTTGAATTATATATGTGCAAACTTTTATACTCTACAACCCACAAGGGAAAAAAAAAAAAAAAACGAGCTTAATTTTATACGGAAGTGTAACTAGATTTTTCGAAAGTACGCTTCTGACATTTGAAACTTCTTGACATGCATGGAAATATAAAGATACGAATCCTCTATGCAGTTTGTGTGTGTGTGTGTATATATATATATAAATGAATTATTAATCGTAGTAAAAGTCAAGCAACAGATATATATGTATATGTGCGGACGTTCAATAACATGGATCAAAAAGCAAATGTGCTTGTTATAGTTGAAAATTTTAGTGCTGTTAGGTTTACAGGTGAAAGATCTGTTAAATTCAACAAAGGCCTCTTATATATATGTATATTTTCGCAAATTTAAAATATCTAAGGTAAGATAGAGTATTACCTATCAGACTTAAAAATTTTCAATTTATGGTGCTATTTAAAAAGTTTTAATTCATCACACAGACACAGAACGTTATTTAGATACACATAATATCACATTGAGGTCGGATATAAATGCAAAGTTCAATAAATATTTAAAAAACCCATATAAAATTCAAGATACGTTTTTCTTTTGTCGAAAGGGAGTAACAATACGAGTTTTCGACTGTGTGTTAGCCAATATCATTTAGTATAGATATACACTTTTCCAAGGTTTAACATTTAAAAAAAAAAAAAAAAAAAAAATCTTTGAACAAAAGATAATTAAAAATGTATTTTTCCCCAAACAAAATTTAATTTAGTACTCGAATACTATTTTTGACTTTATGTATTTGTAATTTTCCTTCTTGTGTATTTGTAAAATCTTTGATTCTGTTATATATTATTTCTGGAAAATTCAAAGTTGTCTACCGCAAATGGGGACGACGTTTTTTATTGTCTGTACAAAATAGGACTCTCTGGTCTAAATAAAATATTTTTTTAAACATTAAATATTTATTTCTCAATATTTAGCATCATAGATTCCATGTTTCGATGTATCTAAATACATTACTTTTGTCCGTATATCTATCTACCTTATAGACGAAGTACTCTGAAAATAATTGCTAATCTACCTGGTACTTAACCTGGGCTCCTCGACGTCTGGCCGGTATGCTTCAAACTAGGGTCTGGTTAAGTCAAGTCAGATATCCACTGATTTAATGATGTGATGAAAATAGAAATTTCACGTCTTCTTTTTCCCGTCTGATAACCTAGCTTAACTTTTGATCAGCATATTTACTTTAAAACAACGGTTCAACGACTATAGAATAATATTTCAAATAAAGTAAAATAAAATAAAAGTGAAACATAGGTAGCCTCAAGCTCTTTCTTTTATGTAAGTAAAAATGTATAAATAAATAAATAAATAAATAAAATAAAATGCACACGTAGACATATAGTGCAACATTTTAAATTTCTTTTGGTTTTAAACAAATGCAATGTAAAAAAAAAAAAAAAGCTAAAATAAAATAAAGAAAAAATATTGACAAAATTTTTCTGATTTTGAGCTGGAAAAATTAAATGTAGGAAAAAAAAAAAAACCTGTTTATTAATATAATATTTCAGCAGCAGATTTGATACCCAACTTTTAAATCCATTAATCAGTTAAAACTGCATATGAATTGTTTTTTCACTCCAAGATCAAATAGCTTAGGTAGAGTTAAATTTGCATTATCAAACATCTTATATGTCAGTTCTTAAGTCATGATAAGCAGATTATCGTGATGTAAGCCTTTAGGTATTCCCCCATGAGCCAACTTATTTCTTCCCACTCCCACATGGTAATGCACGAGGATAAATCATGCATAAATCATAAAGTATGACAGTTATGTTTTGTAAAATGAATATAAGAGTATAGCAATAATTCAAATAATTTAGAAAAAAAAAACTTGTTTTAGTGGGTCAATTCAAAAGTTAGTTTTTCATTCGATATAAAACGATTAAATGACCATGAGAATAGGCCGTCATGCTCTGCAAATTGCAAGGTTAGAAGGTCAAGATTCTAAAATATTGCTGTTTGAGATAGCAAAGTCATCTTTTACATTTACATGACTAAATTGTTTTCTTCAGACTATTATGATATCCAAAATATAGCATATCATTTTTCAAAAGTATTAAGATATGCAGAATTTTTCTAATCTGAAGATTAGAAGAAACACCGATTTTAAATTCATATTTCTTTTCCAGAGAAATAAGTCACGTGAAAACAAGTTAAAAGAGGAAACAAACAAATATTAACGGAAACATTTTTATGATGTTTTTAATATTAATAAAATTAGTTTTTAAAAGATTTTGGATTTTTTCGAAACTTATTAAACATAAATTTAACTTTAAATTACCTCTTTGTAAAACTATTTAAATTAAAAGATTATTTAAATTTTAAATATTTTGTTTAAAATAATATTTGTTTACTAGATTTACGTTATTCCAATTCTTGTAGTTACAATTACACTTTGGCATATTTTACATTAAGTTTCCATTCATATAAATTTTTAGTATATTTTTAAAATGTATATGTATATATAACAAAATAAAATTGAATACTAATCAACACTGAAGTTTTTCTCTATAAGTTATTTCTCAGTTTAAAGCAAATGTTTTTAAAATGAAGATAGGCTTATCACAGTTCTATACGGTTATAAGTCCCACGCTTCCATTATTAGTAAAAAAAAAAAAAAAAAAAAAAACGCTCAAAAAAAAAAAAAAAAAAAAAAAAAAAAAAAATTATAAATAATATATATTATATGAGATCATTTCACAAACAAATCGGGAAACATAGCTCAGAAGAGGATGAAAAAACTTCGAGAAAAGCCCGATAGATGACGCTGAACGTTCTAGTGAAAAAGAGAAATTATTAAATGTATGTTGGTGTGTGTAACTTCACGTCTCATTACTCCATTGATGCCAGATTGGGGATTTTGTCCCCATTTTGGGGATTTTTGAGGCTTCTGGGGACAGTTTTGGGGACCAAATGTTTGTGGGGACATTTTTGGGAAATTCTAAAATTTTTGGAGATAAATCTGGGGAGTTCAACTTTCTGTCAATGTTGGCAGCGTAATGATATATCCCTACGACTAGAGACTTTCAATAGTTTTATTGTTATTTGGGGATTTTTTTTCAAAAATTGCGCCTTCATTTGGGGAAAAATATGAGCTTAAATCATAGAAAAATCTGCTTGATATTTTTTTTTGAAAAAAAAATTATTTTCCCTTTTTTGTAGAAATCAAGTTGGGGATTTTTTCGAAAAAAAAAAAAACTGATTTGGGGAAATTTGAAGACCTGTTTGGTGAAATAATTTTCGACCATCTGGCATCACTGCATTACTCTGAACACATTTTCTGTCAACTGAATCCAAATTTAACTTTTTCAAAGTTGTGTAAAAGAAAGAGAGAGAAAAAAAAAAAGATTTTTCCATTTTAGAAATATACATTATTCCTTTGGTCATTAAAAGGGTTCTGCATTTCTTTTTTTCCCATGCATTTTACAAAAAAAAAAAAAAAAAAAATCCAATAAAAGTGGATATTATTTTTGAATGTACATAGCATATCGTTGCAAAAGTACTAATAATTCAGAAATTAACTATAATCAGATTTGTATGCCATTTAAGAAAAAATATGGAAAAACTTCAGATGTCTGACATTTAAATTAAAATATTTAAAAATTTTATCGAATTAGAATGAGAGAGAGAACATTTTCAGAGTACGCATAAAATATGCTGACGACTTTGGTTTTGAATTACCAATCAGGAAAAATTTATGACCAGCCGCATACTAAGTAAAAGTATTATGTTGGTAAACAAAAAAAAAAGAAGAAGGTATGATTAAAAGAACATTGTAACCAACCTTCTTATTGTAAATCCGTTCTATTCGTAACTCATTTTGCCAAAAACACGTTTCAAATTTTTTCTTATAGTCGTTTTATTCCGATTAACCTTAATTACCTTTCTTCAAACATTACTTTGTGACCGTTTGTTTAGACACTTGGAGAAGAAATGATCTTACGATTTTCAAAAGAATTTTTTTTTTCTTTAATGAATAGGCAATACTAATATTGATATAAATTCTGATTTATTTGCTACCTAAGAAGGCAAAATTAATTATTTGAATCTGTTTAGAATTTTGTTTGATTGTCAAAGCGTTAATTCTTAAAAAAAAAAAAAAAAAAAAAAAAAGCAATAGAAGGAGAAAAAAAAAAAAGCCAATACTAAATCACATGGAATTATGAAACGACATATCTGTCTGAAAGATTCCTGATTTCTATTTACAATAACTATCATAAAAAAGATGTATATTTTTTTAGATTGCATATTAATCATCCTTTGTTATGCCGAATCCTTTAAGGCCAAAATAAATTAATTGATGACTTGTTATTGAGTCCTTTAACTGGGGTAAATTAAGATTAATATATATATATATATATATATATATATATATATATATATATATATATAAGAATAATTTTCTTTCTACTCTGGAATAGTAATTTAGATGAACAAAAGTAGGAAAATTAATTTGCCTGTGATGAGAATAATGTTTTGCATGATCTGTTTGCGAGATGATAAAAGTACTGATAATACTACGGAAGAAAAGAAAATTGTTAAAGCAATCAAAAATTACACGTTTACTTTTTTTTATTAGTGAAGAAAAGAATGAACAACCTTGCATATGCATAAGATTGATTTATGGCAAAATCAATTTATGGACACATTAATGTTATGTTTCTTAAGATGAATTTCCGAATAGATGAATTTATTATTATTATTATTATTATTATTATTATTATTATTTTATGTTAAAGCTCTGGTGGAAATGTAAACTTCACAAACTCAATTAGTGAAAATTTGACAATTGTTTTAATTTGATTTAAAATATTATATGTGATGAAATAATGGATTTGAGATGTGATACGCAGGGGAACTGTTATAGAAGCTTGTTTAATAATGAAGTTCGGGGACACCATTTTTTAATATTAAACTAATGGTCTATTAGACACAACGGGTACTGTATTTTAATATTACTGTCCAAAAGCCTTTTCGTATACTATCATGTATCGCTTCAGTTTTGGATTTCATCATGAATATATATGTTTTAGTCATTTGCGATAGAATAACTATGTCATTTTCGCTTAGTAAAACAAATTTGATTAGGAAAAAAATCATCACATGCACCAATTACACTACCTTTCCATAAATGACCGGACACTTTCGATTTCAGACGTTTTTAAAAATATCTCAAAAACTACTAAACAAAAAATCTTGAAACTTATGGAAATATTTTTAATTCGGTAGAACAGTTTAAGCTCATTAAACAAAAACTGAAAAGCAATTATTTATTTCAAAAACGAAAGTATTGAAAAAATATGAGCTTACCTTCTCTAAAGACTCTGGCGTCCCATATTCCTATTTTCTTAGTATTTTATTTTTATATATTTGTTATTTTTCTCTCTGTAAAAGACTTGAATTAGTAAATTAAATACTATGATGCAAAAAATCATGTCGACACCTTTTGTAATTTTAATTTGCACTTTTAATGAAAAATAAAAGAAAAAGAAAATAAAAGAAGCGAGAGTTAGTCTCTCACGTTACATAGTTAAAACACAAACTGAATAAGTATCTATCCTGATGAAAAAACAGGCAGATGTAAATCACGTGTCAGAGTTCTATAAATAGATCTTCTCCCCTCAACTGGGAGGCAATGAAAATTGGAGAGGGTGGAACAGATTCACTCTTGTTTTTATTATAACGTTCGTTTTCACAGAACATATTTTGGAATAAAAGGAGTCTTTTGAGTTTGTAGTTTTCTGTCACCCCTCTTCAAACGAGGAATACGATCTTAGTTCCAAGTTTTCACGGTGTTTCAGAAAGATTGGCTTAGGAGTAGGTTTGGTCAACACGTCTGCAGTCATTAATTTACTCTGCAGATATTGTAGAGTGATAGTTCCGTTTTCGCACAGGTTTTTCACGCAGTGGAATCTAATGTTTATGTGCTTCGAGCGAGCAGTGTGTTTGGGTGATTCAATCATTTTGATTGTTGACTGATTGCCATCGAATAATCTAATAGGCAGTTCTTGTGGCAAGTCAAAGTCCTCTAGTACCCTGCTCAGCCACGATATTTCTTGGGCAGCATTTGCGGCTGCTATAAACTCTGCTTCTGCTGAAGACAGAGCTTCAGCTGAAGACACACGTTCTGTGAAGACACACGACTTCTTCTGCTGAAGACACACGTTTGCTTTTTTGAAATCCAATGGATTGGCGTTTTTCCTATGAAGAATAGGTTCCCTCTCATCGATTTGCGATCGGATTTATCACCGGCCCAGTCGACATCGGCGTAACAAGTTAGAATAGGTTTTTCCTTTCCACTTATGACCAAATTTAATTTTTCAGTCGTTTTCAGATAACATATAATCTTTTTCGCAGCATCCCAGTCTTGCTGCCTGGGCTTCTCATTGCGTCTATTAAAAATATTAACTGCTGCTGCAATGTCAGGTCTAGAGATAGTAGCTATATGTAATAGGGATCCGATGGCTTGTCTGTATTTTGTATTATTATTTAGTAAATTATCATCGGATGTGTTATCTAGATAACCGGAATTCATTGGTATATTTGTGCGCTTAGCATTTTGAAGACTGAATTTTTCTACAAGTTCTTTTATTTTAGTTCTTTGATTTATGAAGTAGTTTCCTTGTTTTGATTTTTGTATGTTAATGCCGAGGTAGTAGCTTATTTCTCCGAGATTTTTGAGCTCGTGTTTTGCACTAAGTTTCTCGATAGTTTCTTCTATTTGTTTTTCCGATCCGGATATTAACAGGTCGTCCGCATAAATAATGATATCTTTGGGATTTGTTTAATCTTTCCTAAACAGGCAGGCATCTGCTGTGCTTTGTGCAAAACCGAATTCTTTATGAGTTTCACCAGTTTTCAAGTGCCATGATCTGGCGGCTTGCTTAAGGCCATAAAGGGCTTTCTCTAATTTCCAGACTTTATTTTCGTTTCCAGGTGAAATATAGTCTTTAGGCTGTTCCATGTATACTATTTCATCTAAATCTCCATGCAAGAAGGCAGTTTTAATATCAATATGGTGAACCTGTGTGATTCTGTGAGCGGCACTGGCCAAAAAGGGTCTAATTGTGCTATGTGATACCACCGGAGCAAATGTTTCGTGAAAGTCTTCACCATATTTTTGACTGAAGCCTTTTGCAACCAGTCCAGCTTTATATTTGGCTAATTTGCCTGAGGAGCCATATTTGACCTTATAAGTCCATTTGGACCCAATAACTTTTCTTCCGGGTGGAGGTTCAACTAATGTGAATGTTTTATTTTGTTTTAAGGAATTAATTTCTTCCTGCATAGTGTCTAGCCAATTTTGTTTTTCTTGTGGGTTTGTGATGTTAAGAAAATCGTTATAATCTTTGGGTTCATTGGCCTCAAACTTTTCTGTTAACTAAATTAGACTTTCAGGTGGTACACCTTTATTGAGTCTAGTTGACCTTCTTAAGGTGTCATTTGTGTTGTCGTGTTCACTAGTGATATTTTGATCTGGTGAACTTATGTCAATTCTGACAATTTCGCGCCCTATATGCGATTCTGTGTCAGGGTGTTCATTTGTGTTGTTTTCTGAGAGTAATTCTATTTCATTGTTTTCTCCTGAATTGTTTATAGTATTTTCAATGAATTTAACTGCTGTTGCAAGTATTACGTAGCCATTTTTCAGGTAGATCCTATACGCTTTAGCGCTGTTGTCGTAGCCAACAAAAATGCCTTCTTGGGCTTTGTCATCTAATTTACCCCGTTTACTTTTATGATTGTAGGCATAGGCTTTACAGCCAAAAGTTTTTAAGTGACTTAAATTTGGTTTGCTACCATGCCATAATTCATAAGGAGTTTTTGTAGTGGCTTTTGTAGGTAATCTGTTTTGTAGGTAATTGGCGGTGTTTACAGCTCCCCCCCCTCAATTTTTTGTCTAAATTGGCTTCTGATAAAAGTGTATATGTCATTTCGATTAATGTACGATTCTTTCTTTTCGCAACTCCATTTTGGGCTGGGCAATGTGGTACGGTGAGCTGATGGTGAATACCATTTTCTTTAAGATACTCTTCTACATTTTTGTTTATATATTCACCGCCATCATCTGACCTTATTATTTCTGGTTTCTTTCCAAATTTGTTTGTGGTAAAGTTGACGTATTCTTTTAATTTCTCGATTACTTCACTCTTTTTACTTAGAAAATAAATCATTGTATACCTAGAATAATCGTCAACAAAAGTTAAGATATATGATTTACCATCTATTGTTGGTACTTGAATATGTCCGCAAACATCGCTATGTACTAATTCTAGTATTTGTTTTCCTCTGTTTTCTGCAGTTTTTGGATACGGGGTGTCAATCAGTTTTGTTTTGATGCAAGTTTCGCATGTTGTCTCGTGTTTGCAGTTATTGATTTTTATTCCCAGAACTAACTGATTTTTGTTTAGTTCTTTAATAGAGCTGAAAATTTTATGTCCCATGCGTTTGTGCCATAGAGTAATACAGTTAGGATTTTGACATTCTTCAGTTAGATATGTGTTATGTTTGTTTATTGGCATGGGCAAGTTTAACTCATGTATGTTGTTATTTTTTGTACCTTCCAAAATGGTTTCATTTTTCATAGATATGTAACACTTTTGTTTAGTGAATGTGACTTTGTAGACAATTTGGGTAGCCTTGTGTACAGATATAAGGTTTGCCTTTAATTCTGGAACATATAAGACTTCCCTTAGTGTTAGTTCCCTTTTTTGTTTATTTGGATCCAAGTATTCAAATTTTATTTCTCCTGAACCGAGTGAAGTGAGGGTGTTACTAGAGGTCTGCACGGGCCGGGCTTACGGCCGCCGGGTTCGGACCGAATTTTTAAATTTGTTCTCGGCCGGGCCGGGCTCGGGCTTAAAAAAATTTTTCAGGCTCGGGCTCAGTTTTTTTGTGTATACTCGGGCCGGGCCGGGCCTGAATGAAATTTTCTCCGGGCCGTGTCGGGCCGAATTTTTTTCTGATTTCCTCGTTAATCAACAAAAAAGGGAAATGATAAAAATATTTTTTCAGTCATTTATTTTACATAATTTTACAGGCTGGTATGTTACATAAAGTTCTATTTTGTTAAAAAATGTCTGTAACTTCAATTTAATTGTCTATCAGTCTGTCTGTTCGAAAACTGATTTTTCGCAAATATTTTTAGCATGCTTCGAAATTAATATATTTTATTTAAAGTAATATTAGATGGTTTCCTATTCAAAATAGTATGCATGTCACTACCAGTTTGAGTACATGTACATAACAAAATAAATTAGATACGTTACTGTGTATAAGGCTTTGTTTCCTATAATCTGTTGAGTTTAGGTGGTATGAAGGCTATAAAAATCCTTCCTTTGTAACTTTTTCTCTAAGGCTCCTTTTTCTTTTCTCCAGTGGATGAAAGTAGCATCAGTCTTATCAGGGTCAAAAACAACTTTTCTATTCAATATGGTTGGATTAACATTAAAGTTTTGTTTACCGAATCACATGAAAGATTCGGATACATTACGGTATATAAGAGGAAAGTGCATTTTTAGTAGTATTAACCATTTTAAATACCTTCCTGTACTATTTGATGAATGCTAATATTTTCGATTTGACTTTCTGTTTGTCTTTGTGCCTTGTCTATAATAATAAATTTCTGTTTATATATAATTATCTTGCAAAAGTTCAGCAGTTTTCTTAAAGAATGTACTATTGTTTGGTTATATAAAACCTCTGCAAAACTCGTACTAAAACCCTTTTTCATAGAAAGGTATGCATATATATATTTTTTGTTATTTTACATATCTTTGAATCGCGCCGGGCCGGGTCGGGCCTGATTTTATCGTTTTTTGTCCGGGTTGGGCCGGGCCGGGCCCGGGCCGAATTTTTTGACTTCCTACCGGGCCGGGCCTCAAAATTTCGGCCCGTGCAGACCTCTAGGTGTTACCATTTGCTACACATACTTTTGATTTTTATGACTCATCTAAATTAACGAAAAGTTCTGTATTGTTGCTTATGTGCGATGACGAACCACTGTCTATTATAAAGTTGTTAGTGATTGCATTTTGAGTCGTGAAAGCCATTTGTTTTGTTTGTGATGTTATTTGCTTCATTTGTTTTGAATGGCTTTGTTGTTGTGTATGTGTGTGTGGCAATTCATCATTGTGTGGCACTAACTGTGAGGAATTGGTTGTTCTGTATTTATTTCTAAATTGTTTGTTTTTAGTGTTATCAGCATTTTTATTCTTCAGATGCCAGCACTCCGATTTATTACAGTTGCCTTTTTTGCAATAAGTGCAGTATTTATTTTCTCTCTTGAAATTACTATTATACTGCAGTTTTTTGTTTATGTGAAAAGCTTTAGAAGAGTTTGTGTTATTTTCGGAGGCTTCTTTTCGACGATAGTTCGTCAATCAATTTGCTGCTAACATAGTTAGGTGTCAATTCATTTTCTGGGCGAGCTTCAAGGGCTATTATTAGAGTTTCATAACTTTTAGGTACAGAGCACAATAATAATGCAGAAACGTGCGCGAATTTGATTTCTTCCCCAATGGACTTCAATTTATCGATAATTTCTAAAATTTTGTTTATTTGGGCTTGCATATCGCCACATTCTTCTAGTTTTGTGCTATATAATTTTCTCAATAAATACAATTTGCTACTTAGATTTGTTCTTTCGTGGATATCACGCAACTTGTTCCACGTTTCTAGGGCTGTTTGGCATTGTTTGATGGGGATTATTTGGGAATCCTCAATGAGCAATTTTATTATGACACGCGCTTTATTGTCCTTTTTCCGCGATACATCTGTGATAGGATTTGGCGGGTCGTCTGTGATTACATCATATAATTCACCCTTCATCAGATACATTGAAGTTTTAAATTTCCATACTGAATACTTTATTTTTGAGAAGATTATTTATTATAGTAGATTTCTTATTAGCTGTTTAAATTTTCACGCCTCTACCGCGTGTATCCAGGAAGATATAACGGTTTTTTGTTTTAAAAAAATGCAAAAAACTTTGTACTTTTTTAGTTATAACACGCAGGGCATTCAACCCAGTGCAAAGCTATTTTCAGGAAACTTGACATACAATATTAGACACAGCATACTGTCAATATGCTATCAGAATGAAAAAAATATTAAATATCTAATGAAATATGAGCATTTTTAATTAATAATTTTTTATTGCGCATGCGCAAGATTTAGCGAACTTTCATTTGCATAATTCAATAGCCAAATGTATTGAGCTACTTATATAAAAATCCCAAATAAGTATCGTGTAAATTCAAAAAGTTATACGCGATTGAATGAAGTGAATTTCAACTGTTCCTAAAATTAAGAAAATGTGATAAGGGGTTTTTCTCAATATTTATTTCCAACCGTTAAAAACTTTATTACCATTCATTGAGCCAAAATAAAAATGTGAGTAAAACCTCTTATAGTTCATTTTTTTTTTTTTTTTTTTTTTTTTCGAGAGAGAAACTGAATAGCAGTTAATTCTATCGCGCACAACTTTTTGAGTTTACATGATACATGTTTGGAGTTTTTATGTAAGTAGCTCAATATATTTGGCTATTAAATTAGGCAAACAAAATTTCACTGATTCTTACGCATGCACAGTTAAAAATTATTTAGAAAAAATACTCATATTTCATTAGATATTTAATATTTTTTTCATTCTGATTGTAGTATGCTGTGTCTAATATTGTATGTCAAGTTTCCTGAAAATGCCTTTGCACTGGATTTAACATACCTTGCGTGTTATAGCTAAAAAAGTGATAATATTTTTTGCAATTTTTAAATGAAACCTTTATATCTCCCTGATTACATGCGGTAGAGACAAAAATTTATACAGATAATAAGAAAGAGCCCTATAATCACATGCTACAACCAGATCATATTTCAAGCATTACTTTTTGCAGGGTGATGCCAAACATTTTCATTTTTCTTGAATTTTTTACTGGTCTCTCTTTCGAGGCAAAACTTTCACTGAAATATATGAGGTGTAACATGTTCTTGTCACGCCTGAAATTTCGAGATGATTTGTTAAGTACTTTTTGAGATATTTCAAAAAACGCCTGGAATCGAAAGTGTCCGGTCATTTATGGAAAGGTTGTGTATAAAAAGATTGTCCATTTAACTGTTCTCGTTCGACCGTGTTAGAGAAAATTAAACATGAAACCCGGTCTTTCGTTTTATTTCATTTTAGTCAGCACTGGTATAAACTGTCTGAATTTTATAGATAATTTTAGGTAGTTACTGCTTAAAAAAAAAAAAAAAAAATACTCGTTTACGTTTTAAAATAGTTAAACAGCTAATTCAATCAGTTTTATATGTGAATAAGTGGTTAATTGAATTAACCAATCGTGTGGTTCAGAGGAGGAAATGAATAAGTAATTTATTTAAATCAGCGATTGACTGAATAAGATATCAATGAATTAATTGATTATTAAACAACAGAGCTAGCTACTAGTTTAAAACAATTCTTGTAGATTTTTGAATAGTCCACCGCTTAATTCAATTATTCATTTATATGAATTAAATATCAGTAAAACAATCAAATAATGTAATGAAGTATATGTTGTGGAATAATAGGACCAATTTATTGTAGCCTTTTAATTTGAATGTGTTATTTCTGCTCTTTTAATTTATTCATCAGAACATTAAAATCTGAGAAAAAATTCCACATAGTTGAATTTAGATAAATTTGATAATTTATTTTATGTGTTTCGTTTTTACCGGAGGTGAAGATAGCCATTATAAAGGCTGAACGCTTTCTCAATTTCAAGGAAATTTTAACGTACTATAAATTTTTAACTTCTTAGGCCTATTTGTCTATCACTGAATGCTCAACAGAGGGTATGGTTGACTGGAATGTCTACATTATAGAAAAATCTCACGTAATTCAAAGAGTAAGTAAATTTGTCGTCAAAAAGTAAATCACTAAAACTAGTCGCATCATGGGGCTATCTCCTCAATTCAACTACATTTTTATTCAACTACTGTGCTATGCCTTAGATAGATTATAAGACTTCTTCACACACCATAAATTTTAAGCCAGCACAACCGGTTTCGAAAGGACGTAGCCTTTCTTCATCAGGTGAAAAAAAAAAAGTGCTACTGCCTTGGAGGCAAAGGCAAGACTGTCTTGCTTTTGCCTCCAAGGCAGTAGCACGTGTTTTTTTGCACCTGATGAAGAAAGGCTACGTCCTTTCGAAACCGGTTGTGCTGGCTTAAAATTTATGGTGTGTGAAGAAGTCTTATAATCTATTTATCGTTTGTACACCAGTTTTGAATTTAGTTTTGGTGTACTATGCCTTATTTTTACCAGTAATAGATTCGTACATAAGTATAAAATTTTGTTTGAACTAATTGTTTTTTATTGTTAAATTTATAAAAAACAGTATTCTTTACAATGCTTTTCTTCCAAAAACCTTTCTTCTGTAACAGTACGATCCTATGAGGAAAAGAAATGATTGCATATGATATGAATTCATTTCTGTGAGAAGAAAACTACAAAAATTATAAACTAAAGAAAAAAAAAAAAAAAAAAAAAAAAAAAAAAACCACTTAATTATCGTCGCTAGACAAAAGGAAAAATTTGAACTAATGAGGGTTGATATTTTATCTATATTACTTGTTCGGTTTTTTAACACTACTTGTCAAAATTTGCTTTATGTTTAATCACAGAAAACTGCTAAAAAACTTATTAAAAATGTCTATAAAAATTTTTCGGTAGCATATAGAAGCGTACAAATTGGCAGCTATGATATTATTCATATGGTGGTACTGGTTTTAAGCGAGTGCAAGAAAATGTTCTGGAAACTAGAAGCAACCAAATTTCAGCCAATATTATTATCGATGCAAAAAAAAAAAGAAGTTAATTACAGCTTAAGTTAATTTAATTATTTTACAAATTTATGAAAAAGTTGGCAAAACAATAAATAATGTTTAAAATTCTAAAACAAAGATATCAGTATTGTTTTCCTCGTAGTTGAAAAGTTAAGTATACTTTGTCTAATTTTCTCTGTTACTGTTTAAGATTTTAAGATTTTCTTCGCTATCTCATGCAAAAGTTGATAAGAGACAGACCCCCTGAGCGAATTAAATATATATATATGTATGTCTCGAAAACTAATAAATGGATTGAGCTACAAATTTTCTCATCTATAATTTTAAATATTGGGATTAATTTTATGCAAAAATTAATATAGGTCGTAGTCATAATTCCGATGTATATATATATATTTGATAATAAATTTATTCGTCAAGATAAAAGTTAAAGTTTGCGACATGGTTTTAACATTAGCATCTTCCAAATTTGAACGTTTTTATTTCTCTACAAAAATATTAGTAAAATAATCAATCAATACACCTTTTCACATTGCTGTGATTCTAGGAATTCAAATGTAAAATCAAATTAGGGCATTACCATTGAAAATATCAAAGTTGACGCGCTTTATAACATTTAGGTGATCCTCCAATCCCAAATTTCACTTTATTTTTTAAAAGTACACACAATTCCCCGTCATAGGTCTCCATCAATCAGTAACGAAGTAACTTCAAATGTTGCGTTTTTTTTTTTTTTTCCTCTTCTTTTTTTACCGACTGTACATTATTTACGTATCGTAGTTTCTTTGACTGGTTTAAAGAGCGGCAAATCTAAATTTAAAAAAAGAAAAGAAAAGAAGAAGAAATAGGTTGAGCTGTACTAACATTAAATTATGTGATTATGGAGATTCATTTCTGAGAGTAATTTGCGTAAATGAATTTTGGGTAGTGTTTATAATTTCCCAAAATTATGAACAATACAAAATTTATTACAGGAAATATTTATGAAAAAAATACTTAAAAAAAAAAAAAAAAAAAAAAAAATCTGCTCAAAAACTCCAAAAGGAAAAGCTTGATACCCTGCTAAGAAAATGAAAACTTGAATGAAAAGTAAAGTGATAAAGTTCGAATTTTTTAAATGACAGTAGGTTTGGTTTGTCACTCTGCTGACGTTTATTGAACACAGGGCTAATAAGACAAGGAAGTACAGATTAAAGTGGATTACGAACTACTATGAACTACGCTTGAGCTAGGTTTCGAACTCAGTATCATTTTAGGGAAGGCTATCGCGCTGATCATTCAGTCACCATAAGGGTTACATACCAATGCGATTTTTTAAATGCAATAGGTTCGTCATCTGTATTTTATAAAAAGCAATTTAAAAAGGAATATTTATTAAAAGTTAAAACTGTCTATATTATGTTTTTGTTAGTGCTTAACTTTGTGTTATTTTTGTTATTGATTTGCTATGATAAATTTTCCCTGCGAAAGAACCTAAAATTTTTTGTGGAAATAAATCAATTAAAAATAATTTTACAATTTCAATTATTTTATAAGGAAAAGTCTTATGGTACATAGTAAATCAACAAAATTTATAAGACTGTACAAAGGCTAAAGGTGTTACATGTCTTGATCTTAATCAATGGTTTTATTGGTTAGTAATTTTATTAGAAAGGCTTTATTTCTTGTCCACCTTTACATCTAATAAAAATGTTAGCAGAAATTTAAGGTTAAATGATTGTAAGGAAGGTCGCACCCAAGATGACTTTTAAATGGTCCATTTAAGTTCAAGGACTTGGTAAACGGTGCACGTTTTTCACTGAGATAGATTAGCGTACACACACACACAAAAAAAAAAAAAAAAAAAAAAAAAAAATGAAGAAGAAGAAGAGCATTCTTTTGTTTCATTTGGTAAAAAGTAAAAAGATTGCATCAAGGAACCTTCATCAGTCTTCCGAAAGCTTTAAAGGTTAGTAGGACTTTCAAGGAACTTTTCTTTGTTATTAGCAACAATTTATTGTCAAGCGTTATACACACAAACGTGACAATCATGCGGTAAATTAATAAATTTGGTAATTTAATCTACTTATAATACCTATAATTCTTTATATGTAACTTTATTTAGGTGTTTAGTCATTTTTTTCTCATGTGAAGTTTTTTGAAATACCAATATATATTTTTATGATTATGAAGCTAACATTGATCTGTTCTGACAGATATCTCAAGATATACAATTATCTATAGCAGGGGGTGTAGTTTTTTGCGGCCCACGAGGAGACTAACGATATTAAAGTTTGACAATTTTGGTTAACACATTAAAAATTAATAAAATCTTTTTGTAAATAAAATCTTTTTTGTAAAAAAATAGAACCGACTCCAAAAAGCAACAATTATTTAAACAACTAAGAAAAAAAAAAAAAAAAAAAAGGTATGAAATGAAACTGCAAATTGCGCCTAAAAGTAAAATGATTTCCTTCTCCAAACAACCTATAACACTGCAATTAATCATAACTTTTTAAGTCGGCGCAAAATTAAATAAAAATTAATTAGTTTTTAAAGGTTAGTTTTTAGATCCGTAGCAAAAAATGCAGTTGTTTCGAATGGTCCATTTTAATGTTTCCTTTATTATTTTATCACTGTATACAATTCGTCCATTAGTAGCATCTACATAGGACAGTGAACATTCTTCCCAATGCGGTATTTATATTTCTACGAAGTTAGAGTTTAACTCGCAAATTTTGTATAACTTTGAAAACTATCATTATTGGTGGCTTTCGGATTTGGCGATCAAAGCGTAATGCAAAAATATGCACGCAAAATGTATATTTTCATAATATATATTGTACGAAGTATTGTTTCATATTCATGATTACTCTCTTAATATACCTTATCAAAATTATCATGATATCCCAAAGAAATTAAATATGTTTGCCAGATAATTTTGCGAATTTTCTTTCCAGCATCTTCCCCAACTTTTGCTGCTTACGAAATCTTATTTGTTTTCTTGAATCAAAGTAGTTTTCGGCTGCGTTTTGCAGGTGACAATGTGAGATGTGTATTTTGAATACGATTTGATTTTTGAATTGAATAAAGGTATCAATTTTTAATTAATTTTGCGCCGACTTCAAAAGTTATGATTAATTGTAGTGTTTTAGGTTTTTTGGCGAAGGAAATCATTTTATACTTTTAGGCGCGTTTAAATAATTGTTGCTTTTTGGAGTCGGTTCTATTTTTTTAAAAAAAAGATTTTATTTTTCTCTTTTCAGTGAAAACTTATTTATATACCAGAACATCAGAAGACGTTCAACGGCAGTTTCACAAATCACTTCCAAGAAAAGTAGCATAATTCAAAAAATGGTTTATGTTACTGAAAAATACATGAAATGTACACAACGTGAACAAAAAAGTTACATCTCCATCTAGAAAGTTATCCACTCGAGACACAGTTTTGCCAGTTTCATTCTAGTCAAATTATTTTTAAGTTTATTTTTCTCAAATGCTGCATTTTTAAGTTGTGTCACTTTTCTTGCCTTTATCGGATATGAGCGAAAAACTATCTATTAAATGAACATACGTTAATTAAAAAAAATCTTTTGAAATGTAAAGAACGGATACGCTGTATTCGTAACCAAAAATTCTGTTAGGCATATATATTGAACTTTAGAGTGAATGTGTGTTACCCGTTGCGCTGGAAATTGCGCAGAGTAAAGTTCAAACAAAAGAAAAATATGTATTGCAGCTGACGGAAAGAAGTTTCAAAATCGATACTTACATACTGCTTTTACCAGTGTAGCTGCATGCATTCAGCAGTTAGAGTGAGAACAGACTTTTGTGAGTATCCTGTAATTTGTTTATATCTTAATGAAATCACAGTGAAACCTATTTCAGGCCAAGATCATTACGACAAAAAAAATAGTATTAAAATTAAATCATCTGTTACGAAGTTATAAGCTAAAAAATTTCAACAAAAACAACAATGAGAAACACGGTTTGTATTGAGAACCTCTTCCTTTATGAAGTTGGTTTAAAACGTCTATGCGTTAATCGATGTGACCATTTACAATAACCATACTTTGAATTTTACATAGCATAAATGTCACCCGCTACGCTACAACATATGCAATGTCGTCCAAGTGTGCACAAAATAGGAAATTGTGAACAAACAAATGCACTTTTTAAGCGTACTGTTTTTAGCATTAATGTCTAAACTACCTTTTCGTACTAAATCGATGATGGACTGCAATTTTATAATTCCTTTTTTTTCCCTGTCTTGAACCGTTTCCTAGATAGGAACGCACATGTTTTCCAACAGGCACATGTCCACTTTACTATACCTACATAACACTTTTATGATTATAGCTGCAGCTGTTCAGCAGTTAAATGAGTCGGAACTGACTTTTTTGGGCACCCTGTATTTTCTTTTGATCGTAAAGATATTACAATGGGACCTATTTCAGACCAAGACCTTTCCAATAAAGCAAAAAGAATCAAAATCGGATCATCCGTTCAGAAGTTATGAGCTAACAAACAAAAACAAAAACAAAAAAACATACGCTTTGAACTTTTTGAAGTCGGTTAATTAGAGCATCTCTTACGAAGTTATAAGCTTACAAACACCAACAACAACACATAGCTTGAATTAAGAACACCCTCAACAGTCTCCTTTCTGAAGTTGGCTGAAAACGACTTTGCACTAATCGATGTGACTACTTATATAAACAGTACTTTGAACCATAGAGTATGCGTGTCATCCGCTACGCTGGAAAGTGTGCAACGTAGTTCAAGTGTGTAGGAAATTGCGAACAAACAACTGCACGTTTTAAGCGTTCTATTTTTAGCAACAATGTCTAAAAACTGTGTTTTCGTAGTAAATCGATGTTGCTGTACAACTTCGTAATTAACTTTTCTCATATCTTGAACCGTTTTTGAGATAGAAGCGCTAATTCCGCTGTTTTTCACCAGATGGCGCTTTATTTTTTTTAGCGTGTAAATATATTACAATGGGACCTACTTCAGACCAAAATCTTTACAACAAAACAAAAAGTATCAAGTAACCGTATTTTGAACTGTATAGCGTATGTCTCATCAGCTACGCTACAACGTGTGCAATGTAGTTCAAGTGTCATAGTGTAAGAAATTGCGAACAAACAAATGCACGGTTTTAGCATTGTATTTTTAGCATCAATGTCTAAACTATCTTTTCGTACTAAATCGATGATGCTCTGCAATTTTATAATTCACTTTTTTCCCCTGTCTTGAACCGTTTCCGAGATAGGAACGCTATCATGAATGTCTAAACTATCTTTTTGTACTAAATCGGTGATACTTTTCAACTTTGTAATTCACTTTTTTCTCTGGAATCGTTTTCGAGATTGGAACACTATCTCCGTTATTTTCCACCAGGTGGCGCTGCAAGCAGTTTAACCTTGTGCTCCATGGCCACTTTGCTATACTTACATACCATTTTTATTACTATAGCTGCAGCCGTTTAGCAGTTAAAAGAGTTGGGACTGATTTTTTTGGGTACTCTGTATTTTCCTTAGATCGTAAAGATATTACAATGGGACCTATTTCAGACCAAGACCTTTTCAACAAAACAAAAAGTATCAAAATCGGAGCATCCGTTCAGAAGTTATGAGCTAACAAACATAAACAAAACATACGGTTTGAATTGAGAACCTTCCTTCTTTTTTGAAGTCGGTTAAAAAATAGGACCGACTCCAAAAAGCAAAACAACTTAAAAAAAAAAAAAAAAACTGGTATGAAATGAAACTGTAAATTGCGCCTAAAAGTATAAAATAATTTCCTTCGCCAAACAACCTATAACACTACAATTAATCATAACTTTTGAAGTCGGCGCAAAATTAAATAAATTTTAATTAGCTTTTAAAGGTTTGCTTTTAGATCGGTAGCAACAAATGCTGTCGTCTCGAATGATCCATTTTCATGTTTCCTTTATTATTTTATCACTGTATACAATTGGTCCATTAGTAGCATCTACATAGAACAGTAATACACAGTAGTTCTTCTCAATGCGGTATTTATGTTTCTACGAAGTTAGAGTTTCCTTTCCAAATTTGCTATAACTTTGATAACTATCATCCTTGGTGGCTTTTGGGTTTGGCGATCAAAATGTAATGCAAAATTATACACGAGAGATGTATATTTTCATAATATATATTGTACAAAGTATTGTTTCATATTCTTCATTACTCTCTTAATATATCTTATCAAAATAATCATGATATCCCAAAAATATTAAATATGTTTGTCAGATAATTTTGCTATTTATCTTTCACCAAGGACGTCAGATACCAGCATCTTCGCCAACTTTTGCTGCTTACGAAATCTTATTTGTTTTCTTGAATCAAAGTAGTTGTCAGTTGCGTTTTGCAGGTGACAATGTGAGATGTGTATTTTGAATAGGATTTGATTTTTGTATTGAATAAAGGTATCAATTTTACCATGTTTTTATTAACTTCGATTCTTGTGTGTTTGTTTGTGTGTTTGTTTGTGGGTTTGTTTGTGGGTTTGTCAGGGACAAATCTTGCAATCGATTTTTAACTAACTTCCCGACTAGCTAGATACTTGAAATTTTCAGGACAGCTCACAACACGGTGACAATACATTTTTCTAATAATTTTAGTCAACTATTTCAAGTCCCGCTGCCTTTGACAGCGCTTATATGATTCGACAGAAAATTTATTTAACTAACTTCCCGGATAGCTAGACATTTGAAACTTTCAGAATAGTTCAGAACAGGGTGAAAATGCATTTTTTTAAAACCTTTTGCCAACTGTCTTGGGTTCCCGCTGCCTTCGGCAGCGTTATCTGTACAAAGCTTGCAATCGATTTTTCACTAACTTTCCGACTAGCTAGACATTTGAAATTTTCAGGACAGCTCACAACACGGTGACAATACATTTTTCTAATAATTTTAGTCAGCTATTTCAAGTCCCGCTGCCTTCGGCAGCGCTTATATGATTCGACATAAAATTTATTTAACCAACTTCCCGACTAGCTAGACATTTGAAACTTTCAGAATAGTTCAGAACACGGTGAAAATGCATTTTCTTAAAACCTTTAGCCAACTGTTTCGGGTTCCTGCTGCCTTCGGCAGCGTTATCAGTACAAAGCTTGCAATCGATTTTTCACTAACTTTCCGACTAGCTAGACATTTGAAACTTTTAGGACAGCTCACAACACAGTGACAATACATTTTTCTAATAATTTTAGTCAACTATTTCAGGTCCCGCTGCCTTCGGCAGCGCTTATATAATTCGACAGAAAATTTATTTAACTAACTTCCCGACTAGCTAGACATTTAAAAGTTTCAGAATAGTTCAGAACACGGTGAAAATGCATTTTCTTAAAACCTTTAGCCAACTGTTTCGGGTTCCCGCTGCCCTCGGCAGCGTTATCAGTACAAAGCTTGCAATCGATTTTTCACTAACTTTCCGACTAGCTAGACATTTGAAATTTTCAGGACAGCTCACAACACGGTGACAATACATTTTTCTAATAATTTTAGTCAAATTTTTCAAGTCCCGCTGCCTACGGCAGCGCTTATATGATTTGACAGAAAATTTATTTAACCAACTTCCCGACTAGCTAGACATTTGAAACTTTCAGAATAGTTCAGAACACGGTGAAAATGCATTTTCTTAAAACCTTTAGCCAACTGTTTCGGGTTCCTGCTGCGTTCGGCAGCGTTATCAGTACAAAGCTTGCAATCGATTTTTCACTAACTTCCCGAATAGCTAGATATTTGAAACTTTCAGGATAGCTCAGAACACGGTGGCAATATATTTTTTTAATACTTTTAGTCAACTGTTTCAGGTCCCTACTGCCTTCGGCAGCGTTCATATGATTCAACAGAAAATTCATTTAACTAACTTCCCGAGTAGCTAGACATTTGAAACTTTCGGAACAGTTCAGAATACGGTGAAAGTGCTTTTTAAAAATATTTTTATCCAATTGCTTCGGGACCCTGCTGCCTTCGGCAGCGTTTCCAGTACAAAGCTTGCAATCAACTTTTAACTAACTTTCCGGCTAGATAGCCATTTGAAACTTTTATAATAGCTCAAAAAAAGACGATAGCAAGGAATTTTTTTAATACTTTTATCCAATTGCTGGGGTTCCGGCTGATTTCACTAGCGTTTATATGATTCAACAGAAAATTAAAAAACATGGTTTATAAAAATTTTTTTATCTTATAATTATTTATTTAATTTTGCGCCGACTTCAAAAGTTATGATTAATTGTAGTGTTATAGGTTGTTTGGTGAAGGAAATTATTTTATACTTTTAGGCGCAATTTACAGTTTCATTTCATACCAGTTTTTTTTTTTTTTTTTTTTTTTTTTTTTAAGTTGTTTTGCTTTTTGGAGTCGGTTCTATTTTTTTACAAAAAGATTTTATTTTTCTCTTTTCGGTGAAAACGTATTCATATAGCAGAACATCAGAAGACGTTCGACGGTAGTTTCACAAATCAAAGCATCCAAGAAAAGTGACATAACTCAAAAAAGGGTTTATGTCACTGAAAAATACATGAAATGGCCCCAATGTGAACAAAAAAATTATATCTCCATCTAGAAAGGTATCCACTCGAGAGACAGTTGTGCCAGTTTTATTCTAGTCAAGTTGTTTTTAAGTTGATTTTTCTCAAATGCTGCATTTTTAAGTTGTGTCACTTTTCTTGCCTTTATCAGATATGAGCAAAAAACTATCTATTGAATGAACATACGTTAAATTAAAAAGTCTTTAGAAATGTAAAGAACGGATATGCTGTATTCGTAACCAAAAATTCTGTTAGGCATATATATTGAAATTTACAGTGAATACGTGTCACCCGCTGCGCTGGTGTTTGCGGAGCGTAAAGTTCAAACAAAGAGCAAAATATGCATTGCAGCTGATAGACAGAAGTTTCAACATCGATACTTACATACCGCTTTTACCAGTGTAGCTGCATGCGTTCAGCATTTACAGTGAGAACAGTCTTTCGCGAATATCCTGTAATTTGTTTATATCGTAATGAAATCATGATGAAACCTACTTCAGGCCAAGATCATTACGACAACAAAAAAAGTATTAAAATTAAATCATCTCTTACGAAGTTACAAGCTAACAAATTTCAACAACAACAACAAAAATGAGAAACATGGTTTGTATTGAGAACCTCTTCCTTTATGAAGTCGGTTTAAAACGTCTATGCGTTAATCGATGTGACCGCTTACAATAACCATACTTTGAATTTTACAAAGCATAAATATCGCCCGCTACGCTGCAACATATGCAATGTCGTTCAAGTGTGCACAAAATAGGAAATTGTGAACAAACAAATGCACGTTTTAAGCGCTGTGTTTTTAGCATTAATGTCTAAACTATCTTGTTCTAAATCGATGATGCTCTGCAATTTTATAATTCACTTTTTCCCTCTGTCTTGAACCGTTTCCGAGATAGGAACGCTAACTCCACTGTTTTCCGACAGGTGGCGCTGTAGGCGGTTGAATCGCGTAGCATATTTCCACTTTACTATACCTACATACCACTTTTATGACTATAGCTGCAGCTGTTTAGCAGTTAAAAGTGTCGGGACTGACTTTTTTGGGCACTCTGTATTTTCTTTTGATCGTAAAGATATTACAATGGGGCCTATTTCAGACCAAGACATTTTCAATAAAACAAAAAGTATTAAAATCAGACCATCCGTTCGGAAGTTATGAGCTAAAAAACAAAACAACAACAAAAAAAAAAAATATACGCTTTAAATTGAGAACCTCCTCCTTTTTGAAGTCGGTTACTCCTACGCTGCAACATATGCAATGTCGTTCAAGTGTGCACAAAATAGGAAATTGTGAACAAACAAATGCACGTTTTAAGCGCTGTGTTTTTAGCATTAATGTCTAAACTATCTTGTTCTAAATCGATGATGCTCTGCAATTTTATAATTCACTTTTTCCCCCTGTCTTGAACCGTTTCCGAGATAGGAACGCTAACGCCACTGTTTTCCGACCGGTGGCGCTGTAGGCGGTTGAATCGCGTAGCACATGTCCACTTTACTATACCTACATACCACTTTTATGACTATAGCTGCAGCTGTTTAGCAGTTAAAAGAGTCGGGACTGACTTTTTTGGGCACTCTGTATTTTCTTTTGATCGTAAAGATATTACAATGGGGCCTATTTCAGACCAAGACCTTTTCAATAAAACAAAAAGTATCAAAATCAGACCATCCGTTCGGAAGTTATGAGCTAAAAAACAAAACAAAAACAAAAAAATATACGCTTTAAATTGAGAACCTCCTCCTTTTTGAAGTCGGTTAATTAGAGCATCTCTTACGAAGTTATAAGCTTAGAAACACCAACAACAGCACATAGCTCAAATTAAGAACACCCTCGTTTCTGAAGTTGGTTGAAAATGACTTTGCGCTAATCTATGTGACCGCTTACAGTAACAGTACTTTGAACCACAGAGTATAGGTGTCATCCGCTACGCTGCAAAGTGTGCAACGTAGTTCAAGTGTGCACAGTGTAGGAAATTGCGGACAAACAATTGCACGTTTCAAGCGTTCTATTTTTAGGAATAATTTCTAAAAACTGTCTTTTCGTAGTAAATCGATGATGCTCTACAACTTCGTAATTAACTTTTCTGCTATCTTGAACCGTTTTTGAGATAGAAGCGCTAATTCCGCTGTTTTTCACCAGATGGCGCTTTATTTTTTTTAGATTGTAAAGATATTACAATGGGACCTACTTCAGGCCAAGATCTTTACAACAAAACAAAAAGTATCCAGTAACTGTATTTTGAACTATATAGCGTATGTCTCACCAGCTACGCTACAACGTGTGCAATGTAGCTCAAGTGTGCATAGTGTAAGAAATTGCGAACTAACAAATGCACGTTTTTAACATTGTATTTTTAGTATCAATGTCTAAACTATCTTTTCGTACTATATCGATGATGCTTTGCAATTTTATAATCCACTTTTCCCCCTGTCTTGAACCGTTTCCGAGATAGGAACGCTAGCATGAATGTTGATCTATCTTTTTGTACTAAATCGATGACACTCTTCAACTTTGTAATTCACTTTTTTTTCTAGAACCGTTTTCGAGATAGGAACACTAACACCGCTATTTTCCACCATGTGGCGCTGCAAGCGGTTTAACTTTGTACTGCATGGCCACTTTGCTATACTTACATACCATTTTTATCACTATAGCTGCAGCCGTTTAGCAGTTAAAAGAGGTGGGACTGACTTTTTGGGGCACCCTGTATTTTCTTTAGATCGTAAAGATATTTCAATGGGACCTATTTCAGACCAAGACCTTTTCAACAAAACAAAAAGTATCAAAATCGGAGCATCCGTTCAGAAGTTATGAGCTAACAAAAAAAAAAAAAAAAAAAAAAAACATACGGTTTGAATTGAAAACCTTCCTCTTTTTTTGAAGTCGGTTAATAAATCTGTTTTGAGTTTCCGAAGTGAAAATACCTTTCAACGATTACGGTAGATAAAAAATCACATTGTTATAATGAAATATTATTACATTCAATATTCATTTTTTTAATTATAGTTATTAATGTAGGTATGTCGCAATTTTTTTTATGATACTATTGTCAATTTATGAATAAAACTAATTTAAGTGACTGTATTCTGTTCCGAATCTTCACCCTGACCTCTTCGAAAAAAGTATATACATACATGATTCATACATTCACAAACATATGTACACATACACATTTATACATACGGTGTGACCAAAGCTTCCTAGATCTACTATCAAGCCTGAAGGTATCACTTCGGACTGCGTGTGACATCACAACCCGGGTCCCTTATCTGTAAGAAACTGATGTCCATACGGTCCGTTTACTATGTTTTACTATCTTATCTTCTGCTTGGAATGCGTGTAGCAAACAATGTTTGTCCTCACCTCACATCTCGCATTCATTTAAATTACATTTTTCATGAATGAATTTTTAGATTCCATCATTTAATATACATCGAGTTAATTTTCATTTACATTGTATTACTGCAGAATATGAGGAAATTTTTTTGAAATCTGAAAATCAACGTTTTCTATTATGTGAATTGTCTAAAGAAAATCTAATGGATGACGGATTAGAATTTGAAGGAATTTGTAATTGTGGTAAATCACTAACTCAGTTAATTAATGAATGTATAAAAACAACGTGTAACATTCTTTTGAATAATTATACGAAGACAAGATATGATGAATTTCATGGTAGATCCTCCAGAAAATTAGCAACTATTACGTATTTTTTTGTTTTTCATTACGAAAGTCTCCCACCAGTGGTCAAAAGGTTCTGCTCTCAAAGACATTAGGTGCCAGGTTCGATCCTAGGTGACACATGTCAACTTATCCTTTCTGAGTTCTCCTTGTTTTTCCCGACACGTTGAAATATAGGGCTAGGACCCCGTAAAGTGACCCCCACGGAGGACACTTTCTCCAAATTGAAAAAAAAAAGGACTTTGTTTTAATTATCACAGATTGTTGCTCAGTCATTCGTTTTAAAGGTATTGACGAGTTCTTTTAAAAGATATCCATATTGAAAATTTACACACCCAGCCACGCAAGGTTAATGTTATCCTGATTGACTGTTACTGTTATGAACGATTCTTTCTTAATTTTACAATAATTCATTAAAAATTATTCTCATTGATACGAAACTGTGTTCTATACGGTCACATTAAAAATTATGAAAAACGGAATGGTAACGCCACTTATTAAAAGGTTTTAATTTTCAAATTTTTGCATCATTTTTATTTATTTTTCTCTTTCTTCTGAATTCAATAGAAAAACGTCTTGGAATCATAAAGATTTTCTATTTCTGGTTTTCGATGGATTTACACGTTTTGAAAGGTACAAACACGATCTGATCATTTTTAGAAAATGTCAATATATGTGTGTGTGTGTGTGTGACAAAATATTGTGGAATTTGTATCTCAGGAACTAATGAAGAGAATTTCACAAAACTTTAAGCTGCTTCGTGATTTAAATGCCCTTCAACTTTTGGTGAAAATCGCCAACAGGCGGGGATACCATTACGTTTTATGATAGTCATTAATATGGCAGTATAGGAGAAAATTTTGTATAAATGAGCACAATTACAATTATTTTTAACGAAGCATCGTGAAATAAAAAGAAATACTTATAGGTTGGGTTGGGTTGAGTTGTGAGGACGGCACTTAGGGTCCTAGGCCTGAGGGGAATGTTCTCCGTGGGGGGGGAGTCTTTCTAAGGATTCCTAGCCCCTATTTACGCAATTTCGTAGAAAACCACGGAAAATTCCGAACGGCTAGGCCGACGAGTGCGACCTGGGATTGAACCCCGCACTTTACGTCTACCAGCTTTGAACGCAGAACAGCTCGGCCACTAGTGGGGCGGCGAAATACTTATAGGAAAGATTGATATATATAGGAGCATCTTTGCACCCTTGGAGGAAAATCCTGTAGAATGTTGTAAACTTTCAATATAAATATTATTTTAAAAGAACTTATAAATAAATACTTTTAAACCTAATAGTTGAACCATGTATCTTCGATAATTTCAAATGAAGTTATCGAGATTTTTTGTTGTTGTTGTTGTTATATTAAAAAAAAAAAAAAAAAAAAGAGAGAGAGAGAGAGAGAGAGAGAGAGAGAGAGAGAAAGAAAGAAAGAAACACTTCCTACAATCTCGAATGTAGAGCATAGAATTATTTTTTTCGAAATTTAGTATTGTACTTCTCTGATATGAAAGTTGTCTCCATTCATTGTGGAAATTGATTTTGATAAGTAGTTTGTATTGCGTGAATTTAGGAATTATAAATTTATCTGAAACAGATTTTTAAAATATTGTTTTAATTTTTTTCGGCCCATGTAATTTTAAATTGAATTATCCAAAATTTTCTTACATATTAATCTGAAATATTTTTTAAACATCTTATATTTATGACTTCAAATTGTTTACTTTAAATGTTAACAAAACAATTATAATAACTCAAATGATGTATTTATGCTTTATAAAGTAATCTTCGAAAGCCACCAATAAAAATTTCGTAAATATGTATGTAAAACATTTTCAATTATTGTGCTTTGCAAATAAGAGATAATTTTAAATATAAATTATTATTGTTTTTAAAATATAAATTTAACATTCAAATTTCGATCTTCATACGTTAAAAATTGGAAATTTAAAAGTACTGAATGTATGTATGCATGTTAAAAAATCATTATTCTTTTGGCAAACATTATTTCAAACTTATTCGATATTACCTATAAACTGAATCATTTTAATTTTGCCCAATACAGACTAATTTGAAATATTAATTCAAACATCTTGTATTTATTATAACTCAATTTTTTTTTCAAAATTTACAAATCAACATTTACTTAAGAGTTGTTTTATTTACATTTCAGAAAATAACCTTTCAAATTCATGTATAAAAATGATGAAAAAGTAGGCATACTTAACATTTTCAAATATGTTACACAGCCAAAAATAGAGGATTTAAAAATATTTTTTGTTAATTTTAAAGACTGGATTTAGATTCATATTTCAATTTTTTTTATAAGTCACAGTTTGGAAATTTAGAAAGAGTAAATGCATATGTATATCTAAAAATTATTAATACTTATTTTTTAAATATTAATTTAATGCTCCTTGTACAAAACTTTGAACGATTTTAACAGAATTCTGAATATATCATAATACTTTTGGTACAACTATAGTATTTTCCCACAGCTGAATTTGGCGATTTTTCTTTGGCGCCTATTTGAAAGATAACGATGTCGTTCTGAACTGTTTGAGATATAATATGGCAGCCTGCATGCTATTTATTTTGGATTTATGATTTATGATTTATAATTCAGCTTATGATTTTATCATTTATGCTATATGATTTATGATTTTTAGATTTATGATTTGGCCATAATTGCCAAAATTAAATCGCCAAATTCAGCTGTGGGGAAATACTATAGTTGTTCCATACTTTTTAAAATAACGTAAAAATATACAAAGCTTGATTTATTTATTGCATTATATATTTGATTTTGAAATAGACATATGTGAATATAATTAAAAATAAAATAAATATTTGGTAAAATATGTATAATAAAGATTTTCATTTATATTAATTTTCAAAAGAGCAATATTAAATATCATTTTTGTTGTTTTGACTCAAATTTAAATCTTTATTTGCTAAAATTTGGAAATTTAAAATTAAAGAACATGTGTCAAAATTTATTATTATTATTATTTAAATATTTTAATTTCCTTGGTGTAATAGTTATAAAATAAATTATTCCAGTGGAATTCGGTGTATTTCCCTCGTTTATTAAAATAACATGTACAAACTTAGTTTTATAACACCAAATATTTGATTAAAAATAATACTAAATAAGTAAACACATATAAACATAAATGAAAGGGAAAATATATCTATTTTAGCTGAAACTATGAAAAAAAAAAGTATATATATATACACATATATGTATTAAAAAAGGTAGATAAATGTCAAATAACATTTTTTTAACGAAATATTAATGAGAAATCAGTTTTTATGAAGAAGAAATGAAGCTTTTAGAGAAGATCTTAAGAGGTTTCAAGCGAAAGTAAACGATGCGGAAGGACTCCGGTTGTGACGTCACGAAGGGGTCCTTCAGGCTTGATAGTAGATCTAGGAAGCTTTGGTGTGACCCGCCTGAATAAAATAGATTTCCAATGCGGCCCACCAAGTGTTTTAGGTTGGACACACCTGATCTATAGTACACAGCTTTGAACATAAAACTCTTTCTCAAAAGAAATCAACTTTATTAGACCATGGCATTAAAGCAGAATAAATTAAAATTTTAAATGGCATAGACTTGTGAATTCGGTATCCAAAATTTCAAAGTTTACCATAAAAGTTTCTACCATTTTCGCTTTTGATATTTGTTATGATAATTAATTCTTAGCTCTACTTCTGTCTCATCAGACAATACTGATTTTCGCTCTGAATCCAGAATGTGGTATGACGTGTGACGGAAATAAGAAAGGGCAGTGTCAAATACTGCATGAAGAAAATGTCGATGACAAAGCATATCAATAATTAAAAAATAAATAAATAAATAATAATAAATAAAATAAGTAAAACAAACAAATAAATAAAATATTTAGTGACATTAATAAGGACTATCAATAACAGTTTCATTATTAGTTTTTTTCGTACCAGATGAAAATAACGATTTAAAAAATAATTCGATGTAAAAAGTAATTTTTAAATAAACACAATTAAAAGCTGTCATTCTTATTAAGAGTCATTTTTTTTAAAGTTGGACACTTTTGATAGTTGACATCTTCAATTTTTCCGAAACTTTCAGGATGTGTTAGTAGTACTGTGATAAGAAAAAGTGAAATTTAATTTTTTCTGAATTTGATTTGTTCGACCTACAGAGGGGGTCAAAGTCTGAGGCCGTAAATAAAGGGTGCCATTTTAATATCATTTTACTCCTAAAGCCATGCGTGACCCATGCCAATTTTTTTAAATACGGATACTACTTGATACTAAGTACATTTTAGCATAAACAGTTTGGTGGGTCATTCATGGCTTTAAAGGCCAGGGTCATTCAAAAGTGCAGTTTTCGTTGATTTTTTCCATGTTTTCAGTCTGAATATCTGCTAAAGCCATGAGTGCCCCATAAAAATAATTATGGGGTTAATTACACACCTTAGTACAGAACTTAAAAATATTTAAAATTGCATGGGTCACTCTTGGCTTTAGTAGATAAACGGTCTCAAAGTTGAAAATTTTCAAAAAAAGGTCAAATTTGATGGTAAATTACTCTATAAGCCATGAGTCAATAACTATGAGAGAGAGTTTTAATTATACCCTAGATGGTCTAGTTTTAGACCCAGGTTACAAACCTATGGGGCTTGTAAGATTTATTTAGATATAGTCAGATTTTATATCGTCAATGTGTACCTGTTCTATGTAGTACAAAACGCTTGAGACCCAATTTTGTAATACATTAATGCTTGTTTAAAACTTCCCATTTTACATTACAGAGGTCAGCATCAAAATAAATATAAAATAAATATAAAATTAAAAAATCTGGAGTGACTCCACTCGACTTTCCGAACATTGAGTAATTAACAGTTTTGTAGATAAAGCCTATAAATGCTAGATTCGCCAAAATGCTTATAGTTAGTGCAACAGTGATTTATAATATTCATATAAATTTTCAGCTCAATTGAATAAGGCGTTTAGATGCTATCGCACTTTTAAAAATTTGGTCCCATAATAGGCCCTAATGATAAAGAATTTTTCTTTGTGTCCCTGTAAGAAAAATGTAAGTGCTAAATTCACTAAAATCTATACAATTGGTGCAACTGTGACCTATAACATGTGTACAAATTTTTTGCTCAGATTAATAAGGCGTTTAGACACTATCACACTTTTAAAAATTTTGCCTCATAGGCCATAATGATAAATAATTTTTCTTTGTATCCCTGTAAAAAAAACCATAACTTCTAGATTCTCTAAAATCTATACAGATTGAGTATCTGTGATCTATAATATGTGTATGATTTTTTTACTCAATTGAATGAGGAGCACTTTTACAATTTTGGTCCCATATGCCATAATGATAAAGAATTTTTCTGTGCGTCCCTGTAAAAAAACTATAAGGGCTAGATTCATGAAAATTAATAGAGTTCGTGCTACGGTGACTTCCAGCATGCGTACCAACTTGCAGCTCATTCGAGCAAAGCGTTTAGACGCTAGCGTGTTCACTCACACACATACATACATACATCATCGCAAAAATAGTGAAAACGGACTCAGGGGACCTCGAAACGTATAGAAATATCAAAATCTCAAATTCGTATTTTTGACATGACTGCAATACTTTCCTCACTATAGTGTTGGGAAAGTAAAAATTACATAAGGGAGACAGGGGCAAGTTGAAGTACGGAGTAAGTTGAAACATGGAAACAAAAAATACAATTTTTAAGTTCTTATTCATTGCCAATAAAGGGAAGTACAGACACAGAAAACCTACTTTACAATGTAAAAAAAGATGTGTATGTAAACATCTGTCGATTTTATGAGGATAAAACTGTTTTTGAGTACTGTTTTTTACTGTGAGTAAAAATTCAAATTTTTAAGTGATGTTGCATTTTATGTAACAAAAATTGGTGAATGTTTCTGATTGATTCCGCGTTTATAGTGTATAGGTGCAGCTTGCTAATCATATGATTTGAAACGCCCACGAGCTTAACATCTCGTGAAGTGAAAATTGTGGGCAGGGGCCAACTGAAACAAATATAGGGGAAGCTACTTGAAACACCTGTTTCAATTAGTCTCATGCGCAATTTTTATTATTATTATTATTATTTTGTATACAGTCTTGTTTTCACCACCCTATATATGTTTTACATAATATAACAATATGCACATTTCAGATGTATCTTAGGTTATTACTTTCCGAACACTATAGTGAGGAAAGTATTGTAATCATGTCAAAAATCCGAATTTGAGATTTTGATGTTTCTATACGTTTCGAGGTTCCCTGAGTCCGTCTTCACTCTTTTTACGATGATGTATGTATGTGTGTATGTGTGTGAGTGAACACGCTAGCGTCTAAACGCTTTGCTCGAATGTGCTGTAAGTTGGTAGTCACCATAGCAAGAACCCTATCGATTTTGATGAATCTAGCACTTATAGTTTTTTTACAGGGACACAAAGAAAACTTGTTTATCATTATGGCCTATGGGACCAAAATCTTAAAAGTGCGATAGCATCTAAACGCTTCATTCAATTGAGCAAAACATTTATACACATATTATAGGTCACAGATAGTCAGTCAGTATAGAATTTGGAGAATCTAGCACTTATAGTGTTTTTACAGGGACACGAAGAAAAATTCTTTATCTTTAGGGCCTATGGGACCAAATTTTTAAAAGTGCGATAGCATCTAAACGCCTTATTCAATTGAGCTGAAAATTTATATGAATATTATAAATCACTGTTGCACTAACTATAAGCATTTTGGCGAATCTAGCATTTATAGGCTTTATCTACAAAACTGTTAATTACTCAATGTTTGGAAAGTCGAGTAGAGTCACTCCAGATTTTTTAATTTTATATTTATTTTATTTTTGATGCTGACCTCTGTAATGTAAAATGGGAAGTTTTAAACAAGCATTAATGTATTACAAAATTGGGTCTCAAGCATTTTGTACTACATAGAACAGGTACACATTGGCGATATAAAATAGACTATATCTAAATAAATCTTACAAGCCCCATAGGTTTGTAACCTGGGTCTAAAACTAGACCATCTAGGGTATAATTAAAACTCTCTCTCATAGTTATTGATTCATGGCTTATAGAGTAATTTACCATCGAATTTGACCTTTTTTTGAAATTTTTCAAATTTGAGACCGTTTATCTACTAAAGCCAAGAGTGACCCATGCAATTTTAAATATTTTTAAGTTCTGTACTAAGGTGTGTAATTAACCCCATAATTATTTTTATGGGGCACTCGTGTCTTTAGCAGATATTCAGACTGAAAACATGGAAAAAATCAACGAAAACTGCACTTTTGAATGACCCTGGCCTTTAAAGCCATGAATGACCCACCAAACTGTTTATGCTAAAATGTACTTAGTATCAAGTAGTATCCGTATTTAAAAAAATTGACATGGGTCACGCATGGCTTTAGGAGTAAAATGATATTAAAATGGCACCCTTTATTTACGGCCTCAGACTTTGACCCCCTCTGTAGGTCGAACAAATCAAATTCAGAAAAAATTAAATTTCACTTTTTCTTATCACAGTACTACTAACACATCCTGAAAGTTTCGGAAAAATTTAATATGTCAACTATCACACCTCCATAGACTTTGTCTAGCTTTAAAAAAAATGGCTCTTAAAAACTTAATTAATTCAAGTGCATATTTTAAATAGTTTTTATACCTATAGTTTTTCTTTTCTTTGATAGCTTAATGGAAACAGAAACTTCTTTGTCTTTAAACTATGTATAAGAAAATAACATTCAAACTGAACGACTTAATTTTAACTTCGACGTATTTTCGATTTACTTCTATTATTAGAAAAGCACCCCACGGTGGCATCCCCATAGAAACGCAAATTTGTTTAACACACTTATAAATTAATTTATCAACTTCAGAGGAATAATTTTTTCTGTTATAATCAACACACACAAAAAAAAAAAAAAAAACAAAAAAAAACTGACCACTTCCTTCCCTATAAATCTGATCAAAGATGAGACGACTCTTTCATCACAGCTTTCACGTGCTAGAACTAGTCATAGAATGAAATCGACTTAAACTAGTACTTTAAAAGTATTACAAGAAATATGATTTAATTTCTGTTGAGAAATATGTACAACAACCTTTTACTTAACCTTAATAAAATTAAAAGCAATTTTTATTTCTTTTACATATTTTGAAAAAATTTCATGAAAGTGAGAAAAAATTTAGATTCCAGAACAGACGAACTAATATTTTACAAAACATTGCGTGTCGGTTAATTATATTAATTATAGTGAAAATACATGTGCATTTGGATACAGCTTTTGAAGTCTTGCGGGCACATACTCAAATAGCCACGTGTAATTCAATGCGAGTTTCATCAATTCTTGATAATGAGCTATTTATTACCAAAAGTCAAACCTTACTAATATCAAACTAAGTGATTAACATTTTTTTCTGTCTTCGAACTAATTTCCGTACAAAATCTCATACATCGGTTAAATTCAACCATATTGAGGTAAGGTAGAATATATTGAGTTGTTATTATGGTAGCTTTAATATTTATATTAAAGGCGAATCAACCAATGAACAGCTTTATTGTCTACGGCTGATTATTATTCAAATATGAAACTAAATGCGGACAAAATCGATTTAAATAATAAGAATAATAGTAATAATAATAACAAAAATACTTTTTGATACATATTTTATAGTATTATTCACTATAAAAACTAGACTTTCCCATATTTAAATTGAATTACGTTTTAATACTGGTGGTAAAATTTTTTAATTTAATCAAATCATATGTATTTAGAATTAAAATATTTAAAATGTTGTTTTCAATTGAGTAAATTTCAGCACGTATGTAATAAGTGATTGAGTGAAATTGAACTTGGAAGCAATTACTAGCTATGTTAAAATTATATTAATTTTAGCAAGAAATACCGACCAATTAGAAGGGCAAAATTGCCATTACGCGCTTTGAGACTTTTCAGATTAAGTGAAAAGAAATAAATTTTTCTTTTGCTTTATGTAGCAATTTAAAAAAAAAAAATCTGTCAAGATAAATTCATTACGTGATATGTGCACAATACAGTTTTCAACAAGTAAGTGTGATGTCATGCATGATATAAATGTAAATCTGTTTTTTTTCCCCCTCCATATATTTGAATATTCATTAATTTAAAAAACTGCGTTGTGAAAAATTAGTTATTTTTTCGTGAACCGTGAAACGTGTTTTGAATATCAATCATTCTGAACCTTTATATTCACTTCGAAGAAGTTAAAAAACATATTTTAACGCCTTTAGGTTTTCATATTCGTTGAAAAATGAATGCAATGGAATTTCAGATTTCTATTTAAAAAAATTTAATCTGAAACTGGCGTATCGAATACTATCAGGTGGGTGTCTCACAGTGTGTAGACATTTTAAAAATTCATAAAAATTGAAAGATTTGGTAGAATAGAACGCGGTTTGCGATAAAGTTATTTTCATGAAAGGGATTTTGTTTGTTAAAGGAAAATATAATAGTTAAAATTGTCGTCGATAGAGGGAGCTGCACGGGAGCGAATCACACATTTCCTTGAAAAACTGTATTTATTTGCATGCAAATGTTTACAAGCAAATAATTCCTATTCTGTTTGTCCATCATCACCATAAATTACATTTTGCAAACGAGTTACAACACCACTAACTTCAGCTTCATTTGGCGATTTTTAGCTGAAGTAAAACATTTTCACCACCAACAACGCTTTATCCACCAAGTCAGCATCACAATTACAACTATATACATGCACAAATAAGACAGAAAGTAAGAAATGAGCTGTTAATCGTAAAGCCGTAGAATTTATAGGACTTTGATTTGCATATTTCTTGTTGCACTAGAGACCCTAATATATGTTGTAAGTTCGTGCAGCGCCCTCTACCGATGAAAAGTTTAGCAGTTTTTTTCTTAAAAAAAAAAAAAAAAAAAAAAAAAAAAAACTCTTCACGAGAATAATTTTTTCGCAAACCGCATTCAATTCTACTAATTCCTCCAATTTTTATAAATTATTAAAATGTCTACAGATTTATGGGACTCTCAGTACTTGTGACAGCTATATAAAATACGTTTTACAATAAAACAAAAATTATTCTCCTTGAATTTGCGGAAAATATTTCTGTGAATATGGAAAATAAAAACTTTCATGAATTTTTTAGTGACGAATTTTTAATGTAATAGAAATATTGGAATGTACGAAGATTAGAAAAAACTCTAGTAACTTTATGATATAATCAGAAATCTTCCAAACAGAAACTAATACTTTTCAGATTAATAGAAACATTTTTCCAAAATTTACATGTAATAATAATTTTCACAGCCTACTGCCAGAGGTATAAAAAGTAACAATTTAATCATAATAGTAATATGACCGTCTTTATTTTCTAAAAATATTGAACGTTGGCAAGGTTGCTGCTACGCATTTATAACGCAGAATGTATTGATTCTCAATATTTAAATATATGATTCCAATTTATTTAAATAAATAAAATAAAATAATGTATAAATGTTCAACAGTTATTGTGTGTAGTCAATTTTCTTGAAAACGTAATAGCATTTCAAATTGTATAAATGCAGATTGTTCGATATTTACGTTTTCTAATAACCCCCAATATCCTCCCATTCGAAATACAATGCCTGCATACTTCAAAACTACAAACCGTCTGGCGTACAGAGACAATTTAGAAAATTCTAGGTACAACTACCCACACTGTACAACCCCCTCCTTCTTTTACTATGATTTTTCTTCTTCTTTTTATTTTATTAAAACAAACAGAATAAAAACATCATTTCCTCGAGTAAAGGAATAAGCAGTGAATGAATGATGAAATTAGCATTTTATTTTTTGAAATTTGTAATTATAAATAGAATGAAACAAAAAATAAATATTCTCCAATTATCCTTTTAAGGAAAATGAAACTACCCATAAATATATTTTTAGGACATAAACTGACTTTATAAATTTAAATGAGGGAATGGTAATAAACAATTTTAACACTTACCCAACCTGTTTGTTAAATTTATTTTTTTCACACTAAAGAACTGTTCAAGGGTGTCTGAAAATTGTTTAACAATCAGGTTAGAACATGTGGTTAGTATATTCTGCAGTGTCTTTACCTATAAAATTGTCTCTGTATCTGAAACAACTTGAATTTTAATGAGTGAAGGAACGATTTGAATTACGTGTTTCAAATTTTATTGCCAAATAAAAATCTAGCAAGAAAACGAAAAACAAAAATAAATATATAAATAAATATTAAATAAATAAATAAATAACAGGTTCATGCATAAGAATAACACTTTATATGTTTATTTTTTAAGTCAAACGTCAGGTAAGGAAAATATAAGTATTTTAATGAGAAGTAATGTTTTGTATTTGTAAGGGGTGATAGGGTGAGGATTCATCATGTGAGGGTTTGATATTTCATATTTTTAAAAATAAAAATAAAAAATGTATTTTTTAGGTTAATGTTTCAAATTTATGAGCTAATACATATAATAAAACCCTGTTTATATTATACACTAAAAACAAAATTTGTATATAAATGAAAACTTCTCTTTATATATATACAGTGGGTGTTCAAATTATTAAAAATGTTTACATTTTTCCGATTAAAAAAAAAAAAAAAAAAAAAAAAAACTGGACAAAATAGCCCGAGACTTCAGGCATGCAAAGAACACTTAAAAACTCACATTTTCCACTATCGATTTGGTTCAGAGTGCAGTTAGGGGACCAACCACAAATTGAAGAAGAGCGTAAATACTTTGGATCACCCTGTATCATAAAAATCTACATATGACTTGTAACTTTAACACATTGTTGCGCATACTATGTATAATATTTATAAGTTTTGCTATGGAAATTGCACAATTATTTAGACAGATGTAAATTTTTTGAAAAGTTTTTTGCTTATTACTAGAACAGATTTCCATAAAACATTACAAAATTTGCAGCAAAATTGACAAAAAATTAGAGAAACAATATTCTGAAACATAAGATTATTCGCCGAGATATGAGCATTTATATTTTAAATTAGTAAATATTATTTTACTGAGCATGCGTAAGAGATAGAAAAAAAAATTACATAGGTTGAAAGCACATAGTATTGGGCAACTTTTGTCAAAAGTTCATATGAATAGAGTTAAATTTAAGCAACTTGCCGGAAAAAGAACGAGCTAGATTCTAAGTATTTTCCAGAGTTGAAATTTCATAAGGTGGATTTCACATGCCGCGTATTTAATTTGAAGATCCAATTATTTCAACCACGTTCCAAAAGCTCTTTTTTTTGGGAAAAATCCCTTATGAACTCACAAATCTTAGTGAATGAATAAAAACATGTTAAAGTTATAAGCTTATAAGCGGTTTTTCACAAAAAAGAACTTTTGAAACGAGGTTGAAAAAATTGGATCTTCAAATTAAATACGCGGCATGTGAAAAATCCCTTATGAAATTTCAATTCTAGAAAATACCTAAAATCTAGCTCGCTCTTGTGCCCACAATTTGCTTAATTTTTACTTTATTCAAATGAATTTTTGACAAAAGTTGCCCAATATATCTAGCTTTCAATTATGTATGCAACCTTTTTCTATCTTTCGCGCATGCGCAGTAAAATAATATTTATTAATATAAAATATAAATACTCATATCTCAGAGCGAATATTGCAAGTGGGAATTTTATGTTTCAGAATAATGTTTTTCTAATATTTTGTCAGTTTTTCTGTAAATTTTGTAATTTTTTTTTATGGAAATCCGTTCTAGTTATAAGCAAAAAACTTTTCAAAAAAATTGATAATTTTTGAAAAAAAAAAAAATATTTGCCTAAAAACTTCTGCAATTTTCATAACAAAACATATAAATATTATAAATAGTATATGAAACAGTGTGTTAAAATTACAAGTCATTTACAGCTTTTTATTATACAGGGTGCTCCCGAGTATTTGCGCTCTTCTTCAATTCGTGGTTGGTCCCATAACTGCACGCTTAACTACACGGTTTATATTATATGCTAAAAACAAAATTTGTATATAAATGGAAACTTCTCTTTATATATATATACAGTGGGTGTTCAAATTAGTAAAAAGTTTTACATTTTTCCGATTAAAAAAAAAAAAAAAATACTGGACAAGCCCGAGACTTCAGACATGCAAAGAACATTTAGAAAACTCACATTTTCCACTATCGATTTAGTTCAGAGTGCAGTTAGGGGACCAACCACAAATTGAAGAAGAGCGTAAATACTTTGGATCACCCTGTATCATAAAAATCTACATATGACTTGTAACTTTAACACATTGTTGCGCATACTATGTATAATATTTATAAGTTTTGCTATGGAAATTGCGCAATTATTTAGACAGATGTAATTTTTTTGAAAAGTTTTTTGCTTATAACTAGAACAGATTTCCATAAAACATTACAAAATTTACAGCAAAATTGACAAAAAATTAGAGAAACAATATTCTGAAACATAAGATTATTCGCTGAGATATGAGCAATTATATTTTATATTAGTAAATATTATTTTGCTGAGCATGCGCAAAAGATAGAAAAAAAAATATTACATGGGTTGAAAGCTAGATATATTGGGCAGCTTTTGTCAAAAGTTCATATGAATAGAGTTAAAATTAAGCAACTCACAACAATGGTAAATTTTTATGGAAATCCGTTCTAGTTATAAAGAAAAAAACTTAAAAAAAAAATTAATAATTTGCGAAATATATATATATATATATATATATATATATATATATATATTTTTTCCTAAAAATTTCTGTCATTTTCATAACAAAACATATAAATATTATAAATAGTATGTGAAACAGTGTGTTAAAATTACAAGTCATTTATAGCTTTGTATGATACAGGGTGATCCAGAGTATTTGCGCTCTCCTTCAATTCGTGGTTGATCCCTTAACTGCACGCTTAACTAAATCTATAGTGGAAAATGTGAGTTTTTAAACATTTTTTGCATGTCTGAACTCTCGGGCCATTTTGTTCAGTATTTTTTTTAGAAAATTGAAAAAAGTTAAAAATAAAATTTTTTTCTAATAATCAGATCACCCACTGTATATACATATATCAGATTTTTTTTATTTTTGTAATACCAGAAATATCTTGACAAAAATACTTATCGAATAATTTTCAGTACTGTTTTAGAAACAAGGCAGATAATTTCGTCTGGGGCTATTGTGACATATTTAACAGAAATTGCAACATATAAATGGAATTTTTCTTAAATGCTTGAAAACAATCCAAGCATCAGAGAATTAATTAAACATGCAAGTAAAAAATAAAGTGTATTCTCCACTAAAATCTGTAACTATTATTGCAATATAATATGTTACATAAACTGTTAAATTTTTAAAAATCTATACAGATATGCCAATGAAAGTCGTTAGTTCAAGTTTGAAGAAATTAGTGAATACTTACCAAAATTAAACTTACACCATTTGACAATTTATGTCTTTTCTAATTGGATTTACTAAAAAAGCATGTATCATACACAAAATTAGCCAGTCAGCATTCCTAATTCTTGACTCATGTCTTTTCTACTCTTTAATGAAAACTAAATTTTTATTCCTTAAAATTATTTGCTGTAATACAATTAATAACAGTTATATATATAAAAAAAAAAAAAAAATTCTGTTACTCAGATGCTACTTTGTTTCACATGCGTGTAGCACCAATTTAGTACATAAATACTTATTTCACAGAAAGTTGAACGAGACTTATGTATGTATAAAATAAAATTAAGCATCTTATTTATACATACATACTTACATACATATATACACTATATTGAAGATATTTATCTCGATAAGACAAAATGTAGCACAATGTATAAAAAGAAACTTTTCAATCTTCAGAACGTTTCAAAATTACCCTGCGTAAATCTTAAAAAATAGGGGGGAAAATACATAAATCGCGAATTTAATGTTCTGGATAATTAATTTTAGATGAAAGAACTGGTTTGTTATCATAAAATAACACAAGGTTTATATACCTTGGGCAACGCATCCTTTCTTATTTTAATTTGTTTTACTCCGTAGAATATTAATTTTTCTCATATAATTAGACCATATATATGCAGAATACTAAAGCGGGATTTGAAGAAAAAAAAATCTCGGGTTTTACATTTCATTTCTCGTGTAATGTTAATTTAATAAGCCATTTTGAGAACAAGGTTGTATTTTTTTAGTCTGTTTGTTGTCATTCATTGTTATAAAACAATATAATATTTGTTTGCGAGAAAAGCACTACTTGGTTTTAAAATTAAAATATCATCCTATTTTCCCAGAGGAGGTACATTTTCTGAATTGTGTAAAGTGTGCGTAAACTGAGCACACATCAGATTAATTTTATTAAAGGGTTTGTCATAAAATAAATACTAATACATAATTTTGAATCAAGTAGTTTAAAGACTATTTTTTGTGTCTCTTCTGAGCGTATAAAGATTCCTCGCCTTATTTTTAAAGAAAAATATTAAAGGAAAGAGTAAATGATATTTAATATAAAGCAGGATATATTAAATATCATAATAATATTACGTGGATTTGAGAGAAGATAAGTGGGGATTTAAGATAATTTGAAGGTCTAAGAAGTAATCTATACAAAGCCAAACGTATAACTGAAGCTGAAATTATTTCTAAACATTTCATTGATTTTATTTAGGACTAAAGAAATAAAAAAGAATATAAAATGATTGCAGAATCAATAATTCACTCAAATAAAACATAGCAGAGAGTAATGAAAAATCGCTTTCTTCATATTTACATTCATTAGAAAATTGTTTGGAAAAAATAATTTGTACAAATAAAAGATAATCATTACTGTTTATAATTATGTTTAGGTAAATTCAATATAATAAATTTTGGCAAAAAGAAAACTGATATACTGCTCATTCTTCGATACGAGTTGTAAACAAACAAGACATTTCTACTCCGAGAAAGGGTGAACGCTGAGGCTAAACGCTAACGTTAGTGATACATAAGACGTAAAGGTCCATTTTCCCCCCTTATTTTTTATAAAAAATCACAGAAAACTTGACGCATGCGCAATAGAGCTGATCCAATTCCAATAGGAAAACAATCGGTATATGTTATATTAAGATATTATCCAATGAAACAAACCTATTGAACCGTTTTCGTGAATATTCACATCGCTCGTTAAATAATTCGAAATCTCTCATATTCTTATTTTTAGCGTAGAAAATATACTGTTTAAGACATTCCATCAATTTTTTCTTTCTCTTTACTTTCCTTTTTGAAAGTTATGTATATTCACTTAGTAAAATTAGACTTTATGTAATTTTTTGGTCAACTCCAAGCTAATTAACCCAGGTACATTTAAATTATTTATAAAAAATACATGTCGTATTCCGAGAGGTTACATATCATTTAAAAATGCCTATAATTCAAGGTAAAAATGAAATTGCGTATACATCAGGGATTGATCAGTTTTTTTTTTTTTTTTTCATTTGAAAAGTATGTTCCGATTTTGCGACATAGTGATAGGATTAAACGTTAAACATGTCTAGTAAAATGCTGGCATTTAAAACCCGTCTCTTTAATACAATTAATATCATAGTCCCTAAAATGTTATAGCAAAATAGGTGATGTAGAACTTCAACTCGTCGTGCATCTATCGACAGGGTAAAAAAAGTTGAAAGTAGCAGCGCTTCAGCAATTTTTTTTCTTATTTCTGTTCCCCCCTAAAAATGAAAAAAAGGAAGCGAACCTGTCACTTCAGCCTACAAACTTTCAATATTTTTTTCGCAAATCGAGTGACATTGGTTTATCTGGGTACCAATGAATAAGACAATATGTAAAATCTATTCAAAAGTCACATAGTTTTACATTTGGTTATTTAATAAAAATATATTAGAGAAACTTCACTTTTCTGAGAAAAACCACACATTTATGTGATTATATATTATCAAATTTTTATTGATTAATTATTAAATATTTATCAAATATTTAATGCATTATAAATTATTTACTTTGTAAAATCGAAATTTTCTTCATGAATAGATTAATCTGATGTTTACTATCAAGCAAACGTACTATTAATGTCAAATGCTTACTGTCAAATGCATTATTAATTATTATAGGTTAAAAATACATCATGCAAAGTTTCTATTTATCAGAAATCACACTGATTCTTCCATGCTTTCCCAGATTCGTGTTTTTAAGATATATGTCCTTGTTACACACCAATAAACAAAAAGGGAACATCATGAGAAGGTCACATTTTTTCTTTCTTTAAATGTAATGAATTTGACAAGATACTTAATGTAAGACTTCGTTGATCTTTAGCCATGCAAATTCTGGAGTTAAAGGTTAAATTGAAATGTGATAGGAAGGTTTCTATAACTAAAGATACAAGCATCTTTAATGTCATTCAGAACATTTGCTTAAAAGCATTTTAATACTATTTAAAAAACAATCATAGCTCCCAATTCCTATTTATTTACATACTGTAACCATGTAAACCACTTTAATATATTTACTTTCTCTTAACCCATAAGGTAGAGAAAGTATTGTTTTTGGGTCAAATTTTCGAACGCGAGATTTTGTTATATTTACACGTTTTGAGGTCCACTGAATACGAAAATCATGTTTTTAGCAAATGGTCTGTGTGTCTGTCTGTGTGTCTGTCTGTTATCAGCATATCTCAAAAACAAATTATGGCAGAAAGTTCAAACTTGGTATTCTAAATGTGTATCATATAGGGATGCTACAGTAAACTTTTCGTTAAGATCAAACAAATGGTTCGTGTACAGGGACAATCAAGAGAATTCTAATACATTACGTCTATGGAGGAAATTGCAGGTAAGTAGAGTTTAACGTCTATAGACTGCACTAAACCAAATGAAACGAATATATATTTTTTGTAATAGAGATAGTTAACTGGGAAAAAAAAATTGTGTATGTAGGAGCCTCGCCTCCCCCCCTGGGGGGGGAAGTCCCCCCTCGAGGGGAGTAAATTTTCATGATGGGTATCTTTCAAAAGAGCTCGTCAATACCTTTAAAACGAATGGTTGAACCATCGATCTGCGATAATTTAAAACATAACATGGTTATCAACCTCTTAATCTCCAACCTATATTTATAGTATTAAATTTCAGGGTAAGAGAAAGTCGTGTGAGTGACACACCAGATTATTTTTATTATTTCACTGTTTAGACTGCAAAGGCTCTTATTTTTAATCTGCTATAAAACCATCGTTACAATTTAAGTGGGCCACCTGCCAGTAAGATGGCACATTTTCCCCATATTAAGTACGAGATAGTTAGGTAGTTTAAGTTAATGGTGAATAAAGCCGTTAGTCTTATACTGTTTATAAAAAAGTAAGTTGATGATAAAAATTAGCGATTAAACTAAAAAGAAAAAAAAAAAATATATATGAAAAGTGTGGATGCGTGCTCCAATAATTTTGATGCCGACTGTATCATACATATTTAATTACCATAATCTGACATTTTACACTTTACAAGTAAGTTGCTAAATTATTTGTTGTCTAACCGCTTTCCTTTTTTACTAGATTTGGAAGGCATTTTTTTAAAAAGAATTATTGATAGTAGGATTAATGGAAAACGCACGGGAAAATTTGCGACATTTACGGCAATAAATAAAGGATGCATCATTATATTCGGGGCAAAGTTTTTGCTACATTGTAAATTGAAGACACATAATAAAATTTCAAAATAATCTCCTTCCGTCAAAGGTTTTAATGAAAAAGGAAACCTTTCTTCAGGATTTTTACTCCCGGCGCAGTATGACAGGCGTTATCAAAATTATTCACATAATTAATCTAAAATTTACGAATTAACTTTTTCATTAACACTAAAATTTTGAAACTTGCAAGTTTGATGCTACATAACAGATAGACACATTTTTTCAAACACACTTTATTTTAATGGCGAACTATAATTTTACAATCAAGCATAATAAAATTTGAAGACGCAGAACAGTTGTTTCTGGTCGGAATTATTAAACACTTTTATCAGGTGAAAAAATGTAGGTATGAGTTACAGATGCTATTTTCATGCGGCAGCTGCTAAATAAATCCTGCTAATAATTTAACCATCAAATGTTTAAATTTATAATTTTCAAAAAATAAGCTTTAGACTAGTTAAGATATATATATATATATATATATATATATATATATTAAATTATGAAATTTAAAATGGCCTATAGCTACTTTACTAGTTTTACACTTTTATTGGATTCGCGAGCATCTTATACGTGTGTTAGAGTTTCATTCCTGGGGGAATTTGTGAGAGGAATCTAGTTTGCATGAGCGTTTGATAAATAAGCTCAGTTATCTGCAGTGTGAGATAATTCTGTACGGATTCTGAAAAAAAAAAAAAGAAAGAAAAAAGAAAAGAAAAGAAAATGCGCTGGAAAAATAATAAACGTTGTATTCTACAGCTGCGTGTATTCATTTTGTAAAATAAATTGAAAATTTAACAAGTTTTAAATATACATATACACCTGTGAAACGCCTTGTACTGAAATCTAATGTCATTTTTTTTCTCTAGACAACTAACTCTATAATAATTTATTTAAACTAAATTTGTCCTGATAATAAAACGGTGGAAGTTTCAATCAATTAGAAACAAGTTACAATGTATTACAATCTTAGCATTCTTTAGCGTCATATTAACATATTCATATGTTGTGAAAAGCGATTTAAACTCACTAATTAATTCATTGACATATTTGAAGAAAAGGTTCAAAGCAAATCTTTGTCCTTAATGAGTGAATAAAGTTAAACTGACACCACCCTTGTTTACAGCCAAACACTCAAAAATGATAACATTGTTAAAAAATGGAATAATAATAATAAAAAAAATAATATCTAATTTGATTTTTTCGCTTTGAAATAAAAAATTAAAAATCAGGGTTATTGAAACTATTAAAGAGTTTACATATTAGTTTATTTTACAAAATAATAATAAATAATAGTAAAATATTGATATGCTACACAAATAATCCTGTTATTACTTTATCCCAATATATAAAGATCCTAAATCAAGAAAAAGATTACATCTCAAAAATTTTAATTTGAGAAATATTTCATTGATGATAAGACTTTAAAATTAATAAAAGTGAAATGGGGGGGGGGGGGAAGCAAGAAAGATTGAATGTAAAAGAAAAATTAGGAACAGAATTTAAATATTTTTAGCAAAGTTATAAAATTTCTACTGTAAAATTAGGTTTATACATAGAATATGAATTCTAAAAACTATGTCACAAACGACACTGTGCCATTTGCCAATCAACGGTTACTGAAAAATAAATATAACTAGCCTAAATAATATGAAATAGCTCCGAAGAAAATATGGACGTGAAATTGCATGATGAAAACTCTATGCAATGAAATTTGGATTGATTAATTCTAGAGTAGTACTTTGTTAAAAATAAAGATCAACGTAGAAAAAAAAAGTTCTTATTTAGGTCAGTTTTGCTACAATCAATATCTTTAAAAATTTGGTACAACATTTCACCATTTTAGTAGAGCTATTTCAATAATAAGCACTACTAAAATAGTAAAACTCCGAGCTAAATTTCTAAAAATGTTAGTTGCAGCTAAATTAGCCTAAACGAGCACCACTTTTTTTTTTTTTTTAAAGGGGGGCGGGGAGGCATTGAACTTTCTTTTTAACAGTGTATTGTGTTCTAATTAGTGTAACAATAAGAAATTGAAAGCTTGTATGCCGGTAGGATGATCACGAGGATCTATTGTCCGTTAAGATCACATTTATCCCTTTCTATTTTTTACTTGGGAAATAATAATAATAATAAAAAAAAAGAATCAAGTCTATGAAAACAACATTTTGCCCCAAATTTCAGATTTTTCAAAACACTCTTTCTTTTAAATTTTATGTTTATACATGTTTTATATGCTTTTGTATGAATTTATGATCGAACAAAGAAACTATATTTTTAAAAAACTTTTTATATAATCTAGTGAATCTTTCTCTCTCTCCCTCTCCCCCCCCCCCCCGCCCCTAACAAAGAAGACATTGCATTATTGAGAGTAAATAATACGATTTTCAGATTTTTTTCGATTTTCCATGATATTTTGAGCAAGATATGATTTATATTTCAGCGGGAAAACATAAATACTTTCGGTCATGTACATTTCCTGCGACATTATTTTAATTTAGACTTTAAATAAAAACCGTATATAGAATATTATTGTCCACGATTTTATATTACAAAAATAGATAAAATTATTAAATTATTTTAAAATATATATCAATGATACAAAATTATCATTAAATTTATATCTTAAATATTAGCTTTTACTTTTTTTTATTAACTTATTCACAAATATGCATAAATTAGCCTTTTCTTTTCTTAACTGATTCCAAAGCATCTTTTCCGGAGGAGATTCATTTCTTAAACCATTTTTGAAAAAAGAAGAAAACTTTGAAATCCAACATTTTAACCAACAATACGTTACAGAATTAATCATTTTCTATATAAACTACTGTTTACATAACTAACTAAACAAGCGACAAGTCAAAAATTTTTAACGTTTACCAGATGAAGAGAGATGAATTATTGGTCAAAAATAATCTGAGAAATTTTTATAAATTTGCAAAATACAGTTGGCAGCAAAAGAATCCGAGCACTAGCAATAATCCCTGTCTAAAAAAAAGTACACTAAATACTGCTTTGTTAAATAAATCCTTGTCGAGTCATGTTCTTAGTCAGTCTAAGAACATGATTCGATAAGGATTTATTTAACAAAACAGTATTAAGTGTACTTTTTTGACTCGGAATTACTGGCTAGTGCTCGGATACTTTTGCAGCCGACTGTAAGTAACACACGTCTCGTTTGTGATGTGTCTTTCCTATGAGCCCCCTACGGCGCTTGTGTATAAAGGAACCCCGTGATACGGCATTTTGTCCATCATGATATCTTACACTGAAAAGAAAAGTAAATGAAAGAGCAAATATACTCAAAAATGAGTAAAATTGTGTCAAATTTGAGTAAGTCACATACTCAAAATAGCTTCAAAGCAAATATACTGAAATTCAAAAATCCCAACGTACTTATTTTTCAGTATATTATCATGCTGAAAAATTGACGTCGACCATTTGTGAATCCCAATAGGCCAAACATAGATTCTCATTGATGTATACTTATACAAATCACCAAATCAGTATGAAACCACCACGAAATATAGTTCTGGAGGTTTGAGGGGAAATATTATGAGTTTGAACTCTTTCTGTTTAAATTTGTAGAAATTCTATCAAAAAAATTTAGTTCAGCATATTTATAATAAATTATGAAGTGAACAGATATGAATTTGAAAACATGCGATATTTCATAAATGAGACAAGCATTTTTTCCTTTTTGAAACAAAATTACTCATTTCGAAATGAGTATGCCCATTTACTCATTTTTGAATACTTCATTTTTAACAGTCTACCAGGTTTTACAAAATTTTTTATAGTATTATTGGCTATTAAATTCTAAAAAAAAAAAAAAAAAAAAAAAAAGAAATTTTTGTGTATAAGAGTTATTTCCTACCAAATTAGGTCCCCTTGAAAATTCAGCAGATTAATTAATTAAATATTTTAGTGAAGTGTTTACAATATATTCTGTGTTACTTTCTTTTACTTTAGTGATGTTTAGATGAAGTGATTGCACGTTTGAGGATAAGGTACGTGAAAAAGTCTAAAATTGACTTCATGTATTTGTGAATATAATTGAGACATGTACAGTCGGGGAAAAAAAAATCGCAGCACTCGCTGTAATTTCATTATTAATTGACGCAAAAAAAATGTAATAGACAGACACCATTCAACAGGAAATTAAATGCACTTTTTGAAAATGCTGTCGAATTTTGAATTAGGGGTTATCTACATATTGAAATGAGCGCTAACTTTGATTTTTTCAATAGCAACACCCAATTTTGACTTCATATTCGAATTTCTGAGAGTCTGGCAGTGCGGAAAAGTATACTGTTTGTATACTTTATCTTTAGTATTTATAGAGTTATAATCAAAAATATGTTAGGGGTTATCTGTAAATGTAGAAAAATGAAGTTAAGATCCTATAAGAAACAAATAAAATTTTAATGTTTTACACCGGAAATCTTTCAGGAAAAAAAGGATTATAACATTTAATAAAAATTTTTATCATTTTCCAGTTTCTTAATTATCCTGAGTTCAGTTTCTTAGATTTGTATATACTTCAGTACTTTTTTAAATTAATTTTACGTCTATTTAAATACATTACACTTGCGATTTATCCAGACTGTACTCTTTGAAAAAAGTGCAATATTTTTCAAGGAAAAGTATCTATTATGGCTGTAGTGATCACCAATAAAGCTTGAATTTTCTTTCGTAGGTGTAACATAAAATACGAAATGAAATAATATAGATATATTTATATATATACAACAACGCATAAACTAAATCTTCTCGGATAAATTATTGTAAGGGTTTATGAAGTAAATATTAAACAATTTTAATCGCAATTACCAGTTTTGGGTCAGTTGAACTCTTTGGAACTGTACGATTCGTTTTATAATTTCTATGAAAATATAATTTCTTAATTAACCCTTTCGCGACTGCTGAAGTAGATTCACGTCATTTGAAAATCTGTAACTCTCTTAGTGGGCGTTTCTGTCGCAATTTGTGTGTTACTTATTTCTCAAGTGTGTAACCAGTGTTCATATTTTTGCAATAAAATATACTATGGATAGAAATATATTGATTAGAAAGAATATAATTATACTGTATATCCATTTGTAATATAATTGTGAATACAGAAAATTTGTTCTGAAATACTTTATTTTGAGAGAATAACGCCCTTAGGCGGATTTTACTGTCAAAATTACAAAATCCTGCGGTCGAAAAAAGTGTTAAAATATATTTATAAAATTAAAAGTATATTTAAAAAATATATAAAGTTAAAATATATTATTAAAATTTTAAAGTCTAAAGTATCCTTAAAATAATAATCCTGCCCCCTACAAAATAAATAAATAAACAAATAAATAAAAATAAAGCAATATATGAAGCAAATGATTAAGCCTTTAACTTAAGAAACGATTTTACAAGTTTGTCTTGCATTCCAATTCCATTGTTTTTTTTTTTTTTTTTTTTTAATCGACAATTTTTACTCTTACCAAATTTTCTATTTAAAACAGTAAACCCTGCCTATTTAGTTATTTTTTTTTCTTCTAGTGTTCGTTTAAAAAATTCAAAATTTATCACCAGTAATCGATGAAGGAAATACCACTTGTGCATATTTTTGTCAACATAAAATAAGGGGTTTAACACGAATACTCTATGTCACATTTATTTTTCTTTTCTGTATTGTTTTGTTTTGAAGAACGATGAAGGCGGGGTTTGTCTTCTTTAGAAAACAGGAATTCTTTATGCTAACACTGATGTCTAAATATCATCATTTTATTTTATTTCTTTGCGTTTGACGTTGTTGTTATATAATTTGGCCCGTGAATAAAAAATAAACATATTTTGTTTAATTTTTCTAGTTATTTTTTAAGATTTGATTCGTTATCTCATGCAAATCTTTATAAGAGACGGCCCCCTAAACCACTCCAAAAGAAAGATTTATTTATATCTCGAAAACTAATAACTGGAATGAGCTGCAAATTTGCACACCCATATTTTTCAGCATTAGGATTCATTTTATGTAAAAATAAATATAGGTCATAATTCATAATTTTTATGAATATGAATTTATTAATATTTTTCAAAAATAAAAATATTTTTCAGAATCAAAAGTAATGATGGATTATGTTTGGGTTTCTTCACTGTATCTCGTAAAAAAAATTATATCGATCAAGTTATTTTTTGTGAAGATATTAATAAAAGTTTGAAATATGAATTTAACATTAGCACCATCAAACTTTGAACGATTATAACTCCGTGAAAAAATAAGTAAAATATACAACCAATATACTTTTTCGCGTTGTCGCGATCCCAGAAATTCAAAAAAAAAAAAAAAATGGGGCATTACCATTGAAACAAAAATCAAAGTTGGTGCGCGTTTTAATATGTAGACGACCCCCAATTCAAAATTTCAGTTCATTTTCTGAAACTACTCACAATTCCCCGTCGAATGATACCTATTATATTTTTCTACGTCTATTAGCAACGAAGTTACGTCGAGTGCTGCGTTTTTTTTTTTCCCCGACTGTATATTCTAAGCTATATAATGTATATAAGGCAATATATACCGGGTGATTTAAAATAGATGTTACACCGATTATTTCGTAAACTAAGAAAGATAGAAACATACTTCCAATTACAAAATTGGTGCAAATTAAGAGTAGATTTCAGATATGGCATTTTTTTGTACAAGGGGCTGTATACATATTAAATACGAAATTTAATTTTTATACGGCCCCTCCTATCATATAACTTATATTTAGAAAAATATTCTCCTCGCTCTAACAAGCAAAATGAAAAAAAATCATCTCTCTAAGTCAAAATCTCGCTGAGTTATTGCAATTTGAAAATTCTAGTATTTTACGCCAAGTCTTAAGGGGTTGTATCAAAAGAGAGAAATTGTAATTACTATAGCTTTTGTTATAAGACCCACGTTGATCAGCGTTTGGGGAAAAAAAAATCATCCAGGGACAGACGGCTATTTTAACCTGTAATGTCTCTTTTCCCCCTAGTGAATACACAAGAGAATACTCATTGATAATTTAACAAATAACATTTATGAATAATTTCTGTACTAAAAGGGAATTTTCAAATTCATTTTTCTTTCTATTCCTTTACACATTTTCTTACTCATATACACGGTGTAGAGAAAGAATTGTTTTTGAGTAAAATTTCCGAAAATTAGCTTTTGTTATATTTGCACGTTTTCAGATCCTCTGAATTCAAAAATCATGTTTTTAGCGGTTGGTCTCTCTCTCTCTCTCTCTCTCTCTCTCTCTCTCTCTCTCTGTGTGTGTGTGTTATTAGAATATCTCAAGAACAAATAGTAGCAGAAAATCCAAATTCGATATTCTAAATCCGTATCATATTGCGGTGCTACACTAAAGTATATTCGTTGCGATTAGACAATTGTTTGTTTACAGGGTCATCCTAGAGAATTCAAATACATTACGTCTGTGAGCAAAATTTCTCATATGTACAGTGTGACATCTATAGACTGCCCTATACAAAATGAAATGAACAGAATTTTTATACGCATAAAAGCCTGTTTTATGTAGATTGTGGTATAGCAATCATTCATCATTCATTTACAGGGTTACCCAGAGTATTTTGATATATTGGAGCTATACTTGGGAATTGCTGGAAGTGTATTTCATTTTGTGTTACTTGTTTAACATATAACACTAAATTTACATACACAAAGTCATGTGTATATAATTTATAGACAATATACAGACTACCCAAAATTAAGGTAAACATTTCTTTTTTATTAAATGTAATTGGCGTCAGTTTTTTGCTGCATTTTTTTTATTTTATTTCGAAGAACACTGCTGACACAGAACGGAAAATTAATTTATCATACCCATACTGTAAACAAAGTTGTTTTCGGAGAGCGATTTTTTTCTGTATAATATCACGTTTTGAGACCTCCTGAATACGAAAGATAAATTTTTAGTGGTTGATCTATATATATATGCATTATCAGCATAATTTAACAACAAATAATCTGGTGTGCCACTCACACGACTTTCTCCTACCCTGAAATTTAATACCATAAGTACAGGTTGGAAATTAAGAGGTAACATAAAGAGTACTGTTACGTAAACCTATGTTAAAATAATTCAAATTAGGCTTCGGAAGAGTTTTATATGATAAGTAGTTCTGTGTGAGGGGGCTACCGCCCCTTTTAACCCCCACTTTCATTAATGCCCCTACATTTATATGGAATTTAAATCTGTTATTAAAATTAAAAGTTCACTTAAAATTATTCAGACAACTTTCACATGCAACATTCCTTGAAACTTATCGGTCTTAATCAATCTTTTCCAGCAACAAACTTATATTAATTTGAAAATACAACTTTTGGATCTCCTGAAATTATTCGACACAGGCAATAATCAAACTTTAAAAACTTGACGTTGGTAATAAGGAAACCTCAAAACGTGTAAATACACAAAAAAAAAAAAAAAAAAAAAAAAAAAAAAAACAAGCGATGCAGATTTAGCTTAAAAGAATACATTATTTATCATATGTCTATGAGAAATTCATTTCCATTCCTGAGCAGCTTTCCTGGGCATGATAAAATATTATAGTAAAGCACTTTCACTAACAATGAAAAAGAATATTATCGCTTAAATATTTGCAACCCTGTACATCTTTTGAAGAATATGTACAAACCCCAAAGTGCACCTAAACATAAACCTATAGTAATAATATACGGCACAACCTAAAATGCACTTCCATCAATTTTCAGCTATTGTCGCATTATAATCTAGTTATTTTGTGTAGCCCTGTAAATGAACAGTGAATGATTTCCTTGCCATATTCTACATGAGGCATGTTTTTATGCACATAAAAAATATATATTCATTTCATTTGGTTTAGTGCAGTCTAAAGGTGTTAAACTCTACTTACCTGCAATTTCCCCCCCATAGACGTAATGTATTTGAATATTCTTGAGTGTCCCTGTACACGAACCATTTGCTTCATCTCAACGAAAAGCTTAGTGTAGCAACCCTATATGATACATATTTAGAATACCAAGTTTGGAATCTCTGCTGCTATTTGTTCTTGAGATATGCTGATAACAGACAGACAGACAGACAGACAGACAGACAGACAGACAGACACACAGACCAACCGCTAAAAACACGATTTTCATGTTCATAAGACCTCAAAACGTGTAAATATCACAAAAACTCACTTTCGAAAATTTGACCCAAAAACAATACTTTCTCTACCTTATGGGTATGAGAAAGTAATAACTACAGGAAATGCGAATTTGATACTTTGGATTCCATATCTAGTTGCCGCTTGAAAAGTTGATAAAGATTTGCAAGTTTCAAGGAAATTGATAACAGACTTGATTTTTGTTTTGATAAGTATAGGCACTATAATTAAACGGGGGTTGAGAAGGGCGGTAACCCCTCTGACATAGAATTATACATCAATACCATATCATATTCTATACAAAACATTATTCTAGAATATTAACAATAAATATGAATTTCCTTTTGATTTTTACAGTATAAAGTTATTTAAATGTAATTTATAAGAATGTCTGTCCCAAAACACAATACATTGGCATTTTTTGTGCGTTCCTGTACATAAACCAATGGTGGAAGATTAATTAATGCCATTTTAAATAGGGAATATCATATAGTAAACCTGAATAACATATATCATTTCTTAAATTTTCTGAAAATATTTACAGACGCTGGGGGCGGGCAGACGGACAGATGGACAGTCAGACAAAAAAAAAAAAAAAAAAATGCAAATTGACATCATATTCACAGTTAAAAATTGTTAGAGAATGTTTAATGTAAACGAAAATGCAATTTAAGCAAATGTCCAATAATAACCCTTAATGTAACTGAATATTTTTGTGTGCCCTGTAAATCTAAGGCTAATCGTACTGTACACTATAGAAAGCATTCTTTTGTGCATATGAATAACACATTTCAATTTCATTAAGATTTATGCAAAGTAACTAAAATTTGGTTTATAGAAATATCTTCACATAGAACTCAATGCTTTTCAATACTTTCGGGTGTCCCTGTATACAAACCAGTGATGGTGTTTACTCCACTTTCTATAGAAAATATCCGATAGGAAACTTTAATAACATATTTCAATTTTATTTATATATGCATAAATTAAAGATATTAAAATATGGTTTATAAAAATACCTCTCATAGAACACAATGCTTTGGAATACTTTCGGGTGCCCCTGTGCACAAGCTAGCTGATTTAGCAAGCTAGCACTCCATTTTCAGTAAGGAACATCCGATAGTGAACTCAAATAACATATATGAGTTTCAGGAAATTCTATGAATATTCACAGGAGTTAGAGCGCGGACACACAGAAAGACGGATGGACAGACAGACAAATCGAAGTCATTAACACTTTTCAACTTTGCTGGAATTGTTAAAGAGCCGAAGTCATTAAATTTTTCAACCATGATGGAAAGTGGTAAAAATAAAGCGCGAAAATTTCACACGGTTTTGCTAGTCATTTAATTTTTTTCCCTCTCTTAACGTGTTTTAATTTGCAGGTGACCCCCCCTAAGAAATTTAACTATTAAATTTTTTAACAATACGAAATAATGTAAATTTGCATTAAGTTCTTAAAACTGTTGATTTCACGTGTTTGAATGATAGAATAAAGGATCTTTTTTTTAATTTTTCTCATTTCATAGATAACCCCCTAAAGTAAGCCCGTTGGCGTCGAAAAATAGATGCCAAAATTGAAGAAAAAGTGGTGTAAATCATCATTTTCAAATTGCAATAACTCAGCGAGATTTTGACTTAGAGAGATGATTTTTTTTTATTTTGCTTGTTAGAGCGAGGAGAATATTTTTCTAAACACAAGTCACATGGTAAGAGGGGCCGTATAAAAATTAAATTTCGTATTTAATATGTATACAGCCCCTTGTACGAAAAAATGCCATGTCTGAAATTTACTCTTAATTTGCCTTAATTTTGTAATTGGAAGTATGTTTCTATCTTTATTAGTTTACAAGATAATCGCTGTAACATCTATTTTGAATCACCCGGTATATATTGATTATAAACAATATAATTTTATTTATTTTAAATTATTATTAATTTTATGAAGTGATTGGACGTTTCCGGATAAGGTACGTAAAACAGTCTGAAATTTTAAAAAGAAAGCTTTCATGAATATAACTGAAGAATGTACATTGTAAGCTGTATAATGTATATAAGATTAAAAAAAGAAAAAAAAAAGATTATAAACAATATAAGTTTATTTATTTTAAATTATTATTCACTTTTAAATAGAACCAGTTAAACCAATTCAAATGCCATCAGTGGTAAATATATCAAACTTGTTGAATTAGATTTTTAATCGGATTCTAGTTTATGTGTCAGGCATCACGTTTCAATTATTAAAATATTCCAAGTTAAAATTATTACGTTATTTTATTTTAAAGCTATTTTTCAATGTAAAATAAAATTTATCGTTATTATATCTTTCATTTGATATTATAAAATCCCCAGATATTTTTGAAAAGTGTCTAGCTGAATCTTCAGAAATAAACATTTAAATAAGTGTAAACCGATGCAGATATTAAGTGTTTTTATTGGTATTTGTTTTTGTTATACTAAAAATAACACTATAATTGTTCAGGTATTTATTAGCTTTCAATTATAGAATAATTATTTCTATCTGAAAAAGAACTTTCTTACGGGTAGTACATTGCGAATAAAGTAAACTCCAGTCTTCAAATAAAAACAGATACAATAAAGTTGGACTTGAAATTCAGATTTATTTAATTTATAAAAATATTCTTGAAAAGTACTATTGAAAGCAATTAAGATGTGTGCCAGGTTCGATCTAGAGAACTGTTAAAAATTGTGGGAGAGAGAGAAAATTTTTTACATCTTTCTTAGTTAGTTGATTCGAGTAAAAGTCACCGAACGAACAAAATTCATTTCGTATTTCTGATTGCCAGATCTGGCAGCGATACAAAATTACCAGTGAAAATCGCCAAATAAAAGTTCTTTGTTTTAATGTTAATCTAATGGGCATTTTTAAGTTTAGAAAAGACGGTTGCAAAATGCAACCCTAAACTTGGCATAACTTATCTGCGCCAAAACGACGGTTAGAGCAGGTGCACTCTTCGCGACGTAAGTCTGAAGAAAAACATTTATATTCTATTTAATAATCAATTGATTTCCTTATATGGTTTTTGGAGTTAAACAACAACAACAAATATATATATATATATATATATATATATATATATATAACGGAAATCATTTAATGTACAGTCGGTAACAAAAGTGTCCGAACACTAGCAAAAATTCCTATGTAAAAAAAGTACTCTTCATATAGTTTTGTTAAATAAATCCTTGTCGAATCCTGTTCTTAGTCAATGTAAGAACATGATTCGATAAGGATTTATTTAACAAAACCGTATGAAGTGTACTTTTTTCACATAGGAACTTTTGCTAGTGTTCGGACACTTTTGTTACCGACTGTACTTTAATAGTTAGAAATATAAATAGATTTTTGTGAATTGCAACGAAATAAAAAATGATTCTTTTCGAAAAATATGAAATTAAATTGCTTTCTTGATCCGTCATATATAAATTGCATTATGTTAAAAAGAGATAAAAGAATTTATTACTGAATTCATTCTTAATATTAATAAAGATTATTTATTTTAATTTTTAATTAGGAATTTAATAATTTTGAAATAAATCTGATATATTTAGAAAATTAATAAAAGTTAATTATTTTAATTTGTATTTATTAGAATAATGATATACATTAAAAATATTTTTCATGAAGTTTTACTTAAAAATTTTTATTTTCAAAAATTGCATTTAATTATCAAATGTAATGTGATTCGTACAGGATATACAGGGTACCCACTGAAATCTATTTCCACCTTACCAACTACCAAACGGCTGCAGTTATAGTCATAAAAATAATGTCTACTGGCTAAGAGTTACTAGATACGGTTGCATATAGTGCCAGCTGATGGAAAACAGTAGAGTAGCTTTCCTATCGCGAACGAGACATGGGGAAAACAGTGAATTACGCAGCGTTGTAGATCTTCATCGATTTTGTAACAAAAGACATCTTTTCGACATGAATGCTAAAAAGAGAGCGTTTAAAACACGCATTTGTTTATTCGTGATTTCTAATACTGTGTGTGACGAAACGATCCTGGAAAATAAAAAACAACTAGTTATCCCAAGATACCCTTATTTTACCAGATATACCTTTATTTTACAAGATACCTTTGTTAAAACTTCTCTCCTTCATCTGCAACGTACATCAGATCTTGTTTGGACCCTTGAACCTTGAACCCTTGTTTGAGCTTTACGTAACACACATGTCACCCTTTACACGCTACAACGTGTGCAACAGAAGTTTAAACAAGGTTTAATATGTATTGCATCTGACTGAGAGAAATTTGAATATCAAAAATAAAAGGTATCCTGTGGTGACTAGTATTAATTTTTTTCTAATATCGTTTCGGCATGTTACAGAGTAGGAAATTCCGGACATATGCTATGTTCGCCAATTTCCGCTAGATGACGTTATGAGCAGTCTTATGTTAGAGACTGGACATTGATCCGCCAGCCGATCCACCATGTTTGTTCAATATGTTATATGCGATACCATTATGATTTGCAAAATTTGAAATGACACTCGCCAAGGCTTTCTAAAGATAAATAAACGTGTTTTGTCGAGATTTTAATTTCTGAAAACGAGTCAGAAGTTAAATAAATTACGTTCTACGGCGATCAAGTGGTTTTTGAATGAACTTCCGATATATTTGTTCAATGTCCAGTCTCTCTTCTTATGTAGTAGCATATAATCAATTTAAACACCACTTTTATGACTCATAGCTGCAGCCGTTCAGCGGCTAAAAGAGTGGGAATGGACTTTAGTTCGCACCCTATATGTTTTTGACCATCTATACTAGATCAAAGTACATCATTCACGAGGTATATAACAAAAGAATTTAATATAGCTTTTTATTAATTAAAATTCTACTGCATCTGAAAAAGTTTACTGTAAAGATTTAAAATTACATAGATAAAAATAAACAAGTATGTTGTGGCCACTACAAGACTTTCTTCTATATAATTTTACACAAGTTCAGGCAGTTATTTATTAAATTATTATTTATTAAAATTATTTTCCATGATGTATGCAGACGATTTTTATCTCACAGAAGTATAAGTCTAACGGGGCAGTGTCCTAGCGACAGTGTCCTTAGTGTAAATGTTATCCCCCTCGGTGGCGTGTTTTAAGCGTAAGTGCCTTTAGCGCAAATCTGTAATAAGTAAAAAATGACTTTTTCAACTGTCCTTCACACTATATCCAGATTTAGAATTGGTTACTTGGCTTCAGAAGTAAACTATTGTAAAATAGGGGCGTTTAAAAGTTGAAGGAATGTTTTTTGTTGTCACATTCATACCATAAACTAATCTGGTATGTCACTCACACAATTTTCTCTTATCCTGCATTTCAATACTATAAAAATAGATTGCAGATTAAGTTGTAAAATTAATAAGTTTAGATAATAAAGTCCAATCTACTTTAAAAATAATCTAAAATAGGTTTAGGATCAATTTTATTTAACGTATAATTCTATGAAGGGGGAGGGGGATGCCGCCCCTCATCCAACCCATTCAATAATAGTGCCTACATTTATTTAAAAAAAAAAAAATCAAGGCTATTATTAATTTGCCTGCAAACTTGCTAATCTTGATCAAATTTTTCAAGTGGCAAACTAATTTGACCTTCAAAATACACAATTTGAATTTCCTGCAGTTAATTGTTTTTAAGCTATGCTGATAACAGATATACATACATATCAACCGCTAAAAATTGGACTTCCGCATTCTGGGCACCTCAACACGTGATGTTATATACAAAAAAATAAAATAAATAAAATAAATAAATAAATAAATAAAATAACAGTTGAAAATAGAGCTTGAAAAATTAATTTGTCTACAGTATGGGTATGAAAAATTAATTTTCCTTCCCGAGCAGTGTTCGTTGACATAGTAAAATGTAGCAAAGCACTTCCATCAATTACATTCAATAGAAAAGAAAGCTTAGCTCAATTTTGAATAGCCCTGTATATTGTCTATAAACCACATGCACTATAAACAATATTATGTACTTAAATTTAGTCTTACATGAAAAACATCTAACACGAAATGAATTACAATTCCAGCAGTTTCCAAGTGTAGCCCCAATATATCCAAATATTTTGGGTACCCCTGTAAACGAATGATGACTTTCCATACCACAATCTACACAAAACATGCTTTTATACACAAAAAATTTTGTTTATTCCATTTCGTTTAAGTCAGCCAATAGATGTAACACTGTACTTACCAGAAATTTCCCCATAGATACAATGTATTTGAATTCTCTTGAACGTCCCTGTACACGAACCATTTGCTTGATCTCAACGAAAATTTTAGTGTAGCATCCCTATATGATACGCATTTATATTACTGAGTTTGGACTTTCTGCTACAATTTGTTCTTAAGATATGCTGATAACAGACACACACACAGACCAACGGCTAAAAACATGATTTTCTGATTCAGGGGACCTCAAGACGTGCAAATATAACAAAAACTCAATTTCGAAAATTTGACCCAAAAACAATACTTTTTCTACCATATATATGGGTAAAAAATATATTCTTTTAATTTTGTTTACGATAGCCTATAGATGTTATACTGTATGTAACAAGAATCTCCCCCCCCGCCCCCCCCCATAGATGTAATATATTTGAATTCTGTTGGATGTCCTTGTATACGAACCATTTGCTTGATCTTAATGAAAATTTTAGTGTAGCATCACTCTATGGTACATATTTAGAATACAGAGTTTTGACTTTCTGCTGCTATTTGTTCTTGAGATATGCTGATAACAAACACACACATACGCACACAAACCGACCGCTAAAAACATGCTTTTCTGATTGAAGGATCTTGAAATGTGGAATTGTAACCAAAACTCAATTTCGAAAATTTGATCCAAAAACAATTCTTTCTCTATCATATGTATGTGTAAAAGAAAGTAAAAATTGAAGCAGTGCCCTTTGTTATACATATACAATAATAAAACTGCAAGAATGTTCGTCGTTGTCATGTTATATATAAATAAAAATTTGAAAGAATATTTTTTGTTGCCGTGTTAATATTGATATGCAATAAAAAATTGATGGACTGTCAGTTATCATTTCACTGTAACTTCTGCATCTATGTAAAGTGCTTTAAAACACTTTCCCAAGTCTCCCTTTTCTTCCAATTTACTAAATATTGTTTTTATTTTTTCATCGACATAAATATAGTTTTTTTTTCTTTTTTTTTCCTTATAGTCAATTGACCACCTACTTTTTGCATATTATGAAATCTGCATATTCTGCATCTTGTTTAATTAGCTTATTTATAAGCAAATAAATATAGGATGTTTTCAATTTCAAATGTAGTGTTAACCTGCAATACCAGCTTTCCACAAGATTATTAGTGCGATGACTCCGCCCATATACATTCCATAAATAAAGAAAAATTCTGGGGTTCTCAAACCATTGTTCACTGAAATAGTCGTAAAATTTGGATAATTATTATTTAAGCTGAGGGCACGGCTTCTTCTATTTACGTTAGGAGTGCACGTCACAAGTCTAACAGCCGAAAGAAAGACAATTTTGTGCTACCATCAGAAGAAATAGAAATGCGATTCTTTTTTCTATTACATTTTGTTTAAAAGGAAAAAAAATCGGTAACTTTGTTTTAAATTATGACGTAACTGTGGTTCAACCGTTCGTTTTAAAGGTATTGACGAGTTCTTTAGAAAGACACCTATATTGAAAATTTATACCCTCGGAGGGGTACATCCCCTCCCGAGGGGGAATCGATGCTCCTACATGCCCAATCTTTTTTTCTTAGTTTACTACTATTATTATCAATAATTTATATCAATTTCACAATCACACGTTAAAAATAACTCTCATTAGGTATATTTATACGAAATCTTGTCCTATATTGCCATGTTAAAAATTTAGAATATGTGGAATCATAGCGCCACCTGTTGAGCGATTTATGTGCAAATCTAATCAGCACCAGTTTAGGTGAGGGTCCAACTTAGTACCAAGATTGGTTAAATTTCGTTCATTGGTTCGGAAGATACAGCGTTCACAAAATTTGTGATACACAAACAGACACACATACAGACATACATTTTCTAAAAACAGTCAAATCGTGTTCAGGACATATTAAAATGAGTAAATCCCTCAAAAACTGGAATTCGAAAATTTTCACGAATCCAATATAGAAGAAAGTAAATGTATATCATTAAATGTAACTTAACTTATAATTAAATGTAACTTTACTTTCTTCTATATATATATAGAAAAAAGTAAAAACAAGTTTAATTTTTAACTAGCTCTTAATATTGTCAAGTAAGACAAATGTCCTACATTAATAGTTTATAGTAACAATTTTGACTCCTAATTTATACTATAATAACATTTATGCCCATACTATGAACAAATTCTTGTATATATCCACAGAGTTTTTGTAAGAAAAAGATACATTTATTGAGAAAAAAAATCTTTCTATATAGCGTATGTTCATGTTGTATGATATATGAACAATATATTGGATATCTGGTAAATTGTGGTTTTCCTTTAAAATATCTGTTTTCATTAAATTTATCATAACACTGTAAATACTTGGTAAAAATAAAGAAATAAATATGATTAGAAATTTGCTTAAATGAAAATTTTACTGTTAACACGTTAAGTGCCACCATATGAGAAAGATAATAACTTTGTGTCCCCACTTCCGGAACACATGAAAATGAACGTATTAAATTGAACTTTATGAATTGTATCATATGTATTAAAAATGTCTTAGAACTAAAACTTTTATTAAGCCCTTTTTTTTTTCATTTAATTAATTTATTTTTTTAAGTTCCCGGAAAAAAAAAAAAAAAAAAAGAACAGAAAAATGAAAAGAAAACAATTCTAAAGAGATAATTTATTCATTTTATTACCACTAAGAGCAAATCCGTTACTCTATTTTGAAACGAATTTAATAAAGAACATACTCGGTACAAAACCTCATAATTATTACTTTAAAAAATAAAGAGATATTTCATGATTTTTGTATGACAAATGATTATTTTCAATTATTATTTATCTTTAAACTTTTGACCTTCAACCTAAACGAAATTCTATCTTAATGAAGGCAGAGAGAAGAAGAGAATAATTACTTAAAAAGAACATTTATGGTAAAATATTAAAACGCTCTAAAGACAACTCAATCTAAAATAAAATTTTATGAGGGTAATATATATATATATATAAAGTATTTACTATATTCAATTCAATTTAGATTTTATAATTTAAAAATTGATTACATTTAAAAGATCTAGTAAAACTAATATATATATATATATATATATATATATATATATATAATGAACTTATGATCAAAATTAAAAGGTGAAATCGTGACTTGTTTGACGCTGAGCAAATTTAAATATATTTCATAAGTATAGAGGAAAAGAAATGGACAAATTATATTCAGAATATATGCAAGAATACGACAGTCAATAATTATTTTAATGACGTATACAATTTAATTCAATCAAAAAAAACCATTTTAGAATTAAATATTCGATGTTTTTGGCAGAGAACCAATTTCACATTAAGTATGTTCATGCTAATGTATGTTTATATATATATAAGGATTAGAAGTAGCATAATTATGTACAAACAAAATTCCACTTTTGACAGATATTAATGGAATGAACTTTTTAAACTGTTGATGTAAAAGACAAGATAGTCATTTCCCTGTATATTCTCAGAAACAGGTATTAAGTATAACTTAAGTATTTCCCAAGATGAAGTAATTAATTTGATACTAACAACTTTTCAATGATATTATACGAAAATCAAGACTAAATTCGTAAAAAATTGAACAAAACTGTCTCAGAAAGATTTTTGCCTCAGAGACAGTTTTCAGAAGCAACTTTTCTTTGTAGCTAACAAAAAAAAAAAAAAAAAAAAAAAAAAAAAAATTTTTTTCAAAACTAAAACAGCATTTAATATTTGCAGAGAGGCGAATATTAAATACTGTTAGTCCAATAACATTGATTCACGAAAACATTTTATAGATATTCAGGATGCTTACTGAAGTCATTAATGGGTCTTTATCGTTGCATAGGCAGTTTTCAAACACAAAGATGTTTTGCATAATGTAAATATTTATGGTACGGCCTTTTAAAATTCATTTTTGTAAGATTTACAAAATTCAATGCAGTCTCATGTTTCTTGCAGTTAGTAAAAATATACACTCATATAAAAGAATACACAACGTAATACCAAATATTTAATTTCTGTGTTATAAAAACTGACAAAACAATTTGTTTAAAAGCTTGGGATTTCGTTTAAATTTCCATGCCCACATTGAGGGGTCGTTAAAAAAAATAATTAGAATAATTTGAGAGTGAAGTCAGAATGTAACACCCTTTTTAAGTCGAAAGTAATGTTCCCTTATTACAAATGATGTATGCTTAATAAAGTGAATATACCCGAGACACTGAAAATTATCATAGTACCTCTTACGGAAAAATATAGAAGTTTATAATTCGAACTCCAACATTAAGACAGACAAAAATCGTCAGTTTGAATATTGTGAAAAATCAATCATGCGCATTTACTTCATACAAATACGGTTATTGCCCCTTGTATTTTATAAAATATTATAAATGTGTCATTTAGCTTTAGTTTCAAAAGAATGCCTTCGTTTCATGTGAAAACCGATAAATAGTTAACTGTTGTTACAACTTAGTGCTGAAAAAGTTTTAAAAGTTCATCATTGTTATTATACAAATTTGCAATAGTGAAATCATCTCCTCAGGCACGTTCATCTGTCTAGAAGTTATCACATACAAGGTAATACAACGATGTAATTCCAACAGACCTTTTGATGCGGTTGCTTATATCTGATCTTTAATGCAACCCAACCAGAGAAATCTGAAGGGCTTTGGTCTGGTGATCATGGTGGCCATTCAAGATTATTACTATACTCAATGACTCTTTTGCAAAAACAGCACTGGAGAATGCGTCACCCTGCTACTGTGATATGGAGGAGGGGCGCCGTTACATGGAATCAACAGTTTAGTTAAAAAGGTTAGAGAAATACATTCCAGAAACTTGGACATGGTAACCTGTAGTAGTTGGAAAAATCTTTATTCAGTTAATATACCCTCAGGAGAGTTCAGTCCTACCGAGCGGTTCCCCTAAATCCCGTGCGAGACGTTGACTGTGCAGCATACCTGATGCCTGAGAAATACGAAGGATTTTCCAGTGACCAAGAGTGATTGTTGAGTTGACTAACTAGTCCGGTTCATTCTAATGCTTTTTCATCGATCCACAGAACGAAGTCTAAAGAATCTGAGTACTTACCTAGGTACATCTTCTCATTGTCTTAGATTGAATTAAAATTGGCTCATTACTTTATTTCAACTTTTCTGATTTAGTTTTACAATTATAGCCCGTTTACGTTTAGCGAAACCTACCACATTCGTGCGCATACGTCAGATATACAGTCATCAAATGAGCCGCTCAGTGCACACATCGATTAACTCCATAAAACAAAAAGTTGAGAAACGCGATGATGTAATGTATATTGTTTTTTAAAATTCCTCTGATAATATGAATTCAAATATATAATGTAGAATTGCAGATATAGCTTTCATCTAACGGTGTATAAAATTAATAAGAAAGAATAGCCAACAAACAATCGTCAGTAATGTTACAGTTTTTATGTGACTGGTGGAGTTAATCGATTTGGCAACTGAAAAAAGTAATAAAGTTAAATTAAGTCTTTACATTTTTAAGTTTTTTATTACAGAAAAAGTTAGTTATTATACATTTTTATCACAGCTTTTCCATAAGAATGTATGTTGTCAGTTCTGTTATATTATAATTTTTGTAATTAATTCATAGCAGTTTTATGTCAGCGGCATTATTCTTTGGGATGATTCAGCAATATTATAAATAATGTCTTCTTCATCAGCTGTATGCGAGGATTCGTCATTTCGATTTGTTGACAAGTTCTTATAGTAATCGTGTTTAACAGGAGGAATGAATTTTAGCAGGTCCATCATGTCTCTCCATTTTTCCCTTGTCACAGTTCTACCTTTAGGATATAATAAAGGCTGATCTATATTTTTCAAACTTTGCGGTCTACCCACTAAAGATTTTCTTATATTAATGGTTTGAAATTCTGTATCTTCATTATAGTCACATTTGAATTGTATGAGATAGGGTTTGGACCTTTCTAACTTTATCCAGCGCATTAACTAATATTTTAGCAGTATAATTTAATATTTTAGCAGTATAATTTAAAAGAAAAAAATATATTACTTTTACTACAGGTAAAGTCTACTGTAAACGTTGTTCTTTTTATCTGTTTACCGATGCGATTTTGTTACGAATATTATTGAGAGGGAGAGAGCATCTTCCGCTGTTTAAATACAAATAAGCGTCGATGCACGGCCAGAACAGATACAGCGTTACCGAAACGATTTACATTAGAGTATGGAGTTAATCGAAATGGCTTCTGAAATAAATTACTTATTATTCAATGGCCAAAAAAAATTTGCCATTTAACGGTGCTAATCTTTATTATTCCGGAAAGTTATTATAAATACAAAAAGTTATGATTATACCAAGTGCTTTGACATAAAATTTAAGATTTTTCAAAAAGTGGAGTTAGTCGATGTGTGCACTGAACGGCTCAAAAAAGTGTGAGAGAAAGAGAGAATGTTTATATTTCATCCATCTTAACGAATCATTCCTTTCCAGTGAAGAATCGTCTCAGCGTAGTAGTTTCTGTATTAGATGGTTGGCTGGTTGCTTTTTATGGCGCAAGATCTAGAAGAGGAAATTCTTCGTCAAACTTTGAGTTTCTGCATTAGAAAATTAACAGTAACTACTTATATTTGATTCTAATATTCACGTTATTTTTGTTTTTTGTTCGCTTTACACCGAGATAACTAATCGAAGAAATGTTACAAAAAACTCTGAAAAATTTCTTTGTATGTTTATTTTTTCTGTTTTATGTCATTAAAGATATTAACATAATTTGATTTTTAATCATTGGGTATATAATACTTAAGTACGTGTACATTTGATTATTCTCTTTACATAGCTGCCAACATTTCGAATTTTTAAATTAGATTTATCATCACTATATTTAATAGAAATATGCCATATTTATTTCCCATAATTAAGAAAATTCAAAATGGTTATAAAAAATTTCCTGATTGTAATTCTCCTGGGAAAAACGGGAGAGTTGATCGCTATGCCTAAGTCTTTTTCTTTCAAGCTGACACTAAAGGTTACATATTTTTGAATTCCTCAAAATTTCAGACATTTTAGGCAACAATTTGTCTTACTTCTGTAAATTTGTGTGGATTAGTAATCATTAATCGATGCTTTACAAATTTTTAATTGACGTTTTTTCTTTATATTGCTAGAATTACGAATTTTTAAGTTTTGATACAGTAATCGTTTTCAGCGAACCTGACATGTCCACTTTACTATGAATGCATCCATCGTATATTTTTAGAAAACCCTTTCTTCGACATAAAAAGGACATTGTATCCTGGTTTTGATCTTGAATTATTTTAATTAGTTACTTAATGAGCTTCAATGAATCAAAAATACAATGAAAAAAGAAATCTCTGAAATTTGAAAGTAAATATCTTGATTAATTTTTGTCACACAGTGAAGCTTTTGGAATTACGTTCTTTAGCATGTATGCTAATGGGTGTAAACATTTACATTATTGAGTACAACAAAAACAACCAGGGATATTATACAAGGTGCTTTATAAAAAACGGATAAAACTTTTAAGAGGTGATACTATACACCCAAACAAACAACTTTCATTAAAGAACACATTTTTTTGTAACCTGGAAATATTTGCAGCATTATTTTCTGTAAAGAGAATCTGTCTATATATGTGTTTCTGCTGTAAATAGAATAATTTACAGCGGAATGAGTTGGCACCCATTTTTGCCAGCATATTCGTCTGTAAAAATTAGAGTAGCATTTTACAGAAAAGAAATTAAAAACTTGAGTGAGTTTTTGCGCAGGTGTGGAGTACAGCCATAGCTGCCAATATTCTAATTCATATTCCGTAGTATTGTTAGTACCCGCCTCTTTTTCCGCATCACTTAATTTTTAGAGTAATTCTGTCCAAAGTATAATTACGATGAAATAAGAAAAGAAAAAAAAAATACTCTAAAAAAGGACTAGTGGGAAAAAAAAGGTAGGTACTAACAATACTACGGAAAATTAATTAGGATGTTGGCAGCTATGAGTACAGCCAATAGAACAACAACAGATAAAAGCTCTAAGAACTATTATCCAGGGCTTTTTTAGATAAAAGTCGATACATTTATTTTATAATTCGTTATTTAATAAATTACAGCGCTTAACTCCCCAAACAGAAATTTTTTGGGCTAACATTGAAACAATTACTGTTTTCGTTGGCCAACGGTTAGAAATGGCTATTGACTGGATTGATGGACCGCTAGTTAAAGAACCGTTGGACTATATGCAGTGTTTAACAATACATTTTAGTATTTATTATTTGGTATTTTTATACGTTCTAGGAAATAAGTAACGTCATCGATGATATTTTACTGTGTGCAATAAAATTATATATTTCCCTTTAAGTTATGCAATGCTTAGAAATGAGCCATTACATGCAAATTTAACACATCAATTAATGTTGGACACATAACATTGTTTATTGTGGTAGGAAACTTTAGTTGCCCAACAAATAAAATGTCGACGAAGAGGACAAAAAATGTGCTGCTGGGCCAACCGACAGTTTTTCAACTAACGAAATGCCAACTACGTGAACCAAATATCTCTTGATGAGCCAACGATTCGTGTTTGAAAGGGAATGTAATTAAAGGTAGCCCCAGGGATCGCAGTCTATATTTTAGCAAGCCCTATTTTCGAATAATGAAAATTTTAGAACATTTGTTAATAGTTTTTCAGTTTACTTAGACGGCAATTACAATTCAAAAATAGTGGTAGCCCAAATGTAGATTAGTTTAGAGCTCTGGAAAGCGTGGGCGCCAATGCTGTTTTAAATGTTATGTTGGAATGATCAAATTTTTATTTTTTAGTGCCATAAGATTTATTTTTATTAATGTATGTTGTAATTAAAATTATACATTTAAATATGTATATAGATACATAAATGATTTTTATTTAAGTATATAGTGTGCATTAAGTATTTAAGTATATATTAAGTATATAGTTCAATGTGCAAGGTTCTACCGGTTACGTACTAAAAAGTTTCGTGCCCTCAACCGTCTGAAGTTCCTTTTACAGTACAAGAGACACCGCATCATCCCTAAATTCATTTAACTGAAATGCAATATTTCTGGTTCCAGTTTTGTTAACAAAGCAGTACTCAGGTCTCATTTTAATATTCTCCGTGCTGTTATTAAGGAAACTCGTACCACCATCGCCAAAATTGAAAAAAAATTATTCTCTCTCCACTTAAAGTTAGCTTTTGATCGTCCTAATTTTATGTTGATCGATCGCAATTTCTGGATTCATTGTGACAATCGCTCTTTCAAACACTCAATTAAATTACAAGATAAATTCACCCGGCTTCGTAATTCACAGAGTCCTATTCATTCGAACGACTTTCCTGTTGTCAATAAAATTTCAATCGTTAATCTTTCCAATGCTGAAATTACCAATAATCAATATTCTGTTCTCAAACTCAATTCAAATTTTGCCATTTCTAAACCTCCTTCTTTTCCTCAGTTAATTGCACCGGTTGAAAAAGCTTTCAAAAATTCTCGACTGACTGACCAACAGAAAGAAAATCTTCGTCATTTAATTCTTAATAATGCCAATTTCAATTCTAAAAATTTTAAATCAAATCTCAGCCCTGCAGAAAAAAACGCCTTGAATGAATTAAAATCTAACGAAAATATCATCATTACTAAAGCTAATAAAAGTGGCCAGATTGTTATTTTGGATAAAAAAAAAACAATACATCGAAAGTGTTACCGAATTAATTAATGATGACCCATATATTCCTTTGCCCCGTGACCCCTCTACTCATGAGTTAAATAAAATTAAATCTGCTATAAAATCTGCTAATGTCCTTGTTATTGGACTCGACTAAAACTCATCTTATCCCTTCTATTGCTAATTGTGCCAGATTTTATGCTTTACCGAAAGTTCACGTACTCAATATTCCATTTCGTCCCATAGTCTCTAATATCGGCACTGCTTCCTATAATTTAGCTAAATTTCTCACCACAATTTTTGCTCCCCTTCTTGCTGCTAATAGTTACACTGTTAAGAATTCCATAAAATTTGCAAAAAACATTAAAAACTGCCCTCACACTAATCTCACTATGGTTTCTTTTGATGTGAAATCTCTTTTCACTAATGTTCCAATAAATGGCGCCCTCGGCTGTCTCGAAAATAGATTAAAAGAGTTTCATTTCTCATCTTTTGAAATACAAGAATTAATCTCTCTTACTCGCATTTGTTTACCACAAACCACTTTTTCTTTCCAAAATAATTTATATCGTCAGTCTGAAGGTTTAGCCATGGGTTCTTCTCTCTCCCCAATTCTCGCAGATATTTACATGCACTATTTCGAAAGCAAGCTTTTTAAGAAAATATCTTTCCTTTTTGGACCCGTTACGTTGACGACACCTTCACGCTTATCGACATATCTCATTATCGACATATTGACCATTTAAATTCAATTGACAGTAATATCCAGTTTACATATGAAATAGAAAATAAAGGCTCCCTTCCATTTCTTGATACCCTCGTCTCTCGCACTGTAAATGGATTTTCAACCACCGTCTATCGAAAAAATTTTGCTGTCTCCCTTCCTCCCTATGCGCGTTCATGTCACCCACCTAACCAAAAAATGGCTGCTTTCTATACTTTTGTAAACCGTGCCCTTAGTATTTGTTCAAATACTATTTTATTAAAATCTGAAATTAAATACCTGAGAGCCATTGCAATTGACAGAGGTTATGACCCTTCCATTATAGACAAAGCTATCCAAAAATTACATCTCCCACGTATTTCGTCTACTAAATCAGTCTCTTCTAATATCAATATTGTCTTACCCTATTTTCCTAAATCCAGTCAAACCATTGCTAAAATTCTCAAAGAATATAATTTTAAAATAATATTTTCGGCTTCCAATAAACTAACCTTTTCTCAGTTAAAAGATCCCATTGGTATGCATAATTCTTGGGGTATTTATAGTATTTCCTGTCAGTGTGGTTCATCATATATTGGCCAAACTAAACGCTGTCTTAAATTTCGTCTAAAAGAACATATGAATTACGTCCGCAAACAAGCAACCAATAAATCGGCTATTTCTAAACATTGCTAGGAGGAAAATCATAATTTTAAATTTAATTCAGCTAAAATAATTTGCAGACCTAAATCCATTCATGAACTCGATTTCTTTGAAGCTTTTCATATTTATAAAAATTTTAAAAACCTTGTAAATTGTGATTTCGCTATTCCATATTTGTCTGACTGTTGGAAATTTTATATTCAGTCCACATTTTCTTAATTTTTCTACTGTTTACACAGCTAACTTTCCTAAATTCTTATTGGCCACTCTCCCCACCTTTCCCGTAATCCTATTGGTTGAACTAAATTCGGCCCCTCTCCTATATATACGAGCACTTCTCCAGATTCAGAATCCTTTTTGCACTGAAGACGGTACGCTTAATGCTACCGAAACAGCTGTATGCATTTCCAATATTTTTCTTTGGCGTTTCTGACGTAGTAGTTTATTCGGGTTTCAATATTCCAACGCCAAGTCTCCTGTTATTATATATAGCTATTTATGTATAAATATTTTTTGTGGTCGAATAATGGAAAGTAATTGTTAATCTGTATGTAAATATTTGGATAAAAAAAAGTTTTTTTCTTTTAAATAAGAATAACATAGGTTTAAAAGTGCTACTTGTAAAATTGAAGAAGAAAGGAAATAAATGAGATAGGAATCTCTTAGACTCACTGACTATCCAGTTGACATTATAGAACAAAAAAGCAAGACGATAGTTTATAGCAGTCATAAAATTTGAATGAAGGATCCGAAGAAACACTCCATGCTAGGAGAACTATAAGCGACCCCCACACACTCTCTCTCCAGCCCTACTTTTTTTTTCGACGGGTATCTTAGAAGTGCAAGAAATATTTTCGGGAGCAACGTATCGTCTGCGGCGACAGTGATAGAATTCCCCGGTGGTCCTGCTTCATCCCGCATCAACTGTCTTTGAATTTTTAATCTCAAAATATGAAAGATATGAGCGACCAGAAGAGCTGGCAAAACACCTATCATTCGTCTCTGGAAAGAATTTATCGTATGGAACCTCCAAGTGTTCTCCCTATTCCTGGATACCGAACTGCCCTAGAATTGTGAAATCTAAGTTCTCTATGGTTTGCTTGAGAGTTATTATATAGAGGAAAGATGGAGAAATCTAACACTACCGTTTACGATTGCATAACATCTATAATTCGTCTCTGGGTGAGTCACAATTTTATAGTCTAAAAAAAAAAAGGGAAAATATTTTATTTTGTAACTACCCCCTTTTACTCTATCCTTCAATTATGTCTGAGAGCTACCTAAAGTGGTTTTGAATGAAATTAAACTTGAACTAAATAAAATATTAGTTTTGTATAAGAGACAAAAAAAAAAAAAAAAAAAAAAAAAAAAAAATAGATAATTAACGAAATTTGTTGTCTATCTTTTAATTAAGGAATAATTTATTTTGGAAAACTTATTTTCATTTAAAATTATCTTCTTAATAAATAAATAAATTTTATGACCCATTAAAAATATTTAAAGAACTTGGGTGTAATTTCGAAGTATAGAACGCAATGTACGATACAGTTTGGAGTATGTCTTAAATTAACAATTTCTCTCCAACAATGTACTGTACAAAAACTCGATTACAAAATAACTTTAAGTTATTGGGAACAAACGAAATGTTCATAGAGTGTGGTGATATAAATTTCAGATATTTCAAACATTTTATCGTTTTAGTTTTTACATATTTCGTAAAGTATAAAAATAATTCTATACATTTTTGTTATGGCTAAACGTTTTCGCGAAGTATGTATGCGAAAATATTCTTAATTATTATTTTCGCTAGGCTTATATATATTTGAATACTTTCACAGATATAAATTGAAATTTCATTCGAGATTCTACTGGACATTTTTGGACAGTAAGGCAATACGTTATAACAGTTGACGAGACGTGTTTGGACGGCAAAAAATAATTAAATTTTTAGATAAAGAGTCCCAAAAAATACAGATGTGTTAGGGAACATCGCAAACATAAAGAAAATAACACTTATTTGAAAAATAAATAAATAAAAATAAATAAATACCGTTTTCTTAATACACTAAAAAGGACAAAATAACTTTTTCAGCTCAGTATCGCCGATCTGAATACTTGCATTTTACTACTATTCCATTAAAATTGCACCTCAAACGAAGAAAAAGGCAGCTCAAACCATTTTATACCAAAATTTCCAATCTGGCTAATTTCAGCTCATATTTTCACAAATCCATAATAATTTAAAATTTAAAATTAGTTTTAAATTATTAAGGATTTATGAAAATATGAGCTGAAATTAGCCAGACACGAAATTTTGGTATAAAATGGTTTGAGCCGCTCTTTTTTTCGTGTGAGGTGCAATTTTATTCACGGTATTTGTAGGCGGAGCCTTTGTTCTCTATCAGTCACTTCTGGCCCTTTGAGTTTCCGGTTAAGAACGAAAGTGAATAATTTCAAACAATCATCACGGTTGTTTACAGCTAGTAGCAGACGAACCGAAAGTTTTCGCAACCAATGAGGCGTGATCAATTTGTTTGTTTGTTTTTTTAGAAAACAAGATGAATTGGAATGGTAGTAAAATGCAAGTATTCAGATTGGCGGTTGCTGAGCTGAAAAAGTTATTTTGTTCTTTTTAGTGCATTAAGAAAAGGGCATTTTATTTTATTTTTAAATAAGTGTTATTTTTTTTATTTTATAATTTTTATATTTTTGATGCACTACTTAGATTAAAATCGCTGTTGCTAAATTAAACTTCTTGGCAAAAAATGTTCGATGTATTTCAACGCAAAAATTTAAAAAATTGCCCAGGATGATCTATAAATAAAACTGATTTTAGTACAACATATATTTGCATCGTAAAATATATTAGCACTTTATCAAAGTGTAAAAAAATTTTTAAGTGACAATGACGTCAATTTTTGTGAGATGCAGAATTTATTTTTTTTGTAATTTTTTATAGTTCACGTTTGGATAAATGTATTCATTTCCTTGTCGGAAAAAAATGAACTCGTAATTTTTTTTGGCAACAATTAAATTATGAATAAAATTTAAATGGCTAATTTTTTGCTATTATTAGCTTACTATTTTCATATTTTTATTAATTAAAAGAAAACTGATCAATTATGTTAATTTTTTTGTGTGTTAAATGGTAATGTCAGACATGACTAATGTTTTAGTGAAAACCCGAAGTCTTTAGATGGTCTGATTGCTGAGATATAAGCAAAAAGATGCGACACATTCGGACAAACGCCGGTGACAGACATTGCGGGTATAAGAAAAGGTCTTAAAAAGGAGGTGAGGGTAGCATACATTTTACTATTGAAACTAAAATCCTAATCTATTTTGGCCGAAACGTCAGTGGAGGCCTTCCTGTTGAGACTCAAGAAGATTTTGGGTTCCGTCTGTGTGTCTGTTTGTCTAGCGATGGAGGCCGCAAAAATGACGCTATTCAGTTGTAATTTGGTACACATATTCATGAGCCCAACGGAATTAGCTGTATAGTTTTGGGTGTGTATTCCGTTTTCAGTTCGTGTATAGGGACACACCAAACTTTTTCTTATCATTACGGCCTATGGGAAGAATATGTATGTACCGCAATAGCGGCCGCAAAAATCCTTCGATTGACTTGCAAACTTGCACACACGTTCAAGCTCTGTATAGAAATAGCTGTATATTTCTTTATGTCTATATTATTTATGAATTGTGTCCAGGGACACGCCAAAATTCTTATCATTAGGGCATATGGGGTAAATTTCGTTTAAACGCATTTTAACATCATTACTTTGGAATCAACAAAATGAAATTAGCGTACTTTAGTGAGATGCTTAGACTTATGTTTTATGCAGAAAATATGTGCTCTTAGGCTTCCTAATTAATGTACAGGACCTTACAAAAGTGTTTTAACAATGTAACGTAATCATCCAAATTATGTCATTCGAACAACTATTCATGAAAAACGTAGAATAAGCTGAATAGTTTTTACTGGTGTATACAATGTTTATGGTTCGTTTACAGAGACACACAAAAGAATTTCGTGACATTAGAGCCTATGGACAAATTTTTATTTAAGCACACTTTAATGCGTTTATGCTGCATTAAACATAATGGAATTAACATACATTATAAAGATGCTTAAAAGCATGTTTACTCTTATAAAAGGGTATATACAGACTAAATAATTTTTTTATGGGGCCACACAAAAGAATTCCGATGACATTCAGTAATCATCCAAATGATGTCAAATTATGTTGAAATATTAATGAGTTATAATTAATTAAATAGATTATTCTTTTTTAGTGTATATATTTACTGTGGCTCCTTTTCCGGGATACATAAGAGAATTTCGTTCTATTACGGTCTTGGTATTTCTTAAAAGTGTATTTTAACATGGTTACACCCCATTAAATATAATGAAATTTTATTAGAATTTTAAAAGCATGTTTTTCTGTTGAAAATTGGGGGCATAGCATTGGTAATTAGTTTACAGGGTTACACAAAATAATTCCGATATGCTATGTAATCTTTTTGCATGAAATTTGGTACAAATATTTATGAATTTCAGGAAAATAGTACAATACTATAAGACTGTCAGTTATTAAGAATACATATATATGATATACAGCGGGGGGGGGGGGGGGAGTTGAGGGGGAGTCCAGGAACGTATCTGTTTATGTAGCAAATCAATCGAATCAATATATATATATATATATATATATATATTATATAATAATAAATAAATTAAAATGACCTGTTGAATAATGTATGATGCAAATAGGACGTTGAGGCTCCCGATCTGCAGATCCATTAGTTATTTAAATCCTAACGAAACAAAACCGAAAAAAAAAATTATTTGTTAATGACTGTGATTTGAAATCTTTAGTTCTATTTGAAGTTAATATTCTGGATTATTTACACTGAAGAGGCTTGCATACGACCAACTAAGACATTGATTCTAGAATAATCCTATGACAGAAGCGAACGAAATAAATTTCAATAAGAATGCAAAATCGCAGCTTACTCGAAAATATATTGAAATTTATTTTCAGCATCATATTTGTGTGAATTAGGATTCTTCACCAAAATAAAATGGTAAAAAAAAAAAGAATTTTCCTATTTATTGGTACACTGACGAGGAAATGAGAATTTGTCTTTCAAATATTTAAGTTAATCATTATAATATATTACTCAGAAATTAGTATTTAGTGTGCCTACATTTATTTGTACGATTTTAAAAGCGCTCTGACTTCAAAATCTTTGAAAACAACTGCATTATAACAAAGCTATTTGGTCTCACGCTAAACCGTGCAATTTATCGGGTTTTGCACTGTATCTCCAAAATAATGAGTCTAAGAGACTAATTTTCTTACATCGATCTATTGGTAATACATGCGTTATCACTGCAAAAGGGTATGTGTGGTTCACTCCAAACTTCTTTTCTTGTGTCGTGGCATCCCTTTTGAGTGCAAGAGCGTAATTAAAAATTACGAATAATTTCAATTGTATTAATGGTACATAGATAAAATTATGCATAAAAACACGTTAGTAACAAATAATTAAAACACTTTTTTTTTAAATTAAAGAATGTTTTATATTCTTATAATAGAAGGAAAAAACGCAAGACTTGTCCAGCAAATTCTTCACCTTAGGTCGATTTTCCTGTTGGTCGTTGTCTTTAGATTATACTAATTTCATGTTTTTTTTTTTTTTTTTTTAATACCGTTATCAGTGTTTTTTCCTTTTCCCCCATTTAAAAATGCGCGTTTTTTTTTTTGTTTTTTTAAATTTATTTATTTTTTGACATTTTTCTTATTCTTCTCCCATGAAAATGCGGTTCATTCATTATCTAAATAAATAAAATGAATGAATAAATAATGGTTATCTCTAAGTTAATCAGATTGCTTTAGAGCAAGATAAAATTGCAGAGGATAAATATTCAACTTTCAGATATCCTCTTCAATCTTGAGGATTTGACTTCACTTTTTTACCTCCTAAAATCCAAACTACTTAGTGTTTTGAGATTTTAATTAGACTTCACTGCATGTGTGCGAAAGCCATGAAAGAGTATTTATCCTGTTATTATAACTTTCTGTCAGGTATGGATCATGTATCATTTTCCTATAAATAATACTAGATTATTTTAAAATATTTATGTATATTTAAAGATTTTTTATGCAAGAATAATTAATAGAGGTAACTTTAGGCTTTTAAACAATACATTATATTTATAGAAGAATTTTACGCATTCGTATTTAATTCATTGAGTGCTATCGGAATATATATTCTTGTGAGGCAATTACCGTGTCGATTGCTCAGGATAAAATTTAAGTGATTTAAACACGAATACATTATTTAACAAAAAGGATTTTTAGTAATGTTTTAAAGAAACGCCAAAGGGTGGGGCTTACAAATAAAAACAGGAAAATATGCGGCCATCAAAGTGTTAAGTTTATTCGAGTTGAATAAAAAAATTTATTTCATTTAGCATTATCAGGGTTTAAAAAAATATATATTAAGAATTCTCCGATAGAGTCATAAATTTATTAAAATGGGAATAATTTAATGTATTTTACACGTATATATATATTTTTTTTCATAAGTCTAAAAAAAGAAAAAAATGTTTCTGTACATTCAGTTATAAAAAACATATATTAAGTGACATTTATTGAAAACACATTTAAAATATTTATTTAAATGTGTTTTTAGTGTGAGTCGTTTAATATATGCTTTTTATACTTTAATGCACACACCAAATCAAAATTTAAAAAGGTTAAACTTGATTGTATAACCCCCCCCCCTTCCCCTACAAGTTTGGATACTTTAATTTATCACTCATGTATTCATTCAAATATATCGTAGAACATGATTTATGGTATCATATGTCGTTTCTTTCTTCGAAACTATACTCAAGAAGGTAGGGGTTTCAAATATAACCATATTCGCGATGTTTCAAATATTTTTCTGAGAAGATTCTGGACCATGCATCATACAAACATGCAATATACCCTGGATTGAACTGCTAAATAATCACCAAAAAAGCTTTTCATTCCTAGAACAGTTGAAAAACAAATGCATGAACACAGTTTCATCATAAAATCGAATTAGAGTTAGATTAGTAGATTTCACATGAGTTGAAAGGGGGGAGGGGAGGGGAGACAAGTGAAAACTTGTACCTGTACTCAACTTGCTTTTATGTTTTTGAATTGCATCATTGTTAATACTGATTATAATGAATGATGAGAAATAAATTATATCCCTAAGCCAATTGTCAAATGGAATTCTTTGGCTCTTGAAACCATTGATAATGAGCTAGATGTGAAAAACTGCGTTGCAAGACAATTTTATTTTAATTTTTTCAATAAGATATTAATCTATTACAAGGTTAGAGATCATGCTAAATGATGGTAGTTATATGCATGCATAAATACTCTACTTTTACTATTTGTTTTTTATTTCTCTTAAAAATAAGGATAGAAAATTTCCGGTCATTGGAGTGCCCAAGGATGTCATTTTGACTGCTTTTTAATTTCTTTAATTATATTTATAATGATGCGATTTTTAGATTTTATGTGACCTTGTATACATAATATAAGTGAATTTATTAAGAGTTGTATTTACCACTCTCCCCTCTTTCTTTCATATTTCTATACTGTCCAAAAACAGTTATTTTGACTGCTTGGACAATCTAGTGTTAATAATTAGCGTATAATAGGGCTTTTAATTTTATAGCGCGTAGATTTATTTTAATTATTGAAATTAATTTTCAGATACAGTTATCGATATACAAATTTTTTCATGATTATTTTTTTAAATGAGATAACATTTTCCTTTTTGTTATTTCATGTATGCTTAATATCATTGAAAGCATTATTTCAAGAAAAGATTCTAATGGCTATATTTTAAAATATTTATGTAGTTTTATTCTGTATTACACTGACAAAAATTTATGTTGAAAACTACCAATACATTCACAAACTGCAACATAAAATGTAAATGTGATTAATAAGGAGATTTTGAAATTCGGATTACACTGTAAAAAAACTCTGTAAAAATAAAGCACTTTTTTTTTTTTTTTTTTTAACATAAATACAGCATAGGTTGATGTATATTTTTACAGCTAGTTCTGTAAAAATAATTGAAGACTGGTTACTTCACATTGTGCTATAAATCGGTATCAAAATTTTTCTAGAAGTCTTTTGGTGCGTATGACATGATTTATCAACCAATCAGTGCTGATGTTGACCTTATCTGTTTTCGTAAAGAAAATCCATTGTGAGCCTGATGGCACAATTTGCAAAGTGCTGATTTCTAGTGCAGGAGATTGTGAGTTCGAATAACGGGCTGTCCAAGACCGTTTGCTCCGCATGAAAAAAAATAAAAATAAAAATAAAGTAAATTATATGTGTAAAAAAATAAATAAGTTGGTTAGTATTGTGGATTACTCCCTGCGCCCATGTATAATAATTGCTGGAAATTATTTTAAAGCATACTGGGAAAATTACAGCACACATGAGTAAACATCACAGCAAATTTATTTTACTGCACATCGTAAAAATACAGCACAGTGAGTAAGCACTTTTACCAGCACACTGTGCTATAATCTACTACAGAAAATTTTTACTGTATGGCCATATTTATAGGTGTAGTGTTTAGAGACTTATTACTCAAAAATGACTGAAAATAAAATTGAAACGAAATCTAACGTAATGGTATTTGATCTATACAAAAATTAAATCAAAGGAAACAGATCGAAAAAAAATACACTTCTGAAAGTCTCTTCTAGTTGATGAACGTGGGATAATTAAGATGAAATAACAAAAAGAATTAATTAAAAAATAATTGAGTAAAAAAATTAATAGATTAGCTGCATGATTATATAATAAGCTTATATATTTTTTAAAAAATGTATTTCATGCAATCACAACTCCGGAAGGCTTATCTTCACCGTCTTGTACGATATTCAGAGTAATTTTATCATATATATAATTTTGAAAATATGTTAAGACATGAAGATAAGTGGGCGTGACCAATCAGAAGAAAGGACGTTAATAAACTTAAAACAACGTATTAAATTAACCAAAAACATTTGTAAAAACAACACTACATGTGGAAAAACACTCCTTCGCTTCCTCTTTGGGTGCGGAGGGGTGTTTTTTCACATGTAGTGTTGTTTTTACAAATGTTTTAGGTTACTTTAATTCGTTGTTTTAAGTTTATGAACGTTTTTGCTTCTTGTTGGCCACGCCCACATAGCTTCAAGTCTTAACATATTTTCAAAATTATATATTTTTGTATAATTTTTAGTGCTGCCTTTGGCGCCTTTTTTATACAAATACATTTTAATTAATATGTAATTAAAAAATATATATATATATATATTTAAAAAAATGTCATATTCATAATGTAACAAAGATTTTAAATTCCCATTTCTTCACTAACTCAACAGAACTAAAGTCATACAGAACAACACAAAGAAGAAGCGAAGATCTAACAGGAAAAAAATGGCCGAATTTTTTACAATCTATATTCAACTATCTACGGTGTAAGACTCGTAGAGCTATGTATTCAAAGTAATGCTTAATCACCAACTTTACATGTACAAGAACAATTTTATGTACAGCAATTGGTAACAATGCCCTAAATACCTTCTTTTAATAGCATATAGATATGCAGGATGTCTCAGTACCATGTTTCAGAACTTCTAGAAAAGGTAGGATACATCCAGACGACTTGGAATCCTATAGTAATGCAGTATCGGAAATGCTTTCCTGATGCGAAGGTGTACCGAGAAACATCAGAAATAAAAAGATGCCAAGTATAATAAATGCGCATGAACAAAAGGAACATGGGTCAAGTCAAAGATAAGTGTTCAAAATTTCATCCACTGACTTTAATTCAGATCTCACACATTTGACAACGCCAAGGAGCTGGTTACACGAATAGCAGTAGCTCCCGTGGAAATTAGAGATGATAAGACTGGATTATTCTCGAATATTCCGAATTCCATTCACCGTAGATGAAAGGCCTGCATTGATGTCGGTGGACGAAACTTCGCACACTCTTTTTAACCGATATTCCCTTTCCTCATGTACATTTATTGTTGAAACTAATATTTTTCTACGTAACGACTTTTTATTTCTGATGTTTCTATGCACAGCTTTATAAATTCTGTATAAAGAATTTCCGATCCTACATTGCTATATTATTCCGATTCATCGGGATGTATACTAGTTCTGGAACGTGATACGAAAACACCTTCGATATTAAAATAGACTCCCCTGCCTGAAAGCCTATATACGCCATATTTGATAAAGTTAAGATCACTTACTAAATTTTGACAAACTTGCCAACCATCTCATTATGAACCGTACAATTTTTAGTACCCGCCTTTTTTTTCCCACCAGTCATTTTTTAGAGTAATTTTATTCTTATTTAATCCTAACAATATTTGGAGAGAATTACTCTAAAAATAAAGTGGTGTGAAAAAAAGGGCGTTTTTTCAAGGGGCGTTAACAATTGTATGGTTATTAATGAGATGGTTGGCAAGCATGTTTTGAATATCTCAAAACTTCACTTTCAATTATGAACTCACGATATTCTAATGTTAATGAATTGTATTATAAGTTTCATAGATTAGTATTTATCTGTATGTTACTTCGAAATGTCTTGAAATAAATGACAAAATAAAGAAGATAAATATTTTTTTTTCTTTAATAAAATATTTATTGAAGATATCCAACATACATTACACTGCCACCATAACATAAAACGACTACAAAAGGCAAGTATAGAAAAAGGGTGACTTCATTGTAACAAAATCAATAAATCTGTTTTAAAAAATACATCATATTAATAGAAAGAGTAAAAATTCTTCATTATAAAAATCGTTAAATTTAATTAAAAAATAGTCATATTGATAGAATGAGCTCAAATTTTTGAATAAATGCATTAATTATACTTAAATATCAAATCTGAGATTTTTTTCTCCATTGTTTAGAACAACAAGCAGCCTTGAACACAGGAGGGTAACATTTTGTGCGCTCTTGATTAATCTTGGATATATTGCACATTTTGTATATTTCAAAAGATATGAAACACACTTCAGTTTCAGTTTTGATTACAATTCATTTAAATTTTGGTCGAATCAATATAATGATATTCACAAGTAAAATAAATCTTTTTAAACCATTCATTATATTTTACTGGAAAATATATTTGAATAAAATTTATTTCCGATTCACGAAATACTTTCCATTTATACAAGGAACATTTAGATAATCTATTTCAGAATTCGAGAAAAGATAATTTTAATTTCAGACATAAAATAATTGAAATTTATTGTTCAACACTTAAACATCAAGCATTTGACTTGATCATTTTATATCGTATTTTAGTGCTTCTAAAATTTATTTTAAATATAAAATTCCTTAACACGTTGAGCGCCACGCAAATTCTTAAAATCCATTAAAACTCCATAATGATTCCTCCTGTAATAAATAAAAATAAGCAAATTTTTAATAAATTTTCAATCATTAAATGTAATATTTTTAGTTTTATATCCTATTTTATATCCGCCCCCGATGACTGACGCGGCTTTATATCATCTTTGAGCCACCGATGGCTGACAGGGCACTCAACGTTTTAATTTTTTATTGGTACTGCTTTTACTTTTGGGGTAAAAGTTTCACTGAAATGTTTGAAGTATAACATGTTCTGCACACTCCCAAAGTTTCAAGATGATTCCTTCAGTACTTAGAGATATATGACAAAATTTCTAGAATGGCTGACATGGCGCTCAACGTGTTAAAGTTACAAAAAAAAAAAAAAAAAAAACCATCTATATAGCGATGTATACAAGATTTTAAGAGATGAATCTAGAAGGATTTTGGGATTTAGGTTTTACTTTTTTTATTTTTTTATTTATTTTTTTTTTTTTTTTAGTAACTATTATTATTATTTTTTTTTAAAAGGAAGAAAATTTCTACTAAAATGAACGAATGAATTTATCATTTGAAATGTATAAAAAATAGTTTTTTTCGTAAATGTGTTATATATAACATCCAACGTATAGAAAAATAAATAAATCTCGTAATATTCTATTTAAGTTTACCGATAAATTGTTTGAAGATTTCGTAAAGGGCATCAACAAAAATGTAAAAGAAGTGTGAGATAGTTTGTGACAAAAACAGCAGAAACAATATATGAGTTTAATGCTATCGCATGAAAAGTTGATATCTTGGGGAAAAAAAAAAAGACTGCATTATTTATTTTAGCTGTAGGCAGAGCTGTACTTTTCTTTACGCAATTTTTTTTTATTTATCCCGTAGTTGTTTTGTTTCTTAAATATATGTTATTTAATAAGCTTTTTTTCAGATTGTATCTTGCTGCACTCGATGCTACAACAAGGAACGAAAGGACATGAGACCAAGAAAAAAGACTGAACTTTGGCAGCTTTAAGGTCAAGCCTTAAATATGGCAGCCAGTCAATGCGTAGCAAAAAATGACGCAATATTTTCATCTTTAAATCTCTCCCCTCCATTTTTGATTGATAAATAAGGAATAATTTTCAGTTATTTTTAATCTTAATTTTAAAAAATATCTTTTTCTTTATAAAAATAGTATAAATGAAAATGTTTCGCTACTGGAACTTAATATGGCACGAACAGTTGTATTAAAATCCAGTTTAAATTTTAAAAATCAGCAATATTTTTAATTTATTTTTTAAAATAAAGAATATGCCTAGCTGAAAACTGTTCATCATAATGTTAAGTTTAGAATTTAAGTGTTGACTTTTCAACATCCAAGAATATGTTTTAGCATAATATGCACCTTAGACGTTTAATTGCATCGTTTGCTAGCACATTATTCCAAATTTTGAGCATAATATTACCCTCATAATTTAATCAGAAATATAATATTTAACATAAACAAACAAATAAAACACTTATAATAACTATCACAATGACGCTTATGGCATCTAAGTGGTCTTGAAAAATAAATATTGCTTCAGAACCACTTTTAAAGCAAATTACGCTAAGGCACTTTATGATAGTAGCAGATTAGATAGCTTTCAGAAGAAAAAAAGCATGCAAAGAGTAAGCTTTACAGTACTAAACATTACATTTCTAACGAAAAATCTTTAAATAAAATGCATTTTAAAAGTTAATAAAATATATATTTAAAAACTGTTATAAAAACGACATATAGAAAATATGACTACAATGAGATTCTTTATTTGTAAAATACACTAAATACTGCTTTTACTATAGAAGTTATTGTTATTTAATAAACTAAAAGTTTTAAATTTTAAATAAAAATAAAATAAAATAAAATAAAATAAACTATAGAATGGACAATAATTGTATCATATAGAAAATTCATAATATATGATCTGTAAAAATACAATTTATTTAAATTCAGTCTTGAAATGATCTATAGAATGATATGAAAATAAATAAAACTATAGAGAATAATTCAAAAATGAGAACAATAAGCAACAAATACTCAAACAAATGGCAAGCCATTTACAGCTTAAATGAATAAGCATAATAGATTAATAAATGTAGAATTCAATGTAAGAAGCGAATCACTGATTTTATAGATTTGCTTAATTAACTTAACCATTCAGCATTAATTTTAATGATGCAATAATCAATATTATATTTTCATGAATTTATCAAAAGTTGTCCTATTTTTCAGATATTATGATTTATGTAAATTTCAAAGACTTTTTTTTTTTTTGAGATTTTACTAAAATTTAATATACATTCACAGCAATTATTCTGCTCTTGAGTCCCCCTAAAATTATATAAATGTGTTAAAAAATTTTAGTTCAAGATCTTTTTCTAAATTCGCGTAAAGCTTTATAACTATTTCTTAAAGTACTAATGCTGTAAATGAAACTTTTAGAACAATTGACTTCGATAAAATTCTTGAAGAATTGTTTTGATATTAAAATATTTTAGTTTATGATTAAAAAAATATGCAAATTTATTCTTTTATTAACTTATTTACATCATTCTGCTTTTATTTCAAGAAAAAAAAAAAAAAAAAGAAAGAAAGAAACGAAATAGATCGTGAAATATTGTAAAAATAAATTTTAGTTCTGTAATATTTTCCAAAGGAGCCCACTTTTATCTAAAGTGATTGTTCTATTTCTTTTAATAGCTTTAAGAAATAGTTATTTTTTTTTCTCTTCAAACAAAAAAATATTACAGCAAATTATGTAACTTGCTTAGGTAAGAAATATTACATTAATGATGATTATTATAACAGTTCCAATTAAATGCTGGATTTACATTATGAACAAGGATTAATTTATTATTTAACTAGAATAGTGGGATTTATTGTCAATTACTACAGGAATCTTTTCATTAAATCTCATGTAAGAAACCAATAAAGACATCTTTAGTAATGAGTGTTACCAGTTTTTTTTTTTTTTTTTTTTTTTTTTTTTTTTTTTTTTTTAATCGAGCAAAATATAAATTCAGTGTTATTTTAATGCAAGTTAAAATTGCTAAAAGCTTGTTAATACTGAATGGAAGAAATGTAAACATGTGTAAAAATATACAAATAATATTTATATATACGTATATATTTAAGTACTGCATATTTATTATATAAAAAATAAGCATATTTATAAATAAACATTGTATACTTTTCACAACATAAGAACTTTAAGTACTAAATAAATTTCACATTTTTTAGTACATTGAAACTCAATTGAAACTTTCTTTGATAAAACGCGACGATTCATTTGTCAAAATAGCACAACTACTTGGATAGCCAACGTTTTCAACTATCACTTAACTAACAACGATAAACACAAAGCTAGTTTATGAAAAGAAACAAGCACATAATTAAACAAATATTTATTTAGAAAAAGTTGTAGTGATATAAGAGATAAAAGCAAAGTGAACTAATTAGGTGCGAAGTTCACTTCTTAGTCTGTTAATGAAAACATTTATCGTTATAGATCTATGCATTTATAACAATTTTCAGTAAAATATAGTAAAATAATTTATAATTTCAGCTATTTAGTTTGTTATTTAGTACTGTATGTAGTTATTTAGTACTTCACTTAGTTTTTTAGCTTATGAAAATGGTAAAAAAATATGCACATGAATTCGCATAATTTCAAAGAAATTACTTCACGTATACTAAAAAACGATTATTGAAATATAAAAGAATTAACATCGCATGCTTTGAAATCAATAGCTTATGAAGTAACTTTCGTCAGTGATGCCTTATGAATTATGGACGGACTTCATTGTGGAATCATTTAAACAATACAGAGCATGAACGAATTGGCATACTTATAAATATATATTTATGTATTTCTTTAAAATACAACAAGGAATTCGTTACATTATAATACTTAGCACACTAAAGCTCTTAAGCATATTTCTCAAAACGCTTTTGTTCGGACATTATTCATTGTCCCATATATAAATTCATTAAAAATATATCTATATAATCATCAACTTAAATTAAAGCTTTGTTTTCCGATACAAAAAGGTTAGCTATGCTACATTTGATATATATACATAAAGTATGCCTTTGGCCTCATCTATATCATTAAATATACCATTTAAAAGTACTATATTTATTCCATGTTAACATCATATCTTTCATACCAATTCTATTAGCATGGCGTTGATCAGACAACATCTTTTTCTTCAACACAAATCAATGAAACAAAATTTGATCAAAAATATGATAAGAATGAGCATGATCATCACAAATAATTGTTGAATAATATCTGAAAAATGTATAAAGAAAATACGAAAAATAAAACACACACACAAAAACAAATCAGGTGAACAACAAGACAAAGCCCCATATGATGAGAAGGAACCTTAAAATTTCAGGGGCTTCATTTATCCGGCCATATAGAGGCTATATGTCAATTAATGTTATGTCACATAATTCGTTTTCGGCTTGATCAACTTCAATCAAGCAAGTATCTTCGTTAGAATAGTATTTTACAATGTCGTCATCAACCTGGAACGTATACCTGTCACAAGAAAAGCAACATTTTTATTTAATATAGATGAAAATATTGATACAGAGATAAAAAACAATACATACTAATATTTTGTCTAAAAACGTACGAGAAACAAAATATTTTACTTTATAAAATACAATATAAAATATTTATGTACCAATAACTAGTGATTTTTTGTTTCTTAACAATAAACCATAAAGTATTTTACGCGTATAGCCAAATATTTTAAAAATTATTTTTTGCGATAACACTTGTTAACGTTACAATGCGAGTTTTCCTAAATATGGACATACTGAAAAAGAAAAAATACTATTAAAATTAATATTTAAGAGCAATTATGTTTTGTATAATAACATTGAATATTATTGCTACGCTGCACCGAATATTTTTATTTTTGTTAAAAAATCATTATTATTATTATTATTATTATTATTATTACTATTGCATATAAAAGAAAAGAACTGATTTCACTACTGTTTGAAGCATAATGTTTGTGAATAACACGCAAGGTATTATAGCTATGTAAATAGTAAATTATTAACAATTATTCTGTTGTTTTCGTGCGTTTATCTTGTAATATACAAATGTGCTGCTACCAAACACTCTTAAACATATTTTTTATGGGGTAAAAGAAAATAAATATATTATAAGACTTCTTCACACACCATGAATTTTAAGCCAGCACAACCGGTTTCGAAAGGACGTAGCCTTTCTTCATCAGGTGAAAAAAAAAAAACACGTGCTACTGCCTAGCACGTGTTTTTTTTTTTTTTTTTTTTTTTTGCGCCTGATGAAGAAAGGCTACGTCCTTTCGAAACCGGATGTGCTGGCTTGAAATTCATGGTGTGTGAAGAAGTCTTATAATATGTTTTTAGATTGTACACCAGTTTTGAATTTAGTTTTGGTAAAAGAAAATAGCTACAAGGTATTTATTAAGCAGTAGACTTAAATCCCGAAACTTGTTAAAAATAAAATAAATAAAAAATAAAAAGATATTATAGTTTTTAAAATAAATTACTGAAAATATTCCTAAAATAAATTGTCGTCATAACTTCAAATTTTTGCATAACATATGCCTCTTTTTCAATGAATGGAGTGCGATATTGGCTAAACAGATTCATACTTAGAGCCTTGATCATTTTCCGAAAACATTTACTAAAATATTTTAGGGATTCTTTTGAAGATAAAGAAAATGAATAAAATTCATTAATTTAGAAAGGCTATGGTTTAATGTCATTTTAGATTGTGGAATGGATTGGGGGATTTAAAAAGTGCACCCTACTGGTTTTTGGTTTACTTTCTGAATGATCCACACGTTCAATATTATTTAATTTGCAAATCAATGGAATTATGGAAAAATCTTTCATTAAAATTGTCAGAAGTTAAATAACATTCGTATATCTGTAACAGGACAAAGTATTCATTTTCTTAGTACGTCTTAGATCGGATAGAATTTTAGTGTAGGAAATGCTTTCCTCCTGCGGTAGAGGGCTTTTCAGATGAGTTCGCCTGCATAGCAATTTCGCTAGAAATCAATATTTGAGAAATAGTCATTAAGGAATTTGGATGGACGATACTCAAACGTTGATTTGGCCAACATGCAAACTGTCTATTGAAACCGCAAACTGTAACGAGCTTTCTGCCATGCACTTGTACTAGGAACTTTTCTCGGACAATCGTGCTCTTCATCATGCGATCTTTCGGCACGCATGTACAAAATGTTACGTGAGAATAGTTGTTTTGGGAGAGCTGCTACGAATAGAAAACGATTGACGAGGGCGACGGATAAGCAGAATGCTCTAAGTCTTGCAGTCCAAATACGTGTACTATAGTGATACCTGAACGAACAAATATTTCGGAACCTACCTCATGGAGAATACTGTCGTTAAACCTAGTGAGTTGTTGCAACACAATTGAAAATAAAACTTTATTCGTACTGGACCCAAACAATGACACCTGAGGTGAGGATTATCATCACGGGAGGCAATTTGCTACTAGGTTTCTTCAATTGAGTTACAGCGCCTAGAATACATAGTGTGGAAAGCGACCAGCAAATCAGTGCCCTAAAGATTAAGCCTCTCACCAGAGGTCAGTGTGATCGAGTTTATTGCTTGAAAAATTGAAAGTAATGTATTTATTGGTTATTTATATGCTTAGATCACGTGACTGAGCAGACGAAACTGGGAAAAGTAAATTCTCATGCAATTCTTACGATTTGAGCAAAAAATTCGATCGCAGCGCTATCTGGGAAGCTTAATTTTTTTAGCAGTATTTTAAACAATCGGTTATAAAAGCTTGTCACGCTGTATACTCCAGGCATTGTAACTGAGTTCAGCAGACCTTGCATTAGTTGGGTCTGTTTTGTTCCTGAATAAAGCAAATTTTATAAAAGAGGAAACCTTCAATCTATATAATGTCATCAGTGAGTCTTAAGCTTCCTTCAAACTCTGGCAACATTCACAGCTTCAAAAGTCATAAATTATCCTTTGTCCAAAAGTGACCCTTGAAATTTTGCACATATTTACAACGAAGGACATTACTTTTTATTGCTCTTTTACAAAAGAGACCAGTTCCCATGCAATTATCGCACTAGGGGGTTTGTGAGCGAGGGCTCGAGCGAGCTTCGATTCTCAAAAACCACATCAAAGAAATATCAAAAGAAACCGAAGTTGTAGCTTTCCAGTTGCCAATGTGTGAAGGCTCCTTTAGCGAACCCTCATGGTATACAAATGTGAGATTTTCTCTCTGTGAATGCTTAGTCGGTTCTCTCTGTGAATGTTTAGACAGCATTATTATACCTCCTAATTGGATCTTACCTCCTCTACCTGCAGGATGTACTTACGGAACTTACCGTTACAGCACATGTTTCTCAAGCGTTGCACCGTTCAGTGTTGTCCCATAATAATGAGACTCACTTGTTAAATAAATGAAGTCCGAGAACACTTAAAGAGTTACATTTGTTCCGGTCGTAGTGGTTCTTCAGATCTATAGTGTCGGTACTTTTTTTTTTGCTAGCGTTAAATGAATTTATCAGTGTACAAGAAGCCCTCTTAAATCAAACAGATATGGAGATCAGACACACTCCAAGTATCTTCCAGGAAATTACGGATGCGAAATGCTTCCAAAGTAAAGCTTTTATCAATATACAATGGAGAATACTATCTAATGGTACTTGTGGTCAAAATATCGAACATCTTCTGTAGAATGTGTCTTTCGCTAACGTAAAACTCATCATTAAAATGCTTTTTGCTGTTTTTGCCCCTTGATTTTTTTTACCTTTATTTGTCTTTAACTTATGTAGGAGGAATTTTCAGCTCTGAAATGTTATGTAATTCTAAATCGTCTTTATGCTCTCTACCTCTATTGCAAGTTTGACGGACCGGTAGCGAATCACTCTGTATAGTCCATGGGTCATACACCTTCGATTTTTTAGTTCAAGATTAAACCATTTAATCATGCAGAGTATTCAGATAAACCAAATGCGTGTGTGTGTCTCAGGTTGCAGAAACTTGATGAGAATTTTTTTAATTTTGCTCGGCAGCAAAAGTACAATAGCCGCCGTAACATTCGAAAGAAAACTGAAGAAATTTTATGCTGGCTCACTGTTATAAGGAAAAGAAGAATCTATTTCCTCAATAGCCGGGTCCAATTCTCCGGTGAAACAGAAAAATTCCAATGATGTCAGAATTTCGAAATCCATGGACCTTGGAAGTTACGTAAGGTCAAAAGAAAATAATTAATGAAGGAACAGATTAAAAAAAACGCAAATTATTTTATTAATATTTGAAATTAACTACTAAATTTAGCCGAATAAGGTATCTTATAGTAAATTTAAAATATTAATTCATGTTAAACTAATTCTTCTTTATCTTATAGTTACAGCTAGTGTGATGCCAAAATTTTGTTTGATCTTGCCCCAAATTTTTAGTAATTTAATTAAATAAATTTATTATTTTAACAGATCTCTAATGTATAAATGTTTGCAGTTTGGTATTATATATATATTTTTCAGATCCCTGATGTACAAATGCGTGCAATTTGGTATTAATTGCATTCTTTGATTTATGTAGCTTAATGTAACTTATTCAGGTATTTAATTATATCTATTGATAATGAATTAAGTTTAAAATGAATAAGATTATGCATTTATAGTATAGGTAAAAGACAACCCTAAGATAGATACAAACAGTTCTATTCTTTCAAAGAAACTTATTTTCTTGAGCTTAATGAAATTGATTAAAATAAAATAAAGATGCATACAAAGGCAATATTTTCAATTTTGAATATCCGTTGTAGTTTAAATATTTATCGATAACATTTATTAGGATCTTCACAATTTAGAGATAATAAAATCTATATACATCTTCATGAAAATTTTATGAAACGTTCGCATTGATCTGCATAAATTTCACTTTTCAGTTAGAGTAAAATATAAAAAGTCAACTTACCCATTCTTGTTGCGTTTGTAGATGTGGCGAACATTTGAAGCATTCACATTGTATTTTCTCTCGATCTGTAAAGAAAATATGTACGACGATTCAAAGTTTCATTCAGTTAAAAGTAACACAAGAAATACAAAAATGCATGGTTGGAAACTTTTAGAAAGCTTATATGGTGTAATGATAGGTCACCAGTGGCAGATCCAGAACTTTTTTTTTTTTTTTTTTTTTTGGGGGGGGGGGGGGGGGGTTAAGGTTTTTGAAGATGCAATTCCAGATCAATGAAAAATTTACCATTGTAATATTCAATTGCGAATGTCAGTGGTTTTTGGGGGGAGGGGGGGTTGAGCCTCCTAGCCCCCCTCCCCCCTAAATCCGCCACTGTAGGTCACACGCAAGATTTATATACGTTTGATGCAAAAAAGTAAAATATTGATAAAACGTTAATGTAAAAAGGAAAACATAAAATTCAAAAGGAATAATAATTATTTAGTTTTCACATAAATAAGCATGCCCCTTCATCAGGCGAGGAAAAAGTAAGAATGCAGAGTTAAAATAGTAACGCTAGCATCACTATTTTAACACTATTCTTAAGTAATTTTTATTGCAGCTTTTTTTCCCCCTTTATTCATAGTATTGCAAAGTAGTGGAAAATTTTGAACTATATGGGCCATAAAAATTTTACAGTAGGCTTAAATGAATTGAAATTTATAGATGTCACAGTTATCTTTAAATATAAAATTTTAGAACTAATTTTATACTTATAATTTTATACACAATCAATTATAATATTTAGTATAAGGTTCAAATTATGATATTAAGAAAATAAATGCATAAATAAGAGTATTTAAAATATTTATAGACGAAGCTTAATTTCTCTAGGACACGCTGCTGGTGCCGCGAACTTCCAGGTTGAGAACTAAAGTGGACATTTTCTACCAACCAATACGGTTTTTTTTACAGCTAGTAGCAGGAGAACTGGAAGTTTTTTCAGACAGTGCAACGTTATAAGAGGAATATGCATTCATTTCGTTTGGAATTTGCTACTATTTCAGTTCGCTGATATTACTAATGGGTTTTTTGCATTCTATTCTAAGAAAATTTTTATCATGAAATGTAAAAATAAGTATCTCGATAAACCGTCTCGTCCGTTTAGGGATCTCATTAACGCAGTTTTATAAACATTTTTACCTGTTAAATTCAAATAACCAGTTAGTGCAGTTTTAAATTCAGAAATTGGAAGTTTATGTTTTATGAATAACTACAGGTGTTAAAATTTTGTCAAACCCCATAAACAATCTTATATTATTACTTTTACTTTTTTTTACAATAATCATGAAACTCTATAAACAAAATTATATTACGCTTGTTAATTAATTTGCATAATCCATTTCAAAGCTGCGTTGAAACTAATTTTAATTGAAAAATCATGTTAAGAAAGTACTATGCATATAAAAGATATAACGCATCATCAATTTATTTAGCAGCCTACGTCAAAAAATTATTTAATGGAGATTTAAAAGACAAAAATAAGCAAGAAGGTAAAAACAGCCTGATTTAAATATCTATACTTCTCTTCAAACTAATTTAAATTCTAATACATCATATATGAAATAATGAAGAATGAACGATTACCGCACACGCAGTTCAAGATTAGCATTTTAACAGAGCTATGAAAAAGCTTAATTACAATAATTTATTCAATTTTTTAAAATTATATTCAGAATTATAAAATTTAAACCGCGTACTTTTCCGTATATAAAATGCATAAATAAATTAATAATTTTTGACTTATGCGTTTATATTTTTATAGAAAAAAAAAAAAAAAAGACAGAAAGAGTCGAATTCATATGCAAAAATAAAAGAACAAATAAATTAAAATATTGAATAAAATATAATAAAATTAAATATAGCAAAGTGAAATTTATCATCATTTAATTTCTTAGTATACGGAATATGTTCTAAGAAGAAAAGTTTTCGTCATGCTATTTTGATAATATACATATTCATTACATATTTACACATTAAAATACGTTTTTTAGTTATTTTCATTCTATTTTAAATAAATATATTAGCTGTTTACATTAGATTTTTTTATTGCATTTAATTATCAGCCACAGTTTTCAAAGTTGTTTGCTTCTATTACAAAAATATAAAATATGTAAATATAAAAATCTCAATAATAATCTCAGAACATAACAACACTTCGGAATACGATTCTTTTCTGATATTATGTAATGCTTGAAAGTTATAACATTCGCTCCTATTCGATTTTTAATTCTAAGAGTTTTCGGATTTTATCTCTAACTGTCAATAAAGACAATGAAGAAATACATTTCTCAAAACTTATTTATTAAATAAATTCTGTATTTCTTCACAGATATGCAGAAATAAAATTTTTCTTTATTTTTTTATTGCATCTTTCAATTTTGTTAAAGAAGGTACAGATTTTTAAAGTACAGTCGGAGTACCGTTAAAATCCGCGCTGTTCCTTTCATGTCGAGTAGCATTATTCCGCATTCCTATAATGCGCAATCACCTAAAATCCGCACTGTTCATTTCGTGTCGAGTAGTGTTACGCCGCATTCCTAATGTTATTTAAAATACCTATTTTCCTTTCCGTTTGAATACCGTTAATAGCACTGCTCTTTTCCCTCTAAACACCGCTAATTTTACATTACAAGGGCATCTAAGATTGTAGAATTGATTGCCTTTATTAAAAGTGTGAATTTAAACTTCTGCATCAAAATAAAAGACCACAATATATTAGAGTGGTTGGAATGTGATGACAGAGAACCAATTGCAGAAAAAATACATGAAGTGAAAATCATTGCCTGCATTTTCAATGAGCAAAGGGGTTCACAGAATGAGGATGAAGAGGAAAAAATAAAAATTGATTAAATTATTGGAAGAACAATACTTAAATTCTCACATACTAAGAGAGACGTATTAAACCCTCGACGATAGCTTTAATGCCCGAACCCACACATTTCCGCTCTTCGATGACTTTTTCTAGTCAATTTTAGCCTTTTTTTACACACTTGACATTGTGAGTTTTTTCTTGTTTTCATCCTATGCTTTTTCTATGGATTTATAGTTTTTTCCCCCTCGTTTCTTACATTTTATAGTGCAGTGGTAGTTCCACAAGAACTCATGACGCTTTATAGATTGCAAAAAGGAATAAATGAATTTGAAATAAAAATAGTTAAATAAAATAACTGAAAACACGTAAAATGTTTAACAAAACTACTGTAGCAGCTGTGTTTGAAAAAAAAAAAAAAAAAAAAAAAAAAAAAGTATAGTTTTCTTTCTTTACTATTATAATTGATGAATATTTTAGTTTAAGCCATGCACATAAATGGTGTTTTATTTGTTTAAAGTTTTATGAATTTAAAAAAAAAAAAAATGTAATTTTTTAGTTTGAAATGACCTATATAATCTGCAAAAAATATAAATCTGAACGATTTTCATTCCCAAGGAGGGGAGAATTAGTCGACTTCTACTATAATTTATACATTGTTAAATTAACCGAGTAAAAAATTTCTGTTTAACATTTAGAATAAGAGATGCATTGTTAAACAGATATTTAGGATTAAGCCTAATATTGTTGAATCAATACTACATTATTGATCAATATGTTTTAACATAAAAATTCAACATTTATATAATATTTTTTGCCTTCTCCTTTTGGGGGAAAAAAAAATCCACTGAAAGTATAGACATTTATTAAATTTACGCAAAGAAAGCTGTAAAACCATACATATTTAAACATATCTTTAGAGACTTAACCTTTACAGTAATATTTTATGATGTTGAATCTCTTAATGATCTTATTACCATAAGTTCAGGTAAATCGTGAATAAGACAGCTGCGCTGTAAAACTATTTAACATACGGCTGCGGTCACTTACTTCTGTGAACATAAACTACTACATGTAAGGTTTTTTTTTTTTTTTTTTTTTTTTTTTTCGATAGTTTTTTGAACATATAGAAATATATGATTATCAAGTGTATCTGTGCATTCTGTTTTCAATAACATTAAATTGTCTTGGAAATAACTGTAATAGACAATAGCGGTTGGGGTAGACATAAGAAGCATTTTGTAAATTACTTTCTAAAGATTATAAAAATTTTGCAAACATTTACATTGAAATATAACAATATTAATCATATTACGATTTCTTCAAAACTATTTTAACTAAAAAAATTAAAAATTTTTAAAAACTTATTTATTTTGAAATTATTCAAATGTTCCCGACACGCTAATTTTTATTTTTCCACTTATTTTCCCTCTATTATTATTTAAATGTATATTCTGAATATATTTGCATATTACTTTGTGGATCTTTTAAAAAGTTAATTTATGAAATTTTATCATTATTATTTTTAAAGATTAAATGGTGAAGTTTCATACAATTTTCAGATTTTTCAAAACTTAAAATTCTGTTATAAAATCTAAATTAAGACGGAACCTAAAATGGATACACCGATTTATTTGCTTGTCAATAAGTTGCCTTCACTATAACTTTTATAGTATTTAGTCTAAAATTATGTTCCAGGGAGCGTTTTAAAATAAAAAATTCTGAGAAAAACTCGTTTTGAGAACCAACTATTCAAAACATATTTTTTCATTTACCTGTAAAAATTACTTTTGGAGTAACGGTTCATTATATATTTAAAATAAACCTTTAATTTTATTTGATTCAACATATACTATCATATTTCATTATTGATGTTTTGATAATTTAAAGCCCAGTGTCCTCTTAATTTAACTTTAAAGTAGTTGTTATTAGGGTTAAAAGTCATTGATAGCATGAGTTTCCGATGTGGTGAGCCCACTATGTGGCGGGGCGCTCTTTCTAAAGATTCCCAGCCCACATTTATAAAAGTTTCAGAGAAAACCCCGGAAAATAGCGAACGGCTAGGTCGAGTGCTACCTGGGATCGAATTTGGCACTTCCTATAAACCAAATTTGAGCACAGATTTGCTCGGAAGAGTTTGCCAGATATTTTGCGTATTATTTGCGTTTAGCACGGGTCCCTAATACATAAATCCCGCCGACAGCAAAGCCCATGAAATTCTATGAGGGAATAGTTTCCATAGTTACTCATTACCTAATGTACTTTTTTAAAATCAGTTTTCACATTCAGAAAATTCACTGTCATTAAATTAATACCCGCTTTCGAAAAACTGATTTTTCACATCTTATATCTATTAATAAAAGCGAAATGGCGTCCCTCGGTGAGCTGTCTCCAGAAAAATCTACCTCACTTACAGACATAACATTCTAACACCCATAGTCTGTAATGTCACCGTGTGCACCTCGAAGCCTGATTTTCGAATTTTTAATTAGGAGGAAAGTTATTAATTAAAACCTATTAATCTATTAAATTTCTCGACATTTTTCTTTGCATTGTAATTTTTGTCTGTTTCCAATAAAATAAAACGCTTGCAACTTTTTATTTCATTTTTTTTTTTTACTTTCTCTTACCCATACGGTAGAAAAAAAGTATTTTTTTTTTGGGTCAAATTTTCGGAATCGAGTGTTATATTTACTCGCTTTGAGGTCCCATGAATCCAAAAATAATGATTTTAGCAGTTGGTCTGTGTGTCTATCAGTTATCAGAATATCTCTAAAACAAATTATAGCAGAAAATCTAAACTTGGTATTCTAAATGTGTATCGTATGGGAATGCTACAGTAAACTTTTCTTTGAGATCAAGCAAATGGTTCGTGTACAGGAACATCCAAGAGAATTCAAATACAATATGTTTATGGGAAAATTACTGGTAAGTACAGTGCAACATCTATAGGCTGACTTAAAACGGAAACAACAACATTTATAACATGCATAAAAGCAAGTTTTGTAAAGATTGTTGCATGTAAATCATTCATCATTCATTTACAGGGCCACCCAAAGTATTTGGATATATTGCGGCTATACATGAACATTGCTGGAATTGTAATTTCTTTTGTGTTAGATGTTTTTCAAGCAAGACTAAATTTAAGTACACAATATTATTTATACTGCATATTGATTATAGTCAATATACAGGGCTACCCAAAATTAAGCTAAACGTTCTTTTCTATTGCATGTAATTGATGGAAGTGCTTTGCTTCATTTTATTATCTCGACGAACACTGCTCAGGAAGCAAAATTTATTTTTCATACGCGTAATGTAAACAAAGTATTCTTTGAATTTTCAAATCTGTTTTTTTGCATAAAATCACGTTTTAAGATGCCCTTATTACGAAAGTCTAATTTTAAGCGGTCGATCTGTATGCATATTTGTTATCAGCATAACTTATAAACTAATAGCTGTAGGAAATTCAAATTTGGTATATTGAAGTCCATATTAGTTTGTCGCTTAAGTTTGATGGCAAATTAATGAAAGCTTCGATTTTTTTAAAATAATTGTATGCACTATAATTGAACAGGGGGTTTAGGAGAGGGTATCCCCCCCCCCACACACATAATTACATGTCAAATAAAACTGTTCCTAAACCTATTTTAGATTATTTTAAAAGTACATTGAACTTTATTATCTTACGCTATTGTTCTTGAGACTTAATATGCAACACTGAGAAAAAAAATATATACCGCCTTTCTCTAGAATGAATAAGTGGCCATTTTTTAAATCCCTTAACTAGAAATATAGATTTCCCAGCTATGCGCATAAGGCACGCCAATAAACTGAATAGACGAAATTATCGAGAATTTCTAGTGTACAAATTTCTAGATGGTGAAACAATATTATGAATACTCTAAATATTCTGAATCATTTATATTACGAGAAATTCTCGCTTTATTTTCTAGAATTTGGTAATAAACCAAGATTATAGTTGCAGAAACCCGCCTCTTGTAGTCTCATTTATTTGCAGAGATTTTTAAATAACTTTGCCCTTGAGAATATAGGCAAACGCTCAAAAATTCTAATAGGGGCTGCTAGAACTCGCTTTCCAAGGGGACTAGAATTTATAAGGATGACATGGAACTATTTTTTTTAGAGCCACCATTTAAATTCTAGATGTCAGTTATAGAAATTTTTCTCAGTGAATCTATTTTTATAGTATTGAAATCCAGCGTAAAAGAAAGTCGTGTGAGTGATACACCAGATTATTTAACATAAAAAGTAACATTTCTCTACACGTGAAAAATAATTAAAAAAAATAATAATTGAAAATTATTACTGTATCAACAAAAATTTCTGCTAAAACTGACGGCATAATATTTTTATAATTTTTATTTAAAATATTAATTTCAGTTAATCAAATAGTCTTACACGTTTTTATTTTCTTGTTTATATCATTCAAAACGTAATGTAGGTACAGCTTTAGTATAAAATCCACATGGCAATTTTAATATTTTTTGTCATTTTGGCGATGAATAAAAATAGCTATCACGATTGCATACGGAAAGACCTTGACGAGAAATGTCCAAGCTATTGTTCAAATTTCGAAGTATGCCAAGAGGGAATAAATTCTTACTTCTAATAAACTACTCTTACTTAATTCTAGGGAACTGTTTCTTAATGTGAATGGAAATTTAGTGTTTTTTAACAACTTATTAATAAAACCGAAATGGCGTCTGTCTTTCCCTCTGTCAGCTGTCTCCAAAAAAATCTTCCGCGCATATAGATGTGAAATTTGGCACACACATAAGTCTGAAATGTCTCAGTGTGCACTTCGAAACTGAATTTTCAAATTTTTAATTTGAAAGCCAGTTATTAGTTAAAACGTGATTAACTATCAAAGTTTTTTGTCAAGTTTTCCATTAAGAGACTTTCTCTTTTACACTCCGAGGAGAAAACCGAAAATTCTGCTGTTTCTTCATTCAATGCGCTAAAGGGCGCTATAAAATGCCTCTTTTTACATTCTATTTGTGCATTTACTAATGGATCGATTTTTTTCATCAAATTAGACTTCTTAACATATTGTAGTACTATATTTGGAATAGTATTGCTGTTATTTTATGGTCGACCGCATAATTAAATAAAATATAAGAAATAACGCGATAGTAAATACTGTGTATATTCCGTACAGTATTGTTCAGTGTAATCGCGATTTAAATATGAAAGAGATGATATATTGTCCGTTTCGAAACAGTCGTCCAACAAACACTCAAATTGAAGTTTTGAAGTTCAAGGGTGAGGCGTTGTGTGTCTCAGGTAATAGGACCCAGACCCAAAATATCGAACGTGGGGAAGACGCCTTTTTTTTTTTTTTTAAATTCATTTAAATATAGTGACCAACGAGGCGGCCAAAGCCTACTATAGTTCTTTATTATTTAGAACTATAGAATGCGAAAATGCACTCTTAGTTATTATTTAACACAAAATTAAAACATACCTGCCAACATTCTAATTAGTATTCCATAAAATCGTCAGTACTCGCATTTTTTCACACTACTCTTATTTTAGAGTGATTTTCTTCTTACTTAATCGTTATTACATTAGGAGAATATTACTTTAAAAATAAAGTGGCGTAGAAAAGCGGCGGATATTAACAATTTTACGAAATATTACCTACAATGTTGGCAGGTATGATAAAATATTTAAAAAAAAAAAAAAATTAAATGACAAGCATTAACTTAACGGTTTTGAATTTTCTGAATGTGAAATCGGAATTAAAAAAAAAATCATTAGGTAATATGTAATTGTGGAAACAAATTTTTTCACAGAATAACATGGGCTTTGACTGTCGACAAGGTTATGTATTCCACGCTCTTAAGAAACGTAAATCAGCATTAGTATAATAACTACACAGTGAAAACTTGCTGAAAATTGGTCAATAGACTACGACACGGCTTAGTGTGGAAGCATTCAAAGATTGGAAAATTTTATGATAAGTGTCATGAATTAGAGAAGCTGAAAATTTTTGTAATAAAATAATTTCTAAGTAAGAAATGTAAGTAATGATTAAAAACTTAATGTAAACAAACACCATAAATTGCTTCACTGACATTTGTTTTGGGTGGAAACAATTCGCTGAATTTTATTATTAGAAATATAAGTGTTAATGTTTCTCATATATATATATATATATATATTAGAGTTGCATATGTTACAAATGTTTTTTAGAGAAAAGAAAACCAGATATTTAAATTTAAGTCGGATTTTAATGTAATATTTCGATGATATAGTTTTTAGTAGCAAAAATTCATTTTATATGACACACATTTTTCTCTTCTGTAACTTTACATTCTCGACTCCTTAGTAGGCAGAATTTTATAAGCTTTACATGTTTCTTTTTTCTTTTTTTAATTTGTGATTTTACAGTTCTACACCTTCAAATTGTTTATAAAAAAAGGTTCATACTAATTATACGCCAAGAACAGCCCATACGGACGAACAAAGTAAACATATTAAAATATTTAGAAATATTTTATTGATCAACCTAAATTCATTTCAGATAATTTGGAGTAGAAGGTTGATTTTTAGAGATAGAGCACAACCTAAATATCAACCTTCCACTCCAAATTATCTGAAATATTAAAATATAACTAATTTTTTTTTTTTTTCCCCAAAAAATCAAAAAGAATTTTCAGCCTATAAATAAATCCCTTTCTTTTAAAGGAAATTTAAAACTAAACAAAACTACTTTGACAAAAAACTCATACAAATTTGCAAATAATATCAAAAAAAAAAAAAAAAAAAAAAAAAAAAACTACATTTCGAAATAAAAATCTGATGAAAGTTCTAACAAACCGTTTATAAAAATAATTAGATGGAGAACAAGCAAGATTTCGAAGCGGTTTTAGTACCATCGACCATTTCATACAATTAGAGAAATTATTGAAAGAAGTAATGAATACGAACTCCCTCTTTGTATGGCTTTTGTAGACTATAAAAAAGCTTTTGACTCTGCATCATCACTAGCAATTATGGATGCATTAAGGAATACTAATATTAATTTAGAATATATTCGTCTTATTGGAAACATTTATAAAGAAGCAAAAGTCAATTTAAAATTCTACAAAACGAGTAATGCATTCAAAATCAGAAACGGTGTAAGACAAGGGGACACAATTTCACCTGAACTCTTCAATCCCGTTCTCCAAGAATAAACAAAAAAAAGAAAGAAATTGTGAAGACAAAGGCATAAAAATTGATGGAGAGTTTATAAATCTTTTGAAATTTGCGGATGATATTGTACTACTTGCTTCCTCATTTGAGCATTTGCAAGAAATGCTTCAAGAATCGAACAAAGAAAGAAAGCTCATTGGATTGAAAATGAACCTCAGAAATTCCGTTGTTTCTCCACTGAAGATCATGGTTGATATGGATGAATTAGAAACGGTATGTAGTCATGTTTATCTGGGACAAGTCCTTATGATGAACGGAAACATCATGGAAGAAATTAATAACAAAGTTAAATTTGCATGGAGAGCATTCGGAAGAAATAGCGCTATATTCAAAAGTGACCTCCCAATTTGTTTGAAAAAAAAAGTTTTTGATCAGTACATTTTGTTTGTTTTAACTTATGCTTCCGAAACTTGGACATCAACATGTAAAACTATACCAAAACTTCGAATAACCCAGAGAAGCATGCAGGAATGCATGTTGGGATTCACCCGAAGAGACAGGAAGCGAAAAACCTTGGATTAGGGAGCAAACCAAAGTTACTGATGTTATTTCTAGAGTTAAGAAGGTAAAATGGAGCTGAGCTGGGCATCTTGCGAGAAGAAATGATGATAGATGGACCACCAAAGTCCTATTTTGAATACCAAGAGATAAGAAAAGACCGAGGAAAAGACCACTGTGTCGCTGGAGAGATGAAATTGTGAAGTTTGGAAGAACAGAATGGAGAAGAATTGCAGAAAAACGGGCAGATTGGAATCACCTAGGAGAGGCCTTCATTCTGCAGTGGATTAATGAAAGCTGAAATTGATGATGATGACATTCCAAAATAATCCATTAAGTTTGCTTGAAATGAAATACAAAATTATACTAATAAAAAATAACATAATAATTACATGATTATATGTGATTCTGAAAACCTCTATCTCGGAAGCATGGCTTTTTAAAGTTATTTTTATTTTTTCTACAAGATTTATTTAATTCAAATCATATCAGCATTTAAATAAAAAAAAAAAAAAAAAAAAAAAAAAAAAAACTCTTTTTGTTTTATTTTGCTATTACGCAAACTTTGTACCTCTTAGTACTTTGATACTTGTAAACTTCAAAAGGAAAATACGCAGGTTTGATGCTACACCTACGTTTTATGCTTGATGATGTGTCGTTCTTAAATATTTCGACTCGAAAGAATTGTTTCCAGTTTTTGCAAGTTATGGTATTCGATTACAATTTTTTCATTCATCTTCACTTAATGAAGGTCAACAATTGTTGAAATTTAAGGAAAATTTTCTTAAACAAAATAACCATTTATGGCTTATAACGTTTAAAAATGCATTTATGTTTATTTTGAAAACCTAGTTTTTTTTTTTTTTTTTTTAATAATGTTTCCGAAAATTAGGAAAAAGTTTTCAAAATCTAAGGTTCTATGAAGAAAGAGAAAAAAAAATTGAGATATAAGAAAAAAAAAAAAAAAAAAAAAAAAAAACTCATTGAAGAAAACGAAAAATTTTAAAGCAGATTAAAAAAAAAAAAAAAACTACTAGGGGGCCCTGCTCGCTGCGCTCACCAACCTCGATGGTGGCTTAGTCCCCCCCTCCGCCCTCTGACTAGTTTCGCTCATTATCACCTGCGGAGCTCTACCCACCTATTTGCAGCTTTAGCTTTCACTGAATAAAAATATTAATACAGTCGAACCTTGTTAACATGAATCTCAAGGAGGATAAAAAATTATTCATGTTATCAGCAGTTCATGCTATCAGTAACTAATCTTCATATAACTAAACTAATCTTCATTTTGACGGGGATTGTGGTAACAGAACAGTTCATGTTAAAAGTAATTCACGTTAACGAGGTTCGGCTGTAGTACATAATTCAAGATAAAAGCAGAACAATATTAAAGAAATCCCTATATTCGATATCACATTGAAATACACAATATTTAATACTATATATATATATATATATATATTTAATGAAGTACTATGCCAAAATGCCAGTAACTTTTTTTTTTTTTTTAGAATAGAAAGAAATTCGTAATATTTAGAGAATTTAGCATTTCAGCTTTAGCATATGACCCCCTTGCCGACTTTTAAATTTTGTTAGTATTTGACGATGCATTTTTTGGTGTAATTGCTTGTTTAAAAAAAAGAAAAAAATCTAGTGCTTTTTTTTTTTTTGTAATGCCTATATTCTTACTATTGCATTTTTTAGTTAATTTAAGACGATACCATAAATACTCTATGTTTTTCTAATGTACAGCTAGGTAACAATACTGCACTTTCGAAAATATCTGCAATCGATTCCTAGCCCCCAACAACCTAGTAATAATAATTGTCAAAGCTCTAACTTCCTTTCTACATTTTCGCTTCTGTGCCACTTTAATGAGCCCCTAATAATTTTTCACTTTCGAAAGTATCGTCAATAGATTCGTCACTCCTAAAAATCTAATAATACCAATTTCCAAACCTTTATCTCTGTTTTAAGAATTTTCCGTCCATGTCTCCTCTTCCCAAGTAAAGCCCCTCTAATAATTTTACACATTCGAAAAATTTCAGTTGATTCCTCACAACAAAAAGCCTAAAAATACCAATTTTCGAGGCTTCATCTCTATTTATTTATTTATTCATTTTTTGCCTTCTCCAATTCCCCTCCGCCAAGTAATCCCTCCCCCCTAATAATTTTACGCATTCGAAAATATCCACAATCGATTCCTTTCACCCAAAAACTTAATACCACTTTTCAAGGCTCTATGTCTATTTCAAAATTCTATACATTCTATTAATATAAATTTTTCAGGCTCTATTTCTACTTTTAAATTTTGCTCCCATCTCATCTCCCGTAAATAATGTTCCTAATAATATTACACATTCGAAAATATCTGCAATCGATTCCTCACACCCCAAAACTTAAAAATATCAATTTTCGAGGTTCTATTTCTATTTAAAAAAATTTGTCCCTCCCCTGCACAATCTACACCCCCTAATAATTTTACCCTTTGGAAAGTATCCGCAATTGATTCCTCGGCCCCCTCTAAGTATCAATTTTGAACGATCTCACTTTATCTCTACAGTTTTTCCCCGCCTCCCCCTAACAATTTAACACTTTCGATTGTATTCTAAATCTATTTATTACCTACCCCTGGAAACATCTTAGTACGAAATTTTAACTACGTATCTGAATTTAAAATGCTGAAAATTAAAAAAAGGAAAGTTAATCTTAAATCGTCTGTCGTCACTTGATCACCACAAAGTCAGATAAATTTTAATTTGTAATGAAAATGTAACTTTTTGTTTATTGACCTATTTTGATGAAAATTGACCTGTAATCTTATCGTCTGTCGTCCTGGCCGATTATTAATTTCTGTCTAATTCGGTTAATACTTGAAAAAGTTTGAAAATTGCAATATTTTTTCCCATTTCAGAGTCATATGATACCTGAATGAGGAAAAGGATTCCTTCCTGACTTCAGAAACCTAGTACATGCACACTCTTACGTTCGTGGATTTTAAATATAAAAGTCGACATGTGTCCTTTCAGTTGAGAGGTTCTCATACTTTGCATGTTACGATTAACAAAATAATTAATAATTCGCAAAATTTTTGCAATCGGATTTCAATCTTTGGTTTATTCCCTTCATTGAGATCTATATTAAATGATAATAATAATTGCTCATTTATCTTCAAAACTTTTTGAGTTATGAAACGTTTAGTGAAAAATTCGATGTTTCGTAAATTTTAAAGATATGTCCCGCTAATCAGCATTTTGTTAAAAGTTTTATACGTTGGAAAGAGGATTATACGGTCTTTCTGTCGGTGCCATGCGTTAAGAAATTAAACATTTAGTTTTTCGTACAGGATGATTCAAAAAGAGATGAACGAATGTAAGAAAAAAAAAAAAAAAAAAAAAAAAGAAATTTTGGAGCTGCTTTTTTTTTTTTTTTTTAATTTTTTTAATTTATTTTTTTAAATGTTTAAAAATATTAAATATCCGTATTTTTCAGCAAAAAAAAAAAAAAAAAAAAAAAAAAAGAAAGAAAAGTTGGAATCGTAAAGAAACGTGTTTTCGAATGATGCAAACGTATTTCCTGTATTTTTATTCGTTTATACGAAATTGGAATTTAAAAACAAAGATTTAAAGAAAGAGCTCAAAATGAAAGTTTCGTAAAATCCACGCGTGATTCTGAAATAATAATAATAATAATAATAATAATAATAAAAAAAGATAACTTGCGAAATATTTCTAATGGGATTTCAATCTTTTTAGGATTTATTCCGAAAAAGCTTTGAGTTATAAAATTCTTAGTGAAAAATTCGATGTTTCGTAAATTTTGCAAATATAATTCGTATTTTGTTAAAAGTTTATAGGGTTGGAAAGTAGTTTTTCGTACAGAGAGATCCAAAAAGTGATGCTAGAAAAAAAAGGATTTTTTTTTTTTTTTTTTTTTTTTTTTTTTTTTTAAATATACAAAATCCATATTTTTCAAAAAACATTTACACCTTTAGAATCAAGAATAAACGCTCTTTCGAATGGTACAGACATATTTTGCATATCTCGATCTGTTACAAATGGATCGCTTTCCAAAAAATGTAAAAAAATTTCAACCTTCCTTTCTTCTATCCGTGGAAGAATTTCGGATGTGCTTGGAGAAGCTATTTGCAAGTTGGCAATTATACTACCGTTATAGATGCAAGGTTTTAAATTAATAACTTCTTTAATTAAGGTGATAGAAATTTCAAACTACCTAAATTAAACATGTACCTTGTTTTATTCGGCAAACATCAGTGCCTTTTGCAGAATCCTGCCGTTCTCGAGGAGATGCGGTCACAGACAAAAAATAAAAAAATAAAACAGACAGCGGCGGCAGTATTTTTTTTTTTTTTAATATATAGAGAAAATTATTAAAATAACCGAATAAATCTTCTATAAAATTTTTGAATAAAAATTAATTTTGAAAACGAAGGTAAGCGAAAATGGCTGTTTTTATGACATTTTTAAATTTTATTTTTTCCATTTGCAATCTTACGATATTAAGACTGACTTTTTGCTTTCTTCTACATATACAAGAAGAAAGTATTGGTTTTGTGAAAAATTTTCGAACTCCAATTTTCGATAGATTTCCACTTTTTGAGATGTCCTGAACACGATGTGTCTGTTTTTAGAAAATGTCTGTCTGTGTGTGTGTGTATCACAAATTTTGTGGACGCAGTGTCTCACGAACCAATAAACGAAATTCAACCAAACTTGGTATTTAAATAGACCCTGACCTAAACTGGTGCTGATTACATTTAGGGATTAATCGCTCAACAGGTGGCGTTGTAAATCCCACTTTTTCTAAATTTGTAACATTTTAATATAACAAATTTTTAATATAAAATTTCGTATAAATGTACATAATGAGACTTATTTTTAACGTATGATTGTAAAATTGATATGAATTATTGATAATAGTAGTAATAAACTGGGAAAAAAGTGTGTGCATGTAAGAGCATCGTTGGCCACTCCTCCCTTGGGAAAGAACTTATTCGGGGTGTGTAAAATGTTAATATGGATATCTATCGAAAGGACTCGTCAATACCTTTAAAACGAATGGTTGAACCATAGATCTGTGATAATTTAAAACAAAGTTATCAAATTTTTTCATTTTTAATGAGCTTGCATTTCTTCTGATATTGGCACAACATTGACTTTCTTTCTGGTTTTAGTGATACACTTCTGTGAGATAAAAATCGTCTGCATTTATCATGAGAAATAGTTTTAATAAGTAATAATTTAATAAATAATTTGTACTACGTGAATTTGTATAAGAATATATAGAAGAAAGTCTTGTGGTGGCCACAACATACAAGTTTAGCTATGTAACTTTTGAATTTGGTATCCAACAAAAGTCAAATTAAATATTAAACAACGCTTTTCCCGCCCTGTCAATGACAATTTGCAGGGAATAATGAGTGAAAAAAGATTTATTTCACCTTGTTCATATGGATAAACCAAATTTATTTAAAAACTTTTATCTAATAATCTTAAGCGCTACCTTATTTCGCTCTACATGAATGCATTTATACATATTTTAATGCACACCTACATGGAAAAGAGAGGGGGAGGATTAAGACATATTCCAGATACAAAGATCAAAAGAAAGAACCCCCCCCCCCTCTCTTTTTCTTAAAATTGTTAAATTAGTAAAAGTGTCTCTGATACAAATATTATACTAATATGACTTATTCATTTTAGCAATAAAGGTTTATGCAATATGCTTTGAATGGAAAGATCTGTGGGAAAACTTATTCATTTAGCAATAGCCATAATTCAAAGCTATCTTTTGTTTTAGAACTAACCCGTATAAACTTAAAAGAAAGAAAAAAAATGCTACAACGTACTAGAATGCTAAACTATTTCCTTTAAATCTCTCCTTTTAATATTCTCTATAAACTTTGCTCATCAAATAACGCATTTCATAAAACCAAAATCAAATAATACATTACAATTTGATGCTGAAAAATTCTTTCACGTGAATACATCTTCAATTTTAAGGACAATTTTGAAACATTTTATTTTTTTAAATATGGTAAATTGCTACATAGAATAAAACACACACGAACACCATACCTATTATTTGGTCATCAGTCATGTAAATCATCTGTCAGTTCACTTTACAGTGGCGGGGGATAACAGTTACGCACGCGATTTGTAATTTTTTTTTCTTTTTTAAGATAATAATCACACTGCCATTTCTGTAAAATATGCTCTTGCACATACTAAAACGATTGCTGGGGCGTACTTTCGTTACAGTTGGCTGCTTTCACGGTTAGTGAGATTCTTATTTTGGACAGTAAAATAATAAGTTTTAGTGTTTTGCTAATAAATTTCTCGGTATGCATTTAAAGAGAATGGTTAACAGTCATTTAGATAGTCTTTAAATATATATATGAATATCCGGCCTTTTATCATTTTCACAGAAAAATGATTTGAAAATATATATATATATATATTTTTTTTTTTACTGCGATCAAGAGACTTTACTAAGGAAGCACCACGCGAAGTTCTAGATTAAAAAGAGAAAAATTGGGGCACAAAATATTTGTTACAAAATAAATAAATAAAAAGTGGGGAGAGAAGTGGTTTTATAATATGGGGATCTTGATGTGTTGGACTCATGGCATCCTTACTGTTGAAATTTCATTTCGTTTTCGATAATAGTAAATATGAATTTAAATAACAGTGTACATAACTTTAAAATCGCCACTATAATTTTATGAATCGTATTGAAGGTAAGACTATGTTTTCTTTTAAGAAAAATGTGTCGAATATAGCTTATTAAATTCGTGATGAATGCATGTTCTATATATATATATATTCTTCGACCAAGTTTGATGAAACCATGGAAGCATCTGCGCAAGTGCTAACTCAACGAGCCGAATGCTAAAACAGGGGTGACAGTCATCTGAATCAGGGAAAATGAGCAATAACAGAGCGCGGAATTACTGGATGTTTTCCAAATTTCAAACTGTCGGACAAGCTGGCATCCCTCCAACATTTTGGACGCGTCCTCACTGCTAGTTTTCGGATGTGTTGCTGCACTGTATATATATATATATATATATATATATATATATATATATATATATATATATATATATATATCTGCTGTTTTTCTTCACTTTTATAAACATAAAATTTCAAAACCTCGTCTCATAAGGCTCTTAAAATAAATATTTTCTCTCTTTTGAGTAATAAAATTGCACTGAAATTATAATTAAAACCAATCTTAGTGCAATTTTTAATATGTAGATAAACCCTAATCAAAAATAGAAATTCTTATTCAAAAATAAGACATAATCCCTAGTCTCTCTCTCTCTCTCTCTCTAAATATATCATCAGTCGTTGAGGCAAATGAATGGATGTAGTGTTTTCATATATGACAGCATATGAATTAATATGTTCGTTATGAACAATACATTTGAACACGTTTTTACGGAATTTAAAAATATTCGGAAAAGAAAAGTAATGCTTGGGCTTCTTCACACAAATATTTCAAAAAGTTCACAAATTCGTGTCTATTTCAAAATATGAATATTAAATATATTTTCACCCGAATACTAAAAGATAAAACAAAGATTTTATATAAATATGTTATTTCCAAAACAATTTCCAAAGTTAAGTTCAAAATTCTGTCCCATTTTTCTTTTTTCTTTTTCTTTCTTTTTTTTTTTAAATTGTCATTAAAAAAAAAAAAAAAAAAAAAAACATTCAAAGCCCAGTTTTCAGAGAATTTTGTAGACGTTAAATCATTTTTTACAAAAAAATTAAAACATATTTCAAGTAAAATATATATCAGGTTTATATATTTTTGGTTAGAATTGATTTCGTGAGCGAGGCAGAATATAAAACCTGTTTTTAAGATTATGCAATTACTGCAGTTACGAGAAATTCTTCAGAGTATAAAATTTAATGAAAAAAATTCGCGTTCATATATTTAAAAAAAAAAAAAAAAAAAAAATGCAGGAATTGGGAATTATATTTATAAATTATATAAAAAAATTTTGACTTTGAAACATCATTTTGAGCAAATCCGTATGTAACTTATGAAGACTTTCTAAATTTTGAATCGTTAATTTGATTAAAGATGATGATTTTTCTATTTATTCGTAAATAATAAATTTACGAATCGTATTTAATAAATAAAAATACTTTCATTTCAAGTTTCTTTATAGTATAAACTCAATTATTTCATATTTGAAAAGGACCCTCAAAAAGCAGTTACATGTGTCGTATTTATTATAGACGACAATTTTCTGATATTTGAATACAAATTATGTACTACAGTAGAAAATCTGTCATGTTAAAATTTTAGTAAAATACATATTGTGACCATATTCACACAATGAATGTTCATTTATTTATGGTATATTGTCTGTGTACTTTAAATAGTCAAATAACTACTATTTCAGATTTCGTTGCACAAGTGTCTGATTAATTAACAGAAGTAACATATGTAAAATTAGACGTGTAAAAAACATTTACACATTGCACCTTATTCAGAAGTATTTTTAAGTTATATTAATGGCATCAAGAATATTACTAAGTATTTTATATGTATGACTAACGTTTTTTTTTTTTTTTTTTTTTTTTAAAGTTTTATGATAATGGTACTTGTGATCAGATTTTATACATAATTCTTATACATACACACATATGTTTATATAAGTATATAGTTACTTACGCTTTGCGCTAGTCCCGCAACACTAGGTGGGTATACATGCAGCGGTTGATAGGCGACTTCACTATGCTGACGAGCGTACAACAGCACTGCAAAACAAATCACATAAAATTTATCGCAATGCGCGTGAAAAATCATAAAATATAATTAACAACAACAACAACAACAACAACAAAAAAAAAAAAAAAAAAAAAACTCTACAAAGAACAAAATAGTATTTATTTATTTATTTTAGACAAATAGGACTTTTTTTTTTTTTAATTTTAAATAGTAATAATAATAAAAAAAAAAAAAAAATACTATATTTCCCAATTTTACAAATTCAAGTCGATTTTTCGGTAAATAATTCCTTTCATGCAGTTCTAAATTTATTCATATAATATTTTAAGTTTTACTTACCTCTGTCTGCTGGATAAACTTTCATTCGCTTAGGAGGTGGAGGAGTAAGAGTACTACTATCTCTAGAATCGGTGTTTTGTCGCTCACTTCTGTAAGAAAATAAATGAAAAATATAACCAAGTGCTGTAAATGCATTTAATGTGATATAATTTTTTCTTTAACTTATATTAAACTTAAGAGTCTTTTACAATTATTCGTTTACGAAAGATGATTCAGGTGTGTGCGTTCGCGACTTTTATGAAAGTTATATATATATAATGTTGTCTACATTTTAATTTTACTGAGAATGACTGTTCAATTAAGGTATACAAGTTAGAAGCAAAAAATTTATTAACAAGAGTAATAATGTAGTATTCCTTTAAAACGTGATTTTTTTCATTTTTCACTGATATTTCCTCAGTTGAAAACTTGAAATTCATTTTTGTTTTCTATTATTTATTTAAAATGTAATTCATGTAAAATTTTTAAATTTTAATTAGTTTGATATGTGTCCACACACCCACACCCACCCACCCCCACACATATATATGTACTTAATTCTCAGAAACAAAAGGAACACTATTTTTAAACATTTGTGTAACACTTAAATATTTTATACTAAATCCAAGGGAAAAAACCTCAAATTACCAAGACCTCAAATTACAGTAAAATGTTTTTTTTTTCTTTTATGTTAGGTGATAAATTATAAAAAATATATAATTTTTTTCCTGATATAAAAGGAACATTTACGAGAATTTAGTAAAATCATGTAATTATCGATCGTTTTCTTTTGAATGTTTTGAAACTGAATCGATCAGAAACTTACAGTTAAAATTTCCTGAAATTAATAAGCACGTCTTTTCAAAAATTACAGTAGAGTGAGGGAAAGAGAGAGAGAGGGGAAAAAAAAAAAGTTTCGCACGAAAACGTGTTCTGAGATTCTTGGTTGGTTGGTTGGTTGGAGGATTAAGGCCGATTGACTCCTTATGTGTCCTAGGCCTATAGGGGGAATGCCCTCCGTGGGGGTCTTTCTAAGGGGTCCTAGCCCGTATTTACGCGAGTTTCGGAGGAAACCACGGAAAACTCCGAACGGCTAGGTCGATGAGCGCGACCTGGGATCGAACCCGGCACCTCCCATCTACCAGCTTTGAGCGCAGAACCGCTCGGCCGCTGGTGGGCCCTGAGATTCTTGATTGGTCGTCCTTCGTATGGATTGTTCAAAAAAGAGAAATGCTTTCTTAATCCTCGATAACTATAATTTTAAACTGAAATTTCTAGAACTCTTTATTTTTGTCAGCTTTTTTTTTTTTCGCTATTTAAATATTTATATTTAGTAATCTGAATACCTTACGATCACAACTACATTTTGCTGAATTCAATTTAATTTTTTGAAATGTTCATATTTATATAACTTATCATCCGTCCGTATTTAAATTCATGAAAACATTTTTTTTTTTTTTTTTTTTTTTTTTTAAGTTAAATATGCTTTTTATGTCTTTTAGGATATGAAAAGGTCGCAGAATTTACCATGCGATTTTTGCAGGTCTGATTAAAAAAAAAAAAAAAAAAAAGGGCTAAAACTTTTTTGTTTGATTGTTTATAACCCCTTAACGCGCTGTGTCCTCACCACGAAAAACCATTATTATGACTCAACTGCAAAAACTCTTCCCAGAAATTTTTTAGCAAAATTTTTCTTTTATAACATAACGGTAAATGTGATTTATTTCTTGCGCGTCAAAGGATTAATGTTTATTCTGATTTTTTAAAGTTAAGATGGTTTTCATGGCCACGTACTTTAATTTTAACTTTAAGAAGTTTTTTCAAGTGTCTTTTTTCTTTTAACAAAAGAGACAAAGTTTTATTAAAGGGACTTACTTGCTCGTAGATGTTTCTTCATTGACAGCTGACTGGGTAGGATAAAAAGTCATATCCATTCCTGGGATCTGAAATATTTTAGTTATAAATAGGTGGTGTAAAAGTAACAATTTTAGTGGCTGCACAGTAATGATAAAAATTATAATAATACACACTGAAAAAAAAAATATATATATCTTTCATTTTATCACTAACTGAAAATAAATAAAGTGTTAGCAAATTTACTGGGTCTTGAACGATATTGACATATATCGTTCAAGATTGATATATATCGATAGTAAGAGAAATGACATCCATGATTTGTATCAATAACATGGGTTTTTTAGTGGTAAAGTACGATATTTATCTTATTTCTCCTATTTATTTTACGAAGAATTATTATAAAATTGCTATTTTTTGTGAATTTATTTTATTTTATGAAATAATAGCATTCTACCTTGTGAATTTTTCTGAAAATGTTGTCTTATATCGTCTTGTGCTTTTAATTATTATTAGAAGAATTATTATTTATTGCTTCATTATTATTAGAAGGGAAAAATATTTAAGAATCAAATGCTATATGCATCTTTAATTTTCTGAACTGATTCAAATTTAAAGAAAAAAATATCATTGTAAAAGGATTTTTATTATGAGAAATTTAGAAAAAAAAAAAAAATAAATAAATAAATAAATAAAATCCCTGCATCAGTTAAAAAAGAAAAAAAAAGTTTATTTTACAGAACTAGAATAGTGGTATTAAGCGAAGTAATAATTTAAGCGGAGGATTATCTATAATGAAATATTTATAAAATTAAAAGAACTTTATTCAGGTACGGTTTTTCGTGTGAGCTGACTTTTCCTGTTACAACAGTTATTGCGTTCAGAATAACTATTCTAAGAGCCTTTATTCAGTAATCAGTTATGTATATATTATACTATATAACATTAAAGACAATAGTGTTAAAAAAAAAAAAAAAAAAAAAAAAAGAGCAATGTTACAAGGTTTACAAATGTTCACTTGACTTTCCTTTTAGAATTTAAAATAGCTTAATGTTATCATCAAACTCTAGGTTAAGGTAGCAATTGAATATTTTTTTATTGTACCAGAAAATGAAACCTTAGACGAGACATATTACTTATAAACTCCTATTAAGGCTAAAAGGAAAGCCACATTAATATATATATATATATAAACTGAAGAATTTAATACAGTTATAAAATTTAGCAATTAATAGATACATGATAATATCAACCGCACACACACATAAAAGTAATTGTAATTCAATTTAAGTGTTAGCACATATTTTTATGATTTATTTACAGTACCAGTTAAGAGATGAATTCATTTTAAATTACTTACGCTAAAGTGAACATCTAGAACCATAACACTAAGACTAATAAGGAGTGATATTTATGTGAAATTCATGAAAGTTATCATATGTAAACCAATAAATTTATAAAAAATAGGAAACAAAGATAACTGGAAATAAGAATTGGATTAAAAATTATGAAAAATGGATAACTGGAATTGAGAATTGGATTAAGAAATGCTCAAAAATCGAAGTTTTCGCTCTTCAGGAAACACGTACTTCTACGATCAGAGAAATCGCAAGATTTCGGAAAACTGTATAGCTTATTGAAGCCAAAAAATACAGTTCATGTACCAATCTTGCGACAAAACCAAATTTAAAGAGGAATGAAATAAATTATAACACAAACCTGCAATGAATCAAGATGGAAAAAATACAAGAATTATCCACGTGTCATGCGACACCAAACTCAAAGAGTAACAATTAACAAATTGACATCAGAACAATTCTAATACGAAAAGAAAAAAATATAATAATAACTTGACTATTAACGATTAATCGATAAATGTTCTACAAAGGAGAAATTTCATTAAAAATTAAAGTCACATTAATGTATTTTTAAATTAATGATTATTAAAACTTTAAAACTTACATTAATTGGAGTTTAATAACAATTTTCATAAACATATTGTTTGGTTTACTTTTTAATTTACTACGTATGAGATGTGTGTTTGCGCTATCCAGCGTGAAAAAATATAAACAATTTTAACTCAAAATAAGAAAATTTTGAAAAAAAAAAAAAGGCTTATTTATTTTTGTTTTTATTTATTTATTTTATTTGAGAGAATATTTTTTTCTCCCTTTTTTTTTTTTTAATATATTTTTTTTCCGGGTATTAAATTCATTTAATTTAAAATAGAGATAATAAATTTTATTTTAATTTTTATTAATAGCAATAAATTATATGATTTAAAATTTCTTAGTCACAAGCAATAATCGCAAAATGTTCACATGTTTTAATTAAGTAATTTATTTATTTATTTTTAAATAATTTTATTAATTTATTTTTAATTAATAAATTTATTTATTTTTAAAAAGTGAAATAGGATAATTTGTATAATTGAAACTAATGAATCCATTATGCATGGAATTAAATCTAACGCGTGAAGAGTTAGTCATTCATAATATATATATATATATATATATATATATATATATATATAATGCGTTGTCTCTGGCACAGATAAATTGACTTTAAACAATAATTGTTCTTTATTAATGTATAACGTAGTCAATCGAATCAATCTTAACAATAAAAATATCTGTATTCACAATCTAATGCGAATGCTGCAGAAATTGAGGTCATAAAGGGAATTTTCAGGAGAGCTTACGATGATGTATTATTCAAATAAATTTATACGAGAAATAAAATAAATGCGAAAAAAATTGATTTGAATCAATGATTGATAGCATTTGAAAGCATTTGAATGAGTAAAGGGTAAGAGATCCTCACGTTAATGTAATTGAGTGTTCCCTCATCAACCATCTCAGATACACATAGTGAAGATAAATTGCACCTTTCTTGGATTGGCACCTACAAAAGAATAGTTATTGCTTCCTGATTGATAAAAAGAAATTTGTAAGGGGTGAAGGTTAGAACTCATAACTAACACGAAAGAATTCCTGTTTGTTATGATGACCTATGCAGGAAGATATTTTTTGACCTTGCATTAAAAGCGATACTCTGTTATTCAAGAAAATAGTTGGCGCCAACATATTTAAAGTAGTCGTGAAAAATTAGTAATTAGAGTTAGCATTCCATAATTCATTTGCAATGTCTATTGTATTGTTTCGCATAGAGTATAGATTAGTCACAGCCCAAGAATATACATATATTCTTTCTTTTGGGATATTTTGTACAAAATGGCGTTACAGTAAAAATATGATGAAAGGGAAAAACTATTTAACGCATTTTTTTCTCCTATAGCACTCTTTTCTTTTTCCTTTCTCTCCCCCCCCTCCTCCCCCCATTTAATCACGATTTACACCAGCTAATTATTTTTTTTCTTTTTCTTAATTCAAATTGTGCTTTCACATACTTTAGGAAAAAATGTTTAAACTTAATTAGTATAATTTTTTAAGTAAAAAAGTGAATGCTGTTGTTTAAAAATTTTAATAGTTATTATATCATAATCGAGTGTGTAGTGAATTATGTATGTTACAAGTGGATCTGTAGATCAGGAGCCTCAACGTGTTATTTGCATCCCTCATTACTCAGCAGATCATTATTATTCATTCCATATTATTTAATATATATATATATATATATATATATATGCATATATGTGATTAACTTGCTACATAACCAGGTAGCGAGTGAGGGGGGTCTGAGAGGGGGGGGGGTACCTCCCCCTCAATCCTTGTATATGTCTGCTATATCTATCTGTATAAATGTGTGGATATATATATATATATATATGTATATTTCCTTGTAACTCACAGACTTATACCAATACCTTGTAACTCATAATTACTTGTATCAAACTTCATGTCAGATGATAGCATAATATATCGGAATTATTTTGTGACCCCTGTAAACTAATTATTAATACTATACCAACCATTTTCCGCAGAAAACATACTTTTAAACATTCTAATAACGTAAGTTTATTTCATTATGTTTAATGGAGTGTAACAAGTGGATCTGCAGATCAGAAGCCTCAACGTCTTATTTGCATACCTCATTACTCAGCAGATCATTATTATTTATTTCATATTATTTAAAATAATTACATGTATATATATATATATATATATATATATATATATGTGATTAACTTGCTACTTAACCAGGTAGGAAGTGATGGGGGGGGGCTACCGCCCCCTCAATCCTCCATTGTATATGTCTGCTATATCTATCTGTATAAATATGTACATATAGAGATTTCCTTGTAACTCACAGCCCTATGCTAAAACCCAGTAACTCACAATTACTTGTATCAAACTTCATGTCAGATGACTGCATAATATATCGGAATTATTTTGTGACCCCTGTAAACTAATTATTAATTCTATGCCAACCATTTTTCACAGAAAACATGCTTTTAGACATTCTAATAACGTAACTTTATTTCATTATGTTTAATGGAGTGCAACCATGTTAAAATGCACTTGTGAGAAATACGGCCTATAGATTGCAATGGTATGCAATTCTTTTGCATGTCCCTGTACTAGAATCCCAGTTATCATACGCACCAATAAAAAATACACAACAAATTCATTTTAACTCATTAATATTTGAATCAAATTTGATATGATTTGGATGATTATAAAATGTAAATGGAATTCTTTTGAATGGTCCTGTAAATAAATTATTTAGTCTGTACATGCCTTTTTCTACAGGAAACATGTTTTAAGCATCTGAATAATACACGTTAATTCCATTTTGTTGAATGCATTGAAAACGCGTTCAAATGCGCTTAAATAAAATATTGTATATAGACTCTAATATCATGAAATTCTTTTGTGTGTCCCTGTAAAGCAGCCATTTAGATCTATATATATACATATATTTTCTTTTCTGTGTTTTCAAACAGCATATTAATGCTGGTTTATCATCAATCAGCTAAAAGTTAACATTAATAGAAAAAACTAGATTTTCTAGATGGTTTAACTGGATGAAAGAAGTTAGAGTAAATAAGTAAATTTTCTTGATTGCTAGTTAACATATTTTTTTTTTCTCTTGCGTATATCCAGCTGTTTTTATTTCAAACTGTAGATAATTAAAATAAATGACTAAAATAATTTCAAATATTAAAAATATGTGTAATATTTATGCATAAAGTAATTATGGGAAATGATGCAAAATTTACTGAAAACACGAGTTTACCATTAAATAAAAGTAAATACACATGAGTAATTTAAGAATAACTTAAAATAGAATCACAGATGCAATGGATAATTTTAAACATGTATACCTGGTATTTGGAAAAAATAAATAAATAAATAAATAAAATAAAATAAATAATATATATATATAACCTTTTTTTTTCTGAAAAAATAATTTTGAAATATACATAAATTTTTGAAATATACATAATTTTTTGAATTTTTTGAAATATACATAAATTTTTGAATTTTTGAAAAATACATAATTATTATAGATTCTTACGTATTTTGAAAGGAAAAGGTGAACAGTTTTCAATCAGTGTGAAAATTAGCAGGGCAGGAATCGAATCTGCGTTCATGGTTTAATGTGTCAATGTTTTTTAACTAATCCGCTCGAAAAATTCTAAATTTAAATTTGCAATAAAAAAAAAACTATTTTCCAAAGATTTCAAAGCATTTTTAGCTGACTTTACATTAGAAAATGGATGAGATATGGTAGTGTTTAATTAGCTAATCATTCGTGATTAATTTACTGGCGAAGTTGTCGTCAAGCAGGAATGATATAGTTCCAAGCTTATGAAAGAATTACAATGAAAATTACAAAACTCAGAATTTAAAAATTCTCTTAAAACTAGGCAGCGTATTTTGCCACAAAATCGTAAATTTTTCAATTCGGTTATAGCCTTAACTAATAAAGATTTTTTTTTTTTAAATCGAATCAACAAAACTTTGCAGGATAGACGTGAAAACCCACTGGCGGATATTGCAAACCGATTTGGTATAGGAACATTATTCTGCCACTGAACTTAATTTTTTATGATTTAAATTATAAGAATTAAATTACTTGTTATGTGTTTTCCAATCTACCATCTTCAACAAATAAAAACTGTTACTAAAAATGCCATTTAACGCCAACAATAAATGAGATTAACACATTCTCTAAGTTAATTGCCTTGCAAAATGTTATTTACGTTGCGAAAATTCTATAAAATTTAATTTATTGAACAACTTGCAGAGTTAATTACAGTGTAACCTTTATAAGGACTGTTATTCCACTTTTATACTTAATATCTTCACACCAAGCTTTATCTAATTGTGTGGATTTATAATTTTTCTCTCATAAACACATTACAGATTGGTGTAGTTTCATAAGTATGTTTTAGTGAAGATAAGTGCTTTCTGTGATTAAACTTCCTGTTTCAATTTATATGTTTGTCAGTGATGTTCGTGTAACAGTATCAATATTTGGCAATGGAACTGGAAAGAGAAAACTAATCATGAAAATCTGGATAAGAATAACGCAGTATGTGATTAACGCACTGAAACTTAGAATCAGTTTATGATCGACTAAATAATTCTTAAGTATCAGTTTTATTTAAAATAATAGATTTAGTAAAAATATCCAAAAGTAAAATGTTAATAAATAAATAAACAAAAACTATGATTTTTTTTTTTTTTTTTTTTTTTAATCAACTAAATAGATTTATTCCCCCCCCCCTCTAGACGTATGCTGAAAGGACTATAACTTTATTTCTGTTTATTTATTTATTTTTCAAATGATGATGCTTTTTATGAATACTTATAACCGATATTTTTATTTGTATTTTATGTGTCTTTTCTATTTGTTTTACTTTATTATTTCTCTCTCTTTTTAAAGCAATGAATTGTACTTTTTATTATTATTTCTATCTCTTTTTAAGGCAATAAATTATATACAATTTAACTGTTTTCAAAAACCAATCAAACTTACCTTATCTATATCGCCACTGGGTGAAAAAAGAATAGGTGGTTTCAAAAGATCACTCATGGAGTAAAATTCTGAACGATCACATGGCAAATGAAATATTTCCTCAACCTTCTTTCGACCAGGGTTGAAAACTACTGTGGCGTCAGAAATACCTAAAAATATAAATATTTTTTTGTAATATTTTTTTAAAAGTAAGTAAACATGAGTGCCAAAGGCAAGCTCATCATTTGACAAGGGATGCTAATAGTAGAAGTTGATTAAATTTGACTATTTTTGCAGTCTTTACGTTTCTTGAAAATGGTGCCACTTGGAGGATGGTTGGAAATGTCCATTCTCACATCCTAATCTCCCCCCCCCCCGGTTTAATTATTAGGATTCTTATCATCTTAAGTTTAGTTATATATCTCGTATCAGCACAAATACAAAAATTTGGCATCCTCCAAATGGCACCAATTTCGAGAAACCGAAAGACCAATCAACTTTTACAATGTGTCGCCAATAGGAGATTGGAAGAGGAACGCCAAGAGCATAGCTCTGGCGTTCCTCCTCCAATCTACTATTAATGAACTGATTCTGAACACTGATTCTGTCCATAACATCACCTCTTATACGGCACCCATTGCCACGAGAGAGCTCTTTCTCTAGTGGCCCTCTTAAGATACATGTTTATCCTCAGGTATAAATTATAAATATTTGTGCTTTTGCTGCCCTTGTCTTGTGGGATTTTTATCCGGTAGTTTTTTTTTTTTTTTTTTTTTTTGTAATAAACAACGGGGAAGAGAGGATTAAAATCGCTCCAAACCACTGTACAGCGGTGAGCAGCCTCCTTCCGACATTAAAATTTCATTTTGTAGCATTGAACTGTATAGTTGTTACAAAAAGAAAGGAAAGAAAATGAAAAAAAAAAAAAGTTTTTTACTTGTTAGACATTCAAAGGATAAAGTATTATCTCAACATGGCAAATAATACAGTTATTTAGTTATTTTCTTTTCCGATATCTTAGAATCAGGTTTCGCTCATCCGCCTAGCCGTTTACGGTTTTCGTGGTTTTTCCCGAAACTAGCGCGAATACATTCTAGAACCCCTTAACACGTTAATTGCCAATCACGCGATATTGCGTGATGTAAGCGGAATAATATAGCGGCCACAGCGAAACGGCGCGAAATATTTTTATTTCCCTCTAGGGAAGGGATTTTTATTTTTTTCTATTTGTACGCTATTCTCAATTTTCAGCTTGGTAATGAACGAGACGACCCCCTACGGAAGGCATCTCACACAAGCTTAGGTGTCCCCAATGTAAAGAATCCATCGCAATTTCTATACCACACCACCTCCGATACAAGAAATTGTTATCGCCAATTGCAATTTAAGAATTTACCTTTTTTTAAATATATACAAAATAATGATGTATTATTCATTTACGCGAGCGATCTTTACAATTGTATTTTATTTGGATAATAATGTTTATGTTACTTCAATTGAGTTAACATTGACCTTATTGACCCCTGTTCACAAGAAAAACGTCAGTTTAAAGATGAATAGCATATTTGACTGTTGCAAGCGTATCTAATGTTAACAAAAAAGTATGCAGATATTAATGTTATAATAGTATATCATATGAAAACATCGTGACAGTGAGATAAAGCTTTCTTTATTATACATTTTTAAATCTCAGTGTGTGGCAATTTCTTGAAGAAAATAACAGAACACTATTCATAAGAGAAAAATAAAAACACCTATAACTTTCATAAATTTATCAGCATAACAATACAATTTACATTCGAAAAAAATTTCTTGTGTTATAATCCCAAACTATCAACAGTATTTAGTTTACTGTATTGTTAAATAAAATAAACAAGCAAATTATTACATATTTTTCCATTTTCAACATAAAGCAGATTCTCCGCCCCCCCCCCCCCTCCGTGTGAGTGAAATATAGCAATGCATGAAAGTCAAATTTTTCGTGCTAATAAACAAAAACATAAGCTGATATATTAACCAAAGGCTATTTCTATCAATTTTCCTTTATATTTCATTATATTCATACATTTCATTGGATATTTTGTATATTTAAATACATACATACATACATACATATATATATATATATATATATATATATATATATATATATATATATATATACCCACCCAAATATTTTTTGCTTAGAAAAAAATAATACTAATTCAATTTTTAACTCACAGTTGAATTAGCCAGGCATAATTCGAACCACTCCCCCCCCCCCCCCAATTCAATACACATCAAAATTATAATAACACCCTTAAGTAGAACTTTGAATTCATTATTTGTTATTTTACAAACAATTCAAAATTTTCTGTAAAGAAAAGAGACCTCTTTCCATGGAAATTTGGGTTAACTAGTTGTAGTAGCATAAAGTATATGATGTATTTGTGTATAAACAAAGTAACTTGTTTCAATTTAACATTCATTATTACAAATGTTTTAAAAAATAACAGTGACAATTTTATTTTACTTAAAAAAAGGTAGCACATTATTTTTATAAACTTAAAAGATAATTCACTCGTAAACGAAATAAATTTTACTTTGTACTGTTTACTTTTCATTCCTTTGAAACTTTTTTTTTAAATTTAGCAAAGAAACACATTAAAGGTACAATAAAAATTAACAAACAAAATTTGCTCCACCCTTTTATATCATTAAGGGAAAAAAAAAAAAAAAAAAAAAAAAAAAGCTGTTGATTGTAAAATTGAAATTTATCAAGACATTTATTTATTTATTTATTTATTTTTTTAATAATTAACTTGGACTTTTATCAGGCAAGTTTATAATATCCCAATTTTATTTCTAGTAGCATACATTTATAAGAGAAAATAAATCATTATATTGCTTTCTGCAATTATTAAAGAAATTTGTGTTCAACGAATTCATTTTTTATTTACAAAAAGTTCTTTTATTTTTCTCTCTAAAGTAAATATTATTTCCCGAATGTAACTTTATCAGTAATAACATTAAATATATTTAACTGATCCTCTATTGTAATTAATCTTTTAAGGAAGTTGATTTTTTTTTTTTTTTATAATTAAAATGTTTAACCCCTTCCGCTCCAGGCTAGCTGTAGTGTAAATATGTGAAATACCAGATTATAATTTTGAAATAATGCAATACATAACGAAGTAACAATGTGCATTTTGTTGTGAAGTAAATATATTTAATCAATGAAGGTAGTAAATGTGAATACATATATCAAAGTATTTCAATTATTTATAGCAATGACTGCTGTAAGGGGTTCATCATCACTGTCATCGCTTTCGTCGTCTTCACTTGTTGTAAAGTCATCATTGGAATATTCAAGTTCGTCATAATCGGGGATATAATCACTATCCGAATTGCTAGAATCAAACATTATTCACAGTTTCACACACCGGCAAAACATACAAAATCGAGGAGCGAAAATTACACACAACCGCAGCCGCGAGAAATCACGAAACAACTGGCGTAGCCAAAACTAATAGGTTACCGAGATTACTAACGCCATATAGTTCTCAGTAATGAAAATAAAATTTCAAAATACCACATGACAAATAAAATAACTCTCTGATACCACTACAACGTTGTGTTTATTGTATCGTATACTTTTATTAGACGTATGCACGTACGTCCATGGTAATAATGGCCATTAACACTAGGACGTACGCACGTACGTCCCTGGAGTGGAAGGGGTTAATAACAATAAGTTCCAAATTTTTTTTTCTTGTTATTTTAAAAGATAATTTTATTTATTTATTTAATTGTTATACATATACTGAAGACAGTGAGATCGTATGAGATTGATATTGGATAAACAATGAGAGAAAAGTAAATTCATACAAATAAAAAATTTGTTTAACAAGCAAAAACTCAAGACTCTTACTCATAAGCAGCAAATCAAGTCATAAACTTTTATGTATAAACGAAGCAATGTAAAAAAAATTTAAAGAATGTTTCGTTTTCTTTACCTTTCCACATAAAATCAAACGTACCCATTTGGACTTTACCTTAATTGGCTGCTCATAGCTCGAAATCTTGTGTCAATAGCCTAGTAAAAAAATGAATGAATAGATAAATAAATAAATGTTCGCCCCTCATGAGATACTTTTTAGTTTTTTGGGCGTATTTCATCTTTTAATGGTCTCATTATTCATTTTTATTTGTTAAATATTTTCATTCGGATACTTATTCATATATCTTTTATACGTTTCTTTTCATATTGATATTCAGGATTTTTTTTAAAAAGTATTTTATCGAGTATTTTTTTCATTTAAATTTATTATTAATCAATCTCTCTTATCTCTCTATCTAGCAATACATATGCATTCTATTTATTATATTAAAAAAAAAAAAAAATGTATTTTTGTGAAACATAATCATTGTCTTTGAAGGAAAAAACAAAAAGTGGGAAAACTTTAAATAATAAATAGTTAAAACTTCAAACACGTCACACTTCATGGTCGGAGGTTTTTTTTTAAACATAAGCGACTGCTATTTTCAAACCTTATTTTTTTTATATATTTATTTTTCTCAATAAATTATAATGTTTAAAAATTAAACAACTATTAGAATATATATATATATATATAAACATTAATACGATTATACTATTCTAAAATCTTAATGCCACTATTAAATTTATTTATAACAATATTTTCTGAGCCAAAGGATTTGTATTTAAACTTCGTTAAAGTAAACTGCTTTTTTAAAAAATAAAGTGAAATTGGGTTTTCATAAACTACGACTCCAGAACTACGTTAAATAACAAATATAATACTAAATAAAATAAAACAAAAAGTTTGCTTCAATGAATAATTTTACTCTTTAATTTAAATTATGCTAAACAGAAATGATTAATAGAAAATAACGAGAATTTTTAGGGGTGAAAATACAATACAAAATATTATTTTATGTTTTTGTTTAACGATTTTGCATAATTGCATTAACTTACAGAATCTTGCAGAATTTTATTAGCCAACGAAAGGTTTACATGTGGTGCTTACGTAGATAAAGATATATGTGTTGTTTATGGAAAAGGATGTTTTACGATTTGACTGACAGCTAATGCGTTATATAATTGGGTTAAAATGGGAAAAAACTTTTGCTTAGTTTATTTTTCAAAAACTGCAAAAGAACAAAGAAAACTACTTATCATACATTTTGCATAACATAGTTGAAAAAGTAGAATCTTTTCAGGTTAGTATGTTTTAACCTCTATCTGTTAAAGAAATATTAATCGGTTAAGGGTTTTGTTGATAAAACTCATCAGAATTTGAACAAGTATTTTTTTTTTTTTTTTTTTTTTTTTTTTTTTACTGTTGTTGAAAGTACTATTAAATCTAAAACTTAAAACCAATATTAACTGCACATTTTTCCTTTTATTTGAAATTATACAAATAAATAAACTTTCAAAGCTGCTTTTCTGTTATCAGGAATGAGATTAGCAAACAGGCAAAAAAGCTGAAACTGTATGCAAAGGAAATTAAATACTAGAACTTTTATGACAAAATCTATTATATTAGAGTAATAAATAAGTTTTTTTAATCTTTATTTAGTATTCATTCAAGTTTAAATTAGATTAGCTGATGTAACAAATGCACACCCTGTATTATGTCGTCTGTCATCCCCCCCCCCTTTTTGTTAAAATTTTTTAAACTTATTATTTTAAATAATGATTTAAGTTTTAATACTATCTGAAATAGGAAATGTTCTATAAAATTTACGAAAACATTTTTTGAGAGTGTAGAAGTAAAAAAAATTACATAAATGAAATCTCGAATTATCATACAGAAATTCTTGTACAATAACGACGAATTATGTTGCTTTAAAAATAGTTAGGTTTTTAGATACATAGTTTTTTTTTTTTTTTTTTTAAGAACTCCACTATATATATATAAAAAAAAAAAAAAAAAAAAAAAAAAACACTACTTTTTTTCTATGATATTATATCTTGATACTTAAAATCAGAAATTATTTTGTAGTTGTTAATAGAATGTTACCATTTGGGGAAAAAAAAAATTGTTCCTAGGAAATGTCTTGTATAATGAACTTCCAGAAATGGAAATCTGTTCAGCTTACTTTTAGTAGTGTTCTGAACTTTAAGTAAAAGATTGAAGTAAAAGGAAAATAAAAGTGCTGCGAAATTCATCAATAGGTCATTTAAAAACATAATTGTTATGCCGTATTTGTTTGCTCCACGACTACATTTGGCTGTCAATTTTCACGATTTCCTTTCATTAATTGTGGATCCTTCGAGTAATTTAAATTGATGTGTCTATCAAGCTGTCCTCATTTCTTGCGATAATGTACAGAGCATCCATTCTAAAATGACCTCAATCCTCTGCCCTACAGAAAAAGATTTTGATAGTTAAATCTAGTGAAAAAAAAAAAAAAAAAAAAAAAAAGCAGTTATAAACGATAAAAACAATGAAGAATCGGTAAGCCTCATTTAGAAATAAAATACAGCCGCATTCCAATTGAAAATAAATAAGGGATGCTCTAGAAAAAAAAAAAAAAAAGTATATATACAATAAAGAGCTTCCGGAAACGTCTACCATTAGAAGGTTAAGCAATATTCGATATTTGCCAAGAATAATGAATTAATGAGTAATAATTACAGTCACGTACAGTTCGGTGAGAAGGGATCAGGCTACTTGCTGATGAATGGTTAAATGAGCCATTAATCAAGCAGATGAACGACACTTCCATATTAAAAATTTAGAGCAATAAATTTATTTGCATTTAAATTCCAATTTAGAACTACATATTTCCATGATTGTCTCAAATGAACATGATGATTTAATATGATTAATAAAATTCATGCAGTGAAAGAAAAGTAAATAATTATGAAGAAGACGAAAAAAAAAAAAAAAAAAAAAAAAAAAAAAAAAAAAAAGGTGCATTAATATTTATAAGAATGTTCATAGAATAAAGGAATGTTGTCCACTAAGACAGACTATAAATAAAATAGGTAAGCATTTTATTTCTGCTCTTAAATTACGATTTGACATAATTACATGAGTGAAAGGCACTTAAAATATTAAGGAAAATATTATGGTAGCGTTGCACATTCTAGAGCTTTGTAAAATCTTATATTACACTGCGCTGAAAAAAAAATCGAGCCATGATACCATTATTGCTGATTCTTGTGTAAAATGACCTCCTGAATCCGAATGTGACCTCCTTTTTTGCCCTATCACCCACCGTTTTCTCGGGACGCCAGCTCCTCCCCCAATTTTTAGAACTGTTCGGTAATTTTGTGGACATGAATTTGATTTGGAGAATGGAAAAAAAATATTTTAACACTTGAAATATATATATATATATATATATATATATATATATATATATATATATATATATATATATATATATATATATAAAATGTATAATAAATAATAATAATAATTGATTAATAAAATATAATATATTTAATATATAACTTCACTGCCAAATTCCCCCCCCCTAAATTTTTCCCTTGTTGCAAATGTTCATGTTTTAGAATTTTCCAACTCTCTAGCTCCTCAGAAGATATTTAACTATTGAGATAATCCTTCTCACTCCTAGAAATTAAATTCACAGCCATACAATTACCGAGAAGTGATAAAAATAAAAGGGTGTCCCTAAAAAACGCTGGGTGATAATGCAAAATGGGTATTCGGATTCAGGAGGTCATTTTACATAAGAATTTGCAAAAATGGTGTTGGGGCCAATTTTCATGTAAAGCAGTGTTATTAGAAAACTACAGACAACGTCTATACGTACTTTTACTATGTATAATCTATTAAAAATAGTTTATTTTGTAGCTAAAAATTTATGATATCAGAATATTTTATTTAAAAAAAATATAATTTAGTTGAAATTTATTTAATTGATAATAGCATTTAAAAGGAACATAGTCATCGTACAAAAGGTAGTCTGTCCATTAAATAAACTTTTATTACGTAATAAATGTTAGTTTTTCTGCATTTTTTAATGCACTATATTTAACATTGTACATTTAATATTTTTCATACCTTCTTTGTTATAACAATTTTTAAAGGGGTAAAGCTCCGGTAATTTCATCTTGGTCCAGTTTTTCTATTAGGCTCTTTGCTTAAGAAAACCAAATGTTTAGTAATCTAGAAAACATTTTCTTTTGAATAAAATAAAAAATGTTACAAACATGTTAAATTGTATAACCGATATTGCGGGATATTTGCTTAGAAATTAGACTATTAAATTATATATTATAAGAAAAACGTGAAAAGTAAATTCGGATCTTTCTAGTTCTCCTCTATAAAGATTACAATTGTTTTTAAGGAAGAAATAAAATTAAATTCGATAAGTCATTTGCGATTAGATTATAATGCTAAATCACAGTTTTTTTTTTTTTAAAACATTTTCCAACAAATTTGAAAGTGTTTATGACTTCGGTCTGTCTGTCTATCCGCGCTCTAATTCTAGTAAATATTAATGGAATTTCTTGAAACTAATACACATTATTCAAGTTTACTATCGGATGTTTCCCTATTGAAAATGGAGTGCCACTAATGGTTTGTGTACAGGGACACCTAAAATTATTCCAAAGCACAGTGGTATTTATATAAACTATGCTTTAATACTTTTACTTTGTACAAATCTTAATGAAATTGAAATATGTTATTCATATGCACAAAAGAATGTTTTCTATCGAATATAGTATGATTAGCATTGAGATTTACAGAGTTATACAAAAATACTGAGTTAAATTAAGGATTACAATTGGAAATTTTCTGGAATTGTATTTTTGTTTACATTACGCGTTTTTAACTCTATCTAAGCGTTGTTTTCTGTCGATTTTTAAGAGCGAATATGGTTTGAATTAATTTACTTGTCTGCCTAAATGTTCGTCTGTCTATCTGTTTCATGCAGGATTCACTTCCGAATTTTCCCTATTGAAAATGGAGTAAATATCACCACCAATTTGTGTACAGAGATATCTGAAATTATTCCAAAGCAATGCATTTTATGAGATATTTACATCCGCCTCCTGCGTTTGTAAATATTTTCAGAATTTCTTAAACATGTTATTCAAATTTACCATAAAATGTTCCCTATTTAAAATGGCAATAATAGACTCTGTACAACTGTTTTGTGAACAGGGACACTCCCCCCCCCCCCCCCCCCCCCAAAAAAAAAAAAAAAAAAAAGGCCAATGCATTGCGTTTTAGAAGAGACAATTTTATAAATCACATTTAAATAACTTTGTACCGCAAAAATCATAATGAAATTGACATTTATTGTTAATATGCTAAAATAATGTTCTGTATAGAATATAATATGGTTAGCGTTCGGATTTACAGGACGACACAAAAATATTCAGATGCTTTAAGGGTTATAATTGGAAATTGCTGGAATTGCATTTCCATTTGTGTTAAGCATGTTTAACATTTTCTAACGATGTTTAAGAGTGATTGTGAATTCATTTAGTCTATCCTGTCTGCATTTCAGTCCTTCTATCTGTCTGTTGTGTGATAACAAAAACAAAGAACGGTTAAACGGAACGGAAGGTTAAACGATGCAACGAATAAGCACAGTTGGAAAGTGTTAATTATCGATGCTTACAGCTTGATTTTTTCTTCTTCCGGATTAACTTAAATTTTTGATGAAAAAATTATACTTGACAATTTTCTTTTATCTAAAATAACTTTAAAAAGTAATAAGTTGTACTAAAAATATGTTAAACTGTAATCATATTAACTTTACAAAAAAAAAAAAAAAAAAAAAAAAAAAAGAAGAATATATATATATATTCTTTTTTTTTTTTTTCACCTAATATATATATATATATATATATATATATATATATATATATATATATATATATATATATATATATATATATATATATTATATATATTAGGTACGTCTGTTTGAGGAAATGATACAAAAATTCTACTCAAAAGTGGTAGCATTAAAATAAATTTAAAATTGTAAACTTATGAATCTGAAATAAAATCAAAATGTAAAAATTGTAAATTCATTTTTTCGATGTAGCCTTTTTAAGAGAGCGGATATCTCGCATGGTTGCTATATTAAGCTATTTACAAAATATTAAGTTAAAATATTTAGAAAGATAGTTTACACATTTTAATAAGAATTATTAAAAAAAAAAAAAAAAAATCTGAGTTATTATTTATTTTACAACGCAAAGGCATTTTTCTTTGAATCGCCAACTTAGACAAAAAGAAAAAAAATCCCCTTTCTCCATTTTTATTGAATTTATTAACTTATATGGATTTTCCATCCTACAATTTTTTGATGCAAAAGAAATTTTTCTTTCAGTTGCAACGTCTAAGCCAGTCGCCACTGCGTCCTCCTAATTTACAAATATAATGCCATTTTTTTTTTTTATTACTATTCTTAAAATTTTATGCACTTTAACATTTATTTGATTTACTAGTTTTTTAATAGAAATTCTCAAACATAAGCATGTTTTTCAGTTCAACAAAGTTCAACTTCCAGTAAAATATGATAAGAAAATACATGTCTCAGAGCATGGAATTAGTATGTCACCAAATGTATAATTTACATGTTTCAAAAACTCGCATATTCAGTGCAATTTAATTTATTATTTCTAACATTTCCTATTTTGTACTTCTTGTCTTAGCAGTTACTGAAATATAATAAATTTTATTTGAATACGATACAAAAGAATTTAAATAATAATTCGAGGCACGGTATTCACTTTAAATTTCCTTTTAAAAAGGAAAACATTTCTGAAATGTAAAATTTTTTGCCCGAGTCAAAGGATTTTAAAAAATGTGTAAAATTGAAATAAATTGATCTACACGACATGAAAGAGCACTTTTACACGTTGCACTAAAAGAAGAGAAGAAATGATTATTAATTATATCCAAATTCATTTATTTTTCCAAGGACAGTCTAAGAGCTATTTCCTTGGGCAATATGGAACGTGGTTCTTCAGCTGATTATGATAGAAGGGTAAAGGTCGAAATTGAAAATCAGATGTGTTCGGAAACAGGGAAAAAGTTGTGGAAAATAAAGTGTATTATAACCTGAAATATATAGGAAACAAGTTCGTGCAAAGCATATGGTACTTTAATCAGCATCTAGCAGCACATTTATGGAGATGAAACAGATTTTATTTTTGTTTACGTCTGCAAGGATCGCGTCAAAATAAAATTATTTGAAGACGGTAAATAAATATTTAGTTTATTAACAATGCAAAGTATATCGTCACTACACATTTTCCTGAAAAGCTTATGTATTTTACATATAAACAACATGAAATGATACTCATGTTGATTAGTAATGACATTTTTATGACTTTTTAAGTAGGTTCTTAATGCTATATTTCATTTTCAAGATGATACATGTCATTTATAATGATATGAATGCTGCATGAATTATGCATTTTTTGAATCTGCACAAATAATTCCATTTTTTATGAAATTGAAATAAAATTTATAATAATATACATACATAATTTCTTATTATTTGAAAAATTAGAAAATTTATAAGTATCTGCACATCTTACAAATAAAATATCTCTAATTTACATTTTTTTTTTTTTTTAAAGGGAACTTTCTTTTTAAAATACATCACATTGCAGAAGAAATGTTATTGGAAATAAGTTCCGAAACTAATATCTAAATTTTCAAGGTGACTTATATTAAACTGCTAAACTTGTTTGACTAAGATGCATATTGAATATCGAAGCTTTATGCTTAAATTCATAAAAAATTGTCCAGAATAGATAATATCTATCTCTCCCCCGTCCCCCCTCCTCCCGAAAAAAATAAAATAAAAGTAAAAAATAAATAAATAGAAATATACATGTACTTACTCGTGCACTATAATATAAATCAATATTAAAAACAATGTAGAATGATAAAGCAAATAAATTCTTTCGACTTACTAGGTGCGTTCAACTTTCGCTTAGCTGCTCGACGTTCTTCATCTCTCGTTTTTCTCTCAGCACCCTAAAAAATTAAAGGTATATATTTAGTATCAAATGTACTACGTATTTTAAAATAATTATATAAATGTCAATTTTAGATATGCAATTATCAGATAATGAATTAATCGTTCATATTATGAATGGATCTGAAAACCAAACTAAACATATATATATATATATAGTAATACAGATATCAAAATCTGGCATGCCTCAGTAAACAACGAAATTTAATTCGTGAACGTCTGATATATACTTGTAAAATTCGTCAGTTATAGAGTTTCTGATTAATTCGTAAAATCAGAAAATAATTGTGAGTGGTTTCTCTCTCATAAATTTATTTTTTATTATCCATTCATTGTTTTACCAATCATAAATGGGAGGTATAAATTCATTGTTGTTTATAACCACGAATTTAAGAATCGATAATATATATATAAAAATAATTATAATAAGGATTTTTTTGTTAAGTATTAATAGTCTAATAAGGGAAAAATCTTTCATTTATCAAAGCGCTGACTATACACTCTATTATTAAAACCTTATATGGCTATACATAGAGTTCTCATTAGCGCAATTCTTAATATCACTTTCCTTATCACCTAATTTTGCAGTTTGATTTTAAAAAAAAAGTTTGGAGAAGTTTGGAGATTTACGCCAATTGTTATGATCCCAAGGTCTCGTATGAATGACTTATTTCTGACATTTGAACAAATTTTACTATGTTTTTATTAACTCGCTTTTTTCTTTGTTTGTTTATCCAGTACAAATCTTGCAATCGATTTTTAACTACCTTCCCGACTAGCTAAGACATTTGAAACTTTTAGAATGCTCAGAATACGATGACAACGGAATACCTCGAAGCCCGATTTTGGAATTTTTGATTAATTTTCTTTTAATTAATTAAAATATGAAAATAATTCCCTTCCAATAGCTTTAAAATTAACCATTTAAATATTAGCTATATTTTAATTGTTGCCAAAAAAATAAAATAAAAATAAAATAAAAATAAAATAAAAATAAGAGTTCCTTTTTTTCGACATAAAAGTAAACGCAATTAAACGTGAACATTAAAAAATTATAAAAAGTTAAATTAGGCATCTCACAAAAATTGACGTCATTATAACTTTAAATTTTTTCTACACATTGATAAAGTGCTAATGTAGTTCATGATGCTATTAGTTGTTCTAAAAGGATTAATATTTTATTTTTGAAACCAGCGTTTTATTATGTCGCTATCAACTCGCTTTCTTGTTTGTCCAGTACAAATCTTGTAATCGATTTTTAGTTACCTTCCCGACTAGCTAGACATTTGAAACTTTTAGAATAGCTCAGAACACGATGGCAATGCATTTGTAATTATTCGGGTAATGTCTTAAGTTTATATGATTCAACAGAAAATTTAAAAATGTGGTAAATAAAAAGTTTTTTTATCTTGTAATTATTTACTAGTGAGTTATATGCTGATGGTATATCAATGTTTCCGCTCAGCAATTATATGCGAATTAATATTGCGATTAAAAGAATTTTTATGAAACTTCCTCTGTTGAACAGAAATAGAATAATAAATAATGCTGTAAAGTCTAACTTACGTAAATATCATACAAAGCAATAATTTTTCTATTATCATTACAAACTAAAAATATTGGGAAATTCGTTTTTGTTGATAACATATATACAGGGTGGTTATAATTAAACTTCCTCTATAAATAACATCCTACAGCGTAAACGGGTGAACGTAATGCAACGAAATTTGGTATATAGACTATACACGACATGCGCTCACGGAATTTTGAAAAAAAAAAAAAAAAAAATTGTTTCCAACATGTCCACCAAAGGGCGCCTTTTCCGGAAAAACATTAAATTTAATACAATAAACGACCCAAAACGTAATACAGAAGCAATATTAACAATCCAGAACAAGAATTATAAGTAATAAAACGTAAAACCAGGAAAAGCTTTTAGTTCTCGGAAAAAAATGTCGAGATTTGTATGCTTGCGAAGAATAGGAAGCTTTATGCAAAACAAGTTAAGGTATAAAACATTTGCAGACATTGTCATGTTTTATGTCGATGTTTCCGGCTGTAATGATGACATGATCTTTAGTTGAACGTGCGTTATTGGTGAAGCTGTTTTACGAAAACAAGGGGAATGCTTCAGCTGCAGTTCGTGAATTTCGTCGCATAAAAACCTACGGCGAAGACCAATGTCTATTAAAGGTATCCGGGTCATGATTAAGAGATTTGAAGGGACGGGGAAATTAGGAGTACAACCTGGAAGAGGCCATAAACATGTCCCACCGGCACTTGTTGATGCCGTCAAGGCAGCTGTTGCCGCATAGTCATTAAACATCAGAGTTTGGGGGCAGTAGCGCACGTGCAGTTTCTCGACAGACATGCTATTTTTACAGCACCGTCTGAAAAGTGCTCAGAAATATAATGCACTACTTCCCATACAAGATTCACCATACCCAAGAGCTTCTTGATAGGGGCAAGCCACGACGTCTCTCATTCGCAGTCAGTTTTCTCAACAGAATGACTGTTGATCTGTCATGGCCTTGGAATATTCTGTGAAGCGACGAGGCTCATTTCTACCTCAATGTGACAATCAATACAGAAAATTGCTGCATTTGGGCTAAGGAAAATCTGTGGATGCACACTGAAATTCCCCTACATTCTCCAAAGGTGGCTGTCTGGTGTGGATTCACGGCGACATTCATCCTTGGGCCATTCTTCTTTGAGAAAATAACTGCAAGTGGTCCTGTCACATGTTCCGTTACGAGCCGTTGGTACCATGACATGCTGCAGACGTTTGTTGTGCCACAACTACAGCAAAGGCGGGTCCTTACATAGACTATTTTCATGCAGGACGGTGCGCCCCCACATATCCATGAGTCCGTGAAGGCGTTATTGCTCCAACACTTTAAAGACGAACGTGTTATTAGTCGCTTCTTTCGTAATCCATGGTCACCACGTTCACTGGATCTACATCCGTGCGATTTCTGGTTATGGGGCAACTTAAAAAGTGTGGTGTATCGTGGAGGTGTTGCGACATTGAATGACTTAAAGAACTCCATAACGCTTCATGTGCGAAGCATCACAACTGATCAGTTGCGATCTGCTGTTGAAAAAACTGTCCATCGACTTGAAATTTTGCAGTTAAATGAGGGTGGTCACATGGAGACCCTTTTCCTACAGCGTCCTGGACACAATTAACAACTGCTACTCTTGTGCAATTTCGTCCTAATCTGTTCTTGTTTCTGTAAACTGAACTGTTCTTTTTCCTCAAACAGCTTACTGTTATTTTTTTCTTACTTTCACTTAATATGGTGCGATGACAAGGTGATCAGAAACTAGTCAATAAATGTTAATATTGTTTCTGTATTCCGTTTTGGTCGTTTATTGTGTTAAATTTAATGTTTTTCCGGAAAAGACGCCCTCTGGTGGAAATTTTGGAACTAATTTTTTTTTTCGAAATTCCGTGAACGCATCTCGTGTATAGTCTATATACCGAATTTCGTTGCATTCCGTTCATCCGTTTGCGCTGTAGGATGCTGTTTGTTATGATTAAATCATAACAGTCGCAATTTATCTATAGTTATTCCCTTTTAAAATATTGTAATTAAAAAATTGATCAATTTCTACATTAAATTTTAATTCAGTTTTTTATTTTTTTTTATTTAGTTAGATTTTTCTTTTTATCTCTAGCCTTTAGTTTTTTTTTTTTCGTTCTAAATTTTGCGATTAGGTCCTCAGCCCACTAAAGCCGCTATCAAACGAAGAACCATGCGATAGTTTTTAGCCCAAAATATCTCATAAAATGGTTTCTCATGCGGGAAACGATCCAAATATGCCGTTTGATACAAATTGCCGAACGTATTTTCGTCAATCACGCATTTTCGACTGTTTAAATCACGTACGGTGTCTTTAGAACGAAATCCTCCAATCAGAGAATCGCGATTACAGAACACCCTCTATTCTTTTCCCTTTTAAACATCCTTAGGGGGAGAATAATATCCAAATGTTGGGTCCGTTTTTTACATTTCTGGATTTCGTTCTTCCATTTATGCTTAAAAACAAAACCCTACTGAAGTCGTTTGGTCGCTTTTGAGAGGCAATAGCTTATATTTTAGAATATATCGTCTTCCGTCTGATAGCACCTTTAGTAACAACTGAGGAAGCGGGACACATGTTCAAAAGAATGTGACCTTTGACTGATTTAGTGTCCTTCAGATCCTTAAGGTCACCGCAGCATGGATTAACAAAACCCTTTGACAAAAATCAGGGCTTTTGCCCTTAAAGGGGACTTTATTTTAGATGCCTTTTTTGGTTCTCATCGATATGAGTTTCCTCATCACTTGGAGTATTATATTTGTTGGATGGCTATCCTCAATTGATGGTTGTCTTAGCATCAAATGGGATCTATCTCGAATCTTCATGAATGCATAAGGTCTGGTGTCTCAGCTCCTTTTACAAGGTGGCTTATCTGGAGTGCGGTCCTAATTTGTTGTTATGGAAATGGATTACCCGATAAATTGATGACGCTCTAGAATGAAATAGTTAATGAAGAGAAATTCTTCATATAGGTTACGAGTTGATGAATAGACCTGTGCGGGCGTTATGGAGCATTGGAGGATTATGGTTTGTTTCTTGACCTAACGAAGTAAACTGTTTAAATGATGAGTGAGCGGAAATCTGTATATACTTGGGATCCCTGTATTTGGCTTTGGTGTAAATCCTAAAAGAGCTTCACAGTGACAAGCCCCTCAGAAATGCCGAGAGCCTCCACTACATCTTCAATGAAAGGAATGCTGCTCAAATAAGTATCACTTTTATTTATTTTGTTACGTATAAAGTGCTTACTAGCAAAATTTAAACTTTGATTGAATTATAATGCTGTGTATTGTGGTAGCATAAAATTCTGGTGTTAAGGAACTCTTATTTATTGAGAAGACTATAGACTCATTTAAAAAATGATTTAAAGTGTAACCTACTAAATAATAACAGGAGACTTGGCGTTGGAATATTAAAACCCGAATAAACTACTACGTCAGAAATGCCAAATATTTTTCTTTGGCGTTTCTGACGTAGTAGTTTATTCGGGTTTTAATATAGCCTACTAAGTTTAAATTTTAAAATCTTTTAAATTGTTCAATTCTTTGTAAGCTATTTAAGCTGTTATCAGTGGAAGGTGTGTGAAGACCAACAGTAATTACTTTAATGTTTCAGTTTACAAGTTGCTGTAAATATAATCACACTAAAATCTCTGTCGTATAAGAATACGCGATTGTATGGTCATTTAATGTTTTTTTTAATTATGTCTTAATGTCTACTTTTCTGAGGAGCCTCACATATATATTTTTTTTATTTTGTGTTTTGGCTAATAATTAAAATTTTTAATTCATTGAAAGGTGTCTTTTGTGTGTTCTTTATATTCTTAAAGAAAATATATTTTTATTTTTCTATTGTGGAGTATGATTACGATTTTAATTGTAATGAAAATGTATATAGAGCCATTTAGTATTCTGCTGGAAGGTATTCCATGTAAATTGGGTCTTAAAAAAATGTAAAAAAAATTATGGAAGGGTTAAATTTTAGTTAAGTTTAAAAGGGATGTGCAAAAATTTAAAGTTGTTTAGTAAAATTCTTTAACTTCCAGCAGGACACATGTGTTTAATTATATATATATATATATATATATATATATATATATATATATATTTGTGGGGGGGGGGGGGGTGGCTCTTGTATTTTTTTTTCTCATCTATTTAACAAAGATTTTTATTTTCATATTTTTGTAATTATGTTCAATTTTATGTTCAATTTTATTCTGAGTAGTTTCGAGCGCAGTAGTAACTGTTGGTTACCTCTGACTATTTCTAATTTTAAAGTTGAGTGCTAAAACAAGAGGTTAGCTAATATTATTAAATGAAAGAGAATGTTCAATAGTTTAAAAGGTCCTAAAGTTACTGCTGGGCGCATTGTAGTATTTAAAATGGGGTCCTGTTTTGAAGGGGGGGGGGGAGGAAACTACTCTTAATTATATATTTTTTTGTTTTTATTTTATTTCATTGTTCAAACTTGTGGTAGTTTCTGTTTGCTCGATTATCATGGCCTTTGAATTTAAAGTTGTTAGCCAACAGAGATTGCCATAAGATTGTTTGAAAATATATATTTAATTGGGGTGAGTAACAGAGGGGACAGACCTATAACCAGAGAGTGTAAGCTCATATTTAACATCTTTTTTGATCCTGGGGTTTTAAAATTAAATTTTTATTGGGTGCTAATGAGGGTAACGCAATGTACTACTTGAAGTGTTGAAAAATAATTGAATTTAAAGGTTTTAAGTCTGAAAGAGTAATAAAACTCTCTAATTTAAGACAAGCAAAAAACTCGTCACTATACAGTTTATAGGGGAAGTTTAATTATAACCACTCTGCATTTTAAACATAAATAACTGTATTTATAATGTTTCTTTTCCGTCTAATACTTATCATTTGTGGAAAATTAAGATTTTATTTAGCAGAAGTCTCTCCTGTTTTAAGTTTCAGTGAAATAAAATAAAGTTCATCTTCGAAGCGCAACAAATATCAAACAAACGAACAAGGTAAAATCTGATGTTATTTCATCACCTACCGAATTTCCATTGGATTTTATGAGAAAAATAGAAGATACAAAAAAAAAAAAAAAAAAAAAATTGAAATGCGTCCCAGTTTTATATTTTATAAGGAGTCCTTTCGGTTTTGAAATTATACCACGATAAGTGTTCCACGTATAGATGCACAAAAGTAATTCGTGACATCGCGTGGGTTTTTCATTTTCAACATGACATACGTGAACTATGATAAAATTCACGAATTTAAAATTATTAAAATACTATTACATTACTCGTTTAGACTATAAATAATACACTCCTGAATAAGAAGTGGTTCAAATAAGGCACACAGGGGATTATTGCAAAAATGTCGATGATCATTATGATTAAAAGTTTTCCTCCACCTACGCTTGGATCCCGGATGGCATGGATATACATCTGTGATACTTCAAGTAGTATCACGGAAACTTATGATAAATTCAGTTGCTGAGTTTTAAGATTAGAATAGCCGATTTTAGTTATAGGAGATGAATAATTAAAAAAAAGAAAATTCCATCGTAATGCATATATATATATATATTTGTATATACAAGTAAGGTGGTGTGTTTAAATGGGATTGAAAAAAAAATATCATTTGCGGGTTTTTTTAGGCATTTACCGATCTGTTATGAGCGAAATCTTAAATTCATCGTTTATATGTACATTCCTACCAATGTTCTAATTAATATTCCGTAGCATTGTTAGCACCCACCTCCTTTTTTCCACACCACTTTATTTTTGAGTGAATTTTATCCAAATGTAATTACAATTAAATTAAGAAGAAATTACTCTAAAAAAAGACTGGTGTGAAAAAAAGACGGGTACTAACAATACTAAGGAATATTAATTAGAATGTTGGCATGTATGCACATATATATGTATATATATGCATGCATATTCGACAACTTTACAGCACGCATTTTTGTATTTTAAAAATCAAAATTAATTTATTAATTTGGATTGTCTTCAAAGCTTTCTTTTAAAAATCTGATGAAAAGGACATGTTAGAAACGTAATGTGAGAATTTTTTGTTCGTGCTTTCACTCGCTACATACGACAGTACTATTCATGAAAGTTATTATAGAGGTCGTTTAATGTTTCGTGATATTAATTATTGTTAAAATTTGCATTAAAGGTACACCGAAGAAAATTTATTTATAATGTGTTTATTTAATCATTTTCAAATTAGTAAACAAAATTATTTTGCATTAATAACGAAATTATTTTGTATTATTGATAATAAACAAAATTATTTTCACTTAAGTTAATTTACTTATTTATTTTTCTGAAAATTTGTAGTAATCTAAAAATGTACATTAGCAATAAGACCTTTGTTAACACGTTGAGGGCCACGCGAATTCTTAAGGAAATCCCCGTCAGGCCACGTGCGCTAGAAGGGTGTTACGCTTACCGTGTTTCAATAAAATCCATTAAAATTCCTTAATTATATTATCCTGTAATAAATAAAAATTATGTAAATTTTGAATAAATTTTCAGTAATTATTTAAAACAACGTATTATTTTTAGTTTTATATCATATTTTACACTGTCAGCTACCGGTGGTTGACGCGGCTTTATATCATATTTCATGCTGTCAGCCACCGGTGGCTGACACGGCCTAAACGGAAAGTTCAGTGTCAGCCGCCTATGATTGACATGGCACTCAACGCGTTAATAAAAGTATTGTCGCTATTTTATTAATCTCCCTAAATGTGAAAAGCATACACATGGATTTTTAGCAAAAATACTTAATTATCGTTTTCAGAAAAAAAAAAAAAAAAAAAAAAAAAATTAATAATGTTCTTTGAAATTTATTATTTCTAACCATTTTTCTTTTTTTGAATAGGCCTTTTGGTACTGATAGTTAAAGTAGACATAATTTTTATTTAATAAGGAATTCAATACTAACATAGTTAAAAGAACATCTAATTCTTAATTCTTTTACTTGATCATTAATGTTTAACTCAAAAATTTTACTCTCACGTTTTTCAATATTTTTTTTTCTTCTTCTCGGCGTCCAGGAAAATTACCACAGTGTTCATACACAATATTTTGCCCGCAAGTAATCATTAACCGGAGGAAAATTCAAAGTGAAAAGAAAGAAAAAAAAAAAGTAACGTTCGTATTTTGAAATAGAATAATGACCAGTCAGTGCTTAAGGCAACATGAAAGGTCATTTGGATCACTTATAAGATGAACTCGGTTGATTTGAGTTTTGATTGGATGTCTCAGTTTTCTTTAATTAAATATTCCTTTGCTATACATTTTCATTGTTTTTACTTTCTGCTAAGAAATAGTAGATCGGAATAATATTGTCATGCAGGAAATGTTACCGATTGATTTGTTTTTGTAGTCCATTTAATTTGCTAAATGACATTTTATTAAAATATTTCTCTCTCTTTGAAACTGAGAAAATATGTAATCACAATGTTACAGTTTTTTCACACACGCATACTTTCACATTCTACGGAAAAAATACATTTTATAAACAAATTTTATACTCTACACTTGGAATTGATATTTTCATTATATTAAACACATCAAAACTTAGCATTTTTTAGGTGTTGTTTTATTTTTCGTCATAAAAATTGGTAATAATAACTTAAATTCTTTTTAAAAAGTGTTGAGGATTCGACAATTGGAAATAAATACGCAGAAACTTTATCCAAAAAAATATATTGAAAAACTGCAATTTGATTCTCGTCCTTTTACATTTATTTTTAAAATAGTTTTTGATGAAAATTTATGTTTTTGGCTAAGAAAAATTACCCAATTAAAAAAATAAATAATTTAAGAAATGAAAGATAGAAAGCAAATCAAATTTATTATTGTTTCTTAAAAAAATATTAATAGGAAGAAGCTGTGAAATACAAGAAAACTGAAAAAAGAAGTTTTAGAAAATAATATCGTATATTTTGCGAAACTATCAAAATTATTATGAAAGTACAAAATTTCTCATCCTTTTTTGTACTCAAAAAAAAAAAAAAAAAAAAAAAAAGAATTTTAATTTGTACCAATTAAAGATTATTATATAACAACCAAAATATAGACCATATAATATGAGCTATGAAACGAAAATAATACTTTGAAAAGGTGACATTGCGTAAATAAACATTCCTAAATGTCCGTTATCTTTTCCTTGAATAGCCATTTTCTATCAAGATTTTTCAATTTTCTAATAAATATTCTAAATTTTCTAATAAGCCAATTTTCTAAAAATTTTCTAATAAGCCTTTTAGAAATCTTTAATTGAAAAAAAAAAAAAAAAAAAAAAGAGAGAGAGAGAGAGAGATTTATTAAGACAAATGACTACGCTTCCTGTAGGTACAGCAACAACAAGAGAAGAAAAGAAATCGAGCATTTTGAAAATATGCTAGATCTTTTAAATATGCTAGATCTTTTATTCTGTGAAAAAAAAAAAAAAAAAAAAAGTAAAATAAATAAAAATAAAAACATATTTTTTTACTGCTAGAAGAATGACCCTGTTTTGGCTTTATTTACTATGAATCTTTACGACCTCAAAATGCCTAGAAGTTGGAAAATTTACGTGCTTGTAAGTTTCTGCTGACCTCGAGGTACTGGTTGGAAGTCAAGATGGATGAGACGGTTCTAGCCTTTTCTCATCTTTTATCCACCATGGGAGCATTATGTCTGCTGGTTGTATGTACCCAATATGCAGCTTTATGCTACCTACTGTGAAAGTTTAAGATGACACACCTATAGGAATTCCTGCTGAGAAGACATGGAAAGTCAGGATTGTGATGGATTGAGTACTGGAAGAGGTAACTTTAGCTCAGGGTCACAAGTTTACAACTATAAAAAATGTATCAGACAAAAGGTGTGGCAAAAGAAGAAATTTACAATTGTTATGATAGGATTAAGACGGATTTATAAAAATTACATTAAAAATCAACGAAAAAGAAAGTAAATCAAAGCTAAAAAAGAGAAGTTAATGATCAACATGAATACTGAAATTGTATTGATGAACTAAATCAAAAAGCAAACATTCAAGATTAACCGTTTTAAATAATTAAAGTATATATTATATATGAATATGTTTTTAAAGAATTTCGAGATTTATGAAAATGAAACTTCGAAATAAATAAATGGATTTAATTCAGAGACATGCGAAAACAATGTCGCTATTACGACTTACAGAAAGATACGTATTTCTCACAATTGCAATAGTTAATAGTTAATAAGAAATGTTTTAATATGATTAAGAATTTTATGAATTTATAATCTCAATCCTATAAGGGATATAGTCTAAAAGATGAAACAAAAACACCAGTGAAAAAATAAAATTAATTCCATTTCCAGGAGAACTAGCGAATAATGTAGCAGCTAATTAATAAAAATATGATTGGGCAAAGAAAGATCATGAAAATTTCTCTCAAATTATCAAAATATTAAATAACTAAATAATAATAATAAACCCTTTGTTTTTTCAAATAATCTCTCCCTCCCCCCTTCCCTCACCTATTTAACTAGATTATTTTGAAATACTAATTCTATCGCAATCAAATTTCTTCGACATTTTGTCTTTCATGAAAATATAATATTTTTTGTAGTGTCTTCGGCATTTCTGTCTTTTAAGATACTGTAAAAATATAGTGTTTTTTTTTTTTTGTTTGTTTGTTAAACATTCCAAATACTGTAATAGATATTATTAAAGAATTGTTAAAATGTATTATTTATCACATTGTAAAGTTTTATAAATGAGTCCAGTAAAAATTACATGTGGGCTCAGTTGAAATTGTTTTCATTGTATTCGCAATAGTAAATGAATAATTCAGATAAACTAAGGAAAATGAATGTAATGGTTCGAGAATGAATCATTCATAACTTTCAGATTTTTGTATGGTAAAATACGATAGAGAATGAAATTATGTACAATAAATGCTTTATAATTCTGTCAGTGCATTTTCTGTTGTAAATTGCACTATTCTATATGTATTAAATATCTATTATAAAAGTAATTAATTTGCAAATTCTTTTCATCTCCTTTTAAATGCCTAAGAGAAACTTAAATAATTTTCTTTATCATCTTCCACCTTCGGGGTATTTTTAATAGTGGGGTGGTTTTTATCGTCCTTGCGCTTTATTGTTGCAATATAATTAACTAATTTAAGCTTTTTAAACCTTAACCTTTTAGGCGTCTACTGATCTTCCCGAATAAATTCCGCCCATTTATACTTTTAATATTAGATTAGAAAAGCTTTCATTCTGTCTTGTGAAATTCCTGTATGCTGTTATTGTAATGTAGTTCATGAATTTCAACTGATTTTATCCTCCATATATAAAAATTTTTAATTAAAATGCTGGGAAAAAAAAAAAAAAACTGTTTATAATATTTTTTTTCAGAATATTTTTTATTTAATAATTTATATATATCAAATCATTAAAAAAATTAAATTAAATGGGGAATCTCAACTTTTTGGCTATTATTTTTAGGAGCTTGTTTTTACATTAGGTGCTTTCAAAAAACATTTTTTTTTTAAATCTATCTAAGTATAAAATTTGCTCACATCACTACTAACAAAAATTTTATAAAAACGATAATGTCTAGTACTTTAACAAAGGAATATTATTTTAAAATTGGTAATATTCCGAATAAGAGTTAATTTTTAAAATAAGCATATTCCCTACACAAATAAGTCGCCCACAAAAAAAAAAAAAAAAAAAAAAAGAGTGAGAGTAAAGATTGTAAAAGTAATATATTTATATATATAGTATATATATTATTTGTATTTTTAAAATTGATACTTTTGAAATTTCTTAATATTTCAAGTTAAAATTAATAGAATAAAGCAAGTGTAAATGACTCAATTGGGCTTCCTCTGAATGCAGTTATGAAGAATAATACAAATCGAATATTCGCCTTGGAAATACTATTTTCCGAATCAAAGAATGTTTGTAAGACTATCATGTAGTGAGATTGACATAATTTGGGCTTTAAATTATTTTAATGGATTTTTAAACTCAAGATTTTTAAAAGAGGATATTTTTATTTATTTATTTATTTATTTTAATTTTAACATTTGAGAAGAAAAAAACCTTAATATTGGAAAATAACTTTGGATTAACTTAGGCATTCACTTTCGGGTAACTTAGGCACTGATGGCGGTAAGCTTAACGAAACCGCAGTTTGCTTTAATATATATATTACATTGGTGTTTTCAACGTTGTGTAAATATTTATATTTCTTTTCAACGTTAAGTCTGGTTATATCATACTTGCCAACTTTCTAATTAACATTTCCTAGTTCTGTAGTCCCCGCCTATTTTTCCACACCAGTCTTTTTTAGAGTACTTATTTTTTTTATTTAATCGTAATTAAATTTTGAGAAAAATACTCTAAAAAAGGACTGTTGTGAAAAAATTGGTGGGGTCTGAAAGACTCCGGAATATAATTAGAATGTTGGCAGGTATGTTATATATTCTACACTCTAGACTAATTTATGCACTGGAATCAACAGATAGTAATTTACTGATGTATTTTGTTTCAAACAAATTATATTGTTTCTAGAATTTTCTTTTCTAGTTTTCAAACTGTCTTCGAGTAATCAAACTCGTACGCTTTTGTAACTCTAAAAAATTCCATTTTCTCCCCAACTATGAAAATTTGCCTACATTTGCATATATATAAATAGGGTGGTTATAATTAAATTTCCCCTATAAACAGCATCCTACAGCGCAAACGGGTGAACGGAATGCAATGGAATTTGGTATATAGACGTACACGAGATGCGCTTACGGAATTTCGGAAAAAAAAAAAAAAAATAATAATAACACAATAAACGACCAAAACGGAATACCGAAACAATATTGACAATCCAGAACAAGAATTATGTGTAATAAAATGTAAAACCGGGAAAAGCTGTCAGTTCTAGGAAAAAAAAAATGTCGAGATTTGCATGTTTGTGAAGAAGAGGAAGCTTTATGCAAAACAGGTTAGGGTATAAAACGTTTGCAGACGATAAACGTTTGTTTGCGATGACAAGGTGATCAGAAACTAGTCAATAAATGTTAATATTGTTTCTGCGCTGCAAATAAAGCAGTCTTCAAGTAAGACAATAAAATGTCTGAAAGAGTATTTAAGACAGGTAAATATCTTAAAAAACAGATTTGACATAATAGATATCTTTATTTAAGACACTTTGTGTAAAAAAAACTGGTGATTAAAATGAACTTATGTAAAATGTCTTACTACCAAAAATGTCTGAAAATCAGACATTCAAAATATCTTAAAATAAATGATTTCTCATTGCGTCATTCATTATTTATAAGAAAAGTAGTGGAACCCTCTGTTCATCATTATATTAAGATAAAGTAAAAAAAAAAAAAAAAAAAAAAATGTATAATAATACCAATTTTATTTAATTAAAAGAATTTCAACTTTGCAGCGGAGAAAAAAAATATTTTCTAAAATTGAAATTATATAATGAAACTATCAATGATTTAAATCTGTTTTACAGAAAAAAAAAAAAAAAAAAAAAAACTTGAGAACTTTTGGTAATGGGAGATTTTTCTGATAATCATATTATTCAAACATCGAAGGCTGAAATTTTCCCATATTTATAACATTTGGAAATTGAATTCTACTAGGTTTATTCAATAAAATATATATAAAGGCAAAGTTTCTGTTATATATATATATGAAACCTTCAAACAGTGTTTTCTCAGATTGCATTTTTCCTGAATTCGTAATTTTTCAAAATGCTAAAACTTCAACTGATATGTAAGAAAAGATTTAATAAATTTTTGGATGATTAATAGATCCTACATAAAAGGATTGAGGAACGGATTTTGTAATATCTTTAGAGAAAAAATATTAAAAGAATATATTTATACATTTCAAAATATTTTTACGTAGACATGTACTTTTTTTTTTTTCTCAAAAACTAATAAATAAATTTCAAAATCAATCACTAACTTTTTCTTTTAAGTAAGTACTTTGAAATATCTAAAACAATATTAAGCTTTTCATTAATCATTTATAGAAGTTTTATAATTTTAAAAATCACAAATTCATGAAAAAGTGTAGATTGGGAAAATGCGATTTGAAGATTTTAAATATGTAAAATATACATCAAAACTCATAAGAATTATTGTTTAAATATATATTTTATTGAATAAAAATACCTAGTATAATTCAAATTATAAATATTAAACGGAAATATTAGCTATTATATGAAATCTTCGATAGTGCGAAGTCAAAGATGTTAAGCCCCCTTAAAATATAAAACTGCACTACATTTTATCAAAATATGTTGTGTTGTGAGGTCATGATTGGTAAAGACGCTAACTTCCGATACCAGCTTTTCGATATTTTATTTATGCTCTAGAAAATTCTAAAATCTATTTTTAACAGAAAAGCAGAATCACAAGCCACCTTTATTTATTTATTTATTTGTTAAAACGCCTTAAAAATAGTGGTCTTTTTAAGTCTAACATGGCGGTGCTTTTAAGCCTAAAAAACATGGCGGTGTTTTAAGACATTTGCAATGTCTTAATTTCATATTCAAAACGATGTCTCAAAGACTTTTTTTTTTCGCTTAAAAATGACCACCCGTTTAAGACACTTTTTAAACTGAATTTAAGACGTTTACGTTTACAGTGTGTATTCCGTTTTGTTCGTTTATTGTGTTAAATTTAATATTTTTTCAGAAAAAGGGCCCCTCTGGTGGACATTTTGGAACTATTTTTTTTTTTTTTTGAAATTCCGTGAGCGCACGTGTATAGTCTATACACCAAATTTCGTTGCATTCTGTTCACAATTTTGCGCTGTAGGATGCTGTTTATAGGGGAAGTTTAATTATAACCACCCTGTATGTTAAAATTTCTCGATAACTAGTTAAACATAAGATAATAATTTTTTTTTTTTTTTTTAACTTTCTCTTACACTTATATATATGGTAGAGAAAGTGTTTTGGGGGAAATTTTCGAAATTGAGTTTTTGTTATAAGTTTTGGGTTTCCTTGAATCCGAAAATCATATTTTTAGCGGTTGGTCTATCTATGTGTCTCTGTGTGTGTCTGTTATTAGCATATCTCAAGAACAAATCGTAGGAAAAATCCGAAACTCTGTATTCTTAATTTGTATCATATACGGATGCTACACTAAACTTTTCGTTGAGATCATGTAAATGGTTCGTGTATAGTGATATCCAATAGAGAATTCCAACATTACGCCAATGGACGAAATTTTTGGTAGATACAGTTTAATATTTATAGGCTGCGTTAAACAAAATGAAATGAACATATACTTTTTTATATGCATAAAAGCATGTTTTGTGTAGATTGTGGCATGAAAATCGTTCGTCATTTGTATAGATAGCTACCCAAAGTATTTAGATATGTTTGGGTTATACTTCGAAATTGTTGGAAGTGTATTTCATTTTGTTCACTCATGTGTTTTTCACTCATGTGCTTGGGACTGAATTTAGGTACACAATGTGATGTATACATATAGTTTATAGACAATATACAGGGCTGCGAAAAATTAAACTAAATGTTCTTTTCCATTGAGTATAATTGATGGAAATGCTTTGCTACATTATTCTATGTCGACGAACACCGTTAAGGAAAAAAAAATAATAATAATTTCGCATACTGTAAAAAAAAGTATTTTTTGAAGTTTTATTTTCACCTCGGTTCTTGAGAAAAGAATATCATGTTTTGAGTTTTCCTGAATACGAAAGTAAAACTTTTAGCGACTAATCTGTGTGTATGTCTGTTATACAGCAAAACTTAAAAAGAAATAAATCCAGGATATTCAAATTTAGTATTTTGAAGTCCGTATGAGGTTGCCATTTGAAAAGTTTGATCAAGATTGCAAGTTTAACGGCGAATAAATAACAACCTTAATTATATATACGTATATATATATAAGTGTAGGTGCAATAACAGAATGGGGGGGGGGCTGAGGGGGCGCTAGCCCTCCCCTCACACAGAATTATATGTCAAACAAAACTGTTCCTAAACCTATTTTAGATTACTTTTAAAGTACATTGCACTTTATTGAATTACCTTATTTATATTACGTCTTAGTTTGCAATCTAGCTGTACAGTATTGAAATGCAAGGTAAGTGAAAGTCGTGTGAGTGACGCACCAGATTATTTTATTTTAAAATGCTTCTTGCTAAATTTCCCCCCCCCCCTTGATAGTACATTATTATAGTTTATCAACATATTTAGGTATTAATTTGAAGATTCGTTGGTAACACTGCACTGCACTGCAAAAAAAAAAAAAAAAAAAAAAAAAAAGAAAAGAAAAAAGTTCCAGCCCTGATACCATTTTCGTTAATTCCTGTGTAAAATGACCTCCTGAATCCGAATATGACCCTCATTTTGCCCAATTACCCACTGTTTTCTCGGGATGCCAACCCCTTCCCCAATTTTTATCACTGTTTGGTAATTTTATGGCTGTGGGAATTTGATTTGGAGAATGGAGAAGAACTACTTTAACCCTAATATATAATTTATAATAAATATTAATAATAATTGATTAATAAAATACAATAAATGCAATATATAATTTCAGTGGCAAATCCTCCCCTAAATTTTCCCCTTACTGCAAATGTTCATGTTTTTAGAATTTTCCAATTCTGTAGCCTCTCAGAAGATATTTAACAGTTAAAATAATCCTTCCTCCCCCTACAAATCAAATTTATAGTCATAAAATTACCGAAAAGGGATAAATATGGGGGCGTCCCCCCAAAACGGTGGGTGATAGGGCGAAATGGGCGTCATATACGGATTCAGGAGGTCATTTTACATAAGAATTTGCAAAAATGGTGTTGAGACCGATTTTAATGTAGAGCAGTGTAACTTATTACTACTTTTTTTTTTTTTTTTTTTTTAATGTTTGAATGTTGAAATTTAATTATTTTTCTTTTTTTATTTTTTTTTCCTTTTTTGATGTTTGACTGTTGAAATTTAATGCAAACTTTTATCTTTCAAACACAAAAATATTAAAAAAAAAAAAAAAAGCTTAGCAATGCATTCACAAAGTAATACACGCAAATACGTTTAGAATATATTTTTGAATTACAATAATGTAAAACCGAGGAAAAAAAAAATTACACATTAGTTAGCAGAGATCATTTAAAAAAAAAGAAGCATCTTTTTTTACTATTATTTAAGTGGTTTAAATAATTAATATACTCAATATTGTTATATTTCAATGCGTATATATGCTTTAAAAATTTCAAGATAGTAAAAAAAAAATTATAACGTCAACCATCCTCTTAACTATGGTATCTTTTTTTAATTTCTTTAACATTAACTCTTGAATTCTTTTATTTTTAACAAAGTGGAACTTTCCTTACATAGCAACTGTTTGCTAAAAATTACATCATTTGTAAAATATTTAATCAAAAATGTATTCGATACATTTATTGATGATTTATTTTTGGAATTTTTAAAAATTTGTAACGTAATTGAAAAGAGACAGATTTTCAGTCTTCATTTTTTAAGTAAATGTAAGCAAGTAAGATAATGTCTTGTCTAATTAAATAAAGTCAAGGGTTTTGCTAATGCCACTGATTTTAATCAGTCAAAAACTCTACAACGAGGTGTTACTTGTCTAATTAATATTTTAAGCATTCATTGAAAACATATATGCGCCGTATCATGAAATTTGGCCTAATTTTCAAGGTAGGAAGTAAAGCAATTAATAAGGCTGCATGCTCTTCCATAGAAGGATATTTGGTAGAATACTATTAGTCATACGTAAGTTTTAATTTCCTGTTTTTTAAAACGAGTTTCAAGGTGTGATATTTTTTTACTTTGATTAGTTAAATATATACTCATAACTAGCAACTTCCTTTCAAGATATTAATGTTAATTAAGAGACCTTGACTTTTTTCAAACAAATATACCCCTAAATATTTATTATAAAAATAAATGATATAATTTTCTAAATATGAAACAGGCCATATATAAAATTAGAGAAGCGTGAAAGGGAGTTTTTCGGACAGTTACAGTAAGTCCCCCTCCCCAACAAAATAAAAAAGGATTAGAAATTTCTCATCACTTTTTATTATAATTTTTATACTAGTGATCCTATAAAAATTCGATCAAGAAGGTTTAATATATGCTTTAGAAAGTATCTTTTCATTATGCTTCAGGAATGTAAGAAGTAACTGCTTGAAAAAAAAAAGTAAGTTTTCAGTTAAAGAGAAAAAAAAAATAAGTTTTCAGTTTAAAAAAAAAAAAAAAAGTAAGCTAGTACGCCAGTTTTTTTTTTCTTTTTCCCTGTAAAGTTTTTTTTTAAATGTGTTGTGTGTGTGTGTGTGTGTGTTAGTCTTGCATCGCGTCGGGTACCCGCAGGTTATCCGCTTTGAAAGTTGGTTGCGTGTCGAGCTAGCATTATTATTATTATTATTTTTTTTTTTTTTCAGCCGTGGGTAAAACTGCGGGTCTACCAGCAAAACATCTTTCTTCGAAAAATTTTTTATACTGCCTTTTTTATCAATATAATCTTTTGAATGCAGAGATTAGGAATGACATTCTCTTCTTTCAAAGCAGTTTAAAGCAACATGACTCATAAGTTTAATTCGTAAAGAAGAAATGCATAAATATTAATACTTAATAATAAGATAATAAGAAAGCACCACAGTTCTGACGTTTTAAAGTAAAAAGTACAAAACTTTGAATAAGCGAGTTTATTGGATTTTATGGTGTTTATTCAAAGTTTTGTACTTAATACTTAATGTTTAAAACGTTATATGAGAAAATTATTAGCCTTCCAACGTATATTTGTTTCTTTATTTTACTTTTTTTACATACTGTGAATATTTAAAACAGTGGATTTTTTAAAAGTAAGTGTAATACACAGGAAATTTTGTTATATTGTACACTGAAGTTTTATTTAAAATTAGACTAAGTATACACTAGTTTTAATATAAATGTATACTCGAGATATTTATCTAATAATTAATTCTCTGAAAGATTTGTTCAATAATATAACTGTACTTTATGAAATAGAATTCTAATTCGGTTTCTTATATAATGTAAATTGAATAACACTTTTTGCGGGTCAGAAGCTGGGGGTTCTGGTCGGGTAGCGGGACGAAAGTTTCATAAATATTAGCTATGGCTAAAAAAGAAAACTATTTTTTTAAGAACTAACTTAAAGAATATTTATTTTAATTACTATAGTAAAAATAAATAAATTAAAAATGTACTATAATTTTATTACTATAAATTGAAAGTTTATTTTTTCCTGTTTTATACCCCTTTTCAAAAACAATAACTTATAAATTAAAATATATACAGTGAAGGACGCTAATACATTCATTTGTAACTTATAAATTTTATTAGTTGTACAGTTTCAGATATTTAAATTTACATCTTTATATTTCTGTGACTGTATAGTTGCTGAACATAATTAAATTTGATTTCAATTTTAACGTGCATTTTTTTTTTTTTTTAATATTGAGTCAAACGTCTTCACCTCTGTTAAAGGGTCACCCCTTTTTTTTCCATCCCAAATTTCACCTACATTATTAGGTTGATTTTCTTAGAAATCGACCTATTGCAATCACTTCGTTTGTCTATACATATAATGAAAATTTTGTCATCATGATAACTCCCGAAATAATACTCCAAATCGAACCAAATTTGGACATTGAATATCTTATAAATATCTTGGATGAGTTCGTTAACCAAGTTGCTCCGCCTTCTTTTTTTCAAGTGGCGACCACTTGAAAATTTCAAATTCACATTGTAAAAAGCGTATTTAAGGTCGCATTTTCTTGAATTTAGATGTTAAATATAGACTATTGAGGGTATTATGAAGTTTATCAATGAGCTTTATCCTCCATTTTTAACAAAGTGGCAGATATGTTAAATTAAGCGGGGCCACTTGAAATCAGACTACCACTTGGAAATTTAACATCACGATAACTTCCAAAATAATGCGTCATATCAAACCAAATTTGGACTGTGAACTTATGTTATAAATATCTTGGATGAGTTTGTTAACCAAGTTGCTCCGCCATTTTGTTTTCAAGTGGAGGCGGCTTGAAAATTTCGAATTCACACTGCAAAAAGAATATTCTGAATTTGTTTGAATTTTGATGTATACATAGACCATATTAGGGTCTCAACGAAGTTTATTAATAAACTTTATCTGCCATTTTTAACAAAATGGCAAATATCTTAAACTAAGCGAAGCAACTTGAAATCAGGCTACCACTTGAAAATTTATAATCACGATAACTTCCGAAATAATACTCCAAATCGATCGATATTTGGACAGCGAATTTATCTTATAAATAGTTTGAATGAGTTTGTTAACCAAGTTGCTCCGCCATTTTGTTTTCAAGTGGAGGCCACTTGAGAATTTCAAATTCACATTGTAAAAAGCGTATTTAAGACCGGATTTGCTTGAATTTTGATATATACATAGATCATATAAGGATCACAACCAAGTTTATTAATGAACTTTATCCGCCATTTTTAACAAAGTGTGGATGTTATAAATTAAGTGGGAGAACTTGAAATCAGGCTACCACTTTAAAATTTATAATCATGATAACTTTTTAAATTCTGATTCAATTCGAACCAAAGTTGGACAGTGAACTTATCATATAAACAACATCTTGGATGAGTTCACTGGGCAACTTGTTCCGACATTTTTATTCTCAGTTGCGCCCACTTGAAATCAGGGTGGTACTTGAAATTATGCCATCACGATAACTTTTAAAATACTAAACTGATTCAAACAAAAGTTGGATAGTGAACTTACAGTTCAAATATCTCGGATAAATTCGCTTGGTAACTTGCTCCGCCATTTTATTTCCAAATGGCGGCTACTTGAAAATTTGTCATTATGGCAACATTTATAATACTGAATCAATTCGTATCAAATTTGGTTAGTGGATTTATCATTCAACTATATCAGATAAGTTCGTTGCGCATCTCACTCCGCTTTTTTGTTTCCAAGTGGTGACCACCTGAAATCACGGTGCCACTTGAAAATTTCTTATCACGATAATTTTTGAAATACTGAATTAGTTTGGACAGTGAACTTATCATACAAATATCTTGGATGGTTTCTCTGGGTAAGTTGCTCCGCCATTTTGTTTCCAAGTTGCAGCCACTTAGACTGCCACTTGAAAATTTGTTATAACGATAACTTTTTAAACAGTCCACTGATTCGAACCAAAGTTCGACAGTGAACTTATTCTTCAAATATCTTGGATGAGTTTGCTGGGCAACTTGCACTGTCATATTGTCATATTATTTCCAAGTGTCGGTCATTTGAAAATTTATTATCACAGTGAAATACTTAATCAATTCAAACCAAAGTTAAAAAATGGATTTATCATTCAAATATATATGATTTCGGTGGGCAGGTTTATCCGCAATTTTGTTTCCAAGTTGTGGCCGCTTGAACGCTTCCACTTGAGTTTTTGTTTTCGCGATAACTTCTGCAGGGCATTTTGCACAACTCTCTCAAAAATTAAGGGACTTTAGGGACCAAAATTAAAAAAAAAAAAAGGACTTAAGGGACCTATTTATTTTACGTATGCTGGAATATATATATATATATATATATATATATATATATATATATATCGATTTTTTTACTTGTTTTTGGGTCAAATTTTTGAAATTGAATTTTTGATATATTTACATGTTTTGAGGTCCCCTGAATCCAAAAATCATGTTTTTAGTGGTTGGTCTCACCGTGTGTGTGTCTGTGTGTCTGTCTGCTACCAGCATATCTCAAAAACAAATTATCGCGGAAAGTCCAAACTTGGTACTCTAAATGCGTATCATACAGGGATGCTACACGAAACTTTTCGTTGAGATCAAGCAAATGGTTCGTATACAATACATGGACATCCAAGAGAATTCAAATATGTCTATGGAGAAATTGCTGGTAAGTACAGTATAACATCTATAGGCAAACTTAAACAAAACGGAAACAACAAAATTTATAACATGCATAAAAGCATGTTTTGTAAAGATTGTTGTATAGAAATCATTCATCATTCATTTACAGGGCTACCTGGATTATTTGGATATATTGTGGCTATACTTGAAAATTGCTGGAATTGTAATTTCTTTTGTGTTAAATGTTCTTCAAGTGAGACTAAATTTAAATACACAATATTATTTATGGTGCATATTGATTATAGACAATATACAGGGTTACCCAAAATTAAGCTAAACGTTCTTTTCTGTGGAATGTAACTGATGGAAGTGCTTTGCTACATTTTATTATGTTGACGAACGCTGCTTGGGAATCAAAATTAAGTTTTCATACGCAAATTGTAAACAAAATATTTTTTGAATTTTCAGATCTAGTTTTTGTATAAAATCACGTTTTGAGGTGACTTGATTATGAATGTCCAATTTTTAGCAGTCGATCTGTATGCATATATGTTATCAGCATATCTTAAAAACAGATAGCTGCAAGAAATTCAAGTTTGGTATTTTGAAGTCCTTATTAGGTTGTCACTTAAGTTTGGAGGTAAATTAATAACTTTTTTTTTTTTTTTTTTAAATAATTGTATGCACTGTAATTGAACGGGGGGAGGGGGGGGGCACAGAATTACATGTCAAATAAAACTGTTTCTAAACTTATTTTAGATTATTTTAATAGTACATTGAACTTTATTACCTTATGCAATTGATCTTAAGACTTAATATGTAATCTATCTTTATAGTACTGAAATGCAGGGTAAGAGAAAGTTGCGTGAGTGATACAGCTGATTTTTTTTTTTAAATGATCACCTTTCATACGTAACCTGAGTGAAATACCTGAAATAAAATAATTTAAAACTATGTACACTCAGTGTCAAAATATCAAAATATATAAGAGCCAGTGTCGTACTCTTTCGGTTTTGCTGAATACCTTAAGATAAAATACACCATAAGATCTCTCGGGTCCCTCCATCTCCAATAATTTTAAAGATTGAGTCACTTTTACTGCTCCTATGCAAATTGATAAAATCTCAGATTTTACATTCAAAGCCATCTTAGCAATTTCAATGTATTTTTTTCTGTCAATGAATTAATTGTCCTTTAAACTTGCCATTCTAAGTGTGCTGTGTGTGGGGGAGAGGGGGGGAGTTTGTTGACTATCTACTCAAGGAGCCTAGAGTGTGTTACCCTCCATAGAGGATCTTCTTAGGGCCTTATTCACCAACTTCTTAACACTCGGATTAAACCTCGGATCAGTGGTAATCGCTCGATCATACAAAAATCGGTATTCTCCACCAAAAATCCGCGGCAGATCTGTAGAACAGAGGTTCACTGGTGTTTGTTTACATTTTGGCGATATTATCCGTGCGCCAACGAACCAAGGAAATGAATTTATCTTATGGCAACCTTACAAAACGTTTGTTTACGTTCGGAATGAAAGAAATATTAATGCAGACGACTATTTAACGTAATTAAATAAAATTATCGAAGAAATTTCATAAAATGGCGATGGTTAATTAACTTTTTAACTACAATATTTTAATAAATAAGCAAATACTTAACAAAATGCACGTTTTGTCATCGAAGTTTTAAGAGCAAATTAATTTCAACAACACAATAAATGTAATTAAATAAATGAAAATTCAGAATAAAAATATAACTTTAAAAGTAATTAAAAAAGCATGAAAACTTACAATATACGCAACATGAATTTTATTTATTTATTTATTTCTTTTCCATTTTGAAATTTCTGTTGACTCCATAATACGTAAATCACATATCAAATATTTCACTTCGCGCTCAGTTAATTCGTAACATTCGAGGATTCTAAAACCGCATTCAAATGAATCGAAACACATCGGTATAAAAATTATGAGAATATACAAATAAAATAAAAAACATATTTTCAAGTTATCAAATGATACGCTTTCATTTCTCCAGACACATATCGTTTCGAATTTTTCATTAACACTTACATTTCAGCGGAGGGGAAAATTCCCTAGTTTTCATAAACTTGACCAACAAGTGATTGAGTGAGCGAGTTTTACGTCGAACTAGTGCTACGTTGTGGGCAATGAGTACGGCAACCAAATATCCCCATTTTCTACAGACAAAGTTTACTTTATTCGCATTATTATAATTTTTTTAAAAATTATAGAAAGTAAACTATTTAATATTCAAATTTTATTTTTAGTGCTTATTAATTAAAAATGAAAAAAAAAATACATGCATAATTAGTTAATTGTAGCAATTTAAAGCTTCTCTGTTTAAAAAGTTCACGGATCTGGCCACTGTAACGACGGAGGATGAATTGGGACATACCCCTAAGGTATATGAACCAACAAAGAAACATGGCTGTATAAAGCTATGAATCTGAAAACGCACGTAACTCGGCTCCGCGGCAATCACTATCGCGCATGTTAAGACCAAAATTTCCCATAATGTAGCTCTAGTGCAACGTAAAATGCGCTCGAAACAAATGAACCAATCAAATATCGCCTAATTTCCCATAATGTAGCTCTAGTGCAACGTAAAATATACTCAAAACAAATGAACCAATTAAATATAGCCTAATTACCCATAATGTAGCTCTAGTGCAATGTAAAATACACTCAAATCAATAAAAAACAAATGAACCAATCAAATCTCTCCATACTGCGTCATAATAGAATTGTTAAGTTATGTTTACAAGGATAGGCAGTTTCTCGCTACGGAAGTTTGCCAAGCAGAAAGTGAACCCTCTGTTCTACGGATCAACCAAATCCGCTGTTCACCGGCTACTTTAATTCTCGGATTCGCTGATCCATGGTTTAATCCGAGTGTTAAGAAGTTTGTGAATAAGGCCCTTAAAGTTTGTTTGCCTATATTTATGAGAGGTTTTTTTTTTTTTTTTTTTTTTTTTTAGAAAACCACAGAAATTTTCGAATAGCTTGGCCCACAGTGTGATCTGAGTATTAATCCGGCATTTCCCATCCACAATTTTTGAGAAAAAGTATCTTTCGGAGACTGGCGTGGCTTGCTGCTTTAAAATTCATTTTTGTAAAATTGCACCATATGCATCAGTTTGTGTTTTGCATGGAAAACAGTAATTATGCTGATGTAACTGCCATGAACTTCTTCAAATAATATAAAATGTATATGTCTGCAAAAGTTCGAATGACAAATAAAACATGTTTTAATTAAATTATAAACTTTATTTGAAGTTTTACACAGAACCTTTTAGTACAGGGGCCTGGCCACCCTCGATGCTTGTGTGATAGTCAACTAAAAGAAATAAAAAGAAACTAACAGAAGAAAAAATAAAAAAGTTAATAATTAATTGAGGAATAAAGGACGAACAACAAACCACCTAATATTTAAAATCATGTACCTAATACACCCTGTATGTTTAGCAAATTTAAAGTTCATAAAAATTCCTCTAAATTTTGCCAAATAATAAATAAAAGAGAAAGTCCAACTTTCCTTCAGAAAATATATGAAAGACATTTACCATGAAATCCTCCTCTCTTTAAACAATAGCCAAACTTCCACCAACAACTTTATAAGAAATCTAAGCGAAATTAAAATTAACGAAAATAACACTATCATGAGTTTTGATGGCATTAAATTGTTCCCATCAATAGATAATAACAAAATTATAAATGAAATAGTGAAAAAATAAATATAGATGAAACCAAAATCAGCACAACATTAATAGCAGCAAAAAATTTAATTCTCAATGAAAACTACTTTAGTTTTAAAAACAAATTTCACAAAAAAAAAAAAAAAAAAAAAAAAAAAAAGAAGGAAAGAAAGAAACAGGGAGGTCCTACTGTTTAGGTTTATCGCTGAATTAAAACTTAGGATAATAGAAGGAATAATTTTTGAAAATTTTAACGATGAAATTAAATGTTGGTTTAGATACGTCGATGACATTTTTGTTGTCATCGACAAAAACTTAAAAATAAAATAAACCCTAATATCCTATTTACTCACAAAATTGAAATTAACAACCAAAAAATTTTTCTAGACATAACTATAATTAAATCAAAATCTAGTGATATTCAAACCATTGTCTACCGTAAATCAAAGAATAGCAACAGAGTAGTAAATTTCAAATGTAAAACACCCTCAGATAATAATAGATAAATAAAATAAACTGAACTCAATTCAATCATATATAAATAGCGCAATAAATATATCTGCTCTAATGGACCCTTTTTAAATGAACTAAATAAAATATTAGAAAAGCTGGTTTTAAGAAGAATCTAGAGTATATAAAAATAGAATTAAATAATTTATCTACGCTGAAAATGGACAGTAACCAAAAGAAAAAATATACTACAGGAATTTCATTTAATAAAGCTGCATGTATCCAATAAATTTAAAAATGAAGTTTCAAAACTAAACATAAATATCCCCACTAAACCTAACACATATTTTCCAGCATATCTGTAATGACAAAAATCCTATAGACCCCCTAGAAACTGCAGCCATTTATGAAATAAAATATCATATAGAAGAAAATACAACCACGTATTATAATAGCTATGACTAAGAGGGGGGAAAATAGTATAAATGAACATGAAAGCGACTTAAATATAATAGAACTACCACCTAACCAAAAATAATAAAGAACAAAATATAAAAATAGACTTTAAAAATGTAAAGCAATTAGCAACTTTCAAAAATCTAAAAAAAAAAAAATCGCGAAACAATAGTGATTTTAGCCAATCAGAGCAGTTGCAATTTTATGGAGTTCAATAGGAGCATTGATCAGTGATGGAGCTACTTACTCGGTTTGAAAAATCAAACAGGAGAAGAATCAGGCCCCACAACACTCGACCATCACACTAGCAGCAAAGACGGTTGATTTGAATTGTTCATACATGCAGTTACCTACCAAATGTAATCCATGGTTTATGAAAAAAAGATTATATAACAGAATATAGAATCTCAGCACCGAACTATAAAGGTGTCATGAATCAACAGAAATCAACAAAGTCTGAATATAAAATAAAAGAGTACTCCATAACACAACTCCCGGTTGTCAGACTCTGTGGCAGACGACAGTCAAGCACAGAAGGCAAATTTTTAATTTATACTCTAACAATGTTAGTACTCACATTTTCATTCACCCTCACCTTATTATTATTATTATTATTATCAAACTGATTTTCTTCTTATTTAACTACATATTGGAGAAAATTATTTTACAAAAAAGAAAAATGTGGCGTGAAAGAACTGGCAAGTACATATATGTAATGTTACAAAATAACCTAAAAATATGGTAATTCTGAATAAAATTCAACTGCTATCCTGGGCGTCTATAAATATGTCTTTGTTGGCCATCAGGGTTGAATTTGTAACTGAACTCATTACTGAAAATAATTCGGTTCCTTATCAAATGCATACAGTACAACTAAACGTACTATGCAACGGTGACGGACAGTCAGCAAAATGGTCTTTTTGATGTCAGTCCCCCCCCCCCCCCAATCCTAATGGCTCATTCGCTGAGTTATCTATGAATAATAGTATTCTTGTTACACATCAGATCATTGGCCGCCAAAAGTTAATCCTTTTAATATTCTATTGTAAGTTATGTGCTTGCATAATTTTATCGCATTCGAATATATTTTCAGCATATCTAAAACTCTTATGACTTTTGGTAGAGGGAGGAAAGAAAAGGGACTTAGGGACCATTTTGCCCCCCCCCCCCCCCCAAAAAAAAAAAAAAGACTTTCAGGGAACTAAAAGAGTTAAGGGACTTTTAGGGACTTTAGGAACCATACTAAATGATCTGCTTTTGAAATGCTAAATTTATTCGAACCAAAGTTGGACAGTGGACTTATCTTGCAAATATTTTGGATTTGTTCCCTGAGCAACTTGCTCCGCCATTTTGCTCCAAGTGGCGGCCACTTAATTTTTCAACACGCTAACTTTTGAAATTCTTAATTAATTCGAACAAAATTTGTACAGTAGACTTATCTTACAAATGCATTTGATATATTTGTTTGCCAACTTGGCCTGCCATCTTGTTTCCAACTTGCCGGCCACTTGAAAATTTCGAATTCACATAAAAAGATATTTCTGAACCGATTTGCTTAAAATTCCATATGTACATAGCCCACATCAATATTTCTACAAAGTGAATTAATAATTTGTAGCCGCCATTGTTTCAAAATGGCAGCTACTTGATAAGAAAAAAGAAATCAACCTACCCTTCCGAATGAGCCGGAAGACTTGTTTAAGACTAATTCACTTCTATTACATGGCCATGTATAATTATGTACCTCTCTTATGTGTCACATTTTGTGATAGAATAGAGAAGATAACTTTATTTTTTCCCTTAACTTGAATTAATCAGTGTTTACTACATAATTGTGGATAATTTCCATGCATGTAATAATAATCTATGTAGAGAAATGTTAGACTTCATATTTTTGGATGCACGTTTGGATGCATATATAAATATGAAGTTCAAGTTGGGAAAAGAGAATTCTGTGTCGTACTATTCAGCCAATAAATTTAAATGCAATAGCTTCTAAAAGGGTAATGTTGACTTTAAGTTGCAAAATAAAAGTATTAAACCCATACAAGATTAAAAATTGAAAGCAAAAATTAATATCCTACAACCAGAATTTTTTTTTTTGGAAATTTAAGAGACCTTTCTCCACCAGAAATGATATTAACTGAACAATTTTTTTCAAATGAAAAAAATAAAAGGAATTATTGGAAAACAAAATTATTTCTAAAAAGCATATAATAACTGCTAATAAAATAAACAATAAAAGAAAACAAATTTAATGATAGTTAGGAAGTTTTAAAGACAAGTAATGTAAATTTGAATAAATGAAACCATTTAATTTATAATTTGTTGCTTGATTAAGATTTTATGAACAGCCTGTATTAATAAGACACCTCTCTAAAGGGCCTGTATTCTATCGCACGGCGGGTAGATCTAGTAAGGTTTCCCTGTAATTTATCTCTTTGAATTGGAGACAAATGAAATTATTTATGTCATTCTTTCAAATGTTTCACTCGTCTAATTAGTGATGACTTAGAAAGATCCTCCCACAGAGAGTATTCCACTAAAATCTAAGACCCTCGCGTAAGAAATTGAATTTAATCTAAAACACCAAATGGACTAATCAGTGATGGCCTATCTGGCGGTCAAATGGTTCTGCAGTTTCCAGTTGGCAATGCCGGGTTCGAATCGTGGTTCAAGCAAAAATGTTTGTAGTGGTTCAGAATGAAATTTAAGCCCCAAGTCCTAGTCTAATTAGCCTTAATAATAATAATAAAAGTAGTGCGGCAACCCAAACCGCTCTGATAAGCGATTGGAGGTACTTTCTTTAAATTATTGGCTCTACGCTTAAAGAAAATGAGGAATCACTTTTTATGCTTTCATTCTCCGAACTATAACCTTTAATGAACTGTGATGTAAAGAAAGTGTGTTACCCTTAATTTCTAGATTGCAGTAAATTTAATGCACCATATATATATATATATATATATATATATATATTGTAAGCAACATTTGCTATTCACACGATTCTTACTTGGGATTACATTTCTCAAAATGAATCTCCCCCCCCCTCCCCAATGATATTAATTACAGTAAACAAAATCGTAAATTCATCATTTACTGTATATATATTTAATACATTAGATCTTTCAAGCAAACTACACTCATTTGGCATTACTCTTTCTGAAATCCCTACTTGAATTTTTGTAAAAGGGTGTTCTTAGTTTGTTGCTTTGTTGTATAAATCCAACTTGGGATTTTTCTTTAATGCATTTGAAATTACACTCGCGTAATTCTATTCAGATCCATATTATCAGTATGAAAGAAAAAAATACTATCCAGATCCATTTTATCAATAATTAATACGAAAAACACATAATTATTTAAAAAAATAAACAATTCTTACCTTATCACAGAAAACTTTGATTTGGCAATAACCTCGATGACAAGGTGTTGCACCTTCTCGAAACTCATCAAAAGTGTCTATTTGCAAATGAAGAGGCAAGCCCTGAAAAAAAAAAAAAAGTACGTTACATTTTCATCATGTACGAAATTGTAAACAACATAATAATAATATATGTAAATAATAATAATAATAAATGCAAATTTCTAGTTCTATACTTGTTTTTACAAATGCGTCTTGGTCTTCTTAACATTACACTAGCAATTTACACTTAGTTGTAGATGAATTTGGAATTAACATAATCCTACAAATGGGTTCTCATTAATCATATAACTTTTGTAAAACTAGGTGTACTAGAATTAAAGTCACACACACACACGCGCAAAAAAAAAAAGGGGGGGGAAAAAAACAGCTTTAGAAAAAAAAAGCTTTTTAATTTTTAAAGATTTAATAATTAAGATTATGACCTTTTACGGGAGAATTTAACTTTTTTTACTTGCAGATATTGTTCATATACATCTTTTCTAAAAGAACACTTTTTTTTTTCTTTTAGTGTTTTCTTTCAGTCAACAACACATTAATTTTTCAAAACGTACTCACAAATTTATTGTCTTTATTTGCCTACTAGCAGGCTTTGCCCGCTTCGCTGGACGTTAAACTTAAATGATTTGTCAAAATGCCATATCTTTATTAATAACCTAAGTTCTCGCTGTGATTGGTAGAGGTTTTCTCGCTCCTAATGTTAGGAGTCTGGGTTAGGAGTCTTCGGCACAACTTACCCACTTCTTACTTCCCCACCTTCAGCGGGTGAGTTCGAAGTTTTGCAAAATCCCACTAATCTACATAATGTGTACACTTAATCAATATCCACACACCAAAATTCGCCATTCTAAGATAATTCAAAGCGAATTCAAACGGAAAAACATATTTTTACACATGTTTATTGCCCTCCGACTCCGAGAAGGGGGGGGGGGATTTCGAATTTCGTGAAATGCAGTTACAATAAGTGCAGGATGCATACAAACAATTTACACACCAAATTTCGTGACCACAGAAGTCTTTAATAGACAGTATTATAAATAAATAAAGCACAAAATATAATACATACATCAAATATGAAATTCAAGAAGTATAATATATCAAAAATAAAATAAAATAAAATATACAGACACGACATTATTTCATTATTTAAAACATGAAAATCTGACATTGACAGATTTTAATTTAGTGCCAGAGGCCTACTGCTAAACTTGTTAATATCGACAAATTCTTCTTTAGTTAATTCGTGACGATCTAAATTCCATGATAAAGTTTTCATTAAATCAAACCAATGTGTTTCAGCTGCAGATACTGTAACAAATAATGTTGGAAGTCCAAACTGTCTTATAGCCGCAAAACAACCTTTTTTGCTCTTTTTTCCAATGAGGGGGAGGTGTGCCTTGGGGGGAACTCATGTCAAAGGTGTGCCTTGGGGGGGGACTCATGTCAAAGTTGTACCTTGGGGGGGACTCATGTCAAAGTTGGTCCTTGGGGGGACTCATGATGTCAAAGTTGGGCCTGAGGGGGACTCATGTCAAAGTTGTGTCTTGGGGGGGACTCATGTCAAAGTTGTACCTTGGGGGGGACTCATGTCAAAGTTGGGCCTTGGGGGGGACTCATGTCAAAGTTGGGCCTGGGGGGGACTCATGTCAAAGTTGTGCCTGGGGTGGGGACTCATGTCAAAGTTGTGCCTTGGGGTTACTCATATCAAAGTTGGGCCTGGGGGGGACTCATGTCAAAGTTGTGCCTTGGGGGGACTTCATTCAATAAATCCCCATTCAATAAACCGACTGAAATAGGCCCTTAGCACTATTAAGAGTGTATTATAAAAATTCGACAAAGCTGTACCGACTGAAATAGGGGTACCTTGGGGGGGACTAATGTCAAAGTTGGGCGTGGGGGGGGGACTCATGTCAAAGTTGTGCCTTGGGGGGACTTCATTCAATAAATCCCCATTCAATAAACCGACTGAAATAGGCCCTTAGCACTAATTAAGAGTGACGTATAAAAATTCGACAACTGTACCGACTGAAATAGGCCTCTAGCACTAATAAATACAAAAAGCACAGCTTAAGTATCGGAACCCTTTGGTGACATTAAATATTTTAATCCATTTTTGCGATGAACTGAATTGGCTGTCTCAATTGTGCAATTAAAGATCTTGGCGAGAAAAGTCCGAGCTACTTCGGTGCCGAATTTCAAATTTTGCCAAAGGGATCCAATACTAAAGCAGTTCCATATCGATTCTGGGTTGAAAACGGAAAAAGGGTAAAATAAATTAGAAATATCATACCTATATTTATAAATTTGATACCGAATGAAAGGGGCGATTTTGCTGAATCCAGGGGTTCAAACAGTTTTTCGATGCGACAATTAGATTTTTTAAATATAACTAAAGTATGAAATTGAAGTGGCAACGGAAAAACGGATAAAGGGAAAAATAAATTAGAAATATCAGACCTATCCTTACAAATTCAGTACCAAATGAAAGAGGTGATTTTTCTCAATCCTGGGGTGTAAACAGTTTTTCGATACGACAATTAGATTTTATAAAATTAACTAAAGTATGAAACTTAGATGGCAACACTTCATTTCAATCATTTCATAATTTGTAGTGAAAATCACGCGAATACAAAAGTCTTTAACTTAAAAATTTATTTTTATATTTATTTTTTCATTCAAAGCATTTTAGTGAAAAAATATTTATGGCGCATGCGCAGGCGTTTTTTACACACAATTTAAACACTAATCATAATTTTGAAAATTTCTATAGATATAATTTCAAGTTGGGTGAAGACCTAAGTTTTTGCCAAGTGCCGTTGAATTCCGTCCAGCCGTTCTCGAGTGATGCCCGGACAAACGTGTTTTAGTCTTTTACCCCCTAGGGGGGGAACGGGGGGGAATTTCTGAAAAGTTGATAGATATAATTTTAAGTTGGGTGAAGACCTAAATTCCTGCCAAGCGTCGTTGAATTCCGTCCAGCCGTTCTCAAGTGATGCCCGGACAAAAAAGCGACATTCGGACACGATGACAAACACACAGACACACACACACACACACACACAGGCAAAATTTTCTGAAGTCATTTTCGGCTTTCATGGGGTGTAAAACGTGAAGATATCGCAAAATTTTTCGATTCCGACAAATTTACAGACAAAACTCTGATTTTATTAATATAGATATATCTTTTCACTAGCTACGCTTTTATTCAAATATATATATTAGGTCGTTGCAAAAGTTCGTGCGGTTTTTTTATTGCTTCATTTCATAAAAATACATCAAATCAAATGAGAATTTTTAATCAAAATACTCTCCATTACTTTCTACAACCTTTGCCCATTTTTCGGGTAACAAATGTATACCACGGCAATAGAAGCTCTCGTCTTTGGAGGCAATAAAATGATTCGCGTCCGCACGAACTTTTGCAACGACCTAAAAGTCGTTGTATATATATATATATATATATATATATTAGTAATGGTTATATATATATTTCGTCATGAGTCATAGCCATGTGCCAACGACAACATATTTCTATTATGATAAGGTGAACGAACGTCCTCGAATCATGAGGACAGTCCTCGAATTTCGTCCTAAGTCCTCAGGAATTTGAAAATCATTTCAGGACAAATGTTCTCGAATTTACAAATTTGTCCTCAAATTGGGTTTCAAAAATTTGGTTGTCTTATTATGAAGAATAATATTTCTTAACTATTACTATCTGATGTCCCCCCCTATTAAATTATTATAATTTCCTGTAAATTGTTTCATAATGCAAAATTTAGTTGCATTTTCAGAAATATTCGTTGTTTTGACGAGAAAATGAAGGTTTCGAATAATGCATTTAGAGGTAAAAATGATTTTGTGAATGCATCATTCAAAACTGAATTATAAGGACTTGAAAATTATCTTAAAGAAATTGTGAAATGAAATATTAAATGCAAATGTCCTTTACATAGATCAAATTTATAAAGTTTTGAGTGTAATTATTGCGCGAAAAAATGATTTAAAAAGTCGTGAAATTTACGCACACACACGTTATACACACTAACATTGAACTATTAAAATAAGGCAGATTCTACAAGCTGCAATTTTATGCCTAAACAATATTAACAGTTTTTTGATTTTGTTAGCTTTTGACAATTTAATTTATAGTGTAAATTGTCAAAAACATATTTACACAAGTGAAAGGTAATTAATAAACAAAAATTTACTAATTATGAATAAAAAAAATGCCATTTGCTAAGACAAAAAAAAAAAAAAAAAAAAAAAAAATGGCTAAAACAGGAAATTTAGCTAAAAATTTCAGATATTTGAAATGTTTCATAAATTATGTGTATAATTTTAAAATCCTCAGAAAACAGAAGAAATAAGGGAGAATAGAAGACAGTCTCCCTTAAAAAAGGGAGGTTGTTAGGAATGTACATATAAATAGTTTACATTTTCCCCAAAATCTATCTTCAATTATTCACGTGACTTTAAATTTCTATTCTATTTCTACATTCTACTACATTCAATAGAATAAAATTCAATAAAATATTGGATTCGTAAAAATTTTTAATTTTCAGTTTTCTGTTGATTCATATGTTTTGAGATGTCCAAAACGCGATAGAACTATTTTAAGAAAATGTCTGTTTGTTTCTAACAAAACTTTTTTGGAAGCTGTATAACAGGATGCACAGAATTTCATATATTGTTACACCTTGACGTAAATTAGTTTCGATAAACTTTTGGTGAAAATACGCCAACAGGTGGCGTTATCATCCCTCTCTCTTTCCTTTTTTTTTTTTTTTTTCAAAATTTTTAACATGGCGGTATAGGACAAAATTTTGTATAAATGTGCACAATGAGATAAATTTTTAACCAATCATTATCAATTAAAAAAAATGTATAAATAAAATATTCAAAATTTAAACTCTCCCCCACGGGTGGTTTAATTTTGAATAAGAGTATATTTGAAAGGATCCCGTTAATACCTGAGAAACTCATGATTAAACTATAGATATGTGAGACTTTAAAATAAAGTATCAATTATCCCTCCCCTTAAAAAAAAAAAAGAGGAAAAGAGACATTTCCACAAATGTTATCTATAGGGTACAAAATTGACTTTCTTTCGCCATTTAGCAGAATGATGTAGTAGATGAAAACTGTTTGCATTTATCATGCAGAATAAATTTTATTTATAATAGCAATAGTCACATAGAAATTTTTTTTCTATATGTTGTAGTATTTCATCCCCTCTGGGGGAAGTACCCCTCCGAGAGGGCAAATATTTCCAAATATGAATATATATATATAAAAAAAAAAAAAAAAAAAAAAAAAAAAAAGCTCGCCAATACTTTTGAAACGAACGGTTGAACTAAGACCTATGACAATTTAAAACAAAATTATAGATTTTTTTCCCCCATTTTTAACAAAGAATCTTTTGAAAGGAAATAAGCATTACAACAAAATTGACTTTATTTCGCCATATATTGTTATACTTCTCTAAAATGAAAATCATCTGCATTCATCATAGAAAATAATTTTAATAAATAATTTTTACTGCATGAATTTGCACAGGAAAATATAGAAGAGAGTTTGTGATGCCACAACATACTAGTTTCAATAGATTTTAATTAAGTTCAATCAAATATAATTTATTCATTGACCTATTAACCTTTTCTTCTATTTACCCATTTATTTAGATATACTTAGGAACAGATTCATGTAGATGTATAAATTTATAAATATAGGTAGAATATATGGAAATAAACTTTACTATTGTAACAACGCAATAAATAATGACCTTTTAATATTATAATAGACGCTGGATATTTGTCAGTACAATGGTAATACGATTCACCAAATTATCTGATTAACGGCGTATGAAACGATTAACTAAAAATGCACAGCTCACTTCACAAGTCAACTAGCATCGATGCATGAAATTCAAGAGATAGTATGTTCTCGGGTTCGCGAAAACATTTGAAACCATCCTCGTTCGGTGCTACCCAGCGAAAGTGATAAAAGTGTCACATTTGTTTGCAAGGAAAGAAAGTGTCAAAAGGTCGTAGACCGTTGATTCTGCCGTTTCCAAACATATACAAATCGAATAATTTGTTTCGGAATCATATCATGCGAAAAATCTAAATATGTATTCGTAGATGAAGTAAATTTATTGTACCATTTAATATGGATAACAATTAAAAAGTAACGTACGTTTTTTTTTTTTTTTTTTTTTTTTTTTGAAATTGCTAAGTTTTTCTTAGGAAAATTAATGCCCCTTCTAAAAATTAAAATCACATTAAAATTTTCTCTAAATAACAGGGTGCATTGTTATTTATATGGAAAAAAGATTTAAAAGATCGTTAACCTATTCGTTGCACAAAAAGGTTTTATTTACTTATTTTTTATTTAAAAATATTCTTTATAAACCGTTCGATACTATAACATTTATAAGTTTTATATATACACTGTTATATATTCAAATTAATTCAAAATCCTAGATGGGAAGAGGGGGTAAAAAAAAAAAAAAAAAAAAAAAAATGGGGAAGTGAAGCGGATTTTTTTTTTTTTTGTTCATAAACTAAATATGAAGGCTAAAACAGTTCCTTCTTCGATTCATAGATGTCGCTGTCTGTTTACAATTTAGATGCGTACTAAATGAAGATCATTTTCCTATTATAAACTTTCTCCAATCCTTATTAGAGCTCAAACTAGATTTTAAGCCAGTTATACCCTTTTCATATTGTCAGGTTTATTCCTGGAAAAAAAAAAAAAAAGCGTCATATAGAAAGTCTCCCCCCCCCCAAAGTTTTCTTATCTTTAATTCAAATAATTCATTAATAAAATATGATATTATAAGCTACTTTTTATGTACTTGTTTAAAATTTACGCGTATACATATAAAATATATTTATTGCGGATTTTGAAATTTTATTGTGTGCTAATGTATAACAAAAAGGAATATAAAAGGAGAACAAAAATTATATTTTATAGATTTTATATAATTTATACATTATAATTCAATATAACTTTCTGTACAAAATATGAACGAAGTTACCTTTAACGTTTTCATTTTCATTAAGAGCTACAGTTGCGTGCAAAAATTTCGGGCGAAACATTTTTTCTTTAATAATTATTGTATGAATAAAGATTAAAACTTTATAGTATTATCATGTAAAGTAAATCAATTGTATTGTCGAACTAAACGACTTACAAATTTTTTGGACCAAAAAATATTAAATTATAACAAAATATATAAAATTTATGTGATCAAAAGTTTCGGGCCAAACAAACATATGAAAAACAAACTATCAAAATAGCAAAAAATATTATTTCTAACTCATCAGAAGGTCAAATAATATTAATATCTTGTTGATATGCCCTTTGAAGCTACCACAGCAGAACATCGATGAGGCATCGACTCTATTAAAGTCTTAATCCTTGTATGGTCAATATTTTGCCATTTCTTTTGATCTTTTTCTAATAAATCGTTTTTATTTGAAGAATTAATAGCTCCTACTTTTACTTTTAGCTCTTTCCATAAATGTTCAATGGTATTTAAGCTAGGGAATGATTTGGCCATTCAAGGAAACGGATCTTGTTGCAAAATCCACCCTCATGGCATATTTCGCAGCGCATAGGGAAATATTTAGTCCGTTGAGATGTTTTTACATATAACTTTATCAATAGGTCATTATTGTCATTAAAGGATGAACGACTTTATACGAAAAAGCTCCCTATGCCATGATGTTTCTTCCTCCATGTTTACAGTCAACATTTTATATCTAGAATCATACCTGGCATTGTCTGGTCGTCGAGCATATCTTTTTCAGTCATTTAAAAAAAGATTTATCTTTCTTTCGTCTGAAAATAACACTTTTCTCTAGTCTTCAACTGTCCCATATTCATGTGCTTTAGCAAATTCTAATCTTGCTTTCTTATTCGTTGTACTAGTTAACGGTTTCTTTGCTCCGACGCATCTAAAATGTCCAACTTGGTTTAATCTACGCCAAAAAATATTACGACTAACATCAAACAAGTTTTCCACCAGCAAATCATGTGCTATAATTGCAGCATTCTTTTTTGGATTATAACTGCCTTTCTTTTAATAACTTTATTAACTGACTTAGTCATTTTTTCTGGGTCTTTCAGGTACTGATTTGTCTGCAAAGTGTTTGTTTCTTTCCAATTTTTAATAATATTATCAACAGTTGTTTTTCCAATAGATGAAGCAAGACCACGAGAAACTTTGTTAAACCTCGTGTAATTTAATAACAGTTTCATGGATCCGTAAATGAGTGCGCTTCGACATCTTGACTTCACAGTACTGCCACAGAAGTGTAAACAAACTCGAGCTCCTTCTATTGTCGTGTTTTGTCTTAAATGGGCCAGTCACTTTAGGGGAAATAACGTCACTGTGAACTTTTAATTGCTTGTCCCGAAACTTTTGATGAATGGATTTATATGTATTTCATTAGATATTTAAATCCCTTCATTGTAAAAATTTGCTAGTTATATATTTCGAATGTACATTTGATAAAGTTTATGGTACAATATTTAATTTCTTTTTATCTTTATTTATCCAAAAACTATTGGTAAAAATTAGTTTGGCCCGAAAATTTTGCACGCACCTCTATATAAATTGTGATTACTGCGAAATAACATATGAAATATGTAATTTGAAAGCTAACTGTAAGCAGTGTTTATTTCACACTACTAACTCCATGAGGGCATTTTAGAAATTCCAGGAAGCAGGGCGCAATCCATAAATAAAATCAATAACGCAATGTAAAAATATCTGCTCCCTCTCAACCTTTTCTGGAGAGAAACTTAAAAACTATTTGAAACTTCTAATCAAGCACCAAAAACCTAAAAAGGGAAAACTTCAAGTCATCTAGCATCATGAAACTGTACTTCTAAAAAATAATACTGGACATTTGATGACTAATTGTCATTATAAACTTTAAAATGCAGATCAGCATAACAACAACAGAAAAAAAAATGCACTAAATTAAATTAGTTCTTCTGTATTCAATATAAGAAAGTATTGGATTAGCTAAAAATTTTAAACTTTCGGTTTTTGACAAATTTATACATTTTAAAAGGACCTGTATACATTTTGATTATTTTTGGAATGATGATGTCTGCTTGTCTACCCGTCCGCCTTTTTATCTATCGCACAGAATTACATAAAAATTTATATTTAGTTGCACCTTGATATAAATCGATGTCTGTCACCGTTTGTTGCATATCTTCCAACAGAAAACGCTACTAAACTGAAATTTCACTGATTTGTGAAAAAGTTATACCTCAACTTTTATAGTGTATAATTACCCAAAACATAATATATGAGACGACCATATTAGGAAAAACTACGCTCATTCAACTCGAGTGCATGCCTGCCGACAGGTGTCACTGCTATGCTGCAAATTTTCCTGTTTACGGGAAGGCTATATGTCAGATTCTATAACGTATAAATGTACCAAGCTTGATATATGAGATGGTTAATGCCGATTCAATTTGTATATATATCGTCTGACTGATGGACACTGCTATTACTCAATTTCTCTGATTTTCCATGTGGCTATACATCAGGATCAGCATCTATTAGTTAAAATTGCACTAAGCTACATATGTGAAATCTTTATTGTTAGAAGCTCTGTGGATGTAATATTTGTACATAATCAGTAGATCGCACGATAGAACGATATAGACGGAAGCTTTGTGATTGTTGCAACATACTAATTGTAATTAGAATAACACAGATGAAATTTTCTTCGGGAAATGGGAGGGAAGGGCACAGTAGATTCGCTCCGGAGTGGCACTGCCATTATTCTACAGCCCCGCCTTTTACCGGTAAAAATACGTGAAAGAAACACTATCCATTAATTAATACTCAATAATGCTTAACTTGCACTCTACTTAATAATCTCAGCTATAAATATTGGAAGAAGGCTTTTTAGAAAGGCTATCATAATTTTTTAGAAAATACGTATTGTTACAACAACTATCTACTCTTTTTAGAAAAAAAGCAGCATTAATTAAACGAGAAAAAAAAATCGTGATTGGGGAAAAAATTAGTATTTAAAGGAAAGATAATGCTAAGCTTTTACCTGCTTATGTTATAAAGCAATTTAATTCGGATACTCTTTCATGAAAGCAGAACACTACTTATGTTTATAATTATTATTATTATTACTATCTGACTAAGCATTTTTTGGCCACTGTCTTGCGATGTATATACCCACATTTCAGAATAGTCTGATTTGAGGGACGAAATAATAAAAATGCTGAGTCATAACCAGTCTACAGATGTTTAAAATAATAATAATAATAAATTATATATACATAAAAGATTTTTAATTTTCTCTTTACCCTTTACAAAACGCGAATCTGTCTGTCTGACACTTTTAAGAAGTAATTTTTATCGTTAATAGCATACATTAGCAGGTTTTTTTTTTTTTTTTTTTTAACGTCATATAAAGCAATAGCATTTTTATTTCTCTATAAATATGGTGCATTAGGAATTAAAATTGATATCTCTTAAATTTTAACTATTCTAAAATTGTACTTTTCCAAATATTGGCTTAGAGAGTAAACTTTGGAACTATTTAAAAAAAACCTTTTGCTATTCAAAGGGGAATTAGGGAGAAATTATGTTCATTTTAATAGAATCTTAATAAGAATAGCCGGAAATGTTATGCAATTGTGAGTAAAAGCCACTGGTTGAATGAACAATAAAAGTCAGATTGGTTTAAATTAGCTTTGGTATTGACTAAAATAGAATCTTTCAGATAATATTTAACAAATAGTTATATCTAATTATGAATGTTGTATACGTATATATAACTACGTAATTAAAATGTGCATATTTAATAGTTAGTGCAAAAATGCACCGAAAAACTGGCATTAAAGAAAGTAGCTAAACTCATGGATGGTTTTTCCGACCGATGAAAGGTACAGCTTAATCATTTCGATCAGAAACAATTGTTGCACGTTTATACATTTTATGGTTTTGATTACAAATTTTTTAGTCTACATGTCATAGTTTTTTTTAAAATGACATTTAGTATATGACGTTGGAGTAGGTCCCTAAAAGATACCTACTATGATGACGTAATTGTCAACCTTCCTGTAGTTAGCTTTGAACTCTAACGATCCTTAGAAGGCAAGCGACATTTTTCTCCTTTACGTTTTTGTCATTATTAACATTATTTTAGAGAGAACTACTTCTGTTAATGTTTCTCTTGCGGATGTAATTTTCTTCCTTCTGGCTAGAGTTTCAGACTGATTAGGCATGTCTAATGAAGTCAGAGTATACAACCTTGGCTTTTCTTATCGGCCGATATCTATCTGGTCATTGTCCCTGTCCATCACATGATTATTTTCAAATAAATTTTCAAGTATTTGCTAATTCTTTGTCTATCTCTTCATTTCATCGAAAAGTGAAAATAACTATAATCAATATAAGTGAATTAAATGATGGTATCATAAGTGTCTTTTCTATTACTTTTAAACTTTTTTTTTTTTTTTTTTATAGGTAAGAACCCTATCATTAAATCTTAAATTGGAGAATAAGGAAAGATTTTTCAAAGAATGAAATGTAATTAAAAGTGATCAAAAGGTGAAATAAATGTGTTTGACACACATTTTTTTTGTGAGACATCTGAAAAAGGAACAAGGTTGTAATCAGTTTCTGCTAAAGTTTTTAATGACTTTAAAATTTCCCGATTAATGTTTAAAAGACTATTGAAAGATAAAAATCAAAATGAATACAACGTTATGTTAAAAAAGTAGATTTAAAAACTCTGACAGCGCAAGTAATTATGTTGTTGTGTCTCATAAGAAAATTGTTACTGTTATTCTAAAGAATTGGAGAAAAAGTTATAATAATAATACAGGCGTTTATAAGAACATATTATTAATTATTTTCGTTCGTTAAAAATAACATAGTTACTTAAATTCATAGCAGCACTGTTAGTGTTATTCTACAGAATTGGAGAAAAAGAAAATAGTAATAACGATACATGTGTTTATAAGAACGTATTATTAAATATTTTTATTTGTTAAAAATAACATATTTACTTAAATTTATAGAATAATAAATTCGATCCTGAAAACATTTCAAATATAAGACTGCTCTTTGTCAATAGAATAATCGGTATTATAAAAGAAGAAAAAAACAAAAGAAAAACAAAAGCAATTTTGCATCTACGTTGCTTTATTGCATGTATTGCCATTTGCGTGTATTGCATATTATAAGACGTATTTAACTTAAGATGTACGTAAATTTTAAGCAAAGTAGTATATGTTGCAAAATCTAAATCTTATGGAAAAAAAAAGAACTTTTAATCAATGTCATAGAAAAACACAAATGGTGAAATTTTTTAAGAACTGTCTGTGTCTTTTAAAGCTATTTATGAATGAAACAAGATCCACCTTTTAAAATTTCATTGGCAACATTCTAAATATCTTTAAAATCTAGGAAAAATTTCAGTTTCAGATACCAATTTATAGACATTTAGCAGAATAGTTTTGAGCTTTTCTTCTTAAAATAATTTTTAATATGTCTTTCTTATTTAATGTGAATAGATGTTTTTTTTTTTTTTTTTTTTTTTTTTCCTAAAGTGGTATTATGTATCCTTAAATTCTGTGATTCGAGCATGCAATTTTTATGCATGTAACATGAATATGAAATTAATACTTGAAAAGTTATGAATTGTAACATACATGTATTTTGACAAATTTTCTAAAATGTTCTGTAGGCAGCAGACGTATGCTAAATTTCAGTTCATAAGTTTAAGTTGTGTTTAAAGAACTATTACAATTGTAGTTCGATAAACTTGTACAATCATTGAAAATTTCTATAATTATGGAGTTTTTTATATAAATGATTTATACATCAGTTTTCCTGATTCACATGAGAGAAAATGCTTAATTTTGAGATTTTGACCAATTTTTACAGACTAGACTTTTTTTTTTTTTTTTTTAAGTGTATTACATGTAGATATGCGTCCATGTTATCAGTATTATTATTATTATTTTTTTTTTTTAAGTTGTAATAAATTATCTTAGATTTAAAAGAATAATTTTTAGACATTTTCAGTCATTGTGGAATATCGTAAAACGTATACAGAATTATACAAAAATGTATACAAATTATACACTTGCACTTCATACGCTGGTATAGTATACATTCATATCCAACATGCTCTCTGTTGTTTGTCTAGTTAGTCCTGACTATGATCGTATGAATAAGTTGTGGTTACATTTTATTAACGTAATAAGACAGATAAGAGAATTATTGGAGAATACTTATTGAAGTTAAGAGAAATAGGAAAAACACATTCAGAGAAATGGGAAAAAGCAACCAAACGTTGAGAAATAAATGCAACATTTTATCAATTTTTAAAATAAAAGAGTGATCTATATATATAAAGCTGATTGTTTCTTTGCCCGGATTTTTAGTTCGCTATACAAATCTACACCGTTCAAGCGACTGGTACGAAAAACGGCATACTTATTAATTAGGACAAAATCTAGCTAACACTGTATTTTTTAATTCAGCCGGATGATTGAATGAAAAGATATTAAATAAAAACCCCATTTAAACTTTAAAATGGTTAATAATAATAATAATAATAAATAAATAAATCAGCGGCTTTTTCTATTAGCTTGATTCGCACTAAAAAGTATGGAAAGATTAAAATGAAATGTTGTCACCTAAACTTCACACTTTAGTTCATTTTAAAAAAATCTAATTGTTGTGTCGAAAAACTGTTTGCATCTCTGGATCCAGAAAAATCACTCCTTTTTTTTGTTACTGAATTTGTAACGATAGGACTGATATTTCTAATTTATTTTCCCCTTTTTCCGTTTTCAACCCGGATTCGTCAGAAATTGGCAGGCGGTTTACGGCCGAGAATGTAAGCTAAAAAAAGTTTTTAATTAATAAAAAGAAAGAAATATTTGATGCCAAAATAAACAAATAAAGTACACTTTTTTTTTCCGAAAAATTCGCGTGTATATATATACATATATATATATATATATTTTTTTTTTTTTTTGAGATATTTGACATTAGCTTAAAATTTTTATTTAATTAAGCAATACTTTTCTTTCCTACAGTAAAACAAAATTTTCCGTTTTGATTACGCGGAGTTCTTTTATGTTCTCGCCTTAATTGTAAACAGTTATAATATGGTTTTTATTAAGCTTTTTTAAATTTTATTTTGTAAATATCATAATTTTTTTTTTTTTTTTTTTTTTTTTTTTGTATGGAACAGCTTTAGTATGGGACCATTTTAGTTCAGTCAGATAATTGGATCAAAATACGTTAAATAAAAACCCCATTTTAACTTTAAAATGATTAAAAAGAAAGAAATATTTGATGCCAAAATAAGGAAATAAAATATAGGTTTATTTATTTTTTTTCCGGAAATTAAAAATTTTTAATTTCGCGTGAATAATAATAAAAATTAGAGAGAGAAAAAAATAGTTACGCTACGAAAGTTTGTGCTAATTTTTTATTTAAATCAGGAATTCGTGCGTGAATAAATATTTTCATAGATATATTTGGCATTAGCTTAAAATTTTTATTTGATGAAGTAGTATTTTTCTTTCCTACAGTAAAACGAAATTTTTCGTTTTATTGTGTACCTTATAAGGTTCTTTTATGTTCTCACCTTATTTGTAAATAGTTAATTATTTGGATTTTATTAAGATTTTTATTTTATTTTTATTTTGTAAATATCACAAAAGAGTTTTATTTATTTATTTATTTATTTATTTTTTTGTATGGAAAAGCTTTAGTATCGGATCTCTTTTAGTTAGTCTGGTAATTGGGTTAAAAGATATTAAATAAAAACCCCATTTTAAATTTAAAATGATTAAAAAGAATAAAATATTTGATGCCAAAATAAGGAAATAAAATACACATTTATATATTTTCCCCGGAAATAAAATAATTTTTAATTTCGCGTGAATAATAATAAAAATTAGAGAGGAAAAAAAAATAAATAAATAAGTAGTTACGCTACGGGAGTTGGTGCATTTTTAAAAAAAATCAGGAATTCGTGTGTGGATAAATATTTTCATAGAGATATTTGGCATACTAAGATCATGATTCGACAAGGATTTATTTAACAAAACAGTATTAACTACTTTTTTTATGGAGGAATTTTTGCTAGTGTTCGGATACTTTTGTTTCCGACTGTGCCTTAAGCTTTTATGTTCTCACCTTAATTTTAAATAGTTATAATTTGGATTTAATATTTTTTTTTTAATATCATAAAACTAAGTTTATTTATTTATTTTTGTATGGAAAAGTTTTAGTATCAGATCCCTTTGGCAAAATTTGAAAATTGGACCGAAGTAGCTCGGGCATTTCTCGCCAAGACCTTTAGTTAGACAACTGAGGTAGGCATTGCAAATGCATTTTGAGATAGCCATCGCAAAAATGGTTAAAATTATTTAAAGTGACCAAGGGGGTCCCTTTCTAAAGTTTCTAAAGCTTTTTGTATTTATTTATTTATAATATTTTCTATTAGACTTCGGAAAATGTTTCATGCATTTCTCTTTTTACACCTTTATTCAGTTCTTTCATTGATTTCAAAATTCTATAAACATTTCTTCAACCTGGGCAACGCCTGGCAAACCTGCTAGTAGCTACTAACTGCAATATTGTTTTCGATTCATATACTGATAAATAAATTTCCAACACTTATACATGAATAAAAAATAAAATTGAAAATAATATATATGTACATAAAGTCTCTCTTTGATGGATTTTAATTAAGTACCAGGAACCTACAGTTTTTCATATTACGATGATCATTTTATTTATATTTTTCGAAGAAATGTCTGAAAGTATTTTATCGAAATGGTTAAAGCGATTAGCTTTCTGTAATTTTTTTGTGATACAATAACAAATAAAAATTAATTCTTTTTAAAATATCAATCTATAAGATGTGTTTCTGTCACAGAAAGACTTTTATCTCTGACTTTCATTAAGATATACAAAGTTGTTTACTTTCAGTAATCATTTCTCTGGTAGAACAGCGAATTAGAAGTGAAAACTAATTTTCTTCAGCTATTACAACCAGTCAGGTTGAATTTTAATTCTTCAAAACTCTGGTTTTAATCAATATTGTTAAAAAATCCCCCCCTCCCTTAACCAAGAGTGGGTTATATGTGAAAGCAAATTTTACGAACTACAGCTCATATTCAAAATATTAGAATAATTAGTAATTTTTTTTTACAAATTGAAAATATCGTTTGGTAATTTAGTGTCGTTTAATGCAAATATACAAACGATATTTTTATTAAGAACTTATCGTTGATTAAAATTATTTATTACCTTAAAATTAATATCATTTTTGAAAAGATTAATTAAAAAAAATATTTTGAAAAGTCAAAATATTAGAATATTTATTCAAGTGGTTTAAAATATCAGAATATTTCACATAAATTCTCCTTTAATTATCACCTATTCATAACTGGTGGCATCATTGATTAAATTCAGACGATTTTATTTAAAATCAGTATTCTTTTTGCAGTTTGTTTGCTTTTTCGTCTTAAAATGGGTCGTGTGAGTGATATTCCTGAATCTGTTAAACTTCGTATGGTTGATTTGTATCGGTACGACAAAAATCAATGTTATATATCGAATTATTTACATTGTTCGCAATCAAGCGTTAGTAAAATACTAACACAATATTTAAAAAATGGAAAATTTCAAAATAATCGCCGAAATGGCGGCCAAAAACATCTGCTAGAGATGACAGGAAACTGAAACGTATAGTTAAGAAAAACCGTTTTAAAAGTGTGCGAATCTTGCACCGAAAATGGAAATAAGAAGGAGTTGAAGTTTCTACATCAAAAACATTAAGACGTCTCCATAAATTTAAGTTTAAATTTCGTGTAGCGAAAACAAAACTTCTCATGACTGCAAAACAAAAGCGTATAACATTGAATTGGTGTAAACAAGACGTTTATAGAGCGAAGAAGATTGGAAAAAAATACTATTTAGTGATGAAAGTATGTTTTGTGTTTCATATGGTAATCAAGGTATTCAAGTTTGGAGAATGAAGCAAGAAGCATTTGATAAAGAATGCCTTAAACGTTCGGTAAAATTTGTTGCTAGTGTCATGGTTTGGGGTTGCATGAATGCAGAAGGACCGGGAAAATTATGCATCGTCTACGAAAAGGTTAACACTCAGATATATCAATAAATCTTGGAATATTACATGATTCCAACATTAGAAGATTTATTTGAAAATGATTTCATTTTTCAACAAGAGCGTCACTGCATACCTCGGTGTCAACTAAGAATTAGTTCCGCCGACGCAACATTAAGGTACTTCCTTGGCCACCAAACTCCCCAGACATTAATCCCATCGAAAACTTAATGGGGTATAATGAAGAAAAAACTCCAAGAAAATCCTCCTTCAAGTAAAACGGATTTAGTGGCACGTATAGTCTACTTGGGCTAATATTGATAGAAATGTTAGTAAACACCTTGTATATAGTATGTAATGTAAGATCGATTGTACGCTGTTATTAAAGCTAAAGGGGATGCTACAAAATATTAACTACCATTTACTTCATATTCATAAAATAAAATATTCTAATATTTTGAACCAATCTAAATTTTATTCTAATATTCTGGTGTGTTTCAGAAAGCTATTGTATACCTAATTTATTGTATTTTATATTTTGTAAATGTTAAAATCTTATCTAAACATTCCAGATTTAATTTATAAGAAATTTAATTGCATTTACTTAGTGTCAAAAATAAATAAATGGAAAATAATTTCTTATTACCTTTTCTCAATTATTCTAATATTTTGAATATGAGTTGTATGCCAACCTTTAAAATCGAATTATATGAACAACAACCTTCCCCCAATAATTATTTTTACTGAAATAGTGAAATCCGTAGCAGTAATTTTTTTCTTTTTTCTTTCCGGTGTTTTCCAGCGAGATCTAATTTTTCGGAATTTTATCAATTTGTAATTTCCATATCCCTATTCTTACTTTTCATCAAAGTCGCTTAGTTTCTGTCTGTTTCCTTAAGTCAGGTAAGAAGCTTGCCTAAACACATATGGCAGAAATGACCCTTTAATCCAAATTGTCTATTAACATTGAGAAGGGCACTTTTATTGCAGATCGATTGAAATTGGCTTCTACTCCAAATAAAAGTGTTAACAAAACTTTATTATTGTTATTGTTAATTAAAACACTTGAAGACATTTTATGCAATTGAGAGTACACAAACAAAACTTCTAACATTTTTAATAAATGTCAATAAATTATTGCAATTTTCATATCCTTATTATTGATTCCTAACGTCGCGTCGTGACGTAGATTAGGTTGAAATATTAGATGTATATGAAGATATTTTTCCCCTGTATTTTTTTTAATTCTTTTAAAACGATCTTTATTTGTTACAATTATAAAAGCACACATTTTCAATTTCAAGGGGAAAAAATGTATCATTGCACCTTATAACTTAAAAATATCACATTTTGACACTGTATGCCGTCTGTTTGGGGTAAAATTTCCACCTTAATATGAAATTCATCAATATTTGAATCGAACTTTCTTTTATATTCTGGAGTATACCGAAGTAAACTGTATAAAATTATACAATGTGTTCCTTATTAACGTAGATGAAAATAAGCATAACAGCTCCGGCTCACAAATTAAAAAGTATTCAAGCTCTAAATATTTCATAAGTTGTTGAGAATTTTCGTTCGTTTATTCCAAAAGACCGCTAGAATAATCTCTTTCTTTTCTTTCTTTCTTACTTTCCGAAATTGTAAGGAAAGTACTTGTAACTATGAAAAAATTATACTATGCGATTATGATATATCTATTCGTTTTGAGGTCTTCCGAGTTCATTTTTGCTATTTTTACAGTGATATATGTGTGTATGTATGTGCTAGTGAGTAAATACGATAATGCTTTAATCGATTGAGCTGAAAATAGATAAATATGCTATAAGTCATCATCACACGATATGTATGGATTTTCTTGAATGCAGGACTTACAGTTTTTTTGCAGGGATACGAAGAAGAATCATTTATCGTTTGGGCTTATGGACTAAAATTATCTGAAATGCACTAATGTCTAAACTGTACATTCGATTAAGATAAAAATAAAATGGTAAAAGTCATCGTCACGAAAACTGTACAGATTTACAAGGACTCAGTTTTTTTTTTTACAGCGATGCAAACTAGAATTCTTATACATTACTGTCTATGGACTTGAACTATTTAATGTTCGTTTCAGTAATGTTCAGTTTTTTAAAGCATACAAAATTATAAGCGTTTATTATTGTGAGCTTACCATTTCAGAGTTCTTTTACTGAGATGCACGTAAGAATTCAGATACATTTCGGTCCATTGTACAGCATACAACTTGATGAGAAATACTCAAATACCCTAATACGATTTTGTCTTTTATTTAATAATTGTCTTCTCCCCTTTAAATTTATTTAAACAACTGTTAATTACTGAATATTTGAAAAATCGAATAGTGGCACTTGTTTAAAAAAAATTTTTTTTTTGGAAGTTATTTGAAATATGTAAAAGGATTTTTCTCGATTTTTTGTACTAATCCTTTTTATTGTGTAAAAAGATTTTCTGGTTTAGTAAACACTTTCCACGAGAAATTATTCTTACCAGACAAGACATCAATGATGAAACATAAACTAAATGGTTCTTCGGTAGGTTATATTGTTAATAAGATTCATATCTTCGGGGAAGTCTAACTAGCAGATTTTAGAAGAAAATGTTGAAATAATATTAACAAGTAGGAAAAGTACCAAGACAAGGTATCAAACACAGGCCTTTAGCATATGCGTCAGTGTTCTAACCGTCTAATCAGTCGACATAGGTCAGATATTATTCACTTACTCTAAATTTAGAAATATTCACGTGTTTAGTGAATCATGACGCAGTTTTATGTATAAATTTATTCATATTTTTAGATTCCAATATTGATAGATCACAATGAATAATTTGGTTTTATAATTTTGACCAAATGTAAGTAAGTAACACATTTAAGATCAAAAGGCTGAATTAATTTTTAAATGTCCAAGTCAAGAATCGTTATAATATCATTTAAATTGCTTTATTGGACGCGGAGCAAGCAAATCCCTATCATAGTGATTGCTCATTCTGCTATAGGTTCATTTGGAACATCTAATACAGTTAGTAACATAAAATTGGTGTTTTTGCTTATTGTCAAAATAAATACCGGCAATTTTTTCCCCATTAGAAATGATTAAAGTAAAATGAGAAAAAATAAAATAAAACTAGGAATCTCCTGTTCGGGGAGGGAAGACATTATTACGACGATTTTCCTGATGCATTGACTAAATTTACAAATATTTTTTAGCTCTGTGAAGAGCAAATAAAATTTCAAATACGGCCAAATTTAGATTAGATTGTAAATTTCAAAACCTGGAATACGACATGGGCGTTATTAATGTTTTAATGTTATCGCTAACTTTGAGGATAGGGAGGGGAGGATATTTTGTTTTCCCTTTTAAAAATGCACACATCTGAATGGAGGTCAACACTGTAATATAACATATTATGTATACATGTTCCCATTTTTTACCTAAAGCACATATTTAAATTGCATGTAGATTCACATCTGTTTATTTACCTGTGCAGCATTTGCATCTATATATCTATATTTCGTATACATTCAAACTGAAGAATCATCATTAAGTTAAATCATTGCTTTTAAAATTTTTTGCAACAGTTTCAAACAAGTGAAAGTAATAGCATCGATTTTGCTGCTGATAAGCCCATTCAGTGAAAAAATATCTAATGAGCCAGACAAACTATCTTGAGGCTACTAAAACTTGAATTTCAGTAAACCGTATGCATAACAAATATCTCCCTATCTTAAAGAGAAAATAATAACGATATGCTATTATAAAAAAAGCGAAATTAGGAATATAGAGCTAAAAACCAGTGAGACAGAAAAATCCCTTTAGGTCACTACAGCTTGAACTTCACACATGAATATGCACGTATAAATCACACGATATCCCAAAGGAAAAACAACAAAGATCAGCCTACTATCTTATAAAGAAAATGAAATTAGGAATGAAAATCACAAATTTTCATGGCGACGAAACGTTCTTCAGATTCATTTTGATATGCCATACTGGCAGGTAGATAACAGTGAAAAATGAACGATTATATAATATAAAAAGTTTTTTCTTATATGTACGACACGTCCCAAAAAGATAAAGTAAAGGCTGTTTCTATATCTAAGTTCTCTGTTTAAGCACGTGCTAAGTCGAATTTGCCTTTACGAAAACTGATGTTAGAAATACGAGGGTTCATTATTAAAATAGATTCTGATAGAGGTCTTCGTTCTGTCTACTGGGAATTTTGACGAAAAGAAGCTTAATCTTTCTTGCCGTGAATATTAATTAAAATTAAGTTTAGGTGGGTGAAAAAAAATAAAAAAAGCTTTTATCGGACAGGAATTATCAAAGATTATATGACTGCAAAAGTTTAACATTTATTTTTAATCCTATATTAACTTAAAATAGAAATTATTATATAGTCGATAGAATAGAATATGGAATATTTAATATTCTGTGCTATTATATTTTGTCAATCTTTCTAAAACAGTTTTTTTTTTTTTTTTTTTTTTTTTTTAAGAAAGTTCTGCTCTTTAAAAATTGTTTCTGATAATTGTCATTTCATGGAAGATGCTTCATCGTGTTTTGTGCATCGTTGTGAAATAAAAGAAACATATCGTCAAAGTATACAGATTTATTATAAATATCATTTAGGATAAGTATACATGTATGTGTATATGATTTAGAAAAAAAAAAAAAGTTGAACTAACAAACCTTACTTATAGACAAATTTAATGTGCTCACAACTCTGTTACCTTTTGATCTGCTTTTGAATTTAATTTAGATAAAATATAAAGTTTTGCTTTCGGTATCCTTGCGAGGCATTTAGGATTTATCTTGGAAATATTGTATATTAAGCTGTTTTCAGTATCAAAACTAACCCAATTATGCAATACTTTTTATAATGGTTTATGTTTGAGCTCTTCAGTTAAATTTTTAAAAAATTCCCCATAAAGAAAAACTAATAAAAATATCTATTAAAACTAGTAAATATAGATAAACTCACACAAAATATTAATCTACATTTTCTTATGTAGAGATCGGATGAAAAAGTTTTCCTAATGTATCATGCAATTTTTAACTAGTCTTTTTTTTTTTTAAATATAAAATCGGTGAAAACGCCAATGAACCTAATGGGAAGTAATTCAGGAAGGAGATTTAAAATGCAGCTTTAAGATCAGATAAAACTTCGTAATATGTTCTTTTTAGCTTATATTCCACCAGTTTCATTTAGACTAACTTTAGATGTAATAAAAAATAACTCCCTTTAAGAACGAAATATGTTTTGATAATCAGATATTGAGATATACTATCATAATCATAATATATAAACCATTGCAAATCCGAAATAAATCAAAATACACTAATGTTGAAAATTTATTGTATAGTTATGGATTTTCAGAGTAAGCTAGTCTAATTTCAAAAGATTCCAGAAGTATCATTTGAAATAAAACTAGAATACAGGTTAGATTTTTCTAAATGAGCTCTTTTCTTCCTATAATTTAATTGGTATTCCATATTGCTGAAATCGTTGAGGTACAAAATATTTGAATTTTTATTTTTATTTTTATTTTTAAACTAATTAATATGTATTATCAAGAAATTGTGAAGGCACGCCTTTTAGTTCAAAGGTTCTTTCCAAACCTGACCAGAAAAAACTATTAATACAACCCTTAACCTTCAAATAATAATAATAGCTTTAAATGAAATTACTTAATAATGGGCTACCAGTTTAATTAAAAAAAAAAAAAAAAAAAAACACACATTGCATTATTAACCATGATGCATCATTTACGAATAACCAGAAATAATTTCACGAAAATTGCATGCCGTAAACTGAAGAAGAAAAAATAAAAAACTTTGACATTTGACTTTGTAATTTAAATTTTGATAGCAGATATGTGTATAAAATCAGTGAGTAGTGTGTGAGCTACATAATAATTAAAATATTATTGTGAATTTTTTCTGTTAACAATTGGTTAATAATAAAAATTTTTAAAATCTTGTTAAAGCTGTTTTCAAATTTTAATATTTATTACTATCTGACAATATGTTAAATAAATTTTTCAACATAAATGTGTAAAAATTTCCAAGTATCCTTTGTAATTTACTGACAAATCAAATATATATGGATCATGGCCATCCCAAATATTGTATTATTAGGGATTATCAAATGATAACACGTTTTAGAAAGAAAAACCTAATTAATTTTAACAAGATCGAAAATTGATTAGGCCAAAGGTAGAACTGAATATCTTTTCTGATCAAGATCGGCCGATCTGTTCTAATCGGTTGGGCGTTTGCCAAAACGCACCAGTGACCAGTTAGGGTAACTCGACTGGCAGAACACAGGCGAAATTACTCTATTACTGTAACGTTCTTTTTAAAAAACTTTTTAAAAATAGTATGAGCTATACTTAAACGTTTTACACTTGGGCTCTCCCTGTATCCGACAAATTTTCCTCTAAAAGTTAATAGACGGGAAGTGTCGGGTTCGATCTCAGGCCGCACTGATCCACCTAGTCGTTCGTAGATTTTCGTGATTTTCTTCAAAATTAGTGTGAATACGAGCTAGGACCTTTTAGCAAGTTCTCCTATGGATGGCATTCTACCCCATGTGTAGGTCCCTCGTGTAGAGAATTGGAAATAACGCCAGTGGTACAATGCTAGTACCAACACACGTTTCTATACTTTTTTCCGCGGATGTACTTTTTATTTCACGGATATATATATATATGTACTTTTTCGAATGACAAAGTTTGAGAAATGAAAGAAAGAGCTATAATTCAAAAAACAAATAATTAAAATAAACATACTAATTTAGTCAGCTATTACATGTATATAAATAACAAAATTGAATGAGAAAACAAAGCTTTTGAGGTTTAAAGTTATAATTGAAAAAGATTTAAAATAATTTCTGAGAATACTTTTCTAATAATTTAATTTATGTCTACGCTGAAGTTTCATTAAAAATGAAAAGAATGAAACATTTTAATTTTACTAAACGAAATGATGGAACACTTTAACTAAATAATACTTGTTTTTGTTTTTATTTAATCAGAAATTTTACTAAACATGCATAACATGGAAAAATAGAATAAATAATTTAAAAATAAGTTCTTTCGTTGAAACAAGAAAATAAATTTATTTTTTAATTATCAAAATAAGTGTATCGAAACTTACGTAAAAAGAAATGTTTATTCTTTCAAATTAAATAAATTCTTTTGAAAAACATGTTTAAGAAAATCGTGTTTTTCAATTTTAGTATGTTTCAACATTTCTAAATTGATTGTTGAACTAGATATTTCTGATTAGCAGTTCGTCTTAAATAACCTCATTTTATTCATTATATATGAGGACACACTTAATTCAAAAGACATTTGTGGACCTGTTTCATACCGTATAAATTTCAAACGAAACTGATACTTAAATCAGACAATGTTAATTACTTCACAATGTTGAATGAAAAATACAATTAACTAAGAAAGCGTTAGGTTATCTTGGCCATTAGAATGTTTTAATCCTAACTTAAATAGCCCAAATAGCAATTAATTTTATGCGCATAAAAGACTATTTGCCAAAATAAAGACCTAACAAGCCTCACTTTTCTTTATGCTTAGGCGAGGTCTTTTCTTGGAATTACCCTACTACGTTACCTCGTATTTTTATTTCATTATATGACTTTTTGAATTTTTTTTTTCCAAATCTTTTCAAGGTTTTTCCGGTTTTAAAACATAGCACTGAAAAAAAAACGACCTTCATTCAATCGGACAACTCCCTGACATCAAGTTGGGGTGCTGACCCTTGCCCATCTCAGAGTTCCGGCAATTTCAACATACGTTTGAGTTTTGACAGCATGTGAACTTTCAACCCTTGAAGCTCTTATTTTCTAGTTGATTTTACATCCAATTAAAGCTGTACGGAAATCTTAGACTTTAAATAACTATACATCGTGTAAATCTTACAGCATTTAATCATGAATTTATCAGAATTTTACAGTTTTTTTTAATATGAATTTTTACTTTTATCAGTTTATAAAGATAAAAATAACTTTGTTCTGTTTAAATATCATACAGATAAAATATTGTCAAAGATTTTTTTTTCTTTTTTTTTTTTAATGCAGTTTTTAGCCATCGTAATTATTATTATTATTTTTAACTAAATAGTTTTCAAACGCAACACAAATACTTATTTACAAATATTGTTAAATTTTTTACATCATGATTAACAATAAAATTACTTTAGACTGAAAAAAAATAAATCACGTAATTGACAAAAATCACATCTTTTACTCATGTCTTAAAACTAATTGATCTCCTAAAATCGATAAACATTTAAGTTATACATTTTTAATAAGTACAATTTTAAATAAGAAAGTTTTCAAGAAGGAATTACACCATGCTGCTTGTTTCTATAACAACAATAATAAAATGGATAGATGATGAAAATGACAACTATAAATAGGATAAAATAAATTATCATAAATCACGTCAGTTACTTTTTAAGATAAACTTGACCAGTATTTTTTTTTCTCTAATTCAATTATTTTGTTTTAAAGTAACATGGAAACTATTTCGTAATATATTCAAGGCTTACAAACAAAATATTTAAAAAAAGTTTTTGAAAGTGTTCAAGACATTGAGGGCTCTGACTGTTTCCTTTTCTCGAAAGAGAATTTTTATGTAAGCATTCTCTTAACCCCTAACCTGCGGAAGAAAAATTATGGGATTCGTTTCCCAGTGCCACCATTTTTGACACAGGCACGTGTAGTTATGCGTACACTGTTCCAAAAACATCCCCTTTCCGATTCCTCCCAGTCCCCACCTTCTCTGAAATAAGTAAATCCTTCAAAAATATTGTCATGGGCATTTAATTGCATTCCAAAGCCGTGAGACTAGTTTCACTGGAAACACCATAACACAAAGGATCGTACTTCGGCAAGACGTATATATGCGCCCGAGGCAGTTAACGCACTGGCATAGCGAGATGAATATGTACTCCCGGGCCAGTTAAGGGGTTAATATACACGAAAAAAGAAAATTAAGTTTTAAATAAATATTAAAATTTATTGAGAAATATTCATGTTACGTATTAAAACAAATATATGAGTTCAACTTTTTAACGCAAAATTAATTTCGACATTTACCATGTAAAAGAAATCAATAAATGATTATAACAGGCACCATAACTGTTATATTTAATGCTTAAACTTTCATAATCAGCAGTATTACTCGATTACTTTTTAAAGAAATTTAAAAGTTTCTCTCACAGGCAGAAGTTTTATATTTTCATTATATTATCATTTGTTGCAATCAAAGAGGAAACTTACACAAATAAAAATTCTAAGTATTCTAAATACATATTAATATAGTGACACATTAACGTTTCAATAATAAAAAATCTACTGACAATTAAACAAACAAACAAAAAAAAAAAAAAAAAAAAAAAAAAAAAAAAGAAGAAGGAAAGGAAAAGAAAACTCTGAATTTTTTGAAAAAATATTTTTATTTTGGCCTCCAAGTAAATAATAAAAGTTACATTTTCTCTTTTATTGACCCCTATTTCTGAAATGGCCATCCATATAATTGCATTAACATACATTTATCTGATAAGATTAAAATTTATTGAAATTTAGTGGGTAGTTCTTGTAAGTATGTTATTATCTAGCACACACTTGCGTGACTATATCATCAGAGAATTTAAATAAAGTTAACAAAAATATGTTTAAGTATTTATGAGATGACTAAGACAGTATAGCTATCTCTCAAAAACATTTTTTTTTTCCTAACAAGCCGTCCAATGAGATAATGCTTACAAATATGAAATGAAAAATTTATGAGACAGCTAATTGAATGGCATATACGAGAAGGGAAAGATTCGACTTATGTCACTGACGTGAGATGGAAACAAATATCGAGTCACGTCTTCCATTTTCGCTCTCAAAACAACATATCAATCAATAGTGTTCAACATCATCTCTCTATAGAACGACAATGCAAAAGCTAATAATTCACATATATATTTAAAAATAAGATTCGAAAAATACAATATAATTAATGTTATAATACTGCATGCTTTATGTAGACACGTTAGGCATTTAACGTAATAAATATTTTCGAGTAAGGTTTTTTTTTTTTTTTTGAATAAAATAATGTTTTAAACCTATTTCAGATAAAAAGAAAAAAAAAAAAAGAAAGAACAAGAGAATTGAAAAAAAAAAAAAAAAAAAAAAACATAATAATAATAAATAAAATAACGATTAGCTACAAATCTGAATTAAATTGTGACAATGAAAATGTACCTTATTTTATATTTTAAAAAGTTTTGTATGATTTTTATATGAATAGTAATGATCATTTACTTTTCGGGTTTCAGGTCAGGTTCAGGTCGTTTTTTAAGTCAATAATTATTTGTTTTGTCGAGTTCGAGTCGGGTTTGTGGTTAATTTAAAATTCACCCTGTTGGGTTCGGGTCGGGTAAAACTCGACCTGTGCAGGACTCTAGCTCAAGTGCCGACCGCGCGAACCAAATATCTATTGATGGGCCAACGACTCATGTTTGCAGGAGAACGTAGTTTATCATGAGATTTATTTAGTAGTAAGAATTTTCATAATTCTTTGCGTGTCAAGTAATGCTTCTTGTATGTTGATCATTATATATGTACTAAAACCACACTTTTTACTGCACATTTTCTACATTTATTTATTTTGATTTCTTGATTATACTTACTCTTTAACTACATTTCTTGCGACCATGGAAGCCTCTGAGGAAGTGCGGATTCAACGAGTCCACTAGTAAAAGAGGGGAGACAAGCTTTTCGTTGAGAGAAAATAAGCGATAAGGGAATACCGAATGACTGGATGTTTACTAAATTCAAACCTGTTGGTGAACTTGGAAACCCTCCAAGATTTTTGACTCGTCCTCACTGCTAGGCGTAGGAAACGTGGTTACACTATACCGATAGAAGCAACTTTTAAGCTTCAGAAATTTTTTTCTGACGATTAGCAACGGGCTTATAAATATAGCTGAGAAATTAAATACAAAAATATTGCGAGAGGAGCAATTTACAATATGGCCTTCAGTTTTACTACGATCTCTCCATATTATACCACAATCTAATGATAGATTATATTAAATGAAGAAAGTGAAAATTTTGATAAAATACATTTATTTCGAATCAAAACTCTTATAACCTCGAGAAATTTTTGACAAAGAAATAACTTGCAATAAGGAAATTGGTATTATATATGATTTGTATTATTGAACTCTGCCTGTTTTTAAAAGGTTCAATAGAAAAAGTTAGTTGCTCTGTTTAAGAGAGGGGGGAAAAAAATCGAGATTTTAAAATAACTTTATCTTAAAATTCCAACTTTTCGTCGTAATTACCCCCGTTACTTAAACATTTGTCGAGTCGAAGCACAAGTTTTTTTCAATTGTTTTCTGCAAAGAAATCCACTCATATGCCTAATAACCAATCTTGGATTGCAGCTTTTACTTCGTTATCCGAGGGTATCATCATTTAAAAAGGTTTTTCATGGGACTTAAACATAGAAGTCACAAAGTGAAAGGTCTAGCATATGAAGACGGTTTAGCTCACACTTCCCACGTAAAATTTCCCAAAGTTCGTACGTTTGTTTTGATATGCTGCATGCAGTCTCATTTTGTCATACCTGAGCACAATGTCTTTCCGACAGTTTACCTGGCGATAGATTTTTAACTGATTGTCGCAATCATTTTAGGGTTTCACAGTAAGAAAATCGAACAGAAAAATGGAAAATTGAAACTTGTCAAGAGACTTGCTGTCTTTGTGATACTAAACGTTTGCCAAGTACATTGACAAATTTGCCTAAAATTGCGCAAAAGTTTAAACAATCAAAACACTACATGACAATCGTAGTTAGTCACCAGACACAAAAGTCGTTCTATTTTACTATGTATCTTTAACGATGTTTCGTTTGATGATCAGTTTTGGCTCTAAAACTTGTCAGACGACTAGTTTTGCTTGTACAGGTTTCATTTTCTTCAAATTTGACTGGTTAGTCAAATGAGAGAATAAAAATAAATTGTTCCAGTCTTGTCAATCGACTAAGAAGAATTTTTCAAGTGTAGATTCTGACTAACTTGCTTTGTCTGGTAACTGCGGTTGTTAATTAACCTTCCTGGTCAGATAATTACCATTGTCGACTAGTCTTCTTTGTCTGATACATGAAGGTAGAAAGAGAGGATTGTACTACCATGGTCTGATAATATTAACCTTCCTAGTCTAAAATATTGTTTTGGAGAAAAATCAACTAAACAGTCCACGTAGTAAGATCGGATGGTGCTGTGGTAGCGTATTTGACTTGTAATGCGTAGGTCCTGGGATCGAGTCCCTTCAAGGACGTTTTGTATTTTAATTTTTTCAAGTGTAGATTCTGACTAACTTGCCTTGTCTGGTAACTGTGGTTGTTGACTAACCTTCCTAGACAGATAATTACGATTGTCGACTAACCTTTTTGTCTGATAATATTAACTTTCCTAGTCTTGGGTATTTTTTTTAGACTAGTTTAGCTAGTACACTTTTTAACTGAAGTTTCCTAGTCAGCTATTTGGATTAGTCAATTCTGTATTGTCAACTGAGCACTTTGCCTGGTCACTGTGACCAACTTATTTTTCTGTGTGATGCATTAAGTTTGGCAAGAACATGCACTAAACCGTCTCTGCCGAAAAAAAGCTTCACATCACCTTTCCCGCAGATGGAACAGATCGACACTTTGTTCAAATCTGGAAAATGGAAGGTTTCCACACTAGGAAGCTGCGTTTCGATTCAGGTAAGAAATGATGAATTTAAGTCTCCTCTCCAGTCACAGCTTTGTCCAAGAATTCATTTCCTATCTGTTGGTAACGTTACAGAAATGCAAAACGCATTTTTAAAACTCTTCTATTTATGTTCGTCCGACAATAAACGAGGCACCCATCGAGCACGAACTTTATGAAATTTAAGCTGGTCGACAATCATTTTATGCATACTACCCCTAGAAATATCCATTTCATTTGAGATTTAGACTATTGTAATGCGTCTGTTTGCAAGAATGTATTTATTTATGCGAGCAGCACGTCAAGCCTCAATTATTTTTGCACGTCCGTTCTCAAACACATTATATCATTTCACGATTGTGTCTTGCCTTTTTTCACTATACACTTCATGCAACTATCGGTAAATTTCAGTGCAGTTAGATCTTTACGCCCACTGAAACAAATCACTCAATTTCAATTTGGATGCTACCTACAGCTGCCGAGGTATGCCTACGATTCATTCAGACAAATTAAAATTGGTGCGGGAAAACCGGTACGTCACACAATACAGATGTCTGAGGTATTGCCATACAGATGTCTGAGGTACTGCCATAAATATTCATCAAAATAGCCTTTCAGCGAAAATTTTTACAAAAAGATGCAATAAATTTTTTGATTGACCTACGTACGTATTTTCAATACTCTTAACTTAAGGAGTAAGTCAATATATATAAAACAACCCTTTTTATTTGTCATTTATTTTAAGTAACTCCCATTTTAGTAATCTTACTGAATAACATGTTTTAGCAGTTGCACTACTATTCTTATTGAATTTTGATGTTCTAATTTATTTTCGGGAACAAGATAACAAAGTAACGTTTTATGATAACTTTCTACAAAAAGAGTTTTCTTTCTTCAAATAATAATGCTTTCTAGTGCCAAACAAAAACTTAATTTGCATTTATTTTCAGAAATAAAGTGGCTGAATCTATTAGCTGAATCGATTAGTATGGCATGTATTAGATGAATCAAATTTCATTAAACGCACAGAAACTTTTTAAAAAATATATAAAAAATGCCTCTGTAGTATTTACTTCATGGATCAAAAATTCATAGCAGTGCAATCTATTTCGATTTAAACTTAATGAAAAGTGGAAATGTATATGATGTTTTTTGAAATTATCTTAGAATATTATATATTTTTTAAACTTTTTCTCTACGTATTAAAAAAAAGTATCTGTAGCTGGCGTCAATTTTTTTTGTCTGCGACAGCATCTTCACGCGGAGGGCAAAGTGCTCTGCATCATGAGAGGTATCAGTGTATTCCGACTGAAGGCATTTCAGCTGCTTAGAAATTTCTATCATTTCAGTTAAAGAAGTTCTTAACTAAAAACAACAAGTTTATGAAGGTACTCTATTTGCCATTTTGAAGAAAGGTTCTCTCAGTGACGTTGTTCTTCTGTCATGAAGTCATTTTACACAGGAAAATTAAAAGATGATCCATGGTTGTGCGTAGGTAGGTTCGATTTAACGTCGCACCAGTACTGCGCTATGGGTAATTGGCGACGGTCTGGGACGCAGCCCTAGAGATGTTCCGGTCACGTGCCATCACAATTTTGACCCTTCCCGGAACTGATTCTCCCCCCCCCTGCTTTGGTTATCCCCAGAGGTATAGTGTGGGTGGGAACATGGAGGACTTTGCGACCATGACAGATTTTATATGCACCAGCCACGATTAGTGTACACTACGGTCTTTGGCCGGCTCAAGTATCGAATAGGCAATCTTCCAATTACGTGCTCGGCGCTTTACAGACTAGGGTACCGCGGCCCGAAACCATGAATGTTAAAAAGAAAGAAAATAAATATCAACTTTTTTTTCTCTACTTTTAGAAAATTAATTTTCTTACACGGGAAAAATAAAATTTTATCCATGGTTGTAGGTAGGTAGATAATTAGGTAGGTTGTGTTTGACGTCGCACCATTACTGCGCTATGAATAATTGGCGACGGTCTGAGACGCACCCCTACGGATTTTCCGGAGACATGCCACCACAATTTCGGTCCTACACGAAGGGATGGTCCCCCGCTTCAGTGGTCCCCAGAGGTATAATTTTGATGGAAACACGGAGGATATTGCGGCCACGACATATTTTACGTGCACCAGCCACCATTAGTGTACATGACGCTCTTTGTCCGGCTCGGGAACCGAACCCACAATCTTCCAATTACGAAGGGGCACCGCGGTCCGGATCTAAGATTGTAAAAAATAAATAAAAAGGGTCATATACTAAAGCTGTAATGCAAACTGGTCTAGACATTATAAATTTCTTTCTATTAAAAATATATGTAAATATTACATATTTCAATTTGACATTGAATATGAGGATTTCCATAATAATTTTCTGCTTTTGTCTTGTAATATGCACTATTAATATTCCTTTTCAGTGAAAGAAAACAGCGAATAGGCGTGCAGAGCTCTGCATGTGTTAATAAGTAAAGTGAGTCGGAGGGAGGCGAAGCCTCCCTCGGGGGTTGGTGAGCGGAGCGAGCAGGGGGCAGAGCCCCCTAGTAATTAAAAAAAAAAAAAAAAAAAAAAAAAAAGGCGAAAGAAGCTTTTAACTTTTATCAATTTTCCAGATGTATCAGGTTGGTGCAAAAATTCCGCTTTATTATGCTACACTTTGATGCATATTTCAGAGAAAATTTTTATTTTACTATGCTCCTATAATATGTCATTTTGAAGAGTGAATTTTGTTCTACTGATTTATACTAATAATTTTGTTATTACTCTTTGTTTATTTGTATTTTTTTTAGGCTGTCAAAGTCATGATGAAAAGAAAGCAAATTCACACTGTAAAAAATTTTGGTAACGTTACTCTTATACATTGGATACGTTCCTAGTTTTTTAGAAGTTTGGAACGGGTTCCAGGGAATAACAGGATTTCGTCCAGGAAACGTTCCTGATTTCAGGAATGTAGTATTATTTTGAATGAGTGTATATTTGATGATTATTGATACATTCAAGGAACATTACGGGTAAATATTGGGCTGCCCAAAATTTCCCAAGAAATTGCCGGATTATTATTATTTTTTTTTCAGTGCACGCGTATTATGAGTTCAAAATGGTACGTAAATCTGCAGAAACTGCTCTCCATATCAACCAAGAGTTTGGCTAAAGAACTGACAGCGAACGTACAACTCAACATTGTTTCAAAAAATTTAGTAAAGGAGACAAAAAGCTATAAAGATGAGGAGGGTCGTGGATATCCTTCTGCAATGACAACCAGTTGAGGATAAGTGGTTGAATATAAAATAACTATAGAGAATGCAAAAGAATTAAACGTTGATTATTGAACCTTTGTCTGATATGCATCATAATGAAAAATCTAAAACACTTGACAATTGGATGCCTCATGAAAACCAGAAACTTAGCCGATACCAAGTTCGCTTTGTGCTTACTCGTCTAACAAATATTATTATTATTATTATTATTTTTTTTTATAATTTTTTTGTGACATGAGACGAAAAATGGATTCTATAGGATAAAATAACATCGTTTCACGCAATGGCTAGATAGAGATGAAATACCAAAACTTTTTCCCAAACTTAAGCTGCATCAAAAGAAAGTTATGTTTAATTTTTGATGGTAAAAATATGGAATCATTCATCAGACCTTCTTAAACTTTGACGAAACCCTCACATCAGAGAAGTACTACCATGAAATTCACAAAATGCGTCAAAAATTGCAACATTTATGCCCAGCACTGATCAATCAAAAAGGACAAAATTTTCTCAATCACATTGCTAGATTGCATGTCTTTCAAATAAAAGCGCTGGAAAAAAAAAAAAAAAAAAAAAAAAAAACCGCTTCGAAATACGAATCTTTTTCTCCTTTACCTCACTCACCTGAGCTCTTTCCCACTGATTTTCAAGCATCTTCATAAATTTTTGCAACAGAATATCTTCAATGACCAAACAACTCAAAACGTCTTCGTAGAGTTCATCGGTATTAGAACTCCAGAATTCTGACCTATCGGAATCAATAGACTAGTTTCTTATTGGCTGAAACGAATAGCTTCTAATGGATCTTATTTTGATTAATTAATTGAATTTCTAAACTGATATAAACTGCTTAAGTTGCTATTTAAAAACTTCATTTATTTTTCTACCAATCTAATATTCCAATCAAATGATACATTTTCTATAGAGAAGGAGCACGTGATACTAAAAAAAAAATAAATAATAATAATAATATGTAACTTTTTCGCAAAATTTTATTTGCTAGATAACTTGGGGTTGCTTTCTGAAATATGCTTATTGTAATACTTATAATTTATCATGTTATAATTCATTTTTAAATTTTTCTTGAATTTGCAAATAACCACGCAGGTTAAAAAACAAAAAAACTCGATATAAATACTGCAGAATAAGCGTAACAACTATACATAACAACTATACATAATAACTGAATCTTTAATGAAAATGTTAAAATCCAAATAATAATAAAAAAGTCTTATTAAATAGTCATTTTATTAACACATTTTATAATTTTAAACTATTATGAAAATAATTACCCATTTGCAGTCCATAGTTTTGAAAATACATTCCATTCTCAAAACACTTGAGTTAAATTTACATCAAGTACATTAATTAACGTGTTATTTTTCTTTCGCGATAACAAATCTTAACCAGATTTAATTTACCCAAAATTTCTCAATGTGTTACTGTAAATTATGTTATTTTATACATTTCTGCAAACTATACTATTACTATAAATTAAAAACATTGTGTTACCTTTTTTCATCATCTTCCCAGTCACAGCTACTTTTCTAAGAACGTTAATTACCTTTCATTGTGGAGACAAAATTAAACATGTGTGACCTCAAAGTGAAAGAGATGCAAATAAAAACATTTTAAGTAGTCGCTGTTTACTTGGCCTTTTCTAAAATAACTCTTATTTCCGCATAGTTTATTGTTTATAGATTCTCAAACCAACAGAGATCTTTCTTGTGATCTAAACAATAAAAGAAAAGTTAAAGCAAAGACTATATATCTTCTAGGTATTTCTCTTGAGCTTAAATAAATAAATAAAAAAAAACTCTACTCACGCAGAGCTTTGTCTGACCAGTTTCAAACCATTAAAAAAAGAAAGAAAAAAAAAAAAAAAAAAAAAGACAACTTTTGTTTCTCATCGTCTATTGCAGCTCGAGGCAAATTGACCCCCAAATGCTCATAAGGCCAATGATCGATTATCCCCGAAGCAACAAGTGCTATATTTTTTTCTCCAGCCAATTTTTATCACTTTTTTAAATAGAGATAAAATAAATATGTTCACAGTATTAGTCAATATGCAAATTAGCTCCATTTAAAAAAAAAATAGTTTTATCTGTGCCAGGTGGTAGTTATTAATTTCAGTAGAAATAAGGATTAATGGTGAAAAACATCAAAGAACCGAAGTGCCTTATAAGTCTGAACATTTTGATAAACACCCATTTAAGATTAAACCTATATTGCGAGTTTTATTTCATGATATATACGGAATCACTTTACTCAAATTGTAAATAACACTTTTTGAAATCCGATAAAGAAAAAATTATTAATATTATATGTTACGAACTCTTTGCAACTGATTGTTTAATCAGGTGTGAAATTGCTACTAAACTGTAACAATGCTGCTAAAAATACGTTTAATTAAGAAAACAGAACGGTAATGTATAGGGTAGTTATAATTAAACTTCCCTTATAAATAGCATGCTACAACGCAAACGGGGGAACGGAATGCAACGAAATTTGGTTTATAGACTATACACAAGATGCGCTCACGGGATTTCGAAAAAAAAAAAAAATTCCAAAATGTTCACCAGAAAGCGCCTTTTCCGGAAGAACATTAAATTTAACACAATAAACGACCAAAACGGAATAGAGAAACAACATTAACATTTATTGACTAGTTTCTGATCACCTTGTCATAAAACATGACAACGTATGCAAGCGTTTTATACCCTAACCTGTTTTGCATAATGCTTCCTCTTCTTCGCAAGCATGCAAATCTCGACATATTTTTCCTAGAACTGACAGCTTTTCTCGGTTTTACATTTTATTACTCATAATTCTTGTTCTGGTTTGTAAATACTGTTTCTGTATTCCGTTTTGGTCGTTTATTGTGTTAAATTTAATGTTTTCCTGGGAAAGGCGCCCTCTGGTGGACATTTTGGATCTAAAATTTGTTTTTCGAAATTCCATGAGCGCATTTCGTGTATAGTCTATATGTCAAATTTCGTTGCATTCCGTTCACCCGTTTGCGCTATAGGATGTTGTTTATAGGGGAAGTTTAATTTTAACCACCCTGTATATAGACATTATTGCGATATAGCTATAAAACAAGCAATTATTGTTTTTTAAAACTTTTGTATTTATATGTACATATATACTTTAACAAAAAGGTTCATTATAAAAAATAATTGCTAGAGAATGATGTGCTAAATGAATGCTTTAGTTGCACAATCGGGAAACGCGATATTTCAATGAAAACACAGATTAATAATTAAACAAAACTAAACATTGAATAATACCGTTTTCGCCCCCCGAAGAATATTATTATAAACTAGATTAACCCTTAAATGGACTTTTTTTTTTTTGACTGACAAAAAGTCTATTATATGTAGATTACTTTAGACAAAAATACAAAATATTTTTAATAACAATTAATATGAAGGTTTTATTTATTTTTATTTACTTAGGTACTTATTTTTATTTATTTTAATGAAGTGTTTCAAAAATGATACATCATGCAGTAAAAACACAAAAAATATCATTTAATTGTAAAGAAAATTGTATGCATATATTTTACTTACTAATTATCATGAAATAAAGTAAAACAGCTTGACTATTTGAAATAAATTTCCAAAAATATTAATTTTAGCGTAACTTTTAATTTTCATGAACTTCTTCGGAAAATTAAATTGCCAAAGATTGCCAAATATACTGCCAAAATAATATTAGATTGCCAAAATAATCCTGCAATCTAAATGTCACACTGGTGTTGGTGTTTGAGTAAGGTCCATTGACTATACGAAAGTCTTATGCTTGGGGATTGTCCTTCGTGGGGGATGTTTCTAAGGGGCCCTAGTCCGTATTTTTAAATGTCACATTAAAAAGCATGCGGATTTACTTTTCTTAATACTTCGTATGAATGAACCAAGGTAATATTGCATACAGCCAAAATAAAAATTTCACTACGATTAATAACATCAATTAGGAGTAAAGACAGGGTTTTGTTTTTACAACACTGTGCATTTAAGGGTAAAGGCTTTTGAGTACATCAATACATCCAATAATGTAATTAAATAATGTAATAATCTTGAAACGTTTACTCATAGTCTGAAATCACATACTAAATCTTTAAAAATACCAAATCTTTAAAAAATGTATGAAGTTTTTTATGAATAGCGATAATATATCCTTAAAGCCCCGTCCATTCAATGAGTTTTATTTCGGCTAGACCATCTACGAAAAGCAGGTCCACCAGTGGCTGAGAAATTCTGCTTTGAAACCTCATAGACGAGATGTACTAGGTTAGAATCCAGGTCGCGCTTGTCAACTCAACCGTTCGGAACTTTTGATAATTTTCTTTGAAAGTCCCGTACATACATACAGGCTAGGACCCATTAGAAAGACCCAATGAAGAACTTGTTTTCCGGCCTAGGTTCCTCGAGTAGATATAATCGGCTATAAGCCACCCACTATTACTACGAAGAATATGACTTAAGTCAACAGATTCAAATAAATCCGGAATTTGTAACAAACATTTTAAGTCTGAAAGTTTTTTTTTTTTTTTAATTTTTTTTTTTTAAAGAAAGAAAAAAGCTAAAATGCTGTAAAGGTAATAATAATCTAACCTTTATATTAATCTAGCTTTTATTTTATTATTGTTATTCATAATTATTATTATGCTCTTTCAATTACTGTGATGTTCATAACTCTTTTTTAATATTTAATCTAACATTATTACTTGCGCCTTTTCAGCCACTGTAAGTAAAGGGGTAAAAAATATGAAGTGTCTCATGCATTCAAAAAATGACTAGTGCAGTTCAAAATCAGAATGCTTTAATAACTTATAAAGGATTTTATTTATTTTATTTATTTATTTTTTATTTATTCATTTATTTATTCATTTATTTATTTATTTATTTAATTTTGTTGCATAGATTTTTCTTCATAATAAGTTTTCGTTTTAAAATGCTTTTCATAAATTGTTCCATAAATTTACAAGTATTAATTTTAATTTCATTGCCAGGGGTTGGAGGTTCCAGAAAGATTATTTATAATCACTTTGTATTACATTTGTTTCACCTTATCTTACTTATTTGTTACACATTACGTACCCTATTTATTTTACCTCATGTTCTCTTTTTTTTTTTTTTTTTTTTTTTTTTCATTTTTTACTTTTTCTTATCCATATATATCGGTAGAGAAAGTATTGATTTTAGATCAAATTTTCGAAATTAAGTTTTGCTATATTTACACGTTTTGTGGTCCCCTGAATCCGAAAAACACATTTTTAACTGTTGGTCTGCGTGTGTGTGCCTGTTATAAGCACATCTCAATAACAAATAACAGCAGGACGTTCAAACTCGGTATCCTAAATTTGTATCATACAGTGATGCTACACTAAACTTTTCGTTGAGATTAAGAAAATGGTTCGCGTACAGGGACACCCGTACACGAACAGTGAGAATTCAAATACATTACACCTATGGGAGAAATTTTTGGTATGTAGAGTTTAACATCTATAGGATGTAATAAACCAAATGAAATTAATATATATGTATTATATGCGTAAAAGCAGATTTCGTGTAGAATATGGTATGAAAATCATTCACCATTCGCTTACAGGGCTTCGCAAAAGAACAAAATAAAGTGGGACGATACTTAAAAAATGATGGAAGTGCATTTCAGGTTAGGTTGTGTGTTATTAATATAATAGGGTTATATTTGTGTGTACATAATTTTTAGAAGATATACCGGGCAACCAATAATTAAGCAAAAACATTCTTTTTCGCTGAATGTAATTAGTGGAAGTGATTTACTGTAATATTTTACCATGTTCAGGAAAACTGTCAAGAATTGAAATTAATTCCTCATACCCATACGGTAAATATAGTATTTTTTAAGTTAAATATTCATCGTTTATTTTTTGTATATTTACATGTTTTGAGGTTTCCTGAATGCCGAAGTCAAGTTTTAACGTTTGATCTTTGTCTCTTATCAAAGTAACTTATAACAAATAATTTCAGGCAATTCAAATATTGTATTTCGAAGTTAAGTTTGTTACTTAAAAAGTTTGATGACGATTAATAAGTTTCGAGAAATGATGCGTGTGAAAGTTGCCTGAATAATTTTAAACGAATTTTTAAAATTAATAACAGATTTGAATTCTATATAAAAGTAGGTACAATAATCAAACGGAGGATTGATGGGGGCGGTAGTCCCTCTCACACAGAATTATTTGTCAAATAAAGCTGTTCCGAAGCCTAATTGGAATTGTCTTTAACGTAGGTTTATATAACAGTACTCGTTATCTTACCCTTTAATCTTCAATATCAATTTATATTATTAAATTTCAGGTTAAGAGAAAATAATGTGAATGTCACACCAGATTATTTCATGTTAATTAAAGACTCAATTTTTACTTCAGTGTAGCTTAAGTTTTTTTTTTTTTTTTTTTTTTTAAATTTCTCTGTTAAATGTTGCTATATAGAAAGATGTATCTGTATATCCGGTAACCTCTATACAAAATATTATTTAAGCGTACATAATAAAATAAAAGATTAATTTAATTTATAAGCACAATTAAAACAAAATTGGATTAATTTATAAATTAACCAAGTACGTACTTGATATTATAACACTTATTTATTTATTTATTTAATGGTTTACCGCGCGTTGCATTTTCATATTTATATTCTATTAAATTTAAGATATCATAAACTAATAAAACTTTCATCTTTTCATTTTGTTATGAAATGTGCCTACAAATAAAAAAACACTCATAATTTACTAAAGAAATTAACAAAAATTATTACAAGAGAAACATACAGTTCTTACCTTCACTCCTTTCTGGTTACTAAAATCAGTACTGAGGCACTGCACTGCAATATTGACCTATAAATTGAAAATGCCATAAATTATTTATTGCTTAATTTTTTGAAAAAAAAAAAGAAAACATATTAAACTATGCTTAATTCTTTTTCGAACGAAAATCAACATTTTGAAATTTTCATACGTAGGATATATTTTAAATTTGAAATAAGAACTATTACATTAAAAAAAAAAAAAAAAAAAAAAAAAAAATCAATAATTTAGCAAATTCTTACTTTTGCGGGAGATGTAAGTGGATTCCAATAAAATGCAATTGCATTATGAGCTATTTCTTCAATATGGCCAATCATTCCAGTACTATTTTTGGTATCTATAAAATAAAAATTTAAATATCCCATTATTACTTATTTTTACATCAATGTCTATGACAGAACTGTATTGTAAAACTAATATCTATTTGTATCTCTCTTACTTGTTATATCTATTGTATAATAAACTTACTATAGGTTAACGTATTTTTAGCAGGGTTAAAATATAAGAAATAGAGATATTTACAAAAGGTATTTATTTTTCATGATTAAACACAAACTTTTTTGATACAATAACAAATACTCTCATATTTTATGTTTCATTAGTGATTGCTATTTGGTGATCAAATTTTTGTGGCTATTACGTGCTGAAAAACCCAAACGTTTTCAGACATTTTATTATTATTATTATTATTATTATTTTGTGTGTGTGTGTGTCCCCAGATTTATTGGAAATATATGTATATGCTAATTGGATCCAGCTGTAAGTAGTTATAACGAACTACTGGATTTATTAAACAAAATTTTTGCTTCATAAAGTATTTTATTTGAGCCTAGAAAATTGCATAAAACAAATCACATGGAGCCAAGATTTTTCTGTTGAATATTTGCTATAGCAGGGTTTGGCTGCACGCGTTGAGTATTTAGTAAAACGACGAGTGCCAATGGGGAAGATGGTTGTAAGGATTTTTTTTTTTAAAGAGCGATTGACTACGCTAGGGTCTTAGGCTTATGGGTGGAATGTCCTCCATGGGGGGGGGGGTCTTTCTAAGGGCCCATAGCCCGTATTTACATAAATTTCGGAGAAAACCACGGAAAACTCCAAACTGCTAGGTAAATTATCGCGACCTGGGATCGAACCCAGCACTTCCCATCTACCAGCTTTGCGCAAATGGGAAGGAGAAGCGAAGGTGTAAATATTTAATTTAATTTATTTATTTCAATATTGCATCTTAGAATATTTTCAAATTCAGCCAAATTTGAAAGAACATTTTCAAGCGAACTTCTCATAGATTACTAATACTATTATTATTATTATTTAAAAAAGGTATTAATTTTTGGATTAATTTCTGTAGTACATGAATCCACTTCGGTGCATTTAACAAATTTTCATTGTTGTCATGCTATTTTTGACACATTTTAATAGTTAGTTTCTTTTTTTCTTCCTTTTTTCTTTTTTTATTAGCACCCAGCAACTTGTAACACAGTTGAATATAGAACTGACCACAGCTTGTAAAACGAAAATAATGTTTTAGAATCGCCTAGATAATAAATAAACTATAAATAATATTTTAACTCCCATGAAGCACAAAATGTTTCAGTTTATAGTTTCAAAAAACTTACAATCTTTCATCACCGTAACTCATTTCAGGTATGCTCTCTATATCTTTCTGAAATAGTTGCTTTTTTTCGATGTTCTATTTGTTAAGTGACTGAAACATTTCTGTTACGTATCTGATATCTTGTTACGATTGCAGAAATTTCTATGTTTTTGAAACTAATATGAAAGCAAACTGAACATTTCGAAACGTTTATGGAATAGTGACAATGTTTTTCGGCTTTTCACGTTTTTGGAATATTTTGTGTTGTTCGGATCCACTCTGTGGATATAATTGCTATGGTAAGACTCGAATCGGGACCATCTTTGTACAACAAAATTAAAAGTTTTGTGATTTACCTAGGAGAATTTTGAAAGATAAGAGCAATCTCATTTCAGTATATTTTACGAATGTGCAGTCAGAAAAGATAAAGAAAAAGAAAACGGATTACTCGATATTTTTCTGGTTACTAAACTGAAGCAAACATTTATATTAGGTATCATTCGATCTGGAATTGGATCTACTTTTTGAATATGAATGCAATTTATGGTCGGAGTCATCTATATCTAAAAACATGAACTAACATTAGTATTTGAAATGGCGAAGTCCAATTTTGACACAATATTCGAAATTATTGGATTAAGGCAGCTCGAAAAACAATATAGATTATATATTTTTCTTAGATCGTCATAGAATTATAAGAGAAGATGTGGTGAGGGTCCCATGCAAAAATTAAAAAATTAAATTAAATTAAAAACAGCAAAATGTTACGCAATAATGATATTAGTTTTAGGAAGTTTTTTTTTTTTTTTTTAAATAAAGTAAAGTAAACCAATACATGCGAGTAACACATGTTTTTTTCTTAGGCAAGGCAATCTATGCTATGAATGAATTCAATATTGCGTAATTCTACTTATAGTTTTTTATTTAATTTTCTTTTCATTCACTGTCGTGTATGATAATGTCATTCTATCCTTTTCGATTGGCTGTAATCAGCTGCTACTCTTCAACCTGAAGATTTGAATAATACTTGATCGATTTGACTTTCTTTTGCTGTTGATGCATTACCTATATAGCAAACTGCTACACTACCTTTCTTCGTCATTTTATTTTCAATATTCTGAATTAAAAAAAAAAAAAATGTTGAAACTAAATATATATCCTTTTCTGGAATTAGACAGAAAGAATTCACAATGTATAAACCGTATAAAATCGAAGACCTCTAAATTCTTTAATATATAATTATGGTTCGATGGAGTAGGTTCGGTTTCACTTATAAGCTAATGTCATTAAGAATGTGATCTGAATCTTTAATTCTCCTCAAATATGTTTCCTTTATGAAATGTCTGCAAGTTACACGAGGCTATTTTTTTTTTTTTTTAATTTGGTGAAGTAAATTTTATATAAAGTCTGTCTAGACTTGATATATAATGTGAGTTTCTTTTCTTTCTTTCTTTGTTTTTAAATTAACGTATAATTTAATAGCTTGTTAATTCAATGTGAGTTTCTTATAATGTATAAATTACAGAAACACGTCTAAGTGAATGTTTTAATGACTTTTGTAATAAAAGCGGCGCTACTAGTCAAGTAGCTAAGGAATTCTGCAAACATTTAAAAATCATAAAAGTACTGCAAACTTATGCAAGTTTACTGGATATTTTAATTCTTAGTAAAATAATACTTTAATATAATTCTTTTAAATAATACTTTTAAATATTCCAGTTTAACTTTTAAAAATTTTGAACAAGATATTTTATAACTTACTAAACACTCTACGAGAAATTATAAGAAAATACATATTATTACTATACCTATAGTAAATTAAAATTTGTTAAGACTACAAAAAATTTTATGCTTTAACTCTGAAAAGCATAAACTTATTTATTAAACTAACTTATTATAATTCAAAAATAATACAAACCAATTTATGATCAGTCTTAAAATTTAGATATATCCTATATTTCATGAATATGACATAAATAAATATTAAATAGATAAAAAGACATTTCGAAATAAAATAATAATTTACATTTTTAAGTATTCAGTTTTAAATTATATTTTTAATATTTTTTATTTAAATCTTGTTTTAATCCAAACCCACCAGTGGCAAACGGTTCTGCGCTCAAAGCTGGTAGACAGAAAGTACCGGATTTGATTCCAGGTCGCGCTCGTCGACCTAGCCTTTCGGAGTTTTTCATGGTTTTCTTCGAAACTCGCGTAAATCTAGGACACCTTAGAAAGCCTCCCATGGAATTCACTCCACCTCTAGGCCTAGGACCCTGATGAAGTCAACAGGCCTTATTCTCAAACACCAACACATTATTTTATTCCAAGGATGTCCAATACGATGTCAAATGTGGATGTTACCTTTTAAGAAATGAATGTTGGTCCAACTTTTAACGTGTAAAAAATACCTAATTCAAAAAATTGTGTTTCTAATCGATACATATACACAATTATTCGTCAAATGATACCAATTACACTTTTCTTAGTTTACTGGTCATAAAAAAGCATCAGGTATTTGTTTTTTTTTATTTCTTTATTTTTTGTTGTTCTACAACTGAATGGGAGTTAAAACACGATGAGTGGGGCTAGATTTTCATTATTTGTTTTATTATCGGTTTTCTCTTCTTGATCAATAGTTCACCAGCGGCCGAACGGTTCTGCACTCAAAGCTATTAGATGGAAAGTGCCGGGTTCGATACTAGATCGCGCTCATCGACCTAGCCGTTCGGAGTTTTCCATGATTTTCTCCGAAACTCGCGTAAATACGGTCTAGGACCCCTTAGAAAGACCCCTCATGGTGGGCAGTCTAACTATAGGCCTAAGACTCTAGCGTAGTAGATCGGCCTTAAAACCAAAACAACAATTTCTTGATCAACCAACAAATCACAAGATTATTTTATTATACAGGGTGGTTATAATTAAACTTCCCCTATAAACAGCATCCTACAGCGCAAACGGGTGAACGGAATGCAACGAAATTTGGTATATAGACTACACACGAGATGCGCTCACGGAATTTTAAAAAAAAAAAAGTTCCAAAATGTCCACCAGAGGTCGTGTTTTCCGGAAAAAACATTTAATTTAACACAATAAACGGCCAAAACAGAATACAGAAACAATATTAACATTTACTGACTAGTTTCTGATCATCTTGTCATCCGTTTTCGTCTTTTATTGTGTTAAATTTAATGTTATTCCAGAAAATGTGTCTGTCCTCTGGTGCGCATTTTGGAACTAATTTTTTTTTCGAAATTCCGTGAGCGCATCTCGTGTATAGTCTATATACCAAATTTCGTTGCATTCCGTTCACCTGTTTGCGCTGTAGGAAGCTGTTTATAGGGGAAGTTTAATTATAACCACCCTGTACATAAGTATTATAAATTAAGCTATATTTAATATAGAAATGTATACAGCTAAGTTAATGCTTAGCTAATTAAAGATAATGCTTATTTAGCATAATTTGATTTGTAATAGATAATAATTTGTTTAAAGATAATATAAATTTTTGAAATTTCTTCCCATTAAACCTTTTTTAATCTGAAAATTCTGCGCAACGGCTTGATTTCGCATATATCTATAAAAATCTATCCGTATACGTCTATATTATAAAAAGAAGAATGTTAAACAACTTGAAGACCCGAAAAAAATTATTTAAAAACTTTGTGCATTTACTGACAAAATGAATTCATAAATGCATTTTAAGTATGTGTACTAAGTTTAAATTTGCGAAAAAATTTAAAAGACTGCTATAAAATGATATTTGGCTTAGGTAGCAAAATGCACAACTCTGGCTCTTAATAGTGCAAACTTTCATAACCAAGCGAAAAAAAAAAATAATAATTCGTTTCTCCTATTCTTGCCTATCTTTTAGTTAAACAAGATTTCACATTATTAATGAGAAATATTGTTACTAAAATATTGTTCTAATATCGCAAAATCAGGAGCATTTCTATTTTTACGATAAAGGCAGTGAAATTTCTGCTTTATCGATGGAAACAACAAATGAAATTCAAGTAACGACATTAAAACTGTCTAAATTGAATTGTAATGAATAATTTAAATAAAATAAAATAAAATAAACAATAAGGAACAGTATCACACGAATCTTACAAACTTTAACACTACTAATAAATATAAAATTATGCTTAATGAATGCACAATATTAGTAAAGTTTATATTTTAATACATTTTTTCTGATAAATACATTTCATACAATTTTTGTATAAACACATAATCTGAAATTGTGAAGTATTAAGAGATTTTTATTCTAACGTTTTGGTAAAAAATCCAATCTATATTTTACTATTATTTATTATTATTATTATTTTCTTTTGTTATTTCAGTTATTGCTATAGTTACAAAGCATTTTTTCTTTATTCGTTTAAACTCCTTTCTGCTTGTGCAAAGGCATTCAACCGAACGTTGTTGCTAGTTAATTTGTCACTTTTTAAAGCTCGCTATGCATAGTGCTAAATAAGCAGAGAATAATTTTAAAGGTCTACATGTTTCTAATAAGTCTAAAAGACGTGATAACAGAGTGTAATAGCGGCATAACATTTTATTTTACGCAGAGCGAATTTCTTTTATAAACAATTTCATAATATTCTGCTTGTATATAGAAATGAAGCATTAAAACTATTTAAAGTTTTAGTTTAAAAAGTTTAAAAAAGAAAGAATGTATGCTTTACGGATAAGGTCAAATAAGTTTTCCAAATTTCATTAATTTTGCAATCATTGTTAAATATTGTTTCATTTTAATAACACACTTTATTTAAAAGAAAGGGAAATACTATAGCCGTCAGAGTATTTTACTTACATTGTATTTATATATATGTGCGTTCCAGATAACCACGTTTTCTCCTTTAATTAAATCTGTCTAATTTATAGTAATTCTAGCGTTTACTATATACGAAATAAAAGTAATATACGACAATATTCTATTTTACTGAACAAAACAGCTTTTCATTTGGCGCTATTTAATACCAGTAGCTACAATAGCACACAATAGTGAAAGAAAGAAAAATGAAATGCTGTAAAGTTATTGCAGTTACAGTGAAGACCTTCATTATATTGAGTAAACATAATTTAATTCTTGTTCCATTTGAAAGGTTGTCAGAAGAAAATAGAAAGCGAATCTAAACAATGAACTTTTTATACAATGAAAAGAAATAAATCTGCCGTAGCACATTAAATAAAGAGATACAATGTACTTTGATAATTGTTTCGTGTCTAAATGCGCTCTGTATAGATTAATAATATACATTGTAAGTGTTATTTATATCAGGTAAAGGTAGAAAATCTTGTAAAAGATTTCTAATTAATGACATTTAAAAATGAATTTAACAGTAGCTTGTTAGTCACTTAGACTTTTAATGTGGATTGCTCTAAGAGTTTTCACATCTAGCAAACGACAAAAGAATGTCTTAACTTAAGTACTGGTAAAGCATGTTTTTTTTTTTTTTTTTTTTTTTTTTTTTTTGTAGAAAACTTTTTCCTGATGTAGTGTATGAAAAGCGTTTAGCTGAGCTATTAACTACTGTCAAAGAAGGTGTCATTTAAAAAAAAAAAAAAAAGTTTTAAAGGATTCGTTAACAGCAAATGTGCATTATGGTTTGTAAATATATAAAAGAATTTACAAATTCTTTTTGTTTTAAGGTGGTGCAATTATAAACACTTAACTCCGAATTATTTAGTACACTTGTTTTCTGATTTTGGAGTTACAAACAACTAAGTAAAACTTAGTACACTATATACTAAAAACCGTGTCAGTTTTGATAATTTTAAATCATTCCTGTCTGAAATGCAGTTTTTCGGTGCTCGAAATAATTCAACAACGGGAAAAGAAATTAAATATTTTGGAAATTTGTTTCGTAAAACTATATGACTATTCAAGGAAAGGACTGTCTGTTTAAAAACACACAGAAAATAAATATCGAAATCTTTTCAAGTTATAAAATTTGCTTAAACGACTACTTCTCTCCCTGTCTATCAAAAAAGATATACTTTTTGCCGTATTTATGTTTTTGTCTACACAATAATCAAAATAATATTAAGGAAATATTCATTTTTCATATTCTGTTACAAACATTTTCGTAGAAGAAACATACAACAGGGTTCATGCGGACCCGCCTTTTTTCCCTGAGTCCTCACACCAGTATTCTCAAACAATAAAATTCATCTTAAGTTTATAGACTTTTTTGATAACGAAAATCTCTATGAAAAATTACTGGTATAAGACTCAGGGAAAAAATAAGGCCCGTACGAACACTGTACAAGGACATTATTTTAAAATGTAAATTTTCGGTTTCTTTTGATTTAGAAATATATCTGAAATTATTTTAAATCCTTTTTATAAAATAATGTTCTTTTTTTTTTTTTTCTGTTATTATTATTCGGTTTCTGTTGATTATTCCCCGAGGAAAGAATTTTGGAAAAACTTGTGCCTCGAAAATTGATTTAAATCACCAAATTTCAGACTCCATTTACACTATTTAATATTTTTATATAATTCAAAAGCAGTTAAATTTTTAATTTAATGATACAGTTTATCAAAAATTGTATTTAGTTCTTTATAGCTTGAATAAGAATAACTAAAAATGTTACGGATACACGGATAAAATGGACTTATTGGATGTGTCACCCCTCTGCTTTTAGATTTGAAAATATAAGGCGATATTAATTTAAAGAAGAAAAACAGAAGTACAAAACTTACGTTTCTTTACATTGTGATTTTATATGCAAAATTTTTTTTATTATTATTGGTAATTGAATAAAATACCACAATTTGCAAATTTCCGAGAAAAATATCGCAGATTGAAAATTTCTGAGTCGTATCATTGTAAATGAGAATACAAGAATAAAATGCATTAATTTTCCACTATCTAATTTAGAGAGCAAACGAAAATAATTCATCTCAATATTGAGTTATTAATTCTATTCTATAAAGAGTACTTACCGGCATCAAGAATTCGTTGTTTTAGAGAATGCTGGCGACTATGCCAAAATCGCCAGGCTTTCAATTCCTCATCAGGAGGTTTTTCTTCTCGAAACATGAGCATGACAACAGACTGCAAATTATAAAAAATATCTATTAATTATAAATGAAATTGATAATAATCAATAGGTTACTAATCCTTACATAAATATTTTACTTGGTTTTAGCTTTAAAAATTATATTTAAAAACTGTTTTGTACAGTCAATAAAAAAAAAAAATAATAATAATAATAATAAAAATAATAAATAAAAAACAGACCCATTTAAAATCGTTTAAAATCCATATTTTTTCATATTTATTACGCATTTTGCAAAAAACACATGAAATTTAAGATAATAATATGTATTAAGCTTTACTTCTTATGGACAGTTTAATTGCAAAGACATAAAACTTCGATTTTTTTTTTACGGATACTAGAATATATTTCATTATACAAGCAGCTTACAGTGTGAGTACCGATGGTTTGATTGGGAAGAAGCTTGAGTTTGAATCGGTTGATTGTCAGTTCGATTCCCAGCGCGGGCAACGGGGAATATTTCTGTAAAAATTATTAATGCTTTTTTTTATGCTCTAGGAGATTCTAAAATCTATTTTTCACAGGTAAGCAGTATAAATCGCATCTTTTTATTTATTTATTTATTTATGAAAAATATTCACTGTAGACAGGATCAAAGATGGACGAATTTCAGACACTTTTTCCAGACACATTTCAGACACATTTCCAGTGTGAAACATGCCTTTTAAGATACTGCAAGTGTCTGAAATAAACAAGACACATTTTAGCATCTTAAAATTGAACACCCATTCTAGACACGATTGTGTCTGAATTTTAGACCACTTGTATTTACAGTGTTGGCGATGAAAGTCGGCCCTTTTGTTTTAGTAAAAACTGATGCGTTTTTATAAAAGATACTGCATAGATGTTATACTTTTTTAAAAGAGCTCTAAAGCTGTACATTTGTGAGGACACTATATACATCAAGTTATTAGATTTAAAGATATTACGTTGCAAAGTTTCACAACGCGATATCATTCGATTGTTTTTATCTTAAAATAAGAGTCTAATATTAAACAAAAAACAGTCTAAAATTAAAGAATAATGAATAATTTTTTTAAAATTATCAGTTTTGAAGTTCTAAGATCTGCAATTTTTAAATAACAGCGTACTTATTTCCTATATATAATCTATTAAATTTGTAAACAATTGTTGCTTCATTCTTGAGAATCATTCACATAAGACTATAGAGCATAGTTGCAAAACGAGTGCATGATTGGGTTTTACGTCGCACCGGTGCTGCACAACAGGCAATTGGCGACGGTCTGGGATTCCTCCATAGAGGTAGTCCGGAGATATGCAGTCACAATTTTGATCCTCCGTGAAAGCAAAACGAGTGCAAAACGAAAGAAATATTTTATTTAATATAGTATAAAGAGCGGGGGACATAGGCAACGGGTACCCGAAGTGAGGTTTAGAGCGATTTCAATGTAGGTTTTTTTTTTTTTTTTTTTTCTTTAAGTGTTTATTTATAATGTGATATAAAAAATAAAGGGTGATTCAATTCATTTGAAAATTCGTTTAAATACAGTGACCAGCAAAGTGGGCGTAGCCTGCTAGTTTTTTTTATATATTTTTTAAAAATTATTTGGATCAAATCATCGCGAAAATGGTATAGTTTTTGTATTTCGCTCAATTTTTCATAGAGTTATATAAGCTGTCAAAGTATGGGGATGCTAATGTTAAATGAATATGACAAACACTAATTAATATCTTCCCGAAAAATTATTATATTCAAATTTCCTTTTTATTTTTTTATTTTTTATACGTTAGAATAAAGTGACCCAAACATATTCTATGCATTTTTTTGACTGAAAAACATTTTTGAATTATGAAAATTATTAATAAATTCATATTCGAAAAAATTATGAACTATGACCTACATTAATTTTTGCACGAATAGAAAAGGTATCATCAAAAACATTTGTATCCAAATTTATAGCTGGTTTCTAACATTGTTTTTCGAGTTATAGTGATATTTCATTTTTTATTGCTGTTAGGGGGCCGTCACTTGTTATAATCTGTATCATTTGTAAGCAAATATCTGTATATTATCTTACGGGAAACTATTTTAATTTTCCTTTATGTTATTACTATTGATTTCTAAGGAACATACCGAAGTTCATTATACAAATTGGTTTATTTTTGTAAAATTATCGCAATGCAGGCGGGAGATTGTGAAAGAATTCCAAAAGAAAACAAACCCCGCCTCTATGTCAATGAAACAATATTAAAAAAAAAAAAAAAAAAAAAAAAAAATTGTATATTCTATCAAGCAGGCTACGCCCGCTTCGCTGGTCACTATTTTTAAATGAATCAATATAGTTAAGAAATTCCCAAAATTGCATTAATTTTTAATGCGAAAAAAAAAAAAAAAAAAAAAAAAGAGAGAGAATAAAAATTTTCATTGGAAAAAATTTCGCACAGGTTCCCCCACTGCCTTCGGCAGCGCAGGTTATTTTCGACGCTCTTAATGAATCACTATATTATCATAAGGAAAAAACAAATATAAAATACAAAAAAAAAAAAAAAAAAAAATCTTCTCCCATCGATCGAATAATCGTTCCGGGCCCCCACTGCGCATGCGTCAGAGTATACAGGCACGCATGTTCCTTCACTTATCGTTCCCGTCCCTCCTAATTTTTTTAGACTCTAAAAAAATACTTGCAATCGTTCTCTTGGGCTTTTAAACCTGATAATACTAATTTCCAACATTCTATCTGAATTTCTTTATTTTTACACCTGCGCCCGACCCTCATAATAATTCTGTACTTTCGAAAATATCCATAATCGATTCACCGGGCCTCAAAACCTAACAACACTAATTTTCAGCGCTCTAACTCTTATTTATATATTTTTGCATCTTTCCCCCCCTCTCCCCTTCCCGTCTATCCTAATAATTTTTCAAATTCCAAAATATTCGCAATCGATTTGAAGGTATCAAAAACCTCCATGTACCAATTTTGAGTGACCTAACTCTATTTTTATTTTTTTTGTCCCTCCGCCCCCCCCCCGCCCCCACTTTTTGACTCTCTTAATAATTTTACAAATTCTAAAATATTCGCATTTGATTTGTAGGTATCAAAAACCTCCATGTACCAATTTTGAGCGACCTAACTTTATTTTTTTTTGCCCCTCCGCCCCCCCTCTTCTCACCTCTCCTAATAACTTTACAAAATCAAAAATATCCGCAATCGATTTGTAAGCATCAAAAACCTCTATGTACCAATTTTGAACGGTCTAACTCTATTTTTTATTTTTTTGCCCCTATGCCCCTCCCATTTTCTGACCCTCCTAATAACATTACACTTTCGAAATTATCTTCATTCGACTTGCAGGCCTTTAAAACCTATCTATACCAATTTTGAGTTTAACTGTATTTTTATTTTTTTGTCCCATAGTCCCCCCTTTCCGGCCCCACCTGGGACAAATTTCTAAAATTAAAGAAATTAGTTTTTATATATTTGTAAGAGCTATGTTTTAGAGGAAAAATATCACATTTATCTTTTTTTCTGTTTGCGATATAAAGGATTATTTCAAATCATTTTGCCCCCTCTCCCCCTCTTGGCGGTTGAATTTCTAAAATTCCAGAAATTGGTTTTTAGGTCTTTGTATTAGCTATATATCAGAGTAAAAAATTCACGTACATCTGTTTTTTTGTTTGATATATATAGGAGTATATGAAACGACGTTTTGCACATGTGAAATCACCCCCCCCCCCCTTGGGGACCGAATTCCTAAAATTCCAGAAATTGATTTTTAGATATTTGTGTTAGCTATATTTTAAAGCAAAAATTTTAGGGATGTCTTTGAGATATGAAGGTTTTTTTGAAATCCCATTTTGCCCCCTACTCCCCCTTGGAGGGGGCGAATTTCGCAAAATCGCTTCTTAGGGGGTGCTTACACAATTTGTTCTATAATCTGACCCAGTTTCAAGTCAGTGGTTCTAGTAAATTTTTCTGTGCGTTGATGAGTCAGTGAGTGAGTGGAAGTACTCTTTTATATGTATAGATTTGGTTCTATATGCGACGCCGGTATGCATAAACCTCAACGACATTTATTTCATCGATTGCTGAATACAAAATGTAAATGATTCAGTTGCGAATATGTAAAATCATTTTGTTTTATTTTGTAAAGTTTTATAAAAATGTGTAAAGGTGTGGCTTACATTACAAGATAGAAACATACCCGATCCTGATATATCTTTCTTCTTAACTTAACTTTTCCTAGTTTCTCACTGCTAAAATTCGATTTTAACCCAATTGTCCTTTTTTTGTTCTTTAATATTGTAGGGTTCGTACACCTCAAGTTAAATGTTATGTTTTAGAAAACGCCGTAAAGCGAGGCTTATTGTTTGAAACAGCAATACGCAGCCGATAAACTTTTATTATTATTATTATTATTACTATTAATATTTAATAATATTTATAAGATTTTTACCACGAATTTTCTGTTTAAATTTTTTATTGACATTTTTGCTATTTGTTTACTCTACCGTTCGTAAGCTTTACGTTATTTAATTTTTTTTTCGCATGATGTAACATAATAAAATATTAAATTTTTATTAAATGTGTTTTAATACAGAATAAAACAGTGGAAAGCTGGTTTTTTTTTTTTTTTTTTTTTTTTAAAGTTTATAAAATCTATTATTGAAACAAAGCAACAAAGGGAAATATTATTTATTTTCGATCAATTCTAGTCAAGGCGTAAAATTCATATTTATTATAGAAAAATAATTTAAAACAAAGTGTCTTATTTAAAACAATATGTCTAATCAATTTTAAATATATAGATGTTACCGCTAAAGTGCAGAAATCAGTTAATTTGCAGATTAGCTAGGTAATCTGCACATTAACTAGGATGATCCGTTAAAGTGAAGAAAATTGTTTCATTTCTCAAATTACCTAGGTAATCTGCGAATTACCTAGATAATCTGCACATTACCTACTAGGCACTCGTTAAAGTGAAAATGAGATCTCTGGTGTTGTAATTTTAGAGCAAGCTGTGTTGCATTTGATTGTTTTTTATTCGAAAAAAAAAAAAAAAAAAAAGATTAGTTTTCTTTTCTTTCTTTCTTTACTTATTTAATCTGCATGTGTTTTAATTTTTATGTCTTTTAAAGTTATATTTGCTTTAATTTTTTTTTATTTATTTAATCTTTTTTATTCTGTCAATATAAGTTTAAAGATGTTATGCATTTTTAATATGAAATATAATATCTTTAATAGCTTTCAATAAATTCTATTTTATAAATGAATGTTAGAATTGTAATACAGTAACGATTTTTTTTCAAATAAAAATATTTAACCATTAAAAAAAAAAAAAAAATTATTAACAACTTATATTGCTATTATTAGTTTTTAAGAACATTATGCACCAATTTTTTCTTCGCTATAGAAATATTAAATTAGACAAACCAGAAGCATTATTTAAGAAGTACTTCAAATAATTAAATCTGTTTTAATATTTTTTAGAACGCATAAAAATAAAAATGACAGTTTTCCAATATTTTATTAAACTAAATTTTGCAGCATACATACGTATATCTGTACAAGTTAAGCAAATATATTAATTTTATAATAATAATAATAAACTTTTTTAACACATTTTACGTGATAAACTACAACGAAATTATCTGAAGAAACGAACAAAATTAAAAATTAAATAAATAAATAAAACTATAATAATGATATATAAAATATATAAAGAAAACTTGAAAGAAAAAAAAAATATTGTAATGAGAAATGCTAAAAAATGCGCAAAAATTTCATATTAAGTATTTATTAAATAATGTCATAATATTTTTCAGAATTAAAAATTAATACTATTTTTTTTTTTCTGTAACTAATAGTAATTTAAATCAATTTTAAAATAAATTAGTTTTTAAAAGTTGTGATTTAATAGTTTTATTTCGGGAGGAAATAATTAAAGTGTTGTACATTTGATATTCATAATTGAAAATGGAATTTCACGAGAGAGAGCTTTTAATAAATATTAGATTTCATTAATAAAATGCAGACCCTTATCAAATTTCTATTGACAGAATTAAAAAAGAGAAGAAATAAAATCAAAATTAAAACAATCATAACTTACTTGTTACTTTAAATTTTGTGTTTGTCATAATAAGAAACTTAATCATGCATCGCTTCCTCCACGTTTTGTTTTGCGTTGTTTATCATAGCGGAACGGAAGGGGTAAAAGTTTTAGTTATGTTTGAAGGTCATTCGCTTATCTGTATCACATGACTGTTTGACGTCATTGTGAATGTAAAAAAAAAACTAAAACTCGAAACATACATTTAAACTTTAACGATACAGAAGCCGCTAATGTGCAGATTACCTAGTTAAAATGTGGAAAACTCTTGATTCCGCACTTTAATGGGTCATTTTAGTTAATATGTAGATTAACTAGGTAATCTGCACATTAACGGATTTCGAGCTTTAACGGTAGCATAGATACTGATCTTACACTTTTCATAATTAAGAATTCAAGTACAGTAGACTCCTGTATAACGCGGAATATTCTTTCTGGGCAATAGGAAATCGCGTCATGAGGGACATTCATTATCAGACCATTTTATGCAAGTTCAGTCCAATATTGAAAAAATTTATTTTATTTTATTCTTTTGTTTTGTTTTTTTATTGTTTTCTAAGTAAGGTTTCTATGTTTTTGATACAAATGAACAATTTTTGGAAAATTAACACATTGCAGACAGGAAATTTTGATGGCATTCCAAAATAATAATAAACCCCACCCTCTGGCTTTTTATGAAACAATACTTACTTTAAAAAATGTTCCTTTTTTTTATTAATTTTATTTTGTTTGAGTCTTTATAGGACAGTAGCATATATAAACGAATGAAATTTACCGTTTCGATTGTTGATGGCAAAATTTCAGTTATTTAATCACGTTAAATAATTAATTAATTAATTAAATAAAAAGTTAAATAAATAATTAGTTAAATAAATAATTGTTTAATTTGTTAAATAATTTGATGTTTTAGAGAAACGTATAAAAGCGTGACTTATTACTCAAAATAGGAATGCTTTTGAACAGTATCCCTTTTTTAATTGAATATTAAATGTCCTTTCCCAGATTTTTGTTTAAATCTTGTTATCTATATTTTTGTAAATTGTATATTGTAGGTTTGTACGTCTCAAATTAAATGTGACACTGTATAGAAACGATTTCATGTGGGGCTTACTACATAACTTAAAAATATACCCAACAAAAATAGCTACATTCTTTTTTCTTAAACATCAAACATTTTTCTATATTACTTTTACCACTATTATTGTTATTATTATCGTTATTACTATTATTATTTTTTCTTGCTACCTACACTTTTGTAACTGAATATTGTAGTGTTCATATGATTCAAGGTATTTGAATTCTAGCACATAAAGTGACATAATAAGCTATTTAATATTTATCAAAAATGGCCTATTAAATTTTTTTAAATTAATAATCTATATTTAAGGAGAAAAAAATATAAGTCATTTACGCCTTAGAAGAATCAAAAATTTGATTAACTGTGCGAAAATGTTAAATTTGTCTTACGCGTTATGCGGGTTTGTTTATCGCGCTTTCTGAGTACTAGTCAAAAATTTTTGGCCGAGTATTGTAGCAGTACGTTATACGAGAGTCAACTGTAGTTATTCAGCTAAGTTTAGAAGCAAACACAATACTTTCAGTAGATTAACTTCGTTTTATTTCATAATTAATATTTTTTGTACTTTTTACTTTCTCTTACCCATAAGGTAGAGAAAGTATTGTTTTTGGGTCAAATTTTCGAACGCGAGATTTTTTTATATTTACACGTTTCGAGGTCCCCTGAATACGAAAATCATGTTTTTAGCAAATGGTCTGTGTGTATGTCTGTATGTCTGTGTGTCTGTATGTTTCTGTGTGTGTCTGTGTGTCAGTCTGTTATCAGCATATCTCAAAAACAAATTATGGCAGAAAGTTCAAACTTGGTATTCTAAATCTGTATCATATAGGAATGCTACAGTAAGCTTTTCGTTAAGATCAAGCAAATGGTTCGTGTACAGGGACAATCAAGAGAATTCTAATACATTACGTCTATGGGGGAATTGCAGGTAAGTCGAGTTTAACGTCTATAGACTGCACTAAAACAAATGAAACGAATATATATTTTTTGTAATAGAGATAGTTAACTGGGAAAATTTTTTTGTGTATGTAGGAGCCTCGCCTCCCCCCCTGGGGAGGAAGTCCCCCCTCGAGGGGAGTAAATTTTCATGATGGGTATCTTTCAAAAGAGCTCGTCAATACCTTTAAAACGAATGGTTGAACCATCGATCTACGATAATTTAAAACAAAGTTATCGATTTTCTTTCACTTTTAACGAAAAAAAAAGAAAAAAAAATCGTATTTTTTTTTTTTTTAATATTGAGAATAAAATGGACTTTTTTTGGACATTTGGTGTTATACTGCTTCTCTAATATGGAAATCGTCTGCATTATCATAAAAGAAAAGATAAATTAAAAAAAAAAATTAATAATTTAAAAAAAAAAAAAAAAAAACAGAATTATTTTTTAATAACCGAATTAAATTCTATATAAATGTAGGTGCATTAATGAAACGGGGGGTTGAGGGAGACGGTAGCCCCCCTCACACAGAACTAATTATCATATAAAACTCTTCAGAAGCCTAATATGAATTGTTTAACACAGGTTTACATAACAGTACTCGTTATCTTACCTTTTAATCTGCAACCTGTATTTATAGTATTAAATTTCAGGGTAAGAGAAAGGTCGTGTGAGTGACACACCAGATTATTTCCTGTATGAATATCTTAATGGATAATGTCCATTTTATGGTAGATAACAATTTATTTTTTCTAAATATATAGACGGAACCCTGACACATTTTCGCTTGTAACTCTATCAAGAATTTATTTAAAGTATACAAATAAGACTTTTTTGAACCGCCTTGATTTCAGAAATTCGAATATGAGGTCAAAAATAAGGGTTGCCATTGAAAAAAAAAAAAAAAAAAAATTAAGTTTATGCCTGTTTTAATATGTAGACGACTCGAGCAAAATCTAACTATACCGTTATAAACTAGACGTTATTACTTTTCGATTAACACCAGCCGCATAGTTATAGAAAGATTTCCAACGAAATTAGTTGGATTTTTTTTTTCTGTCTGTACATCATACATTGTAGAATCATCGCGATTACTAGGATTTATTACTTCTGAAATTACAAACTTTTTCATGAAAGTTTTAATCCAGATATTAAAATGTCGATACGATTTTATGAATCATTAAAACATTTTTTTTTTTTTTTTTTTATTTGACAGTTTTTTTGTTATTAACATTTTCAAGTATTATAAAGAACAATAAAAAATTTGCTATTCATAGATATACGATTGATCATGTGTCAAATTACATATATATATATATTTTTTTCCCACGAAAAATTTTCCTTTTCTATAAGATAACAGATAAACTTTAGTAATCATTAAAATAATTATTTTGAATATTTCCTGTTCCATTAAAAACGTTTTGCGTCGGCTATGCTACCCTACAATTTTTTATTTGTGTTATCTTTTAAATCGATTCAGTATATGAAATTATTTCAAAACATTACTCATAACTGACCAATTACAGTTGCGATTTGTTGAAATTGAATTTCAGATAAGATCGTCTATGGATTTTTGCTTATTTTTAGAGTCCTATTTTTTATTCTACAAATTCTTGGTTTACTAAAAATGGAGGAAATATCTTGAGAATTAAAATTTAATATTGGAACAGAAGCTTGGAACAGAATATATATTTTAAAAACCTGCGCAATTGCAACTATTAATGTATTAAAGGAAATGATCTTTGGTCAAAGTTTCTTTGTCGATATATGGTTTCAAACTAACAAAGATTTTTAGATAAATAATTGTAAATTGGTTTCAAAAAGTTATTAGTTTTTAATTTAAATAAATTACAAAATATGCTTACGGAAACTTACATAGTTATACCTTAAAGCAAAAAAATATATATATAAACTTTCTAAAAAGAAATAAAAAAGAAAGAAAGAAAGAAAGAAAGAAAATATACGCAATAATTCTTTTGAGTCGAAATAATTAGACCCTTGATCAGGCCGATAAAAGTTCGAGTGCAATGTGAAAGCAATAACACTCCTGTGTCTACTTTATTTTCTGATGAAGTGTGATACTTAATTGTTTAGAAACGGAACAATTGTTGTTGTGTGTTTTTGCAATCCATTGTGTTTTCTTTTGTACAGTTCTTATAACTATCATTCAACACCAGTTTTTCGCAACATTTTATTGTAATACATTAAAAAGTTTCGACATAAAATAGTTTTGTATGAGAAACATTTTTTTATCTACTTACTCTACTCAAATTATAATTTAACGTGATTTAAAATGCCAGCTTAACGATTTGTTTCTGTTAATGTACTGACAAAATCTGATATGATAATAAATTTTCTCTAAATGTTAACAAGTAAATGGTTTTCATAAATGTGCTATATAATTGCATTTCTTAATTTCAGAAATAAGAGTTTGATAAAATAAAGAAATATTACTCTTTTTTAAAAGAAAAAATAAGAATGTTTTTGTTATGAATCAGACAAATTGCAGTTCATGTTAGAAACGATGTCAGAGTATTTATAATGGTTTTAAATATTTCTCATTCTATCGAATAAACTACATGAGCTGCTTTTTTTCCCATCGTGGGAAGTTTCTGTGATAAATACAATTAAGTAAATCCATTATTTCACCAAGTTCATCTTAAGTGAAAACATGAAATAAAAGCCGGAAATAAGTGCAAGTAATCTGTCTAAGTTATCATTTACAAATCTTCTACGCAACTTCTGTCTCAAGGTCTGCAGTCCTTGCGCATCGTTTACCATGGGTTCTCCCATATTTTTCCTAGGTGCGAGACCACAAAATTGTGACTAGTGGTTACTATAACAAACGCCAAGGCTCTCACGCATTTAAATATCCCCCTTATTAGATCTTGCATACTGATATCTCCCCAGGGGCAGCTTTATTAGATTGGATTATAACAATGGATGTTTCACAATAACACTTAACCTTGAGTATACTCCTATAATATAAAACTCGATCTACTCTTTTTAACCGTTATTTATATTTTATCACGGCCTTAATTTTAGTGACCTATTTTGTTAGGGGGATCGGATGAATCCTATTGTTTATTGTATCAAAATTAGGGAGGAGAAGGGAGAGTGCTCCTGGGATCGATTAATAAAAGTCAAATCCATTTCGGGTACATTACAAATTTCACGAGAAGATTTCAAAATACAGAATAATTTAACCTTATGGAAAACCAGAAATTAAGTCGGAAAAAAGTGGAAAATTATCTGATAAATTGATGTATTGCAAATTTTTTGGTACGTTTTTGTGTGTAAACCCCATTGATTTTATGTTAAAAAAGGAAAACCACTAAATCTATGAGGTAAAAGGCGAGTAAGATAATAAAAGGCTTTAAAAGAAAAGTAATATAGAAAGCTTTTATTAACGCCGAAAAAGTAAAAAAAAAAAAAAAAAAAAAAAAAATATTTCGATTCTCAAAAAACAAAGTTTTAGAAAATATTCCAAAAATTGTGAAAGCATTGGAGGGTGAAACTCACGAAAAGTTACGTTTCTATTTTTTATTTATTTTATTTTATTTATTTATTTAATTAATTTTTTGTTCATCTGTTTATATATTTGAAGTTGTCAATCAAACAGCTACGAATGCTTTAAAAGGTTTTTTGCAATGTTTTTCTGAAACTTTGTTTTTAGAGACTCTCAATATCTGTTTTAATTTTTTTCGGTTTGGTTTGTACTTAAGAGGAACTCAAAGTCTTATTTTCAATTTTTTCGGTTTGGTTACAATACAAAATCATTACAAGAAATACAAAATTATAGGTTCCAGTGAAATTCGAACACGCATACGGCTTGGTTATCAACTCAGTTACCTTGTTACTCTTGTTTACAAGACTACAGGTATCATTGCATGTACTATTAGGACAATATGACAGATATTGCCGTGAGAGAAAATTCAACTTCAATGAGAAGCATTTGATTGAAAAAAAAAATTATTTTTTAAAAACATCGCAAATTTGGCGCCAAATCTATCACCTGCCTTATTGGGGCTTTTTAATGCGTTTTTAAGGGAAAAAAAGGCTATTTTAACGCTAAAACGACTAGAAATGCACAAAATTAGCATTTTATCAACTTACTAAGCCTCTTTGAAAGAATTTATACAAAAACAAACACAATTATCTACAATTTTGTAACAGTATAAAGAGCGGGGGATATAGGCAACGGGTATCCGAAGTGAGGTTTAGAGCGATTTCAATGTAAGTTTTTTTTTTTTTTTTAAGTTTTTATTTATAATGTGATATAAAAAATAAATGGTGATTCTGTTCTTTTGAAAATTGATTTTAATTCAGTGACCAGCGAAGCGAGCGTAGCCTTCTTGTATGTGTGTGTATATATATATATATATATATATATATATACCGTCAAACCTCGATAACGTGAATCTGAAGGGGAATAATAAATACGTTCGTGTTGCCAGTATTTCATGATATCAGTAACTAATCTTTATATAACTAAACTAATCCTCATTTTGAAGGGGATTGTGGATACAGTTCATGTTAAAAGTAATTCACGTTAACGAGGTTCGACTCTATACATCATACTGTATTAACATGTTACATACATACATCCCAGACAGCACATCGCTTCCCCAGGATATCTTCAAGATGTCTTCTGGATGAAAAGACATCCCAGAAACGTCCTTAAGATGTACTGTGGATAAGTTAAGCCTAACTGTGCTGTTAGGGATCTTGCTACTATGTAAGTACTGATTTGTTTTTTAATTTATGTCCATCTTCATTAATTTGCAATTGCGGTTAGGGCATTGAGGTAAAGAGATTTTAACAATATGCACTTTACTCATCGAAAACCAAAATTCGCATGCATAATTCCTACAGTGTGGGAATTCTGCATGTTTTCATACATTTGATTTTTTTTATTTTGATTTCAATCTTCTCATTAATTGCATCTATTTTTCTCCTTTTCTACTAGTTCATATTATTGTAATTTTCTATTAGTTTTAATATATATAATAATAATAATAATTCATCATTATGATCAAACACAGGAAGGAAGATTAGAATTAACAATAAGCAATTACAAATAAAAGTAAAGCTTTATACAAAGCAAAAGATATTGAAAAAGTTAATATATGCAGAAAATCACTTTGTAGTTTCCTAAATTACTGCTATATCTTTATCAAGGGAAAAGTGAGAAATATTTTTTTATGAAAATTTCAAATTTGTTGACAATTTTAAAATGGCAGAGGTAATGTTAATTTTGTAAGTTCAATGCGTTTTAATATCTGTTTTATTAATCTTCATATAAAAAATGGTTTAAAGCACGAGACACTAGTAAAACAATCAAATTTATTTGTTTAGCTCCTACTTTCAACATTAAACTGAGATAAATCAAAACATATTACCAACTCTTAAGTAACAACTCAAGAGATAGTAGTATTAGTAATATTAGTATTTGTTTAGTTTAGTTAATATTAGTATTTATTTATTTATTTAGTAATATTAGTATTAGATAGGCAAAGCTAATACTTATTAAATGCTGTTTTAAAATGGAAGGTCTTTCAGCTTTATCTCCTAAATTCCGTATGGAATTTAAACGGTCCATTAGCTAAGGTACCTTTGATGACCAAAACTCCAGATTCAAAGAATTCGCCGTATACAGAATGATCGATCTGTTAATTGTTATATATCTTTATATCTTATCTTAAGGTGGAATAAAATAATAATTCACCTGTACATATCTTTAGAGAAAAAGAGAAAAATCTCGCATTTTGCAACTTCGATTCGCAGGCGTCGGAAAGTCATTGAGTCAAAGAGATATAAATTATAATTCACTATTAAATTTTGAGGCGAAGCATAAAATTTTGAAAACTTAAATAAATAAACCTTTCGTTTATAGCAATAAAAGAATTAAAGAATCGAAAAGAAAAAGAATCGAAGTCGAAGGCGCTTTAGGTTTATTGAATTCAATTGTTCTTTTGGCACCAAAGCTGATGACTACGAAGAGGGAAGTCGCATCCAATCCCCTTACGTTGTACTCATGCTGGGATATGTAGCTGTATCCATTGTTGTAGAGGTTTAGCAGGACATAGTTGAAGGTGGAAGCCGTCCATTTTTCCACTCGGTCACGCAGTTCTAGTATGAGAGGAGTCCAAGGATTAGCCGGTACATGGGTCTCGCTGAAGGCATTACCTCAAAGTCGAATCGCCGTATGCCAGAACTTGTCTTTTAGGCTTAATACTTTTTCCATGAATTCTAAAAATCGGCGTGTAGAAAGGCAAAGTTTTTAACTCGGCAAAATACTGACTTGTTCCTTTACGATAAAGTTTGAAACATACTTTACATTCAGTCCGTTTTCCGTAAAACTCACAGCAGACATTTCGAAGCAACCAACACACACGAAATCAAATGGCAGAATGAGATGTTATCGCTGATAAGCAATCTGAGATAAGATGATAATCACGTGACCTGACGCCACCAATCACATGACTCTAGTCACATGAGTAGTGACGTCATTGACCACGTGATCTGACGTCACTGGTCACGTGACTCTGATATAAGAACTGATAAGAATTCTCCTTATCGTTCTCTCAAGACTGTCGTCGGAGTCACACACTGTCTTATGTATTCAATTTAACACTCATGAAGATGAATAGTTACTCAGTTTAAACTTTTATTTAGCAAATGCTACATAATGCATGTTGCATAAATATAGTGAAAAAATTTACACCTACAAATGTTTAATTACCTGTAATATAGCAAACGCATGCAAATCTACTAAGTTTAAACCCTATTAAGCATTTTCTTATAAAGTTCATAAACATATTGTTACAAGGATTTTGGAAAATCAAACGATTTTGTGTTTAAAGCTGGGATTGATTCCAGCTTACCAAACTTCCCGTTTGGAGTTTTTCTTGGTTTTCTCTAAAACTTGCTTAAAATAAGTTAGAAAGACTCCCACACAGGGCAATCCGCTTATAGGAGCAACAGTTAAATATTTAATGTTATAAATTTATACTTGTAATGAATTATTTAAAGTTTTATCCATACAGGAATAATATAAAAATTTTCATTTATGTGGTGGTAAAAATAATTGTCTTATTAGAAGTTTCATTAACTGAAAACAATGAGTTTCAATATAACTGTGTGATTCTAGTATGACTCATTAAGCTTGCGATTAGTCAACGAATCTATGATTAAAGCGGGGAAGTATTGGGTTCGAATTCAACTCAACAACCTAGTCGATTGGAGTTTTTCTTGGTTTTCTCTAAAACTCGCTTAAATACGGATTAGGATTCCTTAGAAAAACTCTCATGCATTCCGCTTATAGGATCCTCATTTAATTAATCGATCTCTTAAACTTTATGATTATCCATATGCGAATTTTTATCACATAGTAAAACTTTTAACACATTATTGTATTATATAAGATGTTTTAGTAATCCTGTTTATGCATAAAGACCAAGCGATTCTGTGTTTAAAGCTAGGTTCGATTTCAGTTCATCAACCTACCCGTTTGGATTTTTTCTTGTTTCTTTCTAAAACTCTCTTAAATATAAGTTAGAAAGACTCCCACACAGGACATTCCACTTATAGGAACAGCAGTTAAATATTTAATGGTAAAAGTTTATAATTGTAATGAATTATTTAAAGCTTTATCCATACAGGAAAAATATAAAAATTTACATTTATGTGGTGGTAAAAATAAATGTCTCATTAGAAGTTTCATTGACTGAAAACAATGAGTTTCAATACAACTGTATGATTCAAGTATGACTCATTGAGCTTGCGGTTAGTTATTTTCACTTAGACAGAGCTGCCAACCAAATCCGGCAAATTGTTAGTACCGCCCCTTTTCCTACACCATTTAATTTTTAGAGTAATTCTCTTCAAATATATTTACGATGATTGAAGAAAACAAATACTTTAAAAATTAAGTGGTGCAGAAAAAGGGGTGGTACTAACAATTTGCCGGATTAGGTTGGCAGCTCTGCTTAGATATTCTTAAATTTTCTGAACAAATCTTATTGTAAAAGACTTAATTTTTTTCTGTGATAGTATCACCTAAATTCTCTCTCAAGGATTATTGTTTAGTATTTTATTTTTAAATCCTATATCATACTTATAAAATTTAGTGGTTATGAAATGAGTAAGTTATATTACTTATATTTCAATCCGTAAGTGGAAATTTTAGGTTGATTTCTTTAGAAATCGACCTATTGCAATCACTTCGTTTATCTATATCTATCTATCTATCTATCTATCTATCTATCTATAATGAAAATTTTGTCATCACGATAACTCCCGAAATAATACTCGAAATCGAACCAAATTTGGACAGTGAACTAATCTTATAAATATCTTGGATGAGTTTGTTAACCAAGTTGCTCCGACTTTTTTTTTCAAGTGGCAGCCACTTGAAAATTTCAAAATGACATTGTAAAAAGCATATTTAAAGCAAGATTTGCTTGAATTTTGATGTAAATACAGGCCACATAAGGGTCTCAATGAAGTTTATTAATGAAGTTTATCCGCCATTTTTAATAAAGTGGCAGATATTTTAAGTTAAGCGGGACCACTTGAAATCAGGCTACCACTTGAAAATTTAAAATCACTATAACTTCCGAAATAATACTCCAAATCGAACCAAATTTAGACAGTGTCTTAACTTATCTTATAAATATCTTAGATGCGTTTATTAACCAAGTTGCTCCGACATTTTTTTTCAAGTGGAGACCACTTGAAAATTTCAAATTCAAATTGTAAAAAGCGTATTCCGAATTTGTTTGAAATTTGATGTAAATATAGACCACATAAGGGTCTCAATGATGTTTATTAATGAAATTTATCCGTCATTTTTAATAAAGTGGTAGATATCTTAAGTAAAGCGGGGCCACTTGAAATCACGCTACCACTTGAAATTTTAAAATCACAATATCTTCTGAAATAACACTCCAAATCGAACCAAATTTGGACAGTGTCTTAACTTATCTTATAAATAACTTAGAGGAATTTGTTAACCAAGTTGCTCCACCATTTTGTTTTCAAGTGGAGACCACTTGAAAATTTCAAATTCAAATTGTAAAAAGCGTATTCCGAATTTTTTTTAATTTTGATGTATACATAGATTATACAAGTGTTTTAAATAACTTTATTAATGAACTTTATCCGCCATTTTTAATAAAGTGGCGGATATCTTAAGTTAAGCGGGACCACTTGAAATCAGGCCACCACTTGAAAATTTAAAACCATGATAACGTCCGAAATAATACTCCAAATGGAATCAAATTTGAACAGTGTCTTAACTTATCATATAAATATCTCAGAAGTGTTTGTTAGCCAAGTTGCACCGCCATTTTGTTTTCAAGTGGAGACCACTTGAAAATTTCAAATTTAAATTGTAAAAAGCGTATTCCGAAATTGTTTGAATTGTGATGTAAATACAGACCACGTAAGAATCTCAATGAAGTTTATTAATAAACTATATCCGCCATTTTTAATAAAGTGGCAGATATCTTAAGTTAACACTGAAATGAGGCTCCCACTTGAAAATTTAAAATCACGATAACTTCTCAAAAAATACTCCAAATCGAACCGAATTTGGACAGCGATATTATCATATAATTATCTGGAATGTTTTCACTGGACAACTTGTCCCGACATCTTGTTTCTAAGTTCCAGCCACTTGAAATCACACTGCCACTTGAAAATATGCCACACGATAACTTTTAAAATACTAAACTGATTCAAATAAAAGTTGGATAGTGAAGTTATGGTTCAAATATCTAGGATAAGTTCACTTGGTGACTTGATCCGCAATTTTATTTCCAAGTGGTGGCCACTTGAAAATTTGTCATTATGGTAACTTTAGTAATGAATCAATTCGCATCAAATTTGGGTAGTGGATTTATCATTCAAATATCTCATTTAAGTTCGCTGAGCATCTCACTCCACTTTTTTTTACAAGTGGTGCCACCTGAAAATTTCTTATGGCGATAACTTTTGAAATACTGATTTAATTTAAACTAGAACTGGACAATGAACTTATCATACAAATATACTGGATGATTTCGATGGGCAAGTTGTTTTGCCATTTTGTTTCCAAGTTGCAGCCACTTAGACTGCTACTTGAAAATTTGCCATAATAATAACTTTTGAAACACGGCACTGATTTAAACCACAGTTGGACAGTAAACCTATTCTTCAAATATATTGGATGTGTTTGCTGGGCAACTTGTTCCACTGTATTGTTTCCAAGTGGCGGCCACTTGAAAATTTGTTATCACGGTAACTTTAGAAATACTTAATCAATTCAAATCAAAATTGGAAATTGGATTTATCATTCAAACAACAAAAATCTAGAAAATTCACGTAACTCGTGAACCAATCACGTTATTGCGTCCATCTTTGGTATATCGATAATAAGTATTTTCTCGCCAAAAGTCGCCAAAAAAGTCGCCGTGAGGGAAAAGTCGCCAAATTTGGCGCCAAATCTGTTATCTGCGTTACTGGATCTTTTTAATGCGTTTTTAAGGATAAATTAGGCTATTTTAATGCTAAAACAAACTAGAAATGCGGAAAACTAACATTTTTATCAACTTTCTAAGCCTCTTTGAAAGAATTTCTACCAAAAAAAATTATTTTCAAATTTGCAACGATATCTTAGATGAGCAACTTTGTCTGCCATTTTGATCGAAGTGGCAGTCACTTAATTTTTCAACACGATGACTTTTGAGATTTTGAATTAATTCGAACTATATGTGTACAGTAGACTTATCTCCCAAATACATTTCATATATTTGTCAACCTAACCCACCATTTTGTTTCCAAGCGCCGGCCACTTGAAAATTTTAAATTCACATAAAAGTGTATTTATGAACCGATTTGCTTAAAACTCCATATGTGCGTAGCCTACATCAATATTTCTACCAAGTGCATTAATAATTTGTAGCCGCCATTTTGAAACAAAATGACGGCTACTTGATAAGGAAAAAGAAATCAACCTACCCTTCCGAATAAGCCGGAAGGACTTGTTTTCTTTGTGAAGTATATGTATTTAAATAAATTAATATTTGTGAAGTATATGTATTTATTTTGCATTAATAAATTACTTATTTTTGATGAAATGAATTATTGTTTTGGATAAAATTTCCTCTTATGGATACTCATTTCAATAAAACATTAGATGTTCTATTTTTCTAATTTTCTAATAATTAAAAGAAATTTTTCACTCAATCAAAATTATTTGAATGCCACAATTAAAACAAAAATTGATTTTATCTAATTGGTGTAATATCGTAGCGTATTTTCTTTCAAGTTATTTAAAAGTACTTTAGTTAATAATTCAGATGTATTGTTTAAATAATAAGTGATATAGTAAAACTTAAATAAAGGGTAAATTTCATTTTACACTATTAAGTTGTTTTCATTAACCTCTATTCAGTTAATTTTTAAAATATAGTCTAACTGATAGATAGGTAATGATCGTTTTCATGCATTGCATAGTATGCTCTGTTAAAAAAATCATGTAGGGTAGTTCTTTTTCAGTACAATCAAAAATAAAAATTGTTGGACTTTTCTAATTATTCGCTGTTTTTATTCATTATTTTCACTTAATCTTTATATCCGCTAGTGTTGATAACTATTACGCACGATTCATCAGCGTATATTACTGTCACACATTATTCATCAGCTGTATGGGTTTTTCGTTGCAAGGCGATAACTATGAGTCATAGAATATTCTCGTATTATATGTTTTAAGGAAACTGTTTATTTTCATTAAAAATAGTTTGACACACTGAATTTTTATGCAATTTATTTCGAAATTTTAAATATAACTAATTCTTTTATTTATTAATGTTTCTATCAAATTTTTATTAAAAAAATAATTTATTTGTTTTTATGTCATTATAAACTTTAAAATAATTTTATAATAAACTTAATTTTTTATTATTTAGAATCTAAAAGTATTTATCTGTTTAATTTAAATCAACTAAAATAGTATAAATTATATCACTTTGTTATACTCGAATAAATGTTAAATAATATTTGTATAGTATCAATATAATGTTTAATTTAAATAACATACTCATGTACTTTTAACTTTTGCTTATACATTTATTTAGAGTTTCAAAATTTTCATGTTATGATAAATTTATTTAATAGTAACAATATATAAAGTTTAGTTATTTATAATGTATATAAAATTTAATTGTTGATTTTCAACTTTGTATGCATTTTTAAAAATTAATTTTATATGATAGTTATTTTTTTTTTTAAATTTATAACTTTACTGTATATAAAATTAAATTGTTGATTTAAAACTTTCTAAGCATCTTTTTAGATTAATATTATTATACGATAGTATTATTTTTTTTAATTAATATTTAACATAAGTGTTAAATTTTTTAACGAATGCAAAAGTATTTGTAAATTATAACTTAAATAAATGATAAGTGTGAAATTTATTTATTGCATAGTGAAAATATAAAGTTTAGTTTATATTTAGAAAATTCATGATATGATAAATTTATTTAATAGTAACAATATATAAAGTTTTGTTTATACAACTTTTGTTATATCGTATAATGCATTATTGCCTATAAAATTTATTGAGTGATTTAAAACTTTCATGTTAAATTTATTTAAAAGTAAAGGCATAAATAATATTTACATAGTAACAATATATATAAAGTTTAATTTATATAACTTTCATTAAATTTATAATGTATATAACTTCACTTATTGGTTTAAACTTTTGTTAAATTTATTTCATAGTAACAATGTATAAAGTTTAGTTTATATAACATTTATTATATTTATTATATTTATAACTTTATTACTTATAAAATTTATTGATTGATTTTAAACTTTGTATGCATTTTTTTAAGTTAATATTATTATATGATAGTAATTTTGTTAAAGTGTATGCGTGTTAAATTTTTAACGAATGCAATAGCACTTGTAAGTTAGAGCTTAAATAAATGTTAAAAGTGAACCTTATTTAGTGATAATATAAAGTGAGAATTTTTAAGCGTCTTACAGTTTTAATGAATGTTAAATTATTTATAAGTTGAGGCTTCAATAAGTGTTAATCTTTGTTTCATTCAAAATGAAATTTTAAGTCCTATTCTTTATCTGATGAAGGGAGAGTATCATTCGAAACGACTCTTCCAATCCTGATGAAGGATTTTTGAAACACATGTCGTTGACTTTATAATTAAAATCTACAAACCCTTTGTTTCAGTGTTGATTGCCCCTTATTATATTTTTGTTTTAAATGAATTACCCGATACTCATCCACTAACCTTAATGTATGTTAAAAATCAACTGTTAATTAAAGGTATGTTATTGTTTTCACTCCTATGTAATCCCTCTGATTTTTAATTCTATTAAAACTTCTAAGTCCCCGAAATATATTTTCCATCGCGAAAAATGCTAAGTTCCTAAAATATTCATAAATTTTTATTAAAGGTTCAGCATAATTCTAAAAAGTTATATGAATGCAGTATATTATCACGATTCAACCAATCAGAATGCAGCATGAGTGTCGTTTTTGTTTTAAAATTATTATTAATTATAAATATAATTGCGTGACATTCATTATTGAAAAATATGTGTTTTAAATTTATTATTGTTTTGTTTTTAAATCTGTGTGTTAATCCACCGATGACGCTTATCCTCAAAATACGAAAATTTCTATTTAATTCTGTAAAAATTTATAATTTCTTAAATTTCAAGTTCTAAAATATTAAGTGTGCTCATTAACTAATTAGAATGCAGTATTAGAATAATCTTGTTTCTATAAATTCTGTAAAAAAATTCTAATATAAGTTTACAATCTTCCAATGGCATCACTAAAAGTTTAAAGTCTGAACCCTTATTTAAATTCATTATTTATTATCTTAACGAATTTATTATCTTAATCTCTAAAAATGTTAAGTTCCTAAAATATTCATAAATTACTTTTGTTAATTAACCAGCACGAAATAGGTCATTTACACCACCAAAACTTCCTGCGTGACTTGGATTCTGATACATCTCCATCGTTACAACACAAAATTTTATTATGACTCACATTCACTTGAAAGCGCATCATATCTTCCTCGTACGAAGATACTTTTTAGAATGATTCACTGACGCGACGCATCTCTTTATATATCTTATAAGTGTATTCACAAGCATAGCTTCATGGCTTGATAAATAAAACCCTTATCAAGTCGTGAAACTATTTAACCCTCAGTTCGAATCTCACTTCCCGCAAAAATTCCAAGTCAAAAAATTTGTGATGTCCCCGAAATTGTGAAAAAAAAAAAAAAATCCAATTCTCCCCGGTAGATGGCAGCACTGAAATTCTAAGAACCGTTGTCCAAGGTGATGACTCATTCACCCCCGATGGTCGCGCTCCAAAATTTCTATTCTTCCGGTGGCAACACCCCCTCGTCCAAGATGATGACTCTTCGCGAAAACTCTCGTGAAATTTGATGACTAAGTAGTGCATAAAAGGGGATGTTCTGCAACGGGATGAAGGCGCGCGCACCTCAGCACGCCTACGCGCCTCCACCCTGCTGCAAAACTCCCCTTTTTACACTACTATCATGAAGTGCTAAATTCCATAAATAAAATTTTATGTATAGAGTTTTATGCTCTATGCGTTTTTTCAAATCTCATAATAAAAAATGAAAAACATTTTTAATTGAGTTTGTATCATCTATTTTTTATTACATTTTAATATTAGCTTGTATCAAAATTTAGTCAGAAGAATCCAATTAAAAGAAATAAGAAATCAATCTTGAACCTGTTTAATCATCTGCTATTTGATTTCAGTAAATAAATTAATAATAATTAAAATCTCCTTTATATTACAATGGAGTAAGTATAGCTATGTTGAAATATATATTTATACACATGCACACACATCCTTTTCTTTATTACAGATGATTATTACAGTTTGCTACACTAGTTTATGCATAAAGCACCATTAAAAATATCAAAAATAAATAAATAATAATAAATAGATAAAAACTCTTATTGCTTAAAAACATAAGAAACTCAATTCTGCATGATATAATTTTACTTGCTAATTCCATAATCATAACCTGCATTGAACTTGGAGATATAAAAATGATAATTCACGAGGTAGATCTAACTGTTTTTGCAATTTAAATTATTTTAATACGTTTTTAAATGGAAAAATAAAATAAAATAAATAAAATTTCAACGTTGTAAGACAAGGAAAACCACGAAACTTCCTTATTCCAAATAATAGAAAAATCAATTGGTAAAACACAGAAATCCTTTTAAAGAGAAGGGTTGGACAGCATTTTTATGACCCCAGCCTTTGCTAGGCCGTACACGTGATTCTCAATTCCAGTCATTACTGACAACACAACTCACCAATTCGTGACCGTCTGTGATATCAATCGTGACTGCCAATCAGATAAAGAATCTCTCTTCATAGAAAGACAGGTTGTCTGTAGGAATTTTTTAGAAAGACTGCTTTCCTTTTTCTTATTCTAATTATTTTGGGAATAAAACTAATTTCAGTCATTTCATTTGATGTACATGTTATTGATTTGTTAACAGTAAAATATATTCATCATTGTATAAATTATAAAAATGAATGTTTTACCCAATTCAAATGGAGGCTATTTATTCATTTTTTCTTTCTACATTTTCAATGTTTTTGGATTTTGTCACGTGAAAATAATACTAAACAGTTTATATTTAATGTCGGGTTATTATTATTATTAGCATTACTTAAATTTCACTTTATAAGGTTTTCTTTTCCTAAGCCGAATATTTTACTCCATTTGTCACACTCAAAATCTGTATTTGATTATTAAAAAAAAATATATATATATATTTATCATTATTATTATGCCGAAATTTATTTATTTTATTTATTTTTTCTTTTATTAAAAAAAATCTACAGTATAGCAAAAATATACATTGATTTATATATATAACACATCGTTCAATAAGTCCCGGGACTAATCCCCAGATAGCGTCGCAAATGAAATATTTCTGTGTGGGTAAAGTAAACCTAACTTTCAAAAGATACAGGTTAAAGTTTCGTGATATTTCGATCGTTTGTTGCCGAGATATCAAAGTTTTAATGACCCCACTTTTGATGTTTTCAAAATGAGGGACAAAGCAGAATTTCATGAGTTGATTAACCATTGCTTTGTGATAGGCAAAAATATTGTTGAAATTTAGCAATAGCTTAACAGTTTCAACAGTATTTTTGTCCATCAAAAAACAATGTTTAAACAATAAACGAAATTTAGCTTTGCCCCTCGTTTTGAAAACATCAAAAGTAGTGTCACTAAAACTTTGATATTTCGACAACAAACGATAGAAATATCATGAAACTTTAATGTGTATCTTTTGAAAGTTAGGTTTACTTTACCACACAGAAATATTTCATTTGCGACGCTATCATGGGATTATCCCCGGGACTTATTGAACGATGTGTTATATATATAATTAAACCACCCGATTTAATGTTTGTGAGTTATTCTTTTTATAAATTTGTTTCTTTCCGTTTCTTTTTTTTATTTTTTTCCCCTAGGGAGTGAGCTAAGAAAATGTGAATTCCATATAATGCGCCAAATTTTCCTTCAGTGAAAGAAACAATACGAGTATTCACAATTAAAAAAAATAATAAGAAGAAGAAAGAAGAAAACATTTAAAAGCTTGTTATTCATAGAGAAATAAATTTTATCTTTAAATTGCAAACAATATTAATTCCATGGTGATACATATAAACGTTCTTGCAGTATACTGTTCATAAAAATATATTTAAGCTATACTTTCCTTGAATATTTATACATATATATTAGTATGGTTTTACATAAAAATGCTGTAATGAAATAAATGCTGATAATTTAATGTTTTAATGTTCATTTTAATAAAATGTTACCGAAAAGGTTCATTCATATGAATTTCGCGAAAAGTATATGATGTAGAAGTACAAAACTACCTTTATATTTATAATAATAATAATAATAATAACATTAACATCATGCAGAAATATATAAATATTTTTATAAATCGAACGCTAAATGTTACTAAACTGAAGAAGAAGTATTAATACTTTGGCTACTATCACAAATTATCACAGTTTTAACTATTTTTTCTTTCCTTTTCTAACAGGGATTCGTGAAAAACCTAAATTACCAATCCCTAATTTTAATTTTAAGAAAGAAAAAAAGTCAATGGAATCTATATGTTGTATATAGTTAAAGGTTACTGAATTGAAATAAGCGCAATGAAACATTTGAAACAATATTTATTACGTTTTTTACTGAATACAAGAACCATAAATGCATATTATTATTCCTTTTTGTAGCTACTTTCTTAAAAAAAAAAAGGTAGGAAAGAAAGAAATTATTATTATTATTATTATTAATATAATGGCTTTTGTTTAGATTAATTATATTCATTTCCATATTTTTACGCAACCCTTAACCCTTTAACGCGCGCTGTCGTCGCTGCGAGGACGCAAAATTTAAGATCCAGCTGCAAAAATTCATCCCGGAAGTTTCTTAGCAAAAATTTGCGTTTATAACATAGCTGAAAAGGCCAGTTTTTTTAACCTTAAAATTTAAAATTTCTTTTAGTTTAATTTAGTGCATAAATTCTGGCGGCAATATAATTTAAATGATCCGAATTGTCTTGCGCCGCAAAGGGTTAACTTAATCTTTTGCCTTCAAGCTCTTTACGTTAAAAAAAAAAAAAAAAAAAAAAATGTATACGTGAGAACAATTACTTTTTTAATGCTTGTATCCACAACGTTTTGTCAAAACATGCTCAGACATTTAAAGTGAAAAATAATCGGAAAATACAATTTTAATGTTTAAAAATAATTACAAGAGAGCAAAAATAAAAAGAGTAAATGAATATTAAATTATAACAATAATAAACTGAAATCTGTAGCAAATAGAACAATTTAATAAAGGGATTAATAGATGGTATGGTGTGGTGTGGTGTGTCATAGTATGGGTTAACGCTGTTTGTCAACCCGAAGGACATACTCCTGAGGCCTCCGTGGAGATCTTTCTGAGAGATCCTACCCGTATTTACGTGAGTTTCGGAGAAAATCAAGGGAACCTCCAAATGAACAATCGGAATAGCGAGACTAATGTTCGAATCCGGCACCTCTCGTGTATTACTGTTGAGAGCAGAATCTTTCCGCAATTGATGGGGCGGTGATTAAAATAAATAAGTTACTTTACTCAAAACGTAAGCAATAGAATAAAATGTAAAAAGAATTTATAAAAGAAGTTAAAAAACAGAAAGTTAAGTTTAAGAGAATATATACAATGAACGGTCTATTTTAAAAATATACGATGTAACTAATTATCTTAAAATTTCGTGTTTATTTTTTCCCTTAAACTTTCCTTAGTTTGATGTTTGAGTTGCTGTCTAGATAAACTTTCCATTTTGCATTAAATTTCTATTTTCTCTTACGTATATTTACGTTATAATATTATTTTTGCTCAAAGTAATAGTAATAGTTAGTCTTTAATGATAATCGCTTTATTATTATTATTATTATTATTATTATTAAAAACTAATTTTTTTTTTTTTTTTTATGAATACAGATATTTTCGCAGCTTTTAGTACTCGTATATTTAATTGTGTTTTATGTTTTTTTTTTTTTTTTTTTTTTTTTTTTTTTTTTATTTAAAAAGAAAAAAAAAATATGTTATAGCTAAGAAATTTTGAATGAAACAGAAAATTAAAATCATGTATTTAATTTTTCCCAAATATTATGAAATTTAAAGTTACATTATAAATTAATTTTGTTTTTATGTCATTATTTTTGTTTCACTAACGTGCCGATTTCTCTTAATTTTTTATTCATTCGGAAAATTGATATGCAAATATTGATGATTCTTCATAAACAAACCCCAACTGTTTTGTGAAATGATTGTATATGAAAAATGAGCACTTTATTTTATTTTATTTATTTATTTATTTTGCTAGTCTAAAATTATTTTATAAAACTGAAAGAGTTTGTTAAATTAGCTTTAGCCAATTTTCCTAACAATGAAGTGCTTTTCTTAAAAGACTCCCTGCTGCAATCATTTTGTTACAGACACTGTTACTACCAATCATGAACAGCGAACAAGATTTAAAAATCATGCAGGGAAGAATGCCTTATTTATAATATGAAATGTAAATAGGCTTCATGCAGCGAGTAATTACAAATTGTTGAAGTAATTACGAATAGTTGAAAATTTCTCTTTATAAAATTATGTAATCGAAAACTAAATGATGTAAATATTTATGTTAGACAGGAAATTAAATGAGAAAGTATGTTATGTCAGCAGAGCCATGGCCTAATTATCATATAGAATTTAGTCTAGAGTATGCACTGGAAACCATTAAAGAATATTTCTTGTCTTCAGAAAGTGCTAGAATGTTTGCATAACGAAAAAGCTATTGCACTGTCAAACGTTTCGACTACAAATTGGTGCTTAGTTTCACCAATAGATTGGTGTTAATTACTGAAAAAGTACTATAAAAAATAACTTAATGAATTGGTTATACCAAGCGCCCCAAATTTCTAAAAATATTGGTTGCTGTTAAATCGGTGAAACGTGAGTTGCTATTTTTAACGAAATAATAATAATAAGGAAAAAAAAAAAAAAAGAGTATTCATCGATCGAAATTGTTTTCAACAATTTTTCTTTACTTAACTAGGGGGCTCTGCTCCTGCTCGCTCCGCTCACTAACCCCCGAGGGAGGCTTCGATTCTCCCGATTTATTTTACTTATTAACCCATGCAGAGCTCTGCCCGCCTATTCGCTGCTTTTTCTTTCAATGAATAGGAATATTAATAGTGCATAACACAAGACAAAAGCAGAAAAATATTATAAAAATCCCCATATTCAATGTGGGCCGCGGTATACTAGTCCGTAGGTCACCGAGCTCGTAACTGCAAGATTACGGGTTCGATACTCGAGTCGGGCAAAGACCGTCGTGTAATCTAGTGGTGGCTGGTCCACGTAAAATCAGTCGTGGCCGCAATGTCCTCCATGTTCTCATCAAAATTGTACCTCTGAGGGTCATCGAAGGGGGGCTGGAGCCATTCCTCCGTGGTGGATCAAAATTGTGATGGCATGTCTCCAGACCATCCCTAGGGGTGCGTCCCAGACCGTCGCCAATCACGCACAATCGTCGCCAAAACGCAGTACTGGTGCGACATTAAACCCAACTTACCGACAACCATGGATCATATTTTAATCTTCCCATGCAAATTACTTCATGACAGAAGAACAACAACGTCATAAGAGATACTTTTTTTAAGGTTGGCAAATAAAGTACCTTTATAAACTTGTCGTTTTTAGTTCGTTTATTAAAATGATAGAATTTTCTAAGTAGCTTTGAATTTCTCACTTGGAGTATTCGGAATACACTGATACCTCTCATGACGTAAAGGACCCTGCTTTCCGCGAGGTGGTGCTGTCGCAGACAAAAAAAAAAAAAAAAAAAAAAAAAAAAATGACGCCAACGACAATAACTTTTTTAATATATATAAGATAGAGGGAAAAAAAAAAAAAAGATAAATTCACTTTAAAGACAAACAAAATTGCTGTCAATCATACAGACACGATATTATTTCATTATTGCGAAAAAAAAAAAAAAAAAAAAAAGAACTTATAAAAAAAGTTATAAACAACAAAAAAGATTGCCAGTAAAATATTAATTTTCTAAAAGTAGAGAAAAAAAGTTACTAATAGCAACACTGGCATTTATTTATTTTTTTCTTTTTTACAACCATGGATCCAGGCCGCTGTACCCCAGTAGGTAAAACGACGAGCTCGTAATTGGACGATTGCGGGTTCGATACTTGAGCCGGCCAAAGACCGCCGTGTACAATAATGGTGGCTGGTGCATATTTAATCCGTCGTGGACGCAAAGTCCTCCGTGTTCCCATCAAAATTATACCTCTGGGGATTACCGAAGCGGGGGAACCATCCCATTCGTGGGGGATCAAAATTGTGATGGCATGTATCTGGAACATCCCTAGGGGTGCGTCTCAGACTGTCACCAATTACCCATAGCGCAGTAATGGTGCAACATTAAACCCAGCGTACCTACCTACCTATAACCATGGATCATATTTTAATTTTACCGTGTAAGAAAATTAAGTTTCTAAAAATAGACAAAAAAAAGTTACTAGTAGTAACATTGACATTTATTTTATTTCTTTTTTACAACCATGGATCCAGGCCGCAGTACCCCTGTCGATCAAGCGCCGAGTTCGTAACTGGAAGATTGTGGGTTCGATACTTCAGCCGGCTAAAAACCGTCGTGTACACTAATGGTGGCTGATGCACATAAAATCCGTCGTGGCCGCAAAGCCCTCCGTGTTCCCATCAAAATTATTCCTCTGGGGATTATCAAAGCAGGGAAGCCATCACCCCCGTGTAGGATCAAAATTGTGATGGCATGTCTCCTGAACATCCCTAGGGGTGCGTTACAGACCATCGCCAATTACCTAAAGCGCAGTACTGGTGCAACGTTAAACCCAACCTTCCTACCTACAACCATGGATCATATTTTAATTTTCCCCGTGTAAAATGACTTCATGACAGAAGATTAACGTCATAAGAGAAACTTTTTTCAAGTTGGCAAATAGAGTACCTTCATAAACCCGTTGTTTTTAGTTAATAACATCTTTAATTAAAATGATAGAATTTTCTAAGCTGTTGAAATGTCTTCCTCGGTGTATTCGGAACACATTGATACCTCTCATGGCGCAAAGGACCAAGGACCCTGCCCTCCACGAGAAGATGCTGTCGCAGACAAAAAAAATTTATGCCAGCGACAGTAACTTTATTTTAATATATAGAGAAAATTTCAAGTCAGTGAAATATTTATGGAAAGTTTTACTTTTCTAAATAATAATAACAATGATAATAAAATTCTCTTAGTAAAGCGTTTCAAATTATAACAATCAAGTGATATAAGTTGAGCTAATAAAGTTTTTCAGAATTCTAGATACATTCATCGCACGATTGAATTTACATTAATACTTGATAATCATGTTGTATTCGAAAGGGAAAAAGAAAAGACAAGAAAAATTATAAATTTAATTACGATGATATTTCAAGCAAATTTAAATTTAAAGAATAATTTTTGATATTTTTTTTTTAAATGCATGCTTAAAAGTAATACTGTGCATTGAAACGATTAAAAACATTTAAACATTTAAACATAAAAAATATAGCTTATCGACTTTTAAAGTGCTTTTTCTTAATAGTGTGTAAAACTTTTAAGGCCATAGTTGTTTATTAAGGTCATAGGGAAGATAAATGAAAAATAATTGACTACAAACAATAACATGCGATTGGCTTCTTTCAAATTTTATTGTGTTAGGTCAAATTAAATCAAATAAAACTGCAGATTTACAATCCAGTAAGATTTTAGTACCTACTTCGAAAGCACAGTAAAATTTCTTTTACACTGAAATCGTGTTATTAAAGCGAATTTCAAAACCCTGTTATTTATAGTTCATGATTTACTGCTAAAACTTCATTGGAGGTTTACAGTAAAATAGGAAGTTGGTATTTTAAATTTGAATAAAAGTATTATACAGTTCAACTACTCATTCATAATCCATTAAAGTTTTATTCGATCGGAAAGTGTTTTACGAATATCGGCCAATAGATAAATGAAATAAAACGATGACAAATAAATAAATATATATTTTTTTAATGAATTTTTGGAGCCTTGAATAAAAGTCTTATTTTATGCTCTTGTAAGTTTATTACACAATTTTCGGTATCAGTTTCAGTGTCTTTGAGAATATAAAGAATATATATGAGTACAAACAGTGAAATATAATTATGTGCGTTTCAACGAAGCTGAAAGAGAATTCTAATTTCAAAATTTTAATTGCGTAACTTAAACAAGTTGTAATTTCATAGAACTAGATTCTACAAAAGATGGTAAAATTTTTTTTTCTTTGTTAAAAAGTTATAGTGCTCAGTTTTTTTTTTTTTTTTTTTTTTTTTTTAAATCACCATTGTAACCAAAAGTATATAATTTTTCAAGGACTCCTTTCAAGAATTCGTATTTAATTACAACTGTGTTTTTAAATAACTTTTCCCATTGATATCGTCTGAATAAATTTTCTGAAAATTCCTTGCTGTTATAAAACAGTTATTCAAAGGAATTTGAATGTAAAGATTCCATAGCGAGAATTTCCGTTAACAACAACAACAAAAAAAAGTATTTGTATTTTTGTTATAAATTCATAACAACAATGAACTTTGGGCACCAACTATTTTTATCTCAAAACGGTGAAATTTTCAATTCGAAAAAGCATTTTATTTAAAATTTTAAATTTTTGCATTGCTTGCATGCTAAATTTAGTTAATTATAATGCAACAATTATAGCGAAAGAGAATAAAATCATCGGTAAATGCAAAAAGCTTAGCAACTTTTAGAATATTAAACAGATTCGTTTTTTACCCATCTGTTTAAAATTAATTATACAAAGTCTGCAGCATTACTCTTAATGAATTTATTAATGAAATTCTAATATAAATAAGAACAAAGTTTTTTAATAAATATTCAGTAAACAACAAGGTCATATCTTCTACACCAAACGTTAATCATAAATTTGTCTTCTTAAAGAGATTACTTGAGCATGAGTCCTATTTTAAATACAGTCGGTAACAAAAGTGTCCGAACACTAGCAAAAATTCCTATGTAAAAAAAGTACACTTCATACAGTTTTGTTGAATAAATCCTCGTCGAATACTGTTCTTAGTCAGTGTAAGAACATGATTCGATAAGGATTTCTTTAACAAAACCGTACGAAGTGTACTTTTGTTACATAGGAATTTTTGCTAGTGTTCGGACACTTTTGTTACCGACTGTAGATATTCTTTAGAATTAGAAGTAAAGGGTATTAAATTTGGTGTTGAATGGTAAATAATAAATGCAGTAGCGTTACTGCAGTTTTTCGTTTTTGTTTGTCGAAAGGCTATGCTTAATTATTTCGATCCGAAACAATTGTTGCTTTATTATTATTATTATTTTAAACTTTGATGAAATTTGTTGGTAAATTCTTATTATTCATTATTTAAGTTCATTCATTTCCATTTTATATCTAACATGAAAAAGAAACAAAGAAAATAAAAAAATCCTTCACACATATATAGAATCGAAAATACTCACCTTTACAGTAGGACTTTTGAGTTGCTTAGCAGGGTCAGGTATATATTCCAGAGTAATGCCATAAAACTGTCCTACAAAGTAAAATTTATTTCAACATTAGTTTTCTGCTTTATGAATACGTATAATTCAATAAATTAAAGTATTATAATTTTTTCTTTTAATGGCTATAGTCATAGAAAACATTCAATAAGAGTTGGTAAAATTTATTACATTTGAAAAGTGACTAATATTCTGCATAATTCAAAATTATTTAAAAAGGAGAGTTCTAAAGTAAGTGATTTTTTCTTTTTAAGTAATATTGTAATACCTGTGTGCCTGTTGCGTCATCAAACCCACGTGACCTTTCACCCAATGAAATTTAGAAAAACGTAGCAGTCAGTAACTGTCCTTCTTCCCAAAAGGTTTCGCAGAGTTTTCGTCTGCGTGATTTTTCTTTTTTTGAAATGTTCAAAAGTTAAAATGTAATGCTTGTATTCTGTGTAATTTGTGTTCATGTCTTCATTAAACTTTGTCATGTGCTAAAAGGGTTGCAGAATTCCTAAGTCTTCATCTTCTTATTCGACGCCTCAAATTAAATTGGTTTTATGAAAAAACAAAAATAGTTAATCTTATGTTCATATTAAGTGCTCTACCAAGCTAGCCAGAAACATAATATGTTGTTAAATTTTGTGCTTATACTTTTAACAATGCATTCATATAATACAGGAAGAAGGAATATTCTAACAGAATTTGTATCTTTTCTAATACATACATAGAAACAATATATATAAGCTTGTTCATATTTCTAGCTGACATTGCTTTCAATATCTCACATTATCACTCCTAAAATCACGACTTTACAAAATCCCATATCGCACTCTACTTAAAAAAAGTAATGCAACTCTATAAAAAGGTGGTTATTGAGTTATTAATCGCATATACAGCTGAATCTCAAATATATTTCCTATCCTACTAAAAATGTCAAATTTAAATACCTTTAAAAATTAGTAAATTAAAAAAGTTTTATCTTTTCGCAAATGCCATTTTTATAACCTTGCTATTTACAAATCGTGAAATAATCGGACCTAATATGGCTTATTCTAGTAGATAAGCTCCTTTTTATTGATCTAGACTACTGAATTATTTTCAAACGCATTTCAAATATATAGTGTTTCTTATAAGTTTCAAATACTTATTTTTTTTATTTTTCGTTTTTTTTTTTATTTATTTTTTTTTTTTTTTCTTAGAAAAACTGCACCTATTTTTGAGCTGTGTCATATTTTTAAAAATAAGTATGCGTCACATTTAATCTTAAATAAGTAAATAATGCTTGAGTTTACATGTTTATTAAATTGTATAAACTACAAAACAAATTAATATTTAAATTTTTAAAGCAGTAATTAATAAATGTAAAGAATAATAAAAAGGTAAATTTATTAGTTTTGTTCTCCATTCATATTCAGTGCAAAGAGTAATTCATTCTTTAAATATCTAGTAACGTCGAGAAAGTGTTCTAAAAACATTGAAGCGTTAAAGTCGCAACATAACCTTGCTCAGATAAAAGTAACTGATACTGATTCTTTAATGCCTGAAGCTATTTGAAGTGAGATTTATTATTAGTTTCTTTTGTGTACGTTGACATCCGTTTTAAAAATCAAAATTCTGTAGAGGAAGCTGCGCATTCCTATTTAATAATATTTTAAAATTTCTTTGTCCGTGTGCTGTTTTTAACTTACTTTTGAAATGTTTTAATTCGCATTTAATTAACAAATAGTACTTTTCTTTTTATACTAGGTTTTCTTTTATCAAACATAAGAATTCACTATCTAAAATATAAATAACAACAACAGCAGTAATAATAATAACACATTTTATACTTTAATAAATTTAGATTTTATACGCGTATGATTAGGTAAGAAACTTTAATTCCATATTTAAAATAATAATAATTGACTATGACTATAAAATGGATTTTTTTTTTTTTTTTTTTTTTTTTTCAGATTTGTAGGCTTTTAAAATTGAAATAAATCTGTCTATAATTTTGTTAAAATTTCAGAGCGTATCAAAAAAAAAGATTTTTTTTTAAAAAGTAGTTGTTTCATAACTTGTAAAAAAAAAAAAAAAAAAGAAAGAAAAAGAAAAAGAAAGAAAGAAAAACATAATGACGGCATGAAAACTTATGAATTCATCATATTTTTTATTATTTCAAAAAATATATACGAAATAATTTTAAATAGAGAAATTCCAAATATGCTTAATATGGAAAAAGTTCTTTTGAGGGATGGTAGGGAAAAAACAGTAACATGGATAATATTAATATCGAAGTTATTTAATTTGAAAGCTTTATGTAAAGTATGAAAATGTAACAAGATTATATTAAAATTTTAATTTTTCGGTGTTGCTAGAGTAATTAGTGAAATATTTTACAAAGGATAAATTAGTAAATATTCCAATAGATAATCAAGCTTAATGGAATATCTAGCACAACTACTTCTTGAGACCAAAGTTGGTCTTTCTAGTTTTTATCAATATTTCGAATTCTGCGTTAGGAATAATCTGTAAAAATCCTTCAAATTCACAAACGAACAATGAACAAACAGTGGAAACTTGAATTTATAGGCACAAAAGTAATTACTATTAAATGTATATGAGAGAAGTGATTATGAAAATTTACTAAGCAATAAGAAGTTACTAATATCATTCATATTTGTACGATTTGCTCCAACACCTTTTTAATTAAAAAAGGAGAAGCAGAGAATTATCTGTATACCTTATAAATGTACGAACGCTTATGTTTAAAGAAGTCGTAATAATTTTATTGAGATTATGTAAATTTAATGTTTAATTTAAACTCCACAAATAGAAACTTATAAAAATGTTGCATAAAAAAAAATAGTAAAAAAATATAGAAAACAATATATAACCTTGCTAATTTGATGTGTATAGCTTATTAAAATAAATAGTAAACAAAAATACACAAAAATATTTGGAAATGGATTTAAATTGAAAGAATATTTTAGCTTTTACAAGGTAAGTGGAACATTTATTTTAATCACCCGGCTTGTAATTGTTCTACAAAATACAATTAACATTTATTTTCGTATTTTGTTATCGTTTTAGGTATTTCAATTCAAATCATTGATAGCATTCATTTTCCATATACACAATTGGGCAAATGAACGTACTTTTTTAACTATTCATATCTTGTTCTTTTTATAATTTCATGAAAATCTATTTTTCAATATCTGCTGTTTTGTAGAAAGTTACCACTTACCTTGTAACAGGTATAGCGAAATAAGGCCAGTTATAAGTGGCTTTATTTATAAAACATATAACTAGCTAATATAAAGACATAAATTTACATTTAACTTACCTTTATTTATATAAGTTATCCTGTCATCTTCCCTCCGTTGGCTAGTAGAGATTGGAGACTCGAGGAAGTATCGAAAGCCTACGTCAGAGTGGCTAAAAAAGGAAACCTCAATCACTCATAGTTCAACTCCTTTAAGATGGAACTTAAGATATTAATCAAACATAAAAAATTTGAAGACATTAATTGAAACACGTTTTTCGGTACATTAATCCAATGTTAAATAATTCATTACTCATTATAAATTCTTACCTATTTGCGTGAATGAAAAAGACATTTAGTGTCTTACCTTAGTCTTATGCTCAAAGGAAATTAAAGTTTAATGCAAAAGGAAATGGGGAGTTATGTACACAAAATCTATACCAATCAACAGAATAACTTTTAATGAAAGAAAACACAGAAAATATTATTTATCAACTATGATAAATTTTCTTTAATTTAATTTTTGCTTGCTTCTTGCTTGAATAAATATTCAACTACAAAACTCATTTATATTCCTCAAATATCCTAAATATTACTGTTTTTCAAGCATTTTAATGTAAGTTGGATACGAGAACAATATTCACTTTCAAAACATTATTTTAAAACGATTTTGAAGTTGAAACGTTAAAAATTATTAAACCCCTATTATAAAAACATTTTTAGTCTTTAGCGTGTGGTTCTCTAATGTAATTTTATATGATAAAACACTATTTTTAAAAGAAAACTGCTATTTATATCACTAACAAATTAAAATGTTATGCCATTTCAAAACTGAAGGTTTGTCTAACTTTTTCCATGTCGTTGGTCAATTTATTTGAAGCTTAGAAAAGGACTATACTCTTATGCAGAAATCAGTTTTAGAAAGGGGAAATAGGTAATGTTCTCGTCTTCAATAACATATTTAAATTTTATTTTTATGAAAAGAAAATTGCAAAAACTTGTGGAATAAATTAATAGAAAAGTCAGGAAATAACACTGACACGAAACTTCTATTATTTATTTTCTATTTTCTTCAATTTTCACATAAAAAAAAAAAAAAAAAAAAAAAAGAAAAAGAAAAAGAAAAAATTCTTTAATTTGAGTTAAGGAAAGATAAACAAATATTCACTAGTAAATGTTTAAATTTTGTCCAGTAGAACATGTGAAAATTATACATCCGTTCTTTATCTTAATATTTGTTTTTATTTCTATATTATTATTATAGATGACTATCATTTCATCTAGATTTATTATGTATGCAATATAAAATCTAAATAGGTTCATTTTCTAGGTACATAAAAAAAAAAAAAAAAAAAAAAAAAAAAAAGAAAGAAAGAAAAAAGAAAAATTATTGCTAAATCAGCGTAGTTTATCAGTTTGAATAATTACAAAAGTTAGATTCAGGAATATGAGATATTGGAAGTGGCAAAGGGTAATTTAATCCTTTAAAATAAAATAAATAAATAAATAACAATAAAATCAGATGTAATATTTCTGTTTATTAAATGAGTTTAAATCTAAAATTATCATCATTTGTGAAATCCAATTTTACCGAGTAAAAAAAAAAAATAGCTCGTTTTAAATATATATATATATATTTAAATTGTAAGTGCAGTATATCTTAAATAATAATCAACCTATTATTATAATTCCTATTTATTTCCTCTTAAATAGAGTGAACTGTGAAATTGCTTTTTGAAATACTTCGCAAACTTTTTCCATCACTCCAGATAACATTATATGATAAATCATTATATACTCTATAACCCATTCAAATATAATTTCCATTTTACAATACTATACGATTGCTATCACAAACTTATTCGAATTTTTCCGCATTCTTTTGTAGCTCTTAATCAAAAGCTTATCTTTGTTGTTCAACATTCAAACTCATCATGTTTTTTTATGCAATTACAAATTCTATGCAACGTATTTTAAATCGGTTATTAAAACTTTGCTTCAAGTTAGACAAAAAAAAAAAAAATGTATATCATACGAATTATATATTTATTCAGGAAAAATGGGTATAGACTTTTAGATTTATTATGTGATTAACTATATATATAAGGCAATTAAAAAAAAGAGTAGGCGCTTAACAAGAAATGCTAGAGAATGTTGTTCATTTCCATCCTAAAATTTAAGTAATGACTGTAATTATTATTATTATTTTCAAAATATTTGATTTAGTAAAATTAATTTTTATACCCCCTTCGCTATTTCTTTTTATGGTACAATATTTTATTTTTAAAATATTTTTGTTTCTGTACTTTAAAGGTTAGACTTTTTTTTATTTTTAATTATTTAAATAAAAGTTTTTTAAACTGTTAATTTTTTATTAAAAAAATGTAGACGTTGTTTGCTGAGGAAATTTAGGTTTTGTACTTTGTAAATGTTTTAAATTGATGGATAAAACATGATCATTAAGCACCGATATGTAATTTTTTTTTTCTTTTTTTTCTTTTCTTTTCTTCTTTTTTTTTTTTTTTAATCATAAAAGATATTTCACTAATAAAACGCATTTTTTTCTTTCTTTCTTTTTTTTTTTTTTTAATCATAAAAGACATTTCACTAATAAAACGATTTTTTTTTTTTTTTTTTTTTTTTTTTTTTTGAGAGGGAGAAATTGTAAGATAAAGAGGCACTTTTTTTAATTGTACATCTACACAGAGTGATGTAGAATTTTGTAACTTCATAAACTTGCTTATTTAAAAGTGCACACAAATATTTCGCATTATTATTATTATTATTATTATTTTTATAAGTTGCTTTTATTCTATTAAAAATTGATTTATGCTAAAATGTCAAATGATATTTCATTTAAAAACTGCTTGACCAAAGCATATTTTTATTATTGCAAGTTAAATTGTTTGAGAAATTGCTCGTATTACACAATTTTTTTAAATTTAATTCTTTATTATTAATAAATAAATAAATATTGCTACTTTTTAGTTTATTATTTATTATTATTATTTTAAACATCAATCAATGTCCTGTTTGTGGTGCAAATAATCATAATTTCAATTTCTCACTTTTTATTTATTAAATAAAAATCTTATTATCTAATAAATAAAAGTAAATAAAATTTCCTTATAATTTTAGGAATGTATGTTGTTTGTGCGACATATTCTTACATTTATAAAAATAGAGTTTTTATTTGAAAAAATGAATCTCAGTATTTAAATGTACTCAATAATTTTCCACAACATAGTTATTTTTCATTAAAAATTGTCTACAGTTTATATTTGCTCTTATAAATTGTCCGTAAAATATCTGTTTTGAAGCTGAGAAAGAGCTTTTAAATAACGTTTCAATGGTAAATCTTCGTAATATGAAATCAGGGACCTGACTAACATAAACAATTCACAAATCAATTGAAATTGCGTTTAATAATGTATATTTAATTATGGAAATATTTTTTGGTATAAAAATACCAATAAAAATTTTTACTCTCTTAAAACATACATAAAGGCAATCTTCTGTTTGCCGTAGAACTAATTTAAATTTAAGCTCTTAAAATACATTTTTTAATATACATTCAGAAAAATAGATTTCTTTATTAAATTATAAATATAAAATTTAATAAAATTATTTACAATAAAATATTTCATTTTTGAATTTAGTACTGTTATGAAATGCTATCACGGTTGAATATTTTTTTCTTTAGGCTAAAAGTTAAGATAAACATTTAATTTAAAGATTGGTTTAAAATTTAAATATAGAATCTCAAGATCTCTAGAGCCAAATATGTATTTCGCTCATGTTTATTATGTATCAATGTTAAATTACTTATGTATAATTAACTAATATAGAAAAATCTTTTAATTTTGTTATTATATTGTTAGTAGGAAAGTTTCTTAAAACTAACCTATCACAGATGAAAAAGATAATGTACACACCAATCTAGAGTAATTAATATTCAAGCATATATCTTTTAAGAAAGTATTAAAAAATATTAGTCACCGAACACCAGGCTATTGAATTAGAAATAAAATATAAGAGATTTCATTGCAAAAGCAATCATGTATGAATAGATTTTTTTCATACATTTTTAATGAATATTTAAAATTTTTATGAATATCTAAATTCAAAATGAGTTTTACGTTATAACTTATCATTAGTATAAAAACTTATCAGTTACATATATATCATTTTCAGCCAAAAGAAAAATATTCTATTGACTTTTGTGCTAGAAATTGATCCAAAAAATTTTTTTGCCATTTAAAATATAAACAAACCAATTGTAATACAATGAAAGTAATTCTATGATAACTTTCTCTTCAAGTTGAATGGAAAAGGATCAAATCTCTAAGTATTTTGACTCCGAGGTTAATGTACCACAGACTAAATAAGCTAGATAAAAGTAATTCAAACTCATAAAAGACATATTACGTTACCTGTCGTACTTAATTTTCATGCATACAGCATTTTAGCGTTTTAAAAGTATGATTTTACGGCAGCTAGAACTGACACCAATTTAAATACATAAGAGCTAAATATAACTACAAAATATCTTGCTATTTTGGCTTTAAATGTCTTCTTTTTCGTGCAGAATAACGTGAAACGAGCAATTTCAATTTATACATATATGGATATTGTGCATTTATAAAAAACTTGACCTCGGCTTTAATTTTTTAAATATTGTTATTAGACATGTTAAGAATAACAAATTTTAATTTAAAAAAAATTGCAGAATTTCATAAATCAATTACAAATTTCAGGAGGATCCAATTCCAATACATACAAAATTGGAATTTTTATACGACTCCAATTAGTATAATGCGCCCTGTATAAGTGTACGGTGATGACAAATTTCAGCATTGTAACATAAATTATCTCAGAGATACAATAACGCAAAAAAAAAAAAAAAAAAAAAAAGAGAGAGGGAAAAGTAAATTAAAACTAAAAATGAAAATGAAAGGAAGAAAAATGAAAAAGGTTGTCTTAAACAATTTTTCAGGATCTCGATATAGGACCTTTCATTTAAAAAAAAAAAAAAAAAAAAAAAAAAAAAAGAAGAAGAAGAAGAAGAAAGAAGAAAAAAAGAAAGAAATCGCATGCGGAAGATCGCTCTTCAGGAATAACATGCAAATTACACCCAAAAACAACATTAACCCTTTGCCGGTCCTATTTAAATTCCTTCTTTTGGTCAGTGCTGCCAAATTTAAGGACTTTTTATTCAATATCCACCACAAAATTTTAACTGTTACGGTTGCCTAATTACTTCGAAAAGGTTATTCGTCCAGTATATATATCAAATATCACTCTTGAAAATTGTTGGTGGTAGTTGAATAAAAGTGTCCTTAAATTTGGTGACACTGTTTAAAGCTTAAGAGCCGACAAAGGGTTAATGTAAACAATTAAGCATGTTTCCATTTCATTTTCGACAACTTTACCTAAATATATCTCTAGGACATTTTATGATACAGTGCTGAAATTTTGTACATAAGGTATGAAGGATTTTTCACTGATTCTAAACATGGACCTTATAAAAATTTTAATTTTGAGTTTCTTGAAATTGAATTACCAATTCTTGAATTGCCGTTTCCCTCCCCCCCCCCCCTTAAATGTATCTTTGAATGTATTTTTTTTTTTTATTTCTGTCACATAAAGCATTGGCCAATAATTTTGTTGTTATGTTGAATAGATTTTGCTGTTGTTGTTGTATGAACAATATTCAAGAAAAATCGTTATTTATTAGATTCCAATGTATCTTTTGCACAAGTACCGCTGCAGTATTTCTATTTCTTCTTTTTTAGGGGGGGGGGGAAAGAAGAAGAAAGAAAGAACATTAAAATAGAATAAGGATAGGGAAGAATTTTGGTGAATATTTCAAGGATAAGCTACAATGCAACTATAAACAATTTACTTACGATAAATATTATTGAACTATATTTACATTATTTTAAAGATGAGTTCTTATATTTCCTGTAAATTATGAGTAGATGTATATCTTCTAAGGATGTACGCATAAACGTATATTTAATTCATGCATGTGCCTTTTCTATCTTTAAAAAAAAAAAAAAAATCATCTCTGTAAGTAGAATACATAAGTACGATTTAACTTGTTGCACTTAAGTAGTTGATTTAAAATATCATACCATTCGATTAAATAGTTTGATTCATATGATATACCAAGTTTAATTTTCCATTTGATACAAATTTAAAAGTGAGATGAATTTTCTTTATTTTACTTAATATTCAGTGTTATCTAATAAGAACCTCGATAACTTTAGACCCTTATTTATTTAAATTTGCGCTTGGTTATTCGAAACGCAAAAAATAACATTTGTTCTGAATACTATATCGTAGGTTATGTTTTCATTATTTTGAGGAAAGCGACAGAACTAAATCTCTAACCAACCAAGGAGTGGGTGGGGATCAAGAAGATTGGATGTTGCCCTAGATTTCCGCGTTCAGTCTTTATAGTTATAAACTTTATCCTCAGAATTCTATAAAATCAAATATGATAGTTAATGATACTGTTTCCTCAACCTCTTAAAAAGGTGTTAGTTTTTTAGATGTTGACTTTGAGTGAAATCAAATAATGACACATTTTTATATTGGTAAATTAAGAAAAGAAAAATAGATTACTTCTTTTTTTTCCCCTACTGTTTAATTTTGAAAATTTAAAGTATTTTAAAGAATATAAGAAAATTATGTTGCAGCTTATGCATAATATATTGCGCAAAATAACTTTCTCAAATATAAAAACTGAACATTGTTAATTAGATTTTAAGCTTATTTTCATTTTTTCTATAGTATTTATAGAGAAATAATAAAAATAATTTTAAGGGAATAAATGCCAATAGATCTTTCTTATTTTATAATCTATACAAATATTTCTTTAACATGGGCTAGTTAAGATTAAATTTTGTCAAATCAATACGACAGAGAAATAAGTAACATACATGAGAATAAATAATAGTATTTATGCATAAAAAAAAAAAAAAAAAAAAAAAAAAGCCAAAATAAATTAATTAAAAAAATATGCATTGCCAAATGGAAACAAGAACTGAAAAGTCGCCATGGGGTGTCCTATGCTAAAGCTGTATCGTCTGGCGGAGTAGGAAATCTGGGTCATAAACGTGATTTTTATCTTGAAATCTTTCTCTGGATGATTTTGGTTTAACTATCAATAGCGTTTCATCCCACAATATTAATTTGACTTTAATAATAATTTGGCATCTGATGAATTAAAATTAAAATGGGGTGGGGAAATGGTTCAAAATTTATGATTTTTAAATTTTAAAGGTAAATAAGAAAAGCAATTAGAGTAAAAAATTCACACGGATTTGCTTATTATTATTATTATTAGAAATAAATGATTTTTGTTAAATACTGTTAACATAATGCCTGAAAAAAAAAACCCTATTAATTAACACTTTTCAGTGTCTTAAAAAGTATTAAACACTTCAATGTATATATCTGCTAGCCCGTTAATGTTCTAAGTTTTGTAAGTATATTCGCGTGCCTGTGAAAATATCAAACAGCATTTCGGGTCATTACGTAATATTAACTCTTGAAACTGCTCTTCTTACTGTTTACATTTGTATTAGAAAGGACACAAACACAAACAAAGTAAATGGTTAAATTAGGATCACAAAGCAAATCTCAGAGAATCACAACACTATAATTTATGTTAAAAATATGTATGCATGTGCACAATTAAATTTCATTTGACAACGATAAATAAATGAGCTACATCTGTGTTTTTACTTCTCTATAGCATGTATAAAATATCCATTTTTTTTTTTTTTTTTTTTTTTTTTTTTTTAGTATATCATCGAAAATTGTCAAGAAATGCATTCATACTGTCTGTGTGTATTTATGCATATATTCAGTTACGTTACACGGACATTTAAAATCGTTCATATACAACGCCATAATCTTAATGTTGTTAATTACTTCTTAATCTTTGTAGAATAAATGACTTTTTTCTTTCTTTCTTTCTTTTAATTAATGAAATTATATATTGAATATACTTAATGCACATTTAAATTTTAAAAGCACATTTATATGAAATAATCATTGAAACATACAGTTATACTAAAATATAATTACCTTACCTTTTTTGTATATATGGGTTATGCATCAAAACTATTCATACTATACTATATTTTAAATATGAATCTAATAAAACAATATAATAAAAACAAACACTTAAAAAAAAAAAAAAAAAAAAAAAAAAAGAACTAGAAATGGCAGCGTACATTACTAATTCTGAATTTTCATGAAACTTATCTTTAGAAGTTTCATTATTTTCAATGTCTAATAAATAAACAAGATTAAAATGTATTGTATTATCCCATAATATGTAAATGTGTTTTGTATAATCTAATATAGTTTAACAATTTAAATCGATATTAACCTTAAGAAAGATATATCACTTACCTTAAATTTCCAGTTATTGAAGTATATAACATTCAAACAGTAAATTTTAAATACCATTACCTTCGTTTCTTTTTTCAATATTACAGAAAAAATAAATTAACTGATTGCAAAATGTTTTTGAAAATTTCTCTGTTTTTCATTGAATGGAATCTTGTCTCCTGGCATCATTTAAGTAAAAATGAGGATACATTTTTCAATTTTGATTTTTTAATCAATTTTTATTTAAATAGATGTTTGAGTGTTAAGGAAATGTGGATACTTCAATTTCGATGCAGTTTTATTTTAAATCAGTATTTACCTTAAGAAGACGTAATAAAAACTTATTTTGGAACTATATACATGTTCAAAAATGTAAATAATAATAATAATATTAAAAATGACAAAGAGAAAAATAAGCAAAAACTTTAATGTTTGTTTATTTATATAATTTTGGAAACAGATAACTATAGTTTGAACATTTTAATTAAAACATACATACTTTTCAAAAATTTAAATAAAATTCTAATTTTTTTTTCAAGTATTAGATATTTGCAACACTACAGTTCTAAACGTGTTTTATTAATATAGAATAAATGTGTTTTATTAAAATAGAGCCGTTTTAGAAATGGCCAAAAAGTTATAAAATTTCCATTATATACAACGTTTGAAATTTCTATTATTTTTTTTGTTCGAGAACAATATTTTGAAATCCCTATGTCAATGGTTATATATATATATATATGTGTGTATATATATATATATAAAGCATTTTTATAGGAGACTTTTATAGCACGAAGTTTTTGAAACAAAACCAGAGAGATCAAGTGTTAACTTTGAAATAGTTGGATGTAAAACGCAATTTATGTTTTAAGAGGAAAAAAAAGTTTTATGTGTTCTATTATTAAAGGGTCATGTCCCAGCCAGTAAAAGTAAAATAAGTTTGTGAGTCAGGAACGAAATCATCTAACACGAAAAATCTGCGAAAACCTGCCACTTGGATACAGGATGAATGACAAGGGGCATGAATTAATAATATATTATATGGCTATTACTTAAAGTACTGTTATAACTTATGGCTATTACTTAAAGTATTGTTAAATTATATGATCATGTGATGATTGGGATTAATGGGGCATTCCAAATTATTAATGTATTGTATCACATACATAGATATAGTAATAATATATAGATTGATCATTGGGGAGAAAAAAGTGATTCCTTTTCACTCGGGAAAAGACTGCGATTTTACCAAAATACGGCAGTCTTTCCCCGAGTGAATACACACGGGGATACACACGAATGTTTTAGCAAATAAAATTCATGAATAATTTATTTACTAAAGGTGAATGAAAAGCTCCAGATATAGTTTCAAATTCATTCTTCTTTTTTTCCTTCAATACTACTTAATGGCTGATTCCAAAGCTTTTTTTTCGGCATCAAAAATCTTTGCACGATACTATGGGGATGATAGATCTATGTATATTATTATATCTATGATCACATAAATCTTTTCGAAGATAGAGTAAAACTTAATTTGAAAAAAAAATAATTTTTGTTTATTAACCAAAATAATTGATGAAATTTGAAATGCAAGTTGGTCTTGTGGGGTACAGGCTGTATATTATATTTTTGTGTTCGTGAGAGAAAATTTAAAAGAATTTGAAAACTGCAATTTTTAATCCCAGTTCAAAAACATGTGACTTAATGTGAAGCAGATTTTTTATTTTTTTTTCTCCTAACGGTTTCCATACAATCTTCTGCTGTTTCTACCTAAAATTCATACTTTAGTTAATTTTAAAAAATCTAATTGTCCGATTGATAAGCTGTTTAATGCATCGGATTTACAAAAATTTTCCCTTTCATTTGGTATCTTATTTGTAACGATGCGACTGATATTTCTAATTTATTTTCTAATCTTTCTGATTTATTTTCTTTATTTTAAATAAATGTACGTTTTTTTTTATTATTATTATTTTGTCGAAAAAAAATTGGCAACAATTAAATTATGGATAAAATGTTAAAATTTAAATGGCCTAATTATCAGAAATTAGAAGGTTATTATTTTCACATTTTAATTAATTAAGAAAAAACTAATGAAAAATTCGGAAATCTGACTTCGATGTGCACAGTGACCCTTCGGGGGGCCCCTTTGTGATCTTGTGACTGTCCGAGCTATCGTTTTCGAGAACAGTGAAATATACAAATATTGCTCACTTAATAGTATAAGATACAACTATGAACTACACTGACATAATGCAGAAGTGAGCCATGGTTACAAAGAATATTTTAAAATTAAGTTTAAACTTAAGGTTCATTTTTATGATTATTTCAAGTTTATCGGTATTAGTTTATTTAGATCTAAAAAATCATAAATCGATATCAAGTTTCATAATTATTCTTTTTAACTAAATGACTAATGAAGTATATATAATTAGAAAAAGTTTTAATTCCTGGTATAAAATAATTTTAAAATTTATTTTTAATATTGTTATATTTTTACACCGTAGCAAGAAATATCAGATTTTTACTAGACTGTGAAAGAAACAAAAGCAGGACATGGCATACTTTTAATGATTAATGAATTGAAATTAAATATATATAAAACAACGTTTTATTTAGGAACAAAAAAAAAAAATAATAATAATAATAATAATAATAATAATTTAAACCTTGAGATATTCAGTTAGCAGATATTTAATCAGACCAACATCAAACACAGAACAAATTCCTAATACAATGTATACTCTATAACAAAAAAAGTGACGCACTAAAAGGAGTAATGCAAACTGGACACGAATTGACATACATACAGGTTTTGATGGAATCAAGCACCAATTCTTCATTATCGTCGATCCTACGTGCAACTGGTACTTCAGTGACTTCAAATACCCTTAATAGGCGGCTCAGTGGAGTTGAGCTCAGTCCCCGGATTTCTCTTCCAATGAGGACGTTTGGAGCATCATAAAAAGGGTCTTACAACCAGCTCGGAATTTTACCAATCTAACGCAACAATTGGACAGAATTTGGCACCATACTTTACAGGAGCACATCTACCAACTCTATCAATTAATATCAAGCCGAATAACTGCGTACATAAGGGCCAGAAGTGGACCAACGCGTTATTGACTTGTTTACTTTGTGAGGCCCTTCCACTTGATTAAATCATTCAAATTTTCTGAAACTGTAATCAATTGTTTTTCTCCACATGTACATCACATCTACCACCCATTCCTCCCTCCCCCCTCCCCATCTACCAATTTTTGTCCCCACTTCTTCTTGGTGCGACGTTTTTTTTTTTTTTTTTTTTTTTTTTTTTTGTTATAGAGTGTATTTTTGAGAAATTTAACGGTGGGTTAAAACAGTTTATATTAAATAAAGAAGATTTATAGTTAGCATTTCCGCCTGAAAATCAAAGAAAATAAATGGAAAGGCAATAAACGAAAATGTAGCGCACGCTACATACGACTATGAATAACATTAAATAAGTGGACAATGGCTACAAAAAACATTTTTAAGTTAAGTGTAAACTTAAGGTTTCTTTTTTATGATTATTTCAAGTTTATCGTATTAGTTTATTTAGATCTAAAAATTATTTTAATCGATAGCAAGTTTCATACTTATTATTTTTAATTAAATGACTAATCAAGCATATATAATAAGAGAAGGTTTTAACTCCTGGTATAAAATAATTTTAAAATTTATTTTTAAAGTTATTGCATTTTTACACCGTAGCAAGAAATAGTAGATTATTACTACACTATGAAACAAACAAAAGCAGGGCATTTGACATAACTTTAATGATTGATAAATTAAAATTAAATACATAAAACAACGCTTTAATTAGGAACACAAAAAATAAGTTAAACCTTGAGATATTCATTTAGCAGATATTTAGTCAGATCAGAATCGAACACAGAACAAATGAATGATTCAAATGTATTTTCTAGAAATTTAAATGTAGTTAAAACAGCTTATATGAATAGAAGAAGTTTCATAGTTAGCATTTGTATCTGTAAACCAGAGAAAACAAATGGAAAGGCTGTGGATGAAAACGTAGCACACGCTATGCTGCTATATATTACTATGAATATCATTGACAAAATATAGAATTGGACAATGGTTACAAAGAATATTTTTCAGTTAAATGTAAACTTAAATTTCCTTTTTACGATTACTGCAAGTTTATTTCTGTTAGTTTATTTAGATTTAAAAATTAATTAAATCGATATTAAGTTTTATATTTATTCTTTTTAATTAAATGACTAATGAAGTAATTATAGTAATAAGAGAAAATTTAACAAAATAATTTAATATATTTTTTTTTATGTTGTTATATTTTTACGCCGTAGCAAGAAATATCAGATTATTATTAGTCTGTGAAACAAATAAAAGCAGCATATGACATAATTTTAATGATTAATAAATTGCAATTAAATATATAAAACAACGTTTTATTTAGGAATACAAAAAATAATTTAAACCTTGAGAAATTTAGTTAGCAGATATTTAATCAGATAAGCATCAAACACAGAGCAAATTCCTAATACAAATATATTTTCGAAAAGTTTAACGGTGATATGAAATGAAGAAGCTTTATAGTTAGCATTTGCACATGGAAACCAAAGAAAATAAATGGAAAGGCAATAAATGAAAATGTGGCACACGCTATATACGACTATGAATGACATTGAAGAAGTAAACAATGGCACCAAAAAACATTTTTAAATTAAGTGTAAATTAATAGACCTGCTAACTATGCTAGTTTATCCGTAATGGTATTAAGCCCCGCCTTTTTTTCACACCGGAGTAGTTGTAGAGCAATAGTTTTCTTATTTAATCATGAAAACATATTGCTGAATATTGCTCTACAACTGTTCTGGTGTTAAAAAAGGCGGGGCTTAATACCATTACGGATAAACTAGCATAGTTAGCAGTTCTAAATTAAGGTTCCTTTTTATGATAATTTCAAATTTATCGTATTAGTTTATTTAAATCTAAAAATTATTTAAATAGATATCACGTTCCATACTTATTCTTTTTAATTAAATGACTAGTGAAGCAAATATAATAAGAGAAGGTTTTAACTCCTGGTATAAAATAATTTTAAAATTTATTTTTAATGTTATTATATTTTTACACCGTAGCAAGAAATAGCAGATTATTACTAGACTGTGAAACAAACAAAAGCAGGACACGACATAATTTAAATGATTAATGAATTAAAATTAAATATATAAAACAACGCTTCAATTAGGAACACAAAAAATAAGTTAAGCCTTGAGATATTCAGTTAGTAGGTACTTAATCAAATCAGCATCAAACACAGAACAAATTAATAATACAAATGTATTTTCTAGAAATTTAACTGTGGTTAAAACAGCTTAATGAAGAAGCTTTGTAGTTAGGATTAGCTTTTTATTTTATTTTTATCCCAGTGAGTTTTTCTGAGTCAGTAGGAAATATGTGATGATGTAATTCATTTTGGCGACACTTTTTCTTTCAGGCAAGCACGTCGTAGGCCAACGCCTCTAGATAAAGCAGCAGTCTAAAGCAAGTCTAATCATCAAAATGTCAAGTGATATCAACAATTTTAATTTATCTTACCTATCAAGGACAAACTATGCTCTGCGGTTTATCTTAAGCCCTGAAGGTAAGTTTCAACGTCTGCCTCGAATAAATCTTCAGGTGGATTGCTTCGACATAAGTGAAAACATTTTAAATACCATGCAATGATGTCTTTTTGACGCCACTCGTTTCTGTATAAAGAGGAAAAGAAACTTTCCCTTTGTTTTTTAACTTATACATTTTCCTAATCATTAATAAGAAAAATATGCTAAATGTTCTGAAGCAAGGCATAATAGAAAAGTATCTCCTTGAAGTTTATAAAATAAAAAAATACATAGAGAGAATACATTTAATTTTTTTTTTTTTGTGTGTGTGTGTGTATGTCTAAATGTCTAACTGTAGATAGTGTGAGAATTAATTTTAATTGGATCGATAAAAACGAAACTCGTCTTATTGAAAACGGGTACCTGTCAATAGTTGTGACTTGACGTATGAACATATTTGAAAATTTGTATTATTATTATTATTAATTATTATATTCATCTTCCGAAAATATTGAAATTGTGATTCTTCTGTAATTTGTTTCCTCAATTTCTATTGGTCAAATAAATTTGGGGTTAATGTGACGAAAATAGATTTTAAAAATAGTGTACGTTTTATACTCGTTAATTATTTCACATTTTCAGCTAGTCCATGTTGTTTAAATTTTGAGACTCAGTCGTTTTAAAGTTATTTTTGAGAATTTTTGATTTTCGAGTTATTGTCGAGAATATAACTGGAATATTTATCAATAACACGGGTCTGTCAAATCTAAAATCGTACCTTTTTTTTTTTTTTTTTTTTTTTTTTTTTCACTGCGTTGGGTGTCTATTAGGTGTTTTGATACGCTGAATTCCGAAATATTTGTCTTTTCTATCACGTAAGGATATTTCCCGTAAGGATGGAGATCGTGAGAATTCACACAGAGGGTATAACAAATTTGAAATATTTATAAAATACATTAAAATAGCCTATTATTATCTTTTAAATGTGTTTCTTTACATGGAAGCTCTTTAGAGCTTTTTCTCTTGTGCACGGCTTGAGAGATTTGGGATGGGGGAGATTTTCTCTGCAACATCCAACAATAATCTACTAACATATTAACACTTCTGATACCTCCTCTACATTTCATTGGTGTCTTGATGAAATAGCTGTTCTTTACGTACATCTCCCAGGTTTTACTGGAAATAACTTAGATGAGAGTTAAAAAAGGGGAGCTTTAAGTTAAAAAAAATCTCATTTTTTGTCAAAACTGTACGTGATGATAAATTTTGAATAGTTTTTTCTTAGGCAGCGTCCAGAAATACACCAGAAAAACACTTCACCTTGAAGAAAAGAATTTCATCGAAGACCTGTGTAATCTGTAAAGACAATTTTATGTTCTCTGTGAAAAATTTTGCTTATAGATCTCCTGCAATCATACGAAAATATAGAGAATTCGTAAAAATAATATTTCTCTGCATGGTTTGGGTTTCTCATTAGTTATTGTTTCAAATGTTTGTTTTAATTTTTTAATTAATCATTTAGAGTTTTATGGATGTGAAAAGAAAAATTATATGTGTATATATATTCAGCATATGATCGAAAATAATTGATGTTATGATTGCATGTATACATACATATGGATACAAATTTTGCTTGGAAATACGACGGTGAATCAAATATGTACCGGAATTCACTTCATAGGCCACTAAGGACCCTTCAGAGACTGGCAACTTTAGAAATCTGCAAGTCGGCTCTATTGATATTTCTTTGATGTGGTTAGGAGATCGACGCTGGCTGCGACGCTGACTGCAGTCGAAGATCCCAAACCTCCTGGTGCGATAATTGCATGAGAAGGGGGTCTCTTTTGTAAAAGAGCAATAAAAAGTAATGTCCTTCATTGTAAATGTGTGCAAAATGTCAAGGGTCGCTTTCGGACAATGGATAATTTATGAGTTTTGACGTGCTGCATGTTGCTAGTATCTGAAGGAAGCTATGCATCGGAAAGAGGAGTGCGCTGCTAAGCGTGGTAGGTAGTGATGTCACGTGATTACCTACACTGCAATAAGTTCATTTCTTTCCACGCTTCAATGTGCGTCACAATGAGTGCGCAAGACTTTCCCTCTCACGTTGTACAACGTATTATTATAAAGTTTCTCACACATGAAGACGTCAAACCATCTGAAAATCATTAAAAGACATGAAGCACGGTTTTAGAAGACTAGCCTAAAAAAAAAAGAAGTGTAAGAGTGGCACAAAAATTTTAGCTCAGAGGCAAAAACTGACCTTACAGCTAGAAAAGTCCTTGCAAACATTTTTCGGAACTTCAAAAGAGTTTTGCACTTCAACTTTCTCTATGAACATAATACAGTTAATGCTGCTTATCGCTCGCAGCTATTGGATAAGACAAAGCTTGTATATCTGCAGAAAATTCTGTCAGATTTCCGATCAGAAATGTGATTCTGCTTCACAACAATGCCCTTTCAAACACAACACATTGCCAACTGAAAAGTTGGAGATAATACATTGGACATCACTGGAGCCTATTACCTGCATTTCTCACCTATCTCTGTGTGATTATAACATGTATGGGCCACTTAAAGAAGTGCTAAAAGGTGAGCGATTTGACAACGATTCTGCTGTTGAGGTTTTTTCGTGTGCAATCGGATGGAAACGTGCCTTCGCTCTTGTTATGAAGGTGACAGTAAAAAATGTCTAATTTATTAGGAACAGGAGATTGTGTCAAAAAATATTTAACTTTTATGTTTGTATTTTTTACCAATAAATTTAAAATAAAAATTCCGGGTCATATTTGATTCACTTTCGTATTTTGACACGTGTATTATTTCTGGCTCAACTTAAAAATTAGAAGATTATACAACTTTGGTGAAATCCCCGAAAGCTCTGTAAATATAAATCAATAAATATATATATATACATATATTTATATAACCTACGTTAAATACACTTTTTTACTGTGTACGGTTTAATGAAGTTGAATAAAATATAAATTCTGACACGAGGGAAATTTATTGGATTTTTATAGAAGGTTGAGCAACATTTATTAAATGTATGTGGAGTTATAAAAGTACCATAACCTACGCTAAATGCACATTCCCTCTTAAATGTTTACATAGTTTAACAAATTTTATTTTTAAAAATATTATTCGCCTTACTGAGAAATATTTATCTTTCCTTTAGTATTATTACCTTCATGCGTACACTTTCGTTTGTTATTATTACCTTCATGCGCATTAGATATATCCTGGAAGAAAGTTGGAAATATACAGTCTTTTGAAGCATTAAATTTGGTACCACCTCCCCCAATTGCTGTATTTAAAATATGAAAGCGTATTTTATTACTTAAATACCAGCAAATTGCTCTATTCTGTTTTTTTTTTTTTTTTTTTTTTTTTTAATGCAGCCTACTTTGTGATGTAATAGAGTCTTTTGTGAATAATTTATAGCTTTATCTAATGTTTATCAAAACAGTTTCATAATTTATTACATTTAAATTACAAACATTTACATAACATATAAGATGGACATATAGATATGGATATAGGCCGGTATAACTATGAATTAATGACAAATGAACATATTGTTGGGATAGTAATTTTGCGTCTGAATACTAATATTCCAAGAATTATCTAACTATCACAATTATTGTAATGATCCGTCATTAAACCATTTGAAATTCTGATACGAAAGGTTATTTCTATAAAATTAGGTTTAATATTTATACAGCCCTTTTACTATATATATATATATATATATATAAAGGTAAATGAAAAAGAAAAGGTATTAAATTTGAAAACGAGACTAGATCAGGCTAATAGTTCTTTAACATTTAAAATACATACATTACAGTTCGATTGTTATTTTATTATATTTTACTTCCACAATAAACATCCTTATTTTTTGCTATATTAATTTTAAGTAAAATTTACAATGATATGCTTTATATTAAAATATATTTTGAATCAATTTTTATTAACAACTGCAAGTGGTTGACAAAACACACTGAAATTTTAAAAGCATACGAATAATTGTTTATATTTAATGTAGTAGAAACATTGTATTGGTACATCCAGAAGAGAGTTAGGTATTACGGAATGAGAGATTCATTGTTTAGCTTACTCTTAATAAATCACTACCTTTGATAATCAAAGGCAAGTGATTTAAATTATTAATTTAGCAATCGATACATTATTGTATTTTATTTATATACTAAGATTTATTTATGATGATGCTTTAAGTCTGATCTTGTAAATATATAAAAAATTAAAATTAAGATGCAAAAATTAAGAAAATAAATTAAAATTCATTTATTTTAACTCAAGAAATAACTCCCTACGTACCACAGAGTATGACATAATTCCAAGAGGTTTAACAAATGAAAGAGAAATGTAAAGAAAAAAAAAAAAAAAAAAAAAAAAAAAGTATGTACAAGAAAGGAAAAAGAAGAATGTTTTTTTTTTTTTTTTTTTTTTTTTTTTTTTTTTTTAAACTAAGAAAGAGACTGAGAGTCTCTTTAGCTCCACAATGAGAATTTCTCTCATGAAATTTAAGTCTTGACAGTGAAGCACAAAATGTTCTGCATATTCCCCATTTGGGCGACAGTCACATAAATTGCAACAACGTACATTCACATTATTCAGATAGTCTCGCATTAATTAATAATCAATTGACGACTTGACTTCAGTTGCAAATGTTTTTGCAAAACATACTGATCCGATTCGCTTAAAAACATGCGTATACTATATGTATAAGTTAAATCAATAATCTGGCTCGATTTTTATTACAAGGACTGCATAATTTTAATTTCAACGAATTTGTCATCCTGACTAGTTGTTGCAATTTTTAACCGACTTCAAAAAAAGAAGGAAGGTTCTCAATTCAAACCGTATGTTTTTTTTATGTTTGTTAGCTCATAACTTCTGAGCGGATGCTCCGATTTTGATACTTTTTGTTTTGTTGAAAAGGTCTTGGTCTGAAATAGGTCCCATTGTAATATCTTTACAATTTAAAAAAAATACAGGGTGCCCAAAAAAATCAGTCCCAAATCTTTTACCTGCTAAACGGCTGCAGCTAGAGTAATAAAAATGGTATGTAAGTATAGCAAAGTGGCCATTCAGTACAATGTTAAACCGCTTGCAGCATCATCTGGTGGAAAATAGCGGAGATAGTGTTCCTATCTCGAAAACGGTTCTAGAGAAAAAAGTGAATTACAAAGTTGAAAAGTATCACCGATTTAGTAGAAAAAGATAGTTTAGACATTTAGACATTCATGCTAGCGTTCCTATCTCGGAAACGGTTCAAGCAAGGGGGAAAAAGTGAATTATAAAATTGCAGAGCATCATCGATTTAGTACCAAAAGATAGTTTAGACATTGATGCTAAAAATACAATGCTATGAACGTGCATCTGTTTGTTCGCAATTTCTTACACTATGCACACTTGAGCTACATTGCATACGTTGTAGCGTAGCTGATGAGACATACGCTATATAGTTCAAAAGACGGTTACTTGATACTTTTTGTTTTGTTGTGAAGATTTTGGTCTGAAGTAGGTCCCATTGTAATATATTTACAAGCTAAAGAAAATAAAGCGCCATCTGGTGAAAAACAGCGGAATTAGGGCTTCTATCTCAAGAACGGTTCATGATGGGAGAGAAGTTAATTAGGAAGTTGTAGAGCATCATCGATTTACTACGAAAAGACAGTTTTTAGACATTATAGCTAAAAATAGAACGATTAAAACGTGCAGTTGTTTGTTCGCAATTTCCTACACTGTGCACACTTGAACTACGTTGCACACTTTGCAGCGTAGCGGATAACACGTATACTCAGTGGTTCAAAGTACTGTTACTGTAAGTGGTCATATCGATTAGCGCAAAGTCGTTTTCAACCAACTTCAGAAAGGAGACTGTTGAGAGTGTTCTTAATTCGAGCTATGTGTTGTTGTTGGTGCTTATAACTTCGCAAGAGAGGCTCTAATTAACCGACTTCAAAAAGTTGAAAGCGTATGTTCTTTTGTTTTTGTTTTTGTTTGTTAGCTTATAACTTCTGAACGGATGATCCGATTTTGATACTTTTTGTTTTATTGGAAAAGTCTTGGTCTGTAATAGGTCCCATTGTAATATCTTTACGACCAAAAGAAAATACAGGTTGCCCAAAAATGTCAGTCCCGACTCTTTTAACTGCTGAACAGCTGCAGGTATAATCATAAAAGTGTTATGTAGGTATAGTAAAGTGGACATGTGCTACGCGATTCAACCGCCTACAATGCCACCTGTTGGAAAACAGTGGATTTAGCGTTCCTATCTCGGAAACGGTTCAAAACAGGGGAAAAAAGTGAATTATAAAATTGCAGACCATCATCGATTTAGTACGAAAAGGTAGTTTAGACATTAATGCTAAAAACAGAACGCTTAAAACGTGCATTTGTTTGTTCACAATTTCCTATTTTGTGCACACTTGAACGACATTGCATATGTTGCAGCGTAGCGGGTGACATTTATGCTATGTAAAATTCAAAGTATGGTTATTGTAAGCGGTCACATCGATTAACGCATAGACGTTTTAAACCGACTTCATAAAGGAAGAAGTTCTCAATACAAACCATGTTTCTCCTTGTTGTTGTTGAAATTTGTTAGCTTATAACTTCGTAAGAGATGATTTAACTTTAATACTTTTTTTGTTGTCGTAATGATCTTGGCTTGAAATAGGTTTCATTGTGATTTCATCAAGATATAAACAAATTACAGAATACTCAGAAAAGTCTGTTCTCACACTAACTGCTGAACGCATGCAGCTACACTGGTAAAAGCAATATGTAAGTACCTATGTTGAAACTTCTGTCCGTCAGCTGCAATGCATATTTTTCTTTTTGTTTGAACTTTACGCTGCGCAATTTTCAGCGCAGCAAGTACCACGTATTCACTGTAAAGTTCAATATATATGCCTAACAGAATTTTTGGTTACGAATACAGTGTATCCGTTCTTTACATTTCTAAAGACTTTTTAATTTAACGTATGTTCATTCAATAGATAGTTTTTTGCTCATATCCGATAAAGGCAAGAAAAGTGACACAACCTAAAAATGCATTTGAGAAAAATAAACTTGAATAAAACTGGCACAACTGTGTCTCGAGTGGATAACTTTCTAGATGGAGATGTAACTTTTTTGTTCACCTTGGGTGCATTTCATGTATTTTTCAGTGACATAGAGCAATTTTTGAGTTATGTCACTTTTCTTGGAAGTTGTGATTTGTGAAACTGCCGTCGAACGTCTTCTGATGTTCTGCTATATAAATAAATTTCACTGAAAAGAGAAAAATAAAATCTTTTTTGTAAAAAAATAGAACCGACTCCAAAAAGTAACTACTATTTAAACAACTAAAAAAAAAATAATAATAATAATAATTGGTGTGAAATGAAACTGCAAATTGCGCCTAAATGTATAAAATAATTTCCTTCGCCAAGCAATCTATAACACTACAATTAATTATAACTTTTGAAGTCGGCGCAAAATTAAATAAAAATTGATACCTTTATTCAATTCAAAAACCAAATCGTATTCCAAATACACATCTCACATTGTCACCTGCAAAACGCAGCCGAAAACTGCTTTGATTCAAGAAAACAAATAAGATATATAACACGTAAGCAGCAAAAGTTGGCGAAGATGCTGGAAAGAAAAATCGCAAAATTATCTGGCAAACATATTTAATTTCTTTAGGATATCATGATAATTTTGATAAGGTATATTAAGAGAGTAATCAAGAATATGAAACAATACTTCGTACAATATATATTATGAAAATATACATCTTGCGTGTATATTTTTGCATTACGTTTTGATCGCCAAATCCGAAAGCCACCAAGAATGATAGTTATCAAAGTTATACCGAATTTGCAAAGGAAACTCTAACTTCGTAGAAACAGAAATGCCACATAGGGAAGAATGTTCACTGTTCTATGTAGATGCTACTAATGGACCAATTGTATACAGTGATAAAATAATAAAGGAAACATGAAAATGGATCATTCGAGAAAACAGCATTTTTTGCTACGGATCTAAAATCAAACCTTTAAAAACTAATTAAATTTTATTTAATTTTGCGCCGACTTCAAAAGTTATAACTAATTGTAGTGTTATAGGTTGCTTGGCGAAGGAAATTATTTTATACATTTAGGCGCAATTTGCAGTTTCATTTCACACCAATTATTATTATTATTATTTTTTTTTAGTTGTTTAAATAGTAGTTACTTTTTGGAGTCGGTTCTATTTTTTTACAAAAAAGATTTTATTTATGCTAAACTCAAATGCATTAGCACCTTTTCTCTATCTATTTATCTTATATGCGTGTTAGCTTATATAAATATTTTGGAAAATTACACAATAACTTACTGGTGTGTCGTAGTTAATTTATGTAAAATATAAAAGATTTTCATTTATTTTCTGCGCTTAGATTTTGCTGCATTGCATTTTAATATACGGCTATAAATAGCAAGCATTCCACAAACTAATATCATTTGAAACTGTTATATTTCAGATATTTTCATGGAAACATTTATCAGTTTCTTTAATAGCGATTCGAAGATTATTGAAAAACTAATCTAGATAAGAAATAAAATACTATGTATTCTGGGAGACACGATAAACACTTTATATTTCACATGAATTGAAAAATTCCACTGGCAGTCGAGACTACACAGTTGAATAAAATGTTTTATACAATACTTTTGCATCACGTACACTCAATAATAAGTTTCATGAGAAAAAAGGGTTGTTTCCAAAGTGAGGCAATATTCTTCTGATTTTGAATTCTGGAAATTATGACAAATACTGTAATGTTTGAACATAATTTGTGTGTGATGCATGTTTTTTTTTTCGCCTGTTAATCATTGCAATTATAACAGAAGGATTTCGAAGGTTTTTCAATTTTCTGGCCTATTTACTGATATTTTACAACATAACACGACAATATACATATATATGGTAATGAAAAATAATTATTGTGTGTTCAAATAGTATATGGAAAAATTAAATAACGTTTCACCTTCTTCATATGAATAGGACATCTGTGTAAGGCTAGAATGTTTAATTTTAGTGAATCATTGAATTAAAATATAAATTTGTTGGTATAGTATTAGATTGTATCATGTTCCATTCCAAAACTTCTTACCTTACCTTATCTTAATTTGCTACGTAATTTTATTAATGTTATTTACTTTTTTTTTCTCAATGATTTTTTAAACTAGTATTGCTCATGTAATTCTATGCTTTTCCTTATGTAATTCTGGGCCACAGTGGTCTGAAGTTATTAAACTGTTCTGTTTGGCAATTTTATGGTCTAAAATTTACACAGTAACAAACATTAATGTAGCACAAGTTTTTTTTCTTTTTCTTTTTTTTTTTTTTAATTGAATAAAGCATTATGGGTACTTATAATAATTGTCATTGACAAGACTGGAGCAAAGGCTGCGTTCAGTGTAGTTAATACAGACTTTTTGAAATTCTAAGGGATTTTTTATTCTTCTGTAGAAAAATAAATATGCCATGTAAAATAGATCATAATTAAAATATACACATAAATGATTTTCAAAGATTTTAATTTAGGAGCAGGGACCTTCCGTATTACAATGAGCGCTTTTTTCAATACATCAGAGAAAAACACTAAGCATTTCATAGAAATTCTCAAAACGCTTCGCTTTCGTAATGTTTTTTCGCCGGTTGAAGAATGGATTACCAGTGAAAACTAGTTTTTCCACAAAAAACGGTTTGTCAGATAAATTTCTATGCGCATTAAAGCTCTAACGTTAAATTTTCTTTAAATTGATCCAATCCGTTTTCTTTCTAAATTTTCCCCCTTGAACAAAGACCGGATAACCAGCGAAAATAATTTATCCAGAGATTACAAATTGTCACACGGATTTAAAATCCTTTAAAGCTATCTCCATATATTATTCCATGAAAATAGTTAAAGTAATTTATTTTTTTGCCTTTTTACAAAGTCAGTCAAAAACTTTGACTAAATTCATGTTGATTGTAAATATATGCCTATTTATTCTACGTAATCAATTTAGAGACAACGCTTTTCTACCAACTGATTAATATAATATTGAGCTAATAATTAATGTGATCAATCCTCCCCCCCCCCCCCTCCCCCCTACTTATTTGGAAGAGTTGTATATATTGAATATAAATCACATTCTGTATTAAAATTATCTGAAATAACGCATTGTACATTAAATAAATATACCTAAAATTCTTAAACAGCCATGCTTAAATTGTCTCACGGTATAGCAACTGTAACAGCAATGAAAAAATTCTCTTTGAATTCATAGTATGAAAAAATTAGTTAGAAAAATGGGAATTGAGTCATGTATGGAGAATTAATTTCCTAGAAATGTATTTAACAAAAAATTTATCAAAACAGCTTCGACTACATATACATATACATATATATATATATATATATATATATATATATATATTGCATAATAACAAAATTATTTACAAAAATTTATAAATGGGATCGTAAATCCTTATCTCAAAAACGACTCCAATGATTTTCTCAAATAAGTTGCTATATAAACTTCTTTTTAGATTACCCTTTGTAGAATGTTATTACTAATTACTAAGTGATTAGTAGTATTAGCTCAAAATACGATTACAGGGTTATTACAAAATGACGGGAAATTCACTTAATTTCATTACTATGGAATGAGAAAAACCAGGACAAAAGTTTAATATTTACTTTCACCAAAGTAAAATTAATTTCCAAGAGATTAACAGAACTTTTCGGTAGCATCGTGCTCTTTTCTGCAAAAGGGCGTTAAATGGTACAAGGAGTTCCACCCTCCGAATTCTATAGTAAAGGGTGTACCTGAAATTCTAATGCAAAGAAAACGCATAAGATAAGAGCAAGTGCATCACCATCATCTAAATACACAGAAAATATGGAAATGAATTGAATATCCAGACAACAGAGAATTTTCAAAACAAAAAAGAATGATCCAAAAATGGTTTTAGTAGGTGTAAAAGATGCATCTTGCTAAATTCCTTATGAAAATGAATATCGGTCTGAATTTTTCATAAGTAAAGTCATGTGCAAATTGTACAAGAGAGACAAAATTCACGTTATTGTTTGAAAGACACTTATTTATTTTTTGGTAGAATAATGTCTAAGCATGTGTTTACATAGCAAAGTTACATTAATAAGTAACCTTTGAACCTTATGGAAGTTGAAAGAACTATTAAAACATGGTCGTATCGCTGATACTGAAAGAGAAAAAGTTTTTAAGGATTAAAATCGATGACAGTTTTACAGTGGAATGTATATATATATATATATATATATAATATATATAGATATATACAGATAAACTGTTAAAGCATAGAATTTAAACACAAATTGCAGACTGTCATCCATAACAATAAGCCAATTCTCGCGTGTCAAAAATGCTACATATACTTTGAAACCTACAATATTAATTTTGCCCTTAAATTTTTCCGAAACCTGTCTGCAGATTTCAATACACATTTTGGTAATGTAAACGTTGTTTTCTTATTATTATATAAAATATGTTATTAACCAAAACACATTTTATGAAGTAAAATTTGAAAATTTGAAAAACGGGCTGAGTACTTCATGATGATAATCGAAATACAATTTTGTATACATGCTTACAATAGTTATAGTTTGAAATTCAATACTCTTTTGATACGAATGTTTTAGAAAGAGCTGAGAATAAATATTTTCAGAACTTTTTTCCTAAAAAAAAACTTGATGAAACTATAAAGTATTTGGCGTATTTTTCTGGTGTGAATTTCAAGCACATTTTTTTTTTTTTTCGTTACTAAAATACGCGCACCAGTCCATTCATTTCCATTAAAAGTTATTTTCATTGTTAGTACACGTTTAAAAGCATTCTTTTATAATAAATATTCTCTAACGATGAACTTCAACTGAAATAAACTCCTCGGAAGTATGTTGTTAACTGTGGTGAGGGGATACAAGTTACACTACTAAATTATATAAAGAATATTTTGTTTATATAAGCATTTGTCTAGTATATTTTGACTATTGGTGCATTCCTTTATAGAAGAAAGTGTCGCACGATGATTTTCAGTGGTCGCAATCCACTATATCTACTGATTATCAGAGTTTGTCTAATGTGAATCATCGTGAATTATAGAATTTAGCAAAACACCTTTCAAGTTCGGTGCGCTTTCTGTACGTGAATTCTCTAGTCTTTGTGAACTACAATTATTAAAAAAAAAAAAAAAAAAAAAAAAAAAAGTTAAATATGTCAGAAATGTTCGTTTTTTTCCATTTGAAACTGTCTTCTTTCTATAAAAATTAAAAAATCTCTGAAATTTACAAAATTTTAAAATATACTTGTAAAAAGAATACTTTAAATAACAGAAAATTATACAAAAATTGTAAAACCTTTTAGCACAGTATATTTATCGTACCAAACAGGGAGATAATTATGCATTGATAATTAAAAGTTTTACTATGCTTGCATTGAATCTGTGTATTTGTAATAAGAAAAATACGTTTCAAACATGACAAACAATGTTAACTATTACAAGTTTTATAGGTTTAAGCTTTTTTTTTTTTTTTTTTTTTTTGCATTACATATATATAAGAAAGAGAGAGCCTGTGTAGAATGAAGTACTTTCTTATTGTATACCCAACTCACTATTCCCATTATTTTTCTTATCATAACACTTCAATTTATACATAGATGATGTAATATCAAAATATAGTTATTATACTCCGTTCCCATAACAGGAAAAAAATCATAATAACAAATATTATGATGCAATAATAACGCCCATAATACAACAAAGGGAATGATACATCGATATGTTTTAATATCATAGGTAAAAATATGCATATCTTAGGAGAAATGTGGAATTAGCAAAAAGTATTTCGTCAAAATAATAATACCTTGCATTCCACAAACGTAGAGTAATACGTCAATGAGGGTATATCGCTCCCATGTGCACAACAGCTTGGGTGTTACCCACCATGCCGTTGTCCACTGCATAAAACCGCACAGTCACGGTAAAACAGCTGTATTATCACTCTATGTAAGTTTCAAAACTAAATTTTTCTTTCCGTTATATTCAAAATAGACAGGAGGCTGAGCCAAATTGTGAACTCACGAGCATTTCTTAAACAATGGTAAGACTATTGAGCCATGAATATATAAGAGTGGGTGTATAAAACTGGGTCTCCTGCGTGTACCATTATTTCATGGTGTTGGAATAATATTGTGGGAGCGGTTGGGATAACTTATGAATGATATTAAATAATACCTGTTCACGATGCGTTTTTTTTTTTTATTATTATATGATGAGGAGCTATGTGTCATTACCTGTAATCCAAGTAACAAGTGAATAGTTAGACGGTCAATTTTATTTCATCTGATATCCAAGGGTGAAACAAAAATTTTAATGTATGAGAATAAAATACTCTTTTTGAATAAAAATGCAAAACACATGACTCAAAAGAACTTTACAAAACAAACTTCTATCTACTCGACGGCAGTACTAATTTACCTTTGAGTAACTATTAAGTTTTTCTGCATATTAAATAGTAATTACTTTAAAATTTTAAGACATTGAGATAAAAATCCTTAGTTTTTGCAAAAAATAGCTGTGTCATTCTCTTAACAAGAAATCTGAAGAAATGGTTATTTATTCTTCTTATTATTATTTTGTAAATTTTATAAAAATTTAAGATAAAAAAGGTTGAGGTTCCATTATCAACAAATCACATTAAACGATATATATATATTTTTTTTTTTAATTCATTTCATGCTTTTCCTTTTTCTCAAGCAATGCAATAAGAAATAAACAAATAAATAAACTGAGAAGTATAGTTCTAATTAACCTATTCTTTTTAAAATATATTTATAAACGTGATTATTAACTTTAATTTATTTTTAAGTATAAAAACAAATAAAAATTATAAAGACAAATATATATATATATATATAATTCAAGAGTGAAGAGTTTGGATTCTAGTTTTCTGCATATATTTTTATAAAAGCTATTTTTATATGCTAAAGTTAAAAAACTCTTGCTAATCATGTGATGTTTATTGATTTCCTGAGACATTTTTAAACATAATTTTTATTCAAACTAAAGGATATATATAAGGGTAACAATTTGGAAATCCTTTATACCTTTGACAAGAACTTACAAGACAGTGAATATGTATTATTTGCGACTAATCTGTTCCACATTATGGAACACCAAATTTAAATGCACATTTTGACAAATTAGGAAAGTTGATAAGCCAATCCGTAAAAAATGTGTACTATCATTATACTACAGATTTTTTATGGAATAGCCGAATTTTTTTTTTACAGTGTGATAAGTGATTCGGCCAGGATTCGAACGTTTGATTTTTGGATTAATGCCCATTGCTTTAGCGCCCGTCTGGTAACCGAATGGTTGGCTCTTAAGTCTTCAGTTACCAGGCGTCAGGTCCGAATCTCGATTTAGGCATACATATTTGTCAAGTGTCGGAATCCACTTTAAGCCATAGGTTTCAACTAAGTAGAATGAGTCTTAGGTGTCAAGAAAATAATAATAATAATATATATATATATATATATATATATATAATAAATAGATAAATAAATAATAATAAAAGACCCTAAAGTGACACCCAACCCACCCTCTTTCACTGCTTTCGGAAATTGAGCTGTCCTTGTCGATATCAGATCAACACAGTTCACTAAAATGAAAATTTGAACTTTTCTTTTTACTTTCTTCTGTATTCGAGAGAAGAAAGTACTGAATCTGCAAAAATTTTTGAATTCTGGCTTTCGATGGATAATTTATAGTTTTGAGATGTCCTGAACACTTTGAAGAAAATGTATGGGCGGTTGTGTGTGTGGGTGACAAAAATTGTTTGAGAGCTCTAGATCAATAATTAATGCAAAGAATTTAATGGCACCTTCCCTAACAACACAACTTATCCACATGGCATCCTCAAGATATCCTAAAGATGAAAATACATTCCGTGGACACACTTAAAATATATTATGGATAAGTGTGTTGTTAGGATTATATTTAGTTTGGTGTCTATCAACTTTTCATGCTTATCTGTCAATAGATCGTGCTGCTACACTGAAATTTTTCTATATTAATGGGAAGGCTATATCTAAGCTTCCGTGGTGTATAAATATATGAAACAAATGTGTAAGATGGCTGTTATGTAAAACTACACTGACTCTATTTGTGTGAATATTGGGCGAAAGGAGGCTTTGCTAATCTGCAATTTTTTTTTTTTTCCCATTTAAAGAAGTCTATATTTCTGTGTGTATTCCATTTAAGTGCCCCAAATTTCACATGTGAGATGATTTTTGTGTTGAACTATACTAACTTTATTTGAGTGCATATAGGAATAAGTCGTGATTTTATACAGCCTTTTTTAGGTTTACTTATTTTTCCGACCAATTAACAAATTAGAATAATAGAAATGTGCTTTGATGGCCACAACATACAAGTTTTATTCTTGTTTGAGAATGCAAATGCAGTCCTATGGATGAAATTCTATTTATTTTTTCAGCTCCATAATTATTGGACTTTTTCGATTATTTTTCGTAGATTTTTTTTATAAAAACTTTCTTTTATGTATTTATTTATTTTAAAGAAAATCTCAACAGTTACTTCTATTTCCCTTCAGCTATTTTTGTTTACTTTATTGGGAAAGGGAGGAAAAATGTTTCTGGACTGGATTTAACTTCTAAACAATTGTAAAATCGTTTTCGCCGGGAATCTTAAATTAGTTCAGTTACTTTGTTTGTGTATCATATAATAATAATTTAAATTTATTAAATTTTCATGTGAAGTTTTACCAATAAAATGTTTTTGCAAAGTATTTTAGGATTTTTTTTTTTTTTTTAAATATATTTTCTTTTTAAATTTTGTATATTATTTACCTATCTAAATTTATACATTAATATATTTGTGTGTGTGTTTATGTGTAAATTAGTACGGTTTGTTTATGATGTGTTTTTTTTTTTTTTTTTTTTTTTTTTTTTTAAATACAATACTGTTACTGTTTAAGGAGATTTTACTGCAAAAACAGCTTTTATAGAGTAGAGTACTAATTTATATCTATGATTTAAAATTAATAATAATAGTTTTTTTTTTTTTTTTTTTTTTTTTGTGTGTGTGTGTGTGGGTGTCAAGAGTAAATATGAAAAGCAATAATATTGTTGAAAAGCATTAAATTTTAAAAACACAATGTCGTCTGAAGACCATTTGCTATTAAATATGAAAGGAAATTTAATATTAAGGTTATATATATTTTCTCCTTAAACAAGAGGATTCAAATTTAAAATAAATAACTTACATCTTAGGTATATTCAGTCTATCCGGCTCAGCACTCCTTGTATATTCTGGCCATGAACGCCTTGATGTTCCTGATTGTGAACTAGACGGTCGGGGTGGCTGTGAATCCGTCTGTAACTGCTGAGGTTGTGTAGAATTTCTTGCGTTAAATATCTGAAACAGAAAATAATATTTTAAAAGCATGAATTTATTTTGGTAGTTGAACAGTAAAATGAAGAAAAAGACTGAGTGGCGATATTTTACAGATTGTAAGAAATATTCACAACTGCCATCATTAATGTTTTTAGATTTTTATATTAAATTATTATTTCTCTTTCCGTAGGTTTCTACGGCTAGTGCAAAAAAATTCTTGTATGTCGCTGTATAATATTAAGGTAACGCACAGAATTATTATCTTTAGTATTGCATCAGTTATATACTTAGGGACATTTTGTATTTAATGCCCTGTTTTTAAAATATGTACACTATCCAGCAAAGTAAGGTAGATTCCAGTCAGTTATACACTTGTAGTTTGAAGTTTTATCAAAGTTTTCTTTAATTTTTCTAAAAATTTATTTGAAAGTTGTTTCATTTAAAAAATTACATCATCTATATGTGTACTTCTTCTCAACATAATAACGATTTGAAGGACACAGGTCTATAAAGAGAATCTTTAAATTATAACAATATTATTATTTTATTATGAAACCCTTTTGAAACATTGCACAAGATGAGACTAAGTATATAAAGATTTCTGAAATATATATATATACATATTGGGTGGGCAGATGTTTGATTAAGGATGATGGGTGGTGTTATTTGGCTGGTTGGTTGAGAGGGTTTGCTGTTGAATTAAATATTTAAAAAAAAAAAAAAAAAGGGATTACTGCAAGTTACATTCTTCTTATTTTTTCTGGTTGATACTATGAAATTTGAACTCTTTTCTCGTTAAATTTAATTGTGTGCATTTGGCTACTAGTGGCTTCCCTTGTTTAGTTTGAACATTCTATCCAATTTTATAACAAAAATAACTTCTCTAAAATATATATAAAAAAAAACCGTCACATTTAAATTAATAACTTTAATTATTGATGACTGCCTTGTAATGCTTATCCTTACATGTGTGCTCTTTGGGATTTTTGCTTTCTTTTTACAACTTAACATTTAATTCTCCTTAATACTATGTTATTAATTCTCCTTAATACTTTGACTTTGAATTAATTTTGGGTTAATATTATTAAGTTCAACTCTCAGCTTAATTATTTTAGGTTTAGGATTAATTCTGGGTTAATATTATTAAGTTCAACTCTCAGCTTAATTATTTTAGGTTTAACATTAACATGTTCCACAACTTATAACTCTTATTATTTGTTTGGTGATAAAAATTCTCTTATTCTTGCGTTAATATTTCTTAAATACTCCTTATCGCTCTCGTTTTTTATCCTGAAATATTTTAACTGACTGATTGTTTATTTAGCTAACCTCTAGATGGCGCTTGCTGACTGCTGACTTATGCATTCTTTCTTTAAACCTTTCCTTGAATGGTTTAATGAATATTGTTTTACGTACAATTTAAATTATCTCTAACTAGATTAAACTTTAATTAACTTTAAAATAAATTTTGACTAACTCACTTAATAGTTTCTCTGCGTATTTTATCGTTAATGAAAATGCTCTAAAATTCATTCGATTAATCGATTTTTGCAAAGCTTTTCTTTTTAATTTCATTTTTTGTTGGCATCATCCTATTCTCCAGTTTGTGTTAACTGTTATACATGTGGCTACAATGCTTCTTTCTAGTTTTCTCTCTTGTTATCATGAAGATTTTATTTAATCCTTGTTTTATTTAATATTTCATTTAATAATTCGCTTAATTTCTCATTCTATATAGTTTTGCTGCTTCGATCGGGGCTTGAAATGATATAACTTGCTATGATTAGCTATATTGTTTTACGAAATCGATGCAGCTTTCACAACTTTATGAAGTACTCGCCCCCTGATGAGTTTACTTCTAATTTTAAGCATTTTTATCCAATTAATTCTGTGGTTAATTATTTGTTTTCTCTGTTATCAAGTTTAATGGTCCTTTTTTATTATCATTCATGTCGGTGTAAGTACTTTAAGTTATTATTGTCTCTTATTGGTTCTTAATCTAAATCGCAAAAATTTTGTGTCAGTCTTTCCTCTTAGTTAAATTCAGTTCTATATTGTTGTGTGTTGGTATTGTTTTAGATCTATTAATTGCTAAATTTTAAGATTAAATTTTATTATGTTATCTATCATATATATATATATATATATATATATATATATATATATATATATATATATATATATATATATTTTAATCCTTTTAATGAAGGCTTGTAATATACAATACCTTTTCAAGGGCTCTGATTGAATGTTGTATGTAAAATAGGTGTTATTTCTCTCATACTGTATGCAACTTGCTAAAATTACACTATGCAGATCCTGATAACACCTAAAAGGACGTATAAATAATTCCCAACTCATCATTAAGGAAAAGTCAAATTAAAGATAACACCTAACAGGACGTATTAAAATTGTAAACTCAACATTGAAAAAAGGAAAAATAAAATTAAACATACTTTTCAAAACTTTAATCACTAAAGTCATCTAAAAAAGTTGGAAAAAAAAAAAAAAAAAAAAAAAAATTCATAAGAAAAATAATAAAACTAAAATTATTACTTACTTAACAATAGCAGTCGTTAAATTTTGCCTCAAACTTTCAGTGTTGCCACAAAGCTAAGTACAGTTAATCTTGCAGTTAGATGTAGTATCTTAATTAAATTCCATACTTTAAGATTGAAAATGAAATTTAACTACAAATTAATTTAACAACTAAACCATTAAAATTGAATTGAATTAAATTTTGATTTAAATTTTCACAGTGAAACAATATTATTAGTTTCGTAAATTAAATTAGTTTAAATTCGCAATTATAATTCAATAAAAATTCGCATTTTAAGGCTGTTTTGAATTCTAAAATGAACTGAATAATTGCGCCCTCTATTAGACCATCGAAAAATTAGTCAAAATTTAGAAATCTAGTTAAATAGAAATTAGAAATAGCCCTCTTATATAGAGACATAGAAAATAAGTAGTGAACCCCACCCCCTTTCTTTTTTCTTTTTAATAATAATTCTTTTGCTTATGTAATCCTCTACAAATAGATGTTTTTAAAAATCTTATTATAAAACCGGATATTTAATAAAAACACTATACTGAAGGTAAATGAAAAGATATTAACTAAAACAATTTAACTTATTTTAATTAATTGCAATCTTTTTAATTAATTTTTACTTTATTAAGAATTGTTTAACTTTATTTTAAATGTTATTTTAACTGAAAGATTAAACAAAAACGAAAAAATCATGCGGGCGCATTTATTATTAACACTTTCCAACTGTACGTACTTGTTTCATAAATTTCAAAGTTCTTTGCCAATGTTATTACACAACGGACAAACAGAAGGAATGAAAAACACAGGAATAGATTAATTGCATTCATAATCACTCTTAAGCGTTATTGGAAATGGTTAAAATTGCTTTACGCAAAAGAAAATGCAGCCTTGAGATTCTAATTGCAGCCCTTAATATGTCTGAATATTTCAGTGTAGCACTGTAAATCTGAAGTTTAACCATGTCATATACTATACAAAACATTATTTTAGCATATTAACAATAAATGTCAATTACTTTATGATTTTACAGTAGAAAGTTATTTAAATGTGAATTATAAAAATGTCTGTCTAAAACCCAATGCATTAGAATTTTTTTTTTTTAGTTGTCCCTGTACACAAACCAGTTGTAGCCATTTTAAATAGGAAACATTCCATAGTGAACTTGAATAACATGTATCAATTTTTAAAAATTCTGTAAATATTTAAGGACGATGGAGACGGACAGATAGAAAAATGGACAGCGAGACAGACAGATACAGAAATTGAAATCATATTCACAGATTAAAAAAAAAAAAAAGATTTAGAAAGTGATAAAAACGTTTAATATAAATGAAAATGCAATTTCAGCAAATTATCAATAATAGCCCTTAATGTAACTGAATATTTTTGTGTGGCCCTGTAATGCTGATCTTACTGTATTCTATGGAAAGCATTCTTTTGTGCATATGAATAACATATTTTAATTTCATTGAGATTTGTAGGAAGTTACTAAAATTTGGTTTATAGAAACGCAATTAGGAATGCAATGCTTTGGAATATTTCGAGTGTCCCTGTATAGAAACCAGTGATGGTATTTACTCCATTTTCAATAAGGAACATCCAATAGTAAACTTGAATAACATATTTTAATTTCATTAAGGTTTGTGTAAAGTAAATGTATTGAAATATGGTTTATTAAAGTACCTCTCATAGAGCATAATGCTTTGGAATACTTTCGGGTGTCCTTGTACACAAACAAGTGGAGGCATTCACTCCATTTTCAATAGGGGATATCTGATAGTGAACTTGAATAACATATATCAGTTTCAAGAAATTCCATGAATATTTACGGGAGTTAGAGCGCGGACAGACAGACAAACCGAATTCATTAACACTTTTCAACCTTGTTGGAAAATGTTAAAAATATCTCTCTATATATAAACGGCTAAGAGATTTTCTTGGACTCCGTTTGTCTGTGTGTTGATGCAAGTTGCCATCAGAATTTCATGCTTTAGTTAATTTTAAAAAATCTAATTGTCCGATCGGTAAGTTAATTAATCCGACGGATTCAGAAAAATTGAACCTTTTAATTGGTACTTTATTTGTAACGAAATTTTGATTAGATGTTTTAAAATTAATTAAAATTTGAAAATAATAACCTGGTAATAGCTTAAAAATTGGACATTTAAATTTTTAATTGTTGCCAAAAAAAAAAAAAAAAAAAAAAAAAAAAATCCCCAGCATAAAATGAAATATGCTTTCACGCAAAAAATAAAAAAATTTATAAAATATTAAATTTGCTCATGCATATGAATAGATATAAGGTAATGCTAGGAGAGATTGCGCGGTAGGAGAGATTGCGCACATAGGGGATCGGCCGGAAGGAGTACAGCGGGCGCTCTGAAACTCCTACAACATCGATAGCGGAGTGCCCACTTAAATATGCATGTTTATTGCTTGAATGGTCTAAAATTAAAAGTGGTTATTTTGTCTCGTTTTCCAAAATACTTGCTTGAAATTTCAAAACCCTTACTAGAATTTTTATAGAATGGTAGTATTGCAAAATATTTTTAATTTAAACGATTCCCCATAAACTCGTTTATAAATTTTACTTGTGGCAGGTGGTTGCATGAAAGTTGCATCATTTATAACAACGAGTGCAACTATTATAGACAACGACAGATTAGGTCAACAAACAATAAACCCTTCAAACTGAAAAAGAACTTTAGTAATTTTAAGTTAAACATATTATCTAGTAACTAAATGTTACTTTTTATTATCTAGTCTTGTTTTTTTTATCTGCTTCTTTAATTTATTTTCTTTAAATGAAAACTTTTACTTCTTTTTAATTGTTTTTTCGTTTTCTGTTTTTTTAATTATTAAACTAAATATCTACATATAATATAAAAATATTTGTTTGCAAAACTCTTATACCAATGTCATAAGTTAAATTATCATTGTTAACAATTTAATTGTAGTTAAAATTAAGCGCAATCTCTCCTACCCTATAAGGAGAGATTGCGCGCTCATTTAGTTTTATTACAGCTGTTGCTTTAAATCATAGTATAACAACAAAATAGTAATGGAAATGCGTAGAAGAAGGATTACTTCAAAGCTATGCACCAACTGTTTAGCAAAAAATTAAAATTTAGATTTTTTATAACGTTTTGTTGAAATGTGCGCAAACTCTCCTAGCTCCATTTATGTATATATATAGAGAGAGAGAGAAAGAGAGAGAGAGTAAAATAATAATAATAATAATAATATACCTCAATTTTACATTTTTTTTTCTTTTTTTTAAATAGTATGTTTTTGGCACGGAAGAATCGCGCTTGGCATGAAAGCTAATTCAGCATTACATTAAAGAGCTTTACTTATTGATAATCCTGGATAATTTTTAAATTTTGATGCTGAAATAGATCGAACATTTTTCGCCAAGGACTCCACTTTCGCAAAAGCCACTTTAAGCCAAGTAGCGCATCAAAAATATAAATAAATTATAAAATATTGAAAAACAGAAAAGAAAGAACAGTTATGGAAAAAGAAAAGGAAAGAAAGACACAGAAAAAATAATCACATAAAGTACGTATTTTTGTCTAAAGTGGCGATAAAATTTCAAAAGTCGCCAGGGGGAGCTATATTAAGGCTATACCATGATCAGGTTTACATATTTCATTATTTATTTTTCTATATACCAACTACTATTATAACCCCCAAAATTGTCTCGTGCGATAGAAGTAACCGATCATAGCATATTGTAATATTATATTTGACGCGAAATTGTTGTCATTTTATGATTGATTGAATAAATCAAATAAATATGGAAAATAACGTGAAAGAAAATATAATGTATACCACGTATAGTGTTGTTCATATGTAACTGGGATTCAAATATATAATTGCTACTTCAGTTTTTTCGATACTGTCCATTTCCAAAGTGTCATCTGATAAACACTCAAATGGAAGCCCATCGGTAAGCTATTTTCACAGACAATAGACACATGTACCCGAGAGTCTGCGAATGAGTGGGTCGCTGCCGAAGGCAGCGGGGAACCAATGCGGGCTTTAGAGCAATTTCATAATTTATTTATTTATTATTTATTATTATTTTTAATAAAGCGATATGGAAAAAAGTATCCTTTAAATATAGTGACCAGCGAAGCGGACAAAACCTTCGTTTATTCACTACCTTCAATGATTTCAGAAATTTAAAAATGATTTCATTAACAAACTTTGATCGATTGGCACGCAAGCAGCATCTGGCCGTGTTTTGTACATTTCGAGTTTGATTTAAAAAATTTCCCGCATTCAGAATTCGGTTCGTTCCCAAATCGGGGCTTTTCTAATAGTAGATAAATTCAGAAAGCAATAACAATTTTTTTTTTTCGTGTGTCTGAGTAACATAAGTAAATACAACAACAAGGATTTGAAGACGTTGAAAATATGATTTTAATATTGAAATTACTAGATACTTAGGATATCCATAAAGTCTAGCTTGAAAATAGATAGATTTAATGATTTTACTTTTATATTTATCAGAACAATGATTTTTTATTTATGTAAGAAATTAATTAGAATATTTTTATAAATAGCTTTATGTAAACATGATTTAAAATGAGTAAATAAATTAACTTTAAAAAAATTCTTTTCGTTTATCAAAAATATCAAATTCTAAATTTACATTGTGATTATGTATTTTTAAATCAAGAAAGTTTTTCTTATTAATTATATAATTTATAGTTAATGAAAGATTATTAGTATAATTATAGATAAAGGAGCTAGTATTACTATCATTAAAGTACAAAACAATAATATCATCTATATATCTGAAGAGCATCAAGTCATTACATAAAGAGAAACTTCTTTCATAATAATAAAGATATAAATCAGATAATAAATTACTAACAGAACCACCTTGCAGAACACCTTTAATAATCTTGTATATATTATTTTGTAGAGAATATAATTATTACATAAAATAAAATTTTTAATATTTTAAAGTACTAAGTCGATATTTTTTGTATTATACTCTGTTGATGTTCATTAAAAAGAATTAACATAGTGTTATGTAAGTCATTAATGCCAATATTATTGAATAAATCATTAAAATCAAAAATATTAATATTTGCAATGCTTTTTCATCATTAAAAAAACATAACCAAATTTTGATGAAAAACTATACTGAAATATAAGAAAAAATAAAATCTCATTTAACTGAATTGAATAAATAAAATACTGTAGATCAGACAGTAGTATATATTATCACAGTATTATAACGATTACTGTGAGGTTTAATTTGCTTCATTAGTGACTGCCTTAATCATAATACATTTTTTTTTCATTCCAAAAGCTGTGTCAATTGTACCTGAGAAAATCACTACCACATTTAAAAAGTACAATACATTTTAGTGATGGTTGTTCAGCTTAGTGTAAAAACTAAAATCTTCATAAATTTATGTCATTACAAAGAAGATTAAAGTATGATTGTTGAATGCAATTTTTTTCCAACTAGTCACGGTAAAATGCATGTGATGGAGTTCGTGGTAGAACAAAGCGTTTTGTAAGAAGAGCAAGCCTTCAAAAAATCGTGGAAGGACAGATTTTAAATGCACATGACTTATTTGAATTTGTCGCCAAAACTATGAAGTCGATTCTGGTGTTTTTACCTATATCAGCACAGAAGGAAGACAATTTTTTGGAGGAAAGACATGGAAAGGCATTACCTATAGTAGATACCAGAGAGAATTACTTCTTTAAAACATTAAATACATGCAATATATTGGTGAAGGTAGTTCTGATTTCAAAAAGATATTTTACAGCCGTTGTAATTAATAAAATAAATGTAATTTTTGGAAAGTTGTATGTTTTCAAATGTCAAATATGACAGTAAATAACTGATTGGAAAACTACTATAGAAATGTTACAACATAAACTAGTTTCTGTATACACCATACCTTTCACAGACATTTTTTGTTGCCAAATACAAATGATTGTTGTAGGGCGTCCTATGGAAATATATTGCAAGAAGTCCCATTTCCATCAAAATTATCTCAATCATGAAATACATACAAACTAGATGATATTATCTGGTGTGTCACTCACACGATTTTCTGTTACTCTGTATTTAAAAACAGTTTTGATTGACATATAATTCAGTGTGAGGGGGCTACTGCCTTCCTCCTCAACCCTCCGTTCAATTATAGTACCTATATTTACTTAAAAAAAAAAAAAAAAAAAAAAAAAAAAAAAAAAAGGTGGTTATTAATTTGCCTTCAAACTTATCAGTCTTGATCAAATTTTTCAAGTAACAACCTAACACGAAGTTCAAAATATCAAATTTGAATTTCCTGCAGTTATTTGTTTTTAAAGTTAACAGATATACATAGAGTTGAACCAAGAAGAATTATACTTTCGTATTCAGATCACCTTCAAATGTAATACTGAAAAAAAAAAAAAAAAAAAAACACAGTTGACAATAGATCTACAAAAAATACTTTGTTTACAGTATGGATATGAAAAATTATTTTTCTTTCCTGAGCAGTGTTCATCGGTACAGTAAAATGTAACAAACAGTTTCCATCAATTACATTTAATAGGAAAAACGTTTAGTTTAATTTGGGGTAGCCTGTATATTGTCTATAAACTATATGCACAATATATTGCGTGCTTAAATTTAGTCTTATAGGAAAAACATCTAACATAATATGAATATCAATTCCAACTATTTCCAAAATAACCCCAATATATCCAAATATTTTGGGTAGCCCTATTAATGAATGATGAATCATTTCCATACTACAATCTACACAAAACAGGCTTATTTTGTGTTGATTGCGTAGATTACAAAAAATATGTTCATTTACAATAAATAAATAAACTTTTTTTTTTTTTTTTTTTTTTTTTTTTTTGTGAATGAACATATATAAAAAAAATATGCTCATTTCATTTTGTTTAGGGAAGTTTACAAATGTTGCACTGCACATACCAAAAATTTCCCCATATACGTAATGCATTTGAATTTTTTGAATGTGTCTGTACATGAACCATTGACTTGATCTCAAAGAAAAGTTTAGTGCAGCATCACTGTATGATGCAGATGTAAAATACAAAGTTTGGACTTCCTGCTATTACTTGTTCTTGAGATATGCTGATAAGATACCCACAGACCAACTGCTAAAAACATGATTTTCGTATTCAGGGGACGTCAAAACGTGTAAATATAACAAAACTCGATTTCAAAAATTTTACCCCAAATAAATACTTTCTCTACCATATACGTGGGTAAGAGAAAGTAAAAAATTAAGAAACAAATACAGAAAATCACCACTGCTATAATGTGAATAACGCGAATTTTTTTGCAAAATAAATCATTTTTTATTTCCTAACCACAAAAACACCTTTTTTAAAATTTTGAAATACAACAAGTACATGATTTATTCATTCTAGAAAAAGATATGATTCATGTGTTAGTTGTGATTTATGAGACTCTGAGACATGAACTATTGGATATACTGATAAAAACAGTGGGTGATCTGATCAAATTATTAGAAATATTTTTTATTTTGACATCTTTTTGATTATCTAAAAGAATTTGAAACGAAATGGACTGAAACTTCATACATGCAAAGAACATTTAAAAACTCATACTTTTCACTATCGATTTAAGTCCAAAGTGCAATTAGGGGACCAACCCCAAATTCAAGAAGAGCGAAAATACTTTTGGTCACCCTGTATCACAAAAAGCTACAAATGACTTGTAAGTTTAATACACTGTTACACATACTATGTTCAATATTTGTATGTTTTGGTGCGGGAATTGCGCAATTATTTAGGCAGCTATAATTGTTTTTCCAAAATTACTAATTTTTTACTAAAGTTTTTTGCTTATAATTGGAACAGATTTCCATAAAATTTTACAAAACTTTCTCAAAAATTGACGAAATATTAGAGAAATATTATTATGAAACATAAAATTCACACGTGTAATATACATTGAAATATAAGCAGTTTTAGTAAATATTATTTTACTGTGCATGCGTAAAAATATTTTATTCATATTTTGAAAGCCAGATATAATGAGCAACTTTTGTCAAAAGCTCATTTGAACATAATAAAAATTAAGCAAATTATCGGCAAAAGAACGAGTTAGATTTTGGGTATTTTCTGAAGTTGAAATTTCATAAGAAGTTTTTCACATGCTGCGCATTTAATTTGACGATCCAATTATTTCAACCACATTACAAAAGTTCTTTTTTGTCAAAAAACCCTTATAGGCTTGTAACTTTAACATATTTTGTGAGTTCATAAGGGGTTTTTTTTTTACAAAAAAGAACTTTTGCAACATGATTGAAATAAGTGGATCTTCAAATTAAATACACGGCATGTGTAAACTCCCTTATGAAATTTCAACTCTCGTAAATACCTAAAATCTAGGTCGCTCTTTTGCCGACAATTTGCTTAATTTTTACTCTATTCAAATGCACTTTTGATGAAAGTTGCTCAATATATTTAGCTTTCAACCTATGCAATAGATTTTTTTTTTTTTTTATCTTTCGTGCAGGCGCAGTAAAATAATATTTAGTAAAAATCCTCATAACTCAACAAATATTACACGTATGAATTTTATGTTTCAGAATATTGTATCTCCAACGTTTTGTCAATTTTTCAGGAAGTTTTGTCAAATTTTATGGAAATCCGTTCTAGTTATAAACAGAAAACTTGTCAAAAAAATTAGACATTTTTGAAAAAAAAAAAAAAAAAAAAAAAAATACATCTGACTAAATAATTGCACAATTCCCGCACCGAAATACACAAATATTGTACATAGTATGTGCATGTATTAAAGTTACAAGTCATTTGTAGCTTTTGGTGATATAGGGTGATCCAAAATATTTTCGCTCTTCAATTTGTGGTTGATTCGCTAGTTGCACTCTGGACTAAATCGACAGTGGGAAATATGAGTTTTTAAACGTTCTTTGCATGTATGAAGTTTCAGGCCATTTCATCTAGTTTTTTTTATATATTCGAAAAAAAATGTCAAAATAAAAAAGAATTTCTAATAATTTGATCACCCACTGTAATACAGTATCTACCAATAAGTATTTGCACACTTTCGAATTTAGACGCTTTGTCAAATAGCTAGAAAAATTCTTCACGAATTATCTTGAAACTTTGGAAGTATAAAGAACATGTTATACCTCATATATTTCAGCAAAAGTTTTTTCCTGAAAAGGAAAAGGGGATCAGTAAAAAATTAAAGAAAAATCAAAATGTTTTGGATCACCCTGTAAAAAGTAATCTTGAAATGCGTTTCGGCTATAGCATGTGATTATGAGGATGTGTTTAATTATCTGTATAATTTTTTTATGAAGCTACCGTATATATTCATAGAGATATAACGGTTTCCTTAAAAAGTTGGAAAAAAAATACATTTTCAATTATAACACGTAGGGTGTAAGACCCAGTAGAAAGCTTTATTTTTAGGAAACTTTAGATGTACTACATTAGACACAGCATACGGCAATCAGAATGCAAAAATGTTAAATATCTTACAAAATATGAGCCTTTTTACTAAATAATTTTTAATTACGCATATGCTAGCTTTATAAAAATTTCATTTGCATAATTTAATAGCCAAAAATATAGAGGTATATGAGAACTCAAAAAAAAAAAAAAAAAAAAAAAAAATCGTGTATATTCAAAAAGTTATGAGTTATAGAATGAACAGAATTTCAGTCGCTCTAAAAAAAAAAAAAAAAAAAAAAAAGGGGGGGGGAGATAATAGGGAGTTTTATCAATATTTATTTACAATCAGCAAATACTGCATTACCATTGGGCAGTGATTAAATCAAAATTATAATGTGAGTAAAACCCCTTATAATTTAACTTTTATTTTGAGAGAAACTGAAATTCTGTTCATTCTATAACTCATAACTGTTTAATTTACATGATATTTGTTTGGGGTTTTCATATATGTAGCTAAATACTTTTGGCTATTAAATTATGCAAATGAAAATTTTATAAAGCTTGCGCATGCGTAGTTAAAAATGATTTAGTAAAAATGCTCATATTTCGTAAGTTATTTAACCTTTTTACATACTGCAGTATTCTGTATCTAATGGGGTATGCCAAGTTTCCCAAAACTGGCTTTGCACTGGGTCTAATTTCCTATGTGTTATAATTAAAAAAGTAGCTTTCTTTTTTTTTTTGCTATTTTTTTTAAGAGACCGTTATATCTCCGTGAGTATATGCGGTAGCCTCATAAAAATTTCTACAGGTAATTAGAAGAATCTTTACAATCACATGCTACAGCCAAAACACAGTTCAAGCATTACTTTTTACAGTGTTGTGCAATATATTTTGAGTTTTCTTTAATTTTTTACTGGTCCCCCTTTCTTCTTCAGGAAAACCCTTTCGCTGAAATATAAGTGTAACATGTTCTTTATACCCTCAAAGTTTCAAGATGATTTCCAAAGAATTCTTTTAGATATTTGACAAAACGTCTAAATTTCGAAAGTGTCCGAATACTTATTTTTTTTATGAGTGGCAACATTATATTGCAATTAGCATCTTTTTTTTTTTTTTCTGTATCATTTTGAGAGAGAAAAAGATTAGCTTTAATTTCAGATCAATATTAGTTAATCCGTTGTAAAATAAATAAAACAGAAATATTTTCTTAAACTGATACTAAAAGTGCGTTAGCCAAATACACGCAAAAATCAAAGTTAAAAAAATTAAAAAAATATTAAAAAAATAATTTGAGATTATCTCATAGATATCTATTCATAAAAAAAAAAAAAAAAAAAAAAAATCCGAGACATCATGGCACGGGCGAATATTAAAACTACGTGATTTGACGTAAAATGATCTGCTTGAGAAAGCTTATGAAAGCTTAAATCTTTTATTATTAATTTCAGTTTTTAAGGTGGTTTGCTTAAAAATATTACTATTTAAAATAAAGTTGTCCAAGATCTGTTTATATAAGTTATTACAAATTATAGCATAATTATTAGGTGATTTATCTACATAAATAATAATAAAATTATTTTGTAAAAGATGGGTAAATTTATTTAAAATTTAAAAATTTTCTGATTTAATAATTCTCGATTGAATAATAAGCTAATTTTTTAGAATTTTTAAAACATTAATCTTCCAAACGTTGAAATATTCTATAGGTTTGTTATAATCAATGAAAATTTTCTTTATATATTAAAAAAAATGTTACTGTCATTGGCATCAACTTTTTTTGTCTGCGACCGCATCTTCTCGTGGAGGGCAGGGTCCTTCGCGTCCTGAGAGACATCAATGTGTTTTGAATACTCCAAGAAAGACATTTCAGCTGCCTAGAAATTTCTATAATTCTAATTAAAGAAGTTATTAACTAAAAACGACGGGTTTATGAAGGCACTCTATTTGCCACCTTGAAAAAAGTTTCTTCCAGTGACGTTGTTCTTCTGTCATAAAATCATTTTATGATCAAATATGATCAAATATCATCAAATATGATCAAATATCATCAAATATGATCCCTGGTTGTAGATAGGTAGGTATGCTGGGTTTAACGTCGCACCAGTATTGGCTATGGGTAATTAGCGACGGTCTGGGACGAACCTCTAGGGTTGTTCCGGAGACATGCCATCACAATTTTGATCCTCCACGGAGGGAATGGCTCCCCCGCGTTGGTGATCCCCAGAGGTATAGTTTTGATGGGAACGTGGAGGACTTTGTGGCCACGACGGATTTTACGTGCACCAGCCACCATTAGTGTACACGACGGTCTTTGGCCGGCTTAAGTATCGAACCCGCGATCTTCCAATTACGAGCTCGGTGCTTTACCGACTGGGGTACCGTGGCCTGGATCCATGGTTGTAAAAAAGAAATAAAAAGGGTTATATACTAAAGCTATGATGCAAAATGGTGTATGAATGGTATTACGAATTTCTTTCTATAAAAAAAAAAAAAAAAAAAAAAAATACTGTGTTTAGCATAATTTTCATAAAAATAAATAAAAGTAAATAATATGGTATTAAATATTATGTATTTCAATTTGACATTGAGTATGGGGATTTTTATAATATTTTTCTGATTTTGTCTTGTGTTATGCATTATTAATATTCCTATTCAGTGAAAAACAATGCAGCGAATAGGCAAGTAGAGCTGTGCATGGGTTAATAAGTAATGAGTCGGGGGGAGACGAAGCCTCCCTCGGGGGTTGGTGAGTGGAGCGAGCAGGGGGCAGAGCCCCTAGTATATATAAATAAATCTAAATCTTAAAAAAAAAAAAGAAAAAAAAAACCTGACTTAAAATTTGATTGATATTAGTTTTTATGTGAAGTCTAAATTTAGTGTCATAATTCATAAGTTTATATAAATTAAGATCCTTAACTATACTAAGACTAAGACTAACTATACTAAGACTATACTAAGACTATACTATGTTCATGTGAGGTGTCAACAATTTTTTTGTAATTAGGGTCATTACAGTAACAAATAATATTGGAAGAAGGTGTATTTAAAAAAAAAAAAATATTGTAATTAAAGATACATCAACCTAAAATGTGAGGATACTTTTAAATGTTTTTTATATGTAAACAGTTTTAATAGGGAAGGAAGGACATTATTTTCATTATTAATAAGAGACTGAAAATTGACATAATTAAAGACTGGATTAATTTTTAATAAAGAAGCACGATAATACAATATATCAAAGAAATTGTCAGAGAATTGTCTATTTCTAATATCAAAGATTTTAAAATAAACATCAATAGATTGTTTTTTAATTCTAAAGATAAATTTCCTTACTTCTAACCAGTTATAATTTAGATTTTTGAAAGCTGCTAGTTGATCAATTGAAATTTTACAGTCTTGAGAATTATTTTCGTTTTTCCTAAGCCCACATTTAGATCTAGAGGTTTTTTGATATTGCGTAAGATTTAAACGAGGATAAATATTGTTGTAATTATCAAACTTTACTAAGTCAGAATAGACCAAATTAGACTTTTGATACACTTGTTAGTTTAGACCATACGGGTAAGTAGCATTGTTTTAAAACTGTGCTTAAAAATGTTCGTTTAAAATAAGCGATATATTTAGATTCAATTACTAATCTAAGATTACCATTTTTTTATGATATCTAGAATTTTAACAGTTACATTCTGAAAATTATGCAATTTAAAATGAGAATATTCAACATTCTGTAATTAGAATGAGTATTTTTATCATTTAATTTTAGACCTATTGTCATTAAGTCTAATATGTAGTGGGTTACTAGTTTGACCAATATATTTCGTGTGACAATAATTATATTTCAAAGAATATATAACACTAAAAGCCCTTCAGAAAATTACCAAATTATAGCAGTTTTTTTATTTATGATTTATCAATATTAGGACAAGAAAGACACCTAGATGATTTACAGGTTTTTGAAAGAACAATCTACGATTGGGACTAGGAAAAAGGTAACTTTTAACGATCCAGGAAGATCCCTATAAATATGCCTGTACCGAGCATTAGATTAGACCTAGTATTACTAAGGGCTAATTGGCCAGTATCTAAAATTTTGCTGTTCTACCATTTTTATCACCACACATACAGTATTTCATAATGAATATATAGATAAATATAATGTAAGATCATTGTAAAATAAAAGAAAAATTATTTAAATAAATATTTATAAATAAATACTTATAAAGTCGAGAATATAATGAACCATATGCAGCTAATTATTTTTTTTAACGTAACCAATGTTATTTAAATAATTTTCTTGAACAATAGGTGTAAAAACTTTCAGCAAGTTTAATAAAACTGAAGATAAAAGTTGAATTTATAAAAATAAATATAATAAATAGCAAAAAAATTGAATTTATAAAAGTATAAAAATAACATAATAATTAGCAGAAAATTGAAATTTGGATTAAATAAAATGAAAATATCGCATAATGAATAACAGAAAAAAATGAGATCTGGGTTAAATAAATTAAAATAAAATAGAAAGATAATAGGTATTCAGCTAATTGTTTTTGAACTATTAAATGCTGTTGGTCCCACTAGTGACTGAGATTTTTTCCTCTCAAAGTTAGAAGACGGAGGTGCCGGGTTCGATCCTAGGTCGCACTCATCGGTTTAGCCATTCAAAATTTTCTATTCTTTTCTCCGAAATTCGCGTAGATATGTGCTAGGAGCCCTTAGTAAGATTCCCCGGAGGGCTTAGGAACCTAGCGTAGTCACTTCACTTGGCCTTAAACCACACATCTAAATGTTATATATGATTTTTTTTTTTTTAACATTCACAGAAAGAAAGGAAATGTCACATGAAGAAATGGAAGATTCTATTAAAAATAAAATAAAAATCTAAATAATCAAAGCATGCAAGACACTTCGCACTCATCGGGGGCATTAACCCCTTAACGCGCGGCGCCCTCGCTGCAAGGACGCAAAATTTAAGATACAGCTGCAAAAATTCATCCCGGAAAATTTTTAGCAAAAATTTACGTTTATAACATATCAGAAAAGGCCAGTTTTTTTAACCTTAAATTAAAAAATTTCTTTTAGTTTAATTTAGTTCATGAATTCCGGTGGCAGTATAATTTAAATGATCTGAATTGTCTTGCGCCGCAAAGGGTTAATTGAATAAAATCTGTAAGCATGTAGACAAAAAAAAAAAAAAAAAGGAAGGAAGGAAAGAAAGAAAACACAGATACCACTGCCAGATACAGAATGAAACCAATTAAACAAGGACGTGAGATATATTTAATTCAAAAATCAATAAAAAGATAAATAAAACTTTGAATACACACACACACACACACACATATATATATATAAAATATTATTCTGAAAAAAAAAACTTTTTGAAATATAATATATGTAAATTACATACGTATTGCAAGGATGAGATTAGCAAAAAGGCAGGTGAAACTATAAATAAAGCCAAAATGTTGAAATAAAATACTTAAATTTTTATTCATTATTATTACTATTATTATTTTTACTAATATGTTACATAAATATGTTTTTAAATCTGAAATCGGTATAAAAATACACGAAGAAATGATTATGTTTTTGCATTTAAGCATTAACATGGATAGGCAAAAGTTTTATTAATTGATACAGCAAAACACATCACAAAGACATAGGAGCCGAAACGCTATGTATGTCAACAAAAAGCGAAAAGCTAGATGAACAAAAATCGGAACTCAGCTAAAAAGCTGAAAAATCTCACCCTTATTTTATATTACAAAATTTTTTAAATAATATAACTTACAGAGTCTCATATTATAAAGATTAATTGTACGGGAACTAAGTAAATAATGCTCTAGGTCGAGAAATTGTAATAAAAACCGGTTCATGAATTCAATTCAGTTCAAACAATACTGCGTCGGTTGCATCAAAAATCATTATTAGTTAATTTAAATCCAGCTGCAACAGGGATTTCAGGGAGTCGGTGATACTGTGAAAAGATCAAAGAAAACCGCAAACATTTTAAGAGACACAAGTTCGGATTACATTTCGATGAAATTATCTAAATAATATATATTATATATAAATAATAGACTTTTCGAAACACAAAAATGTTTGTTTCTTAAGAACATACTGAAATTTTATAGTATTTTAGGATTTTTATTAAAAATTGTAAATAAAAATATTATTTTACGATTCGATTAAAGCATATAAGCAATGACTAAATTGGAATAAATTTATTCTTATATTTCTAATATATTAAAATGATTGGTAATCGGAATATTGATATATATATATATATATATATATATATATATATATATATATATATGTATGAGAGAGAGAAATAATAAAGGAGGATTTTAAAGAAAAATGACAACAAAACCAGTACAACTTCAAAGTTACTCATGATTAAACTTAAATTTTAGATATATATTTCATATATGCATATAATTATATATGTAGACTTAAAATGTGAGTGTGTGTGTGTATATATATATCAAATGATGATATAATGTTTTTTTTTTCTTTAAGTTCTTGGTTCTGCATGCATAGTTGTAATAAAAGTTTTCAAGTTTACAATCTGGAAGAAAATCTATAAATAACAGACTAACTAATGAATATCATTTTGAGAAGAAATTATTTAAATTTTTTGTGAAGTTATTTATCCTACATTTGTTAATAAAGGAAAGTCATTTGGCAGCCTCTCTTTTATCATTAAAAAAAAAAGAAATTCTTTTAATTTGTTTGGGATGAATAAGACTACATTATTTAGCTCAGTTTATCAAATTCTTTTAAAAATTTCCAAATGTAGTTTAATTTGAATAAGAGTTGAATTTTCAAAGGTTAAATTTTTATTTTGTGTTGTAACCTAAGTAACTGTTAGTTAAAATCACATATTATTCTTGTTAGTGCTATTATATTAGAAGCAAAATTTTCAATCAAAAATTGATATTTCTATATTAATTATCAACTTTTCATATTCTCACGACTTTAGAATTTAGATGCTGAAAAATAATTAAGTAATAATAATTACCAAAAAAAAAAAAAAAGAAATTACTGAAATTCTTATTTTTAAGAAATAGTAAAATGCGCTACTTTGAAAATATTATTAACGTATGTGTATATATTTAATTTGCATACCTATGCATTTGTATATGCCAACACTCTGACTAGTTCACCAGACAAAGTTTTTTAAATAGCATCTTGAAGAAAGGCATGCTTTCAAAATCTACTTTAAGCGATAAAATTATGTAAGCCCTGCATTACTATTCAGCAAATATAAAAAATATTTCAACGAAACTAAAGGACTAAGCATGTATAATGGATTCTTCTTATAGGAAGTAAACAGCCCTTGACGCAGTTACGCGGTACAATACACAGTTTTATAGCAGTTTTTCTAACCTATTATAATTGATAGTTTGCTATGTAACCTTAGCTAAAAAACTTAAATTGCTTTTTTTTTTTTTTTTTGAACAAACTGTTTAGCTTTTATCACCGTTTATCTGGGAAAAGCTCTCATTTTATTTATTTATTTTGCAGTGGTTTAGTTTGAGAAGTAAACCGAAAAATCTAAATTATTTCCTAACCGCTAACTTTGCCTTTATCTTGCTAATAGAATTCTGGTGTTTTTTGTTGGTTCATAATTACAAGGTTCGTATGAATTTCGCGATTTATAGTTTAGCCTCTCTGACCAATTCTTTGTTTTCATAAAGTATATGTCCTTGGACAACAACTGTAAATACAGTAGGTTGAAATCACACTTTTCCATCTCTAGTCACGATTAAATGTTATTTTTGTTTTGAATCTCAAAAGAATGTAAAATAATTTATTTATAAATTATACGAATAAAATTTATAAATAAGTATGTGAATATATTAAAGAATTTTTGATTGCACGCAGTTTGAATTTTTCTTATCAAAATATCAAATCTATTAAATGGAATGTGCAGTTTGATATGCCTTATTACATTTAAAAGTATTTTAAATATGCAGGTAACAAAATTCTTTGCCATGTTACATTTTTATGCACAGTTCATAAATTAATTAATCAGAGTTACATAATTGTACATGAATTAACAAAATTTAAAATTTAATGACAGTAATTTTGATCTTATATAAGGACAGTCGTACGCTTGTTATTATAAGAATATCATTTATCGATTGCACAAATTGCAGGGGTCCTATGGTTTTGCGTATACCACTGTTTTGATACAATAATTTTTTTTTTTAAAGGTTTTAATATTAAAAAAAAATTGCTTAAAGAAAAGTGGTGACAAAATAATAAAACGCCTGTAACCCTGTGATTGTGATATTCTATATAATAGCAATTGAATGGTAACTCGGAAATTTCAAATTTTGCTGTTGCAAATGCTATTTTGGAAAACATACAAAAAAGTCTTAATTGCGCACAATCAGACATGATTGTGAATCTGTTTTAAGAAGCATGAAATTACATTTAAAAAAAAAAGTCAAGGTGTGATTAAATATTTTTTTACCATTATAACCATTAAAATATGTGATGTTTTTTACATAGCAAATTATTATTATTATTATTATTGTAAATTAAAAAAGAAAAAATACTTGTTACTTACAAAAGATATTTTTAAATTTCTACTATAAAACGGTTTTCTCTCATCAGTCACTGAAAAATAATATGGAAAAATCCTGAAATCGGGAAATATAAGCAAAAGCATTAATTAAAAAATTCCGAAATCAACAAAAAATCATACACAAAACCATCCCTGCATCCTGCATAATAAAGTCGTATAACACCAGTCATTTATGGAAAGCAAGAGAAGAATATTGAAATTTTAAATGGAAATCATATCTCCAGTTCTAAACATCGAAAAATATAACGGTAAATATCAAAGTTGCCTGTCCATAATTTGCTGAATTCCTGTTACATTTTTGTCCTTTTCAGGAGCTTTATGTATATGTATCATTTCCTAACAATCAAAACTTTTGGTAAAAGCTTGCCTTTTTTTAATTCAATACGTATTATTAAACTTTTCAGCAATATAAATTTTTGATCCTTTACTCAGAGGTTTCCTTTATCATTTCAGTTCTCTTATCAATCGCCAAGATTTAATGCTTAGGAAACTGACTGACGGAATGTGCTGCGTTCGAACCCAGGTCTTGCTCGTATGTTTAATACCACTATTTTAATACAGAAATTTTTTTGGAGGTTTCAAGGCTATAATAATAATAATAATAATAATAATATATATGTATATATATATAAACACTGCCTAAAAAAATGGTGACGAAATAATAAAACGCCTGTAAAAATATAGGACCACTGCAAACCCTGTGATTATGACAGTCTATAGTAGAAATTGAATGGTAATTCAGAGATTTGAAATTACTGAACCATGAAATTACATTTTAAAAAAAGTCAAGTTGTGATTAATTTTTTTTACGATTATAACCATTAAGATATGTGAAGTTTTTTACATAGCAAATTATTATTGTAAAAAAAAAAAAAAAAAAAAAAAAAAAACAGTTAATTACAAAAGATATTTCTAAATTTCCATTATACAATGGTTTTCTTTTAACAGTCACTGAAAAATAACAGGGAAAAATCCTGAAATCAGGAAATATATTAATCAATAAAATCTTTTTGTAAAAAAATCTGTATTGATAAGTATAAAGGATTTAAGTCCAAAAATGTCGATTTTGAGTTAAGTACATAGTCAGACTCAGAACAAAATTCTCAATCGATTGGTATAAAGGATTTAATTCTATGTCATTTAGTCTTTGAGAAAATCGATTGGCAAAAAAAGGTTCAAGACAGAAATTTACCATTCATGTATGGTATAAAATATTTAATTCAGTTTTTTTCTGTATTTAAATGAAAGTTGACAATCACTGAATGGTATAAAGGGTGTAAATATAAACATAATCCCTTTTCCCTAATCGATTCTTCTGATTTGTTTTTAGTTAGTTTAACTTTATTTTTCGTCGCCTGAAAAATCAAGAATATGGACATCCTTTATACTTATCAGTACAGAAATAGAACCGACTCCAAAAAGCAACTACTGTTCAAACAACTAAAAGAAAAAAAAAAAAAAATTGGTATGGAATGAAACTGTAAATTGCGCCTAAAAGTATAAAATAATTTCCTTCGCCAAACAACATATAACACTACAATTAATCATAACTTTTGAAGTCGGCGCAAAATTAAATAAAATTTAATTAGTTTTTAAAGGTTTGTTTTTAGATCGGTAGCAACAAATGCTGTTGTCTCGAATGATCCATTTTCATGTTTCCTTTATTATTTTATCACTGTATACAATTGGTCCATTAGTTTCATCTACATAGAACAGTGAACATTCTTCACAGTGCGGTATTTATGTTTCGAAGAAGTTAGAGTTTCCTTTGCAAATTTGGTATAACTCTGATAACTATCATCCTTGGTGGCTTTTCGATTTGGCGATCAAAACGTAATGCAAAAATATACACGCAAGATGTATATTTTCATAATATATATTGTACGAAGTATTGTTTCATATTCTTGATTACTCTCTTAATATACCTTATCAAAATAATCATGATACCCCCAAAGAAACTAAATATGTTTGCCAGATAATTTTGCGATTTTTCTTTCACCAAGGACGTCAGATACCAGCATCTTCGCCAACTTTTGCTGCTTACGAAATCTTATTTGTATCAAAGTAGTTTTCGGCTGCGTTTTGCAGGTGACAATGTGAGATGTGTATTTTGAATAGGATTTGATTTTTGTATTGAATAGAGGTATCAATTCTTATTTAATTTTGCGCCGACTTCAAAAGTTATGATTAATTATAGTGTTATAGGTTGTTTGGCGAAGGAAATTATTTTATAGTTTTAAGCGCAATTTACAGTTTCATTCCATACCTATTTTTTTTTTAGTTGTTTGAACAGTAGTTGATTTTTGGAGTCGTTTTTTTACAAAAATATTTTATTTTTCTCTTTTCAGTGTAAACTTATTCATATAGCAGATCATCAGAAGACGTTCGACGGCAGTTTCAAAAATCACAGCTTCCAAGAAAAGTGACATAACTCAAAAAATGGTTTATGTCACTGAAAAATAGATAAAATTCACCCAATGTGAACAAAAAAGTTACATCTCCATCTAAAAAGTTATCCACTCGAGAGACAATTGTGTTAGTTTTATTCTAGTCAAGTTATTTTTAAGTTGATTTTTTTCAAATGCTGCATTTTTAAGTTGTGTCACTTTTCTTGCCTTTATCGGATATGAGCAAAAAACTATCTATTGAATGAATATACGTTAAGTTAAAAAGTCTTTAGAAATGTACAGAACGGATACGCTGTATTCGAAACGAAAAAATCTGTTAGGCATATATATTGAACTTTACAGTGAATACGTGTCACTCGCTGCGCTGGAAATTGCACAGCGTAAAGTTCAAACAAAGAGCAAAATATGCATTGCCACTGACGGACAGAAGTTTCAACATCAATACTTACATACTGCTTTTACCAGTGTAGCTGCATGCGTTCAGCAGTTAGAGTGAGAACAGAATTTTGTGAGTATCCTATAATTTGTTTATATCTTAATGAAATCATACTGAAATCTATTTCAGGCCAAGATCATTACAACAAAAAAGTATTAAAATTAAATCATCTCTCACGAAGTTAAAAGCTAACAAATTTCAACAACAATAAGAAACATGGTTTGTATTGAGAACCTCTTTCTTTATGAAGTCGGTTTAAAACGTCTATGCGTTAATCGATGTAACCGCTTACAATAACCATACTTTGAATTTTACATAGCATAAATGTCACCCGCTACGCTACAACATATGCAATGTCGTTCAAGTGTGCACAAAATAGGAAATTGTAAACAAACAAATGCATGTTTTAGCGTTCTGTTTTTAGCACTAATGTCTAAACTATCTTTTCATACTAAATCGATGATGCTCTGCAATTTTATAATTAACTTTTTCCCTATCTCTTGAACCGTTTTCGAGATAGGAACGCTAACTCCACTGTTTTCCACCAGGTGGCGCTGTAGGCTGTTGAATCGCGTAGCACATGTCCACTTTATATGCCTACATACCAATTTTATGACTATAGCTGTAGCTGTTCAGCAGTTAAAAGAGTCGGAACTGACTTTTTTGGGCATCCTGTATTTTTTTTTTTATCGTAAAGATATTACAGTGGGACCTATTTCAGACCAACACCTTTACAATAAAAGAAAAAGTATAAAAAATGGATCATCCGTTCAGGAGTTATGAGCTAACAAACAAAAACAAAAAAACTTACGCTTTGAATTGAGAACCTCCTCTTTTTTGGAGTCGGTTAATTAGAGCATCTGTTATGAAGTTATAAGCTTACAAACAACAAGAACAACACATAGCTTGAATTAAGAACACCCTCCTTTCTGAAGTTGGTTGAAAACGGCTTTGCACTAATCGATGTGACCGCTTTCAGTTACAGTACTTTGAACCAAAGAGTATACGTGTCATCCGCTAAGCTGCAAAGTGTGCAACGTAGTACAAGTGTGCACAGTGTAGGAAATTGCGAACAAACAACTGCACGTTTTAAGACTTCTATTTTTAGCAATAATGTCTAAAAACTGTCTTTTCGCATTAAATTGATGATGCTCTACAACTTCGTAATTAACTTTTCTTCCATCTTGAACCGTTTTTGAGATAGGAGCGCTAATTCCGCTGTTTTTCCCCAGATGGCGCTTTATTTTCTTTAGATTGAAAAGATATTACAATGGGACCTACTTTAGACCAAGATCTTTACAACAAAACAAAAAGTATCAAGTAACCGTATTTTAAACTATATAGCGTATGTCTCACCAGCTACGCTACAACGTATGCAATGTAGCTCAAGTGTGCATAGTGTAAGAAATTGCGAACAAACAAATGCACGTTTTTAGCGTTGTATTTTTAGCATCAATGTCTAAACTATCTTTTCCTACTAAATCGATGATGCTCTGCAGTTTTATAATTCACTTTTCCCCTTGTCTTGAACCGTTTCCGAGATATGAACGTTAGCATGAATGTCTAAATTATCTTTTTGTACTAAATCGATGATACTCTTCAACTTTGTAATTCACTTTTTTCTCTAGAACCGTTTTCGAGATAGGAACACTAACTCCGCTATTTTCCACCAGGTGGCGCTGCAAGCGGTTTAACCTTGTACTGCATGGCCACTTTGCTATACTTACATACCATTTTCATCACTATAGCTGCAGCCGTTTAGCAGTTAAAAGAAATGGGACTGATTTCTTGGGGCACCCTGTATTTTCTTTAGATTGTAAAGATATTACAATGGGACCTATTTTAGATCAAGACCTTTTCAACAAAACAAAAAGTATCAAAATCGGAGCATCCGTTCAGAAGTTATGAGCTAACAAGCAAACAAGCAAAAAAAAAAAAAAAAAAAAAAAGAAAAGAAAAAGAAAAAACATACGGTTTGAATTGAGAACCTTCCTTCTTTTTTGGAGTCGGTTAAAAAAAAAAAAAAAAAAAAAAAAACATTAATCAAAAACTCCCGAAATCAACAAAAAATCATACACAAAATCATCCCTGCATCCTGCATAGTGAAACCATATACACCAGTTATTTATGGAAAGCAAGAAAAGAAAATTGAAATTTCAAGCGAAAATCATAACTCCAGTTCTGAAAAATATAACTAGAAATGTCAAAGTTGCCTATTAGTAATTTGCTTAATTTCTGTTATATTTTTCAGGAGCTTTATACTATGTATATGTATCATTTTCTAACAATTAAAACTTTTGGTAAAAGCTTGCATTTTTTGAATTCAATATGCATTGTTACATTTTCCAGCAACATAAATTTTTGTTTCTTTACTCAGAGATTTCCTTTATCATTTCAGTTCCTTTATCAGTGGCCAAGATTTTCTGCTTGGGAAACTGATTGACGGGATCTGCTGCGTTCGAACCCAGATCCTGCTCAATGGCCAAACCATTGACGTTTTCCATGGTTTTCTAGGATCTAACAAGGGCTAGGGCCCTTTATAATGACTTCCTACCGAGAACATTTGCATCAGGCCTAGGTTGCTTGTGTAGGTAATTGAATTTAAATCTTACACCAAGATATTTACCTTTGAAGACATATAAATTGTTTCAGGACTGTCGATGCTGTGAAAGATATTTTACGTTATAAATAAAAATTATTTTAAATTCTCTTTTTATTTTAATTCTATAATTTATTACTGTACATATATATGTGTGTGTTTAACCTTTTATCTACTGCATTTTGAAACAGGCAAAAATTGTGATTGAAACATATAGTTTTAGTTACTAAAGAGCATTTTTTAAAGATATATGCATTAAAAATCATTCATATCACCTCATCAAAGTAATTAATGAGAATTTTGTAATTTGGTATTTTAGTGTACCACTGGTACATAGAGGTCGAAAAAAGTATTTCAACATGAAAAAAGTATAAAGAAATATTTTCTCTTTATGTTCCTCATATTTTTTTCTAAGATTAGTGGGATATTCTTGAAATAATATAGGAATTAATTATAACACACATGAAGATCGTGAAAAATATCAAGCAAAAACAGCAAGTGCACTCCATACAATCCTTTATGGATTAAAAATGGCTATATATATTGTCTAATGCTTTGTAGTGAAACTAAAGGGAGGTACATATGTTCCTTTCTTATAAATATCTTTGACGTTTCGTCTATAAATTTGATTTTAAACTCTTTTAAATGTAATGGTACTTTAAAGTACCGTCAGTATATAAAGGGTTAATATAAGAAATGAATAATAAGAGCTGATATAAGAGCTGAAAACTATGTAAAACAATGGCAAAATCCAAACAATGAAACTGAAATAAAAATACAATTCCGAAATTCAACACAGTTGTTTTAGCACAATTTTTTTTATGTGAAACCAAAATATTTAGAAAAAGAATAATTTTAAAGAATTATACGCTGTGAGGTGAAGCAAATGCAGCTGAATCTATAGCGTACAATGCATTAAAAGGCTGAAGAGCTTTTAACAGTTAATTCAATAAATATGTAAATGAACAATCAAATATATATGATAGAAGTAGATATAAATAAGATGGATAATAAAACATACAAATTTAATGTGCTAATTCAACACATTGAATTTGCATGTCAATATTTGATATAAGAAATGAATGTATACATATTTGATATAAGAACTGAAAACTATGTGAAACAAGGGCAAAATCCAAACGAGTGGAACTGAAATAAAAATATAAATAATAATAATAATATTAAATCCCAAATTGAACATACACACATGTATATTATATATATTGAAATAAAAATATAACAGCTATTTTTCATAGAGAGGAATATTATTAACATAGAAATCTTCAAATGTAACCTTGATTTGTAATGCCCGCTGGTACTCTCTCCCTTTCTCTCTTCTTACTCACCAATTAGATGTTGACAATTGGATATTTCAGTTTCAGCGTAGTGACGGAGCGAGTTAGTGTAAATAGCCTGATTTTTTTTTTTTTTTCTTATATTTTTTTATATAAAAATATTTTAAAATGTTACATCTGATACAAACAACACCGTGTAATTTGTCGACAATAAAATAAAATAAAATAAAAAAAGTTAGACAAAAGTTCTCATTTTTGTTTTACACATTTCATTTACCTTATTTATCAAAAATATTAAATTATGCGAATTAGTTTGAAAAGATTATTTAAAAATGTAATGGTTAGTCTATAAGAGTTTTCTACAAATTTGATCTAAAATTACTGATTTTTGATTAAATTTTAGGTATTACATATTTAAACAAATACATATTTTAATTAGTACTTCAAATTTGGAATATTTTTTATCTTTTTCTCTCGTTCACATTCACACCGTGATATAATGATGATGTGTAAAAAAAAAAAAAAAAGCATTAGATTTCTTTTTCTTTTTATTATATTTCTGGCATGTACTGTTTTTGAACGTATTAACTCGAGCAAAATACTTTAGTAAGTTCTAAAAGTATTAAACAGGTCTTTCAAAAAATCGCATAAGATGTTTTAAGTGTAAGTGTAAGTTTTTTTTTTTTCCCTATAGATTTTTACTTACTGAAACCGGACAATACGGTAAAAAATGTCCACATCACGTGTTTTATTTTTTGCAAAACATACATTTTTAGTTGAATTTCGCTTGAAAACATGGAATTTGATATCCTGTTGTTGATTACAAAAAAAAAAAAAAAGTTTAATAATTACTTCTTACTTTAAAGCAATATTTATTAAAGTAAATCTAAATAAATACAATATAAATAAATAAATACGAAACTGAAAACAGGAAGGATGTTCGAAGGGGCGTCGAAAAAGAAGAAAAGGTTTCATTGACAAAAAGAATAAACATAGAATGTTAAATATTTTTATGAAGGAACTGTTTGATTAATTATGAGAAAGAATACGATTAGTTTAATCTAACAAAATTAGTGTTTTTTTTTTTTTTAATTGCAAACCCTTGTTATTAAAACAAAACAAAAGAAAAACCTATGTGATAAGCAGAAATGGAGGTCATTTATAGATTCAGCATCCCGAAATTACAAAATTTACCAAAACAATTTCATACAGCTGATTTTTTTTTTTTTTTCAAATCAGTGTTCTGTTAGTCAATTAGCCCCCATTTTCTTTCTGCACATATGTATGGTGACCAAGAAATTTTTAGCCGTAAAAGGCTAAAGATTTCTTTATATTTTTATACTTAAAGTGTGATATTTCGTCAGTAAGGATAACAATTAATATTATATAATTTAGGCATTTAATTCTTTGAAAGAGTTTCTATTAAGGTCTATATGGTCATTTGTATTATATATAAAAGGTATACAGAAATTCGCTTATTTGCATACATTATTCAATCCCTACTAGAAATATTGTTCAATGTATGTCTTCATTCCTGGATTTTCATTATTTTTTTAATTAAATCTTCCATTTATTAATGTGATATTTTCATTTATTCCTGTGAAATGTTTGAAAAGGTGTGTGTGTGTGTGTGTGTATATATATATATATATATACACACACATAATAAATGAAAATAAAAATAAATAAAACGCTTCCATTAAGATCTTCTGACGAGATTTAAAAATAAAAATAGATTTCATTTTTATTTTCTCCTAGCTTTCTTTAATTAAAATTGCAAAACTAGTAGGGGAGAGTGGGGTACAATGGACCGCTCCCTATAATTTATTCATTTATTTATTTTTATGGTTCGTATTTTGGTACATAGATAGCAGCACTACAATGATGAAACTTAGCCAGCAACTTCATGCCTAACTAACAATTTAGCCATTTTATTCATGAAGTTTTGTTTACAGTAGCCAAAAGTAAATAGTTTTAGTTAAACATTTTTTCTTTTTGTCTTATGCTCTAGAACAGAATAGACTATTTAGCACAATAAAGAGTCAAGGTAATATATTATATTTAATCTCATTAAAATATTTTTTAAAGGATTTATTAATTAATTTTTTTTAATCATTTGCTGTCAGAGGTCCAGACGGGGTACAATGGACCATGGTCCATTTACCTAAGTTCTCTGTCATAATAAACTGATTTACGAAATCTCTGCATTTTTGAAGTGTTAGCTATAAATTATATATAAAAATTTCAGAGTTAACGTTAATTAGATCTATTATGTCTTCAAAGATGAGTAAGAAAGCAATTTACTTTGAGGTTTCTTTTTATTTATTTTTAATAACCATTCAGTTACTTTTGTATTCTTATATTTTTACAAATATTATACAGCTATAACAAACTAAATTAAATAATGCAATTAAAATATAATAATACAAATAAATTTGACGAAAAAGACTGTTTTACATTTTGTTGGTTTAATCACAGAAATAAAAGATAAAGAATTTGTTTTTGTGAGATTCATGCAACAAAAGCTTAATTAAGATCTCTACATTTTTTCCTGAGAGTGTTGCTATATCTCTTGTAAATTTTCCAGACCCTACAACTTCATAAGAAAACAGCAGATTTTCAGTGACACAAAAATTGTTTAGCGTATCATTTTCCAATTTTAATGTTCATTAATTTACATTATTTGTATGAATCAAAGACATAAATAAACAAATATAATATATTCTACATTTTATACTATTAAAAAACATACTACATTAGTATGCTTTTTAAATTTGACCTGTGGTCCATAGTACTCCATGTTATGGAACATTGTACCCTGCGGTCGGGGTACAATGGTCCATTTGGTCAGTTGTTATTAAAAAAAAGTAAACTTAATTATTGCTTTTGATTGAGTGCCACATAAGACCCAATATATAGGTAATATGCACATATACTTTCAATAGCAAGAAATTATTATTTTGGGAGTAAACACCTAAAATTTCCAAAATTGGTCCATTGTACCCCACTCTACCCTATATTTTCTATTAGTATATCAACAAGAATAAGCTTCCAATTTTTTTAAAAAACAATTTGCATAAATCGTTCTAATCTTACATATATTTTAAATCGTGACATAACAATTTTATTTGTATGGTTCCATCCATATATCAATATTTCGAAAATAAATAAGAAACTAAAAGTAATTCATATATTAATTATATTAAAAAGTTTTCAAAATTACCGTATTTTAAAAATGTTACTACACAAGTCTATGGTATTCCTTTAAACAAAAATGTTCACAGAACTTTTAAGAATCATTAGATAAAAAGGTTTTATACCCGTAACGGAATGAAAGTTACTGAGTGTGGGATTCTTGTTGGTTAAGGTCAAGGGAGCTAACTGTTGACCTATGAAGTGTATTTGCCTGTCATTTGGTTTCTTTTTTGGCTATTTTCAATTCCTTAATATTTACTTTAGGATTAAGCTTTTGTATATGAGATTGAAGGTCACTACACGTATTTCGATACTTGGGACACGAATGGTCATATTTTTATACGGAAGTTTATTTTAAGTTAAATAATGATATATTACGCGTTTTATTATGAATGCTAATGTTGTATTGTACTTTTTGAAATGAGAAAGCAAAAGCAATGATATTGGCGATCGAACTGTGGTATTATGCAGCGTCATTATACAATAATAAAGTATGTAGTCTGAAAAATTCTTTAAATTCATTCCTAAAACGTTAAAGAAAGCGCATTGAAGATGTGTACTTCTTTTTGTTCTGTTATTGATGTATGAAAAAACAATTGAAAGCTAAAAGAATGAAGATTATTTAATAATTTTTGAAAATATAAACTGATAACGCTTATATACGAAGAGCTTGTTAATAAAATGAGCTGCTATTAGAAATCACTGATAACAGAACGAAACCTCAAATTTCATTCTCTTAACAAGTAACTAATGATTAAGTCATTCCATCAATGTAACATTTAAAATGAGATAAATAATACAAAAATTTAAAACTTAAAAAATACATTTTATTTAAAAACATTCAAATACACGACAGACGTTTCGGCTAGAACACTAGCCCTCCTCAGTGTTAAACATACAAGCACAACATTTACAAAAATTCATAATACATCACAACAAGATTAGATATTCAGGAGGAATAGCTTTAGCCTCGTTCAAGGTAGAATGTTGCATTTTAGTAAAAGCGCCCTCTAGAAAAATACGGGATTAATATTTTTTTTTTTTTACATTAGAAGCTAAAATTTTGAAGTTTTCAAAATCAGGAATATGATCACTATTGAGAGAATGGATTACGAGTTTCGATCTTAAATCTCCTGTTTTATATGAGCGTTTATGTTCCTTATATATTTAAGATCGAAATTCGTAATCCTGTCGCTCAATAGTGATCATATTCCGGATTTTGAAAACTTTAAAATTTTAGCTTCTAAGTAAAAAAAATATTAATCCCGTATTTTTCTAGAGGGCGCTTTTACTAAAATGCAACATTCTGCCTTGAACGAGGCTAAAGCTATTCCACTTGAATATTTAATTTTGTTATGATGTATTATGAATTTTTGTAAATGTAGTACTTGTATGTTTGACACTGAGGAGGGCTAGTGTTCTAGCCGAAACGTCTGTCGTGTATTTTAATTTTTTAATTAAAATGTATTTTTAAAGTTTTAAACTTTTGTATTCTTTATCTCATTTTAAATGTTACATTGGTTTTAGTATATTAATAAGACGGATAAATTATGTTTAAATTTTTAAAGACATTCCATATTTATGACACACAACGACTTCTTTGAAACAGCAGCAATTTATGTAACATTTGGCATTTTTTGCTATTCCTTGCATATTAAATCGACAAAAAATTTTCTTCTTTCCCCCTTTCTAAAAAAGTATCAATTCCGTAATAAACAGTTTTCTTCATTTCTTTTTTTCTATTTCTCTTTTTTCATTTCGCATGATAAATATCTCATATAGATTATTTCTTGATGATTTCCTTTTTGGCGATCTGATTTTTATTTAACAAATATTTAAAAATAAATTATTATTTAATCATATTTTAAATTTTGATACATTATGGAGTATTTATTATATACATGTATAGCATTAAATGTCCTTTCCAAGGTAGCTCATCTGGTGATAAAATGCTTAATGGCCATCTTCACTTACCGTCGTCGGAAGCCCGAGAAAATGTTATTCTATGGGAAATTTTCTTTACTTATAACTAATTAACTAATGCATATTTTTAAATTCGGTTTTCACATTCAGAAAATTCCCAACTATTAAATTGACGCCCCTTTTTTACAAACGTATTTTTTATTTTAATTTTTTATGTATTTTTTTTTTTTTTTTTAATTGCAAAATTAAAAATTTCACATATTGAAAATTCGTATTTTACAGCTTCAAAATAAAATACTAATATATATATATATATATATATATATATATACGTTTTTAAAAAAAGGGGCGTTAATTTAACAGTTGGGAATTTTCTTAATGTGAAAACAGAATGTAAAAATATGTATTAGCTAATCAGTTATAAGTAAACAAAATTTCCCATAGAATAACATCAGCTTCGGCTTCCGGCGACGGTGAGTGAAGCCCGGCCCTTAACACTCTGGCCTTTACTTGCCTGGTGCCGGATTCGAGTCAAGGTTTGAGTATGGATACTCGTAGAGGTCCAGAATTCACTTTAAGCCGCAGGTCCCGGTTGAATGAGCCTTAAAATACCAAAAATAACAATAGAGCGACAATTCCAACGCTTTCTTAGAGTAATTATCTTTACTAATCTATAATAGCAATAGATTGGAGTTTATTAAAACTAAGTAATCCCCTTTCCCCACACACGCACAAAAAAAGATGTATAACAATTACATTAGCTTCATTTTCCACTACTACGTACATTACAAACTCTTTCTTGATTATTTATGGAGTCTTCCTTTGAGACATCCACTTCTTAGACCTAAAATTGACCAGACTTGATTAAGTCTGGTCAATTTTAGGTTGCCTTTCAATTTTCCTTTTGGAACAAACTATGAAAGGACATTTAAAAAAAAGAGTTTATATAGCAAATTAGAAAAAAAAAATATATATATATATATATATATATATTTATTAGAACCGTTTTTGGGGTACAATTTTCAGCCTCAATTCAGGTTTTCAGATTTTTGTCACTAAGCAAATTCTACTGAACACTAGAAACCAACTAATATGTTATACACACTACCTTTACATTAATGATACTTTCGAATTCAGATGTTTGGTCAAATATATCAAAAAGTGCTCAACGAATTATCTTGAAACTTCAAGATTATAAAAAGCATATTATACCTCAAATATTTCAGTGAAATGACCAGTACAACATTAAACAAACAAACAGAAAAAAAAAAAAAAAAAAAAAACAGAATGTTTGGGATCACACTGTAAAAAGTAATGCTTGAAATTCGTTCTAGCTGTAGCATGTGATTATAAGGCTCGTTTTAATTATCTGTATTCATTTGTGTTGTATGAGAATGGGAATAGCTCATAAATTCATGGAGATATAAAGGTTTCTATACAAAATTGTTTGTTTTTTAATTGTAATTTGCAAGGTATCAAAACTTAATACAAAGCCATTTTTAGGAAACATGAAATACTCCATTAGACACAATATATTGCAAGCAAAATATAAAAATATTAAATATCTACTGAAATAGGAGTATTTTTACTAAATAATTTTTAACTGTGCATGCGTAAGCTTAACAAAATTTCATTTGCATAATTTTATTAGTCAAATGTATAGAGTTACTTTTATGATAAACTGTAAAAAAAAAAAAACAATAAATTAGGAAATATATATATATATATATATAAGAATGAACTGAATTTTTTCTTTCTGTCTCTTTCAAAAATAAAGGGGGGGGGGAGAGAAAAAGGTAAGCGGGTTCAATCAATATCTATTTACAATCAACGAACAGTACACTATCATTAATTTAAATAAAATAATAATTTTTATAAAATCCCTTATAGCTTAACAAATTTGTTTGTTTATTTTTAATGTAAAAATATTTTATAAAGGTATTGGCACGAACGTCAACCAGCAACGTACCAGGCTCTAGTGAGCTCATTAGGACCTGCTGGCAGCCCCATATTTTTTTAAGCCCCATACCCTACTAAGCGCCCCATATCTTTACTATAACAATAACAAACATTTACAAACAATAATGTGGATTTTTTTTTTTTTTTTTTTTTGACATAGCTATTCAAAATAGGCTTTGTACATAAATAAAAAATTTCAAGTTTATTGTCATCTACAGTAAAAAGACAATTTCGTTTGAAAATCTTCTTTAGGGTAAATAAATATGTATGGAGAATATACGCAGTGCGTAAAACACAAGTGTCCCGACAAGAGCATTAAGTTGTTTCTTGAAAATATAGAAACATATAAACAAATAAAAAAAAGAAAGAAAATGAATATAGACGGGGAAAATATAGCTTCCTTAGTTCAAAACGTCATCTTCTGCAACCACTGCGGTCATCGTGTCCCGCCTTCGTCTTAACATCGGTCATAGGAAGAAATTCTTTAAAAGCTTCTAGTGAAGTTAAAGAATTAAGCAGAGTTCTTTGACCTAACCGCAAGCCGATGACCGCGCACCTTTTGTTTCGTCATAATATAAGGCTAAAATGTTCTTTTGACATATGAGGTTATGATCCCTTCACACGTATCTATCTAGATGACACCTGTCGCAATTAGACTCTTAGAAAAGATAGTCCAAATTTTTATTGCTAAGACCATGATTAAACCTTAAACTACTATGATAACTTTCCACTGAGATCTATAATATTGTCCTCAGTTGGTGCAAACTATTTAAGACCATTGTATAAACTGAGCACATTTTTTTTTTAGTTTATTTAACAGATTTATATGACGAAGTAGTTTCCTGATAAAACAGTTGAAGGGTATAACCACATAAAAAGCTTAAAAGCATATGCATATGCTCATTACAATCAAGATTAGTTTTTGTAGTTTATGTATGTTTCACGACGCTTAAAAACAAACCCTTTTAAAAAAGCCAGACATATTTAACTTCTTATGCCATGCCAACGAATCAACAATTATTAAATATTATGATGGGTTTTTAGTCAAATATTTTATGTCATGGTTTCAAAAATTAAACTGAAGTTAAAATCTTTCGTTCAAGATGCAAACAGCAGAAATGGTGAAATTTTAAATTTTATTATTATTATTATTATTATTATTAATTTTGTGCTTATTTATAAATGTAGAAACATGTTTAAATATTACTGAGAAATTAGTGAGAAAAACATTGCGTAATATCTCCTGTTAAAATAAAAATATAAAATAATAATAATAAACAATAAATTAAGTTATTCAGATGGAAAAGTTATTCTCATTATTTAAATAATAACTTCTAACAAAAGACTGTTTTAAAGAAATTTATTTAAAAAATATTAGAAAAGATGTTAAGGTTGCACAACAGTCAGATTCTCCCTTTCTGTCTTTCCATATCATCCTATGGGATTTTGTTGCCTCATTTTATAAAGATATCTCATTCAAAATTGAAAAGAGTAATTAAATACATTTAAAGATTTGTTTTAAAGATTGAAAACCAGTGTCCTAAGTTTACACAATAAAATAAAATATTAATTTTTTTAAATTAAATTCATTTTTGAACGAGATAACCTTACAATACGAATCAACAAAAATCTTATAGGATAAACATGGGAATGAAGGAAGGACGAATTGACTTATGCAAAGCGCATGTGCCAACCAAGTCTCCCATTTTAAAAGGAAGGCTTAATACCGAATTTTTTTTTATAATTGTTTTCAGCATATTTAATCATCGAAAACATATGTGACATATATTCCTTTAAATAAACAGTGATGATAAATCTGATTAAAAAATTTTAAAAGTTGTCAGCTACGTGTACAGGCTTTGAATTTCAGCAAGGACATTTAAGCTATAATTTTTAACTAAACATTTTTTAAGTCGTTAAATATCAAGTAAATCTATATTCTTGCACATTTCTTTCCTATATTTAGAGTTAAGACATCCATTGTGTTACAGAAGATTTTTAATTAATAGCTTCTCATGGCTTCCTGATCCTCTCTGCCCATGCACAACTAAGGATGCAACAAACATAAGTAGAGGCAACTTGTTCGGGGCGCAACTTACTTAATACGATTTTGAGAACGATAATTTCTTTCTTTCAGTTTATACTATTCTTACACTTTTCAATTCTTATCACTAAATAATGTTATTCGTATAATTCGATCTTGAATAGGATGAACATACTCACAAAATAATCCAAAAAGGTTATGGCTAAACTTTTCTGAAAAAATATCCGTCATTTTGTAACTCTTATTTGGTAGAAAAGAAGAAAAAAAAAAAACGTGTCCTCTTAAAAGTTTGTATATTGCAGCGGAATTTGGCTTCGACTCACAGTGCACAGAGCTACGGTGGCAATTTTTTCAATGCTACTGAAATTTGTAAGAATATTTAATTTTGAACACGAATCAAAATTAAAAAGAAGCTTAAATTCGAAACCAATTATATTTTCAATCGATCATACAAACAAATCAAGTATGTAGTGATTTAAATATGAAATATCGAACGAAAAGTTAAGGAAAATAATCTGAAACATAATATATTATCTATTTTTTAAATGAAATGGTTTTTATGTTATTTACTGTAAATATAAACATAAAGTTTGTTTTGTCTTCAGTAATTAATTATTAAATACAATTAATTATTAATTAATTCAGTAATTAATAATTTAAAAAAACTTACTTTTTTTCTTAAATCACATTGATTATTTATTTATTTATTTATTTATTATAAAAATTTGACATTTAGAGGCATTGTTCAATTAACAAAGAACTAATAACCCTTTTTTTATCGTAAAGAATTAATATTTAGTAAGGTTTAGATGTTTGTTTTTAGTTTGTTCTTTCTGACAGGAAATCTGTTACATCATCTAATTAAATTAAAGGTTTACTTGTTTACGTTAGGGAAAACAATTAGTTGTTCTTTTATAGGTTAAAAATAAAACAGTTCAATTATTCATTTTGTAAAATAAGGCTTTAACCTCTTGAATTCTTATTTTAATAGTTATCTTTCGCAATTTTTTTTTTTTTTTTTTTTGTTTTAATCTTTTTGCCAGTCTAGCCCTTGAATAAAGAAATGTTGCATCAAAGTGCAATGAATTTTATTACAGATGATTATATATATATATATATATATATATATATATATATATATATATTTAAAACTTCTATAGTTGTTCAATAATTACACTATTTTACAAAATAATATATCATATCGAATGTTACGAGTTTTTATTAAAATGATGCAAATTATAATGATTAACATTATGATAATTTGACAAACAATATATATATATATATATATATATATTGTATATAAATGATAGATATCTTAAAAAACTTTAACCCTGATATTTTAGCATTTAATAGATACATGTCAATACCAACACAACAAAAATAAAACTGATAATAACACATTGCTAAAACTATCACAAAAAGGTTGCGATGCATGTTAAGTTCCAATAAGAGACAAAAACAATTTAAATTACTTACGCCCACTTGAACAACAACAACAACAAAAAAAAAAAGGACCATTAAACATAATGGCGGAGAAGTAATTAAAGGACTTCAGAATAATAATGGGAATAAAAAATGGATTGATAATTGGAATAAAAAAAATGCTTAAAAGTAGAAGTATTAACTCATCAGGGGACAAGTACTTCATAAAGACGTGAAAGCTGCAGATTTCGTAAAATAATATAGCTAACAACAGCAAATTTATATTGTTCAGGCCCCAATCGAGCAGCAAAACCATTTTGAATGAAAAATTAAATAAAATATTAAATCAAATCATCAAGGAAACCAGTGAGAGAAATAGAAAAAAATCTAAGTAACCACATGTAAAGCTATCAACCCAACATGGAGAAAAGGAAGTTGCCATCATATTAATGAAATTAAAAATAAATTCTTTGAATACTTCGATTAATCGATAAAGAATTAACAACTGAGCATTTTCATTAACGATAAAATTCACAGTGTAATTGTTGATTAAGTTAGTTAAATTATAGTTAAGTTTTAATTTTTAATTTTAGTTAAATCAATGAACTTTAAAACCTTCGTGGAAAAGAAAATTAATGACAGCTAATATTAATTCAGCAGTGAGCAAGCGCCATCTATCGGGTAGCTAGATAAACATTAATAAGTCAGTTAAATTAATTCTGGTTTAAATAAACAATTGCTATAAGGTGTATTATTTATAGAAGATTTTTAACTTAATGATATAAGTGATTATGTGGCACCATTTAATTAATTAGTTTTAATTTTAATAATTTTAAACCTAGATTAATAAAGCTTAACCTTAAAGTTATTATTAAGAATTAAATGTTAAGTTTTAAAAAGACACATTCACAAGCAATACATCCAAAAAACACACATGTAAGGAGAAGCAGTACACGGCAATCTTCAATGATTAAAGTTTATTTTATTTGTTTTGATAATTTTAATTATAATTATTATTATAATTTTTTTTTTATTCAATTGGATAATTTTGTACAAATTAAACGTAGGAAGCCACTAATAGGCAAATGCACTCAATTAAATCTGACGAATAAAGAGTTCATAATTAATTCTATCAACCAGAAAAAAATAAAAATGTAACTTCCAATGGCAATAATCCCTTCAGTTTTTTTAATAAGTTAATTCAACAACAACCCTTCCCACCAACCAGCCAAACACCACCACCCATCCTCCTTAATCACAAATATCTGCCCGCCCATCCACCACAATTTTTTTATATTAATTTTTATACCTTAAATAGGTTTTTCTTTTTTCTTTTTTGTTAAACAGAGACATTTAATGACATACTATTGAATAAATAAATTTTTTGGGATAACCCATTTTTTGTAGCAGTATTAATTATGTGGGTGATATTTTTGTTTTTACACCTAAATGAACTGAGATTATGTATGCGAAAGAGGTGATTGATAATGATATTTCTGTAAACAGAGATATGAAGACAAGAATGAAAATGTGCAAATAAATTTACTTTGAAACAAAAATCTTGTATTTTATCATATAGATAAGTATAAATTTTACTTCCTTCAAGTTTAAGTTTTAAATCTAAGAAACTAATACAGTTATTGTTAAGGAGAGTATGAGGTAAGGTAAGGCGAGGAGGATATTCTAATTTAATTGAATTAGGGGAAAAATTATTGACATAAAAAATTATGTCATCAATGTACCGGTAAAAATAGATATTTTCATTCCACAATCCCTGTTCATAATGGTAAAGGTATAAGTCAACTAACAAACTTGAGCTACAACCTCCTTCTGGAATACCGACCTTTTGAATATAAATCTTAATATTATGTAGAATGTAATTATTATGAATAATAAAATTTAAATGTGTCTTAAATGATGTTACAGAAAAGTATTTTAGTAAAGATATTTATTTGACTTTTAAATCTTTCAAAAAGATTAAAGATGATTTGATGAAGATCTGATAAATTAATATTATTAAACAGGTCAGCAAAATCATATGTCATAATATCAGTGACATTGTTCATCGATAAGACTTTAGCTTTAAGTTGATAGCTATTTTTAAAGCAATAGAAATTTTTTTATTTATTTATTTTTTGATTATTTTATTTTATTTAGTCATAGATTTGTTTGAAAATATCAAGGAGAATTTTGTTAGATTTATTATTGTATGTATTACAACCAACTCTTACTGTTCTAAACTTAATAGGAGTTTTGTGGAATTTAGGAATAAGTACAATATATGGATATTTAAAATTATTAAATGGAAGTTTTAGTAATTTATAAAAGCAATGAATTTTTCGGTTATTAATTTTAATGTGATTATTTCTAGGATGAAAGTTACAACTCGAAGATATGGATTCACTGAGTAAAGAAAGGTAATACTGTTTACCGATTATAGCATAATTATTAGGAGATTTATCAACATAAGTAATAACAAAGTTTTGTTGCAATTCTTTAATAGAGTTAATGAGATTTGAATTATTATAATGTGTGATTTTTGAGCGATGTTGAATTAATTCGGCTTTAAATTTTGAAATCACTAAAATTTTCCATTGATTAAAAAATTCAATAGGTTTATTGTAAGAGATGGAGAGTTTATAAATAAACAAATCAATATCATATGATAACTGTTGTAGAATCTGTGAAATATTAATTTTTGAAAGGAGTCGATATTTAGTACCATAATCCATAATTTTTTTTTTTTTTTTAATTTAGAGTCATTAGTAATATTAAGATTTCCAGTAATTATATCTCCATGGTCCCTGTCAACATATTTTACATAAAAGGGATTATCACATCAGAAGATAAATTAGACTTAGAGACTGACTTATATAGTTAAAAAGCAGGTGTCCAAGTGTAATAGGATATTTAAAAGTGCGAGAAATAGGTATCCTATTTATTAGGTCCTATGTATATCTTTAATTGGAAACATGCAAGATTTATCATTAATAATGGATGAAATATTAATGCTATTAAATATTTGATTTGAAAAATTTATAATGAGCTGTGAGTTAGATTGGATTTTTTGAGGTTTTTTAGAAATATTTAAATTGGAGTGTTTTAGTCTGTATAATAGTATGTCATAGAATAGGGGAAGCCGGGGTAATAAGAGACAAAAAATATTAATAAAATCTATACTATTAATCTAAATAACTTGAAATAAATATCTCGTATTAATTTCATTAAATGGACTCCTCGTGATTTTTTAGGTGATTTTTGAACTTAAATTTTTTGTTAATTTTGTTTTTTAAATTTTCATTAAATCCTTGTCTCTAATAACCCCACGTGGGGTAATAAGAGACCAGGCTTGTAACTGTCCATATATAACAATGTAAAATCATGTGGAATAATAAAAGACATCTGGAAACAATTCTGAATCAGCCAATAGTTTTTAATTTTTATTATTTACATCCATCCAAAAAATATGTTTTCTCGAAAATTAACTGTCATAAATGTGTTTGTGAAATTCATTTATTTTAATATTAAGTCCTAAATAATATAATATTGTACTTAATGATAGTTCTACATAATCAACATAACCTAGGGATTAACCAAAAACATCAATATAATTTTTTAAATGGGCAGAAAATATTTTGCCCATTTTCTAAAGTGTAGGCAAAAAAGACGTATCTTTGAAATGTATACAAGCGAACAAAATGTTATAAAAGATTTTTCTAGTAATTATAAATGAACTTATTTATTATGTAATGAAGTATTAATGACTAACTTATACAAATTCTAAACATAAATTTACATAATCATAACAACTAAATATGGTCTAGCCAAATCAGTAAAACTGCTTTTTGATTTAAAGTGAAAAAAAAAAATGTTTTCTTGGTAAACTTAGACTGGGCCTAACACTTGGTAAACTCTTCGTAAACTAGTCAGGCACAATTAACAGAAACTACAATGGGGGGTGGGGGGGCACAGTAATTAACAGTGGGGGTAATAAGAGACATGAGTCTCTTATTACCCCCACAAAAAATAAAAATGGGGTAATAAGAAACATGCCTAGAACATGTAAATAAAGAATGCTTTCAAGGTTTTAAAAAATTGTACATCAAAGTCATAGTCTTGGGGCGCATTTGAAAGTATTTCCCGGTCACTTCCCGAGTTGGGAAATGACGTCACGCGGGAAGTTCGGGAAATTAGAACTACCATATAGGAGTCATGTTTGTTTATATATTTGTTTCCCGGGAAGATGAGATGTGTACGGAACTAGTTATATCTCGGTCATTTTTCGTGAGGCTCCTATATGGTAGTTCTAATTTCCCGAACTTCCCGCGTGACGTCATTTCCCAACTCGGGAAGTGACCGGGAAATGCTTTCGAATGCGCCCTTGGTCAAAAGGTTACACATTAATAAATCCCAAACATCTTACCTGCAAAAGAAAATAAAGAAAAATTTAGAAAAAGTCACGAACTTTCAGGGTAAGTTCAAAGTGAAGGTTTTTTTTCGTCGTATAAAAAGAATTCAAAATATGTTATAAACTTCTCAATAAGTGTATTGTAGTAAAGAATACACATGATACTTAATATTCCATATTTTTAAAGTTGTCTAAGTATATTTTTTGGTGGTTTTTTTTACTACGTCTCTTATAACCCCTGTCTCTTATTACCCCGGCTTCCCCTATATCAGAAAAATGTTGATTATAACATTGGTTTTTAAAGACATTTAAGTAATTGGTCAAATGCTTTTTTTTTTTTTTTTTTTTGATAGCAAATATAAACTTTCTAATATTAAGCCAATCATAATTATTAAGATAATTTGACTGCAAATCAAGGATATTCTTAATAATGAGATTTTTTGATATTAAACATTCATTAGATTTTTGACCTCGTTTTGAACGAGAAGTTTTCTGGTTGACACTATGATGAAGAACAGAGTAAACAGAGGAATAATCATGTAGGAGATTTATGTTAGTATAAACCTTGACAACCCTATTACAATATTCATGATTCAGACCATATGGATAAATACTATTAAAATATTTCATGTTGTTAGACTCAAAGAAGAGGCGTTCACTTTTGTTTTTTTTTATCCGAAGAATTTCAATTGTACATGAGCAGAAATTGTGTAAATTAAAATGTCTCAACTCAGTAGTTGATTTACTAGTAAGGACAGTTGATGATAATTTTTTAGAGTCTGAGTGATGTTGATTAATTCTCATATGTAATGGGGTAATACTGCATTTTACACATACCGCAACTTAATTTGTATATGTCATTATAGACCTGACAAAAAGTAACCAATTTTAAATCATCATAAATTTGGGACTGTAATGCATTAGGGCAAGTTTTGCAACGAGAAGATTCACACTTTCTAAACTTAAGATTGGAAGGAGGAGGATACAGGTAGCTTGATTTCGATCCAGGAATATCCCTATAAACATTCCTGTACCGGGCACAATACTGTGGGAAACCAAAGCATTTCTTGCCAGGCACTACAGACTTACTTAGAACGTTCATAATAAAAGAGTGATTTTATAGAATATGTAGATCAATTATATATATATATATATATATTTTTAGAATGAATTTTAAATCTAATATTCTTTATATTTACATTATGATTTAATGATTGATAACAATAAAAATCTTAATTTCAGAAACTGAAAAAAAAAAAAAATAAATAAATAAATAAATAAATAAATAAAATAAAATAAAATAAATAAATAAATGAAATTGAATTACATTTCCAATACAATAAAAAAAATCATTTCGACATTAAATGTAGAAATACACTGAATTATTTCAGACATACAGAATTATTTCAACATTTTTTAATGCATAGATATTAAAATTTTTAATAGCAACTGGATTCAGCTACCCTGTTATAACAAATATCCAGTTTTAAAAAACACTGTTTAATTGAGAATAAAAATTTAATTTTTTAAATTTGTTATATTAAAAAAAAAAAAAAAAAAAAGACAATATTTTCTTTTACAATTCTTACCTTGCATCTTGCCTAAAGCAGCTTAGCCTTGCATTTTAATTTATTTATTAATTGTGTGTACGTGTGTGTGCGATGCATTAGGCTCTACATTATTTTCTTTTATATTTTTTTAATTCATCAGTACAGTCAAACGTTTCCTTTTGTAAGTGCTAAAAAATTTTTTTCTGTTCGTATCTAACAACGTTTAATACATAAACATGCATAAACAAAACCTTAATTGAAGCAAGATTATATCAGAACTAAGATTATATAAAAATAGATTGGAAATTTGAATCAATAAAAGAAATCAAGACTAAAAATTTTGAATTTTTCCAAATAAAAAAAACAATAAAATTCATTTTCTTAGGGAAAAAATCATGTAGTTTAAACTGCGATATTGCACAGAGTCTACACGTCCCGAAATTTGCTGTAAATCGCACAATCCACCATGATTAAAAGTTCCCCAAACCATTACTGTTCCTCCTCCCATTTGTCGACTGAAGAATTCTTTTGGTCCATTTTTCAGATTATACCTAATAGTGTTTATAGCCATCTCGACCTTTTTTTTTTTTTTTTTTTTTTTGTGCGTGTGTGTGAAATGTCATTTGTTTCCATTCATTGTCCCATGGCATGACATTTTCCCTCCATTACAGTCTTTCATCTTGATTAGCTTCAGTGTTTTCAACACTTTCATAAAATCTGCATTACTATCTCATTTAGAACTCTTACGAACTGTTTGTTATGTCTGAGGTGTTTTTTTTTTTTTTTTGTTTTTTTTCTGAAAAGTTTCGAACAAGCGACAATTTTCAGTTGATAAATGAAATATTTGCCAATCTTACCCTGCTGCCAAAATATCTTTTCTTCCAGATCATTTAATTTAATTTAATCTTTTATTATTATCATTATTATTATTATATTGTGAATGGAAGTTTTAGAACACTTCAAAATTTTCTTTAAAAAATACTTTTTTTTTCTACCTCGCGCAGATTTAAGAATGCTTCTCTGGAAGAAAGAGCTGAAAAATTAAAATCTCCCTATGTTTTCCAGATTTTTAAGAAAATAATTCCAAATTCCCTGCATAAATAAAAATAAATCCCGAATAATAAATCTGTACAGATTTTGATGGAGCTAAGCATTCCCTTTCTATACAAAAACATCATAAAATTATTCTTAAGTAGACACGTAAAAAATTTCATTAAGTTAAAAAAAATAATTTCACCTTTGCAGTCATTTTTAACAGAGCACCTGAAATTCCCAACAGGGAGCTAATAAGTTCCATCCTAACGTGATCTAATTTCAAGACATTTGGTTTGGTAGCAAAAGACACAATAGTTTTAATACCAACTTTATTTCATACTTCAATAATCTTTGGGGTTGCCATATGGACCAACAAGAATGTTTAGAAACTACAACGACCACCCAAGACTGTCATACCAAGACTCTCATGCATAGCTCCTGCCAGACAGGTTTTTAAACTAGCCAGACCAGTTAATGATGACAATGTTAGAGTACCTTTATAATAAAATAACGTTATAGAATATTACAATTATCTAATTGTAGAGATATTATTTATTCTAAATAAACGAGACCAAAAAGATAATAATTATGTTAAATAAATTTCTTGCTACAGTTTTTCAAAACAGCTTCAAAATAAGGACTGCATTGAGATTTCGAGAACGTATGGTCACCCTAGTTTGTAAATCATCAGTTATCACAGCAAACGACTAACGACTTTTAATTGTAAAATTTCAGAAAATCTACGTATTCGATTTTTTGCATTTACATATGAGTCAAATTAACTAAAGCAGGGAATAACCGAAAAACTTTATGATTGTTTTCCATTGTACTTTGTATTTCGACTAAACGAACATTTATGTATTTCGGTTAATTTGAATTTAAAATATTTTTTACTTTTAATATTGCTTTCCAGAAAATTATGTTATAAACTTAGAAAAATTTTTGGTAAAACAATACGTAATATATACAATACAATACATAAAGATCAGATTCAATTCACATGAAAAGAAAGTGGATTGATTTTTATTTTATTTGTTGATGTGAACTGGCAAAAGGGGGTGGGAATATTAAGAATATATTATATATATATATATATATATATATATATTGTATAAGTCCATGATGCTATAGCTTAAATTATAGTACACAGCAAATGCTATAAATTGATAAATGTAATAAATAATTTGTTTGTTTTAAATGCTTTCTCTCTTTCTCTCTCTCACTCTGTGTGTGTCTTTCACACACCAGCACATATACTTAAGGGAAAAAAAAAAAAAAGATACTTATATAGATCTTTTTTAATTGGGGCAATAAAATATATATACATATATATATATATATATATTTTACAAGACCACACAAGATAATTAATTGTTCTGTCTCTTAGATCACCCCTTAAGTGGATTTAAAATGTTCTTTAATAATTCTTCACTCGTATTAACGGTAATGAGATTGTTTGTACATTTTTTCTTTAATAAGGACAATTCTTTTATGCAGTAATAAACTGAAAGATTTTGAAACGGTATAATTTTTAATCTAACAAAAAGCGCTCACTAGCGCAAAGAAAATTTCAGAAAAGGAAAAAAGAGAGAGAAAAAAAACAAAACACGGTAAAAACTGAGGTCTTGTGAACTGGCGCCTTCATTAGTATAGTTTCAGAAAGAGATTATTTCCCTATTTTTAAAGAGAAATGAGGGGGTGTAGCCTAGAGCATCAGACAGACGTGGATTTTCTTAATAAAGCTCTAGATGTACCATTGCGCCAATTCTAGGGAAAAAAAGTGAACCAGCCACCTTCTTGGCTACTTAAAGGCCCTATTGGCGAATTTAAGAAGTTTAGCTTTCATTTTTTTGCAAACTCACAAATGACACGTAAAAAGGCTCGTTTATTTCTTTCTTAGATTGGTTTAATGTAAGCTTCTTCGAAAGCTACTAAAATGAGCAAGTAAAATAGGATCGACTGTAGAAAGAACGATGTTTGCGGTATCGCCGATTTCAAGTATTGGGTGTTTCAGCGTTTGGAACTCGCTTTTAAATTTAAGTATTCTAATGAGATTGATGTCATCTTATAGAACTTTTCCTCTCTTCTCAAATAAGAGATTAATTTTTGTGAAGCGTTTTCAGAAATTTCGGAAATTTTGATTTTTTAAAGATTTAGATATTTTTCATTCTATCAACAGTAACTTGCTAATGGTTGGAGAAACATAGTTGCCAAGTTCTACGGTTTTTTCTCACCACTACTTCTTTGCAAAAAATTTCATCTTGTTTAATTGTAGAAAACTACTAAAACAATTATTAAAAATTTCTGTTGAAAGTTTCCGGTAAAAAAGTCTTTTTATAATTTTTGTTATTTACAGGGGTGGAAATTTTGCGCAGAACTCATGCCAGTATTTATGAAACAAAATTTTCTTCTTCCTAAACCAACGATTTTATAAGTAGAGAAAATTTTCAAACATATACCGGTATGAGTTTTGCACCAAATTTTCATCCCTGCTATTTATTTTAGGGGGAAAAAATAGTAGTCATCAGTGTGTGCATCTTGTTACTGTATCTTAAATTTTTGTGATTCCTGTTTTTACCAAGATGCATTTAAATGATATTTTGAAGTTGATTCATATAAATTAGTTTTCTCAATTTGTAAACAATAAGTACTTTATTATGAATTTTACATATAGAAATGTTAATTTTTGATTGCGACTAGTTAGTTTTTTTATTCATTTGTATTGGGAAAGTAATAAAATACAAAAGCTTAGTTTCATTTGCATTATACCTTTGAGCCGGTTCAAAGTAATATCAAGGTCTCTTGTTATATTAAATTTAGGTGAATAGGAATTTATACAGAAAATATTAAGCATAAAAATATTTCTTATGCAAGCTTTCTATTTATGAATTATATATTATTTATATAAGAATAAACAAAAGAAATATAGAAATTAATCTTTTATTTGTAAAAACGTTGAATATGTAATGCACTTTTTAATTAATTTCTTTTTTAAATTAATTATTATTAATTTGTTTTTTCGAGGGTGCGAGGCGTAGGACGGGTGTGATATATTAAGTAGTAGTAGTTTAATTACAGCTATTTAATGTTATGAAAGAGTATCGTTTGAAGTGAAAGCTTTTTAATAAAAAAAGATCAGCTTTTGAGTTACAGAAAGGGGGGGGGGGGCGTAAGAGGACAAGAAAGACTAGAGGCGGAAAAAGAAGTGCTTTTAAACTCATCCGCATATATATATATATATATATATATATATATGAGCTCAAGGGACTATACTTTGCCTGTCTAGCATATATATTGTTATATTATTAATATATATATATACACATACACACACACACATATATATATATATATATGTGTGTGTGTGTGTGTGTGTTTTCACAGAAAATGTCTACCGTCAAGAAGAGACAGTAACAGAGGGCAAAAAGGCAACTGTTGCCTTAGAAATTTTAGAAGATGTGATTGGGCAAGAAAAACTGCACTTACTCGAACCATCTATTTTTTGAAAAGGTAATATATAAAATGCATTTTTTTTTTTTTTTTTAAATATGGAAGAAAATACGTCGCTTCTGTAACTAAACAAGAATTAGGACCAAAATTTCTTTCGTCCTTTTCCCTCACCGTCACAATAAACGGTGAAAAAATTGATCTAGATTTAACAGCTGCAATTATTGGAAGAGAATCCCTTACAGATACCACCGAATTCACAGAAAAAACAAAAGTCTCAAAAGAAATATTGAAAATTCAGAACACTAAGGACTCATCTCTGGAGATAGCAGTTTCAAAAAACTTAACTAAGGATGTTTTGACAACATCAAAATCAGTTCTGTCAGTTCTGGAGCAAACCACCTCTCCTTTAACACCCTCCTAGATTTGTACTCTATCATCCGTTTAGCATACTAAGTTCTTTCAAAAATACCTTGTTTTTCTTTGGATCTACCCCATCTAAAAAAAGAAAGAACTAAGAAATTTTACCAAGTGTGATCTCATCAAATCCTTGAAAAGAGTATTTCAAAAATAAGGCAATGGGAAAAAAAAAAAAAAGGAAATCAAAGAATTAAGGAAGAGAAAAGCAAAATATTACGGAATTTTTCTATTTAAAAAAGTGGTATGCAATTAAAGTACCGCTAAATGCCCTGTATTTTAAAGCCTAAGGATATATTTAGGTATTGAGTATGTGCCAAAGACATTTTGTTTGATAAAATTTTTGTGAAAACATATTTAAAGTCAAATCATTTAACAAATTCTTACGTTTTATTGATTACTGGTGCAAGCACCTGGCGACTACTGGGGGAATGCGTTTTTCGAATGGCGAACACTGGTGCATTTTTATAGTTTCAATTTTTAATTTTTTTTTAAATAAAATTAGCTTAATGTATTGACAGATTGAAAGTGTCTATTGAAAACTAAGAAGGTTCAGTGTATGAACTACATGGCACCATGATAATGACACATGAATAACAAGCGAAAAAAAGATAAATATATATATATATATTTAAAAATAGGGTCTTAAGGGTGGCGTGCACTAGTGTTGTAACCTTACGATTTGACTTAGTTTATCTGTCTGTCTGTCTTTCTGTCAGTCCGTCTGTCCACGCTATAGCGCCTTTAAATAGTTTCAGAATTTATGCAAAAAGATATAATGTTTTTGAATTTCACGATGGCATGTTTCTTATACAAAATTATATAATTTTCACCATTGATTTGTGTATAGGGACATTCAAAAAAATACTAATGAATTTCGGTCTGTGAGAGGCATTTTTGTAAATCATATTTAAATAACTACGTATTGCACAAATCATAATGAAATTGCCATTTATTATTCATATTACAAAAAATATTTTTTTATAGAATGTGGTATAACGTTGAGATTGACAGGGGAACACTAAAATATTCGGATACTACACTAATGGTTACAATTGGAAATTTCTGGAATTACATTTCCGTTTGCGTTAAACATTTTTAACACTTTCCAACAAAGCTTAAAAGTGATTATGAATGCATTAATCTATATGATATATATTTCTGTCTGTCTGTTGTGGGATCATGTATGTGAAAAAAATGTACACGAAAGTTCAGCGATGCAACGGGTATGTACAGTTAGAAAGTTTTGATAGTTTTTGTGAACCGCATGATTTTTCCTTCTTCTTTTAATATGAAATAATTTTCAAAGTGAAAAATAAAATAAATGAAAATTAATAAAAATTGGCATACCAGATATTTCTGTGACATGCTGACAAGACCTAAAATAGTAATTAAATTATTAGATATGCTAAGTAGTTTTTTAAAGCGAAGTATTAAAAAAACCCGTTTTTGTTTTAATTTAATGAAAAATTTAATTTATGCCGTTATAAATATATTTAATAGAAATTCACCTTTTTTTCCCCTTCTGTGTGTGTGCGTGTGTGTGTATATTAATTTGCAACCAATTTTTTATTCTTATAGTTTCAGATTGAATTAGGAGCATGTTCTAGCAAAGAAATAAATGTTTTTGAAAATTCCAAGGTTTATATAGACTAGAATGTGGGATATTCTTTATCTTTTTACTGCTATAAACATATCTGAATGCACATTTATGACTGATGCAAGACTAGCAATTAGAATACATTACGCTAATAATGTGAATAATTTATGTTTATAATATATAGTTTTTGCGGATCGATCATGACATTTATAGGTTGAAATTTACCCTAAGAATGTTATTAATCTGTTATGTGAAGTTTACAACCATGTGAAGTTTATACTGATGTGAAGTTATGTGAAGTTTACACTGATATCTTAATTCCGTCATACCTTATAGAAAATTCTCAATGTGCCAATATACCGCATACTGTGTACTAATTTCTAATTTTTGGTCTGAAACTCCTCTGTTTTTCATAGATTTCTACAAAAAGTATCATTATATGTAGAATAATTGTACTTTCATCATACAGTAATTTTTGTTTTTCAAATAAAATATTTGGTTTCTAATACAAAAATAATGTAGATTCATAAACTTAATATTGTGTTTCAGTTTTATGTAAACATATTAAATATACGTTTGTTTTTTCTTAATCAGAGACACTATGCAAATAATGTTAGATAAAGTTTTTTTTTTTTTTTTTTTAAATTGTTATCTCAAACAGTCATTGAATTCAGAATGTGAAATATATACACTATCGTCACTATCTACCAATATGTATTTAGACACTTTCGAATTTTGACGTTTTGTCAAATAAATAGAAAATTTCTTTAGGAATCATGTTGAAACTTTGGTAGAGTAAAGAACATGTTATACCTCAAAGATTTCAGAAAAGTTGTGTTCTGAAGAGGAAAAGAGAACCTGTAAAAAATTAAACAAAAAATAAAAATGTTTTGGATCACCCTGTAAAAAGTAATACTTTAAATGTGTTTTGGCTGTAGCATGTGATTATGAGGATTTTTCTCATTATCTGTATAAATTTTTATTAGTCTACTACATATATTCATGGAGATAAAGTATTTTTCAAAAAATTGAAAAAAAAAAAAAATCCACTTTTTTAATTATAACACGTAGGGTATGAGACCCATTGCAAAATCATTTTTACGAAATTTGCCATACTATATTAGACACAGCACACTGCAATCAGAATGCAAAAATGTTAAATATCTTACGAAATATGAGCATTTTTACTAAATAATTTTTAACTACGCATGCACAAGCTTTTAAAAAAATATTTACGCGATTTAATAGCCAAATGTATTTAACAGCTTATAGGAAAACCACAAACAAATATCAGGTAAATTCTGAAAAGTTCTGAAAGATAGAATGGACAGAATCAGTTTTTTTTTTCCAAAATAAAAGCCATAACTATAACGGGTTTTACTCACATTTTTATTCAATTAGTGCCCAATGATGATGAAGTGTTTGCTGATTGTAAATAAATATTTATAAAACCCCTATAATAATCTTTTTTTTTTTTTTTATGTAAAAATAACTGAAATTCTGTTCATTCTATCTCTCATAACTTTTTGAATTTACACGTTATTTCTTTGGGGTTTTCTTATATGTTGCTCAATACTTTTGGCTATTAAATTATGCAAATAAATTTTTTAAAAGTTAGCGCATGCGTAGTTAAAAATTATTTAGTAAAAAGGCTTATATTTTGCAAGATATTTAACATTTTTGCACTCTGATTGCAGTATGCTTTGTTTAATGCAGTATTGTACGTTTCCAAAAAAGGACTTTGCACTTGATCTAATAACCTACGTGTTATAATTTTAAAGGTGGTATTTTTTTTTTTTTTTTTTTGCAATTTTTTAAAGAAACTGCTATATCTCCGTGAATATAAGTGATAGCCATATAAAAATTTATACAGATAATTAAATTAATCCTCATAATCACATGCTATAGCCAAAACACATTTCAAGCATTTCTCTTTACAAGGGTGATCCAAAACATTTTGATTTTTGTTTGGTTTTTTACTGATCCCCTTTTCTTCTTTAGGACAAAACTTTTGCCGAAATAGATGATGTATAATGCATTCTCCATACTATTAAAGTTTCAAGATGTTTCCTAAAGAACTTTTAGAGATATATGACCAAACGTCCGCATTCGAAAAGTGTCCAAATACTTATTGGTAGATAGTGTACATGCATGTGTATAAATTACTCAAGTTTAAAAGTAAACTTTTGAATCTATATACGTACATTCGTGCATAGCCTTAAATTTTTATACTATGGTGAACAAGAAATTTAAAAGTAACGCCTGAGTAGACAAGGCAACTAAGAAAAAACAATTAGGTGACATTGTCGTATAGCTTTCACATTCTAATTTCTATTTTTTGGTCTACAATATGGTAGCAACTTACTGTAGAACTCTGACTTAAATGAGACACCAGCTCTAAAACTAAAAAAATAAATGAAGGAAGGTTGAAGATTAAGTTTTGTTATATGTTTTAACAAAATTTTTTTTCTTGCAATCTGATCAGAAATAGCCTTTATAGTTCGCAAGAAAATTGGTCGATAGTAAAGATTATAAGAGAACAACTCTGGGCCCAAATAAATAAATAAATCTTAAATATGGAAAGTGAGATAGACGATATATAATTAAATAATATTACTTTGAAACTATTTAATCCAATCGAATTTATGTAGTAAATTTTTACATCCTGACAAGAAATACTTAGCTGTACAGCAGTATTGTGCCCGGTACAAGAATATCTATAGGGATATCCTTGGATCCACAACCTCTTACCTATCTTCTCCTCCTCTTTAACTTAAATTTGGAACATGTGGTTCTAATTACTGTAAAACTTGCTCTATGGCCTCTCACACACAATTAAATACTGATCACACTTTGGTTCCATTTTGTCAGACATATAATGTTATTTGTAAAATAAGTTGTGGACTTTGTAAACTCAATTATATTGGTGAAACATCCACACCTCTACAACTAAGAATTAATCAGCATCGCTCTGATTCAAAAAACCTCTCATCTTCTACAGCACCTCCTAAATCAATTATAGAGCTAGAACACTTTAAATTACATAATTTTAATTCATGTACAATAGGGATTATCAAAATTCATAAAAATAAAAATGAGGGATTATTTCTAGAATCAAATTTATGCAATATTACAATACTATTTATCCATACGGTCTAAAATTCTGAATGCTTCAATAAAATTGTTAAAGCATATTCTAACATCAATCCTCTTCATGATTATTCGACTATTTAAGGACAACTCAATCACAATATTAACAATAAAACTTCTAGAACAAAACGAGGTAATAAAAAAACAGATTTATTATTTTCTAAAAGTGCCATTCTTAAACTTATTTTAAATCTGCAGACTAATTACTTATCTAACTATAACTGATTAATTATTCGAAAATTTATTTTTGCAATTAAAAAGAAATACTTAGTGAATTTTCTGAATGTGTTTCAAAGCCAATCATATAATAAACATTTTTCAGACATTTTTTATGATATAATTTACAAAATCAAACAATTTAATTTAAAAATTTATAAAAAGCCCAACAAGATTAAAACAAATACTCAATTTATGTGAATTTTTCAAATCAAATATTAAATAGAATTAACATTACATCTATCATAAATGACAAAGAATATTTGTTTCCAATTAAAGATTTAAATTTATCTCGTACCTTCAAATATCCTCTTCCTCTTGGCAGAAAGATATTAAATTATAATTCTGTATCTAAGTCTACCTCTTTTACTAACACTGAAACATGTAAATGCAATGATGCTTCTATGACAAAATATATTGACAGAGACCATAGACACATTATCACTGGTAATCTCAATATTATTGATAATTATAATTTTAAAAAATTCATAGAATTTGGCACCAAATTTAAACTTCCCTACAAAACTAGCATTCCCCAAATCTTTCAACAGTTTTCGTTTTCTTATGACTTTGATTTGTTTATTTATAAAATTTCTATTACATATAATAATTCTATAGCCTACTTCACTCAATGGAAATTTTTAGTGTTACAAAAAATTAAAAATGCTTTATATCTCAATTATTTGAATCTCCTGTATTTTAAAAGATCTAAACTTCTTCACTCCATCAAATCACTATAGAATGACTTAGTGATAACTTATGTTGACCAATCACCTAATAATTATGCCATTATATGTAAATCATACTATCTCTCTATTTTAAACTCTTCAATATCTAATAGTAACATCTTAAGTTTAACTAATAATAACCTTATTATTAATAACCAAAATATACATAATAACTATAAACTACTTAAACTTCCTTTCAATAACTTTAATTATCCTTATATAGTTTTCATACCTAAGTTCACACAAATCTCCAACTACTCACAAATCTCCAACTGAATTTCGCACTGTCACTATTGGGTGTAACACTTATAACAACAATGCTAATAAAACTCTACTGGATATTCTTAAACAAATTTACAAATGTACTTGAAAAGTTGATAATTTACACTGTCTTAAAAATAGCTTTCAATTAATTCAATACATTAATTCGCTCGATAAAATAGACAATATTATGACTTTTGACTTTCAAGATCTTTTCAATAATATTGAATTATCAGATCTAAGTAACATCATTTACAGTCTTTTTAACGAATATAAATCTCAAATTAATCTTCCTCGCAATTTTAAAACAGAAAAATTCAAAACACTTCTTAACTTTGTTATCCATAATAATTATATCTTCTACAACAACAAAATATATTTGGAAACTGTAGGAATCCCACAAGAGAAATGTAGCTCCAGTATTTTGGAGATCTATACCTTTATTATTATGAAAAGCAATTTTGTTATGATGATGCCCGGCTTTACCGTTACATTGATGATGTTATTGTATTTTATCTTAACAAGAAATCACAAAATGCCTTTTCCTTTAATTATCCATCTAACCTAATGCTAATTCAAAATACTCTAAATAATCAATCAACTTTTTGGATCTAAATTTAACTTTTAATGGTAATGAAATTTACACCGATATCTAAGACAAACGGCAAGATTTTAGTTTTAAAGTAAACTTTTTAACCCATTTTAATTCCTGTCTGCCTCTTTCGGTATTTAGAAAGATCATCATTAACCACTTATTTCGAATTAGTAATTTATGCTGTCCAAAGTATAAAAACAAGAATATTAATAAATTGATCACAGACACTGCTAAAATGGGTTTTCCTAAAAACTTTGTATTTTCTATTTTATATCCATAACCATGTCTCTGTCAGTACATTTACTATAAAAAAAAGTGCCCTTTTGTATATTTATATTATACAAAATTATATATATATATATATTATTTTGTATATGCCCTTTTGTAATAAAAAAAAGTTCGAGGTTGGGTGGGCAGATGTTTCATTACGGAGGATGGGTGGTATTGTTTGGCTGGATGGTTGGGTGGGAATGTGAAATTATATATATTAAAAAAAAAAAAAAAAAAAAAGCTGAAGGCCTGTTGCATTTTCCTTGTATTAATGTGCATTCTTTCTTTTTCCTTTAAATGTTCAATTTCTTCATTGTCCAGTTGTCAACTATTCTTAAAATTAGTAATCATACACATGATAATAATCACACACATGATAATCAGTCAATGAATGTCCATGATGCTGTATAGTTTCATTATTCTTTATCAGCTATAAACCACTAAATCTTGAATTTTACTTGTTTTACTCCATGAACAACTAAACCCCTGAATTATTTTGCTTGTTTTAATCCATGTGACTCCAAATGTATCATCCTGTGAGTATTGTTTGTTTATTATGGTTGTTTTCTGTTACATTCTTTGTTATTTTGAACTTAATAGTTTATTCCACTTTAAATTTCACTTCAATTATTTTCATATTGGATAGGTAGCCCGCTAGAGATTTGCTATTATAGCCACTAGTGAACGAAATAAGGTGCTCAAGGGTGAAAAAGGTCTCCCCTGATGAAATTTTTTTCACGTTTCTGCGCTTCTTCTGCTTGAAAAATATTCATTCTTATTGGTCTATGTGGTTTCAGTGATCCTATATCTGTTGCTTGATTTTTACTACGGTTAATAATTAATTATTAATAATTAATTATATATACTCCTACTCAAAAGTTTACAAGATTTGCAAACGATCAATTTTTTTCGATTTAAAACTTATTTCTCGATGAAATATTTTCAAACATTGGGTATTTAAAGAACTGGGGTCTTCCTCATGTTTTTCAGTGAAAATTGGTTTAAGACAACATTTAGGGGGGCTGGTAAAAATTTGAACAAAATCCGTTATGTTTGTGATCACCCTGTATCGTTAAGTGAACGAAATAATCTGTAATTTTAGGATGTGTTAATACTGACTCAGTAGAATTTGTGAATGAATTTGTGTGACGATAGCGTATTAAATAATGAAAAAATAAGCATTTATTTTTAAAATCCCCCCTCCCCCCCCCAAAAAAAAAAAAAAAAATGCATGTTTTTTATTTATAATATACAGATTTTTAAACGAAAATTATTCCTACTTTCAGATAAATTAAAAAAACACGTTTTAAACAATATACAGTCGGCAGCAAAAGTATCCCGAGCAACTGCAAAAATTCCTATATAAAAAAAGTATACTTAATACAGTTTTCTTAAATAAATCCTTGTCGAATCATCATGTTATTAGTCAGTCAAAGAACACGATTCGACAGGATTTATTTAACAAAACAGTATTAAGTGTATTTTATATATATATATATATATATGAATTTTTGCTAGTGCTCGGATATTTTTGCTGCCGATTGTACTGCAATCTGAATACAAATATCTGAAATATCTCATGAAATATAAGCATTTTCATAAAAAACGTTTTCACTGCGCATGTGCGCAAGATAGAAAATTTTTTATTACATAGGTTGAAAGCCAGATATATTAGGTAACTTTCTTCAAAAGTTCATTTAAATGGAGTAAGAATTAAGCAAATTGTCGGCAAAAGAACAAGCTAGATTTTAGGTATTTTCCAAAAGTTGAATTTTCGTAAGGGATTTTTGCCCATGCCGTGTAATTAATTTAAAGATCTAATTATTTCAACCCGGATTTCCACCTCCTATTTTACACAACAGATATTTTTTGTGAAAAACCCCTTATAATCTCACAAATCTTACTTAGTAAATAAACAAAAACAGGTTAGATTTACAAGCTTATAAGGAGTTTTTTACAGAAAAGTACTTTGGGAGCGGGGATAAAATAATTGGATCTTCAAATTAATTACGCGGCATGTGAAAAACCCCTTATGAAATTGTAACTCTTGAAAAATACCTAAAATCTAGCTCGCTCTTTTGCCGACGATTTACTTCATTTTTTACTCTATTCAAATGAACTTTTGACAAAAGTTATCCAATATATCTAGCTTTAAATATATGTAATAAAAATCTTTCTATCTTTCGCATATGCGCAATGAAAACGTTTTTCATAAAAATGCTCATATTTTATGAGATATTTAAGATATTTGTATTCCGATTGCAGTATATTATTTCAAAAGTAGCTTTTCAATTTACCTGAAAGTGGGAACAATTTGCGTTTAAAACTCTGTATATTATAAATAAAAAACATGCTTTTTTTTTTTGAGTTTTAAGATAAATGCTTACGTCTCCGTTATTTAACATACTATCGTCACACAAATTCATCCGCAAACTGTACTGTGTCTATATTAACACACCCTAAAGTAACAGACCATTTCGTTCACTTAACGATACAGGGTGATCACAAACATTATTGATTTTGCTCAATTGGTTACTGACCCCCTAAATGTTGTCTTAAACCAATCTTCACTGAAAAACACGAGGAAGACCCTTTTCTTTAAATACCCAATGTTTGAAAACATTTAATCGAGAAAAGTTTTTAAATTGAAAAAAAAAACTGATTGTTTACAAATCTTGCAAAACTTTTGAGCAGGAGTGTGTGTGTGTGTGTATATATATATATATATAATGATCCTACACTTTCTTTGAATTTTCAGCAATTTGCGCATTTAGGACCCATCAGCAAATTAAAAAGTAGGGGAAATCTTTGATTAACCAGTTATTTTTTATTATGCTGTATCGTAATAATAATAATTATAGAAATTATATCTAAATTTCGCAAAAAAAAAAAAAAAAAAAAAAAAAGCTTTTAACAATGATTTTGTGAATGTTACATAAAAGTAGCACTTATAGAATGAAGATATAAATATCGTAAACAGCTAATAAAATACTAATTTGTAAAAGTTAAAGTTCGAGTCATTTATATTAAACAGGTTTTACGATTTATTTACGTCATTGTAATGAATGAATCTTTCATTACAATTCATTTACGAAAGATATAAATAGCTCAACAATTAATCAACTATTTTATGGAAAACTGCAAATCCTGTCACTAACGATTAATCAGATTTTACGATTTCATTTCACGATTAAACAGAACTTCAATAATTAAGGAAAAATAAATAAGTAAGTTATTTTAACTTACATCTATTACGTAGTAAATCCAATACATTGCGAAGCTCCGTCAGACCTCCTCTCACATCAAAAACTTTACATAAACTGATGTAAATAAAGCAAAAATAGCAAACGTCACAGAAAAAAAAAAAAAAAAATCAAACAATATAAAATAATAAATTATTATGAGAATTTCCTTCTGACAAAGTTTCCGCGGTAGCTTTGACATTATATATATATTTCTTTACAAAAAAATTGTTTTCACAAAACTATAATTTAAATAGGAATGATATTTTGCAAACGAAGTGAATTCTGCTGTCTATTTTCATTAAATTCGATAATGTCGTACAAAGGTCACACTAATTGGCTTACGTTACTCGTATTTCCGGTTGCTAGAATTTATTTCTTTAGAATTTTGTTAACTCTGGTAAGGGTTTATTTTCTTTCAACCCTCCCCCACCCACCAACCGCATCATACAATTATTTACGCGAGTTTCGATTCTTTTTTCGGATAATGAGGTCAGTCGCCTGGAATATGTGAAAACAGTTTCTTTCCAGACTTTTCCAAAATATTTTTTCTAATCATTATTAATTTTAATGGTACTTTCATAGCATTTAAACTAATTTAAAGTTATCCTAGATTATTTATTAAAGTAAATTTAAGCTAAGTTTGAGTTTTCAAATGTACTTGATAAAAATTTGAAGGCCGATAAAAATTAGAATTTATGGGTAAATCCATAATTATGGTTAGTTATCAAAATTATAAGCTTGAGTGTTGAAGTATTCTTCAATTAAATTAACTTTTTAATTTGGGATATTACGTTATAACGCCTAATTATAGACTTGTTTGTTTCAATGAAATCCTATGTATAATAGTATTTCAAATGCAGAAATATGTATTAGATCTTTTGTAAAAATTAACTTTCATTAGAGCATTCTTACTTCTCGAAAACATATAGTGCAAGGAAAGTATTGCATTTATAAAAAATCCGTGTAATTTATTTTCATGATTATCTATAACGCAATGGCGGCTCTAACAACTCACGGGGCACTCCCACAAAATGTTTAAAGAAAGCCCCTCTCCAAAAAAAAAAAAAAAAAAAAGCATGATTTTTTTAATAGTTCATTTCCAGCTAGTATTTATAATTGCTTGGTTTGCAGATTTACTTTGTAAGAAACAAATCAGCAGTTCAATTATATCAGAAAAGCTTAAGAGCCAGTTTTTTTTAGAAGCGGGCAGACTTGGATAGTTGGCATTTTTCATTTTGATGAAATTTTCAGGAGATGTTCTGTATGTAAAATTATTAGACATGTATTTTTTATTTTTGCGGAAAAAAAAAAAAAAAAAAAAAAAAAAATCTTTGAGTTTTGGGGAGTCAAAGATGGAGTCCTCTGTTTTGTTACGAAAAACATACCTATTTATGGAGGCCAATACTTTTTGCGCCGAAAGTGAACCATGGTACTTATAGTTATTTTGTATTCTCCTGTTTCCAGACTAACTATTGGGACATAAATACTTATGGTTGACTTTTGGCGCAAAGGTCAAAGGTCATTCAAATTTCTAAAAAAAATGCATTTTTTTAAACTTTGACCCTCCAAATCTTCATGCGCCAAAGTGAACCACAAAAGTATATATTTCAGTAAATACATACTGGTAACAACTACCCAAAAAAAGTAAAATTTGCATGGTTGACTTCTGGCGAAAAGAAAAAAAAAAAAAAAAAAGACTTTGAAATTGGGTAAAACCAAAAATTGCATGACTTTGAAGATCATTTACTGCATGCACCAGAAGTCAACCGGTACGAAATTAGTCGTTTAGGAAGCCTTAAATAAAGCAAAAACAAGGTCGATTCAGAGAGCTATGGTAACTTACTAAACTTTTATGTAATGCGGCTCTATACTTTGTGTTTTGTGGTACATGTTCAATAGCTTTCATTACTTTTTTTCAGTATATATTACTATTGCATATAAAAATATGACATCAAAATTGCTTTGACTAACTGAATTGCTATCTAAACATAAAATTTTAATAACAAAAGCCCATGTTTTACGGGGATAATGCTAAAACTAACGTCATAGCTACAAATGAATATTGAAATAAAAACAAACAAATAAATTTCTATCCCTGATTTGGAAGAAGGAATAAAATAATTAAAAAAGGAGGATTTAACATAAAAAAATGACGTTACAATTGCAACAGTGTATATATATAAATTCGTCAAATTTAATGTAATGCGGCTTTATACTGTGTGATGAACACCTATTTTGTAGAACTTGTTAAAAATCTTTGATTGATTTTATTTCAGTATTTATTATTATTATGTATAAAAATATTACAAAATTTTCTATGAGGCTTTTCTCTCCATCTTACAATGTCTCCGTCTCCGATCACTAAATCAAATGTATTTATGAGAAAATTTGTTTTTTATTTTGCGTAATGCAGTACAAGTTAAGGTTGAGTAGTTTTTACGTTGCACAAAAGTTACACAACGCATAAAAAAGTTAAATGTTTATTTGTTCAAAATCTTAAATCTCAAAAAGCTCTTAACTGATTCCTTTGAAAATTTGACACAACATTGCAACCGAATACGGGCGTGTTTTTATTCGGGGTTTTGCGGATTCCCCAACCCCTTTTGCATCTTTAGAGACTAGACGGGAAAAAAGACAGGCCTTCAAACGTAATTCAACCCCAAATTATCCCAGAAAGCGGATTTTTGGTGTATGGACTGGTTAAGTGTACGCAACATACATTACAAAAGGAATTTGCTAAATTTTCACCTTACCCCTTTAAGGCGAGAAGCAAAGAATACGTTTCCAAATGTTACTCTGCTGCAAATTATCTGAGAAGGAAGGTGTTTTGGTGTGTGGTAAATTTAGCTAAATGTTTTGACTATAATTTGGTTGTTTATAGCGATGGATCAGGAAAAAAAAAAAAAAAAAAAAAAAACTCCAAATCGTCAATTGGCGGTCCGTACATATAATTACATCGTTTGTGTCAAATTATCTTTTATTCTTATTTTAAGTTTTTGAAATGACTCGTAAAATTTATTCTTACTCGATACATTGTTGCAATTGTGATGTCTTTATTTTATGTTAAATGATACTTCTTCCATCATTTTATTCATTCTTCCAAACCGAGGACAAACATTTTATTTTCGTTATTTCAGTACACATTCGTAGCTATAATGTTAGTTTTAGCTTTATCCCCGTTAAATTTAGGCTTTTATTATTAAGGTGGTTTTATGATTAGATAGCAATTCAGTTAGTTAAAGCAATTTTGATGTAATACTTTTATATGGAATAGTAGTAAATACTGAAAAAAAAAAAAAAAAAAAAAAAAAGAAAGAAAGAAAGCTATTGAACATGTACCACAAAACACAAAGTATGGAGCCGCATTACATAAAAGTTAAGGAAGTTACCATAGCTTTCTGAATCGACCTTGTTTTTATTTTACTTAAGGCTTCTTAAACGACTAATTTCGTATCGGTTGACTACTGGCGCAAGCAGTAAATGACCTTCTAAGTCATGCAATTTTTGGTTTTTCGCAATTTCAAAGTCAAATATTTTTTTGCGCCAGAGGTCAACCACACAAAATTTACTCTTTTTGGGTAGTTATTATCAGTATGTATTTACTAAAATATGTACCTTTGTGGTTCACTTATGTCCCAATAATTAGTCTGGAAACAGGAAAATACAAAATAAGAATCGGTACCATGGTTCACTTCCGGCGCAAAAAGTATTGGCTTCCAGAGCTGCCAACCTAATCCGGCAAATTGTTAGTACCGCCCCTTTTTCTACACCACTTAATTTTTAGAGTATTTTTCTACTTAATTCATCATAGATACATTTGAAGAGAATTGCTGTAAAAATTAAGCGGTGTAGAAAAAGGGGCGTTTTTCAATAGGCGTTAACAATTTGCCGGATTAGGTTGGCAGCTCTGGGCTTCCATAAATAGGTATGTTTTTCGTAACAAAACAGAGGACTCCATCTTTGACCCCCCCCCCCCAAAAAAAAAAAAAAAAAAAAAAAAAAAAAAAAAAAAAACCCTCCAAGAAATTTTTTTTCGCAAAAATAAAAAAAATACGTGTCTAATAATTTTACATAAAGAACATCTCCTGAAAATTTCAGCAAAAAGAAAAATGTCGACTATCCAAACATGCCGAATTTGCCCGATTTTTTTTTTTTTTTTTTTTTTTTTTTAAATCTTAAATCCAAAGTTAATATGACAAAACTTAAAACTTATTCGTGAACACGATTGGGTTCAATAATTGCCATTGTCTGAGCTAAAATTTGGAAAGCATTCTACATATCACAATCACACCAACAGTATTCGTTTTCATAAGTGCAAAAATTTTAAAGGTGTACAAAGAAAACTTTTTATATATTAAAGCCTGTGGACTTAAATAATTTGATGAGGTTTTTAATTAAGTTAAATTATTTAAAACAGAACAAAATTAATATATGTTACATTACTTTGGTAAGGTATAGTTATTATGGGTAATGTTATGCATAACACATGTAGTTATTTTACAAAGGAACATGAAAGAATTTACACTTAATATTGTATCATAGAATCGTGCTCCCTATTCTTAGCTCTTTTTCAGGGATGCCCAAAAAATGTTTGATACATTACGATCCATTATATAAATATAGGAACTTTGAAGAAATACTCTCAAACACCCTATTATAATTTTTGCTTTTGTTTATTGTCTGATTTATTTACCGATTTAATTTTTTTAAACTCTTGGTAATTACTAAATGTTCGGAAAGTGAAGGAGAGTCACTCCAGATTTTTTAAATAGTTTTATATCTAAACTTTTGATTATTAAATAAAGTTTATTTATAGAATCACTTTTTTTTTTTTTGCTGTTGCATATCTTTTTAAGATTTCCCAACAAAGTGTTTATCACTTTCGTTCCCCTATTTTTGGTTCTCGAAGGCTTAGTAACTACTAAATGTTCGGATAGTCGAGGAGAGTCACTTCAATATTTACTTTCCGAACACTATAGTGAGGAAAGTATTGTAATCATGTCAAAAATCCGAATTCGAGATTTTGATGTTTCTATACGTTTCGAGGTCCCTGAGTCCGTTTTCACTATTTTTACGATGATGTATGTATGTGTGTGTGTATATATGTGTGTGTGTGTGTGTATGTATGTGTGTGTATGTCTGTGAGTGAACACGCTAGCGTCTAAACGCTTTGTTCGAATAAGCTGAAAGTTGGTGCGTATATTGTAAGTCACTATAGTACGAACCCTATAGATTTTGGTGAATCTAGCGCTTATAGTTTTTTTACAGGAACACAAAGAAAAATTCTTTATCATTATGGTCTATGGGACCATATGCTATCTGCGATAGCATATAAACGCCTTATTCAATTGAGCAAAAAGTTTATACACATATTATAGGTCACAGTTACTCAATTTGCATAGAGTTTGGAGAATCTGGCACTTACAGTTTTTTTACAGGGGCACAAAGAAAAATTCTTTATCATTATGGCCTATGGGGGCCAAATTTTTAAAAGTGCGATAGCGTCTAAACGCTTATTTAATCTGAAAAAAAATTTGTACACATGTTATAGGTCACAGTTGCACGAACTGTATAGATTTTGGTGAATTTAGCACTTACAGTTTTTTACAGGGACACAAAGAAAAATTCTTTATCATTATGGCCTGTGGGACCAAATTTTTACTTTCTTCTATATTCAATAGAAGAAAGTATTGGATTCGTAAAAATTTTCGACCTCGGGTTTTTGATGGATTTACACGTTTTGAGAGCTGTAGAACACGATTTGACCATTTTTAGAAAATGTCTGTCTGTTTGTCTGTCAGTCTCTGTGTGTGTGGCAAACTTTTGTGGCAACTGCATCTCATGAACTACTTCACAGAATTTCATACAAATTGGTATGTAGTTGCACCTTGACATAAATTAGTGCCTATCAACTTTTGGTAAAAACTTTCTTACAGGTTGCGTTGCCATGCCGCTTTTTCTAAATTTTTAACATGGTGGTATAGTACAAAATTTTGTATAAATGTGCATAAAGAGAATTATTTTTTAATAATCATTATGAAATATACCAGAATTATTTATAATAGAGATAGTCATCTGGAAAAATTTTTTTGTATGTGTAGGAGCCTCGCCTTCTCCCCCCCCCCCTGGGGTGGGAATTCCCCCCTCGAGGGGAGTAAATTTTCATGATGGGTATCTTTCAAAAGAGCTCGCCAGTACCTTTAAAACGAATGGTTGAACCATAGATCTGCGATAATTTAAAAATGAAGTTATGGATTTTTTTTTTTTTTTTCATTTTTAACATATATATATATATATATATTTGTTTTAAATGTAATATTGACAATAAAATTGACTTTTTTTGGATATTTAGTGTTATACTACTTCTCTAATATGGAAATCATCTGCATTATCATGGAAGATAATTTTTTTTAAATAATAATTTCAATAAATTATTTTTACTGAGTGAATTGGTATAGGAAAATGTAGAAGAAAGTCATGTGGTGGCCACAACATACTAGTAAAAAGTGCGATAGCATCTAAACGCCTTATTCAATTGAGCTGAAAATTTATATGAATATTATAAATCACTGTTGCTCTGACTATAAGCATTTTGGTGAATCTAGCATTTATAGGTTTTTTACAGGGACACAACGAAAATTCTTTATCATTATGATCTATGGGCTCAAAGTTCAGTAGCGGTAAATAAAACATCGTGTAATATATGGAGAAAAATACTCAAACACTTTATTATGGTTTTATCTCTTTTGTTTGTTTAACAACTCCTCTTTCTTTACTTTATCTACAAAACTGTTAATTACTCAATGTTCGGAAAGTCGAGTGGAGTCACTACAGATTTTTTTTTTTAAATAGTTTCGTATCCGTTACTTTTATTTACAAAAAAAAAAAAAAAAAAAAAAAAAAAAAAAAAAAAAAAGCTTATTTACAAAATAACATATCTGTTTCCTTTTTTTTTTTTTCCCTGTATTGCTTGTCTTCTTCAACACTTTTCAACGAAGTTAAACATAATTATTATGACTCGAATTCTTTTGGTTGTCGGTTTGCTTATCTATGTGAGCTCTGATTTCCGTAAACATTTTTAAAATGCTTTGAAACTGATAAATGTTATTCATGTTCGCTAACATATAGTTCCAATTAACAATGGTATAAATAACATTACTCGTTTGTGCACAGTGACACACAAAATAAATGGGAAGTATGAAGTCTATGACAGGTAAATCTTTAAGGTAATTTTTTTTTCTCCATTTTTATACAGCATAGAGCATGACGAAATTAGCATATCTCTTCCAAGTGCACTAACGTAGGTTTCTTGTATAATATTCTACGATTAGCAATAATTATTGGTTTAAAGGGTCAAACAAAAATATTGAGATATATTATGGTATATAAGTGGGTTTGCTCAAAATGCATTTCCAGATATAAGTTTTTAACAAAATTAAAAAGTTTTGACTTCGCTTCGTTTATCTGCCCGTCAGTCTCTCTGCGCTCTCATTTCATTCTCGTAACTCATTTTAGAATGCTTTGGAACGTATACATGCTAATCAGGTTTATTAAAAACAAAACATATATTAAGGAGTCATCACAGAGACAAAATACTTTGAAAGATGCAAATGATATAAGTACAGTTGCAAAGTGTTTTGTATTGTAAGAAAACGGCTTTTTTTTTTTTTTTTTTAAATGATAATAATAAAGTAAAAAGCTTATATTTACAGTGATAAATTAATTACTTTAACTCAACGCACTGACTTCACTGTCAAAAAAAAATCCTGTTTGCTGCAGTTTGCTGCCAGAAATTTTGTGTAATTCAGAAAAATACGTTCTATCAACGTAATTTTTCCGTTGATAGAACATATTTTTCTGAATTACAGAAAATTTCTAGCAGCAAACAGGACGTTTTTTTGACAGTGTTGTTCACCTCGAAAATATAACTTTCATTCTCAAAATCTGGTATTTTCATCCAAATATCTCACGCTAAACTTGAAAACGAAGCATTTTCAAGAACTATACCGCAAAAATGAATTTATGTCGATAACTTAAAATATCAGAATAGTCAAATACAATGTAATGAGTGGGATATTCTGGTTCATTAGTATGAGCTGAATAAGTCAATTTAACAAATTTTGCTTTCATAAATAAGAGACTTTTATCCCCTTTTCTATTAAAATAATAACTGTTTTCCAACAATTTTAAGTCTGTGGGCCTGTTTTTTTAGTCTGAATTTATATAAATTTTACGAAAAGTGTATGCAATGTGTTGTTTAAGTGTATATTTTTCTTTCTTTCTTTCATTTTTTTAACCTAACATAACATTAAAAAGAAAAAAAAATTGCAATTTAAAACCCATAATTTTGCCATGTATATTATTGAATTTTAAGCAAAATGCATAAAGCAAAACGCATAACAGGAGAAATATATATATATATATCAAGGCAATTTTATAAAATTTCTATAAATAATTATTCGATCTGTATTTAGATAAAAAAATATAATAAACTGAAATGAAAGTGATGTCTTTCGGAATAACTGAAAGTAACAAACACGAATCGAATTTTTAAACATTCATTTTCTAAAAATATGTAAGAAATAAATAAATATAAGTAAAGCACTGCTTAAACACTCTCTCGCTTGTAAGTCTTTTAACCCTTTGCGGCGCAAGACAATTCGGATCATTTAAATTATACTGCCACCGGAATTCATGAACAAAATTAAACTAAAAGAAATTTTTAATTTTAAGGTTAAAAAAACCGGCCTTTTCTGATATGTTATAAACATAAATTTTTGTTAAAAAATTTCCGGGATGAATTTTTGCAGCTGGATCTTAAATTTGGCGTCCTCGCAGCGAGGACGCCGCGCGTTAAGGGGTTAACGTTTATACGTCGATTTAGCATAGTCCCAATTCATTCTTATTCATTTTAATGGAAAAAAGCTTCGTTTATATACGACACGAAAATTCGTTACACGTAGTTTCCCATACAGCACAGAATATTTCAATTATATTGAAAAAAAAGAAAAAAAAAAAAAAAACTTATTTTTTTCTTCATTATTATAACACATTTCAGCATGCTCTCTGATTTCTTTCTGAAGCGTTCATCCTTTTTTTTTTTTTTTTTTTTTTTTTTTTTTTTTAAATGATCGTGAACATTTTGACATTTTCGAAACTAATCTGAAACCAAACTTAATGTTTCAAAACGTTTCTGGAATATTTACAATGTTTCGGTGCTACAGGATTGCTATGTTTTCGGTATATTTTGTGCTGTTAGGGTTTCCACCTTTCTAAAAATCGCATATTTTCTACCTCAGTCCTTATTCTCTGTTCTTTGTTATTAATTTTTAAATAGTTCTAGTGCAACCTTAAATCAACTCAACATCAACCGTTATTAACTTTCTTAAATTTCGTTAGAAATTATTATTATTATTATTATTTTTTTTTTTTTTAATGTCCTACTTAATGAAATAAGAAACATCAAATAAACTTTATTTGATTTATAATTATGGATTTTATACGCACAGATAATGAACACTTCAGGCGATTATTAAAAATAGTTTTTAGCCGATGCCTACACCCATCTATAAATCTTTTATAATCAGTACCTACCATAGGAAATGTAAATTTCATTATTATGCAAGATTATATATCAATGCGCACTTCAGGTAAGTAATCATAATGATGTGCATCCAAGATGTGATTCTGCTCAATCTTCTGATATATACATATTTTTTACTTATTATTTTCAATATAACTAAAAAATAAAGAATTAGCACTGTTTCAAAATATTTGAAACTGATGCTTTTACATAAAATTGCATTCTTATTGAGTTATATTTGTAACAATCAAAATTAATCATTAAAACTTTAATTATATGTCTTCTCATTCATATATCGTTTTATGCCAGCCATTTGAAAGACGGTAACTTTACTGTAAACGAAATTACTACTGAACAATTTAACTTACATTTATAGGACTAAATCTTAATGTTTTTCTTATTTATTTATGAATTACTGAAATAATACAATTACAGCAACAGCATATTTCAGAGTATCAAAATAAGGTTAAAATAGAACATAAATCGATCTGATTGGTTTTATTAGAAATTTTTAAATAGAATACATTAGAGGTTTTTTTCTGATAATCCATTCTTAGGGCAGTGAAAATACATTATAGTGGGTAAAATGTTTTGACCATTTCTGTGAAATGCTTCTAAAGTTTTCTTTTAACAGTTAACAAAAGCTTTTATCGTAATAAGAAAAGTTTTAAGCTTCTGGCTCTTTAATAAAATTTTTATAAAAGGCCGTGTGTTCGTTTTAGGCTATGGCCAAATGAATAACGGAAGATCGTAGCACGCATTTAAGGGAGTTTCGGAAAAACCCACAGAAAACTCTGAACAGCTAGGAAAATGGGAGCGACCTGGTTTCGAGCCCAGCAACTCCTATTTACTAGCTTTGAAAATAATATTTCTTGTCACACCTATCAAAGACTTTTTTTTTTTTTTTTTTTTTTCCCTTTACAAAGCAATATGTCGGACCAAACGCATGGCCTAATATTTCACCTTATTGTAAGAGATTTCTTTTTCTTTAATTGAAGAAAATATAAGTTCAGTTAAAGACTTATGTATTATGTTGCATCCCTTATGCAGTTGGAATTTCTTTAAAATAGTTAAATTGAACTTAAATAAGTTTTAAAATAAAATAATTAACACTATTTATTTTACAACTTATTTATCTTCTATTTCAAGAAGTCCAGATTCCCAGATCTTAAGTAAAGCCAGAGCATTCTCACACAAGAATTTTTTGACAATTATTTTTTATTTATTTATCATAGAAATTTCACGCTTTGATAAGGAAATTATTTTTGTATGAAATTAACGGTGTAAAAGAATTGAATTTACACATCGCTTGTTAGACACCAATATATTTTTTTAAATAATTGTCTCCTTATTCTAACGAAGAATTTCTGTTTATTATAAAATGAAAGTTTTTGTAAAAAAAAAAAAAAATGGTGAAAGTGTGTCCCTGTCTTAATCAGGCCCTGAGAATTCCTGTTTAAGACATCGATTTGTTAAATAATATATATCACATTTTAACATTCTTAATTACATATTGAATCTGAAAGAAAAAGTATACTGGTATTATTATATGTAAATTAATTACGTCTCTAAAGCATATAGTAAGTATATTTGACATTTCCCGAGGGTTGAAAAAATAATTTTAATGATTTATGCATTGAAACCTTCTGACCGATAGATTTATCTTTATTTATACCACTGCTGTAGACATACAGTAAAAATTTACTTTATGCAAGTAGTTACAAGGTGACAAAGGGTTATATTTTTCCATGAATTGAGGCCAGATTGATCTTATCTACATGGATCGTGATTCTGTAAGGGCTAATTTCCACCTATTTAAATAAGATGTACTGGCCTGACTAGTACTTATTTATTTTTTCTGTTTATAGGTTGATAAGTCATAACACTAATTTATCGTAGGGGTATTGCCGTGTCATAAGGTTAGAGGTCATGAGAAATGGGGAAAAAAAAAAAAGTGGCTTGGGTGAATCGAAGATCTTGAATAAAGAAAATAACAATTGATATTAAGCTAGAAATTTTTTTGAGCTATAAAATGCTTTTAAACTATTTATTTTATATTTAAGTAATACTGTTTATGAACGTTCATGTAAAATAATATCTTTAATCTACGGGAAAGGAGAACGTGAACTATCTCAACGTAAACTGATATATAACTTGATAAAGCTTAAAAAACGAAAACGTACTTAATAAAGATTTTTACTAAGATAAATACTTATATATATGGTGTGTATAGGAGGTGAAAGGGGGGATTATTTCTTGATAATTCTTTCCATTTTTCTTCACTTGATCGCTTTTCGCTCTTGGTGAAAATTATTTGACTTTTCCTCTACTCCCCTTTCTTCTAACCCCCCTCCCCTTCTACATCCGGGAAAAAAAGGTTATATTTGGTCGTAGTTAAAACATTATATATGTTAAATGATTATAGTTTGTCTTTGCTTTGCTAGCATTATTCATGACATATACAGAAGATAGTCATAAAGTTTTTTTGCCTTTGCAAAAAGAAAAATGTAACATAAACTATATAAACCTTTTATGTAAATTATGTAATATAAACCCTTAAAAAAAAAAAAAAAAAAAAAAAAAAAAAAAATCTGGTCATTTCCAATATTTTGTTTCGCTTTGGATGAAAGTAAAGCATCAAATTTTTACCGCATTGAATTTCAACAATCTATATAAAATGCGGTTACAGAAAATTATTAAAATGTCTAATCCTCATACTGGTTTTGTAACACAAAAGAATGGCGCGAATTACACAAATTAAAAATACTAATGCAAGATGCAAATTATGATAATGAAACATATTTAAAAGAATTTCAGCCACAAGGCACTTTAATATATCTTTGTTTAAAAAATGCTATTCTGACATTTAAAAAGATCGCTTTTCCAGATTTATTTTGTTGAAAATATTTTTTTTATGTACACTTTTTAATTTACATTTCATATACAGGGACACCAAATCATGCCCGAGGCGCAAGCCGTTTCGGGACGTGAAGTCTTACGTTACGACTAATTCTTCTTTTTGCGCATGTACTATGTTTTAAATAAACTGTATTACTTTGCAGATTCCATATTACACTTGAATACCGATAAAAAAGAAAAAAGAACTTTCTCTCTCTATCTCTCTCTTTTTTTTTCTTTTTTTTTTTTTTTTTAAGAGGAAGCTATTTACTGTTTATTGCTTCACAACTGCATAGTACTTTTTGAAAAATCGTAATATTTAAAAAGATAAAAAAAAAAAAAAAAAAGAAAAGAAAAGAAAAGAAAAAGAAAAATCATTATATTTATGTATATTAAGAAAAAAAAAAGTTTTTATTTTGTTTAAAATTTAGATGTTTTCCAATCCCCTATTTTTACTTTCATTTTCCGAAAATTTTTCTTCTAATATTTTGCCACCACAAAATTCTTTCCATTTTCATCTTATAAACGACAAATTACGTTTTTGTCATGTTTTCAACGTTTATTAATTTTGAATATCACCAATTTTATTGGAAAAATTTTGCTTTATTTGAAATTAATTAAATAAGACAAGAAAAACTTTAAAGTAGTGGTATTAAAAAATTTGTGAAGTAAGCAACTATGAAATTGCTAAACCGGATGTTGCGATTAGTTTTCTTAAATTTAATTAAAAAATAACTATCAAATAATAATGTTGTTTCGGGCTTACAAAGTCAGAATATATCTAAAAATAAGTTTATTTCATATCTTTGATATCCACAGTTACTGACAGTTGCAGTCAACGGTATTTTAAATGCTTTTATCGCCAAACACTACTTCATTAAAATGATTTTTTATTATCCAAAGAATTGTTGTAAACAATTATAAACCTCTGTATTAATAGCAGGAGACTTGGCGTTGGAATATTAAAACAGGAATAAACTTCTACGTCAGTTTGCACTGAAGACGGTACGCTTTAGGCTACCGAAATAGCTGTATGCACCTCAATAATTTTTCTTTGGCGTTTCTGACGTAGTAGTTTATTCCTGTTTTAACCTCTGTATTAGTTTATAAGAAAATTTAATTATGAATTGTATTTCAGTAAACAGTTTTTATCAATGGCTAAGAAGAACAAAATTTAATTTCGATGTATTAAAAACAAAATGTGAATATCAGTACAAAATTTAAATTTTTATATATACTACATTCATTTGAAATCGTATATATACTACATGCTTTTTTGCAGCATTAGTTTTATGCTTTGTTTTTTATGCGGAAGCATATCAAGGAAATAAAATTTTCAAAAAAATAAGCAAAAGTATAACGAGATAAGAAAAGGTTAAATTTAATTTTCAAAAGCTCTTATAATTTCTTTTGTATTTCGAAACACGGGTGTTCTAGTTTAGTTTACTAACAGCTGAAAGGGTTCGCGTGATATGATGATGAATAGTTTAAATTATGGTACATTAAAACACAAAAAATAAAATAAAAGTAGCTTTGAATGAACCAGGGTATAATTATAATAAAATCCACGCTAAATTCTTTTCAAACCAATGTAACGGGAAAGACAGTCTTCACAATTCCTTTTTAAAGTCGAAAAATAAATATATAAAATAAAAGTTGTCTTTGTTTTCCCTTAGTCTACACATCATTTTAAGTCTTATCAGATTTCCCAAAGCTATGTTTTTTTTTTCTTTCTTTCTTTCTTTTTCTAACTAAGCCCAAAATAATAGGCTTAGACAATGGTAAACTGAAAGAATGCACCGAATTCTAAATAATAGGGAAAGAAAACGTATATATGTAATAACTATACAGGATAAATTTGTGAATAAAATCCAGTTAGTGGAATGAAGTATATATATATATGAGGGTCAGCAATTAACTGCTTTTGGATGTAAGCTTTATGAATCGGGAGCATAAAAAATAAGGTAAATCTCCGTATGGGTGCATTTTCTTTTACAGCACGACTGGCACGACACGACTTTTGGATTATTTTTACTAAGTTTTAAAACGTTAAAATATGAATATGAGAAAATTAAATTAGGTAATTTAAGATATATAATTTAAAATCAAGATTTCCTTAGAAATTAAATATAAGTGGTATAAACACCTGCATCTTTTCTTTAAGGGCAGCAATATGTGGTCTAATTCCCACAGAGTAAACTATATAATGCAAAAATGAATAATGACCTTTTTAAGTGGTTAGTAATACATTCCTTAGGTATAAAAAGAAATTTAAAAAAGAAGTTTAAATCTTATGGAATTTAGAGCAATTACTCTCGGAGAGAATAACGCGTATAAGAATTTTCAATTAACTATAAAAAATATTATGATACTTAATGGATATTCACGAAAACAAGATGGAAACAGTGAAACGAAAGGAACAGAATCAGCTATATATCAGCTAGCAAAGCAACAATTTACAAACGAAAAAAGAAATCAACGATTAAAAGTATGGAAAAAAAAAATTGGGATTATAAAATAAAATATAAATAAATAAATGTTAGATTTTAAGAATGACTGAAATTGCAATGTTATCGAAATGCTGAGGAATAACTATTAACTGACACTTTAAAATTTAATTTGTGTTAATTTGTTTAAGATCAGTTTACCAAAAAAGTTTACAGTGCAAAAACTAATAATATAATTTATAAAAACAGAACAAAGCAAGATATTCAAATAAATTTTTAATAAAATTTAGTTTTTAGATGCTTAAAAAAAAAAAAAAAAAAGAAATTCAGATTTTTTTCTATTAGTATAGTGAAACCAAATGTAATTAATTAATTTTTTAAAACTTGTTTCAATTTCAAAATCCCAATTGTGTAAAACATGAAAATTATACTTCGTTTTCATATTGCCTAGGATCATCTTAGAAAATGGTTTATAGTTTTCTCAGAAGCTGTGTTAATGCTCAGAATCGAGTATTACTTAAATTTTCTTATAACAAAACGTATACAAGAATAATTATCTATTATTAGTATAGTACTATTTTAAAATTACAAAATCAGATTTTTTAAATGCTCTAGTACCATCTACTATCGAAAGATTTTGTAACAATTTTTTAGATGTAAAAGTCTAAAAATAATACAATTAGAAACTGTAATTGAATGCCTACAGTTTAAGATTTAGCCAATCCACTCAGATATTAAGTAAATCTTTGAATTTCTCTCAATTTCATTTAAAAACTAATTTTAAACAAGGTTAAAAACATATAATAAAACTTAAATCATTGTCTCAATAATTTTTATAGAAATTTTGGTAAATTCCGAAAAGTTTAAGAAAGATAAAAGCTCTTAAATTTAAAATGTGTGATTATGCACAGTGGGTGATCAAATTACACAGGTCTGCGACGAAATTTTTTTTCTTCGAGGTGATATGTTTTTCTGGTGTATTTTTAGGTGCTCATTATAATGAAAAACTATTCAAAAATTTCTATCACGTACAGTTTTGACAACAAAAATGAGATTTTTTGAGTTTAAAACTCTATTTTTTCAACACCGATCTAAGTTATTTTCCGGAAAATGTGGGTGATGTTAGTAAACAACAAGGAGAGCTATTTCATCAAGACATCAAAAATATGTTTTGGGGGTATCAGGGACGATGGAGTGTTGACACGTTAGCATATTATTGTTGGATGTTGCTTACAGAATCCCCCCTCCCTCTTAAGGCACTCAAGCCTAGCACGAGAGAAACATATTTAAAAAACATATTTTAAGACATGTGTAAAGAAACATATTTAAAAAATGTGTTAATAATAGTCTATTTTAATGCATTTTATGCATAAATAATTTCGAATTTGTTATAGCCTCTGTACGAATTTTTCCTATCTTCACCCATACTTTTTTGAAAAATCCTCTATGTGACAGGGAGAAAAGACAAGCATTTCTGAATTCGACGCATAAAAACACATTAAAGACTCCCAAAGATGTGTAGAAAAAAACTGAAAAGTACGATTTCGCAGACCTGTGTTATTAGATTTTATTTTTTTACATTTTATTTATTTATTTATTTATTTTTATTAATTTCTAACAAAATACTCGAAGGCCTTGAACTCCAGTCTTACAAAGAACTTTTTAAAACTCACATTTTCTAGTATCGTATTAGTTACGAGGGCAATTAGGGAACCAACCAAAACTCGAAGAAAAGCACAAACACTTTGGATTACCATGTATCATAAAAAATTACAAATGTTTTGTATCTTTAGCACATGATTTCACTCACTATTTATAATATTTGCATACTTTTTTGTGGAAAGTGCACGATTATTTAAACAGTTTTCTTTTCTAAAATCATCATCCTCCTTATTATTATTATTATTATATTATTCTTATTCTGTCAAGTTTTTTCTTTATAACAAGGATGGGTTTCAAAAAAAATTTACAAAACTTGCAGAAAAGCTGAAAAACACTATTCTGAAACACAAAATGCACATATTTAATTTTCGCTGATATATGAATATCAGTAGTAAATTTGTTTTAATGCGCTTGCACGAAAGATAACTTGTTTTTTTCTTTATTATTACATAGGTTGAACGCTAGATATACTGGGCAACTTACGTCAAAAGATCATTTGAAAAAATAGTGAATAAATAAATCTTAGTAAATATATCAAATCATTTTACAGTTATAAGTTCATAAAGGAGTTTCCACAAAGATAATTTTGCAATGTGGCTGAAATAGTTGCATCTCCAAATTAAATGCGTGGCATGTGAAAATACCCTTATGAAATTTCAACTCTTGAAAATACCTAAAATCAGTTCATTATCCTACTGTATTCAAAAGAACTAGAAACTGAACTGACATAAAAGAACCGACATAAATTTCCCAATGTCTAGATTTCAACCTATATAATAATGATAATAATAATAATAAAAGAAATCTGCTATTTTTCGGGTTTGAGCAGTGAAAAAATATTTACAAAAAACACTCACATCTCAGCGAAAATTAAACGAGTGCATTGTATGTTTCAGAATGATGTTTCTTTACTAGTTTGCCAATTTTTCTGCAAGTTTTGTGAAATTTCATTGAAATTCGTTCTTGAAAAAAACTTGCCAAAAAAAAGAAAAAAAAAAAAAAAAAAGAGAGAGAGAGAGAAAGAAAGAAAAGTAATAATTTCAGGGGAAAAAAAGGTATTTCTCTAAATAATCGTGCGATTTCCATAAAAAAGCGTACAAATATTGTACATTGTAAGTGAAATCTTACAAGTCGTTTGTAGCTTTTTATGTACAGGGTAATCCAAAGTATTTGTGCTTTTCTTTAATGTATGGCTGGTCCCTTAACAGCAGTCGTGTCTAAATTGATACTGGAAGGTGTGAACTTATGAATGTTCTTTCATGTTTGAAGTTCAAAGACATTTCGTACAGTATTTTTTTTTTCTTTTTTTTTTTTTAGAAAATAATAATAATAATAATAATAAAAATTCTAATAATTTGATCCCCCAATGTATTTTATCTCATATGATCGCATAGATACATTAACAATAATAATAATAAATTATTACTAATTTGAGCAATTTAGATATTATCTATAGCACAAATTAATTCTTCTTAAATTGAGTATTTTAATATCATTTAGTTCTTGGTGAGTACATTTAAACTAAATCATTAAATATCAAATGCATTTAAAATGCTATCGCAACTATTTAGTGTATGGTGTTTCTTGCTATATTCTTTAACTGCTTGATAATTAGAGGAAACCCTAAGTTCTTAACATCATAATCACCACTTGTCCAAATCGCTTTAGACAGGCAAAGAATTTGAAAATTCAAATACTTCTCTTTTGACATCTTATGTCAAATATTGATGGAACCGAGGTTAATACGTGTGTCTTTTCAAGGAATTGTGTCATGTAAAATCAGCTTTAGGTATATTATATTGTCATTTATTTTATTAAATTAATGATAGTAATAAAAATACTAGTTTGTGTGAAAGCTATTGTCTTTTATCCTTCAATTTGCGTGTTTTGTTCGTCAGAATTAAAACAAAAAATAAATAATTTTGAAAAGATATTTTTTAAAAAAGTGTAAAAATATATGAGTATGCAACAGAACAACATATATTATAATATATAAACCTATAACATGCAATGGTTACGATTTTTGTTTTACACTATACATTATTTTAATAAAAAGATAGCGTCATATTAAAAAATAGTTATATTAATGTGAATGTTTCTGCATTTAACAAAAAAGAAAACACATATAATTAAACTTGCTAAAATGCTCTCAGGATATTTAGATTTTTGTTTTCCCACGATTTCCTTGATTTTAAAAATAACATTTTTGTAAATCAGGTCAGACACAATAAGTTAGTCTGTATTTATGTCTACAAAATTATGCTATTTTAAAAATATTTTATTTTACACCAGTCATAAAACATTAAACTACATTAAGCATAAAATCAACATTACTTATTTTATTATGAAAAAGTGGTATGAATATACATTTTTTTCTGTCTAAAAATATGAATTAGCCGAAATTTTCTAAATGTACACTGCGTACTAAAAAGTATTATTTTATACATAACTAAATTTAGTTTCATTATAAATATTATAATGAATTTCTTTAAAATAAACACTTGATGTCATGATTGGTTAATGAGGTCTAACATTTTTTTTCGGAAAATCATTTTATTGTTTAAAGTTTTCACGTAATCTGTATTTTCTTATATGCGAAAATTTGAGTCAAAAATCTTGATTTACTTAGAATTCCCTCGATGCCTTGAAACTAAAAGTTTCATTAATATCGAATTTCTTGTGCTTTTATAACATACAGTTATGGACAATATATGATATAAGTAAAGATATGCTTTCAAATTTGGACGTTTTGTCAAGTATCTAAAGACACAATTGGTGGATAATTTTGGAACTTCAGATTTGTGAAGAACATTTTTTCCAGCGAAAGCAAAAAGGGTACCAATTACAAATTAAAGAAAAAATATAGTGTTTCGAAAATCTATGAAGAATAATGCTTGAAACGCATTGTAACTATAATATATGATTATAGAACTTCTTTTAATTACATATATTATTTCATAGCTGCCAACATAACTAATTTTTTTAGTTTTATTCACCAGTATTTTAAAAAAGGAATTACTCATATATACAGGGTGGCCATAATTAAACTGACAGTTTTTACAGTGTTCTGTAGAGTGATCTAATTGCGCGAATGGCGCCAAATTTTGTAGGAAGATTTAACAAGACGGGAGACGAAGGACTGCAGTAAAAAAATATATATATTAGTTCCAAAAGTCACCGCTAGAGGAATATGTGGCACTGTGTAAAAGAAATGAAAGTTCTAAAAAACGCAGAATCAATACTGAAATAAAATTACCTTTTATTTAGCACATTCAAATCAGGTTCAATGCGTCAACCGTTTTTGTGGATATCATATTGCATTCTGTGCACAGTATTTACAACAGCAGAAAGTATCATGCCTGCAGGAATCTCCCGTACAATCCGAAAAGCGTTTTAAGATGATCCATTGGCAGATTCTGTCCAGTAAGTCTCTTAACCGGTCAGCAGATCAAACTTCCCAATACTCGAAATTACCGATCCATTTGAGGCGACGAGTGAACAAGTCCTCAGCAAGTGAAATTGCAGATAAAGAAACTTTATCACTGTTTATGTAATTTTTTCGCTTTTTTAAAAATTGTTACCCCATTGAAGTTGAACTAAATTGTTGCATGTACTAAATAAAAGGTAATTATATTTCAATATTGATTATGCATCTTTTAGAACTCTCATTTCTTTTACACAGCGCCACATATTCCCCTAGCGGTAACTTTTGGAACTTTTTTTTCAATCCTTTGTCCCCCATCTTGTTAACTCATCCTACAAAATTTTTCGCCATTCACGCAATTACATCACACTACAGAACACTGTAAACACTGTCAGTTTAATTACGGCCACACTGTATTTTCGACGAATGTATAAAATTAAAGTGAAAACATTTATAAATAAGAACTTTCCGGTATAAAGTCTCCATTGAAAATAACGGAGACTTGCAGCCTATGTTATTTATATAGTCTAATGTATTGATCTACTTATAAAAAAAACCCGAAGAAAATATGGCGAAAATTCGAAAATTTATCGTTGACAGAATGAATCGAATGTTGAATTTCAGTCGTTCTAAAAAAAAAAGATAGAGAGAGAGAGAGAGCAAAAGGTGTATTTACCCAATTTTTTATTGCGAATGAATTAACAGTAATATAGTGGGCATTCATTAACAATAAATATGGTAAAACACTCTATTCTTTTATTTTTTTCATTTATTTATTAATTGCAAGGATAATTATTTTGCTGTCACTTACCTCTCCAGTTTGTGAAAGACCAGAAGCTTCTCTATGGTTATTACATGTCTCTCCAATTCCACTATCAGGTGATGATAAGTCCACAGTTAATCCTGGAATACCTTTATACGAAGCTGCTTGTCTTATATAACGATCAACAAGTGTAGCTGTATCAGTAGCATCACTATATGTAGACACTGAAGTAGATGCGGTAGCGGCTAAATTTTGCCTTATTTGTTCTGTATAATAATCTGTTAATCCACGGTAATCAGGATTTGAAGCAAGCATGTAGACACTGGAAGAAGGTTGGCTCTGATATTGTGGTAAGGAGCTAGTTGTGTACTGCGTAGCAAGAGATTCATAACCTTGCGTCAGAACATGGCCTGAAAATGCTTGCGCTATAACTGTGCTAGCAGGAGGAAGTTCACTAGAATTGTTCGTTGGGGAATTTGGAGAGAGATCTGGGGTATGTGGCTCTCGTTTTATTTTAATAACAGAAGGCAAAGGTGATACAGGAGCATCTTCTGAAGAGATGCAATTGTTTATAGATTTGGCTGAATTAGTATCCCGTATGAACTCGGGAGAACTTCGAGAGCTCATTGCACTAGTACTAGGTATGGCAAGCTCATCATCATCAGAAGTTTCACGTTTTACAAGTCCACGATTTAAATAAATATCTACTTCTTGTGGAGTTAATTCATTCGCGTCAGAAAGACGACGAGATCTGAGAAGTTCAGCTGTCGGAGGCAATACAGCTATGGGAACAGAGGTACCAACACCATTCGAAGAATTGCCAAGAACGCTTGCTGGTCCATTCGCTGAAACGGCCCTGGAATATATTTTAAAAATATATTAGTTCATCTAGCAAAATATGCTATATTTACTTTAATTTTCTCATGTTCAAAAGTTAAGCATAATTCGTAAATTGAAGAAAAAAAAAAAGGGGGGATGTATTTATTTCAGCTGCCAACATCCTAATTAATAATCCGGAGTGTTATTAGTACTCGCTTTTTTTTTTCACACCAGTCTTCTTTTAGAGTATTTTTCTTCTTATTTCTTCATAAATACATTTGAAAAGAATTACTCTAAAAATTAAGTGGTGTGGAAAAAGGGGAGGGTATTAACAATTCTCCGGATCAAGTTAGCAGTTATAATATTGATACAATGAATCGTAATCAGTTGGAAAAACGAAAATGACCTTGGAAAAACAAAATTGGCATTGGTAACGGTGTGGTCTGCATATTTGTGAATATGCAGATCAGTTCAGTCGAGGCTGACATGCTCAGGCAACACTAATTTTGGCCAGCATCACGCCAAAATGAGTATAAAACGGCCTTGACCACCAAAGGCAGTTTATGTGGATTTCGTGGTTGATGGTGTTAGAAAAATACTGTTAACATTCATAGAGAATTAAAGTGTCAGAAAAATACCAACTCAATGACAGGGTAAATTATTAAAATACCGCTATGGTCAGTGCCAAACATAACATCACAAATTCTGAATATACCTCAATATGTAATCGCCAAACTATGGCAGAGGTTTCAGACCTTTATAGATGCATGTGACTCGACAACCAGTACCAGGTTGGTGAAGGGTAAAAAAAAAGAAGGGTAATTTCATGAAAAATGCAACGTCAGTCACACACATAGATATTTCTTTTTCCACCAGTATTTTCTAATAATAATCACTATACTATTTAATAACAAAATATAATGTAAATACGCCATAAATATTTATGTATGGTAATAGAGGTAGCAAAGAAATATATATATATATTATCTTTCTTTGTGACTGATGTTACCTGTTACCTTCTGTCGTGGAATCACCCATAAGACCGGAATTTGGCATTAACACTTTCAGGGAATGTGGGATATATATTTTTAATATCACCTATTTTAATCCCCAATTGAAAAAAATTCGCCCCATAATTTTTTTTATAAAATTTTACTTTAATAATATATGGGGGGAGGGGGAAATCCCTTCATTTTTTTATTCGTATCTTCAACACTTGTTCATAAATTCTGGTGGCAGTTTATTTAAATGAGAGATATTTCCTTGCTCTTATAGAATTAACTGCGTGACATCAAATGAAACATTCTATAAGAAAACTAGGTTTGGAATGACTGTTTCCGCAGAAGTCACCGTTTCGGCAAAAACTATTTATAAAAGACATCAACATGTTACTTTCATCAGTGCTGCTACAGGAAACTTTTTTTTATATTCTTTTCGTACTACTATTTCTAAAAAATAAATAAATAAAATAAAATACTATATAGGTAAAGCTGCACTTTGCCTGCCTAAATTTATTATAAATTTTACATTATTGGAATAGTGGCACGGAAATAATGAAAAATATGTCGCCTGTGGCACAGCCTTCGTTTCATACCAAACGACCCTCCGTTAACGTACCTCTATCCACTGTATAGATACGTACGTGTTGTTTACAGTGGCATTTAAAATATCAACAGAAAAATGGACGAAAATGAGAAAATGCTTTATTTAGCAATGTGCCAATAAAGTTATTCTTGTTGCCATATTATTGAGAAAAAACATGGGATGCTTTTAAACTCAAGAAACATGACGTAAAGGCACTGTTTTTTTATCAGGGAAGTTATTGTCTGACCAAGTATCATGATGGACGACTGCACAAAATTCCACATCACAGCTTTCGGTTACCCCTCTAACGGCTGTATTCACCAATAACTTCAACTCCCGGTTAAACATGAAACTTGAAAAGCGCATAAAGTCAGGGTACAATTTTTCAACAATATTTGATGCGTTGCTTATGCCATCTAGCGGAATTGTTACTTTCAGACTTTTTAGAGGAAAATAATCAATCAAAGATTATGTGAAACATTCGCTGCTAGATGGCAGAAGGAGCTGGTCAAATTTTTTTAGAATGCTGCACCCTCATTTAGACGCTTTTAAAGTTCTTGCGTTGAACCGGGAGTTGAAGTCAATGGTGAATATCGCCGTAAAATATCTTGAACCTAACGTTTAGGTTATTTTCAGGTTCTGTAAGTTCGGATCCCTGGTTTTATACGAATGGGAAATAGCCCGTCCTCCAACCAAGTACCCCTAGTCAAAGCCTGCATTGACAACGAAGATATGAAGCGTACAGTGATAGTCCAGGCAACGAAGGCCAAAATTTGACGAATAGAGGAAAAAAATCGTGTAGTTTTGAAATTTTACATACTCATAGCCGAGAGGGTCCTGAACAACATACTAAAAGTCCCCGCCCGTGGGAGGTGAGCGGGAGGCAGGGGGGCATTTAAGGGGGGCAATTTTCAGTTTTTATTAAATATCTTGAAAACTATCGCATTTAGAGAAAAAATGTCAATTACAAAATTAATCTACGTAAAATTTCTTACAAAAATGTATATTACATTTTGTTTGTACGATCATTAGTTTAGAAGATATAGGGAGATGAAGTAACACATTTTCTTGAAAAATTCTTTTTTGCAATAGTAAAATCAACTAAAGTGTGCAATTAAAAGGGTTCTTGTCAAATATTTTCTAATGTAAAAAACAAATATATACATAGGGAATATGCAAGGATAATACAGCATGTTTTGTAAGTTTTAAATAATTTTAAGGCTAGTAGGCGCAAGTGGCGGTTTGAGTAAAAATCTGGATAAGTCCAGTCAAAATAGAAAAAATAGAAAAAAAAAAATCGTGTAGTTTTGAAGTTTTGCACACTCATAGCCGAGAGGGTCCTGAACAACATACTAAAAGTCCCCGCCCGTGGGGGGTGAGCGGGGGGCAGGGGGCATTTAAGGGGGGCAATTTTCAGTTTTTATTACATATCTTGAAAACTATCGCATTTAGAGAAAAAATGTCAATTACAAAATTATTTTACGTAAAATTTCCTACAAAAATGTATATTACATTTTGTTTGTACGATCAAAAGTTTAGAAGATATAGGGGGATGATGTAACACATTTTCTTGAAAAATACTTTTTTGCAATAGTAAAATTAACTAAAGTGGGTAATTAAAAGGGTTCTGCTCAAATATTTTCTAATATACAAAATAAATATATACATAGGGAATATTTAAGGATAATACAGCATGCTTTGTACGTTTTAAATAATTTTAAGGCTAGTAGGCGTAAGTTGTGGTTTGAGTAAAAATACAGATAACGAAGACCCAAAATCGATCAACATTAAAAGATATCGTGTAGCTTTGAAATTGAGCACAGTTATAAGGTTAAGTTTCCTGAACAACATACTAAAAGTCCCCAACCCTATTCTGTGTTTTTTATTTAATTTTTTATGTTATTTGCAATAGTAATAAAAACTATATTTCGTAATTAAAAAGGTTCAGGTTAAATATTTTTTGCTCATACAAATAAATATTTGTATATAAATATTTGTATGTGTGTGTGCGCGCAATGCACCAAGTTTTAAGAGTGGAAGTCAAAATATACAAATCGAAAAATTCCACTTTTCTGTAAGATATCCGTAAAATACAAAGCAACGGCTATCACAAAGGATTGCATGGGGAAGCGAAACAAAGGGTTTTCGCTAGTACTGCAATAGAACGGAGCAAATTCTCCGAATTTTCATCGTTAAAGACTGAAAAAACATGTGGAAGATGTAACTAATGTGTAAAATGCAATACTTATATTTCAAATGTAAAGGTTAAACGAAGAGTAATGTACAGGTTTCGATAAGGATACCCCTTCGCTTTGTAATGAGTGTGCTCTATGAATTGTGAGAACGTTTGTTACATATTCTTATTTCATTTCTCTTACGTTTAGTGTGTATTAAATGTTTCTTCTGAATTTTTTGCGATTACTTAGTGTATCGATATGGCAGAAAAATGTTTCACAATTTAGTTGATTTTACTATTAAAAAAAAAAAAAAAAAAAAAAAATCAAGAAAATGTGTTATTTCGTTCCCCTATATCTTCTAAACTATTGATCATACAAACAAAATAGAATATACAATTTTTTTAGGAAATTTCACGTAGATTAATTTTGCAATTGAGATTTTTTTTTTTCTCTAAATGCGATAGTTTTCAAGATACTTAATAAAAACTGAAATGTGCCCCCTTTAAATGCCCCCCCCATGGTTAGGGACTTTTAGTATGTTATTCAGGGCACTTAACTTTATAACTGGGCTCAATTTCTAAGCTACTCGATTTTTTTTTTTTTTTTTTTTTTAATGTTGATCGGTTTTGGGTCTTCGTTATCTAGATTTTTACTCAAACCGCCACTTGCGCCTGCTAGCCTTAAAATTATTTAAAACTTACAAAACATGCTGTATTATTCTTGCATATTCCCTATGTATATATTTGTTTTTTACATTAGAAAATATTTGACAAGAACCCCTTTAATTGCACACTTTAGTTGATTTTACTATTGCAAAAAAGAATTTTTCAAGAAAATGTGTTATTTCATCTCCCTATATCTTCTAAACTAATGATCGTACAAACAAAATGTAATATACATTTTTGTAGGAAATTTTACGTAGATTAATAATTTTGTAATTGACATTTTTTCTCTAAATGCGGTAGTTTTCAAGATATTTAATAAAAACTGAAAATTGCCCCCCTTAAATGCCCCCCCTGCCCCCCGCTCACCTCCCACGGGCGGGGACTTTTAGTATGTTGTTCAGGACCCCCTCGGCTATGAGTATGCAAAATTTCAAACTACACGATTTTTTTCTTCTATTTTTCCTATTTTGACTGGACTACCAGGAAACTTTCCTGATCTGAATAATAATAGCTTGTCTGGAACATGACTGGAAGATAATTTACAGCTATCCATTTATCAACAAAGGTCTATTCCGGCAATCCGTGTTTTCCATAGCTGAAAACTTTTCTGATATTTTTTGAACAATTATCACAGCTACTTTGGAAATCATACCACAGCTTTACCCCAACACTTTTTCGTTCACAATAAAAGACATTATTGACCTTATACCGAATTATATATATATATATGTGTGTGTGTGTGTGTGTGTGTAAATTTTGCACTCTGTTACACCGGATTTCTAGTATTATTATTTAAATCTCATATAGATTTCTTGAAATTTTCTCATGCCTAGCGATTACACTTAATTTTGAACACCTTAATTCATATACATACCTGCTAACATTCTAATTAATATTCCGTAAAATTGTTAGTCCTTCCCCCCCCCCCCCATCAGTCTTTTTTAACAGTATTTTTCCTATTACTTAATCGTAATTACAGTTGAAGAAAATTACTTTAAATATAAAGTGGTGTCTAAAATGTAGCGTGTACTAACAACTTTACGGAATATTAATTAGAATGTTGGCAAGTATGCATATATAGAATAAAAATGGTAATAAAAAACCAATATATATATAAAATATATAATCATTAACGTAAGAAATATGTGTATGTGTATATATAATATATATATAGGGTGTGTCAGAAATCTTGCGACATATTTTAGGAAGTGACAGACGAGCTCTTATGGAGCACAAATTACAATAGAAACTATCTTATTTTCAAAGTTACAGCGGATAAGATAGAATGAAAAATTATAAATGAAAGAACTGGTATACAATAAATTTTTAAACATAAAAAATTCTTTACACACCATAAAATAAAAGGAAGCATGACCTTTATTTTATGGTGTGTAAAGAAGATTTTATGTTTAAAAAATAGAATGAAAAATGTCCAAATATTGAAAAATCGTAAAAAGTGCTCCGGAATAAATGAAACTATTGGCAGCTATGCATACAAGTAATAAATCACAGACAAGGGTTCTTGAGATAATGCAAATACAAGTTGTTAAAACAATCTTATTCATTAGGACATTTTTTCTGTAGATAAAATTGAAGAGTTCATATAAGGAAACTTATTCTTCAAATATGAAAATACATTGAAAGTGAAAGTTGCATCGAATGTATACTAGTGAAGGGGAAAGGGGGCGGTTTCCTAAACCCCATCCCAAAAGAAAACACTGTTGTCAACGTATAAATAGATTTCGTAGGACCATTTCCGACAACAAATAAAAATTATAACCAAATTTTTGCGGTAGTTGATGCTTTTACCAAGTTTTCGTTGCTATATCCGGTAAAAAATATCCACTCACATAACGCTATACAGAAATTAAAATAGAAGCAAGGTATTTCTGGTAATCGAACCAGAATCATATCTGATCGAAGCACTGCGTTCTTCTTCAAATAATTTAAGAATTTCTGTGAGTCTGAAGGCATAACAACTGGAGACCCTTGGGGAAATGGACAAGTAGAGAGACTGTATGCTACTGTTTTATCAGTACTGGCTAAATTGCTCATAGATTAACGGAATAAGTGGTACAAGTATGTAGACGCTGTTCAGAGGACTGTAAACTCCAACATATCGGATAAATTCGATGTTAGATCACATCAATACTATAAAAAAAAAAAAAAAAAAAAAAGCTTGTAAGCCTCAACCATTGCCTGTATCGTCAGCCGCTTGTAACTATAAAAGAAGAAACTTGTTGTTATTATTAATTTATTGGTACGACAGGACTATTTCTTTCAGATAGCGATTTTTAGTTGTCACCATTTTGTAATGTTCCACTTCCAATATGCCAGGATGCCTGCCAATATCCAATTTTACCATTTAATTTCTTAAACTATCGTAAAATATTTAGAAATTTTATTGATAAACTCATCAACCGTGAAAATTCATTTTAAGTAGTTTGGAGTATTAGATTGATTTTTTAATACCTGCTATGTGAAAAAAGTCAGAGTAAAGAATTGAACCCGGGCCCTCCGCTTAACATGCGGATACTCTTCCACTGAACAGAGCCACCCTGGCTGATAAACAGCTCGACATTTCTCACATAATAAACGTTGACCTTACCAACGGTTATTATGTGAGAAATGTCGAGCTGGTTGTCAGGCAGGGTGGCTCAGTGGAAGAGCATCCGCACGTTAAGCAGAGGGCCCGCGTTCAATTCTCGGCTCTGGCCTTTTTCACATAGTTGGTATAAAAAATCAACCTTATACTCCAAACTACTTAAAATATCTTAAAATATTTTGTCAAATCCGTAGAAACTTTTACATTTTTAAAAACCTACTCTTAAGCTAGAGATTCTTCCTCGATCGCATGTAGAAACCAATTGCCGATCTTGGTATCCGAAACCATATTCGGTATATTCATAAATTGGATGGCTTCTGAATATTTGTTGGCTATATCTTCAAAATATATATTAATGATTGTTTTTGGATATTGTTCCCGATATCTTCTGCAGATAAATTGATAATGGCTTTTGCATATTTGTTGGCAATATCTTCCGATATATATTGATGATGGTTTCTGAATATTTGTTCGCGATATCTTCAGAGTAAAATTCATGGCTTCTTACTATGTGTTGGCTATATCTTTCTGAATATGTACTGATTATAGCTTTTGAATATTTGTTGGTGATCACTTGAGGATATGTATAGATTATGGTTTCTCAATATGTGTTGTCAAGGCCTCTAGGATATGCATGGATTATGGCTTCTAAATAAATGTTGGCTATTTGTTCTGGATATATTTTGATAATTTCTTCTGGATAGATTGCTACATCTTCTTAATGATGATCTCTCCTGAATAGCTGGTGAAGGTTTCTATACACGTATTAAAAAAAAAAGAAAAAAAAGAAAAAAGAAAAAAAACTTTATTTAAAGTTAAACGACTGTAATATATAAATTAGTCCTGTCGTACTAAATTAAATTCTGTCAAAGAAAAAATATTTTTTTTTCCTTTTAAATCTCAGTATGTGATTTAAAAAATCTTTCACGTGTGGATTCACTTCAAGTAATACTTTTCCAAAAATATCATCTATATTTTGGACATGAATTTTTTCATTCAAAAGTAAAATATTAATAGCTGAACTGAATCTAGAATTAAAGTATTAAATAACCTCATTAAAAATAGAGAACAATACTCTAAATGCCATACAAATTAATATTAATAAGTAAATAGTAGATAAATAGAATTTTTATTAAAACTTGTTTTACTCAGTGCTATTAAAAATATTTAATAAATGAGCTGAGATAGTGTTATAAAAATTTCTGTATTATTAAACCAATAGAGAATATTTCGTAAAGAATGTGTATTTATATTCTAAAAATTCAAATTTTGAGAAATGTTAATTAAAAGTTCAGGCAAATAGTTGGGTGAAATCATTATTCTTTTTGTTATTTTATTTATTTATTTAATCGACAAATTACAAATAATCAAAATGATGAATAAAAAACTTATTAAAAGTTGAAAAATGCTCAAGAGCTGAAGAGTTTTGCCATCGGGATTGTACAATTCTTCAGAGAACATAAAAATTTGCAAGATTTCAGACTACAGCGGCCACATTAAGCCAAAATATTATAGTGTACGATCTATCTTGCAAAAAAATAATGGAATAGATTCCAAATAAGAAATACAGAAATGAAAGAAAAAGCACAAATTGGAATTTAGCCTAGATTAGTATCCTGCACGGGTCAGGTAAACTTGACCCGCACCCAACCCGCAGAATAAATTTCGACCCGCAACTCGACCCGTACCCGCAGCTTCAGACCCGCAACCTGATCTGCGGCCCACAATAAAGTATTGTTAAATTTATGTTACATAAAAAACTGAATTAAAATTCTAGTACACAAAATACAGTTACATTATTGAACAAATCTTTAATATAATTAAATATTACATAAAATATTGCTAAAGTTTTGTTTATAATAAAACCAGTAGTTTTTTATATAATTATAAAATTATAATTATGTTAAAAGTTACTAATCTAAACTCCAGTGTATAATATAACAAAATTCCTTATGTATTAAAACTTAAAAAAAAAAAAAAAATATTCCATATATTTTGAGAGAAAATAATGTAAATTAATAAATAAACAGGCAAGTAAGACACGAGAAAAGACAAATCATTTTCTCGTGTAAACTTTAAAATGTTAAATATTATTATTTACGCAATTGCAATTAAACTCATGTTATAAGTCATGTTGCTTAGAAGGGTTACCTATAATTTCTACTTTCAAAAGATTATGGTCATAAAATAAGGCATACAAAATTCTTTGTATTAAAAATAAATAAATAAATAAATAAAAATATTTTGCGGGTAGACCTGCGGGTCAAAAATTAATATAAATTCGACCCGCACCAGACACGCTACCCGCGGGTTACCCGACCCTAGATATAGTATGTCTGATATATATAATAACCAATATAATAATTTTTGTATTTTCTTTATATGAATACAAATTAAAAATCCGTCTCCGACAAACCCCTAAAGAGTGGTAAATGAACTTTCCACAATACAGACACCGCTTTAATGCAATGTTTAGCAAATACGCCTGAAATAAGTCATTTCTTTGGTCACTAAACCTTGACCTTTGTATGAGTGTCTCAGAAAATAGCTTTGAGATGTTAAGGAAGTATCAAAAGGGGAGATGACGTTAGCTTTGAATACATTGAGACCTGTAGACGTGAATGTAGTAGCCCAGGGTGATAATGATGCGTAAATATCGGTTGAAGATTTATAGTTGCTATTCCTTCAAGGTCAATAATAGGTATAGGTGGTGAAGTAATGGAAGGAAAGGATATTGGTATTAGATTTTATTTAAGGAAGATGAATGGGAAAGAATTGATATACAGGGTGATTATAATTAAAGTTACGATTTCAAAACGCTATAATTTTAAAGCTACCCATCAGGGCGATTTAATATTTTACCAGAGCAATCGTGAGGCAATGAAATTTTGTGTGACATAAGAAAAAAAAAAGTTCCAAAATGTGCCGTTAATTATCCGTAAAGTATTTATTTCATGAAGCTCCCCTTTTTCTCTTTTCACTATGATTGTTTCCTCTGTAAACACGTATTCTTGTCTTTTTGCTAAAAAAAATGTAGTAAACCCTTGAAGTCTATTGTTTCCTGCTATTCCATTGTGTTGCTAACAACATTCCTGTGTGTAATGAGTTCATTTAGGCATTTCCCCTGACATAATCCTGACAGCGCCATCTATAGGAACATGTTGGAACTACTTTTTTTCCTCCCCCAAACAAAATTTCATTGCCTCACGATTGCTCTGGTTAAATATTAAATCGCTCTGATGGGTAGTTTTAAAAGTATAGCGTTTTGAAATTGTAACTTTAATTATAATCACCCTGTAATATTATTGTCAGCGTCGCAAAACTATGTTTAAGCTCGTCTTTAATAAAATGATAAAAATATTTTATAAAATGTAAAATTTTCACAGTTACTAAAATCATTGAAAAATTGTAGAACGATGTATGTATAGAATATCCTAATGTTTTTCTCTGAATATTTTTTAATATATTGTGACGTTGCACAAAGAAACGAGGCAAGCGAAACATAAATAAAATTTCTTTTCGTTGAAAATTTAAGTACTAAAGCTTTAACTGTAAAAAATAAATAAATAAATAATTTAAATGAAATTTAAAGGAAACTAAAAAAGAAAAATTTCGTATTAAGTATATGTGAACTAATGCATTATCTGTTTGAATTTAGAGTAACATATTTAAATAAAATAATCTGGTAACAGACAAAAAGCTTCTTTCTTTTATGCGTAGCGTGCTTTTCGTTTGTACAAATTTAAAAGAGTAACATATTTGAGAATCGTAACATACGCTGTTATTCATAGCTATATCAAAATCTTTTTCATATTGCATGAAACGATAAATTACATTTACACGTCTATCTTTAAACCGAACTTTTACTAAAAACTGCATACGAACTAGGTTCAACGTTTGAAAAATCGCTACTGGAATTACTTCATCATTTTTAATCACCGAGAACGTCAAAAAACGACGAACTTAGTTAACGAGAAGTAACGCCTTTTTCCTGACCAGTAAGTGGTAACCTCAGGTAATGAGAAGAGAGAGAGGGAAAAAAAAGAAAAGAAAAAGAAAAATATATCCACACCCGGTATTTTAACTGATTGTAGTGAGGATAGGATTTATGTACCACGCACCTTGGCCCATTTTTTAGAAATTTTTCACTGGGAAGGACCTTAAACTCTGTGTTTCAAGGATAGTGAGAGCAAAGTTTATTGACATGGTTGTACAGAAGGGTTGTAAATTTATCCCATAATACAATAAATCTTTGATCTCAGTCTTTATATCTTCTTTATGATTTCTGCTAAAACAGATGCATTTAAACAATTATTATTATTACTATTATTATTTTATTAAAATGATTCTACATTCAAAAAGTAGATTTTCGATTCTTTATGTTAATGTTAATTTATATAGGAATTTTGGAATTAAAATTTTAGGATTTATCCAGACGTTCCTCAAGAAAGAATTTTCCATACTTTATTTGAGGTACACACACACACACACACATATATATATATATATAACTATATTCATTTTTCGCGTTTTTTTTTTTTTTTTCAAAAATAAGTAAATAACTTCCTTATTATTATATTTAAATAATAGTCAATATAACTTAACGGAGCTTCTTGTAGATGGTTTAGACATTATTATTGATAAAGTGAGCTAAAAATTTGATGCAGTTGCAATATTTATCGATGCATGAATGTTTTTATTTTAAAATAAAAACAGAGTTCATTTTAACATCTTGTCTTAAAATGGTATAGGTATTACTTTCTGACAAATATTTACTCATTTTGGCCGAATCAGTTCATGTGACCTTGCCCACCATAAAAAGCATCACCTGATAACCAACCTTTGAAATGTATTTGCCCGCACATATACCCTTCTCCCCCAATAATACAAATAATAATGCTATTTAGCTGTGGTTTGTTTAGTCAAAAGTGGTTAAATTGTGGCTTCACTTTAAAGATGCCGCCTCAATGTTTATCTATAAATTACTGACTTTAAAATATTTATCTTAAAACTATAATTGATTTATAACATAAATATTTTTTGAGTTTGTTGTTGTTTGCAGTGTGTTTTCAGCAGCCGGCGTTGTGTGAAACTGCATTATATATATCTTCATCAGTGTTGCCAGACAGATGAAAGTGAATTTCCCCCAAACAGTTTTGAAAATTTCCCTAAATTAGAGGATTTTTAAAAATTTTCTCAAACTAATTCTAAAAATGTTTTTAAATATGGAATTTTGCAATATGAAAACTATCTCACTTTTCTAATCTAAAAACTTTTCTCCAAATCAAGCCATTTTTTAAAAAGAAATCCGCGTTTGTATTTTTAAAAAAGTATTTTAAAAGATTAAATATTATATTCATGCATTTTCCTGAACTGAAGTACCGAATTATAAAACAGAAAGATATACACATAAATTTATATTTGCTATGGCAATAACCAAATGCTTATTTTTACTTTCTTCAATGTTTAATAGAATATAATACAGTATCGGATCAGTAAGAATTTTCCGCTCTCAGTTTTTGATAAATTTATACGCTTTGAAATTACTTGAACAAGATTTGACGATTTTTTTTTAAATGTCTGTGTATATTGGACAAACTTCTATGGCAAGAACAAATGCACAAAATTTCATGAAAATTTTTAATGGGGCAGCATAAAACAAAATTTCATATATTGTACACAACGAGAATTTTTTTCAATAATGACAGCGAAATAAAAATAATGTATTATAATGATAACAGTCAACCAGAGTAAAATTTTTGTAACAGAGGAGCATCGCTTAAAAAAAAAAAAAAAAAAAAAAAAAAAAAGGAAGAAGAAGAAAAGAAAAAACTCGTCAATACAAATGAGTGGTTAAACCATATATATCTGTGATAAGTTTTTTTTCCTGGTTTTACTACGTTGGTAACTGTGTATTGGACTAAATTAGATGAATTTACATATAGAAAATATAGCAGAAATTTTTGTGATAGCCATGGCCGCAACAAATTTTAATATGTTGACTTCAGAAGTTATAACAGTAGAATTATTGAAATTTACTCAAACTGAACACAATTTTAATATCTAAATTATCTTCAGCAGTTTGTTTTCTGTGACTTTTTTACTTTTTTGGTTTTACTTTTTAATTACACTTTTAGTGTAATTAAAAAATATTAGGATTTTAAATATCCTTTGGTTTTATTTATTCATCTATCCATTTAAGACAGATTTGTAACATTTTTGACTAGAGATGCAATAGATGTCTGTTTGACTGGATTCAGAATACAAGGTATTCGGCCTCGTAGTGCTTATTTTTTACATCTTCCCTCATTTCCAGAGCTGCCAACCTAATCCGGAAAATTGTTACTACCGCCCCTTTTTCTACACCACTTAATTTTTAAAGTAATTTTCTTCAAATATATTTGCGATGAATTAAGAAGAAAAAAAACTCTAAGAAATGACTGGTGTAGAAAAAGGGGCGGTACTAACAATTTGCCGGATTTGGTTTGCAGCTCTGCACTTCAGACTAAACATTTTTTAAAAGTTATTGCTTTCATCTAAGCAGTTAAAACATATGATTGTTTTAATTTCTTATTTTATAGAAAACAAATATTGAATTTTAACATTACAGTTTTAATAGTGATAATTAAATTTGTTACATCATCATTAGTTATTTAATTAGTACTGTTTTAGTTAAATAATAATAACAAAGGTAATAATAAAATAACAAGAGAAAAATATAAATAATATGTATTATTTTTCTCTTATTTTATTTTCCTTTGTTCTTGTTTCAAATTACTAAGTTCAATTTCAATTCGAAAGAAAATGTTAAAACGTTAATTTTAAAATTTTAGCTCTAACTCTGAAACACATTCATTACATTCCTCTATGAAAATAGACGTAACAGATTTTTTCACAAAAAAGCAGAACAATTATTATTATTATTATTTTATATATAATTTACCAATTATTAAAAACAGCAAAAATGTTACCCATTGAATAAATATTTTTGCTTTGTGCTTGCTTGTAATTTACGAAATTATAAATTAAAATGGATGCAAAAAGTTATAATCTTAACATTGTTATAATTTACTAAAATGCTTAATATGGATTTTAAAACATTCAAATTAAGGTCTTTTCCTCCGATCAGATTGAAATTTTGTCAGTTCTTACGTCAGAAATTCTACATGATCTCTATGTATTTTTTATGCAAATTTGCACATCTGTTCGAAAATTTTTTAAAATTTTAATTTTTCAATTATTGCTGCTAATTAAATTTTTTTTATTAATCTATTTTTTTAACCACTGCCTGTCTAGCAACGCTATTTAATAATGTAAAAAAGAAAGAAAATGTACCAAACAATATATTAAATGTATCATTACGTTCCCGATAGTACATTTTGGGGAAAAAATAATAAAATAAAATAAAATAATAAAGGTTAATTATTTTTTTGTGTCTGAACCAGCATCATGCACGAAATGTTTAAAAAAGTAAATTGTTTTTTCGAGAAAGCTAAAAACTGATTATATTTGTAGCAAAGAGGTTTTATTTAATATCTTCTTCTTTACCTTTTCTTGAACTTCATTCTATGCACCGCTTTACTTTATAAAAACAAGTTTTGTGTTGTGAGAACAGAAAACTTTCTTCCTAACATACAAAAAGAGCCACTCTGCCACTTTTTTTTCTTTTTAACTGTTTCTGTTGCTCATATATGCAGATGATAATGCATGAATAACAATGTATCTATTTATTTATTTATTATTATTATTATTTTGTGTGCGTGTGTGTTTAGAAATACAATTTGACATCAATATAAGTAAATTACATTTAGATTAATAAATTAATGCTATGTCTATTTTGGAATAAATATTAAACTCTCAGCTTTATAATCTGCAATGAAATACTTCTATGTGGGTAAGGTAGTTCAATTTTTAAAAGATACACGTTAAAGTTTCATGATATTTTGATCGTTCGTTACCGATATATTAAAGTTTTAGGAACTCTGATTTTGATATTTTCGAAACAATGAAAAATATGAATTTCGAGTGTTGGTTAAACATATATAGGATCAATGTGACTCCTATTCTGGTCGTGGCAGGCTGGGTCAGTGTTGCCGGCGTGAAACTAGTTTAACCTCACAGGCAAGTCACAAGTCTTGCCGCCTGCCTCCTTCCTTCTTATCTTATGTTTCTTAAATTATTTTTTCATAAATTTTGATAAGGTTTATGGTTTTAAGTTGAGATTTGTTGTGTTGCTTTATTGATTCGTTTGTTTTGAATGCTGTTAATTAATAAATCTGGATTCTTTACATTAGTGTATTTCATCCACTGATAAAATTTTTTAAAAATCTTATTGGTCATTGGTGTTTCAGTGATCTTGTATCTGTTGCTTGGCTTCTACTATGCTTAATAGATCATCATTATTATTATTATATATATATATATATATATATATATATATATATATTTAATGGTCAAAAAATACTGTTGAAACTTCTAAGCCACTGCTAGTTTCAATAGTTTTCAACAGTATTTTGCCCTTCAAAAACAATATTCATTCAACACCCTAAATTCAGCTTTATCCATCGTTTTGCAAATATCAAAAATAGAGTCACTAAAACATTAATATCTCGGTAACGAATGATCGAAATAGAATGAAACTTTAACGTGTATCTTTGGAAGGTTAGTACTATCTTACCCACATAGAAATATTTCAATTTTGATACCATCAGTGGGTTAGTCCCGGGACTTTTTGACCGATGTGTTAAATGTTTGTTTGAACTTTTTTTCATTATATTTGGCCTTAGGAAATCAAATCAAATATAAAACAATGATAGTTTTAGAATATTGAATAATTGATTACATTTCCCTCTCCGACAAAGTACCCTCTCAAAATTCGAAGTTTTACTGTTGTCGTACTTCTGACAATTTTTAGTGAGAAAACGAAGTTTTGAATGTGAACATTGAATGCCTCTTCATACACTTACTCCAGGAATTTTGGATGTCGGAGAAGTGTTATACTTCGCCCAAGCACCTCATCTATATCACTTAGATTTTGTAACTTTACTTTTTCAATTTTGTCTTTTGATTTTCAATCAAAGCTAATATCCTCAATTTTTTAAGGGTTTTATTGTAAAAAAAAAAAAAAAAAAAAAAAAAAAAAGTTTAAGATGTGAAGTGCCAGTTAGAAGCGCATGGGAAAAATTCGCAACATTGTAACGAGTTGAGATATCTAAAAAGTTTCAAATTCATGAAGGTTTTTACTATCACGATGGTCGAATTACATCTCCTAATATATAGTAAGTCGAGATTACACTTGCCTTAAACCATGGTGCAAGTAGAATCATGAAAACAAACCTTTCATCATTATTTTTTTTTTCTTTAAGTGGTACATTGTTAAATTATATATATATATATATATATATATATATATATATATATATATATACATATATGTAGTATATATATATATATATATATATATATATATATATATATATATATATACATATATATATACACATATAGATATATATATATAAACATTTTTAAAAATCCAATTAGTTTTAGTTTATGCCTAAAACTTTTCAGATATGTAAGTGTAATAGCAGCTGAGCAAAATGAGGTCAAAGTCGAACTATGCGAAAACGTTGTTACAGTTACTCAACTTCACTCTATGCACACATTTGAATCGAAAATTTAAAAATATTAACAGTTACATGTTTAAAAATAAAATATAAATCATCATAATTCAGAATGTTTTCAAATGATTACGGTTTATTTAGGATAAGCTTCATATTTTCGTAGACTAGCGATCAAATAATCCAGCGTTTCATTCTTTCTCTTCTCTTTGCCCTTCTTTACTTTTTATTTTTATTATTTTTTTCTTCTTTTTGTAACTTTCACTTCTATTCATTTTACTAGTGAGATGGTATTAACTGACCTTGAATGATAGAACAACTATTACACTTTAAAAGAAAGCGAAAAAGGTTGTTTCTTGTAAAGGCAAGCAATATTTACGCTGATGAAAAAGTAGTTCGTATGATCTTGTGTGAAGCAACAAGTTTTCATATAGTATGAATATAACAGCAACTTTTAAATGCTCTCTTCACTATGGGTGTGTCTCTTCATAAGTCGAAAAACAAGGGCAATGTATTATGCTCTTGACATTCGTGTTTTGCGGATGCAAAATGCTTTGTTTCAAATTGTTTCTATATAATTAATCTATTTAGAAGTAAAATTGATTAATTATCAGACTGGGTGTTTTTACTACGATAGAGTTTTGTGCAGTAGATTTAACTTAAAAAAAAAAAAAAAAAGAGAGAAGAGAAAAAAAAAAAAAAAGAATGAGATAGGAGAAAGAGAGAGACATGCGTTAGACACCGTTCCACACAGTTTAGTTTAATTTAATTTGTATTTCTATATTTCTTTTAGATAAAGCTATTATTTTTGTATGTATATATGTTTTTTGAGTTTATTTATATCAGTAGAAATGGATTAAAAAATTAGCACTTGATAATTTCGAAAATGTCTGAAGAATGATATGAAAATAAGTCCAGTTATATTATATTCGAGATATTGAGATAATGAAAGTGAAGAATGGTTTACCAATTTACGCTAACAGACTTCATTTTTAGTGCTATTTAAACAGAAAATAATTGTTGTACTTCTTGGAATTTGTAATTAAAAGAAAAAGTATCCTGAGAAAAAAATATTCATTTAAATACTTTGAAACTAAGAAATTTGAAGAAATATTTAAAATCATTACATTTAAAATTTCCTACAATTTTATTTATATTATAATTGTAAATTCCCATATTGTGGCATATAATTTATGCTTTAAAAATAAACAAAAGATAAAAAAGGGCGAAATTTGGAGAAAAGTACAAATTGCAATGTACACATTACAAACACACATTATTAACAATAATAACAAAAAAGACACAAAATTAATAAATTCAAATTATATAGCCGAAGATGAAGAGAGAAATTGTGAAAATTTTGGTTTTCGTTAACTATTTTTCAAATATTTTTTCAAATAAATTACAATAATAAAGCTTTGAAACTATTTTTAGATTATATATTTACATATTAATAAAAAGAAAATTTTACCACTTAGAAACCTTATTCAATTAATTTCTGCAGAATTCACGATGAAAATATGTTGATTAAATAAAAAGTTACATTTAAAAATGCATTTGTTTACAAATATATATATAAAGAAGAAAGAGACCTTTACTATATATATAAATAATGAGTAATTGTAAAATGTTTATTTATATGATGTAAATAAGGTTTTTTCTTAAAGTTGCAGATTTATAAAACATAAATTTTTTTCTCTTTATTTCAACCTATATATTATGTATATATTAAATTTAAATGCTGCCTGATTGTGACTATGGAGCTTAAGAATTTGGTTACGCCTGACAAAATTGTAACTATAAAACTTGAAACAGTTTCCAAATTAAAAAAAGAAAGAGAAAAGAAAGAAAAGAAAACGTTCTCTCAATATTTTTCAGTTATTTAAGGAGATCAGCAAGTATACAAACTAAGCAAAGGAGTTGGTGCAAGGGTTAAGAACAAATGTTTACACAGGGACTTAAGCCTGGGTAGAATGCTCTTCGTTAGGGTCTTTATAAGGTGCTCTAGCTCATATTTACGCTAGTTTCGGGAAAAAGAAAAGAAAAGAAAGAAAGAAAAATACGGAAAACTTTAAATAGCTAGGGCTACAAGCGCGACATGTGTTTGAATATGGCACCTTCCGGCTACCAGCTTTGAAAAGGATTTCTCACCCACTCGTGTGTCTGTTTTAATTCTAAAAACATATTTAAAAAATGATTTTCAGACGCATTTGCAGCAATTACTACTTTCTATTTTCCGATGCAGATATTTCGAAATTCTTTGTGCCTAACCTGTATAAGAACTATTTGAACATGCACTATATAAAACGAAAAAATGTGATAAATTTCTCAAATAATCTTAAAAAATTAACCGTTTGTAACACTGTAAAAAAAAAAAAAAAAAAAAAAAATCCCGTAAGATTACGGGGAAAGCCCGGCAGCAGAGATTCCAGACAAAGCCCGTAGAGAGAGAGAGAGAAAAAAAAAACATTGGTTTTACGGACAAAATGTTTTTACAGACATGTAACGTAATTTAAGGTTATTATATACTTAATTTACGGTCTAAGCGTTTCTTTTTATGGGCTTTGTCTGGAATCTCTGCTGCCGGGCTTTCCCCGTAATCTTACGGGATTTTTTTTTTTTTTTTTTTTTTTTTTTTTACAGTGAAGCGTTTAATTACAGTGACCAAATTAGGGTACTTCATAATATACCGGGTGATCCAAAAGTCAGGACAAACTTTAAAAATGAATAATTCGAAAACGAATCAAGATACAAAGATACGGTTTGCACCAAACGGATGGAAAAGAAGCCGGGTTTTGTGTGGCAAAGAAAAAAAAATAGTTCTGTTGGCGACCAACAGATGGCGCTGTCGTATTTCTGATGTAGGATTATGCAAAGCAACAAACGATATAAAAAGGAACAACTACAGCAGGTAATGGTAGTCGAAGCTTATATGCATCGAAATATCGCATTCTCAGTCGCTTCTTTAATCACGCATGGGATGGCCTCCAAGATCTCGCGATCTGAAACCATGTGACTTTTGGCTGTGGGGATTCTTGGAAGTCAAAAGTGTACCGCGACCAACCGGCATCACTAGCAGCACTGAAAGATGGCATCCGCCAAAATGTGTCTGCCATAACGCAAGAAATGCTACTAAATGCTGTGAAAGATGTGGTGAATCATCTCACAGCTGTACTTCTGAATGATGGACATTGAACAGTTACTGTAGTAACTGTAATTAAGCTGACTTGTAAGTTGTCAACATTTTTTTTCATTTATAAATCATCTTTTGGTGAAATAAAACACTATAGCGCCATCTGTTGGTCGCCAACAGAACTAATTTTTTTCCTTTGCCACACAAAACCCTGTTTCTTTTTCATCCGTTTGGTGCAAACCGTATCCTTGTATCTTGATTCGTTTTCGAATTACTCATTTTTAAAGTTTGTCCTGACTTTTGGATCACCCGGTATATTAGCATTAATAACTGTCACAATTACGCAATTATAGAGGTATAGTTTATGCTAAATGAATGAGGACTCAAACAGTAATAATTGTGATAAATAATTTCCATTCTACAATTTTTCAAAATTTAGAAAAACGATCTCAAAATATGGATTGTCCTCGAAATTCGAGGACATTTGGTCACTATAGTTTAATACATTCAATTTCTTTAGTCGAAACCAACTTTCTTTTGTCCCAGACATGTGTGGCATCACACAGATTTCTTTCTCATTACTATAGAACACTAAAATCAACATAATCAACACATTTAAAAATACGCTTCTAGAGAGTACTTACATTTAATAATTATGCATATTTTTATGTTATTTCGATTTTTTACATGATTTACTCAGTTAAATATTTCGAAATGCACCGAATTCTACGTAAAAGCAAACTTCGGCGCTACATTGCCTGAAATTTAACAATGGTGAAATATTTTACCATTATATAGTATTTTATCCGAGCCTAGTCACCAAATAAAAACAATTTTATTTTCGACAAATAAAAGTACGTTCACTATATGGTTGCAGTTACTAAACAAAATTCTAGTTCAACCTGGCTTAAATTTTTAAGAGAGCACGGATTTTCTTACATACAGCACAATATATTACAGTTCAATTTAGATGGAAATCATATATACTATTAAAAACTATGTTTCAGAAAGAACAAAGCTTTCATATTTAGTATCTATAATCAATCACTTGCTATAGCAATACCAAAATTTGTCTCTATATAACGTAAAGTGTTTCACAGTACAGTATATCATATTAAAACACAGGATGGTTTTCAAAACCAAAATGGAAGCGTTTGAGAATGCGCAAAAATCTGAGCCAATCCGCAACGGTCTCATTCTTTTATTAGGCCATAAGAAAGTTCTTATCACGAATAAAAAAATTTCGAAAAGTCACGTAGTTCTTCTTATTATTTTTTTTTCTTTTTTTAACAAGTTGTCGCATCTAAAGTGGATAGTTACGTCGTCATTTAAATCGTTTTTTGTACATTCTAATGGTGCCTTTATCATTTATTAATAGATCATTTTTAGAAGGTCGAAAATTATGAAATCCCTAATTTTGATTTCCAATCTTCTTTTATATATATATACTAGCAGACCCGGCCACGCGTTGCTGTGGCTATGTTATACGTTGAATTATAATGTAGTAAAATATTCAATATATTAAAATTATTATTTACGAATAAAGACCATCCTTGATAACATCCTTGATCTTAGCAGACTTAGCCCGCTTCGCTGGTCCCTATTTTTAAATGATTCACTATAATTAAAGAATTCTCAAAATTGCATTAATTTTTAACATGTGAAAAAAAAAGAGAAAAAAAAAATCTGATCGGGAAAAATGTTCGACACTCATAATGAATCCATATATTATCGAAAGGAAAATGATATAAAATACAAAAAAATCTTCTCTCATTGGTGGAATAATCTGTTCGGACCCCCACTGCCTGCGGCAGTGTATACCTGCGCAAACCATGCGCACCGTTTCTTCATCCACCGTTCCCGCCCTTCTTAATAACTCTATACTTTCGAAAATATCCGCAATCGATTTATCGGGCCTTAAAACTTAATAATACTAATTTTCAAAGTTCTAACTCTTATTTCTATTATTTTGCCCCTTTGCCCTCCCCCCTCCCACTATTCTAAATAATTTTACAAATTCGAAAATATCTACAGTTTATTTGTAGGTGTCAAAAACCTGTATGCACCAATTTGAACGATCTAACTATATTTTTATTTTTTGCCCCTCTGCCCCCCTTCCCGCCCCTCCTAATAAATTTAGAAATTCGAAAATATCCGCAATCGATTTGTTGGTATCAAAAATTCTATGCACCAATTTTGAATGATCTAACTCCATTTTTATATTTTGCTCCTCTGCCCCCCCCCTTTCCCGCTCCTCTTAATAATTTTACAAATTCGAAAATATCTGCAATCGATTTGTACGTATCAAAAACTTCTATGTACCAATTTTTAGCGATGTAACTCTATTTTTATTTTTTTGCCCCTCCGCCCCCTTACCCGCCCCTCCTAATAACTTTACACTTTCGAAAATATCCTCATTCGATTTGCAGGCCTCTAAAACCTCTCTATACCAATTTTGAACAGTCTATCTGCATTTCTATTTTTTTTTTTTTTTTTTTGGTTGTTGTTGTTTGTTTGTTTGTTTGTGAAATCACGTTTTGGCCCCTCCCCCCCCCCTTTTGGGAGGCGAATTTTGCAATAAAAACTATCCTATCTCTCAAGTTGGACCAAATTGCACACAGTGTCCAAATTTCATTAAAATCGGCTCATTAGTTTAGGAGTTCATCGCGGACAAACATAATAAATTTTATATATAAAGATATATATATATATATATTAAATTATAAAGTTTTGATCAATGAAGCACAAATAAGTAAAAAACAGGATTAATTTCACTGTATTATCTTCATTATAATATGAATTCAATTTACACTTCAGTCTAAGTAACACGTGGCCGGCTATGCTAACACCAAAAATTTAAAAAGTGGAAATAATTGAATTATACGAAATTTATTAATAGGTTAAAAAGTTGAAGATTCTTTGTGTAGATGGCAGCACCAAATATATTTCAGCTTTCATTTCAACCCAGTCGAAAGGTATCGACATCTGTTAGAATCATTTGGAGTTAACAGATAATTGTGACTGTCAAATAATAACAGACAAATAATTAGCAATAAATTAAAATTGCGACTATAATTTGAGATTTAAACTATCCTATCTCTCAAGTTGGATCGAACTGCACATGGTGTGCGAATTTTATTATAATCGGTTAAGTGGTTTAGGAGTCCATTGAGGACAAACATTGTGACACGAGATTTATATATATTAAGATGTTTGCCGTTTGACGTATCGGGCGAAATTTTCATCAAAGTGTTCTACAAATTGTGAAGACGCTTCGAATTTCAGTTGGTATAAATAGTAGACGAAAAAAAGTGTTTTCCTTTATTTATTTTTCTTTTTGTTTGGTTTTACAAATTGTCGTATCTAAAGTGTTCAGCAACAAAAATTTTGATAACTATGTCATTACATACATCGTTCTTCGGATATTTTAATGGTGCCCTTATTTATTAGGTCATTTTTAAGAGGGGAATAAGTATGAAAATTCAAAATATGATTTCCTACCTTATTAAAAAATAAATAAGTAAATAAATAAATAAAAATATTTTTCGATTAACGCATCAAGTGCAATTTACATCAAAGTGTTCTGTGAAATGCGAAGATACTTCGAATTTCAGTTCGTATCACGAGTTCAAAGAAGAAGAGTTTTCTTTTCTTTATTTTTTATTTTACATATTGTCGCAACTGAAGTGTCTATAACTACTATATTTTGATAATCACGTCGTTATTTAAATGATTTTTTGAACATTTTAACGGAGCCCTTATCATTTATTGATAGGTCACTTTTATGAGATCGAAAAGTACAGTGCGTTGCATGAATATAAACGCCTCTTAGCTTTAAGAATTAGAATGGTATAGAAGTGTATTAAAAAAATATGAATAAGTGGCACTTGGTGCAAACTGTATGTATATGATTCAAGAAATGAAATTACAAGACCAATATGATTTTTTAGAAAAGAATTTTATTGAATTTATGACAAAAACACATGTTGCATGAATTTAAACGCACGTGTAAAAAATAAATGACTGAGTAACAAATACTGTATCTAATACTTTGTAAAGCCACCATGGGTTTCTAGAACAGCCAGTAAACGCCTTGGCATTGACTGATATAGTGGCATGAGGTCATCCAAGTTGATTGCCTTCCAAGCTAATAGAATGGCCGATTTTAGTTCATCTTTCGTGTTAAACTGCCTTCCGTTTACGTAAACACGGCGAACCAGAATACTCCATGCGCTCACCATTATGTTTAAATAGGGGCTTTTTGAGGGATAACCCAGAACTTTAATTTTATTGTCACGGAACCATTTTTTCACGATATGTGCTGTATGCACAGATGCACAATCTTGCTGAAAAATCTAATTTCTTCCAGCTTTCTTGACTGCTTGACGGCGGAGGTTCCTTGTGAGCATCTGGATATAATCTACAGAGTTCGTAGTGTTCTCCACGAACTCTAATTCGAAAGTCCCTTTAAAATCTGACTGCCCACACCATGACAAACCCACCTCCAGATTGACGTTTTGAACAGTACATTTCTTCGGTTCTCAAATTGTGCCAGTAGCTGTGAAATCCGTCCGGACCATCGAGATTAAACTTTTTTTCATCTGAGAAGATGATGTTTTCCCAATTTAGTCGATCTAGAATAAATTTTCTTGCCCATTCCAACCGCATATCTTTGTGCTTTTGAGTGAGGGGTGATTTCGCCTTCATTTCCTTAAATTTAATGAATGTTGCAGCTTTGATAGTTCTCCATACGGTTTTCCGATGAACACCCAGCTTGTATTGAGCCTTTATCTTCGCACAGGAAATATTCTTATTCTTTGCAGCTTTGCATATTCGACGTTTGTCGTAATTGGTGAGCTTTCTTATTCGCTTCTTATACGCTTTTCCCCCCATAATTTGCTCCTTTCTTTATGTAATGTCGCACAATACTCTCACTGCTTCCGATTCGGCGCCTAATTTCACGATTGCTAAAGCCTTTACCACGCATAAAGTCGATTTTTATCCTCTCGTCTACTGTCAAAGTTTTCTCTCTTGCCATCCTGAACAAACTTCGTAAATTTTGCACTCAAGCATTAAAACTGTTTTTAGAGAATTTTAGCAATACGACTGTCTATGCTTTAATTTAGTTCCGGTGGCTCTGTTAAATTTTAAACGCAAAATACAGAATGCGTTTAATTTCGCGCAACAAACGAAAAACAGTGAAAAATAAGAAAATGCTTAAACACTCATTTACATAAGCTTGCATGAGCCTAAACATACGTGCTCAAAGCACCTTATTCAGTTGTTAGTCATATGCAGTAACTGTAAGTCACACTCCTTCTTTTAAAAATTTTAAAATTCTATTTCTGGTTATTGGAAAAGGTGTGCGCTTATATTCATGCAACGCACTGTATAAAACTCAAACTTTGATTTTCTACCTTATTAAATATATATGCATGTGCGTGTGTATATTATTCGATTGACATATCGGGTGCAATTTTCATCATAGTGTTCTGCAAAATGCGAAGACGCTTCACATTTCGAAGTCTTCTAATATTTCCTACGAATAAAAAAACAGATAAATGAAAAGTATGGATGTAAAGTGCTTTACTTGCACTTTGGGAGCTTGGAGTTAAGTGAGTTTAACGTCGTACTAGAGCTATGCAAGTCTGAAATTCATTCCTAGGAGTGGTCTGGGAACATGACATCATAAATATGATCTTATGTGAAGGGGATGTCTTCCCACAGAGGTATAAATTTTTATGGGACATATGCGAACTCGCGTTGACTGAGGTTGAATGGGTTTAAAGTCGCAGTAGAGCTAGCAGTGGGCAATTGGCAATAGTCTGGAAATCTTCCCTCGGAATGGTGCGGAGGCATGCCAGCACAACCGCTGATGGCGCAACTCCAGAAAAGAAAAGGTGAGCCAAGTATCCCGATTTTAACTTAAACTTGTCTAACAGATAATTTTTTTCCTCAGATTATGTACTAAATATTTCAGATTTTTCCCCCCTTAAAAAGTGAATAACAGATATATACACATGTCTCTTGAAGCCCTGAAAAAGTCATTGTGTTTAATAAAGTCATTGTTGTTTCCAAACGTTATATTTAAGAATTTTTTCAACTGCTTGCGCATCACTGTAAATAGAAGCGTTTTAAATTCAGACAGAAATGTGTCTGAAATACTAATTTAGACACAAAAATACCTGAAACACTTACGCATGCAAAATTTCAGACGCATGTGCTGTCTTAAATTAAGACACATAAGTATCTTTTTTATAAATGAGCTGAGATAAGTATCTGAATAGGGTTGATATGTCTGAAATTAAGACATATTACAGTTTAGACACACAAAAATCTAGACATTTTACAATTTAGGCACATAGAAATTCAGACATTTCAAATTTCAGACACTTAGAAATTCAGATATTTGTATTACTTAACAAATTTTCCATATGCAGTATGCATATGCTGTTTTAAAATTCTTTTAACAAATAAATTTAATATTATTTTATATAATATAAGTAGTTAACTTATTTGAAATACTTAGATGGGAAACTTATTCGGTTAAAAATTTAAAAAAAAACGTTAATTTTTATTTAAAGTTCTCACATGTAACAAAACAAAAAAAATATTAAGATAAACGAAGCAAGTAACTTGTAGCTAAGAAAACGAATTTGTAACTAAAGAATCTTAAACAATTTGTGCATAATTATTTTTTTTCCCCGTTTTAAAAATTATTTCCTTTCACAATGTTTGCCTACACTTCAAAATGTAAAAGAACATTTTTTTTCATGTACATAGTTTTTTTTCTTGAAATACCAGTTTAAAAAAAAAAATCGTTTAAAATCCATAGTCAACTATTTTTTCATATTTATTGCGCATTTTACAAAAAAACTCTAAACCTCTATACATAAAATTTAAGATAATGGATAGTTTTATTGCAAAGACACAAAACTTCGATTTGTTTTACGAATACTAGAATATATTTCATTATACAAGCAATATACAGCGTGTGTGCCGGTGGCTTGATTGGGAAGACGTTCGCCTTTGAATTCGTCGGTTCGATTCTCAGCACCGGCAATGGAAAATTTTTTTGTAAAAAATATTAATGCTTTTTTTATGCTCTAGGAGATACTACAATTTATTTTTCACAGATAAACTGTATAACACGCAACTTTTTATTTATTTATTTATGAAAAATCTTCACTGTACACAGGATAAAAAATGGCGGAATTTCAGACACTTCAAGTGTGTGAAACGGTGTGCCTTTTAAGATACTTCAAGTGTCTGAAATAAATAAGACACTTTTTAGCATCTTAAAATTAAACACCCCATTTTAGACACATTTGTGTCTAAATTTCAGACACTTGTACTTACAGTCTGAAGTACCATGACTGAGTGCATCCTACATTATCGACTAAATCATCAGTAACGTTGCTTGTCCATACTTGAACAATTTTCGGATTGTTTTTGGATTAGGGCAGTTTTAAACACGATTACTATTTAAACATTGCATCATCGAACTGCTTGTCTAATCGGTTATATTCAAGTATAATGAAAAAGGTACGTGCTCCTTCATCGATTTTATTGTTCTAACTTCTCTAATAGAACTCCTTGTCACGTCTCGCCAATAAAACAGACAAAGCATTTTTTAAAGAATTACTAAAAGCTCACATAAGATCGTTTTGCTTGTAATGCCATCTATTAGCAAAATCTATAACCAGTTTATTGAAAATTTCCAGTGCTTGTCTATTCTACTCTGCATACCATGTGTTTCCTCATTTTGTCCATCATTGTTTAGTTTTTATATCATTTCAAAGTTAGGGAGTCAAAGTTTGAAGAATCAAGTTATGGGACAACATAACTTCTCGTTAAGACAATGTTAAAGTTATGGGCCGTTAAAAAAGCCATCCGTTGCATTTCAATAACTTATTTCGTGAGACACTTTTATTTATTACGTAATTTCTTTTTTCTTTCTTTTTTTCTTTTTTTTTTTTTTTTTTTTTTTTGAGCTACGGTAGTCCAGTTAGCAGAGCATGAAGTTTGTGATAGGGTGATTGTGAGTTCGATTCCCTATTAAAAGAAAGTAGTGTACAATAATGGTTGCTATGGTGCAAGTAAATTCCGCCGTGTTTGCAATGATCTTTATGTTCCGTAAAAATTAATAACTCTGGAGCTTACAGAACAGAGAGAGCCATTCCCTCCTCCGCGGAGGGTCAAAATTGCGATGGCTTATCTCTCGACAAACCCTAGGGATTAATGTAAAAAGGAGAAAAAATTGTGACTGTTTTTATGCTCAATATTTTCGTATTCAAGGATAATAACTTTAATAAAGACATTCCTCATTTTTCTTAAAGAACTTTCATTCTCAATGTACACGTTCCGCAAAAATGTGACGCTCCCAGTTTCTGCTCTTTATACTTTCTGAATCAGCAATTCCAGACTTAACTCCCGCGCTTATTTTCATGTATACGCAGTGATGCCAGATTGGGGATTTTGTCCCCATTTTGGGGATTTTCGAGGCTTCTGGGGACAATTTCGGGGACCAAATGTTTGTGGGGACTTTTTTGGGGAATTCTAAGATATTTGGGGACAAATCTGGGGAGTTCTTCAATGTTGGCAACGTAATGGTTTAGCCCTACGACTAGAGACTTTCAATAGCTTTATTGTTATTTGGGGATTTTTTTCAAAGATTGCCTTCATTTGGGGCAAAATCTGAGCTTAAAAAGTAGAAAAATCTGCTTGATATATATATATATATATATATATATATATTTTATTTTCCCTTTTTAGTAGAAATCAAGTTGGGAATTTTTTAAAAAAAACACCCCTGATTTGGGTAAATTTGAAGTCCTGTTTGGGGAAATAATTTTCGACCATCTGGCATCACTGGATATGTATCTTTTACCATGTAACCACTAATGTGAAAGGAGCTATGTTAACTACTCCTCCATCGTACAAAACCTTTAAAATATATCGCATATGTAACCCACAATCTAGAAATCTATTAAATACAGAAATACAGAAAGAGAATTTTTCATTAAAAGAAAAAAAAAACACACACACACACGCATTAATATAAGTTTTTTCCAGATCCAGCAAATCAGTTTTTCCAGGATCGCTTCCCGATAATGGATATGTATACGAATTTCAGAAACGACACTGGATAATGGAATCGAAGTGTGGACTAGCAGAGAAGGTGAGTACAAATCTTACCTTCATTAGTAATTATAAACAATAGAGCAGGCGCATGTTTATAAACAAGCGACGCTATTCTGCAACTTTTGCGCATGTAGGCAAAATATCTGCCTTTCCATTGGTGCTTTATCCACCTTTTGCCTACATTCTAAAGTACGCGCGGAATCACCTGTCACAGTGACGTCGCGTGCGCCTGCTCTATTAACTAGTATATATGTATATATAAACAAACAGAAATTTATTTTATTTATAATTGAGCTGCGCTATGCGCTACACTTGAAAAGTAATTATTAAGTTAATTATATTAGGTATGAATCCCAGAACGTCGGCATTTCTTCACTGCGTAACTCTAAAACGACCTTAAACTCACTCATCCTCAAACACCTTCTTTTTATTATATTTTATTTGTTATGAGAAAGAAAAAAAAATGAATGAAAATGATGTGTTAAATAAATGTTTAAATTGTTTTTTTAAAACGTTAAAATAACATCTAATCTAAAACTAACTGAAAGGACTTAAAACAAGGGAGATTACTATACCACACCCTCAACTAACCTATCCTGTCGTGCGTGCTCCAACTGCTCTCTATTTACATTGGAACCATCGAGCAGATATACTAATTAAAGCTCGATGACTAGAACTGGCATTCACGTGTGTATCAGGTAAAGCAATCCAAGCACTCAGGCCCAGTTTCTAGTAACCTGGGGCACCTGTATTTGAAAGCAACCTCACCTGTGCGGAGCTGCCGTCGCAGAGACTTGACTTCAAAGAGACTTCTAATAGACGGAGTAGGCCCCATGGCTAGGTGGTGAACACCGTGTGTCATTCCCATCACTGATTATCTCTTACTTTTTATTGACAGTGTCAGTAATGTATTATATTTTGTTTCCTTTTCCTCACTTCTTTTCCGGTTGCGATATATATATATTTTTTTTAATCCTTTTTTATTTGATGAACTAATTTTTCAGAAATTATGGTTTCCGTCAACGAAAAGTTTTGCGAATAATTTAAACTGAATATATATATATATATATATATTAACAAAGCTTCTGTATAAAGTAATATTCTCATTTTCATACAAAATAAGATCATTCTTAGTTACTTTTTAAATCTTATTTAAGAGCTTTGAAATATTACTAAAAAATGTCCGATGAGTGTTGCTATTAGGGTTAAGGCCAATTGACTCAAGGGGGTTCTAAGCCAAGGAGGGTCAAGGGGTGTGTGATTTCCGAGGCTGGTCTATCTAAGGGTGCCTAGTCCGTTGAAAACCACGGAAAACTCCGAACAGATAGATAGACAAATGCGCCCTGGGAACGAACCCGGCACTTTCTAGTGTCTGATGGTAATGAAGAATAAGCATTTTATGACAAATATTTATTATTTCTCGATTTATTTTTCTTGATTTTTATTATTCTTTTTATTTTATACTATTCTGGAATTGCACTGAAATAATAATAATAATAATAATAATAAATTGTCTGCTTCTTCCATGCTTAAAACTCGTCAATGCTTGAATGACCTATCATATAATTCTAATTTGAAAGAAAATTTTGCATGCTTGAAAATAATAATAAAACAGTGCTAATTTAGAAAAATATTTTTTAGTACGCGGTTTTTTATATCTTTATTTTCTGTTTAACGCAGGATTAAACAAAAAAAAAAAAAAAAAAAAAAAGGGGGGGGGGGGTAAACTAGGGGGCTCTGCCCCCTGCTCGCTCCGCTCACCAACCCCCGAAGGAGCCTTCGCCTCGTCCCCGACTCACTTTACTTATTAACACATGCAGAACTCTACCCGCCTATTCGCAGCTTTCTTTCACTGAAAAGGAATATTAATAGTGCATATTACAAGACAAAAGCAGAAAATTATTATGGATATCCTCATATTCAATGTCAAATTGAAATATAATATATATATTTAATAGAAAGAAAACCATAATATCTAGACCATTTTGCATACAACTTTAGTATATGACCCTTTTTATTTCTTTTTTACAACCTTAAATCCGGACCACGGTACCCCAGTCTGTAAAGTGCCGAGATTAAATTGGTTCGGTTCTTGAGCCGACCAAAGACCGTCGTGTACACTAATGGTGGATGGTGCACGTAAAATATATCGTGGCCGCAATATCCTCCGTGTTCCTATCAAAATTATACCTCAAGGGGCCACCGACGTTGGGGAGCTATCCCCTTCGTGTAGGACCAAAACTGTGGTGGCATGTCTCCGGAACATCCGTAGGGGTGCGTCCCAGACCGTCGCCAATTATCCATAGCGCAGTAATGGCTCGACGTCAATCACACCTACCTAATTAATCTACCTACCTACAAATCATGTATCATATTTTAATTTTCCCGTTTAAGAAGATTAATTTTCAAAAAGTAGAGAAAAAAAGTTGATATTTATTTTCTTTGTTTTTACATCCATGGTTTCGCGCCGCGGTACACTAGTCGGTAAAGCGCTGAGCACGTAATTGGAAGATTGCCGATTCGATACTTGAGCCGGCCAAAGACCGTCTTGTACACTAATGGTGGCTGGTGCACATAAAATCTGTCGTGGTTGCAAAGTCCTCCATGTTCCCATCACCACTATACCTCTGGGGATCACCGAAGCGGTGGGGGATCCCCTGCGTGAAGGTTCAAAATTGTGATGACATGTCTCCGGAACATCTCTAGGGGTGCGTCCCAGACCGTCACCAATTACCCATAGCGCAGTAATAGTGCGACGTTAAATCCAACCAACCTACCTACCTACGTACAACCATGGATCATATTTTAATTTTCTTGTGTAAAATATCTTCACGACAGAAAAAAACGACGTCACTGGGATAAACTTTTTTCAAAATGGCAAATAGAGTACCTTCATAAACTTGTTGTTTTTAGTTAATAAATACTACTTAGTTATACTACTTCAGTTATACTATTTAGTTATACTACTTCAGTTAAAATGATAGAAATTTCTAAGCGGCTGAAATGTCTTCCTTGGAGTACTCGGAACACATTGATACTTCTCATGACGCGAAGGACCCTGCCCTCCGTTAGAAGATGCTGTCGCAGACAAAAAAATTTGACGCCAGTGACAGTAACTTTTTTTTAATATATAGAGAAAAACCCAACCTGGGTTGTGTATTTGGGGTTTTAGTAGGATTTGTTCCTTCCCCCACACCTGTAGAATTTCACCCAGTGACTGTAATTAGACAAACAGAACCGTGATTCGTCGTTGAATACCACATCGTGTTCAGCGACGAGTCTCGGTTCTGTTTTTCTAATGATAGTCCCTGGTGAGAGGCGTGAGGGTGATAGAAGGTATCTGAAACCTGCTGTTGAGCACCATACCACTCGTCAGCATTGTGCAATGGTTTGGGGTAACATCACACTAGATAGCAGGTCACTTCTGATAAACATGAGAGGCACACCATACATTGAGCGGCTTCAAAATGTTTTGTTATAACAAGACATCGCACAACCATACATAGCACTCATTAGGAGATTAGCAACGCAGAATGCCTCAGTTCCTTTCTTGGACTTCAAAGTCCCCTAATCTTACCAGTTGAGAAACTTTGGGACATGATTGGTCATCTTTGTCTGCTCTGCACTAGTCTCGATAGGAAGACACACTGTTATTATGTAAAACAATGCTGATTCAAATTTGGATGGATATCGAATGACAGGTTGCACTGCAGCGCTGCAAATTAGAACAGATTACCGGAAGGCTATATCTCCTATGTTATAGAAATGCACCAAATTTGGTATGTAAGATATGTAGTATGAAAAATATGCCGATTCCATTTGGGTGCATATCTGCCAACTGTTGGCACTGCTATTACTTTTTGCGATTTTCTAGACTGTTATATCTCAGCATCTATTGGTGAAAATATCACCAAATTACGTTTCTAACTGTGAGAAGCGAACTTGATTTAATTTTTATACATATTATCCGGTAGATAGCACTTCTTATAGAATGATATAGTAGAGAAATTTGTGATGACCATAGTGGTATACTACACCGAATAAATTTTCTCATCATAAAACCCAGTTACGAAAAATTTTTATTCATTATTACATTTTCTTCAATTTTTAATAACAAAATTTAACATATTGGAGCTCTGATAGGCAAATAATTCAGTAGTTAGAATAGTATCTATATTTTTAATAGTACAGTATGATACAAATATAGTAATTAAGAAATAAACTATATAAATGTAAGTGCAATATGGATAAAATCAGTTTAAAACCCTAAACCAAGAATCACTATAAGACAAACAGTTTTTATCAAATATGGATTTACAATTTTATAAAAATTAAATTGTCCCTTTTAGAGCCGCAGTTTATGAAATACTGTCTAATTCATTTTAGCAGTTTATGCTCTTTCAGTTATATAGAGTAAGTGCACCAGTGATTGACACTTTTAGAGCAATCTCTGATGTTTTTAATGTTCTAGTCATCAGAAAATATTTTTAGAAATCTTAAGTTAGTGCATATGGCATGACAGACATTCAGAACCACATATATGTTAAATTATATACATTTGATAATTATTATTATTATTGTGAATTTTTATTTGACACCCACTCATTGCTCCAGTAATTGACACTGCCAGTTTTTCATTTTATCAGTAATTGGCCCACTATGTTCCAGTGTTTGACACTGCTAGTTAATCATTTTACCAGTTATTAGCACCCTATGCTCCAGTGTTTAACATAAAATGTTAAAATTCTTATATGTAAAATATATGATTTTATTATTTTTCTTATTTATTAATTATTTCGGGATAGATGTTAATTACTGGAGCATGCCAATCACTGAAATACCTACCCTATGTATATAAGAAATTAATGAAATTAATTTATGAAATAAAATAAACGGCAAAATTAAAATAAACATACTTTTAAACAATTCACTAATATTACTTCTGCTATTTTCCAAAATATATTCTAAAAGTACAGTAAAACCCCTCTAAGTTGTGTCACAAAACTACATTAAATTGACATTTGTGTGACCGTTAATTTTCATTTTAATCAAGAATTGTCTTAAAGACTATCAGTTATCCCGAGTAAATTTCAATGCAAACGTAGAGAGAAAAATACGCGGCACTCCCAGCTAAAGGAGGAAGTGAAATTGTCCAGTCATCATTTTATAAAACTCTCTTCTGCTCGATTTCAATCTCCGATGTATATGTAATGTTGTCTTTCTGTGAATATGTAGCAGCAACTAAGCAGGGCGTTTGAAAACGCTCTTATATATTTTATATTACCCTTTTATTATAAAAGATCTGTATCTAATCCAGAATATTAAAGTTACAAAAGAAAAAGAAGAATTACAAAATCATTTATCATAATTTACACAATTAAATAATAGTTTAATATGTTCACAAGTTTATTTTTCAGCCCGTTGGTGAATCAAGAATGTGGCTTTAAAATGGATTAAATAATTAATTGGACGCATGCTGTACCAGTGCTGTTTGTCTTATCCAGGTAAGTGAAATCTTACCTATTCATTGTCAATATTATTTAATATAAATATAATATAATACAAGCGCTCTATATTAAAATTATATATATAATTTTTATAAGAGATACTAATGATTAAGAAAGCGCAATAATTTGCACTACCGAGGAGGATCTAATATCAAATATAGTTATTTAAAAAAGATTACGAGACCGATTCTCTTAATTAAAGAGGTCTCTTAAATAAAAGAGCGCAAAATAAAATTGCAGCACTGGGACTTAAAAAGAAAGAAATTATAAAATATAATTAATATATGTGTTTGAAGAAATTCAATATTAAGCATATTATATATATATATACAAATAGTATAAGTGTGTGTGAAATTATTATATACTGAAATCAACTGGTATGTGTTCATAACTGAACATAAAATTTTTATAACTGATAGACATTGATAAACACTCAGTAAATACTCTCTCTCCAAATATTATTTGAACTTTTCAAAGAATTAAATATACGTGATATATAAAAATATGTTTCGATAAAAATAAAAATAAAAATAATAAATAAACAAAATGGCAGCTTCCGCAAAAGAAATAACATTAGTTGAGAAATTGAACTCCAGTAATTATGATAACTGGAAATTCAAGATAGAGATGCTCCTCACGAAGGAGGATCTCTTCCAGGTTATTATAGAAGCGCCCCCAAACCCATTAACTGATGAATGGCGATCTAAAGATCGAAAGGCGCGTGCCATAATTAATTTAGCTATAGAAGATACACAAATAGTATATGTTAAGCATTTGTCCACAGCCAGGGAGACATGGGATGCACTTAAAAATATACATGAGAGGGCTAATCTGAGCAGCAAATTATTCTTACTCAGAAAATTATATTCCACCAAACTAACAGAAGGGGGAAATCTGATAGAACACATAACTAGTATTTATAAGTTAAGGGACAAATTGTTAGCTATAGGAGAAGAAATAAATGAACAGCACTTATCAGCGTTGATGTTGTGCTCGCTACCTCCTAGTTATGATACCCTGATAACGGCTATCGAAGCCAGAAATGACGATGAACTTACACCAGAGTACATTAAAAGTAAATTGTTTGATGAATACATTAAAAGGACAGAAAATCACCAAACAAAAGGTGAAAACGCGTATAAAACTCAAATTAAGCGTAAAACACCACCAAGTAAACATTGCAATTTTTGCGGAAAGAATTCACACACCCGTAACGAATGCTGGCATTTAAACGCCAGACCAAATCATAACCAAAGGAATTATAATAATTTTCATAACAGCGGTAACAATCCCAGCAAGTACAAAAACAAAAACAAAACACAACTCATAAGGGAAACTGAGAATAAATTAAAGAATCTTACATTTATCATTGATAAAACTGAGCATAACTCATGGATAGTCGACAGTGGGAGTAGCAGGCATATCTGCAACGACATAAACCAATTTACAAATCTGAAAGACAACGAAAAAGTTAGTGTTATGCTAGCGAACGGGCACTCCGTAGTCTCACAGGGTTGCGGCGACGTAAATCTTAAAGTAATTAACTCGGATAAGGAAATAAACAATGTTACTTTAAAAGAGGTTTTATACATACCCAATATAGCCACAAATCTAATATCGGTAAAGAAAGCAACAGAGAATGGTTGTGTTGCCATATTTAAAAATCATGAATGTAAAATCAAATTCGGGAATAAAACTTATATAGAGGCGAATTTGACAGATAATTTATATGAACTACAAACGAGCGAAAAATTTTCCGAAAGTGTAAATATTGTAGAAGCGTGCGAAAACAGGAATTGTACTAAATTGTGGCATGAAAGATTAGGGCATAAAAATCTACAACAAATAAAAGAACTCGTCGACAAAAATATGGCAACCGGAATAGAGCTAAATAAATGTAAACACAACACAGAATGCGAAATCTGTATCATTTCAAAATTGGAGGATGACACATATCCGAAAAAGGCAACTTTTAGGGCAGAAAAACCATTAGATCTAGTTGTTTCAGATGTTTGCGGACCCTTTCAAACTTCCACAATAGGAGGGAAAAATTATTTTTTAACGTTTATAGATGACTACAGTCGTTTCACATTTACATACTTATTGCGAAATAAAAGTGAGGTGTTTGATAAATTTAAACAATATTATGCGTTGACTTTAAACAAGTTCGGCAGGAAAATAAAAATATTGCGTACCGATAACGGCGGAGAGTATACAAGCAATGAATTTGAAAACTTTCTCGCGAATGAAGGAATCGAACACCAATTAACAGTACCGCATTGTTCTCCTCAAAATGGCGTGGCGGAGAGAAAAAATAGAACATTGGTTGAAATGACCAGATGTTTGTTAAGACAAAGCAGCTTGCCAAATAAATTTTGGGGTGAAGCCCTTATGACCGCTAATTATCTGCAGAATAGATTGCCAACGAGTGCATGCGATAAAACACCATATGAAAAATGGAATGGAAATAAACCAAATCTCTCGCATATAAAATCATTTGGTTGTAAGGCATATGTGTATACTCACAAAAACACAAGAGGGAAGCTAGACAACAGGGCAAAGGAAGGAATACTTGTTGGTTATGACCTTAGAAGTAAAGGTTATAGAGTATTTATAGATAATAATGTTAGGATATGTAGAACCGTAAAGTTCGTTGAAACAAAAACAAAGGATAATAATTTTGAGTCTATCGATAATGAACTGTTAGAGACAAACAATAATACAAATGAAGGGAATTCTAGCGAAACAAACGATCATAAAAATAACTTCCCGGTGATACTAAATGAAATAAATCAAAATTCGGACCAAACTGAGGATGTTAATCGTGACATAACAGATCGAACAATTCCGAGAAGGTCGGAAAGAGCTAACAAAGGTGTTCCACCTGACAGATTTGCTTTAATGACAAATACTATGAACGTAAACGAACCCAAAACCTTCAATGAAATATTGCAGATACAAAATTCCATAGAAAGGGAAAATTGGCTAAAAGCAGCCAAAGATGAAATTACTTCTTTAAACGAAAATAATACATGGGAATTGGTAGACCCTCCCCCTAACACACACATAGTAGGCTCAAAATGGGCATTCAAGGCGAAATATAATGATAAGGGTGAAATCCAAAAATATAAAGCCAGGCTTGTCGCCAAAGGCTTTAGCCAAAAGTATGGGGTAGATTATGACGAGACGTTCGCCCCGGTGGCGTCTCATACGACAATTAGATCTTTTCTTGTAATGGCCCTATATAAAAACTTAGAATTAAACCACTTGGATGTAAAAACCGCGTTTTTACACGGTGAGCTCGAAGAAACAATTTACATGCAACAACCGGAGGGATTCATAAATCCCGGTGAAGAACATAAAGTTTGTAAATTACACAAAGCCATCTACGGGCTGAAACAGTCAGCCAGGGCTTGGAATTCAAAAATAAACGAAACATTAACAAAGTTGAATTTCACACAAAGTTCCACTGACAAATGCCTTTACAAAAGAAACACAAATAACAAAACCGTCTACATACTAGTGTATGTAGACGATATATTAATTGCTGGAACCAAACATGATATAAACAAAATAATAGAAGAACTTAGGCGTGAATATAGTATTACCAACCTTGGGAGCGTTACTAATTATCTGGGAATAAATATAACACGACCAGACAGCAATACTTTGCTAATAGATCAGTCAAACAAGATTAAACAATTAGTAAATAAATTTAATTTAGAAAATGCGAAACCCACTAATACTCCCATAGATACAAATTACTTAAAGGATTATAACAATGAAAATTATTTAACTGACAATACTGATTATAGAAAGGCAGTAGGGGCACTTCTATATATAGCCACTGTCAGCAGACCTGATATCACTGCTGCCGTCAACCTTTTATCTCGTCACAACGAAAGACCTAGAGTGTGTGACTGGGAAAGTACCAAGAAAGTCATCAAGTACCTAAAAACTACAATTAATTTAAAATTAAAATATGACAACGAGAATCCTGCTATACTAACCGCATATGCGGACGCAGACTATGCGAATGACCCCCAGGACAGAAAGTCCATTACAGGAAACGTATTCTTTATTGGGAATAATCCCATCTATTGGTACTCAAAAAAACAAAAATGCGTCAGCCAATCCACCGCAGAAGCGGAATATATAGCAGCAGGATGCGCTGCTCAGGAAAGCATGTGGATCATTAGACTTTTAAATGACTTAGATCTAAATCAAATAAAACCAATCACAATTTATGAAGATAACCAATCAGCGATTAAATTAATTGAATCTGACAAATATCAAGCGCGGACTAAACACGTGGATGTTAAATTTCATTTAATCAAACATTTGTATGAAGAAGGAACCATCAGATTACAATATATCCCCAGCAACGAAATGATTGCCGACATCTTTACTAAACCCCTACCAGGGCCGGCTTTTAAATTTTTAAGAAACAAACTAAATTTAGGAGAACATTGAAAATACCGGTCAAGTAGGGGTGTCACAAAACTACATTAAATTGACATTTGTGTGACCGTTAATTTTCATTTTAATCAAGAATTGTCTTAAAGACTATCAGTTATCCCGAGTAAATTTCAATGCAAACGTAGAGAGAAAAATACGCGGCACTCCCAGCTAAAGGAGGAAGTGAAATTGTCCAGTCATCATTTTATAAAACTCTCTTCTGCTCGATTTCAATCTCCGATGTATATGTAATGTTGTCTTTCTGTGAATATGTAGCAGCAACTAAGCAGGGCGTTTGAAAACGCTCTTATATATTTTATATTACCCTTTTATTATAAAAGATCTGTATCTAATCCAGAATATTAAAGTTACAAAAGAAAAAGAAGAATTACAAAATCATTTATCATAATTTACACAATTAAATAATAGTTTAATATGTTCACAAGTTTATTTTTCAGCCCGTTGGTGAATCAAGAATGTGGCTTTAAAATGGATTAAATAATTAATTGGACGCATGCTGTACCAGTGCTGTTTGTCTTATCCAGGTAAGTGAAATCTTACCTATTCATTGTCAATATTATTTAATATAAATATAATATAATACAAGCGCTCTATATTAAAATTATATATATATAATTTTTATAAGAGATACTAATGATTAAGAAAGCGCAATAATTTGCACTACCGAGGAGGATCTAATATCAAATATAGTTATTTAAAAAAAGTTGGACACCTACGGTTCCAAGAAAAAGTGTTCAACTTAGAGAGGAGTCCAAGTTATAGGGGTTAGACATAATGGATACATTCCGTTTCGAGAAAAAGTGTCCAACTTATAGGGGTGTCCAACTTGAGAGATTTCACTGTATATCAAAAATACTTTTTTAATGTAAAGTATATTGTATATTTTAATTTTTTTTTCAAAAGTATTTGTGTATTGTATATTTTGAGCAAAAAAATAAAAGAATATTTCTATATTCTATATAATATACTCTTTTTTTTTTTTTTTTTTTTTAAGTACAGGGCGATTATAATTAAAGTTATGATTTCAAAACGATATAATTTTAAAACTACACTTCAGAGCGATTTGATATTTTACTAGAGCAATCATGAGGCAATGAAATTTTGTTAGGGGGAGGAAAAGAGTAGTTCCAACATGCTCCTATAGATGGCGCTGTCAGGGTAATGTCAGGAGAAACGCCTAAATGGACTCATTAAACACTGGAATAGTAGGAAACAATAGATTTCAAGGGTTTACTACAATTTTTTTAGCAAAAAGACAAGAATACGTGTTTACAGCGGAAATAGTCATAGTGAAAAGAGAAAAAGAGGAGCTTCATGAAACAAATACTTTACGGATAATTAACGGCACATTTTGGGACTTTTTTTTTTTTTTTTTTTTTTTTGCCAAAGAAAATTTCATTACCTCACGACTCCTCTGGTAAAATATCAAATCACTCTGATGGGTAGTTTTAAAATTATTGCGTTTTGAAATCGTAACTTTTATTGTAATCACCCTGTATATTACCCATTTCTGCAATCGGATATTTTTTAGCAACTTTGCTACCAAAAATTTTCTGTAATATAACATGATATTTTATTTTTTACTGATGCAGCATTACTTTTCTTTTGAATGTTCTTAAGTAGCGTTTTAAATTTAAATTGTTAGACATTTTTTTCGAAAAATAAGGTGGTCATGTCAATAAATGTATTAAAAGGGAAAGAAATGTGAGAAAATGGTTACGGGTATTAAAATAATTTTAAACATGTTAAATTTCAGTAGGTCAAAGAACAGTTGAAATGTGTAATGAAGATATTTTTAATTAAACGCTTTAATTTTCTGTCATTTTCAATTATAAACCAAGCTATAAACTAAAATAATTATAATTAAACAAAAGACAAAAGTATGATGATTGGCTGTTCGGTCGGGGATCGATTAAAAGCAGCATCATTAAAAATCAGGATGACGTACTTAAATATGTTACTTAAAAAGCAAAAATTATTGCAGAATATATGAATTACGGCGTAAACGTTCATATATTTCTACCTCCAATATTAAGTTTGAATTTTAAGCAGAAAGAAAAAAACCCAATCGTTATGACAGCCTTGAGATGGGATACTCAAGGTTTCGAGGTTTCAGTGGGTTTAATGTTGCACTAAAGCTACAGTATGGACAATTTGTGACGGTCTGAGATTCATCCCCAGGACTGGGTCCGAAACATGTCACCACAATTTTGATGCTTCGAAGAGAGACTGGCTCAACCACTTTAGTGACCCTGCAGGTCACTAGCAGAGCTGCCAACCTAATCCGGAGGATTGTGAGTACCGCCCTTTTTTCCACACCACTTAATTTTTAGAGAAATTCTCTTGAAATATATTTACGATAAATTAAGAAGAAAAATACTCTAAAAAAAGACTGGTGCGGAGAAAGGGACGTTACTAACAATCCTCCGGATTAGGTTGGCAGCTCTGAACTAGAATTCAAAAATGAAATACAAATAGTAAACACCATATAGTAATAATAATAATTTCAAAGTTTATTAAAAATAAGAGGTTTAGTAAAAAAAAAAGTTTAAATGTTGCATTTTAGCCTTTCACAAGGACTAAAATGCTAAAGGCTTCATTTATGTCGGTTCCTTTCATGATATGAGTTTGGGGTTGAGTGGATTTTACGTCGCACTAGAATTACGTAATGGGCAATTGGCAACGGTTTGAGAGTCAGACATAAGGGTGGATCGGATGGCTCACTCGCTTCGGTAACCCCGGGCATTTCTTGATACGAGCTTCAGATATCTATACTATTAAAAATATTATAGCGAAATGAAAAGTGCTTACTATTGTTCTGACGTTCTGTACACTTTGCATAGTATTAGATGAGGTTTGCTCACCTAATCGGACAGTCAATTTCATACAACAAATAGAGCAGATAAAATAAATGACGTCATAACTTCCAGCTGAAAGTCTAACTGAAAGAATTCTACAGTCGGTAACAAAAGTATCCGAACACTAGCAAAAATTCCTATGTAAAAAAAGTAGAGTTAATACTGTTTTGTTAAATAAATCCTTGTCGAATCATGGTCGTAGTTTAAGAACATCATTCGACAAGGATTTATTTAACAAAACAGTATTAAGTGTACTTTTTTTTACATAGGAATTTTTGCTAGTGTTCGGATAATTTTGTTACCGACTGTACATTAAAACGCAAAAAATGGAAGAAAAAGAAATATTAATAACATAGTAACCTTTATTAAAGAACGCGGGCGACAGAAATGAAAGAACACGCTGTAATAAGTAAACAAATAAGTAACTTAAACAAATACATATAAGTGGCGTCATAATTTCTAACTGGAGGTCTAACTGAAAGAGTTTTACGTTAAAAAATGATTGGTTAGTTGTGTTTAACATCGCACTAGCGCTGCGCTACGGGCAATTATCAACGGTCTGGGACGCACCCCTAAGGATGGTCCGGAGACATGACATCACAATTTTGGTCCTCCACGGAAGGGATAGCTCCCCGTTTCGGTGACCTCCCACAGACGTAATATATATATATATATATATATATATATATATATATATTGTATATATATTATATTATTACATAGTAATCGTTGCTAAGAGAGGTAATACACAGCCTCATGTTTTTAAAACGACGAAACTTTTTTTTTTTAACACTTTTTTATAGATTTAACCTTTTTAGGGTCGGTGGGGGTATATTTTATACCATTTAATTTTAATTCCCAAATCCAAAAATTCATCCTGGAAATTTTTAATAAAATTTTTACTTTCTTAACTTAGCAGAAAAAAAATCATTTACTTCTTTACATCTTATTTTGTTCTCAAATTCTGGTGACTCTTGATTTTAAATGAGCATATTACAATACACCAAAAAAGGTTAACTGACAAGATAACAACTCGAAAACAGAATTTGAATTTTTTTTTTTTTTTTTTTTTACGAAGTCAAACAAAGTGAATAATTCGATAACTTCTAACAGAAAAATCCAATATTGAAGTAACAGCTTCAAAAACATGAAAAAATTTATTCTCTTTCTTCATTCGTTTTAAACACTTTAACTTGTAAAAACAACCACTCTCAACCTAAAAAATCAATGAAAAAATATACAATGATATTTTGAATACATTTATGTCAGAAGTTTGAGGAGACGAAATAAAGCAACTAGATGTTCCGACAATGACGCAATATCTGACGTCAGTATGACTGAATCGAGAAGCGGTCATAAACCATTTAAACTGTATGTAATCTTTCGCTTTAATATTGTCAGATTAGATTTAAGTTTTTGTCCCCGGGGTAAGGCGTGGTCTCAAATGTCAACCAAATGAATGCTCCAATAATTGGCGTTCTTTTCCACCCACTCGATCTTTAAGGACTCCACCTACATATCGTCACATCTTATCTACCAATCAGCGCCCACGGCAGTGAACCACATGCGTAGGAAGTCATTCAGAGTTTTTATTTACAATTTTTTTTATTCAAGGCTAATAACCTAAAAGTCAATCTGAGTACAGAAATATTCACTTGCATCTTATAATAAAGTGATTCTAAACCTAAACGACTTTGCATGCTGAGTGACTTTGTTCTTTCGTTCGAACATCGATCTGTGATTGCCTATCTTATCTATCATGAGGAAGAGTAATAATATACATACAAGATTTTAGGAAATAGTTTTTACTTTAGTTTCTTTTTGTAGCTTATCTACGTTATCAAATTAATCTACTTAAAAGTCTATGTATCATCAACATTTTTTTGGCATAACAACTTTCAATATAAAACAATTTAACTCAAAAATTAACAAAAAATCTAGCAAAATTGAATCTATTTTTTTTTTTTCTCAAATTTTTCTAATCATGTTTTTAATAAAATTAGTATTACATCAATTATAAATGATAAAACATACATGCTTCCTATGAAAAAAATTACGTATTTCCCACACTTTTAAATGCCCTGTTACTCTTTTTACAGGGGCGCGCCGACCCGGTGTGCAAAGTGTGCGGCGCACACAGGCGCCAGGTAGAAAAAGGCGCCAGCCGAGGATAAATTATTTGAAAATATATGTATATATATATATGTATATATATTACATTTGATTTCGTAATCCTGGTCTGAAGCCATGTGGCAAGTGTGGAAATGAGGCGCCTTGAAAACTGCATTGGCAACGGAAACAGTTTTGGAGGTTTATGGCGAAAGGGCGTGTTAAAAATGGATTAACTTGTGAGGATGCGTCTACCCTCAGCAAAATTTTCTTTGTCTTTTTTAACATATCAGTGGATCCCTTTGAAACTTAAAAGTGCACCTTGATCTCTTCCCTCCCCCTCTTCTGCCGAAAAAAGACCATTGTGACGAGGAAAAAGACAACGTAATTCGATTTCAAAAAGGAAAATTTAATAGATCCAGGGATTTTATTTAGTTGGTTGGTTAGATGGGTTTAGCGTCACACTAGTGCTGCGCAGTGGGCAATTGGCAACGTTCTGGGACGCACCTCTAAGGATTGTCCTGAGACATGCCATCACAACTTTGATCCTGTACGGAGGGGATGACTCTTCCCTCTTCGGTAACCCCCAGAGGTATAATTTGGATCGGGACATGAAGGACATTGCGGCCACGACGGGTTTTAAGTGTACCAGCCACCATTAGTGTACACGATGGTCTTTGGCCGGTTCGAGTTCGAACCCGCAATCTTCCAATTACGAGCTTGGCGCTCTACCGACCCTGTGACCGAAGCCCCGGAAGATTTTATTTAGAGTAGTTCTTTCCTCTTTGCAACATCGATGTAACATTAGGTTCTATTTAGGAAAGGTTTCCTTTATAAAAATAGTATGTTTTTACTTTCTTCTACATTCAATAGAATAAAGCATTGGATTTCTAAAAATTTCAGAATTCCGGTTTTTGAGGAATTTACACGTTTTCAGAGTTCTAGAACATGAATACAATACAAACATGAATACATGAATACTGAGTGAGTAATGCCGACCGGTTGTCGGCCTGGATAGCTCAATTGGTAGAGCCTTGACCTTGTAAGTCAAAGATCCGGGGTTCGAATCCCGGTCCAGGCATTATTTTCACTCAGTCGGAAAAATAAAATTTCTAGAACATGGTTTCCTCAGTTTTATAAAATGTCTAAATGTATGCGCGTGAGAAAAATTCTGTGGCAGCTCTAGCTCAAGAACTAATGTACAGAATTTTATACAAATATATATATAGTTGCACCTTGACATAAGCGAGTGTCTGCGAACTCTTGGTGAAAATCGTCCAAAAGTATTGTCATCCTCATTTGACATAATTTTTAATATGGCAGTTAGAACAAAATTTCTTATAAATGTGAACAAAAAGAATTATTTTTGACAAATCTTTTTAAAATTTAAAAGATTTTTTAATAATTGTTATAGTAAACTATTTATTTATTTTATTTATTTAATGTAGAACATTACCCTCCCTGGAAGAATGGAAGTATCCCGACCCCTCCCCAGGAAGAGTAAAATTTCAGTTTGAGTATTTTTCAAAAAAAAAAAAAGTTAATACCTTTAAAATGAATGTATAAACAATACATCTGTCATAATTTAAAACAAAGTTAGCATTTCCTTTCATTTTTATGAAACAAGCAAACAAAATTTCCTGAAAAATTGAATTTTCTAAGATAACTTAGGTCACAAAATTGACTTTTTTTAACACTTTAAGAGTTTTGCAATAGCCACAACGTACTAGTTAACACATTATAAAATAAAATAAAATAAACTAACTAACTAAATAATAATTTTGAAAAATATTTATTATTTTATTATAAAATTTACAATAAAAATTAACTCACAAGAATGTAAGGAAAATTTATATTGTCAACCATTAATCTTTAATTTTTAAAGATAAATGCACATCTAATAACACAATTCAGAATTTTTATTTTATCAACTTAGCAGTATATGTCCAAACTTTTTAATTGTTTTGGAGATTATTTTGTCATGTCATAACCAACAGTAGCATCAGTGGTATAATCTTTTTCTAAACTTAAAATAATCAAGAAATACTTATGCTCCACAATGACACAAGACATTTTTAAATCTTGCAATTATATCGATAGTGCACTCCTTCTCATATGTATAAGGAGACTTTATGTTTTGAAATAACTAATGTAAAACTAATTGTGAACAAGATTATACTAAATGCACTTAATATATCTAGTATTCTAAAAACCAAAACAGCTATTTTTTTTTTAGTTCCCCATCATACTATAGGTATGGGGAACTTAGGTAATCGTGAAAATTTTCGACCTCGGTTTTTGACTTTTCTACACGTTTTCAGGTGTGAGGAATCCGAAAATGACAAAATTTCTATGGTGTCTGTCTGTAAGGTGTCTGTTAGTCTGTTAGTGGGTCAGTCCGTTAGTTTGTTAGTCTGTGTACACGATATCTCAAGAACAAATTGTCGCAGAGAGGTCAGATCAGTTTTAAAATATTACTTTCGACACTGGCAAGAACCCTATTCATTTGCAACATTCGAATTTAAAAACTTCGTAAGTTATTAGAAATTTACGATTTTCTTAACATGGGAGAATAGGACAAAAATTCACTTAAACGTGCATTAAATGAAAACTTTTTACTGTAAAAATGTCAGACCAGTTTTAAAATATCAGTTTTGATGCCGGAATGAACATCAGTAACTATAAATATGCTACTTTGAAAATTTCGCAAGTTACTGGAAATTTACGAATTTCTTAGCATGGCAGTATAGGGCAAAATTTCACATAAACGTCAATTTTGAGAGATATTTTCATCGTAAAGATGTCGACTACTTTTGAAATATTATTTAGGACACTGGTATGAATATTAATGACTATGAATTTTCCAATATAAAGATTTCGTAAGTTATTGGAAATTTACGAATTTCTTAACATGTCAGAATAGAGCAAAATTTCACATAAACGTCAATCTTGAGGGATATTTTCAGCGTAAAGATCTCAAACCACTTTCGAAATATTATTTAGGATACTGGCATGAATATCATAGACTATGATTTTTCCAATTACAAAAAATTCGTAAGTTATTTGGAATTTACGATTTACTTAACATGTCAGAATAAGGCAAAATTGATCATAAACTTCCATTTTGAGGATCCTAAATACATTAGACAACTTCAAAATTAAGTTTATGATATTTGTTTGAACATGATTGAATACAAATATTCTACTAGGAAATTTTCGTAAATCATTCGTAATTTACGATTTTATCAACATAGCGAAATTGTAAATTTTTCATATAAATATGAATTTTGAGGTTTATTGCATTGGAAATAGTAGCATGAAAACTAAACAACAGAATTGACCCTGATAAAATAAATTAATAAATTAGAATAAGATAATTATATCCAAGTGAACGGTGGATAGCCTATTAGGCGGGGATTTCATTCTGTCACTGTATCAAGCTTTGGTCAAATTCATTTCTTTTAACATGATTATAATATGTCTCGCACTAGAAATTTCTGAGAACATAAATATGATGGGGAACTGAGCAGAGTCCACCTATGCCAACTAGTTTTTTTTTTTATATATATGAAACAAAATTAGTAAAAAATAATGCAAAATATTTTTTTCTCCACGTTATTAGATGTTCATAATTATAGGGACAATCAAGATTCTTTTCCTTTTTATTTAACTTACTAGCGGATAAATTACAGTTGACACGCGAATTTGTTAACTACTGGGATAGATTAATTCATATATAAGCCTTCAATTTTTCTTGGACGGTCATTACTGATAATTCCTCGAAGAAAAGAACGTTCATGTGATGAAGTATGATAAATGTGTTTTTTAAGTGGAAGGATAATTTCAATCCGCCGAATTTCTAATGAAATTCGAAGATCTAAATTTGCTGAAGGAAATGTGAACAAACGTTGAACTCCTGGTTCGATAGGAGAGAGATCTGATGCAAAATCAGAGTTGTTTTACAGCGATCAAAAACTCATAATTCCTCTTACTGTTCTACTCATAATGTCTGCTGCTGAATTTGCTCGTAATTTTTAACGAAAGGTTGGGGTCCATATTCATGCATGTTTAAAATAAATAGTAATATGTTAAAATGAATAAAAACCTGTAATAATCAATAAGCATTTAATGGGGGAAAGAACGTCTGTGTTAAAGTTGAAACTAGACTATATTAAATGGTAAAATGTTGCATTTCGGATGAAAAACATTTTATTCTTGATTAACCAAATGGTTTAAACAGTTACTGGCGCGATCTAAAGATAGAGAAAGGCAGAGCAGATTTTTTAAAGGCAGATATGAATCGGACATTTTAAAGGTGGATCTATGGTGCTCTGGGGAGCTGTTTCTACTGAAGGCAGAATGAATTTAGTAATTTTTTCTATTATTATGAACATGAAGAGAATATCCACAAATTTTAAACGTGGAATTCTCAGATTTTTGTTAGATTTTGGGGGTAATAATATTTTTTTCAACAAGACTTACATTTTTCCTCTACTTGTAGAGCAATAGGAAATAGTTTGAAGAAAGGAACTTCTGTATTATTGTCTTTCCCGTGGCCTAAAAGTTGAAATAAACCTTAACTTATCATATAAGAAAAGTGCATGCAAGTGGGAAGATATGTTAAATAGTTTATATGTATTCAGAATATCATCTATGCTGTATGAAATTGTATTGAAACTGAATATTTTAATTAAAATGTATATATATTTTATATATATATATATATATATACCAGAGAGAACGTCTGGCTGTTTCACCTTAAAAAGAGACCCCATAAACTATTAATTTAAAGAATAACTGAAAAAAAAAAATTACTAAGATTTGAGCTGTCCTTATAATTGTGAACACCTGAAAAATCATCTTTTTGACTGTATTTAAAGTTTTTTTTTTTTTTTTTTTTAATAGAAAAACGATAAAACTTTTTAAATAAAGTCTATTAATAAAATTCAAATTAATGAAAAATATATTTGTTTAAATAATAGTGTTCAATGTTTAGTTAATATAGAAATACGGGTGTCCTTATAATTATGAGAACCAGTGTATAAGATATTTTGGGTCAAATAGATATGTATTATTCCAGAATTTGCAAAAACTCAAGCAAATAAAATACATTTCCCTAAATAATACCATAAATATAATTTACTATATGCTAACTTACTATAATAAAAACATATAGTATAATTTTAGTCAATTTTACATACAAGTTACATAAAATCTTTAGCTAATGAAAATGGGCAAAATTCCTTACACTAGTAGATTTTTTTATTTTTTTCCAGTTTTTTTTTTTTATCCATATTTACCGAGTAATATTTATTATATGTTCTTACTTGTTTTATGTACTTGTAAATTTATTTATTCCTTATATAAATATATTTTAAAAAAAACTTTCCATAGTGAACCAAGACAAATCTTGTCACTATATCGTAGTCATATACTATTAACTTGATTTTTACTATTGTTCGAGAGTTTTCAACAATGAAAGTGAAAAAAATAGAGCTCAATACTAGATTTTTTTTTCTTGTTATGCGTTCTAATTTTATATACTTATAAATTTTATTTATCTATACAAGTAAAAAATGTTAAACTCATTTAAATGTGCAAATATGCTACAATAGTACGACTAACTTTAAAATTTTGTCAGTATTTCGGAGAGTTAAACCACTTTCCTAAATCAAAGGTGTTGTTGCAGTAAAAGCAGATTTACAGTTAAAGTGCAAATAAGAGACAGTTCATTCAATTTTAATGGGAGTGGGGTGGGAGCAGGGGGTCTCAGCGTTCCTACATTTTTACGATCGTTTTATATATTGTCACCATAATTTTCAAAAATAAAATTATCTTAATAGTTTTTATGCTATAATAGCACTAAAAATATCAAGAAAAGTTTCTTTCTAAAAATTGTAGTGAAAGTATAATAAAACGACCTTAAAAATATAAAACGCTGCGACCCTGGGTGGGAGGTGATAGCCTTGGTGATAGACTTGATGGCATGGTGACTAAACTTGACGAGAAGTAATAATTTAGTGTTTCCAAAGTTTAGAAGCTCTAACTTCAAGAGATGGCGAGTTCTGGAATTTCCTGGATATATTAATTGGTTTCTGGCGCAGAATAACCTCAAAGTTCGCCAAATCCGGTCAGAGATTATAAAAAGAGAAGATACACTCCCAAAGAGTTCAGTTGTGTTCAGACATGTTCTGAACGGTCGTCTCTGGGAGATTTCAGTTTAAACGGTTTATACTTATTCCTAAATCAATGAAATTCCTGCTCTATGGTGTATTTAATTCTGTTTAATGAGATTTTGTTGTATGAATATCATTACGATGTTTTACTGGGTTGTTTCGAGAATAATCCTTGAATTATTAGACAAGAAGTAGACAAGAAGCTGTCTGTTTCTTTACGAATTACATACTTTTCCCACTTAACACGGAGAAAAAATTCTGTAACTGACATCTAGAATCTAAGTTGTGGCTCTAGAAAAAATTAGTTCCATGTCATCCGTATAAATTCTAGTCCCCTTGGAAAGCGAGTTCTAGAAGCCCCTATTAGAGCGTTTGCCTATATTCTCGAGGGCAAAGTTATTTAAAAATCTCTGCAAATAAATGAGACTACAAGAGGCAGGTTTCAGCAACTATAATCTTGGTTATTACCAAATTCTAGAAAATCAAGCGAGAATTTCTCGCAATCCAGATGATTCAGAATATTTAAAGTATTCAGAATATTGTTTCACCATCTAGAAATGTGTACACTAGAAATTCTCGATAATTTCGTCTATTCAGTTTATTGGCGTGCCTTACGCGCATAGCTCGGAAATCTATAATTCTAGTTAAGGAATTTAGAAAATGGCCACTTATTCATTCTAGAGGAAGGCGGTATATTTTTTTTTCTCAGTGAAGAAAGTCGATATTTTGGTAAGAATATGGATAGAGACAGACAGATATTTTGGATCAATATGATATGTGTAATACTCGCAAAATTTGTAATGAAGCGAGAGAAAGTTTAGTTTACTAAGAATATTTTTTATATTTTAAATACTTATTTAACATTACTTAAAAATTAAACTCAAACAAATAGAAACGTTTACACTTACAGCTTTCATTTATGCCACCTAATGCCTCAATGCGGCATTTCTATCCCCAAATTAACACTAAATCTGCCTATTTTCGTTTCATAAGTAGAGTCTTCATAATTGTACAACGTGTTTTAGAGACTCTATGTAAAATATTTTTCCCTTTCTGCAAGTTGCTCTTTTTATTATTTTAAAATTTCATTTTATTTGATACATTTCTTTTGTTCCTTACCTATTCAATAAACTTATTATTATTAAGGTTCGAGATTCATTTGAATTGATGAATGATAACTATTTTTAAAACATTTTCTTTTTTTTAAAAAAAAGGTAATATAGGGCGCCAACTGAAATTCTGCACACAGGCGCCAGACAATGCTGGCGCGCCCCTGTCTTTTTAGCTCAGTAGAAGCACCCTAGTAGAAAGTAGAGGCGCAACGATGGTGGGATCCAGTGGGTCCTGACCAACCCCCTCACGAATAAAAACGCCGAGAATATGTACAAAAGTTGACTTTTTTCCAACAGAATAATCATCTTTTTAAAATACTATGGTGATAGTACTGCAAATTAATTTTAGCTTTACATGAATTTTTTTAATTTACTATTACAGCAAAATCTCATAATTGAAGTATTTTCTTTTGGGAACTTTCCTTTACAGTAACAAACCTATTTTGTGCGGTGATTTTCAACAGTTGGTCAATAGAAAATTGTTTTTATTCAATATTATAATCATGTAAACATCCACATCTCATCGATTTTTAGAACAAATTTCGTTTATTCGTGTCACTTTTTACAATTTTTTTTCTTTTCGATTAAAGTTGAGATTTAAATTTATAAATTCTCCAATTACATGTTTAAGACAATTGCTTCTTATCAAACACAGGTTATAACTAGAAACAGGATTAAAATAAAACTCCTTTTTAACAAAATACCTTTAAAATTATGTGATGATTCCCATATGAGCTTTTCGATACTTTTATGAGAAACTCCAGCTGAAATTTTCATTTAAGAATCAAGAAATTAAATGCAAACCTTCGCGAGAAATTTGGCCTTTATACATAAAAAAATAGTTTTCAAAATAGTTTCCTGAAGTGTGAACTACCTTATGTATATTTATTTCTTTATGTATTTAATATTTTTTCTCAACACAGTGTGATTCGCAACCGGTGCGACAAACTTACAGAAGGTGTATGGGGCACAAGGACTATTCGCATCGCAATGCAAGGTCAGAAATGCAATCCTAACGAGATAGGTGATTTTTAGCCCTTTCATAATCGTTTAAAGACAGACAGAAATGGTTCCAATTCTTACTGAATTCAAGACAGTTGTGTTAAAATAAGCATATGAATCATAGACATTTTCCTTCACTTGATATTTTTAATGCATTTTAAATAGTACGAACAGGCCCATATTATCGCATGGGCAAGCCAGGACTATGCCGAGGGGCCCCAGTCATTGAGAGGCCCCCAAAAGCCTAATATTAAATTGCAAAATATTCCCTTTTATTTCAGTAAAAATTAAAATCTACATATTTACGTATATGAAATTTATCTATTTTATGCTGGCTCATCTAGTGCCTAAATAGTGGGCCTTGGATCAACGTATGCCGGGTTCATTCAGGCAGGGAGTTCGAGGAGATTCGAAATTCATTTTAATCTGTAAATCCCGCTGTAATTAATCCTAGTGTGTAAACAATGGTAGTAGAGCGATAATTTAAAGCTAGCAAATCTGTGACTACTAAATTTATATATCAGTTCCTGTTTAGTGTAAATTAAACATATTACACAGTGCTTTTAATTTTATCGTCTGTCAGAGAGGATATCATTAAGGGATCAACCGTTCCATATTCAATTGTATGTAGCTGTATAGCATAAATAGTAATTGAAAATGTAAAAAATATGAATATATTTAAATAGCTAGCCTCGAAAATATTGTTTATGCATTGTACATACGACTGATCATTTATCGTATATAAATGATGTTGCGACGGTTTCGAGGGGGGCCCTAATTTTGCTCTGCCCAGGGCCCCAAACATTTATGATCGGGGCCTGAGCATTATGCTGATTGATGCTTTCTAGTTCTCTAAAATATTAAGAAAACAAGAAACAAGGGGTGTGGTTAAATCCCGTGGATTTTATGTACACGAGAGTTAAGGGGTTAAGGGCTGTCACATGAAAACTGCCAACAGCCACTGTCAGACCTGTTAGGATGAAAACTGTGAATACTTGGTGATCGTGAAAGGACATTTAAAGGCCACAGGCTTATAATAGGTTATGAATTTCCTAATAATTACATTCCCTAACAACAACCCTATTTTATCAGGATTGCATTTCCGACTCTGCATTGCTATGTGATTCCGAATCGTCTTTTTGCGTCCTACATCTCCTGTAAGTTTGTCGCACAGGTAGCGGATCACCCTGTATAATAAATATTTTAATAAATTATAGTATGCATTTCACACCTACAATATAATCATCACACGTACGATTTTAAATGTTCAAATGTTAATAACTGGAACCAAAAGAGTATTCTAACATATAAATATTATTACTAAAATGCTCCTCTAATTTGGACCAAAATGCATTATATACTTTACAATCTAAAAAGGTTCGATTAAAATTTTTTTAAAACAATTTTAAGGTTTAAGATTTATATACGGTTTAATTAAATTCATGAGATGGGCATGGACATGAAAAATCTAGTTCAGAGAGAGATTTTTTAACAATTCGTTCTCTTGACAGTAATGACTAAACCGGAATCAGTTAGTCGATATTAAATGTTTTTGTTTTCCTCGGAAATACATATCTATTGGCTTATTGGTCAAAGTTAAGTTGGAACATCTGCAATGAAATGTCAATTTAAAGGCAACCCCATTAAATACCAAGAACAGCTGTACATCAAATGCAATGTCAAGTACACTAACGCAGAGAACTAGTCTGAGAGATTGTTTTATATTCCTTTTATGGACAATTTTACTAGCGAAACAAGTGAAAGATTTCTACCCCTCAAATAGGGTTTAACGGCCACTCAGGTGTTGCTTCCTAAATAGCCTGACATCGCAATTAATGACGATGTTAAAAAAGGCCGTACAACAATGCCTGTGCTAAACTAATCGTTTACCTAGTCGAAGTGTTAGAAGATATTATATGCACTGAATTTAAACGTTGGTACCAATATTTTTCAAGAATAAATAATAGGCCTGAAATTGCTTTAGCAGTAGTGATATTTTGCGTAATAATAATTTATACTTACCCGTTGGAAAATTACTACAAATTATGATAACATTACCAGTATCATATTCAACAACAAGTTCATTTTTGACGTTGAGCTTTCATTAAAGTTACTTAATTTATTAAGTACACAACAGAAATTACGTTAAACGTGTCGGCTTTGTCGTATAACCACAAAGACACTGAAATTTGCTTTATGAGAAATATTGTTATAATGCAAGTGACAATCGGTAAAGTATAATCAGTAACCTTTTCTAATTTTTCAAGATAATACTTATTCATTGATTGAATCATGATTCATTAATTTGTGGATTCTTTCTGGGGTGATTTTTTTCGTGGTGATTTTTTTTCCTTGGAGCTTTTTTCCAGGATTCGTACATAATGTGTCTTTTATACTGTCATGTGAAATTATTGAATCATGATTCATTAATTTGTGGATTCTTTCTGGGGTGATTTTTTTCGTGGTGATTTTTTTTCCTTGGAGCTTTTTTCCAGGATTCGTACATAATGTGTCTTTTATACTGTCATGTGAAATTTCAGCGTTTTTTTTTTTTTTTTTTTTTTTTTCTTTATCGCCAGTTATAATGGACTGTCATTAATATGAACAGAAATAGTTGGCCCTTGATTGTCTTCCTTCGCTGTATTTATCCACTTTAATCCATACTTGAAAAGCACGGTGTTGTGTTAAATTTCTATTCGAAGAAAGTAAGTCATGTTGATCACGTTTATATTCTTTATATAACGATTTCTTTACACCTAGAATGGTAATTGAAAACATAACAATTGTAAGATCCATTCATATATTTTTTACTATTATTTATTTATTTTTCTTTCTTAAATAGCATCTCTTTTGTATTTCGTGCAAAACACGTCGTAAATAGTAGAGTGAAAGCTCGCGTGTCACTGATCGCTGCAATGTCACGTGATAACCTGTGTAGTCCGCTTCCACTAAGAGCAAGGTGAACATCTTTTTATTTGAGCCCCGAGTGTAGTAAAAAATGTTTATGGTTATTTTTATAGTTATCATGCCGTGTGTCAAATTTGCACGCATAAGCGTTGTTTAAAAAGATACAAAAGTAACTCGATCAAAATTTTCAGGAAGCAAATATTTATTTTTCTTTAAATTTCATTATTTCATTATTTATTTTTATTATTATTATTTTTTTTCGCCTTATCTTTTCCTAATTTCGTTGTGCAATATTTATTTCATTAGCTTATGTTCTGATTTTACTTACGAATCAATCTTTTTTTTTTTTTTTTTTTTTTTTTATGCAGAGATTAGACATAGGTTATATTACATATATTATTCTTATGAGAAAATAATATTGATACAATCTAAATAGTTATTATCAGTTTGACGGACTAAAAGTTATTTTAACTAGTATCGTCCAGTGGTCGAAACACTATCAATTTTTTAAGTAAGCATTTAAATAATAAATATAGAAATTCGAAATTTTCGTGTAAAAGACGTTCTTAGACTCTATCCTAAAAATAAATAAATAAAATACATAGCGAGTTTGTTACATATATATAACATAGAAACTGAGATATAGCCTTTCCATAAATTAAAATTAATTGCAGAATAGCAACGCCACTTTTCGTTCTATATGCACCCAAATTGAATCAGACTGATTTTACATTTTATCCATCTTACGTACCAAGATTGGAGCATTTATGTATAATAAAAACTGAAATATTGCTCTCTCGAACAGAATTAAATTGCAACACAGTAGTGTCAAGTGTCGGCCGATTTGCACCCAAGATGAATCAGCAGAGTTTTACATAATATCCATCATATACTAAGTTTGATGTGTTTATAGACTACAGAAGTTGAGATATAGTCTTCACTTAAATGGATCAAATCACAGCATAGTAGCGCTACCCTGCTGGGGGATATATTTTAAAAGCTAATCATCACCAATTAAAGTCAATTTCTAACCAAATATCAATCTTGCTTAAATTCTGTCTATCAATTCGGGAGATACAAAATTTTGCTAATTTATCCCACACACACAGACAGCCATTTTCTAAAAATGGACAAATCATGCTTAGGACATCTCAAAAAGTGTAAATTAATAGAAAACCGGAAGTCAAAAATTTTCCTAAATCCAATACTTTTATCTACATCATTTTATATAACAGTGCTACCTACCGATTAACCTGAACAGAAATTTAATCAACATATCTTCTCACATTTACCATTTACATATATGCAATTCTGTGCAATTTTTACCAAGAGATATTCAGATATAATAATCTGAGAAACCGCAGAAAGTAATACCAGTGCCATTTTATCAGCTTATATACACCAAAATTTAAGAAGAAGAATTTTTGAAAATATACATCACACACAGGGTTTGGTGCCTTTATATGTCTTAGAAACTGAGATATAGCTTCGCGAAAACGGAAAAAATTATAATAGCAGACAAGGCTTGATTATTGCAGGGGCATGTGCTCCGGGACCTGAGTAGCAGGACGCCCCAAAACTAATTTCTTGCATATTTCATTCAATAAATTCTTCTTTTAAAGCATAAATATCGTGACAGAAAATTTTGTTTGTAAGTGTGAGGAGGATGTGGCAGGGACCCAAGAAAGTATGTGTGCCCCATGTCTCACATGAAGTTAATTGGGCCCTGAAGCAGCGTCACCTATCATCCGATATACATCGAAAGTGAATCACCATAGTTTTACCTAATATGCCAAGTTTTGTACATTTATACACTGTAGAAGGTTAGATAAAGTTTTACCCCAAAATGAGAATAAATGGCAACATGTCAGCTTCAGCTGTTGGCCGATATGCACTCAAACTGATTCAGCAGCGTTTTACCCAATATAATAGTACGTTTGGTACACTGTAGTTGCTGAAGTTTCCCTGAAATGAGAGAAAATCGCAGCGTAGCTTCGCCACCTGTTGGGTGATATACACACAGAAAAATGAAAAATCGAAACTTGTCAAGAGACATGCCATCTTTGTGACACTAAACGTTTGTCAAGTACGTTGACAAATTTGCACAAAATTACGCAAAATTTTAAACAATCAAAACACTACCTGACAATCCCATTTAGTCATGAGACACAAAAGTCGTTTTATTTTACCATGTATCTTTAATGTGTTTCGTCTGATGATCCGTTTTGCCTCTAAAACTTGTCAGATGACTAATTTCCCAGGTACAGTTTTCATTTTCCTCAAATTTGACCGGTTAGTCAGAGGAGAGAATAAAAAAAAATTGTTCCCGTTTTGTCAATTGACTAAGAAAATTTGTTTGGCTAGTCCAAAAGCTAAACATTGTTCTTCTTATTATTTTTTTTTTATTTGTTATTTATTTTTTGTCTCCTATTGACAACTTGTGTTAGTCAACCGAAACCGAAAATTAAACAATAAACTCATCGCATTTGGCGGGATACTGCAATTGCCGTTAGAGTTATTTTCATTTTAGAAAGAGAACGAGAGATTTTTTAGTAATCAGAATCAGCGAATCGAGTTTACAGCTGAAAGTAAGTGCTAAATACTTTATTTTATTGTAAGCTTTGTAAGAATAGTAAATTGTAAATTTGTAGAATTCTAAAGCTTCGGCAATCTTCTAACAATATGAATCGTAATTAGAATTTGTTCTAATTTATAAAGTTGTTTAAAATGTATAAAATTTAAAATACGTTATTATAAATCTAGTTTTACGTATCGTTGTATTATAAAAGTATATTTAATTTGTCTAAGCTATAGTTGTTTACATACACTTTTAACATTAAGCTCATATTAATAATTTTTTTCACAGAATAGTAATGATTTATTTTTCCCTAAAGATGGTTCAGAAGGTATTTGGATTTCCAAAGGACGTCAATTTAAGAAAGATATAGAAAAATGCTATCCATGGGGATTTTGAAAGAAATCCGAATTTTAAGGTATGTCTTTTAAATTATCGTTTGCAACATTATATCTATCGTAGAACAATAAAAAATAATATTAATACTTTTTTTTTATATTTAAACTTTTTAATGAGATAAATTAAAAGTTTCTCGTTTATCTGTTATTATTTATTTATTTTTTTAATTCCTGTTCTAAATAAATATTTTTTTAAATTTAAATAATTTTGGCAAATGGTTGATAATTGTATGTAATAAAAAAATGACTTTTTTATTATTAAATGTTTGACACCAATTTTTTCAAAACAACTTTTAGCAAAAATAATATGAATTTAATATTGCATACTATATTCTGTTCTCAATTTAAAGTCAAATTGTTCTTATATACAATATTAATTATTAGCGATAAATAGTAAATATCTTGGTAAATAAATAAATAAATATATATATATTCAACTTCAGGTTATTTGTTTCATTTAAATGATTGATGATTGTAGTAAAAGGTTGATATTTTTAGTTATTAAAAATTTGATATTATATATATATATATATATATTTTTTTTTTTTTTTTTTTTTTTTTTCAAAACAAATTTAATCAAAAATAATATGAGTTTAAATTATTAGATACTGTATTCTCGATTCAAAATCAAATTGTTCATGCGTAGCATATTAAGTATTCGTGATAAATAAAAGATATCTTATTAAAAATATCTACTTAATTTCATGTTATTTGTTTCATTCTTAACACATTTAAATTTAAAAACTATTTGGTATGTCAATTTAAACAACATTTTTTTCTTTTAACTATGCTCTATAAATTAAGTAATTCTTGCAAACATTTAGTTGTATACTCTATTTCCACAATAACTTAAAATTAATTTTGATTTTCTTCTACATATATAAGAATGAAGTACTGGAATTTTCAAAATTATCTTTTTCTGGCTTTTAGTGCATTTACAAATTTAAGATTTCCTTAAACTCGATTAAACCATTTTTAGGAGATGTCTGTCTGTGTATAATCAAAATTTTATGTTTTGGGTGCTGTATCTCACAAAATAATGAACAAAATTGTACAAAAGTTTATATTTGGATGCACTTTCACATAAATTCGTGCTGAATAGCTTGGTTACCAATACCAACTGCTCCAATTTTTGCGGAGTTTCTCCGGAAAATTTTAAAAACTCCGCAATTCCGCGAAGTAATGTTTATGCTCCGCAAATTCAGTCTTGACCACCTAATTAAATATTTTTTATTAAATACATAAAATTGAATAGTGGCAGACACTGAAAAAAAAAACAAATTTTCTTTTTTCTTTCTTTTTTTTTTTTCCTTGCACACATCTAGGCAGAAATCGTTATCCAATCTTTATCAACTTTTGATTTTGCATTTCCAACAGTTGCCGCATAAAACATTATTCTTTGAATTTTATTTTTTATTTATGAAAGAGCTTCAACGTATCTTGAAAATAAAAAAAATAAAACCAACTTTTACAATTTAGCTGAAGAACCACACGCTTCATCCTACAATACTCATAAATAATAGTAAACAAAAGAAAAAAAAAAAAAAAGAAAGAAAGAAAACATTCTAGTGATCGAAATATTGCTGACTCAGAACAGGAACAAGTATTTGTTTACATTAGCTAAGAGTGTGTTTAATTAAAACTACAAGCTGAAAGGGGGAAATAAAGAAAAAAAAATTGTTTATTTTAATTATTTGTCGATAAAAATAATGGATTCAAAGCTACTGAACTTTAAGGCCGACTGACAACGCTTTATTTAAGATTTATTTGAAATAATTATGCTTTTATTTTATCATTCACGTAAAGCATTAATGATTTATTATTATATCTTAATTTGTATCTGGGAAAAAAATAAGTAAACAAATTATGACCAACAATCTGCAAAATTCTAAAGTTTACAAAACATATGGTCCCAAGCTATTCAGATTAGAGGGAGTTGACTTAGAGATGAGATCATTTACACATTTATAGGATTTCGTTTTTAGATTTTTATGTGATAGTATAATTATTTTGACATTCATGAAAATTGTTCGAAATTAATTTTTTTTCCCTTTGTGCTTCTCTTTCTTTCTTTCTTTTTTTTTTTTTTTTTAATGTAACTGAATAATCTACTTTCATATATTGCCTTTATTTATGCATGGAAAATATGCCATTATGCAAAAAACAAATTACTTTTGGGTTTTAAGCTTATATTCAGACTTAATCATTTCCCATTCTTATCTCTCTTCACTGTTTTGCTAAATATATTTGTTTATCAATAAATATTTCTAAATTTCATATGATTATTGTTAATTTATTTTTGCGAGTAGTTTATTTCTTTTCTTTTCTTTTTCTTTTTTTTTTTTTATGTATTTTTAAAATTGCTCCTCAAAGTAGCCAAAATGCTCCTCAAAATTTCTCTGAATACTCCTCAAACTGTTTTTGAAAAGTTGGCAACCCTGTATCATCTAAGAAGTGGCGCTACTATGCTGCAATTTCCCACAATTAAGGAAAGACTATATCTTAGCTTCTATTGTGTAGAACTTCACATAACTTAATGTTCAAATAGTCGATTGTGAAAGACTATGTTTATTCAACTTAGGTGCATATCGGTCATCAGGTAATGCCAGTATGTTGCAATTTTTCACATTTAAGAAAATGCTGTAACTGAGCTTCTGTGATATATAAATGCACTAAACTTGATATGTGCAACAGCCATTATGAACTATTATGCTGATTTAATTTAAACGCATATCGGCCGACAGGTGACGTTGGCATGGTGCAATTAACTCTATTTATAGGAGAGCCATATCCCAGCTTCTATGATATGTATGTGCACCGAATTTGATATGTAAGGTGCATGTCATACATCCAAAAACTATGCCAAACTAGCTTTTTAAAAACTATGCCGAATCAATTTGGGTGTACATGAGATGACGTGCCGCGCTACTATTACTCTTTGTAAATTTCCAGATAGCTATAGTATCTCAGCATCTATTTGTTAAATTAGTTTGTAAAATCTTTATTTGTGAGAAGCTGTGTTAATTACTTTGTGCATTGTAACAGATATATGGTGCAATAATATTAAATAATAATAGAAGAAAATTTTGTAATGGCTACAGCATATACTAATTTTAGATATAGTGGGTTAAATATATGTTAGTAATTTGCAACTGATAATTATGAATGATTTACTTATAAATTGTCAAATATAATTCCCCTAGAAAAAATTTTAAATTCATTAATACGTAACATTTTTTCCCCACAATAGTATCAAGACACGGTAAAGGTATATAAAATTTATCATTAATGGTATAAATGGTAAACATTTCCAATTTAACAATAAAACTTTTTTTAATAATTTACAACACAAGTAATTTAAAATACTTTATTTAAGCGGGCATGAATATTATAATACTTACAAAACTTTAAATTGACACAATAAAAATAAAATATCTCGAAACAATTGTTTCGGGTCTAAAGAGCACACGACCCTTCGTCAGGCACCCAAAGTAGGCACGAGTGCAGCAGTCAAAGTGGTAATGCACGGCTTTGACTGCTGTACTCGTGCCTACTTTGGTCGCCTAACGAAGGGTCGTATGCTCTTTCGACCCGAAACCATTGTTGCAATTTTTTTTTTATTTAATGGTGTTTATTCAAAGTTTTGCAAGTATTATTTTGCAACGCTAGTTCTGTGGTGCGAATAATTGATAAACCTTTTTTCATTTTCTTTCTGAAACAACAGACAGACGATCAGCCTTTCTCTCTCTCTCTCCCTCTCTCTCTGTGTGTTTTTTACTTTCTTCTATATGTAATATAGAGAAAGTATTGGATTCGCGAAAATTTTCGACCTCCGTTTTTTGACGGATCTACACGTTTTGGGATGTCCTGAACACGAATTGATAGTTTTTAGAAAATGTCTGTCTGTGTGTCTGTCTGTCTGTATCATTTTTTTGTGGACGCTGTATCTCACGAACCAATGAATGAAATGTAACCAAACTTGGTATTTAGTTGCACCCTGACATGAACTGGTGCTGATTACATTTCGGGATCAATAGCTCAACAGGTGGCGTTGTGATCGCATTTTATGCAAATTTTTAACATGGCAGCATAGGACAAAATTCCGTATAAATGGGCATAATGAGAGTTATTTTAAACTTATGATTGTAAAATTAATATGAATTATTGATAATAGTAGTAGTTAACTAGGAAAAAATTTTTGTGCATGGGGGGGGGGCATCGCTTCCTCCCCTGGGGAAAGTACACCCCCGGGGGGGGGGGTTAAATTTTCAAGATGGGTATCTTTCGAAAGATCTCGTCAATACCTTTAAAACGAATTGTTGAACTATAAATCTGTGACAATTTGAAACAAAGTTATCGATTTTTTTTACTTTTAACAAACAAAAACTTAGAAAAAAAAATCGTATTTTTTTTTTTTTTTTTTTTTTTTTTTTTTAACGAAATTTAACCAAACTTGGTATTTAGTTGGTCCCCGACATAAAGTGCTGCTGATTACATTTGGGGATCAATAGCTCAAAAGGTGGCGCTGTGATCGCATTTTTTCTAAATTTTTAACATTGGCAGTATAGGACAAAATTTCGTATAAATGTACATAATGAGAGTTATTTTTAACTTGTGATTGTAAAATTAATATGAGTTATTGATAATAGTAATAGTTAACTAGGAAAAAATTTCTGTGCATGTGGGGGCATCGATTCCCCCCCCTGGGGGGGAAAGTACCCCCCGGGGGGGGGTAAATTTTTAAGATGGGTATCTTTCGAAAGATCTCGTCAATACCTTTAAAACGAATGGCTGAACTATAAATCTGTGATAATTTAAAACAAAGTTATCGATTTTTTTTACTTTTACCAAAAAAATAATAAAAAATATTTTTTTTTTTTTTTTTTTTAAATATTGTTACTGGTTGAATATGTATTACTTTTAACCAAAAAAAAAAAAAAAAAAAAAAAAAAACTTAGAAAAAAATCGTATCTTTTTTTTTTTTTTTTTTTTAATATTGTTACTGATTGAATATGCATATAGGAAAATATAGAAGAAAGTCTTGTGGCCACAACATACTAGTTCTCTCTGTGTTTGTTTATCTTCGATAGCGCACATTCGATCTACGACTGCAATTCACAGCTATCGTACTGCTCACCCTTCAAAATATTTTTTACAATTATGAATCTAAATTTATAGGCATATTTATAACTCTGTAACACATGCTAGGCATGTATCGGAGCTCCCTATTCGTATCTAGAAAAATAGATCCGTATTTGTATGGATCTGTTTTCTTTTCTTCAACGAAACTAATATGTATCTTTTGTAGAAATTGTATGAAAATTAGAAAAGTATTATAAATCTTTTTTGACTGTTATTAATATATAACTTAAATAAATACAGTATAACCTCGTATTTACGTCCTGGAAATTGAAAAGATTTCGCAATTTACATTTTTTTTTTTTTTTTTTTTTTACTTTATTCTATATTTAATAGAAGAAAGTACTAGATTCATAAAAATTTTCGACTTCCGTTTTTCGATGAATTTGCACGTATTGAAAGTTCCAGAACACGATTTGACTATTTTTAGAAAATATTAGATATGCCTCTGTGTGTGTGAGAGAGACAAAAATTTTGTGGCGACTGTAACTCTGGAACTACTGCACGTAATTGCATATAAATTTATATGTAAATGCACCTTGACATAAATTAGTGCCTATCAACTTTTGGTGCCCATCCATCAAGAAATGGTACTGCTATACAGCGATTTCTAGAGACCATATATTAGGAAACTATATTATACAGGGTCTCTAGCGATTTCAACAATTTAAGGGAAGGCTATGTCTCATGAACTACTGCAGAGAATTGCATATAAATTTATATGTAGATGCACCTTGACATAACCTAGTCCTTATCAGTTTTTTATGTCAATTTCTCAAAAGATGGCGCTGCTATACAGTGATTTTCACAATTCAAGGGAAGGCTATATCAGGAACTACTAGACATAAATTTATATGTGGATCTACCTCGAGATAAATTATTGTCCATCCACTTTTGGTATCAATAATTCAATAGGTGACGGTGCTATATAGCGATTTCCATAATTTAAGGAAAAGAGATATCTCAAGTTCTATTGCGTACAATAATAATAATAAATGATATGTGAAAAGACCATTATCAGACATTATGCTAATTAAATTTGGATGTATATCGGCCAATAGGTGGCGCTGCTGTACTGCAATTTTCCCCTAGAACGGAAAAGCTATATTTCAACTTCTATGGTGTATAACTGTAGAAAATTTGATATGTGAGATAACCATTATGAAAACGCATTTTTAAATATATTATTTATAGAGAATAAAGCTGTCTTTCTTTGTACTTTCAATGCAATTTTTCTCTAAGATGGAAATCGTCTGCATTCAGTATGGTAGGTAATTTAAATAAATAAGAGCTATAATAAATTATTTGTACTGAGCGAATTTGTATTAGAAAATATAAAAAGAAAGTCTTGTGGCGGCCACAACATACTTTGTTGTTGTTGTTGTTGTCTGTTTAAATACCTTTATTTTTAATAAAATTCAATCCTCGCTTTTATGTGAACGAAATTTTCAATTTTTCTCCATTTATACTTGTATATACAGCAAATATAGAGGAAATACTTGTCGTGATTTCATTTAAAGCTATTATGTTGTCACCACCGCAAAACTTTCTTCTATATTTTCCTATAGGAAAATTCATTCGCCCAGTAAAAATATTTTCTTAAAACTGTTATTTATTAAAATTATCTACCATAATGAATGCAGATAATTTCATTTTAGAAAAAACTAACACTAATAATAAGAAAAGAAAGACAGTTTAATTATCTATAAATAAAGTCTTAAAAGATGCTTCTTCATAATGGTTACCTCATATATCAGGTTTTGTACAGTTATATGACACAGAAGTTGAGATATAGCCATATCCTGTTCTCTAAGAAAATTGCAGTATACCAGCGCCACTTATTGGCTGATATGCATCGAAATTGAATCTGCGTAATGTCATATAATGGCTACGTTGATACGTGTCAAGTTTTGTTTGATTATACACAACAGAACCTTAGATACAGCCTTCCCTGAAAACGCGAAAGTCGATGTATAGCTGCACCAACTGTTGAGCATTTGACAAAAAATATTGGTGGGCACTAACTTACGTCAAAGTTTATGTGCATATAAATTTATGCAAATTCGTTTAGTAGTTTCTGCGATATAGCCTTTCCTAAAATTGCGAAAATCGCGGTCTAGCAGCGCCACTTGTTAAGCAAATAACACCAAAATTTGATAGGCACTAACTTAGGCCAAGGTACATCTGCATATAAATTTATATGCAGTTATCTGCAGTAGTTCCTGAGATACGTTGCCACAAAATTTTTCTCTCACACACACAGACACAGACACATATTTTTCTAAGAATGGTCAAATCGTGTTCTGGAGCCCTCAAAACGTGTAAATCCATTGAAAAGCGGAAGTTGAAAATTTTTACGATTGAAATACTTTCTTCTATTGAATATAGAAGAAAGTAAAAAACAATATAAAATAAACACATTTAGGAAACTGCTTCCATCAAGGCAGATAGTAATAATATTCTTTATCGTCTTTTCTAGAACAAATAAAAGCAAAGCAGATGTTTAATTTCGAATCATATATGTATATCCGTGCAATCCAAATTATTATAGTAAATAAACATTCCCGTCGAAAAAATGCAATAAATAAATATACTTTTTTTTTTTTTTTTTTTTCAGAATATAAGCATTAAACAATGAACTACTATCACTGACCTTGAAACACATTTTTGCAATCTTGAAGTTCACAACTCGCATAAGTGTTTAATCATTATTATTAGTCTTTTTTTTTTTTTCCCCAGATTTTTAACGCAATACAATTAGTAATTACATTTTTTTTTTTTTTTTTTTTTTTTGTATGTTCAATGGAAGAAAGTATTGGATTTGTAAAAATTTTCGACTTCCACTTTTCGACGGATTTACAAGTTTTGAGAGGTTAGACCACGATCTGACCATTTTTATAAAATGTCTTGTCTGTCCGTCTGTGTGTGTATATATATGTGTGACAAAACTTTTGTGGCAACTGTATCTACGGAACTACTGTTCAGAATTACATATAAATTTATATGTAGATGCACCTTGACCAAAATTAGTGCCTATCAACTTTTGGTGTCAATCGCTCGAAAGGTGGAGCTGTTATGCAGCGATAGCATTTATAATATGGTTGTCAACTTTCAAATATGCTTAACAATAGTGTTCTAACAGGGATACATTCATTAAAAAAAATAATAATTCAATAAAAAAAAAATCAATAAAACCAGATCGATTTTAAAAAGAATCTCGTGCTTGCTTTTCTAAAGTAATCATACGAATTATAAGGTATGGTGTTATATGACAATATATATATATCATCATTACCAATTTCAGCCTCTATCAACGCACTGCAGGATGAAGGCCTCTGCTAGGCGATTCCAAACTGTCCTGTTTTCACACACACACACACACACACATATATATATATATAATAATTTATGCATAGATTAAGAAAGGTTTTGATAGAATATTTCGTCTCCTCATTGATTTATTTGATTTTCAATGAAGCCATCTATGGTATATGCAACTTCTTAATTGAATGCAACCTATGTAATGAGGTGAAATTTACACCTCATATAACGTATTTCTTAGTAATGTCCTGATGTCTTTTTTTTCTTTTTCTTTTTTTTTAAGGTTTGTGAGCTCTATTTTAAACCTGATGGAATTATACAAACAATAAATTATTTTGATGAAAAAGAAGGAAAGTTACTATCAAGTCCCAAGAAATAAACCAATTGTTAAAGATGGTGCTATTCCTACAATTTTCAGCGGCTTGCCATCTTTAGGGATAAACAAATTACGTTTTATTACCTAATTATATTTTTGCTTTTATATTATTATTATGATTAATTTTTATGTAAATTATGGAGCAATCTTCTTCATGTATATGAAACATTTATAATTTTCAATAAAATTATTTTTATCTTGATTTTTGTCTTTTATGTATTATTTCAATTACATAGTTTTAATGAAGGAGAAATCTTATTTAAATAAGCCACATAAATTCTTGATTTAAGAATGTTGAAAGTAATGTTATCAGGTAAGTGAGAGTTATTTTGGATGATCAAATACTTATAAATTATTGTTATATATTAAAATTTCTCTGGGCATAAAATTTACAAAGATGATTAAAAATAAAAATTCTTATTATATATGTTAAAGTGTTTTTTATGCAAATTTTATGTCCACCCTCACCTTGAAAAAAAAAAAAAAAAAGTATATCATTAATATTTATGATTTTAAAACTTTAAATAACCTGAAATTTGGAGTTCGGTGTTATTTATAGTTTAGTACATTGTATCGTCTATACCGTGCATATTGTTTATATTGCCTGTATCAATTGTTAAAGCACATTGTATCGTCGTACTTATCTGTAATTTTAATCAGGTGGAAAAAATCCATTATTTAAAAATATATATACATATATTCAGGTGGCTTAAATATTAAAAAAAGGAACTAAAAAAAAAAAAAAAAAGTTTACATTTATTTTTGGAACTACAGCGTATAAAATGAAAGCACCGATGAAAAAATATATATATATATTTCTAAATCCATATATGAGGATGTGCATAGAAAGTGGACTAAATCATGTGGCGCCACAATCCTCTTGGAATGCCTTGATAAAAAAGTGTTGGATAAATGCGTGCGTTAATGATGAATAAAGGTAGGAAAGAATGATTAAACTAGCAAATTCTTTGTTTCAGTAGTTTGTTAAATTTCCAGTATTCATAGCTGCTAACTTTTTTAATTGATTCCGGAATGTTGTTAGTATATCGCCCTATCTTCAAACCATATTCTTTGAGGAGTAATTATCTTCATACTTAATTGTAATTACATGCTAAAGAAAATTATTCTATTAAGAATATGGTATGAAGGAAAGGGCGAATGTTAACAACATTCCGGAATAAATTGAAAAAGTTGGCAGCTATGAGTATTTTATTCCAGTTGATGGACAAGTAATATTTTTCAGAAAAGTTTTTAAATATTTTTTCAAGGTTGAACATTTAAAACGGGAGGGGGGATTAAACAATTACAAAAGTAAAGAGGTTAAAACTAACATCAATGCTTTTTCAAAAGCCCCTGCAAACAAGTATGAGGCCACTTCCTCATAACACATGAGGGATTTTAATCTATTAAATTTTTTTGATTAATCTCTCTCAAATATTATGAGACAGGCTAGTAAAATATTTTTTTTTCGGGATAAAATTCCTCCACAAATATTATGAGGCAGCTTAGTCAAATAGAGACTAGTTTTCCTTTTCAAATATTACCAGACAGATTAGTCAGGTAAATAGTCTTGACTATCCTGCCTCTTAAGATATTCATTGAAAATTGACTAGCTTGCTTCGTAAAATACCTGTTGGCTGCTGACTAACCGTCTTAATCAAGTGCAGATTCTGACTAACTTGCCTTGTCTGGCAACTGCGGTTGTTGACTAACCTTCCTGGTCTGATAATTATGATTATCGACTAGCCTTCTTTGTCTAATAATATTAACCTTCCTAGTCTGGAGTAGTGTTTTGGTGACTAGTTTAGCAAGTACACTTTTTAGTTTTTGAGACTAGTTCAGCAAGTACACTTTTCAGTTTTGGTGACTAGTTCAGCAAGTACACTTTTTAGTTTTGAAGACTAGTTCAGCAAGTACACTTTTCAGTTTCGGTGACTAGTTCAGCAAGTACACTTTTCGGTTTTGGAGACTAGTTCAGCAAGTACACTTTCTGGCTAGTCAGTCATTTTGGTTAGTCAATTCTGTATTGTCAGCTGAGCATTTTGGCAGGTCACTGTGACCAATTTATTTTTCTGTGTGTAGCCCAAGAGTTAATCAGAATTAATTGAAACCAAGGTCTAACAAAACATCAAGTTCGATAAAATTAAGTAAATTAATTCATCAGGTTATAGTGTTCGCACAATTTTGCTTACTCAAAAAGAGACATTTTGTAAAAATAGTCGAATTGTGCTACCATTCATGAAATCTTAAAACGTGTTCAATGCAATTCAACATCAAAACTATTCAAGAAATCTCAAAACGTGTAATTTCATCGAGAACCGGAAGTCGAAATATTTTCCGAATCTTATACTTTCTTCTTTCATAAGTAGAAAATAGTAATAAATCCATTTTTTAAAAAATAAGTAGTATTTTTCAGTTAATTGAAAGGCATTATGTTTTGCCTAAAAAATATGTCTTCAAATTAGAGCTGATGTAAATTAGAAAAAAAGAAATTACACCATAAATAAAAAATAAAAACTATGTATATATATATATATATATAGAGAGAGAGAGAGAGGGTGTTTCAAAAGTCTGTATACACCAAAATATCTCGAAAGGAAAGCAAATTTATTGAACACACTGATTTCAAAAGTTTGATGCATTGAAAAAAATCTATCATATGAAGTATCATAGTTGTGCATCCTGGACACCCCGCGCCCCAGTGGTCCCACGTGACACAAACTCGATTTTCTCAAAAAGAAACCATGCCTTTTCTTAACGTCATCGTGATCAGCGGTAAAAATTTGTTTTAAATAAAGTATTGCTTTGTTTAATTCTGCAGAGTGGGGGGCCCCGCGACCCCTATTTTTTTTGTTGCAATAAAAAGTCTGGAAACTCTAAAATATATCAATAAAAAAGCAATTTCGCTGAACTTAATGATTACAAAAGTGTCGTACATTCAAATGATCTATCAAATGAGGTATCGTAAGTGGAAACACACGGGCCTCCAGGGGGCCCACTTGACACAAACTCAATTTTTTCAAATGGAAACCATACTTTTCCCTAACATAATCGTGTTAATCACGTATTACTTTTTTTTTTATTTCTACACTTTAGTAACCCTCGATTCTTATGCTGTTATAAAAAATCTGGAAATCCTAAAATATCTCAATAAATAAGCAATTTCGCTGAACACAATTATTACTAAAGTGTCGCACATTCAAATTAATCATAGGTGGGACCGCGGGACACAAACTCAAATTTTTCAGATGGAAACGATAATGTTTCTTTTTAGAATCGTGGTAAGTGGGAAAAATCTGTTTTAATTCATGTATTGTATTTCTTTTTAATTACAACATATATATATATATATAATTACAATATTTAATTAGAACATAAGATTCAGGGCCTAAAGACCCCTACTCTGAAGATTTGAAAAAAGGTAATACATGATTTAATACAGAGTTTTTTCGCATAACACGATTCTATGAAGAAAAAGTATGGTTTCCATTTGAAAAAACGCAGTTTGTGTCACGTGGGTTCCCTGAGGACCCCGAGATACCCCCTGATACCTCATCTGATAGATCATTTGAATCCATGGCACTTTTATAATTATTGCGCTCAGCGAAATTGCCTTTTTTATTGAGATACTAAGGATTTCCGGATTTTTTATTACAACATAAGAATTGGCCCTCGGGACCGCCTACTCGTTATTATATATATATATATATATATATATATATATATATATTAATACAGCTTTGCAAAAATTGAATTTCTGTCACCTGGGTCTCTGGGGCCCCGGAGCGCCACCTATCATACCTCATCTGATAGATCATTTGAATGCACGAAACTTTTGGAATCAATATGTTCAGCAAGATTGCTTTCCTTTCGAGTTCTTTTAAGTGTTTTCAGACTTATGAAACACCCTGTTCACAGAACTTTCATAAACCAAATAATTTTCAATTTGCGTGTATGTTCAATAATATAAAATAATAATAATACTTAAAATAATATGAAATAATAACAATAATATAAAATAATAACAATAAACAATATTTCGATCTGTCACTCAATAACTATTTTAACTTTAATGACTGTTGCGTCTTTGAATGAAAAATCGAGATTATGGGGATGCTACATCTATTTAAATTAGTATGTCTATGGCTTTTATTTGAATTTTAAGAAGTGCATAAAAATAAAGGTACTTTTAATTCGAATAGATTAGTACTTCAACAGTGTAATTATACATCTCAATTCGCTACTTTCATTTAAATTCCGCTCGACAAAAATATTAAAGTTAAAATATTTATTACTAGCAAGCTACGCCCGCTTCGCTGGTCACTATTTTTAAATGAATCACTATAATTAATGAATTCTCAAAATTGCATTAATTTTTATCATGTAAAAAAAAAAAAAAAAAAAAAAAAAGGGAGAAAGAAAAATTCTGATCGGGAAAAAATGTCACACCGGGTCCCCACTGCCTTCGGCAGCGCAAGCCGTTCGCGCGAATTTATGTTCGACACTCTTAATGAATCACTATATTTTCGTAAAGGAAAAACATAAATATAAAACACAAAAAAAAAAATCTTCTCTCATCGGTGGAATAATTGGTCCGGGCCCTATTGTCTGCGGCAGCGTATAAACGCACGCCGTCGCGCGTGTTCCTTCGCCCACAGTTCCCGCCCCTCCTAATTATTTTACAATTTCAAAAATATTTGTAATCGTTTACTCGGGCTTTTGAATATAATAATACTAATTTCCAACGCTCCATCTGAATGTCTTTATTTTTGCCCCTTCGCCCCCCCCTTCCTGTCTATCCTAATAATTTTTCCCTTTTGAAAATATCTGCATTCGATTTGTAGGGCCCCAAAACATATGTGCCAATTTTGAACGGTCTAACTCTATATTTCTATTGTTTTGTCCCTTCGTTCCCCACCTCCCCGGCTCTCCAAAAAATTTTACAAATACGAAAATATCCGCAATCGATTTGTAGGTATCAAAAACCTCATTGTACCAATTTTGAACGATTTAACTCGATTTTAAATTTTTCCCCCTCCGTCCCCCCCCCCCTCCCGCCCCTCCTAATAACTTTACACTTTCGAAAATATCCTCATTCGACTTACAGGCCTCTAAACTATCTGTACAAATTTTGAACGATCTAATTGTATTTCTATTTCTTTGGCCCGTAGCCCCCCCCCCCTTCCCTTCCCGCCCCACCTGGAACGATTTTCTAAAATTCCAGAAATTGGTTTTTAGATATTTGAATGAGCTAGATTTTAGAGAAAAAATCTCACATATATCTTTTTTTTTTTAGAAATAAAGGATTATTTTAAATCACGTTTTAACCCCTTTAACCCCTTAACCTTTAGGGACTGAATTTCTAAAATTCCAGAAATTGGCTTTTAGGTATTTTGTATTAGCTATATTTTAGAACAAAAATTTCACACATATGTATATATATATATATATATATATATATATATATATATATATATATATATATACATATATATATATATATATTTGAGATATATAGGATTATGTGAAATCACGTTTTGCGCACGTGAAATCATGTTTTGCCCCCTTCCCCTTCATTAGAGACCAAATTTCTAACATTCCAGAAATCGTTTTTAGATATTTGTCTTACCTATATTTTAAAGCAAAAATTTTATGGATATCTGTCTCTTTGTTTGAAATATGAAGGATTTTGTGAAATCACGTTTTGCCCTCCCTCCTCCCCCCTTGGGGGGCGAATTTTATAGAATCGCTTCTTAGTGCATGTCTACGTAATAGAAGGAGCATTGTCACAAGATTTCTTGCTTCTTGGTCCAAGGGTTTGGGCTGGGCGATGATGAATTACTCACTCCCTCAGGACAAACGATTTTATATATATAGATTCTATATTTATTTATTTTCGAGTTTAAAATTTGCAATTTAAACTACTTGTATTTTAAAACTCAATCTCTTTTGTTTGAATATTATTATGAATATATTTTCCAGGAATTTTTAAGAATTTCTAGAGTTTTGAGATTGAAATATTTTGCATTATCTCCTAAAAGTCAAGCCTGTATATCTGTCTTCTCCAGCTAAAAGATGCTTTTTTGAAATCACACCTGCCTGTCAAGATAGATAAGTTTTCTCAAGTTAACTGTTATAGTTCTTTCTAAAAGCCGCCATTATTTCAAGAATTTTAAAATGTAGTCTTAACTCCTTTAAGAAAATAAAGACTGTTCAAGATTTTATATTCGTTATCTACAGGCAGATATCTCTCCTTCGACAAAAGAAAAAAAAAAAAAAACTATTTCTAGGAATTGGTAAACAAAAAAAATATCACGTTTTAGACTCTAATCAGTGCGTAATAAGATTAGGTTTCGAAAGTGTTGAAAGTTTAAAAGATCTGAATAATAATCAGTGGTTATTATTAATAATAAAATACGAAATAGAGAGATTAGATGAAGCGGAATGTTTCTCTTTCTTTAAATATACATATTGTATATATATATATATATATATATATACAGTGAAACCTCTCAAGTTGGACGCTTTTTCTCGGAACGGAATGTATCCATAACATTATGTCTAACCCCTATAAGTTGGACACTTTTTCTTGGAACCGTAGGTGTCCAACTTAGAGAGGTTTTACTGTATCACTTTTTTGCCTGCTAATTAAATATTAAATAAAGGGGGATATTGTGATTATGGTTGTACATTTAATTTTAATTTTAATTTTTTTACTTTATTTTTTGCTCTACAAACGGTGTTTATTTTATTTTTTTATTTTATTAATTAATTATTAGAAAAAATAGTTCTCCCTTAAAAATGAATAACATGATTATAAGTGTACGCATTATAAGAGTAAGTACTCATTACAATTGTATTTTGAAAATCATTTTACAATTATGTGTTTCAAATACGTAATAATAAATAAGGACTTTTCCCACTAACAAGTGAAAATAAAAATGCATAAAATAATGAATTTCGTTATATTTTCAAGGATTACGAAATATATATTTTTTCTAAAATGTAATTTTTAAAATTTGTTAATGCAATTTAGATTATTGAAATATTGGTATACAGTAATTAGTAAATGAAAATTCCGAATAGCAAATAATTTTAACAATCTGCTGCGTAATATCAGTCTGAAACTTATTATTGCATTTTTGTTTTTCTACAAACCGTTCATTTTGCATAAATTTTAAAATGTCTAGTTCGATTTTTAAAAATTTTAATTCAATATATGAAAACCTATAAAGCTTAATACAATAAAAATAATAAATAATTTTTTCACTGCACTGTACTGAAGAATGTCTTAAATATGAATTAAAAATGGACTATGGGATTGTATTATTGTAGGGAAACAAAATTTGAAAGTTAAATAATAAAATTACTACACGTACTGATATAAAGATAGAATCATTATAATTTATGCAGTGTATTTATTTATTTATTTATTTATTATTATTATTTTACTTAAAAATCTATAACTATATCCATTTTAATTAGTAATTAGAAGATCTGAAACGTCAGGAGTTCAAATTTTAATCTGCTACATTTGCATTTTTTCTTACAGTTTCTCAACAAAATGTCGGAATGCAATGGAAATTTGCTTTCATGGGGCGAATATGCAGACTCTAATAGAAGAAAAAATAAATAATTTTATACATCAATTTTTATTAATTTTATTTTTAATTAGTAATTAATATTTCATAAATCGTTTAACATGACCGTTAATCATGATATTTGCACTCTAACTGTTGCAAACGTAAACTATCGTATAAAATAAAAATTAAAAAAAATAAATAGTGTGATCTGTCGGTAATTGACCATTTAAGCACAAAAATCTGAAAAGCAAGAATTAATGAGGGAAAGTTCTTAATCTAATTGATAGAATACACAACTAACATGTAATAAAATGCTCTGTTAGATTTCCAATATATATATGTATATATATGTATAAGAAATGAATACATATGTTTAACACGTTAATCGCCACGATAATATCAGAAAAATTTTCACATGGGCCATGGTAACTTTATTAGACAATTTAGTTAAAAATGCGTGGGGCACATATGACTGACATGGCGATTAACGTGTTAATAATTACTCGGCGTATATCCTATTCCTTTTAGGGTTATTTCCTAGTTAAAAATGCGTGTAAAAAATGCCTCAGACACATATGACTGACATGGCGATTAACGTGTTAATATAAGAACTGAAGACTATGTAAAACAAGGGTAATATCCAAACAAATGAAAGTAAAATTACAATAAGAAGGAGCAGAAGCCCCCACGGCTTAAGATAGCGAGAATATGTATACACATACACTAATAAACTAACTATTGTTATTTCAAATAAGGGATGGTCAATTATTAGGTATCTAAAATATTATCAGTACTAGTAAAAGACCAAATTTGTCAACTACTGAATTTCGGCCGTCTCAGCAATTGACCAACGAAGTTAATTTCTAAATGTGTCAGAATTTCACTTAAATTTACGCAGTGGACTTCTCAGATTTTTAAAGTTTCTAGCGTTCGACTTTCATATAGTGTATATAGTTCGTTATAGTAGTTCGATAACTTAAGTGGTTTAGGAAGGAGGAGTCATTTTTGGACAAAATTGTCAGGGAAGGGTAAATGGATGAGTAGGTTTAATGTTGCACTAGAGCTACGCAATGGGCAACTGACAACGGCCTGGGACTCATGTCTAATGGGTTGCAAGGAAAGTGTTGATTAGTAAGTCGATCGGCGTTAATTATTAATGTAGATTAATATTTTTTTCATATACAGTAAAGCACGTTTATACGTCTTTTGAGGAACTAACGTAAAAGGACGTATAAATGAAAAGACGCATAATCGAAATTTTAATAGTAGCACTTCGATTACTACAAACTTAATGGCACTTAAGCAAAATTTATATGAAAATACTAATTAAATTAATAAATCTTCCTAAGTTAGTAAATGTATATTATACTTTTTTTAAAGATTAATTAAAAAGAAAAAAAGATTTATTATCAAAAGTGAGAAAAATCATACTATTAATGCATGACGGGGTACTAATTACATATATTATATACTGAGTATTATATTACATTTCTTAAGAACTATATATGAACGCATTTTGAATATTAATTATATATATATATATATATCATTTATCTTTAATAATAAGCATACGATTTATATCCATACAGATAATTACTTAGTAGCATTAAAAACCTTTAATATTCGTCTGATTTGCTGCTTGTCTATGAGTATTAAACATTCTACTGTGAATTCAATTGATTCTTTGAACTGTGTTCATCGATCTTTCCGCTGTTCCTACATTTAAGATGCTTCCTAGGAAAAATCCGTCTTATTTAGAATGGAAAATAACGACAGGTCGAGAAATTTTGCGAATTTTAGTAAAGTGGAAAAGACGTATAACCGATATTAGCGACCTATAAACGAAGCATTTTTGCATTAAAATAAATAGGATTGAATCTGGATTTTATTAAAATGACGTATAAATATAAAAGACATAAATATAAAAGACGTATAAACGAGAGACGTATAAACGGTGCTTTACTGTATTTACATTGAAATATAATCTAAACAGCTTTTAATTTAAGCAATTTTTAAACTTGAAATCGAAATGATCAATTACTAATATAACTATGGCCATTTGCTGGATGTAAGTAGTCACTTACTAGCAAAATCTTATTTTGAAACAATTATTGTAAATAACATTAATTGTAGAAAAGGAAACAAAGAAATGTTTCTGAATTATTAATCCTTATATATTGATTAGTATGTCAGTTTCCAGAAATGTTGTTAATGATTATATTAGAAAATAAGATAACACTTTAAAACTTTTCCATAAAATAATCAATTACAAGTCTGCACACAATTTTTTCTATTTATACACTTATCTATTTACTGAAGAGAGACTTATGGGCAAAAGTCCATTAATTTTGTAACTAAATTTACTAAATAGATAAAAGCGACTAGTACTCAAAAAAGCAATTTATTACAAGCAATATGGGTAGAGACGTTTCTGAATCTATAAGCTATTTAATAATAAAACTCTGGAATGTTTCATAATTTTTGCAACTAATCACAGAAATTTTTCAGAAAATTAAAATTTTGAAACATTTAAAGTTTTTTTTTTACCTCCCTGAAATGTGTTTTTTTTTTTTTTTTTCATTCTTTTATTTTCTCTTCTCTCCCCCCCCCCCGCTTTTTTTTCCCTCTGATTAATCGGCTATTCCCTTGTGTTTATTTAATTATTTACTTTTACCATTTTACAGAACTAAAGTAAAACAACAGTAGTTTGCAATTTTTAAACTTTTCTTTTTAAAACTTTCCAACAACGTTGAAAAGTGTTAACAACTTCGGTTTGTCTATCTGTCTGTCCGCGCTCTAACTCTCGTAAATATTCATGGAATTTTTTCAAACTGATATATGTTATTCAAGTTCACTATCGGATGTTCCCTGTTGAAAATGGCGTCAATACTTCAACTGGTTTGTGTATTTCTATAAACCATATTTTAATACCGTTACTTTCCCAAATTTTAATGAAATTGAAATATCCAAGTCCACTATCGGATGATCTCCGTTGAAAATGGAGTAAACACCATCGCTGGTTTGTGTACAGTGACACCCGAAAGTGTTCCAAAGCATTGCATTCTGTGAGAGGTATATCTATAAACCGAATTTTAATAACTTTACTTTGCACAAATCTTAATAAAATTAAAATATGTTAATCATATACAAAAAAGAATGTTTTGCATAGAATACAGTATGATTAGCGTCAGATTTACAGGGCCATACAAAAATATTCAGTTACATTAAGAGGTATTATTGGAAATTTGCTGGAATTGCATTTTCGTTTATATTAAACGTTTTTATCACTTTCTAAGGGTTTTTAACACTTTCCAACAAGGTTGAAAAGTGTTAATGACTTCGGTTTGTCTGTCTTTCCGCGCTCTAACTCCCGTAAATATTCATTGAATTTGTTGAAACTGATATATGATATTCAAGTACACTTTCGCATCTTCCTTATTGAAAATAGAGGGAATACCTCTACTGGTTTATGTACAGGGACAACTATATTCCAAAGTACTGTGATATTGTTTTGAACTATATTTTAATTCCTTTATTTTACAAAAATTTTAATGAAATTGAAATATGTTATTCAAATTCACTCTCTGATGTTTTCTATAGAAAATGGAGTAAATACCCCCACTGTTTTGTGTGCATGGTCATCTGAAAGTATTCCAAAACATTCGCTCTATGACAGGTATTTCTATAAACCAAATTGTAATAACTTTACTTTGAAAAAATCTTAATGAAATTGAAATATGTTATTCATATGCACAAAATAATGCTTTCTATAGAATATAGTATGATGAGAATTAGATTTACAGGGGCACGCAAAAATATTCAGTTACACTGAGGGATTTTTTTTGAAATTTGCTGGCATTGCACTTTTCGTTTACATTAAGCGATTTAACAATTTTAAATGTGAATATGATTTCACTTTATGTATCTATCTGTCCGACTGTCCATCTGTCTATCTATCCGTCTGCCCGCATCCAGTATCCGTAAATATTTTCAGAATATATATATATATGTATATATATATATATATGTTATTCAAATTCACTGTGGAATGTTCCATATTTAAAATGGCATTAATATGTTCTGTGCAACTGGTTTGTATGCAGGGACACACACACACACACACACACACAAAAAGCCAATGCATTGTATTTTAGGACAGATATTTTTACAAATTACATATAAAAGAACTTTCTATAGCAAAAATCATACAGAAATTGATATTTATTTGTAATATGCAAAAATAATGTTTTGTATAGAATATGATTTTGTTATCCTACATATTTACAGGGCTACACTAAAATATTCAGATACAATAAGGGCTGCAATTAGAATCTAAGGTGTATGTTTTCTTTTGTGTTAGGCTTTTGTAACACTTTCTAACAATGTATAAGAATGATTAGGAATTCAATTAGTATATTTATATGACTTTCAGAACTACTGTCTGTCCGTTGTGTGATAACATAAGTAAAGAGTATTGAAAGTTACGATACAACAATTACGTTCAGTTGGAAAGTGTTAATAGTCAATGCGTGTCGCATGATTTTTCGTTCTTGCTTTCTCATTTATTAAGTACTGACTAAATAAAAGAAACCAAAAAATATATTTTTTTGCATAAATGCATTTTAATTTGGTTGCAGAAGTCTTTGTAAATTATCAGTTTTTCGCTGCATGTTAGTAATATTTGCCTTACTTCCAGGGCCGAAATTAGGATTTTTCTTTCACCCAGGGCGAAGAGAGATTTTGGTTATTTGCTTGATTGGGCTTAACGTCACACGGGTGGTCTGGGCACCACTGGCAATGGTCTGGGACGCACCTCTAAGGATGGTCGGGAGAATGGTCGGGAGTCCCTCACAAATTTGTTCTTCCATGGAGGGGATGGCTCCCCCGCTTAGGTAACCATCAGAGTTATGATTTAGATGGGAATCATGGAGGACATTGTGGTCGCGACGGATTTTACGTGCACCAGCCACCATTAAAGAGAGATTTTGAAGAAAATACTAATAACTTAGGAGAATATTTTACCTCTCATGAATTTTTTTTATCTATTCACCTCCTTGTTCCTTTAATTTTTATTTCTTTGTTCGGATTGCCCGGCTGTAAGATTCAGAAATTTTTTTGCAAAACTTTTTTCCTTCCTCCCACGTGCATAATGTGAGAAACCAGACTGTTTTCGGCGCACTCCCCATTCTGGCGTCCAGGGCATATGCTCCGTTGGCTCTCCCCTAGTTTCGGTCGTACTTACTTCAATAATAATAGCATTTCTACCCCCTCCGACAGAGAAAATTTTAATTTGAAAAAAAGGTTCAAAAACTTACGTCCAAAAATCCGGTAATGGTCCAAATTTAGTACTGTCAACAAGAGTTTTATCCAGTGGAATTTTGTAATATTCACATAATAATCCCACATGGTTTGAAGATTGTAATGCAGTAGCACTTGCAGGACCATTCTCAGATGCTGCAGAAGTTCCACCTCCAATGTTTAGCATAGCACTGGTTGCTGCAGTCAAAGGGTGGTCATAAAATGCTCTCCAGGTTTCCTCTCCATCAGGCATTTCAAGACCACGGTCTGACTGAATTCCTCCAGCAGAGCTCAACTCCTCTGCAATCTCTTTGTTCTTTCTGTAACAGAAGGAAATGAATACTACGTAAGAAGTTGTCAGCAAAAAAGTTATACATTGGTTGTAATATACATATTCATTAATCAGATAAGATTTAAATATGATTAATTTTTTGATCAGATTTAACAAAACTAACTTTATCATTTAATCGAAAACTACGCTTGTTAAGTTAAGTAACAACATCCCCCCCCCCCTTTCTTTAGCGCATAACTCATAAGCAAATGAATATAAAATTTGAATGACATGTTAGTTATCGAATCATTATATGAATTTTATATTACTTTGACACCAGGAATAATTTGTAAACTTGTGTTATTTTTAATTTTTCAGAAAAGTACGTTTTTAAAGAAAAGTAAAATTTATAGGATTTTAGAAAAGAATACTAAATAAATGAAAATGTTATGGGTGCATTAAAGATTGTTGGATTTGCACATACTTACAAAAATTAAATTATCTCTTTTTTTTTTTTTTTTTTTTTTTTTCTTTTTCCTCCTTCAGTTTTTTTTCTTTTTAAAATATATTTTCATAATTAATATATATATATATATATATATATTCTATAACAAAAAAACCGACGCACCAAGAACGATTAATGCAAACTGGACACAAATTGACATACATACAGGTTTCGATGGAAAATGCAAAATTTTAAAGTTTGGCTGCTATCGAATGAGCATGCGACGCTGCAGCGCATCTTAACTGCGCAATTGGTAGAATATTAAAAATGAGAAATTTTGATTCCAGGTCATAAATTCTTAGAGAATTTTATTCCCTCTACTCAGAAAGACAGTAACTATGACTCGCATACATGTGCACAAACAACATGCGCAGATATCACCATTTGAGAGTGGTGTGTAGTTGGGCTCAAAGAAGCCGGTTCGTATAATCTGCAAATTTTTTGACAAATGGATAGGAGCGGTACCACTATTAGATTACAGTGACAGGAATGGGTGAACCATGGCCGAACACAGCGTCTGGGACAAAGTGGTCCCCTAAAGAGAGGACATAAAGTGAGAATCAGTCAATCGCAAAGCGGTACTCAAAGTTCCAATTCATCATTATCGTCGATCCTACGTGGAACTGGTACTTCACTGACTTCAAAGACCCTTAATAGGCAGCTCAGTGAAATGGGGTTGAGTTCAGTCCCCGCATCTTTCTTCCACTGAGGACGTTTGGAGCATCATAAAAAGGGTCCTACAACAAGCTCGGGATTTTACCAATCTAATGCACAAATTGGACAGAATTTGACACGATACTTCACAGGAACACATATGCCAACTCTATCAATTAATACCAAGCCGAATAACTGCGTACATAAGAGCCAGAAGTGAACCAACGCGTTATTGACTTGTTTATTTGTGAGGCCCTTTCTCTTGATTAAACCATTCAAATTTTCTGAAATTGTAATCAATTGTTTTTCTCCAAATGTACATTACATCTACCAATTTTTGTCCCATTCGGATTACTCCTTCTTGGTGCGTCATTTTTTTTTTTTTTTTTTTTTTTTTTGTTATAGAGTGCATATATATATATATATATATATAGATGAGGCTTTCGCTACGACACTAATTATTGAAACATTTATTATACTAGAGATGTTTTTAATTAAAAATTGATATTCATATAAAGAAAAATCCGCTATGAAATAAATAAATAAAAGAATAAGATGGTTGTAATTTAAACTTTAGAGGCATGTGCACCTTGGTCTATAATGCATTCTCAGTGTTATTTTCATGTAACTTTCTTTTCTAAAATCACCCCCCCCCCCTCGACACACACACATTTCTTAAAAGTCAGATTAAAAAAAAAAAAGAATGGAGATAAAAAGTTAATATTATTTCAAATTAGTTCCGATGTCATAATAATTTTAAATAAGATTAATAAGATTAATAGTTTAAAAACATGCTTATCATCCAAATTTCATATTCATTTCTTTAGTAGATATTTGCAAAAGATGAAGAGAGGTGTTGCTTAACTTTTCGAAACCTCAGTACTTTCTGAAAGTACAGTGGGGAATAAAATTATTAGATTTTTCTTTCTTTCTTTTTAACACTTTTCAACAATGTTGCTAATAACTTCAGCTTGCTAATAACTTCAGCTGTCTGTCCGCGCTCTAACTCCCATAAATATTTATGGAATTTCTCTTATTAAAGTTCACTATCGGATGTTCCCTGTTGAAAATGGGGTGACTACCTCCACTGGTTTGTGTACAGGGACACCCGAAAGTATTCCAAAGCATAGTGTTCTATGAGATGTATTTTTATAAAGCATATTTTAATACCTTTACTGTACACGAATCTTAATAAAATTGAAATATGTTATTCAAGTTCACTATCGGGTGTGTCTTATGTAAAATGGAGTAAATACCAGCACTGATTTATGTACAGGGACAATCGAAGTATTCAAAAGCATTGCGTTCTATGAGAGGTATTTCTGTAAACCAAATTTTAATAACTTTAGTTTGCACAAATCTTAATGAAATTGAAATATGTAATTCGTATGCACAAAAGAATGCTTTCTATAGAATATAGAAGGATTAGCATTGAGTTACAGGGCCACACAAAAATATTCAGTTACTTGAAGTGTCATTAATAAAAATTTACTGAAATTGCACTTTCTTTTACATTAAGTGTATTTACCACTTTCTAACAATTTTTAAGTGTGAATATGATTTCAATTTGTGTATTAATTATAATCTAACTGTCTGTCTGTCCATGCTATAACTCCCATAAATACTTATGGAATTTCTTGAAACTGATATACGTTACTCAAGTTCACTAGCAGATGTTCCCTATTGAAAATGGAGTGAATACCTCTACTGGTTTGTATACAGGGACACCCGAAAGTTTTTCAAAGCATTGTGTTCTATGAGGGGTATTTGTATAAACCATATTTTAATACCTTTACTGCACACAAATATTAAAATGAAATTGAAATATGTTATTCAAGTTAACTATAAGGTGCTTCTTATGTAAAATGGAGTAAATACCAGCACTGGTTTGTGTACAGGGACACTCGAAAGTATTCCAAAGCATTGCGTTCTGTGACAAGTATTTCTATAAACCAAACTTTAATAACTTTACTTCGCACAAAGCTTTGAAATTGAAATATGTTATTCATATGCACAAAAGAATGCTTTTTATAGAATATAGTATAATTATCAATTGATTTACAGAGCCACACAAAATTATTTAGTTACATTAAGAGCTATTAATAAATTTTTCTGGAATCGTACTTTCGTTTACATTGCGTTTTTAATATTTTCAAACAATTTTTAAGCGTAAATATGATTTCAATTTGTATATCTGTCTGTCCGATTGTCTGTTTGTCTGTTCGTTCGGGCTCTAACTCCCATAAATATTTATGGAATATTATATATTAGTCAAGTTCACTATGGAATGCGTTCTCTAGTTAAAATGACATTATTAGGTCCTGTACAACTAGTTTGTGTACAGGGACTACCAAAAAAATTGCCAATACATTGCGTTTTAGGACAGACGTTTTTAAAAATTACATTTAAATAATTTTCTATTGTAAAAATCAAAGAAAATTTTTACGCATTGTTAATCTTCTAATATAATGCTTTGTATTGAATATGATATGTTTAACCTTCAGATTTACAGGGCTATACTAAAATATTCAGATACATTAAGGGCTGCAATTATAATCTAACGGCTGCATTTTCTTTTGTGTTAAGCCTTTTTAACACTTTTCAAGAATGCCTAAGAGTGATTTTAAATTCAATTAGTATATCTGTAAACTTTTCAGTGCTTCTGTCTGTTGTGTGATAACGTAGGCAACGAATATTGAAAGTTATATGATGCAACAAGTACGTACAATTCGAAAGTGTTAATAACCAATGTGTACTGCATGATTTTCCTTTTTTTTTTTTTAATTTTTTCTATTTTCTAAAAAAATACTGGGCGAAATGGCCTTGAACTTCAAACATTCAAAGAACATTCATAAACTCACGCTTTCCATTATCGATTTAGTCACGGGCGCAGTTAGGGGACCAACCACAAATTGCAGAATAGACAAAAATACTTTGGATTACCCTGTAAAATAAAAAGCGACAAATGACTTGTAACTTTAACGCACGATTTCACTTAATATTTACAATTTTTATACACTCCCCTCCCCTTGGAAATTGCCTGATTATATATATATGAGTTCACTTCGCCAGTTTTTTGCTTATAACAAAAATATATATGAAGAAAATTTACAGAAAAATTGACAAAACATTAGAGAAAAATTATTTTGAAACTTAAAATGCACAAGTTTATTTTTCGTTGCTATATTAGTAGTAAATAATGTTTTATAGCGCTTGTACAAAAGGTAGCTCTCTTATAATACATAGATCGAAAAAACTAGATATATTGGACAACTTGTGGCAAAAATTCATTTGAATACAGAAAAAAATTAATCAAATTATCGGTAAAAGAAAGGGCTGGATCAGCGGTCGCGAAACTTTCTGCTCTCTCTCTCTCTCTCTCTCTCTCTCTCTCACGAACCACTAAATATATTTCTAGAATAAAAATTAGTGAATACCCATTTTATACCTATGAAATAAATCTATTTAATATAAAACATTACAAATGCATATTTAAGTATAAGAAAAACGAAAATAATCATAAGAAAACAGAATTAAAGTTTATAGATTCTAGTAAATTAATTATAGAAATAAAATGTGAATGCCTATTTTTTTTTTTTTTCCATATAATAAGAAAATTAGCGAAAGATTTAACTACAATAAAAGAAAAAACTATTTCCTTATATAAAACTGCATTTATTAAATTTAGTAATATGTATATTATATTGTTAGTTTATTAAAACCAAATGGGAAATTATATTTTTTAGATACATTTGAAACGTTTGAAGAATGCAAATATTCTGACAAATTTAGAACTGTTCATCGCTAATGCAAATGAGACATCAAAGTGATAACTATGCCTGATACTTAAAATTAAAATTTTTGTGATAAAAAAATAACTCATTTATCCTCTCTCTCATCCAGGAAATTCAGAAATCTAATGTTGAGAGTATGAGTGACTAAAAAAATCCCGAAGCAAAAATTAATATCACTATAACTTCTCATGAAACAGTAAACAAGAACGAAAAATCATGCGGTACGCATTGATTATTAACACTTTTCACCTATACGAACTTGTTGTATCGTATAACTTTTAATCATATTTACCTACGTTATCACATAACGGACAGACAGAACGACAGAAAGGTATATAAATAGACTAATTGAATCCATAATCATTCTTAAACATTGTGGGAAAGTGTTAAAAATGCTTAACGCAAATGGAAATGTTTCCCTTAATTTCGAACTAACGCCCCCTTTATGTATCTGAATATTTTAGTGTAGCCCTGTAAATTTGAAGGTTAAGCATATCACAATTTATATAAAAGATTATTTTAGCATATTAACAATAAATGCCCATTTCTTTATGACTTTTGCAGCAGAAAGTTATTTAAATGTGATTTATAAAAATATCTCTCCTAAAACGCAATGCATTGGTATTTTCTTTTTTGGGTGTCCCTATACACAAACCAGTTATACAGAACCTATTGATGACATTTTAAATAGGGAAAATTCCATAGTGAACTTTAATAACGTATATATATATATATATTAAATTCTGAAAATATTTACGGACATTGGAGGTGGGCAAACTGACAGATAGACAGATGGATAGTAGGATAGACAGATACAAAAATTAAAATCATATTCACCCTTAAAAATTGTTATATAGTGTTTAAAGCACTTAATCTAGACAAAAATGCAATTCCAGCAATTTTCCAATAAAAGCCCTTAATGTAACAATATTTTTGTGTAGCCCTGTAAATCGTAATGCTAATCATATAAGGAAGGAATATAATATAATAAATATAATATAATCATATTTATCAATAATGTAATATAATATAATCATATAAGGATGGAAGGAAGGCTATAGGAATAATTCTTTTCTACATATGAATAACATATTTCAATTTAATTAAGATTTTTGCAAAGTAAAGTTATTAAAATTTGTTTTATAAAAATACCTCTCATAGAACGTAAGGCTTTGGAATACTTTCGAGTGTCTCTGTACACAAACCAGTTGAGGTATTCATTTCATTTTCAATAGGAAACATCCTATAGTGAACTTGAATAACATGTATCAGTTTCAAGAAATTCCATGGATATTTTCGGGAGTTAGAGCATGGACGGATAGACTGACAGACAAACCGCAGTCATTAATACTTTCAACCTTGTTGGAAAGTGTTAAAAAATTAAAATAAATTAAAAAAATTTCTACGGACCAGAAAACTTTTCTCGCGGACTACTAGTGGTTCACGGACTACCAGGTGGCGACTATTGGACTAGATTTTAGTTATTTTCCAGATTTTCAATTTCATAAGGGGTTTATCACATACCATGTATTTAATTTGGAGATCGAATTATTTCAGCCACATTGCGAAAAATTCTATTTAGGAAAAACATGAACTGTTAAATCTTAGTAAATGAATAAAACTATGTTAGAGTTACTAACCTGTTTTAATAATTTATAAGTGTTTTCATATACAGGATATAAAACAAAATTAAAAGTATCAACGGTTAAGGGATAAAAGAACTTGCCAAGACAACTTTCACGATACAATGGGGGGTCGGAGAGCAAAAGGCGAGCGAGCCGGAAGAGGACGCCTGCTTGGTGAAAATGGTGAATACAATAAAGACAGAAAAATAAAAGGCAAATAACCTTTGTTAATGAAAGTTTTAAAACAAATGCTGAAATGAACGACCAGCGAACTTGCAATTCAAATTTCACATTGAACGAACTTTCAATACAAATTTCATATTGGCGACGGAGTGAATCCCGCAGACGTTGACAAATTTCTGGCATTTCCCTAACATCTGCAGCATTGACTAATTCGGACAAGGCTTTCTGGTGATTCAATGAGCGTGTTTAGATGGCACATTTAAATATTGTTTCATCTCTGCCTAGAAATAGCAGCTGATTGACGGATTCTACTAAGCGCCTTCTCGCGGCTAGGTCTTTGCTTTCCAACTGCATAGCTGCCAACTTGTACGATTTTTTGCTACCAGAAACTTTTAATAATCTTTTAAGCAGTTTCCTCCGATTAAACAAGATGAATTGTTTTGCAAAGAAATATTGTTGTTATAAAAACGTACAAGTTGGCATCTATGCGATCGTATGGTGAAAGTTGTTCGTTTTGATAAGTTCTATCACCCTTTACAAATGTAATCATTAGTTTTGCTACTTCCTGTATTTTGTATTGTAGATATTACATATTTCTATGCATACAGTGCCAAAGTCAGCAAGTAGTAGATTCTATAACTTTAAGTGTTTATTTTAAGTATTAAACCTTGGGATCCTTGCAGACAGATAAATTTATCAAAATTTGCATATTTATATTAATTGCGTTACCACGCTAGAAGTTACGAGGGTCAATAAGTGCTAAGTAAGAATTCTGCAATTAAGTATATATTTTATTTATTCCTTCTTATTTTTCAAATTATGGATTAGAAATTTTTTTTGAGTGATTAAATTTGTGTATAAAATAATTCTAATCACATGATTTAACTATAGTCGAAACTGCAATATATTACCTTTGGCATTTAGCCAATGACTTATTCGAAGAATAATAAATTGGTTATGATAATTCTTTTCTAATTCAGGCTTTTAAATGAGAATGACTTGTCAATCATTTTCAATTTGTCTGACACATTTGAAAACAAATACATGGGTGTTTTCTAATTTAGTCTTGGAACGATTACCTCATTATTTATTATATAGTGATCTTTCTAGATAATTGAACTATCACGAGAATGCTCGCAAGGTTATGCTAGCTTTCAAGAAAAAAAAAAACAAAAAAGGTGAAGCATTGTTTGAATGTAATTTGAATATTACATCTGTAATCAATCAAAATAGAATAGAGGAATTCGAGCGAAATAGTCGGTTTAAATCAGAGAAATTAGTTATAGCTAATAACACTGGCTTCTGTTCTATATATGAATTTTAGTCAAGGTATGTTATCTTAAAAGAAAGCTTTGCACAATATAGTATTTTTATATATAAAAAAAATTCAGTAAAAAACACTAAAAATTATTTACAGAAACTAAAAGCTGCATTAGTTACTGTTGGATTATTTACATAATAAAGCTTTATTATTTATAAATAGATATTTGATAAATAAATTAAAATATTTAAACGTTTTTATTAAATAATTTATGAAGATTATTAATGGAATATCCCTATTATCTCTTGTTTCAGTCCCCTACACTTTATTTTAGATTTTACAGTTTAAATATTTCTTTTACTTTTATTCCTATTTTATTCTTTAGTTATCCAAACATTCAAAACAGATTTTTAGACACTCAAGACCTGGTCAATTTTCTCTGTTTGCAAACATTAATTTGGCCTATCCATCAAAAATCTGTATTATAGATAGTCGAAGCTATTATCTTAATTATTCAGTGCTATCAAGCAATTATGGAGTTAAATCAATAACATTTCATCAGTAGGACTGTTTCTGCATTTCTATAAAAAATGAAGAAAAAGAAAATATATCCAATTTTCATATGAGCGAATTGTGCGTGTCGGCTGGCTCGACTCCTGGTCTAACCAAATTTTCACTCTTATAAACCCTGTGCCAGACTAAGCTTAATGCGAATTTTAATTTCTTATTTGCTATTTTTAGAGAAAAATCAGTGCTACATAATAAGACTTTGTTAATGTCAAACCAGCTTATTTATAATTTTAGTTTTAAAATATCAATTTTAAAACTTGTTCATTAAATTATTATTTCAGAAACTTTGTTTATTCAAAACTGATTTATAAAGATAAGAATATAGGAGAATTAAATTCTTTACAGTTTATGACTTTTCAATATTTTCTTCTTTTTGAATATTCAATGCTATAACTTTTATTTTTAATTCTACCTGATCATTTTAGACTTCTTTTATGTAAGTATCATCTTCACTTTCCATCTCCCCTCTTGATATTTACAGTCGGTAGCAAAATTATTCGAGCGCTAACAATAATTCCTATATAAAAAAAGTACACTTAATACTGTTTTGTTAAATAAATTTTTGTCGAATGATATTCTTAGACTGACTAAGAGCATGACTGAAAAAAGATTTATTTAACAAAGTAGTATTTAGTGTACTGTTTTTATATAAGAATTATTGCTAGCGCTCGAATAATTTTGCTGCCGACTGTATGTCTAAGTTACAGGAAAACTTTATTTTGTATATATGATTAGTATAGAAAGAAGTGCACTCCATCTGATACTGCTATAAATAAATATATATGTAAAAAGCATTTATTGTTATGTTCAAACATCTTTTATCTGAATTATTACCATAAAAAAAAAAAAAAAAAAAAAAAAAAAATCTTTTTCACGTCCTTGAAACGATAACTCAACACTTATAAAACTATTTTCCTGCTTGAGCAGTCAACTGTGAACAATCGCGTGTTCTTCAATTGTATAACGGTCCTTTATATCTTCCTTGCAACTTTTCTAGGACACTATGTTTCTTTAACTATGTGGGATGTGGTGTTCACTAGGGATCTAGATCAGGCTACATTGAGAGCCTTTTTAAGGGGTCCAAGCCCATATTAACGCGAATATTTCGCAGAAAACTATGAAAAACTGGACGGCTACACCAACGAGCACGACCTTGGTTCGAATTAAAAAACACCAGTCTACCAGCTCTCGGACACTAGTAGGATTCATATGGAGTATGCAGTTGATAAGAATAAAACTATTTTAAAAATTTGAACTACAGACAATAGAATTTGCAATTAAAGTATACATAACGAGTTACGAATTTTGAAAATTTTTGAAATAATAATAATAATAATGATAAAAAAATTAAAAGTTTTAAACGCTTTACGGTATAAGGTTGTGACAAAAGTATTAAGTCTGAGTAAAAGAAAAATCCGTAGATATTAATCAACTGAAAGCTTTAAAAACTTAATAAAATAAAACCATGGATATTTTTTTGTTGGAGATAATATGGATGGGCATTACCCAGTTAATTTTTCTTTCAATACTAAGGACAATACGTATATTATCATAAAAATCTTTGACGAGGAAAATGAGGAAAAGGGGGGGGGGGGGTGATTAAGAATTCTTTGTGGTTTTCATCCATTTGAGAATTTTCAATTCAGTGTAAAAAAATAAAAAGTTAGTTTTTATAGCATCTAAAGGTTCTCAGCCAGTCGTAGTGTAATTATTTATAAGGCTTTCTAGCTTCGGTCACGGCTGAATGGCCTAGTGTCTTAATTTTTTTTTCTTCTAAACATTATACATCATAACGTAATCTTTTTAACATTGTGAAGAGCAACTTGGTAATTTGTAAATACATTACACGTATATGACATTTTACATAAGCAAGTCACTGAAACCTGTCAAGTTGGACACCATTATAAGTTGGACACCCCTCTAAGTTGGACACTTTTTCTCAGAACGGAATGTATCCATAGGATAAACATTATGTCCAACCTCTTTATATTGGACACCCCTTTAACTTGGAAGTTGGACATCCAAATACTTTTACCCGATGAGACAGGACATTAGAAAATGCATTTCGGTTGTTAAATTTCTTTTTCATTTGTCTATTTTACTTTTCTTACTTGAGTGTATATTTGCACTAAACTTAATATGTGAGTGAAAAACGATGTTGATTCAATTTTGATGCATATCAACCGATAGGTGTCACTAGAATGCTTCAGTTTTCCCCGTTCACGAGAAAACTATATCTCAATTTCTATAGCGAATAAATTCTCCAAATTTCATATGTGAGATGACCATTATGAAAATGAATGTTAGCTTAATTTGAGCATATATCAGCGGACAGGTGGTATTGCTTTTATCATATTCTGCGATTTTCCATATGACTATCTCAGCATCTATTGAATAAAACTGCACCAAAATGTATATGGAAAATCTTTATTGTGAGAAGTTGTGTTGATTAAACTTTCATACATGTTAACTGGTATGTGGCGCTGTTATATAAAAAAATATAGAAGTAAGTTCTTATAATGGTCACAGTATGCTAGTTTAAATTTAGATTTTAAATTGGCAAATTAATTATTTTTTGTACATAAGTCATGAATACTTAATTATGTTATATTTAAATGCGATTAAAAGTTAAAAGGCATGCATGGACACAGTTTAGTCAAATTGAAAAATGTAAGCACCTCTATAAGTTGGACACCTCTCTAAGTTGGACACTTTTTCCTGGAACCGTAGGTGTCCAACTTAGACATGTTTTACTGTAATAGCTTTTCACAACAGCTATGATTTTGATATTGGCATTGATACTTAAACAGAGAAAAGTATATTTTATTTCTTGTAAATTTTTATTTGATGTTTGTATCCAATTAAACAGCTTTAAAAAAGAAAAGAAAGAAATTTGAAGAATACAATGACATGGGATAATTCCTGGTCAAATTATTATTTTTTTTTTAATCTATCAATCTTGGAATTACCAATTTCGGCATGGAATAAGCGCATTGCAATACCTTTTTAATAAAATACTTACTTGATCACCTAATACACTCATAATTTAAATAATTTTATTAATTAGTGACCAGGATTTACCTCTTGGTTGGGGTAATTCCTGGCCAGATCTGGGGTAATTATTGGTCACCCACATAATTGATACACATAGAATTTTTTTTAAATTTATGTTAGTACTATAGTTAATTAAACCGATTAGATTATTGCTTTCATCATATACGGGTGCTAAACAAAGTATATTTACAGAGTTTTACTATTCCAGGACTAAATATAAATTTATTCACCATGAAAAATTAATACTACTTTAACAAATCTTTAGCCATAAATTTCTGTGTGATTTATTTGTGTGATTTGTGGCTTCCATATCTACTGTGAATGGATCTACACCTTTTTAATTGACAGACTCATAAAAAAATATTACAAAAGTCATTTGTCTCAATTCTATCTTATTTCAGCCATCATAAGTTTCCAGCTCCTCTTTCCAGGAGCTTTACATTCACTTTACTGCCTATTTTGGTGGTTTTTCCCCCATAAAAGGTTTTATCATAATAATAGCATAATATCTCTGCTTTGGTATTGCATTTTGTTTATTTTCAATTATAATTTTGGCATTTTGTAGTGAATTATATATATATATATATTAAGTGTTCAATCACAGTTATTATATTCATGTCTTCAGGGCATCCACCAATAGATTCATCTGGATCTTCATTTATTTAATTTATTTATTTATTTTTGTCCTTGTTTATTTTATTTTATTTTATTTTTACTTTGGCTTTTGTTTTTATTTCTTTTTCACGTTCTGCGATTAGTTTCAGAAAGTCATCATTCACAATAACAGTAGCATTTATATCAATCTTTCACCGAACTTCTGAGTATACTGTTGCTTTTGGTGTGTGTTTTAAATGTTGGTTTAGCAAATCTTCAAAATAAGGCAATACAATGGACAGAAACAGTTGTTCCGTTTCCTTATCCATCATGAAAAGGCTATAATTAATTAAAAATATCGTGAACAGAACATTGTAGCTACAGTTAGCTTTACAATTAATGCTAAAAAAGTTGCAGACTATTAAAACCATTAACTATGGCAATAATAAGTGATAAATGAAAAAAAAAAAAGCATTCACCAGGAATTACCCCAGTCACCAAGATTTACCCCAGATAAATGGAGTAGTATTTGGTGCACTTTAGTAAATTATTTAAAATAGCATGAGAAAATCCAAAAATTTTTTTTTAGTATCTAAAATAGTTTATATTTCAACCAAACAGAGAGAAAAACAATATATGTAAATTTTAAGTTGTGACAAAGATCTTTGTTAAAATATGTCATAATCAAGGCCAATGTTTTTCTACAGAAAAATTGAATTGGAATTTATCAACCAAAAAAAAAAAAAAAAAAATCAAATTAAATAAATAGTAATCATATAAATAAATGGTAAGTTCTAAAGAAGATAGTTCAGAGTACGTCTGCAATTTTTTTCATCTGGTAAGGAGATTTTTTAAACGGTAAAAAAAAAAAAAAAAAAAAAAGAAGAAGATTATAACCATGAATTACCTCTGGTGACTATCTGATAAAAATGCAAGTATCATTACTTAATTATCAGTAAATGGAATGTGAGCTTTTGCATAGAAAATTTTAATAAGAAATATAATATTTGAAATATTAAACGCTAAGTAAAATAAGTAAATAATACAATCAGTCAAATACCTTGACAATTTCATGAAGTCATTTTTTAACGTAAATATATTAAAATAAATTGTAGTGACAAAAAATCGAGTGCATCTTTTTTTTGTCCTAAGTTTATGCATTTTAAGTTACAATATTAAATCTTTTACGACGATTTTTTAACAAATTACTTCCTGAAAATTTGCTCAAACATTAACTTTACTTTTCTTTCTCTCTGAATGATCTTCTCATTGTATACGAAATGAAAAAAAGGCTATTCGATTTCCTTGTTTAATGAAATAGAAAAGTTTCTGACTACTGATTTTTTATTGTATTTATGAAATGAATAATATGAATGCGTCAGAAAGTAGCTGGTCATTTAAGTACAAACTTAAACCTACCTATACATACTTGCCAACATTCTAGTTAATACTCCGTAAAATTGTTAGATCAACCTTTTTTTTCACACCATTTTTTTTCTTTAGCATTCTTTACTTCTTATTTAATTGTAATTATATTTGTAAATAATTACTCTAAAAATAAAGTGGTGTGGAAAAAGGGGTGGGTACTAAAAATTTTAGGAAATATTAATTGAAATGTTGGCAGGTATGCGCATATATACTCATAATACAGTTAAACTTACGAAAACGTTTTGCATTTTCTTGGCGAAAATATAAAATAACTTTAGGCACGTTCCATCTACAAGTACAAAATATTATGCTTTTGGATTAGCGGAAAATTATGAAACATGACATTTAGATGATCTTATATTAATGTAATATATAATCACTCCAAGTTACATCGTTTAACTGTATTTTATTAAACTTAATGTGGATGAATTTAATTCAGATAGGTAACTTCCCCACTTCACACCTCAGCAAGTGTGTGTTTAAATTTATGATTAAAAAGTCATTGATCCCCTCTCCCCTTCTGGTCTATTCAATGAAATGCAAAAATCAATGTATTTGTTCACAGAGTTTATTAAAAACCACCATAGTTTATCAAAACAAAGAATCTCATTATTTATCGTATATAAATAAAAATATAATGGATTACCTTTATTAAAATTTGTTTGTTTATTGATAACATATTACATCAGATTTGTATGCTTGACTCATTAAAATGTGTAAATTATCGAAGTTTATTGATAACATATATACCTCAGATTTATATGCTTGACTTGTAGTCCGCCTGTAAATCTTCGTCAGACATTTGATATTTATTGAGACCACTTCGTCAGATCATACTGAAGTTGTGAACGTTTCCTGGCATGTAAACATAATCTTTGTTGCCTAGTTCATTCAGCTAAACTTAATCATTTATCTCAATGAAATTATGTGTAAAAGATGTTATTCACTGATTATTATTGCATCATAATTGTGAAATTTTGTACATGTTTATCTCAATCCAGAACTTGTAAGCAAAACACAGTTTCGATCTATGGTTGAGGTTGAATGGGTTTAACGTCGCACTAGAATTACGCAGTGGGTATTTGGAAACGGCATGGTATAGAGCTTTTTCAGATGACGTCAAAGCCTCAAGTGTTGTCTGCTCAAATCGTAACTGTGGGGCACACAATAGTACGTGTAGATACTTTTCTTTTATCTCTTACCAAAAACTTCTTTCAATCAACCGCACTGGAATTGGTTGTACGCTTGTAAACTTTTATATGCATTGAAATCACTACTAGTATAAGCAGATGTCGTATAGACAAAATATTTTCCAACAGATCACAAATTGACTGGAGGAAACAGTTGATCGCTGTTAACAGTTACTAATGAATATGGATCTACAGTATCAATTAGTTTATTTTCTGAATATATCTGTTTTTGTTTGATCATTAAGAGTTTCGATGTATTTCGCCGTATTAAAAGACTAATGTTTGCCCTTTGATAGCGTTACTAAGGTCGTTGCCAAGGGTTTGGTCACGTGATTGAAAATACTTTATTCACCCCTAGGGGTGGTCCCCGATCTACAGACAAGGTAAGCAGAGGTGGCTGGTTTTGCTTTGCACTATCTATGCAATTGGCGACGGTCTGGGATTCATGCTTGGGGGTGGTCGGAGACATGTCATCACTCTTTTGTTCCTCCACGGAGGGGATGACTTGACTTCGTTAACCCCCAGGGATATTAATTTTATGAAATATGCATATAATTGCAGTCACGACAGATTTTTAGTGCACTAGACGCCATTAACATACACGATGGTCCTCGTTCGGCTATCGTAGCCTTACCATGGACAATCACTGGATCCAGATAAAACAAAGATTAAATTTCACAATTACGGTGCAATAGCCATCAACCAATAATATATATTACATATAATTCATTGGGATGAAAAATTACACTAGTTAATGAAACTTAGCAACAAAGCTTGTACTTTAATAGCAGCAAGCATTTACAACTTCAAGTTTTACCAGTTGTAATAAAGGTAATTCATAATTTTGAAAAGTAACGAGATCGTTTTACTTTGATAAACTATGGCGATTTTTAATAAACTTTGAGAACATATGTATTAGTTTTTCCACTTCCTTGAATAAAAGTGGGGAGAGTGGAGTGGAGTGTGTTTTTAATGTTGCATTACAGCTACTCATTTGGCATTTGGCAACTGTCTGTGACTTAGGGATAATCCGGAGACATGCCATCACAATTTTGATCCTTTGAAAAGAGGAGGGGTGGGAATTAATGAATTTAAACATACAGCTAAATTGATGGGCGAAAAAGAAACCTGTTTATATAAATTCGCCCACATTTACCACCACCCATATTATCAAATAGTGGATTCTTTTAATTCTTTGTGACTTTTTCCGAATTTCAGTATATTTAAAACTTTTAATAAGTCTCCTTTACCTATATACATAAAGATAAAAATATTGATATCGATAACACATATACATCAGATTTGTATGCTTGACTCATAGTTCGCTTGTAAATCTTCGTCAGATAGCACACGACAGAATTACTACAATACGAAGAAATGGAAAAACACCCAGGGCCAGCATGGGAATCGAACCTGCTCTCCTACGCTCGAAGGCGATTAGCAGTGTGGTGATATCACAGATTATCATACAGATAGGACAGTGAAGCTAAAACGCGAACCGGAAATATAGTAGCACCACTAGTGTCAACAGAGGGGAACTACATATGTTAAGTCTACATGAATAGCATCTTTGTTCGAAAATTGTTTTTCTATTTCGCGAGTAGTTAGTAGCAGGTTAGTATGGGAAGTTTCCTTTTTCTTCACTTTCTGTTGTTTTTGAATTCACAAAATTATCCTCAAAATATTCACAGCTATTTTTCTATGAAATAAAAATTAATTTTTATAATGTTTAAAAAGATGTTTTGTCAAACATATCCATATTCAAGTACAAATTAAAATTACAAACTGTAATTCTGAAATAGCAGTATGAAATCATTTAATATTCAACGTTGCTTGTTTTAAGTAACACAAAATGCTTTAAAATGAAAAAATGTTTTTATTTTATGTATATTCAAAGTTTATTTTCTTAATATTTAACACTTGCTTCTTAAAATAAATTGCTTTTAACAATCAAGTTTGTAAACAATAATGAAGTTGCCAAATGAAAACATATGTGCAGTTTTCTTTCTTTCACTTTTTTTACTACTTTTAAATTCACAAAATCATAACATTACAGCTATTTTCTAAGAAATAAAACTAATTTTTAGTATGTTTGAAAATAAATTTTGCCAAACACATTCGTGTTCAAGTGTACAAATTAATATAACAAACTGTAATGCTGAAATGGCAGTATAGAATAAAATCTTAAATATTTAACATTGCTTGGTTTAAATAATACAAAATGCTTTAAAATGAAAAAAAAAAATATTTCTGGTTTATATATATTTTTGAAATTTATTTGCTTAATATCTAGTACTTGCTTCTTAAATTAAATTGCTTTCGACAATCAATTTTGTAAACAAAGTTGGTTGGATGTTGGGTCAGTGATGCCAGATGGTCGAAAATTATTTCCCCAAACTGGTCTTCAAATTTCCCCAAATCAGGGTTTTTTTTCGAAAAAATCCCCAACTTGATTTCTAGTGAAAAGGGAAAATAATTTTTTTTTCAAAAAAAGATATCAGGCAGATTTAAGTGGATTTGAGCTCAGATTTTTCTCCAAATGAAGGCAATTTTTGAAAAAAAATCCCCAAATAACAATAAAGCTATTGAAAATCCCTGGTCGTAGGGATAAATCATTACGTTGCCAACATTGACAGAAAGTTGAAAAACTCCCCAGTTTTGTCCCTAAAAATTTTAGAATTCCCCAAAAAAGTCCCCACAAACATTTGGTCCCCAAAATTGTCCCCAGAAGCTCAAAAATCCCCAAAATAGGGACAAAATCCCCAATCTGGCATCACTGCAGTTGGGTTTAACGTTGCACTAATATTACAATGAACATAGATATAATAAAAATAAGATGAGCGATTGCGTAAGCCGGAAATCTCGAGAAACTTACAGCCGTTGACAATAGGGTCGTTGCAGTCAAATTTTGGTTACCGAAGAATATACGGGAGTGTCCTATCTGTATAATAATCTGTGGGTGATATAACCCCTCGGCTACGGAGGACCCAAGGTAAAAGTACTCATAATTACATTTTATGATCAATCCTAACCCTATAGATATAAAAAGGTTGTTTTGTTAGCAAAACAAAGTTTGCAAAGTTAGTTTTACTTTTGTATATCTTTAAAGTTATTATCTTAATTTCTATTTTGTTAAAAATTTTCTCCTTATTTTCTCTCTATTTTTAAAATGACTTTCGATGTTTCTCACTAGCAAATCTGTAGAAAGAAAAGCTGTTGGTTTTTCATTGCTAATGAGAATTTTTCTTCTTTTTCTAACATAACAATTTAAAATAACTTCGATGAAAGAATTAATACATTTTTATTTTATCACTCTCTAAAAACATTAGGAAGTTGCTAGTAAAAAATAAAATAAAATAAAACAAAATAAATGTTCATAACACAAATAATTAAACCAGCACTATTTAAGGTTTTTTTTTTTTTTTTTTTTTTTTTTTTAAGGCATAATATTTAAAATTGTTATGTAATTTTTCAAAAGGTTAAACTTGCTAGTTTATTGCATAATAAAAACGAATAATGGTATTTTATTTCGTTTATTTTCTTTTTGATGATAAAAAAAAAAAAAAAAAAAAAAAAAAAAAAAAAGGAGATGAAGAAGAACTTAAAATTTCTTAAATTATCTGCCATTCAAAAAATTCATCTGTGGAATTTCTATTAAAATTTCATTTTGGAGTGTTATAAATGAAAAAAAATAAATAAATAAATAAATAAATAAAATAAAATAAAATAATAATAATAATGTAGATACATTAATAACATTCTTTGTTTATAGCTAAATAAATCTCAAGATCTTTTTTTAACACATACAATATGTTATTTTGTTATCACTTATAGCCAATAAAATTTGCACGACAGACATTTACGTGAATAACTCAAGGTAAATGAATTCGCTATTGTAATGAAACATGCACCAGAAAAATTAGCATTTAAATGACTTGGAGTGGTCCAACTTTAATGTTTAATTTTATGTAAGTGCGAAAGAGGAATAAGGTTACGATCAAATTCTTGGGAAATGAAAAACAGCAAAGGGTAAACAAATAATAAGGTTCAACAGTTCGTGACATCAATGTAATCTTCTTCAATATTAAATGCTGTTTATTATGAATACAGTTTAAGTAAGGAAACACTGCGTGATACAGTGTGAATTACAGAGAAAAAAATCGATTAATATTAGACATTTATAAATTTTTAAAAATTGGAATTGGTTAGAATAATAAAACTGTGGAATATTAGTATTTCATAATTCACGAAATATTAAAGATATTTCAAAATTACCAACAGAATATTTTATACACCCACATTTTTTAGGTCGCAGCTGTGACCTACCTATTTCGCTGACGTATTTAATTTTTCAGTAACGCAAGTCGTGATAATTATTAGTAGCTACTAAACACAGTTTGAACTATGTAAGTTTTAAAATTGCTCAAAATACTCTGAAAAAAAAAAAGTATGTTTCATTAAGTTTTAGAAAACACGTATACAAAATTTCGTTATCAATGAATTAACAAAGTGTTTTATGTCAAATGTAATTTAAAAATTACAGTGGCTTTCGTTATTTTAAAGTGATAAATAGCACAGATTTTTTTTTTTTTTTTTTTAACTTTCTAAGAATATAGTAACAATAATAATAACTACAACATGCTTTTTGATTTCTTTAAAATCTATTGCTTTAATAATTGTTTTTAAAAGAAATGTTGGAAAATTTGTCTAATTTTTATACTAAAGCTTTACAGTGCTTAAAATATAAAATATGATTCAAATAGAAACCAAGCTCTATCTCCCCATACACATGCACACTCACTCTCTCTCACACATATATATAATAAAGTTATTTGTTTTAACTCTTTTCACTAAGTAATATTGTATTCACAGGATATTTAAATATTTAATTTAGTTACATATTAATTATTATTGGTTATTTTTGCTTTCGATGGCATTTTCTCTTCTGTTATTCTTTATTTTACTACGTTTAATAAGTAATTTTGCAATATATATATATATAATGTTGCAAGATGTAGAATGCAAGAGAAACATATTACCAAATAATAAGTTTATCCAAAAGAACCAAAAATATATACAGGGTGTTTATAAAGTCCCGGACCAATTTTGATGTTTAATAACTCATAAAATAATAAAGATAGATTAAAATTAATAACATAAATGGTTAGATAGACTCAAAAAGTTTCATGACCATTGTCAATGAACTTCCACGTGTGCCCCCTTCATCGCACGGAGAATATCAAGTCGATAGTCAATTTCACGCCAGGTAGCGGCAAGCATGTCGGCATCCACAGAGACTATTGCGGTTGTAATTCTGACTTTTAGGTCATCAATGTTCGACACTCTCCTCCTGTAAACATTGTCCTTTACAAATCCCCAAAGGAAAAAGTCCAGCGGCGTTATATCAGGTGATCTGGGTGGCCAAGGAATTGGAACTCCTCGCCCAATCCATCTTCCTGGAAAATGGTCATTCAAAGAACTACGAACGATGGTACCCCAATGAGGTGGTGCACCATCTTGTTGCAAAAAGACATGTGGCTGAAGCTCTTTCAGTTGTGGAAATACGAAGTTTTCCAACATGTCTAATTCTACGACTGATGAGACCGTCTTTTCTGTAAAAAAGAAAGGCCCAATGACTCGGTCGTGCATTAGTCCACACCACACATTAACCTTTGGGGAATCCCTTTGTGCCTCACGGTATTCATGGGGGTTTTCAGATTCCCATATGCGCACATTATGGCGATTAACAATGCCAGAAACATGAAAGGATGCTTCGTCGGAGAACATTATGCGCTTCAGAAAATCAGCAGCATCTTCTATCCTCCTTATCATATCTGTTGCAAAGGCCATCCTCCTAGACCTATCGTGCGGTTCCAAAGCTTGAACAATTTGAACTTTGTATGCATGCAGTCTTAATTTTTTCTTAGTAACCTTGTACACCGTCGAAATTGGCATATCCAATTCTCTTGCCGCTGATCTCACAGATCTTCTAGGATTGTGTAAAAATGTCTCTCTGACACGGTCAACATCAAAATCACTTGTGCAGGGACGTCCGGAACGTATCTTATCTGCGATACTTCCAGTTTCTAGAAAATTATTTTTCCACCGCAAGATGCTGCTTTTGGAGGGAGGATCTTTTTGGTAAATTCTTCTGCAATTTCTCTGTGCTTGCACTATTGATTTCGTTTCTATGTACCACCACAAAATCTGTGCTTTCTCTTGTGGTGTACGCATTCTCCTTAATATCCGCTCGAATAAAACATCACATACAAAAGTACTACATAGAACAAACCACTGAGCTGAAGAACAACTGGAGCAAATGCTTCCAATACTTTTACACAGTGTTCGTGCGTGCCAGTTTTTCTGCAATCGTTCGCCTGCCTTGCATGGCAAGCAACATTTGTCGGGTCGTCTATTACTATTATAATCTTTAAAAAATTAAAATTTAAAATTGTTATGTCATGTTTAGCATATGGTTGTTCGAACAGACAACCTTTACACAATTTTACTTTGAAATATAAATATATCAAATGCTTTTTGCCATGCAACGCTCGGAAGACAAACCTTCAAAAAACGGCACGCGAAAACCGGTCTAGCATTTCCTCCAGTTGTTTTTCAGCTCAGTGGAACAAACACATCAAAAGTAAACATAACATTGCAATAGTTGCCAAACGCAAAAGAGAGAAAAATGCAATTAATAAGCAGACGATATTTAAAAAAGTACAGATATTTAGACTGGAAAATGAAATTAATTATCTGAAATTAACCACACGCGCAGACGATATTTACAAAAGTAAAGATATTCAAACCTGAAAAGAAAATATATGAGTTATTCCATCAATAAATGCCATAAGTTTGTTTATATCTTCATTATTTTATGAGTTATTAAACATCAAAATGGGTCCGGGACTTTATTATTTTCTTTTTCTACAAAGTCTATTTATTTTTAAGTATAATTTTTAATTTTTCTAAGTTTTTTCATCTAATAAATTGTAAAACTATGCTGCCATTTAGATTTTTTTTTTTTTTTTTAACATAACGACATAACCATAAATTAAACAGGCATAAAAGAATTGTATTTGTAGAGAGAAAGTTTTCTTATTTTCTTTACAAACACACACATATCTATCAAAAGAATGCTTTTAAAATGTTTGTTGCATATACTAGATAAACATTTTTATAAATTATAATGTAGGTTGATGTGAAGAAAATTTTTGAACGTTAATTATTTTAACTGAAAACTCTTTTAAAAAACTAATAAACATTAGCCGTGGAAAGAGATACTATGTCACTGTTAAAGCATTTTGACCCATTTTCTTTTATGTCGGCTTTTAAATAAAAGATATCACAGTAAAAGGTAATAATTATTCACATTTATTTAGTATATTGAAATAAAAAGTGTTAATTTTTTCTCCTATATTTCCTCATTTCCTTGACATTTCTTAAAACTAGGTTTTACGTTTTGTAAGCTCGTTTGCAAATACTCAAAATGTAGAACAAAAACATAATTCTGATTTGTTCTTATTAGAAGTTCCAGAAATGAGTAAATGCTAAGAGATATAATATTTTATTGCCGAACTGTAGAAAGGCCAGAAAAGCCAAATTTCATAAAACTTTAAAAGTATCTAATTTTTATTAATCTGCAAACTCCCCCCCCCTTTTTTTTTTAATAAAAGATTTTCTTTATAAGATTATAAGACACATCAACATTATAGCTTTTTTTCTTGCATTAATTAGCATTATTTGATAACAGTAACCTAACTTGTTTTAAAGAAATAATTGCCGCCAAAGAGAATTTATTTTCTCGAAAGAGAGAGTTTAGAACAAGAATTAAGGAATTTAAACTGCAAAATGCTAAAAGGATATCGAAGTTTTGAATAGAATCGCAGATAAAAAACAATTTTGTCGACTAATATAAATTCCCCAATTTGTGTAACCAGGCAACAACAACAACAACAACAAAAAAAAAAAAAAAAAAAAAAAAAAGTATTATTAAGACCATTCGTCACTAAGATAATTTATTAGTTAGATTCTTTTTTTTTCCAATTCTTCATATAATCCTATGGGTTTTTTGTTGCTTTGTTTTAAAAAGATATCTCATTCAAAAAAGAAATTTTTTTAATTCTGTTTCTTGAATTGCATTCTTTGAACATGTTGCCTTTTAGCTTAGTGAGCAAATTTTTAAAAAACAAATTTTAATATTTCTTTTAGAGATTGAAAATTAGAGTCTTAAGTTTACTTAATAAAATAAAATAATTAATTAGTTAATTATTTTTTTAATTGCTCACTGATCTAAAAGCCGGCGTGTTTAAAGAGAGTAATTCAAAAAGCAGATCTCGAAGAACTTCATTTTTCAATGAGATATATGATATATCCTTATAATACGAAGCAATAAATATCCCATAACATGAGAAGGAAGAAAGGATGAATCTGAGTGATGTGCAGCCTCAATAATAAATGAATAAATTATTCTCTAATAAAATAATGCCTTTTTAATAAACGTATAGATTCTGCTGAAAAGAAATCAATGTTGAACAACTAAGAGGCATGGAATATCTTAAGCCATAAAAAAAGAATTGAAGGAAAAATCTAGATTTGAAATCTTTATATAATCTGAAAAAAGAAATTTGAAATAAGTAAATAAGTAAATAAGTAAATAAGTGTCTTATTGGTACATTCAAGTTTAAAATGTTTCATATGGAAGCACAGATGAAAAACGAAATATACATACAGGGTGTCCCATGTCTGTAGGCATCTTAAAAATTCATAACTACTGAATGAATTGATAGAATTAAACACGGTTTGCGAAAAAAAAAAAAAAAAAAAAAAAAAAAATCGTGAAAAGGGATTATTATTATTATTATTATTATTATTTTTTTTTTTTTTTACAAAGAAAAATAATGATTAAGCTATTTGTCGATAGAGGGCCCTGTGCGTGACTAGATCACACATTTTCATGAAAAATTATACTTATTCGCGTGCAAATGTTTGCAGGCATATAAATCCTATTCTATGTGTCCGTCGTCACCACAAATTACAGTTGCAAACGAGTTATAACACTGCTAACTGCAGCGTCCGTTGGCGGTTCTTACCTGAGGGAAAACATCTTCACCAATAACGCTTTATTCACCAAGTCAGCATCGCAATTACAACTTCATGCATGCACAAGTAGAAGACAAAATAAGAAATAAACTGTTCTAATCACAAAATTGTGCAATTTATAGGACTTTCATTCGAATATTTTTCTTTCCCATCCGTGCGAAAAATTTAACTATTTGTCTAACTATCGTCGACAGAAAATTTAATTATATTGTTTTCTTCACCAAAAAAATTCCCCTTCACGAGAATGATTTTTTCGCAAACCGTGTTCAATTCTATCAATTCATTCAATAGTTATGAATTTTTAAAATGTCTACCGACTTATGGGACACCCTGTACTTTAAATTCCTTTTGACATTTTTCTAGATAGTTAAAAAATATACCATAGCTAGTAATGTAATGCAGCTCTGGTAGTCTACAGAATCATATTACTCCTGTATATTAACCGTTTAAGACATCCATTTCGCCAGCCCCCTACCTCCATTTAAGCTCCATGATGTTGCCGCGTACAACTACGACATGAACTCTTCCATTTAAAATACCAGGACATACATGTTTATGACCACATATAAGTTCAGAAAGCAATATATTCTGATGATTCCATATTGCATGCACAATCTCTAATCTAAATAATCTTAAGTGTTTAGCATTAGTCTTATCGCTTGTGGAAAAATCTTCAACGAAAACTCCATTATATATAGACTTTTGAAAAAAAGTGTCGATAAAACATAAAATAAACTTTGAAAGTAATAAAATATCATCATAATGTGATATTTAAAGTTGTAAGAAGCTTGAAAGTGTTTAATGAATAATTTCCTTTAAAATTAAATTATTCTTCAAGCGGATGAAATTTTGATCTGACAATTAGAAAGTGAGTAAGTAATTTACATAAAGTTAAACTTCAGTTACCGGCGTTTTAAGAGAAGTGCGCAGTTAGTTTTCGTATGTTATTTCATTTAAAAATTCAGGGTATACAAACTAGGAATACCACCATAAGTAATTCTATACAATCGATTGCTATCTCAGGTTTAAATCTCTCATTCACAGCAAAAAATTATTTTGTTGAAATAACAACATATTGTTGAGGCTATATCAACCATGTGGTTGATTTAACAAAACTTTTGTTGTTTCAACAGAATATTTTGTCAAAACAACAAAACAATTTATTAAACCAAACAAATTTTTTGATTGACATAGCCTCAAGAAAGTTTTGTTGTTTCAACAAAATATTTTTTCTGTATAACCAACTCTATACAGTATACCTGTACCAGGCCAAAATAAAAAACAATTCCGTTAGATTTTTTTTTTTTTTTTTTTAATCTTCTTCATTTTTTCCCCTTATATCTTTATTCAAAGGTGGAATATTAGCCCAAAATTATAACTTCAAAAAAGAAAAAAAAAAAAAAAAAGATTGTCCTGCTTTAAAGGGAGCAAAATACAGGATAGATAATTAAGGGATTTCTTTACTTGGTTACACTGAGGCTTCTTCAAAGTTTCGTTTACATTAATATTTATTAATTTTTTTAATATATATGTATATATATATTTATATATATATAGCACTTCCAATTCCAATTCTCATTTCCAATTATCTTTTTTTTTTCCCAATTAAAAAAAAAAAAAAAAATATTGGTTTCCGTCTGATAACTTTCTTCAATTTCACATGATAAAAACCACACCTTGTTGGATTTAGTGTTATGGCTCTAATTGCTAACATTAGCGTAAGTAATTTAAAATGAATTTATCTATTAATTAATATACTGTAAATGAATCATGAAAAAATATATGCTAACATTTAAACTGAATTACAATAACTTTTATTTGAGTGTTGTTTGTATTATTATGTATCTATTAATTGTTAAATTTTATAACGTTATTAAATTCTTCACTTTATAGTATATATATATATATATATATAATTATGCGAAAAAGCTAAAAGTTTTATTTGGAAAATTTTCACCAAAATAAAATTTAAACCATAGCTCCCAGCCTAATGACCATAGGACAACAAGCCCAACACAACCCATTCATACAAAAGAATAGAAAAGAAAGCAATTTCGAGACTTTCTCGATTACTTTTTTCCTAGAACAGTATATAAATATTTTTCAGCTTAGCAATTAACTATAAACATTCGTTATTTGTGGATGTTCTTGGTAGCAGGCTAGTGAGAAAACATTTGTATTCTAAAACTGAACAAAAAAGTAAAAGTCACCAACATATTTATTATTATTAACAAAACGTCTTATCTGTATTCATTGTCTGCACTTGTCTTAAAAAGTAATTTGTGATAGAAAAATATAACCTGTATTCATCCGTGACTGTTTTTTTTAAATATCGCATTAAGATGATGATTTAATATATATTATCCCCCTCCAGCAATAAACATTAGTTTACTCCTCTTACTTTAGGAAGCTAATTCAATGACATTGCAGAGCCATTAGAAGTGTTGTTTTCTTTCGGAAATTACATACCTTGTAAATAATAGAAAATAATTTCAAGAAGGAAAAGTTTTTTCTTTCCAGAATCAAAATGAGTATTTATTTAGCTACGAGTATTTTATATTTGAATGCATAAAATGTGCTTAAAAATTTAAATGGGAAAAATAAAAAAAAAAATTAAATACATAAAATTTACGCGATGAAAAATGTTCTTATGCTTTAGTTTTATGGGACAGTACACATTAAAAAAAAAGTTTTATTTATTTATTTATTATTTATTTATTATTATGTTGCGCACTGCTCGAAAGACTTCGGTAATTGGAGTTTTATTGCATGTAAGCCATTGAATTTCGAATTATTAGATACAAAACTTTTATCTTTGCTATCTTTGTGATTTAAAGATTTGAAAGTTCGTTTTTAATTTTAGAAATTCGGATATTTTTTATGCGTTATGTGATTAATTATATAGAATTATAAGTGCATACAATCTAAACATGTTACAGAAATAAAAATTAAACTGGAACACGAAAATAACCTAATTGCACAATGAATAACGTCTTATTCTTTTATATTTTAGAATTAATATTTCTTTCTTATTTTATAATTTTACTTATTTATTTTGGAGAGAGGGGGGGGGGGTAGGGGGGGGGAATGTGAAGTAAAAAAAATTCTTTCATTTATTTTGTCTGGCACATCCTTAAACAAATGAGAGATAGTGATAGTTCAAAATTTTAAAACGCAGTTTTAATCTCTAGTTATTAATGTTTCACTATGAGTAGTTGATTATGTTGAAATTTCAAGAATTATCCTGTGTATAATTATTTTGTGTACTGAGAACTTTTTTTTTTTCTTATTGAAAAGTCAAAAGCTTCATTAAATGTCCTCAAAATATGACAGTTAGGATCATGTACTAAGAGCACAGTTATCTGAGAAATTTAGCTTTTATACAAATCAAACTTTTTTTATTCATTTAATTTTATTTTTTGATTTATGTGTTTTATATTTATTGGGATATATGACTTTAATAAAACTATGGGCAGTTTTTTTTTTCTTTTTCCAGTTACCGTTAAACTGAATCTCTCCTCCCCTAAATTGAGCAATTTAAATACGCATGAGAATTTTCTATTGATATAAAATGGAATTTCCATGTTTTACACTTTATACTTTTAAAACAATCTTTAATAGTTTATTTAATTTTTATTTATTTATTTATTTGCTAAAATTAATTATTTATCATTATAACGTTTTATTTACACTCATTCACTCATTGTATTTTATTAACTAAATATATATACATTTTCTGAAAGAAAAAAAAATATTCGCAAATATAAAGCAAAATCCGTATTATTGTAAGACAAAACGCCTCAGTTAATCTGAAAGTTTTTTACATAAGGCAATACTAAATACATAACTACCAACTTTTTTTTTCTGCCGAAATTTTCAATAGAAATTTTTAATATATTTTTAAGCAGTTTTCTGCAATTAAACTTGATAAAAATTTTTTCACAGAAATAGTGGTGTTAAAAAACCGTACAAGTTGGCACCTATGTAAATATGTAAGATTAGCATTTGAAATTTTTATTGCCTTTCTACATAAAGAAAAAGAAAATCAAAATCGGTTTAAAAACCTCTAAAAAGAAATTTCTTAAAAGTTAGTCATGTTGAGTACATTGTTTAATTAAAACAATTATATATTCACAATTAAAGCCTTGAGTATTAAAACCAATTTTTCCGCTTTATTTTTAGGACATTCATATTGAGGAACAGTAGAGGTAATTTTGGATTATTAATGATATTTTAATTTTGAAATTTTTTGGTAGATATAAATCAATTTTAATTAAGTTAAAAAGAAATAAAAACTAAGTATAAATTAATATAAAAATTGTCGCTCATGCAACTGAATGTTATTAACGAAGTTAAAATTCTAATTAACAGAAAAATAATTTTAATGTAACTTGTAAATTATTTTAACCAATTTTTATTAATGTAATTGTTAAGGTTATTTTATTATATATATATATATTTCCGTTCTTTCCTTTTAATTCGCTTTGTGCATAGTGTTAGAAAATAACAATAATAACAACAAAAATAGTTTTGCAGGTAATTCTGCCACCAGAGAGCATGGTGTTTTTGCAAGAGCAAATTTCGGAATTATTTGTCAGTATTTAATGTATACTCCCACATAAAAAAAAAAAAAAAAAAAAAAAAAAAAAAAAATGTAAATTTTGTGGTTTGCCAGTATGCAATTCACAGCTTTTAGATAGATCACCTCTTTCTTTCTCTTCTGAGACTACTCAGACATGTGCTCATTGTATCATGAAATCTATGCTTCTTGGATCACGCCTATTTCACAAGTGCCGGTATTATATCTCATGGAATTAAGTTTATGGCTCCAGCGAGCAATGTTTAGTGGTGGTAAGAGGTTGACTCGGCAACCGTAGGTAGGTGCATCGAAAGCTCCTGAGAAGATTATGACGACAAACCTTTTTAATAACTTAGGTCAGTGATTTTCAAATATTTTGATGTCACGGCGCATTTGAAAGCCTACAAATAAGCGTAGGCGCACTATAAACAAAGTTATAGATTAAGTTAATTTGTAGAAAGATAAGCTCTCATGGGTAGAAAATCTCAATTCTCACAAATAAGATGATAAAATAACTTTCAATATAATTTCGAATATGCTGTGATTTCGCTTTTTCCCTAACCCTTAACTTTTGTTTACATCCAATATAGGATTATTCAAGCTATCGCTTCATTTAAAGAAATCTATGTCTTTTATTTGGGTATATTTATCCGAAAATAAATACTATGCACACAACACTCACTTTTAAAACTTTTACAGTAAGTAATATACACAATAAGAATAATAGGATGTATTTTGAATAAATAATAAATAAATAAATAAATAAATAATAATAATATATATATGGGGGAGAGTAGGGAGGGATGGGTCAGTTTTGACAATTTTTTTTTTTTTTTTTTTTTTTTACAAATTTACTTTTATTGGTACAACGCTGTAAGTTCCAGAGAAACAAATTGAAACATTTTAACATCTTTTAAAAATGTAAATTTGATGGTAATTATTAAAATATTAATTTTATAAGCCAATGAACATAGTCATAAAAATGTTCCATCCCTCCCTTATATGAAGGAGGGATTGGACATGTTTATAAAATTAAAATAAATACATAATATACAGATATACTATGAAAAATGACAAAAACAGTGGGACACGATGTATGTAAGGTTAATTAATTACTAATAACATCTATTTTATCCAACATTAGAGTATAATGTGCCACTAAATAAAAATTTTCAAATGCTCAATCAGTTCATCTTTTTTTTTTTTTTTTTTTTTTTTTTTTTTTAACTTCTAGCAGAGAAAGTACTGTTTTTTAGTTCAAATATTCAAAAATAAGTTTTTGTTATATTTACATGTTTTGTGGTCCCCTGAATATTAATAAGGTTTTTAGTGGCTAGTCTGTGTGTGTTATCAGCATATCTCACGAACAAATCTTACCAAGAAATCATAACTGTAATTGGTGAATGTAATTTCTTTTGCATATTTTACCATGTCCAGGAAAACTGCTCAGGAATGAAAATTAATTCCTCATACGTATATGGTAAATTTAGTATTTTTAAAAGTTAAAAGGATAAACAAAAGTCGTGTGAGTGCCACACCAATTATTTTCTATGATTTTGAATTTGTTTCGTGCATTTCTTCTTCCATCCATTCATTCATTCCTTTATTTGCTTCTTGATATTTTCTGTTTAAGGAGTATCAGAATCTTCATTTTTCTTCCTTTTCTTACATGTCCCATCCCTCCCTGAGCTGCTCTGTCCCATCCCTCCCTTTTTATTATTTAAAAAAAAATAATTTATTATTAGACGCATGCTACTTTTAGGTTTAATTTAGCTACGAATTCATAAAAGTTATATTATTAGGTATATAAAATATGAAAAGTAATTATGCTAACATCAGTCATTGACGTTGAAAACTTGCCTTGAAAATTAAGCAATTGTTTACTTATGGTGTTATAAAACAGTTTTTTTGTTACATAAACTTACAGAGTTCTCCAAGTAAAATGATACATAGCAACAAATATGGAGCTGTAGTTTCTTCACCTGGCGGAAGTGTTAAAAATTAAAAACAACGTTTATTTTAAGAATAATTTTATTTGTCCCATCCCTCCGCTGGGTGCCTCCTCTTTGACTGCAACCACTCTTCATCCCTGGCCTTGCTCCTCTAATAGGTTCAAGTGAGTTTCCAGGATCCGGCCTAGTCCGCGAGCAGCTAGGTCGAGCAGTTTTCGGGGGTCCTCTCCCTCCGCTGACTTTTTTGGGCCCGTGCCCCTGTCTGCGATTCCGCTGGAAGTGATATATATATATATATATATTTTAAATCTGGGGCTCCGCTGCCCGGACTTGCCTGGGGATTCTGGCGTGTCACGCTCTAACCCGAAAGGTGGACGGCCTCCAGTAGTGGCGTTCTGTCCCATCCCTCCCGACTCTCCCCTTTATACAGTCGAACCTCGTTAACGTGAACACTGTTAACGTGAATTACTTTTAACATGAATTGTTTCCACAATCCCCGTAAAAATGAAGATTAGTTTAGTTACATTAAGATTAGTTACTGATTGCATAAACTATTGATAACATGAATAAATTTTTTATCCCCCTTGAGATTCACGTTAACGAGGTTCGACTGTATATATAATCCAATATATATATATATGTATATATATATATATATATATATATATATATATATATATATATATATAAATGATAGATATCATAATACATTAAAATTCTAGCATTTAATAGATACATGCCAATGCCAACACACACACACACACACACAAAAAAAAAAAAAAAAAAAAAAAAAAAAAACTGATTTTAACACAGTACAAAAATTATCACAGAAATGTTGCGATTCATATTTAGATCCAATAAGAGACAAAACCAATTTAAATTACTTACGCCCACATGAGTAAAAAGGACCATTATACCAATTGACGGAGAAAATTGATGAAGGAACTCATTAAATGTAGTAATATATATATATATATATATATATTCTCTGTCTATTAACATGATAATGTGTTGACAAAAAAAAAAAAAAAAAAAAAAAGCGGGATATCTGTAACGAAACGAAGTGGTATAATACAATAATAGAGTAACGATAGTTCTGTATTTGGACACATATTTTTCTGGATTACTACAGGGCAACCCATAATTCTTCTAGGCCTTGATACGCCCTTTGACAACGAATGATTTAGGTAGATATCCTAATGAAATTTGATTTATTAACTTTTAGATGGGAAGCATTTTGGAAATATTGAAATTAATTTTCATTTGAAAAGTGTATTTGTTAGATAAGGTATACTTTTTTTCTTCGAGTAGATCAAAATATCAATACTATTCGTAAACTTAGTATTGATGCTAAAGACACAGCCGCTTTTGGTTGGGGGCACTTTATCCCTGAAATGCATACGTCATATTTCTCCATAATACGTTACATATCCTCATTATCGAGTTTATTTAAACAGGTTATAAAGAATCACAGAATTCAATTTGTGTTTATCAAAAACCCAATGGTCTTGGATAGATCCCTGAATATGGAATGCTCTTATTAGGATGACCATCTTTTCATCCTCTTTCCCAGCATACATCACAAATTCTTTGAAAAGTCCTACAAATTTTTCATCTCCAATTAAATTCTAAAAGTTAACTATGTTTGACAATTTGG